>OX419720.1:2640428-5280857 GCA_948474765.1 Patella depressa
GGTGTTAATTTCCTTTGACTCGGTTTCTCTCATAAATTCTATAAAGTCTGTGTACATGCACACATACATGCAGTCAAAGAAAGAGAAAATCTATATATATTAATATCAGGGGCCTATTTCACGAATTTTTACTAAGATAAGATCCCAATTTTAGTAATTTGATTGGATAATATTAGATTGATTTTAGTGCTTAGCCAATCAAAATTGAAGTATCTACTAAAATTTGTATTTTATCTTAACTTAAAATTTCGTGAAACAGGGCCCTGGTCCTTAGTTCATGAAGCATTCAAAGACTTAAGTCAAGAATTTACACAGAATTGTTTGCCTTATCTTTACAAAAATATAGTCCTTTATAAAACTGTCATTGTGATAATGTACATGTATCAAATACATCAATAAGAAATTATGCGCCAAGTTTTGTGTTTCTGGATGAAAGATATTTCTTATAAACAGTGATTGAAAGTTGAGTAAATTCGTAACTTTAGCCTGAGCATGCTTTGTGAACTCGGGGCCAGACATTATATATAGATGACTAAGTTATTTTGTATAATGAATGATTGTATTTTGATATTATTATCAATCACTTCTGTCTTTACCTTGGATATCAGGTGATATATTATTGAAGCTAGATAAGTTCATGAAAGTCATTGTATAATACATTACAGTTTAAAGTTAAGTCTTCTTTGGACTTTGACCTATTTGGGGTTTTTTTTGAGTAGATTTGTTACCTTGGAAACTCTGTGTAGTAGTTGAGATCAGACAAAAAAAGATCAGCTTGCACATGAAAGAATTCGTAACAGTGCAAATTCCTAGTGAATTCAGAACTTCTTAAATTACTCAGACCATATGTTAGAGAAACTATGTCATTTTGGGACTAACATATGTTTCAATTTTAATTACAACAAAATGATTGTTGGTAGGGGTTTTTAACAGTGGAAGGAAGAATCTGGAGAAAACCCACAAGGTTTGACAGTCGACACTATCCTTGTTGCACATATAAGACTCAATGACAAATGTTATGATTTCATGCACCTTGTGTTACCATCTCCCCCCCCCCCTCCCCCCCAAGGCCTCTTCTCACATAGCTAACACTAACAGTTTCTCCCATACCTATACAATAGAATTCTGTATATAATATTTATTTCATTTGACAAAAGTTATCTTGTGAACTTTTCTTTCCATATAATTTGATTAGTTATTAATTCAAATGTCAGTCAGTAACACATTTTTTTTTTCTACACCATCTTTTCTTAAATCGATTTTTCAACCACAATTAAAGAAAAAAAATTAAAACATCTGCGCTAATTTCAAGAAGCCATTGTCCATATATTAGATATAAATCTAAACTAGTTTATGATCATCATCAAGTCTTAAATCTTTTTAGTTTTTTTCATGATGTGTGTTTTCGAGTAGTAGCTTCTAATGTCCTCAAGCTTCTTCATCTGAATTTCTTTTTAGTTTTCTACTGAATGGATTTTAAACGTGATTTTCATATAGTTACGTTCAATATCCATACCAGATTAGTATGTGAACTTGCGACAGTACTTTTTAAAAAAAGGATAACGATTATCACAATTTTTTATATTTCCGCGCCAGACGACTAGTAATTAGATCAAGATACTGATTTCCTTCCCCATGTTGATTTCGTCGCCGTGACGATATCTGGATTTTATAAGAACATTGATTCATTCATTACTTGATGCTCTGACCATTCATAGAGCTGACCACACTACCAAATATTTTATAACAAAAATCTAGACTTGAACATTAAAAGTAACTGTATTTATAATATGGGTGGCTTCCACCCAACCCTGCAAGTGAACTCTTGAAGTAAAAGTGGTGCCATATGTCAGTCCCAAAATAACCGAGTTTGTGTTGAGTGCACGTTAAAACCCATTCATCTCTTTCTCTCTCTCTCAATTTAATTTCAATAAATGGCTGTGCTTAGGGGTCTTTAGCAGTTGGAGGAAACCGGAGGACCCTGAGAAAAGGGTATAAAATGATGACCGAGTTTGCGTGAGATTGCATGAACATACATTTACGAACCTTCAGATCCCTGCCTATTTCTACATGTATATGTATGCTTGGTTCCTACTATCTCGATTCGCGAAATAATTGAATTTGTGGTTTTAATGGTGGTGATCCTATCAGATCTTATCATGCATTGTGACAGTTGTAGCAATCGTGTCATAACGTATCCAATAGGAACAATCCTATCATAATGCATCGCAGGACAGGGAGAACGTAGCATTAGTTATAGATCTACCAGTAAGTACAAACAGCCCCCCAGACCTCCTCTCTCTCCATCAGTAGGGATAATTTCTTGTAACACATCGCAATACTATATCTTACCAGCAACTACAAACAGTCTCCCAGACCTCTTATCTAAAAGATGGTATGAAAGTAGGTACATGATGAACGTACATGTAGATGTATCATATGTTGGTTACACAGACCTGGTGTAAGCCTGATAAAATGTACTTGATATTTTAATAAGTTCTAGGAGCATATGTACATGTAGTTACACAGATAATTGAAGTAAGTACTTAAATTCATCAGATTATAAGTCAACTGTAGTATGTAACGAGTCCATTTACGTCACAGACGATATTTTTCTAAGGTTGTGGTTTTAAGTGGATTATTGAAGTGTACCGGGAAGAGACTTAAATTAAACTTACTGAAGATTGTTTTTTTTTTTACGAACGAACTGAATGTTGATCGGAAATAGTTTGACTTTCTTTCTGAATCTTGAGAGCATTGGGTACAAGATGTTTTACTTATGGGATAAATTTATTGGTGTAAATAAGAAGGATTAATTAAGTACGTTGTGAGTTACATGTACGATCCCGATGTGGCTTGGTCCGAGAGGTTAAATAACTGGTGTTAGTAGGAGTTTTACTGGTTGGGATTAAAACCTAAAATGTGTTACAGGTTTATTCACATTTAAAAGGGTGCAAAAGAAGAATGATTTTTGAATAAAATGAAGTTGTAATCTACATGTATGTGAACTCATCTGACTTATTGACCTCAAATTGATTTCTCATTGAGTTTGATTTGCAACTTGTAAGATAATACTATACAAATAATTCTGAAGCTTGATTTATTTCCACATCAAGTTCTTTTGCTCCGCAATATAGTTACAGAAACATATTCTTCTGATTCATTCTGTTCTGCTACGCTGGCGCCAAACTTAAAACTATGTTTTTGTCTCTGTGGACAAACTTTGCAATGTAAATGGTATGATTGTAGTTTTCTATAACAAGGAAGTTGAACAGACCAGTAGTTCCCCAGCTGTTACAAGTCATAAAGCTGGTCTTATCATTAATATTCATAAACATGATCCTACTACAGCAAGGAGGAGCGTGGAAGAGACCAAAAGGTATAATTCTCTTTAACCTATCAGCACTCTGTCTCTCATTCAAACACTGCAGTTAAATATAGCTATAGACCTGACAACTTATTGGGCCCGTGTAAACAATTGACACCGAAGATTGACAAGGATGTTGACAATAACCTGCTTTCTTTTATTTTGTATACATGCTGCATGTTCAATCGATAGGCTTGACATGAGTTCACTTATTTTTAAAGAGGGGCTCTGCAATCAATGAGCTTGTCATAGGCTTACAGTACCTGATCGAATCGGGGGGCCTTCTTGTTAGACAGCCAGCGCCTGCAATAAACAGTACTTCTACTGTATATTTCTTAAAACTTAAACAAAGAGATTCACTGCTTTACTTGTTTCTAGGCACCACAAGAAATATAAAAATACATAGTGGTGTCAGTACCAGTTTCATCTCCTCAAATGATAAGAAAGTCGCATATGCCTCGAACGTGACATCTCAACTTGAATGTTTGGAGTTGATCCTATTTAAACTTTCAGCGATAGTCGCTAAAAAAATTTCAATAACCATTTGACGGACCTGTAATGATTTTCAGATATTAGAACTGAAGATGATATTTCTTGATGAACTGGTGTATTAATGCAGGTTATTTCTCGCCCATTTGAAACGCATCAAGTAATTTGTCGAGAATCTCATCAATGATATTAACAGTCATTGTTACGATTTCCCATTATCTGATAATAACAACAATGGCCATTATGGTCAGTCAATTGGAATGCCAAGATTTGAATCATTTATTTTGGTGTGGAAATGATGAATGAATACATGTAAAATTCTCCACATCCTGTAGTGAACTGGTTACTTACATACATGTCTGGTTACTGGTCTGTAATTTAAATCAGTGACTGACTGACCAGTACTATAAGTTCACAGTGTGGTCAGTTGGTATTGATGAATATGGATTGTGAATTTGTGCGTGTGTGTGTTTGAATGATTGCCCCTTCTATGACCCCTGGCCTCAACCTGCTACTGGATCAGAAGGTGAACCTATTACTATTTCTACCCTATCTCATTTATTTCCTCTTTATAGTCATGGCAATACTTGACCATGCGACTTTTTCTAGCATCTTATTTGTGAAAGAGAGGGAGAAAAATGGGGTTTAACATCCACTTGACACAAGCTAGGTCATTTCGGGACTAACATAGTGGTTAATTTTATTTAAATAATTCACTTGCGCGTAGGGGTCTGACAGTTCTGACAGTTCTCGCTGTAATAATTAGATGATAGATAACATAAAGAGAATATGCCCAAACTTTCAATCACACTGCACCACTCTGAACTGAGATATTAGCGTTTGATTTTAGGGCTAACGTCTAGCCTCGCTTATCATTACTAAAGTGCTATCCATTTTGACGTTAAAATGTCCGTTAGAAAATGTATTCAAATCCATTATGGTCTGGATAAGTTAATTAATGTCTAATTAATAGTTTTTATAACATTTCAGGCCTAAATAAAGATCTGCAATAGGCATATTTTGCTCTTGAATAATGCATGTTTAAAGAAATGCAGAATTATAAACATGGCAATAAAAAAGCGTAAATTTGTGTTTTAATTATGATTCATTGTTAATTTATAGACAGATCAGTCATTAATTTAATATGATAGAATGGAATTAAGATTGATCAGGTATAAATAACAAGATT
The DNA here is from genome assembly GCA_948474765.1 of Patella depressa. Classification (NCBI taxonomy): domain Eukaryota; kingdom Metazoa; phylum Mollusca; class Gastropoda; family Patellidae; genus Patella; species Patella depressa. The sequence goes on from OX419720.1 coordinate 2,645,474, forward strand.
TAACCTGACCAATGAGAATAGAGATAAAGGTAATAAAGACAGGTGTTAATTGGTGATTGACTGATGGACAATGACAGATGTTGTATGACACTAACGACAGGTGTGTTGTAGACTGACCATTGTTACCTGGCTGTAATCATGGGTTGACCTATATATAAACCTCTGGAACAACATGCTATATTTAGATGTGATGTAATGGCAATGACTTTATCACCTACATAGAATAACACTCACCTGTATTGTTATAATGGGAATCGCGTGGCTAAAAGTGAGTAAGTCGCTGGAGGTCGGGTGTTCGATCCTTGCATTGAGATTTCCGGGGTGGTTCCCCCTTGTCAGTGATGCAGGACGTAAGGCCTGACAGGACATCTGTCAAGACAAAAAGTCAAGGTCACATGTACACATTGGTGTGTACGTAAAAAAAACCCTTGGCAGTTGGGATTCGATATAAGAGTTGGCTGTAGTGCCGCTGCCTGGGCAAAGTTCCCCTTATAACACACTGTATGGTGTATGTCTGTCTTCATTAGCCCAGTTGGAGCAGAACAGTAGGATGTTAGATCAGATTTTATTTCATTTTTCCCCAATTGAAAACCAGAAAATGGGTTGATACATGTATGTTAATGAAATAAAAGTGGTACAAATCACACCTTGATTTGATGTGTGGACAGGAAGAGACTAATATATACAGGTAGTACTTGATGAATAGACTCAATCCTGTATAAAGGTGGGACGTTAACTTATAGCACACCTGAATTAAATAAACCCTATTTATTCATAATACAGGTAGCCATGCAGAAATATTATCAGTACTATATTAATCTCATTTCACCTGTTGACCTCGACTCTAAAGGTTCAAATTCAAACCTAATTTCACCTGTTGATTGTTGTTGTTATTGACTTGACACACGGACCAAATATATAAACTTTATCACAATCATAAATTTAATACAGCCTCGTAATGTATTAATCCCCATCAGAAATATCATAAATCCTGTGATTGAATCAACTGGTGTGGTTTCTGTACCACGGTTGTACGTGACAAGGAGTAGGGTCGCCTGTCCAACCTCGTAGATTTTCTCCATGTCCTCCGGTTTCCTCCCACTATTAATTATTGAAATAAAGTTGAATCATATGTTAGTCCCGAAATGATCTAGTTTATGTTAGTGCATGTTAAACTATCTCTCTCTCTCTTGAGTATGATGGTGCTATATTAACCAGCATTCCGTTTATCGATGCCATCTTGGAATGGTGACATCATGTCAAAAACTTAATTTTGTCGACCAATATACATGTACACCAGTCCAAGAAACAACCATGTCAATGATTTTTTGCGTCAGAACGTTGCCTCTCAATAACAACAACAGCCAGTTGACTATAGTGCTTCTTCAGGATCAGTTTCTGGTACATAGAAAGATATATACATTAGTCATTGCTGTATAAAGATAAATACTAGCTGATACATCAGTCAAACTCTACATTCATTCATGTCATAATATGCATATTGTACGTATCCATTAAAACACAGAGTATAGAATTTCAAACAAGCAACACCAAAGAGAACCATATTGATTTCTGTGAGTTGGAATTTGTTTTGAAGCAAATTACAATCTAATTGTATTCTAGTTGATAAATGCACAAAGTAGAAGACTAAAAGTCAAACATGTTTTTTGTTTCATCTTTTGATATTTTAATTAGCGTGACACGAACTGTCTACATGACGAATTCAAAAGGTACGTCGTTGTGGTCAAGTAGCCAATTTATCGTGACTGGGTTTCTAACTGCGACTATTCTCTCGATACTAGTGTGTCTGTCTTCACCATGAGACAGTCTCTGTAGAATCGTTAGGGAGTAGCTATTTAAAGCAAGAAGCACTATCAAACCATTATGAGAGTTGGACATTGACATCAGTATTGGGTTTTAATCTGTCAATAATTTCTCCCTGAAGGCTAATCGCCTTAATGTGCGTGTCTGTCATACATGTAGGTGGAGGATGCTTTCCCCGCTTTCCTTGTGGTCGTAAAGAGTTTTGATTCAAATTAGCATATTTGAGTGTAATTGATTGTATTTACATGTAGCTATGTGAGAATTGATAGTGTTTAATCATCCATGAAGAAAAGTAGACAATTTGAGGGAAACTTGGTGAGTTTAATGTCCTACTATTCTGCTCCAACTGGGCTAATGAAGGCTGGCATGTGGGCAGGGGAATACATGTCAAAGGACTAGCTGTATGCAGAAAAATATGACATTAAACGCGATTTCATTTCGGAAAGATCTGACCGCTTAGTTAGACCGTATATACAGACTATTCCATTTCATTCCACGCTACCCAGAGAAAAGTAGGACGTTTACCTGATTTCATTTCATCGAGATGTGTTATTAAAAGCTTTTATTTCAGTCCGTTAAAAGTAAAAAGTAAACTGTCGTTAATACACTTTTCAAACTTTACAAAATAAACCTAGTTAATTACTTAGAAACGGGTATATATTTTTATAGCCCGTGCACCAAGTGTCAATTGTTATTGTTCAGAACTTAGTTTTGACACGGGTGTCCGCAATCAATATTCCCCCAAGCTTTTCATTTAATCTCTGTCTGTGTTAAACAGTTTAAACTCCAGTTAAAGAGATTAAATTTAAGACAATATGGACCCAATGTGTGATAAACGTGACGTGAAGTCAGTGACAAGGTCCTCATCCTCGGTAGAAATGGGTCACCTGTAGCTAGAATTATTTTCTGACAGTAGTGAAAATGTCATGGCGTCAATATTGTGTTAGTCAGTTGTAAAGGTTAATTATATGAGTAAGGGTATTAATTAACTTCTCTCGTATACGGGTATAATGTAAGTCTATGTGTATGTATGTCTATAAATCAAAATGTCCACAATATCGCTTTGGTGCATGCAGATGTTAAATAAAGCTATCCCCCCCACACCCACACACACACACAGAGGCAAACAACATGCAATGTGCTACACGTATGAGGGAAATTCTAACTATGATGTACCAATTATTTTTTCTTTTTATGTACACAGAACCTCTTTTTTTTTTTTTCCATGCAGATGACTACACACTATTCCTTGAAATTCCTTCACACTGACACCACATTGAGGATCTTTGTTGGCCAACACCAAGATCAAAAAGAGGACCTCTTTAGTCAACCAGGATCTTACTCACTGAATCACAGCGGCTTGCATACCTGTATACATGTATATAACTCAACAATATTACCTGTATACTCTACTGATAAACCAAGATTGTCCAATTAATTTATTTATTTACAAAATTCAGTGATGACAAATTATAATTTTGAGGAATCCATATAGATACATGTCAGACACAAAGGGAGAGAACTGCCCCCCCCCCCCCAAAAAAAACCCCCAACAAACTATTGTATACAGTGAACTTTGTTGATATTTTAACCTTGATAACCTTAGTTTTGCTTTTAACCTTTGCCAGTAGTTACCCATAACTGATAAATAATAAATATAAATATTTACCATATATTATGATGGATTGTAATATTGTGATTTCTAAGGTTTTTATTAACTTTCTCTACATTAGATTGTATCTTACAAGAACATTTTATTTATATGATGGAAACATCCTTCTCCAAAAGATGTTAGGTTGCTGTTTGATCCGGTTTCAAGACCCACCGTTGCTCAGTTTGATCCTGTTCCCAAAGCCACTGTGGCTCAGTTTGACCCATTTCCCCATGCCACCGTGGCACTGTTTAAGCAGATGATACCACAATGTTTGTCTAGAAAATAATAGCTTGAAACATGTGCACGAGTTATAAAAGTCAATATAGTAAAATATTATTCAAATCAATTTTACCAGCAACTAGTGCATGTCTGTCTGATCTGGTGTGGTCTCTTGTGACTGGTTAATTTGAAATCATCTGTGGTCTCTCTTATCAATCATTTAAGATATTAGTTTGTTTTATAATATTAATTGACCCGAGTATTATGTTGGGATGTTGGGTTATTAATCACCTTGTCATGTTGATAATTATCTTTGATCTCTTGATTGATTGATTGATTAGTGTATTGATACCAACCTCAACTTGATCGCTACACGGGGCGAGGATCAGAGTTCCACTACAATCAATGATATTTATTAATTGAACTGGAAATACGTGATTACATGGAAGAGATCATCCAGCCAATCCCGGGTTTATGGATGGACCAGCTTGTATGTTCAATCTAGTTGGGGGTGTTAGATTCAACTTACAATAATTCAACAACTCACCTCTTCTTGGTATAATCTTACATTCTGTAACAATATTTATAGATGGGAGATTAGTTAAAGAGTTGGCAGTTCTCACTATAATATTTAAAAACTAGGCAATCTTAAGGCCCCTTCTTCATTGACCCAGTTAGGAACAGAACAGTAGGACGTTAAACCCCATTTCATTTCATTTCATTATTAAAATTCACTAAAGTAGTATTAAGAGGACACGTATACCAAACAGTGTTTGTTTTCCATATAAATTGTGTTTTGGTGGTTTTTTTTTAAGATTTCATAATTGAAATTGATGTGATTTTGTTGTATTTTTCAGGGCTGTCACTGATCCTAGAGATGGCAAAAGGGTTGCACTCAAGAAGATGCCAAACGTCTTCCAAAATTTAATATCCTGCAAACGTGTTTATAGAGAGTTACGTATGCTGTGTCATTTTAAACATGACAATGTAAGTACCGTACATGTATAAACTTTATTTAAAATCGGAGCCATTGCAAGGGACAATATATAGTCCTTCCAATAGGGTGAAAAAATGGGGTCCTGCAGTATGCACATAAAAAAACAGCCGTGGCAAGGGACGACATATAGTTGTTCAAATGGCTCGAAAAAATGAGGTTCTGTGGTGTGCATTTAAAAGATCCCTTGGCAGTTGAAATTTGAAACAAGATTATGTCGTAGCGCTGCTGTTCCAGCAAAATTTCTCTCCGTCTTCATTATCCCAGGGGGGTTGGGATGGGCTAGTGGTCTAGAGTGCCGCGCTTCGACCTCTAGCTGGCCGGTCACCTCTGGCTTGCGGCTGTGGTTTCGATCCCTGGTGTGAACGTATGTGGCATGGAGATAGGGGCGCCTTCTCAACCTCGTGGGTTTCCTCCGGGCACTCCGGTTTCCTCCCACTGCTTAAGTTCCCTACGCGCAAGCGAATGATTGAAATAAAATGAAACCATATGTTAGTCTCAAAATGACCTAGTTTGTGTTGAGTAGACGTTAAACCCCATTTCTCTCTCTCTCTCTCATTATCCCAGTCGGAGCAGAAAAGTAAGACGCTAAATCGTATTTCATTTCCAATTCCATAATATCAGTTATTCAGCATTAATTGAACATTTTGGACGTTGTTTTTTGTACTTGTGCATTATGGGTTTTTTTTTTAGCCCATAATTCAATATATTTCACCAGTTTAATTATGTCCAATCAAAGTTTTTTTTCTACCTGACAAAAACCCCGTAAAACATAATGCAGGGCAGCCATTGTTATGGGTTTTTTTGCAACATTCAATACATGTACTTTTTTTCCTGTAAGTAGAAAAGATGCCACTTGTATCAATAATGAAATGACATTGATTTTATAATGTCAGATATTGATTTGAACGCTTTACATGTACTCTCGTTATTAGCGTATATAATTTGTCGCTTACTAATTGACCTATGTAAAACGACTCGGTCATGTATCGAACATTTCTGAAAGGGTGTGGTGCTGGTGGCACTAGAAATTAAGAGGTTTTTATATATATTCATAGCACCGAGGGCTAGCACCTGTTAACCAGAAAAATGTTTAGCAAAGTTAAATATTATGAATGAAATTATATGCCAACGTAGATTTAATTAAATAATAAAATGGCAGAAGAGAGGCACAAAATTAAGAAGTTTCTTAATATTGATAATGATGTTTAGGACGAGCCCCTTATAACCATAAAAATGATATTTTTTTTTTATTAAAATTGGATACTGGGTTTTGAAAAAATAATATATTCTTTAATGTTATCGATCATGTGTTATTTACTGTAAGTTAATAAATAACGGTTATTACAAAAGGAGTGGAAAGGGGTCACGGATCAATGGACTGGATAAATACTCTGTTCATGTTATGACAAATATCACCCGATGTATTCTTTGTTGATTGCCTCGCTTGGTTTATATTAAAAGTACGCGATATGTTTGAATCTAGAACTATTAGCATGCGGTATATATATGGTGTTTAGAAAGTTAATTTCATCTGTTTATTGTTTTTTATACGCCCACATTGAAATGTGGTCGTATATTGTCGTCGCCCCGTCCGTCCGTCGGTCCGTCGGTCCGTCCGTCCGTCGGTCCGGCGTCCACAATTGCTTGTGGACGCTCTAGAGGCTAAAGTTAATATCCGATTGACTTTAAATTTATACACAGTGTTTAAGGTCATGAGACGAAGAAGCCTATTGTTTTTCAGCGATTTCCGATAATAACTACCAGAGTTATAGCCCTTGACGACTTCAAAACATTTTGTGGACGCTCTAGAGGCCAAAGTTAACATCTGATTGGCTTTAAATTTATACACAGTGTTTAAGGTCATAAGATGAAGAAGCCTATCGATTTTCAGCGATTTCCGATAATTAGTGCCAGAGTTACGGCCCTTGATCACTTCAAAAAGTCTTGTGGACGCTCTAAAAGCCAAAGTTAATATCCGATTGGCTTTAGATTTATACACAGTGTTTAAGGTCATAAGACGAAGAAGCCTATTGATTTTCAGCAATTTCCGATAATTAGTGCCAGAGTTATGGCCCTTGATCACTTCAAAAAATCTTGTGGACGCTCTAAAAGCCAAAGTTAATATCCGATTGACTTTAGATTTATACACAGTGTTTAAGGTCATAAGACGAAGAAGCCTATTGATTTTCAGCAATTTCCGATAATTAGTGCCAGAGTTATGGCCCTTGATCACTTCAAAAAATCTTGTGAACGCCCTAAAAGCCAAAGTTAATATCCGATTGACTTTAAATTTATACACAGTGTTTAAGGTCATAAGACGAAAAAGCCTATTGATTTTCAGCGATTTCCGATAATTAGTGCCAAAGTTATCTCCCTTGATCACTTCAAAAAATCTTGTGGACGCTCTAAAAGCCAAAGTTAATATCCGATTGACTTTAAATTTATACACATTGTTTAAGGTCATAAGACGAAGAAGCCTATTGATTTGCATCAATTTCCGATAAATAGTGCCAGAGTTATGGCCCTTGATCAGATCAAAAAATCCTGTGGATGCTCTAGAGGCCAAAGTTAATATCCGATTGACTTTAAATTTACACACATTGTTTAAGGTCCTGAGACGAAAAAGCCTACTGATTTTCATCGATTTCAAATAATTACTTCCAGAGTTATCTCCCTTGATCACCTCGAAAAACCTTGTGGCGCTGTAGATGCCAAACTTATAAATCATCCGATTGACTTCAGATTGATACACAGAGTTTAAGGTGTTGAAACGAACAAGTATTTTGATTTTCAATGAATTTTGATAACTGAACAGCTAAATCCATGATGTTAAATGTTTCCTATACTAATTGTTAGCTTGGGGCAAAACTTTATAAAAAGCTAACAAATTCTAATGATTTTCAGATAATTACATAATGAGTTGTTACTCAGATTTTAGTGTATTACAAATGTTTTATTACCAAAAAAAAGTAAAAATTTGCGACAACCCTTGTTGACTGCCCGGACGATTTAGCTGCTGTGGGCGTATGTTTCGTTGCCTGGCAACCTATCTTACAATTTTATTTTTGAAAGACATTAAAAAACAATCTACCAAATTGTCAGATTGATGGTGGGGAATACGCAACTGAAGTACCGAAGGATTTGTTCTAGGGGGCTGTGTGGTGGGGGAGGGGGGGTGGTAGAATACTTGCCCCTGTATTCTAAAGAGGTGGAGTGTAACCTTGGAAATCACACGCCATGTCATATGAGAGAGGTTCGATGGCCGAACGGATAGCGTGTGCGTTGTGGTTTCGATCCCCAGTTGTTCGTGACAAGGTGAATGGTTGCTTGTCTAACCTTGTGGGTTCTCTCTGGGTCCTCCGGTTTCCTCCCACTGTTAAAGACGTCTATATGCAAGCGAATTATTGAAATAAAATTAAACCACATTTTGGTTCCGTAATGACCTGATTTGTGTCTAGTGGATGTTAAACCCCATTTCTCTCTCTCTCTCTTTGACATAAAATTGAAACAGTTGAAATGACCTAGTTTGTGTTGTGGTTGTTAAACCTCATCTCTCTCTCTCTCTCTCTCTCTTTCTCTCTCTCTCTCCATGCCATATGTTAATGGGGTATATTGTGCCTGCCAATGTCTGAATAGAGTCTTCAGATGGAGTTCACCCTCTTTAAAACTTACATGTAATATTTATCACTATTTTTACTAGAGATAATTGGATGTGATGTCATTTTAAATAATAGACAAGATCAGGGCTGTGTTGTATTTTAGATCCTTGATTGCTATCATGATGTAAATAGAGCTGGTCTGATTGTCGTACTTGTTAGCCATTTTATCACATTCATTTAAATTGATAAACAATTAACCATACAAGTGATACACTTTCTATCTACCCATTACCTTTATCTCTGACAATTTATGCTTTAGTTTCTTTGAATTAAATTTATTTTGGGAATATCCTGATATTATACGAAAGGATAGAGTATAATATTTCCTTTTTAATAATCTTAACTTTGTGTTCTTTAGGTTGTTGATTTCGAATCTTAATTAAAAATTTTGTTTATCTAAATTAAAATTGTGAAATTTTTTGTTTAAAACTTTTATTAATTATCTAAATTAATTAAAAGAAGTGGGAATTTTAATTATTAAAAATATTTGATATAAGTCTTTTGTATCCTTTAAACATGACTGTTCCCACGCGTGTTCCCCACTTCAAATATTATGTAAATTATTATTTAGACATTAAGAGACTTTTGGATGGCTTAGATATTAAGTGGATTAAATATTGCCAGACTTATTTATGTTAATAATATGGTTGGAGACGACTGATAATCGTCTCTGAGACATTGTTTTTTTGTCATGGCTATATACATGTAGTTCTTCACCATCAAGACTATTGAACAAGATGCTGCTCTGTCAATAGGATGCTGCCCTGTTATATATATTTCTGTAACTCGACATAAGTGCGATTTATTTAAAGAAATATAAATTTCATGTAAAGAATGTAGCAACTATTGGCTGGAATCTATTGTGCTAAATAAATGAATATATTAGGTCAATAATTAGGGTACTAATTATAGCTAATAACTACATGTAGTGAATTATTATCGCCATCATTGGTCGACCACGATATTTTTATTATATTATTTTATTTTATTTCAGGTGTTATCATCTGTAGATATATTACAACCACCACATATAGACTTCTTCACAGAGATGTATCCTTTATAAAATTATAGTATACAAATTCACCTTTATAAACTTATAATATACAAATTCACCTTTATAAACTTATAATATACAAATTCACCTATGTAAACTTATAATATACAATGTACAAATTCATCCTTTATAAACTTATAATATACAAATTATGATACAAATTCACCTTTATAAACTTATAAAATACAAATTATGTTATACATATTCACTTTATAAACTTATCAAATACCCTTTAAAAACTTCACCTTTCAAAAACTTATACAAATTCTCCCTTTGAAAACTTACATACAAATTCACCTTTATAAACCTCCAATATATAAATCACCTGTATTAATTAATCATGCTTAAAGAGCAGTCACAACAATACAAATTGAATTAAAAACGGATGACAATGATAATAATATCTATTTATGATGCGCTGTTTACATGAGTAACAGACTAACCATGCGAAAAGAACAGTCATAATACATACATGTATTGAATTCGAAATAATCGCAAAATATATATGGTATTATCATGATATATTTTAAACTAAAAATGATAGCTATATAGAATTAAAGATAACGACATATTGAACAGAAAATTTTCACTGACACAAAGCCTATTGAATTATATTTGTTATTTATTATAAATAAATTATAATGGTGTCCTAATTAATTGTTTAATATTAGCAATATATTAAAGATCCCCTGGCAATCCAAAATTTAAGCTAAATGAGTAAATGTGCCAGGTAAAAATAGCCTTCAAAGTACACAGTTGAGCCTCCATGCATAAATTTAGGATATTCATTTCCTTTATATATGTATGGTTTAACATATATGCTTTAGATCTTTAGGCCTGACATTGAATCATCTGGTATGGTTTTGATTTCCCACTTTCATGACAAGGTCAATTCAGGATCACCTGTCCAACCTTGTGCGTTTTCTCTGCGGTTTCCGGTTTCCTCCCACTGCCAAAAGATGTCAAAATACAAATGATTTAATGAAATTAAATTGTACTATATGTACGTAATCCTGAATTGACCTAGTTTATGTTGAGTTGATGTTAAACTACGTTTCTCTCTATATCCTTTTTAAACCACAATTATTTTTTTTCTAGCAAGGAGAAGGAATAGAGATGTTCACCTGTCCAACCTCCGGGTCCTCCCTTTTTTTTCTCACTGCCAAAGATGTTGAAATACAAATGATTTAATGAAACAAAAATGAATTGACCAAGTTTGTGTCAAGTTAAACACCTTTTCTCTTTATCCTGTGATTTTTTTTAAGCATCACGTCATTTTTAATACGAACCTGTTATAAATCTCTTTATATAATGTGAAGTTTTTTTTATAGTTTATCTTGCGTACTCATTAGCTTTATTTTTATTTTTAAGCTCTCGGTGATGCCATATTAGGACAATCACACACACCGCATGTTGCCTTTACTAATAGGTCAATAAAAACGTAGAGGACAGAAAACCGATTGAAATTTTTATAAATATAGATTTCTCTGAATCACGGATAAGATCATTGACATTTTATCCAGATAAAACTGTGCTCGTGATAGAATTATTGTTCCGTTTCTTTAAACTAGTTTGAGACGGGGGTTATGTGTGAGTCACTGACCACTGTATTTCAACAATATATTGATTCGTACTGGTATTAATGAGGTCGCGTAATGGAGGAACTAGGTCAAATGTCCGAAGGGGTTATGAATGAAAAACGATTGGTCTAATTTATTATCTTGGCTGTCTTGAATTCTGCGATTGAGTTTTGTCTGGCAGACGCAGGATTTACTCAGAATAATTGTTGTGATAATATGAATGGATATGTTATCTATTGGTAGTCGTGGCGACTGACGCTTAGTAACTATCTAGTACAGACCAACTAATGGTAGACGTATTGATTCCTAAATTGTACATGATAACGAGTACCGTCACATGTCCAACCTCTGGGGTTTTCTTCAGGTCCTCCAGTTGTGTCGAGTCGACGGTAAACCCTTTCTCTCTGAGCTGTACGGGACAAGAGGTAGAGTCACCTGTCCAACCTCAGGGATTTTCTCTGGTTTCTTCCCACGACTAAAGACCCCTATGCGCTAGCTAATTATTGAAATAAAAATTAAACTATACGTTAGTCCCGAAATGACCTATTATAAAACTTATTCGATATTATTAATTATTATAACATTTATTCGGTATAATTACTTAGTAAGATATACATTTCTGTTAATGGCTTTTTTCTTCCTACTTTTTACAATACTATCAATATTTCAGTCAAATAGTCAAAATTATGATTACTCTTGTATGGGCACCAACAGTTTCTTTGTCCTCAGGTATTTGGAACCCATGCTACATGTAAATCACTGGTTATGGTTAAATAAGGTACCCACAAGAATGTCGTCATCACAAATTTAATCAAATTTAGTAGAACTGTGACCTAGTCATCTGATGGGGGCACCCAAAAATTCTTTGATCCCGAGTGCCGAGAACCATTGCTGTAGGTACATTCCAGGAGAATATTGTAATGACAAATTTCCTATTTTACATTCTGTGAATCAGAATAATCTCTCCACTATGATTATAGTTTTTTTTTTGCGTCTGAATATTCTTTGTTCTGACTCTATTGAATTTAAACAATAAGTTGAGACTAACACCATTAATATGGGTCTGGTCTGATCTGGCGTCGGGCAGTTTTAGTTTGAACAATCGTTCGCAAATCTTGTACTACCCTCATGAATTATTCAGGTCTTTGTGCTATCGAACCTGAATGAAATTTTCAGACTATATTGAATTCTGTAACAAATTCATTTACGTTAAAAATGTATAATTTAATTTGATAAAATTACGAATAAATAGTGTTTTATATGCGTTGTTTCATGTCGTCGCGTATTAAGCAACTGAAGGTTAATATCCCTACTTTCCATCAGGCAATTAAAAGACTTGACTCCGTATAAAACTGTATTAAAGTCCTGTCTAATATTGATTCTATTTTCCATGACAAATGACTTGAGTTGGGTTGACTGTCCTTTATTATTAATGCCATACGGGCTGAGCTAACGTCTCTGTTACTGTTGTACGAGCTGACTTCCTCTTTTTCCTCTGGCATATAATTATACCGACTGTTTCAAAACAAAGGCAGCGGCGTATTTTATAAATATTGGGAATGTCTTACGAGCTAACTTCCTGTTATCCCCTGACATAATTAAATCATTTCAAAACAAAGAGAAAGTATTCATAAATTAACTTCCTTTTTCGCAAACAAAACGTAATCAAGCAAAAGATAAAAACAGATTTGAGATTAGTCGTGTAATTAGTTATGTCTTGTTCGAGTATTATAATCAATATTAATTCTGCCTTGTTCATGTTCTACGACTTCACGTGTATCATTACACCGGAGGCACAGACGATTCACACGTTTTAAATAAATCAGTATGTTTATAAAATAACATTAATAATAATGATAAATTATTTGAAATATTCGTCCATTTAGATAAAATGACTTTCTGGGAAAAACAAAAAAATAAATCTTCATAGTTTCTGGGTTGGAGTATCCTCAACGTGACATATTTTATTACTGGTATGTCCTTAATGACCACTTAAATATTATTTCTTGCATACAAACAAAAACGCTGAAAATTTCCATGTAAAACTAAAAAAAGTAAACTGTTCAATCTGTAATTGATAATTTATTCAAATTATCCGTCCATTAACATAAAAAAGTTGTTTTTTTTTTCACAAAATTTAAAAAAGTAATCTTAGTTCCTGGGTTGGACTATCCTTTAGGTGACATAGTTTGTTACGTAGGTACGTACGTATATATGTTGATCCGCCTGCATGAGAAGATGGACGATAGTTTGTTAAGTACATATCGGTCTTGAGAAAAGATGTAGGAGTGTTGATATTCACATTTTTTTTTTTCCCAATAATAAAAATATTACCCATGTATACATATATGTATGTATCTAACCTAATTGTCGGACTGTACAATACGAGGTATACACTATTAACAAGATCTAACAGGTCCAGGATATAAATACTCAATCATTTGGACAAAGAGTTGTTCAAATTTTACCTACAAAAGTACATGAATTATAAAGTTTTTAAAGTTACACCTGTTTAAGAACATGTCCCCAGATAAAAAGAATGTATGTCGATGATACAAATACTTGAAAAGGGTTACTATAGGTCATAGATAATAATATATTTGAAAACGGGTTTTGTATACAAAGTAGTTTATCTCTGATTCGACATGTAGCCAGATATAAAGGATGTATACAGAGATATATCTATGAACTGACTTGTTCCCAGTTGTTAGATAAAGGGAGTTTGAACCCATGGAGGGGTTGTTGTATTCAAACTAGAACAGTTCAAAGGTCGTTGTTGGCTTTTGTTTGATTGATAAGTTACAATATTGACACGGCCAGTGTGGTCAACTGGACAGGTGATAGAGTTGGACTTGTCAATTATAATACTCCATGTCTATTGTCCACTACCTGACTGGTCAATATTCAAGCACCTGTTTGTATATTGACCGGTCAAGTAAGTATAACACATGTTTAATACGTACAATAGATCAACTTCTAGTATATATTGATTTTTATTAGTTTGATATATTTAATTATATAGTTATTAATTATATCTCTTTGATAGATATTTGCTGTTCATATTGAATATAAAAATCTCAAAACAGAAATTAAATTATTAAAGATAAATGAACAGTTTTATTAAAATACGCCCAAACCAAAAAAGAACTTGAGTTAGTAAATTTACCATTTATATGTCTAAAGTTGTGCCCCCTAAAACCGCAAGATTGAAGGCAAAAACCCTACCCCCCGCTGACTCCCCCCAAAATATATAGACAACAGACCGGCCTGATTTAATAAACAAGAAAATAAGGGTATATTCTTTTGTAATTCACTTGGGCGTAGGGGTCTTTACGAGTGGGAGGAGAACGGAGAACCCAGGAAAACCCATGAGTTTGGACAGGCTACTTGTGATGTACAACCAGGCTATCAAAACCACGCCAGTTGTCTCAATGACAGACCTTATGATACAGTGCACATGTGCTAACCATTCGTCCATCCCCCCCTGGTTATGTATTCTATGTTTATCTTTCTCGATGATTCTGATATTTTTATAGCCCATGGAAAACATGACTGGATTAGATTAAATTATCAATGATCTAATCTTTTATCAACAGTCTTTATTGATAATGGTAATAAGTTTTGAAATAATTTTCTTCGTCTAATTGAACTGGGATATAACATATAATTTTAAAAAACCTCATGTTTCGAGAAAACGTGTCAAGCATTCACATTTCAGAGGATGTCGTGTACATTAAAATAAAAAAAAAGAAAATGGTTTATAATCGAACAAAAGACTTGGAGAAGATTAAATTTGATTTGTACGATATTAAAGTGGTGTTTGCTTTTAGCAGGAAAATAAATCTAATTAAATGTAGTCCTTTGATTTGCAGTATCTTCCAACCTTGTGGGTTTTCTTTAGGTCCTCTGGTTTCCTCCCACTGCCAAAGGCATGCAAATGAATTAATAAATTAAAATAAAATAAAACACAGAAGTGGACTGTGAACCACATTTCTGTTTCTTTTGCACAATGATGACAAGGAGTAGGGTCGCCTGTCAAACCTTGTGTGTTTTCTCCGGGTCCTCTGGTTTCCCCTCCACTGTTAAAACGAATTATTGAAATAAAATTAAACCATTAGACCCGAAATGACCTAGTTTGTTTTGAGTGGATGTTAAACCCTCTCTCTCTCTCTCTTTAAGAAGTGGTTTGTTTGTTACTAAAACATTGTATAAGAAATGACAGAGATAATTTATGGAAATCTATTACCACTATATATAATGAATTTATTACGAGGGTAGTCCTGTTATATCATGAATTGTTTAAAAATAGGCCAGCATGCTTAGACTGGTTTATCGTTTTCTTAGATTCAAATACCCTTATTACAGATAGGGAAAGGGGGGGGGGTGTCTAACACGTGTACTTTACATCTTAAGGTCTCTCATCGAGTCAAATTTCAGGGTTTGGATCACGAGGAGTGGGGCCGTCTGTCTAAAGTCCTTTTCTCCCACTGGGTTTTCTCAGGTTTCGTTCCTCTATTAGAGACCTGTGTACACAATCAAATTATTGAATAGTCAACCGGATGGGATGTGTACACATTGACGTGCACGTAAAATATCCCTTTACAATTGGAGTTTGATATACATTTTAGTGTTACTGTAAGTAAGTGTTCAATCTCTAAACATTGTAGTTTTCTTAATGGGTACAAATTACGTATAAACCTGACCTATTTATCTTTGTTCGCACCTTGAATATACTATATTAAATATGGCCCAGCCCCTGTTTATAACTCCAGGGTTTTTCTATATAAATGAATTGAAGGATATAGTTTAAATAAAACAAGTTGAGACAAGCCTTTATACCATGCTGATGTCAAACAGAGTAAAATGTAGACATTATGACACTTGAAGATGAAAAATGTATTGAGTTGTTTCTAGTGTCTGGCTTAGATAGAAATTAGACCACAGTGACCTAGTTCTCGTCTATGTATCTATATATGCCTGGTCTCTCTCTCTCTCTCTCTCTCTCTCTCTGTAATAATAATAATCAAATTCACTTTAAATACAAAAAGATTTGATTTAGTTCTTACCATTAAATATATCAAATTTTAAAAATCTTGTATTTTACTGTACCTTTAGTCAGAGTGTTGCTATTGTTTAATTAGATGAATATTACCATGAAATTATATTTATGATGAATGGACTGAATTGTACAAAAAACAGGGGTAGAGAAAACAGTATAAACATCGAATGACCATTCCTGAAGATGATTTGAATGATTTTTGAATCAGTTTTTATTTTGTCGTAAATATACTGTTGCTTGTGTAGGGATCTTACTCTCTGTTTTTAACCTTCATTTTCTTCCAACGTCATGGGTCCTCCAGTTTTCCCCCACTGCTATAAACCCCTATGCGCAAGCTAATTATTGAAATAAAATTGAACCATATGTTAGTCCCGAAATTACCTAGTTTGTGTCATGGTCCGTAAAACCCTTTCTCTTTTAACTTACATTGTACAGTCTGTCATTTTAAGTATTTAAGTTAATCGTTGTTTTACGGCTTTTGCATCTCTCAGGACCATTATGTAGAAGTAACATTAAATTGTTGAGCGTTTTCAGGTGCAAAAACATCTTGAAAACATATATATATATCCTACAAAACAATGCAGAAAAAAATTAATGTCTTTTGATTAAAGATTAAAAAAAAGGGCTAAAATAACAACTTAGGTTTAGTTTTCCGTGATCGGATTGTATTTATTTGTATTCCAAATAAGGAAAAAAGAAATTTAACAAAAACCCGCAAAAAATCAACGGAAAAAGTTTCCAATATTAAAGATGCATTAAAGAGCTAAATCTGCCCATCAGATTTTTATCTTTTGGCTTCAAATGTTTACAAATTATTTAGATATTTATTCCTATGACAAGGACAAGCTTAAAACCAACTCTCTAGAGGATCGGATGGCAAAAATTCAAATGGATTATATTGAATAATATAATGATAGAATGAATAATCGAGACTAAGTCTCGCTTGTCCAGTACCGTTTCTACAATAAAAAAAACCAAACAGACTAAGCTACATGTACATCTTTCATTGCCCATAACTTGCTTCCGAATAAAGCAACTTAAATGAAATTTTCAATGTATTCATTTTGAATTATCTATTTTTGAACTATTATAACAAGAATGAACAGTTCTTTATCTAAATCTTACATAATGTATCTTTATAAAAAAATTTGTTTTTCTAGAAATTTTAATTAATGGGAAGATAAACTAATTAGAGTATGAAATATTCACCGAGACGAAAATGTAATTAAACATGTATTATTTTTTACTTTTCTTTCCTTCCTATGTATGTAAAAAGGATTGATAAAATTAAAACTGTAGAATGTTTGGATAGAAACTGTCAATAAAAGTGGGACACGAGAAAAAAACAGCAGAATTCGTCAATAGTTCGTTTAGTTTTCATAAATATTCGTGGCTTTATACGTCTGTGAAGATTGTTTTCTTATTAGCTGTATATTTTTGTGAAGCCAATAATTATTGTGTTTAGACTAGGTGAATATTGATTGATGTCGTAGATGATAATAATACCAACGTAAGCTCACGATATTTTATTATACCCAAGGTAGAATTAAATACATCAGTGCATATTTTTGTCAAGATTTTATTTGTATATTTTCTCCTTTATTACACAATTGAAAAAATGAAAAAAAATTTATTAAAGAGCTGTCGGTTCTCGATATAATTGTTAAAGAATAGATAACATAAAGAGAGTATGCTGAAAATGTCAAGTGAAATTACTACACTTTGAGACGAGAAACCCACATTTCATAAACTTTGTAGCGTCGATTGTCATGCTACAGTTGTTACGGTATTAAACAGTCTCGATTATCCATTTTTGATATCTAGTCATTCGGATAGTCGAAAATCCGAGGTCCAATGTACACATTGGCGTGCTCGTAAAAGATCTCTTGACATTTGGAATTCAATATAACAGTGGGTCATGGTGCCACTGCCCGTCTTCATTAGCCCAGTTCGAAGTAGAACAGTAGGACGTTAAACCGTTAAACCCTATGAAGAAGTTTTAAAGGAGATGTTTTATTTAATCTAAACCGTAGATTTAAAGCCTTCTCCATCTACCTGTAACACAATGGGTGAGAAAATAGATGATTGTAGATGGCAGACCCGTCTGCTTTATTGACATTTGAACAAGTAAATTTAATTTTTTTGTTTAAATGAATGGTAAAACAATGATTTCGCTTCTCGTGTCTTCTCTAGTCAATTTACAAATAGCCAACAGACATTCACCAAGAACAATATTTATATGCTGTCGTTTCTTCGTTTAATTTGTGGCTGGAAAATTCCACCGGTTTATTGTCCCTGTTTCAAGTATAAGGAAAAAAAGTTTTACTAGTAGAAAAATTGTGGTTTTTTCGTTTTATTCAACATAAGGAAGAGATTAAAATGTGTTTGTATTGGGAGGGGAAAAAGGGTTTATTTCCCTCAATATTTTCTTTTTTAAGGAAAATGGGTTGAGTATGTTTTTGTTTGTTTATTCTGTGTTTAGGAAAAGGTTTATCCCCAAATATCCTATATTAAGGAAACTCTGTTGATTTTGTGTAACAACAAATTTTCCTGTTGAGATAATAGGGTTTCATTGAAAGGGTCAGGTTAAAATATTTTTTTTTTGTTTACAAAGGGAGTGAAGTGTTATCCAGATACCCTGACATTTAATGATGGACAGAAGAAACCGAGTACCTGTTTCCTTCCATTGCTAAAAACCCCTGTGCACACTCAAATTAAAAACTGTACCGAATAGTGTAATAGTTATATTGTAAGCGAAGGAGCCTTCAAGGAGGACAGCATCTTACTTAGACAATTACACAAGACAAACCTATGGACATAACACACAATATAAACAGATATTTCAAGTAATAAACCACAAACTTATGGACATTTTAAACTTATGGACATAACAGACAATATAAACAGATATTTAAACAATACATCACAAACCGAAGGACATACCACACAATATAAACAGATTTTTCAAGTAATAAACCACAAACCTACAGTATAAACAGTTATTTCAAGCAATAAACAACAAACCTATATTAAGATTGTACATTGTCATATTCACAACTTTCACGACTAATTGCTTACATGCACTTAAAATATACAAATAATGTAAATATACTTAAATCAATCTAATTAAAATAAATAAAGATATAAATATACATAACCAAAATACAGATTACATAAATAAACTAAAATACAAATGACACAGACTGTTTTATTGGCTAATCCCTCACTACATTATCCAGAACGTGGGTTATATAACAACTCTTCTAGATCTTAGTGTAGGCTAAAAAACACTCTGCAAATCTCGACAAATTTCGGAACCTACATCTAGTCTCGGCTGTATGACAAATTCCGGCATATTGGAACTACTTTAAAGGTCCTGGATGAAACATGGCTGCCACCATGGTGTCTTGGAACTACTTTAAAGGTCCCGGATGAAACATGGCTGAGCCCATGGTGTCTTGTTTGTTTGTAATAGCGTCAAGTTTTCCTGTTAAAATAAACCGGTAGCCGCATCGCAAATGTATGGGTGTAGGTACATATCACTTACTGTCATACAGCCGAGACTAGATGTAGGTTCCGGAACCTGTCGAGATTGGCCGAGTGGGGTAGTAAAGAAAATAAAACAAAATTTTGAACTAAAAAATTGAAACGAAATAGGATCCGTGTTTGAATCAGACTCTGTACTGAAACTGTATAATTGAGTGATGAAACAGAGTATTACCTCAATCCCCCTATTCACAAATTATCTCCATAGCGATATAAATTTTATTCAATAAAGAAATGATCAATATCCTGAGAGAAAGAACAAAAAAATCAAATCGCACAGGAAAAATTACGTTGATGGTATAAATTTATTTCCTCAGAAACCATATTTGTTTCGTATTGCTATTAGGTATTAAATACTGATCATGAATTAAAAAAAGGATCTTTGGTTTTTTTTATTTAAGGAAATTTGCGCTTTACATTCTATGAATAAAATTGTGATGGAAAAAGTGTCGAACATCTAAATACAGTCCCGCCATCGCGATCCACACCAATACCACAGCCACTGTCCATATCATTTAAATAACAATTCAATAAACTCATTCCGGATGCGTCCAGGGAATTTCTGGCTTAAAATGTACATATTATAAAGTGTATCAGTTGGTAATGGAAAGATGTTTCGTGGAAAGTAAAAAATAAAACCTGGCCATTAATTCATTAATTACTTCGTAAAAAGATTTCACTTGATGTAGATGAATGTTTGTATGTAAATCAGTTGTTTTTTTATATTTATGAATCTTTAATTGTGTATTAGCTATGTTGTGACGGAATTACTACAAAGTGATCTCCATAAAATAATCGTTTCACCGCAACCTCTTACATCCGACCATGTCAAAGTCTTTCTCTACCAAATACTCAGGGGTAAGTATTGCTTTATTACATAGGGGTGGGGGTGGGGGTGAGGGAGAGGGTCGAATCATTGAATGCATCAGATCATAAGGTGTGACAATGAGTCATGTGACACAGTATTGATTCCCCGTGAACTTAACACGGAGTCAGGATGTCTGTCTGTCCATACTTATAGGTTTTGTCCTTCGGTTTCCTCCTACGCACAAGTCAATTAATGAAATGAAGTTCAACCATATGTTAGTCCCTAAATGACCTAGTTTGTGTCAAGTGGACCATCTCTCGCTTTCTTATGGATTTTTTTGTTCAAGCGCTTATAAAATGTACGCTGTGTCTGTCTACAATTGCATGTAGCTCCACTTGAAAACAGGCACTAGTTGACCGAAGTTTTAAGATTCGGTTAATTATTTGCCTGGATAACCAAGACAAAGTGTTATGTTAAGTACTTTTAATCTGAATAATCAAGACTAAATGTTTCAAAAATTTCCTTGACTAAACGTTTTAAGTTAATTAGTAATCTGGAAAATCAAGACAAAACACATAGAAGTCTGGATAATCAAGACAAAACACATTGAAGTCTGAATAATCAAGACAAAACACATTGAATTGAATAAGCATGGATGACAATTGGATGTTCAGTTAGTTATTAGACTGGATAATCAAGATGAATAAGATTAGCATGCGGATCAAAAATTATTCAAACTGGGATTTGTAGTTGATGTCAATCGTTTTATTTATTTATGAAGTCGATGTTCATTGTTTACGATTATTTTATTTATTTTAGGTTTAAAGTACCTCCACTCTGCGAGAGTTTTACATCGAGATATTAAGCCCGGCAATTTATTAGTCAACAGTAATTGCTGCTTGAAGGTAAATAACATTTAATTTTCATGTTAGGGGTCATAGACCTTGTGGTTAGGATGGGACAAAAACCTAAGGTCCGCCCATACAAGCTTTAGTATGCAAGAGGGATTGGGCAATCCAGTGATTGAATGTGGGCATCTAAAATCACAATGTTTGATTGAATCAAGTTGCTGCCGGTTTCAATACCCCGCTTGAATGTGACAAGGAATAGGGTCAACTGTCCAATCTCATGGGTTTTTTCTGGGTCCTTTGGTTTCCTCCCACGCACGAGCATGGTCATATATTGTCGTCGCCCCGTCCGTCCGTCCACAATTTCTTGTGATCGCTCTAGAGACTAAAGTTAATATCTGATTGACTTTAGATTTATACATGATCCAATATCACAATAACTGCACATTATATCATTACAACATGATCGGGACTATATCTTCAATACTTTAACTGGTCATATTTCTTGGTTAAATTAATCTGGATGTCTGACAGACCTATCTGTTGGCTAATGTCACATGATCTGTTGGCTAATGTCACATGATCTGTTGGTGTCACATGATCTGTCATCTCCTGTCTTCTTTAGCTCTGCCAGTGCAGAGAAGAAGGACATTAAACTATATATCATTTCATTCATTCATTCATCATCTCCACTGGGTCTATGACATAAAATCCCAGACTGTATAATTATAATTATTTACATATTCCCCCTCCCCCCCACGCAACTAGAAGTATAATACATGGAAGGAAGAATCTCTGGTACAGTATAGGACAAGCTCGGGGCCTGAGTTCACAAAACATTCTCAGACACACGCGCGTTAACCATACAAGCCCCACCTTACTCAGAATGAAATCCAGGCCTTAAATTCAGAATTTACTCAAAATCAACCTTATTGTAAATAAAGTATAGCCCTTTATAAAACGTTTGTTGTTTTAATTTATCAAATACACCAATAAGAAACTATGTGCAAAGTTTTGTGTTTCTGGATCAAAGATATTTCTCATAAACAGTGATTGAAGTTGATTAAATTTTTAACTTAAGTCTGAGAATGTTTTATGAACATGGAACGAGATCTCAGTGACATTGTTAGGGATGAAATAGTTATAAAGATTTCCAAAAACAATAATGATTCGATAGTAATCCCCAATCGACAAACTTTCGATGACCTTTCATTGTCTTCAACCAGCTACAGTATTGTTTGAGGTAAAAGAATACAATGTCCAAAGCGATAGATACTAATCCTAGTTCAACGGCTTAAGCAGATTAAGCTCTACACCATCATATTAAAGTTGCAATTTCATATTTTTATGTTATATTTTTAAAATGTATTAGAATAAAGCCCCAAAATAGATTGTACCTATAAACAGTCCTATCTTGTTAAAGAATAATCCTATTAATCCTATAATTCACTATATTGCCAGTTGAGAAATTGGCAAAAATATCATTTTCAACTTCAAATTCAAATGTTTCAAGATAGCCATTCCATGGGGGTGAATGGAAAAACAAGGGAGGTGATTGTGTTATTATTTTCTGTGTCACAGATTTTAATGCCTGGGAAATAATGCCCATGATCGTATAATAGTGAGTTGACAACCTTTGAGCAAAAGACATAGAAATAATTATGTTTTGACTTTCTTAGAAAATATGAAATTCCCACTTTAAATAAGCTTCGCACTGTCACGAGTTAATGACTAGATTTTATTTGAACTTTGCTGATTTTACTATATTATATAGGCTACACTAAGCTCCACACGTCACAAGCTTATAACAGATTTTATTGAACTTTGTTAAATTTACTATATTACATAGAAATATTTGCCTGAAGACATGAATATAAAGTTGGTGATTATATTAAAGTATACTAAAGATTGTAGACTTGATTAGAAGCATTGTTAATAGTACACCCACAATAATACCTTGAGGCCAGATCAATTTAATTTGTTACAGGAGGGAAATAGGTTACTGGTATTTCATTAATCGATTACAAACTAAAATGGCCTGTCATTGAGAATAAAACAAAGTCTGTCTAATGCAAATGCAACAGGACTGTTTCCATGCAATTGCTGAAAACGCGTACATGGAAATATTTTGATATGAGTGACCAATAGAAAAAGTCAAATTCATTTTCTATAGCATTGGTAGCCACAGTGGTTAAGTTGTAGGTGACCAGTAGTAGTAGGGGTTGCCTGTCCGACCTCGTGGGTTTACTCCTGGTCCACCGGTTTTCTTCCCACATCGTTTCTTCAAGAGGGTGTTAAACCCCATTTCTCTC
Source organism: Patella depressa (assembly GCA_948474765.1). Lineage (NCBI taxonomy): Eukaryota > Metazoa > Mollusca > Gastropoda > Patellidae > Patella > Patella depressa. Next base: position 2,669,034 of record OX419720.1, read on the forward strand.
TCTTGATATTAAAATACTGTCTGAAATGACTAGTTTGTGTGGAGTCGGGGGTTGGGATGGCCTAGTGGTCTAGAGTGCCGCGCTTCGACCTCTAGCTGGTCAGTCACCTTTGGCTTGCGGCTGTGGTTTCGAGCCCTTGTGTGAGCGTATGTGGCATGGAGATAGGGGCGCCTTCTCAACCGCGTTGGTTTCCTCCCAATACTAAAGACCTCTAAGCGCAAGGTAATTATTGAAATAAAATTGAACCATATGTTAGTCCCGAAATGACCTAGTTTGTGTCAAGTGGACGTTAAACCCCATTTCTCTCTCTCTCTCTCTAATATTTCAGATTTGCGATTTTGGTTTAGCTCATACTCATATTCTGCATTATATTTCAGATCTGCGATTTTGGTTTAGCTCATACTCATATTCTGCATTATATTTCAGATCTGCGATTTTGGTTTAGCTCGAATTGAAGAACCTGATGAATCTGTTCACATGACCCAGGAGGTTGTCACGCAATATTATCGAGCGCCAGAGATATTAATGGGTGCCAAACATTACGGTTCCGGTGTAGACATATGGTCTGTGGGTTGTATATTTGCAGAGTTACTTAGTCGCAGAATATTATTCCAGGCTCAAAGTCCCATTCAGCAGGTAAGACGACATTTCTTTATTAAATATCTTAATCGTGAATTAGACTAATAGTAAGTGCAGGAGGACTGCACTACACACAAATCCCCAAGATTAACCTGCAGACAAGAAAGAAAATAGACATTGCAAAAACTAAACAAATATCAAATCAAGTGAATGGATCCGAGGGTCAGCCGTAAGTTATTGAATAAGTGAATCAACCATGTATCTTAATGTTGGATTAGACTTAGACATCCGTAACGTTATTCATGTATAAAACAAACCACATCTGTGTCTATTAACACCCCTTGTCAGTGTTGCTACGATAGAAGACTGGGTGTGGTTAACGATTCACCGGAGTTCGACTCAATAGATCAAGTTATCAAGTCACGATATTAATTGTACGGGTTCATAAATGCATTGATATCATTTGCGAAATAAGTTGTTCTTCATTGAAGTTAAAAACTGAAAAATTATGTTGAAAGATAATCGGCTAAAATTAGTAAATTGCAAAACTTTTGTCAAACTTGTTTGTAAAAAAAAACTTTTTAAAAACAAAATAGATATTGTATTATTAAAGATACATTATGGTCGTTCTTACTATAATAGTTCAAAAATAGATAATGTAAATTGAATACGTTGAAAATTTAATTCAAGTTTTATTCTGAGCGAAGATATTAATGTTTGAAGTTGTAGCGAAGATTGTTTATTATCATAGCAACGGTACTTGACGATCTAGACTATGTCTTGAAGATTTTTTCTTTTTAATGTTCTCAACGGTGCTCAAATCCATTTAAATCTCTGCCATCCGATGGTCTAGAGAGCTGATTATATGCTTGTCATGTGAATAAATATCTAAATGATAGTTTATTTAATCCCAAAGAAAGATCTGGTCCACAGTTCACAAAGCATTCTTAGACTGAAGTTGATAATTGAGTTTTATAAAATGATATTTGAGTTAATAGCGATCAATTTCTAGTATATTCATAAACTTAAAGTCTGAGAATGCTTCCTGAACGCTGATTTAATTCTTATGTAATACATCTTTAAAGAGAAATATGATACATTTTCGTTATTTTATTTATGCACGTATCGCATGTCCATCGCATCCAGTAGACTCATACTTGTAGATTTAGAAGACGATACATTAATAATAAATAAACTACTTTTACTCGTTTTCCGTACGTACATATAAACCATCATGCGATAACGGAATATATTTACAGCCAATCTTCTATCAACTCATTTCAATCCCAGATAACAAGGTTTTTTTTTATTAGTTTTTAGTGCGCTGCAATCTGATAGGCAAAAAAAAATGGTTCTTGTTAAAAAATTGTTTCTAAAATTGTAAAAGTTGTCGAGTGCATCTTGCTGCTGAACATCTCTGGAAAGGTCCAATATCTCAGAATAAAAAACAAATATTGATTTTTGGATCAAATAATAAAAAATCGACTTAATAAAAACAAAAAACTAATTTATCCACAAGTTAATCGACTGTGCTTTGATTTTACGGATGTAAATTCGCTAAAAACAAACGAATTATTTTCTAAAAGTAACGACGAATATGCTTTGATTTCACGGAAGTAGACTTGCTAAAAACAAAAAGATAAATTGTCCAAAAGTTATGATGACTATCTTTCTATTTTCATGGCCACCATCTTTATTTGCCGACTTACACAACGGAAGGATATTTTATTTCTATCCAGGAACATCTATCTCAATCTACATGTAGATTACTTGTAAACTTGTTTCAATCCTTTTTTTTTGGTCAGTTTTATATAACATGTAAGTGTAAGGTAAATAATTATGTATGCGATAAATTTGATAAAAATATAACTTATATATATTAACTATAATATGTCCATTTATGTAGCGCCAAATCCACAAATCATGCTCCTAGCGCATAAAACTATTCATTTGATGCATAAAACTGTCCATGTAATAAAAAGAATAAAGCTTCAATCAAATGGAATTTGAAAACATTATGATTTGCAAAATCAGAATCTCGGATTATCTATTAGAATAAGTAATATGAACTTTTTATTATTTAAAACTAATAAAGCTCTCCATTTGTTAAAATAAGATTACAATGAAATGGAATTTGAAATAATTAAAATATTTCACAAAAATTAAAACCTCAGACAAATGATATTAATATCTTTATTCTAAAAGCGCGACATTTTCAACACATATCCTCTCATCGTTATCAAAAACAATTTTGACCACTTTTAGAAAAATTATCGTTATACATCAATAATCAATTTTGTTGTTAATCAAAAATCAATTACCTTTTGAATTGGACACTCGTTATCAAATTTGTATGGTCAGTTTTAAACTGGACACAAGTAAAAATTACATAATTTTGGTAATTTTAGATAATTTTTATAAATGTTCAACAAAATTTTTTCAATTGAGTTAACGCTAATTATACAGGGTTCAAATGATACCGAAATTACAGTGCAGTGTGTTCATAATCACTAAATACCACTTAAAGATTAAATATATTATATTTAGTTAGCAAACGAAATAACGTTCTTTAGAAATTATATGTATGGTTAGAATTGAAAATAAGGTTTATTAGAGATTACGTGTATATATATATAGTTAGTAGCCAATATAACTTTTATCAGAGGTTATAATGTTATATATTTATTATTATTATATATTTAGTTAGCAACCAAAATAACGTTTATTTACAATTGGCTAAGTGACTTTTTTAGGAGCTCAAACTGTTAGAATTTCTACATTAATATTCATTTTATATTCCACAATTAGAATAATATGAACAACTGATATAGTGAATAATTGTATACTGGAAAGATACATATCGGTACTTGACAATATTCAAGAATATAATGGGGGGGGGGGGGGGGTGGATGGCCGAATGGTTAGCATGTGCGTGCTGTATCATAAAACCTGTCATTCAGTCAACTGGCATGGTATCAAATTCCGTTTTTTTTAGGTAGGGTCACCTGTCCAACCTCCTGGATTTTCTCTGGGTCCTCCAGTTTCCTCCCACTGCTAAAGACCCCTATGCGTAAGCAAAATATTGAAATAAAAACTTAAAAAAAACATGTGTTAGTCCTGAAATGACCTAGTTTGTGTCGAGTGGATGTTAACCCCCATTTCTCTCTCTTTCTCTCAAGAATATAACAAATACTGATCCAAAGCTCAGTGTGTAGGAGCACTATAAAAAAGTTGGGTTTGGGTTTGGTGCCGATTTGATGGACTCCACCCCCCACCCCTTCCCAATAAGCCTTGGGTCTAATACCCCCAGGGCTTATAAGGCTAGAATTTCTAAATTAATATCCCATACTTTATCTGTTTTTGTAAGTATAAAGTTATTTATAGATTTAATAAGAAAAAAAAAGCTGATATATAATTTGAAGTCTGATGATTGTTTATTTATTGGATAATGATTAAAAAGTGAACAATAGTTGTGAGAAATACATTTAGACGTGAGTTTTGACAGATTCGTGCTCCGTACATTCATACGATGTCATTGTCATGTTTTTAATGTTTACTCATGTGTATTATCAGACGTGGCATTCATACTGTCGCAAAAAATCAATCTGTCAATTTATTTGTTCAAAAAAAAAATATTGTGGGTAAAAAAAGGCTTTAGTTATTAGCTTTATCAGAGATTTGCAGTCGTCTCTGTTGTCGAACGATGCGGGTGAAGTATATGACATGTTTTCACGGAAACAATGAGTCAACTCGGACCAGAAACAAAGACTCCCTCCTCTTCTCTTTACTATCAATCAATTATGTTTATAGTTCCCATGGTAACGTGTCCTCCAGGTGAAAGGTCGACCAGGAGTTAAGAAGAGTCAAAATGACAGGGATTTCCCCCCATCTTTGTTTTATTGTCCCTGGGGGTATGAAAGGTTATTATTACCGGATGTCTTGTCCTTTTACGCTGTTTCATTGGTTCGGTTCGATCTCCTCAATAAGACTACAGCCCTGGACGTTAATAAGCTTATTGTCTGATAGACCATATAAATCGAGCTCAATAGACCCTTTTATCTCTGCCGTTTATTCCCTCCGCAACCAATAAACAAAATATTTCTTAAAATAATCTCCATCTTGTATTGTCATTCACCTATATCTTGACACCGTCATACAAAAATATCCCATGAATAATAAGAAGAAAAGACTTAATTTATTATTTTATTGTGTAAATTGTGTGTGAATGACTGAAAGTACTTTTATTCAAAGCTGTTGTAGACACATTGAATTAATAATCTTCTAGACAATGAATCAAATTCATTATATAATCCCTTCAAATCATAAAATTTAAATTTAGTTTTTTTTTGAAAAGGAATAAAGAATAATTAAAATTGATGTTGATGTTTTTATCAGAACAATATTAATTGTGTAATTTATATTTCATAGTTTGTATTTTTTTGGGATTTTATTGTCGATGCTAGACAATAGACATGCCTTATTCTGTTGGTTCACTCTCGACACAAATAACAAATTTGTAACAGACAAAAAAAATCTTGATTCAGATTCATATCTCGAGGCTAAAAGACAAAGAATGTTCGAATGAGAATTAATTAATAAGTAGGCTTCAGACACATTCTATACCACATGTATTTTCAGAAAACCTCCAGCATTTTTTTTTTTCTTTCGTTCTCGGTACTCGTGTTCTGTTCTATGAGTCGTTGAGCTTTGTCAGAAATTTGAGAAAAATGGCTGCAGGGCTCCGATTGATTCCATTAACGTGAGATTGTAGGATTAGTAATTTCCTTAATGGCTAGTGCAAGAGTCTTGTGATTTCGCATAATTAGTTCTGGCTAAGCTAGCGTGTATAATATGGCCTCCCAACGAACAGCTGATAACCGATAATAATAGATGAATGGCAATCTTTTGTTGATGATGTCGGAGGAATATATAAAAACATCTGTCCATATATCAAATATTACCGAATACCCCAAAATAATAATTAATCCTTTCTAACCGATGTTTTAATCAATATTTTTTTAAGTTCTAAATTAACAAAACTACTATCTGAACATGTAATAATAGGCCTTATGTGCAACATATGATAAAAGGCCGTGTAACATATGATAAGACTTACTTGTAGTATGTATTAATAGGCCTTACTTGCAACATGGAATATAGTCCTAATTCTTTGGTATATATAGGCCTAATCAATAGGTATTAGTAAGTCAAATGTATGTCTAACTTCACAGGCCAATCTCAAAATGTATTAATAGGTCCAGAATGAAATAATTTAAAGAAATCATGGATGTAGTTTGGATTGTTTTTTATCCGATGTGACGAGTTAAATACTAGTTACTAGAGCCGTCTTCATTAGCCCAGTTGGTGTAGAAGAGTAGGACTTTACATCATATAAGAACGCTGTTTCTATATGCCTATATTCACTAGCCCAGTCGGTGCACAAGAGTAGGAGTCGAAAAGAAATGAAATGGGGTTTAACGTCCTACTCTTTTGCACCTATCCTGGGCTAATGGAAGACGGGCATACGCCATACAGTGTGCTATGAGGAAAATTTTGCCCGGGCAGCCAGCGAAGCTACGGCCTACTCTTATATCGAATTCCAACTGCCAAGGGATCTTTTACGTGCACTCCAATGTGTACACAGGACCTCGGTTTTTCGTACCATCTGTCCTTTTCAGGCCCTCCTTCTGCATCACTGACAAGGGGAAATAACGCCGGAAAAGTAGGAGTTGAACCTCCATTTCATTTCTGTTATAAGGTTATCGTTCAATTCATGTACAATACATTTATATTTTTTCTTTCAAAGAAATAAATTTCATAACATTTCTTGTGTACTTGTACTTTAGACTTAAAATAATTTATTTAATGTTTAGAATATTAATAAAAATGATTATTTATTTTTATGTCAGAAGAGTCCAAAAAATGAATACACAGATGAGGATTAAAATTTTTGTAAATACATTTTCTTTTTATCAGACTTTTTGAGCTTATATCATAGTATACACACAAAAAATTAGAGATCTTTATATATTTTTTTATTTTCTTGATTTATGATTTTTCTTGATAGATTAATTCTGAAATAACTTGCAGTTCAGTCATGAGTAACAGCGTTATATGAATAAAATATTAAATTATTAAAATAACAATTAAACCATTCCCAAAATAACCTAATTTAGTTGAATGAATGTTAAACCCTGTTTCTCTATTAGTAAGTGCAGGAGGACTGCACTACACACAAAACAAAAATTTACAAGACTAACCTGCGGACAAGACAGAAAATAGACATTGCAAAAAAATGAAAAAAATATCAAATCGAGTGAATGGATCCGAGGGCCAGACGTAAGCGTCCACTGCGCTGTACAGTCCTGGGCCTGTTATGGTACAGGCTTCACTATGGGGTTGGTTTTTTTTTATGTGGATAATATAAATCGAGGAGTAAGAGTTAAAAATAAAACTAAATCAAAATATTATGAAAACCCCAAAAACAAGATTTTCTAATTTTGGGTATGATTAGCGTATGTTTACTGTTTATGGGTATAAATATAAGGGTAAGAGTTAAAAATAGAACCAAATAACCATGACGACATATTATAGATAATTCTACATGTGATTCAACTACCTGTGTTCAAAAAAACATAAATACAAATAACCATGACGACATATAAATATTTCTACATGTGACTCGACTATCTGTGTTCAAAAAACATAAATACAAATAACCATGACCATAAATGAATAATTCTACATGTGACTCGACTACCTGTGTTCAAAAAACATAAATGAAAGAAAATGCGACTTTTATTTCTAACGATTATAAGGTAATTTTTACGAGGCTTTGTTTGAATTTGATGGCCGTCCTTGACAAAAGTTAATCGAGCTTCATTTAATAATTATAATCGCCATATATCATGAGACACAGATTAAATAACACTCATTTAATTGTATTTATAAGCTGATCGTAAACCCAGCGAGATGTTTTCTTGGTATTCACTCGGTCCATTTCTCACATCAGATAATTCGCTCTTTAAAGTCATTTATGTTCGCTTCTCGATAATTCCTCGGTTGTACGTGACTAGGAGTAGAGTTGTCTGTCCAACCTCGTGGGTTTTTCTACAGATCCTCTGGTTTCCTCCCGGAGTGTAATCTCGATTTTTCTTGCTAACATTGTTACGATAACAATCATAAGATTTAGATAAAGAGCTGACCATTGTTGCTATAATAGTTTAAAAAATAAATAATAAAAAATTGAAATTTTATTCCAATTTAATCCTAGTCTTGTCGAGTTTTGATTAAGAATGGAGTAATCCTTTGGACCATTCTTACAATAATGAAAAAAAGTGTCGAATATTATCAATTTATAAATTGTGAATAAATCAGTGTAGATTGTTTGTTATCATAGCAACGGTACAGTATAACATTTTTTGATAAATGAAATGAAATGAAATATGGTTTACCATCTGACTGGGCTAATAAAGATGAGCAAATATACCATATGTGTGCTATGAGGGCATGTTTCCCTGGGCAACCACACTATATCCTACTCTTATATCAAATTCGTAGTGATCCTGTACGTGCACACAGGACCTTGTATTTCATACCATTTGAACAACTAGACATCTGTCTGTGTCAGGGCTTCTGTCCTGCACCGTTGACAAGGGGAAATCACGTCGGAAAATGTCAATGAATATTTTTTTATTTAAAGCCCGGTCCACACCGCCACGACTTGCCCAGACTCTACCCAACACAACGTCTTGTCTCAGATAATCAGTGCAGTGTGGACAGTCCCACTACCTCGATTCAATCGACTTCCGTCGCGTCGTGGCCCGTCGGCCTAACTGAGCATGTTCAGTCGTAGTCGGATGCAGTTGGATGCAGTCGTAACCCTTACGTTGTTTAGCCAATCAGAGAGTAGCATTTAGTCATGTGACTGTACAGGTCATGTGCTCCTTATTTTCCCGCTAGAGGGAAGTGGCGTAACTCATGACGCATAATCTGTGAGAGTCAGGCCTGTGTGGACTGGTACCGTCGTAGGCAAGACGCTACCCGATTTTTTTTTTTACAACTACCCAAGACGCCGAGTCCTGTCGTGTTGTGTGTAGTCGTAGTGGTATGGGCTGGGCTTAAGTCGGTTAAACATCCAATACTTTTCTATATGGACGGACAGTCATTCCCCAAACTCTCACTCACAACTACACCACATAGTTGTCAACTAATTGTCACTCTCAATGGATTTTAAATGGCCTCTATCCATCTAGTTTCGGTATCCGGTTTCTAATAAACGTTGTACATTATCAATCTATTATAGTATTCATCTAGTAAACCATGATAATTACAATTAAGAGAGAATTGATAATTTGTGTTTCCGTGGAAACCAATTCAGAGTTTGTATCTATTGTCATCATGGTACTGGATGTTTATGACAGGAGTTTTTTTTAAAATTAGTTATTTCTGTAGTCCTGCTGTGGTGGTGCCACTGTTGAGAGAGTTGTCTTTTCTTGGTGTTCATGGGCTAGGACGTGGTTCCCCCATCGTCGAAACGTAGCTTAGTATCAAACTCAGTACATTTGTAATTGTGTATCCATAAAATTGTTCCTTGTGTTAATAATATTTATATGTTCATTTACTAAATACCAATCAAAGAAGAAATCTCTAGCATGTCCATAATCTTGTTGTTTTTTTATGATTACATTGTCACTTTGTAAAGTGCACCTGTTATATGAAATATACTGTAATAATTATAATAATAATTTATTTATTTATTTATTTTTTAGCTTGATCTCATAACTGATTTACTCGGAACTCCTGCCCTCCATGATATGAAAACAGCATGTGAGGGTGCTAAAGCTCATATACTTCGACAAGCCCACAAACACCCGTCATTAGCTGCTTTGTATACACTATCCAATCAGGCCACACATGAAGCTGTTCATTTATTATGTAGAATGCTGGTTTTCGATCCCGTAAGTACTCTTACTTTATTTTAAATTTCTTGAAATAAATTTTGATTGGTTCCCTCGGGGCTGGAAATAGTGATTTTAATGCCATCTGATGAAACTGTCTGACACTACAAAAAGACAGGCATGAGAGGGATGGGTGCCGTATTTCCAGGCTTGGGATCACCAAGATTGTCAAACTATCTTCCAGGAAAACTGGGGGAGTTGGGTGGCTGAATGGTCCGACGTTCGGGTTCCAGCTAGTATGTGACAAGGAGTAGGATTAGCTTCCTAACCTTGTGGGTTTTCTCTGGGTCCTCCGGTATCCTCCCACAGCTAAAGACCCATATGGGGAAGCGAATTATTGAAATAAAATTAAACCATATGTCAGATGATATTAAATCTCTCTCTCTCTCTCTCTCTATAATCAGGTGAAGTTAAATGGTGTTTTAATGTTGAGAAATTTAACTCGGATTTGACAATAGAAATAAATATAAATTGTTTTATGTGTAGAATCTGTCTATTATAATCTAAATCATTTAGAGAGAGATTGTAACTCAGATTAAACAAATAGAACTGGTTTTCGTGCATACAAAATAAAAACAAATAGAGCAGCCAGTTACAAGTAGATTTTGATACTTCTTTCATGTCAGGAACTAATTTAACTTCATTTATTCGCGTCTGCTGCATAATCAGCATTCGTAAAACAATCGCTACAACACGTAACGACTCAGATTGCAAATCGTACGCACATTGATGATAGAGAAACAATTGATTTTTATTTTGTCTGGGTCAGGATTTTAAATGATAGAATTAAAAGCATACAACATTAACATGCTTCAGTGATCAAATAATTTGAAACTTGTGCTATTATGAAATCGATGTCGACAGATAACCAATGGAAATTTACAAAGCTTTATTTTTGGAGTATTGAAGGCGTTTGTTTTTGTTATAAAGAGATTGAATTTGATTGAATTTCTTTGATCAACATCTGATTGTGTCTGGTCAAAACATAGAGAATATGTCAGAATAAAAGTTGACTCTTTTCACATGTAAATATAGACTGACCTCATTTTCCCTTAAGAGAGAGAGAGACAGACAGAGAGACAGAGGGAGAGAGAAACATAAATTAGGTCATTTTAGATCTTCGATACGGTTCAATTTCATATTTCTATAATTTGCTTGCACGTAAGGTTCCTTAGCAGTGGGAGGAAACCTGATAACCGAAAAAAAACCCCACAAGGTCTGTCAGAAATCAAAATGAATTAACTAGCATGGTTTCGTTTCCGCTCTTGTTGGTTTTCTCCAGGTCCTCCCGTTTCCTCTCACTGCGAATGACCCCTACGCACAAGCAAATTATTGAAATAAAATTTAACCTATGTTTGTCCCGAAATGACTTAGTTTTTGTCATCTCTCTCTCTCACTCACTCTCTTAGTTATCTCTGTTGTTGCAGAAGAGTAGAATATTAACACTGTTTCATTTCAATTTAATTTTACATATTTTATTTATATTTTCAGGACAAGAGGATAAGTGCGAGTGATGCCTTGGCTCATCCATTTTTAGATGAAGGCCGATTAAGATACCATTCTTGTATGTGTAAATGTTGTACTAACTCTGCCAATGGCCGACATTATACCACGGATTTTGATCCAGTGTGCACTTCGCCTTTTAGCTATTCATTTGAAGACGAATTAACGTCTGTTTCAAAGGTCAAAGGTGAGGGAGTAATTATTTAATTATTTATATGGGATGATAATAGTTCTAATTTGCCGTTAAATGGAGATAGCCACAGTGATTCAATGAGTAAGAAATTGGCTTGTTAACCTGGAGTTGCTGTGTTCCATCCAAGTATTGAGTGTAAACTTTGCCGTTAAATGGAGATAACTGCTGTGATTCAAGGACCTGACAAGGGACATGGTATATTGTTTTTCGGATGGGACAAAAACCTCAGGTCCTCTGTACACATTGGCATTATTCCTTGGTGGACATGGTAAGGGACACTGCATATTGTCTTTCAAATGGGACGAAACTGAGGTCCTGTTTAGACATTGGAAGTTTGAATTTGCCATAGTGGCGCTGCCCAGGCAAAATCTTTTTAATTATAGCACACTGCATGTCGTACGCCCATCTAAATTAGCACATTTAACCCCATTTTATTTTCATATCATTTCTGTTGAAACTTTTATTTTTCTTTTCAGAAAAACTCCACAAATTTATATCCGAGCAACAGCAGAAAAACAAACGAGTGCCTCTGTGTTTAAATCCTAATTCCCTGTCCTTCAAAACGTTCCAGAAGTAAGTTAGGCAGTCATACTTGATCAGGTCTTGTATCTTTTCTCTGGCTATTTTTTTTAATATTTATTCAATTGCTATTTTTTTTTTTGGATAAATTTATTGTAATTTCTCATAAATTGTAGACATTTAAAGTCCTAATGTGGTAAGCAATAGGAAATACATCCAAAGATGATTCTCTAATGGGAATATCAGTAGAATAATCGTCCGATTCCATTCAGTATTTACAAAAATATAATAAAAACACAGATCCTATTTCATCGTTCAAAATTTCATTTCATTTATCGCCAAGGAAACGGTCTGTTATGACAAGTTCTTGGAGTGAGGTGCACAGACCTTTGAGTAAACCCCTAGAAACGCCAACACTGATTGATCAATCAATGTCTGACGTCATAGGGACAAAAGCCGCTTGTAACCTTAGACTACAGCTGGTCAGATTTTGATGTAGTATGTAGGCTGTCGATGGTACTGTATAAAAAAAACAAAAGCAAATAAAGATCTGTCTTTTAATCATTTACATTGATGTGGGCGTTATTTATTAATCAAGACTCAGCTAAACTAAAACTCAACTGTCGAAAAAGTGTGGAAACAAGTTGTAGGATTTGTTGAAGGGATCGTTAGGATGCCATTTGTAGAATGGGTTTTCAGGAAGAGAATGGTTAGCATGTGTGCGCTGTATCATAAAGCCTGTCATTGAGTCAATTGGCGTGGTTTTGAATCCCCGGTTGTACATAACAAGGAGTAGGGTCGCTTGTCCTAACTCGTGGGTTTTCTCCGGGTCCTCGGGTTCCTCCCACAGCTAAAGACCCCTACCCGCAAACCAATTATTGAACCGTATGTTAGTCCCGAAATGACCTAGTTTGTGTTGAGTGAACGTTACACCCCATTTTTTCACCCTCTCTTTCAGGAATTATGTTCATATCTAGCCTGTATTTAACCTGATATTTGTTTCGTCATTTCAGTGTGAAAGGCCGAAAAACGGCGAGAAGTCATTCTCAACAAGGTTCCAGTACTTCGAATAAATCGGCAAGGGGATCAAATTTAGCGTATGGTTGTTAAATCACTGCTGATTGGCTCGTTAAACAAGTGTAGATCGTGGTTGATAACCGACTGAAAACAACTGAATTGTGTCGTGTCTTTTAAAACTTAAATCTTCAACCACAGTGACAACAAAAGACGGTGAATGAAACCAAAAAATAGTTCAAAATGGATATCACGCCAGTAAATACTTGGCATATCAGCCATGTACATGTAATGAACCGTTGCTACGCAAAGCCATAGACATTTATAATGAATGTTTTGATTGGTTATTTTGACTATGATGTCATAAGGACAGATTCAATTGGTGGATATTTAAAATGGAGAGCAAGTAAAGGTGCTGTTATTTTTGTTTATTCCTGCTGCTCATATTAATAATGTCCGCTGGTTTTGTGTGTTGTGTGAATATTTCGAGAGTTGTTAATATCAGCAAGACTTGGTGTAGGCCTAGCGGTATCCATGGTATGGTTGGATTAGATATCGTGAAGGAAGACCGAGAAGAAAAGGCATCTTTCCCACGTTACTAGGATCACTCCAGACAAGATTTTGAATTTTAGGATTGTTCATTTGAATTTTATGTAGTACTTAGAAGAGGCTGTTATTAATATTTTACGTTACGAACTCTGACTCCTTGAATCGGAGGCCTTTATAATACACAAATCGCGAGACGCACTGACGATATTTCTAAGCGGAACAGTGAAATAATAACCTACACACGGTTCCGACTCGGAAATGTGAGAAAACTGAAACAAAACGAAGGGAGATTTACTCTCTCGTTTTAAGGTTCATCAAGCAAGGAATTGTCAGTGTCATAACGTGAAATGTTAAAATTGGAAATAATACGAGTTGGTAGATTGAATGTTGTGAAATGTGAAATATTAATCAAGTGTACAGATTGAAGTAGAGTTTTGTCTGTCGGTGTGTCTTACTATAACTTGGTGGAAGGATTTTTCTTTTCTTTTTCTTTTTTTTGGTGAAAATATTTGGACTGTTTCTGGTTAGCCTGTTTGTAGGAATTGTAAATATATATATATTTTGTGACTGACGAGGGTGAAGGGACTGGTTGTGTTTTTATTAGGTTCCGAGTTCATCACTGTGTGTTGACATATCTGTACGTACATGTAGTCTACACCAACCAGACTCTTGAAAACTATGTAGTCTACAATAACCAGGCACATTATTCTCGAAAACTGAAGCCAAATTTTTTTAGAATTTGTATTAAGATTGTAATATTTGGCCAATGGAAAGGCTAAATTAATTTTTTAGAAAGAAGGCATTTTATTGGTCAAGGGTTAAAATTTGTATCAAAAGGTTAACTTTGAACCAATGAAAGGCTTGGTTATTTTAGTTTTTGTGAATAATGAGCCAGTTGTTATTGACGTAAATTCCAATAATAGATAGATACTATGTATCTAATGAATTATAAGGTCATGACCTCATTGGTGTGCAGGGGTAGAAATAAGTGTTAATTTTGATAAATCTACGCTCTAAATATAAATCCCAAATAACAGAAGTTGAAACCATTACTGATAGGTTATATTGAATGTACACAAGTACAGTATTTATTTTTCTTTTGCCACGATTTTACCGGCATCGGGTATCGAACAAGATATAAATAAAAAAACTATATTAAAACTTTTGTGATGGCATGTTTGTTCACATTGATCTCTATTTTCGTGGTGACAGGAGACTTGTCGCAAAGTTTAACATCATCACGCCTTCAATGTACACAAATGAACGGACAGATCGGTTCATTTGTCATCGGGAGAAGTGGAAAACTTTGCGATGGTCTCTTGAATATGTATTAAGTTAATAAAACCTTCCAATGGTTGTCAAGGATACGGACCAGTAATTAAAACAACAAGCGAATTGATCTACTTTCACTTTTCAGGGGTAATAATTATTATTATTATTATAGTGTGTAGTGTATTCTATATATGGTATGAATGTGATGTGTATAGTCTAAAAGAATGTATTTATAGTAACAGTGACTGATTAAACTTTACGAAAAACATATATTCTGGTGCTCTGACTACCTGATGGCAGACACGAGTCACGGTATCGCTATCGGGCTAAATGACTTTGCATATTAAACATCACGTTCCATCTCATTACATTAATGAATGTATGATTATCCAGTTTCATTAACCTTTATAAGGGTTGCATATGTGATAATTGAGCCTACGGTATATTTCTAAGTTCATTTGTTACCCCGTGAAACCTGGAGTAAATACTAACAAGCGGTAATTCACACGACTTTCGGTGGAATATAAACAGGTCAAGTGACGCAGGAGTATCTGGGAATCAGAACATTTTGTTTTTCTATGACGTTATATTGGTACATGTATCTTGTATGTGTTTTATATTTTATTGAGGCCCATGGCTTCACGTGAAAATGATCCTTAGTTTAAATAATATGTATATGTTCCAAACTCACTGACAATGCAATGGACTATGTGAAACCGTCTTTCATTAGCTAATGTTAATTTTCTCAGCGTATAAACTGTAGCCATTGGTACGTGAAAGCTTGGGGGGGGGGGATGTTTGAATGGTTGGCACATGCACCAATTATTAAAATAAAAATTGAACCATGTGTTAGTGCGAAAATGACATAGTTTGAATTGAGTGGACTTTAAACCCCATTTCTCTATCTCTCTCTCCCGAAAGCTTGCATCATATTTAAATTATATTAGTTTAATACAGAATATAGGCCTGTTGCAGAATTCATCTATTGAACTGCATGGTTTTAGATCTTGATGCAGTTGACCGTGCCTCATGATTTATTTGTGAATGACGATTTTGGCCTACGTCAAGACTGTGACTTTTATTTAACTTGATACATGATTTGTTTATGAATAATAAAAATTAAGCTCTTGCTTTCGTCAAGTGCTGGTCTATTAGTAGGGATATCACAATTTATTTTTAGGTCTTGTTTCGGTCAAGTGCTGGTCTATTTGTTAATAATAATGATGGAGAATGATAAAATGAAATATAGTTATAAACTGTTTCAAATGAAACTTTAGCTAATGTAAGACTGGTGAATATCCCCCCCCCCCCCTCGATAATATTGCACCTTGTATATTGTATATAGTTAAAATACCTACGTTGAGAACAAATGAATTCATTGAGAATTAAATCAATCGATAATCAATTAATTAATAATTTAAATCAATGGATTAAATCAAAGTTTTGGGTGCCTATGTAACGATTTAGTTGGTTTAAAGTCTTGAATAAAGACTCTTCCATTTTAAAATACCTAAAGGGGTGGATTGAATGCGATACTTCAAATTGTCTATTAGTAGTAGAGGGGTTACTAAAAGATGGAAGTTTATTCTGTTAAGAGTCCCTCGCCCTCCCCCCCCCTATTTTCACCATCCCTCAGTTCCCATTTCGATATGCTAACTTGATTAGTCGTAAGGTTAATGAAGTACAAGATTCATTGACCATTGTCTCAAACTAGTCAAACGTTTTTGTGAGAAGAGATTAAGAACGAACGAACGCTAATTTTTTTTACTGGTCAGTTTTCTATATATACACGTGAAGAATTATAGATGATAGCGCCCCCTATCCTGACTCCCACCTGATTTTTTTCTGCCATTTGTCTTGTAAATACATTTTCTATTAACATGTCTGTTTAAGTGATAACGACTTGTGTGTGAATGTCTGGCGTTTAATATGGTTTAATAAAACTGACCAGTTGGCAGGAAGGGACGATAAACTGGGTCTCGATTCAAAAAATAGATAAAATTAATTATAACATTGGTCTCCATTGGTTACCATAGTCAGTCTTCTTTGATTAAAAAAATGTTTAAATTTGTGATTTTAACGTAGAATTTATTTTAAGAATTTTATGAAATAAGACCCGAGATCTTTGGTTATTAGAAAAAGTTAAAGGATTAGCTGTTGAAAGAATTATGTTTGTTTCAAAATTTTATGCATTTCGTTATGATAAAAGTGCAAATATGAGAGTATATACACCAATATATATATAATATTTATATATAGAAAGCCTTAATCTTGTAAATTGTCAAATTAAACGTCGTCTAAACAAGAAATCAAGGAGATTCTTCTCTTTTTTTTTTATATTTTGTAACCAAGGACCACACTTGCCAATATCATCGTTATTCACATCATAGATTTCTTGGTGTCTGCTTTGTATAGTTTAGAGTATTTTTTTCTCTCTCAAGAATTACGACCATAAAACTTGTTTCTTATATTTTTTAAAATAAAGATATATATATATATGTATAGTCCGTTTCTTTTCAATATTTTCAAAAATATTATATAAATGTACCTTTTTTAATATTTCCAAAAATCTTGTATTTTCAATACTAAGGAGTTGGTAAAATTGTAATGTGTTGAGATTTAAAATGTAGGCATAATACATATTGTGTATGTCACCTTGGAGGAACCAATTTTAAACATTCTTTAACTTGTTTTATAGCTTAATTAATTTAAAAAGCATAACAATGTTGTAGTCATAAGACGAATTAAAAAAAAGCACCTTATTTAAGATTAAAGGGAGATAACTCCTGTTTTGTTTTTGGTCAGGTGTTACTCCACTATTCTACTGTAAAGCCTGTTGTCCATGTATGTGTTTTCGAGAGTTATAAAGGCAACGGTCGTATTTACATCGCAACCTGATTAAAACACAGATTGATTAATCAATGTCTGACGTCATAGGGTCACAAGCAGCTCGTTGGACCCATGACCCGACCTCCCAGTAAAACTGGTGAGATCTTCACGAGGTTTAACCAAATGTATATCTACATTTTAATCAGTTTGTTAACTTCGGCATTAGACCGACTTTGTCGCTGTCGAAAACGCGCACGGAAACGTCGCAAAACCGTGTACATGGAAGACAGACGTAAGACTGTATATATATATATGTATATGTCAGCCATTCCAATGGAAAGTATTAACGTTTGTAAATAGTGTGGGTGTGACGTTTTGTATAGAGTTTAATTCAATGTCAGTCTTGTGGTTGTCTGTTGGGCAAGACTCAATTTTTTTTTCTAACACGCACCTAGTCTCCTTACCTTACCATATATGGATGGTGAAGGAATTAAAATATAATTTTACTTTTTAAAAAACGTGAATCTTATGGTCGTTTGAAATGGAACATCGGCCTGTAGCTTCATGTATGGACGGTATTTATCTGGTGTATAGCATACAATATCAATCGACCCATATAAAAGTTTTGTATAATTTTGATGAGGCGTGAATGAATTCTCAAATGTAAATTTTCAAACTTACAAATTACCGGGCCTAAGAAATTTGTCGATTTTCTCAGATATTCACTAAGATTTTCACAAAATGCAATTTAGAAGGAGTCAAAATGTTATTGTTGAAGGAATTGCACTTCTTTTACACTTTGAGAGAGCTGCAGTGGCCGAGTTCGAAAGACGCTTGGTCTTAACTAATAGGGAGGTTCACATTGGCATGCATGTAATGCAACGTTTGACAGTTGGAATTTGACGAAAAACACTCTGAAATGCCACAGTGCAGGCAAAATATACGTCATTGCGCACTGTATGACGTAGGTCTGTTTTCATTAGCACAGTCTGTGCAGAACAGTAGGACGTTGAACTCCAATTTATTTCGTCATATAACTTGACATTTTGGAAAATAATTACAGACTGCCAAGAGCCTCCTACAACGAATCATATTCTGAGATTCTTGAAAATATTTTTAGGCCTGGTTAGGTATATTAAAATGGTGCTCGGAGATCCTAGTAATATGGTTATATTTGTAATATTACGCTGCGTCTCGTCTCGTCTGTACACCAGGACGTTACCATCTATCTATCTACCTCTGCTTCTAGCTGTGTATTTATATTCATATAAATGTATTTTATTATAATAGTCGAGGGTTGACGATACATGGTAGATATTATTAGTCAATGTTTATAAATAATTTAAATAATAAAAAACAAAAATACTAACATTTCAGTGTATGCTCAACTTATTTTATTATGAAAAAAAAATATATATCTAGTTTCATTTGTTATAGTTGCAGTTGATAGGTAATATGTAGAGCTCTTTTTCAACTGTTAAGCGTTGGATACATCAGCCAAATCATTTGGCTGAATCAATCGGCGTTGATATTCACTTAGTGTGTTAACTGTCATTCGGCCGATTGTTTTGCCCAAATCAAACATGTTTGATATATTCACCTAGGGTGTCCGCTTCACCATAGCAATTGCCCAAATGTAGAATTTATTAGCCAATCACTGCTCATATCGAGAAGTCACCTGATTACTTGAAGACATGGCCGCCGCCATGTTTAGTCATGTTACGAGAAAGGTGATGCAATCGACTGGTGAATCGGCGAAACATTCGCCTAGTGTGTCTACTTATTCGGGTGAAAATTTGGTGCAAATTGATTTGGAGGAAGGGTTCAGCTAATGTGTTCACCGCTTTAGCAGACCCCCCCCCCCCTCTTTTTCAAAGCTCAAACATTGTTTGAAACCACCACGTTTATCAAACAAACCCACCTCAAACAATGTTCGAACCCCATTTTAAATAATATTCAATCCCCATTGGAAAAGAACTCTTCATATTGATTAGAATATTTTAAACTTCTTTTTACGACCAATTTAAAATACGAAATGACAATTAACGTTTTAACTACGCCTATTTTTATGTGCAAACCAAACACCCAAATGTTAATTATGTGGAAATTTTAAATTAGCGTTAAACTGCAGCTATAGCAACTGTCACTGATTATTTAAAAATGAAAAGTTTTCTACAAATATTTTTCGGTGTTGTCAATTATATTTGTTTTATTTCTCAGTAAACTGCAAAGGCTTCCTTTTTTGTCAAATTTAGCTTTTTGTGTTTACATATACAGGACTGTTGGAAAATGTCAATACTTGCGTCTATCTCGGTGTCGTGGATAGTCTATTCATTCGGAGGCGAGTATCGAAATTTTACGACACTTCCTTACATTTATTTATCATTTCTTTAATTAATTAATGTAAAAAGATTTTTCCCAGAAATTTATGAACCTAAGAAAATTATGAATGTATACATAAACAATGGCTCTGGTCCCGAATTTACATCATAGGAGCTTATTAAAATGTGTGAATGATGTGGAAAGGCAACATCCAACTTTCAGTATGATTATTTCTGTTTGTCACATTATGAACAAGTGTTTTTGTTATAACTTAGAATATGTGTAGTCATGGTAATATCTTATGACCTCATCATTATAATAGTAGTCATGGTAATATCTTATGACCTCATCATTATATGTGTATATTGTCATCAATTCATGCTCAACAATTCAGTAATGGGTGAGAACACACACAGTAGAAATCATTAATATGTACACTTTGCAATAAAATAATAAAAAACAAAACAAAATTGAATACAGGTCTTCGTTGGTTTTTTTTCTTCAGTAAGACATTATTTCCTTAATCTGTGGGTATCCGGTTTGCTCCCTGATGTTGGCCGAAAGAGTCCATCTGGATTGCCCCGCGCAGTTAAACGATGTGTTATTGCCAAAATTAACAAGTTTGTGTTGAATGAAGTTCAATTCCATTTTCTTTCTCTCTTGGTGTTGGCCGAGAGGGTCCCTCTGGATTTTCCAGCATGGTTAAATGATATGTTAGTACCAAAATGACCTAGTTTGTGTTGAGTGGAGTTCAATTCCACTTTTCTCTCTTTCTCAGATATTTTTTGTTATAATGGCAACTGGAAATGCTCTACTTCTGATGTCTTCCGTCATGCTTCAGCCACCATAGTGGATTGTTCTAAGGACTACATTTAAAGCAGCTTTGCCCTGACCAGTAGTGAAAATTTTGAAGTGGAATCCCTACTATAAACCCTTTAATTTCCAATTAATCCGACCCCACACTGTACTGCACATAGCTTAACATAATAAACCAATGAAATAAAGGTGAAACCATACTTCATAATTATATGATTTGATAAAACCAATCTGCAACGCGAAATTTCTATGCATTTTAAAAATGGCCACCATTGGCCTACCTGAATTAGAACACACATCATTTCACATTTCACATCAAAGGTACAGAAAACTATTTCTAGCATAATTAGGCTACTTATTTCCACGCCATCTATGATGAAATCTGTTGAAAAATTTGCAATTTAACCTAATTTTACTTGCACAAAGCCTAAGAAATTAAATGAAATGGAGCTTAATGTCCTTTTGTTTTGCTCCGACTGGGCTATTCAAGGGCGGATCTAGGAATTTTGAAAAGGGGGGGGGGGGCGCTGCAAAATTAGGCCCTGACCGCGGAGACGGGGCACTCCCAAGATTATTATCCGTCATTTCCGTGCATCTGTAGCCATTCCAAGAGCTATTTGACTGATATTTTCGCCGAAGTAAAGAGAAAGGGCACTTTCAGCAGTAAAAAAGGGCGCTGTCGAAAATTAGGGCCCCCCATTGAATCCGCCTCTGCTATTGAAGAAGGGCATACGCCTTACAGTCTGTTATGGGGGAAATTTTGACAGGGCAGTGGCACTATGCCATGGTCTACCCTTGTATCGAATTCCAACTGCCAAGGGATATTTTACGTGCGCGCCAATGTAAAGGCCCTACATGGGACCACAGAAAAGACAGTTTATACAGGTTCAATATTGCTAAATGAAGTCACTCTCATTTTAAAGATCTACCCTTAACCGTAAAAGGAGTTCAGGTAACCATCATAACCAAAACAAATTGAAATCTAAGGGAGGCAACTCCAGTTTAAATTGAAAATAAATCCGATTTAAACTGCTTCTTGTACTCATAAATTGTATTCATTAGTAACATTCATTGTTCGACGCTCCGAATGATGTCTGGATCAATGTGTTCTGGTACAGTAAGAATATTTAAGAAAACAACTACATTTTAAAAATATTTTTAATTGGTCGCCAGGCAATGGTCGCTACTGCACAGGTTCACTATTGGCGTGCACGTAAAATATCCCTTTTTATTTTATGATCAGTTGTGGAATACCGCGTATTATCAGTGAAATAAAAGTGTAATTCCACTGGCTAGCAGTAGTCCATGTTGTTTTTACCTAAAATGATTGTAAAATCATAAAATAAATAGAACATTTGTCGTTTTGTCGTGAATAACATATTTTATTTCATCTCTAAGCAAGAAAGCGTTATATTTTCACTCATGCTATGCATTCGTGAAAATATAAGTTCTCTTGCTTCTAGATGAAATAAAATATGTTATTCACGACAAAACGACAAATATACTCTATATAGCTGGCCGGGCAAAATTTCCTTCATAGCTCACTACATGGCGTATGCCTGTCTTCATTAGCCCAGTTCGGAGCAGAACAGTTTGATGTTAAACGCTATTTCATTCAATTTCATTTCATTTCATTTCTGTTGGTCTGTATTCGTCAGGTGAAGCATACGTCATAGGTGGGACAAGTTCTATTTATACAAATGTTCTAGCAAGGTTGGAGCGGGGCACCCAGACCCCCCCCCCTCACGTCGTGGATTTCGGAGATCTAAAATTCTCGACCGATCCATAGATCTGGTAACGGATTGTCATCCAGATCAAATGAAATAGCTTTAACGTCCGCTTTCACCGCAGTGCTGTCGCACAATCAATTAGATAGAGCAGGGTATTTTAAACTTATTGATTGGACATATTGAAGTGGGGGAGGGGTCGAATGTTTAGCACGTGCGCGCTGTATCATATAGATCTGTCATTGAATCAACTGGCGTGGTTTCGATTCTCCGGGTGTGCGTGACAAGGAGTCCGACCTCGTTTGCTTTCTCCGGGTCCCCCGGTTTACTCCCACTGCTAAACATCCCAACGCACAAGCGAATTATTGAAATAAAAATGAACCAAGTGTTAGTCCAAAATTGAGCAAGTTTGCGCCGAGTGGAAGTTTAACCCCATTTCTAAAACAATAAATAAATAAATGGACATATTGAAGAGGAGAGAGACTGGGCAGCCATTTAGGTGACCATAAGGCCAACAACCTGATTAGCACTAACGAAGTTATTAGCATGAAAATAGAATGTTTGAAATCCTTAAAAACTGTTATAACGCCAGTGTGTAGGCTAAAACTGTAGTTTTTGTTTTCAGATGAGAAAATGGGGGTGTGGTCATATTATCACCTTTACAGGTGCTAATTAGTTAGGTAATTAACACTAATAAGTTTCAATAGGACGTGATAACAATGCGCAAGTCACAATTCTATGGAAAATAATTACTGCTTATTACTGAGTTGCGTTTAGACTGGGATTCTCTAGGTTTTATCAAGCAATGATAAATGTCAAATGATAAGAGAGAGAGAGAGAAATGGGGTTTAACACCCACTCGACACAGAGTAGGTCATTTCGGGACTAACATATGGTTTAATTTTATTTTAATAATTCGCTTGCGCGTAGGGGTCTTTAGCAGTGGGAGGAAACCGGAGTGCCCGGAGGACACCCCCGAGGTTGAGAAGGCGCCCCTTTCTCCATGTCACATACGCTCACACTAGGGCTCGAAACCACAGCCGCAAGCCATAGGTGACCGGCCAGCTAGAGGTGGAAGCGTGGCACTCTCGACCACTAGGCCATCCCAACCCCCCAAAAGATAAAAGATATGGAACGAAATGAAATGGGGTTTAA
This sequence comes from Patella depressa, assembly GCA_948474765.1. Lineage (NCBI taxonomy): Eukaryota > Metazoa > Mollusca > Gastropoda > Patellidae > Patella > Patella depressa. The sequence goes on from OX419720.1 coordinate 2,692,472, forward strand.
CGTCCTACTGTTCTTCGACGACCGGGATAATGTAGACGGGAATACGCCATACCGTGTGCTACGAGGGAAATTTTGCTCGAGTTGCGGCGCTACGGTCTACTCTTATATCGATTTCCAACTGCCAATGGATCTTATATGTGTGCACCAATGTATAGACGGGACCTCGGTTTAACGTCCCGTCCAAACGGCTAGACAGCTATCCTTGTCAGGTCATCTGTCCTGCACCAATGACAAGGGTAAATCACGCACGTCTGAACTGATTCAATAGGCGACCAGGCTGAACAATTTCTCTGGTGAATGAACCAGCGTCTTGTAATTATTAATAGTAAGTGCAGTAGGACTTGTGGGACGATAATCCATGTGGGACGATAATCCACGTGGGACGATAATCCATGTGGATGATAATCCATGTGGGACGATAATCCACGTGGGACGATAATCCATGTGGGACGATAATCCATGTGGGACGATAATTCATGTGGGACGATAATCCATGTGGGACGATAATCCATGTGGGACGATAATCCATGTGGGACGATAATCCATGTGGGACGATAATCTTGTACGGGATCAGATTAATCTGATTCAAACACAGACCCTATCCTGTTTCGTTTTTTATACTTCAAAATTCCCTTTTACTTACCTTCACAACCCTAGGGTCTGGAAGAGTTGTTATCATTGACGTGTTCTCGATGATGTGAGGGATTAGCCAATGAAACGGTCTTTTACGGCGAGTTCATCGCGTACTCTGCACGGAACTGTAGGTATACTCCTAGAAACGGCAACGCTGATTGATTAATCAATGTCTGACGCCATAGGGCCAAAAGCCGCTCATACGACCCATGACACAACCTTCCAGTACAGATCTTCATGTAGTGTAGTCCATCGAAAGTATAAGAAAAAAATTAAACGAAATATGGATCTGTATTTCAACATACAAGACGTAAGCAGTCGATATGCGTTTTAAAGGGCCAATCCCGATAACTTTCTGAGGAATACAAATTAAAATTTTTGTGTTAAAATCCCTTAAAACCCATTACCCAAGGCCGACCAACTAACACGATATTAATTGTGATACGCTTGTAAATAACTTAAATCTGACAGTCTTCATCAGGAAATGGAGACCGTTGTATTATACAGTATCTGGATAAAACCCGACTTTTTTCTATAAAAATAATATGTAGGTGAAATTTACCTTTCGTTATCAAGTACAGTACATGGGCCATTCACTGTATAGACCTCTCAAGAAATGTGAATCGGTTATCAGGTCACCCAATGAAAAAATTGACCCAAAATCTTAAAAGGGTTACGTGTCCGGATAAGCAGTGTTAACGTTCACGTCCAAACGACTCAATATTTTGAGCTGAAATTTTGAGACAAGATAAATACACCATGCCTCTATATTTTGGTCCATAAATTTCATAAACTCTTGGACTTTAATTTTTGAGACTCTCTTCTTATCGGGATTGTCCCTTTAATTGATAAGTGATTAAAGATACATTATGCAAGAGCTAAATCTGCCTATTGTAGGTCTTTCTTTAGGCCTGAAATGTTTTCTAAAGTATTAATTAGTCATCAATTAACTGATCCAGTCCTTAATCAACTTCCGATGGCATCAGATTTCTCCGAAATTAAATAGATTAAAAACGGTTCAGCAATACTTTGATTTAATCAAATATTAGAGACCGAGACTTAGCTTCCATCAACCAGTACGATGGTTGAAATTATTGCACACGTCTGTCAAACATTCAAATATCTTCGCTTGCAATAGAGTAATTTGAATGAAGTTTTCTTATTATTTTATTTACCTTATCACCTTGCGCACTATTATAGCACCAATGGTTAGTTCTTTATCTAAATCTTATATAATGTATCTTAAGGTAAGTGCCCATGAATAAAGGTTTAGATCTATTTGATAAGACCAACTTCATGTTTGGTCAAAGGTCACGTGATATAAATAGGCCTAGTGAATATATCCTGTTGATTAGTGTGTCCATCTAAATCCGACATTGCTAATTGTGTCGTGCTAATTACCGATAATAAGGCCCATCTCAACTCATTAGCATTAATAAGCTGTGATTATTGGATGTTTCGTTTTAGGCTGAAAATAGAGAAATAATCAAATTGACGGACATTTTTTTTCTTTTAAAGAGAATTAAATATTTTGATAGTTGGATTTCGCTTATCACTTACAGCATGCATAAATATATAAAACTTTTTACGTATAGATCCTGGGTATCATGGTTAATAAAAGGGGGAGAGAATGAACATTTCAGTCAAGTTAATTTATTCTGAGCGAAGTTATGAATATTTGTAATTTTGATAAAGGAAAAAATGGCGTACATGTAGTCTCGATTTCCATTACTACGATACAATACAAAGTCTTGATTATCCATTTTTGAATCAAATTATTTAATGACGATGCTGTAGAGAGTTGTATTTGAGCCTGTTATGTGAATTCATGTCTAATCAATAATCAATAATTGATATAACATTGGAGGCCTAAAGAAAGATTTGGCCCTGAGTTCACAAAGCATTCTTTCTTTCTCTTATTTTTATTTCGCTTAGGCCCACCTGTCACGGACAGATGGACAGGTGGACCCAAACCGCCACTGAGTATAGGCAGATTTAACTCAGCCCCGGATCCGGGATTTTGTCGAAGGGGGTGGTGGGGCATACATTAGAGAAAAGGAATATCATTCCGAAAGCAATTGTGTACATTGCAACCTTAGGAATTGCTTTATATCATATATTATTAAAGGGCAGATATGCAAACTACCACAGTAACAATGCAAACGAAAATGAAAATCAGCTATGTCACTGGGGCAGGGGTGAGGGCACGGCCCCCTGCCTCCGCCCTCTGGATCTGCGCCTGTAGCTCTTGCATAATGTATGTTGAATAGCTCTATAAACGATGGACATGTCCTTCACAAGATGGCGACATTACGCGAGAATTAGCGAAAACTGAGTCTTCTTGCTAATGGAAAAAGAATATGATCAGACTTAAGTAATAAGAGGATGTTTATTCCTGACATCGGTTGCCATTAAATTCGTATTACTTTTCATCCAATTATGAAATGAAATGCGCTTGAACGCCCTACTGTTCTGCGCCGACTGGGCTATCGAACACGAGCATATGCTATACCATATGCTATGAGGCAAATTTTACCCGGGCAGCGGCACTCTGACCTACTCTTATATCGAATTCCATCTAACATGGTATCTTTTACGCACACACCAATGCATACACGGGTCCTCGATTTTTCGTCCACCCGAATGACTAGACAGTCCGTCTTCATTTGCGCAGTCGTGGTCGAACAGTAGGCATTTAAACCCCATTTTATATCATTTCTCAGTGGTTGACGTCATGTAATGACCGATGATTTCTGATTGGTCGGTCATATACGATAGCGCGTATAATCTCGACCCACCAGCCAACAGTAAGGCGTACGTGCCTCTCCATATTATGACCAAATTTAAAGCGGACCCTCTCACATAACTTAAACAATCTACAGATTTTTTTTTACCAGGAACAAATCTCTCATCGCTATACTCATATTGTTCTTGGGACGACCATCTTCATAAGAAATGGGTCATTTTGGGATTGAAATATGATTTAATTTGTTTACATTAATTCGCTTGCGCGTAAGGGTCTTTAACAGTGTGGGGCAACAGGAAGATCTGGAGAAAAAACACGAGGTTAGACAAGCGATCCTAATCCTTGTCATGTGCAAGCGGGCAATCGAAACCACACCACTTGAGTCAATGACACCCTTACAATGCAACGCGCATACGTTAACCATTCGGCCACCCGACCCCCGCCTCTCCGCAAAAAATTAAGGCTCCACCAATTCACGTGCGATCGCCATGGCAATGGGGATGCTTGTTCCTTGGACAATTGCGGCACAGATGTTTGATATGACGTGACAAATCCAAGATAGCTGCGATTCCGTCACATTTATTACTCCATAGAACGGTGGCACTGTTGGACCAATCCCCAAGCAAAGCCGTTTTTCCCCAGACTGACAGCTGAATAGCGAGACTCTGCATGGAGAATGCTCGTAATGCTATGTAACGTCGCTGACAACAAACACACCACGCTATAGTTCCTTCAGAAAATGACTCTGACCGAATGATGTCCGCTGACAGTTCCTATCCCTTCCTACCGAATGATGTCCGCTGACAGTTCCTATCTCTTCCTATATAGCAATATGGAAATATCGCTCATCTCCACGTCTGCCCTCAGGCTATTTCGGAACCCTTACCTTCCATTTTTCACCGTGATTATTTATTTCTCGCAAACGGAATCATTTCTCAACATATCTGACACCAATTTATAAAAAATCAACACTATTTTCAAGTAGATTAAATAAACATGCGGTCGGTACATGGTCGAGTCTCGAAAAGGCTGATCAATTCAAAAGTAATTTGTTTATGTTTTTTTAATCGCAAAATTCTACTTGAAAATATTGAATTAATATAAAAAGTGTGCCAGCCGTGGCAAGAAAGGCTTCCCTCAGTAAACAAAGATGAACCAGAGTGAATAATAGTCGATAAGGATTCCAAAATAACCTTAGATCAGAGGTGGGGGTGGGCGGCATTTCCTAGCTATATAGGAAGAGGTAAGAACTGTAAGTGGATATTGTCCGATCAGAGACAGTTCCTAAAGGAACTACACACCCTTGTGATGTTCGAACAATTGAGTCTATTTCATCCATGCCTTCTAGAGAAATTCAATACACATTTAATTGATTAACCCTCTGTAGCTACAGGATATATATCTATTATTAACCCCTTGTAGCTACAGGATCTTTCTATTATTCAGTATCAATACATTATATGCAATCCAATATACAAACGAAAAATCCATATTAAAATCTGTATAATATTCATCATCTAAAAATAAAAATTCAATGTTTTTGCCACGGTGGAATATATTCAAGAAAATGTCAACAATAAAAAAGCCCCGGGAAAAACATTGCAGTCAATAACAGGATCAATGACAGGAACGCCCTTAGCTAAGCTCCTAGCGGAAGTCAATAAATATAAATATATACATTAAGTAAAATGCTATTCAGTCAATACTCCATAATCTATATACAACTGCCGCCAGTTGTGTCTGTTTGAACTCCACCGAAGTTTTAATAACGTCGCCATTTTATATACAACTGCCGCCATTATGTCTGTATAAACGATACCGAAGACTTAACGTCGCCGTTTTTGGCCGAAGGTGGAAAAAGAGAGTGTTTTACAATAGGCGAGCTATTAGAAACAGGAGTTCCGGGCAACGCGAGTTCATCATGTTGACTATTGTCTTCCAGGTTCTCTAAGAGCGGCACGTTAACTTTACTGATAGTCCGAGTGGATGTTTGACCCGTGACGTCACTTCCCCCAGAAGTAGTGCCCTCCGAGATCACCGACGGGTTAATTTTACTGATAGTCCGTGTGGAAATTGGCCCCGTCGCGTCACTTCCCCCGGGTGTAATACTGCCTGAGACCACCGAGTGGTCGTCTTTGGTAATGTGACCGTTTGAACTTTCCCCCTCGTCGGTAATTACACCAACTTTCGCTCCTCTCCCGTTGGCTATTACTCTTTGGATTGTGTTACGTCTGATCATGGACATCCCTTTCCTCCAATGATTGGCTACTTCTTGTCGTCGGCGCCTCTCTTTCAATTTGGCGCGTGATTGCGCATGCGTGTAATACACAGTAAAGTTATTGACGATCACGGGAACGGATAAAGCGATAACCAGGACACCACTGATAGCACACAAACCTCCAACCACATATCCTAATCCAGATTTGGGATGTAAGTCACCGTATCCGACTGTTGTCATGGTGATCAAAGCCCACCAGAAAGCCAAAGGAATGTGTTCGAAATCACTGTCTATATCTGTGAATATTTCCATGTAATACTCCAAACAAGCGAATATTATTATTCCAATGAGCACGATGAAGACGAGAAGCAGCAACTCTTTGGCACTCGCCCGCATTGTGTATACAAGTATCTTCAGCGCTAAGAAATGTTTCATCAACACGAAAATCCGGAAAATTCGCAGAACTCTGGATGCCAACAAGATTCGGATTATTTCGAACACGGTGATGGGGTCGCTATGTACAAATACCACGGTAATGGCAATATAATAAGGTATCAGACATAGCAATTCTATCACGGATAACGGTTGTCCTAGAAACCGCAGTTTATCGGGAGTCGTCGCGAACTTCACCAGAAATTCCAGAAAAAAGAAAAAGTTACACGTGTTGTCTATAATGATTAGAACATCATTGGGACTGATGTCGTGAAATATATCCAAGTCTTTCCGCAGGTCGTTGGACGTTAAGGTAATGTTTTTACGTTTGGCATGGATGGTCAGTGAGCCGAAATAAGGTAACGTCTCCAGAATAAACACCGTGATGGAACACGTGACCACACATAGCGATAACACAGCATACATCTACAAATAAATAAACATATATTAATTACTTAATATGGAGAGAGGGGGAGGGAGAGAGGGAGTGTTAAAGGAGCTAAATCGCTAACATTTGGGACCTAGAAATTGACTCAAGTGGGTCGCAACGCATATAATACTGTAATATGAATGTATATAAACTGATTTGCATTCAATGGTTTCTGTTTTTACTCTAATTTCATATCAGTTATGTTCGACGAAATAAACCAGCAGTGTCAACCGAAGGCATTTTTTTAGCGTCTAGTTATTCCAGTCTACATGCGCCGTTTGATTTGGTACAATGTTTCTAGCCTCGTTCCTCGAGTCTCTTGCTAGAACTGGGGCTGAAACGCATTATGGTACACGATTCGTGTACCAATGGTAAAATATTTATTTTGTCTTAAATATTGGATATCAGAAGTCCATCTTTTTCCGGTAAGATCACATCATCAATTTTCGATTTAAATTGACAAATAATTCATGTTTTCAATGTTGAAGATTTTGGATGATATTGAGTTAAAGACTTAGCTCCTTTAACATATGGTACAATCGATATGGTTAAAATACAGATCTATATTTCGTTTCGTTTTTTATACTTCGATGTCCTCCACTACACGAAGTTCTGACAATTTATAAGTGGGAGGTGACGTCGGGGATAAAACTAGCGACTTTTGAGCCTATGACGTCAGACATTGATTAATCAATCAACGTGGTTTACTCACAGTTCCGTGCACCAAAAACTCACCGCAACAGAAACCTTTTCATTGGCCAATCCCTCATCACATCCCAAAGACCACGTGTCAATGAAAACAACTCCTCCAGAAACTAGTGTAGTAAAGACCAGTAAAACCAAATTTTGAACTATAAAAACGGGACGAAATAGGATCTGTTTTTTTTTATAAGATTGTGGTATAAATGTTACTTATTTCAAATAATTCGTTTGCACGTAGGTGTCTTTAGTAGTAGGAGGAAACTGGTGGATTCGGAGAAACCCCAGAGGGTTAAGCACTTGACTCAATGACAGACCTTATGGACTAAAGTACATGCGTTAGACCATACCCCCTCCCCTCCCGTGTAGCTTGTAAAAAAGTACAAATAAAGTTGATCGAGACGAGAACAAACAAAACAAATGGGAAGTGGGACAGTAGTCATGGGAACATATTTGTAAACATGACGGTAGTCAGGGAAACGTACTTGTAAACATGGCGGCGGGTTGTGAACTGAAGTCTACAGAACACCACAATGCGGAAATAATTAGTGATCTATGGCCTAAAGTCTCGAAATATATCCCACAATTCACTTGGCACATCTATTATTAGAAAAAAAATACAGACGAGGACCAGAGGACCAGAGCCCTATATATACTGTGCGCCATAGAAAACGCATCACTTAGTTTTTCGTACATTATAACAAAATGATCCTGTAAACATGTTTAATCTGTAATCAACGGTACCAAGTCAGAGGGGTCAAAACCAAAAATACGATACAGATGGTTAATTCCATGCGTGGTCGCTGCACAGCGTGCGTAAGAGCCCGTGGAGGACACACGCGCTACTGACATCTGTGTCGTACTTTTGGTTTTGACCCCTCTGACTTTGTACCGTTGATTACAGATTAAACATCCATAAGTGTACAAATGTACTTTTAGAATTCATCTTCCGGTCCCAGACTGTCCCTGCTTCTTCTACAAGCTGTGCTAATTTTGACTGAAGACCAGTAAGTGTTTTATTGAGAACTGGATCACGATATTCTAGACATTCTAACCAAGTTCCAGCGTGTTCAAGTCGCTGTTGCAGGTAATACATCCCTTGCTGGGGCTAAGTGAGACGGGGCTTTGCAGGTGCGGATCCAGGATTTTTTGCAGGGGGGGGGTCTAGGTTTGATAATTGCTTAACTAATTGCGCTCTACCGATAATTTGGTAAATTTGATTCAATTTGGTTCATTCTGACGTATTTCCGGAAGGTAAATTCCAAAATAACAGGTCTAAATCGCCAATAAAATCGCTTTGCGTCTTGGTCTTAGGATTTTGCGCCCCTTTGTGTTTTTTTGCCCCGTCGCAAATGGCAGGCTAACCCGCGATACTTGTAGTATGGATTGTAGTTCGATTTGCTGCAAAAGTTTCCGTCGTGATTTAACGATTAAATGGATAATCGACACTACTAGTTTTGTTTTATCGACTTTTGTAATGATGATCGAGGCTAAGCAGAACTTTCATTCAATCATAATGCTCAACCAGTGTCAAACATATAGCGTTGGTCAGATATACTACAAATCGACTCTAGCATATTCCACTACCCCCCCTCCCCATCCCTCTCTATAATATCGTTTTTTGGTTTTTAAGTTAGTCTTACAGCTCTGGGGCCTATTTCCCGAAATTTTAACTAAGATAAGATCCAAATTTTAGTAATTTGATTGGATAATATTAGATTGATTTTAGTTCTTAGCCAATCAAAATTGAAGTATCTTCTAAAATTTGGATTTTATCTTTAGTTAAAATTTCGTGAAATAGGGCCCTGGATGGAAGAGGACTCTCGAAGAGTTTTTGGAAGATCATTCCACAGTTTAGCTGCTCTGACGGAGAAAAGCATATTCATTAGAACGTTTGTTATATTTAGGAATCCTCAATATGCTACGATCATTTAAAGAACGAAGGGTGGATTGCCGAGGAGTAGAAATCAAATAGTTCTTTAAAATAACTGGGAGCAGTGCCAAAATAAATTGATTTAAGCTCATCCTTTTCGAGAATTGTCTGTAATGGGAAGGACATAACTGGAAAGAAAGTTCAGTGCATGGCCAAGACAGAACTGAGTCTGCCAAGTTGAGTATCAGATGTCTTGTACTTACCAAGGCACCCTTTGAGGAATAGGGATCCTGCAACCACTTCCAGACTTTAGGTTTCGACTTCTGCCACAAGTTCTCGTCCTCTCTGTATTTATCCTCAAATCTCAAACTATGATCTGCTTCAAACTTCCTCAACATCTCTAAAGTATCTTCATAATGACAATAGGTCACCCAACAACACTGTTCAATCTGATTCTCGTCGATCTCCCAGTACTTCAGTTCATCTTTCAACATCGGTCCACAAACATCAGTCGGAACATGCAACGAGTCCGTGCGGTAATAGTTCAAAATATGACCGAAGAGTGCCGGATGACGGTCAAAATAAATCTCCTTCAATCCCTTCCGTTTCGCAACAAGCGCGACATTATGTAATCGCGTTCCGGGTTTTTTCAGCAACGTTTCAAACGTTGTTTCGTGTTTTACACCTCCGACATTAAGCGTCACTCTCTCATCGTCCGGTATATTCGGGATAGATTTCTCTCGCGCTTTTTCGGCCAATAATCCCATAACAGTTCCCCCCAAACTTTTTTTCTGCTTTAACAATTTATCAGCCATGGCTTAATGTACACATATATGATCCAGCGAGTTTGAACGCATATCGGCCAAACGAGATAATTAAACTAATATTTCAGACACAGATGTGATTAATACCGTTTTGATGGCAGACACATTAATAATGGCGGCGATATTTGGACTAAAGAAACTGGAATATAAATAAATCATTAATCCACGTCCTCTGTTGATAGATCACATTTTGTCATCTGGATTCCGGACCGGGTTTATGTCACATGATCGTGCATTATATCAGAATCATTTACGTCTTTTTATGGAGATTTGAAGACTTTGCACAATTCTGGAAAAGGACTCATCCAAACTTTGCCCTTTAATCAATATTTTATTTGTTTTAGAACGGCTCAATGCCCTCTTCGAAGGACACTTCAGTTATGTCGTTCTGCATTAAAGGTTGCTCAAAATACCATCTCTAAATCTTTGTCTTAAAAATTGTGTTTTATTGTCGAGGGCCAGCGATATAGGAGGTGTTTCACCCAGCGATTCACACACGTGACACTTTAAGGAGGGAAGACTTGAATCCATGAACACGTCGGATTCTCAAAATTCTTTGCCTTCAACCTTTGGATATTTTAACATATAAACGTCGAATGGTTGATTTGGCATTTCAATCATATTTAACTAAATCATTATTGTTCACCTTATATTCTTCATATATCAATAATGTATGGGTTCTGAATTCCAAGTAATATTATCCTTGTTGAACGACTTTCTTATTTCATCGTATTTTAACTTTTTGTGTAACAAATAATGAACACCACAAAGTTAAACAAAAATGTTCATATTATATCAGTTACACCGCTATTCATATATTAACTTTAATTACACTACGTGCGTACGTTACAGAGGGTTGTTCAGTTACGCATGTTACACCAGGTTTTTGATATATCAACTGAAGTTACACTAGATTGTTCATACACTTTAATAACACAAGATGTTTCAATTGCGTAAATTTCACAGGATTTTTGAATTATTTGTTACACAGGATTGTTCATTGACCTCAGTTTCCCCAGATTCATCACATATTAACTGAAGTCAAACACGATTGCCTATATATCAGTTTTAGTTACGGACGATTCTCTATTTGCTTAAGTTACGCAAGAATCTAAAAGCTACATACAAATAACATTTTAAATCTTCACAAAATTGTCCATTAGTTGAAAGTAATGCCACAGTATCCTGGATGAATCGCATGTAAGAAATCGCGACTGGAGAGTTGAGTGTTATGTTTCGCTAATTACCGTCGTTGTGGCTTCGACTCCGGTACACCATGTGGTTACTAGCCAACGCTGGATCAATAATAACAGTTTCACGTGTTGTTATATAATAATTACCTACAAACAACACACACACCTGTAATCAGTGAATATTAACAGATCTTTTTATCCTGATTACATACAACTTTCTTTCCTTTAATTACTTCTCACCTAAAAATATAAAATACATTTATTACATAGTAGGTTAATAGAGTCAAGTTTAAAACTTTCAGAGAGAGAGAGAGAGAGAGAGAGAGAGAGAGCGAGAGATGGGGTTTAATGTCCACTCGACACAAACCACGTCATTTCGGGACTAACACATGGTTTGATTTTATTTCAATAATTCATTTGCGCGTAGGGGTCTTGTAGCAGTGTGTGTGTGAGAGAGAGTTTAACGTCCACTCGACACAAACTAGGTCATTTTGGGACTAACATATGGTTCAATTTCATTTTAATAACTTGCTTGCGAGTAGGGATATTTTAGTAGTGAGAGGACCCGGTAAAAACCAACGAGATTGGACAGGCGACCCTACAACCGGGAAATCGAAACGACTACATTTAAAAGAATCAAATTGAGTTTAACGTACTTCTTTGCTGTTAAAACCGGGCTCACGAACACTTGACTCGGTAATCGGAAACCCACGACGTCATCAAGACACTAACTAAATCTGCTTAACTTAAAAACTGTCTGTTGACAATGTATCAACATCGGATGGGAGACAAAATAAGGGTGGTCCGTGGACACGTTAACATGGACTGAGAAAAATACAAAAAAAAACCTTGCCAGTATGAAACTCGAATAAAAGTAGGTCGTATCTGCGGATGTCTCAACATGATTTCCCCGATAGTACACTGTACTGAGTATGCCCGTTTTCATTCCCATTCATGTCTGGAACTGGCCTAAATCAATTAAAGGTTCTTGAAAGAAATTTTGCCCATGATGGCTCAGTGAGTAAGGTGACTGCATACGGTAAGCGTTTTTTACCGTCCACCGGAGCCTGGTCTTATGACGTCATATGTGGATTGTGGGTTAGGATAAGGGTTAGGATAAGGGCTGTGGCCTGCAGATTTCGTCACAGTCTCGAGATGTAGACAGGGCTAGCCCTAACCCTAACCCTGGGCCAAGCCTAACCCTTATCCTAACCCACAATCCACATATGACGTCATAAGACCAGGCTCCGGCGAACGGAAAAAAACGTTTACCACTGCATACTAATCTGAGGAAGTATTTGAAATGACGTCACAATTCCGAGAAACAACGAAGACGACGTCATTCATATAGTCCGCCCAAACCCCTGTATTGGGATCTATATACGGCTTTGAGTACGCCCGTACTTATTTTTCTTTTCAAATTCAAATAATGGACGGACATCAGTGAAATGGATGCATGGATATAAAAACTCTAAAAGGTATATTTTGCGGATATGATATTTGACCGTTACTAATGGAAACCGATATAACAAATAGACTCACTGTCTAATAGCTTAATGCCTTATGGATAGTGTTCTCTCAGAACATGCCTGGTCAGTTAAAGGGGTAGTGCTCAATTTTGTTTAAAACATAAATGGGTCTAAAAGTATATATTAATGTAATATGGGTGTATATGAAATGATTTACATTAATTTTTTATTGTCTAAATCATGTAATTTCTAATCTATTATGCTTAGTGAAATACGTGAACAGTTCAAACTGAACTACAGTCCTTTACACTTGTTTCGTTCGTTCTAAACGTTATTTTTATTATTAATTTATCATTCGTGAATCAGCCATTACTATTTCCTGTAGCATCGTAATTTAGAATATATTTTCTCTGTTTATTGGTTTTGCACACGAAACGATATGGTACACGACTCTTGTAGTGTACCATATTTTAAAACGTTCAGTGTGTCTTAAATATTGGATAACAGGGTCCCATATTTTCACGGCAACATAACTTCAATAATATGGATACAAATTGATCCATATTGAATTCTAATTTTTGTTTTTAATTTTGAATATTGTGGAAAATATTAAATTAGAGACTTAGCTCCTTTAATATGCTTTATGTATGATTTAGTACACGAACTGCCCGATCTTAGATAATGCAGGATTAATATACTGAAAACCCCATTCAGCTGACTTTCTTCTAAGCGACATAGGGCCTGATAAGGATAGCTGTATAGTCATCCGGATTGGACGAAAACCCACGGTCCCGTGGCAGTTAGAATTCGATATAAGAGTAAGCCGTTGCGCCGCTGCCCGGGCAAAATGTCCCCCATAGCACACTGTATGTCGTATGCCCGGTCTTCCATTAGCCCATGTTAGGTGCAGAAGAGTAGGACGTTAAACCCATTTCATTTTATTTCTAAGCGACATTATGAGTGTTGGATGATGGTTCTCTATTATCGTAGTTGGATGATCGAATGGTTAGCACGTGCATGCAGTACTTCTTTGATACGTTTAACGGTGTGGTTACTTATATAACGGAATTTATACAACAATATGCATGCTTTCGTAATTCTTGCAACATATGACAGATCATGACTCATACTGGCATTATATAATTATTTCCTTGGGTTTTTATTCCCAACTTGTTTTCAAATTTGAGTGAAGTCTGTGTCACCACAGGCCCGGGACTGTACAGCGCAGTGGACGCTTACGGCTAGCCCCCGGATCCATTCACTATTTTTGAATTGTGTTGTTTGTTTTTCTCTAAGTATGATGTCTTGTCTGTATATTTGTTTTTTGTGTAAAATTGTGTGTGGTGCAGTCCCCCTGCACTTACTATTGAGTCAACTGACATGGTTTCGATTCCCCGGTTGTACCTGACAGGGAGTAAGGTCCTCTATCCAACCTCGTGGGGTTTCTCCGGGACATCCGGTGTCCTCCCACCCCTTACGCACAAGCGAATTATTGAAATGAAAGTGAACCATATGTTGGTCCTGAAATGACCTAGTTTGTATCGAGTGATGATACTATAGTTATTATCATTTAGCTTTAACATCTTTAAAGTCGACTTGTCGTGATAAACAACATCAAACGGTGGATATTCGTCATATAATAACTCTCTTTCTATATTTTAATTAATTACAAAGCTACTTTAAATGAATGTTCTCATTAAACGGTTATTTTAAGATTGGCGTAAAAAACAAAACGTGAGATTCCGATTAATTACAACATTTGTTCTCTTAAAGTAGTCAAGTTTCTAACTCAATATCCTCTAAAATCTTCGACATTGAAAACATGAATTATTTGTCAATTTAAATCAATATTGATGTTGTCGTCTTACCGGCAAACATCTTACCATCGGTACACGAATCTGCGCAAAAAATACTATCCGTGTAGACTGGAATAACCAGGTCCTAGAGATTGCCATTCGATTGAGACGTCTAGTGTATTTCGCCGAACAGAACTGGTTAGAAATTACAGTAAAAAACAGTAACGGTTGAATGTAAATCTGTTTATGTACATTCATATCACATTATTATATGCGTTGCGACCCATTTGTGTCAATTTGTTAGAGATGTAGCTCCCTTAAAATGGCCATTTCAAAGACAAGCGTAAAAAATAAAACTTGGAATGTACACAACAGCTAAACAAGTCATCCACAATAAATTGATTTCCGTTGTGTGACAGGAGGCTACCTTGAGGTCTCGTGTTAAAACCCTGCGTTAACGAATAAAGTTTAGGGGCTGGCAAGAGGGACAACGTATAGTCGTTCGGATGGGACAAAAACTGAGGTTGGAATTCGATAATAGGTTAGGTCGTAGTGCCGTTGTCCGGAAAAAATGTCCAACCACTCATAGCACACTGTGTGGTGTATGCCCGTCGTCATAAGTCGGGGCAGAATAGTAGGACGTTAAACCCCATTTCATTTCAATTCGTTTCGCCATCTTCATCAGCCAGAACCATAGGTACTGTATTCGATGAATTGAAAATGTGTCTTTGGTCAAAAACTTTAACAAATTCGTATGACACGGCAAGATTTACTGAGATCAATTCTTTGCTTTTTAGTGTTCTTAACACATTCATTTATGGAGTGCAAAAAAAATGAAAAATTCTGCAGTTAGGTTAATAACTCAAAGCAAACTTTTATTTTTATTGGCTACATATCTCCTGTAGAGTTTAGCTCAAATTACTCCTTCATAAACGATATTAGCCCGTATACCGACGCAATGACCTACTCTTATATGAAATTCGAACTACCAAGGGATCTTTTACGTACTCTCGATCTCGCTTTGTGGTCCCACCGAAAGACTAGATCCTTCACAACTGACAAATTGAAACCACACCGGAAAATACCATTGAATTTTCTTGAACAACGCATGCAGGGATCGAACACGGGACCTCCAGGTTAGCGTCAGCGAGCGAACGTCTTACTCACCGAGCCACTGTGGCTCATTGCCTTGTGATCAGCAGTTAACAGGTGTTTATGTGAATATGCTAGTTATAGTTATATTATAGCACAAAGACTTGTAATTAATAGTTGACAATACAACCTATTGTTAGTGGTGCACAGTACCCGGTTTAATATCGACATACAGACGGTCGTCGTTCATGCGTACACCCATTATACGACGATACGATACGGTAACCAACCGAGACTTTACAATCCAGGAAATACAATATGAAGACCTTTACATTGACGGATCCAGAGGGGGGATTTCACGGGTCCAAACCCCACCCTGCTCAGCTACATATAAAAAATTGAATGTCTTGCATCAATGAAATTAAATCACAATGTGATCCTACATCATTATAAAAATGATTTCTCTCTTTAAAAAACTCATTTTGTATGTATGTCTATGTAATTTAGGGACGATGATGTCAGATTTCCTTGACAGGATTTTGGCAAACCCCCTCCTGCAAAAAGTCCTGGATCCGCCCCTGCTTCAAGTACAGGTCATTTCCCATGTCGCACCAATATTGTAGAACGCTATTGATATTGATTTAAGGAGAGGTGATAATCTCGGAGCTTTTAAGTAAAAACTGAAAACATTTCTTTTCAACTCATACTACAACTGAACATTGTAACATTGATACGTTTCATACCATCTCCAAGCGCCTTGAGCATCTTTTATGGAGAGAGAGAGAGGAATAGGGTTTAACGACCACTCGACACAAACTAGGTTATTTCGGAACTAACATATGGTTTAATTTTATTTCAATAATTCGCGTAGGGGTCTTTAGCAGTGGGGTAGGGGTCTTTAGCAGTGGGAGGAAACCGGAGTACCCGGGAAAAACCCACGAAGTTGGTAGAGGCGACCTTACTCCTTGCCACGTACAACTGGGGACTCGAAACCACGCCGGTTGACTCAATGGCAGGCCGTATGATACAGCGCGCGTACGCTAACCATTCGCCCCCCCCCATTTTTTTTATAGATAAGCGGCGCCATACAAAAACTCATTACTATTATTATCCCTGATCTGTAGACGGTTGAGATTCGCAGATAGTAGGTGAAATAGTAGGAAAGTCATTTAGTAGTAAATAATATAAATGACGTTATAAAATTGGTTTAGTGAAAACGCAGAAGTTTATAAGAAAACAGCAAACCGTTAGAACCCAATTTCAATTCCGAAGCTTATCGAACTCTTCGCGATATAAATAAATATATACAAATATACTAAATATACTGTATTTATATTACACGACAATTGTAGCAATATAGTCGTGGTGACATTGTTTTTAAAGATTATAGACAAGGGATGAGGAGATAAGATATAGTTTTATGTTTCTAACATATTCACATATATGCAGGTGTGTACTGAAATCAACTAACATTTGATTGACATATTGTTATATAAAAAAGGGTTATAGAAACAAAACATAGCTGCTTCTATATGTCAACAACATGATAACAGATATCTCATGCGCAATTTCTAGAGTAAATTTCCATAACCATATAAGGGTGTATTTTGACGTCATTGGGCTCAATTAACAAATCTCTCTAATTATTTACATCATGTTTGACCAATTAGATAATTGAATGTCCAAAACCAGTTGATACAAAATTAGGATACTCGTGAGAATTCAGCAGACTTCAATTAGATTCCAGAGGGTTACCATCTAAGAGTCCTAGGTGTCTAGGTTGAGAAGAGTTTAGTTAGTATTGACTA
This sequence comes from Patella depressa, assembly GCA_948474765.1. Lineage (NCBI taxonomy): Eukaryota > Metazoa > Mollusca > Gastropoda > Patellidae > Patella > Patella depressa. Next base: position 2,709,685 of record OX419720.1, read on the forward strand.
TAATTGTAATATGTACTATGCTTGTATGTATACCTATGCTACATAAAAAGGTAAAAACGAACTGTTGCATTGTTATAACTGAAGAAGACAAACGTCTTAAGAAACCAGTAAGAAGTAAACACAACGTGAAGGAGAAGCAAAGACAGCTAGAGACAAATTCTAGACGATCACAAGGCTAACAGTAATATGTAGAAAAAACAATATGCATGAGTCGTATGTAAGATGTGGCGACCGGTTACCCATAGACGTTCTCCATGTCAGACAGAAAGACCCATGGTGCTACACAATATACACTAGGTTTTCACCGGGTCCTCCGGTTTCCTCCAACTGCTAATGACCCCTATTCGCAAACGGAAATACCTAGTTTGTGTCGCATGGATGTGATCCCCCCCCCCCTCGCTCCCTCTCTCTCCCCCCGTCCCCTCTCCCTCCCCCCTCCCTCTCCCCTCTCTCTCTCTAATTAGCCAAGATGGAGGATACAAGGAGGACGTTAAAGCCCAGTTCATTTACAATACCACAACTTCATATTTCATAGCGTAGAAGTTTAAAAAATTCTGAATCGTTGGGAGATGTCGAGCAAAATTATTTCTGTAGACTATTATTTTGAGATCTTTAGTTTCGAACAATAGCTAGGTCGTATAATGAAAGTGTTATTATTGTCACAGATCGTACATCAGAATATAACCAGCTAATCAAAAGAGGATGTTTAGAATCTCAAGAAGCGTGACCACAATCAAATGTATGAGAGAAATCGATGTCCATTGAAATCACTGTCAGTTCTGCTCCAATTGGGCGAATGAAATATATAAAATGGAATGAAATGAAAAGAGTTTAACATCCTACTGTAGTGCTCCAACTGGGCTAATGAAGACGGTCCTCAGAGAATAAAGGGCGAGAATGATGAATTTGTTTTTCCTGCTGCCAGAGTAATGAGGAAGTTACGGTCTACAGGGGCGGATTGGGCCGTCGGGCGATTGGGGCCGGTCGGACGAGCTTCCGAAGGGCCGGTCGAACAAAAAATGAAAAAAAAATTTGTCTAAAAAACCTTTCTCTGCTGAACATTATATGGGGGGGGGGGGGGTATTGGACCGGCCATGGAGCGAGGGTGGTCATGTTGTATGTGGCCGGTGGCTTTGCTTTAACGGACCGCTACGCCATCCTTAAAGTCTGGAATGGGCTGGTATAATAGACTTTCGGGGCCGGGTGTGGGTCGGAATTCGGAATTATTGGGGATTCCGAATTTCATCCGAAAATTTCATCGTATTCATCGGTCAAATGGTCAAAATTTTCTCAACTTCTAGTCCCTCTTTTTACCCAGTTAAATTCTCTTGATTCTTGACGATACAATGATAATACTTGTACGTTAATTAATAATATGATGATATGATAATTTCACGGGTTGATGGTTGTAAATTACTTGCCGGTCGGGGTATATTATTTGACAGAGATTTTAATTAGATATGCCACCAAATCATATATTTTGGGTTTATTTTTCAAAACTGTCCAGGGGCTGCGCGGTCAGTAAAAGGAGCCACTCCGATATGGGAGCCCGGCTCCAATCCGACCCTGACGGTCTATAACAGTTTTAAGCTCAAATCTGTGATTACAGACCGCGGGATAAATAGAGAAATGAAAACGGGTTTAACGTCCTAATGCCACCCCAGCTACTACAGACCCCTACTACCAAGTTAATTATTGAAATAATAGCACTATATGTTAGTCCCAAAATGACCTGGTTTATGTCGAGTGGGTGTTAAACCTACAAAAATATCGCTTACATACGACAAAGTAAACATTATATCCAGTTTGTGTTCCTGACTATTATCTTCGCATGCATTGAATCACACCCATATCATCACATAGCCTACATGGGGGGGGGGGGGAATAGTTAACACGTGCGCGTTGTATCATAAAGCCATCCCGAACTTTCGGTATGTGAAGTAGTGCCGGCAAGGATGAATCACGCCCCCGAATGATCTACGCGCAAGGGAATTGTTGAAATAAAATTAAACCACATGTTAGACCCGAAATGTCCTAGTTTGTGTCGAGTGGACGTTAAATTCTATTTCTCTCACTATCACATACGTTGAATCACACCCCTACCACCATTTGCAATGAGTCACACCTACTCATTCAGTAAACAGCCAACAACGATACTGCGTATAATTTTTTTTTTCCTACGGACAATAACCATTGACAGATAGAAGGTTAATTAGTACTATGACAAAATAATATGAACATGTGACGTCATCTAATGAATGAGTATGAATACTATACTTACGTCATACCTATTTTTATGTCACCAAATAACAACTACATTGTCTTTTAGTAGCGTCAGATTCCTCAAGATAGATTTATACCGATGTTCATTTTTATAAAATTGGTGGATATTGCTTCATTCCAGATACAAATCCTCGTGCGAACAAAAACCGTCCCATGTACACATTGGCGACAGCATAAAAAAAAATCTCTTTAGAATTAAATAATTATAATGAAATGGATTGAACACCGTACTGTTCTGTTCCGAATGACCTGATGGGGAAAGTTTTGCCCGGGTAACCGCACTATGTCCCACTCTTATATCGAATTTCAACTGCCAATGACCATTTACGTACATGCTAATGTATACCCGGGACCTCGGTTTTTTCGTCCCTTCCGAATGACTTTGTGAGGCCCTCCGTATCCGGCTTAAAGATTTCCCTCGTAGTACACTGCGTGGTGTAAGAACGTCTCCATTAGTCCATTAGCCCAACTGATACCGAAAAATAGGACCATAAAGCGAGAATTTAATACTTTCAAAGAAAGTCAAAACACATAACTATTTCTATGCCTTTTGTTCAATAGGTTGTCAACTCACTATTATACGATCATAGGTATTATTTCCCACACTTGAAAATCATTCACATAATAACACAATTACCTCCCTTGTTTTTCTAACACCCCCCCCCCCCACACACACACACACACATATAGAATAGCTATCTTCAACCGTTTGAATTTTAAGTTAAAAATTTCTCAACTGGCAATGGTAAATTATAGGATTAATAGGATTATTCTTTAACTAGGTAGGACTGTTTATAGATACCATAAATTTTCGGAATTTATTTTAACACATTTTTAAAAAATTTAACTTAAAAATATGAAATTCTCGCTTTAAGCCCCATTTCATGTTAATATCATATCCTACAGATATAAATATATATTATTAATATATCACAGTTTAACGGCCATTACAAAATATTATGATCTATTATCTCGCTATTAATCTAGGTATCCCAATGGGACTTGCACGTAGTCCGAACTACTTTCAATATAATTACCACTGTTATCATAACAACATTTTGATATCATCGTTAAATGTGTCGCATTCTGTTGTTTGGTTTTCATTTAGCCTACTACGTTTCAAATCACGTATTGAATTGAGTTCCATTTATAACGTTTCAAAACATAAGTAGGTTTATTAGGCTTCCATAACGTTTCAAAACTCGTAAAACTGTGGCTTTCTATAACTTTTCAAAACAAGTACAAGTTCAGGTTTCCATAAGGTTTCAAAACACCCAGAAGTTTGGGTTTCCATAACGTTTCAAGAGATTCAAAAGTTTGGGTTTCCTTAATGTTTCAAAACACCCAGAAGTTTGGGTTTCCATAATGTTTCAAACCATTTGGAAATAACGCCAACGAACCATCGAACAAATAATCGTAAATGCAACAAAATACAAACGCATAAAATGTGACCTAAACGGTGATGTGCTCCGGCGCTGGTTATACACACAGCAAATATTATCAAAACCGTCCTTAATAATCGTAAAAATGATAGCAGTGTATTTTCTACAAATTGTTTTTAATAGGGCGTGTGATTCCCTGGCATCACCTATGCAAAGTGCGTGGTTCCCTTGCATCACCCATGAAAAGGGCGTGGTTCCCTGACATCACCCATGAAAAGTTGGCATATTCCGCGCATTAAGTATCATACTCCCACAAAATAAAATAAAAACCAAGTACAAACAATCCAATCCATTAGTCAAAATTCGAAGTCCCAAAAAACGGCTGAGGCAAAATAGTGTAATCAGCAAATGGACTGTTCACCGTGTATAAAATACACGACAAACAGTGGTAACAGGTGCCCGGAAGAATAAGCTTAACTTTGTATGTAATTTGTATTGATACAAACATAAAAACAGACATATTCATTTATAATAAAATATTTTAGGACGAATACATCCCCCACCTCCTCAATCCCTCACCATAAAAACTGTGACCACTACGATATGTTACATAAACTCTTCTTCCTTTACGCGTGTGCGTTTTATCATAAGGTCTGTCATTGGGTCAACTGGCGATTCCATGGTTGCACGTGACAAGGAATATTGTCGCCTGTCGATCCTCATGGGTATTCTCCGGTGTCCTCCGGTTTGCAGCAACTGTTAAAGTTCACTACGCGCAAGCGAATTATTGAAATAAAATTTAATCATATGTTAGTCCCAAAATGACCTGGGTTGTGTCGACTGGACATCAAACCATCTCCCCACCCCCTCTCTCTCTCCGAATTTAAATCCATTATTACATATAGAATTACTCACCATCAGATGCTGTTTAGTTTCAATTCAAACTTTATTGTTGATTATAACCCCACGTATACTTCAATCAAACACATCACGTATAAACACGTAAATCTAACTCACAAATTACTTCACGTTAATAAAACAAATCACATACTATACTTCAATAAGCACTACACTCACAGACTACTGTCAACTATCACATGTCTTCTATAGCTATGTGCCACATACGCCAAATATATAGAGATCCGCTCTAACACAACGTGTAGAGATCCGCTTTAACACAACATATAGAAATCGCCTCTAACACAACGTGTAGAGATCCGCTCTAACACAACATGTAGAGATCCGCTACTAACACAACGTTCAACATATAGAAATCGCCATATAGATATCCCGTCTGTCACAGTGTGTCTACCAACGTTACATATTTAATAATAGTCAATATTTCATACGGGTGGTTCAATAATTCACGTCAACAAAATAATATTCATGTTTTAGATTAATGAATACATGATGACAACGGCCAACGTTTTGTTTTCAATCTAGTGTTTATCATGACGTCATGAACATAAAGCGATCCAATCGCACGACATAAATAACCAATCTCCTACCACGATCGAAAAACCATTAATCGAACTTCGATGTCGCTGATTGGGGGCAATCTTATTGAATAATTGCAATGGTTGAAGGAACACAATAACCCGTAATTGAACACCATTTGACACGCGTGATTAACTCGACTATAATTAGATGACTTTTTAATTGTTCACGTGATACGTTAATTGCCGAAGATAAAGAAACGAACTTGGTGATTGGATGGTTTAATCACGTGCCAAGCTGTTCCTGAAATCAAGGAAGATATGAATCAACACTGACAGAAAAAAGAATTTGTACACTAAGGAAACTAAGGAAATTGAAGATGAATATCATTTTGTACTTGTATGTCCATTCTTTATTGAACTTAGGTAAAAATTTATAAAGAAATACTATACTAGACCAAATGTGGAAATATTAATATAAAACTAATACAAAGCCAAGGTGGGGGCGAAACATTTTGCTTGTGTATGATTTAATATAATAGTATATCAACGAATGATAATGATAAAAGAAACAGGAAGAAACACGACGATTTATTAACAATGACAATGCAAATCTATAAAATTATAATTAAAAATTTTATAAATATTTAAATTATTCTGTTCACATACCCCTCGCAGTGTTTCGTTTGATTATAGCTTATCCCACTCAAATACTGCTGTAACGAAAGCATATTTATGACTGGTCAATAGTCCGATTAACCACCAATAGCTAACAATATCATTACGCTTTAAACAGAGCTCCATATTGGTAGATTTGATAGAACTGGACGAACCGACAAACTCCATCGAATTCTCAAGTATCAGAAGCCAATCCAGCAATGGCCAGAGAGGGATTTCTAGGGACTATGTCCTGTTCATGGCCACAAAATAGAGCTACTCAGCTGTCTATTTGCAAGAGATGGGTGTTGTTACAATCACCGTAACAAATTATTAATTAAAGACTGACGTAAAAAAAACCCCAACAACTCGACGGTGTTCTGATTAAATACAAAGTATTTTATTGAACAATGGCTATTTATTAATTACCGTAAATATAAAAAGCCTGAGATTTTTGTTTAATACGATTTTCAGCAATAAGACGACGGGGTTGGGTTTTTAAAAAGGGAGGGGTTAAGTGTACTATCACTAAACATACCGACAAGTACTCGACACGTACCACTATGACGGTGTATTTACTCTATCATTACGCATACCGACCCGTACACGACACCTACCACTATATGACTGTTTAACCTAAACATAACGCAACAATATACGTCCACATTCCCGCTTTGATTGATATGGTACTTTGTCAAGAAGACTAGGCGTTTGGTTTGTTTATGAATGTGGACGTATAAAAAGTAAGAGCCAACTAAAGTAGGTTGATGTTATATCTCAGACGCCAACCCGATCAACTCCACAAAACCCAACAATAAACACTAGAACAAACAAATAAGAAGAGAGAATTGAGAATGGTTTGTCAAGATAAGAATAGAAGACATCTGTGTATGTTGACGTGTTACCATGGTGATATTCTATATTATAAAGGTAGAGAGAATGTGATTAACCACAGGTAACCGACAGGTAAACGTCTAACAGCTTTCATCTTATAATCACGTTTCTTCTATTCCATTAATATTGATATGCCAAGATGTAAAGGGGGTCGGGGCAAAATGTCCAGTTAGACATAATGTCGCAGTACATAATTCCCAAGAACAAAATGGCACTGTACACAATGCCCACAAAATGTCAAATTACATGATGGCCGAGGACAGTACATTATGCCCACGGGAAAAAATATAACAATACATTATGAACACAGGACAAAATGTCAAAGAACAAAATACCACAATATATCAAGCACACGGGACAAAATGCCACAGTACATCATGCACAAGGGACAAAATACCACAATACATCATGCACACGGGACAAATGCACATGGGACAAAATACCACAATACATACTCACGGAACAAAATGTCACAATGCAGTATACCCACGGGAAAATTGTCTCAGTACATTTATGCCCATGTCTACAGGACGGAACGGCACAGTGCATAATGCCCACGAACATGGTACTGTACATAATGTCCACGAAGATGGAACAGTAACAGGCCAAGGAACAAAATGGTACAGTACACTATACCCATAGACATAATGACACAGTGCACCATACCCGACAATACTATATACCGGAAAACACCGGAAACATCCGGTCCGGAAAACAATAGGAAAACAACCGGAAAACATAATTTTATACTAAATTCTGGAAAACACCGGAAAAACACTAAATACCGAAAAACACACCAAATACCGGAAACACCCAAAAGGTTGGGGTTAGGTTTGTTTCCGGTATATAGTATAGCCCGGCTACGGGTTAACTATTTAAGGTGTATTTCGGTATATATTGTGTTTTTCGGTATTTAGTGTTTTTCCGGTATTGAGTATAACATGGTATTTTCCGGTAGTTTTTCGGTAGCTTTATTGTGTTTTCCGGTTGTTTTTCGGTGTTTTCCGTAGTAAACACCACAATACCCACGGGACAAAATGGCAGTACAGACTACCGGTATATAGTGTGTTTTTCGGTATTTAGTGTTTTTCCGGTGTTTTCGGTATTCAGTACACAATGGTATTTGCCGGTAGTTTTCCGGTAGCTTTATTGTGTTTCCGGTTGTTTTTCGGTGTTTTCCGTAGCTAACACCACAATACCCACGGGACAAAATGGCAGTACACACTACCTACGGATAAAATAAGGGAAATTATTTTTTCTCAAACCCTAATAATTAATCTGCCGTCATTTTGTCGGGCAGTATGTTGTTTATTCAATGGCAATCTGTTATTTATTTTGTGAAATTAGTTGATTAATTTGTCGATCAAGAAGTGGATATTATCTTTACTGGTGATTAGCAATATATAAGTAATAAATTTGCAGAAAACCTCATTAAAAAACTGGAAGGATGGCCCGGCAAGGACAGCTGTCTAGTCGTTGGGATGGGACGAAAAACCGAGGTCCCGTGTACACATTGGCGTGCATATAAACGGTCCCGTGGCAGTTGGAATTCGATATAACAGTAGGGCTGCCCTGGCAAAATTTCCCTCATAGCAGATTTTATGTCGTATGTCGGTCTTCATTATCCCGGTTTAAGAGCAGAACAATAGGACGTTAAACCCCATTTTATTTCATTCATTTCATAAAGAAGCTAGGATAAATTCAGAACGAACTCAGCCACCAGATTACCCACTTCGAAAGGATGTAGCATCTCTGTCATATCATCATTGTAACATTGGTTACCCGTTAAACCCCCTGTCAGATCGGGTTGGCGTCCTCACTGCACCGTTACGGTGTCACGGCCAAGATCGTCGCATGGACGCCAAACCGGTCTGACCGGGGGCCTTAAACAGCGAATTAATTTCAAGAATTTATTATCAACTTTTAAAGCTATAAATTCACACTCACCTACCTACGTCCAAGATATGATAGTACCTTATACTACAAGCCGGAATTTACGTTCATCTGATAAAACACTAATTAAAGATCCCTTGTGTAACACTTTGGAATCAGTTCCCATACTTCTAGAGTCACCTGAACAAACTGAAAACCTTCCTTATTGAAGGTCCTTTATGAAAATGACATTGAGAACAAATATAATGAAGTAAAACTCATTAGAAACTGTGGAAACAGTGTGTATGCTCTGTACAAATACTGATATCATTATTATTATTACTTACATCGCTTGTCCAGAATGATTGTGCTGTAGGCAAAACTCGTTGTGTCCTTTAAACACTGCCATTTTGTTCGAGTATTGTATACAATGTATCTATAATCAACTTTACGGACTAATTATTGACCGTTATTAATGTTAATTTCTATAGGTAGTCGATAAGAAGGGATTTATTGTCAACCAATACGTTCTGGTTAAAGATACATTCTCACGAAAGTATTTATCGGGTGGCTATTTTCCATGACACAATCTGATTTGAAAAATACTAGATTCCCTGAAAAATATCCACGGGGAACGCGCAGGACATACATGTTAGGGTATCCCTACTAAAGTGATTTGTTGTTGTTTTAAGTGTTTAACGTCCGCTTCCACCTTGGGTGATATTGCTGACAAGTTCTCTTATTTTCATCTTTATTATCTCAGGGGTCTTTGCTGTGAGAGGAAACCGGAGTACCCGGAGTAAATTCACGAAGTTGAAAAGGTGACCTTACCTTTAAGCAACATACGCTCACGCTAGAGACAGAAGCGTGACCCTCCTAGCGACATATGCTAGAGAGAGAAGCGTGACACTCCAAGCGACATACGCTCGCGCTAGAGACAGAAGTGTGACCCTCCTAGCGACATACGCTCACGCTGGTGACAGAAGCGTGACCCTCAAAGCGACATACTCTCACGCTAGGGATCGAAGCGTGACCCTCTAAACCACTAGCACCCCCCACCACCAAGTGACGTAACAGGCGCTTCTTATGTAGATGTTATGGCTAACGGATGAGAAAACATTGAGAGGATCAAAGTACGTCACGTAGACTTTGTAATCCGATGAAATGGAGTTTAACGTCCTATTCGTCTGTCTAGATGAAGATGGGAATACGCCATACAGTGTGCTATGAGGGACATTTTACCCGGGAAGCGACACTATGGACCTACTCAACTGCCAAGGAATTTTTTACTTCTACGTCAAAGTGTACACGGGACCTCGGATTTTCATACCATCCGAAGGAGTAGACAACTGTCCTTGTCAAGACTTCCATTCTGCATCACTGACAAAGTGAAACCGAAAATCCGGATGAACTTTCTCGGCCAATGCAGGGATTGACTACGCGACACCCAGGCTTGCGAGCCACCGTCTTACCATAAAATGTCTACGTGGGAATGTATCTTTGACAATACCGTAGCGTGTGTACACGGGAATGCTTCTTTAATAACACCATACTGCCAATACAACAAGAACTTCTACATCGATTTGTGTTTCATAAACCTTCATTGTATTTGAATATTGTGTGATAGACATCTGACATGACTACTCCATTTGTTGTGAAAGAGGAGCCGTAGTGGTTCAGTGAATAAAATGTGGGCTTATTAAGCATTAAAGGGCAAATCCCGATAACTTTTGGGGGAATAAAACTGCTTAAATGTATGTTAAAATCCTTTAAAACCCATTACCTAAGGCCGACCAACTAACCCGATATTTGTGACACGCTTGTAAATAGCTTAAACATGACAGTCTTCATCTGGAAATGGAGACCGTTGTATTATACAGTATCTGGATAAAACCAGACTTTTTTCTATAAAAATAATATGTGGGTGAAATTTACCTTTTGTTATAAAGGACAGTGCATGGGTCATTCACTGTACAAACCTCTCAAGAAACGGGAATCGATTATCAGGTCACCCAATGAAAAAATTGACCCCAAGTTTTAAAAGGGTTACGTGTCCGGATAAGCAGTGTTGACGTTCACGTCCAAACGACTCAATATTTTGAGCTGAAATTTTGAGACAAGGTAAATACACCATTCCTCTATATTTTGGTCCATAAATTTCATAAATAATCGGACTTTAATTTTTGAGACTCTGTTCTTATCGGGATTGTCCCTTTAAGCGACGTGTTTGATCCTGCTGTTGGCCCAGAAAGTCCTTTGTAATTTTTCACCGAGTTGTCGGTTTGACCGAGGTAAAGAGCGGCATATATTCTAAGGCACAGTGTCTAGTCCTTTTGATAGGATAAACAGACCGATGTATCGTGTAAACCTTGGCATGCACGTAAAAGATCCCTTGAGTAGGCCCCAGCTCCGCTGTCCGGGGAAGAAAAGTTCCCTCATAGTAGGCTACACTGTATGGCCTATGTCTGTCTTCATTAGCCCAGATCGGAGCAGAACAGTAGGACATTAATCCCCGTTTCATTTCCGTTCATTTCTTAGCACACTTATGTGAAAGATTAATTTGAGCATGATCTTAATAGAATCATTATTTTTCAGGGTGAATGTTACGATGATTTCCAGTCTGATTAAAACACATATCCTGTTTCGTTTTTTATAGTGGAGACTATCGATTCGAAAGTATAAAAAACGAAACGAAATATAGATCTGTATTCTGCTTGGTGGCCGAATGGTTAGCGTGCGCGCGCTGTATCATACGGCCGGCCATTGAGTCAACTGTCGTGGTTTCAAATCCCCGGTTGTACGTGGCAAGGAGTATGGTCGCCTGTCCAACTTCGTGGGTTTTCTCCGGGTACTCCGGTTTCCTCCCAGTGCTAAAGACACCTACACGCAAGCGAATTATTAAAATAAAAATAAACCATATGTTAGTCCCGAAATGACCTAGTTTGTGTCGAGTGGACTTTACCGCCCCCACCCCCCTCTCTCTCTCACACACAAACCCAATATATATATAGCAGGATCTTTCAGGCCTGGAAATAAGGCACTCGGAAGTGACAATGTCAGGCACAGATTCTGGCTTTGTCAGGCACAAAACCTCTAGTTGCCTGTGATTTTCTTTGGCACTGATTTGTCTTTATTAATGATATCATTATTATATGTCCGGCACTAAGTTTTAAATGTCTGGCACTATTTCATTTGTGTCTGATATTTTGTCAGGTACATCTAAAACGGTTATTTCCAGGATGATGAAGTGGGTAAGTGGGTAGTCTGGAAGCCACGGGTCCGATCCCTGCATTGACCGAGAAAGATCACTTACTTCATGTCAGTGGTGCAGGACCGATGACAGATGTCTAGTCATTAGGATGGGACAAAAAGCCTCGGTCCCGTGTATACATTGGCGTGCATGTAAAAGATTCCATGGACAGTTGGAATTCGACGAAAGAGTAGACCATAGTTCCGCTGTCCGGGGAAAAAAGGCTCCCTCATAGCACGCTGTATGGCGTATGCCCGTCTTCATTAGCTCAAACTTTTTCAATGGCATTTAGTAATTGAACTAGAGTATACAGGTCATCATTCTTGATAACGACTAGAGAAGCCTAGCCGAAACGTCGCTCAGTAATAAGCAGTAATTGTATTCATTAGCTCTGTCGGAGCAGACGAGTAGGGCGTTAAACCATATTTCATTTTAACAATTGAATGATCTGGAATGGGGTTTAATTTAACGCTTTACCTTTCTGCTCCGACTCGGATACTGGAGACTGCACCATCGACGACCACCTGAAGATCAAACGACTTCCCTATTAAGCTTGTTGTCGACAAACGATGTTTGAAATAGTCATGTTGTTGTTATAGTAACCAATGACAACCTGCCTTTGTACAGAGATAAAACATTATATGATCATCTATAGACTGAATGTCTTTGTTTCTCAAATACAACTCAAAGTCTGGAAAATAACGTTTGTTGACAGAGATGTTATGGAGAGAGCAGCAAAAGATCGCGCAAGTACAGCACGTTATACTGTTATGGGTCATACAAGTACAGATCATGATACTGTAATGGGGAGAGGTACAATATGGGTCATACAAGCACAGCACGTGGTCCTGTAATGATGTGATACAGAATCTGGGTCATACAAGTTCAGCACGTGATCCTGTAATGGGGAGAGATACAATCTGGGTCATACAAGTTCAGCACGTGATCTTGTAATGATGAGAGATACAATCTGGGTCATACAAGTTCAGCACGTGATACTGTAATGGCGAGAGATAGAATCTGGGTCATACAAGTTCAGCACGTGATCTTGTAATGGTGAGAGATAGAATCTGGGTCATACAAGTTCAGCACGTGATCATGTAATGGGTCATACAAGTACAGATCATGATACTGTAATGGGGAGAGATAGAATATGGGTCATAAAAGTTCAGCACGTGATCTTGTAATGGTGAGTCATACAATTACACTACATGATACTGTTATGATTTCTACATTAACATGCATATTCAACAGTTAGTGGAATAGGTTTGACGTCACATTGTCCTGTTTCTGCTGGACTAATACAGACGGGCACACATCTTACAATGTTCTATCCAATATCAGATGGGACCAGACAGCCATTTCCAGTTTGTGTATTTCCAGATATCCACGGTGAACATCATACTGGAACCAGACATTAATATGCCACCTGGCAGACTCTCGTACTATGAATTCCTCTACCGGAGGTAATATCAAAAGGAAATAATTTTTTTGTAAGTTTTGTCCAATAATTATACTTCATGACAATACACTATGTCAGTCAATCCAGTGAATATTTTGTGAAAGAGACTATAATTATTATATTAGATTGAGTTTGAAAAGCAGTGGTATGACACAGAGGATCGTTCAAGATGGTGCCCTTCGTATGGCCTATTGCATCTTCAATAGAAGGCTTGATCTCGCTTTGACTACATACATGTTATCAAGCCTTTCACGTAATACCCTGCATATTTCGCCATTAAATTCGATTGGGAACCTATCAGATTCATCGGTCGTCGTGATTACCAAGTCTCGTGCTTTTAGCTAAAATGCCTACATGTGACAATCGAGTTGCAAAGTTCAAATATCGATCTCGCCAAGGTTGCTGGTTTTCCACGAGTTTCTCAATTTAAAAAACCGTTTGTTTATAGTGTGTTATGTGCCACGAACTCTGATTGGACAATGCTAATCAGTCACTTGTAAAAACAACGGGCGCAAAGTTCGGGAATCGCTGAGTATTGAAGCAACGGTTAGATGTTGTAAAACTCGCGAACGTTGCTTAAGGAACATGGTCATATTGTTGCCTTGATCATGTTGCAACTGTTTGTCGTATATTTTGTACATTATTTTGTCTAATGGTTTGGATTGTTCGTACTTGGTTTGAATAAATTTTATTGTCTTTATATCAAATATAGACTATATAAGATTCATAGCATTATTTACAAGTTTTTGAAAACCTGCGCAAGTTCCTAATATTGTACAGCACGGAACAGGGCCGTAAGTGGGATTTTAAAAGTGGGGATGCAGCAGAGTGGTTGGGCGCCATAGCCTCCACGTAAGGTGATATAAGATAGTTTGGATCAGGGCAAACGAAACCGATGGCACGTGGGCGCCCTTAAAACCAACCGACTGTTCGGTGCCTTGAGAGCATAATCAAGTGTATTATTTTATAAATGAAGGATTGTCAAGTTGTTTTTAGGTTGGGGTGGGGGGGCCTTATTTTTCACTGGGTGCAATGTACCCCCTGCACCCCCGCTAGGTATGGTCCTGACACGGAACCATTTGTAATTATTAATCAATGAAAATACTTACATAATGCACAATGACTACCGTGATAACGGTACAGGTCACGGAAACTACCGAGGAATTCCGACACAGACAGTCGTTGCATTATGAAAGATAACGATACGTAGGTATGAAATAACAATCAATTAGTATGCGGTCACACGATTCATAAATAAATACCTAATATTAATTCGAATTGACAGGCTATAATGGTAGTTTCCTGCCAGCTCTTCTGTTAAATTAAAAAGGCGACTTTTTTGAAAAGCCGAATAATTGTTCTCTGAGAACACGTATAACTTATACAAGAACAGCCCTTGACCATGTTGAAATTTGATCGCGTCATCCGGCAATTTCTAATAGACATTTCACAATTTTAAGAACCATCGTATGATAGACAAGCGAATCGAATTACTCGACATAGCCTTTAAATCAATCATTTATTTATAATAAAATACCTTAAAATAGATGATATTGGTAATTATTTATTGATGTTAATGGTACAAGCCGATAAAATCTATTTGTATATTACAGCATTGAGTGGGTATTTTCTGATGATTCAACAGGCTATTAAAACTTTTCAAAAATTCCATCCACTTAAATAATAATAGTTCTTTACAGTAAATGTACCGTGTTAACCGGCTCCCGGTTACACTGCAATGCAAGGCTTATATTAAAAATATGCCAATAATCCATCTACTGTGATAATAATAGTTCTTTTCTTCCAGTAACCATGTTCAGTGGGGCCCGGTTACACGAGCCAACGTCGGGGTTTTCACCAATCGGATTAAAATACACATCTATATTTCGTTTCGTTTTTTTTATACTCTCGATGGCCTACATTACATGAAGAACTGACCGGTTCAAGTTGAAAGTTGCGTCAGGGGTCGTACAAGTGGCTTTTGAACTTATGACGTCAGACATTGATTAATTAATCAGCGTTGATGTTGTTAGTGGTTTAACCGGAGAACGCTAGATCGGAGACGGTCCTACGCAAATTGTGACGCCATATGTGAATTTTGGGTTAGGGTAAGGGTTAAGCTTGATCATGGATTAGGGTTAGGGCTAGCCCTGTTTACATCTCGGGACTTTGACCAAATCTACAGGTCCGAGCCCTTACCCTAACCCTAACCCACAATCTATATATGACGTCATATGTGCTAAAATGCGTAGGACCGTCTCCGATCTAGCGTTCTCCGGTTTAACCTCAGTTCCGTGCATTGTACGCCAAGAACTCGTCGTCATAGACCGTTTCATTGGTTAATTCCCCACTTCAATGAGAATGCGGGTTATATAACAACCCTTCCAGATCCTAGTGCTGGTGTGAGCGTATGTGGCATGGAGATAGGGGCTCCTTCTCAACCTCGTGGGTTTCCTCCGGGCACTCCGGTTTCCTCCCACAGCAAAGACCCCTGCGCGTGCGCTAAGATAATGAAAATGGAAAAAATAAGACTTGTCTGCGATATCACCTTCGGTGGAAGCGGACGTTAACACTAAGAACAACAACCTAGTGCTGTCAAGACAAGTAAAACGAAATCGGGTTTTCACAATAAAATCGAGAAATGGGGTTTAAAAGCTCTAACTCAATATCATCCTATGTCTTCGACATTGCAAATAAAATATATTGGTCAATTTAAATCAACACCGAGCTTCTGATATCCAATATTTAAGAAAAAATGAAGATTTTAAAATTGGCACACGAATCGCGTTCCAGAATGCCTTCGAGCCCCATTTGTAATGAAACGACTCCATGAACGAGGCTAAACATTGGGGAATACTACCGGTATAGACTGGAATAACCAGACGCCAAAGACTTTGTCATTCAATTTGGACACTTCGCTTATTTCGCGGAACATAACTGATTAGAAATTTAAGTAAAAACAGAAACTATTGAATGTAAATCAGTTTATTTACATTTATATTCCATTATTGTATGCATTGTGACCCATTTTTGTGCATTTCCCAAGGATAGCGATTTAGCTCCTTTAAACAAAAATTGGAATCAAATAAAATGGAGTTTAACGTCCAACTTTTCTACTCCGATTTACTTAATTAGTTGCCGAAATGGCGACTCTTACACACCGATACCACTTCCGCCTCGTGTGACGGGGTCCTGATTCTCACCTGTGCCGTTTTATATCAGCCAATATTTAATGCTGTTATATTATAAAGGATATTTACCGTTATTTATGTAAGTTAAGACGCGTGTATTAAATGATATGTACTACTAATCTGTCGGTTAATAAGTACTAAATATGTAATAACAAGTTGGGTTATTAACTGTAGACATAGATTAATATAGGATTATGAAAGGATTATTAATTAACGCACATCTATATATAGGATAAGTCATTAACACCTGGTGGTCAACAATGATCAAGTCGTCCTTGACCCCAACCATGACCCCAGCCATGGTCTGCAATGATCAGGTAGTCCTTGACCCCAGCCTTCACCCCACCTCTCAATCTAACAATCCGCACGGGTCGTAAAGTTTGGTAGCTCGCAAACCAGCTGCAAGAAACTGGGTGAAAGGTCGACATGTGTAGTCTTTGATCATCTAAGGTGTCGAACACACACAAGGGACACGTAAGTCTCATTCACGGGGTTTACTTAAATATCCCACCGTATATTACCCGTAACTGCATGTTCGACAGCCTTGTGGGCTTTCTCCGGGTCCTCCGATTTCCTCCCACTGCTAATTATTAAAATAAAATCAAACCATATCTTAGTCCCCAAATGACCTAGTTTGTATCGAGTGGACGTTAAACCCCATTTCTCTCTCTCTATCTCTCTCTCACCCTGTCTCTCTCTTGCATGTTCGGCGGTGTTGTGGGCTAGTCTTAACTGTTCTTCTATGTCTTATTTTGTTCATGTACCAAACTGTTATTGTATGATCTAATCTTGTTTAAACTATCACCTGTCGAGGACCATTTACGTGCTATAGTTGGTATGCACGAGACCTCAGTTTTCCCAATCTAATTAAAATACAGATCCTATTTCGTTTCGTTTTCATAGTTCAAAATCTTGTTTTACTTGTCTTTACTACATTAGGATCTGAAAGATTTGTTATTTAACTCGTGTTCTGCTTGAAATGAGGGGTCAGCCAATCAAATTGTCTGTCGAATCGAGGGTTTGGCCTTTTTTGGGGCGGAATTTTGGGTATAGGCATTATCAGCGATAGAAATCTAAACAAAGCAACAACTATTCTGATTGGTTAATCGAATGACTGAGGTCAAATGTCGCGTGCTTGACATCTGAACTGGCTGAACGTGACCTCCCGCTATAACTTGTTAGATATACATGTAGTGTAGGCCATCGAAATTATAAAAAACCGAATTGCAGTTTTCCGTCCGTTCCAAAATACTTGACGTTTTATAATTTTCTTTTCCATGCCTTCCGTCCTGCACCACAGACAAGCGGAAGCGATTTTTAGGGAATGCCGGTGAACTTTCGTGGTCAATACTACTCCGCGATCGAACCCACTACTTGATTAGAGAGCCATCTCCATAATCACCGGCTTACGAAAATGAACCGATAATACAGAGATAGACAGACAAACAAAGTTTAACGCCCACTTGACTAGGCCAATTCGGAACTAACATGTTTCCATTTTACTTCAATAATTCGTTTGCGCTCAGATTTGTTTTAGCAGTGGTAGGCCCGGAGAAAAGCCACGAGGTTGGACAGGCGACTCTACTCTTACTCAATAACAGAGTTTGTGATTCAATTTCACGCGTTGTTAAACCACTAGACGCAAATTATGTTTTCTGATCAAATGACAAGTGGAGGTCCTTATCTATTCACGTGTCTTATTCCGATTAATGTCATCAAAAACCAATCACAACTACTGATGAATCTAGATTTAAATAAAACTGGAAATTGAATACTTCGTAATATAATTACCTTGTTTTGTTAAATTGTGTGAAAGGGGGTTGATTTACTTTATGCTTTTATCTGTTGCCCTGGCCAACAACAAAACACCCTCTATAAACAATTAAGACGAGGAATAATACGGACGGGAAAATGACAGACTATCAATAATAATACATATTCTATATCCATTATAATTGTCTTTAATTTCCGGCCAGCAAGTCACGTGTAAGTACACTGTGCATCAAGTCACATATAAATAGTCAAATCACGTATAATAGTACATTGAGGGGTCTTCTGGATAAGCATGCTCAGGCAAAAAAAAAAAAAAAAAAAAAAAAAATCGAGATGGTTCCGTTCAGACCTGATACGCGATATGGGTATACACTGATGATGTGCGATCGCTTAAATCTGAAAGGTGTAGAGCTGAACTAAGGTGGAGCAGGTCCTCTCTGGAGGTTCATCGTCCAGCATCTGCAGACGCCCGAACCCGTGTTGACAATTAAATCAGAACAGCCAAACTGGGCCCTTTTTCATGAAATTTTAACTAAAGATAAAATCCAAATTGTAGTAGATACTTCAATTTTGATTGGCTAAGCACTAAAATCAATCTAATAGTATCCAATCAAATTACTATAATATAATGTTATCATAGTTAAAGTTTTGTGAAACAGGCCCAAGAGCTACAGGAATACCAAGATTGGTGAATCATTGATGGACTCCGATGCTCTCTTTAAATTAATGTTTCGACGTATGGGTAAGAGAGACTCTTCCTGGTCTTGATGGATTTTCAAGCCACAGAGAAGATACATAGACTCAAAAGACAACTTGACGACATGGAGTTTAAATCATCATATACCTCCTCACCTTCGTTGAATTTGGAACTCTTACTGATTGCCTATTCGCAAAAGGTCAACACCAACAACCTGTAAGCTTGATCCTGTCCCAAGAACATCTCGACCTCTGTCCGTTAACACACAATTAGTTAACCTGAGTATATCTGAAGCGAAGATGCCAACAATATTCAAAACAGCTCTCGTTTAAGCCCTTGCTGAAGAAACCAGGTCTTAATTCTGAGGGGTTAGATAAATACCGCCCAGTATCAAACCTTCCATTTACCTCCAAAGAGAACGAAAAAGAGAGAAATGGACATAAACTAGGTCATTTTGGGACTAACATATCGTTTAATCTTATTTCAATAATTCGCTTGGGTGTAGGGGTCTTTTATCTGTGGGAGGAAACCGTAGGACCCTGAAAAAACCCATGAGGTTGGACAGGTTACCCTACTCCTTATCACATACAACCAGGGATTCGAAACCACGCCAGTTGACTCAATGACAGGCTTATGATACAGTGCGCACCGTGCTAACCATTCGACCATACAACCCCCAAAGTTATAGAACGTGCAGTTTGTTTTCGTCTTTCTGCACATCTGATTTTGTCATTCAGTTTGGACACTTCGTTTTTTTCGCCCAACATAACAGATTAGAAATTAAAGTAAAAACAGAAACGATTGAATGTAAATCAGTTTATATATATTCATATTACATTATTGTATGCGTTGCGACCCATTTTGTGCATTTCTATGTCCCGAGGAATAGCGATTTAGCTCCTTTAAATATAATTAGAATCAAATGATACAGGGTCTAACGTCCATTCGACCATACAACCCTCAGTCTGTTTTTCGGCCATTCCATTCTACAGAATCTTCCCTGTTCGTGTTTCCAATAATATACTTACTGGTGTCGACAGCGGCAATGTTGCTCTTTTGGTACTACTTGATTTGAGTGCAGCATTTGATACCACCAACCACAATAATCTACTCTCGGGGCTAAAAGATGACTATGGACTTACTGGCTATGCAATGAATTGGTCCGGGTCATATTTAACAGACAGAAGTCAAAGTGTCTCCACACCTGGTGATTTGACCTGTGGAGTTCCCCAAGGATCTGTATTGGGGCCGGTACTGTTCACCCTATACACGAAAGACTTGGGTTCACTTATTAGTGACCATGTCCTTTAGACATTTTTATGCTGACGACTCTCGAATCATCTCTATATTCAAACCTACACTAATGCCAGCTGCTTCAACCAAATCCCAACTTTCAAATTAAATTGTGTATGACAGCAAAACTTAAACATAATGATGTGAAAAGTGACTTTTACTTCTTGGTCCTGAACCTAGACGTGATCCGCATGAGCGGTATCACCCCTGTCCACCTGTATCACCTCTCTATTCCAATTTTAAATAGTATAAGAAATCTTGGAGTGATGTTTAAAAGCAATCTCAATATGGAACCCAAATCAACCATATGTCTAAAATGTGCTATCTATTTCTACGGAACATTGGGCGGACCAGGAAGTATCTGGATGCTGATTCTATTACGATACTGGTGTCCTCATTGATTTGATTCTTTCCAGAATAGATCACTGCAATAGTTTACTGGAGGGGGCACCTACTTCTCTGGACTCCAAAAGATCCAGAACACAGCAGCTACAATAATATCTGTTTGTCCTCGTTACAAAATGAAATTAAATGAAACAGAGTTCAACGTCCTGCAGTTCTTGTCCTAAATTTGGCTAACGAAGACGGACATACGCCATACAGTGTGCTATGAGGGAAATTTAGCCCGGGCAGCGGCGCGATGGCCTATATCGAATTCCAAATGCCAAGGGATTTTTTACGTGCACGCCAGTGTGTACACGGGACCTCGTTTTTTTTGTCCCATCCGAACGACTAGACAGCTGTTCTTGTCAGGACCTCCATCCTGCATCACTGACAACTTTCTCGTTCAATGCAGGGATCGAACACCCGACTCCCAGGCTAGCGATGCGGCGTCTTTCCCACTTAGTCACGTGACCCCGCTCGTCCGTAGACGATGGGATCTAAATAATAAGGCTTGCAGGATTGTGGGATAGTGTTAGGGTCAGGGTTAGCACTAGCTCGGTTTACATCATATGACCTTTACGAATTCTGGACGTGGACTTAATGTTTAGGTCTAATCGTCTGCAAAGGATGTCGAATGGTGGTATTTTTTTTAAATGTTCAAGGAGAAGAGAATGGTGGCGAGCCTAATGAATAGCAAGCAGCATATATCGATGAAATATTTCAATGCCCTATATCCTTATAAATGCTAAACGGGATTAAATCATTTTGGGAATTATATATATATATATATATTGACAATACTATCAAAAGAAGGAATATGGAATCACACTTTATTGACCGGTTCTAACCGGATTTAAATGCTTAATTTGCCCCCTTCCCACCATGTTAATATTTTAAATTTTAAATAAAATCTTAATATATATTTTTACACTTTTTACTTCAACACCATTTAAGGGGATTTTAAACCCTGTATATCTTTATTTCTCTATAGTCAGTTTATTAGAGAATAAGGTGGATATAAACAAGTTTACAACCATATTACATAATTGATCTATTGACATTTTTTTAATCTCTTCACTTCTGTATGGTTCTATTGTCTAATTATACCAGGAAGATTATGTAGTTTAATGTCATGTTATGTATTATATACCTTTAACCTTTTGTTATATGTTACTTAATATTATTTATAATCCATCATCATGGAAATCTATTGTTCTAAGAAAATATATATATATATGTATCGTATTTGCAATATTTTGTATACATTATTATTATCTGAAGACGCCTATAGAGGGCAGACAGCTAGCTTATATAATTTAATGTATGTCAGAATGAAGTAAAGTGGAGAATTTTTTACCTGGACGTATTTTTCTATTTTATATATATATATTTTATATATATATATATATATATATATATATATATATATATATATATATATATATATATATATATATATATATATATATTCAATGGTTATTGTTCTTGCCTAAGCGGGGAGTTGTCTATTGTGTTTGTGTGTGTGTGTTTGTGTGTGGAGGGGGTGGGGTGGATGGCTATTTGGTTAGCGTGTACGCGTTGTATTTTGCCTCAACCATTTTTTAGGACTTCGAATTTTGACTAATGGTTTGGATTGTTCCACCCTCTCTCTCTCTCTCTTTCTTTCACTCTCTCTCTCTCATGAAAATCCTTCCAATGACCATAAATGTCACTCTCACCTTCTTGAATTGATACCTGATAGCTCCTTCATTATGTTAAATTGAAACAAAAATAGCAACATATATACATGTTCCATTAGCAATAAGAATATGTTGTTATAATTATAACATTTACTAAACTGGGAAGTAAAATCAATATCTTCTAACTTCAACCTTTAATTAGGGTGGATTTAATGGAGAAGACGTGTGATATCAAAATATCCTGAAAATAGTTTTAACGCTTTGGCAGTTGCTTTCATCGTGTTGTAACTTACGTCATTGTGCAAGGCGGCGTCGGATAACATATAGAGGGAAGCGGAACGGGGTTTGAGAGAGAGAGAGAGAGAGAGAGAGAGAGAGGGAGAGAGAGAGAGAGAGAGAAATGAGGTTAAACGTCCACTCGACACAAACTAGGTCATTTCGGGACTAACATATGGTTTTTAATTTTATTTCAATAATTCGCTTGCGCGTAGGGGTCTTTAGCAGTGCGAGGAAACTGGAGTACCTGGAGAAAACCCACGAAATTGGAGAGAGAGAGAGAGAGAGAGAGAGAGAGAGAGAGAGAGAGAGAGAGAGAGAGAGAGGGAGAGATAGAGGAGGTTTAACGTCCCCTTGACACAAACTAGGTCTTTTCGGGACTAACATACGGGGTTTGAGAGAGAGAGAGAGAGAGAGAGAGAGAGAGAGCTCGAGCTCACAAAGAGAGCTATCTACTGTACTTGAAGAAAAGATCATAGCCGTATATAAGTCATATATTTTAATTTCGAAATCAGTGCAAAATACACTTCCACACATCATCTGTATACATATGTAATGTTTGTACGTTCTTTAAACATATTTTGTAAATAACATATTTCTCTTTACTATACCTTTGTAGCTATGGAAAGAGCTGATACAGGCGCCAAGCATGTTGCTCAATCCCATTCGTTTATGAATAAAATATTGTTTAAATCAAAAAAGAAAAAAATAATCAGGCCTAAATAACCACGCCATATTCTACAATTAGTATACTATTTAAAACGAGGTACATCTTTTATACACAAAAAGACTAATTGAACTTTTTCAGTTTTATTTAATGAATGCAGAATAATATATATACTTTTCAAAATTTTAGAAATATTTGGGGTTTAAAATGTCGGTCTGCTAGCTTAGTGTCTGTTATCAAGCGGCGATATCATAAGTTAAGAATGCTGTAGGGCATTCATTTCATTTCGGTTATAAGTGACACGAAATAATCTTTTCGATTTAATAAAATGAAAACATAATATAACAATATTCTCGAAATATACAAAATGCGTTGGAGTTAAATCGTCGATTTGGTTAGGTGATGTGAAATAGGATCGATTAATGACTTAAAATGTCGGTCTACTTGGTCAATGTTTATTGTCAAGCGGAGACAGCTTAGGTTTAGTATGCTATAGGACACACAAAAAGCCTAAAATGAACGGGACCTCCTACGTCCATGTCCAGAAGAAAAATATCATTGAAGTGCTAACATTATTCATAAATAATAGATAAATAATGAAGTTGCCCAGAGTACCTGATATTAAACTGATTGTAGCTGGAGGTCTCAGGATTAATTTATCACTGTACGTATATCACATTCCTGATACTCTTATTAATTACCAGACACAAACACACGATTTAATCACAGCTAAAAACAAAGCAAACCTAACCCTACAGCGGCTAAATTTCTTCTGGTATTTGTCGAGCAAGGTCATTGGTATTCTCCGGCGTTATTCCCCATGTCAGTGGTACAGGACGCAGAGGGAGAGAGAGAGAGAGAGAGAGAGAGAGAGAGAGAGAGGCAGGTGTAGGGGGTGGGTGGTGGTAATATACACTCGACACAAACTAGATTCGCTTGTGCAACGAGAAGAAATCGGAGGACAAAAAAACCCCCACGAGGTTTGACAGGCTACTCTACTCCGTGTTGCGTACAACCTGGGAATCGAAACTACATCAGTCGACTCAATGATAGACCTAATGATCCAATGCGCACACGCTAACCATTGTCTGGAAATACAGGACGGAGGGTCTGTTAAGAAACAACATCTAGCCGTTCGCATGGGTCAAATAAACCGAGTGATAGTGTACACATTGGCGTGCGCGTAACATTCGTTGGAATTTGAAATAAGAGAGTAGGCCGTAGCGCCGCTGTCTAAACAAGACTTCCCTCATAGCACACTGTATGGTCTGGCTTGCTAGCCAGGAGGTCGGATGCTCGATCCCTGCATTGGCCGCGAAAGTTCATCTCGATTTCCCGGCATGCTTTCTCCTTGTCAGTGATGCAGAACGGAGGGTCTGGCAAGGACAGCTGTCTAGTCGTTCGGATGGGACGAAAAACCAATGATCGTGTACACATTGGCGTGCGCGTAAAATTCGTTGGAATTTGAAATAAGAGTAGGTTGTAACACCGCTGTCCGGCAATTCCCCTCCATAGCACACTGCATTAATCCGGTAGGGGCCCCACCACCACCACGATAGGACGTTAAACCCTATCTCTATTCTGTTTTTTTGTCATCGGCCCCCCCCCCATCCTGTTGCACCGTGAAGTAGAAACAAACGTATGTCGTTAAATCTACTGTTCCTGGAAATTGTTATTATTTTATAACAATAAATCTCTTCTTTTTTTATAAACCCACACATCCGTCCCTGCGTATAATGTCTCAGGAAATTCATTCTTCAAGAAAAATGACGAAGTTTTCATTTTAAGTCTTGACAGGAAATCAGAATGTTTTTATGTTTTCCATCTTGAAGAGTAATTCAAAGAATCTTAAGAGAAAAAAACTAAACATGATGAAAAATCCATTAACTTTCTTCCGTTCTTAAGATATAATTTACATTTGCGCTCAGGATCGGATTTAAAACGAATGCTAGGATATCAATTTTATTTATAGATGTAGAGAGAGAGAGGGGGGGGGGGCGAGAGAGTGGAGTGTGTGTGTGAGAGAGAGTGAGAGAGAGATAGAGAGAGATAGTGGCGCGTGTGTGTGAGAGAGAGAGTGAGAGAGGAGTGAGAAAGAGAGAGAGAGAGGGGGGGGAGAGAGAGGGGGTTAACGTCCACTCGACACAAACTAGGTCATTTCGGGACTAAATGGTTTAATTTTATTTCAATAATTCGCTTGCGCGTAGGGGTCTTAGCACTGGGAGGAAAAACCGGAGTACCCGGAGAAAACCCACGTTCAACAGGCGCGGATCCAGAGGGGGGCGCACCCGGCGCACGCCCCCTCTATTTTTTGCGGTATCAAACAATTTTTAGCTCCATATATTCTCGCGAGAAAGGAGAACGAAAATAGTTTAGGTTGGAAATCCTAATTTACAGTATTAGTATGAAATTAGTCCTTGTGGGCATCTTTTCCACTCAAAAATCACTGTTCCGGGCTTCGCACTCCCAAGTGGTTGCGGCACGCCCCCTCTTTCTGAAAATCCTGGATCCGCCTCTGTTCAACCGGGGATTCGAAACCACGCCAGTTGACTCAATAGCAGGCCGTATGATACAGCGCGCGCAGGCTAACCATTCGCCCCCCCCCCCCAGGGACTGTAGTCAATATAAACGGTGGTTGTGTTTTTGTAGCAGTCAAGTAATCTGTTTGAAATACAGGGTGGGGGGGGGGGTGCACTTCGTGTATAACATATGGTTCAGGTGTTTATTTCAATACAATAAATAGCTTGTGTGTAGGAGTCTATAGCACTGTTAGGAAGCTGGACGACCAAGAGTTAGAAAGGGGGCCTACTCCTAGTCCACGTACAAACAGAGACTTGAAACCATGTCAGCTGATTCAATGATAGACCTTATGATTTCACCACAGGTAGACACTCGTCAAGGACAGTGCACGACAGCAATAGTTGTTCCTACTAGTTTAGATGGTATGAAAACCCACCTACACGTGTATGCATTCTGGGGAGCGATTTTAGACTCCGTGTCCTTTCCTGCTTTGATTAACGGGAACCATTGAACATAGACACCGGGACAAGAGGTAGAGTTGCTTATACACAACGGAACAACAAGTAATTATGACAAACACGCACCGCACCAGAAAAACCGACAGTCATGATAAACACGCACCAGAACACAAGACACACGTGATAAACACGCACCAGAACAAGAGATAATTATGATAAACACGCATCAGGACAAGAGGTATGCATGATAAACACGCACCAGAACAAGAGATAGTTACATGTATGATAAACACGCATCAGGACAAGAGGTTTGCATGATAAACACGCACTACAAGAGGCAAGCATGATAAACACGCACCAGGACATGAGGTAATTATGATAAACACGCACCAGAACAAGAGGTAATTATGATAAACACGCACCAGAACAAGAGGTAATTATGATAAACACGCACCAGAACAAGAGGTAATTATGATAAACACGTACCAGAACAAGGGGTAGGTTTCATAAACACGCACCAGAACAATAGCTAGATATGATAAACGCGCACCAGAACAATAGCTAGACATGATAAACACGCACCAGAACAAGTGGAATGTAACACAAACTGACAATGACAGCTGTCTAGTAGTTCGGATTGGCCGAATAAACCGAGGTGTCCCGTGTACGCAATGGCGCGCACGTAAAATATCCCTTGGCAGTTGTACGGGCAAAATGTCCCTCATAGCAAACTGCGTGGCGCATGTCCGTCTTCATAAGCCCGGCAAACAGAACAGTGGGACGTTAACCCCTATTTTATTCCATGACACCATTTTGTTTTATTGTGGCATACCCTGACGTCATTTTATTTTATTGTGGCATAAAATGACGTTATTTTGTTTTATTCGGACATACTCTGACATCATTATCAGATATCTATGGGATATATACCCTGGCGCCATTTTGTTTATTGTTACATATACTCGAACGTCTTTTGTACAGTTTTACCATTTTTTAAATCAATCCAGAAAAATCGAACATAACAAGACAAAAAAACCTTTGCGAAACTATAAATTCCAACACATTAACACTAAACTAACATTAAGTAATGACAATTAATTAGGCAAGAGACGTCAATCGAACTGAACGTGGGTGGTATATAGCTTGAACGATTTAAAGTTGCCACCCAAATATTATGTTGCCATACACTGAGACTTACACACCTATATCGAATATCGTAGCAATTAAATACGCAAATATAAACGATTGATTTATACCGATATCACGATCATATGACTAAACTTTTAAAGTTGAAGTTTGTGTATTGCAGACTGCAGAGTCATTATATTATATCGAGGGTGGGTCAGTGAGTAGGATGTTGGCTCGCTAACCCGGATGTGCCATGTTTGATCCTTTTAGTTGGACGAGACAGATGTTTGTGATTTTTCGACATGGTTACGCAGTGCCTGGCCGAATTGTTCGGATGGTATACAAAAAAAAAAAAAAAAAAAAAAAAAAAAATGGAGTCGTTCTGTGTACACATTGGCATACACGTAAGGACGCTTGACAGATAGAATGCAAAATTAAAGTAGTCCGTCGCCAGAGTTTAACGTCCGCTAGATACAAACGAGGTCATTTCTGGCCTAACATATGGTTCAATTTTTTATTTCAATAATTCGCTTGCGCCTGGGGATGGAAATGGCGATATGGTTTCGATAACAGGCCCATAGCCCCGTGTATTATAGCAAATGCGTGTAGATAGCAACAACGGTCATCCTGTTTCAGTCTAGTCGATCGTAATGCCAGATACAAATTTTGGGGTCTCCGATAAACATGACAGGACTCAAACTGATCCAGCAGTGAATATTCGCTTGGCCGCTACAATCACTGATAAGCATGACATCGACGAGACTTAATGAGTTCGGCATATTAACTTTTTTACTCCGACAAATTAAATTCTCAAACATTTTTTTGAGGTAAAAGAAAAATAAATAACGACGTTTGAAGTATTTGTAGTTAAAAAATATTTTTTATTTAGTGTAAATGGGTATTAAAATGAGTAAAATGCACCATTTTGCCCGAAGCAGTTAGGTGTTATGTAAATATTGCACGAGCCGTTGAGCCAATGACTACCGCCACGTGCAGTCAGCGCACGTGTTGTTGACAGTCATCTGTTACAGAGATAATTCGTAAGTAATTCTCTGTGAAACAGATTGGACGGGACTCTCATAACGTTTATCCAACCTCGTGTGTTCTCTTTTGGCCCTCCTGCGCCCCCACCCCCACTGCTAACGACCCCTACGCACAAACACGTTATATAAAGTTAATCCTGGAATGACCTAGTTTGCGTCTATCTCTCTCCCTCTCTCTCTCTCTCTCTCTCTCCCCAACCATAACAGGACTCTCACAACGTTAATCCTGTCTTCAATAGCCCGGTTAGTATAGAAAAGTAATCGGTTAAACCCCCCTATCATATCTCTCTATGTACTAATAAATACCCTAGGTCAAACAGCACGGTGATTTATGCCGACTATTTATAATGTTTCATGCATATCGAATGCATGTGATTGCGGCGAACAAATCGATTAAGCTATCAACGTTAATAGGCTGACCACTTATATTAATCGCTTTTACATTGTTAATGGTTACTTAGGCCTTTTTTAAATCGAACTAAGATCGATTTATTGATAAGTTTATTAGCTGATTTTTGATAAATTACTAAAGTAGAACAAAAGCGTGAGCAAAAAACACTTTTATTATTAATATTTCAATTATTTGGAAAAACTGAATCGTCATTGAAATGAAATGAAATGAAATGGGGGTTTAACGTCCTATTATACTGCTCCGACTGGACTAATGGCGTGCGCATCTTTTCTATTACCCTCATGTATGCGACAAGAAGGTTCCATTGCTAAAAGACACCAACGCGCAAGCGAATTGTTGAAATAAAATTGAACATGTAAGTCCCGAAATGACTGTGTGGAATGGACGTTAACCACCCCACCCCTCACCCCCTCTCTCTCTCTCTATCTCTCCCTTTCTCTATCTCTCTGGGTTTAACGCGTTTTCATTTGGTGTGGTTTCGATAACCAGCTTGTACGTGACAAGGAGTAGAGTTGCCTGTTCAACCTCGTGGTTGCCTCTCTCTCTCTCTCTCTCTCTCTCTCTATCTGTCTGGGTCCTCCAGTTTCCTTACAGTGCTAACGACCACCTTAACTCAATCGAACTATTGTATTGTAATAAAATTGAACAACATGTTTGCTGCCAAAGTGTCCCCCCCTCTCTCTCTCTATCTCCCCCACTCCCCACCCCCTCTCTCTATCCCTCCCCCCTCTCTCTTGCCATGTCAGCTTCCTGCAATATAGATGTAGCTCCTTTTAAAGTTTTTGTTGCAGTGATTTCGTGTCTATAATATGTTGTAGAAGTTGTAAGTGTTGTTACATGTCAACTAACTTGCCTAGTTAATGAGTCTAATGAGGGGCCATTTCCCCACCACGTCGATTGAAAATCTATAAACCGCCATTGTTCCATAGTTACACAAACATGACTGGAATTCCAGGTAACCATTACCACCATTCTACAGCAGGAATCAAATAATGTTCAACTTGTATAAATTCCGTGTGTTATGCATTTCATGTTGGTAGTTACGGTGGTGATTAACTCAAAGTCACGTGTCCCACTGTTACTTTGTGACACATTGGGGGGGGGGGGCTGTTGCCGAATAGATAGCGTGTGTCCGCTGTATCATAAGGTCTGTCATTGAGTCAGCTGGCGTGGTTTCGATTCCCCGGTTGTACGTGACAAGGAATAGGGTGGTTTGTCCATCGTCGTGGGTTGTCTCCGGGTACTCCGGTTTCCACCCACTGCTAAAGAGTAAAGACCCCTACGCGCAAGCGAATTATTGAGATACTCGTATATATCGAATTCAAAATGTCAAGGGGTCTTTTAAGAGATCACGCCAATGTGTTCACTGGACCTCGGTTTTCTGAATTATCCGAAGGACTATACAGCAGTTCCTTGGCAAATAGATAGCAGTAAGTCTAGGGTTTATCATATTAATAATAGGCCAAACCAGTAAAATCGAAATACAAGGGAAACAAATTATCAATATAATCAATCAATTCTCGACTGTCAAAAACTAATATAAAATCAGGAATCAAATAGAAAGGGAAACGATGCGGAAAGAGCCGAATTACAGCCCGTCACCCGGTGCTACTCGCTTTAACCTTCCGGACCCGCCCCGGATCGCATGATATTGGAGACAATAACGTTGACGCCACCTGCCTAATTGTTTAATGGTGTTAATGACAGTTAATATGAAAAAGCACGAATTTTACCTATTATAATACCTTGTCTAATTACCCGATAACACGAAAAGGCAATCATCGTATTTACAATAGAACTAAAAATCTCTTTTCGATAATATTCTAACCACGTGGGTTAATTTGTTGAAATAGAAAGTCGAGTAAACACGCTACAAAAGTCATGATGAGTGCTTAATAGATGCCCAAATAACGTCATTGGTGAGTTCTTAATAGATGCCCAAAATAACGTTATTGGTGAGATCTTCCAAATAACGTTATTGGTGAGATCTTAATAGATTTCCAAATAACGTCATTGGTGAGTTCTTAATAGATGTCCAAATAACGTCTTATAGATTCCCAAATATTATAACGTCATTATCAGTTCTTAACAGATTCCCAACGAGGTTGGACAGGCGACCCCACTCCTCACCACGTACAACCAGGTATTCGAAACCACGCCAGTTGATTCAATGACGTGGGGGTTGGGATGGCCTAGTGGTCTAGAGTGTGGCGCTTCGACCTCTAGCTGGCCGGTCACCTCTGGCTTGCGGCTGTGGTTTCGAGCCCTGGTGTGAGCGTATGTGGCATGGAGATAGGGGCGCCTTCTCAACCTCGTGGGTTTCCTCCGGGCACTCCGGTTTCCTCCCACTGCTAAAGACCCCTACGCGCAAGCGAATTATTGAAATAAAATGAAACCATATGTTAGTCCCAAAATGACCTGGTTTGTGTCGAGTGGGCGTTAAACCCCATTTCTCTCTGTCTCTGATTCAATGACAGGCTTTATGATACAGCGCGCACGTGCTAACCATTCGGCCATCCAACTCCCTTCCCTACCCCCACCCCACACACACTCGTATTTCGTATTCCAACTGGCTATGGATCTTTAACACGCTAGTCAATTTCTACACGGACATCAGTTTTTCGTCCCATCCGGACGACTAGCCACGCGACCTCCAGGCTAGCGACCCACTTAGTACGTGAGATATTTGATATATTAGACGATCAATAAGTGTATTAAAATATAATTATATTTTTTTAATATCCGACTCGCTTAACCCATTTTCTAAACATAAACACAAAATGCACTCAAATAGGTGAGTTGGTGGGGTGTTTGTGGGTCCGTGCAAAGGTTGGTCAAAAGCTCGTTTTATTATTTAAAAATACAAGCAAACGCCATTTGTAACTGATTCGACAAACCAAGGAAGTAAAATTGTATTATTCATACATAAACGCAAAATGCATTCAAATACGTGGTTTTTGCGCGTGCGTGTGGGGGTGGGTGGGTGTACGTGCGATGACTGATCATAAGCCCATTTTAATTTAAAAAAAACCCCACCAAACTGATTCCAAAAGGTCAAGAAGTAAACTTTGATTAAGAACGTCTTTATTTTTGTTTGCTAAGACGGACTATGATCGTCGTTATTTCTATATACGTTAATTAGGATAAGACAAACTGATCGATATATCAAGGTAGATATTTATATATAAGCTTACCTGGAATCCAGGTGATTATAGTCCCGATCTATTCTATATTAGCACCTGTGCGGATATAGACCCGATACAGTAAACATGACCTCAGGTATAATTAATAATGACATTAACCATAATACAACCCTACATACTGTGTTCAACACCTACGTAGTCAAATCAAACGAACGGTGACTCAAGACGTTCTCGGGTTTTGTTTGCTGTGAATATCGATTACCGTTAATGATTGATTGTAAAATCTCGAACAAAACCGTCATCTACGTGAATTGAAAACGCAAACGCAGTAATCTGGTTATAATGGTTTATTTCCGTTCCTTCCTATATCTGCGAACAAGTATTTTACCCGTGAATAACAGCACTAATATGACGTATAAAGACATATGAAGAATTAAATAAGTGGAATCGTGTAACCGTCAACATGTTTACTGCCATATTATGTAATAATGGAGCTTTCTGTGTGTAACTTTAACCATGCTTGTAATTATATGTTAAATACCTGGCATTTATTTATATGACGTCATAATCTACCGATCATACGTATGAATACGATACAACCATCGAAATATATATATTTATTTATTTAATATTTATATATTTCTATGGATACAGTAGTAAAGTGAATTGTGGTCCAGTGGATACATGTTTAAAGGAGCTAAATCTCTGATATTTCGGACCTAGAAATTGACACAAATGGGTCGCAACGCATATAATAATGTAATATGAATATATATAAACTGATTTACATTCAATCGTTTCTGTTTACTGCAATTTCAAACGAATGGCAAACTCTAGCGTTTGGTTATTTCGGTGTATTGCGTATGCTCCCCAGATAAAAATATGCCGTCGTCGTTTACATGACTTGTGCAATATGTCTCGTGTCGTTCTTCGAGTTTCTTGTTACAAATGACGCTGAAACGCATTATGGTACACGATTCGTGTACCGATGGTATTTATTTTTTTATATTGGATATCAGAAGCCCACGTATTCCATATTGTCTTATATATTTCTTTAATTACTTGTCTCCAGTATTCTTTGTTTTACACTTTATATGTATCTTATAAATTGCATTAACTGTCTATGGGCTATAGCGGTTCAGTTATCGTGGTATATTTTTTTGTATAGACGATAGATTTATAGGATTAATGCCCTAGGCAAATGCCAAATGCATGGGTACATACAGACCCAAATGAGTCAGTTAATTAAGGAGGGAGACCTTCCTAGAAACTTGTCATTTAGGAGATCCACTCAGATTACATACTAAAGGACACACTTTAGGTACATTGTACCTGTATTTGGAGAAAAACCTTTATGTCAATTTCCATATCCACAATGGAGCTTATTTACCACTAAGCGGTTATACCAATGGGGGGGGGGGGGGGTGTAGCCCTTGTGCGCTTTATCATAAGGTCTGCCATTGAATCAACTGGCGTGGTTTTCCATTACCCGGTTGTACGTAACAAGGATTTGGGTCGCCCGCTCAATCTCGTGGGTTTTCTTGGGGTACTTCGGTTTCCTCCCACTGCTAAAGACCTCTACGCGTAAGCGCATTATTGAAATGTTATTGAACCCCACCTCTCTCTCTCTCTCTCTCTCTCTCTCTCTCTCTCTCTCGCTCGCTCGCTCGCTCTCCCCCTCTCTCTGTAAACTGTAGAACCAATTAATACAGCCATCATATGGCTTGTCTATAAATTTGAAACCAATAACGGACCTATGACATAATATGGTCGCAACAACAATACATTATAATATATCATACATAAATACTGCACCAACTCCAAATGGATCATTTACACAAACTGCAAATCACACATTCGTCCTCGTTTATCTGAACAAGAGACGCATTTCTATATATTGCCCTCCACCTGCATTTCATTTAATATTAACTGTTACTTTCAAGTCAACGAACATTTAGACTTGGTCGGTGGGAGGTAACTGGTGAACCACGGTGGTTTGATGACTATAGCCCTGGCTCAACAAGTGGTTTACCTTGGCGGTCTGCATCCAAATTAATCTGAAAAGAGTTATCTACAACGGAAATGACATTTGTAGTGCGCAAGCGCAATGATTCGTATACTTCCGTCTACAATCTCCGAAACCTTGTATGATGTAAACTTGATCTCTGCGTGAAGGCCGTTTATTTCATTAAATTTAGTCGCAGTAAATTTAGAAAAAGTACAGATTGAACAATTTAACGTGTACCATGAGCACCGACAATTCTTCGAAACCGGCGGAAGCCTCAGCCGGGGCTACTTCAAGTAATCCTGGCCCAAGCGAAAATGGTGAAGACGAAAAGGCAGCAGTTTATGAATGTAATATTTGTTTAGATACGGCACACGATGCCGTTGTTAGTATGTGTGGTCATCTCTTTTGGTAAGATTATTTATTTTTAGTTCAATTGGAAGGCTTAAATTGTTGACGTTCTTGTTTGTGATATTGTTTATTGTAGAAAGTAAAGTACGGGACCGGGCAGAGATAATGATGACATGTCACCGGTCACCCATCATGAGCTTGTGTCAATGTTATAACAATGTCACAGCGCTGGTATTATTATGTAATACATGTTATGTACACCTTGATGATGTGTAATATCAATCCGCATCAGTCAATGTTGTCTACAGGCCTACATACGTCATTGATATTAGAACTAAAAAAGAAAATATCTTTAAAGCCCCAATAACACTCTTGTTGTAACTGAAAAATATGTCCCAATCTTCATTCTGGTCAACAAATCGTATAATTTTAGAATATTCCAATTAAATGATGATATAAATTTCATCTTAACACACCTATTTTGAAAAATTGGAAAAATTCAACCAATTGATTTGAAAAGTCTAACGTAAACCTTTTCAAATGTGACTTGGATTTTAAAATATTTTCGAACCCTCTGGACAAGTAAAATAGTTTGTAATGGATAATTTACACAACAGGTAGGACATTTAAACATCTAGTACTTAGAATAAGGGTATTATTTATTTTCTGGCGCTACCAAGCCAGCAAGAATGTTATTGTCCCTTTAATTAAACTTAGCTAAGTCTCTATTAACTCTATAACTCAATATCATCCAAAATCTTCAACATTGAAAACACAAATTATTTGTCAATTTGAATCAACTTTGATGCTGTGATCTTTCCAGAAAAAGATGGGCTTCTCATATCCAATATTTAAGACAAAATAAATATTTTATCCTTGGTACACGAATCGTGTACCATAATGTGTTTCAGCCCCAGTTCTAGCAAGAGACTTGAGGAACGAGGCAAGAAACATTGCACCAAATCAAACGGCGCATGTAGACTGGAATAACTAGACGCTAGAAATTTTAATTTGATTGACACTGATGGCTTATTTCGCCGAATATTACTGATTTGAAAAACGGAAACCATTGAATGTAAATCAGTTTATATACATTCATATTAGAGTATTATATTTGTTGCGACCCACTTGTGTCAATTTCTAGGCCCCAAATGTTAACGATTTAGCTCCTTTAAATTAAATCGCTTATATTTGGGATCTAGAAATTAATACAAATCATCGCAATGCATAAAATAATGTAATAATAATATAAATGTATGAACTGATTTATGTTCGATCGTTTGTGTTTATTGTAATTTTTAACCAGATGTTCGGTGAAATACGCCAGAAGTCTCAATCGAATGGCAATCTCTAGCGTCTAGTTATTCCAGTTTACATCGATAAGTATTAATTGCACATGCTCTTTCTTCGAGTTCCTTGTTACAAATAGTGCTGAAAAGTATTATGGTACACGATTTGTGTACCAATGGTAAAATGTTTATTTTGTCTTAAATATTGGATATCAGAAGCCCATCTTTTCCTGGTAAGATCTCAACATCAACATTGATTTAATAAATTGACAAATAATTCATGTTTTCAATGTTAAAGAATTTGGATGATATTAAATTGGAGACTTAGATACCTTGTACTTTAAAGTTTAGTTGAAAAATTATGTATTGTTTTTTTTTTTTTTTGCAGCTGGCCATGTTTACACCAGTGGTTAGAAACTCGTCCCCAGAGACAACTCTGTCCAGTTTGTAAAGCTGGAATAGGTAAAGATAAAGTTATACCCATATATGGAAGAGGAAATCCAAATCCACAGGATCCTAGGTAATTAATGTATACTTTAGTGTTGTTGTCACTAGGACTAATTCTATGCAAATATTCGAACTGAATTTGATGATTTCAGATAAGGCTCATTCAGAATGTTGTATTGTTAGTTTGGAAATTGTCATCTGCCTCATCTCTCGTCACTTTGATTCTCCACTTGCTAAAGAAGCCTACATACAACTAAGCGAAGGTTTTGGGATATTAGTGTTGGGGGGTTGGATAGCCGAATGTGTGCACACTGTATTATAAAGCCTGTCATTGAGTCAACTGGCGTGGTTTTGATTCCCCAGTTGTTCGTCACAAGGAGTAGGGTGACATGTCCAACCTCATCTGTTTTCCTGGGCTCTTCCTGTTTCTTCCCACCGCGAAAGACCCCAAACAAAACTGAACCATATGTTAGTCCCGAAATGACCTAGTTTTAATTGAGCGGACGTTAAAACTCTTTAGGGGTATGATATTGTTGACTGTGGTACTGGTCATTAGGCAGTGGGGTTGCTCCTGTAGTCACTAGAGTCTTTTCTCTGCAAATCTTTGAACCGAGTTTGATGATTTCAGAATACATGTACATTAGACAGATTAAGAATATTGTATTGTTCATTTAGAAATTGTCATCTTCTCAACCTCAAACTGCTAAAGAACAATAACAACAAGCGGATGATTAAAATATAAATCTACCTAATATTAGTCCCAAAGTGTTCAGGTTTGAGTTCAGCAATGTTAATCTCTCTCTCTCTCTCTCCCTCATTTTTTACTGCAACTTAGTAGATCTTTTAAACTATAGTATCATCTTGACTGATTTGTATTTATTTTCTCCAGAGAGAAATTACCACCTCGCCCATCAGGACAGAGACCGGAGCCTGAAAACACCGGGGTAAGTATATGATGCTATAACTGGTACCTACCATTTATTTATTGGTTGTGTCCATGATATTTATTTGCTGATGTGGTTCACCTTGTCAGTGGTGCAGGATACTGGGATGACAAGGGACAACGTAAACTGGGACATAACATAGTGATTGTACACATTGGGACCCACATTAGAGAACCCTCATAGCACACACTGTATGGTGTATGTCCATCGTCATGAGCCTCGGTCTATGTAGAACAGCAGGACGTTATACCCCATTTTATTTCCATTCAAGCTCTCCCCATTTCAAGGGGGGTTCCATGGCGAATGGTTAGCAATGCTAAAGACCCCTACATGCAAGTGAATTATTGAATTAAAATTGAACCCTATGTTACATGTAGGTCCCAAATGATCTAGTTTGTGGCGAGCTGATGTCAAACCCCATTTCTCTCTCCCTCCCTCACCATATTTTCATTTCCATGATAGTCTTGTTTTGAAGTGATTTTTCATGACTGTAAATGTAAACTTGATTCTTTTTTCAGTCAAATACAAGACAATTCTTTTTTCAGGGATTCCCAGCATTTGGCTTCGGTGATGGAGGATTTCAGTTTTCTTTTGGAATTGGTGCCTTTCCCTTTGGAATATTTACGTCTTCGTTTAATATGTCCGACAATCGTCCTGGACCTCGTAAGTTTTACTTGTTATTTTCTCCTAAAGCCAGAGGTCATACAACTTTTTTATATTTTTTTAGTGTGGTTAGCAACACCTGCTATAATCAATATTGGTAATTTTCTAGTTTGATTGTAAAATTCAACAATTTGATTCGCACTGCATAAAGAGATTCCTCTCTAATTAACAATAAAAACCCAACCCAAGTATCATTGTTGAATAAAACTGTTTGTTATTTTTACAAATAGAAGCAAACACAAAGTGTAACAAGCAAAAACTTAAAAACATTTTATTGCTTGGTGCCAAATGGAAGCAAACTTTAGGCACTCCGAGCTAGATTGACTCCACCATAAGAAATTAGCATATGGGAGGCAACTCTGTTTTAACTCGACGGTATTTAACTCAAGGATATTAGATATTGTTAGTTGTCAAATCAATGAGGATTTTATATCGAAGCATTGGAACTTTTTACAGGAGAAATTCCAACTATGAATTGTATATAAGTAAAGTTTTGTTGTTAATATTTATATTTATAAAGGGGGGTCAAGAATCAGTAGGGCCTGGCAAGGGACAAAGTAGAGTCGTTCGACAGGAACAAAAATATGAGGTCCTAGAGTATATGCACATTAGTATACACATAAAAAAACTCTTTGACAGTTGGAATAGCCTTTATTATCATTACTAAAGTCAGTACAACAAAAATCATAGTCTTGATTATCCATTTAATCATTATATCGTGAATGAAAGTTATACAGTATATCGAATTATAATCGTCTAAAGATCACAGGCTAAGTTAAGTTAATTAATGTCTAATTGATAATTTAGATAACATCGGCAGATTTAGCTCTTGTATAATGTATGATTAAGCACACAACCGTAAAGAGAATCTCAAGATTTGATTGTTTTATATTTCAGCTCAAGCTGGCTCACCTCAACATACAGAAGAACAGTTTTTATCTCGTATCTTTCTCTGGGTGGCCATCTTGTTTCTCTTCTGGCTGTTGATAGCGTAAACACACGTCAAACTGCCGTCATATGTTGTAACATTATTTATTCCCTTTTGGCGCTAAAAATCAAAAGTTGTATCGTAACTAGGCCAAAGCCTGTAAATAGGGCACTTGTCAGACACCGTCCCTCAGGTGGTACCTGTCATTTTGTCCAGCCCCTGTTTTAATGCTATTTATGATAAATGTATGGCACAAAGGTTCCACTTGTGTCTGACATTCATTTCGGCAGGTTGACTACAACTAAAGCCTATATTTCTCCAGGTAGCCTACAACTAAAGCCTATACTTTCAGACCTGTACTCGTTAATCATTTTACATCAGGGCTCTCAATTGTCCGTTGATCAGTAATTTATCACATATTTAGGTTTTCTTTGATTTGCTAAATATACTTTTCCAAAGAAAATGACAATTATTATTATAACTACAGCATATTTATTATGAGCCCTTTCATATAACATGTTCAGGGGCACTTTACAAATTATAAGCATTATCCCTATATATGTTTAAGTGTTTTTACACAGAACTTTAAATTTATTTGTTTATTACTGTTAATTTCTTTGATATATTGATTTGTTGTGATTTAATAAGGATTAACTGGTAGAGGTTCCTCTGTTGTTCAATTTACCTGCTAGTTGGTTGAGACTGGTCAATATACGGGAACAGAGAGCCCAGTGTTATTAACGACCATTATTTACTGTCTTATATCATATATTGTTGGATATATCAGTCAGACACAAGGGTTCCAAACTAATTTAGTGTATCGTTGTAAATATCACTTAGAAATGAAATGGGGTTTAACATCCTACTGTTCTGCGCCTAACCTAGGCTAATGAAGACGGGCATACGCCATACAGTGTGCTATGAGAGAAATTTTGCCCGGGCAGCGGCGCTACAGCCTGCTATCGAATTCAAACTGTTAGTCCTGAAATGACCTAGTTTGTGTCGAGTGACCCGTTAAACCCCATTTCCCTCTCTCTCTCTCTCTACATCTTCTGTACCAACCCTATAAACAAACTAATAGGAACGATCAGTTGAAACCAGATTACAGAACTAAACCTTGAAACAAACAAAGGTGCTGTTATTCTTGTTTTTGTGGATTGTCTCCCTTACTGTGAGTTAGGGCAACCTTTGATTGCACATATTTTCGTACCACAGTTCAACATGTGGCCGTGACCAGCCATACCATACGACAGAGCACTGTCTGTATATTTCTCAGATTGTAGTCAGTTGCATCCTACGCTTGTCCAGTTCAGTGGCTGCTAACACCTGCAACCGGGATCCCCGCATCCATTCACTTGATATGATAGTTCTTCTATTGTATATTGCTTACATTGTCAGGGGTTCATCTTCTGGTTGTGTGGGGTGTTTTTTATCTGTGATGCGGTTTTTCTGTAATTATTATAAAACTATATATCTATGAAATAAAAATGTTCAAAATATGAGAAATGAAATGACGTTTAATGTCCTACTGTTCTGGTTAAAGAATATATGAAAGGTCAGTGTTTTAATGTAGACAGAGGCGAATGTAGTTTGATGTCCACCCTTTATTTCGGGACTAACATGTGGTTCAATTTCATTTCAATAATTCGCTTGTACGTAAGATTCTGTCCTACTGGGATGAAACCAGAGAAAACCTATGTAAGTGTCTGCTGTATATAAAATATAAGTCTGGTATATGTTAATATATTGTATGTCTGATGCTTTGTGTGTATGTTTTTTTATTAAGTTTAATTCTGGGCCTTAGTGAAAGTGTGGGCTGTGGTTGTCACGGTTACTGTGGTGATTGAAGTCAAATATTATGTATAATATAGAATGAGACTTATAACCTTTAAAATATTTTAATCATTCGGACCTTTCCTTTAGAGATTATAATTAATGTTTTTGTAAATATATATATATGATGTATATAGAATGTCATACTGAATTTAGCTGTGCAATAAATATAAAAATATTGTATGTATGAATTACTATGATAAATTAATCTTTTACGTAGGGTAGGAATTCCAAGATTCATGCTTAACTCTGCTTTGTCTCGTTTGAAAAGAGTAGTCAGAAAGTCTTTGAGGGTTTTAGAACCGCTTGCAAAGTAAAATATTATAAAAGTTGGATCTGTAAATGCAGTGGTGGTCAAAAAAATGGGTTAATGTCTCTCAGTATTTTACAAAGATGTGTAA
Organism: Patella depressa; assembly: GCA_948474765.1. NCBI lineage: Eukaryota > Metazoa > Mollusca > Gastropoda > Patellidae > Patella > Patella depressa. Next base: position 2,750,446 of record OX419720.1, read on the forward strand.
ATGATATATAACGGTTTTGATCAAAAGATCCTCATCAAAAGATTCAGTGATGATTGACCATATCGGTAGTTAGCAATATTGTAATTTGCACGGTGATGAAATCCTTGGAATAAAAATCTGTGGTTTTAGATTCCAGCTACGCAACTATACTTGGTTGCAAGGGTATAGTTGCAAGGAAAAATTAACATCAGTCTGCCCATTAATACATTGTATATAATTGTATAAATTCTAATAACACAGCTGTACTGTACTTGTTAATCTGATAATCCACGTAATAATCATATTAAAGGAGATGTACTGGAATTTTTATTTAATTGAGCTATTATATTATTATTATTTTATGTTATTAATGATTTGTTGGTAAATGATAAATGTGTAAAATCTTGGAAGAGGCTTTAAGGTAATAATTAAATGGTCTCATTTACATCAACTTCTGCTGAAATGTTTTAAAGGGAGTATCCAGATTTTAACAGAGTCTCAAAAGTAATATTCTGAGTACATATGAAGCGCCAAAATGTAAAAGAATGGTGTATTTACCCGGTCTCAAAATTTCAGCTCAAGTATGAAGATATTTCATTGGAGTATACTTTGCTCTGGGTCAGTTTGTATCAGTATTTAGGAGAAACCAGGATATTTTTTACACTCTAGGAGTGAAGACGCTGTAATTATATTTATGTTTTATGTTTCAATTGTTTTTCATAGTTTAAGGAATAGAGTTATGTTTATAAATTATAGTATTTGTATATATTCATTTAATTGTCAGGACATTGGTTATCAAACTTGATTTACAATCTTAACCCTTTAGTGTCAGGTTTTACTTTCAATTCCAGTGTTATGAAATTATGATAATGATTGCTAAAAAGGACACTACAGGTTTATCTGGAGCGTCCAAGAATACTGAACCTTCTAGCACCAAGGATTGTCTAGATTATGGGAATGGGAATACTAGCTCTGTGACTAGCTCAGGGGCGGATCCAGGAATTTTTGCAGGAGGGGGTTTGCCAGGTTTCTGTTACGGAAATCTACCATCATCGTCTCTAAATTACATAGGCATTCATACAAATTGATCTTTTTAAACAGGGAAATCATTTTATACTGATGTAGGATCACTTTGTGATGTAATTTCATTGATGCAAGGCATTATTTTTTTTTTTTATGTAGCTGAGCAGCAAACCCCCCAAACCCCTCCTTTGGATCCACCCCTGTAGCTGTGTTGGGGTGGTGTAGTGATCTAGACCCACCTGAGTTAAATGATCACTACCTCTGCTACTGGGGGTCCTAGTGGTCTAGAGTGTCACGCCTCGAGGATCAGCTGACTGTTCATCTCTGACCTACAGTTTCAAACCTTAATTTGAGCGTTGATGTTATTGAGGCGGGGGAAGAAGGTGCGATCATACCCCCCCACCACCACCCCAAAGGATTCGCCAGTTAAGTACGATCAACATGAAAACTTTTTAATATGACGTCACAATTTCAAGATGGCTGAGATGAGGTCCCACCCGGTTCATTTACTATGTACTTGTTAAGAATAATAAAAGTTTGATAATACTGTGCCTGTAGCTCAAGTGTATGATATTATATTAATATATTAAATGATAACTGTATAGGTCCGTATATTGAATTATATTTAAATGATTATTGTATTGTTATCAAAGTATGAGAGATAAGGTGAATGATTTGAATAAACGATTTCAGAATAACTAACCCTGTATCCAGTCCTTTATTTTACCCAGATGGTGTAACAATCATACCGTCGGTAATTACCAAGTGTTATGCAAGCGCCTTCTTCTACCTTTTTGGAGGGGGATTGATAATGACTGTAACTTCGCTCTTAATAGAGAGAGAGAGGGGGGTATGGGGTTTAACGTCCACTCGACACAAACTAGGTCATTTTGGTTTAATTTTATTTCAATATTTCGCATGCGCATAGGGGTCTTTAGCCGTGGGAGGAAACCAGAGTACCCGGAGAAAACCCGAAGAGGTTGGTCAGGCGACCCTACTCCTTGCCACATACAAGTAAAGTAACTTGACTAAAACTTTTCAATAGGTTCATTTTCCGTTATCGAGGGAGCAGTCCATTTACTGATTACACTATTTTGCCTATAACGTTTTTTTTAGGACTTCGAATTCTGTCTAATGGCTTGGATTGTTCGTACTTGGTTTTATTTTATTTAAAGGAGACATTCTTCTGTCTCGATATTATATACCATATCCGAAATTAAAAACACGAATATCCAAATCATTTGTAAAATTGTGTGGAGTGGACCACGAAGGAGTAAACGACTCGTTCAATTGGCCTTTAATGTATTACAACGAACATAAATGATTACAAATCAAAATAAATCGTTAAAAATGAATATGAATCACCTAATATACATTTATATTACATTCATTATGTGCTTGTAGACCCACCTTCGTCTATTTTAAAGGCTTTACAATTTTCCAATTAATTGATGATACAGATTTCATCTTAACACACCTAATTAAAATTTTTTTGAAAAATTCAACCAAATGATTTGAAAAGGTTAACGTAAACCTTTTCAACTGTGACTTGGATTTTAAGATATTTTCGAACCCTCTGGACAAGTAAAATAGGATGTAATGGATAATTTACACAACTGGGGCCTATTTCACGAAATTTTAACTAAGATAAGATCCCAATTTTAGTAATTTGATTGGATAATATTAGATTGATTTTAGTGCTTAGCCAATCAAAATTGAAGTATCTACTAAAATTGGATTTTATCTTAAGTTAACATTTCGTGAAACAGGGCCCAGGTAGATCACTTAAACACCTAGCACTTAGAATAAGGCTATTATTTGTTTGCTGGAGCTGCCAAGCCAGCAAGAGTGTTATTGTACATTTAAATTCCCAAAGAATAGATATTTAGCACCTTTAAAGTTCGATGCTGTTATAGTGACCATTGACCCCATAGGCCTCACTGAATATCAATATATCCGTCAGTTCTAGATCTCCCATGTTGAGCTCGGGTTGCGTAGAAGGCTCACTCATGATCGAGTTAAACGGCATGTATTTCTATTCGGGAATAAATCATCATGACGTATTTATAGGTTAAAATGGTGGAATGTATTGACAGATAGATCGATTGTAATCGATACATGTAGATAATGTATAATATATAATATGATTTATGATATTAATATCAATATATGACACATTATGATGTATTGTTATTATTTAAATTAGCCCGATTAAATAGGGTGTCTGTTACTTAATGATACATTATGGGGGATAAGATAAAGAGATTGCAGTTCTCACTATAATAGTGAAATCTCGATAGTGTAAAGGTAATTTGCTGAAAATTTCAGTCAAATTGATCCACTATGAGCCGAGAACGAAGCGAGTGAAATGTTCGCATCGCCTCGGTAATCATTACTAAAATCATTAATATAAACAGCATAATCTCGATTATCCACTTGATTGATTTAATTATCAATGGCCGTTAAGCGGCATATAGGAATTTAATCCGCCAACATCGAAAGCTAACCTTGACATCAAGAGTTTATTATGGTCTGGATAAGTTAATTAATGTCTAATTGATTATTTAGATAACATTTCAGGCCTGAAGAAAGACCTGTGGTTTCGATTCCTGGTGTGAGCGTATGTGGCATGGAGATAGGGGCGCCTTTTCAACCTCGCGGGTTTCCTCCGGGCACTCCGGTTTCCTCCCACTGCTAAAGACCCCTACGCGCAAGCGAATTGTTGAAATAAAATTGTAACCATATGTTAGTCCCAAAATGACCTAGTTTCTGTCGAGTGGAAGTAAACCCCTTTCTCTATCTCTCTTTGGTACTTAACAGTATGTATGTGAACTCGGTGTGTGTGTGGAGGGTGGGGGGGTGCATCTTCAACTTTCCTTCCGGGGGACTTTTCTTCTTCAACTACTGTTTTTTTTTTGCCGATTCCAGGATGTTAGCGCCGTTAAGGTGTCGCATAGGAGACTTGCAGGCAAATGAAGACGGCAATGTGAGGTTATTTTTGCACGTGGTGAAAAAGGGAATAGCGCGTAGCAAGTTCCATATTTTTGATTTAAGATATTAATCGTGTTTTGGGGGATACAGTGTCTAATGGTACTATTCCATTTTAAACAAGTTTCTCCTTGGTAAATTCAGATGGGACGAAAAACCGAGGTCCCATGCACACATTGGCGTTCAGGTAAAAGAGCTATTGACAGTTACAAAGGTCAGCGTGGTCTCCCATCTCAATAGCACATGGCAGAAGGCGTGGTGGAATTCGACAACGAGTAGCTACCGTTATCTCCCGAATGCAATAAAATAGGGTTAGTTTGACGTCCTACTGTTGCGCCATATACTGGGCCAATGAAGACATACAAACACCATACAATGTGCTATGGGGGGACATTTTGTCCGGGCAGCGGCACTATTGGCTAATCTTATATCAAATTTCAACTGCCTAGGGATCTTTTACTTGCATGCCAATGTATTCACGAGACCTCGTTTCTTTCGTCTCATCCGAATGATTATACAGCTGTCCTTGTCAGGCCTTTCATTCTGCAACACAGACAAGGAAGAAACCCCTTCGGAAAACCCCGGCCAATGCAAAGGATAGGGAGTCGGTATCTTACCCACTTAGTCACCGTGGTTCCAGCTCCTTACCATGTCGCCATCATTAATAATAAAGTATCATTCCAATTTTTCATTTTTAACGTGGCTAAGTATTAGTGTTGTACTTTAGTAGTATTCCTAGGGCTGCCCCGGGAACAACCCAACCCAACATACTCACGGATCAATACTATCTGACGTCACTTAAAAGATAAAAATATATTTTTATAGAACAATCGGCCAAAACAACAGGTGTGACCCGCTATTTATATGAATTTTGAATAATTGAATTGATTGAGAAATCATTTAAAGACTTGATCAAGCTGTAATACAGACGACGTCAGACATGAGGCTAGGAGAGGGACTTGTGTTAAGCATCGTGCTTTTCTGTGTTTTCCTCTTACAAGAGACTACCGGTGATAAGGATCCGGGTGGATGTAAGCCATGCCCAACGGATATCGTCTGCCCAAAACCGACCAAGAGACGTTGTGAACTGAAACGTCGTCCATGTGGCTGCTGTGATGAATGCGCCCTTAAAAGAAGGGCTAAGTGCAATTACAAAACAGTTCCGTGAGTTCCTTTATCCTCCGTTCCTTCTATCACGATTCTCGCTACGATAGAAATTGTGGAGTAATCGTGGTGATTCTATCAGACTGAAATTTCGGTTACAAAACCATTGGAAATTTTGGAGTTGCTTACACGGGCTAGAAAAGCAGAAAACGCATTTTCAAAATTTTCTCCGGGAGGGTAAGACCCCCAAACCCAGCGACGATTGATTGTTTGGAATTCGGGTCAGTCAGGTAGGCTATATTGGACCTAAATTGAAGTTGCTGTATTCACAGACTGGAATAACAGGAAAACGCGTTTGTGGCATTTTAATTTTCAAAATTTTTCTCCCAACGGTTCCGTCTTCGTGGAATGTAAACAATTGATTGGAATGAGAGTCAGCCAACTTAATTCCGCTATATTAGACTACCTTGACGTTGCTTTGTTCATGGGCTGAAATAGCAGGAAAGCGTGTTTACATCCGTCAAATATTCCAAAATTTTCTGTGGGGGGGGGGGGGGGAGTCCATACAAGGTAAGCTCCACTTCTTCGCCCCTCGAGGAAGACCGGCACTGCTCTTTGTAAACTCGGGCATTTCGGGTTCTGCCCCCCCCCCTAACTCACTAACTGTCATCGAGCCCGTACGCCTATGCGTATCATAATGTATCCGAATGTATCTGCACGTACCAGATCGTGGACTCGATAGGGACAATCACTCGGCAAATCTCGACAAATTTCGGAACCTAGGCCTACATCTAGTCTCGGCTGTATGACATTACGTGATATGTACCTACGCCCATACATTTGCGATGCGGCTTCCGGTTTACTTCAACAGGAAAACTTGACGCTATTACAAACAAACAAGACACCATGGGTGCAGCCATGTTTCATCCGGGACCTTTAAAGTAGTTCCAAGACACCATGATCATAGCCCATGTTTCATCTGGGATTTTTAAAGTAGTTCCAATATGGCGGAATTCGTCATACAGCCGAGACTAGGTGTAGGTTCCGAAATCTGTCGAGATTTGCCGAGTGTAGGGACAAGCCTATGGCAACGCATTGAACGACAGAGGAAACACTGACGCAAGCGGGCCATTATCCAAGGCAATTTGTTACCGATTTCCAATTGCCCGAAAAATGCAACAACACCCGTCTAAACGCGCGAGATGCACTGCGGGGACAGAGAATGTATTGACCTTTCACAAACAAGTTTGGTGTTCGCCGACAAGTGTTCATCAACGCATACCACGAGATTTCAAGCACGATCCAGGGGTTGGCCAAGAGTGATTTCGTATTTGCCAGTACGTTCCCTCAGTTCATTAGTTCAGGACGAAGAAGAGAGGGTGAGAGAGAGAGAGAGAGAGAGAGAGAGAGAGAGAGAGACGGGAGGTAACGTCCACTCGACACAAACTAGGTTATTTCGGGACTAACCTATCGCTTAATTTTATTTCAATAATTCGCTTGCTCGTAGGAGTCTTTAGCAATGGAAGGAAACCAGAGAATCGAGCGGTGAATCGAAACCCCGCCTCTAGACCACTAGATCCCCTAATCTCATCGAAAGACCAAATGAACCTAACAATCAACAGCGTCTAGCTATAATCCTTTGAACGGCTTGTACGTAAGAACCCAGCCATTGGAATTGAGGGGAACGGGCACCAGGGTAAACTAGTACTAGTTAATTAACATGTCTGGAATTATTATTTTAACAGAAGGGCGTGACCCTTAGAGCTGTGTAGGCCTAATCAATAACTTTGTGAATGTAAATATTTTGTAGATGTGATAGTAAATTAACCTGCGTCAATAATCGTGGCTATGGATTAAAGGAAATACCGTTTGATCTTCCGGAATTTGAGGGTGTATGCAGATTAAGGTAAGGGCCAACATATCTAGACTATAAGTACCTCTGCGGTCGGAGGTAAGGTGTAACGTACCTAGACGACAGCAGCGCTTATAAACTGGGGGTAAGGTCCACCAAACCTAGACGACAGGTGCGCTTATAGGTAAAGTCCACCGAACCTAGACGATAGGTGCAAACTGAGGTAGGCACCATAGCAGATTACAGGTGCAGTCAGGCGCACCTGTAAATTGGGGTAAAGTCCACCGAACCAAAACTACAGGTGTGCTTGCAAACTGAGGTAAGGTCCACCGGACCCAAACTACAGGTGCGCCTGCAAACTGAGGTAAAGTCTACCGTACCAAAACTAAAGTTGCGCTTGTAAATTCAGGTTTTAGTACGGTAGGCCTTACCTGAATTTACTCGCGTACCTTTAGTTTTAGTACAAGGAGCGCTTGTAAATTGAGGCCAGGACCACTGTACTAAGACTACAGGTGCGTTTGTTAATTGGGGTCAGGTCCACCGGACCCAAACTAAAGGTGCGCTAGTAAATTGGAGGTACTACAAGTGAGCATGTAAACTACCCCCTTTGTTTGTAGTCCACCGCAATTCTAAGACAAAAAGGATCAAATTCTATTCAATAATTTTGTCCATTTTTTAGAGCAATGCTCTCCCCTTTTGCATGTCATATTTTGTTTACATTTTGATCTGTAACTGAAGAAAAGTGTTTGGAATAACATTTTATTCTCGGTTTTGGAGAAATATTCATGATCTTGATGTGTAGGGATAAGGGAGTAGACATTATTAGGGTCATGGTCTAATAAAATGATGTATAGGCCAATGGATTCCTTTGAACTGGGTCTAGCAAAAAACGAAATGGTCAACCCTTACAATATTTTCATCTGACGATTAAAACATGTTGGGATAGATTTGGTAATAAAGATTAAAATCACTGAGATGACAGAATGTTAAAAAAATGTTATGGACCAAGAAATCGCATGGATTTAAAGTGGACAGGATGACTAGTTTGAGTTCTAGTGGAGAATAATTTGATTGAAATTTTCAAAATATTCCCATGCCATTATCCATTTTTAACTATAACAGCGAAAAATGTCAGGTCTTTATCCAATGTTACACCATGTCCCTTTAAAGGAGCCACGTCGCTAATATTTGGGACCTAGAAATTGACACAATGGGGTCGCAACGCATATAATACTGTATTATGAATTTACATAAACAGATTTACATTCAATGGTTTCTGTTTTTACTCTAATTTCAAATCAGTCATGTTCGGTTAAGTAAGCCATAAGTCTCAATCGAACGTCAATATCTAGCGTCTGGTTATTGCAATCTGTATAATATATATATGGGACATGCTCTCCATATAAGAATATGACTTCATCGTTTGACATGATTCGTGGAATATGCTAGCCTAGTTCTGCGAGTCCCGTATTACAAATGGGACGGAAACGCATTAGGGTACACGATTCGTGTACCAATGGTAAAATGTTTATATTGTCTTAGATACTGGAGATCAAAAGCCCATTTTTTCCTGGTAAGATCACAACATCAAACTGATAAATAATTCGTGTTTTCAATGAGTTAGAGGAATAGTGAAATAAAATGATACGAAATGGGGTTTAACGTCCTACTGTTCTGCTTATAAACTGTGCTATGAGGGAAATTGTCCCCGGGCAGTGGTGCTGCGGCCTACTCTTATATCGAGATATTTTACATGCAATGTGTCGCGGGACCTCGGTTTTTCATCCCTAGACAATAAGTAGCCATTTTAATAAATTTAGAGAATGTTATCCATAATATATTTAACATAATTTCAGAGCATGGAATGGTGACTATTCAATTAAAGCGAAGATGGTGAGGAACTTCGAGCGTGTAATTCGGAAATCCAATGGGAAATAAATGGTGTTGCTGACATTAAATGATAATAAAATACTGACCAACATTTGGTATTTTGTAATATTATTACAGTATGGTTTAAAGTTACATTATGGGAGATTAGCTAAACAGCTGGCAGTTCTCACTATGATAGTGAAAACACAGATAATGTTAAGGGAATGTGCTGAAAATTTCAGTCAAATTGATCCACTCGGAACTGATGATTTAGCGATTGAATTTTAGGCCTGGTCTCGATCATCATAACAAACGTCGGTACGATATAAAAAAAAACATAGATTCGATTATCAATTTTTTGATTGACTTATCAATGAGCGTTGAGCAGCAGATCGGATTTAAGTCCAGTAAATATCACAAGCCAGGAATGACATCGAGAGTTGATTATGGTCGGGATAAGTTAATTAATCTCTAATTAATGATTTATAAAGCATGTCTGGCCGACAAAAAAACTAGTCTCTTATCATCCATTCAAATATTCTACGAATATTAGTCTGGATGGGTCCTCAAAATTTGACGGAAAATAGGTCATTGTCTGGATTATCCAGTCTTTTAAGTTACCACGTACTGAATCTATCAAAATAGCTCGCTTGTCAACGATGACACTCTTTAAAATTTTGTTTGTAAAGGTTTCAATTGAAATGGTAATTTTCTCTCGTCATGAATCAGACGTATGGCTTCTCACAATCTTCTTAATTCTTCATCGTCTCTATTTTGTTTCTAATAATAGATGTGCCAAGTGAATTGTGGGATATATTTCAACCACGCTTTATAGAATCTAGCAAAATCGGCCCGGCTTCATAAGATCTAGCACTTACCGATACTTTCATTGGATACTTTAGCCAAAAGGTTCCATTGCCCATGCGTAACCAAATGTTTGGTTTTTTATGTGGTAGATTATCCAGTAATTTTCGTCAAAAATTGAGAACCGACCCAGACCCTCCGTGCGTTGAAAACTAGGGGGTTCTGGGTGACCGAGACTACAAAAAACCCTGCAATAGGCAGATTTAGCTCTTTTAACTGACTTTCAACAATCTGATTAACACACAGATCCGATTTCGATTCGTTTTTTATTGTTCAAAATTTCGTTTTACTTATCTTTGTTATACTAGGGTCGGGAAGAGTAGTTATATAACCCGCGTTCTGGTTGATGTGAGAGATTAACCAATGAAACGGTCTGTTACGGCGAGTTTTGGGTTAATCGGTTAATCAAATAGCTAATCCATACGAAATATAGACCTGTATTTTAATCAGACCCCGTTGGAAAACTCTGATGGCAAGGAACACGATGTAATCGTTCTGATCGGACGGTTAACCGGAGTTCCGTGTATAAATTGATTATGTTGATATTTCCCCTTGTCAGTGGTGCAGGTGTCGGAAAACTGTCTAGTCGTTCGTAAAAGATCCCTTGGCAGTTGTAATTCGATAGAAGAGTAGGTCACTGTACCGCTGCCCGGTCAAATTTCCTCATAGCACACTGCATAACGAGCGGGAGAGAGAGAAATGGGGTTTAACGTACACTCGACACAAACTAGGTCATTTCGGGACTAACATATGTTTTTTTAAAAAAAAAATTCATTTCAATAATTCGCTTGCGCGTAGGGGTCTTTAGCAGTGGGAGGAAACCGGAGTGCCCAGAGGAAACCCACGAGGTTGAGAAGGCGCCCCTTTCTCCATGCCACATACGCTCACACCAGGGATCGAAACCACAGCCGCAAGCCAGAGGTGACCGGCCAGCTAGAGGTCGAAGCGCGGCACTCTAGACCACTATCCCCCCCCACCTCCGCATGCCGTATACCTGTCTTCATTAGCCCAGCTAGTCAACTAATATAGCAGATAATAACCCAATACTGCCAAATAATAACCCAATACTGCCAAATAAAACTCTCCCTTTTCAACCGATAAATAATTTTTAGATTGCTCCCCAGATTAATCATCTTCTTTTACTTTGCAAAAGTGACAAACTTAAAATAAGAAAAACAAACAATCTAAAATTTACTAATTGGTTAAAAAGGGAAATAACTGCATAAAAATTTCAATTTGCGGTAATTTATCGAAGAGTCGTTGCGCTAATGATACCAATGTGCTGGACAATATTAGCTTGTTATTTGGTAATATTTGGTAGTATGTGATTTGGGTAGTACTTGGTAATATTGGGTTATTATTTGCTTGTTTTGGGTGATATAGGGGGCAAATGGAAAGACAGACATCGGTAATTGCATTTGAAGTACAATTCCCGCGATTTGACTTTCTATTTTCGACAAAAAAAAAAAAAAAAAAAAAAAATCAAATGATGTGTCGATTTTGCATCATTAAGTTATAATATGGAGAAGCATGTGTTGATATAGAAGTGATATTGGGGTGGTATTGGGGGTATTGGGTAGTATATCGTCTCGCCGCCTACTCCCTACACCAAACACACAGGCTCAAAGGGGCATTCTATGACGAGAATAGCATATTTTATGGCGGCTTTCTGTCATAAACTCGGTCACAACATTTCAGACCCCCCAACCCCACCCCAGGATAATTTCTGAATATTGAGTTTTTAAAAACATTTAAATCTTAACATAAAGCTGTAAAATATCTTTCCAAACAATCACGTAACCCTAGGGTACGAAAGTCGGAATAGCCCAAATAAAAACGACCCATATGACCTAAAGTGCACATGGAGAGATATGAGAAGCTTTATTTGAGGTTGTCAGAGACAAATAAAGATCTGTAGACACACAGAAAGGATAATCTGGCGTATGTAGGCTGAAAGATATCCTGGCAAATGTAGACCATGCAGGATGATTTCCAGCGGAACGGTTAAACGAATAATTTGCCCTTAGATCTGGAATTGAATAAAAGAAACGGAACGGAATAAACGATGTGGATATTTTCTACAGAATTCTGTTGTTTGTTTGTGCATGTTCTTCGGTATGATTGGCATTCATCTCACATCGATCAAGAATCTACAACTGGGATTACAGCTCGATCTTGACGCGTTTTCGTCTGGCCTGATATTTATTTCAAGCAAAATAGTAAAAGAAATAGAATCAGTCCAATAAAAAAGGCCGCATTTTGTTAAAAGCATTAAACGACTGTAAGTTAACCTCATCGCTGCCATCTTGGAATTGTGACGCCAGATCTGAGTTAGTCAATCGATGGAAAGTTTAAGGCCGATCGTACTTGAATTGCTGTAGTCTAAGAGTTTTTTTTGCGAGGCGCGTCTCTCTCCGCAGCCCCCCCCCCAACAAATGAGCAAGCATTGGGGACCCATTTACGGGTCAAAAAATGTGCCTAGTTTATTACCACAAGGGCATATGAAGCACTGGGACAAGGGTGATGCAGGAGTAAGAAAATATTTGAATTTCGACAGACTTTAAAGTGGTTCTGGCGGTTAAAAAATGGGGTCGGTTCTCGATTATCATTGCTACCTTTTTACGATAGTGGTTTAACGCGTGTGCTTGAAAAAATAAGGTCTGTCATTGAGTGAATTGGTGTGGTTTTGATTCCCCGCTCGTACGTGACCAGGAGTAGGGTTGCTTGTCTAAAAATTCATACAGGCAAGCGATGTATTAAAATTAAATTAAATCGTATGTTAGTCCTGGAATACCCTAGATTGTGTCGAGTGGATGGTAAACCCACCTCTCTCACTCTCTCTCTCTCTCTCTCCTCTTACTGGGGCTTATAAAGACGATTATGCGCCATGAGGGAAAATTTGCCTGGACCACTCTAATTTCGCATTCCATTGGCCAAGCGTTCTTGTACGTGCAGGCCAATCGACCCGCAATTCGTTTTAAAATTTTCAAAAGCTAAAGAAAATGGTAACAGCTACATAATACACCTATCTACTGTTTCTTTGTGAAATCGCCTTTATTTAAAAAAGTTACAAAATATCGACCACCAGTAGATCAATAAGACGATGAAAACTTGTGGACAATGGACATATTTACTTAGGATGTTTCTGTGTGACTTTCATACCACAAACATACACACAAATTGTTTACTGAGTTTAGCCAATGACGAGGACAGATTGTTCCCCTCGCGTTCGTCTCTCAGAAATCAAACCTCTTCGAATCACGTTCTGGTCTCACGCCGTCAAGTTTGTCGCCGTTCGAGTTATGGGGCGTTGTCATAGAAATACGTGCAAGTAGTGTCGTCGGGTAGTCAGTACTGTCAGCGATTGGTGGCGTTAAGGTGTTATCGTGATAGTCGTAAAATAGACCTATTTACGACTAAACACACAGACGGGGATTAAATCACTTAAATTAGCCGGACGTTTCTTTTTCTGTTAGTTTTTACCTTATTTAGAGACGGAGAAAGTCAGACGTGAACATGAACAAGATGACTGGGAAATTTGTTATAAATGTTGTTACTATTATTTCCATGGGTGAGTTCATATTTTCTGTAACAATAATTACAAGTTCAATGGTTTTTAAATTTTTTTGGAAACAATATCTCTCTGATATTAGATGTTTAAATCGTATTATCATTTTCTATTTGTCGATATTAAATGTTTAGATTTTGACGCCGAATCATTTACATGTACTATTTGGATTATATTCAGTGGCAATACATTTAAACTTTAGTTATTTTGAAAATAAGGGGGTTGGGTCGCGGCGTATCTTAAGGTCTACCATTGAGTCAACTGGCGGGGTTTCGATTCCTCGACTGTACGTGACGAGGATTACGGTCGCCTGTTTAACCTCGTGGGTTTTCTCCGCGTTCTCCGGTTTCCTCCCATTGTAAAGACCCCTACGCGCAAGCCAAATGCATAAATAAAATTAAACCATATTTTAGTCCCGAAATCACCTCGTTTGTGTCGAGTGGACGTTAAAGCCCATCTCTCTAACTTTGAAAGGAAATTTACGAAATCTACGACTTTGAAGCAAAGGATAACTAATATATTTTTTTCTAATTTAAATCAAAGCGAAAAATAATCAGAGAAATGAATTGAGTTTTAATGTAACACTTTTCCGCTGCGACTGGGAAATGTACAACTGACCAGGAAAAGCCACAACGGATATCCGAATAGCATTCCGAGGTGCAGGCCGAGAACGTCCTGTAATTTCGCCTAGTTGTATGTGAAGGTTACTGAACAGCGCCTAGTTTCCGTTTACATGTACGTAGAACAGAATAGCAACATTGATCAATAAAATGTTAGTTTATAGATCGCTCTATAAATAAATTTTTATTAGTATTATTACAGAGTTAGCGGAGAAAAATAGGACGATAAACCCAGTTTTGTTTCTTAGTTAGAAATAAATAACTTACTTTACTTGTTAAAACAAAACCAACAAAATTATTGATTTCACCAGTGTCTAAACATAGTAAAGTTATTTGCTATTTTGATGAACAACTGTGGTTATAAATGCGAACCCTTGCTAATATCCCTGACGTATGAATCTATGCCGTTTACGAACCGGGGGTGGGGGTGATTGCCCGAATGGTTAGCACGTGCGCGCTGTATCATAAAGCCTGTCATTTAATCCACAGGTGTGGTCTCGATTCCCCAGTTGTATTTTACAGAGATTAGAGGCACTTTCCAACCTCGTGGGTTATCACTGCTAGAGGCCCCTACGTGCAAGCAAATTATTGAATTATTGATATAAAATTGAACCGTGTGTTAGTCCCGAAATGACCTTGTTTGTGTCGAGATGACGTTAAACAATCTCTCTCGCTCTCTCTCTCTCTCTCTCTCTCTCTCTCTCTCCTTTATTTAACGTTTTTGCCAATAACATTATAGGACGCAGGTAGACATTATACAGTAGTCATACATTAATTAACAGGTGTGTAAATTAGCGATTGAATACACAAACTCCACCATTAGTCAGGCATATCAGTCAATAGTTACGGTTTTAACACCTGAGTGACATAACATCCGCTCTTTGACAACTGTTTGATTATTAACAATTTAAACATGCATTATACTAAAGCTAAATCTGAATATTACACGCTTTGTTAAGGCCTGTAAATTATTCATTAGACATTAAATTATCTGGACCACGATCTCTCGATATCTACTGCTTGAATACTGACAATGTTATAAAATTACGAATTCGATCTATTTGTCTTAAATATATTTTTATTTGTAAAATTCATTTGTTTATAAGGATGAATGATTATTTTAGCGTTTTGTCAAAGGTTAACAACAACACTTAGTTTTTATTTGCGGATGGGTGTGTGTGCGATGATTTGATTAAAAACAATATTGTCACAATTTAACCGCAGGCTTCTTAAAAACATGAATAGAAAGTTAGTTCCTTTTATTTTACTTGCTCGCACAGTGTATACTTGGTCCATTCAGAGACTAACATGTGATAGGTTTTATTACTATAGTTACTGGGGCGAATGATTAGCGCTTTGTATCATAAGGTCTGCCATTGAGTCAACTGGCGTGGTTTGGATTCCCCGGTTGTATGTGGCGAGGAGTAGGGTTACCTGTCCAGCCTCTTTGGTTTTCCCTAACTGCTAAAGACCCCTACGCGCAAGTAAATTATTGAGATAAGATTTATCATATGTTAGTCCTGAAATGACCTAGTTTATGTCGAGTGGACGTTAAACCCTATGTCCCCCTCTCTCTCTCTTTGAGGTAATTTCAAATAGATTAGGACACAGCTTTTACATATAACAAGTTAAATATGTTTTATACGAGGCAGGGTATGTTTAATATATAAAGAACATCTAATACCACTTTTAATTGGTGAAGTTTACATTGCAAACGAAGTTTAATTCGACTTCAGTATAACCAGTAGCAATCTGATTAAAATACAGATCCTGTTTCGTTTCGTTTTTTGTAGTTCAAAATTTTGTTTTACTTGTCTTTACTACATTAGGATCTGGAAGAGTTCTAATTGCTGTTAGATCTGTTACGGAGAGCTTTAGGCCTATTTTGCACGGAACCGTGGGTAATCCACTAATAAAATCAATGCTGATTGGTTGATCAAAGGTCTGACGTCATAGGGTCAACAGCCGCTCGTATGACCTCTGACGTGACCTATCGCTGCAACCGGTCAGATCTCCATGTAGTGTAGGCCACTGCAAGTATAACAACCGAAACGAAATATAGTGCTGTATTTTAATCAGATTGAACTAGTAGTTTCCTCGGGGTATAGTGGCAGAACACCGCATACCACTCCTCAGTGACATTAGACAAGGGACTGTCCTCCCTGGCACGTACAAACTGGACTGAAACAACCCATAAAGATACTTTCTGATCAACTGCGAAAGTGTTGGACTACTTTGCCAGTTTAACCCAAATTGAACGCTTTAGAAGTTACAATGTCAAATTTCGCGCAAAACGAAATATTTGTGAAACATCAACGCATATACACCATTACGGACGTGTTTGTGACAACCAGATCAGAGATTGTATTTTTATGGTTCATCAGATCCACGAAAGCTGTTTGTAGTTTACTTGAAGAAGCCCATACGAGACAGTTACAGTCATACAGCTTTGGATTACAGATTGTATTTTTTATGTTTTACCAGTTGGTCTAAAACTGTTTGTTGTTTTCGTGACAAATTCTTTGAGAAGCACATAATAAACAGTTGAAGTCAACCACCATAAAGCTTTGGATTACAGATAGTTTTTATAAGTTTTATCAGATCTTATAGAAACTGTTTGTGGTTTACCTGATAAATTACCCACGAACCAGAGACGAGACACTTTTAGTCGACTTTCTCTAGAATGTTGTAATCTGTTTGTGTACATCTGAATATAGAAGTAAAATAACATGGATATGTTAAAGTTTAAGGTTGCTTCACTTATCTAATTGCTTGTTTATTTACGCTGATACGACCAGGATTAAATGATGGTTTTTTTTTTTGAAATTCTAACATAAATAATGTTCCGTGTTGTTTTTTTTAAATCCCTGACATAAATAGGGTTCCATGTTGTAAATATTTTTTCTTTATAATCCTTGTGTGGCATTTAGTGATTGAGCACATTAAAAAACACAACACAATTTATATTTGTACTTGATAACGATAAGGGAATACTTGTGCTATATGTGTATAAACCAGTGATTGTTTTCCATATAAATTGTGTTGTGTTTTTTATATTTTTTCTTTTTTTTTTCAAGTAGTCAAATTGTTAATAATCTATGAAAAGTCCACCACTTCCAATATTTGTATGGGGTTAAAAACATAATGGTCATTTACAAACCTAAACATTTCTCAATTACAGTGTTCAAAAATTCTTATTCTTATGATTAGTCGGCAATTAAATGAATGTGATTTAACGTCCTACTGTTCTGCCCTGATTGGGTTAATGAAGACGAGCATACTTCATATACATTGTGCTATAGAGAAATTTTGCCCGGATAGCGACGCTAAGGCCAACTATTGAATTCCAACTGTCAAGGAAACTTTTACGTGCACGCCAGTTGATTATGGTGCTGTTATGTTAATTAATGTCTAATTAATAGTTTATTATATGACATTTGAGGCCTGCGATATCAATACAAAGTCTTACACGTTGAAAACACTAATTATTTGTCAAGTCAAATCAACATTGATGTTGTTATCTTACCTTGAAAAGGTAGGATTCTGATATCCAATATTTTACTATTGGTACACGAATCGTGTTCCATACTGCGTTTCAGTATCATTTGTAACCAGTGACCGGAAAGAACGAGGCTAGACATATTTCACCAATCTGTTTCACAGAGAATTACTTACGAATTATCTCTGTAACAGATGACTGTCCACAACACGTGCGTTGACTGCACGCGGCGGTAGTCATTGGCTCAACGGCTCGTGCAATGTTTACTTAACACCTATTTGCTTCGGGCAAAATGATGCATTTTACTCATTTTAATACCCATTTACACTAAATTTGAAATTGGAGTCAAAACGGAAACAACTGAATGTAAAGCAGTTTATATACAATATATGCGTTGTGACCCATTTGTGTCAATTTCTAGGTCTCAAATGTTAGCGATTTAGGGATAATAACACTCTTGCAGCTCCAGAAAATAAATAATAGCCTTATTCTACGTAGTAGATGTTTAAGGGTTCTACCTGTTGTGTCCATTTACATTCTATTTTACTTGTCCAGAGGGTTTCCAAAATATTTTAAAAGGTTTACGTTAGCCTTTTCAAATCATTTGGTTGAATTTTTCCAATTTTTTAAATTAGGTGTGTTAACAGGTAACATCGTTTATTCCGGTGGCGATCGAAACGAGGGAACGTCTAATGTTTGTTAATCAGGGGGATCTTTAAAGAGGATTAACGAACGAGGATGTTTAAAGTTAAAATCAAGTAAAATTTTATCGGTTGACCAATACGTTTAATTACAGTTGACGTTAACTCTTCGTAAACGACTAGAGTCAATATAACATTTAGTCGTTATTTGTTTTAGCATTAAAGGGATACAAACCGCATGAAACATCAGAGATACACTAAGTCCCCAAGTATATGTTCAAACATGTTTAAAAGTATAAGTGTACGGAATTCGGGAATAATTTCTGACAGTGGGTGTTGTGTATTTCAATATTCTAACATTATTCAATGCCCATATATGGTTATCAATAACAACATAAGTGACGCATGCTGGTATATTGTCAAAAATATACCAATAACAACACAAGTTATGTATGCTGGTAGATTTTAATAGACCAATAAAATATAGATTTTGCGAGTTAATTTAATTTTGAAATGAAATGGAATGGGGTTTAAAGTTCTACTGTTCCTCTTATACTGGGCTGGGCATACACCATACAATGTGCTATGACGGAAAGTTTACCCGGGCAGCGGCGCTACGGCCTACTCGAATTCCAACTGCCAATGGATCTTTTACGTGAACGCCAACGTGCATATGCGACCTTGGGTTTTCGTCACATCCGAACGACTGGACAGCTGTGGCCCTCCGTCCTTTACACTGACAAGGGGGAATCACGCCGGAAAATCTGGATGAACTTTTGTATATAATTGCAGGTGAATATTAAAACTTTAATTATAGGTGTATACCTTTGTTTATAATGATTAGTTGCACGTGCTATTTAATGAAACTCACTGTTTACCTTTTAAGGTCATGAAACCCCGGAAATTATACAAATTTGTTTAGTTAAATCGGTCGATTGACACCAAGTACACAGATTAACGACGCTGTGCACTGTGAATGTTCCTATTGATTTGTGATTCAGGTAAAATATCGATTGGTCATCCCCAGGGGTGTTGCATACTAAACTTATGCTGTCTGTCAACAGTTAGATCCGCTGGAGAACAGCCACTAAGCTAGTTGACTGACATTTAAAGTCCTAAATGCACGAATTTAGTCGAAAGGGCTAATTATATTTTGATAATTTGAAGAAGTATGCATTCTCCTTTCTTTCAATAAAATAGTAAATGTTTAATTAGTCTGATGGTGTATAACAGATGGGAAATGGAGTCAGGGGCGGATCTAGGAATTTCGAAAGGGGGGCACTGACCGCGGAGACGGGGCATGCCGCTGAGAGGGGGGGGGCGGTCCCTAAAGAAAATTATCCGTCATTTCCCTGCATCTGTAGCTATTCCAAGAGCTATTTGGTTGATATTTTCGTCTAAGTAAACGTACGGAACGGACATATTTGTGTCTGAGAAAAGGCACATTCAGCAGTAAAAAAAGGGAACTGCTGGAAATTAGTGGGGCGCCCCCATTGAATCCGCCTCGGGGAGTAGAACCACATTACAAAACAGTATACTGGTTGTTGGACATGGCGGCCATTTAGGGCGACCTCACCATAATCTATAGAATATTTGGGAATAGTAAGCGCGTAGAGATATGTCTTCGTTAAGTGGCAAGGGGGCTTGAAAGGTTGATAAATAGTTTACAGCCATTATGCCAGTGTAAAGCCGGTATTCCAGCATAAAACAAGTGTGACAGCATAAAACAAGTGTGACAATTTAAAGCCAGCATGACAGTATCGACCCATTATTACAGAGTAAAGTCAGTATGACAGGGTAAAACCATTATGACAGTATAAAGTCAGTATGATGCGCAGGACATGCCATTGTCAGCGATATTACTTCTGTGGAATCAGACGTTAAAGCACCAGGTAGTAGTAATAGGACATGCCACGACAAGTAGAAAGACAGAAGTTTAACCTGGAGTAAAACAGGGCCCTACATTCTTCAGAATAGTTAGTAAATGTTTCAACATGTTTTGGTATTTCTGTTTTGATGTAATCAGTACTATAGTTGTAAGCCATCACGTACCATGTTCTTGTAAGAGACGTGACAGTTGAGCTTTAGACCCGTAGGGAGATAGAAGTCAAGATGGCGGCCATGTTGTCCTTTCTCTCAATACGTGACGTGTGTGTGGTATGTGTGACATGTTAACTATGATGCAGATGACGATTTTAAACGGCTCGTGTTAGAATCTATGTTCATGTATACCAACATCGAGACATCGCCACAGTCTGTTACTGCATCAATGACCTATAACCCTACTTCAAACAATCACTGACCCGGTAAAATGTCCATTTTAACAGGACTGAAGGTCTAGTAAGGGACAGTGTGGCGTCGTTCAGATGGAACGAAATACCCAGGTCCAGTGTGCGCGTAAAATGTTAGTTGGCAGTTCGATTAAAGAGAAGGCCTTAGTACCGCAGGGAAAATCGCCCTCATAGCACAGAGCATGGCAAAAGCCTTTATTCATTAGCCCAGTCGGTGCTAAAAAGTAGGATTCTAAACCCCATTTTATTTTAATGCTCAAATGTCCAAACAACCACGAAATGAAAAATGAAGGCGCTACGACCAACTATTAAGATCTCCTTCAAGTGCACGACAATATGCACGGGACGTCGATGTTTCGTCACATCCGAATAACTTGACTCGGTTCCTTGCATGTCATCCGTTCTGGGCCACTGACAAGGGACATCACGCCTGAACATCCCAAGGATCTTTGGGTAAGCGAGCCAGTGCCGTACTCACGAAGCCACAAATAACCACATATTTTTTTTATTCACATGGCGGTCCGGCATAGATAAATATACACTGAAAAAAACAATTTATGAAACTTGTGTTTGAAATTTCTGAAATTGGTGTTTGAAATTTTTGAAACTTGTTTTGAAATTTCTGAAACTTGTGTAGTTTCATACAAACTTGTGTATAACCCCATTTGTATCCAGGATAACAACCTCTCCCATGCAGCTCCCCTCCTATTGCTATGTTTAACCTGTAAAGTTTGATAAATAAGGTAACAATAAATGTTTTGTTACAAATTATTATTTATTCATAAAATGATAGGAAAAAACAAAATAATAAATTAATACCGCCAAATAAATCAAAACTGAAATGTTAACAGAAAAACAGAAGAAGCTGGTTGATTTTTTTTAAAATTATCTTTTTGTTTACTGTTGTATATATACAATATAAATACCATTGGTTGGTTTTAAGATTCACCTTTAATTTATTAAACTATAAATGAGATTGGGTAAAGAATGTGTAGATACAGGAAGCTGTTTTATTTAGTAAATGAACCATATTTTTCATCATGACATGCATCCAAACAACGTCATTGTTTATCTACTAGAGAGATTCACATTCTTTCCATCATCGTCTGTTTGCTCGTTTGTGAATCTGAATTAATTACTGTTATACGGGAAGATAATCTTATTTATAAACTGGGCGGGGCTTTTTAAACAATGGATTATAGGGTCGTATATCTCAACCTGAACAGTCCAATAAGTATCATGACGTTTTGTGTGGTTTAATGGTCGAAGCGAGACATTAAATAATATATATATAGATATTGCACGCGGTATAAGCCGAGTATTGTTTCAATATATTACACAAGTTCTTAAACTTGAGATCATTAAACACCTTAAAAAAATACAGACACTATCCCAAACGTGCTTTGCAATGGTTTGCAATGAAATACGTCACGTCGGTCCAGAATTTCAACTAGTATAAATAATGCACGCGTGGAACATTGTCTGTACCATTATTTGAAATAATGGTACGCCAACGACGTCATATCTGTATTTTAGATAGTAATATGACACATTTTGTGACGTTTTATTCAGGGATTGGGAGCATGGGCGGCCATATTGGTCGATCTGAAATGGGTGGTCGTTGTGTAATGTTTCTGGTAGTCACTGACGCTATGGAATATAAGATAGGTTGCAAGTATATCAATATTAAGGCACAACTGGTTAAACACGACTATAACAACACTGGTTAAACACGACTATGACATAGAAACATGATCATCAACACTGGTTAAACACGACTATGATATAGAAACTAAATCAACAACAAAATCCTTCGTCAAATTCTAAAAAAAATCAACGGAACTTACAATATGTTGTTTTAAAACATGATTTGTTGTTAATGATTTCTTGTCCGGAGCTTTGTGTTCTGTAATTGTTTGTGTGTGGTGCAGTCCTCCTGTACTTACTATTAACGTAATATAGCGATAAATCCACAGGGGCTGAAGTGAAGCGGCGCAATGAAGCGTTTGGCGTCATGGTTTTCAGTTTTTGGAGGATTTGGCGTCACGGTTTTCAGTTTTTGAAGCGTTTGGCGCCATGGTTTTCAGTTTTTAAAGCGTTTGGCGCCATGGTTTTCAGTTTTGAAGCGTTTAACGTCATGGTTTTCAGTTTTTGCGCCAACTCCCAAAGGGAAATAATCACACATGTGCTTTAAATGCGTATTTAAACGATATAATCATAATCATGCAAACATTAGTGGTTGGATGGCCGAATGATTAGGACGTGCACGCTATATTATAAGGTCTGTCATTGAGTCAAATGACGTGGTTTCGATTCACAGGTTATACGTTTTCTTCGGGTTCTCCGGGTTCCCCCCCACTCATAAAGTTCCCTACGCGCCAGCGGATTATAGAAATAAAATTGAACCACATGTTAGTCCCCAAATTACCTAATTTGTGTAGTATGGACGTTAAACATCCATCTCTCTCTCTCTCTCTCCCCCCCCCCTCTCTCTCTCTCTTCCCTGCACTACACTGTTACTCCTATATAGTTTAAATCTCGTCTAGCATGCTCCACTCTAGACACAGTGTAAAATGTGGGGATTGAAACCACGCCACTGACAATGACGGAACTTGGCATCCTAAGTTTCACGATCATCCGATTTAAGTTTGACTGCGTCTTAACTGTAGAGTTCTGCAAAGTAGGATGCTAAAGCCCCAATTCATATAATCTCAATTAAAAATTTGTAAAAAAAAAAGAAAAAGAAGCAACGCTAGCCAGGGTGAAGTATTCTGGTACTATTTCATATTGTTCTAAACTCAGCCATATCATCCGACCTCAGCATCTCAAAGCATCGCTCAAATATTTTCATGTAACGTTTGTCAGGAGTAATTTAGACGATTCGAGCCGCGCGATTTCAAATATTCTTTACTGGTCTGCCATCAAACAAAACCATCTTTATTTCAATGGTTTAATTCTGAAAATCCTGGATTTTGTATCGTTCGCCTTTTTCTGGTTCAATGGACCAAATAAAATATGTTTATTGAAGAAGAAAGGAGAATTGAGAGATGTGTCGAGTGTGGAGAATTGTTGTTAATCTATGTTGTCCCACCTGGGTTTTAATTGCAGATAATCTGGTACAAATACCTGGGAATACCTGAGAATACCTGCGTCTTTTAAACACGGTACTACAATAATCCAGGGGTAAATACACCAGGTCAATAAAACATGGTCTAAAGGTCGTAACGACATGCGAGAGAGGGGGGAAAACAAATATTATATCATGCAACAGATTCTCTAGTTTTAATTGAGAAATGTCGGAGATAACGTATCGTTCATTGTTTGATAATTCCAACATTTAACAAACGTCATTTCCGGAGCGGAAAAATAAAGCACGTAATGCAAGTTTACCACAGGTTTTGTTACGTAAACATGCGTAAGAGAGAGAGAGAGAGAGAGGCGACCCTTTACCCCTTGTCAAATACAACCGGGGAATCGAAACCACACTTTTGCTCTCCTCTCGATTTATTACCAATCATATGATTATCTAAGGATTTTTTCCTGAAAAACACAATTTTGAACGGTTGTACAGGGATCGGCCTGTTTACTGCAAAGCGTCACATAACAAATCTCTGACAACCAAAGGAGAACTCGGAGGAGAAGAAAGTAAATTTTGATCGGGCAGTGGAAATCAATTGTCTCAGCTTCCGCGTGGATGGTGTTTTTTTCTTTGATCAAAGCCTAGTCCTATATTTAAGCGGACAAAATAATGTCTGAGTTTAGGAAAACACAAAAAGTTAAAGGAAGATGTGAGTGACGTAATAAGGTTATCTATTTTCTATATATTTAGTTAATTTGTATGGACGTGTTACTCGACAAATCCACACCAGGTAAATAACTTAAACAAAACGAATAGCAGTGAAATGACTAGTGTAACATTTTCTGACTAAAATCAAAGCCGAAAAGTTGACATTTTCAGATTGAATTCACACCTTCGTGTTGACATGAACTGTCAGTTAGATTAGGTTTTTTTCTTGAGTTTATCCGCCTGTATCTTTACACCAAAAAAAGAAGCGAAATATGTGTATATATATATATATAATTGTTCTCTCTCTCTCTCGCTCTCTCCCTCTCGCTCTCTCTCTCTCTCCACAAATGGAAAGGGGTATATGATGTTTTAGAGAGAAGTCGTATCAGGTCTTCTGGAAGGATCAAATATCTTTAGCCTGATTTCAGAATCCGAAACCTACTGGGAGAACGACCACGAAACAGACGTCAATAAATTCATGCAAACAGTATCAAGTTCAAGTTCCATGATCCTAGAAATACTAACCAGTAATCTTTTAGAAACTATAGTTACTGGATAGAGCAATAAGCTATAACACATACTTATGGAAAAAAGCTACTTATTTATTTGGGCAACGTTTCTACGAGTTTTCTTTAAAAATATTCAAGGAAGAACAGCTACAAAACAACCCAACCGCCCCCCCCCCCCCCGAACCAATAAATTATTATTTGTACGTATAGTGAATAGTATATCGACTAATTAGCGCGTGGAATTCGCCAAACAAACGTGACAAACAAAAAAACCTCGGCCCAATAACTTCCCTTGTTTAGTTGTAGGTTCAATGGTTTGAAGTTTACGTGAGCTGAGACAGAATAATATAAAAATAATGTGTTCAATAGTTTCGTTTTTTAAACCTGATGTAACGGCCACATGGTAATCTCGACTCAACAACATCCATATCACATTTTGAAGTCATCTTCCCTCTTTATTTATATCTGATGTACTTGTAGGGAATTTAAAACAAATTGCTTAAACCCAATGTAAATTGGCGTTAGCTTATGGTAAGCCGAAACTGTGGCTATGTTAAGAAGCTCCACATATTCCAGTCATGTGACTAATGTTTCAAACTTTCATTGTTTAACAGCGTAAAAATACATAATCCTATTTCGGAAGAACTCGGCATAAACTCACGTATGTATACACGAAGGTAGCGTCCATGAGATACCGGAGTGATCGCCTTGGTTATTCTCGGCTAATGCGTCTATTCTAGTTTACTAAGACGGAGGAAGCGGTCGCATATCAATTTGAACAATCAGA
This sequence comes from Patella depressa, assembly GCA_948474765.1. Lineage (NCBI taxonomy): Eukaryota > Metazoa > Mollusca > Gastropoda > Patellidae > Patella > Patella depressa. The sequence goes on from OX419720.1 coordinate 2,775,827, forward strand.
AGACAATATGGTTAATTCATGGATACACACTTTCTTATTTCTTGCAGTACATATTGTGAGATCCCAGTCGTGTAATATGACTCATGCTGATTGGTGTGTCGGTCAAATGGAATTAGTGTTAAATCGTGTTGTAGGAACAACAACGGGAGGAGAAGGTCAAGCTTCAATGGAAGATCTTTGTTTGTAAGTAAATTATTTAATACACAGAATCCGGTTTCCTCCCACTGCTAAAGACCCCTACGCGCAAGCGAATTATTGAAATAAAATTGAACCATATGTTAGTCCCGAAATGACCTAGTTTGTGTTGAGTGGACGTTAAACCCCATTTCTCTCTCTCTCTCCTTAATACACATAAGGGTTTGGGTGACCGAATAGTTAGCACGTGCGCGCTGTATGATAAGGTCTGCCATTGAGTCAATTGGCGTGGTTTTTTTCTGGGTCCTCCGGTTTCCTTCCACTGTGCGGTGCTCTAAGAAACATTGTGGGTGATTAGCTAAAGGAGTTGGATATTCTCACTATAGTAGTTAAAAACTAGATAATGTAATGGGAATTTGTTGAAAATTTCAATCAAATTGCTTCATTGTGAAGCGAGACATTAGATTTTGAATTTTAATCCTAGCCTCTAACATCATTACTAAAGTCGGTAGGATAAGAAACACAGCCTCGCTTATAATGTTTGGATTTAAAATGTCATAATCCTACCCAATAAAATTATTTTCTTTCAACGAATCATTTTATGTACGACAATGACCATCTGATTAAAAACACAGATCCTATTTTGTTTTGTTTCCTTTGGTTTTTCTAGAAACACCAACGCTGTCCCCTGACGCGACCTTCCACTACAACCGGTCAGATCTCCATATGCATTTGTAGTAGAAGCCATGGAAAGTATAAAAAAGCGAAACGAATATAGGTGTATATTATAATCAAATTGCAACAATGTTTACCCAGTTAATCACCCGATGAATAGCTGTTTTAATTAAACACACATTATGTAAGAGGTAAATCTGCCTATTGCACGTCTTTCTTTAGGCCTGAAATGTTATCTTGTTATTTATTAACACGAAAAGCCTGTAATCAACTCTCGATGCCATCGTTAGCTAGCGATATTTAGTGGATTTGAATACATTTTGTGAATGAACATCTAACGTTATGAAGACCGAGAATAGCCTTTAACATTATCAGAATTATCTTTAAAACTTTTGCACAATTCGATTCGATGTTAGTCCCAAAAATACAAAGTTTGTTTAAAGTGGACTTAAAACCCGATTAATTTGTCGTTCAGGTGTGACTTGAGTCATTGCCTTTTTTGACGACAGGACAAACACACTATAACAATCCTCCAAAACATGTTAAACCTTTAACAAAGCTCTTTAAAACTTTTCTTTTTACAAATATACTTCAAGGCAACTTAATTTCTAAATTTTGCAAGTGGTAAGCAGTTGCAAGTTAATTTAAATCGGTTGTATGTTATCCCAACACGTTATTAAAGTTTGTTTTATATGCAAAAGTAAAGGAAACTGGTATAATTCCAAATGAAAGAGATACTAAGAAGCTTGAATAACTTTCTTGGGTATAAAATAAAATATTGTTATTTATATTTCAAAGTTATATTCTCGGGTAAACATAAAGAAAAAACCCCACCAACTTTCACTAACTTGTTTTTGTTAATAAGATAATAAAACCTATTGATACAATATTCAAAATTTAAATCTGCTTATTACTGGTATTTTTTGTGGCTTCAAACGTTATCGTATAAACGTACAGGACGGAGGGTGTGGCAAGGCCAGTGTGTAGTAGATCCTGTGTACTTATTGGCGTGCACCTAAAAGATCCCTTGGCAGTATTTATTGCGCATGCATTCCAGATAAGAATATAGCCTCGCCGTTTGACATGATTCGTGAAATATGCTAGCCTGGTTCTTTGAGTCCCTTGTTACAAATGGGACAGAAAAGCATTATGTTACACGATTCGCGTACCAATGGTAAATGTTTATTTTGTCTTAAAGATCAAATATCAGAAGCCCATCTTATCCCGGTAAGATCACAACGCCAATGTTGATTTAAATTGACAAATAATCTGTGCTTTCAATTGGCCGAGAAAGTTCATCAAGATTTTCCGGCGTGGTTTCCTCTTTCCTCGTTGTTAGTGAAGCATGACGGAGGGCCTAACAAGGACAACTGTCCTTCGAATGGGACGAAAAACCGAGGTCATGTGTACACATTGGTGTGCACGTTAAAGACCATTTGGAATTCAATATAAGAGTAGGTCGTAGTGCCGCTGCCCGGGTAAAATTTCCCTCATAGCACACATTTTATGAGCCCAGTTTAGGAGCAGAATGGATGGGCGTTAAACCCCATTTCATTTCAATTTTATAATATAAACTATAAATTCAACACAAGGTACAATTTTATGGATACACAATTACTGAGTTTGATACTAAGCGACGTTTCGACGAGGATGCTCAAACTCAATAATTGTGTATCCATAAAATTGTACCTTGTGTTAATATGTTCAATTACTAAATGCCAATCAAAGAAGATATAAATTCAACATTTATTTACAGACAAGCCAATAGATAACTATCGGTGGCATCGGATGCTCTAGTTTTATTACGGATATAAACACAATTTGTGGTTAATGGTGTTATTAAAATATGGATAACCGAGACTTTGTTTATTATCGTAACAACGTTAGCAATGACAATCGAGATTATGGTATTCTTCAAACAGCGCCAACGTCACTCAGAATGAAATAATTTGCCTGAAATTTCCAAGATATCCCCTTTAATTATATATGTTTTAACATTTATATCGAGAGTTGTCAGCTCATTGTCTGAATCTCGGATATTACAATTTAAAAGGTCGAGAAAGGAATATTTGAGAGGTTTAACGCGTATAAAGACCCGCGTTTTGTTACAGGTATATTAGATAATGTAAAGGCAATTTCAGTATGAGCCGAGAATTGAGCGGATGAAAATTCCGCATAGCCTCGATCATCATTACTAAACTCGGTACGACAAACATTATGCAGCAAATCCGATCACAATCCAACAAATATCGCAGGCTAGCGATGACATCGAGAGTTTATTATGGTGTGGATAAGTTAATTAATGTCTAATTAATAGTTTAAATTGCGATAAAGAAGCTGAACAAAGTATTAAAGTAGTCAAACCATGTAAAAAAGTAGCTTAATCAAGTATAAAAGTAGTTTAACCAACAAGTATAAAAGAAGCTAAACCAAGCATAAACGTAGACTAGCTAAATCGAGCATAAATGTAGACTAGCTAAATCAAGCATAAACGTAGACTAGCTAAATCAAGTATAAACATAGACTAGCTAAATCAAGTATAAAAGTAGTTAAATCAAGTATAAAAGTTGCTAAATCAAGTATAAAAGTTGCTAAATCAAGTATAAAAGTAGCTAAACCAAGTATAAAAGTAGGCAAACCAAGTATAGCTAAACACAGATTGAAAGGCAAACTAAGTATAAACGAAGCTGAAAGTATGGAATGTATAAATGAAGTACGTGTATCAATATAAATATTGTATATTTGTTTTCAGGAATACCATCAAGGGTAATAATCTAACCCAGTGTTATATTGATGCGACAGTAGGATGTCAAGTTAGTGTCGATCAACAACCAACAGATACCATGAAGAAATGGGAACAAGTCATGCAAGATATTTATAGATTATGTGACGGATGTAAGTTTCATATAAATCAATCTATTTCATTTCGCTTTTTAAGTACAAAATTTTGTTTTTACTGGTCTTTACTACGCAAGGATCTGGAAGAGTTGTTATATAACCCCGCGTTCTGGTTGACGTGAGGGATTAGCCAATGAAACGGTTTGTTGCAGCGAGTTCTTGGTTTGTGATGCACGGAACTGTGGGTGTCCTACTACAAACATCAATTGGTAAATCAAATGTCTGTCGTCTTAGGGTCAAAAGCCGCTCAAATGACCTCTGACGCGATTAATCACATTGTCAAACATTCCAAGTTACAAAAAACAGAATAATAAGTGGAATTTGTGCTTGATAATGATAAGAGGATACTTGTCGAAACGTCGTGCTTTTAGAATAAAACTAGTGATTGTATCCCATAAAAACTGTGTTCTGTTAATGTGTTTCCCGATCGCTAAATGCCACTAAAAGATTATGTTATGAAGTAGTATCCAATAAATACGCCATTGATGTGCAAGATTATATGTATGACTGTCTATCTGACAAATTTTCAACGTAACTTTTGTCTGAATTATCACCTTCGGTGGAGGCGAACGTTATGAACAAACGAACGAACGGTCAATCGATAACGATTAAAAAACTTAGACTGAACCTTTTGAAATATTTATTTTCAGCCTGTCCCCAGTTTTTGGAACGAACTATAAACATTACCCAGTGCACCAGCATGGTTCGCTTCGATTCCTTGTATGACAATCAGTTCAACATATTTTGTGGGTACGTATGAAAGTTTAAAACAAAATAAATAAATAAAAAAATAAAACGAGCAACAGTTTTTCAATGATAGATATTTTTTAGAGTTAATATTTAACCTGCAGCAAAAAACATCTTATGGGACTGTTAGGTTATTCCGTTGACACTTTGCCAAATTAATTTTTGTTATGAAATCATACACAACCGAGTATTTTTTATAATGATTATTTTCAAAATTTAATGTGTATTTTAAATCTAATCCGGAAGTGACGTAGATAGAAGAAAAGGGTGGTTCCCATTGAGAGGATGTCCTGTCCGTATTTTCATTTTCATAAAAAGATAAAGGTCACGTGATAGTTCACTTGTCTGCGATATCACTTATGTGGAAGCAGACGTTAAACACCAAGTAGTAGTAGTAGTAGTAGTGATAGTTCACTCGACAGATATAACAAAATATTTAACTTAACAAAACATAAATATTATCGTTGACAAAAAGAAAAAAAAACACGAGTCGGGTCGCTGATGTCTTAGTGCAACAGATGACTTGGATTCATCGGCCAAACGCAGACATGAGCTACCCAATATTCTGTTCTGAAGCTAGGCATGACTATTTCACCATTTTAAAAACCACACTGATTGACCAGAAGCTTAAAGTCTATCCCAATGTGATTCAATAAATAAAGAAATAATTTTTTTAAAAAACATGTTGATAATCTGTTCTACGTTGTTTACTTTGTTTCTGTCGTTAAACCAGCTTGATAACCCCGACCAATCTTATATGATACAATGTTTATGAAATCAATCGACTTGACAAACAATTCTATTTCTCGAAGGTTTTTCGTCACCAGAAAGCAAGCAACAGGGGGTTAAATAAAATCGATGATAAAGGTCGGGATGACACGGTGATATTTATCTTCTAAAGTCAGCTTTCACAATTTTCCGTTTTAATTTTTGGACAATTTGAAGGGAATTTTATCAACAGCTTGTTCGGCCGTATTTGTTCGTTATTTTCTCCACTGTAGTCTTTGATTTACAGGTTTGTGATTGGTCGACTTCGTACCAGTCTACCAATCACAGTCCATGATACAGACAGATTTTGAAATTGTTTTTGTTTAGCTTCAAAGATATTATTAAAGCGCTTTGCTTGGACACGTTTTAAATCAACAGACTAAGAGGGGGCACCAGAATTTCAAGGGATAGCAAAATAACAAGGGGCACACATCACTTTTGTTCGACATTTATCATGGCCCTGGAGTATGGCATCATGGTCGCTGGACGTACTCGGGCGCATCCCACCGTGGTCGTTGCAAGTCCCGGGGCGTGGAATCATGGTCGTTGGAATTTCTTGGGCGTATAACACTGTGGTCTAAGAAAGCCCTGGGGCGTATGACACTGTGGTCTGTGCTGAGGATGTCCTGGGGGTATGACACCATTGTTGTTAGAGGACATGACACTACGTTTGTTTGAAGTCTTGGAACATGAAATATATTTTTATCATTAAGATTATTGTATTTATTTTCTTATTATTCAAATGTAGATCATTAAATGACAGTTTACGATGTGCTGATGCAGTGACAAAGGAATGTCCGATGTTTTCTAAGTTGTTTTATGATCTCCTACCCCAGGGGGTTGATTCAACAGCTAATACCATCTGTACAGCAGGTACGTCCATCTTAGTATTTAAAAGAAATTATAAGACGCCATGGAATCATCATGGACGACGAGGCTTCGTCCAGCACAAACAAAGTAAATATTGGACCACGGTCTGAGCCCAAAGCCCGAGCTGTTGCCAAAGATTTGTTTCTTGCACAATTGCTCATCGATTGGCGGACTTCTATGTTTGATATGAAGTCATACTTCCAAGATGGCTGCGATGACGTCATACTCGATTTCTGTCCATAGTGCAACATTTACTGTACCCAAAACAAAGGCGTTTTATAGCTGAGGCGCTGGGGGCGCTAGCCTCCTCGCGGAAAAAAAATATCAAAGAAGTTGAAAAAATAAAACGGGAGAAAAATGCTAAAACTGATGACAAAAATGAAAATGTACCCTAGCTAGGGAGGGCCCTAAGGCAGACAAAAGGGCCCCACGTCTGACAAAAGGGCCCCTCTGGCCAAGGGAAAGTGCCCCCGATTCCGAGTTAATCGTTTTCTATACACTGCCACTGTCGAATCCACTACTGAATGAGAACCCGGTCATTGCATTGGCATGACAATCATCAATCAAGACCCCCAATCCCCCCGCGAAAGAGAACCCTAAAAATAGTATAGCCTCCGTCATGATAAACCTTAAAACGCTCCTGGCCCAAAATACGTTTTGTTTTTAATAAATGCTAATGAAGTCGTGTATATATTTTTGTGTTCTAGGTTGTAATAATTTTGATGAAGCTATGGGTGTGTTAGAGAGTTGTAAGGTACATGTCATGAATTTACCAGAAGATCTAGATGCTGCTTGCAGGTAAGATATAGGAGTTTGTGTGGTCCAGTATGCCACTGAATCAATGGTCCGTGACAAGGAGTAAAATCGCCTGCTGAGCCTCATCAGATTTTCTCTGAAACCTCAAGTTTCCTTCCATTGCAAAAGTCTTACGCGCTATCTAGTTTCGAAATTTTATGTTTCCAATTGACCTGACCTAGAATGAAAAAAAAACCCAAACAAATAATTACCCGGAGCCATGATGATTAAGGCACCAGTTCACTAACCAGCAGTACCTTGCTTTGATCTCGGTTTTCCCAATTGTTGCTCCATGTCAGTGACAAGGAACCGCATCTAGGTTTCAGATTATACTGAAAACCGAGTTCCCGTCTACGCGATGTTGTACATGCAAAATATTCCGTCCTCATTAGGCCATTCGCAGCAGAACAGCAACCCAATTTCATTTGTATAAAAGCTAACTGTGACATTTGGCATTTGCTGCTGCCTGTACAAAATATAATACATGGTTAACTCCGTGGCGCATTCCCGCCTTACCATGGCATGTGCAGTCGTAATCGCTCATTAAAAAGTTAAAAACCCGATAAATGATTGAGTAGTAAGAGCTTCTGATGTTTATGAATGTTTCGTTTATTTTCAGTGCATACAACAAATTTAAAGAATGTCTACGATCGTCTAGTGCTCCTGTCACGTGTCCTATGTTCGAGGCTTTAATGGAGGTTTTATATCCACAACATATATTTGGTTTATATGAACAACAGTGTAATCAAACATTTACTCCTCCTCCAGGTAATACAACTTTAACCTCACTTTTAATACATCCCCCTTCATTTGGGTAATACAGTTACATTTACATATAGAACAATAGAACAATTACTCCTCCTCCAGGTAATAATCCTCCACCTTCGGGTAATGCACCTTTAAAGTAATTATTTTTCTGTCTGGTAATACAGCTTTACATTTACATATAAAACAATTACCCCCCCCCCCCCGCCCCGTAATACAACTTTAACTGTACTTATAAAACATTAACATGTCCCCCCCCCCCAGGGTAATTCAACAAACTTTAACTAAAACAATAAAACCCCCTCCATAGTACAGCATTACATGTACTTAGGCCTTGAAATGTTATCTTAATTATTTATTAGACATTAATTATCTTATCCAGATCATATTCAGCTCTGGATGCCATGGATGCCGCGATATTTAGTTGATTCAAATACCGAATTTGGCGGATGCGGTTACCGTAAAAGTGGATAATCGAGACTTTGTTTATTAATGACAATCGAGGCTAGCCAATAATTATTAATTATATCACAGGTGCCTTGTCTCAGAGGGAAGTCATTTGACTGACATCTTCAAAATATTATCATATCATTATCTATTTTGTAACTATTTCAGCCAGACATTTCAACTTTGATTTTTGTTAGTAGAGTGTGTTCAACACGTCACAATCCTCTGATAGAAATATCGAAAGGAGTTAGTGTGATCAAAAGAATATACAGAAAGTGACGTTATTTTAGCAGGAGATTACTTCCGCCTCAAAATCGGAAATAATCCTCAGTAATTCTAACACTCTTCTTCAATTTGAGACCCCCAAAAGTAATGCAAAAATTTCATGCAAAAGAATGACAAGGGTGAAAGAGGGCACCATATTCGAAGTTAGCTGCGCGTTACATAAATAGTTGTTTCCCTTAATTGTATTTCTGTGTGCAAAAGCCATTCGAGAGATCTAAAAATCGCTTAAATAGTAATACATTTAGGTAAAAAAAAACCCACAAAAACTGTCCAACAATTCTTCAGTGGTAGGCGGTTGAGTCGATTTGGAATTTCCGCTTTTTATAAACGAGTATTTTGGAGAATACCAACCTTTTACGGTTAACCCCTTCAAGGGGAGCAAAAGGTAAATTGGGCGTTAGTTCATTGTTTTGAAATGGGTTAGAGGTATTCCCCCCCCACTCGACACACACGAGGTCATTTCGGGACTAACATATGTTTTAATATTATTTCAATAATTCGTTTGCGCGTAGGGGTCTACAGCAGTGCGAGGAAACCGAAGGACCCACAGAAAACCCACGAGGTTGGAACTTTCCAAGAAAACATCCCATGATATAAAGATGATTATTTTTATTTTTCAGGAAGTCGAGAGGAGTGTGGTGAAATGGGTGAAGCCAGAATCAAACACTGTATTCGTGTTTTAGCCTTGTCCTGGCCAGCTAGTTTAAATAATCCACCAATTTCTACCAAACAATGCCAGTATGTTGGTTTTATAATAACCCTGTCATAGTATAAAATAATATAAATAGAATGGCCTTAAACTTTAATCATGGAATTATCATCATTGGTTGAATCCCATACTTTGGGAAGATCTCGAAGAACAACCCGGAATCAAAGGCAATAAAATGAGACTTAACGTTCTACTGCCTTGCACCGATCGGGCGAATTGTTTGTCCAAAAGGGGTCTTCTACGTGCACGTTAATGTGTTCACGGGATCAGCACTAAAAGAAGATTCCATTCGGGCTCCAATCAAATATTGTACAACTATCAATAGAATATACCATTTCTGGTCTGTTAAATTATTTGGGCAAATATAATTATTGTAAATGAATTAGCTCATCTAAATGACATCGATCCACCCAGTTCGTCTAATTACCTATGGTGTTCATATAAATAATGAAATAAAATATGGTTTATCGTCCTACTGTTCTGCTCCGCACTGGTATCATAAAGACGGGCATACGAGATACAATGTGCTATGAGGGACATTTTGTTAGGCAAGCGGTACAACGACCCACCCTCCTTTCGAATTCCAACTGTTTAAAGTTCCAATAGCATATTTTTAAGTTATATTTTTAAAATGTATTAAAATAAAGCCCTAAAATAGATTGTACCTATAAACAGTCCTACCTTGTTAAAGAATAATCCTATTAATCCTATGATTCACTATTGCCAGTTGAGAAATTGGCAAAAATATCATTTTCAACTTCAAATTCAAACGTTTGAAGATGGCCGTCCATGGAGAGGAATGGGAAAACAAGGGAGGTAATTGAGTTACTATTTCCTCAATCAGCCTATGTCAGCCATTTTAAGGCCTGTGAAATTTGCCCATGATCGTATAATAGTGAGTTGACAACCTTTTGAGAAAAAGACATAGAAATAGTTATGTTTTGACTTTCTTAGAAAATATGAAATTGGAACTTTAAGGCTCTTTTACGTGCAAGCCAATGTTTACACTGGACGTTGTTTTTTGTCCCATCCGAACAACTAGACTGCTATCCTTGTCAGACCCTCCGTACTGATAACGATAATAAACGCTGTGTATCTCTTCCAGGGAATATAAAACTGGTCTTCGCTGTCTGGATCATGCCGGTTACCACAGATGTCCATCTTTAAGGAAGTATTTTGATGAAGCTACCAGCAATAGACGTGGTTTTATGGATTTGATGCAGGGTAGATGTGAACGTATCTTATCTGGACAAAACCGCCGAGGTAGAAAACAACAGGTTAAAGCCGGTGGAACAAGTAAGTAATGGCTGTGTTGGGGGTTTTCATCTCATTTTGGTGTCTCTATCTGGCCCCGAGTTAACAAAACATTCTCAGAAATAAGTTAAGAATTAACTCAAATTTTGTCGCCTTATTGTAACTAAAAATATAGCCCTTTATAAAACATTTGTTGTTTTAACTCCACAATAAGAAACTATTTAATGGAAGTTTTATTTTTTTAAAACTTTCTTGATTTGCCCCCCCCCCCCGCCGTTTGAATTATGCAACTTTATGTTGTAACACCATGAATTGTTATGTAGGAAATTCTATACAATGTGAATAATTATTCCTTATGTTTTTCAGATGTGTCAACAGGTTCGACATTGATGTTAACAGCTGTAATCCTGAGTTTATTAGCATGTCATCACTAGCACCATATCAGTTTACATGCAAACCAATTTCTGTATTTCGTTAAGTCAGGGAAATATCATTTTAGAAGCTCAAAATCAAATATGTTAGGATTAGATCAAGGGTTGACCATTCTTGCTTTAATAGTTAAAATAGACAGATAACCAGAACTGACATTAAAGATACAGTAAGATTTAGATAAAGAGCTGGTTATTCTCCCTGTAATAGTTCAAAAATAGGAAATGGTATATATTGAACATTTATTTCGAGCGACATTGTCAGTGTTTGAGTTTTGACGCCTCGATTGTCCAATCAATACCATTAGCGTTAACGTTAAAGTGTAAAATGACAAATGTGTTTATAATCAATTTAATATCCGGGCCATTGATTTCAGGCTTGCCACGTGATTAAGTCTCCAAATAATAGTTTATATAACACCTAGAGCCCCAAAGAGACATTCAATAGACAAATGTACAGGGGCGGATCCAGAGGGGGGGGGGGGGGGGTGTCAGCTACATAAAAAAATAATGCCTTGCATCAGCCTTGCATCAATGAAATTACATCACAAAGTGATCCTACATCAGTATAAAAATGATTTCTCTGTTTAAAAAGCTCAATTTGTATGTATGCCTATGTAATCTAGAGACGATGATGGCAGATTTCCGTAACAGAAACCTGGCAAACCTCCTCCTGCAAAAATTCCTGGATCCGCCCCTGATGTAGCTGTTACATAACGCTTCTTATACCTCGGGTGAGAGTTACTTCCCCTGGTGACGAACAGACTTATCTGTCAATTTTGTATTTGGGATTTTTAATGTATTTTAATATCCATGGTTACTAATGTATTTTATATTGTAGTGGATTACTCCATTGACTGTATTTTAGTCTCCATGGTAACATGTTTATATTATACTAGCTTATTAACTCGTGGTTACTATATTTTACTTTGTATTTGACTGTATTTTAGTATCCATGGTAACGTGTTTATATTATACACGTGGTTCCTGCAATTTACTTTAATCTACAATTGCGAGTTTCATCAAGAAACATAACACCAAATACAGAATATACCTTACCATTAAAGTTATTGTAAATATATATCCCCGGATTGATCCCATGTACGTTGTTATTGAATATTTAATTTTATTACATAATTCAATAAAAACATTACGACAGTTTTCATTTGATCTAAGTCCAATATGACAAACAGATGAATACTGTGCGAGCCATTTAAATTTTGTAATTATATTAAATTTGTATTATAATAGTTGTAGCCAATTATAGAATTATCATGGCTTTAGCCCTGTAATTAAAAGGTTAATTTGTTTATTTGAATCAAAATTTATCAAACAACGATTTGATAAAAACAGAGATCCTATTTCGTTTCGTTTTTCATAGTTCAAAAATTCGTCTTACTGGTCTTTACTACACTTGAATCTGGAAGAGTTGTCATCATTGACATGTTCTGGATGGTTTGGGTATCGTACTAGGAGCATCAACACGAATTGGTTAATCAAATGTCTGACGTTATAGGTCCAAAAGCCGCTCATAATACGCCGTGATGTGATCCCCCACTTTAACTGGTCAGATCATCATGTAGAGTAGGCCATCGAAAGAATAAAAAAGACGAAACGAAATAGTGAGTTGTATTTGAAGCAGATTGTGTAAAAAAAAACAGCATGGTTATCACACTGATCGAATTAGTTTGTACATTTGTTCAATGGTGAAGGCAAGATACAGTGATAAAATTCTGGTGGACTACACGTGGGCTACAAAAAAAACCCTTCTTCGTCAGTTAATTTCCCGTGTCTCTACATTGTGAAAAAATAAATATCACAATTAATGTCATTGATCTTAAAGCCATTGTCGCTTAATCTTAACTAAAATATGCTAAGATTACTTATTGTATATTTAATGAATATAACAAAATCAACAATAAATAACCTATTGCTGTAGTCCCGAAATGGACTAGTTTGTGTCGAGTGGACCTTAAATCCCATTTCTCTCTCTCTTTCCTATTGACCTAGCCCCGAGTTTATTCAACTTGAAATCACTGTTTATGAGAAATATCTTTTATCCGGAAACACAAAATTTTGCACTTAGTTTCTTATTGATGTATTTGATACAATAAAATCACCAAAGTGTTATAAAGGGTTTTATTGTAGTTAAAATAAGGCAAATAATTTTGAGTAAATTCTAAACGTTTTCACCGAAATTATCCCGATCTTAGAATAAGACAAAGTTAACCTTCAATATGTTTGATTGAACGTCAATGTGGAAAGAAAAGTTTGAATATTTGGATCGTTTGGTTTGTAGCATTAAACTGTATCATGAATTAGGGAGAGCGAGAGGGAGAGAAATGGGGTTTATCGTCCACTCGAAACATACTAGGTCATTTTGAGACTAATACATGTTTCAATTTTATTTTAATAAATCACTTTGAGCGTTCATGAAGTAGGTTATTGAAGAATACTGTGAAGCAGTGTCAAGTGTTTATTATAACGGGCACCTGTATAATATGTAGTGTATATAATGTATATATTTACTAGTAATATATTGTTATTAATCATGTATAGTAAAAGCATAATCTCCATCTCGCCCATTTTGAGTCACAGTAATAAAATATTTTCATCCATTTTTATTTTTCTGTAGTTTTATAGTCGCCTGGTTCTCAAGTCTTCTCTAGCGGTTGGTTCTCAAGCCATCTCTTGCAGTTGGTTCGCCCCCCTGTTAAAAATGGACTTGGATCTCAGCACCGATGTCCAGGCAAATCTGGAGGTCGGGTGTTCGGCCGAGAAAGTTCATCCAGATTTTCCGGTGTGGGTTCCCCATGTCAATGATGCAGAACGGGGTGCCTGGTAAGGACAGCTGTTTAGTCTTTCGTTCGGTGTACACATTGGCGTGCAAGTAAAAGATCCATTGGCAGCTGGAATTTAATATAAGAGTAGATAGCAGAGCCGCTACCAGAGCAAAATTGTCCTCGCAGCACACTGTATGGCGTATGTCCGTCTTCATTAGCCCGGTTTAGGAGCAGAATAGTAGGACGTTAAACCCCATTTCATTTCATTTCATGTCAATTTCCAAACAAAAAGACCCCTAAAGCAGACTGATTGCCAATGCCTGGCTTCAATGTCCCGGTAAAGTATGACGTTGAATAGAATATCATTTTATTTCTTGATAATTATACATACATTCGATAAGCAAGGCAATCAACGTGAAAGACATTCCAAATGCCATGATTAATAAGGCTCCCTTCAGATCTTCAACTCCCATCGGTCGTTTATAATTAACAGTTTTACACATGGGACGGTAATCCTTAGTATGTTCGACTTCTAACATATTCAAGAAACCGTTATCTGATAATTTCCACATTACCGTTTCCAAATCGGTCTTTAAATATGAATTCTTGGGCACCCCGATAGCTATCTGTAAGGCCGAGATGACACCATCGACGGATTCTAAGAGACAGTCGTTTCTACTGAGCACATGATATTTAGGATCTATAGTAATAAATGCATACTTTTCCGCTGGGTTCATCAGACGGTTAATGTGAAATTCAGGATCGGGATGTAACACAGTCGGATCTGTTTTGTTAAACGCAACTATTCCATTCCAAAGATTTTTTAAATAACTCAGCATTTGACTTGTCAACATATTGTTGATCTAATCGCCCGCCGAGCACACCCCACTTCCAGTCAGGTAGATCAGCAAGTTCCTCCAGACTATTAAACGGTTTCTTTATCTTCGTTTCTGAAAGTTTTGCCGTTAGATTTCCAACGTAAACACCGGTTATCACAACACAAAACATCCAGACGAAAGCTACCAATATTCTGGTTGACCCAGCGTTTGGCCAGATACCGGTACCTCGCACGGCCACAAAGCTGATTAAAAAAATTAATATGTTCGCAAAATGCAAAAGCTCTAATCTGAAACTGGTTGAATTATTTGATGTGGTCTCTAGCTTATGGAGCACGAAGAGCAATATTCCAACAAACAGAATTGCTCCAAGGATACCGATATAAACATCCCGATGAAGGGGTCTGAAGACTTTGAGCCAATTGCTTTTGGTTCCTACGTCTTTTCGGTATACCACGCCAAGACTCTGACTAAATAAAGGTGGGGATATATAGTCAATTATTTCAAGTCTTTCTTTGGTAATTGTTAAATCCGCCAAAGAAAAGTCTACTTCCGCTCGAACCAGTTGTCCTACCAGCCCCTCTCTTACACCCTCTGAGTTTCCGTCATATCGCTGGTCTTCGGGCTGAACAAATGTGAAGGAAAAATTAAGAGCTTTGGCAAGGATATACGCGAGCTCTTGAATTAATTTATGGTCCACAAAAGGTGACCTTACGGTGCCTATTACAAGATGTCTACCATTCAATTTAAAGCGATAATTAGGGTAAAGTTCAACGTCTGTGCATTGCGATACACCCCCCTCTTCTTTCGGGACGAGACATTTAATTTCTGACTGCACTCCATCGACTAAAACAAATGGATAAACCATTGAATGGTAATCATACAAGACAATAACATGTTTAAGTTGTAATTTCAAGTCCAGCATCTCATCCTCAGCTGTGGTTAATAAAATCCATTTTGAGTTAGTTTGGTAGTTAGTGGTTTTGTTAGAAATATTGTCCACATTATCAACTGTTGCTAAAACGCTCCTCGTTTTATTTTGTAAAACCAAAATTGCGTGAAATTCAGTATTATCCGTAGGATATAAATGTATAACGAGTTGGTAAATTGACGTTTGGGTCATCTCTGTTACGTCATGAACTGTTAACAGCAATCCTCCATGTTCTTCCTCTAACGTATCTATCATATGTGACACTGCTATGTCGTCATCAACATCATAAAAAATAAAAACATTCGTCCATCGTAACGTTTCAATAATTGTAGAGACATGTAGTACAGGAGTACAACAGTCTGCTGTACACATATCGTCGGTACCGGATCGATAAGCTCGTATAATTTCCATGGTCGCTGATGTGGCGAGAATGAACACAATTCCATTCGTTAAAAGTTTCCAAGACATTTGAAAGTTACCGCACTAGCTTCACAGTAACGCCTGAAACGGATCTAAGTGTTGATAACAGCTATACGGGTTTGTGTGTTGGTGATGTACTTTCTGTACCAGCTAAACGGATCTACTTGAGATGACAAGTTGAGATGTGCTTTAAAAACGGCTGAAGCGGATCTACATGTGCTGATTGCAAGTTCCGGTATTGTCTTCAACAGCTCAAACGGATCTACCAGCCGTTGACGGCAAGTTGCGGTGCTTATGGTAAAAGCGATAACGGATCTACGTGTAGTTTATTAACAAAAACCCGCCGTGTCGCCCGTAGAAACTAAAACTGAACGTTGTTTGTAACAGGAGAACTGATATAAAAAGTCAACGGTGACAAGTTAGCGTTGTCTGGACAACTAACAGTGATCTATTAAACCAGTTGACGACCACAAAAATTTTTGTAACAGCACACAGTAGAAACTTTATTCGGGATAGAAAAACCAACATAGCAAAGTGACTTATCGATAGAATTATTAATACACGGATGTTAAAATATAGAACACATTAGCTATAAATATACAGATGTTAAAGCATACAATACATTAGCTATATAAACGAACATGTCTGGATTTCATGTAATTATTAAAGTGTACACTATACGGCAGTTATGTTGAAGAATTAAAAATAATATTGACAGGGTGGGGTCACTTTCGTGATAGGATTACTGATTTAGATCTTCTCTTTGTTACGGGTTCAAAAGCGTCGAGTATTCTATAATGCACATTTTAAGGCTAGCTCTGTAAGATGTGTTCATAAGATATGAATGCGAGTCTGAGAAACCTACCGATAACTTGTTGGCTATAGACCAGGGTTTGTCTGGTGTCCATGGAAACGTCACACCATGGTGATATTTCTTTGAAATTCTAAAAATAGATATGAATAGTCCCAAACGCAGGTTACAAGTAGAGGATATAAGCGGCATTGAGGCACCCCAGTAAACATGGATGGTTAGATTTACGTCATTATGGTTAGATTATGGTTAAAAGTAACGTCATGTTGTTATGTGGGACATCATCTCAGAGTATTTACAATCTAAATATTAAAATTTAATTTTAACTCAATCATTAATCCATATTACTCGATCGTGTTAGGTGTAGAGTAGTGGGACGTTAAACCGTAATTATTTTTTTTTTCTACAACCATATGGAAACTTGGGTGGGGTGGTTGTATCCTCTACATGCGGCTCGTAAATTCCCAATAAAAATTCAAAAATCTAAAACTAGCTCTTGTATTTCGGTTCATGTAAATCTTTTAAAGTAATATTTTGGTCTTGATACGTCCAGTAACTGGCTAGAACGAGGAACATCGACTTCTGGAACCAGACCCTATTTTAACTCGTGCAGGGCGCGTAATACGGTCAAAACAACTTCATCCCCCTTAATAATTTAAAAATAAAATACAAAAATCATATCAATTAAACAGTTGAATGCGTAGGTAACACAAACCGTAGGTTAACGATCTTATCCATATTTTCTTGTTCTTACTGGGGATCTTCATCTTGCAGTGCTTATTATGGAGTTACAGATATCCGTTGATGAATAGGAACTTGAACAACTTTGCGAGGTTATTCCGGACTAAGAAATAATGTTCCGTGTGGCTCCTGTCAGTGGTCCACAGCATTATAATTCGCTACGAAAATATTTTAACCACTGGCATGATATGCACACGCCCACTATTCAGATACACCAATGTTCTACCGGTCTCAAAACATTCATAAAAGCCACCGATGGAAGACGGCATAAAGAGTCAGGAATATATCAATCCAGGTGATCTATTGCCACCCAAACGGAATCTTCTGTGTAAAACCCCTGTGGCATCCCTGGAAGTGAGTCATTTCATTTCCCGGTATGATAAAACCTTCTATGCACGTGAAGGAGGGTGAGATTTTGATGCTGGACCAGAAGGCCAAAGCAAGAATGGCTCGACGGGATCCCGGACATCTTTGGTTGTGTCGAGCTTGGACCTATATTTTGCTTATACGTCCTAGGATATTACATTTTCGTCGGGCTTGCTTTCATACTACATATTAGCGAGCTTCGTAAGATAGATTTGTGCCAGTCATAAGCTCCCCGCCGCTCAACTACACGTTCATTTTTAGGGTGTAATAAAGATATAATGTACTAGAACTCAAGCCGGACATACTGTAACGAAAATTTATTTCATTTTGTAGCGTTCATTATTAGGGTGTAATAAAGATATAATGTACTAGAACTCGAGCCGGACATACTGTAACGAAAATTAATTTCATTTTGTAGCTAATGTAGCTGCAGCTACTATTATGTCAACAAGAGCTGCATTTGACGGTGTCATCTGTATATTTCGGCGGCCGATAGGAGGTGCGTGCATCAGCCTGCCTCTGTTGGCTTGTTGCGACTATGCCAGTTGATATGAAAATCAGAATGACTGCCCTGCCGCTTCATGTATAGTATTGTTGACTTCTTCAACAGAGATCAACCCTCCGTGTGTGACAGATGAAATTTTTTGGCATTCCAATAGCGTTGCAAGTACGATTCTGATCCACAAACTCAAATACCACACACAAACCTGATTTCGCATTAGCATATGACAAGCATGGTGTACAATAGATCATTTACACTCAAATACCACACAAAAATTGTTTTAAAATAGATGTAGTTTTGCTTACCTTCATCATCGTATTCTTTTTCGGAACAGTATGAAACATCATCATCATTCCCTTTTGCATCTTCTGTAATTATGAACAAAACACTTTAAGTTAAAGGAGCTAAATCGCTAGAAATTGACTCAAGTGGGTCGCAACGCATATAATACTGTAATATGAATATATATAAACTGATTTGCATTCAATGGTTTTCGTTTTTAATCTAATTTCAAATCTGTTATGTTCGGCGAAATAAACTAGCAAGTGTCAACCGAGGGCATTTTTTTTAGCGTCTTGTTATTCCAGTCTGCATGCGCCGTTTGATTTGGTACAATTCATAGGTACACTGTTTCTAGCCTCGTTCCTCGAGTCTCTTGCTAGAACTGGGGCTGGAGCGCATTATGGTAAACGATTCGTGTACCAAATGTAAAATATTTATTTTGTCTTAAATATTGGATATCAGAAGTCCATCTTTTTCTGGTAAGATCACATCATCAATTTTGATTTAAATTGACAAATAATTTGTGTTTTCAATGTTGAAGATTTTGTATGATATTGAGTAAAAGACTTAGCTCTTTTAATTGTCAAATTTTCATTAATTCTCAAAACTCTCTGTCTACTGTAGAACAAGATTCTTTGAAACACCCAAACTATAAATACCCCATAAGTTACCGACAGTATGGTATCACAAAATACATGTTACATATAAATACCACATAATCTTTGTCTACTGTGATTATGATAATATTTATAGGTGTTATTTGTCCTGAAAAATAACCTGTTCATGCTATTACAGACCTGTCGTCATGGAGAATACATGTGGAATCAACTAGTCGCCATAATGACAGAGTACCTGTTCCAAGCAATTATCTTCAGAGTAGAGTTTTCTCAGAATGATAAGCGCCACATTGAATGCACAGTGAAGGTCATTCATTTTCAAGATGGATGCGCCAGACATTCGTATTGGTGGTCTTATGTTGCTTATGCTTAATTTCCTGGGGAAAGCAAGGCTACATCAGCGACATGGGGCCTTAAACCTTCGACACCTTGTCATGTAGGGCCGGGCTTCCCGGGCACCAAAATCAAATGCGGGTGAGGATGAATACTCTTTTGGTAACGTTGTATGTCAATAATGAAATGTGGTCGCATTTTGTCGTCGCCCCCGTCCGTATTAAGGTCATCGCGGATGAAACCAATTGATTTTGAACGATTTACATTAATTACTGTCAGAGTTATGGCCCATGATATATGTATGCAGAGTGTTTAAGGTGATGGATGAGGACGCCAATTTATTTTGAACAATTTACGATAATTCAATGTTAATATGGGGCAGACCTCGTAATAAGAATTTAGTGTGTTCTAAATGTTTGCATTACTGTCAAAAGGAAAAGTATGCGACAACCCGTGTTGATGATGAACATTTTCTGCTTACAGTAAGCAGAGATAAGCAATTGGTTGATGCTTTGGCGCACAATAACTTTGGCTATAATGAAGTCAGGGCGATGAAACTCAGAATATGGGTTCATTATATCATTACCTCACCTAAGTTCGATAGTGAGACTTTTCTGCTTAGACTAAGAAGCGATAAGCAATATGATTAGTCAAGACTTTGGAACATAACAACTCTGCCTTTAATTGAGGTACTTGCGATATCACTTATGTGGAAGCGGACGTAAACCACCACCAATTGAGGTACTCCACAACTACTTCACACAAATTGAGGTAGAATGTTTAAACTTGATGTAGATGTTCATTAGGTGAATGTCTTGACTGAGTTCAATGATTAACATTTCGAGCTAATCACTTTCAATAGTCAATGCTTTGGAACAAGATAAATGAATTGAAATGAAATGGAGTTTAACGTTCTGCTCTCCTGCACCTAACCTGGGCTAATGGAAGACGGGCATACGCCAACAGTGTACTATGAGGGAAATTTTGACCAGGCAGCGGCGCTACGGCCTACTCTTATATCGGATTCCAACTGCCAAGGGATCTTTTACGTGCACGCCAATAAGTACACGGGACCTCCGTTTTTTGTCCGATCCGAACGACTAGGCAGCTGTCCTTGACAGGCCGTCCATTGTGCATCACTGACATCGGCCTCACTGGTGGCTTGTTTCAGAGAGGCTACAGCTATGTAAGTTATAGAATAGTGACCCGGGTCGTAAACCCATCGCCTTTGTGTGAAATACCGTCTTTGGAATTATTGACACGAAATTGATCATGGCGAATATGGGAGAGAAAGCGATTGGCGACAGAATCTTCGCATGTCAAGGGCTACGTTCCAGATAATTTGCAATTTGGTGAGACCAGCCATTGGAAAACAAGATACAATACTCTGGAGGCAAGTGCCCCACCACGAGCGACTGGCTATAACACTTTGGAAACTGGCAATAGTTACAAGACTCTGGGACAGAAATTTTGACTTGGACGGTCAACAGTTTGATCGGAATCAAGCGTGTCACACTCAAACCGTTACTGCGAATAACCCGACGCGGAATAATTGTTCAAGGTTGAATTCGTAAAAAATATACGGATTCTTTAATTCAGATTCAGTTCGGTTTTTATCAATTGAGTGTGACGCCAAATTCCGGAATAAGACTTTATTCTGAATTCAATTCATTTTAAACTCCTAGTGTGAACGCAGCTTTAGTTTGATCATTTGTTAAGTCCGTATCCCGCGTAGGAATTCGTAAATTGGCTGAAATTGAACCATGTGGAGTTAAGTTAAAGGGAGCTAAGTCGTGGTTGATCAGGATTCAGACCACAATTGAAAAACCCACAGACTTCAGTGTAAAAAAATGATGTTAGATTTTGACAGTGTTTTTCTTATATTGAAAGTTTCTAAAGCTACCTACCAAACTTAAACCAGACATTTCACTAACAAAGGATAAAAATCGTGAATGTTGTTGACCACCTTGGATTTTTTTCTGGAACTGCAGCTGACGAAGTAAGCTTCTGCTTATAATATGTACTCCAAATCCAACCATGGCCAAAGGCAATCCCTGATATTACTTGAATCAAATTTTAATAAAATTCGACAAAAATTAGTATTGTCCTTTGTGGAAGCCATTTAGCTTAGCATGCTAGTTATCTTAGGTCTCAAACAAATACTTTACAGCAAGAATGTTTTCATTTCAGTTGTTTGAATTAGTAGTGCAGCTCATACTGTGATTATTTAAATGGAAGAAGAAAAATTCCCAAAGGAAGTGATAAATATTGTTTTTATTTTCAAGGGATATTATCTCAACCAGCTGTTACATAACGCTTCTTTAAAGTAGCTAAGTCTCTAAATCAATATCGTCCAAAGTCTTCGGCATTGAAAACACGAATTATTTATCAATTTAAATCAACACTGATGTTGTCATTTTACATGGAAAAGATGAGCTTTTGATATCCAATATTTAAAACAAAATAAACATTTTTACCATTGGTACACGAATCGTGTACCACAATGCGTTTCAGCCCCAGATCGAGCACGAGACTCGAGGCTAGTAACATTGCACCAAATCAAACGGCGTATGTAGACTGGAATAACCAGACACTCGAAATAGCCACTCGATTGAAACTTCTGGCGTATTTCGCCGAACATAACTAATTTGAAATTAGAGTATAAACGAAAACGATTGAATGTAAATAAGTTTGTATACATCCATATTACATTATTATATGTGTTGCGACCCATTTGTGACAATTTCTAGGTCTCAAATATTAGCGATTTAGCTCTTTTAATGGAACCATGTGTAGTTTACATTCGTAAATTTTCGTAATAATTTTGTATAAACAAGCTTAGCGATGGATTTCACGTGCGAGGCGGTGACAGTTACTTCCCCTAGTAACGAACAGACTTATCTGTCAATTTTGTAATTGCGAGGGTTAGGGTAACCGTTTTCGGGATAAGGTATTTTTAGGTTTGGGTTCTTATTTTTCGGGTCAGTGAATCTGGGTTCGATGGTGAGTCCCGAACACAAAAAAAGGTTGATGTTTGAACATGTTTCTTGAAAAGGTAGAAGATTTTTGAAAGAGTTAGGTTTATATATGGGTACGGTTTTTTTGAGTAAGGTATTTAGGTTTGGTTTAATATTTTTCGGGTTGAGTCCAGAACCCGAAAAATGTTGGTGTTTGAGTATCTTTTCTGAACAAAATGGGGTCGGTTTCTGGAAGCGTCAGGTTTATAAATGGGTGCCGGTTTTCTGGGTGAGGTATTTGGGTTCGGGTCAGTATTTTCCGGTTCGTGGATATTAGTTCGATGGCGCGTCCCGAATCCCAAATATACTCAAACACCAAACATTTTCGGTTTCAGGAAGCTCCTTCCATCCCAGTTTCACGAACCCGAAAAATATTAATCCCAACACACATTTCCTGCTAGCAATGTCCTTGATTTTCTAATTATTAAGAAAAAACAATTATACATGAACTGATTTGAACTATCTTTATTGGTCTAGTTTTGCAGTCTTCCGGAAAACGAAACTAAGATATTAAATGATTAACTATTTCATAGTTGGATTCACAGCACGAGTCTTGGAGGGGGCGAGGCAAACTGATCCCGCAGTGAATATTCGCTTGGCCGCTACAATCACTGATAAGCATGACATCGACGAGGCTTAATGAGTACGGCATATTAATTTTTTTACTCCGACAAATTAAATTCTCAAACATTTTTTTGAGGTAAAAGAAAAATAAATAAAGACGTTTGAAGTATTTGTAGTTAAAAAAATATATCCTATTTAATGTAAATGGTATTAAAATGAGTAAAATGCATCATTTTGCCCGAAGCAGTTAGGTGTTAAGTAAACATTGCACGAGCCGTTGAGCCAATGACTGGTGACGTGTGCAGTCAACGCACGTGTTGTGGACAGTCATCTGTTACAGAGATAATTCGTAAGTAATTCTCTGTGAAACAGATTGGAAGACTGGCATACTCCGTGTGATGAAGAATATTTTTATTAAACACGAAATTCATAAAATAAACAATTCATACTAATTTGATTCATTCGTAATTAACAAATTCTGTCTCAAAGAATTAAAATTGTTAATATTTCAAGTATTTTCTCGCATTTGCACGTGTCTAACGGTCGTCTCACTGTATAGTCTCGGTCACCAGTACTTCCTAGTGTAAAGCGCACATGGAATAGTTGTCTTAATGATAGAGACTACATTTGACACGCCTTCCGCCATTACAGTATAGCGGATAAAATTTCGGTCAACTCAGAACAATTGAATTTTTACTACTTTCACGTCCACTTATAGAAAAAAATGAAGGTGGATCTTATATAGGAATATTTCGTACATAATTTAGCGACAGGGCTTCACGAAGAGTCACGTGACACGACCTAAAACGATGCGCTTTCCAAACTTCCCGATGGAGAAACTAAAACAAAAAATATGTAAACGTCTTTAGCCCCCCTGCATTAATTATCTTGCTGTAATAAAAATTGTAAAAAATAACGGATGCAGTTAACTTCACACCCATTTCAGTATGTCTATAGGTATACCACCCAACGTAAACCTATAGGCAGCCGTGTTTCTATTGCATGTCGTGTGCCGAGAGTCACGTGGCAACTCCTCGTCATAGAAGCGGTGTCATTTTAGAATTCAAGATCGAGGGAGAGATACCAGGAAAAGTAGAAGGGCTAAAGGAATTCGTCTTAGAGATATTAATAACCTTCGAACGCAGATTGCAAGATGGCGAAAATTTCTATAAGGATTCAAGTGAAAAGATAAAAGAAATGGAAGAAGATTTCAGTAGCTTAAAGGGACAATAGCACTCTTGCTGGCTTGGTAGCTCCAGAAAATAAATAATACCCTTATTCTAAGTACTAGATGTTTAAATGTCCTACCTGTTGTGTAAATTATCCATTACAACCTATTTTATTTGTCCAGAGGGTTCGAAATTATTTTAAAATCCAAGTCACATTTGAAAATGTTTACGTTAGACTTTTCAAATCAATTGGTTGAATTTTTCCAATTTTTAAAATTAGGTGTGTTAAGATGAAATTTATATCATCATTTAATTGGAATATTGTAAAATAATACGATTTGTTGACCAGAATGAAGATTGGGACATATTTTTCAGTTACAACAAGAGTGTTATTGGGGCTTTAAAAGAAGGCAATGAAGAGAGGAAACCCGTCCAAGAATGTGAGAAAACGTTTACTTGACGTAGCCGACATTTAGCTACGTGAAAAATTAAATGTATTTTAGTATCCATGATTACTAATGTATTTGATATTGTAGTAGATTACTCCATTGACTGTATTTTAGTATCCATGGACACGTGTTTATATTATACTAGTTTACTTACTCTGGTTACTATATTCTACTATATATTTGACTATACTTTAGTATCCATGGTAACATGTTTACGTTAACTCGTGGTGTCTGCAATTTACTTTAATCTATAATAAAACGATATTTTATTGTTACATGTAGTTTCATCATGAAACACAACATCAAATACAAAGATAGGCTGGCACTGCCAGGCAGGATACGCCCACATTTTCGAGAGATGGATAGAGAACAAGCAATACCAAAAGTGATTTTTCCTACATCTTTAAGTCCTGTATTTCATATTGTATTGGGAGCAGCCATTTAGTTGGTCAGTTCCAGTCTGATATTCATGAAATTCGAAACCGACAATGATTATGGTTTGACGGTACACAACCTAGAAATGTGACTTTTCATTAAAATCGGATAAGAATTGTGACCTGTAGAGAGTCCACAACCATGATATACCATATTTTTATACTATTCGCGTACAAACGGCGACCATTTCGTCCGGCAATTTTTGTATGATTTTCACGAAATTAGAACTCAACCTTCCTAATCAAAATCGAATTAAAATTGTGACCTATACAGGGTCCACAACCATGATATACCATTTTTTTTAACAGTATTCGCGTACAAACGGCGGCCATTTTGTCTGTCAATTTTGGTCCGATTTTCCCGAAATTCAAACTCAACCTTCCTTACAGTGTAACGGTGATATAATCAAACGTTTTTTTAAATTGGATAATAATTGTGACCTCCAGAGGGACCACAAGCTAAAGAAAGGGGGATTTTGCGTATAACCAGGGGCCATAATTCAGGAAGTTACGATCCGATATGCGCAAATATCGAAAAGAACCAAGATCTTTGGGTTATAACCATGAATTTCAAGTTTGATCAAAATCGAATTAAAATTGTGACCTTAACAGGGTCCACAACCTTGATATACCATTTTTTAACAGTATTTGAGTACAAACGGCGGCCATTTTGTATGGCAATTTTGGTCTGATTTTCCCGAAATTCGAACTCAACCTTCCTTACGGTGTAACGGTAATATAATCAAACGTTTTTTTAAATCAGATAATAATTGTGACCTCCAAGCTAAAAAAAGGCGATTTTGCTTATAATCAGGGGCCATAATTCAGGAAGTTACAATCCGATATGCGCAAATATCGAAAGGAAGCAAGATCTTTGGGTTATAACCATGAATTTCAAGTTTCATCAAAATCGAATCAAAATTGTGACCTCCACAGGGTCCACAACCTTGATATACCATTTTTTAACAGTATTCGCGTACAAACGGCGGCCATTTTGTATGGCAATTTTCGTCCGATTTTCCCGAAATTCGAACTCAACCTTCCTTAGGGTGTAACGGTGATATAATCAAACGGTTTTTTAAATCGAATAATAATTGTGACCTCCAAGCTAAAATAAAGGCGATTTTTCGTATAATCAGGGGCCATAATTCAGGAAGTTACGATCCGATATGCGCAAATATCGAAAGGAAGCAAGATCTTTGGGTTATAACCATGAATTTCAAGTTTCATCAAAATCGAATCAAAATTGTGACCTCCACAGGGTCCACAACCTTGATATACCATTTTTTAACTGTCTTCGCGTACAAACGGCGGCCATTTTGTATGGCAATTTTCGTCCGATTTTCCCGAAATTCGAACTCAACCTTCCTTAGGGTGTAACGGTGATATAATCAAACGGTTTTTTAAATCGAATAATAATTGTGACCTCCAGAGGGACCACAAGCTAAAAAGGGTGATTTTTCGGACAATCAGGGGCCATAATCCAGGAAATTACATTCCGATAGCCGCAAATATCGAAAGGAACCAAGATCTTTGGGTTACAAACATGCATGTCAAGTTTCATCAAAATCGGTTCAAAATTGTGACCTCTATAGGGTCCACAAGCTAAAAACGTGATTTTTCGTACAATCAGGGGCCATAATCCATGAAGTTTTGATCCGATACATGCCAATGTCGAAAGCAGCCGAGATCTTTTGGGGATAAACCTATATTTCAAGTTTCGTCAAAATCGGATAAGAATTGTGACCTGTAGAGAGTCCACAAACAAATTGTGGACGGACGGACGGACGGACGTCCGGACGGACAGGGGCGACGACATAATACGTCCACATGAAAATGTGGGCGTATAAAAACAAATAGTACCATTAAAGATATTGTAAATAGATATCCCTCGATTGATCATAACTCAATATAAACATTAAGACAGTTTTCAGTTGATCTTAACGAATACCGTGCAAGCCATTTAAATCGTGTAATCATGGTCATGTTATTATTAAATTTGTATTATAATAGTTTGAGTAGAAAATTATAAAATTAGCAGCATGGTTATCGCACTGATCGATGGTGAAAGCAAGACAGGTTATACAAATAACTTCCTATCCGACAGTTAATGGCCTATGCTCTTCATTGTGTAAGAATAAAAAAATATACGTTTGTAAATTCAATGAATGCAACAAAATCAACTTTTCAACCCACAGACAAATAATTAAAGGTGGTGCTAGCTTTATTTCACCATATCCGACATCAATCTGTTTCACAGCGAATTTTGAAAGTCTTCTAATATGTCTGTAAAAGATGACTGTCTTCGACACGTGCAATCACGTCAGCGGCGCGATTCGTTGGCTCAATGGGGGCGTGCATTGTTTACTTAAAACATTTGGCTGTAGCGGACGTCGAATGATTACAATTAATCATATCTTGGTGAAAAATTAAAGGGTATTTTAAAACGACTTTCTCACCATTTCATTTCAAAGTCCACCAAACAATACCAATGACTGACACTATAAAAATCACATTTTTTTACATTTGGGTTCAAATAACCATTAAGTTGTTATACCAAAACTACAAATCAGACCATCTATATTCATGTAAACTTATTCACAAAATATTTTCCGATCTTTAAAGTTGCAATTTCATATTTTTAAAATGTATTAAAATAAAGCCCTTAAATAGATTAAATCTATAAACAGTCCTACCTTGTTAACGAATAATCCTATGATTCACTATTGCCAATTGAGAAATTAGCAAAAATATAATTTTCAAATTCAAACATTTGAAGATAGCCCCTTCACTTGACTTGTTAACAAATGTGTGATCCGACCGCCCACCGAGCAAACCCCACTTTCAGCCAGGGAGATCAGCAAGTTTCTCCAGACTATTAAATGGTTTTTGTATCTTCGTTTCTGAAAGTTTTGCCGTCAGATTTCCAACGTAAACACCGGTTATCACACAACAAAACATCCAGACGAAAGCTACCAATATTCTGGTTGACCCAGCGTTTGGCCAGATACCGGTACCTCGCACGGCCACAAAGCCGATTAAAAATATTAGTATGTTTGCAAAATGCAAAAGCTCTAATCTGAAACTGGTTGAATTATTTGATGTGGTCTCTAGCTTATGGAGCATGAAGAGCATTATTCCAACAAACATAATTGTTCCAAGGATACCGATATAAACATCCCGATGAAGGGGTCTGAAGACTTTGAACCAATTGCTTTTGGTTCCTACGTCTTTTCGGTATACCACGCCAAGACTCTGACTAAATAAAGGTGGGGATATATAGTCAATTACTTCAAGTCTGTCTTTGGTAATTGTTAAATCCGCTAAAGAAAAGTCTACTTCCGCTCGAACCAGTTGTCCTACCAGCCCCTCTCTTACACCCTCTGAGTTTCCGTCATATGGTAGGTCGTCAGGCTGAACAAATGTGAAGGAAAAATTAAGAGCTTTGGCACAGACATACGCGAGCTCGTCAGTTAATTTATATCTCAAAAAAGGTGACATTACGGTGCCTATTACAAGATGTCTACCGTTCAATTTAAAGCGACAATTAGGGTAAAGATCAACGTCTGTACGGTGCAATAATACATTCCCCTGTTCTTCCAGGACGAGAAATTAAATTTCTGACTGCACTCCATCGACTAAAACAAATGGATCAACCAAGTCCAGCATCTCATCCATTTTGAGTTAGTCTGGTAGTTTGTAGTTTTGTTAGAAGTATTGTCCACGTCATTAACTGTTGTTAAAAGATTCCTCGTTTTATTTTGTAAAACCAAAATGGCGTGAAAATCAGTTTTATCCATGGGATATAACCGTATAAACAGTTGGTAAATTGACGTTTGGTCCATCTCTGTTACGTCATAAACTGTAAAAAGCAATCCTCCATATTGCTCCTTTAACGTATCTATCATGTGTGACACTGCTATGACGTCATCAACATCTTAGAAAATGAAAACATTCCTCCACCGTAACGTTTAAATAACTGTAGAGACATGCAGTATAGGAGTGCAACAGTCTGCTGTAAACATATCGTCGGTACAGTGTCGATAAGCTCTAATAATACCCATGGTCGCTGCTTGGGCGAGAAGGTGCACAATTCCATGCGTTACAAGTTTCAGAGACATCTGAAATTTACTTTACTAGCTTCGCAGTAACGCTTAAAACGGATCTACGTGTTGATGATAAAAACTGGATCTGTCTCTAGAAGCTAAACGGGTTTGCGTGTTGGTGATTTGCTTTCTGTTACAGCCAAACGGATCTACTTTGTAACAGCTAAACGGGTTGGTGTGTTGGTGATCTACTTGAGACGACAAATTGAGATGTGCTTTGTTTAACAGTTAAAGCGGATCTACTTGTACTGTACTACCAACCGTTGACGGCAAATTGCGGTGCTTATGGTAAAAGCTAAATCGGATCTACGTGTCATTTGATAAAATAAAACCCGTTGTGTTGCCCGTAACAGCTAAGACTGAACGTTGGTTGTAGCAGAACTGATATAAAATTCAGCGGTGACAGGTTAGCGTTGTCTAGACAACTGACAGCGATATATTAATACCAGCTGATGACTACAAAAATATGTTTGTAACATAACACACAGTGGAAACATTATTCTGACAGAAAAACCAACATAGCAAAGTGATTTATCGATAAAACTATTAATACACGGATGTTAAAGTATACAACACATTAGCTATAAACGAACACGTATGGATGTCATGTAATTATTAAGTATACATTACACGGCGTTTATATAAACTGGATGGATAAAAAGTAAAATAATATTGACAGTTGCATCAATTTTATTTTAGGATTAGTGATTTAGATCTTCCTTCGCTGTAACGGGTTCAAAAGCCTTGAGTACCCTAAAATGCACATTTTAAAGCTGTCACTGTAAGATATGAATACGGATAACTTGTTGGCTATAGACCAGGGTTTAACTGGTATCCATGGAAACGTCAAACAAAATTGAGTTTTCTTTGAACTTGGATGTGACGCTTTTATCTTTCGCATGCGACTCGTAAATGGTCATTAGGTTGGACTGGACGATATTTTAAAGTGGCTAAATTAAACCATCAATTACCTATAAAATTCAAAGATCTAAACCTAGCCCTTGTATTTCGGTTCATGTAAATCGTTTAAAGCAATATTTTGGTCTTTATCGCCCTGTAGCCGACTCTTGACAGCGAGGACGTAATACGATCAAAACAACGTGATCCCCCTTAATAATATGAAAATAAAACTCGGATATTTAATTATAACTGCCATATTGCATTACTTTGGTTAAAATCTAACTGAAAAGGTTATAGATCATGTCCAGCTTATTAAATAGACGTTTTACTGTCATAACCATAATTATTCAATGAAAAATAATTTATTTTGATATCTTTTTGCCACTTTCCGAGTTATGTATTTTCGTATAGGCCAAAATACAAAACTCGGAAACTTTAATTATAACTGCCATATTGCATTACTTTGGTTAAAATCTAACTAAAAAAGGTTATAGATCATGTCCAACTTATTAAATAGATGTGTTACTGTCATAATCATAATTATCCAATGAAAAATAGTTTATTTTGATATCTTTTTGCCACTTTCCGAGTTTTGTATTTTCGTATAGGCCAAAATACAAAACTCGGGTATTTAATTACAACTGCCATATTGCATTATTTTGGTTAAAATCTAACTGAAAAGGTTATAGATCATGTCCAACTTATTAAATAGATGTGTTACTGTCATAATCATAATTATCCAATGAAAAATGGTTTATTTTGACATCTTTTTGCCAATTTCCGAGTTTAGTATTTTCGTATAGGCCAAAATACAAAACTCGGTTTAAAATCTAACTGAAAAGGTTATAGATCATGTCCAACTTATTAAATAGATGTGTTATTGTCACACCTTTCGCCATTTATATTTCTAAAAGTAGGTAGGCCTATTCTCGACACGACGTATATAGTATGGTAGAACGTTGCAGGTTCGGCCTTGAGGCCATGTGTCAAATTGAAAATATATACACACCTCGTTTTAATCATTTCATCTTTTGGATGTCCGAGTTTTCGATCTCACGCAAGTTATCCCCGTAAAGGCGAGTAGAGTTCCTTTGTACATATTACAACCCTCACACACCATATCCAATGAAAAATATTTTATTTTGATACCTTTTGACCACTTTCCGAGTTTTATGTTTTCGTATAGGCCAAAATACAAAACTCGGATATTCGATTATAACTGCCATATTGCATTATTTTGGTTAAAATATAACTGAAAAGTTACAGATTATGTCCAACTTATTACATAGATGTATTACTACAACTATTTTCGCCAATTTTAAAAAAATAATATTTTTGATAATTTTCCAACTTTTTCTTTTTCCGAGTTTTATGATTTGACTCGATTGAAAACACAAAACTCGGAAAAAATTGTCCGACCTTTTTTGTTTGAATAGAAAACTCGGAAAATATTTTCCGACTTTTCAGTTTGAAACAAAAATTTTGTGTTTTCAATCGAGTCAATTCATAAAGTCGGAAAATATTTTCCGAGTTTTGTACCTGACCGCCCTCAGGAGCTGTTTGTGAGATTGAGCGAGTCTGTCGATGGTTCCATCCCATTTTAGCTTACCTTGTGTCCCCTGAACTGTAACTATTCCATTCGCCGGAAAGAAGCGCAATATTCGTAGTTAAGGCTACTACTGTAGGATAGTCATAGAATCTCGAGATAACATTTAAAAAAATGTTACTGTTTGATTTCGTACCTTCATATGTATCTGGTAAACACTGAGATAAAGTTGTTTTTGTTTGATTTAAAACGTACCTTCATATTTATCTTGTCAACACTGAGATAAAGTTAAAAGTCTTTATCTTGAAATTTGAAGCTCATTTAATTAATTAGGAATCAACTATTTCATTCTCTTAGTTATTTATTTATTATACAGATGTTTACATGTTACAATTTGCTTAATAAAACGTTTGGAATAATAAATTCATCGTTTGTTTTCTCTGAATTGTTGTTTGGGGCAAACCATTGAGCAACCTGTATATGAATCCCTTGCTTCTCCTGTAATACAGTTTGAGGTGGAAAGGACACGACTTTATTTTGCATTCATGTCATTTGAGGGTATCCCGGACACCCTTGGATTTTTCGAACTTGAATCTCTATTTCGCTTATAAGTCCCAGGAAACTACATTTTCGTCGGGCTTGCCTTCATGTTACATATTGCGGTGTAACAGTGATATAATGTACACGCATTCAAGTCGGACATACTGTAACGGATATTAATTTCATCTCGTAGCTAAATTTAGAGAAAACAGCAACAATTATGTCAACAAGAGCTGTATTTGACTGTGTCATCTGTATATTTCGGCGGCCTGTGGTTTGTTGCGACTATGCCAGTTGATATGAAATCCAGAAAGACTGCCCTGTCGTTTCAAGTATAGTATTGTTGACTTCTTCAACAGACAAACATTATATAGATTCGTTTAATTCACTTTTTTGTCCTGAATTGTTAGGCCTGGCTACTTCATCTGTGTCAAAACAATCGCTTGGTGTGATATACCGCAATATTTCTGTTAGGTTAGATGGTTGGGTAAGATGATGAAAGGTCTGTCAGCGGATCAAGTGCGGTTGTCCACAAGCTTACAAACGTGATGTTTCTAACAATCGGGAGCCACAATCCAGAAGTTGCGGTCAAATTTCATCAGAATCGGATAGAAAAGAATGACCTCTAGACTGTCCACCAGCTAAGAACATGCTTTTTCAAAATCGGATAAAAATTATGACCTCTAGATTGTCCTCCAGGTAAGAACATGCTTTATCAAAATTGGATAAAAATTATGACCTCTAGACTGTCCACCAGCTAAGAAGATGCTTTTTCAAAATCGGATAAAAATTATGACCTCTAGAATGTCCACCAGCTAAGAACATGCATTTTCGTACAACTGGGGACCATGATCCTTAAAGCTGCAATTTCATATTTTTTAAGTTATATTTTTAAAATGTATTAAAATAAAGACTTTAAATAGATGGTATCTACAAACAGCCCTACTGTAAGAATCCTGGTCTTCCATTAGCCCAGGTTAGGCGCAGAAGAGTAGGACGTTAAACCCCATTTCATTTTGTTAAAGAATAATCCTATTAATCCAATAATTTACTATTGCTGAGAAATTGGCAAATATATCATTTTCAACTTCAAATTCAAACGTTTGAAGATAGCTATCCCATGCGGGCAATAGAAAAACTCAGAAGGTAACTGTGTTATTATTTCCCGTATCAACGATTTTAAAGTGTCGGGAATACTGCCTATGGTCGTATAATAGTGAGTTGACAACCTATTGAGCACAAGGCATAGCAATAATTATGTTTTGACTTTCTTAGAAAATATAAAATTATCGCTTTAAACTTCATGGGGGGGGGGGTCAACCTACATTTAAAATGTCATCAGAATCGAACCAAAATTGTGACCTGTACAGTGTCCCCAAATTGTGGACGGACCGGGGTGACGACAATATACGTCCACATGAAAATGTGTGTGTGTAAAAACCACAATACAGCAATATATATAGTTTGCATGAAAATAAGTTTACATGAAAACGGACACTACAACTCGGGGGCCTATTTCACAAAATTTTAACTAAGATAAGATCCCAATTGTAGTAATTTGATTGGATAATATTAGATTGATTTTAGTGCTTAGCCAATCAAAATTGAAGTATCTACTAAAATTGGATTTTATCTTAAGTTAAAATTTCGTGAAAAAGGGCCCAGGTCAGGCAGAAACAAGAAACGAACTATAAATAAAGTGTTATACCTGAAAGTAATTGTCGCCGTGTTAAATAATATTTTTTATTTCGAAACAATATTTATTCACAGAAACTGGATTGGAGAACTGGCAAAAGCCGATAGACCCCCTCCTCATTCCATCAGCTTGCTTTACAGAAATCAATTATTGTGAGTATATTGGACAGATATTAGTCTCGGTCACCCAGAACCTCCTAGTCTTCAACACGCGGAGGGTCTGTTCTCAATTTTTGACAAAAATTACTGGATAATCTACCACATAAAAAACCAAACATTTGGTTACGCATGAGCAATGGAACCTATTGGCTTAAGTATCCAATGAAAGTATCGGTAAGTGCTAGATCTTATGAAGCCGGGCCGATTTTGCTAGATTCTATAAAGCGTAGTTGAAATATATCCCACAGTTCACTTGGCACATCTATTATTAGAAACAAAATAGAGACGATGAGGAATTAAGAAGATTGTGAGGAGCATTACGTCTGATTCGTGACGAGAGAAAATTACCATTTCAATTGAAACCTTTACAAACAAAATCTTAAAGAGTGCCATCGTTGACAAGCGAGCTGTTTTGATAGATTCAGTACGTGGTAACTTAAAAGACTGGATAATCCAGACAATGACCTATTTTCCGTCAAATTTTGAGGACCCATCCAGACTAATATTCGTAGAATATTTGTATGGATGATAAGAGACTAGACAGATATTAGTAGTCCCTTTGCTGAAGCATAGATTATTAATACGGTTATGTTATATGATCCATTTCCATGGCCACCAAGTAAGTACGATTTGTGAAGTCGTGTCTGTACAACTAAACACTAAGACGTTCAGACAGATAAAAAAAATAAAACCCCTTCTCATCAACCTCTGTGCGACAACGGTATAAGATTTATCTATTGCCCATGCGCTGTTTTCCGCAGTCAATGAAACGCGTATTCCTGCTGATATAATCTATTTTGGAAATATTCCATGACCAGGACAATAATTGATAGTCCGGTCCCAAACCATATCACCAATAGAACACCTTTCATATTCTCGAGAGTCATGGCTCGATTCTTATCAACAGTTTTACATGTAGAAGGACGGTTATCCTTATACTGTATGTCATTAAGCAGTTTTAGAAAACCATTATCAGATAATTTCCACATTATCCGTTCCAAATCAGCTTTTAAATAAGAAGATTTGGGAATCCCAGTAGCTAACTGTAAACCAGATATTACGCCATCCACTGATTGCAGGAGACAGTCGTTTCTATTAAGTACATAATATTTGGGATCTATAGTGATAAATGCATACTTTTCCCCTGGGTTCATCAGGCGTTTAACGTGAAATCCAGGATCGGGGTTTAACACAGTCGGGTCCGTTTTGTTAAACGCAACTATTCCATTCCAGAGATTTTTAAATAACAACGCATTTGAATCTTGAACATTCTTTTCAGTTAACGACTTGCCGACTAAGCCCCACTTCCATTCGGGAAGTTCAAGAAGTTCCCCGACACTATTAAATGGTTGCCTTATCTTCGTTTCTGAAAGTTTTGCCGTCAAATTTCCGACGTAAACACCGGTTATCACAACACAAAAAATCCAGACGAAACACACAAATATTCTTGTTGATCCAGCGTTTGGCCAAATACCATTACCTCGCACGCTCATAAAGCTGATTAAAACTATTAGTATATTACAAAAATATGTCAAGTCTACTCTGAAGCTAGTTGCGCTGTTTTCATTGGTCTCTAACTTCTGTAGCATAAACAAAAATATACCAACGAATAAAATGACCCCGACGATACAGATGTAAACAACGTGATGAAGAGGTCTGAAGATTTTGATCCAGCTACTTTCTGTTTCTACGCCTTTTAGATATAAGACACCAAGACCCTGCCAGGAGAAAGCCGGAAGTATGTAGTTAATAACTTCAAGTCTTTCTTTGGTAATTGTGAAGTCGGCTAAAACCAGGTCTACTTCCGTTCGAACCAGTTGTCCTACCAGCCCCTGCCACACACCATTAGCTTTTCCACCATATCGCAAGTCCTGTGGTTGAATAAATGTGTACGTAAAATTAAGTTCCTCTGCAAGGATAATGGCAAGATCTTCAATTATTTTATGTTGAAAAAACTCTGTTGTAAGTGTACCTATTAAAAGATGTCGGCCATGCAATTTAACGTTGGAATAAGGATAAAGTTCAGTTGCAGTACATTTCATCTCAAGGTCTACAGTTGTTTTATTTTCAGAGTCGTCCAATTTCATATGGACTGAACTTGTCGTATTTTGAGAGTCGTCCAATTTCATATGGACTGAACTTGTTGTATCTTGAGATGCGTCCAATTTTAACACATCAGCACTCCTAATCTTCAAACATTTAATTTCTGACTGCAATCCATCGATTAAAACAAATGGATAAATGATGGACTCATAATCATACAACACAATAACATGTTTTAGTTGTAATTTCAAGTCGAGCATCTCATCTCTAGGATCACCTGTAGTTAATAAAATCCATTTTGAGTTACTTTGGTAGTTAGTGGTCTTGTTAGACTTATTGTCCACGTTATCAACAGTTTTTAGAAAATGTGTAGTTGTGTTTTGTAAAATCAAAATGGCGTGAAATTCAGTATTATCCGTTGGATATATACGTATAAAGAGTTGGTAAATTGACGTTTGGTCCATCTCTGTTACGTCATAAACTGTTAAAAGTAAATCTCCATGGTTCGTCCGAAGAGTATCCACCACAGAAGTCAATCTGTACTCATCAGTATCATAGAAAATAAAAACATTCTGCCATCGTAACGTTTCAATAATTGTAGAGATATGTGGTATATAAGAGCAAGAGTCACCAGGCACGTTACCACAATCACTTATGGTCGACATTATAGCATACAGGA
Organism: Patella depressa; assembly: GCA_948474765.1. Classification (NCBI taxonomy): domain Eukaryota; kingdom Metazoa; phylum Mollusca; class Gastropoda; family Patellidae; genus Patella; species Patella depressa. The sequence continues at coordinate 2,812,526 of OX419720.1, forward strand.
ACACAAAACTCCTCCAACGTTTAAAATACATATTGAAGGGAATTGGTATCTTTAATCTCAATCTGTTTATCAATCATCGATTATTAGTTTCAAATAACCAATGCTGAAAGAAGCAGGCAACGAATGAATGGGAATTGCACAATTTCCTGCCTGTTATTAGTTGCTTAGAGCAAGTTCTCTGTCATGGCGACTAGTTGATACAACAGGTATTCTTCGTGACAACTAGTCTGTAATAACAAGCACGGATTATTTGACGACAGAAAAACACGTATAAATATTATCCCAATCAAACTCTGGGTTCGTGTACTTTATTATGTTATTTCTAGACATACAATACAGTAGCGTTTAAAATGGCAAATATAATATAAGTGACCAAGTGTAATATAAATACTGAATTACAGCTAATACGCGCATTTATTTATTTTTAATAATTGACGAATCGATGACGGCAAAACCCACCTCGATTTATTTTCCTTCGATTTACTTGCACATAATATGTTTATGTTGTGTATATGCAGATGTGCAACAGAGTAGAGCCAAAAAACAAAACAACATACTAATTGTTTGATTTGGCGGCCTTTAGGGACAGAGTGTTAATGTCGAAGCATGAAGTAGACGGTTCTCTGAAAGATGGACGTGGAGCCAGAGTTTCCTGTAAATATATTTATGTTGCTATGGACAGGTGAACATCTCTATGATCATAATCTAGTGAGTATGATATATATTGACCTATCTACATACACTGATACAAAAATAAATCGCAACACCCCTGTTTGAATATAGTACTTGTGTTTGATCAGAGACGTTAGCGATTATACGTGACATTAATGAAGGGTTTGACGTATCCTGCCCTCCATACATACTGTTGGAAGGTGCCAATGCAGACCAACGCCGAGGAACCCTTGTGTTGTGCTTTCTGTAGCTGCTAAAACGGCTTTACGAGTTGTTGTTGACAAGGTGCTGTTCTTCCTGTAACAGCTAAAACAGATCTAAGTGTTGTTGAAAAACTGTAGTTCTTTCGGTAACAGCTAAAAGAGATCTACGTGTTGTTAAAAAAACTGTAGTTCTTTCAGCTAAAAGAGATCTACATGTTGTTGAAAAACTGTAGTTCTTTCTGAAACATCAACATATAATCTTTGCGAAAGGCACTAAAATCACCTGACTTCAAATGTTTTGAAGATTTTAGTCTTTGTGGAAAGTCGTTCCTGTACCAGTTATATTAAAACCAGAGTCTATAATTCCAAACATTTTTGTGGCATAAACAGCATGGCCTTAGTTTGACAGAGGGTGTACTAAATCCAGTACATGTTGAGCACATTTACGGAGTTCATTTTTTCGACCGTCAGTACCAACGTATAAATTTTGCTGCCACATATAACTAGTGCTACTGTCTGCCAATGTGAAGATCTTCATGGCCCATTTTGTTAGTTTCTTAGGATTAAACTGTCGAAATCCGTCATTTTTACCATGGTCTCATCCACAGCAAATTCTTTGCTCCATTTCATACAGTTCCTGCGAACGCCTGTTGACTTGATCAAGGAGCCATTGTATTTTGCACGATTTTCATGGATAAGAAACATTATCTGGTAATGGGCCAGCAACATGCAGATTCCAAAACAAAACGAGAAATTCATCTCGAACTTCACGTACGCGTCGTGGGTTAAATGAGACGAGACAGCAACACAGCTCAACAGTTTATTCACTAAACAGTATAACAAAAGAGCACTGAAAAAATAAAATATCGAACTTAGTTTATATATAAAAAGGGTGAAAAGTTAACACCATCATTATGTGGTATATATATATTTTATAATGACTATTTATGATTGTACATAGAAATATATTGCTTATTACAAATACAGAAAGCATCATTGGACGACCAGTAGTCTGGAATACTATACCCCCATACTGATTACTATCATCGGGCGTCTGATATCTGCTTTAGAAGGGGAACTCCACTTTCTAAGTCTAGGACGGGGTTTCAGATTGTCCTTGCTCTGTTCAATTTTACTTCTTGTAATCAAATCTGTATTCTTTGATAAATTTTGCACCGCTTCGTCGGACCATATTAGATTTACAAAATCAATAGAATCTCTCCTAAACATAACTGGCAACTGAAAATAAATGGATGAATGAATGACAACCCTAAATTTCACCAAGCCCTTCTTATGTGAAATTCCTTTGGAACACAAAATTCAAGAAAAAAGTGGATTTTTCGGATAATTCAGTATAGGGAAGGGAGGTAACTACAGAATGTCCGCTGTCCACAATACCTGTAATTATATTGATAGGTGCGTGTTTTCTGTGCCTACATTTTGTTATTGTTGCGGTACAGGGTGTTGTACAAAGCTATCATTGTCAAAAGCAGACGCACAATTCACTGCTGATCTTAGAATCATCGTCAGGAGAATCTCGATCATGGATTAGCCAAAGTGATTTGCATTCAATCAAATTTTCATCTTTAACGTCCATCTAATTCAAATAGATTAACTTAATCAACGAATTTATCGACACCGATTTCCGAAGCGATTACTTCAGGGTGTTTTTTTTCAACCGTGTCCAGCCACAAGAATTGTTTACAGCTAATCGGAGCATTCAAGGAACTGGCAAAAGTACTTTGAAATCGACTATACTGTCACATGACATCTCTACTAAATTCAAATCGATTTAGGACGTCGATAAAAAAAAACCCTACTATATTCACTGCCCGAATTCAAACGGACGTCATCGGAATTTAAGACGAAGGGTTTTTTTTTTGTCACGGACGCCATTCCTCGGCTGTGGCGACAGTTGTTGACTGTTCCATCAATAGAGGAAACCACCCGTTAATAAAATCTCGTGTTGCCGAACATCTAAGGTTAAACCAATGTGTGTGCAGGGGGAGTAAACAAGAATTAAAAAAAAAACTTTCCGAATTATCGGGTGACGCAATCTCGTTCCCAGAGGGAGCCGAAGGCCTCTGGCACATTAGACCGTCCATTTTTTCCAATTTTTTTCAAACCTAAGCCCCGCCCATTCTGACCTCTGATTGGTCAATCTTTTTGGCTTGATTTCTCGAAAACTAGAGGTCGGATCGTCGTTTCGTTTGTTGTAAAATGATCCTTGAGTCAAAGTCAACTCGCTGACATAAAAAATTGGATCCTAAACGAACAAATTCAAGTTTTTGTAAAGATCTATTTTTCTACGCGTGGGTATATTTTTAAGTGATTCGGTCATCCAGGCACGTAAAATCAGGGGCGTAGGAATTACATATCATTTTCCGGGAAAATGGCTACCCCGATTCACCAGAGAAATTTCTTCAAAAATTTTTCTGGTTTCGAGATTGCGGGTGACGCTCTGGCAGGCTATAAAATATTCCCGATGATTGTCGGGATCAGCTCTCTAATAGTAAGTTCAGGAGGACCACACTACACGCGAATCAAAAAATCTACAAGATAACCCTGCATACAAGACAGAAAAAAATAACCAAATTTCAAATCAAGTGAATGGATCCGGCGGCCAGTCGTAATGAATATATAGAATGGATTGACATGAATATAAATTTAATGATCAGCTGGAAGTGTTATACAATCAGGGGCGGATCCAGAGGGGGGGGGGGGGGTCCAGCCTCCCTCCCCAGCTACATAAAAAAATAATGCCTTGCATCAATGAAATTACAACACAAAGTGATCCTACATCAGTATAAAAACGATTTCTCTGTTTAAAAAGCTCAATTTGTATGAATGCCTATGTAATTTAGAGACGATGATGGCAGATTTCCGTAACCGAAACCTGGCAAACCCCCTCCTGCAAAAAATTCCTGGATCCGCCCCTGACAGTAAGAATGATTATCAATATCAGGGTTTTATTTAACGGTGATATAGAAAACCGGTGTATGAATATGAAATAAAAAAAAACCGTCAAAGATTAAGAATGAAAATTGGAAAGGGACTGGGGCGTGGGTACCGATTTGTAACGCTGAATGGTTTCTTATCCGAATTCCACTCACTGATCTCCCGGTGACATCACGGACACTAGTTTGTTTGAAGAAGTTAGATAAAGTTTCATGTGTAGGATGGGTATGTTGAGTCGTCGTCCCACTCGAACAAACAATATGTTGTTCCTTGTCAGCCCCCTCGTCGGTTGGAAAAGTATAAAATCCAGTAACAGTTAGAAAATTATTAACCAGCGGTTGTCATGTAAGAGATGAATAGTGAACAAGCGGGGGGCCATGATCCAGAAAGTTACAGGCCGTATGCGCCAATATCGAAAGGAACTGAGATGTTTGGATTATTAACATATATTTCAAGTTTCATCAAATTCGGATATAATACAAATAATGACCCCGAGAGTGTCCACACCCAAAACCGGGGGCCATAATCCAATAAGTAAGGTCCGGAGCATGCCAATTTCGAATTGATCCGAGATCTTTTGGAGACGTTTCATAACAAAAATTGTGGCTTCTAGACGATTCACAACCTTACCCATACATTATGCGAGAGCTAAATCTGATTATTGCAAGTCCTTATTTAGGCTTCACATATCATAGAAATTATAAATTAGATCTTTATTTACACAACAAGAACAAAATAAACTCTGTAGACCCACGGATGGCTTGGATTGAGCTTAGATTCAAACAGGATTTCATTGATTGATTAAATTTAAAATGGCGTCGTAATCGGAGATCAACCGTTACGTTGACGCCATACTCCCGGAAAGTTTAGATCGAAGTTAATTGATAGAGTGTACGAAACGACGCCGCTGTTGGGCGAGGCCATAACAAATGACATATAAACTAAAGTGCAAGATACTATACACAGATAATTACAAATTATACAATTCCTGGAGACCGTGTGATGACTAAAACAGACGGACAGGTCTTCTGCCTTAATAACATCAATAAAAATATCTTTATTTCCTTGAGCAAACCGAATAGGCGAACGGTATGTAGGTGGAGTTATCAAACCATCGGACACTTTCAGAAAAGGTGTAGATGGAAGTAACCACTATTTTTTTTAAGTCGGATAGCATGTGTGACATAGATTCGTAAAATTCAGTGTTCAACTTCAAAACTTATTATAATTTTGTTTCAATGTCGCGAGAAAAGATTACTTTTGACGAACAAAGACATTAAATCACGGTGAATATTATTCGGTAAGGATTCTAAAATAGCCCGAGAACATAGGTGGGGAAGCGCTTATTGTACTGTATTATCATATTGTATCGATAAAGGGACGGATAGTAACGGCCAGAGGACATGGTCCGATCATAGACCGTTCCTAAAGTTCTTACTGATGTTACAAATGAAATTTATTTTGAAAATATTCTATGATCAGGACAATAATTGATAGGCCGGTCCCAAAACATATCACCAATAGAACACCTTTCATATCCTCGAGAGTCATGACTCGATTCTTATCAACAGTTTTACATGTAGAAGGACGGTTATCCCTATATCGTATATCATCCATCAGTTTTAGGAAACCATTATCAGATAATTTCCACATTATCCGTTCCAAATCAGACTTTAAATAAGAAGATTTGGGAATCCCAATAGCTAACTGTAAAGCAGATATTACGCCATCCACTGATTGCAGGAGACAGTCGTTTCTATTAAGTACATAATATTTAGGATCTATAGTGATAAATGCATACTTTTCCCCTGGGTTTATCAGGCGGTTAACGTGAAATCCAGGATCGGGGTTTAATACAGTCGGGTCCGTTTTGTTAAACGCAACTATTCCATTCCAGAGATTTTTAAATAACAACGCATTTGAATCTTGAACATTCTTTTCAGTTAACGACTCGCCGACTAAACCCCACTTCCATTCGGGAAGTTCAAGAAGTTCCCCGAGACTATTAAATGGTTTCTTTAACTTCGTTTCTGAAAGTTTTGCAGTCAGATTTCCGACGTAAACACCGGTAATCACAACACAAAAAATCCAGACAAAACACACAAATATTCTTGTTGATCCAGCGTTTGGCCAAATACCATTACCTCGCACGCTCATAAAGCTGATTAAAACTATTAGTATATTACAAAAATATGTCAAGTCTACTCTGAAGCTAGTTGTGCTGTTGGTCTCTAGCTTCTGTAGCATAAAAAGAAATATACTAACGAATAAAATGACTCCGACGATACAGATGTAAACAATGCGATGAAGAGGTCTGAAGATTTTGATCCAGCTACTTTCTGTTTCTACGCCTTTTAGATACAAGACACCAAGACCCTGACTGGAGAAAGCCGGAAGTATGTAGTCGATAACTTCAAGTCTTTCTTTGGTAATTGTGAAGTCGGCTAAAACGAAGTCTACTTCCGTACGAACCAGTTGTCCTACCAGCCCCTGCCACACACCATTAGCTTTCCCCCCATATCGCAAGTCCTGGGGCTGAATAAATTTGTACGTAAAGTTAAGTTCCTCGGCAAGGATATCCGCAAGATCTTCAATTATTTTGTGTTGGAAAAAATCTGTTGTAAGTGTACCTATTAAAAGATGTCGGCCATGCAATTTAACGTTGGAATAAGGATAAAGTTTAGTTGCAGTACATTTCATCTCAAGGTCTACAGTTGTTGTATTTTGAGAGTCGTCCAATTTCATATGGACTGAACTTGTCGTATTTTGAGAGTCGTCCAATTTCATATGGACTGAACTTGTTGTATCTTGAGATGCGTCCAATTTTAACACATCAGCACTCTTAATCTTCAAACATTTAATTTCTGACTGCAATCCATCGATTAAAACAAATGGATAAATGATGGACTGATAATCATACAACACAATAACATGTTTTAGTTGTAATTTCAAGTCGAGCATCTCATCTTTAGGATCACCTGTAGTTAATAAAATCCATTTTGAGTTAGTTTGGTAGTTAGTGGTCTTGTTAGAAATATTGTCTACGTTATCAAAAGTTTTTAGAAAATGTGTAGTTGTGTTTTGAAAAACCAAAATGGCGTGAAATTCAGTATTATCCGTAGGGTATAAACGTATACAGAGTTGGTAAATTGACGTTTGGTCCATCTCTGATACGTCATAAACTGTTAAAAGTAATTCTCCATGGTTCTTCCGAAGGGTATCCACCACAGAAGTCAATCTGTCCTCATTAGCATCATAGAAAATAAAAATATTCCTCCACCGTAACGTTTCAATAATTGTAGAGATATGTGGTATAGAACAGCAAGAGTCACCAGGCACGTTACAACAAACATTTACAAATGACACCGTGGCATATAGGAACACAAAAGAATTCCCCAAATTTCTATAAAACATACTGACACCAGGCACGTTACAGCAAACATTTACAAATGACACCGTGGCATATAGGAACACAAAAGAATTCCCCAAATTTCTATAAAACAAACTGCAAAATTAAACTTCTCTTATCAGTACTGGAATAGTCAGTCTGACGCACAATATGTACTCACTGGTTTTGAGTTCAAAATGACCAAAGTTTAAAACTGCAGGTAACGAAGAAATCGAAATTGTATAATTTCCGTTCCTGTTACATTACATTATATCAACAGGTACTTTCTGTCTTCTTTTAGATGCCACAGGTAGTCTTCATGATGACTAGTCTGTAATAGCAAGAACAGATTATTTGACGACAAAAACATGTATAATTATTATCATAATCAAACTATGGGATAGTGTATTTTATTATATTTCATTTGTTAGCATACAATCCAGCATAGTCTAAAATGGCAAATAAAAAATAAATCCTAATTGAAGTGATCAAGTGTAGTATAAATACTGAACTACAGACACTACACATATCTAGTTTTTTTGAATAATTGACAAATCAATGACGGCCAAAGCTAGCTCGCTCGCTCGCTCTTTTGAAGGGGGTGGGTGGGTGGATATGAAGATGCATACTAAACTAAGCTGACGGTCTACAGTTAGCCCCGCTTACGAACAGACACTAAGCTAGTTGACCGACATTTTAGTCCTAAATCGACGATTTTAATCGAATACTTCACAGTTTTTGAGGAGTATTAATTCTGCTTCAATTTAAACAGTCTGCACCATTAACTCACTTTCAAACTAACTTGATGCAAATTTGTTTTACTGTACCGACAGCAGTCAGATGGAAATAGGCAATTGAAATAAAAAAAAACAAAACACATTTTTTATTATGTCATACATTTTGTTATTCATTAAGGTAAAGTATCAGGTTCTTGTATAACTCCTGCTCCTCCCATTTCATAATCATCATCATCACTGCTTCCTTGACAATAATTATCACCTTCAACTTCATAACTATTTGTTTCATTATCTCTAGTCTAGGGTTGCAAAATTCACGGAAATTTTCAAACGGGGTAAATTTCCCGGGATTTTACAATTTGGTGTCATAAATTGAAACCTGTGTCGCTATTTATGAGTTTCAAGTGACAGTAAATATTTTAATAACTAAAAGATACAAAACATATTATCTGATATGTCTTAAATACTAAAATCTAATAACTAATAATGAGATAGTTCTCTTAAATTGTTCATACACAGGTTACACACTCTATAATTAATGCACAAAGTTAGGTAACTCTGCCATTTCACCATCTTCAAAATCATTATCTTCATCATCATCGGTGGATAAGAGAGAGATTTCAGGTTCAAATGAATCCTAATGAATATCTGAAATTTCTTTGCTGAAAGGATCGTTGTCAGCTTCCAAGAGTTTCAAATTAGATCTTTTATTTTTGTCCCCCGCCTTTCGAAGAAAGTTGGGGGACTATTAAAATGGGTTCGTCCGTCTGTCTGTCACACTTTTTGGGACACAATAACTCTCTTCCTAATTGAGCTAGAATGTTCAAACTTGGTGTATGTGTTTATTAGGTCAATGCCTTGATGGAGTTCGAAGATGAGCATTTTCCGCTTAGGGTAAGCAGAGATAAGCAATTTGATTGGTTGATGCTTTGGGACACGATAACTTTAGTTCTAATTAAGGGCGTTGAGTAGTCTAAAATGCAAATTTTAAAGCTAGCACTGTAATTTTTGTTGATAAGATATGACATTTTTTGTTATTTGGGGTGATAAACTACATATTAATCACCAAATAAATACCAATTTTATTTACCAACTATGTTCCAAACTTGGCCCAAAAGCATGATAAAAAGGGGTATTGATGACAACAAAAGTAGAATTTTCTCAGTTATGCCTGCAGATATTTTCATCAAATTTCGCATGAACAATGCTAATAGCAAGTCCCAAAAATACACTGGTCAATTTTTGGCTATAGGTTGTGGTTTGTCTTGTATCCATGGAAACGCAAAAAAAACGATGCGTTTTCTTGGAAATTCTATTAGTACAAGCTCAAAAGATTTATTGATAATCCCACCAGTAGATCGAAAGTGGAGGTTATAAGCTACATTTCGACACCAAAAACGTTAAAAAATACCAACTCAAAGTATTTTAAAATTGTTGTTCATTTATCATTATTTACCTTCAAACGAGATTTTGCGATTTGGGGTTAATTCTTTGAATACGTCGACAACAAGTATTAAAATACAACAATTCGGATGTAAAAGTAAATAATTACTTCACTGCACTACTCCACCGCACTCTAAATCATGTTATGCATTCAAAAAATAGTTATCTTTGACCATAAAAAAAAAAATCCGTCATGTTCCTTTCGTGATAGATAAATAGACCTGGATAATCGCGTCATACAGGGAATTCCTTCTGGTCACGTGCACGACGTCATAATTTGTTCAACATCTGATCTAGGTCGGGGAATCAGTCTCGTTTGCTATAAATAGTTTTATTCCTCCGCCTCGTATCTAGATTGTTACACATAAAACGACGCGACTTTCGAGAGTTTTCTGAGTTATTTTATAAGTGGAACAAGTTTGCAAAGACTTAAACATACATTATGGGAGAGCAAAAACAGACTTTTGTCGACCTTCCTTTGGGCCTCAGAAGTCATAGAAATTATAAATTAGATCTTTATTTAAACAACAAGCCTAAAATGAACTATGTAGACCCACGGATGGCTTGGATTGGGCTCGGATTAAAACAGGATTTCGTTGACTGATTTAATCACTATGGCGTCGTGGGCGGGGCTTCTCCGTGACGTTGACGTCATCATACTTCCGGACTGTTTTCAATTCGTCTGCTTAGGGAGTCGCTTAGGCCTACCTGAAGTACAAAAGAGTACACGCAGGCAACGCAAGAAGTCGGCTATTTATTATAATTTATTTACAATACTGCCTCGTTGATTTGGCCCATTCCTTTCAAACTTTAATATCCTATCGCAGACTTTCTCTTCTTATCTATATATTAAAATCTTAATTCTAATTTATAGTAAAAAATAAAGGTATACGAATTGAATTGCAGTCCTGTCTCAAACCGAATACGCTATCAATACTAGTCATTGTAAACATTACTTGATAATCGAGACTATATAGGTGGAGTTAACGCCTGTCAATCAACAATCGGCCATTATGGGAAAAGGGTGTCGATGAATTTAACTCCCATTTCTAGTAAAAAATTATAGTGGTAACAACTTTGTTCAGGATAAAGTAATTTGACTGAAATTTTCAATATATTCTTGTTTCAGCATCTATTTTTGAACTGTTATAGCAAGAATGGCTAACTCCTTGTAAAAATCTCCCATAATGTATCTTTAATAAGATTGGCGCTGAAAAGTTAGTGCGAATCTTAGACTGCTCAACGCCCTTAAGTGAGATTGATGAAACTTGGTGTATAGTTTCATTATAGTAATACCTTGACTAAGTTCGATAATAAGCATTTTCTGCTCAGGGTAAGCAGAGCTATACGCAATTTGATTGGTCAAGAATTTGGAACACAATAACTCTCCTTCTAATTGAGTAAAATGTTCAAACTTGGTGTATATGCTTATTAGGACAATGCCTTGATGGAGTTCGAAGATGAGCATTTTCCGCTTAGGGTAAGCAGAGATAAGCAATTTGATTGGTTGATGCTTTGGGACACAATAACTTTAGTTCTAATTAAGTGAGAGTGATGAAACTTGGTGTATAGTTTCATTATAGTAATACCTTGACTAAGTTCGATAATGAGCATTTTCTGCTCAGGGTAAGCAGAGCGATGCGCAATTTGATTGGTCGAGACTTTTGAACACAATAACTCTCCTTCTAATTTAGTTAAAATGTTCAAACTTGGTGTATATGCTTATTAGGTCAATGCCTTGATGGAGTTCGAAGATGAGCATTTTCCGCTTAGGGTAAGCAGAGATAAGCAATTTGATTGGTTGATGCTTTGGGACACGATAACTTTAGTTCTAATTAAGTGAGAGTGATGAAACTTGCTGTATAGTTTCATTATAGTAATACCTTGACTAAGTTCGATAATGAGCATTTTCTGCTCGGGGTAAGCAGAGCGATACGCAATTTGATTGGTCGAGACTTTGGAACACAATAACTCTCCTTCTAATTTAGTTAAAATGTTCAAACTTGGTGTATATGCTTATTAGGTCAATGCCTTGATGGAGTTCGAAGATGAGCATTTTCCGCTTAGGGTAGGCAGAGATAAGCAATTTGATTGGTTGATGCTTTGAGACACGATAACTTTAGTTCTAATTAAGTGAGAGTGATGAAACTTGGTGTATAGTTTCATTACAGTAATACCTTGACTATGATCGATAATGAGCATTTTCTGCTCAGGGTAAGCAGAGCGATAAGCAATTTGATTTGCCGAGACTTTGGAACACAATAACTCTCCTTCGAATTGAGTTAAAATGTTCAAAATTGGTGTGTATGCTTATTAGGTCAATGCCTTGATGGAGTTCGAAGATGAGCATTTTCTTCTCACGGTAGGCAGAGATAAGCAATTTTTGGATGACACTTCGTGTTCAGTTTGATTGATCGATACGTTTGAAAAAAATAAATGTGCGATTAATTAATATGTGTCATCTATTTATTTTGGGATTTCGGCGGGGGACATCAGCCGCACTGTTGGCTTGTTTTGTATACCTTTGAGAGCAGAATTTACATAAATTTATCTCTTTAGTTTTACCACTTGGAACACAACTAACATGGTTAAATCAGTTTTAATAGTTTAGATGAAAATAAAAAAGAAAATTCCAGTAAATAATTGTAATTTTTAGTATTTTTCAGTTCTAAAAATAGATTTGAAAATTCCAAACACTGACAATTCCCGGAAAATTTCCCTGTAAACTTTCCAAAATTTCCGATCCTTTGCAACCCTACTCTGATCATTACATTACTAGGCTACAATGTGTATTTCAATAATCAGAAATTCACCAATCTAGAGAAGACAAGCTGGGCCCGTACATTATTCTTTCCACCAGACTAAGACTCTTTATTTTAAGAGCAAATATATCAAAGTAAAACCTTACAATGCTTGCTTCAACTTTTTACGCCTCCTTCCAGGTGTGGGAACCTGAAATCAAGGTGAGGGACATAGGATTTCAGAGACACGTGACTCTTGGCAACAGCGTGCGCATTACGAAATAAAATGGTCATTCTTGACATTTCTTTTTATTTTAAAGACATGAGAGCTTTTGATGCATCTGATGAATTGGTGTCTTTTCGTTCGCAAATAGGCGAGATGTGGCATGGACGTGTGTCTTGGATGTCTCATTAGATTGTATAGTGTCAATCCTAAAGTTGCCAGTGATCTTATCCACAAATCGCTTACTTTTATTCGTTTTGATGCAGTAGGAACAGGTTAAGCGGTGGACACACTAGCCGAATCAATCGGCGTCAATATTTGCCTAGTGTGTCCACTGTCACTCGCCCAAATTTATATTCGCCTGATCTGGTGTGTCTGCTTCGCCGAGGCATTTGGCCAAATGTAGCATTAATTAGCGAATCGCCGCTCATATCGAGAAGTCGCGTGATTGGTTGAAGACATAGACGCCGCCATGTTCTAATCATGTGACCTGAAAGGTGATGCATTCGGCTGGTGTTTCCATCCATTCGGCGAAATGATTCGAAAATGTGTCCACTGCTTTATAGCGTATGTGGCATGGAGATAGGGGCGCCTTCCACTGCAAGTGAATTATTGAAATAAAAGTAATCCATACGTTAGTCCCTAAATGACCTTATTTGTGTTGAGTGGACGTTAAACCCCATTTCTCTCTCCCCCTATATAATGGCGCACTACACTGTAATTAGTTCTGACGCTCTCAAAAAGGACAGCCTACCATTGGTCAATCAGGTCATCTGGTACATTGGTGGTGCCTATATAATAGTAAGTGCAGGAGGACCGCACTACACGCAAAACAAAAACCTATTAGATTAACCTGCGGAAATTATCAAATCGAGTGAATGGATCCGGGGGCCAGCCGTAAGCGTCCGCTGCGATATACAGTCCCGGGCCTGTTATGGTACAAGCTTCACTAAAAAATGATTTGCAAGAAAAAAGGTAACAGAAATAAAGCGACCGATCTTGACAGTGGTCGTCTCTTCAATGGCGATAGTCTAGACGTCGTTGATAACGTGATGGCAAATAGTATTCGACTTCGGTCAGTAGCATCTCAACTCGAGAGCCTTTAACTTTAAGAGTGATCTTTATATCAACTTTACCTATTGTTTTATTAGGTGAGGATTTTTACAAAGTATGATCGATAAATTGTAATCTATCGAATTCAGCCCTATGCCTGTACATATCATTATTTTATTGCATGGCTTGGTTGTTGTATCGTTATTTAAGTTTTAGATTGTTTGATAAATTATTAGTACGTGGCCAGGATTTCGGTACGGACATATTATAACGTGATTACCGTCAGTCGATTTGTAAGACGTGAAATCAAGGCTTCGTGTAAACAAACCATTTCAAGTAATATTTTGTATAAAACTAACAAGTTTTACTTAACTTGTTAGCCTCCCGAATAATCTTCCCCCCCCCCCCCTGTACATGTATTATTGTACTTATTATTAATTATAACATTGCACAGTTCTTTCCCGAAGCGTTCAATGTTGCATTAGAATAGTCCTTAGTTACGAGCACATAATTAGTCCTTAGTTACGAGCACGTAGATGTCCATCTTGTGTCACGTCGAACTAACAAGAAGAAAAAGTACGTCACGTGATACTTTATTTTTTCTATATAAAGGGTGATTGAATATCGGAAGGGCAGAAAACGGTTCGTCGTATTCACGGCTAACTACCTTTCTAATAAAGTGCTCAAAAGCGAAACTTCTTTTTTTGTCGCAATTACCTGACTAATTACTTAATTAATAAGGTGAGAATCGTGCCCGCTAGGGAACCTGGATCTGTAATGTTTCGAACGGGAATATAAACGAGTAGTCTAAATATGCCGCCATTATTATCACCGGGTTAACAATATGTAATAATCCCGAACGTTATCTCCCACCATGCCGGACACCCATATTTTAACATGTAAATAATAATTGACTAAATGTATTTCATTGTTATATATTTTAAATCCTTATCACGTAATGACGGAGTAGGCATATTGAAGGTATTATTGGAGAACGCTAGATCGAAGACGGTCCTACGCATTTTATGACGTCACATGTCGATTGTGGGTTAGGGCTAGCCCTGTTTACATCTCGAGACTGACGAAATCTACAGGTCCTAGCCCTTACCCACAATCTATATATGACGTCATGTGTGTTAAAATGCGTAAGACCGTCTTCGATCTAGCGTTCTCCGGGGAAGCCTTAGTCGTTACTTACTGGGGTAGAGTAAATGAAGAGTTACCCCCCTTTAATCGTTGGGGCTAGCTTCAGAGGATCCCGTATATCGAACGGTTGGGCTGGGTGTTAAATAATTAGGAGATAAACACTTCCTGTTACGTATTAAAACGGGATTACTGTCCATTTAACCATGCTTGAATCATTAGAACACGAGATTCTATTGAATATTACTGAAAGAGACTACCTGGTTTTTTTTTTATATTATAATTATATAGGTAGTTTTTACTTCAATATGCTTACATTCACATAGCAGATCGTGACCCGTGTTGGCTTTACACAATGGTTTTCTAACCCTGGATGGAAAATACGCAATAAGAAGTAAAGGTATCGGGTTGCAAAGTCTACTCTCGACCAATCAAATTTACTTAGCCTTGGTGGAAAATACGCATTCACCAAATAAACACCTACCCCAAGTTTGCACACTACCTCAATTTGAAAGAGTTGTGTTTTTAAGCTTCGGCAAATAAGAATTATCAAGCTCTAAAATCTCGACTAATCAAAGTTTATGGTTCTGCTGACATTGAGCAGAACATGCCTATAGTTATCGAACATTGATAAAATGAAGCTATACAATATGTTTCATCTCCTCCGTTTATTAGAACCAATGTTATCGTGTCCCAAAGCATCAGCCAACCAAATTGCGTGTGTCTGCTTAGCCTGCGCAGAAAACCGACTTTTAACGCGCAAGAGAAGGGGTTACGATACTAAGCGGTTGGTGTCCAGATATTATAACATGTGTGAAATGCCATAGATCTTTGGAGGATAGATATAAATTTTCAGTAAATCCATCAATGGTAATTTGGTAACTGATCTTAATTTTTGTCATGGTATTCCTCATCCATATCTGCAGACATACTCAGATATTAATGTAACGAATATCCACCCCATTAAATTCTCAGAATAAATGCACCTGCATTAATAAGGTGTGGCAAAACAGGGAGATCTACTTGCTGCTCAGACCCCATTATTGCTGATGTTCTTAAAAACAAACACAATAATGTGTGAAAATGGTTACCACGTCAGTGTTAACTAACTTCCAGCGTAAATATAGAAGAGATTGTCGATCAGCGGTTTCACAACCCATCTTAAAACAGATCCGAGTTAGCAAAGAAATTTTATCTAAGGCATTAAAAATCAAGAAGAAAATAATTTTGGAATCGACAGCTGAATGAGATCAATAGAAAACTTGACAAAGAACGGCTTGATAGTTGATGTGCAAAGTGACTGGCATATCCCTTTTGTGAGTTTATTTAGGAAAAAACAAATGGCATCATGCCTTAATGGTAAAGGCGATCATAAGTGGCATCCTATGATGTTGAGGCAGCTAGATATTGCTACACAGCCAAAGTCCACCATACTATAGTTCTATAAGGGAAAACGGTATCATAAACCTTTCAAGAGATTAACTTTAGCGAGAGAGAGAGAGAAATTGCACTTAAAGCCCTAATAACACTGTAACTGAAAAAAATATGTCCCACTCTTCATTCTGGTCAACAAATCGTAATATTTTAGAATATTCCAATTAAATGATATAAATTAACACACCTAATTTAAAAAATTGGAAAAATTCAACCAATTGATTTGAAAAGTCTAACGTAAACCTTTTCAAATGTGACTTGGATTTTAAAATATTTTCGAACCTTCTGGACAAATAAAATAGGTTGTAGTGGATAATTTACACAACAGGTAGGACATTTAACCATCTAGTACTTAGAATAAGGGTATTATTTATTTTCTGGAGCTACCAAGCCAGCAAGAATGTTATTGTCCCTTTAACATCCACTCGACACAAACTATGCATTTCAGGACTAACACATGGCTCAATTTTATTTAAATAATTCGCTTTCGCGTAGGAGTCGTTAGCAGTGAGAGGAAACAGGAGACTATAGCGGGGACCGTCCAACCGGGGAATGGAAACCACGCCAGTTGACCCAATAGCAGGTAGTTCTGATGAATTGGCTGCGGTCGATGGAGATTGCGACATCAAATCTTACACATAAGGGTAACCAACGTAATAATAAATTTGTAGTCTGTCTTTTGGTGCTTGTAACTATAGACAGTGTAAATTATGTACTGCATACTATGAAACCCACACGTTTGATAGCGCAGTTACTGGTAGATGCTACCATATTTCTACAGATCAAAGCCTTAATTGTAATACACCAAATATAGTATATTTATTGACCTGCAATTACTGCAGATTCCAGTATGTGGGGGAAACAATCTTGTAAAACAAGGTTTAATAATCATAGATCTGCAGGAAATTCTGAAAATGCCCACAAACTACTAATACTATTTCAACATTTTAAGCAAAATCCCTGTAATGAATTTGGATAGAGAGAGAAACAATTGAAAAACTTCCCGGTTCAGGACAACTCACCAATGGCAAACTTGATCCTGCTGTTACATAAAAACAGAACTCCGGCGGAAGAAACCATTTTCCATTACAGCAAAATACGTGATGAAAACACTTTGATTACTAGAAATTGTTACAAAAATCGTGACATAATTTTCAAAATTTAAAAAAAAGTTCTATAAGAAAATGGAAATTCCAGTAAGTATTTTGAATGAATTGAATTCTGTATGCTAATGCCATAATTCCGATAAATTGTTTTATACAGCTTGTGTATTCCACCTACCTAGCCCGACAAATTGTGTACCCACTTGTCTTGTACAATATCAACATCTAAGAAACTTCATGTCCTCATGCAGGATATCATTTATTCTAATCAGTTAATAAACGTTTTCTTTTTCGATGTTATAACTGATTTGATAAGTAATAAATTTTCACCTAAACATTCAATACAGCATCATTAAGTGCATGAGAAAAACCCCTGATGTGTTATGTAAAATCCTTTTTACAGATTAACATATTCAAGACATTGGATTAAATAGAATCTTTAGCGACAGATCAGTAATAAAATCTATACTAGATACTATTCCTAAAATGTCACCTACATTCGTTTTTAAAAATTTACCGCCAATTAGTAATAAAATATTTAACTACGGTACCATGAAACTATTGAAAATCTTAACCTACAGGAATTTATTGGCAATTACGATAATACATGTCAATGCGCCCACTCTCTCGGAGACCAGTTTCATGACCATATACTGCAAGGAAACTTTGATATTGTTGAAGATAAAAATCTTAAAAATGCTTTTTCGCATTGGACAACAATGTCGAGAACAACCAAGTAAAACTTATTTCACAAAGCTACATAAAAATTTAAAGTCGCAAATGAGGAAATTCATAGAAGTAGCTTGGTCTGATAAATTTCGTGCACCTTTAGGAGAATGGAAAAACACTTGTTTTTGATCTCTTCAGAGAGAATCAAATATATACAACTAAACCCGAGACACCCGCAGTCCTAAATAACACACCCACAGTTGAATGTCTTGCTACCCTTCAAGAGATGGGGTTTAACTTTTAAACGTCCTACTCTTCTGCACCAAACCTGTACAAATGGATGACGGGCCTGTCGATGAGGCCAGCAATAACATTGTCTTTATCTGTACTATATTAGAAATATTCTTTACCGAAGTTGAGCTCTCGCCCAACACCAATAATGACACTTACTAATGCATTACAAATTTAACAAAACCAGATATTTTACATAACCAATATACATTTAACAGGAGTATTGATGTTAAAGATAATGTCAAAATAGATACACTACCTTACATTTATTCGAAACCTAAATTTCTTATAAACCCAGTAAAATTGAAATACATATCCTCTAGTATCTGCCAAACTAAACGTTAGCTAAGACATTTCACCAAAGGACTAAAATTGTGCCAAACCAACGTGCCAATTGGTGAGAACACTTAGTAAATATACTGGAATTGATTTTTTATTTATTTTTTTTTATCATAATTGTTAAAAAATAACACTATAGATGTAGTGGACATCTTAGATAAAATAAATTTAAAAAATTAATGCAAAAACAATAGAAACGTTCGATTTTTCTACCTTGTACACTATGCTTCAACGTGCAGATCGTAAACATAATTTTTTGAATTGGTTTGTAGATAAAGCCTTTAATGGAGCTTTCGGGAAAGTCAGAAACTTGATGGCCATCTACTCACAAGATGCTAAATGGATTATAAGACGTCACAATGCCGACACTGTAGTTTTTGTTAAGAAAACCTTTCAAAATGTCATACATTTTCTTATTGACATGCCATATTTGAGGTTGGGGATCAGATAATGTACAGCAAACTATTGGTTGACCAACGGGAACTGACATCGCCCCATTTAATTTTCACAATAAATACACCTGCATTAATATGGTGTGACAGTACATGGAGATATACTTGCTGCACGGGTCCCGTTATTGCTGATGTTCTTAAAAACAAAACACAATATGTGTGAAAACTGTTACAAGTTAGTGTTAACTAACTTCCAGCGTAAATATAGACGAGATTGTCGATCAGCGGTTTCACAACCCATCTTCAAACATGATCACTTCAAAGAGTGAACAAGGGAATTTTATCTAAGGCTTTGAAAAATCAAGAATAAAATAAGCTGAACGAGATCAAAGGAAAACTTGACGAAGAATGGCTTGATGTGCAAAGTGACTGGTATATCCCCTTTGTGAGTTTATTTAGGAAAAAAACAAAAGGCATCATGCCTTAATGGTACAGATGATCAAATGTGGCATCCTATGATGTTGAGCTAGCTAGATATTACTACACAACCATCACCGTACTATAGTTCTGTAAGGGAAAAGGTATCGTAAACCTATCAAGAGAATCAACTTTAGAGAGCGAGAAATTACGTTTAACGCCCACTTGACACAAACTATGCATTTCAGGACTAACACATGGCTCAATTTTATTTAAATAATTCGCTTTCGCGTAGGAGTCGTTAGCAGTTAGAGGAAACAGGGGACTATGCGGGGACCGTCCAACCGGGGAATGGAAACCACGCCAGTTGACCCAATAGCAGGTAGTTCTGATGAATTGGCTGCGGTCGATGGAGATTGCGACATCAAATCTTACACATAAGGGTAACCAACGTAATAATAAATTTGTAGTCTTGTCTTTTGGTGCTTGTTACTATACACAGTGTAAATTATGTACTGCATACTATGAAACCCACACGTTTGATAGCGCAGTTTGCTGGCAGATGCTACCATATTTCTACAGATCAAAGCCTTAATTGTAATACACAAAATATAGTATATTTATTGACCTGCAATTACTGCAGATTCCAGTATGTGGGGGAAACAATCTTGTAAACCAAGGTTTAATAATCATAGATCTGCAGGAAATTCTGAAAATGCCCATAAACTACTAATACTATTTCAACATTTTAAGCAAAGTCCCTGTAATGAATTTGGATACAGGGAAAAACTTACCGGTTCAGGACACCTCAGTATAGCAAACTTGATCCTGCTGTTACATTAAAACAGAACTCCGGCGGAAGAAACTTGGATGATAAAATGTCAAACCATTTTCCATTACAGCAACCGTGAAGAAAACACTTTGATTACTAAAAATAGTTACAAAAATCTTGACATAATTTTCAAAATGAAAAAAAAGTTCTATAAGATAATGGAAATTTCAGTAAGTATTTTGAATGAATTGTATTGTGTATGCCATTGCCATACTTCCGATAAATTGTCTTGTGCAGCTTGTGTACTCAATCGAGCCCGACATATTATATACACTTGGAGAAAATCAACAGCTAAGAAACTTGGTATCCTCATGCAGGATAGCATTTATTCTAATCAACTTAATGAACGTTTTCTTTCCCAATATTACGATGTTATAACCGATTTGATAAGTAATAAATTTTCACCTAAGCATTCAATACATGCATCTTAAAGTGCATAAGAAAAAACTCGATGCGTTATGTAAAATCCTTTTAACATATTTAAGACATCGGATTAAATAGAATCTTTAGAGACAGATCAGTAATAAAATTTTTACTACTAGATACTATTCCTAAAATGTCACCTCCAATTCGTAATAAAATATTTAACTACGGTACCATGAAACTATTGAAAATCTTAACCTACAGGAATTTATTGGCAATTACGATAATACATGTCAATGCGCCCACTATCTCTGAGACCAGTTTCATGACCATATACAGCAGGAAACTTTGATATTGTTGAAGATAAAAATCTTAAAAATGCTTTTTCGCATTGGACAACAATGTCGAGAACAACCAAGTAAAACTTATTTCAAAAAGCTACATAATAATTTAAAGTCGCAAATGAGGAAATGCATAGTAGCTTGGTCTGATAAATTTCGTGTACCTTTAGAATCTTTAGGAGAATGGAAAAAAAAAATGTTTTTAATCTCTTCAAAGAGAATCAAATAAATAAAACTTTGAACTTAAGACGCAAGACAACCGCAGTCCTACATAATACATCCGCAGTTGAATGTCTTGCTACCCTTTATTAAGAGATGTGGTTTAACGTCCTACTCTTCTGCACCTATCCTGTACGAATGGAAGACGGGCCCGTCGATGAGGCAGGCAATAATATTGCCTTTATTTGTATATTAGAAAAATTCTTTACCGAAGTTGATCTCTCGCCCAACACCAATAATGACACTTACACATTTAACAAAACCAGATATTTTACATAACCAATATACATTTAACCGGAGTATTAATATTAAAGACAATGATAGATACACTACCTTACATTTATTTAGGAGATAAACACTTCTTGTTTCGCATTTAGAGGGGTGTTATTGTCCAATAGACAGTGTCTAATTGACCAATCAAAACGCAGGGTTTACCCTGAAGCATGTTACAATCTAAATTTCTTGTAAACTCAGTAAAATTCAGATACATAATATTCTAGTTTCTGCCAAACTAAACCATTAGCTAAGACATTTCACCAAAATTATGCCGTACCAACGTGCAGAAAACTTCGTAAATATACGGGAATTGATTTATTATATTTTTTTTTACCATAATTGTTCAAAAATAAACCTATAGATCTAGTGGACATCTTTGATAAAATAAATAAAAAAAATTAATGCAAAAACAATAGAAACGTTCGATTTTTCTACTTTGTACACTACTTCAAAATGCAGATCATGAACATAATTTTTTGGATTGGTTTGTAGATAAAGCCTTTAATGGAGCTTTCGGGAAAGTCAGAAACTTGATGGCCATCTACTCACAGGATGCTAAATGGATTATAAGACGTCGGAATGCAGACACTGTAGTTTAAGATAAGAAAACCTTTCAAAATGTCATACATTTTCTTATTGACAATGCCATATTTGAGGTTGGGGATCAGATAATGTACAGCAAACTATTATTGGTTGACCAACGGGAACTGACATCGCCCCATTTATGGCAAATGCACATTATTTATGAATTCTGCTTTCAAGACCAAAAAAGAAAAACCGATTACAAAGTAGCATAAAGTCTTAACTATACCCTCGGTTACATTGATGAGATAACACCCATCAATTGATAAAGGAAATTAAAAAAAATATAAAAGTGAACTAATATTAAATAAAGAAAATGCATCTGTTATAATCCACGATAAATTTAATGTCGGTATATTCGATAAAACAGACAACTTCCGGTTTGAAGTAGTAAAATACCTGATTTATAGTAACATACCAGATACTATACTATATAATGTTTTTTATTCACAGGCATTACGACTTTTGAAAATATGCAACAGTAAAGAACTACGTTATTTCTTTTCCGAATAAGTTCTCTTTATTTTTTAAGTGGACTGCCAAAGGCGGTACCTACACAATTACACATTTTAAGTGGACTGCCTAAGGCGGTACCTACACAATTACACATTTTAAAAGACATTACGAAACCTTTCAATATACCAAGTTTAACATTTCTTATAAATGGTCTAATTTTATAACCATTTTAATTTTTTTTTATGTAGTTACTTAATTCTGTCTGGATTATCGCCCTTACTTTTATGACTTTCTATTACACGTAGGGAACCATTTTTTAAGCGTACCTGTTTTGCATTTCTTGTGTGGAATAATACATAATTTAACGTTTAGTCGCTGAAACTTTGTGCTATTACATAATTTAACAATTTCGCTAAAACTTATATAGGGATTATCGCTCTTTTAATTGAGAATTTTTGTCAACTTCTTCCATACGACATCAGTCAGTCAACAGACGGCTGCCTTTCGAGACGGTCTACATTCCGAATTTGCTTCGTTGCATTCAGTTTTGTGATGGGTGGGACATGTGCCCAATGCGGTTTCTTGTAATAGTAATGGTATTGCTGAATTTTACAACAGTGACAGCTATGCTTGCATTCGTATTTCTTGTGGAACATAGCAGATCATGATGCATGCTGTCATTACACAATGGTTCAAATTTGGGGCCCATTCACTCTTTTTGAATTGTTTATTTGTGGTTTCTGAGATTTTCTCTCGATTAATAATTATATACCAAATAACGTAAACTAAGTCGAAATATGTTGTGCTAAATAGTCAAAATGCATTCAACAGAATTGTTTCAATAGATACCCCAAAATATATTATTAAATCCGCAAAATTTATAATTAGCAAAAGACACGTTTACTTTCCACAGGTTAAGGTTTGTACAAAGTCACATCAATAATTTTTTTAATTTCTGGTATTTTGTACAAAGTCACATCAATAATTTTTTTAATTTCTGGTATTTTGTACAAAGTATTTTGTACAGTCACATCAATAATTTTTTTAATTTCTGGTATTTTGTACAAAGTCACATCAATGATTTTTTAATTTCTGGTATTTCTTCTGTGTTGTGCTAAATCCATGTAGTCAAAATTCATTCAACAGAGAAATTTGTTTCCATGGAAACACTAAAATTATTGAATCCGCGAAATTTCTAATTTGCAAAAGACACATTTACTTTCCACAGGTTGATGTTCTTATTTTCTGGTATTTCTCTTCTGTGTTGTACTAAATAGTCAAAAATCATTCAACAGAACTTTGTTTCCACGGGAACCCTAAGTTAATACATCCGCAAAATTTCTAATTAGCAGAGGACATATTTACTATCCACAGGTTGATGTCTACCAAATCTCATCGTCGAAGTTGAATTGTTCTAATTTTCTGGTATTTCTTCTGTGTTTAACAACCGTGAAAGATTATATTGCTAATTCCTGTATATGATGATTAGCTAAAGGCACAGATACTTAACCACATGGAAGCTTATGCCTTTGTTTCTTGGACACTCCACAGGTCACAATTTGTATCCGATTTTGACATATTGGCATGCATCGGACCATAACTTCATGAATTATGGCCCCAGACTGTACAAAAAATCACAAGTTTAGCTTGTGGACTCTCTAAGATGTCACAATTTTGAACCAACCTGAAATGCATGTTTCGATATTTGCACAATTTTTAGCTTGTGGTCCCTCTTCTTCTTGGTCACAATTTGTATTAGATTTATAACATCATTACACCCAAATGATGGTGGAGTTCGAAAGTCGTGAAAATCAGACCACAACTACCGGACTAAATGGCCACCCGATTTTGATCAGTCCTGACTGAAATGTATGGTTCACAGGCACTTGAAGGGATTAAAATAAATTAAAATAAAACTTCTTACCACTGCTTAATAAATACAAGAAGGTAAGTCACTACGCCATCTTTGTTTTGACTGAGATACCATGAATCGTCTGAATTCATCTCACAATACTCACTAGTTCTAACACTTCATGTCATTTTTATTGCTAACGAGACTTTATTTGATTATTATTCACCTTCCGATGTAATTAAATTGGTCATTTAACACTGTTATTGATAACGAATCAAACTTGAACCGCTATCATTTATCCACAATCAACTTGCCGAGACCGGAAGTAATCCGAAAATAGGTCAAAAGAAGTCTGTATCACCCAGTTCCTTTATAAACCTATCATTACTCTATATGTGCATAGGAACTGGGTGATCGTGATCGAGTTTCGCCTAACAGCGGCCTCGCTTCGTAGGCTTTATCACGTTATAGAACTTACGAAGCCAGGCCGCTGTTGATTGAGACTTGATCACCCAGTTCCTATGCACATATCGAGTAATGATAGGTTTATAAAGGGACTGAGTGACACAGACTTCTTTTGACCTTATTTCGGGTTTCTTCCGGGCTCGGCAAGTTGAATATCGGTAAATGATAGCTTTTTAAGTTTGATTTGTTATTAATAACGCTGTAAAAGGACAAATTTAATTACATCGGAAGGTGAATAATGATCAAATAAAGTCTCGTTGGCAATAAAAATGACATGAAGTGTCAGAACTAGTGAGTATTGTGAGATGACACCAGACAATATATCATAAAAAAAGTCAGAACAAAGATGGCGTCTGCCATCCCTTGATCATATAGGCTAGTTATAGTCAAGCTGTAGTAAGAAGTTTTATTTTAATCCCTTCAAGTCCCTGTGGTATGGTTATATCCCCAAGAGATTTGTTTCTTTCAATATTTACACATATCGGATTGTAACGTCCTGAATTAAGGCCCTTGTGGATTCTCTGGAAGCCACATTATTTTCCGATTTTAAAAGATACATCCCCATTTCACCATAATAAAGGTTGAATTCAAATCTCCGGAAATAAGAAATAAAACTGCCCGACACAATGGCCGCTCTTTGTCTGCAAAATGGATGTAAGTATAAATAAAGTAAAACCAAGTACGAACGATCCAAACCATTAGACAGAATTCGAAGTCCTAAAAACGTTACAGGCAAAATAGTGTAATCAGCAAATGGACTGCTCCCCCGTGTAGAAAATACACGACAAACAGTGGTAACAAGTGTCCGGAAGAGTAAGCTTACCCTGCTGACGCGCTACACATACAAAGGTTTTGGAACCTCTGCAGGCCACAATTTAATTTTATCCCTTTGATATTTCAGACCATAACTTTTTGCATTAAGGCCCTATTGTTTTAAGCTTGCTCTCCATCCATCTTTTGCAAAAAGTGTTCGTATCCTACCTGAGAGCCGCTGGTTTTGAGGTTATAACAATATATTTACTGATGATATCGTGGTTAATATTTGATAAGCAAGTGTGTTTCTGGTTTTGACCACCTGACTGAATTACAAGCAGTCTCCAATACAAAAAACTTTTTTTTTTAAAGGTATTATTTACTTGTGAAGAACATTAAGGTTGATAGTTTTAATATCCCAGAGCATCATAATAATGCTGCATGCAGCTTGCCTCTACTTATCACCCATTATGGATCATTTTATTTTGTAATTAATTATCTGCCCACAAACAAATTTACGAACGGGTAAGCAGTGATCAACAATTTAAGTTCTAATTATGTGAGAGTGATGAAACTTGGTGTTACCTTGACTCAGTGCGATAATGAGTATTTTCTGCTTTGGGTAAGCAGAGCGATAAACATATGATTGGCCGAGACTTTGGAACACGATAACTCTGTTTTATTGAGGTAGAAAATTCACAATTGGTGTAGATGTTCATTGGATCAATGCCTTGATGGGGTTCGAAGATGAGCATTTTCTGCTTTGGGTAAGCAAAGATAAGCCATTTCATTGGTTGATGTTTTGGGGCATGATACTTTGGTAATAAGAACATGGGAAACTACCGAGTACAGATTCAATAACTTGATGTAATGAATTACATGATTCTACATGTATCTGATAGAGAGTAATGAAACTTTGTGTAATAGTTTGATTGCTTGATACTTTTGAGAAAAAAAATAAATACATGTGAATAATCAATATGTGTGATCTATTTATTTTGGAATTTCGACGGGGACATCAGCATCAGCCTCGCTGTTGGCTTGTTTTTAAAACTCACTTCTTTAGTGGAGTCAGACGTACGTTTATGTGCAAGGTTTATGTTTAACTTTTTACGCGAGGTCATTGTTATATTCCCAATAGGGATGTCAATTATGGACAAAAGTTTCTCTTGCACTTGGAGACCTTGATTGAATTCTGCTGCGGCAGTTGCAATGTCGAAACAAATATAAAAAATTGACATTAGGCATTTATTCCAAACTTTATTATTGCGCAAGCGTTTCAGTAGACACTTACTCATTACTGCCAAGACGCAAAAAAATGGGTTCTACTTCTTTGGCAAATTCCATGTTTAAAGGTGTGCCGACCATAGCAGACTTCTGGTGTTTCATCTGAAGCTAATGCCTTTTGGTAGAAACACCATGTTGCTTTACCATCGGAACAACGTGAATGATGAGGTGTATCATTATTACCGATAGCATTCAAGTCATTAGAATTGTTCTAGATGGCTTTGCCATTATATAATGTTAGTTAATTAATAAGATTTTGTGTGAAACGTCAATTCCCCCGCCCGCCTAGTGTAACACCAACTGTTTCACTGAGTTTCTTCAAAGCGGTGCCCATTCGTTTAGAAACCTGATTTATACGTTCCTCCATAAATGTTCAATTCTACAATTTGTCGAGAACTTTTGAATCGCCATCACTAATAAAACTGAAATATATGAAACCCGATTCTAATGAACGAGACCAAGTTACTCTAGGAGTCTAGCTGCTTCAGCTTCCACGGCGTTAGATGAGATTCAAACGTCGGTGTCGTCTCCAATAATGACAAAACGCGGAAACAACATGAAAGTTTAACACAAGCCCGGTTATTACTTCTATTGCAAACGCAACACCATACACAATGAGGAATGAACATTCGTAAGCCAGAAGGTATGGAAGTAAAACGTTGCCAAAAGTCTGAATATAGACAACGTTTCAAAATACATTTTTCAATGTTTCATAATACTAATGTCATAGCGTAAAAATGCAAATTACATCTAGTTGTTAGGTGGGTCGACGATGCAAAGTCGCAGATACGAAGGTCGACAATGCAAAGTGCTTAATGTAAAGTAGCTAATTCAAAGTTGTTTCATTCTTCAGAATGCAAGAGCTTAACAAATGTACTTTGTATTTTAAAAAGTATACTTTGCATTTTTACACCATGCCATTAGTACTTTGAAACATTGAAAAATGTATTTTGAAACGTTGTCTATGT
Source organism: Patella depressa (assembly GCA_948474765.1). NCBI lineage: Eukaryota > Metazoa > Mollusca > Gastropoda > Patellidae > Patella > Patella depressa. The sequence goes on from OX419720.1 coordinate 2,840,126, forward strand.
TCAGACTTTTGGCAACGTTATACTTCCTCAGGAAAGCACCAAAAGTGACAATTAGATCCATAATAAATAAATTTTGCGGATAGTTCAGCTCGCATGTGCAAAGTAACCTTCACTAACTTATTTTGATGCTGTTGTAATTACATGCAAGTGTGATATGTAAGTTTCTTGGCTAATAGATGTCATGCCTATCAGTCGCTTCAACTGATCTTGGCTAGTAAACCCCAGCCCCATGTACAAGGTTGCAAATACTAGGGTTCGTGTGTCAAAATAAATGTATCACGACTATAAGTTTTAGCAAGTCGTTTACTTGTATGGGTAGAGTTAACAATACACCCACATGGTGTGCACCGGGTGCACAAATACACAACTAGTCCTAGATTTGTGTTAGTAATATTAAGTTAGTTTCTTAAGGTCACAATTGGTGAATTTCAGATTTTTCACTAAAATCGATTTTTGAATACAAAATAAATCCTTCGTCTGGTTCACTGTTTTGATCTTTGTCATCTTACGATTCAAGTCCTAAATTTACTATAATTTGCCTGAAGTCTTGTAAATTTATTTTTGAAGTCGAGATGGTGCATTTTACGGTTCCTCGGTTCCCTTAGCAATGAACGTAAATAAGAATAGGGTTCCCTCCAGCTAGCGCTAAACCAAAAGAATAAAACCAAGTTAAAAGTTAATAAATTTTATTACATATAAGACAATTATAGATTAAACAAATCAGGCAACAAATTGCATAAATGATAATAAAATATTTAAATTGGAAATGGGCCGACAATATTAAGTTAATATTAGTAAACACCATATAGGCCTATATGTTAAATTAATGACTTTTTACCACCCTTCGCCCTTACTGCAAACAAGATTGCATTCCTATTGTTTTTCCCCGAAAGTGCTCAAGTCGGGATTTCTCCCCAAAAATGACAAAGGTGGGGAATTTCCCCCAAAAACGACAGAGGCGGGAAATTTTCCCCCAAAATGACAAAGGCGGGTAAGTTTCCCCCAAAACGACAAAGGCAGGGAATTTTCCCCAAAAATGACAGGCGGGGAAATTTTCCCCCAAAGTGACAAAAGCGGGTAATTTTCCCCCAAAATGACAAAATGGGTAATTTTCCCCAAAATTGATAAAGGCGGGGAATTCAATAATTGATGAAAATGGGGATATTTCCTCAAAAATTACAAAGTGTGGGGTTTTCCCACGAATGATTTAACTAAAAAAAAACGGTAGTATACAAAAGGCAAGTTCTGGAGGCTACGAAATCCGGACAAAATATTAGCTACAAAAGAATGATGCTGACCTAGTCACTCATTGACGAGAGAAACTAGGCTAGGCCTAACTTACAAAAAAAAAAAAATCCATTAGTTTTTCCTTCAAATCCATTAGTTTTTCCTTCAGACAAAATGGGCCTTAAACGTAATAAAGACAGAACAAACTGCACCCAGTGGCAGCCCAAGACCGAAGTGACAAGCCTAAAGACTGTCGTCTGCTAATTTTTAAACGTTCCGCCAATCAGAGGGATTGGAACGTTAGCTCGTGTAAACTAACCAATCAGATGCATTAGAACGTTAGCGCGAGTACTTCGGCCATCATCCCGAAATCTCCCCCATGCTGCTTCAATGAATAATTGTGTTTCACGATAAATATTCTGGAACATAAGCGCGTGAAATATGTCAAACGCAGGAGTTGGTGAATGAAGCTCGGAAGGAACAGCCGATGAATATTTGAAAAATACAAGTTAATATGTATTGGCAAGCTATCCTGCTGGTGTATCCCTCTCGCCCATGAGGTGGGGGCATAATAATACGAATTATTGAAAAATGACATGCTGAATTACGACCGGGGTAAAGTAGTTTTCACAAGTACGCGGTCTGCCTCCATTTAACACTTCCAATAGGCTGGCAAATAATAGATAAACTTTAGAAAATGATTGTAGCTGAATAATGTCATCACTATGACCTTTTGTAGCATATATATATTTATATATATAATAATAATTATAGTTTTATGCCTCGCGGTTATCACAAACTTGGCACATCACAGTGTTGATGCATCTATAACTAAATGAACTAGATCTAAATATCTTACAAAAAAACAAAAAAAAAACAATACTGATTTTCCACATGAGTGGCGCATATTACAGATAATATAAGCATAATCAGTTAGTAATACTAAGGTAGACCGGTTCAGCTCTATAGGCTTTGCCTCCGCGCGTAACATGTACTAGTTAGTTTATCATTAGTATCGTTACTGTTAGTGTTATCTTTATTATTATCATCATCACCATTACTGCTATTAATATCATCTGCTTCGACTGCATCATTAACATTTGAGTCACTAATATTTTGCTCATAATCTACAGCTTCATCATTACTTTCATTAAGAGTTGTTTTGATCACAAGTAATATTCTCTTTTCTTGCAGCTATTAAAGTTCCAATTTCACTTTTTCTAAGAAAGTCAAAATATAATTATTTCTATGTTTTTTGCCCAAAAGGTTGTCAACTCACTATTATACGATCATGGACAAAATTTTGGGGGGGTTAGAAAGGGTGACACTGGTTGATTGAGGAAATAGTTACTCAATTACCTCCCTTGTTTTCCCATTCTTCTCCATGGACGGCCATCTTCAAACGTTTGAATTTGAAGTTGAAAATGATATTTTTGCCAATTTCTCAACTGGCAATAGTGAATTATAGGATTAATAGGATTATTCTTTAACAAGGTAGGACTGTTTATAGGTTCAATCTATTTTGGGGCTTTATTTTAATAAATTTTAAAAATATAACTTACGAAAATGCTATTGGAACTTTAACCGTTTACATCTTATTTTGTTGTCTTGTCCAAACCGATGACTTTTTCTTGGCATGTTGTCTCTTTAATAATTAAAATAGGCGCGGAGAAATGTGCATAAATCTTATAGTAAACCGTTGTAAAATAGCAGACGAATTTCGCGCGTACCTAATAGACACGATTGTCAAACATAGATATTTTTTTATTACAAAATAGTACTGGTAGAATGGCGACTATGACATGGTGGCCGACAATAACTTGGAATAGTAGTTGACGCTGTATATGGTTCATTTATTCGAATATTAAGCGAACAACCATCTTTTGAATTATCTTCTTCCTAAGATACTATTGTACATAGTCTTTCACCATTATGAGGAATCAATAATCCTTTTGGTATGCGCTTGATGACGCGAACGAAAAGCTAAGTACTGATGCGTGTCGGTGGATGTTTAAAATAAGTCGGTTCTTATTTCTCCGGTGGATAAAGGCCTTTTTTTCGATCGTGAAACAATCATCCAGAAATCTCCATGCTGCTTCAATGAATAATTGTGTTTCACGACAAATATTCTGCCCAATTTCAGAATACTACAATTCTTCCAAATATTCAAGAGTAAGCGTTGCATATATATTCCGACTTTGGTGCCCATAGCTACCACTTTAACTTGATCGTAACATTGCCCAGCAAAATAAAAAAATATTATTTGAGAGAACAATTTTATGTGCTTTTACAACAAACGAATTTGGAAATCTTATTAGGCATTATGTACTCATTTTATCTATCCAGGGGCCTATTTCACGAAATTTTAACTAAGATAAGATCACAATTTTAGTAATTTGATTGAATAATATTACATTGATTTTAGTGCTTAGCCAATCAAAATTGAAGTATCTACTAAAATTGGATTTTATCTTAAGTTAAAATTTCGTGAAACAGGGCCCAGTAATCTATATACTTTAACCCACGATCTTGTTCGATTTTCCATCAAAACTGACTACGGTTATGATGGCATTGTTTTGCGTATAAGATACAGCTTTCGGGATGGATGGGTGATGGAACTTTCATGCACTTAGGGATAGATAAGCAGGATACACATAATGCCCATGGCCAATAAGATTTCCAAAGTCATATAGGATCAAAATTAGCATTATCTTCATCTAAAAGTGCACTCTGTAGAAGATTTCGTCCTCTTCTTACAGACAGACTGGTTTGGAGAATCTGTCAGTTTTCGTGTATCTTCTGTCCAGGATGCCACACAAACAATTTTTTTTTAAAAATTCAGAAGGGAGGTAATCGCCAGACCTTAAAACTACAAAACCATTTTTGTTCTTCAAAACATCTATGTTGTGCTTTAAAAATCGTTCATTAAAAATGACTTCAAATTCAATTAACCTCAGAAGATGAAAAATGCTCCTTTTTTCTTCAGCCTTGTGAACGGAGAAAAGATGTCTTGCAATCTTGGGACCATATTCCCTGTCAGAATACTTGTTTACAATCATCTTCCCACGTCTCTTCGCCCTAAAATTTGGATCACATGATTAGCCGTTAAATATAAGCCACGTGATTATAAAGCGATCGACGTCTGGTCACGTTTAATATTATCCGGGAGGGGGTAAAACTAAACTCAGGCGCGCTATTTTTGGAATTATTGGACCCAACAATTTTATATGGTAGTTAGCAGTGTACTCATTACACCGACAATTCGATATAAAATTATGTAGCTGTACGGGTTGATCCCCCGCAATTACCCAGACGTGAAGGGGAGAGCGGGGCTAGATCGCACTAGGGGCAAGTCCGCACCCCATTCATATCTCGCGCCTAGAGCATGGTGACGTAACCGCCGCCAAATTGATTGGTCATCTGACCGATACGATTTTATTTACTTTCATTATAGCGGACATGAGAAAATAATTGTCGAATTTGTGCAGTAAATTTCATTTTTTGTCCTTGTGAGTAAATTTATTTTTCTCTCTAAATTTAATGTTTAATTGTTTACACATGCTTGGGGTCGATAACCAATGTTTTATGAAGTATGATAAGGTAATGGCCTTCAATAGGCCACATTGTTCAGTTCGATTGACGACCCCAACAAGGCAAAATCACGTGTTATGTATATAAAGTCCCGTTGGGGCTAGTTCGCCCGGGTGGGTGAGAACGTGTAAATGCGAACGTGCCCCATGTCATAACGGTATTGAAAATCACCATATTGTTTGTATGCATAACTGTTTACTGGCGCGTAAACCTTAATAACCCAAGATACTTAGATCTGCATTTATTTTTTTCAGAATTTAAAACGATCGAGCGAAACCACAATACCCAAATACAAAAGATCACGGCAGAAGAGATCAAACGGCGGGCCTTAGAACATTATAACAGCAGTCCTGATATGGAGATTATTATGTGGATATATTTGTTATATTATTTAATACTACCAGAAATAGATACTAACTATATCGAAACTGTATCGAGAAGGTGGATATATTTGTTATATAATTTAATACTACCAGAAATAGATACTATATCGAAACTGTATCGAGAAGGTGGATATATTTGTTGTATTATTTAATACTACCAGAAATAGATACTATATCGAAACTGTATCGAGAAGGTGGATATATTTGTTATATTATTTAATACTACCAGAAATAGATACTATATCGAAACTGTATCGAGAAGGTGGATATATTTGTTATATTATTTAATACTACCAGAAATAGATACTATATCGAAACTGTATCGAGACGGTGGATATATTTGTTATATTATTTTAGTTTCATTGAATAAATAAATAACTGAATAAATAAATGTTTTTTCATTTCTCTGTTCGAACTCACCCAACCAGGGTCGGGGCAAGTTCGCCCATTCGGACATGATGACTTTAAGATGAAATTAATTGTATACGCCTGGCAATAAAGCCCTTTAAAGCCCCAATAACACTCTTGTTGTAACTGAAAAATATGTCCCAATCTTCATTCTGGTCAACAAATCGTATTATTTTAGAATATTCCAATTAAATGATGATATAAATTTTATCTTAACACACCTAATTTAAAAAATTGGAAAAATTCAACCAATTGATTTGAAAAGTCTAACGTAAACCTTTTCAAATGTAACTTGAATTTTAAAATATTTTCGAACCCTCTGGACAAATAAAATAGGTTGCAATGGATAATTTACACAACAGGTAGGACATTTAAACATTAGTACTTAGAATAAGGGTATTATTTATTTTCTGGAGCTACCAAGCCAGCAAGAATGTTACTGTCCCTTTAATGTATGCCGCAAATTAGCCAACTCCACTGTCTTTAATCTAGTGTAGTCTACGGAAACGTAGCTTCAACAGTAAATCGTATATTGTTTTCAGGCGACGAGTTATAGAGATATGCTGGTTTTAAATAAAATGGTGCGAACTAGCCCCGCTCTCCACAACAGATAACCGAGTACTTTAATTAAGAACAACACGAACTTTATAGTTGATATTTAAAATGTACATCGAAGTAAAAGGATGTACTAGTTTTACGTTGAAAATAGTTATAAGTATTTAGTTTTTACTGTACGCGATCAAAGAGCTTCTGGATAGGTACCGTTCTCCTGTAAATAAAATTACCAAGCCCAAGGCATTATCTCCCTTTAGTGCCAGGGAGCTCCTCTAGCATCCCAGCAAATGTTCTCCTTGCAGGTTTGGTTGGGGGCTGACTGTTAACAGTTGGTCGATGGACCGGTTTCTGTCGCTACGGATTGAGCTCCGCTTTTAACTGGATCGGGGTTGATTCCAACGACGCTGGAAACGCTCGCGGAAAATGTTGGAAACTGTGGGAAATATTTCACTGAATACAATATAAGTCAGGAAAATACATGTATGAAAAATAGATGGATATACAAGGTGACGTTAATCAAATACAATACAATAAATATAAATATGACCAATTTCAACGGGTGATAATAGTCTCTTAGTAATTAGTGATTAGTATAAACGTCGGTGGCTATCAAAATAAATGGCACTACTATTACTGAAATAATGTCTTCTTTCTTCGTCTCTAAATCTCTCCATTCTTCTCCTTTCATCATATCTCTTCTCTCCTAAGTTCTGCTCTTTCCTTTTCTTCTCTCTTTATCCGGCCTCCCTCTTCTTCTCTAATTCCTTGACAATAACCTCAATCGCCCCAGCCATCCTTGATAAAGACTCATTATGCTGTTGAAATAAAGTGACGTGACTATGGAAACGCCGGTCATCACAAAACTACCTCAAAGTCAAAGGCACGGTCATGTTAAAGACACATTATGGGAGAATAGATAACGAGTCGACAGTTCTCACTACAAAAGATAAAAACTAGCTAATGTAAAGGCAATTTGCTGAAAATTTCAGTCAAACTGATCCACTATTAAATTAGAACTGAGCGAATGAAAGTTCCGCTTAGCCTCGGACATCATTACTAAAGTCGGTTATCCATTTTTATTGGTAAATCACGAAGGAAAATATTTCAGCGAATCGAACTGCAATCCAACAAAAAGCTCATGCTAGCCTCGACATCGAGAGTTGATTGTGGTCTGAATAAGTTTAATGTCTAAGTAATAGTTTTTATAACATTTTAGGCCTAAAGCAAGACCTACATTAGGCAGATTTTGCTCTTGCATAATGCATGTTTAATTATAAGAAGCTTAATAATGCGAGAAAAACTGCGGGAAGGGGAGTTAGTTACTTCCGGTCGTCTGCTCCCTTTGTTTGTTTACGTCAGACCCGGTTGTGGTACTTTTACTTTCAAGCTATGTCACCGAGAATTAAAAGCAATGTTCGAAGTAAGAATAAAATATATAATCAAAACACTTTTGGGGGTGGGGGTGTATCGTACCGACTTTAGTAATGAAGATTGGGGCTAGCCTAAAATGAACTGTTTCTTCAGATCTAGTTTTTGTTACAAGTTCGAGCACGAAGCTTTTATGGCAACGAAAAACTGAAAATACACCGGTGTTGTAATCCTGGCGAAATTCTTAACTGAAGCTTCAAATACATTTTATAAAATGTATGTACGGAACACTCAATGTTTCTACTCCACAAACCACTGGGTCAAAATTACCCACCCTTGATACTACTGCTGGATTATCGACACACTGAGTGGAAGAAGGGAAGTAACTCGTATTTTATTGCCACTAAGATGGAGGCAGACCACCATTAATTTCCCCACTGATTTCAATGTGAATTCTGGCCTCTTTGCTCACCTCTAACTTTTCCCAAAATTTTTGTTGGGCTCACTGCTTTTCACTACAGACAGCTTGTGGACCCTATAGAGGTCACAATTTTGACGAAACTTGAAATGTATGTTAGTAATCCAAAGATCTTGATCCCTATCGATATTTGCGCCCATCGGATCGTAACTTCCTGAATTATGCCCCCTGATTATCCGAAAAATTATCCCTTTTAGCCTGTGGTTCCTCTAGAGGTCAAAATTATTATCCGATTTAATAAACCGTTCGATTATATCAACGTTGCATGGTAATGAAGGTTGAGTTCATGAACATCGGATCAAAATTGCTGAACAAAATGGCCGTCACTTTTACGCGAATAGTGTGAAAATACGTTATATCACGGTTGTGGACCCTGTAGAGGTCACAATTTTAATCCGATTTTGATGAAATTTGAAATGTAAGTTTAAAACCCAACGATCGTGGTTCCTTTCGATATCCGGGCACATTGGACTATAACTTCCTGAATTGTGGCCCCTGATTGTACGAGAAATCATGTTTTTTGCCTTGTTGACCCTATGGAGGTCACAATTTTATTCTGAATTAAAAAAAAAGTTTGACTATATCCTCGTTTCACATTAATGATGATTGAGTTGGAATTTCTTGAAAATCGATAATTGAACAGCTAAATCCATAATATTAAATGTTTCGTATACTAAACGTTAGCATGGGGCAGAACTTTATAAAAACCAAACAAATTCTAATTATTTTCTGATAATAACTTAATTTGCGACAACTCTTGTTGACTGCCCGGTGGATTTAGCTGCTGTGTGGGCGTATGTTTCGTTGCCTAGCAACCTATTTTTTTTATTATTGTAGAATCAAGCTACGATCAAGGCCATGGTAATTTGAATTCGTGGATGGACCAAGAGGTCGGTGGAGTAGAAATGAAATGGGTTTAACGTCCTACTCCAGGGATCCTCTACGTGCACTCCACAGTGTACACGGTACGTCGGTTTTTCGTCCCATCCGAACGACTAAACAACTGTCTTTGTACGGTCCTCCGTCCTGCATCACTGACGAAGGTGAATTAAGTTGGAAAATGCGAAGAAATGTCTCGGCCAATGCAGTGACCGAACAACCGACTTCCGAGCTAGCGTCTTACCCACTTAGCGCACCGTGACCCCGAGTGGATTAGAGTAAGACATTACCACTTGTAATAACGAGGATGTATTAATTGATGCTAGGGGTTTCAGGTCAAAGTCTAACTGATGGGATAATAATGCTAATAAAGCAGTCTACAATACCCGTCATGAATACATGCATACAACAAAGATATTTAATGGGGTTATTGATCACCACGAATTGCTACGGACACGAACAATAACCAGTCAAACAAATCCTCAGTTAATATTTATTCACGTTTATAATATAATCTGTTCTATGGACTTGATAATTAGTGTTAATGTAACAGCATTGATCATAATTAGTCTATATCCATAACGTGTAAAGCCGAAATTCGTTCCTGCCCATATTGTTCTGTCGGTGTCGAGCATAGTACGCGCAAAGCTGAAATTCGTCCTGCCGAAATAGGTTATCAATTGTGTTTTGTTTTCACGAAGACTGTTCCGCCGGCTGTTTCTGTTTTAAATCGTGGTATATTGGTTTGATGTCCTTTAGAGTGGCAAAGAATTGGACTGTGCTCCAACTTCTCCGAGCGGCGACCACGGGAATTGTTTAATGTTGTTAGAATAAAACACGGGTTGGTTCGTCGGTGTTGCAAATTTCTACGATTATTGAAACGTTACGATGACGGAATGTTTTTATTTTCTATGATACTGATGATTACACAGTAGGAACACGGATTGTGAATTCCTTAGAAAAGCAACACGATGGATTACTTCTAACAGTTTATGACGTAACCGAGATGAACCAAAGGTCAATTTACCAACTCTTTACACGTTTATATCCAACGAATAATACAGAATTTCACGCCATTTTAGTTTTACAAACTAAAGTTATAAACTTTTTGAAAGCATTTGAAAATGTTGACACTTTTTCTAACAAAACCACTAACTACCAAACTTACTCAAAAAGGATTTTATTAACTGATACAGACCTTGAGGTGTTGGACGTGAAATTACAACTAAAACATGTTGTTGTGGTATATGATTATCAGTCAATGATTAACCCATTTGTTGTAATGAATGGAATACTGTCAAAGATTATCTGTTTGAAAACGACTAACACAGACAAATCAAATCTAGGAGTAATGCACTGCAGTGGCGGATCCGGGATTTTTATGTCCCGATGGAAGTTTGTAGGACCCGGGATTGCTATACACCGGTGGAGAGTGGGGTGACTAGTCACCCCCCCCCCCTGGATCCGCCCCTGCAATGTAAGGCTGGCTATTGAACTATATCCTAATTCAAACTTTATAATGAACGGTAGGCACGTTTTGATAGGCACACTTTTCAGTGAATCATTCAAGCATAAATCTATAAAAGATGTTGCCGAAATCCTTGTTCAAGCCTTAAACTTTACGTTCACGTTTGTTCAACCTGCGGACTTGCGATATGGCAGGGAAGTTTAATAGTGTGTGGGCGGGTTTGGTAGGACAGTTGGTAAGAACGGAAGTCGACTTCGTTTTAGCCGATTTGGCAGTGACTAAAGACAGGCTTGAAGTAATTTACTTCATTCGTCCGGCCTTCTTCTGTCAGAGTCTTGGTGTACTATACATGAAAGATGTGCAGCTTGAGAACACTCGGCTCAAAGTCTTAAGATCACTTCATCTGTATGCGTATGTCTGTACCCTTGGGACAACTGTAATTGTTGGTGCACTGATGGTTTTATATCACAAGCGAGAACCAACTGAAAATCGGCCGCATTTTTGCTGATATACTTATATCATTATTAAGCTTTTTGACGTGCGAGGTAACGGTATTTGGCCAAGGGCTGGATCAACCAGAATATTGGTGTCTTTCTTCTGGATGTTTTGTGTTGTGTTAACTCGTGTTTACGATGGAAAACTTTCAGAAACGAAGTTAAAGAACCATTTAATAGTCTCGAGGAACTTATTGATCCGTCTGACTGGAAGTGGGTTTTGTCGACGAGTCGTTAAATCAAAAATATGTTTAAAAAAAATCTTTGGAATGGAATACCTGTACATATGATATGAGAATGATTGGACGCGGTATCACCTCGGTGGAAGCGGACGTAAAATACAACTAACTCACACACACACACACGGGAATGAAAGACATTCTGTGAATCATACTGTTTTGCTAATTACAAGGAGTAATTTACATCAAGATGAGTGGAATTTTATTATAATTAAATTTGATTTCTTCCTAGTAAATCAAAATGTACGTTCCTCGACCAAAAAGGTGCAGTTATGGCATTTTGATTAAAGTAGCTAAGTCTCTAAATCAATATCATCCAAAATCGTCGACAATGAAAACACAAATTATTTGTCAATTTAGTTAACATTGATGTTGTGATCTTACCGGGAAAAGACGGACTTCTCATTTCCAATATTTAAGACAAAATAATAATAAAAAAATGTCAGTGGTACACGAATCGTGTGCGATACTCCGTTTCAGGCCCACTTTATCCAGGGACTTGGAGAACGTGGCTGGACGGTGGTGCATGGAGAGCATACGCAATAATGTGGACGGGAATAACCAGACGACAGAGATTGGCATGCTATTGAGACTTTAGGCGTATTTCGCCGAACATAAGTGATTTGAAATTAGAGTAAAGACGGAAATCGATGAATGTAAATCAGTTTATATACATTCATATAATATTATTTTATGCGTCGCGACCCATTTGGGTAAATTTCTAGGCCCCAAATATCAGCGATTTAGATTCTTTAAAAGAGAGAGAGAGAAATGGGGTTTAACGTCCACTCAACACAAACTAGGTCATTTCGGGACTAACGTATGGTTTAATTTTATTTCAATAATTCGCTCGCGCGTAGGGGTCTTTAGCAGTGGGAGGAAACCGGAGTGCCCGGAGGAAACCCACGAGGTTGAGAAGGCGCCCCTATCTCCACGCCACATACGCTCACACCAGGGCTCGAAACCACAGCCGTAAGCCAGAGGTGACCGGCTAGCTAGAGGTCGAAGCGCGGCACTCTAGACCACTAGGCCATCCCAACCCCCGATTCTTTAAAAGGAATCCACCGTCAGTGGTAGATATGCTAAAATTGTAGTTTCCATTAACACAAGTGCCTTATGTGACAAAGTGATCTCTACATCAAATTGAAATATACATATACAGGTACATAGAACTTTCTGACCTTTGCTGGGTTTGATCATTAATAATATTGACGTGTTCAACTCTACACAACTTCTGCTAGGCACGGACTTTATCTAATTTATTCAATATGTTTTACGACTACACACGGATGGTCTCTGCTCGTTTTGGTAAAAGGCACGATATCATTAAACATATTATTTATTCTATGGAAATATGAAGTGCAGTTAAAGATACTATAATGTCATAAATAAACAATACAAACTATGATCATCGCTCGTGTCCCATTTTTCCTAAATGTTGTATACCAGGGTTTGCTGTCAGTATCTAAGACCCGGAGTATGTCTATTTCATGTCCTCAATAAAGGTCTATCAACTATGATAATCTGTTATCAGTAGTGTTACACTTATTCCTATGCTAATTATTCCCACAACTCTAAAGGATATTCAGTTGTACATTTTGAAACAGTACTCGAGGTTACATCCGTGTTAAAATACCTGTAGTTAGTACCCTGAACACATCATGTTAAGAGTTGAGGGAGAAAGATATGTGGTTTACTCTTTCTCTGAACACTTCTTGTGAGGAGAGAGAAATATGGTTTAACGTCGACTAGACACAAACTAGGTCATTGTGAACTAACACACTGTCGAAACTTCTTTCAATAATTCCCATGAGCGTAGGTGTTGTTAGATCACCCGAACTTCTCGGCTGGATGGCGGGAAATCACAAAAATTTGCTATTGAGTCCACGTGGCGTGAATGCGGTTAACGATTGTACCTGAAAAATAGAAATGGGATCAGCTGTCAAACTTCGTGACGTTTCTCTGGTTTTTCACGCAAGCGAATTGTTGAAATAATGACATGGTGGGTGAGAGATAATATTATAATCTTTAAGATGCGCGTTAGACCATACGCCGTGCCGATTTCCCGGTTTATTAAAAAATAGTTTGCCAGACAACGAAACATACGCCCACACAGCAGCTAAATCGTCCGGGCAGTCAACAAGATTTGTCGCATATTAAGTAATTATCAGAAAATCATTAGAATTTGTTTGGTTTTTATAAAGTTCTGTCCCATGCTAACGTTTAGTATACGAAACATTTAATATTATGGATTTAGCTGTTCAGTTATCGATTTTCAAGAATATCACACTCAACCATCCTTAAATGTAACGGGGATATAGTCAAACGGTTTTTTTTTTAATTCGGAATAAAATTGTGACCTCCATATATAGGGTCCACACGGTAAAAACATGATTTTTCTCCAATCAGGAAGTTATGGTCCAATGTGCCCGAATATCGAAAGGACCCGCGATCTTTGGGTTATAAACTTACATTTTCAATTTCATCAAAATGGGATTAAAATTGTGACCTCTACAGGATCCACAACCTTGATATATCATATTTTTACACTATTCGCGTATTAGCGGCAGCCGTTTTGTCCGGCAGTTTTGGTCCGACGTTCATGAAATTCAAACCGAAAATTTATTACCGTGAAACGCTGATATAATCAAACGTGTTTTTTTTAAAAATCAGGTAATAATTGTGACCTCCAGTCTGACCACAAGATAATAAAGGCGATTTTTCGTATAATCATAGACCATAATTCAGGAAGTTACCATCCAATATGCGCAAATATCAAAAGGTCTTTTGGTTATAAACATGTATTTCAAGTTTCATCAAAATTTAAAATTCTGACCTCTATAGGGTCCACAACCTTGATATACCATATTTTTACACCATTCGCGTACAAACGGCAGTCGTTTTGTTTGTCAATTTCGATCCGTATTTCACGAAATTCAAACTCAACCTAAATTACCCTGTAACGGTGATAAAATCAAACGGTTCTTTTTTAAATCAGGTATAATTTTGACCTCCAGAGGGACCACAAGCTTAAAAAAGGCGATTTTTCGAACAATCAGGGGTTATAATTCAAAATGTTATGATCCGATGGGCACAAATATCGACAGGAACTAAGATCTTTGGGTTATGAACATACATGTCAAGTTTCATCAAAATCTGTTCAAAATTGTGACCTCTATAGGGTCCACAACCTTGATCTAACATATTTTCACACTATTCGCGTACAAACGGCGGCCATTTTGTCCGTCAATTTTAGTCCGATTTTCAGGAAATTCTATCTCGATCTCCATAACCATGTAACGTTGATATAATCAAACGTTTTTTTTTTTACATCGGATAACAATTTTGACCTCCAGAGGGACCACAAGCTAAAAAGGGCGATTTTTCGGACAATCGGGGCCATAATTCAGAAAGTCACTATGCGATGGCCGCAAATATCGACAGGAACCAAGATCTTTGGGTTATAAACCTGCATTTCAAGTTTCATCCAAATCGGTTCAAAATTGTTCACAAGCTAATAAACATGATTTTTCGTACAATCAGAGGCCATAATCCATGACGTTACAGTCTGATACATGCCAATATATCGACAGGAACCGAGATCTTAGGGTGATAAACCTATATTTTAAGTTTCTTTGAAATCGGATAAAAATTGTGACCTGTAGACTGTTCACAAACAATTGTGGGCGCACGGACTAACAGAGGCGACGACAATATACGTCCACATGAAAATGTGGGCGTATAAAAATGAATTGATTTATATTGGATTGTATGCTATTCTGTAGTTGCCATTAGCTAGACAAATAGAAAAACAGAGAGATATAAATTGTATAAAATCATCAATATACCACTGATTTATAATAAATATAATAGTGCAACTGATTGTTTTTAATAAAGGTGTGTGAGTATGTATAATTTCTGAGGTAAATGATATTTTGAGCTAGCTGCCATTCAGCTAAGAACTACATGCCATACCCATTATTGATAAGATGCAATCAACCAAAAACACACAGTCGTTGATTATTGGAACTGATACCCAACTAGTGGTACGCGGAATTAATCAAAAACACAACAATCGTTTATTATTCGAAGCTGATAATCAAAAACAAACAATCCTTTATTATTTGGAACTGAGAGTGGTATGCGAAATCCACGAAGAACAGTGGATCTTCCGGAACTGATAACCGACTTGGTGTATTGGAAATTCAACACGACACCGCAGTTGAGCTTATGGAATTGATAATCGACTTGTGGTATGAACAATTCACCACAGCAGTTGATCTTCTGGACCGATAACCGATGATTAGAACATCGCAGTGTTAATTACGATTCGGAAGTGATGTTTACATATTCTTCCATGTCAGATTAAAATAAGAATATTCCAGTGACGATCAGAGAATCCTCAAGTTTCTGTATTAATTTGTCAAGATGTATTTTAGAAGATGGAAGAATTTTTTCATGGTCTTGTATTCCACTGTTTCGATGACTGAAAGTATTTTTGGTAACCAATCTGGAGATGGTGTTATCCATACAACAGTCTTTTACTCTTCTATGTTACATATCTCGACAATTATTGAAACTTTACGATGGCGGAATGTTTTTATTTTTTATGGCACTGGTGACGACAAATTAGTAGCAAATATGATGGAGGCGTTAGAGAGGCGACACGAAGAATTACTTTTAACAGTTTATGACGTAACAGAGATGACCCAAACTTCAATTTACCAACTCTTTATACGTTTATATCCTACGGATAATACTGAATTTCACGCCATTATGGTTTTACAAAACACAACTACACAATTTTTAAAAGCCGTTGATAATGTGGACAATATTTCTAACAAGACCACTAACTACCAAACTAACTCACAATGGATTTTATTAACTACAGCTGATCCTAAAGATGGGATGCTCGACTTGAAATTACAACTAAAACATGTTATTGTTGTATATGATTACGACACCAGGATTTATCCGTTTGTTTTAATCCATGGATTGAAGTCGGAAATCAAATGTTTGGAGATTAACAGTACGGATGTTTCAAAATTGGACGACACTCAAAATATAATAAGTGTAGACGATCAGATGAAATGTAGAGCAACTGAACTTTATCCTAATTCAAACTTTAAATTGAATGGCCGGCATCTAAAAATAGGTACAGTTATAACAGAATTTTTCCAACATAAAATAATTGAAAATCTCGCGGATATCCTTGCCGAGAAACTTAACTTTACATACACATTTGTTCAGCCACAGGACTTTCGATATGGTGGAAAAGCTAATGGTGTGTGGCAGGGGCTGGTAGGACAACTGGTTCGAACGGAAGTAGACTTGGTTTTAGCCGACTTCACCATTACCAAAGAAAGACTTGAAGTTATTGACTACATACTTCCGGCTTTCTTCAGTCAGAGTCTTGGCGTGTTATATTTAAAAGGTGTAGACACAGAAAGTAATTGGATCAAAATCTTCAGACCTCTTCATCACGTTGTTTACATCTGCATCGTTGGAACCATTTTATTCGTTGGTATATTTATGTCTATGCTACGGAAGTCAGAGACCAATGAAAATGGCTCAACTAGCTTCAGGGTAGACTTTTCGCAGTTTGCGAACATACTAATATTTTTAATCAGCTTTATGTGCGTGAGAGGCAATGGTATTTGGCCAAATGCTGCATCAACAAGAATACTGGTTTCTTTCTTCTGGATGTTTTGTGTTGTGATAACTGGTGTTTACGTTGGAAATCTGACGGCAAAACTTTCAGAAACGAAGTTAAAGAAACCATTTAATAGTCTTGAAGAACTTGTTGAACAGCCTGACTGGAAGTGGGGTTTAATCGGTGAGTCATTAAATCAAAAATATATCCAGGATTCGAATGTTGAGATATTCAACATTATTTGGAATGGAATAGTTGCGTTTAACAAGACGGATGCGACTGTGTTAAACCCAGATCCTGGATTCCACGTTAATCGCTTGATGAACCCAGGGGAAAAGTATGCATTTATCATTCTGGATCCTAAATATTATGTGTTCAGTAGAAACGATTGTCTCCTGAATTCAGTGGAAGGTGTAATATCCTCTTTACAGTTAGCTATTGGGATTCCTAAATTATCTTATTTAAAGTCTGATTTGGAACGGATAATGTGGAAATTATCTGATAATGGTTTCCTAAAACTGATGGATGATATACGATATAGGGATAACCGTCCTTCTACATGTAAAACTGTTGATAATAATCGAGTCATGACTCTCGAAGATATGAAAGGTGTTCTATTGGTGGTATGTTTCGGAGCCGGCCTATCAATTATTGTCCTGGTCATGGAATATTTTCAAAATAGATTTTATCTGAAAACTACACATACCTGATTTTTCACACAAAGTAGGAGACAATTAAAATGAGTCTGTCGGCCTGTCAGTCACACCTTTTGGACATAATGTCCTAGTTTGTGTTGAGAGGACAACAAATCCCAATCTGTCTACCTATCTTTCGCCCTCTCACGTTATACATATATTCATCGATGAACGATCCTTGAAATGGAATGTAAAATGGAATAATCATTACATGAACTTCTCAATTCGCTAAACTATTAAATTAATAATACCATATATGCAGTGTAGTATCCTCTTTAATCTCTTTAGCCTTGCGAACCATTAATAACTAATTATTATGAAACATTAAATTTGTAACCTACGAAACAGTTTTAACTTACGAGAGTAGGGTCGCCTGTCCAATCTCGTGGGTTTTCTCCGGTTTCCGCCCACTGCTAAAGACCCCTACGCGCAGGCGAATCATTGAAATAAAATTAAACCATATGTTAGTCCCGAAATGACCTAGTTTGTGTCGAGTGAACGTTAAACCACATCTATCTCTCTCCCTCTCTTTTAACTTACGAAACATTCCATCGAAGAGCCTTATGAGTAGCTATAAGGCTACAGTGATCAGTGTTATGATAAATGTTTTATCTGAACTCAGTACAATGGAAATCGCCAAACTTTGTACAAATAATGTCAGCAATGATCAGGTTATACTCTGTGATGCCTTATTGTGTTGTATCGTGTTCTCTTTACAAAACAGTTCATATAACAATATGAAAAATGCAGTGCTTGGCTTTTATACAATGGAGAACTTTTGTAAAAGCAAATCATTTACTGGAGTAAATGTAACAGTCAACTGATAAGCGAGAAAGCCAAGAGAAAAGAATCATTTTTATGTTCGGAGGGAGAAGCCCATGTTTTTGACATCATTAATGCAATCGACAAATTAGATGAGTCAGATACCATGATGCCTCAGTTTACAGTGGATGCATTTGAGCTTGGAAATATACACAGGGCTTATCGATAGCAGAGAGACTGAATGGTCTAGAAACAAAAATGATTAATCGTCTAGAAACTCTGGATCAAACAATCTGCGAAAATATATCTATTAAAGATTCGACTTGATAAACTAAATAATCCTATCGCGCAAGTTTTAGGAGGATACCGTCCGTTTACCATATGTCAAAGACAAACCTGGATAAGCAATACAGATCAGAGTTTTTTAAGCTTATGAACATAGTGGATATATTTTACCCAGGGTTATTGGCCCTTGTAGTCGCAAAACCCTCTGCATGAGAGTATTAGGCTGTTGCCCGGATTTGCGTTTTAATGTGTCAAATTGAAATGTTAATTTTCAATCATAATGGTATAAGTTGTCCTTTCCCAGATGCGTCATTTTAAGAATCTCATATAATACGGTTGGTTATACCTGCATTTATAACCGTACAGACGAAGCAACAATCTCTCGATATTTTAACCGGTAAAAACTATTATCAATATTTTTATTGATAAAACTAGAGATAAGGCTACCTCAGTAGATAAACAGCGATTGTATTCCATAGCGGTATCGTCTTTCCGTACTTTGCGTGATAAAGACAGAGAAATCATAGAGGTAACATCGTACAATATTTATCAGTAATTATACACCAATAGAATATATATTATATATATATATAATCTGAAGTTGGAACAGAATTGAACTGCCAGATCGATCACAATTTCACAACAGTATTGAACTGCCAAATAGATCATTATCTAACAATAGTATTGAATAACTATACAGATTATCGACCTCGGGGTTTTCTCCTGGTCATATTGAACTGCTAGATAGATCATAATCTCAAACAGTATTGATCCAACGGCTGCCATGCAGGATACGCCCACGTTTGCGAGAGATGGATAGAGAACAAGCTAAACAGAAAGTGATTTTCCTCACAATCAAGGGCTATAATTCATGAAGTTACAATTTGATGTGCGCAAATATCGAAAGGAACCAAGATCTTTGTGTTATAAAATGCATTTCAAGTTTCATTAAAATTGTGACCTCTACAGGGTTCACAACCTTGATATATATTTTACACTATTCGCGTGCAAACGGCGGCCATTTTGTCCGGCAATTTTGGTCTGATTTTCAAGACATTCGAACTCAACCTTCATTACGGTGTAACAGCGATATAATCAAATGTTGTTTAAAATTGGATAATAAATGTGACCTAGAGAGGGACCACAAGCTAAAACAAATGTTGGCTAACTATACAAATTACAATCTCACTCCAACCTCGTGGGTTTGCTCCGGGTCTTCCGGTTTCCTCCCAATGCTAAAGACCCCTACGATTGACGATGTGTTAGTCCCAAAACGACCTAGTTTGTTCCGGGTGGATGTTACCCCCTCCCCTCTCTCTCTTGAATAACTTTTATCACAGTATAGATCCAATTGTTATGTCCACAGATTACAATCTCGTGTAGTACCTTTGAAATATATTCGCATATCTTAGTCGTCAAGATCTGAAATCTTACCAAATCTTAGTATAAATAGATGGCCAGGCCAAATTTTCAATTCAGCGGTTTATACTTTCTATTCACATTCAGGAAAATAAAAATATTTTCAAAAAAAAAAAAAACCCGCCTTGTTACATTCTTAGTAAAATGAATTTAACATATAAAGAAGATACATCCCTAATATTTGAGACCTTGAAATTGATACAAATGGATCGCAAAGCATATTGACACTGTTTGATGTTTATTTTGTACACGATTAACAGTCCATTTGCTGATTACACTATTTTAACTATAACGTTTTTTAGGACTTCGAATTTTGTCAAATGGTTTGGATTGTTCGTACTTGGTTTTATTTTATTGTTATGTGAATGTTTATAAACTGGTTTACATTCAGTCGTTTCCATTTTGTCTCTTAATTTCAAATCAGTATGATCAGAATGGTAGAATATATCTAGCCCCGTTCCTTGCTACCAATGATAAAATGTTTATTTTGTTTTAAATATTGAATATCAGAAGCCTATCCTTTCCCGGTAAGATCACAGTATCAATGTTGATAATCGTGTTTTCAATGTCAAAGATGATGTTGAGTGAAAGACTTAGTTAATTTAACTTTCTAAAATTTACGTAGTGACAAAAACCTTCAGAGTGTTCGGATTAACACAATAATTCCTAAGAGAGAGAGAGAGAGAAGTGGGGTTTAACGTCCACTCGAAACAAACTAGGTCATTTTGGGACTAACATGAGCTTCTTACAGAGGGCGTCCTTACTTGAGTAAATTATTGATAAATAGATGCGCATAGTAGTTGTATTTGTATTCCACTTGATCAGTCCAATTAGGGTTTACTTTTGTCATTTTAGACAATACTGGATTGTATACTAACCCACGCTTCCCAATCAAACATGTATTATGTCTAATGGTTTACATTGTTCGTACTTGGTTTTATTTTATTTTTATATTGACATAAAACATAATAAAATACACAAAGTCAATGTATGTTTTATAAGATGTGTTTAACATGTTGGGAGGTTGGGATGACCTAGTGGTCTAGAGTGCCGCGCTTCGACCTCTAGCTGGCCGGTCACCTCTGCCTTGCGGCTGTGGTTTCGATCCCTGGTGTGAGCGTATGTGGCATGGAGATAGGGGCGCCTTCTCAACCTCGTGGGTTTCCTCTGGGCATCCCGGTTTCCTTCCTCCCGCTGCTAAAGACCCCTACGCGCAAGCGAATTATAAAACAAAATTAAACAATATGTTAGTCCCGAAATTACCTACTTTGTGTCGAGTGGACGTTAAACCCCATTTTTTTTTTCTCTCTCTCTCTCTCATTTTGCGGGGGGGGGGGGGGGATGAAAGTGATATCAGAGAGCGGGAGAACCGAAACCACGACAACTGACATACCCTATTCTACAGATAAAATCTAAATTTTAGTAGATACCTTAATTTTGATTGGCTAAGCACTAAAATCAATCTTATCTAATCAAATTACCAAAATTTGTATTTTATCTTAGTTTAAATTTCGTGAAACAGGTCCCTGTTATTTGTAACAGTATTTTGGTTATTACAGAGTCAACTTCGTACATATATGGTTTATTTACAGCGGGAACAGAATATTAAATAGATACATAAATACAACAATACTACACAAACTACACTATTACTATACTGGAACAATTACTACGACAGGAACACATCTAACCATATTGAATCTACCATTCCGCCCGTCTGCCAAAGGAAGCGGCTGAACTCAAGCGAGTCCATACGCCGGTCTCTGCCGTCTCGTCGTATGCTCTCTCTTTCTCTCTGGTTGTCTAGCTGTGAGTAAACTACTGTATATAACGCCTTCAACACTTAGGGAAGATGGACAGGAGGGATCATCAAATAAGGATGTTCTGCCGCGTGTTTGCATTGATCATATGTAGCTCAAATTTTCGTTGGACTGAATGCTTTTCATTACAGACAGGCGAGCAAATGGCCATGACTTTGCGCTAAAATTTGTATGAGGTTGACCACCAAAATTTTGAGATACCCAAACTTGAAGAAGCTACTAAAAACATGTAACTAGTTGCTGTACATATCACCGTAGCAAACCTCATAACTCCGTTATCCTTCCGCCTCAAAATCATGAATATTTACCAAAACCTTGCAGAAAATATTAATTCAAACCCTTTGTGTCCATTCTAGACCAAAAATAAACAAAAATGGGCATGCAAAAGGGGAGAAAAGAGAAGGAGAGGGATTTGCTATGAATAGACGAACTACAATGGTACACGAGATGGCAAAATTTAATGGTGGTCTGCATCCTGTTGTCTTTGGGCATTCTGGAGTTATCTCGCTTATAATATTCCAGTCGCCAAGAATGAAATGAAATGCGGTTAAAATGAAATGAAATGGAGAGAGAGAGAGAAATGGGGTTTAACGTCCACTCAACACAAACTAGGTCATTTCGGGACTAACATATGGTTTAATTTTATTTCAATAATTCGCTTGCGCGTAGGGGTCTTTAGCAGTGGGAGGTAACCGGAGTGCCCGGAGGAAACCCACGAGGTTGAGAAGGCGCCCCTATCTCCATGCCACATACGCTCACACCGGGGCTCGAAACCACAGCCGCAAGCCAGAGGTGACCGGCCCGCTAGAGTTCGAAGCGCGACACTCTAGACCACTAGGCCATCCCAACCCCCCGAAATGAAATGGAGTTTAACGTCCTACTCTTTTGCACCTAACCTGGGCTAATAGAAGACGGGCATACGCCATACAGTGTGCTATGAGGGAACTTTGCCCGGGCAGCGGCGCTACGGCCTACTCATATATCGAATTTCAGCTGCCAAGGGATCATTTACGTGCACTCCAATGTGTACACGGGACCTCGGTTTTCGTCCCATCCGAACGACTAGGCAGCTGTCCTTGTCAGGCCCTCCTTCTGCAGAAATTGGGTTTAAGGCCTTACTGTCTTCTGACTGGACTGATGCTACTAGATAAGGGGAAACGTAAAATAAAATAGAAATAGTCTGCCCAATCCTTTTATTAATTCTTTAATTTATAAAAACATGGTAATTCACAGACTTTTTCTCGTTTTCTCTTATCTAGTAAAAGTCCATTATTTTTTGAATTGTCAGATATCCTCGCACAGTCTCGTATAATAACTTTTGGTCTTAGCCCGTGTGTCTGCTATCATTTCAGAAGTTATAAAGAAGGTTAACTCGGATTTTCCTTTGCGTTCGTCACTTGCGGTTTATGAAATCTTCATTACGCATCTATCGTCGCAATGATTAGTGTTACAATTATATTTGGAACATATTTAACAGTTCTATCACATATGCTATAATGACACCAATATAGTCCTTTAATTTTAAGATACATTACGGCAGATTAGAACTGTCAGTTCTCGCTATTATAGTTAAACACAGGGGGAGATGCTGAAAAATTCAGTAAAATTGCTTCACTCTAAACCAAGAAAATCTTATTTTAAAATCATCACGATAATTAACAAAGTCTCGATTATCCACGTTTGCGTTTAATCATCATGGTGCGGATTCAAACCCAATGGAAATCGGGCATATAAGATGGCATCGAGACTTTATCGTGATCTCGATAGTTAATTAATTTCTAATTAAAACTTATTACAGCATATCAGTGGCAGAAATGAAATTAAATGAAATGGGGTTTAAGGTCCTACTGTTCTGCTACGAGCATCAATAGGCAGATTTAGCTTATATAATGTATGCTTAACCAAAGCACCCTACTACTACCGCGAGCCGTGTAATCTCTGCAAAACAAAAATTGATTTCTAAACTCTACATACTTCCAGCCACACACTTCACACTTTGCGCTCTAGGTAAACAGACGCTCTTTTAGCATAGACATATTATATAAAATTGTTTATAAAACTGTTTATAAATGTCTGGCAACAAATAGACAATCTGGAACGAATTAAACATAGTGCAGGTGCTCGGTATTATAAATCCACCTCGTCTATATAAAGCAATACATTACGCCCAGAGTTAACATATCATATTACAACATATATACCCCTTTTGTTTTTAAACATAACATTTGGAACCACTCAACATATATTGGTTAGACTTATAACTAGTTTTATATAAATAAAATTTCTCTTCTCGACTTTAACTAAGTGGCCTCGACGTGATCCATGATGGGTTTTGACGTTGATGTGGCACAAGCTAATAACATGTCTGTATTAGCTTTCAATAGATAATGCTTTATACCGTGGCACGCAGATGAATGTTGGTTGTGGGTCGTTCCGAGACTGCAGGCCTGTGTTCAAGTTGGTGAAATAAAATGGAGTTTTATTACCTACTGCTCTGATCCTATGCGGGGCTAACGAAGACGGACATGCGCCATACCGTGTGCTATGGGGGAAATCGTGCCAAGGCAGCGGCACTATGGCCTACTTTTATGCCCAATTCTAACTACATTGTTACGTGCACGCCAATGATACATTTGGCCTCGGTTTTTCGTCCCACCCGAACGACTGTCCTTGTTCGATCCCTGCTTTGGTCGAGAAAGTTCATCGGGATTCTCCGAAGTGGTATCCCCGTGAAGGCGGTGTAGGACGCAGGGCATGACCAGGAACAACGTATAGCCGTTCATTAGCCCAATTGTTTCGATGCCTGGTGTAAGCGTATGTGGCATGGAGATAGATGCGCCTTCTCAACCTCGTGGATTTCCTCCGGGCACACGTAACACAGCTACTCTTTAAGGGGGGGGGGGGGGTAGCCAAGTGGTTAGCATGTGCATGCTATATCATAAAGCCTGTCATTTAGTCAACTGGCGTGGTTTCGAAACCCATGTTGTACGTGACAAGGACTAGGGGCGCCTGTCCAACCTCGTGGGATTTCTCCGGGTACTCCGGTTTCTTCCCACAGCTAAAGACCCCTACGCACAAGCGAATTATTGAAATAAAATTAAACCATATGTTAGTCCCGAAATGACCTAGTTTGTGTTGAGTGGACGTTAAACCCATTCTCTCTCTCTCTCTCTCTCTCTCTCTCTCTCTCTCTCTCTCTCCCTCTCTCATTAGCCAAATTGGAACAGAACAGTAGGGCGTTAAACGCCATTGCAATAACAGAAAACATTATGTAGACATAGTGATCATTGCTTAAATTCCAAACAAAAGTACATATTATAATGAGAATGACTGGAAGTCAAAATAATATTTACATATTACACACCATGACATTAATGAGAGTTGTTGAAAAAATTTAAACAATATTTATATTAACGCATACCAGGCAGATTGGATATATATATTAAAGGGGCACCGTCACCCCTTGAAGGGATGTTTCTTTATTTATTAACTCGATTACCCCTAAAGATATAAACTAGATATATACAATAAAGGGACACCCCTTGAAGGAATAATTCGTGATTTGTTAAGAATGTTTTCATTTATAAATGCTAAAAGTGAAATATCGGTATATAGCTAAACGTAAAAATAACCATGAAAATTTAATTCAAATAAATGGCAAAATATACCTACCTATCTTCTTTGGTGGGCATTTAGTAATTGAACATATTAACACAGCGTACATTTTTGTGGATACACTGAATTTATTACTAAGCGATGTTTAGACGAAGATACTCTCGTCTTTATCAAGCCAATAGTACAGGATAAAGGCGAGCGTATCCTCGTCGAAACGTCGCTTTGTATTAAACTTAGTAATTGTGTATCCATAAAATTGTACCTAGTGATACTCCTATATACCCAGTTGATCTAATCATTTTGTCGGATATTTAGAAACGGTTTGTGTGTGGGTGGGTGGGGGGGTAGCACAGGAGAACTTGTGGGTGGACACGTAGTCGAAATGAAATGAGATTTAACGATTTACGTTTCTCCGCCGTTTATTCTAATGAAAATATGTCAGTTCGAATCTGATCAAAGACAGAGACGAGTTAGACAACAACCCCCGCTATCCAGTTATAATATAAAGGTTACATGATCAATGTTCACTGGAAACGTTGAAGATCGACTGATTACTCTATTTAAGTTGGAAGTGAAGCTCAATATCAAGTGTGTGGGTGGGACGTGGGGGATGAATGGATAGTTAGCGAGTGGTCGCTTTATGATACGGTCTGCCGTTAATTCAAATGGTGTGGTTTCGAATCCTCGTTTGTACATGGCGACCTCGTGGGTTTTCTCTGGGTCCTCCGGTTTCCTTCCACTGCTAAAGATCCCTATGCTCAAGCTAATCATTGAAATAAAATTGAACCATGTGTTTGTCCCAAAATGACCTAATTTGTGTTGAGTGGACGTTAAACCCCATTTTCTCTCTTTCTCTCTATCTCTCTCCCGACATCAAGTCAACTAACTCTGTGTCAGTTCGCCCTTTTGTTGGTAGCATATGGTCCCAAGACGATTACCACATATATTGAGAAATCGCGCCGATTGTTTTATTACCGTATCAAACAATCCTGGTTATAAATACAATAGGACGATATAACCTTGCGGTGTATAAATCTGAACGATTATTGTAACCTTACGGCTTACAGACTCATTAATCGGTAATAAATCCACGGGTATTGAAAGCCGCTGGCAGGACGAAATCAGATCACGCTCATTTTGTGACGACGTAAGCGACTAGTAGTGGGAACACCACTTCAGTAAGTAAGACCATGTGTTGCACGACTGGCCAATACTTGTTCCAGTAGGCTTCTTATACAAATGTGATGTTTCGTGCGACCAAGCAAGCCATCGTTCTTAAAGTCATTATATATCTACGGTGGAGCTAGCATAATTAATATTTAATGGACGTTGTGTTGCCGTTTGGATTAAATCATGCCCCGGATACCTTCTATAGCATGCTAAAACATTGAGACTTGAGAAGGATTTTGATGTAGACATTGGATCATATGTTAACCAGCTACAGTGGTTCTTTCTTCAACATTGGCATCGTAAGTAGACAATATTATTGTGTTTAGTTAGACATCGGTACATTGAGACGAGAGTCTACCGCATTAATAGCTGTAAAAATGTCGATGTGTTGTCTTGATACAGAACCAAAGGTTTCTATATTTACACCGAGTGTAATTAGTAAGATCTTGTGATTGACTGATTGTAATGTAAAGATATTTTGTAGACGAGGTTAGGCGGTGCGTAATGAAAAACAGGAAAAGGCGGGACAAATCCGGTGCCAGTGATGACGTGTGCCATATGGAAATAAAGGCACCGACATGAACACCAAGAAATGTCAATTTTAAAATGAGATTAGCTTTAATGTCTAACTTTATTGCACTCGATGATCTAAAGCAGTGTGTTATGGGGGTAGATTTGATATGAAATGGGGTTTTAATGTTTTACTATTTCGCATCAGATGGGATAATGTTTTACTATTTCGCATCAAATGGGATAATAGGCCATGCTGTGTGCTTTGAGAGGAAGTTTTGAATATGAAATTTCGTGATTTGAATGAAACCTCGCTTAATCACTTTCTGTTTGTGCAAGTCATTTTATCAGCGTTTCATTTCATCTCTGTAACGAGAGCCACAATGGTTCAGTGATTAGGACGATATCTAGCTATACAGATCCCGGCTTTGTTACCATTGTTGGCCAAGAAAATTCCTCGGAAATTCCAAGGTTGCTTTTCCTTTGTCAACAGTGCCTGTTGTTTGGGTGGTATGGAAAACCAAAGTCCCGTGTACACGTTGGAATGTACGTAAAAGATCCCCCTGCGGATGTCGTCTACGAGGCAGGGTAGCATATGCTTTATCGTTCTAATCACCCAAGGTTCACCGATTTAATTTACTATCTGTCAGTGACATTGGTTTTACTTATGTTTATTGATGTGATTTTGTTCAGGACGCTGTCAGGGCAAACTTTCCATTGTATCGTGTATGCCTGTTTTCATTAGTCCAGTCGGAGTTGGACAGGTCATGTCATGATGATGTTTGTCTCGTTGAGATCACTAAGTGAGTTTAGCTGGTGCCATATAACCCGATTGGAGCTGGCATGTCGTTTCGTTTATTTGATTTATCACAAACATATCGCCAGTTATCTAGTGTAGACTGTAATAAACGTGGCAGGGTATGCTTACACTCCTATTATCTACTCCTACTGAAGACTGTAATACACGTGGCAGGGTATGCCTACATCCATATCTTGCTATGTTTTCATGTAGTGAACAACTTGTTGTTGTATACGTGTATTTAGACGTCCCAAATATAGAATATTAATCATGGCCGATCGATAATTAGGTCAAATATGGCGATAGAAAGTCATAAATCAGAGATAAGCGCATTACCTTGGGCTTAAAACATTTCTCACTTTTATAACATCAATATACTGATTACTTCACTTTCACGACTTTTATATTCTAAATTTCTACTTTACGATTATAAAGAGAGCAACAGAAGTGGGGTTTAGCGTGTACTGGAAACAATCTAGGTTATTTCGGGACTGACATATGGTTTTGGTTAGCACCGGAAGGTAACCGGATGGTCTGGAGAGGACCACGCCTGACAACAGACCCTTTGAATCAATGGCAGAACTTAAGGTCTAAAGCGCGTGGTTAAGACTAATTGGTTCCTTCCTAGTCACCCCCTACAGCGAATTATTGAAATAAGAATGAACCATATGTTAGCCCCGAAACGACGTAGTTTGTTTCGGGTAGATGTTACCCTCTCCCTCTCTCTCCCTCTCTCTATTGCTCACCCATCCCCCGCCATTAACAGTGACGTGGTAAAACATGTGCTTCTAAACCGTTAAAGTGAAGTTATAATACATGTGCTACTATCTGCCAAAGAGAAATCTGTAAATTACATTAGAATAACTTAAAAAGAAAACGGATATCGAATTACTGTGAAGTAAGCCGGTTCTCTAGGGGAGTTTTAATAGGATGTGTGAAATGCGATTCCTTTTGTTAGGTGCTATACGT
This sequence comes from Patella depressa, assembly GCA_948474765.1. Lineage (NCBI taxonomy): Eukaryota > Metazoa > Mollusca > Gastropoda > Patellidae > Patella > Patella depressa. Next base: position 2,868,913 of record OX419720.1, read on the forward strand.
AGACATATTTTACATACCATTGACTTCCATCACCCCAACCGTAGAGTGAATACGCCAACAGCTGCTTCCAGTTTTAAACTCTCAAGGGCACAGAAAACACAAGTTAAATTTGAACTGATAACAGACAGTTGAAATACATGTTGGTATTAATAGTATAATAGCAACATGATATCGAACGTCCACAGAATATCAGATTTCATACATACAAAATTACAAATGAGTTAAATAGCGGAGAGAAGGAGAGAGAGAAAGCGGGAGGGGGAATAACGGTTATTTGAGAGCATGGGCTGGCCTGGGGGCTGCACTTTGGGTATAGAGTAGTTAGCGGGGAGGGGGGGGGGCAATGTTATCAGAGAGAATGGAGTAAAAGGCCATGTGAGTATTTCTGTTCAAAAAGAAAAACCCGCGTGAAACTCAACAGTCGAATCAATTAGTTTTAGGAGCCTATATATTCTAGTGATGATCTGACCCGGATCAAATCCCATCGATCTAGTCGTTTCCACATCCAGACAAACTTGAAACCAGTATTATTTTCTTGTCAGTCCTGTAACAATAATAAACTATTATCAAAGATAATGCTAGATAACAAAATGACTAACGTGTTGCTTGACTTATCGATGCGGGATATCGTCATATCGCGTTCTTAATGACCGGTCAGTTGATCAAGGGGTCATATAATTGTTTATAGGGCTAGTTTATAAGTATTTAGCTAACACATGTGTCCACTAGTTTAGTGAGAATATTGACCAAATGGGGCGTGGGTTGCTAGAGGAAATTATTTATTGGGGGTCAATCGAAATAAACCGGTATATTGAAGTGACCGATATTATTAATGTGTAGTAAACGTCGTGTATCTGAACTAGAATGAAGAGTCATGACCAATAGTATTTAATATAGTTTGCATTGGTGGAATTTATTCAGAGAGAGAGAGTGTGTGAGAGAGAGAGAGAGAGAGAGAGAGGGGGGCACATATGATTCAATGTAACAGGTCATCATCTACGTATTTAATCGTCCTAAATTTCAGGTTTCCTCCCACTGCTTAAGATCCCTACGCGCAAGCGAATTATTGAAATAAAATTAAAAACCATATGTCAGTCCCGAAATGACCTAGTTTGTGTTGAGTGGACGTTAAACCCCATTTCTCTCCCTCTCATCCTAAATTTTAACCGTTTGATAGCCCTGTGTTCATTAGCCCAGTCGGAGCAGAACAGTATGCCATGTAGTGTTCTGTGCAGTAAATTTTGCCCGAGCAGTGGCACTATAACCCACTCGTATACCGAATTCCAACTTCTAGGGATCTTTTACGTATACGCTCATGTATACACGGGTCCTATACGAACGACTAGATAGTTCTGCACCATGTTGACAAGGGGATGCATCACCGGAAAAACCCGATGGGCTTTCTCGGCCAATGCAGGGGTCGAACACGCTACACTCCAGGCTAGCGAGCAAGCGTCCTACCACTTAGTCACTACACACTGGAAACATTTAATAACATCCATATTGGAACATGATCTACTTTGCTGGAATATATTGTCAGAGATCAATATTCAATAAGTCTGATTGATTTATTATAAGATTTAATTAAAATAGACAGAATGTTCAATATTATATAGTAGCCAGGCTTTCATTACAAAATCAATAACAACCTAAGATCGATATAGTCACTTGCGAGATTACCCAAATTCTGATCGATATCTCAATAAACGTTAAATATTCGGTTAACGTATTACCTATAAAATCTCGTAGAGAGAGCCCACCATATCATAAGCCCTGTTTTATTACCCCATTGTCCATGGTGTGTACGTCCAATTATCATACTAGAAGACCATTTATAGCTGGTGGCCATATTATATGGTGATATATGTCACAAACTAGAAACATAGTGGACAGGTCCGTCCAGGAGCCTGGTAGTATGCTTGTTTATTTTATGTTTATATCACAAGATGTCAATCTGGAGGTGTCGAGTTCAACATCAGACAAACAAGTGCTGTTTTGTTTTTAAGGAATAGAATACATTAATAACACCCTACACACAGAAAAATAGAATGATGTTTTTTTTTTGTTTGTTATATGAAGCCATGCTGACGACTTAATAAATATCACGCCATTCGTCACGTCGACCTGTTGTTGAATGGAAACCACGCCGCGTTGTCCCCCACCATCTCGATCCCTATTATGCAGTTATAGGGTTATGGTGAGAGAGAAATGGGGTTTATCGCCCACTCGACACAACTAGGTCATTTTGGGACTAACATATGGTTTAATTTTATTTCAATAATTCGCTTGTGCGTAGGGTTTTTAGCAGTGGGCGGAAACCGGAAGGCCCGGAGAAAAGTCACGAGTTTGAACAGGCGACCCTACGTACAGTCGGGGAATCAAAACCACGCCAGTTTACTCAATGGCAGATCTTATGATAACATTCCGAATTCCATCTCTTAACAAGTTTTTTGTAGGTGCACACCAATGTGTACACGAGACTTCAATTATTCGTCCCATTCGAATAACTAGACACTTTCCTTGCCAGGCCCCCATCCTGCACCACTGACAATGGGAAACCACACAGGAGAATTACTGGGAACGTTATGGACCAGCACCGGAATCGAACTCTGGACCACCTGGTTACTGAGACACCGCGACTCAGTCCTGAAATGGAAATGGCGATCAGCGACTTGGAGACAAAACAACTGAGTGTCCAGTAAAACTGTTATTAAGTTGTCGTGATACTCAATCAAACCAATATCGATCTATTTTGTTGGTGTTCTGTCTTCTGGGTTACATATTAACGATAGACTTGCTAAAATCTTGCTACACTCTATTTTATTCACGAGATGTGCCTTTACCAATGATTAATTCCCTGTTCCATATAAAAGTCAAATCAATTAATTACAAGGTACCGTTTCATTATAGTTACCAACATCAATATTAGATGACGGATTCCACTTATAGTTTCCCGAAACGAAAATGTCAATTCCTTTCTTCCGTATTTATAGCATAGGATGAAACATTCCGCCGAGACCAGTATCGATGCGCTTGGAAGCCACTGTGGCTCAGGGAGTAATACGCTGGCTCGCTAACTTTGAGGTCGTGGGTTCGATCTCGATGTTGGCCGAGAAAGTTCATCGGGATTTTATGACGTGGTTTCCACTTGTTAGTGGTGCAGGACAGCTGTCTAGTCGTTCGGATGGGGCGAAAAACCAATGTCCCATGTACACATTGGCGTACACGTAAAACACCCCCTTAACAGTTGGAATTCGATATAAGAGTAGATCGTGGCGCCGCTGTTGTCCGGGCATGGTGTATGTCCGTGTTCATTAGCCCACTGGGAACGGTAAACGTTTTTTTCCGTCCGCCGGAGCCTGGTCTTATGACGTCATCTGTGGATTGTGGGTTAGGATAAGGGTTAGGCTTGGCCCAGGGTTAGGGTTAGGGCTAGCCCTGTCTACATCTCGAGACTGTGGCGAAATCTGCAGGCCACAGCCCTTATCCTAACCCTTATCCTAACCCACAATCCACATATGACGTCATAAGACCAGGCTCCGGTGGGCGGTAAAAAAACGCTTACCACTGGGAACAGTACAGTAGACGTTAAAACCCAGTTCATCTCATTCCGATGCGTCTGCTGTCTCTAGACGGGTCTGGTGGGCTGTAAACAAAAGCCTCGCGAGCTTGTGTTACCCCACCACAGCTTTAGAACCTCAAATGACTTGGCAATTGGGTTGTCGTATAGTTGAAATGGATAATCGGGACTTTTGTTCTTAATCGGTGAAAGATACATATTTATTTTTTGTCACGTCTGGGATTAACGTTTATATGACCGAAAACTCTCGAAGACAGCTGATGAAAGTTCGATTTAAAAAAGGTTACACAGGAAAGTTTTCTTTTGTTCCGGGTCGCCGATTGTAGCCATAAGTAAGGTTGAGATTGTATCAGGAAGTTTGTAGAGACAGCTGTATCATAAATAACGGTGTTTTCTCTTAAACTTTCAGTTAAAACATTCTTGAGCTGAGAGAATAGTCTTCTAAATTCTTCTTCCACAAGTATGCCTGTAAAGGGTCACAGTAATATAGCACCACGTTTCCACAAGTGTTCTTTTATCGTTATGGGGTGGGTTGGATGGCCGAATGGTTAGAACATGCGCGTTGTTTCATACGGTCTGTCATTGAGTCAACTGGCGTGGTTTCGATTCCCCGGTTCGTCATGGATTTTCTTAGGATCCCCCTCCCCCATCCCCCAGCTAAAAGACCCTTCGCGCAAGGAAATTATTGCTATAAAGTTGAATCATGTATTAGTCCCAAGTCCCGAATTGGCCTTACTTGTGTCGACTCGATGTTAAACCCCATTTCTCTCGTTGTGTTATGCTCATAATCACGAAATGATTTATGACTATGGGTATTGTTTTTAAATCAGATATTTTTGTATATGACACGAGGCGGTAAATCATGTTTTATCATTCTACTGTGAAGATAATTTAAGTGAAACGCATTTGAACTCCCTGTCTCAGTTATTAATACTGCTATCCTACATACCATAACCAGTGGATTATCGGCAAGTCGGAGTCATGATCTGTACGGTGAGTAAGCCAAGTTTCTTCTTTATCAGTGATGCAGGAAAGACGGCTTGACAAGGAATAGTCTCTAGTCATTCGAATGGGACTAAGAATCGAGGCGTAAAAGAACCCTTGGCAGTTGCAATTCGTCTGCCAGGACATTGGACATTTTACTGTTTATTTCCACCCTACTCATTAACTAGGTTGGGTTGGGCAGAAGGTCGTTATGAACAGATAGAGACAACAAAAATTTTGTGGATAGGGATAACTATTAAAAACGAATGTAGAGGTATCTTTTGTTGGCAATGCTTAATGAGAAGACACACCCAACAAATCACTGACACGTAACATTTATGAAAGTGTCCTTCAAGCCGCCATAGTTGTTAGTGAGTAGAGAGAAAGAGAGAGAGACGGGGTTTAACGTCCACTCGACACAAACTAGGTCATTTCGGGACTAACATATGGTTTAATTTCATTTCAATAATTCGCTTGCGCGTAGGGGTCTTTAGAAGTGGGGGGAAACCGGAGTACACGGAGAAAACCCACGAGGTTGGACAGGCGCCCCTAGGCCTTGTCACGTACAACCTGGGATTCGAAACCACGCCATTTGACTCAATGACAGGCTTTATGATATAGCACGCACATGCTAACCACGTGGCTACCCCCCCCCTTAAAGAGTAGCTGTGTTACGTGTATAGTTAATACTGACAACGTGTCTCATTAAGAATAATCTATCACCAGGCATGGACGTCTATCTCTCTCTATCTCTCCAGGCGATATTATTTTGTTGTTTTAGGTTATAACAAGGAGAAAGTATGTATGTTATGTTTTTATCTCAAGTTTTATACTAATAGACGGCCTCCATCTTTTACTAATTACTTACTAATTATTTGCATAGCGAAATTAATACAATATGCTTGCATTCGTATTTCTTGCAACATATGACAGATCATGACTCATGCTGACATTATATAATTATTTCCTTGGGTTTTACTCCCAACTTGTTTTCAAATATGAGTGAAGTCTGTGTCACCACAGGCCCGGGACTGTACAGCGCAATGGACGCTTACAGCTAGCCCCCGGATCCATTCACTCTTTTTGAATTGTTTTTGTTTATGGTCTCTGAGTATGATGTCTTGGCCATATATTTGTCTTTGTGTAGAATTGTGTGTGGTGCAGTCCCCCTACACTTACTATTAGAGACAGATCTTGTCATTTAATTCGCCAAGCCGGAACAGGACGGCAAACCCCACCCCATTTCATTTCATTTCGGTACGCAAGGTAGAACGTAAAAAATAAACCCCATTTCATTTCGTTAGCACGTAGCACGTTAAAAGAGCGAGAGAGAGAGAGAGAGAAATGAGGTTTAACGTCCACTGAACACAAACTAGGTCATTTCGGGACTAACATAATGGTTTAATTTTATTTCAATAATTCGCTTGCGCGTAGGGGTCTTTAGCAGTGGGAGGAACCGGAGTGCCCGTAGGAAACCCACGAGGTTGAGAAGGCGCCCCATATCTCCATGCCACATACGCTCACACCAGGGCTCGAAACCACATCCGTAAGCCAGAGGTGACCGGCCAGCTAGAGGTAGAAACGCGGCACTCTAGACCACTAGGTCATCCCACCCCCCCCTAGCACGTTAAACGTCTTCATTTCATTTAATTATTCTTGCCGACAGACACGATGTGGGATTAATTAGCAATTTGAGTCAGTATGTGTTGTAATTTCAATATCCATGCCGTCAAAGTGAAATAAATTGAGAGATTATAGTAAACAATTGGTACTATTTAATTATAAAGTTCCCTGTCAATAATAATACCCATAGATACGTAAATATGAAAATATAGATGTTTTTGTTACCCTGCTTATCATATTATCATGTTTAATGTTCTCATAAGTCTTATCTGTAACTTCCTTAAACATGAAATAAAGTAAGATGACACGAGGTTTAACGTCCTACTGTTCTGCTCTGACTGCAGTGGCGGCGCCAAGAGGGAGGGTGGAGGGGGGTCACCCCCCCCCCCGCATAAATATGGTCTGCCCTCTGTTTGCCCCCCCCCCCCTCCCCAATAAGTTTAGAAAATAAAAATAAGTTTGTGTGATACGTGTTGGTAATCAATACCTTCTATGGTGATTAAATCCCACATCCCTACTCAGCCATTGCAAGATTTCTTACCAAGCCAATTCTGCCGTAAACCTACTTGAGAAGTTCGTTTTACGTTCCTCAAAGTTTTTGGCTGATACACTCAATCCGTTGGTTTGACAACCCCTCTCAGTTTGGAGAAGATGGTGATTTGGCGACGAACATTATCTGGTCAGCTCTATTTATCTCGACTACCAGTGTCTGAAATGCTGCCTTGCGGCTTTTCCTGCAGTGGATTTCACAAAATATTAATTCACTCTCAGTAACTAACTCCGTAGTTTCCTGTTTGGTCGGATAAACTATGGTGATCAGGCGATAGACGGTATCTGGTAAACTCTTTTTATCTCTACGATCAATGTCCGAACAGTTTATTTTTGAAAACATTTTTTTTTCGGGGGGGGGGGGGTCCCCAATACTCCCACAAGAACTTGCTACTTTGGCTTGCGCCTTTGCCCCCTTAACCTTGGATTTTGCCCCGGCTTTGCCCCTCCAACCACCGACGGCTGGCGCGGCCACTGTCCGACTGTGCTATGAGATAAATTGGTGTCCAGGCAGTGCCGCTATGTCCTAGTCTTATATCAAATTTCAACTACCAAGGGATCTTTACAGTGTGCTATGAGGTCAAGGATGTTTCCACATACCCATCACCGATTTTCTTTACGTGAAAGCTAACTAGTACATGGACCGCGGTTTGTCGTCACATTTGAAAGACTACGCTGTTTATATCTGGGGGTTGGGATGGCCTAATGGTCTAGAGAGCCGCGCTTCGACCTCTAGCTGGCCGGTCACCTCTGGCTTGCGGCTGTGGTTTCGAACCCTGGCGTGAGCGTATGTGGCATGGAGATTGGGGCGCCTTCTCAACCTTGTGGGTTTCCTCCGGGCATTCCGGTTTCCTCCCGCTGCTAAAGACCCCTACGCGCAAGCGAATTATTGAAATAAAATTGAAACCACATGTTAGTCCCAAAATGACCTAGTTTGTGTCGAGTGGACGTTAAACCCCATTTCTCTCTCTCTCTCTGTTTCTATCTAGGTCATCTGTTCTGAACTTCTGACAAGGCAAAACCACGCTGGAAATTCCGAGCAACTTGACTTCCTCTAACAATTGAAATAACATATTATTATATCATTTTCTTTATACGATCAATTGAAACTTATTTTACAAATTATTAGTTCTAAATTTTTTAAATATACTGATATCTGGTAACATTTTATTCAAGATCAGACGGAAACACGACGACATTACCAGTTAATTAACCGTTTGTAAGGAGGAAATATAAAACACTATATCCTCTAGTGATGGACTGGAAGACAGGGATTATCGTCCTAATTCACCAATTTCACAACATTTCCTACGGCTTAAATACGGGGAATACGGAAAGGTTGTTTTCTTCTCGGATCTATTCTGGTGAGGAAATGTCTCGTGATGACGCGCGATTGACACTGGGATATTAGAATAATCTGCGCATGTCCTAGAAATTGTTTATGAATTTTGATTTATTTGAAGTTTAGTCAGATATGTTTGTGGGTGATTGTTGTTAGGTTTGGATGCCATGGTAACGCAGGTAAGGTGTGTTTGACATTGGCTTTGTGGTTATTACATCTATGGTAGATCCTGATTTTGATTCTGTCGTTGACCAAAAAAAATCTTTGAGATCCTGGAACCAGGGTGGAATGTCTAGAGCGAACAATAATCTAGTAGTTAGAATGGGGCGAAAACCGTGATCCAGTTAAGGATCTAAATAGCCTCGATTATCATTGTTACAGTTGTTAAGATAATAAACAAAGTCTCGATTATCCATTTTTACGGTTAGTCATCAAAGGCCGTTGAACAGCTGATTCAATTCTGTTAAAAATCGGAGGCATCGATCGAGAGTTGATTATGGTCTTCTCACGTTAATAGATGTCTTATTAAAGTTACATTATGGGAGATAAGATAAAGAGATGGCAGTTCGAACTATAATAGTTAAAAACTAGATAGTGTAAAGGTAATTTGCTGAAAATTTCAGTCAAATTGATCCACTATTAGCCGAGAAAAAAAGCGTTTGAAATATTCATATAGCCTCGGTCATCATTACTCAAATCATTAATATAAACATCATAGTCTCATTTATCCACTTGGTTGATTTAATTATCAACGGCCATTAAGCGGCATATATGAATTTAATCCGCCAACATCGAAGGCTAGCCTTGCCATCAAGAGTTTATTATGGTCTGGATATGTTAATTAATGTCAAATTGATTATTTAGATAACATTTCAGGCCTAAAGAAAGACCTGTAATAAGCAGATTTTGCTCTTGCATAATGCTATTTTAATAATTTATTTAACATTTAAAGTCTAAAGAAAGACGTGCAATAGGCGGATTTAATTCTTGCATAAGGTATCTTTAATAGTTTATATAACAGTTTATTCAAGCACAGAGAAGACCAAATATAGAAAGAATTAGATCTTGCATAAAAAATATATTTAATGTTTGTAAAATAATCAATCTGATATTTCAGCGAAAAATGCCAATGGCGCATTGGGACTTTAACCGTGATATTTATAAAGGATTATAATTTATTCAGTAGATGTATTCTGTTATATTTAAATGTTAAACTCGAGATTTATATTTTAAAAGTTGACATTTGTTACGTGATTAACCTACATGTAGTTGTCGACATTAAAATGGTGAACAAATAGGGGTTTTAACCTCCAACGTTTCTACAAACACGAGGTAAAGGAGACGCAAATACGACATAAGGGAGATTTAACCAGAGCAGCGGCGGGACGCACGACTCTCGCATTTCGAATTCCAATATGGATTTTTTTACCCGACTAATAAAGATGAACAACCACGGTACAAAGAAGCGACGCGAATGGGGCTTTAACGTCCATACCTGGCTAATACATTATTCAATGTTTGAAGTGGGGCATTTCTCCCGGGGCGATTTAACAATGTTCTGTACCACTAGATCCTCCGTTCTGTACCACTAGATCCTCCGTCCTGTACCAGATCCTCCGTCCTGTACTACCATCCCTCCTTCCCTCTCTCTCTCTATCTCTCTTTCTCTCTTTCTCTCCGTTTCTGAATATTGATACATTTATGTAAAATGTAACAAATAGAAAGCAAGTTAATCCCAGGGGACCACCTGAGTAAAAACCGACGTCATATGGAATATATTACTATGTTCACATAATCTGAAATATCCACAGCATAATGTTTAAATGTCAGATCTCCATACAGTAACAACTTCTGGTATATTGATTCCCAAGAGGATATTTTGATATTTACAAGTATTTATTAGACTTTGTAGACTGAAATTTGTTGTTCATATATAAATATATAGAAACAGTCGTTATAAAATAAAATAGTCTAGTCGTTATGAAATAAAAAAATACCACTAGACTCTTCAGGGGGAGAGAGGGAGAGGGAGGGGGGTAACGTCTGTGCGACACAAACTAGGTCATTTCGAGATGTGATTCACGTTTACTTCAGTGGGAGGAAACGGGCGGACCAGGGAAAATACACGGGGCTGGACAGGTGATCCTACTCCTTGCCACCCACATTATGCCACTTCACTCAATGACAGACACAGACCTTATGATGCATTAGGACCCCCCCCCACCCCACAAGCATTCCAGTTGGAACAATGTGCTTGAAATTAAAACTCATGCATTGAACATGTTTCTTCAGATCCGTTTCTTGTTTAAAATGTTTGTCTTGTCCTCGTGTTGTTCTTGTGTAATTGTTTATGTATGTGGTGTGGTCCTCCTGGCCCTAATGGAGTAGGAAGGACATATTGGAAATTAATACTCATCTACTAAAAATGTTTCCTCAGAAGATTTTATTGTAATGGGAATCTTGTAAAATTGATTTACGACGATAGTTGATATCGTGATTGACATCCTTCAAATAGTTTTCTTGTAATCTTTAATGAAAATTGACACGAAATTCGGTTATTGAGGGAAATCAAACACGAGTTAGTTGAATACCACGCATTATATCATATTTTATTGTCACTGTGCCTACTTGAGTCAGTTACATCTGACTCGGTCTTCACGCAGGACATAAACTCACATATTGTTTAGCAGACATTATAGTGAAGATGTAACAATCGATTGAAACACGTGTGGGGAGAGAAAGAGAGAGAGAGAGAGAGAGAGAGAGAGAGAGATAGAGAGAGAGATTTGTTCCTAAACGTGGATTTAATTCTCATTCATTCGAAATAACCATGAAAAGCTATTTGAATTTGGAGTTTTAAATTATATGAGCGGTAAAACTAAATGCATTCAATAGTTTTAAAGAAAAAGAGTAGAGGCTCGAACAAATGACCCAATTGTGTTTGGTGTAATATATCTTTAATTGAGAGTTTGTAGAAGACCTAATTAATCATGGGTAACACATCTTATAATTTAGATCCAATTAATTTAGAGACAATTTATCTTTTCTAGTCCGGGGTGGGGGTGGGGGGCAATGAAAAAGTTGGGACTAATGTATAGACATGGCGTGCACGTAGAAAACCCCTAGACATATGGAATTTAGCAAAAGACTAGGACGCTGTCCCTTAAACATTTTCCTCGTGCACATTTCTCGTTTTCGGGATCCCGTTTGACAAAGACCAGGAGGACGTTAAACCCCATTTCGTTTGCAATCATTAAAAATAAGATAATGGATCCAAGCTCACCAATAGCCATCACCGCAGCTTTAAATTATTACCGTTATTTCTGTTTCTGTCCTTTGTGTATAACAAACAATTAAAATATGTTTATTTTTGTTTTTTTCAGTTAAAGACATCCGGTAACCATAGTGATGTATTTACGATATGATTTCCTGGGGATATGTAATATTCATCGTGCATCACGACAAATCTAATATCAACCAATTTACGATATCTCCAGCCTAACGCAAAGCATCATTAATCTAGAGTATTTATAAAGAATATATAATTATACTCTCAACAAGATTATTCTCTAACACCGGATTGTTGACATATGGCATTCATATTAATTGTTTATGTTGCCTTGGATCGGATCCTTTAATTAAATCTATGTCCGTTAATAATCCACAAGATCAGAGGAATAACCAGAGAGATTCCATAAACAAGTTCATCTCACTATTGATGCCAGATTTCTCTGTATTCTTTATCAACAGTTAACAGAGATTCTACACACGAGTGGATAGTGTATTAAGGAATCTCTCTTCAGCATAATAATATATTACTGATGCCATAACCGTATTACTTACTAGCTTACTGGTGCTATTTATAGCTACTCCGTCTCATCCTTCAACAAATCTTATATATGCGTGATTCGTTCTTCCAACCAGTCGGAGATAGACGTTATCATAAGCACATGGTTTTCTTAGTTCTTGACAAAAAAACCCATCCGCCATGCCGTTCTCAGCCTGATGTGTTATGTGAGGATATGTGTTAAAGGATCTATATGTGTTACAGCAGTAAACGTGCAATAAACCAGACGTTTTATTTAATGCCTTCTACAAAATAAAAGTTCTGTAGTGGATTATAAACGTTGTGTCTGTGGTTAATCTCTTGGATAAAGGATTTAACTTGTATCAAGATGGGGCAGTCAGGATCTACTACATTGGGTAGGTAACACTATTTATTTTAGCTTCTGGAATATGTAGAAATTATAGAGACCAACAGTTTTATCCAAATACTTCAAGACGATTGCCTGATACGATCGTTAGTTATGTACTGGTGTATATCTTCCTGAAAATAAAAATAAAATATCTCCACGAGCTCGAACATTGTAGAAATAAACACAAGGTCAAATTTTATGGATACACAATTACTGAGTTTAATACTTAGCGACCAGGATACTCTCGTCTTTATCAAGAGTATCCTCATGGCCTTGTATTAAACTCAGTAATTGTGTATTTATAAAAATACACTCTGTGTTAATATATTCAATTACTAAATGCTAATGAAAGAAGACGGTAGAAATGATTTGAAATATCCATCAGCGAATAGTTTGCCCCGAATGGTGCATTTGTCTGAAATTGACATAGCCTTGATAAAAATATATAGCCTACAGATATTGATGTATGAGTATATATGTACCCAACAAGACACGCTGACAGATAGGTATATGCTACATTGTACAAATACTCAATGTCGAAATGGGAAGCATTTTAAAGGGACAATAACACTCTTGCTGGCTTGGCAGCTCCAGAAAATATTTAATAGCCTTATTCTAAGTTTAAGTGTTCTACCTGTTGTGTAAATTATCTATTTCATCCTATTTTACTTAACCAGAGGGTTCGAAAATATTTTAAAATCCAAGTCACATTTGAAAAGGTTTACGGTAGGCTTTTCAAATCATTCAGTTGAGTTTTTCCTTTCCATTCTTTTAAATTTCGTGTGTTACGATGAAATTTGTATCATCAATTAATTGGAATATTGTAAAATAATACAATTTGTTGACCAGAATAAAGGTTGGGACATATTATTCAGTTACAACAAGAGTAGTATTGAGCCTTTGAAAGAACAGGGTGTCAGTAGTGATGATTGGTAGATCAAGACAGGGATATACAACATATCAACACAAACACCTCAGCCAATTAATACGTGAATAGTATAATTTTATATGGGGTGGGGAGGGGGTCGCTAGAAATACTTAAAAGTTTAGCTCAGTGATCAGTTTCTTAGTTATGTTGACTTCTTACTTAGACAGGCTGGCCGTGGTGGCTCAGTGTGTAAGACGTTGACCCGCTAACTCGGAAATCCCATGTACGATACCAGTGTTGTCCGAGACAGTTCATCGGAATTCTCCGCTGTAGTTCCTCCTTGGTGCAGGACGGATGTCGTCTGGCAAGAGGCAGTGTATAGTCCTTCTGATGGGACGAAATGGTTAGGGTCCGGTATTGTCGTGTATACACATTGGCTTGCTCGTAAAAAACATTTGAAAGTCTGAATTCGAGATATAAGCAGACAGTAGTGCTGCACGGACAAAAGTTCCCTCATAGCACACTGTATGGCGTATGCCCGACTTTATTAGCCGAGTTGAAGCAGAACCTCATTTCATTTCATTTATCATCGTGCCCGGGCAAAAGGTTCCCCATAGGACACTGTATGACACATGCCTGTCTTCAGTTGGAGCACAACAGCAGGACTTTAAACCCCATTTTATTTCATTTATCATGAATTTTAAATCGATAACATGTGTAAGAATATACCTGTTTGAGTTAATCACCTGTGACAACAATGGCTGATTGTTGAACTAGAATAGAATGCACCATGTACCTGTACATGTTTATAGAAGGCTTAACAAAGTAACCGTCGTGTTTATGGTCAAACATTGCTAACAAATATAACACAGTTGTCTGACGCAGATGAGTTGAGTCCAGTTGTATCGACAGTAACAATCGCTGATATTTTTGTCCTGCCTGAAGGTGTGGTTGCATTCAGAGAGAGAGAGAGAGAGAGAGAGAGAGAGAGAGAGAGAAGGGGGTGGGGGTAACGTCCATTCTATATAAATTACCTCATTTTGGGACTAACATAAGGTTCCATTTTAAATCAAAAATTCGCTTGAGGGAAGGGATCTTTAGCAGTGGGAGGAAACCGGAGGACCCAGAGAAACCCCATGAGGTTGGAGCGGCGACCCTATCCCTTGTCACGTACAAGCGTTGATTGAAATCATACCACTTGATCCCCCATTCGATATTTTAGACAAAAGACAGTAATGGGATTGAATTGAGAAATTGGCGTTTTAAAAATGCGTTATTCCATATACCATTCGAATATATAGGAAAATAATCGACAATTTTGTATTTTTTATTTTAATTATGGTGTGAAATGTGTGTATTTTACTTGTTATTGTACTGAAGGTTCAATAAGAATATTGTTGATTATGTAGAGAGAAATGTATTTTATATGATATTTACAACTGTTATTCATATCAACAGCTGTTTTATCAATAATTATTCACTGTATCCGTGTTAACAATCTCAAGTAATATTAAACGCACGTGTTCCTTTCATAGTCGGTATGATAAATAATAGAATTTGTCCATTGACAGCTGTCTCGTCGTTCGGATGCTCGGACGAAAATCCGAACTCCCGTGTAAACATTGGCGTCCACGTCCAGCTGCTAGTGGATTTTGATATGGTAGTGGGCCATAGTGCCGCTGCTCGGGCGAAATTTCTCTCATAGCACACTGTATGGCGTCTTCTGGTCTTCATTAGCCCAGAACAGTAGGACGTTAAACCCCATTTTATATCATTTCACATAAACATTGCCATTACGTAAACAACTTTCACGAGATATGGTAGCATTCTTTTATTTCCCCCGTGACACCCTGTCAAATATAATTATTCATAAGATTATATATAGAGACAGGGAATACATATTGAACTGCCATGTTCCATCGAGAATAATTTACAAAACACAGACTATAAATATATAATACGTAATACTGCATGATGGTGTGAGCTTCACTGTACAATTTGACCAGATGCCTGATGATATCGGTGGTCTGTGTCCAGTCGATTAACGCACTCTGTTCGCTCGGTTGGCCTTTTAACACCTGATTGTCTACATCATAAGGAAATGGGTTACTTCGTTTCTAACGAAGGATAATTACCACAAGTCGCTCTGTTGCCTAAAGGTAGATATAAAACAATAAAATAACAGTGCTAGGGTAATAAATATGGCGTCAATATTGTAATGTTCGATACCGATTAATGGCCGACTTCAGGTAATCAACCGCGCGATCCCCGGGGCCATGACTTTACACATATTTACGATAGCTTCACGAACGTCTTATAACTTTGTTTATTATGTTAAGCGGTACAAATAATGACGAAAGACTTCACGGGAAATTAGGTAAGACTTCACACATAGTCGAGACAGATTCACAACTTGAATAGTTTATTGGATCTTTTTCCTCTTTGTAAAATAACTTGAAGGTTAAACCAGAAAGTTCCTTGGGATTCTACTGCGTCGCTGCCGCTTGTCAGTGATATAGGACTAGTCGCTCGGATGGGACCAAAAACCCGCGGCACCGTGCACGTAAAAGAACCCTTGACAGTTTGGATTCGAAAAAAAGAGTAGACCGCAGCATAAGTCCAACATAGCACACTGTATGGCGTATCCTCGTCTTTCTTATCACCAGTTAGTGTAAAAAAAGTAGGACGTTAAACCCCTTTTAACTTATATTGAGCTTGTGAAAATTGGTGTAAAATGGTATGGTTACTCTTATCGGAACATTTGGTCCCAATTCTCTGTTGTAATGATCGTTAACTTGAAACCATCTTGTGGTAAAGTCCACAACTCATTTGTCATTTTGTATTTATGGTCATTGAACTATGATGACTCTTGACTATGACCGTACTATGTATTAAATCATGATGGTTATAATTTACACGATCTGTTCGGAGACACTCGTATTAATGCAATCCGTGCCAAAGGCTAAAATCTCTGTATTTCGACCAGCTTACATATACAAACAATTTTGACCAACAACAAGTCTGCGTTCAGCCCTTTCTAACAATATTAGCGTCTGTTTAAAACAAACAGTTAATAGTGCTTGAAGTTTGACACATCGTCTTGTTTCTAGCAACAATACTCGACCTTGTTCACTGGGTCCTCGAGTCAAATGTACAGTAAAACGACAAACAGCAATACGGTGCATTAAAACATGTGCGAATGTTTTACGGTTTTTGTGGAATTTGAAAAATACAAGTGAGAGGGTGTGGTGTTATATGTTTTAATCTAGGAACATATGGTGTATATATATCACGGAGTTTTGATTTACCTCGGAGAAATGCTACATCCGTAAATAGCACTCTTAATATAACATCAATTGCACTTTAGCGATGTTTATAGATTGTACTTTAGCGATGTTTATAGATTCTCAATCTCATCCCGACATGTGTGTTCGTTTTTGTTGATGATGCGAGGTATTTGTGTTTTACAAACAGTAATTTATATACAAAAAATGTGTAATTATTTGACAGTTGAATTAAAGACAACTGTCGATTTGTTGGTGCAAACCAGGTGTGTAAACGAGGTTTGATGTGTTATGGTCAATGGAACAGGGTTATGACCTAACACAATGTTATTACCAATTAGGGCCTGCACAACATAACTAATTTTAAATATTACAATGTAAACTGTTATAAATGATTACAAATCAAAATAAGGTAACCAATGTTAAATACCACGGAATATAAACACACTTGGGGCAAAAGCTTTTAGTTTTCTTGCTCCATCAAAATGGAACGATCTTCCAGTGATCATCAAAATTGCTCCTTCTATTGAGCGATTCAAATCCATACCTGTAGCAACGTTATATTTAATGTAACATTGTGTGTAAAAAGCGCATAGAGCATACTGTAAGTGTGGAATTGACGCTATATAAATGTTCATATTATTAACACATATGACCTGGATGAATGTATGGACTTAAATGGATATCAGGACTATATATCTGTATATAACAGGTGAATTATTTATGGAATATCCTGGTAATTATACCAAAACGATGATTAAATATTATACAGTGGAATAACTCTGGTTGTTAGGTACTAGAAACCAAGGACCCGTGTACACATTGAACTACACGTAAAAGATACCTTGACAGTTCGAATTTTATATAAGAGTAAATCGTATAGCCGCTGCCCGGTCAGCATTCCCACCATTGTCCACTGCATGGCGTATGCCCGTCTTCATTAGCCCAGTTTAGGACAGTTGGAATTCGATATTAGAGTAGACTGGAGTGCCGCTGCCTGGGCAAAATATCCCCCATAGGACACAGTATGGCGTATACCAGTCTTCATTAGCCCAATTTAGGAGCAGAACAGTAGGACTTTAAACCCCATGTCATTTTATTAATTACCAGAACGATGAAAATTGATATTTAACAAACAGATTGAATGTGTGGAGGCTGTCATGATCGATTTATAAACATCAAAGATAATTTTAATAAAGTTCACCAGCTGTTGCCAACATGTTTTTATATATATTATAAATAGTATTATCACCATCAGGAACAGATCAAATCAACTAAATACTCAGATCTTAATTTGGTAAACACCAAACTATGAAATATATCAGATTCGGTGTGTGAATACTCACAGGAGGTATTAAAGTGTGATGGTATCAATCTGAAACAGGCCGATAAATAAAACGATGTGAAACGAAATGTTGGTTAACGTAATATTTTGCATCAATACTAGTAGACTGAAATAAAATACAGAGCATGCCTTGTTTCGTGCACGACACTTCCTAGTGTGGATAAGAGACGTGTGTTTCTATATCAACAGTGCTAATGGCGACTGACACGGATCGAGGGGTAGATACTGGATTGTTTAAACTTGTTCTATAAGTTTAACGACATGAAAACATGCGTGGGATATATATGCAAATAGCTACCAGGGAGACTATGCATATCCAAATAAAGGGATTGAGGCTATACGTATAGAGGGGTTGAGGATCTGCATATTCAAATAATGGGATTGAGGCTTTGCATATCCAAATAGAGGGATTTAAGTTTAAAAGTATATCAAATTACTATAGTGTAATATAAATTACTAACAAAAAACGAAGTATTCGCTAAGTTCTGGATAGCTTGTGTTTATTGTGCTTCATTAACGTGTAAACTAGATGCAAGGATAAATGTCCGTTAGTGTTCTTGTATTGGTTAGGACCAGAGAACCTTCGACTCCACAAGTACTGACAAGACGATAATATGAGCAACTGTTTTAATGGTATTTAGTAATTAAACTGGATAATAACGCGACAAAGACTATATAATCACAGGAAATCCTTGCATTCCGTGGATTTGTGACCTCTCAAGACAAGTTTGTGCTCTCCGTAACAAGGTTTGTGACCTGAGTAGGAAGCTTTTTATGTCCTCTGTGAGAAGGTTTAATCTCTTTATAGCAAGTCTTTTGACGTGAGTAAGGGGTTCTGTATCCCCTGTGATTAGGTTTGTGATCTATTTAGGAAGGTTTGAGTCCTGTATAGGAAGGTTTGAGTCCTGTGTAGGAAGGTTTGTGCCCTGTATAGGAAGTTTCGTATCCGCTGAAGGAAGGTTTGTGTCCTATGTAAGGAGTAGTGTGTCCCCTGAAGGAAAGTGTTTTTGCCCCTGTAACAAGGTCCTAGGTATACATTTGTATCCCTTATGGGAAGGTTTTGCGGCCTCTGTAGAATGTTTTGATGTTTTCTTCTTAAAACAAACACAAACGTAAAAGAAAAGAAACAAAAAAATCAAAGATGGATTACAGAGTTTATTAATATGAAAGACATGTCTATATTTAAATGAGATGAAACGAGGACAGACTTGACATGTATCATTCATTTGACATCAGTCATAGGCACGAAATCTTCAGTTATGGTGGAGCTAGGGTTTTAACTTTGTATCGTTTTACAATGTGTCACGAATAGCTAGAGACGACTAAATATCATATACATTGAAACCTTTAGCTTTTCTTCCCAGCCTTTGTCTTTAGTGTTGCTGGGTGTAAGAGAACTTGTTTCATTAATTAAATGAACTATAGGCTGGGTTAAAAGCTGGTATTCTTCCCGCGAGCACGAATAAAAATAAAACAGAGACAGATGAATCACCGTCTTTAATTTTATACTTGTGTTTTAAAATGGATTGTTTTCTCAACTTACTTAAGTAATAATATTTGTGGAAGTATGGAAGGTCTTTTTAGATCCTGTTTGGGTGACCACTTCAGAAGAAACAAAATGAGAATAGGTAAGACCTCTAGAATTATAAAGACCCTTTTCCATTCTGGTCATTTTGTGAAACTAAAAGGGCCCCCAAAGCACAAACGTTTTCATAATATATTTTCCTTTCTTTATTTTGCATTCTTTATTGTGATGTGATTTTAATTATAAGTCTTAATTAAGAATGTGTGTCTTTAAATAACGATCGTATTTCAATCTGTTTACACCTTCGTCATCCGATGCTCTATAGGCCTGTCATATGAATAAATATCCAAGTAGACAGATATGAATAGTATACGCTAGTAAAGCTATATTATGAATAGCGTCCGCTAGTAGCGCTACTGGAAATGAAAGATAATGGGATTTAACGTCTAGTACCCCCAAATAAATAACGTCTAGTATAGCTGTTAGTAAATATAACGATGGTCTGTAGGAAAGATATGATGTCCAGACGACAGATCTATAACCCTGTGGACAACAGACGTGTAGATTGTTTATTAATAAGGTTAGAATGTCACCATGTTTACTCGCTAGTGAATCAAAAGATGTAAATAAATCTATTGTAAAACACAACAATTTACTCGTTAGTTAAAACCTTTATATTTCTTTTATGGATCTACGTCATAATATCGCATTGTCCATATCGGGATTACGATGTTGGCTCGCTATCCTTGCGTGGGCCGAGATTGTTCGTCGGGATATTTCGGCGTGGTTTCTCCTTGTCAGTAGAAAAGAGTGAGTGGTTAAAATTGCTTCCAAATGCCTGACACTAACCCTAGTTCGGACAGAGAAATAAGATCTTTAACCCCTCTCTCCCCCACCCTCTCCCCGCACCCGTCTTTCCCTGTCATTGAGTCAAGTATCGTTGTTTCGATTCCCCGCTTGTAGGTAACATGGAGTAGGGTCGCCTGTTCAATCTTGCGGGGTTTCCCCGGGTTCTCCTGTTTCCGCTAAACATATCCATTATTGACGCAAAATTAAACCATATGTTAGTCTCGAAATGACCTCCTAGTTTGTGTCGAGCTGACCTTACCCCTGCCCCCTTTCTCTTTTACTGCAATTATGGAAATAAAACTGAACCAGAACAATATGTTAGTCCCGAAACGACCTAGTTTGTGCCGAGCTGACGTTACCCCCCCCCCCCCTCTCTCTGTTTACAAGGCTGAAGGTAGAGATGTTGTTGCCATACCTCCTTAATATAACACAAATAACATAAAGCCATTCATATCATGTGTCACATTACTAAAAAATACTGCATATTGATGTGGAATTACAATATCAACATCGACACATACCAGGTGCTGATTTTATATGTCGCCCTATTTACACCATTGTTTATTCAGATGACAATTGGTGGAGACGCGCGGGGCTTTTTATTTCTTTTACTGGCACGTAAATCTTTAACTCTAACCCCGACTCATCATTGAAATTTGAAATGTTTGACAAATTTATTGAATGACATTAATAATCGCGGCTACAAGTGCCAGTGTGCCCAGCGACCTTTTTTTTTTATAGATCTGTATTGTTTATCAGATCCATATTGAAGTTAGGCTGTCCGTAAACAGTTAGCT
Source organism: Patella depressa (assembly GCA_948474765.1). Taxonomy (NCBI): domain Eukaryota; kingdom Metazoa; phylum Mollusca; class Gastropoda; family Patellidae; genus Patella; species Patella depressa. The sequence goes on from OX419720.1 coordinate 2,889,855, forward strand.
CCGCTTGAGACACTAAGCAAGTTGACCGACATTTTTTTTAAAATACTCGACGATTTTAGTCGAAAACATCATGTATATTTCGAGAATTTTGTATAGCATTTATTGCGCATCCAATAAAATTGAAAAAAGGTTCATTTATTCTTTGTGTGTATGGAAAATCCGCATTACAACATATTATGTTTATTTGGGGATATGGCGGCCATTCAGGACAGAGGATCTATTCTCGAAGTATGGAGTAGACTGATCTCTGTGTCCAGACTGGAGCTTCACCATGTCAGTTGGGAACAGTGCAAGAACGTCAACTCAACACAAACTAGGTCATTTCGGGACTAACATAATATGGTTTAATTTTATTTCAATAATTCGCTTGCGCGTACGGGTCTTTAACAGTGGGAGGAAACCGGAGTACCCGGATAAAACCCATGAGGTTGGACAGGCGACCCTAATCCTTGTCACGTACAACTGGGCATTCGAAACCACGCCAGTTTACTCAATGGCAGGCCGTATGATACAGCGCGCGCACGCTAACCATTCGGCTATCCAGCCACCCTATAAGTAAAAGCATTTCTAACAAGAACGTATATCTTGATAATCAAATTGCGCCTGTTAACTGTTTATCAATCCAGTCAGATGTGTTTAGTGTTTTTGAGCTAAATTATCTTGTTAGAGGACTCTGTTCCTTTATAATCGAGGGGCTTCAAATGGCATTCACGTCAAGAATACCCACAAAAACAATAGTGATAACATTTCTGAAACTCTCGTCGCCTTCTATCCGGTTCAGCACAAAAGACTCTTTTTAATTGTCAACATTTCTGAGCTTCGTTCCACCATGCCAATTATGCCATTTGGTCTGTGTACATCACCCGATGAATGTTCTAGATGGTGGCGGTACATAAACCAGGTGTGTTTGAGGTCAGTTTGTTAGCCATTATGCCTTTTGGTCTGTGTACAGCACCCCGTGATTGATCTAGATGCTGGCTGCATATAGTGTCAGGTGTTCTGAAGGCCAATTTGTTAGCCGAATACCATCGCTCTCTTTCGTGTATCAATGTTGATTTAACGTCTAATGAATGGAGGGTGGTCAGTGTTTCAAAATTACTTTTCTTGAATCGTAAGTGTAAGATGCACGTTCGCCAATTGACAGAAATTGAAATGAGCGAAGACATGGGTGTACGGAATTGAATTTTGTTTGAATTAATTTAAAGTGACGGCATCTCTGTCCTTTGGGTAAAGAAAACTGAAATTGGTCGATATCATAGAAATTCCGTAGGTTGATTTGTGCAACGTCGACAATCCATCATTGTTCACCATCTGACATATTCTTCTATGAGACTATATCTTATCCCTGAATAGCCGCCATATCCAAAAGTTAATCTAGTATTTTGTATTGCGGTTCTACTCCGTCTCACACCCGTCATACATAGCCACACACGGAGACTAAATAAACTTATTCAATTTTATTAAATGGAAACAGATTAGATACTTTTAAAAATTCTGAAAGTATACTCAGTGCTTTTGGCTAAAACCGCCGATTAAGGAATCAAAATGTCGGTCAACTACCTAAGTGGTTATTTGACCCCCATTATACAATCGAAGCCAAATATTTGATAAATCGAATAATAACAACGATTTAAAAAATATATATATAAAAAATTAAATTCTTTTGAAGCTTTTCCATACCATTCGTTCATATGCATATTGTTGAATATGGATATTAATGTAGAAATTCTAAGATTTCAAGTTGTTTTGGTAGAACTGTGGAGGGTTGTAAGGTTGTAGATGATACTGTAAGTTTAAACTCGATGTAAAAGATAATATGTTAAAGGGACAATAACACTCTTGATGGCTTGGCAGCTCCAGAGAATAAATAATAGCCTTATTCCATAACTACTAGATGTTTACGTGGCCTACCTGTTGTGTAAATTATCCATTACATCCTATTTTACTTGTCCGGGGGATTCGAAAATATTTTAAAATCCAAGTCACATTTGCAAAGGTTTACGGTAGGATTTTTCAAATCATTTAGTTGAATTTTTCCAATTTTTTAAATTAGTTGTGTTAAGATGAAATTTGTATCATCAATTAATTGGAATATTGTAAAATAATACAATTTGTTGACCAGAATAAATATTGGGACATTTTATTCAATTACAACAAGAGTGGTATTGAGCTTTTAATATAATTGTTTGTCAGACCAAACCACCCCCTTTAATCCCCTTACCTGTACTAAAAGGGTTGACTATATCAAACAAATATTAAACCACTGATAAGGCCATAAATTTTTATTAAGGGCTCATTCGAACCACATATATGAACGTTAAGAGGCAAGATAACGTCAGTTAGTACATCGACTGTTGGAGTCCCCAGTCCACGGTGATCAAGTAGCACAAATCCTTACTGGGTATTTACACAGGAGCGCAAGAATTCCTCGGATAACTAGGTGTGGTGGAGTGATTGTGAAAGACCGGCTGAGTTTACATAAAGGAGATTCCAGCCATATTGTTGCTTTAATTAAATTAAACAATTACAAGTAAGTATTGGGAATATTTTCTTGTCACCTGACCTGTGACGTCAGGTTTGATATAATTGTAGGTATAGGTTTGGACTTGGTCTGTCTGTGTTAGATCGTAAGTTTATCCGTGTTCAACAACAGAACTTTGTGCTGGATTTAATGAGCTCTAGAGAGATAAGTTTTGTAAGTTACAAATGTTTCGTAAGTTACAATGTTTCGTAAGTTACAAATGTTTCGTAAGTTATAAATGTTTCATAATAATTATTACGTTATTAACGTGTCCGCTCGACACAAACTATTTCATTTCGGGACTAACATATACTTTGATCTTATTTCAATATTTATAACGTAGATTATTTGTATGAAAAGAGGCTATTGAATAGTACTGATTATTAAACCTTACATGTCGTGTATAAGAGGCCTGTTAATCTCAGAATAAGTCCAAATGTTTATAACGTGCACTGTTTGTATCATCTATACGTAAAATATTTCTTTAAGTTGGAATTCGATATAAGAGTAAGCCGTAGTTCCTGTAACGCCGTAGTGTTCTGTATGGCGTAAGCACGTCTTCATTAGCCCAGTCGGAGCAAATCAATAGGACGTAAAACCCCATTTCATTTTATGTTCTTCGTGTTTACGACAGTAAATGACATATTAAGGTGATTGAATGACAGATGTAGGTGGATCGTATTCTGTCAACAATTATAACATGTTCTACAGGTTCAACATCAACTTGAAGCCTTTCTAGTTTTTATAAACAAAACAACAATCTTATTTGACTCAGGTACAAGCTGACAGAATAATACATTATTTTACATCCAACCAATTTAAATATACATTATACAACAACTAAAACTGCTGATTACAGGTCTTTCTTTAGGCTTTCAACCTCGTGGGTTTCCTCCGGGCACTCCGGTTTCCTCCCACTGCTAAAGACCCCTACGCGCAAGCGAATTATTGAAATAAAATTAAACAATATGTTAGTCCCGAAATGACCTAGTTTGTGTTGAGTGGAGGAAAACCCCATTTCTCTCTCTCTCTCGCTTTCTCTCTCTGAATGCAACCACACCTTCAGGTAAGACAAAAATATCAGCGATTGTTACTGTCGATACAACTGGACTCAACTCATCTGTGTCGGGGCCAGTTGTATCTCTCTCTCTCTCTCTCTCTCTCTCTCTCTCTCTCTCTCTCTTTAGGCCTGAAATGTTATTTAAATTTTTAATTAGACATTAATTAACTTATCGATCCTGTGGTATTTACCGGATTAGAATCCAGTCTGCTGCTCAGCTCTCATTCACCATTTATTCATGAAGTGGATCTTCGAGACTATGTTTTGTTTTATCATACCGACTTTAGTAATGATGATCGAGGCTATATAGGCCTAAAATTCAATCGTTAAATTCTCGATTCAGAGTGAATCAATTTGACAAAATTTTTCAGCAAATTCCCTTTATATTATCTAGTTTTTTGCTATAATAGTGACAACAGTCAACTCTTTATCTAATCTCCCATAACGTATCGTTAAGAATTAAAGTGTTATAGTGTTGTACTTGAGAAATGTGGAGGCGTGTAAGATTCAACAAGTTTGTAGGCGACCATAAAATAGCATGTTTCAGCTCCATGTAAAAGTGGGACCACAGTGAACAAGGCGATGGCTCGCTAGTCTAAACATTAATGCCAATCAAAGAAGATGTTTAAAAGTCCATAAGATAGTATGTTTTAAATCAATGTAAAAACATGGTTGTCGTTGGATTCTATTTCAACAAAAACTGAACGTGATTATTTGTATAAATTAATAAGAATATAGCTACGTTAAATAATATCAAGTCCTATTAGTCGTATATCAGTAAACACAACTAATAAACAATATATTGTCACGTTGTGTACTAGATGGTAGTCAGAGAGGTTTTATATTGTACTTATTACTCACATCACTCATGCTGACACACACACTACAACCTGGAGATAACTACACAGGTTACAGAATACAAATAATACTGAGAGATGTTTATAAAGACATAGGATTCCTAGTGGAATATTCGGGCAGAGTTTATAATTAGTAATTGTATATTATAGAATTATAAGTCGAGTATTAGTACATGTAACCCGGCTACAACCCTCTCTATGGAATTAGTTCATACACATCGACATTGTAGTTGTTTGTGTGTTACTAAAAGACATTGAAACATGCTGCACACGACCATTCATATAGCCACATACATGTGTATATACTTATCATTACAACCTTCAGATAAGAAGGTCAGTAATTGTACACACCACCATGCTAATATACTTCCCCGATCGTGTTTCATAGACATACACCACCTTTTGTTATTCATATAACCACTTTTATTATTATTATTATTATATTACAAAGAATGATTCAACACTATCTACCTTGCTTCATACCTGACGAATAACCTATATAAGTTTCTTTAACCAGAGTATTCAACCTCTCATGTTATTTGAGACAGATGTAAGTGGACAACTAGATGTGGTTTGACCACATTCTCCGTCGTTTAGTTGAATTAACGTAAGATTTCTAATAGATTAATTCAACATGGACTCAAGAGGGCGTAACGTGAGATATTAATCCATCCGTTACGGTTGTTGGTGAAGTGTTTTGTAAAGTCTAAACGGTTATACGAGCAGTTATCTTTCAATATGGAGCCTTTCTATTTGACTCAGGAGGATCTATTGAATCAAAGACCACCAATCAGAGGTAGGTTTCACATTTATGTATTGTATTGAATCCACGAGGTCATGCAAGAGTAGTATTTTTGGCTCGTGTTGAAACTTTCTCAATGTGTTGTATTGAATCAGAAAGGTCGTGTAGTAGTGTTATAAGTAGTTCGGGCTGCACCTCCTCCCTCCTCCTCTCTGCCACAGTATTTCCCTCTCTCTGTATTGTATTGAATCAGCAAGGTCGTGTAGGGGTATTAAAAGTAGCCCGTGTTGCACCCCCGCCCCTCTTTCTGTGTATTGTATTGAATGAACAAGGTCGTGTAGTAGTATTACATACAACTAGCTCGTATTTCAACCCCCTCCCCCTCTTGTGTAACTGTGATATGCCTGTAAGTTGAATAATAACATATCCCTAGCAAATCTCTCTCTCTCTCTCAGTATTATAGTAAATGATTACAAGATTCGCGTGTTGCAACTCTCTCTATGAAAGTAGTTTATACACACCGATATTGTAATAGTTTATATGCTTATCTTCTCCACCTTAAATGCAGGTATTCATGTCAATTATTGTGCACACAAGGCGATAATTGTTAACAGTCGTTCTCTTTGAATACTGAATGCTACATGGAAACACCCCGAGTCGTGTTACCCACTAGAAATTGAAAATGTTTGTGAATCAGGAAGAGAGGTTGAGTAATTGAAGCTCTGTAGTCGGTGTTAAGTCAATATTAAATCTAGACTTAACACAAAGATATAAATTAATTGATTATTTGAACTTCTGAAATAATGAGAAGTGTCATCAGGCATTCCCACAAGAAGAGTATACACACATACTAACCCTTAGGGGTGGGGGTGGATGGATGAATGGTTAGGGCGTGCGCGTTGTATCATAAGGTTTCTCATTGAGTCAACTGACGTGATTTCGATTTCCCGGTTGTACGTGACAAGGAATAGGGTTACTTGTTCAACCTCATGTGTTTTTCTCCGGACCTCCGGTTTCCTCTCATTGCTAGAGACGCATATGCGCAAGAGAATTATTGAAATAAAATTGTGTCATGTGTTAGTTCCGAAATGACCTAGTTTATGTCGAATGCACGTTAAACCCACCTCTCTCTCTCTCTCTCTCTCTATGTAATACTTAGGAAAGAGAAATTAGCCAAGTTAACATGATATTACGGGTCTTTACAATGATATGAAATTATTATTATATTCATGAAGAATATGACTCTTGTCTTGTCTATTTCGTGTTGTATGAATAGAATATGACATTCACTTGCCTGCTACCTATTGATGTTTAATAATATAAATCTCGTGACCTTACTATAATCTCACGTATACGTCTTTCTCTCTACTCTAGTCTCACGTATACGTCTTCTCTGTATTCGATATTATAGAAATCAACATGTTCATATAATATCGTGTAAAAGTCATGGAGATTAACGGCCTACTTTTCTGTACCAACTGGGCTATTGAAGAGATAAATATATCCCAGAAAGCAGCCTCTCCACACATTTTTCATCGAATTTAAACTGCCAAGGGTTCGTTGCTTGTATGTTGACGAGTATACTAGTGGACCTCGATTTATAGTCCAGTCCGAAGAACTATACATTTTCCCTCCCCACCAAGCTAGTACATATCGAAGAACGTTCTCGACCAACTATTTTACTCACCGCTCAATTTACTGTCTTTATTTTCCCGGTGTGTGCACACAAAAACCATTTCAGTTCATTTCCGGTCGACTTAATAATGTAGTGGGGTTGGGTGGTTGAATGGTTAGCATGTGCGCGTTGTATCATAAATCCTGTCATTGAGTTAACTGGCGTGGTTTCGATTGCCCGGTGACGGAGACAAGGAGTAGGGTCGCCTTTCTAACCTCGTGGGTTTTCTCTGGGTCTCCCGGTTTCCTCACACTTCCAAAGACCTCTACGCGCAAGCGAATTATTGAAATAAAATTAAACCCTATGTCAGTCCCTAAATGACCAAGATGGTGTCGCGTGGACGTTAAACCCATCTCTCTGTTTCACCCCCACCCACCTCACTCTCTCTCTCTTTCTCTCTCTCTCTCTCTTTCTCTCTCTTGAGAAATATTTCACTTTGAACAATTAAACTGGGCTGCCACTAAGTTCGTGTTGTGAAGGTATTAAGACTATAATCAGTGTTATCAGTTGTCCACGTAAACTCGAGTTCTGTTCCCGATCACCTCTCCTGACAAACTGTTATCACAGAATAACACCCCATTAATCTCTAATTCCTCAGTGAAACGTTTGTAGATATATCGAAAAAATATCTGAAATAATACGAATCGCTTGACGATTAGAGAATTCTAATTATCTTAAATCGGTTAAGTTTTTATGTTGCGAATTCTCTTGTTGTCGTAACCAAATGTGGGTTCAGACCAGTAATTCTTATCTCATTTATTTCAATGATAATTCCTTTATTTACGCATCGATACTTCCTCCTCAATATCATTAAAATGTACCAAAAACATGGTAGAAAATAAGAATTTAAACACTCTTCTTCGAGATTCAAGACCAAGACGTCAACAGGAAGTTTCATGAGGCGTTGTTATAATAGAAATGGAGTTTAACGTCCTACTGTTCTGCTCCGAACTGATTTAATGAATATGGGTTATAAATAGAGGAATGGCAATTAGTACAGTAGTCTTACAAGTTGATGATTTCGCGAACTGACTCATTGGCGTGTTACGCATAATTTAGTATAAAATGAACAATGTAGCGAATTGTCTTGTTGTGTATATCAAAATCTAGTAAGGCGTATAATGTCGCGAAATGTCTTGTAGTGCAAACTAGTCAAAATTGTGGCGAATTTTCTTGCTGTGCATACTAGTTGACAATGTGGCGAATTGTCTTGCTGTGCATACTAGGTGATGAATTATCTTGTGTATACTAACACTGTTAATAATGTTATGAATTGTCTTGTTGTGTACACTAGTCAATAACGTGGCGAATTATCTTGTTGTGTACACTAGTCAATAAGGTGGCGAATTATCTTGTTGTGTACACTATTCGATATTAATGTGACGAATTATCTTGTTGATAAAGTAGATAATGCTGTGAAGTTACGATCTGTGTTGTTGTATCAACAATGAACGTGATCAGAATATACGATTTATATTTATACGGCTATAAATAGACCTAATTATAGGTATCCTCTATTTTATTATACATCATTCATATATAGACACGCCTCCATTTTAAACCTATTCAAAGCCTATTCCCATTAATAGCTTTGATAAAAACGATCGTTGCAATAGTTTAATATTTATGAAGCAATAGAATGGGGTTTAACGGCTTCTTATTTGTCTGAATCAACCGGGATATTGACAATAGGTGAAGCAAGATGTTGTCAATGTTACGAAATAGATACCAGATAAAAGCGGTTTAGTAGCCGGATTTTTTAAAAGGCATTTAAATATGTTCTATAAATAATACTCTGTGTGTTTAGAATATCACATGATATCTGTACATGTATCTTACTTTGTTGTCAACTGGACCGTAACTACTTATCGTTCTAGGTATGTCACTACATTATGTTAAACATACAGTCTGTGGTCGGGGGGGGGGGGGGTGATGGCCAAATGGTTAGCGTGTGCGCTGTTCAGTATAACAAAGCCTATCATTGAGTCAACGGGCGTGGTTTCGATTCCCCGGTTGTACGTGACAAGGAGTAGGGTCGCCTGTCCAATCTCGTGGATTTTCTCCGGGTTCTTCGGTTTTTCTCCCGCTGCTAAAGTCAAATTACACGCAAGCGAATTGCTAAAATAAAATTGAACCATATGTTAGCCCCGAACTAACCCAGTGCCTTATTCCCTAATGGGGTGATTGCTGGGGTTTTAATCATCTCGAATACCGGTTGGACGGACGTCTCTTGTCACCTCTTGTTAAATATTAAATAATGAATAGTTTATTATAGTATAAATAATGTATAGTCCATTGTTATTGTCTTTAATGTAAGGTAAACCATAGAGTAGTTTCATGGAACGAATCGGCCAATCAATACTGTTGTCTTAATTATGAATGACCACATGTAGACCGTGTGACGTCAGTAGTTGTTTGACGTCAGTAGTTGTATGTTCAGTTCTCTCTAGCCCAGTTGGTGTAATATCGCAGGACGTTAAACCCCATTTCTTATTCTCGTTTGTTTACTAGTTTACATAGCATACTATCCTGTTGTACATTTGTACGGCCTAGGGCCAGTTTATTGGGTTATACATGAGAAACCGATAGATTTACATGTAGGCAAGGTTTACACGTGTTTATCAAATATCACCCTTGGTTTATGTAGTTGTATATTATAATATGTATATTTAAAAAGTGAAAATACAAAAACTGTTATCATTCTGTACTTACACACAAACAAACCTTCAATTATTATCTTTTTGGGGCCAGAATGGTCTCAAACTGAAGAGCCAAATTTTATTGTGGCATGTTAGAGTTTTCAAATTTCCATGATCCGTCTCTTTAAAAGAGTCGGCGTGCATACTGTATGTATGTATATCTAATTACACACTGTTGGATTATTTAAGCGATCATAATGTAAGTTGAAATTGATGAAATTGGATCAAATTTCTCATTATTGAAATTACCCATGATTTAAAGTACCTAACTCAATATTCTAATTTTATTCTTGCATATTGAGAATTTTAAAAGTTGAATGGAGCTCCCCTTTAAACAGCCTAACCTCGTGGGTTTTCTCCTGGTCCCTAGGTTTCGTCCCACTGCTAAAGACCCCTACCCGCAAGCGAAGTATTGAAATAAAATTAAACCATATGTTAGTCCCGAAATGACCTAGCTTGTGTTGAGTGGAAGTTAAACCCTATTTCTCTCTCTCTCCCTTTAAAAAGACCAGTGGAGTGTTTATATGAGATTATTTAAAGGGACAATAACATTCTTGCTGGCTTGGTAGCTCCAGAAAATAAATAATACCCTTATTCTAAGTACTAGATGTTTAAATGTCCTACCTGTTGTGTAAATTATCCATTACAACCTATTTTATTTGTCCAGAGGGTTCGAAAATATTTTAAAATCCAAGTCATATTTGAAAAGGTTTACGTTAGACTCAAATCAATTGGTTGAATTTTTCCAATTTTTTAAATTAGGTATGTTAAGATGAAATTTATATCATCATTTAATTGGAATATTCTAAAACAATACGATTTGTTGACCAGAATGAAGATTGGGACATATTTTTCAGTTACAACAAGAGTGTTATTGGGGCTTTAAATAGCTGTATAGGTCTCTAAACGTCTTCTGTGGTTTACTATTGATCGCTGATGACAAGGTTTATGTCGACACGAGTTGGTAGGCTAGTTAATACAGCAGCGACTACTCCTTCAATCGACCATACCTGTCTACAGGTGTGTACAGGTAATACGTGTCTCGTGGGATATATACCGTCACATGTACCCAACAGGAATTAAACTTGAATAACACCCAAATATCTAACAGCCAGTAACAGGTAAGATCTTGATAGTATATTTATATGAAAATTACTCAGGGATCGAACCACTGATGCAGAACTTGTCATCTTTTAACGTTCTATAGAACATGTAGTTGTATAATTACACATTTGGCCGGTTAACAGTGGCGATATCTGGTTATATCCCCCGGCTATGAAGGACTAGCGACCTACAAGGGTTAACAGATCGGTTGTTGTTTTTTCGGTGAAAATGAATATATAAACCTAGATTCGCTCCTACGATGGTCAAACGGTCTGTTGTTGTTTCACGAAACATTATGAATTATCTGTGAATATAGGATGTATTTTACTGTTAGACGGTGTTATATAGAGGTGTTGTTTTGATAGATCGCTGGGAGTGATATCCCTTGGTGTGAATTAAGGTCCGGGAGCCCAAGAAACACGAGGGCGACGAGATTAGCTATTTCTAAGAAATAGCTGTGTAACACGCTGGTCCTAGTTACATAGCTATGTGAAATCACCGGAGTATCGCGAATGTAACAGTCAAGTTGTTCGTCTTGTGGTCGTCTTGAATGAATGGAAGTCTTATAGAGGGGACATAACCACGTGGTATGGATTACCTATATGTCTTAACCCACCTGAGTGTAAAACGGGCATTATTTTAATGACCTACATTTACCTCTCTATAGTCACCTGTGTAACGTATACCTGCGCCAACATTGCATTATATGCTATCAACACGTTGGATTGTTAGAAGCGGCGACTTGAAAGGGATTGTTAAAGGCAGGTATAGCTGTTGTTGTGTGTTGATTGTGGCAGGTGAGATGACCATGTGAAATACTAAGAGGTTGGACACTTGATACTGAGGTCAAACAGGGGCAGTAAACAGGGCCAGTGAGTTGAGAGATAACGTGGATTAGTTACATTAGTGAGTGAAGTATCTTTACATAGTATTTATCTGTACACATAAATAGGATTTACACTTGAGTTTTCTTTGAACAATAGTTGTTAAGGCAGAATAATGAAATATAATGTAGCGAGACCAATTACTACTGTTCCTCATTATATGTCAAGGAGAGAGAGCGAGAGAGAGAGAGAGGGGGAGGGGGAGAGAGAGAGGGGGAGAAAGGGGGAGACAGAGAGAGTGAGAGAGATGGAGTTTAACATCCACTCGACAGAAACCAGATTCGGGGCTAACATTTTATTTAATTAATTCGCTTGCCCTTAAGGGCCTTTATCAGTGGGAGTAAAGCGGGGGAACCGGAGAAAACCCAGGAAGTTGGACAAGCGACTCTACTCCTTGCCACGTACAACCGAGAAATCGAAACCACGCCAGTTGACTCAGTGAAAGACCTTTTAATATGCGGCTACCAACTCAAGGAGAAATGCTCTCTTTCCTCAGTATAAACGGGTTTGGCGGCTTACCATTCTCCACCACCAGGATTACTAAAGACGATTTATGCACATAATTTTATGTCAATTGGATGTTACACCCCATCTCTTTCACACGGTGAATTATAGTTATTGAAGAAACGGTGATCGCACGTGGTCGAACACGAGGTTATATAATACTTCCTCGTTTCAGTATGCGTTATAGTTTTCTATTACAACATTTTACTCTCCACGACTCGGGCGTTTATATTTAAAATATCGTCAATTGGACACATACAGGGACGGATCCAGGAATTTTTGCAGGAGGGGGTTTACCAGGTTTCTGTTACGGAAATCTGCCATCATCGTCTCTAAATTACATAGGCATTCATACAAATTGAGCTTTTTAAACAGAGAAATCATTTTTATACATATGTAGGATCACTTTGTGATGTAATTTCATTGATGCAAGGCATAATTTTTTTTTCATGTAGCTGAGCAGGGGTGGGGGGTGGGGTGGGGATGACCTCTGGATCCACCCCTGACCCCTAACATGATTCATTTAGTTAGGGCCTCAATTATCTTTAATTAAATCAAAGGTTTTTAATTTTATTTAACTGCATGGTATATCAGTCAAGCCTTATTTCGTGAGCTTGAGGGGGGTTGGGGTGGCCTAGTGGTCTAGAGTGCCGCGCTTCGACCTCTAGCTGGCCGGTCACCTCTGGCTCGCGGCTGTGGTTTCGAGCCCTGGTGTAAGCGTATGTGGCATGGAGATAGGGGCGCCTTCTCAACCTCGTGGGTTTCCTACGGGCACTCCGGTTTCCTCCCACTGCTAAAGACCCCTACGCGCAAGCGAATTATTGAAATAAAATGAAACCATATGTTAGTCCCGAAATGACCTAGTTTGTGTCGAGTGGACGTTAAACCCCATTTCTCTCTCTCTCTCTTTCTCTCTCTCTCTCTTTCTCTCTCTCGTGAGCTTGTATGAACAAATGGTTAGCGCGTACACGTTGTATCATAACGTCTGCCATTGAGTCAACCAACGTGGATTCGATTCTCCGATTGTACGTGACAAGGAGTAGGGTCGCCTGTCCAATTTTGTGGGTTTTCTCTGGGTCCTCCAACAAAAGACCCCTACGCACAAGCCAATTGTTGAACGTTAAACCATCTCTCTCTCTCTCCCCTCTCTCTCTCTCTCTCTATTTCGCTGTCCTACTATCCCAAGAATATCATTTACGGACTTCATGTGATATACTATTTGAAAGATATTAATGTTTGAAGGCACACCTCAATGTGTGTGTAGCCCTCCCCTATTTTCCAAGAAATTCAGCTTTCTTAATGGATCAATATCTATATGGATATCTAACATTTTCTGTGGTTTACGCTGCCAGAATTGAGAACATATTTTTTATATATAAGATCGTTAATTTAAACTTATTTCCTTGAAGAATAAGAGAATTATTGGAAAACCGTGGACGTGAATAAAATTCACACTGTAATTATGTAAATCGCGATTTAAATTGTAAGGATAGGGAGTTATTTATGGCTGCTGCGTACACGTAATCCATTACAGGCGTTCCGTGGAGGGGAAAATAATTATCCTAACTAACCGCCAATAAGTAGAGGATGGTAGTCCATAGAAATGGGGGGGGGATGGTCTAGTGGTCTAGAGTGGCTGGCCAGTCACCTCTGGCTTTCGGTTGTGGTTTCGAGCCCTGGTGTAAACATATGTGGCATGGAGATAGGGGCGCCTTCTCGACCTCATGGGTTTCCTCCAGGCACTCTGGTTTCCTCCCACTGCTAAAGACTCCTACGCGCAAGCGAATTATTGAAATAAAATGAAATCATATGTTAGTCCCAAAATGACCTAGTTTGTGTCGAGTGGACGTTAAACCCCATTTCTCACTCTCTCCCCAAAGAAATGAGTTGTGGTTTAACTTCCTGCCGTTGTCGTTCACCCGGACTAATGGAGACGGATCATTACAAAGGACGGACTTACTCGTATTGAAACCTGGCATAGTGAATAAGACGCTGGATCACTATAACCAGTAGGTCCCGGGTTCGATCCCGGTCTTGGCGGAGAAACTGCCTCGGGATATTGTAGCGCAAGTGTCGGTTGTTTGATCCTTACATTGCCCGAAAAAGTTCATTGGATTTTCCGACGTGGTTTCCCTTTGTCAGTGGTGCAGGATGGAGGACCTGACAGGGACAGCTGTCTAGTCGTTCAGATCGGACAAAACCCCCGAGGTCCCGTGTATACATGGCATGCACGTAAAAGATGTCCTGACAGTTGGAATTCGACATCAGAGTAGGCCAAAGTGCCGCTACCCGGACAAAATTTTCCTCATAGTACAGTGTATGGCGTATGCTCGTCTCCACTAGTCCAGTAAAGGAGCAGAACAGGACGTAAAAACCTATTTAATTTTTTTTTATGATCTGTTTTGTTATATACAAGAATGGGTTAACTTGTGATTGTGTCTTGTGATATAATACAGAATTATAGCCTCACGCCCTAAAGCAATTATTATTCCAATCTTCAATGATAAAAGGAAAGGCCTATGGAATACTTGGGGGATTACCCTTTTTAAATTTGAAAACGGTCCAACTATTCACCGCACATTTACATGTAATTGAAACTCGATGTTTTCGACTTGGTTGCATAATGATACATTTAAAGTCTGTATATGTATGGCTAATAACACGTGCGTGTAGTACACTTCTAAAGCATGGGGAATCAGTATCCAAATAATGGTTGCTCTTGCTATATAATAGCCACGGAGAGAGAGAGAAAGAGAGAGAGATAAAGAGAGATTAACGTTTGAAGAAAACATTAGGTTACTTCGGATTACAATAATTAACGAAAAGCAGTGAGAGAAAACTAGATAACTCTCCGAGTCTACCCACGAAGTTAGTCTGGCGACCGTTGTCACATAAAAACCTGGGAATGAAATATAACGTTATGATCCAACTCTTTGGAGCCCACACCCCACACATTCTCCACGACAGACGAAGAAGCACCCAACGCTGTTACTAACTTGTTCATTTTTAACATTATTTTAAAAAAGAACAGCCCCAAGAAAGGATAGAGTTACCTAAATCACGTGATATATAGCTAGTGGGGAAAAGAATAGCGTGAAGGTGATACGTATTTGTAAGTGCCCCCCTCAGGCATATTTTGAAAACTATTGTTGATTTACTCATGTTAGTCTGGTTAATTGAGTCCTTGTCGCCGAGAGAATTAGTAAAACGTTTATTCTTGTTGCACCAGAATACTCTCATACAGTAGATGGATGAATTCGCATACCTGTAATATACACAGACGAATTCATATTAACCTCAAATGTTTCAAAACGTGATCGCAAGACTCTGATATGATTGGTGTTTGTAAGACATCTTTGACATAGATTGGTAGCAATTGATAGAAAAGATCCAACGATTCTGATGCTTGGTTTTATATTTTGATATATATTGTGTACGAATTTACGCGATATACAGTGGAGAAGTACGTGCCAAACTCCTATTCGTAACGTAATAAATGGTGCTTGAATTCGTGACGTTACAGTACAGGGACATAAACAGTGCTTAAATTCGTGACGTTACAAGGCGATAAACACTGCTTTTATTGATGACGTTATAAGGATATAAACAGTGCTTGAATTCGCATCATATTCAGTGGAGAATTCATATCAAGGATATTTTAATGTATCGCTGAACCTACAAGACTTTTATACTTGGTGAATACAGGACCTTTTTCAATATAAACGGTATAGACATCTATACAGGGCCTATTTTAGTACACACGGGGCATACAGGGCCTATTTTAATAATAATATACACGGTGTATACAGGACCTTTTTTTCAAAAATGGCGCATGCATTCCGTGAATGATTTACAGCGATAAGAACTCAAATAACCTACCAGTGGTCTATAATCTGTAATTGAAGATATTCACGTCAATATGGGTACGTACTTAATGTAATACAACACTAATCTATTATGTACATTTCGTGGTTGACAATAATTATTAACAAATATATGAAATCCTACTATATATTATATATATACATATGTACGTAGTTTGTTGAAAATCAGGGAAATTAAATGGGGTTTAACGTCTCACTTTGCTTCATCGACTGGCCTATAATGTAGACGGGATTGCCAATAATAATGTTATATCTAAAAGCTTCCTCGTTCAAATGCCATTGTTTTATTAGTAGATTAATTGTTTTGTCACACCTTTATAGTTGCTTCTGTTTTGTATCGCTAGTAAAGTGTCAGAGGTGCGGGGCAGAGGGCCTGATCAGGAACAGCGTTCCGTGTACACGATGGAGTACACGTAAAAGAACCTTTAACGCTTGGAATTTGTTCGTTCGTTCTTTTCTGGAATTTTACGTCCAATTCCACCAAGGGAAATATCGCAGACAGAACTTGGAATTCGATAAAAGTAGTCTTTTATAAAACACTGTATGGTGCATGATCTTTGCTCTAACATTGGACGATAAACATCATTTCATTTGTAAAACTTCTTTACACGTGTCAACTGGAAATTGTATGACTGAACTGAGCTGGAGTGATGTAAATACTTCAGTAATATAAGTAACATCACCGTGTCCTGTCCCTTGTGCGATAGTTTTAATTCATTCCATGTGCGTATTGAATATCTGTTTATTTATTAGATATGCAAAGAATGCTATTTTTGTCAATAAGGTGCAGTCTCCACACCCTCTTTTCAAATATTGACGAGTTTCTGTTTCACTGATCAGGTTACAGGGGTTAATATAAGTTTTGAAATGATAATCCGGGTCGAGGAGAGGAGATGGTTTATGATTTATTCTTGTGTTTATAACATGTCTATAATACACGAATGGTTCAGGTTTGGGTCACATATTTATACAAAAGTATGGGAAGTCTCTCTCTCCTCTCCCTCTCTCTCTCTCTCTCCATCCTCCCTCTCCCATCGCTCTCTCCTCCCCCTCCCCCTCTCATCTCTCTCTCTCTCTCTCTCCTTTACCTTTAAGTTAAATAATAACATAAGCCTATCAAATCTAAGCGATCTTTCTGGCCTCTCAACATATTGTATTTAATGCCAGATTTTTTCGGACCTGTATTAAGTAACACCCGGACACCCCTGTGAATTCACGGCACTGCTAATATTTTGTATATTTTAATATTGAAAACCCGCCGATGTGATCAGAATGAATAAACATGTTGTTTTGAAGTTGATGGAAAAGGCAAGTCAATCTTGACTGTGCCATTTAGGATATATGCAAGGTTATAGTCGTGTAGAATGATTTATTGCTGGTTGATCAACAGTTCACGGTTAAACGAACATCGGATAGCGATATAATAATAGTAATATTTTACCGATATATTTAGACGATTGTACAAAAAGTATAGAAGCAAGATTCAACCTTGACTAACACCGTGATTTTAGTTTCTGCTCTAGCAATTTATCTAGAAAACAACAAATAGCTAAAGAAAGAAATACAAATGAAAGAATGGGGTTTAGCGTCCTACTATTCTGTTCTTAAACTGAGCTAATGAAGACGGGGCTAAAGAAAGATCCCAGTTAATAATAGTATTATGTATGGGAGTTAGCTAAGCATACACACCAAACCCTTTCAAAGAAATAAAATTACAATATGCTAAACAGCCCTAAAATTAACTTGCACCACTCGACAGTCGCCAATAGACTTGATTTGAAACTCTCCCCCCACTCTCACCCCCCTCTCTCTCTCTCTCTCTCTACCCTCCCCCCCTCTCTCTCTCGTTTGAATATAAAATACAAAAATACTTCATTTGATCCTCCCAGATAACTAGTTGGTGTTCACTATGTAATATTACCAACAATATTATCTACTAACTAATACTTCACGTTCATTACGTCATCTACTAATACTTCACGTTTATTACGTCATCTACTAATACTTCACGTTTATTACGTCATCGGGTGAGCTAGATAGGCCATTAACATGTAATAATATACGATAACGACAATGTAAATGATAATAGACTATAAAACTCATGTAGTATAAGATAACATTTCTTCATATAATTATTGGTGTACCATATTAGTAAAACATTCTACCATATTAGTACAATATTAGTACAACTTTCTACCATATCATTAGACTCCTTTCAGTCCAGATTGAAAAAATATTTATTTGAGAAATATTTGCAGGAGTGATTGTGTTGTTTGTAGCGTTATGAGCATGGCTATATGCAATACACGCAACATATATATGAACCTATTGTTATAAATAGCTGTCTAGAGAATGGAATACTCTCCCAAGAACCTCGGACAATTGAAATTCGTTTGCATCAACCCGGCTGATGCAGAGAAGTAGAACAATGACGCGTTAGAAACCAGGATGTGTAAAGTTTTCAATAATTTATTAAATTCCACGTTTTGATGAGTGACAGCTGAAATTAGCACATATGTACACCTTTATTGAAATATCACGATTTCCTTAAAATAGAACATTGATGTACTTGAAATAATTTTCGGTTCATATTACAAATCGTTATTGTCATGGTGTATATTTTAGGTATCAGTTTAGTTGATTTATAACGCCCTAATTCGTGTCTGCTTTAATTGAGTGGCTATACCTTGGAATTGCAAAAAAAGAGATTCTTTTTAAAAAGAAACGTCCGACATTAAAACTATTTCTGTTCGTATTGAAGACGTATATCGTCTGTATTTTGAAATATTTGATTGTTAACGGACAATATCGTACCTGTTCGTGTCGTTTTCATTTTCTTTTATCATAGGGCGTATAATTATTAAAAAAAACCTTTTGTAGGATTGTACGGAGATTATTTCTATGAGCTTTCTGCACTGGCGTAATACCTTGAAAGACATATTGTAATTGAATTAGACGTTTATGATTAAGACTCTTACTTACAAACCAGGAAGTCCCCGGATGTGCTTGGGTGGCTCCCTCTTGTCAGTTGTGAAGAAGATAATTGAGCAAAGAGAAAGAATCGTCTAGTTGTTCGGATGAGACGCCGAACCGAGTTCTCGTGTAGTCCTTTGACAGTAAGTTACAGATCCCCCCAGACAGTTTGAAATTGATGTAGGTGTAGGTTATAGCGCCGCTGTCAGGAAAAAAGTTCCTTCATAGTACCACAGTTCTGTGACACAATCCATACTCTCTCCAATGCCGTCTTCATTAGTCCAAGGGGGTCAGTAGGATTTCTAAACCCCATAGCACACTGCATGACGTAGCCCAGTCGGAGCAGAACAGTAGGACGTTAAACCCAATTTCATTTCAAGGCGTCGATTCTTCCTCATCAACACAGTTAGTGCAAAAATGTTGACGTTTCATTTCAGTTCATTTGAAAGGAAGGTGTTAAAAATCACCGTTATAGTAAAAAAAAAAAAAATGATGACGTCATTGAGGTTTTATAAATAAGTGTTAATACAAATAATTGGGATAAAGATACGTTGTTTTATATTAATGAATGTGCATGATGTATTTTAAAAGGATCGTTGGTTATTATTAATTATACTGTAATCACGCCCTTCATTCATACATAAAACTGTCAACATCATGATGACGGTAGAGGTGGAGTTGGATTCAGACCACTTAACATCTGAACGGAGTTTTCATGGAATTCTTGCTGGACCAGTGACTTCAAATAAAAAAGAAGAAACTGGTTTATTTATAGACAAAGTATAAATACAAGCTGGATGTCATAAAGGTTTAATATTAATTATATTTCATATTGCGATAGGATTGAATGAGCCACAAAGGAAAGAATACAGCTAAGCTGATTTAGTTTAGTTTCGAGGTTTACTTTCCTTTAGAATTGAATTAATCTGAACAACTGAAAACTCTAGTTTTCGGATACAGACTGCTCTCTTTACAACCTGAAGTTGAAGGTACTTGGTGTAAGACCTATAACTTATACGGACACAGACTGAATGATATAATACTTGGAACTCTTGGTGGAACTTAGGCCAATAGGAGGGTCATAGTACTGGATGTACTTTGACTTGCTGCAAGAGATATATGTCGGATCATTGGTGCAGCTTAGAACATTGGATCTATTCGGATTTTTTTGGGAAGGATTTATGTGTGATTCTTGATTAATCCAAGATTCAACTGAGCATTAGGGGAATCTTGTCTTATATCCAGTGGTATATTTGAAAGGCTTACGAATGAAGCTACGATTAATTGAAACTGTCGATACTGGAGCGTTTAAACTTCCACGTATTGTGTTGCGTGATGTAGGTAAGACGAATGAATATAGTCGATGAGCTTGGGAGGGACGAATTACCCAATACCACCCCAAATACACCCAATACCACCCCGATACCACCCAATACCACCCCAATACCACACCTCACTATCAGCACATGCTACCCAATGCTACAACATAATGATGCAAAATAGACATTGGTATTCGGGTTGCATTCCGTTGGTATTGTGTTGTACTGGGTCGTATTGAGTCGCATTGGCCGAGAAAGTTCATCTCGAATTTCCGGCGTGGTTTTCCCTTGTCAGTGATGCAGAATGGAGGGTCTGACAAGGACAGCTGTCTAGTCGTTCGGATGGGACGAAAAACCGAGGTCCCGTGTACACATTGGCAGTTGGAATTCGATATAAGAGTAGGCCGTAGTGCCACTGCCCGGGCAAAATTTCCCTCCTGGCACACTGTATGGTGTATGTCCGTCTTCATTAGCCCAGGTTAGGTGCAGAAGAGAAGGACGTTAAACCCCATTTCAATCGTCAGTCGATGAACTTTCTCTCACAGTAATTGTTTATTTATTGTTTGTACCTTCCTTGTACAGTTGTATTTGATAAATTAACACGCAAATGTTGTGAAATTTACATAAGAATTTGTTAGGTTTGTAGCCGTTAAACATACATTTTGCAAGAGCTAAATCTATATATTGCAAGTCTGTTTTTTACGCCTGAAATGTTAATTAAACTTTTTAATTAGACATGAAATAGGGTGTAACGTCCTACCTTTCTACCCGATAAAGACGGACATATATATATATAACGCTATATATATATATATATATTTTACTATAAGGGTAATATCAACCTTCATGGGTTCTTTTACGCGTAGGCCGACGTGTACACGGGAAACCAGTTTTTCGCCCCATCCTTGCCAGACGCTGCATCACTGCAGATAAGGTGGAAACTGCGACGGACATTCAAGACGTTAGAAACAAGCTGGGGCATTGGACAGTCCTAATGAAAAAAGCGCACATGTTGGCCGATGCAGCCGTCCCACTCCCAAATCAAGGTTTCGCCCCCTCTCTCTCTCTCTCTCTCTCTCTCTGAATGTGACTATGATAAAATATATAGACACAATTAGTGGCTTCAAGTAGGGATCACTGCCAGTTTTAAATATACCGTTTGTTATCTAATAGACCTTTTTATAGCAGTTTAAAAATAGCGCCTGTATATCAGTCCTTCTGCTAGTAAATATAACTTCGTAAAGCTCTATAGCTGCAATGTTATTGACTCAAACATTTATACAACCCTGCAAAGCTCTTTAGCTGCAGTTTTATCAATCTAACTTTGCCTTTAAAATATGACTAGTCATGATGTTATAGACCCAACCCTGGGCTTTAAGTGGATATAAAATAATCTTAACTAATCGAAGGACATTTATTTAATGGTTTTTAATATTCCGTACACATTCGTTGGGTGTGCATTTAGTAATAGTGCTGGTAATATTCTTTGCACGTTTGTTGATTGGTGGTGAGAGAGAGAAAGGGAGAGAGAGAGGGAGAAAGAGAGAGAGGGTGGGGGGTTCCTTTATCGCGATCACAAGTTTTGGCAAATTGGGGTCAGTCCAGATTGAAAGGCCGCGGAGCGCTGACATAATCTACAACAAAGTCGGGTTTTTTTTCCGGTCGGCCCCCAACAATACGTCATCCTATTAAACCCCCATGTAATACTCCATTTTGCTGTAAGCATTGGCATCCGCAGTACACGAGGAAAAGTGTGCTTGACACCACGTGTGGGAATAGAGGAGTTAATAATGGCTGTTCATGTCGATAATGCATTTAGTAAGGATATGTGTAGTGTACCCAGGGTGCTATCTGACATGCGGCATGTTTAACTGGTAATCTGTAACACCGATATCTGGCTTACAGGTAAAATCTTTTCTCAGTAAATTGAGAATGTGATTTTACAATTCAATTTACCTGTACTGTGTATTTTATCTTACCTGGATTTACCTGTACTCACGTTTTTATAACGATCTTATCACAATCTAAAATTAAACTAACGTTTCTATAGCGATCTATATTTCTCCCAAACCAACATTTATAACGATCTCGTCGTCTCCCAAATCAACATGGTTGTGTGTGCATGTTATTGTCTTTGATTGATTTTGATAGCCGACAGTCATCTGAATGATTAGTTTTTGGCACCATGTCAAACAAAGTACAAACTCCACGACGGGATGTGGACAAAAGCACGTGTGTATTAAGTCAACATTCTACTTTTAGGTGGATTACAATGTAGAGGCATCGATAAATATTTGTAAACAAAAATGAGAGAGAGAGAGACAGACAGACAGAGGGAGGGAGAGAGAGATCGTGAGTGTGTGTGTGTGTGAGAGAGAGAGAGAGCGAGCGAGCGAGAGAGAGTGTGTGTGTGTGTGTGAGAGAGAGAGAGAGAGAGTGGGTGTGTGTGTGAGAGAGAGGGAGAGCGAGCGAGAGAGAGAGAGAGAGTGTGTGTGTGTGAGAGAGAGCGAGCGAGCGAGAGAGAGTGAGAGAGAGGGTGTGTGTGTGTGTGAGAGAGAGAGAGAGTGGGTGTGTGTGTGAGAGAGAGGGAGAGCGAGCGAGAGAGAGAGAGAGAGAGTGTGTGTGTGTGAGAGAGAGAGGGTGTGTGTGAGAGAGAGCGAGCGAGAGAGGGAGAGAGATTGTGTGTGTGTGAGGGAGAGAGAGATAGAGGGGGAGAGGGAGAGAGGTGATGGTAGACTTATTGATTAATTAAAGAACGAAAAACGATATTGACATGAATATTGTATGATATAATTAATACTCGGCTGTTATAGTATCAGGTTGTATCGAGTAATTACTACTAATTTATAAAGTCACGTCCATATCCATAGATACCACATGTCTTGAAGATAACTGTGTCAATCTGTATAAATATATATGGTTTCTGTTATCTTATTATTATTTGTCTATATATTAACCTATATGTTTATTTTATTTCGGAGGGAGGAGGGGCTAGTGGTCTTGAGTGTTGTGCTTCCACCTCTAACTGGCCGGTTACTATTGGCTTGCGGTTGTGGTTTCGATCCCTGGTGTGGGCTGATGTGGCTTGGAGATAGGGGCGCTTTCTCAACCTCGTGGGTTTACTGCGGGTACCCCGGTTTCCTCCGACGGCAAATAAAACAACTTGTCTGCGATATCACCATCGGCGGAAGCGGACATTAAAACACAAAGAACAAGTCGTATTTCTATATTGCTGTATTATATTGCTGTATTATATTGCTGAAACATCTCCCACATATATAAGTAGCTTTTTGTCAACAAAGTATCTGATTTGTTTATAATAATACAATTTTTTTATAGATAATACAATTATTACCCGTTAAGATACACAACATACGCTATTTTTAACCTTTGGTTTGTGTATTTCCATTAGTCGTGTCCTTATATTTGTGTATTTCCATTGGCTGTGTTCTGGTGTCTGGGTGTTGATATATGTGTGACTCACTGTATTTCCATTGGCCCTGGTCCGGCATCTAGGTGTTTTACTTGGCCCTGGCCCTGATATTTGTGTATTTTGATTGGCCTTGACCTTTCGATTTGTGTATTTTGATAGGCCTTAGCCCTGGTATTTGTGTATTTTGATAGACCTAGCCTGATTCATTATTACAGTCAATAGATAGCTCTACAATTATATATGAACTTTTGAACCAGAACGCTGAAATGAATAATGAAACATCTGCTTTCAGTGTTTTTATAAAACATTCCGATATTTATCATCCATATTATTCTTACATTCACGATTCATGATAAAATCATTACAAAACTAACACACGTGATTATAATATATCATATATTATACTTACTGGAAACTTCTTTTCATCTCAACTTCTACTGGATTAGGATCCGATCTGCTGCCCATTCATGATTAAAACATGGAATGGATAATCGAGATTGTTTTTATCGTTCTGACTTTAGTAATGGTGGTCAAGACTAGGTACAAAACTCAATTGCTAAATTCTCGGTTCAGAGTAAACCAATTTGAAATTGTCAACAAATTCCCATTACAGTATCTATTTCTAGTTTTTAACTTTTATAGTGAGGACTGTTAGCTCTAATGTTATATCTTTAAATATTTATTTTTTTATAAAAGATGTTGAAAAGTGTCCGAAACAGCGGTAAAGTTGTGATTAATAATGCAATACCTGATATTGACTCGATTATATACCTTGATGTCAGTACACATGTAGTCAATCTTATGTTGTTAATAATTCATATCGTCAGAATATGTTGTTTTAATGTTAAAATATTAGAGGAATGTCTATATAATAGGTGGAGCCATATGTTCATATGATCGATCGTCATCATGAGTATTCTCCTCCCGTCACATGAATGAACATATGGTTAAATAACCTCGGTATTGACGATTGACAGATAT
This sequence comes from Patella depressa, assembly GCA_948474765.1. Classification (NCBI taxonomy): domain Eukaryota; kingdom Metazoa; phylum Mollusca; class Gastropoda; family Patellidae; genus Patella; species Patella depressa. The sequence goes on from OX419720.1 coordinate 2,914,491, forward strand.
GACGTCATGATACACGTGTAATGATGCGACGTCTTGTCTTTATTTGTATAATATGTGGCAATCGGCTATCATCATTCAATGACTATTAGTCCACTAATATCTACTGAGTCAAACTTAATCTTCCTGTCATCGTAGTATTTCACTTTAACTGGATCCAGCTTGAGCGAGCAACTGATCGCTATGAGACTAAGAAAAGGTATGTTTGATTTGATATCTTACAGATTGGTTTTTAATGATTCCTAATAATGCTTCGTTCCCAGATGTTGTGACCCTATATCGGTACCAATAATGGTGACTTTATACAGAGTCTTCCGGGCTAGATCTATTTCTTTAGGCCAAGTTAAGATTTTGCCAAGGTCCCTCAGATGTAAGCTTAGTGTTCGTTGTTGTCGGACGATTGTAGGTTAGGTCTTTAGGGTAAACGTTATGGCAAGGTCCAGGGTTAGGGTTGGGATTAGCGCTAGCCTTATTTACATCTCGGGGGGGGGGGGGGGGGCCTAGTGGTCTAGAGTGCCACGCTTCGACCTCTAGCTGGCCGGTCACCTCTGGCTTGCGGCTGTGGTTTCGATCCCTAGTGACGTGAGCGTATGTGGCATGGAGATAAGGGCGCCTTCTCAACCTCGTGGGTTTCCTCCGGGTACTCCGGTTTCCTCCAACTGCTAAAGACCCCTACGCAATGCGAATTATTGAAATAAAATGAAACCATATGTTAGTCCCGAAATGACCTAGTTTGTGTCGAGTTGACGTTAAACCCCATTTCTCTCTATATATTTACATCTCCTGACCTTTGACCTAACTTGAAGTTGGCCTTAAGAAATAGACGTAATCGTCTTTTCCATCTTCAGTCCCAATAGTTGTGACCCAATAGAAAGTAAGTGTTTCCATCGTCGTCAGTCCAAATAGTTGGCAGGGTTTGTTTATCCTCTTTGGAAAAAAAAAATCTTTTTTCAGGATGGTTGGGTTGATCTGGTCGTCATGGAACTAAGTGTTTGTTTGTTCTGTCTGTATATGATTCTACAGTTCTCCTGTGTATTTTGTTTATCACCCGGGAATAATCTTACATTAGGATTAGTATTAAGGTTACCTGACCTTAACTATAACCCATATGATGTGTAAACTGGGCTTGTGGGAATTTCCGTCTTCCCCAACCGGCCCTAAAATAGATTTTATCCTTCTCGTAACTGCCGGAATACATCCTGTTTATCAACCAACATATAAATAATGATGGTTATATTATAACATATATTGTGTCAATCTGTTTCACAGACAATTACTTATAATATCTCTGTCACAGATGACTGTCTACAACACGCAATGGCACGTAACTGCTTCGGACAAAATGATGCCTTTTACTCATTTTGATACCCATTTACACGAATTAGGAAATATTTTTTAACTACAAATACTTCAAACGTCTTTATTTATTTTTCTTATACTTCAAAAAATGTTTTAGAATTTATTTTGTCGGAGGAAAAAAGTTAATATGCCGTACTCATTAAGCCTCGTCGATGTCATGCTTATCAGCGATTGTAGCGGTCAGTGTGATATTGTGTTTTATATGATGTCTTCTCATCTATTGGGTTTATATATGAGGTCCTCGCCTGAGGGGTTCGATGACCGAATGGTTAGCGCGTGCGTGCTGTATCATAAGGTCTATAATTACGTCAACTGGTGTGGTTTCGATTACCCGGTTGTACGTGACAAGAAGTAGCGTGACAAGAAGTAGGTTTTCCCCGGGTACTCCGGTTTCCTCTCACATGGGGTTATACAATGGTTCACTTGACCCCGAGCATCATCTATCATCTGCACGCAACTGGTTGGAATGTTGCGCTGTTTCAACAATAAATTAATTACCTCATCCAACTTGTATTTTTTTACCTGCTCGTTAATTATGGATTAACTTGTCGACTATTAACCTATGTTGCCATGGAAGTAATTAAACTAATGCTGGAAATAACCTTGACATTCCTGTAGTGTGGAATCCTACACGTTCGTCGGTGCATGAACCACAACAGATGTTGTGATGACTTGTTTGAAAATTGCGTGGCCAATAATATCTGCTATGGCCAGATGTTGAATATAGGAGAAAATACATGATTTCATTGACTTTCTCATGCTTATTACTCACAGTATTACTTACATATTAAAAGTAAATATTCGTGAACTTGACTTATGAATTTTCTCGGCTTTCCCGAGTCTATTTCGTATATTTAAAGTATTATTTAAATACAATTGAACCATTTGTTAGTCCTGAAATGACTTGGTTTGTGTGGAGTGCACGTTACCCCCCTCCCCCTCTCTCTCTCTGTCTCCCTCTCTCGCTCTCTCTCTCTCGCTTGTTACTTGTAGTAAATCACCTATTTTTGTGGCTGATATAGTATATTAAAGATACGTGCCTCTTGAGATACCAGAAACTTTCCTTCTTACACGCAACATTATACCTCATTGTAACTTCTTATATTATATATAACCTTGTTGAAAGATAATTATGACTCATGTCTGCTTATTGACTGACATTACTCGTGTTTTCATGCTTACTCATGGTATAGCTTACCTCTATTAAATTAACCTGATATCTGAATAAGACCCGCCAGTTCCTCTTTGATTAAAACTAATCGTTTCATTTGTGCACTCTTCGTTTTCTTACGATGACGAATATACAGATGAATTATATAAGTATGTCAGTGATTATTCAATATGGAGCCACGGTGACCCACTTAGTAACATCTTGGCTCGCTCACCGGGAGGTCTCGTATTCGATCCCGGTCTTGACCGAGAGCGCGATTTCCCCATGCCAGTAGTGGAGAGAGGGCCTGGTAAGGAACAATCTCTAGTCGTGCGGATATCCGTATACACGTTTGATACGTAATGGATCCCTTCGCAAATAGAACTCGAAATAAGAGTAGGCTGTAGCGCTGTCCGGGCAAAATGTCCTGGTTCGTTAGCCTGGAGGTCGGGTGTTCGGTCCCTGTATTGGCCGAGAAAGTTCATGTCGATTTTGCGGCGTGATTTCCCCTTGCCAGTGATGCAGTAGGAGGGCCTGACAAGGACATCTGCCTAGTCGTTCGGATGGGTAGAAAAACCGAGGTCCCGTGTACACATTGGAGTGCACGTAAAAGATCCCTTGGCAGTTGGAATTTGATATAAGAGTAGGCCATAGCGCCGCTGCCCGGGCAAAATTTCCCTCATAGCAGACTGTATGGTATATGACCATCTTCATTAGCCCAGGTTAGGTGAAGAACAGTAGGACGTTAAACCCCATTTCATATTTCATTTCATAGCACACTGTATGGTGTAAGCCTGCCTTCATTAGTCCAGTCTGTGTAGAAAAGTAGGACGTTAAACCCCATTTCATTCTCATTACTACATACACTCATCGTCACGAGGCTATGCATGATGCATCTATATACGAGAACGGTACAGGTTTGTGCAAATGTAATTATATGGTAGATATAGAAGGTTTACATCTATTAAACGTTTTATAAATCATCCACAACTCTAGGGTGTGTTCATGTTACTTTTAGAAACAGATCTAACAAACTGATTCAACGACTACCCTTTCATCACTGTTTATCACGTTATTTGTCTTAATATAAATTAACCCAATAAAACATGCACATTCGTTTAACTTATAAACCATGTACTTTATCGATTGATTGATTACCTTTTGATGTCATGATTCATATTGTATGAGGAGCCACGGTAGCTAAGTGGGGAAAATGCTGGCTCACTAGCCTGAAGGTCGCGTGTTCGATCCCTGCATTGGCTGAAAAAAGTTTATTGGGATTTTCCGCCAAGGTTACCCTTTGTCAGTGGTGCTGTGCGGGGACCCTGACAAGGATATCTGTCTAGTCCTTCGGATAGCACGAAATACCGAGGTCACGTTTCCACATTGGCAGATCCCTTGGCAGTTTGAATTCGATATAAGAGTAAACATAGTGCCGCTGCCCGGGCTAAATTTCCCTCATAGCACACGTATGCCCGTCTTCATTACCCAAGTTCGGGGCAGAACAACAGCACGTTAAAACTCATTTCATTTCGTTTTATATTGTATATTCCTATCTGAATTAACTTTCTATAATCTAATTTACATCGTGAAACTTTTAAATGAGCTACTTGAATGATCACTTTTCAGTGTGATGATTCATATTACATATTCCAATGTATATTAACTTTTTAAAAAATACCCAATTCGTGTGAAACTTAAAAGAGGCGGTTGCATAATTGAGGGTGTAACTTTAGTTAAATATTGCAGCAATTAAACCCTGTCTTGAATAAGTTAACATCGTCGTGTAATTACAGTCTGTATACGTTAAAATTTTTAATGTTAAGAAAAGTTTTCATTCGTGTCATGTCAGCACTCTTCTGTTCTTACCTAATGCCTGCTGAATTACCTGTTTGAAAAATCTGCTGTTTAACACACCTATTGTCACATGATTATAGAGAGAGAGAGAGATGGGGTTTAACGTCAACTCGACACAAACTAGGTCATTTCAGGACTAACATATGGTTCGATTTTATCTCAATAATTCGCTTGTGCGTTGGGGTCGTTAGCAGTGGAAGGAAACCGGAATACCCGGAGAAAACCCACGAGGATTGACAGGCGATCCTACTCCTTGCCACGTATAACCGAGTATTCGAAACCACGCCAGTTGACTCAATGGCAGACCGTATGATACAACGCGCACACGCTAACAATTCGGCCGTCAAACCCCCGGTCACTCTATTAACACACCTATCGATTGGAATATAATTTATGGAGAATTTGACTATTTCAATTATGTTTTGAATCATCATACAATGATTACTCCCTGTTTTAATTTCAATGATAAGGAAAAGTGTAGAGTATTGATAACGAAAACGGTTTAAATTTCATGGTTTCATACACCCTGTCAGATTACAAATCCTTGTGGTAATTTTATTATTTTAAACTTGTGGGATGGTCATTGGTTAAACTACCGCGATGTTAACGCCGGTGGTGATCATTGGTCCAGCTACTGCTAAGGGGGGTGGGGGCATTGGTTAAATTTCTGAAGTTATTGACGCCAATAATGGCTATGATGCCGGTAGCTTGCGACATAGCGACATGTACGTGTTTGATATGTAGCCTGCGACATGTACATCGTTATTGACGCCGATAATGGCTATGATGCCGGTAGCTTGCGACATAGCGACATGGACGTGTTTGATATGTACATGTAGCCTGCGACATGTGCATCATACGCGTGTACAAGCTTGTAACATAGCAACATTTGGGTATGTAACTTGTAACATAGCAACAATTATATTTAGGGCGCAACTTGAAACAAAGCGACATTATTATGTATGACGTATTAACATGAGGAATAACAAATGTAATTTGAAGGTTTTATTTAATCAGTGTGTCTCACTTGTCTTCAAACAGATATACCTTTTGAATAACATATAGACAAAGAAAGATGGCCAGACAAATAAAACACGTTACTCTACAGGTTTCAAACATCAAACATGTCGGTTTATCTGTGAACAAACTAGACCTATCTCTGGCATGGTGTTTGAAGACCCGTTGGGGGCGTTCTTAATGTACTGAACTTAAGATATCAAGCAATTCCAATGACTCATGGGTTTAAAGTGATACTGACGTGACTTTAACTTATTTATCTCTGATGTATTTATTATACTTTATATTATAATGCATTTTATTTTTATTTGCTTAACCTGTTTTCTATAGAATACTATATATCCACCATCCGTGCTTCTTGGTTAAAACGGAATCTCGTGGGTTTTCTCCTGGTCCTCCGGTTTCCTCCCATTGCTAAAGACCCCTACGCGCAGGCGAATTATTGAAATAAAATTAAGCATATATGTTTGTGTCGAGTGAACTTTAAACCCATCTCTCTCTCTCTCTCTCTCTCTCTCTCTCTCTCTCTCTCTCTCTCTGTGTGTAACCCCCTGTCTATCAGCGGTATCGCGTCTAAAATCTTTCTCGTTACTTTATATAAAGAATTAACTTGGCGTGTTTTCTCTGCTAACGTTTTTTGTGGATTCTAGATAAGGTTTTAAAGGTAATGTTATCACCAGATTCCTGTGTGTATGTGCAAGTAATCTCGTCATTGTGTTGAATCATTCAACCCGCCTGTAACATCAGTCATAGGTGTTAAAACTATCTCCGGTTTCAACTGCCACATGATAACAAAATAAAGCCGTATATCCACCAAAATTAAACGTATTCTACACTTACTTCTGTAATTAAGGAAATCTGGGCCCTGTTTCTCGAAATCTTAACTAAAGATAAAATCCTGATTTTAGCAGATACTCCAATCTTTATTGGCTAAGCCCTAAAATCAGTCTAATATTATCCAGTCAAATTACTAAAATTTGGATTGTATCTTAGTTAAAATTTCGTGAAACAGGCCCCTGGACTTTATTCTCTGATTAAAATACACTCGACATATTAGGTTGACATTAGGCTAGGATAACATTATGTTTGGTTGACAGAATACTAGCTTAACATTATACATGTTGACATAAGACTAGGATAAGCAAGGATAACATTATGCTAGGTTGACATCAGACTACTTGAACACAAGAAATAAAGTTGCCACAAGTCGAGGATGTTGTTAGAATAAGTTGACATTAGGCTAGGATAACATTAGAATAGGTTGACGACTGTAGACACGGTTGACATGAGGATAATTTGACATAAGACTAGCTTAACATCGGGTTAGGTTAACGTCAGTAGACTAGGTTGACATCAGGTTAGGTTGACGACAGTAGACAAGGTTGGCACCAAGTTAGGTTGACGAAAATTGACAAGGTTGACATCAATTCAATATTCTTACTGGCATACACTGCCATACGAGTGTGACTATGAATTATTATGCTGATAGAACGTTTATTTCTGTTTTATCCGTTGCCGAATACTACAATATTTTAAACTATATATGCATCTTTAACCTCCATATTTTAAAACGCTCTGTTATCTGTGAGCGCTCGTCTCATTTCCTCCCTGGTGAAATTGAGTGTCAAATATTCCCTCAAGTTTGAAAGGCATAACTAACTCACTGTAATTAAATTTAGAGTCGTGAAGCAGAAAGTCGGTTTCCTATTACATACGGTTGAGAAAACATGGCCATCAGTGAAACGTGTTAGTTTTATGTATTTTTATAATCGTCTTTTGGGTATTTTTGGTTAGAGGCAGGCTGAAATAACTGAACTTCAGGATTCAGTGTTTTTCTCTTTGGGCACTATGGGCTTTAACTCGACCCCGCCTCGTTATCAATACAAGCAGGGGTTGGGGGCGGGTGGCCAATGGCTTAACGCGTGCCTGTGGTTGGTAAGGTCTGCTCTTGAGTCAAGGGGTTCGATTTCGATTCCCCACTTGTACGTGACAAGGGGTGGGGTCACCTGTTCAACTTCATGGGTTTTCTCCTGGTCCCCCGGTTTCCTTCTATTGCAAAAGACTTCTACGCACAGGTGAATTATATAAAAAGACAATTATACCATCTGTTAGATCCGAAATGACCTAGTTTATGTCCAGTGGACGTTACCCCCCCCCCCCCCTGGGGTAGTAAAGACAAGTAAAACCAAATGACCTAATTTGTGTCGAGTGGACAATAACACCCCAGCCTCTCTCTCTCTCTCTATCTCCCTCTTCTCTCTCTCCCCTCTCTCTCTCCCTCTCCCCCCTCTCTTTCTCTCTCTCTCTGCACAAACAAAGCTGAAGTTACATTTTGATTTACCAGTTGTATTTAGATTTCTATTGTCCAGTCGATTTACTTGATTGAATCTCCAAATAGCCTAGTAATTCAGACGTCCCTGCATGAAACAGTTTGACGAGAACTCTCTGTTATTGGACGATTTTATCTCATATAGCAGATGTGCTCGTTACTAGCCATACCGTTTAAATGTCGATTGATTCTCAGGCGTTTAGCTTTTCGTCTGAGCTTGCAGTCTCTCTGTACCCGTAATTCAATTAGCGTTAAGTTTTTGCCACCTCTTCTTGAAGATTCTATAACAATCTGGATTTGTATTCCACTCTAAAACTTTCTGATATTATTAATTATCGTCTGCTAGTGACAGCGGCCATAATCGATTTCATTAACTGACCGTATTTTACGCCGTAGTATTGTGTGCTTGGGGGGTATTCTGACCGATCTTTCCATCTTTTGGGAATGTCGGAATCGTTCTGTTATTAATGTCAGATTGGTCCGACTGGTTCGCGTAGGCTATATTTACATAATGGAATCAGATAGTAATGTTTCAGGTGTCCCCAGATGGCGCCTTATTCAACGATCGTTATTAGTTGATGTCGTACACAAAAACACGTTAAATATCAAAGGTCTAACATGTTGTTTTATATATTTACATGAAATACCAAAGTGGTTTCAATTTGCTTTATAGTTGATCGAATTGTTAGCGAGTGCGCGTTCAATCATAAGGTCTGTTATTGAGTCAGCTGGTGTGGTATCGATTCCCGGTTGTACGTGACACGGATAGGGTCGCCTGTCCAGCCGCGTGGGTTTTCTCTGGATCCCCCGGTTTAACCACTGCTGCTAAAGACCTCTACACGCAAGAGAATTATTGACATATATTTGATGAATATGTTAGTCCCAAAATGATCTAGTTTGTGTCGGATGGATGTTAATCTCTCTCTCTCCCTCTCTCTCTCTCGCTCTCTCTCTCTCCCCCTCTCTCTCTCTCTCTCTCTCTCTCCACCTCTCCCCCCACTATACCATACAGTTGTTTACTAGTAGAAGAATATTACCATGTGGTACACTAACAAACTTGTTATTGTTTGTAGGTTGTTGAGTCTATATATACTATAAGATGACCTTTTGATTTTTATATCATATCGGACATCCTACAACCAATTGTATTAACAGTCAGTATAAAGCCCTACCCTAACAATCGGGGCCTTCATATCTCACATATGCATTGGTCAATGGTATTATATACACTCTTAGGTTTAGTCATAAAATTATCTTGTTTGCTATTGTCATGCCCCAGTATCCTGCCTTACTTGACGTGTTTTGTGAACCACGTGGGTTACCCAGGGAACGGCGGTTACCCCCACAAGAGGAGGCGGGCGTTAAACACTAATAGAAAAAGACGAATGGGTTCCTCAATCCTCCAAGTGGCTATCAGCTATTTTTTTGAGCAAGAGAGAGAGAGAGAGAGAGAGATTATACAATCTAGAAATTAGTATACAATTATTCCAGTTGTCTAGAGCCAGAGATGTCTTGTTATCTTCAAATGGCGTCCGTTCCATAAATTTACTCAACGTCCAGACAACTTAGTAATTCATACTAAGCTTTAATGGATTAGATGTTTTATTATGGACGTATATCTATCTATATTCCATGCGTTTAATATCGATTACATATATCCATATATTATCATGTTAATAAGCGCCATTTAAAGAAAACAAGATAAGTGATAATTGTGTATGATCAAGTCATATTCGTCTTTATATAAAGTATCGATGATGTTTAAAGTCTAGGCCAGCCATATCCGATTGATTAAATACAGCATGAATCGATTCAACCATCTCGCTTCATCTCTTTGACTACACAAGCTAAACCATTTAGTTAAATCGGTGCTAGACCAATATAGCTCGCAATGAGTCACTAGAAAGGACAACATTCGGAATTGATCGGAGCTGCTATTAATGTTAACCGTAAATTAAGAGTATAATTAAATTAACTCAAATGGCAGATTAATGATGGAACGTATCATCAGTAAACATTCCGCACCCCGGTCAATAGTGGTTATAGGTTTTTAATTAAATAATGCTGACTCGGCTACTATGGTATAGACTAAAGCCAGGCTGACATTTGCACGACTTTTGGCCACGATTTTGTCATGCCCATCAGTATCCACATTGACACGAACTGGCACGACGAGTTTACGCATAGTTTGCGCATTGTTTACGCACTTCCCACATTGGCACGATGAGTTTGCGCAAATCGGACGGTGTCGTACCGACTCGAGTCGCGCCAATGCGTGCCACGGAATCGTACAAGTGCCAGCCTGGCTTAATGCTACGTTCGACCACAAATACTCCACGATTAAACCCCGATTTCAGTAGTAGCACGAATCGCGATATTAATGACTAAATAATGCTGACTAGACTACAACGGTATAGACGAATGACTAGAATAATGCTGACTCGGCTACTATTGTATATGACTAAATAATAGTGACTGGGACAGTAGTCTAAATGACTGCTGACTCAACAACAATGTAATAAACTACACGACGAATAATGCTGACTCGGCTACTATCGAATAGTCTAAATGACTAAATAATCCTGACTCGTCCTAGCGGAACAGACTAAATGATTTAGATAATGTGGAAGATGGCTGTCTAGATTTAGGTTCAGGAGGTATTGGAATGGCCAAAACTTTTCATTTCTGAGAACCCTCATGTAGCCACGCCCCTGTGAATATTTTATTAATATTAATTGTGTAGAATATTGTACTACTAACCAAACCAATGATTATATAAGTTTTTATTTGAAGAAATGCTATCTTATAAGATATGAGTTTCATAGTCTATTATTGTATGTATATTATTACATGTTAATGACCTATGCAACTCACCTGATGACGTAATAAACATGAAGTATTAGTAGATGGCGTAATAACCATGAAATATTAGTTGATGACGTAATAAACGTGAAGTATTAGGTAGATAATCAACACTTTAGCTAAACCAAAAGTTTAAATGCACACAATTCTAAATATATATAAAAGGTATATTTGAAATCTAAGCACACCTCTGATATGCCGCGTTGTACATTTCACAGCTAAATTATAACGCATACTTTTTAACCTCTCAGTCGTGGGGGATTAAGAAAGACGCATGTCAACGTTTTGAAGGGCAAGGAATGAATTATGAAGTTATCTGAGCTTTGTGTTATTGAAGGGCAAGGAATAATTTATAAAGTTATCTGAGATTTAGGTTATTTATATATACATGTTAAATATTAAAGTGTTATATGATAGTTGTAAATGTGGTCTATATAAGTCTGTTTATATACACTATATATTAACATTGATACAGATATCTTACAACTTAATGTCTGAATAAAATTAACATTAATTGTTAGCGACGTGAAGCTACATGTATACACAAGACATTCAATTATATTGATGCATTGCACTCAAATACGTCCCCCCCCCCAAAAAAAAAGAAAAATATGTTGGTTTCCTATTGTCCGTGTTTCATAGGACGGTATTGGCGACTGACAATGGACTATGTATAGTCGTTCAGATAGGAAGGAAAACCAAGGTCCCGCGTTTTCGTGCGCCTTAAAGATCTCTGGGGAGTTAGAATTTAATTTCTGTCCAGGAGAAATTTCACCCATCTGACACTGGATTATACCTGTCTACATATCTTCAATATCACGATAGGGGTTAAAACTTCATTCATTCATTCATTTATTCATTCATTCAATTCTCCATTCATCCCTTCATTCCTCTCGCCATTCCTCCATTAATTCATTCATTCTCCATTCACCCTTCATCTCTCCATTCATTTATTCATTCATTCCTTCAATTATCCATTCATCCCTCATTCATCCATTCATTCATTCATTCACCAATCCCCCCATTCTTCTATTCATTCATTCTTTCATTCACCTATAATATATTGTTAGTCTAGATTAGAATACTTATCCTAGTTGACAAATAGTGAGTAATCACGACATCCCGGCCAGATATTTATTATTATTAGGTTTACACGTATATATAATTATTGTTGTCGATGTTGTTAGTATTCATAGTAAATTACCGTGTAACATCATCTTGACAACACGTTAATGTGGGAATATTATATCTAGGGATTAGGTCGGTTAAAACCACTTATTCAAGGTTCATAAAACTCATATGATTGTGAATCATCCTTGACAAATGATATTCATCTCAATTAAAAAGGGGGGGGGGGGGTAACGCGTGCGCATGAAATCAAGAGGTCTGTCATTGAGTCAAGTGGCGTGGTTTCGATTCTCTGCTTGCAAGTGACAAGGAGTTGCCTGTCCAACCGTGTGGGTTCTCTCTATCCCTCTCTTCACTGAATGCCAGAACTAGTTCCAATAGTCCATAGTCTTGGTAATCCTTTTCGCGTTCTTGTTATTTTCTTGGCGCTTACGAACACCCCAAATCTATGCTAATTAGAGTACAGGGAACTTGGCATGTCTTTTCCTTGGACATAAACCCCCATTTCATTTCTTTGGACAACTGGGCATATTACAATCTAAAGATGGCTGCGATGACGTTATGGTGGATTCCTGAAACAGATAACATGGTCTCACTAGTTTGGACAAAGCTATTTTAACATTTTAATGTTAGGGGTTGGGTTAGGGTTATTAAAATACTATAAACCAATTTTTGATACCAAGAAATGTAGTGTGTTTAAATTCTCAATTCTGAAATCATCGTTTAACATAATGTATACTCCTGGATTGTGTAATTGCGGTAATTTCTGAGATTTCAGAATGAGAGAGAGAGAGGGGGTAGAGGGAGAGAGGGAGAGAGAGAGAGAGAGAGAGAGAGAGAGAGACGAACCCTTGATTTGGGAGTGGCGTGGCTGCATCGGCCAACATGTGCGCTTTGTCATTAGGGAGAGAGAGAGGAGGAGTGAGAGAGGGGGAGCGAGAGAGGGAGAGAGACAGAGAGAGGGGAAGAGAGAGAGAGAGAGAGAGAAAAAGAAAGAGAGATAGAGAGCGAGAGAAAGATGGGGTTTAGATATTGAGGTGTGTCTTCAAAATCGGGTGTACTCCCAGATTTTGTAATGGCAGTAATCTCTGTGATTCCTGTTTAGTGTATTTCTCTACATCTTGCCAGGGAATGGTATAACACTAACCTATATAGAGTATCTATCTATGTATATATTTATACGGGTCACCTTGGGCGATAAGGTCAATCTATAATATATGTTAACCAGCTGATCATATTACGATATAAACAACCACTTGTTATAACTTCTCTCCTTACCAATAAATATTAGTCTTATTGAATATGTATTTCTCAATACAACGCGATCAGGCCACGAGTTCACAAAGCATTCTCAGACTTAAAGTTACATTATGGGAGATAAGATAAAGAGATGGCAGTTCTCACTACAATAGTTAAAAACTAGATAGTGTAAAGATAATTTGCTGAAAATTTCAGACAAATTGATTCACTATTAGCCGAGAAAAAAGCTTTTGAAATATTCATAGCCTCGGTCATCATCACTCAAATCATTAATATAAACAGCATAGTCTCGACTATCCACTTGATTGATTTAATTATCAACCGCCATTAAGCGGCATATACGATTTTAATCTGCCAACATCGAAGGCTAGTCTTGACATAAAGAGTTTATTATGGTCTGGATATGTTAATACAATTTACTTTAGATAAACTTCATCCAAGGGGCAGATAATGCTAAATATTTCTCTCACTTCCGGTTGGTACTAAACCATTGTTTATTATTCACTGCACTGGAAAGAACACATTTGTTTCTGTCAATGACATGACCTTATGATACAACAAGCACTTATTTACTACGGAGGGCCTGGCAAGGACAGCTGTCTAGTCGTTCGGATGGGACGAAAAACCGAGGTCCCGTGTACACATTGGCGTGCATGCAAAAGATCTCTTGGCAGTTGGAATTCGATAAAAAAAAAAGTGGGCCGTAGCGCCGCTGCTCGGGCAGAATTTCCCTCATATCACACTGTATGGCGTATGCACGTTTTCCATGAGCCCAGGTTAGGTACAGAAGAGTAGGATGTTAAACCCCATTTTATTTCATTTCATTCCATTTAATTACTAACCATTTGGGCTACTTCCGTTACGCACGTATAAGATCAATTGCCCGGTTTGTCCAGTTCTGTAACCGTTTGCCGTAATGGTATGGTACTACTTGAGACAAACCTACAACCTACTAACTAGAAACAAATTGACACTTTATGTGCAATAATTCCACAATGAATCATGTTAAATCTATATGAGTAAAGAGATAATAATAGTAATACGATATCGATTAGTTTATGTAGTTATCTTGAACAATATGGCAAGTCAAATAAATAATATTGATTCCTAGAAATTCTCATTAAGTCGACATTTGCATTTTAAAAACCTACTTTTTTCAGGATGCCCTCAATCGATGTTTTCGTGGCAAGGATTTCAGTTCTTATTACATTCTTTTGACAGTTTTGATAAAGCAGAAATTTTGCTCTGATTTCATGAGATGAATATTTAATTTTGATTGGCTTGATATTGATTAAGAATGGCACGTGAACAAATTGGAAAATATCGTCTGAAGGTATTTACATGTCATTATAACCCAGTGTTATTAAACAGGCCATGGAATGTGTACCGACATGCTGGGAGAGAAACAGGCAATGATTTATATACCGGAATGTTGGGAGAGAAACAGGCAATGGAATATGTACCGGCATGTTGAGAGAGAGAAAAAAGACATTTCAAACGCCAGTTTACTCAGCAGTTTAAAGTCCACTCGACACAAACTAGGTCATTTCAAGACTAACACACGGTTCAATTTCATTTAAATAATTCACTTGCGCATAGTGGTCTTTATCCTGAATCGTAAGGAATACTTAATGTAAATTTGTGTTGTGCCCGAAAATGTCCAATTAGAGAGCATTTGTATAAGTGTAACAATTTGTCTGGATTTTTTTTTTATTGTTCTGTGACGAAGAATCCTGTCTTAAAAAAAAAGAAGTTTTGTCTGAGCTGGGTTTTATTTTCATTATTTAGTAATCCACTCTGACAAGATCCACGGAATAAAGACCGGAAAATATTCATTAGCGATTTGCAACCAAGCCTGAAAGAATTATGATAACACTATTTATTTCTGGTCGAGCCAGACTAAGATATGGCACATTATCCCCGTCTCTTGAACGTATATAAGTGACTTCCGTTCTCGTATAAGTTGTATAATTAGTATTAGAGAAAATTAAATGAAATGGAAAAACACGTATACGCCATTTTATAAGGAAAATTTTGCCCGAACAGGCGCACTGCGGCCTACTCTTATTTCGGGTTGCCATGGGATCTGTTATCCCACCCAAACGACTAGACAGCTGTCTTTGGGTGACCCACAATGCTGCATCACTGACAAGGCCAAAGAACGCCGGTAAATCCCAGGCCAATCCCGCGACTTCCAGGCTGACGAGCCAGCGACGTACTCCCTGAGCCAACATTTAGCGAATTGTCCGTGGATGTGAGTCCAGTGATATTATTTACGACTCTCTCACCGGGGCAATGAATGGAAAATATTTGAACCATATTTAAAATAACCATGAACACAAGTAATTATAGAGAACACTGACCGAATGTATTCTAAAACAGAATTTGTTTGATTGTTGTAAATGAAGGACAATATTTGTAAATCGAAGGTTAAAAGATCTGTATCACCTGCAGTTGTACTGACTGGACTTTTGGCCTTTTGCTTTTGCAGCATACCCGAGCCACGATATTTGTATGACAATGGTTGAACAATATTTTTATGAAGTAACAAAAGCTCAAAAATATGTCCGTGCGTCTCCTCCTCTAGAAAGAATGTAAACGTTGTCTTAATTTATGATTTTATTGTATCTTTTCAGATCATGAAGATCATCTGCCCAGATATCAGGGTGCAATAGATGAGGATCACCAAGCCAACATGAACGACGGATACTCATTTAAAGCTGATTATTTCGGCTTCTCGACCATCTCCAAACCACCAACAGCATTAGGTATTCTTCAACCCCCGGTCAAGGACCTGTATGTGAAATGTCTAAAGCAAGGGGGAGAAGCCAATATCAAAAAGGTTCATTTACGAATAATACGTGGTGGCCTTTTGTTCACATTTATTGATGGCCCACGAGGTGCTGAAGTGTTTTTTGATATTAACTCTATGATGTATTTTGAAGGACTTCGTTTTCAAATGGTGCGAACAAATGAAAAGAAGCCATACGCAATGTTTTTACCAATAGACGACGTCAAATTGACCTCGAAAGATCACAAAAGTGCCTTTGTGCTGGACAAAAATATACAGTTTTTAGCGCAGGCGCAACATCCGCCATTATTAACGTGTGTGCTACGTCGACCAAAAGGCATCAAAGCGCTTGATTGCCACTTGTTTGTGTTTGATAATATTGAAGATGTTCGTCATATTTCTACCCTTCTCGCTGGATTACGAGCAAGTGGGGGTAATCTTCCAGAAATAACCGATTTCAGACCAACGGAAACGAATTTTAATCGTGGACAAAAAAGTGATATAATAAGAACCGAATATGGCGATTACGCCATTTATAGAGGGAATCAAATGGAGTTAAAAGATGACTTTTTCCGTCCGCGTGATGATAATCCCGCCTATGATAGTAATCTACCTGATGATCGAGTCGATGACCGACGTGATGACCGACGCGATGACCGGTGGGATGACCGGCGCGACGACCGGCGCGATGACCGACTAGGAGATAAGAAGGTTAACGATTGGGAATATGACTCATCGCCTATTGATAACGCGTGGAGGAGTGTGAACCGGCAGTTTTCAAACGAAGACCGGGGTAAAAATCCAGAACCAGAATACCGTCGCCCGGAATACGAACGACAAGAGATATCGCATTCTAGAGAAAGATCTGGGGATAGTAATGAAGGTCGGTATTCTGGAGGACGACCACGGGGAGATTCTGATAGGGGACGATATGACGAGAGACCTTATCGAGGAAGCCCACATTTGCACCCAAAGGTACCTCCACCTGTAGCCGAGAAACCGGCTAGTCCACGTCCAATGTCTCCAACCGGCAGATTTCCTGGTGGTATGTACGGACAACCTCCCCCACGGGAAGACCCAAGAGGCAATCCTTACAGTCCTCGTTTTGCTGGACCACCTCCTAACAACGGGGGTCCAGTATTTTCAGCTTCTAATCTGGAAGGTCGTCGCGGAGACAGAAGCAGCAAGGGAGATGAAGAGAATATGCCCCAAAAACCCGTCGCTAAGGTACCACCTCATCTGGTTGCTGGGATTAAAGTTCTCCCCACTAATTTTAATATTCAGGGTGTTAAATTGAAACCCAGGTCTCCCGGACACGAGAAGGGGATGAATCATGATAAAACATTCTCTTCGGAAGGTTCGGAGGATGCCCCGGAGTACGACAACGTTCTTCAAAAGTTTGATAAAATGATTTCAGATGAATCAGATCCCAAGTATCAACAAGTCAGACCCACGCCTCGTGACAAAGACATGTATGATCAAAATATTCGCAAAAACTGGGCCAACGAAGACTTAAGAAGCAGTCGTGATTCACCAAGACTTGAACGTGTCCCTTACGGTCAGGAGTACGGTCGGCATGATTATGATTACGACGGACCTGACGACAGGAGGTATATTGAACAATATCGCAACAACGATAGACTAGATCCAAGGATCGACCCCAGAGGTGAACCAAGAGGCGACCCAAGAGGCGATCCCAGAGGTGATCCCAGAGGCAGTCCAAGAGGTGATCCAAAGTCAAATCCTAACCGATACAGTATGCCTCAAATGTATGAACGTGGTGACAGATCGCACGAGTCTCCGAATCGTTGGTCAGGAAGCAACAAATCTCAGTCCTCTTACGAAATGGGTGGCAGCGGTGGTCGCCATCAAAACCTACCACACGGAGTAACGCCTGAAAACCCCGAACACAATAACCGCAAGAAAGATGCAGAAATCGCCAATATGTTTGGCGACAACTATCGCGGAGATCATCAGCCATACATGCCACCAGTAGGAACGAATTTTGAACAATCATTGGGATATTACCCATAAAATCGCGCAGTGCTCCTTTCTGTATATGGACATTTACTGTGATGGGGATAATAAAACGAGGTGATCAATTGGACAATTAACATGGCGGAGAATAAACTATCAGCCTAATAATGAGCATAGAATAAACTATTGGAGCATAGGAATAATTTATTGGCCTAATAAGGAGCATAGGAATAAACTATGGGCCTAATAATGAGACTTATCGGACTAATACTGTGAATAAATATGTATTATAACAAAGTTCTATCAAATGCCTTTTTGTACATGTGTATAATTATTCAACTATCGTCCAAGTTAACGCCTTGTGATTAACTTACAGGAACATTTATCGTTATTTTAAACATGTTGTTGTTACTGGATATTATTATCAGGAAAAGTGAATCACAACACAAGAAGTTAATAAAAACTTCGACGAATTAATATTTGTCTTTGTTTGGAAGTTTTGTTTGGAAGTTTTTGTGAGTTTATCTTGAAGAGAAAACCTAGGTATTTTCAAATTGAAGCGAAACAAAGATGCTTGAAAACGATTTGTATTTATCTCGTAGTTTTAGTGTGTTTATCTTCCGGGGGAAAAAAACCCATTTATTTTAAACTTTTGTGTTAACGGCAACCGAGAAAGTTTGTAAACTTTGACATTGTAATATTAAATAACAAATGCAAGAATATTAGTAGCTGTCATGTCGACGTTTTAATTTTGTTATTATCTTGTGTTGTGAGGACAACAGACACGGAGGCATCGAGGGTTTGATAACATGTCGATGTTGATATTCTCGAAATTGTATCTCTGTTTGATTAATCTGGAAATTTAAGAATAGTGGGATGAAGATGATGATATTTTGGTGAAACTGGACATTAAGACGTGTAAAACTATGAGTTATTGAAGTCATGTTGTCTATAAACATTGTTACTATATTATATTGTAATCATGTTTTATTATACTGTGTCATTTACATGGAGATTTCAGGAATCATACAAGATAAAGGTATATTTATTTACTACTTTGCTGACGTCTTCAGGATGGAGACCAAAATTCAGATAATCAGTTTATTTCGTCCTCATTTAAAAGTTGATTATTTCTCTCTCTGAGTAATACAATGTATATTCTAGATTTATATTGTTCAGTGAGATGGACACTATTTCTAATCCCGTCACGTCGTTTCTAATCCGGTCAGCCATTTCTACTAGGACCCAATCCTGGGTTTAGGATCCTAGTAAGGATATCGATTCGTTTTCTGTATCTATGGGTTTAGGTACAGTCACATCGTTTCTAATCCGGTCTGACCCTTTACCATTTCTACTATATAATTTATATACCTTGTCTAGAGGCCCCCTAGATCTTACGGCGTTAGCCCTCAGCATGTTAAGACTATTGGTAAATCCGACATTACCCGTTAGATCTCAAGGTCCTAGGCTACAGCTTTCCAAGCCAATAGATAAACCCGACACTGCGCCTAGTTCTTAAGGCAATAGACCCCGGCCTGGCAAGCCTTAGATAAATCCGACACTGCCCCTTAGATCTTACAGCCCCTGGCCTCAACCTGTCTAGCCTATAGATAAATCCATTACCGCGGATAAGAAATAGTGTTCCCCACATATAACAATAATTGTCTTAATTCAATGTGTCCATTGTTATAATATTTTATGTATAATAGAGGATTGTATTGCAACAGCTAAGAGTGTATTTATGTAATGTTAAGATATTCATTGTAGGCTCCCCTACCTCTGCTAATTATATACCTTATTTATATCGGGCATAATAATATAAAATATAAGTATATCAAATATATATGTTGTCATCTTAAACAGGAGTTGACAAGATTTAAAATTCTAACTATGTGTTGCAATCTGATTACGATACAGATATATATTATGTCGTTTCGTTTTGTTAGACTTTTCATGACATCTATAACATGAAGATCAGACCAGCTGTAGCAGGAGGTCGCGTCAGAGGTCATACATTTGATTAACCAAGCAACGTTTATGTTTCTAGTGGTTTCGCCACAGTTCCGTACACCACATATGCTAAACCTTCACAACATCCAAATCGCGGTTATATAAAACTCTTCTAGATTCTAGTGCAATTAAGACAAGTACAAGGAAATTTTGAACGAAACGAAATAAGATATGTATTTAAATCAAATTGCATGTGTTACAACGTTTGAATCCCATAACAGCTTACAATGTTATTATATAAAACCCAGATTTTATTTTAATATTGTGATTTAATTATAAACAAATTGTTACTTTGTGTGTTTTTATTGATTGTATTTTTATACATTTAAACATTTAGGTTCGTTTTAATTAATTTGCTTTTCGACAATTCATAACAAAACGCTTGAAAGTCACGGTGATAAAACCTGTTTAAGCTTATTTGAGATCTGATTATACATACCTATTTATTTAGTTTCGTTTTTATAAACTTCAAATTATGTTTATTCCCCGTATGCAATATTTTAGCAATCAACAACTTTTAATTCTATTGACATGCGTGATTCGCCATGTTCGATGAAAGACACGCCCATCTGTCACAGGACGAAATGAAATGAAATGGGGTTTAACGTCCTACTGTTTTGCTCCACCTGGGCAAGATTTCCGTTCATAGTTCATTGCAAGGCGTATGTCTGTCGTCTTGAGCCCAGTTGGGACAGACGAGTAGGGTGTTGATGCCGTTGATTGTACAAACAAAACGATATTTTGAGTCTAGTGGTAATAAATTCTCAACTCCGTATATTTTACCATCTTGTAATACGTAATCTCTTATAAAACAGAATCTAAGCATTGTTTCGTTACTATAGTTGTGAACACAATGTAAAGCCCACTGTTCAGTTCGTGAATACCATATCAAACTCACTGTGCATATACAATATACAAAAAAATGACATTTTGTTTTACCAAATTGCGTTTGTTCTTCGATAATTTATTGAAATGTTTATTTTTCGTGAATATAAAATATGAAGAGAATTTTGCAATGTGCTTGTTTATAATGGCAATAACGATATTTTTATAGAACAATACATTATCCTACTGTCATCGTATTCTATGGTAAATTCCGTAATTTTAACATACATTATGCAAGAGCTAAATCTGAATGAAATTTTATAGAAACTATTAATTAGATATTTATTAACAAAACAAGACCAAAAACAACTCCCGAATTAGATTATAACAGTTCTCCATTTGAAAATTAATTTAAAAATGGGACATCGAGGCTAGGTCTAGAATATACACGTACCCTGGTTACCACAATGCCTACATCTTGTCAAAACTACAAACAGTGATAACTTGGCTCAGAATGAAGGAATTTGAATGAAATTTTCACTAATTTCACTTTACATTATCTATTTTTAAGCTGTTATAGCATGAATGGTCCGCTCTTTATCTAAATCTTACATAATGTATCTTAAAAATGTCGAAAACAAAAAACTACTGACTGTGTACATGTGTAATGTTAACCTAAAAGAAATAACTATTTCACTCATAATTTGTCAGTATAATAATTGATGTTTTTACGGCCATGCTTGTGGATGCTGTTACGTATCTTTGTTTGTAGAAATCACAGGCGCTTGGTACATTACATATATATATATATTTATATTTTATATACACGTACCCTTGTCAGATGACGTCATTCTAGAATAGTTCGCAGTGGTCACGTCATAAAGCTGTAAGACAAGCGCCTGTGTTAGATAATATACTAGTTTTAATTGTTGTTAATTAGACATGAATAGCCTATATGTAAGGCCTATATTTAAGGCCTATATCTAAGGCCCAGCAATGATCGTGTGTATGTATAACAGACTGCCGGTTTTATAGGCTCATTAAGTATTCTGCTAAAATGGACTTATTTTGTTATAATTTTAATATTATTTTCTTCATCGTTAGCATTATACACTGAAAACAGATTTTTTTTATTGATGAAATAAAATTTACCCGGAATGTGAACAAATATCGGTCTTTACTTTCTTTTAACAAGTATCAGCGTACTATAAGACCAGGGGCCTGTTTCACGAAATTTTTACTAAGATAATATTCAAATATTAGTAATTTGATTGGATAATATAAGATTGATTTTAGTGCTTAGCCAATCAAAATTGAAGTATCTACTAAAATTTGGATTTCATCTTTAGTTAAGATTTCGAGAAACAGGACCCTGGAACCGTTCATGACGTCGTCGCCGCCATCTTGGTATTTTGACATCATATTGTCCTAAAAACAAGCATACCATGTTTTATGTCGATTGTGCATTAAGGTTTTTGGTATTTTAGAAGAGCA
Organism: Patella depressa; assembly: GCA_948474765.1. Classification (NCBI taxonomy): domain Eukaryota; kingdom Metazoa; phylum Mollusca; class Gastropoda; family Patellidae; genus Patella; species Patella depressa. The sequence goes on from OX419720.1 coordinate 2,936,547, forward strand.
TTGCCACCAAGAATAACAAGAAAAATAGCGATTGACGCCAAGCTCATCGGTCATAAATATAGTAAACCCAAATCAGATACTATCAACTTTTAGTACCGAATTCGTTTTGAATTTGAAAATCTGTCTTCTGGCTCGTATTGCGCTTTAGTTCATTAAGTATGCCATCGAGTGACCTGGCTCCAACACCAACTCCTAATAACCCCAGTGAATCAAATTGCAGAACACCAGAAGGGCCCGATGTCGACCAAGCTGTCAACAAGTTCCTTGCCATTTTGCTGTCTGACCCCCACTCCGTTTTCTCATTTTGTTTGATTTAGTTGTTAGCTCACTAACCGGTGGTCAAATCCTGTTCTTGGCCGAAAAGAAAAAAATTCTAGGGAATTTTACAGCGTAGTTTCCCCTTAGTCATTGGTGTACGGCAGAGGGCTTTGCTAAGTAACCTTGCCTAGAATGATGCCTGCTATTTTGAATTCAAATAAGAGTACGCCGGAACGTTGCAAAATATCATAGTGTACGATTCATTGTATAGCCCGGATAGAACAGAAACCCAGGTACGCTAAGGTCCTGTGCCGGTAAGCAAATAAAGGGAGATAAATCATTTTTATAAAGTATTTGGATGCAGACCACAATAACAATTTTTGAGGAATACAGAGAGAGAAATGATGTTTAACGTCCACTCGGGACCCGTAAAACACCCACGAGATTAGAGGCATACGAGCGTGAGTATAGTTCCTTATATTTACTTTCAATTCAACCAATTTGCAGTTTGTCTGCTTGTGTATTGTTTCTAGAAATAAATGTCTTGCATCTCAGAATTTCTCATAAATACAAAATATGTGGCATTTTGAGAGACATTGGTCGTAAAATGGATCATTTGTTACGAAAGGGTAAAAGAAGTTATTTTAAAAAAAAAAAAAAAATATTACAATATTTTTAATATTTGTAATACGACTTGTTTTCCACTCTATACATTTTGACAAAAAATTAAAAAAGAATCTAAAAGTTCAGAACAAAAGGGCAAAGGACCTGAGGTGCAACACTGTTTACAAAACAGCATATTATATAACATAAAAGAGTCAATATTTTTGAAATTATTTTGATTATGTACAATAAAAATGTTGCTAGAATAAAAGTGAAGCTATGAAGTATATTGCTGATCAATGAACTTTAAAAAAAACAACTTCAAAATGTCACCATGTCGATTGGTAATTCCTCTACAAACTCTCTCCAGTTCTGTTTTTTGCAGGTTCATTTGTGTTGTTATTTGTGGTATGGAATCGAAGAAGATGGTTTGATTTCTGCCAAGTTTTTGTAAATATCCTTGGATGGGAGACGGGAGAATAAGAGTGTTACCAGGTTGGTTACAGTGATATTAATGGCAGATAGTAGCATGTTTTTAGTATACTAGCTCAGATTCTCCATCTCGTACAAATTTGGAGCAAAGGCATGTCCATTTATCGCCCAGCCCAACGACAATTACGCAAATGGTTTGGGCCAAAACTGATATTGAAGGTAATTGGGAATTCAATTTGACCTTCCTCGATTAATACTTATTTTCGCACGTCATAGTGCCTAAGGCTAGTAGTTCTCGCCCTATCCCACCACTCACATCCTATGGAGCCATGGTGACTTCGATCTTAGCATTGACCGTGAAAGTTCATCGTTATTAGCCCTTGTAAGCGGTACAGGACAGTTGGTCTGGAAAGGGACGACGTGTTGTGGTTCGGATGGGACTAGAAGCTGAGATACAATGTACAAATCGGCGTGTACGTAAAGAACTCGGAGCAGACTATGTCATTTCATTTTCTCCCTCCCCCCAACACACCTCCGTCACTAGTTATTGTTTCTCCATTGACTTCACTGTTAACTCCATGACATTTCTTGGCCTATAACATTTTACGCCAATTACAAATTAAACGAATCAATAGCTTGGGATTCCCCATATTCACGTATATTTATTTCCTACCCAAACCTGACAGAAACTGCAAATTACATATGATTCTCCCTATTTTCCAACAACTTTCTGTATTTGTATATTTTTAGTTCGAGAATTGTATTCCCATTTTTTTGGTAGTTTCTTGGGAATATTAACGTATATTTATGGAATGAGTGATTTACTATGAATAAATAATATTTTGCTAAAACTCGGGCCGGGTAATGTCATATAGTTATCAGTATGCTGTGGCAGTACATTAATGGAGTTGTCTCCCATTGAAAAGATTCAACTATAAGCGTATCCTTTACATTTTAGTTAGAATCTCACTGGGCTGCTACAGAATAAAACTGAAGTACCTGGAAAACACCGATGGGACATGCAACTGCCAAGATATCTCTTAATAACAGCCCACCTCATGGAGTGACACAAAGGAGACTCTAATGTGTTTATTTATGCCAAACGCTAACGTCTTTGAGAAGTTAACGAGAATAAAACGTCCACTAGACTCGGGTTGTTATGCCCCCTTTAACTCGAATGGAATAAGATCATGAAGATATATCGTCACGTGTATTAATACAGGTGACTTTGTGGTTAAATAACGTTACTGAGAGTTTAATATAAAGGAAAGATGAAATGACACCCACTTGGGTATGTGTCTTCAATTATCCGAGTCATATCTCCGACATTGGTACATCAACCGTGACCACACTGGTATCCCATATCTTATTTATGTATCATAGCAACTCATTCAACCGTCTTGCTCCTAGTCAGTGATACAGGATGGAGAGTCCGGACACGGACAGCTGTCTAGTCGATCGGATGGAACAGAAACACCGCGGTCCCGTGTACACGTTAGCGTACACGTAAAAGATCCCTTGGCACTTGGAACTTTATGTAAGAATAAGCCTTGGTGCCGCTGTCAAGCCAAAATTGCCCTCGTAGTGTTCTGTATGGCGTACGCACGTATTCATTAGCCCAGCCGTAGCAGTACAGTTGAACCTTTAACCCCTTTTTATTTTATTTTATTGTCTTGTTCCTGGATGCGTTCATACACAAGGTTATTTTAGACTAATATACCGTTAAATTGCAAGGGGAAACCGAAGGACCTACCTAAGAACATAGTAGACGATGAATGTTGCTACAGTGTTTGGCTGTTACAGATCAAGTTTAATGTCGAAATTCGCTGCTCCGGTGACTGTTCCAAAGATGTGGGTTTGAGTGTTCGAGTGCAACCATAAGATCTGTCATTGAGTCAAGTGGACCTTAAACCCCAACCTAATAGACAATGTTTTGAAATTTTCAAAAAAATCAGCAAGCATCAAATGTTCGAGCCACGTGCGGGTCACATGCAATTACCCCCCCCCCCCCCTTTCTCTCTTTCTCGCTCTCTCTCACACACACGCACATTTAAAATGTAACTAATCAGTTAAAAGCCACCTATTGATTAAATTAACAAACAACCTCCAACAACGATCGATTCAAACTGCTTTGCATCTAGATCGACCAAAACTGCTTTTCAATTTCCAAATCATTTGATAGGGAAATAAGAAAGCTTGCTAAACACACATAATATAACTTTGTATGAGAAATAACATATATAATATAACTATATATGAGAAGTACCTATATTAATAGTATTTACTACACAAGAAATGGTGAAATTTACTCTAATTAGATCCTTTTTTTATAATATTATCGATCTGAAGAGGCTTTTATTCAAATACTAAGAAAACCCTACTGAATGCAAATCAAAAATAGAAAAAGAAAACTGTTGCGGTGTGACCGATATAACATTTGAAATCTACACAGCTGCGAGTATCTTTCCCAGATACCCCCCCCCCCCAGTACAGTAATAGTTTCGTTTTAGTATTCTACAAACTCTTTCAGATACATATGAGAGTTAAAGAGAACTTGGGTTTAATATCCCCTCGACACTAGCTAGGTTATTACGGGACTACAAAATGCATCAGTTTTATTTCAATAATTCGCTTGTGCGAGGTTGGACAGTTACATTTGGAAATAGTGCAATATTTTGTACTTCAACAATGATATATTTGTGTATTTTGTTTCTTTTTTAAGCAAGAAGAACTCAAAGTCAAACTAACAATGTGTGACGTATCTGTGTTTAATCTGCCAAATTAAAAAATTACAAGAATCGTTGAGCACGTTGAGCACGATAACAACAAAACAGATAACACACCTTAGGTTTTTTTCATCGACAAAATGAGTCACCGAGGTCTCATTCATGATATCGGGAGAGAGAGAGGGAGAGAGAGAGAGAGAGAGAGAGAGGGGGGGAGATGCGATAAAACTAAGTGATTTCGAGACTAACATGATTTAATTTTATTTCGCGGGGTTGGACAAGTCATTTGACTCTATGACAGACTTTATGACCCACTAGACCACACGAACCCCAATGGACATATAGAACGATCGCACACTGATATGCTCGCAAAGGAAACCATGGCGGTTGACATTCTGTCAGTGGTAAAACGATTCCGCCTTTCTCTTGTCAAAACTAGCTTTCCCCGCCAACACTGGAATCGAACCCGTGACCCCTGAGTACTAAGCTATAGCGCCTTGCTGTGCAAAGATATAACAACCACTCATTAACATAACAAAACCACTTTTTTCGTTACATATAGAGGTAATAAACTTTACAAAAGAAACGCATATCGACACGGGTATCAAATACCATTTATAAAGTAGATTATGCGATGACTGTAAAAGCACAGCGGGGTAAATGAATATTCCTGGAGAGGTATCAGTCAGTCGTTTCTTGTCGAATAATACAATTATAATATGGAATAGCCTATTATTCGTATTTGCGTTAATCTTTATGCTACAATTTACCCGAATAAAAAATTAAAATATTAAAGCTAAATGCTCTCCAGAGACAGGCTAAATTGAATTAGGCGACCCATCAAAAGATTCAGTTAAACTCATATTCGACAGTGAAACGCATTGTCTGCAGTGAAACCCATAGTCTGCAGTGAAACTTATAGTATGCAGTGAAACCCAAAGTCTGCAGTGAAACCCGCAGTGAAACTCATAGTCTGCAGTGAAATTCATAGTCTGCAGTGAAATTCATAGTCTGGAGTGAAACTCATAGCCTGCGGTGAAACTCGTAGTCTGGAGTGAAACTCATAGCTTGCAGAGGAAGCTGGGTGTGAATTTTGAACGAAATCAAACCGCCAAGGACCGACAGGAGCTTTTTTTGTTAATATCGCCATAATTATTACAAAAGATGATCTTCAAGGAAAGATATGAAATTTGATTAAAACTCGTTCTTATCAGTTCTTGTCCAAATTTCAATTATCCCCAATTTTCTATGAAATATGGAATTAATTTGTAGAATTTGTGTATCGATAAGATGTATGTCGCTCACTTTTTGCAACACTTAGGGCGCTGAAACATACAACACAGTTCATATGGAAAGCCAATCTGGTTATCTAAAACATAGACCCTGTTTCGTGTCGTTTTCATACTTCAAAATTTGTTTTACTTGTCTTTACTACACTAGGATCTGGAAGAGTTGTTATCATTGACGTGTTCGAATGATGTGAGGTATTAGCCTATGAAACGGTCTGTTACGACGAACTTTAGACGTATTTTGCACGGAACTGTGAGTAATTATAATCCACTAGTAATATTAATGCTGTTTGGCGTTATAGGGTCAAAAACCGCTCGTATGTCCTCTGATGTAACCTATCGCTACAAACGGTCAGATCGTCATGTATAATAAACGAAACGAAATATAGATATTCGATAATTATTCTCTTGTCGAAACGTCGTGCTATATGTGTATAAACCAGTGATTATTTTCTATAGACATTATGTTGTGTTTTTAATGTGCTCAATCACTTAAGGATTACTTTGGGGCCTATTGACAAAAGAGACGCCATTGATGGTCATTGTCGATGATCAATATGACCGCTTTTGGACTGTCATTCTATCAAATCAATATTGAAGTTTTCAAGGGGTTTTCGCGAAGCGCTGTGATGTCCTAGGGGTCTAGAGTATCACACTTCGCACTGACCGGGCACCTCTGGTTTGCGGCCGTGGTTTCGATCCCTAATGTAAACGAATATGGCTTGAATATAAGTGCGCTTTCTCAATCGCGTGGTTTTATACTGCGTGCCACGGCTACCCCGAATGAAAGACCCCCGCACGTGTGCTGGATATAATAAGATAAGGTAACTTGGCTGCAATATCACCATCTAAGGAAGCGGTCGCTAAACGCTAATCAGTTATTATTTGAGCAATACAAGCTAGTTGAAGTACAACCATGTTAATATTCACTGAAGATGTATCTTCACAAACACGTAGACTAGGTAAACACGTGTCAATAATAGATTTAATTAAATTTTCACCCAAAAGATCTTCATACCGTGATGCATGCGAATAATGAATGACCATGTCTCTACCAAATCAAGATTCACTCCGTACATGAATTAATTATTAAGAATATTATGTTTGAAGAGGCAGGGATAAGCCGAATACATTCACGAATTTTAAGCCTTTCACGTTAGCTAATAATAAGGTAGATGTTTAAGGTGTCGAGGGGTTAAATAGCTTTATCTATATACCTATTTTGTTTACATATACCTATACAGTACCTGTCGTATATTAAAGGTACTTCTATTCACAGGTACGGATCTCACTTGTCAATTACCTGTATGTAGGTACAGATTTCTCCCGTGGCGTGTTTGTATTATCCAAAACAAATCAGACAAACAGTTATGCACATATCCTTATGTAGGCGTCACACTGACATCAGAAGGTCATACGAATATGAAATTAAGAATTTCGCGTGAAGATTCTCCCGAACAGCCAAAGCATATGCTATGCCTACCGAAGGTCACCCGAACCACATGCCAAGGTAATACGAAGATGTGAATTTTGTATAGTAGTTTATACCAGCAAGACACGCGAAGGCCACTCGATGGCTCTTTAGAGATGCCTAGGAAATAACCCAGGAAGATGCATTTGCAGGCGTCACAAGAGGGCTACATGATGAAGTAAATATCTTATTCGGTTCTGATCGCAAAAACATCGGGGATGTTAAGCATTCATATGACCTCCTGTAGAGTTTCTCAAGCTCTGGCAGCAACTTTGTGAATGCCGGCAAAAACTTTGTTATGCCCCAAAATTGCCAAAAGACCTTACGAGGGTTCATTTTCGTATTGAATTTGTGTCTCCATTTTGCCCTACAAAAGACTAACAATATGCACTATTCTTGTCAAAACGCTGATCCAACAATTCTTTAAATCTGCTTGCCCCAATGTTCCCGTTACTTCTTACAGATTACAAGCTTGGTTCCTTCGCAGATTTTTAGCCGGCGCCTCATCGATGATTTATTCCAATCCATGAACATCGAGGCCACAATGGTATCTGATCTACGTGTGTAAAACTAGTCCTGGGCCCTGTTTCACGAAATTTTAACTTAAGATAAAATCCAATTTTAGTAGATACTTCAATTTTGATTGGCTAAGCACTAAAATCAATCTAATATTATCCAATCAAATTACTAAAATTGGGATCTTATCTTAGTTAAAATTTCGTGAAATAGGCCCCAGATATATATCTAGAATTCTTTCCGGGTCTCATATTGTCCTTCCTGGGTGTTTAGGGAGAATATCTACCACTAGTGGTATATAAAATAAAATGGAGTTTAACGTCCTACTTTTCTGCCCGTAAACTGGGCTAATAAAGACGTACATACGTCATGCAGTGTGCTATGAGTGGAATTTTACCCGGGCAGCGGCGCTACGGCCTACTCTTATATCGAATTCCAACTGCCAAGGGATCTTTTACGTGCAAGCCAATATGTACACATGACTTTGATTTTTCATATCTTCCGAACGACTAGACAGCTGTCCTTGCCAGCCCCTCAGTCCTGCATCACTGACAAAGAGAAACCACGCCGAAGAATCTGGATGAACTTCCTTGGTCAATGCAGGGATCGAACAACCTACCTCGAGTATAGCGAGCCAGCTTCTTACCCACTTAGCCACCGTGACCCCCCTATTGGTATATATGCACTGAGTCAAGGAGATAATTACATGAAATGACCCTTCTTTATATCATTAGTATTATAAACGGTAAATATCGGCGGTTCATTATTGACCGATCAATGGCCTTTTCAAGTTTTTATTTTGCTAAAAGCCTGGATGTTGTGAAATCAAATATAGAAGGTGAACATTACAATCAATGGCGTATATCTAATGGCATTTACCCCGCCGGGCATGTCTTTACAATTGTCAGGTCTTTGTATAAAAAAAAAGTTGTCTTAAAGAAATATAGGTTAAGTGTATGTATATACATGGTTTTACTTTTTATAAAAGAGTTGTGAACTGGGGCATAGGTTGTCAAATCATATTCTGACACACTTTGATGTGGACAAAAATGGAAATTTCCTGGAATCTCTTTGGTCAAAACGTGGCGTTGAATGAGTATAAGAGTCTTCTAAATTTCTTGGGCGACTCACTGCAAATGAATATTGTCTTGGTAGGCTAGAATCTCTGCTATGGCGGGTGTAGTGTCAGGCAGGATAGGCTTAGTGTTCTGGACACCTGTTACCACTGTCTGTCATGTATTTTGTACATGGTGAACAGTCCATTTGCTGATTACACTATTTTGCCTATACCGTTTTTTAAGTCTTCGAATTTTGTATAATGGTTTGGATTTTTTCGTACTTTGTTTAATTTTTTCGCAGTGACAAAAATTCTACACTTTATTCCTTTATTCTTAGGAAATATTCATGAAAGTTTACATGCGTGTCATCAACATATAAATTGGACCACTGACGTATTGAAACACAAAGAATGCAAAATTAGTGAGAGCAAATAAGAAAATTTCGTTTCAGTGCGGGTCTGTCAAAAATGGTTGCAAAGAGATGACCAGTTAGTCATTCTTGATTGCATTTGGGAGGGATGGGGGGTGGGGTGATTTCACAAAAATTCCGTCAATACCCCCAAGCGGGCAACGTCTAGTCGTTCGGACGAAACGAACAAACAGAGGTCCCTTGTACACATTAGCGTGCAAGCGAAAGAACCCTTGAAAATGGGAGTTCGAAATAAGAGTTGGCCATACTGTCGCTGTTCTGGCAAAATGTTCTCTATAGCACACTGCATGGCGTACTCCAGTGTTCATTAGCTCAGTTGGCTCAGAAAAATATCCCGATAATCCTCATTTGAATGACAAGTCGCCCATCTTATCACCACCTGCCCGTTCAACCTGTCGATTGGCCGTTTGACCTTGACAGCTCGTGTCAATCTAGAGTTCGGTCGCCATCAAGAACATAATAAGGACTCAGCCATTCATTTTTATGAGAAATGTTTGAACATGACAGTTCTTGAATAAGATATATCGGTGATGGTTTAATATAGGATGTGATTTTTTTGTCAGGTTAACGATGAGTTTATGATTTTCTCAAAAAGAATTGTGTCACTTCGCATAGACGCAAACTACCTCATGGTACCTGGGAAGAAAGAATTCTGATTCTGATTGAGAGGCCCTCGAGGTATACCATTGCTATTTTCAGGTCCGGTTTGGCCTGTATTTATAATAAAATAAAATGGAATGGAGTTTAACGTCCTACTTTCTGATCCGATAAGGGTTATAAAGACAAACATGCGCCATACAGTGTGCTATGAGGAAAATTTTGACCGGACAACGGTGTTCGGGCTACTCTTATATCGAATTCGAAATGCTAATAGAGATCTTTTACGTGCACGCCAACGTTTACACGTGGCCTCGGTTATTCGTACCATCCAAACGACTAGACAGCTGTCCTTGCCAGGCCATCGAGTGACAAGCGAAAAACACGCGGGAAAATCTTGATGAACATTCTCGACCAACACCGGTATCGAGTCCGCGATCTCGTCTAGCGAAACAGCGTCTTACGTATTTATTCATAATAGGGTGGGGTATAAAAGTAAACTATGTTACAGTGACCTGGGTACCTTCACACCTCACTTCACATTATTTACCTGGCCGTGTTTTTATATACACTGATGATAAACACACCCTCAGCAACGCCTCGCATCTTTATTGTCGGTATGACGACGAAAACACTCGAATTACATAAAGGGATGCAGAAGATTATGTATATATATAATAGACGATATATCTATATAAATATCTCGGATAGATAATAGAATCATAGAATTATTTCAAACAGTGACTATTTACCTTCCAGCTTTGTCAAATTCAATAGTCCTATCAAATAGACGCCATTGGTTCTTTCAGGTAATTTTTTTTTAAAGTAAAAAATATTTTTATTAAAAAGGAAAGAGGGAGTTTATTTATTACATGCCGCCATAAGTGAAGATTCGCAGTTTATTTTAAAAAAAAACTGTACTCTTATTCAAATGTATATCTTATTGTAAGTAAACGACCACTTCATTTCATTCAGGGTTTTTACGAGGGGCTTGCCTAATTGTAAAGCGATAGCCACGCAAAGTGTTGAAGTACACCCACACAACATTTTTATGTCTCCAAAATAATAAATAGCCAGCTGCCAAACACAGAAGATTATCCGAAAGGAATAGATGGATGTTGACTTATTTTGACAAAGGTGTATTATGCTTCCAAGAAATCTATCGTTTTTACAAGTTTATCCGGGCAAGTAATATATCTCTGGAACTGAAAATCTCGATGGTGCTGAGGTTTCATCCTCTCTATTTGAAAACCCGTAGGTTTAATTTCACGGCTCTCTATCAATCGAAATAACCGCCTCACAATCCTATAACGTCTATCGCGTTCATAATGTTTCACAAAAGGGCCCATAACTCCAAACAAAAGGCGTGAAATGTTGAAAGTGACACTGTTCGTTCTCTTATGCTCCAAATGTTTCACGCCAAATATCGTTTTTAGCCGGGCAGGGGGACAAGATGAAAATTATTTTCGGTTTGACGGGAGTTGAACACAGAGTAAAAATAACCAGGGTGGAGACTTCTTCATTTGCATACGGAGGAGGTCGCGCATTGCATCTTGGGTCTCGTCTGTAATGTCACTAAACATGGCGGCTAAAGAAGACGTTTCGCAGTAGAACAAAAGAAAATGTAAACATCCGAGTGGTGGATATGGTTCCCAGAGTAGGTCCTACACAGGGTGTTTTAATTTTAGGTAGTATTAAGGGATTAAAATTCCTTAGATTTCCCGAAGAAAAACATCTCAGTCTATGTCGCGTCGTCTGCTATGAGTACGATACGAGTCATCGTCGAGTGCTAGGCCTAGACAGAGTTTTACTATGTGGGCCTAGTGCTATAAATATATATAATAAATACTGAGCCATAATAACATAATAGGTTATAATAACAGCAATATATATATTATCAAAAATGTTATTTTGTAAGAGTACATATTTGGTGAAAGATGTTTTCATATTTGATTGGTTAATTGGCATTATATTGCATTTTCCGGGGGCCTATTCCAAGTTAAAGTAGGCAACTTGAACCAGTCTATAGGCCTACTGTCAGTAGCCTACCGAGTACTGCCCGAGAAGTAGATCTATGCTCCTAGTCTCATGATAAACTAAGAAATATCGGGATTAACATGGTTAATAATTCACTTACAGTAATACAGGTATGTATGGGTCTTTTTTAGCAGTGAGGGGAAACTAGGGGACCCGGAGAAAATCCACGATGTTCGACAGAAGACACTACCCCTTGTCACGTACAAGCGGGGAATCGAAACCGCGCCATCTGACTCAATGACATGTCATAGGTCTAATAAAAGTATTAATAATATCAATATTCTGTTATTTTAATTATAGGCCTTTTTTAATACTTTCGCGCACGCAGGACAAGAAGTAGTTGCGCTCCGATGTAACCAAACCCATGCCTTGCATTCTTTACCATCGCTTAATTGCTATCTAGTATTTTCGTAATTTTAGAATTACATGTCTAGTTGTGTTTTTTTAAAGGATCAAATTTTAAATAGTAAGCTTTACCCATTAAGTCTGCACAAGCTGCACATGTTCTTTTTACATTCCATAATATAAAAGGCCTATGCTTCCATTTAAAGAAATTGAAAAAGAATCGTGTGTGAGGGAACTAACTATATTTTCTGAAGAATTGGATTCTGGCATATGATATAATTTTTTCTTAATATGCGATTCTATATAGGCCTACAATTACTTGTGGTAAACAAAGTGTTAAGTTTATGGTATCTGTAATACACCTTTCCAAATTTCCTAACAAAAATACTGTTTTGCTCAATTATCAGTTGCAATAAACTTTAAATAAAACAGTAAGCCTAATACTGTTATGCTATTCAAAATCACATTTTCCCTTTTAATAGTTTTAATGTAGGCCTTAATCCGACCAGCTATAAATTCCATAATAGAACACTGTATAAATTAAATTTTCTATTTCTAAATAATTCCATTATAGTACACAGTATAAATTAAATTTTCTATTTCTAAATAACCAGTTGACAAAAATATCACAAAAATAAAAGTAACTCTGAACACAGATCAGACCTAATGTCATGGATATCTAGAGCACACTTCAGATTGATAATAATTTAATATATTCTTATGCAGTGGTGTAAAATGGACAATTTCGTGGTATTAGGGGGTCTATATAAAGGCGGTCAAAACATTACATGACACCCAGAGCAATATGCAAAATATTCAATAATTCAATTTCAAGTTGTTTTTGGTTTTGTAAAAAGAGAAACTAATCAACTCAAATAATATGTTTATTGAAAAATGTAATACTATTGAAAATAAAATATTTAATTATTTTTTTTCATTTTTTAAAAATTAAAGCCAACATTAATTAAAAGAACAAAAATCATAAAAGAAGACAGGGAGTCAACATTGGAGCCAAAGGCATTTTATCTTGGAAAACAACCAACGGCTCAAATCTGTTTATTGGAAAACGTTCTGGGCTATTTAAAAAATTTAATTTTAATATACTTAAATTATTATTTAATATTTTAATGAAAGCATACTTAAATAAGTAATACGCTCTAGAAGACAGGGGTATTTTTCTTTGGGAGAAAAAATAAATCAAGTTGAGTAAAATAGGCCTTATCCAAAAATTAAAAAGGGCGTGGTTCTTTGACATTTTCAAATGGGCCATTTTAAGGTTTATGGGAATGTATATTTCAAATCTAGGAATCGAAACAACAAGTATTTGGTGGATTAGTTTTAAAGATAATAAAAACAATAAAATCAACAATAGTTTACGGCCTTATAAACCAATTCGTAAACCGCCACAATTGCCGTCTTTCACTTCATTACTTCATTTCATATTCATATGCATGTTTTAAAAATATTAATCATGTTTTATAAATTCCCGAAACACACACACACCTAACATGATTGTATGTGATAATTCTCGGTAATTTTTTTACCGAAAATACTATAAAACTACGAAATTAAAGAGATTTAGTTCATCGATATAGGTATCGTAACGTTGAGCGTACTGTCAGTGTGTGTGTATTACAGACGAATCCCATCATGCATTGCGCGTCGGGTTGTTTCTATAGGGAGTAATGCGAGTCTCCACTCTGGTTATTTTTACTCTGTGAGTTGAATATGTATATAAAAGAAGCATGGCCGAGATATCTCGTTCTAAGTTTTCAATTTATGAATCGTTTAGTTGTTTTTCAGGTTATTTCAGATCGTTCAAATTTATCTTAGAATTAATAAAAATACTTGGATTTGAAATACATGTATTTTTATTTATATATTTTTTGTATAAGCTGTTTAATGTGGGACTTCGAATTTTGTCTAATGGTTTGGATTGTTCGTACTTGGTTTTTGGTTTAATTGTATTTTTATGCTATTCGTTATCTCGTTTTTAATGTCAGCAATATACATTGTATATATTAATTGTCTGCTATTGACGAGAGAGAGAGATGGGGTTTAACGTCCACACGACACAAACTAGGTCATTTCGGGACAAACATATGGTTTTTAATTTTATTTCAATAATTGGCTAGCAGCGGGAGAATCCGGAGAACCCGAAGAAAACCCACGGGGTTGGACAGGATTCGAAACCACGCCAGTTAACTGAATGACAGGCTTTATGTTACAGCACGCACGTGCTAATCACTCGGCCATCCACCCTCACCCCACTATAGAAGAGGGTAATGATAATAATAAACTGTTGTAATTGTGTATTTAGTAACATCACAAAAATGATCCGGATTCTGTCCATTAGAATACAGATCTCTATTTAGTTTCTCTTTTATATACTTTCGATGGCCCCCACCCCATGAACATCTGACCAGTGTTAGTGAGAGAGGTCGCGACAGGGGTCATATGAGCGCCTTTTGATCCTATGACATCAGGCATTCGATTAACTAATCGGCGTTGATGTTTCTAGTGAGAATCCAACAGTTCCATTCCAGACACGTCACGACAGTTGAATTGGCTAATCCCTAACATCAGCCAGGACGCGGGTTATATAAAAACTCTTCCTTTCAGATTCTAGTATAGTAAGGACTGGCAAAACGAAATTTTATACTGTAATCTTCAATGTTTCAAACGAAAATGAATATATTTTGATAATAGATAAATATCTGGAAGAAAAAGAAACCATTGATGAAATAAATCTCAAGCATGTTGCTATGAATTTCCATTTCTATAGCGCAGAAACTTAACAAAAAATGTGCTTGTAGCGCTTGACAAAACATTTCTACAAAAAGTGTTTTTAGACTCCAGTTATGAAACAAATTGTTTTTTAAATTTTCTTGAATGAGAAGAAAACGATTAATGGAATGAATGCATCTCAAACAAATTTAACTTATTTTAAATTGGTTGATATATGAGTAAATAAAAGGGTGTACATTGTGTAATTACAGCAACAAAAATATATAAAGAGTTTGACAAAAAAAACCAGAATCCGTACATTTAATTTGAATCATTCTCTATACACCAGTAATCAAAGGGCGTAACGACGATAATTATAAAAAAACCGATATTATAATTTTTTTTTATTTAAAAATTGAATCATTTCTACACACGAGTGGGCGAAGGGCGTAAAGACGCTAATTGCAAAACACAGTATTAATAAAGGTTTTTTATTTCAAAATTGAATCATTCACTTAAAAATTAAATCATTCATTTCAAAATTGGATTTTTTGTTATATAAAAACAATATATATGATATTTTTTTTTTATTTTAAAAATAAACCATTCTCTATACACCAATAAGCAAAGGGCATACGAACGATAATTACATATAGGTATATTCTTATACTTTTTTTTTTTATTTCAAATTTTTAACAGGTATCTATCTTACAGGTGCATTTTATTAAGATTTAAATAACGAGCAAACCGTTCTTGCTATAACGATTCGGGAATATAAAATTATCTAAAATTAACACACTGAAAATTCCATTCAAATTACTTTATTTTGAGCCAAAACAAAATATGGCGACAGGGCCTTTTTATTTTGCCCTACCTCATGGGTTTTCTCTGGGTCCTCCGATTTCCTCCCACTGCTAAAGACCCCTACGCGCAAGCGAATTGTTGAAATAAAATTAAACCATATGTTAGTCCCGAAATGACATAGTTTGTGTCGAATAAACCTTAAACCCCCTCTCTCTCTCTCTCTTTCTCTTTCTCTCTCTCTCTCCTGTTTATTTTATACACCGTTATTTTATTCCGAAATCACCTTCTATCATTAAAATCGCGCTAGAAAACTCATTTATTCAAACACGCTTGTTACTAATTTTACACATTTGACTGTTTTATATGTAGCTAAAACAATTTATATTGTCTTTTCTTTTACTGTTTTTGGGAACTGTTTATATTTTTTTTTTATAAATTTTCTTTTTTTATCACAAATTGTATTTTAACTAAATTATTATTGTTAAGCGCATCTGAACATTTCAATTGTCTTTTCTTTTATTGTTTTTGGGAACTGTTTATATTTTTTTTTTTATAAATTTTCTTTTTTTATCACAAATTGTATTTTAACTAAATTATTATTGTTAAGCGCATCTGAACATTTCAGTGAAATAATAATTAGATATCACTGGTTGAAGATTTGACAAGATGCGACAAATATTGTTTATTGACATAGCAACGTTACTTGTTAATCAAGACTCTGCTTTGCTTCTCCATTTTGAAATTGAATCATTAAATTGCGATCACATTTCAATCAGTTTAAGTCTCTGCCATCCGATGGTCTAGAGAGTTGATTATAAACTAGTCATGTGAATACATTTCTAAATAATAATCTGTATAACATTTAAAGTCACAAAAAGGCCTACAATGGACTGATTTAGCTTTTACATAATATATCTTTAATAACGTAACATTTAGAATATATATTTATAAAAATAATCTTGTTGCCTTGTTGACGTCATTGACGTAACTATCTTGTGTATATTCAAATACCATTTTATAATTGTCTTCTGAAGAGTGTGCATCGCACATGAAACTATTAGTAAAGACTTTTTGATTCTATATTTTTTATTGTGTATTTCTAAAAATATATACTTATGAAATTTTTATATTTTAATATTGTAACGGGTACCACGTTGAGCAAAGTAAGATATAAAACGTCCATATATATTGACTTACATAATAACTATCATCATGTACGGTATATATTTCAAATAATTCATCATTGTTATTGACAACTCGGGGAACATAAATGGCGGGGACAGAAGCTATGATTACAATTCGCATGTCTTCTTTATCCTCAGAAGGAAATGGACTAATTTGTCTTTCTTTTTTTTTAAAGAAAACAGGAGCCAATTACCGCCTCGGTCGTATATGTACAAAGTCCAAATTATATGCCACGGTACAAATGGTTTAAAGATATATGATTGAAGAACATGGATACGAATCAAACAAGAAGGAAATAATTTGAAACTATTGCCGTCCTTTACCCTTTACTTTATTCTACACCACAGTTAGTTTTTACCGTACAATATAAACTGCTGTTTTAAACAATCTCAATTATCTATCTAAAAGGTCCAAATTATATGTCACTGCACGATAGCAACCATTTTCTACATGGTTTAAACATTTGAAGACCAGGCATGGGGATCAAGAACGTTCATCAAAGAAGAAAGAAATAATTTGAAACGGTCCCTGTCCTTTCGCTGTACACCACAGACCCAATGTACCATAGCAATGGAAATGTAACACCAAACAGTATATGTGCATAGATTGACATAAAGGTTGGGGAAAATACAGAGGCATCCATTTCAATGGAAGAAATAAAGAATGGAAAGTTTTTATTTTTTCATAGTTACATAAATCCACCCACCCACGTGTAAAACAGAACTATGTCAAGGTCGTCTAAAAGAGACCCTGTTTAATAAATACACCCAACAGCGTGGGTTGCTGCCTATGCAATAATGAGTTAAATTGCTATTTTCACACCCAATGTTTAGTAATAGTCTATTTCGCTTTATTCGTGTAGAGCTCCAACCCAGTATGCACCATTTTTAAAATCAAATAAGGCCTATGTTCAATGATTTGGTAATCGATGAAATGTGACAGATTACGCCCAAGTTCACAGATTAAGTGTCTGATAGTTTTCTGATACTGCCTTCCTATTACTGTTTACAATCACAATTTAGCAGCTGCCTAGTCGTTCGGATGAGACGAAAAACCAAGGTCGCGTGCACGGTAGGTCGTAATGACGCTGTCCGGTAAAAATGTCCCTCATGGTCTACTGTATTGCGTATGCCCGTTTTCATTAGCCCAGTTCGGTGTAGAACAGTAAGACGTTAAACCCAATTTCATTTTCATTCAATTTTCATTTTCATATAATTTTAAACACTTATACTGGATCAATTCTATTTATTTAAATTGTGGTTATTTTACTGTCATATTACTAGGGTTGGGTAAATATGAACTTTTTTCCATGACTTGTGGTTTCAATGGCCATTTTGGACCCTGAATACGAATCCGTCGAAATTTTTGACCTAGGATGACCTTTGACCCTGGATAATTCAATTTTTTCAAAATGGCGGCCAAATTTCACGTTTTGGGTCAAATATATCATAAACATACGGTCAAACACCTCTATATATAGGTTTTAGAGGTAGGAAAGAATGAAAAACAACATTTCAGAACAGAATCCGTCGGAAGTTTTGACCTAGGATAACCTTTGACCCTGGATAAGTCAATTTTATTCAAAATGGCGGCCAAATTTCATGTTTTTGGTCGAATATACTGTCTAATACCTCCATAAGAGGCAGGAAATCATGAAAAAAACATTTCAGAACAGTTGAGAAGTATCTAAGCTTTCAAATTGTCAAAAGCTACGAAAAATCATGAGAAGAGCGTCATTTTGTAGCAAAATTTGACAGTTATATTTAATATCAATACTTTCCAGATTCATTAACTCTCCAATGTAGGTTATAGATGTAGGAAAGCACGAAAAACAACATTTCAGAACAGTTGTGAAGCTTCTGATCTTTCAAATTATATCAAAACTACGAAAATCATGAGAAAAAATGTCATTTTGCAGCAAAGTTGACATTTTTTTTAAACAATACTTTCCAGATTCATATGCTTGACATAGTAAACACAATTTCACCCAATAGTACAGTTTACATCACCAAATACTCATCTCAGAAGTTAATCATTGTAAATAGCAATGTCACTTTCTGGCCATAAAAAATTCTTTATAGAGTTCCGTAATTCTACCAAGTTGAATTTCTTCATTTTGAAAAGACGTGTTTCGTGGTCTTTGACACGTGGCTGTTGTCTAATACCAGATACAGTTGAAAGCCTCAGCCCTCTGGTAGTCACATTCCTGTCAACAGGTTAAAAACTGTCAGCTGTTTGTGGTCCACCATGCTCTTTGCACTAATCGATCGTTTGAAGTAATCGTGTCTTGAATTGCGTCTTTTTTATTTTGCTACATCAATTTCAGAGTAGCCCTAATGTCTATCTCCAGTTTTCCTGCTGCCACTGGAGCATCCGACTTATGGGCCCACTTCCACCTCTCTTGCCACTCCTCTTCACTCAAGGACTAAAAAACCGAATCTACTAAAAGACCATTCGCAGAGAAGCAAGAGAGGTGGCAATGGGCCTGACACGTAAGCCGGAAGCTACATGGGCAGCAAGAAAACTAAAGGACATTGTGGCTACTCTTAAATTGTCTAAAAAGTTAGTCTTAGCGAAAAAGAATAAATTCAGGAAATCAACTACCTGGGGCTAACAACTGCATTTGATATTAGACAACAGCGACGTTTGAAAGACCACGAAACACGTCTTTTCAAAATGAAGAAACTCAAATTGGTAGAATTACGGAACTCTATAAAGAACGCTTTATGGCCAGAAAGTGACGTTGCTATTGACATTGATTTACTTCTTAGAGGAGTATTTGGTGATATAAACTGAACTGTTAGGTGAAAATTTGTTTACTATGTCAACCGTTTCAATCTGGAAAGTAGCCTACTGAATTAAAAATAGTTGTCAAATTTTGCTACAAAATGACGCTCTTCTCATGATTTTTCGTAGCTTTTGACAATTTGAAAGCTTAGATACTTCTCAACTGTTCTGAAATGTTGTTTTTCATGATTCCCTGCCTCTTAAACCTATATATGGAGGTATTAGACAGTATATTCGAGCCAAAACATGAAATTTGGCCGCTATTTTGAATAGAATTGAATTTTCCAGTGTCAAAAGTCATCCTAGGTTAAAAAATTCCAACGGATTTTGTTCTGAAATGTTGTTTTACATTCTTTCCTACCTCTAAAACCTATATATAGAGGTGTTTGACGGTATGTTTATGATATATTTGACCCAAAACATGAAATTTGGCCGCCATTTTGAAAAAATTGAATTATCCAGGGTCAAAGGTCATCCTAGGTCAAAAATTTCGACGGATTCGTGTTCAGTGTCCAAAATGGCCATAGAAACCACAAGTCATTATTGGATAACTGCAATTAAGCTATTATTTACCCAACCCTAATATTACTCGACCAGCGTATGTTTACCGTTTTTTTCCTACATAGTCGACCATGAGGAAACACGGTATCCTGGAGTTCCAGATTAAGTTCCATGAACTTTTCATGTCTGGCAAGGAATGTACAGCGTCTAGCCCATCGGAAGGGACTATAAACGAAAGTCTCGTGTACATGTTGGCGAGCATGTGAAACAACCTTTGCCGAATGGAATTTAATAATGTGTAGAGGGCTACCATTTCACTTATAGAACATTAGAACAGTGTGTTAGTGATGTTAATGCATGTGAGGAGTGGCTGAGAATCTGCATCCCATTTAAAATTTGTTTTTAAAATTCAATAAAATTTGTAATTTATTTGACAAGTGTCATATCATTTATTCAACATTTTATTAAACATACATTATGCAAGAGGTAAATCTGTTTATTGCAGGTCTTTCTTTAGAACTGAAATGTTATCTAATTTATTAATTAGATATCAATTAACTTATCCAGACCATAATCAACTCTCGGTCATCGCTGGATTGGAAGCCGATCTGATTATTCTGACTGTTGATCGAGGCTATAGGCTTAAAATTCAACCACAAAATTCTCGGTTCAGAGTGTATGAATTTGACTGATATTTGTTAACTTGTACTGGGAACTGCCAACTCTTTATCTAATCTCACATTATGTATCTTTACAGCTACAATTTTATATTTTTAAGTTATATTTTTAAAATGTATTAAAGTAAAGACCAAAAATAGATGATATCTATAAACAGTCCTACTTTGTTAAAGAATAATCTTACTAATCCTATAATTAACTACTGCCATTTTCAACTTCGAATTCAAACGTAAGATATCTATTTCATTGGGGGAATAGAAAAACAAGGGAGGTAATTGTTTTATTATTTCCGATGTGAATGAATTTCAAGTGTGGGAAATAATGCCTATGGTCGTATAATAGTGAGTCGATAACCCTGTGAACAAAAAAACATAGAAATAATTATGTTTTGAATTTCTTAGAAAATATGAAATCCCCGCTTTAATATAGAGTATGCCCTGTGCGTAACTAAAGAAATGCTACGTTTTTGAATTTTTTCGGAGTAAGATGAAAGAATGTAAATTCTGATGTTATCCTTAAATTATTTTTGAATGTTTTGAGAGACCTAAAACTCTTGTCAGCTATATAAGTGTAAAAACGAAAATAATTATCTGTATTTTGACTTTGACAGCGTTAGTATTTTTACGCCTAGTTTTTAAGGAATATGCTAGTAAGAAAGAGTGTGTTGTATATTTAGATACCAGGCCCGAGTTCACAAAACATCCCCAGACTTAAGTTAAGAATTTACTCAACTTTTAATCACTGTTTGTAAGAAATCCCTTATCCAGAAACACAAAACTTTGCACATTGGACTGTTGACTGTCGCATGTCCGCACCTTATAATCCCTGAAATAAAGATGGCGATGCACAGTACCATTAGAGAAATGAAATTGAACCATATGTTAGTCCCAAAATGGCATACTTTGTGTCGAGTGGACGGTAAACCCCAGTTCTATTTCCAATAATATATCTTAAAACTGGAATAAGTGAATTTGTTTTGTTTAATTAAAACCAGTATATAATGACATGTATTTGGTTAAATCTCCACGATATTGTTAAAACCCAGTAACAGGTAACCTAATACTGTTAGATTATATATATATATGTATATAATTACAGGTATCCAGGTATTTCAAGGTTGTACATTCAGGTAATCTATAGATCTACCTTTATAGCCATGTCGTTACAGTTATCCAGGTATATAAAGGTTGTACACTCAGATAATCTCTAGATCTACCATTACTGCCCTGTAAAGTCATGTAACCTGTGTCTCAGACATTTGATATTTTGAGAAAGATATGAATGACATACGAGCTTGAAGGACGGGAGAGCGTTTGATACATTTTCGTTGAATTATCCATCCCTTAAAGTCCTCATTTACTTGTAAAATACAATTACTCTCAAGTTCAGATCCCTCGAATGGATATCTAGAATGATTTAATTTCGTACAGTAGGCCTTGTTGGAACGATGGTATGAATGATTTAATTTCCTACACTAGGCCTACTTAGAAAGATGGTATGAATTATTTAATTTTCTACAGTAGGTCTTTTAATTTCGTACAGAAAGCCTTTTTAGAAAGATGCTATGAAATGGTTTACTTTCGTAATGAATGATTTTTAATTCCCTACTGTAGGCCTTCATAGAAAGATGCTATGAAATAACCATTCTTAAATGTACATCATTGACGACAGATGACTGTGAGTTTTTACTGAAATCCTTCCATGAACCTCGTTTTAATACGATTACGATTATTTAAAAGCAGGTAGATTATCATTGTCATATTTGCGTTTGTCACCCGAATTTTCAGAATGAATCGATCGTTAACTAAGTTGCGATGGTTGTTTATTTCTAATTAATTACACAACTGTATAAATCTACGATATGTTAAGCAAAATACAAGTTGATATTTCCTATTGCCTTATGTTTGTGTCCAACAAATGGAAATGCATTGCCCAAAAAATGGACGGTTAACAGAATCTGTACGCGGGTGGAACTATGAGAATTCCTCACTGCCATTGAATAACATCAAAGCGAAGCACTCAACACTCTCCAAACACCCTAGATATAGAATAAAATTGCATAGATTGTCACTTTGAAGCGGGTGACAAAATCATTAAAACAACATTTGAAACCATCGCCCGAACGAGTTTTATTTTTTTTTCTCATAGATAAATAATAGTTTTTGGTGGGTTTATGTTAACATAATGTAAAAAGCCTACGATATTTGTCAAGTCGTTAAGTGGAGGTGCTTCAACCTGAATAAAACTCACGAACTAAAGATTCGTTAGAAACCTAATGTGTGAAAATTAAAAAGTAAACAAACTATTTTGAAAATTCAAGCTCCCCATTTTGTAATTTCCACGAACCCACATCCTTAATATGAGCTTGTTATTTTTTGTCTACCTTTTATGCGTTTATCTGGGATTGGGTGACCGAATGGTTAGCATGTACGTGACAAGGAATAGGGTCGCCTATCCAATCTCGCGTTTTTTTCTGGATCGTCCGGTCTCCTCCATACGAACATATTTAAATAAAATTGAACCACGGCTAGTCTCCTCTCTCTCTCTCTCTCTCTCTCTCTCTCTCTCTCTCTCTCTCACTCTCCTTATGCATTTATCTTTTATATATACACATACATATCTAATAAACAATATGCCACCATTTAAACATCTCTCTCGCACACACACACATATCTAATAAATATCTTCAAGCTTTTCATCACAATAAAAATGCAAACAAAATGACTCACAGAACAGCGCAATTATAAACTCTATTGTAGAGAATAAAAATGGTATTTTATAATGAGGAGCGTATACAAATCTCACACAAAACACATCTTATTTCAAGTGTCAGCGATAGCGAGAACAAAGGTAACTGGGCCAGAGTTTGGTATATACGCCTCACAACGCCCAATGCTTGAGTTGCCTCTGTCAATAACATTGAATTGTGACATTAAAAGGTTCGACAACACGTGAAGAAAGTTGTTTTCTATTCAGAGTCACCGAATGAAAGAACTCTTTATGAAATAATACAAGATGAACCCTTCTGTTTTTTACGTAATTGTATACATACCTTGATAAAGACGAGAGAATCCTCATCGAAACATCGCTCGGTATTAAACTCAGTAATTGTGTTTCCATAAAATTATACCTTGCGCAAAAAAGATATTTGGAATGACCTACACTGTCTGTATGCTAATGAAGAATGATATATGCCATACAGTGGGCTATAAGGGAAATCTTGCCCGGTCTACCTTTATTTTGAGTTCCAAAGGCTAAGGGATTTTTGTTACGTGTACGCCATTGACACGTCTTGACCAACACAGGGGAATCGAACAGTCTCGACACCCACTATCGTGTCTCACGCACACCAAAAAAGAAATTAAGATTAGTATACCAGTCAGTTTCTGCTCCAGAACTAAATTGATAGCACGTGGAGTTTGAACCAGCACTAATCAATTTAAAGACGGAGATGAACCTTCACAAAAATATCCATAAATGGTAGTGAGCGACACCTGCGCAGCGTGGTCCCCGGTATTAATGGACGTGTCATAAACATTGAATAAAACATTATATTAAATTAAATGAAACATACCAAGACAAAATAAAATGATAAAATAATAATTTAATAAAATTAGAGAGAGACGGAGAAATGGGGTTTAACGCCCAATCGACACAAACTAGGTCATTTCGGAACTAACATATGGTTTTTAATTTTATTTCAATAATTTGCTTGCGCGTAGGGGTCTTTAGCAGTGGAATGAAACCGGAGTGCACGGAGGAAGCCTACGAGGTTGAGAAGGCGACCCTATCTCCATGCCACATACAGTACACGCATCGTGGAGGTTTGACCGGACACGATATTACCGTGTTTTCTATCGTGGAATTTCATGATTTACCGAGTGAATATCGAGGAAATATAGAGGGCTACGATAGCAGTGCCTCGGTGTTAAAAACACCGTGTGACTCGGTGTTTTGATTAAAACATGCCTCTCGTGGTTTATTTTAGGTGAAATACAGTAGCACATTAATTATTATAGATCAGTTACTACGTTGGCATTTTCCCATTAATCACGAATATTTGATGGCTTGTTCGAAATCGGAAAAGGAATAAACACAATTTTCGGTAAACCCCGGATACTATTCATTCTTTTTCTAAACAGAATATGCTTAAGAAACCAATACGTTATTACTTCATAATATGTTCCATATTTTTCATACTTTCGTCATCGACTATTACAAATCCATTCATATTACGGGAAAAAATAAATGCGCACAAATCAATTCTGGTCTTACCGGGGTGTAGTTTAAATTGTTTTATCCATTCAAATAGTAATTCACATACTGACAAATAAGCCACGTGGTGCATACAGTATTGGTAAATCACACCTCAACTAATATATCTTTTCTGGTTTAAATCACAAATGAATTAAAAGCCTTCGTCACCCGAGACGAAGCACATTTTGCTGAATGGACGTGGACACGTATCATTCCGATAAAGGCGATAATATAATGCTGACTTTTTCATTTCCACATCAGAGAGTCTAGGGAATGCATACTGTCAATCAAGGTTTGATAAAGTAAATTGGTACGTGACATCAAAAGAAAGCAACTGACAGAAAATTGCACGCCCATTTTACAACAAATTATTATCCTGTTGTAGTCATCTTGACAGTACGACTTGTATTGTAAATTGTCAGAAGTAAAAACTACCCAAAAAGGTTTGAATCTTTATTTTAAAAAAACAATCACAATTGTTAAATTGATTCTGATATATATGCAAATGGTTGGCATTCAAGAGGGGTCACAATGGATTGTTCTTTGCATCTCAATTAGTTTGGGCGTTTTGGTTAAAATTAAACGTAAGGGAAATTTTGAAAAGAGATATCTTGTAAAATAGCCCGTATTTATTACTGAAATATTTTCTCAATTAGCAGAATGTCAAATTAAAGAAAACCACGCAACACTTACAATATGACTAACTACGGGGTTTGTATTTGGCTGGACACCCCCACCCCTTCCCTACATGTAAAACCAATATGTAACGAGGAATTGTGATTACTGTTTTACCGTAAAAGTCATGTTTTTAGAGATTGTTCAATTATTTAAATCGGTACAGACTCGGAGGTTGACTCCTGCAGATCATGTAATGGGCAAAATAATGTTTAGTCATCATATTTGCAATTGACATAATATTCTGTCAATAAAATCACACCGGTGCTCATTAATAATTTATCAGAGTGGTTATTATTTTATTACATTGTGCACAAATGTCAGTCCTTAAATAGCACCAGTCGCCTTTAACAACTTAATAAGCACGTTTTTTGTGTTAGGCAATCCCCTCTCTTCGCTTTGATGTGTTGCATTCTTGGCTAATTGACACCTCGATAACTCTAATACTACTATTATTAATCTCACTATCAAAGAGGCTTCAATTCATGAGAAATGGTCGTGAGATCGTGTTGAGGGGTAAAACAATCAAAATGAATATGACGTGATAATTTTTGGAAACTAAAACGGTTTTATTAATAAGGGTATTTATGGTCTATGGCATGAATACGGTCAAATGTTTGGATGTTTCATTCATATATTGAACGGGTGTCAGTAAACTCGTCCACAAGCAAACAGGTACGCAGTTGTTAGGGCATCCACGGGGCGTATTGTTTTTTTTATAAGCAATATTTTTATTCAGATTTGTATCTGAATAGGTATTGGGGAACGGGAATAGCCTATATTAAACCCCTCCGCCGTTGTTGTTGTTGTTTAATAATTTAATTGTATTACTCACTGGTTGTTTATATTGTTTTATTTACCCAATAATACATTATCTTGGCAAGCCGATCAAACCGAGATTAGTTCACCGATGTTTTTGTAATAAAGAGCAATAGTATTATTTGTTGATTAGCTTTATGATTTTAAACATAATAATAAATTCACCAATGTTTTTGTTATAAAGTAAACTCGTATTGTTTGGTTTGTTGATTGACGTTATCTCATTATTTAAAATATTTGGCCCTGGTTAATATCGGGTCAAAAATAATTCCTTAAATTGCGCCGTAGCCCCTTTTAGATAAACTGAATTCGCTTTTTATAAGATGGCGATCATTCGTAGATGAATGACTGACATACGCGACGTGGGTACATGTGTATACTTTATTAATATAAACTTTCGTTGAGTTATTTAGGTTACAATTTGTCTTTGATCTTTACACATAAAGAGAAAATTTACTAACAATGCATGCACAAGTAAAAGGGGCAGTAGTTTAAGGTATGATTTTATTGGCAGAATATGCCCACTGCGAATATGCTGATTATACATAGTTTTCGTCATAAGACGCGCTGTTATGTAACAATCTTCAAGTCTGTACCAATTTAAACATTGAATAAACACTTACATCCACAATTCTTTTGAAAGCGTGTATTCGGGGGGGGGGGGGCTTTCCATCGTAGTCCGTTCTATTTAACCATGACAACGACAGCTTTTTTGTGTGTGAATCCAGATTGGTCACGTACCAGTTGCAATTGTTCTTTTTTTAAAAATGAGGGCAACAATGTTAGGTAATGCCCACTTACTGACAATTTGCAATAAAAGTCATATTGTCTACAAGACTATTTTTTGTTAAAAGGACTTCTATTTTAATCAATTATCGTTTCCTTTTGATGTTTGATGGCTCTTTTATATTCACGTTATTTGGAAACTTGATTGACAGTATGAAAAGTTCACCAAGGTGTTATCCGACGGAGACACGTTTTAATGAACATGTATTCCACAACACAAGGTACAATTTTATGGATACATTTTATGGCGACGTGGACTTAAAAGCAGGAGAGGCAGACTTTTTAATTCATTTGTGATTTAAAACCGAAGATATTACTTGAGGTGTGATTTACCGATTTATTTGTCAGAATGGGACTCCGTTAAAATATAACCTCATAAAAGTACATTCTTTTTATGCAGCGTGGCTATTCGCGTCAGGATTATTGGAAAAACTATTCAACATTTCAAATATCGTGGCAGTTTGATAACATCGTGGCAGTATATCTTTTTGACATCAATTATTTATGACAGATAAACATCGTTAATTTTACATATCAAATTATACCGAGGCCTATCGTGTCACGCGACTATCGTGGCACACGATAGCGACTGCTACACCGAGTTATTTATCGTGGCAATATCGTGTCGTTATCGTGGAAATGTTTAACAAAAAACGACACGATAATCGTGTATGATCAAACCTCCGCGATGCGTGTACTGTACGTTCACACCAGGGATCGAAACCACAGCCGCAAGCCAGAGGTGACCGGCCAGCTAGAGGTCGAAGCGCGGCACTCTAGACCACTAGGCCATCCTAAACCCCCTAATAAAAAATAAAATAAAATGAGGTTCAGGACTATGGTTCAATTTTATTTCATTAATATGCGTAGGAGTTGGAGAAAACCGGAAGACACGGAAAAACCCACGAGGTTGTACGGTCGATCCCACTCCTTGTCACGTAAAAGCGGGTAATCGAAACAGGTCTTCTGATCTAAAGCGTTACCCCCCCCCCCTTCTAGAGAAAGAAAAAGAAAGTTGTATTAGATCTGCTAATAAACAACAACAAACGATAAGTAGGTCAGGGACCATCCAGTGAAACGGATACCCTCTGTTGTTATATTAGCATTATAATCATAAAAATACATATTAACAATTTATATCACTGGTTGTATCTATAAACACGAGAAAAAAATACCTGTTGTTCACCTTGTATTGAGGTCAAAGGTCACCTGAAAGGCTATATAGGTACGATTCATGTGGAGAAAGGATCTGTAGTTGAACCTAATTACCCTGTTGTCGGGTAATATGACGAACAACCATAATATAAATGGCCATAAAAGGTAACTTTGCTGGACGCCTGGTGTCTTTATAGCCAATCCCTGGGTTGAAAATCTTTAGAGCATGTTTCGTCAAGCTGAATCTATATATGGCATATCAAACGGTTTTATTGCCTTTATCTAATAATTACCTTTTACACTCCACTGGCGTGGATTCAAATCATCGGTTGTACGTGGCGAGCGAATTATTGAAACAAATTAAACCATATGTTAGTCCTGAAATGACCTAGTTTGTGTCGAGTGGACGTTAAACCCCATCTCTCTCTCTCTCTTTCTCTCTCTCTCTATCGCTGACCATCAGCAGGACGTTAAACCTCATTCCATTTCATTTGATGCCCTCTCTGTCTCCCCGTCTCTCTCTCTGCCTCTATCTCTCTCTCTCTCTCTCTCTTTCTCTCTCTATCGCTGACCATCAGCAGGACGTTAAACCTCATTCCATTTCATTTGATGCCCTCTCTGTCTCCCTGTCTCTCTCTCTGCCTCTATCTCTCTCTCTCTCTCTCTTTTCTTTCTCTCAAAATTAATAATTCTTACATCATAAGACAGAACTATATGTTTAAAAAGTTGAATTAATAAATTTGAGCAAGAAATATGAGGTATGACATGTTACTGACAGATATAAATATGGTGTCTCAATGAAATGATATGTCCTGTAATAAACATGTACATTCAAGTGGAACGCCGACATGTTTTATACATTTATTTATCAGATTTACTTTAAAATAACAAGCCACACAGTTGTTAAGGTCAAAATGACAAAGTATATTTATGCATCGTTGGAGTCATAGAATTCGAACCAAGAAAGTACCAAGAAGGTGGTGTTTATTTCGTCATATTGAATTCGGTGTTTTTGTTTCAGGTTGGGGTGGTAGGTTTTAAAAAAAATCAGACCAATGATTCTATAGGAAATTCAATTTTCAAGTTACCACAATCCATCACTATGTCGGCTTTAAAGGTTCAATACCACTCTTGTTGTAACTGAATAATATGTCCCAATCTTCATTCTGGTCAACAAATTGTATTATTATACAATATTCCAATTAATTGATGATACAAATTTCATCTTAACACACCTAATTTAAAAAAATTGGAAAAACCAAACTTAATGATTTGAAAAGCCTAACGTAAACCTTTTCAAATGTGACTTGGATTTTAAAATATTTTCGAACCCTTTCGACAAGTAAAATAGGATGTAATGGATAATTTACACAAAAGGTAGGACACTAAAACATCTAGTACTTAGAATAAGGCTATTATTTATTTTCTGGAGCTGCCAAGACAGCAAGAGTGTTATTGTCCCTTTAAGCATAAGTTGAAACGGAGAGAGAGAGAGAGAGAGAGAGAGAGAGAGAGGGGGAGAGGTGCTAAACTATATAGTCAATACTACTGGTTTTATGTTTCTACATGCAAAATGTATATAGACTATAGAAATCAAAAGTAAATTTTACAAAGCATTCTCAGACTTAGGTTAAGAATTTACTTAACATTGTTCACCTTATTTAATATAGCCCTTTATAAAACTTTTGTTGTTTTAAAGTATTGAATACATCAATAAGAAACTACGGGCAACGTTTTGTGTTTCTGGATCGAAGATATTTCTTATAAACAGTGATTGAAAGTTGAGTAAATTCTTAACTTGAGCCTGAGATTCCTTTGTGAACTCGGGGCCTGGTCAGCCCTCATCTTTATCAGCTGTACAAGGTGGAATAACAATAAAAATTTAATAATAACGACACTAAAAACGTCTATAATTTAAAAAGATTTAAATATTAGACAAAAGGTGTTTCCATGTAAACTACCACATTTGTCACACGGTTTATTGCCTTACTGTCAAGTATTTTCGAGCGTATTTTCTACCTTTCAAAATGTCTCAACTAGAATGTAGAGCCCAAAAATCATTAATGTTGGACTGAAATAACTTTAATTTGATATTGCTTTGGAATTTTAAAGTCGGGTTTATTATCCGTTTCTCAATAAATGCGTTTTTTTCAATGTTTCAAATCAATTTCAGTCTAAAATGGCTCTAACTAAATAGATAGATTTAGGTAATTTCATTAATAATTTTGATTGTTTATATGGAGTGCGGGCGTTGGATAATAAGACCTATCAATGGGCCAATAAATGCGTTTGTTTCAAATCAATGTCAATTTATAATGGCCCCAACTGAATAGATAGATTTAGATAATTTCGTTAATAATTTTGATTGTTTAGGTGGTGTGAGAGGCGTTGGATAATAAGTCCTATCATTGAGTCAAGTTGCGCAATGTCCATCCTATGCTTGACAAAGATGGGTCTGGTGTCCAACCTGGCAGGTTTTCGCCAATCTAATTATAACACAGATCCTATTTCGTTTCGTTTTTATAGTTTTACTTATCTTTCGGTTAGGCAACCAGCAGTATAAAAATAGATCTGAGTACGAAACGAAACGAAATATAGATCTATATTTTAATCCGATTGGGTTATCTCTGACTGGTACGGTCTCCTTCCACTGATAAAGACCCATACACGCATTCAAGTGATGCTGTACTAAATTATGCTCTCTCTCTCTCTCTCTAGGGGGGGTGGGATGGCCTAGTGGACTAAAGTGCCGCGCTTCGACCTCTAGCTGGCCGGTCACCTCTGGCTTGCGGCTGTGGTTTCGAGCCCTGGTGTGAGTGTATGTGGCATGGAGATAGGGGCGCCTTCTCAACCTCGTGGGTTTCCTCCGGGCACTCCGGTTTCCTCCCACTGCTAAAGACCCCTACGCGCAAGTGAATTATTGAAATAAAATTAAACCATATGTTAGTCCCGAAATGACCTAGTTTGTGTTGAGTGGACGTTAAATCCCATTTCTCTCTCTCTCTCTCTCTCTCTCTCTCTCTCTCTCTCTCCCCTTCTCTCTCTCTGACATATTGGTGCGTTAAATGTAATTAGTAAGAGTCATAGAACTTGTTTAATATTGGCTCCACGATGAATTAGTTCAATAATTATTCGATTAACATCAGTTTTTCATTTCACCTTCCACTACTGATCAATAATCGACTATTAATCATTGATTTTTATAAAGAAAGATCAAAATAAACAGATACGGGTGTCATTGCTTCCTGTGATGGTCATTTGGATCAACATATTACACTATGTGTGGGTCTGGGTTAGTCGTACGTCATTGGTCATGGTTATAATATAGGGATAATTTGAGTCATTTGTAACAAGATTGAAATTCTATATGAGCTCAAGTTCACGGTTGAGTGTCCTTGACCCCGATGTTATCTGATAGCCAGTAGCAAAGACTCTGAACACTTATAATGAAGTTGGGTTTACTGTCTTAATAATATTATGATATAGGTATGGCATCACTGAAATTGAATCGCAACTGCTACAGACCCCTTCACACAAGCGAATTATTGAAATAAAATAAAACCATATGTTAGTCCCAAAATGATCTAGTTTGTGTCGAGTGGACGTTAAACCCCATCCCCTTCTCTCTCACTTGTTACATGATTTTCAGCTATTTGTTTTAATAACAAGTAGGTCTCAAATCCAAACAATTTCTCTAAATAGAACGAAAATCGAGTTTATATAAACTTGTTATATTTCGGTCTTTTAACTTCTATATTTGACGAAATCACGATTATTGCAAAATTGTCCATGAATGAAATAAAGCCATTCTGCTGACCCGCCTGTCGTCATGTATGTCTTTGGATGTTTCTTGTGTTCGAGGTCCTACTCCATATATAGCGTATGTAGATTGCCTGGGGATGATGAACTACCACCATACTATTAGCATCTACCCATTAAACTTCTTCAACGCTTTCTGGAGTTCTTTCAATACTCATTGATAAAGTATAATATCCGGGAACCAATATTTATAATTGAAAAAGTTATAATTTGTTTGTACAGAAGTAAAATTGGCCTGGTTATTCTCTCAAATACCCGACTTCACCAATAGTCTCCAAACAAGAACTGCACTAAAGCATTTTGTAGATTTGAGTGACTAAACTTGTCCTTAGATACATAAAAACGTATTAAAATGGCTTTAGAATAATGCTACAATAAACGCTTTAATTACCTCCTTTAATACTTAGACATTGTCCAAAAGTTGAAGAATAAATGCTTATATTTCAGTTACTTTGTTTGGTTGAACCTGACCCTTAATACAATCAAAGACGCAAATAAAATAGCTTCATAAGAATATTAAGCATGCGTAGGTTATGATAATGTTTAAGGAACATAAAACTCAACATCCTTATTCTGTTTTGTATATACTGTACTTAAAGGTATTAAAGGTACGTTCCCACGGACAAACGGTGTGATTCCATGATCTATTTGGAGTAAAAACATATTCAAACAAATTTATCTATGAAAAGTTTGCGAGAATTTATTTTTGTCAGCCGTGTTTATGACGTGACTTGCTTGAGGGACAATTCATTATCAGTAAAGTTCTGCAATATTGTTTGCCAGCTAACTTGTCTCTGTGAACCATTGGATCGACAGACACGACACGTTTACGTCATCTGGTCGGAGAGAGATGGAGGGAGAGAGAGAGACTTTTTCCTGTTCCCCAATCATCCATTCACTTATAGCTATAGTGAATAAAATATCTCTTGGAGCTAAAACATATCCTTGAATTTTTGTATTGTGATTTTCCCAGGAAATTCGGTATTTTCCCATTAAAATTGAGTGACTTTATTTCCATATTTATACCACAATTACTATTGTTAGCAGAGAGAGAGAGAAATGGGAATTAACGTCCACTAGACACAAACTAGGTCATTTCGGGACAAACATATGGTTCAATTTGGGGTAGGGGTCTTTAGCAGTGGGATGAAACCGGAGTGCTCGGAGGAAACCCACGAGGTTGAGAAGGCGTCCCTATATCCATGCCACATACGCTCACACCAGGGATCGAAACCACAGCCGGAGGTGACCGGCCAGCTAGAGGTCGAAGCGCGGCACTCTAGACCACTAGGCCATCCCAACTCTCCTATTGTTAGAAGAGATGACTAGTCGACAAATACCCGCGAAGGAATGCATCTTTAATGTTATAAAGCATCTGTATTCTGCTATGTAAATACTTTGCACTACACGACTAAATTCTCTGTGGGACTTGAAATGTTCCACCCTGTCTCAGGTACCAACACTCGTTAATTCACTTTATTTCCAGATAACCGTAACAAATAGTTTAAGAGGAGGCTCTTGAAACCTCTTCGACCATCTTGAACACTATTGTTGTTCAAGGAAGGTTTCTTGGGGTAAACACTTCAATTCTGACCAGGACATGTTTTTTAGAATCCTTCCCGTATTTAAGATCGTTCAGGTAGACAGCTCAGCTTTAACCAGGAAGTGTATCGTGTTTCTAGAATAATAATAATAACAATACTTTACATTTATCATTACGCCCACTTTATCCACGAAAGATAATAACAAATCCAGATAAGTAACAAACAAATAAGTTTTGAGTTTGGATTTGAACACAGCTAATGTCCGGAAACTCCACATCTCCAATAATAAGATGTTCTACATGCACTAAAGGCTTTATTCCCATAGGATTTCAGTTTATCGTACGACACAACCAAAGAAGGCTTATTTTGTGATATCCCCATCAGGCAGGGGTACCGTCTTCGCGTTTGCCAGCGACTTTGTGCATTTTCTGGTCACCGTTCGGTTGCATCAGTGCATTTAGGACAGTGTCTAATTGACCAATCAAAACCCTTGTCAATTCACGTTGTGAGAATCATATAGCGGGTATCAGGGGTCCATATGGACCCCAGTTATAATTCGAAGTTTTTACGTACGGATATATTTGAATTACAAGGCAGCAGTTAAGTTTGTATTTATATTAGACAACTGAAAAACCACTAAATTATTAAACAAAAACATTTTACTGACATTTGGAAACGATTTAATAATTCTCACAAAATTGCTACTTTGTGTACTATGTGATAAAGAGGTTAAATGACAATTCACGCTTGATACAAAAACCGTTGAATATTTGGAATCCATCATTTAATTTGGGGTATTTGTAACATGCACATGTTTAAAGAGAGAATACACTGGCATACGCAATATGGTATCAGGCAGCAAACACATTAGCAAAATCCCTACTGTGAGTATTGGACCCCTTGTTATCTTCAATCGTTGGGCCTGATTTGCATGTAACAGAACGAACTCTTCGCTACGTGTAAAAGTCACTAAATTTCAGAAAGCAGTGCCCAGTAGTTACTACAAAACACTATAAAACATGAGTACGGTCCACGGAGACCCCACGTGAACCGACAAGGGTTATATATAAGTAGAACTGTATTATGTTATTCCCGAAACGACATAGTTTGTATCGAGTGGACGTTAAACCACATATCAAGGAAAACACCTCGACTGTGATCAGGAAGCATTCAGCTGTTTAGTTTCTTTCAAATAGTATCGTCCATTGTTATAAATTGTTCGCATCGATAACAATTTTGAATACGGAGATTGTTATTCCTACATACAGTTTTATTAGACGCCCTGTTTCGATGAGCAATCTTTAATTTCAAAGTCATTTGTAAATATTTATTTTGGGGTATAATTAAAGGTGAGGTACATGAGATAAGTTTAATATCCAAAGGTAAAAAAAAACCTAATATTGTTTTTCTTACCTGCAAATTGAATGCATTAAACACACCTATACTATTCTATTGCATATAATCGTTAATCTATTCAAATTGAAATTGTGAAATATTTTTACACCCACATCATAAATTAATCTAGACAATATGCGATCCTGAGATATAGATTTAGTCGTTAACCTGTATAAATAATATCTCATAGATTGGGTTGGGTCTCTGCTGGTAATATCTGTTTGTAAATGAAAGCTATAGTCGACAGTTAATCCACACAAAAATGCATCCAGTAGACGTGGTACAAGGGTTAATCAGTGAACTGGATGTATGAGATGTGTTGTTGACGTTTGGGAAAGTAGGTCGAGGGGAAATGTGTAGGGAGTGATAGTTAGATGTATTATGAATTGTTACAGTGGCTGTGGTGTTACGTTGAAATACTATGCCGCTACCGTAACACCACAGCTTTATGATTTGTTCGACAGGATTGATACCGTAAGTCCGACAATAATAAATAAACTATTTCTGATTTTAATGTTGTCTTTTCCCACCGGCACTGGCCGTACGCCAGCAACTGAAAATAGCTGACGAAACAGCTAGGGCGTCGATTGTTAGTTCGCGTACAACTTGAAAAACCGAATGTCGTACGCCATTGTGAAACTGAAAGTAGCTGACGAAGACAGTTAGGGCGCCGATTGTTAGTTCGCGTACAACTTGAAAAAACCGAATGTCAGTATGGTATTTCTGACATAATTGGTTATCGGTGACCTGAAAGCTGGTAATCTCGACTCAAAGCGAGTAATCTCGACTCAAAAGTATAGTGTATAACCTACTTACTGTCTACAGTCGTCGCTACTCATAGTTCATTCATGATTTTTTGTGGACGATTTACTACTCAGTAAGAAAGCCTGTGCCCAAAAAGAGTTCTCGTCTGTTATTATTAGTATAATGACTTCCTCATGTGCGGCAGGTTCGTTTGTTTTTAAAAACACTGTTTTTCGTTCCAAAAAATAGAAAAGTAATTTTTTACCAGATGATCATGGTTTTTCACCGAGACTAGATAATTTCTCTCGGTGTAAGGATATTATCGTTTATGAAAAAGTTCATACACTGTTGAGAAAATAGTCCCATTGGTTTTCTTAGCTGCAAATACAGCGAGAATAAACTCTGTACTGAAAAATTTTCGCGTGATCTATATAAACTGTCTTCACACACTCGATTTATAATTAGCGATATACAGGTACAGTGGCAAGTGTTATGCTTCTCAGGCTAATACCTCAAAAGTACCTCCGCGCAAAACCCTCGATTTTGGTACATGGAAAACAAAAAAAAATAGTGCCCGTGCGCGTGCCAGTAATAGAAAAACTAAGAGTTCGCGCATAAAAAATGCACGAACGTACCAGGCGCGATGTCATCTAGAGTGAGAAGCATGTAATAGGCTATTTAACTGGATTAAATTGAATTACACCGCCATTTAATATTTTACCAAAGAATAAAGATGGCGCTGGTTTATTTGGATTACTGGCCCCACCCACCCTTTCTCTTTCCCTGTCGCATTCTTTATTTCCCTATGTATTTCTTTATGATTAATTCATTCTTTCTCTCCACCTGTCGGTCTTTCATTTTCCTTCTCCACATCCCACTTTCACTTTCTCTTCTTCAATCATTATCTCTGTCATTCTCTGCTTCGATTTCGTTGTATGCCTTCCCAACTCTCTCTCTCTCCCCTCTCTCTCTCTCTTTCTCGCCACCCGCCTGTCTCTCTCCCTACGTCTTTCGCTATCTTTCACTTTCTTGCTCTCTGTCTCAGGAAGCTACGGTACTAAGACGCTGACGCGCTAGCCTGAAGGTCACGTGTTTGGTTACTCCATTGGCCGAGAAAGCTCCTCGGATTTTCCCACGTGGTTCGACCATGTCAATGGTACAGGACGGGAGGCCAGACAAGGACCAACAAACCGAGGTCCTGTGTATACATTGGCGTGCACGTAAAAGATCCCGTGATATAAGAGTAGGTCATAGTGCAGCATACCGTATGACGTGTGTCCGTAATCATTAGCTCAGTCGCAGCAGAACAGTCTCCCTCTTGCTGTCTTTTCCAATAAATATCTTAAAATGTTATATCGCACCATGGAGACAAAGTATTCTACAGCTGTCAATGGGCGTAATCTTTGCCAAACATTTAATTTATATATTATAAGTAAGGTCTGTATAACGTACTAGTCTTATTCTATTATTCATGGACGACACCAATAACTTTTAATGTAGTGTGAAACACAGATCAAATCACTTCAAGTAAACTGGAGAAATTCACACTTAAAATAGATTTTAAGCTGAGAGAAAACCCAGTATAAAACATTACTTATCTTATATAGTTGACCTATTGTTGTTCAGACGGTTATTCAATATTATAGTATTCAAATCCGTGTGAAAATTGAAAATTAGGAAACATTAATGCTTCGATGTATTTCTTCCCATAGAATTCCTAGATAAAGGACCACATACCTGGGGGTTACCGCTTATGTTTTCATACAAAAAAGCATGGAGCTAGGATAATCGCAAATGTTCTGATACAATACAAGTTTGTTTTAAGGTCACCTTATACTTTTGATATAACACATGTTTGGTTTAGAGTTGTTGTTTTGGGGATCGTGTCTGTGTGTGTGTGTGTGGGGAGGGGTATGATTTGATTTAAATTATAAAGTAGTTTTGCGATTTCTCAAGGCAATTAACAATACTGCTTAGGTACTGGGTATTATTTCCAATAGGTTGTCGAATTCTGTTTGAAAAAGATTAAAGATGATCTAGCCTATCGGATGTCTCAATCCTATCTCTAACCCAAAACTAAAATCGCCACGTAGTCATAAAAGTTTAAAATTAATATATACTCCCAAAGGAATACAGACCCTGCCAGTTATAATGTTTTAACTGAAGACAAACCTCTTAATACTGCACCGATGGTGGTTGTTTATGTGATATGCTGCTGCAGATAACCCATATGGGTCTAAATTCAGTCAATTAATAGGATTACAGTTTGTAATATTACTAAAAAGGAACTGATTGTAAGTCGTAATGAAATTATTACGTTAAATTGATCATGAAATTATTTCCTAATCTGATAAAGTAACAGGATTAGTGTTAGATTGATTGAATAAAACTCAGAATGTTTTAAATAACGGTATAATATCGACACAGTCAGCAGTAATAACAGGCAAGAAATATTGACTAACTCTTTAAGTTGTAAAATTATTGACTACCGTCTAGATTATTGATTACCGTGACCTATTCATGTAATAACTTAGACACGATTAATCTCAGGCAGGGGTAGAGAGAGGGTATAATACCTCGATATAAATACGTTTACTTCGAGCCATATAAGCCATTTCAGGTTGAATATTATAATATAGTGTACAATTTATATTTGATGGCAATTTTGAAAGGTATTTAGTGAACGTGATATATAACGAACAGGCAGCGTTATGGATAACATTCACAATGTTTATTAACTGCAACGTTTCAATGTTTGATTGTATCATTGCTTGATAGCGGTGTAAGTATCCTCATTGAAACAATGAAGTTAATAAACCTAGTAAATGTTATCCATAAAGCTATCTGTTTATTAACTTAATCGAGGCAAATATTTCCCCAATCTCCAACCCCTAAAAGATGACGTACGCCTTAAGGACCAACTTGTATTCAAAGCTTATCGTTGCCGTTGATTGTATATTTACCTACTGACTCTATTCAAGGTATATTGTGAATCTATTGAAACTTAGTCTTTTGTAAAGTTATATGGTCATATAATATGTATAGTATAACAATATTATGAGCATGT
Organism: Patella depressa; assembly: GCA_948474765.1. Lineage (NCBI taxonomy): Eukaryota > Metazoa > Mollusca > Gastropoda > Patellidae > Patella > Patella depressa. The sequence goes on from OX419720.1 coordinate 2,975,252, forward strand.
TCTGTCGATTTAAAATAGATTTCCAGTTATTTAACACAATTGCTTATTTTATGTATTGCCTGTATTAGTACGTTCGGGAATTCTGCACCAAACACAATACTGATAACCCCGCGATTCAAGTACAAAAATAGGGAATTTCTACATGATAGACCTACTATCAAATCGAGTATGGATAGGGTCTGATATAGGCATTTTGACTGTTCCCTAATCTTCCATTATAGTGAATAAATATCCAGTTTAAAATAAATGAACCGTGGTCCGGCCAGAAATTGTACAGCAATGATCACGCACTTTACGTAAATTGAAAACAAACTTCGAACAAGGAAAGGCACGATATTAAATGGTTTTTAACGTCCTACTGTTCTGCTCCGACTGACCTAATGAAAACGGGTTTGGAGAGTAGAGACCAGCACTCGGTTTTCCTTTCCCATCCGAATGACTATACGATAGTCGTGGATCCAGGAAGCAAACGCAATCCCGGAAATATGAGCGTTTGAAAAACACTTTAAAACACTTTAATGAGAGAATTGCATAACGAAATAATATCGAATGCAATGAAATTAATGTGCTTCAACGGCCTACTGCACCGATTAGGCCGATGACACCAACTGCATCCAGACGACACGAAGCTATAAAAACTAGAAAGCTGAGTTTTGATGTTTGAAAACTGCACGCATCAAACTGCATCTCAATGAGTTGTTTTCAGTGTCTATTATTTCGCTGCAAGTGTATTTCCATGTTGGCTAAACTTTCATTTAGGAATTATAGATTAAACCCCGTTACACCTACGCTCTCGTTAGAGATACACAATTATGTAATTTCCGGTGTTGATTTATTGACGAGACCTCGGGGAAAGAAACACAATTTACAAGCACAACACAACACATTTTCTACACGTCATATTTTTCACTTATCAGGCCAATTTCCAATATAAGAGCACTATGTGTTATAAAGTGAAGTGGAATATTGTTTGATGTCTCCACTCTTCTGCACTTACAGGGATATTGAAAACCGAGGGGCTACGACTTACTATTTCAAATTTCAACTGCTTGGGAATCTGTAAATTACACTAACCATTTTTAATTTGGATGTATTAAACCTAACGACTTTAAAGGAACCTTAGGTAATATTAGATAATAATAATAATAATATCAGTATTTGTATAGCGCATAGTTTCTAATGCGCTTCGGGTTCACTAGATTTGTTCTCTATGTCAATATCACAAAAGACTTTCAAAAAGGAAAGTTTTCAGTTTGTTCGTAAAATGCACGTTTTCCAGTCTCAAGTGTTACACAAGGGATCGTTAGAATGTAAGGGGTCAGATATAGAGTTGACAACTCTATAGCTAAAATAGATTTTAGCGATTCAATTTTAGGTGTCCCGGTTGTCATTACTACCGTTGTTAGGATCCATTTTACGGTTATTTCATCAACACACAAAACGGTCAAAACGTATTCAAATCCAGTAACTATCGGGGGTAACGATGGCATCGATTGTTGATTATGATTTCGATAAGTTAATTAATGTCTTACTAATGTAGATAACATTTAAGCCCCACAATCAGTATATTCAGCTCTCATATAACCCATGTTTAAGTACACCGAGAATAAGTTTTAATCCAACTAGATTTCGTATTTCATAAACAGACGTTGACTCTGTTCATCGGATGGAAAAATAATGAACGTAGAAAATAATCACAGTGATGTAGATTACATTCATTGAATATAATATGGGGAAAGTTTTATTATAAAAGATAAGGCAAACATTGTATGTAACTTATAAGATATGATTGATGGTCAGAAGAAAAAAAAATCCCCAAAACAGACGTTTATATTTACTTTACTGTGACCTCTCTGAAGACGACATGGTCATTTGTAAATTAAATCATTAAGCGTTTTAATCTACTAAAATTTGGACCACCCGATGGCATCGAGAGCTGAATATAATCCTAAATGGATGAATCGTTCAGATCTACTCAAATTTGGACAATCCGAGGGCATCGGGAATATAATCTTGTCATGTTAATGAATGTTACATTTTTTTTCAGATAACAATAGCCAGATTTAACTCTTGCATAATGTATGTTTAATATGACTTTATATGATGAAGACGACGCGGTCATTTTTGTCAAAACATCAAATTTCCCACTGCTTAATCCACACTCAAATGTTATTTAATTGATTATTAAACATAACAAAACAGAAACAAAATGTAAATCACAATATCAAAATATCTCGGCTTTATTCAACCGGATTCATTCACCCCACAACAGATAATAGTGACTGTAAGCCTGTAAAGAACCCAATTAGTTCATGTCAGGCAATTGAAAATACTCCCTAAGTTTGTGTCGAAATGAACTAATTTGTGTCGAATGGACGTTAAACCAACCCATCCTCTCACAGCCTCTTTCTCTAACTCCCTATATCGCCTGTCAACTATAGGTATAGAGTCGCCTGTCCATCCTCGTGGGTTATCTCCGGTGATTGGGTATCATCGTGTGTTTGGAGTAGGTGTTAATTATTCATCTTCTAGAATATTTCTAGAGATCCAATCACTGGTGATTAAATTCGTGCCATTAGCCCTCGTCTTGGCCACTAGATATATATTTAGTCAAAGATCGTATCGTATACATACATATTATAAATACACACATATACGCTCATACGACAGCCTAAAATGATTCGCTTGGATGGTGTTTGTCAAAGCTTTTAACAAACGCGGAGAGCGGAGACCGGTTTTTCGCATACACATAGATATTGTTATTGAATAGCACGAGAAATATCGTGGGCTGACTATGAATGCCATTATGAGATATGTATTCATTGATTTGAGTTCATATACTCTTAGATAGGAGACGAAACGAGACGCATTAACTACAAGGCCTACGTGGAAGGCTTTACTTTCCAAGATGGCGAGCATTAAAGCCGAACGAAAAGTGATATTTTCGGGTATATGGCGCTCGTCTCCGAGTGCTGATGTGGATCGACAGTTAAGGACTATTGGGGAGGAATTTCAAAAGAAGCCCGGATTGCCTGCGTCGTTACAGTTGACATCTAACGGTGTGGAGTTACATATAATCAGTGACAATGGACTAGCTGGTAAAAACAAGATTGTGGATATGTGCGATATATTTGATGTAACGGTAAACAAGTATCATCCACTGTGTTTAATGGTAGTGTATGCTGACTCGAAACGTGTGTACAATTTTATGGTGTGCTTATGCGAAACAGAACTTGATGGAGTAGACTTGGCTAAAAGTTTTAGAGAATGTAAAAACGCGTTAAATAAACCGAACTGGGTTTTAAAACCCAAATCAATGTCGAACAATAACGAAGGCGAATCCGCCAGCATAACATCGAGAGAGAAAGGTGACGGCGCCGAGCACGATGAAGCTCGTGCAGTAAAAATAGGTGACAATGATGAGGGGGACGTACTGGTCACGAGTATCGATTCATCGGGATTCGATTCCGTTATGATTCCGGATGACGGTTCCAGAGACGATGAGGAAGACCGTTCCAAAGCGTCTAGCAGTAGACATGCGGATTTTGACGGAGATTCATTAGTGTCCATTGAATCTTATAACTCTATGAAAGATGATTTACTGGCTTTATCACAAGAGGTGCGAAATATCAAACTATTACTGCAACAACAAGGAATTGATCCAGAAATTCTCAAACAGCGGGGAGCTCATTATAATGCCGACGGCCAGGCATCCCCCACTAGTCCTAAATCAAATGGCGCTGATCGCAAAGTCAACTTTGCCGTGGAACAAGACAGTCAAAGGAAGCCGCACTACGTTAAAAACCCTCACGCTCAAGGGTCTACCTTGACGAAGGGGAGCAAGGGTCCTCTTAAACCCAATTATTACAGAACAAGTTCATCGGGAGCCAGTGGCACTTCTGTATCCCCAGGATTTACAGGCGCCAATGACGTTTTCGATTTCCCTGCTCCAGCCCCATCTAATTCAGGGGTTGGATATATATCCCAATCCCAAAGAAAGGGATCGCAATCTGGCCTCACCACAACAGTACAAAGACCCATCGAACGAGTCTACACTCTACAACCCAGACAGTCTCGTTCTACCAGACGTAAAATAATTGTTCACCCCGGCCAGTCGTCAACGTTACCAGCCATGAGAGGACACCCTGACTCGGGGAAAACTTTAACGCCCATACTTAAAAACGGTCACCCATGACAGCTGCAACAAAACGAATCTGTACAATACTCCCATATGTATATTGCCTCAGCGTTGTATCAAGACTCTTAAAATCAAACTTTTAATAATGTCTACACCGGGAGAAATATGTCTCACTGTGAAATGCATTTGGAGCGTCTGCAATATCACCTTATTGTTACTTCGAATCGCCGCCGATCGTCTGGTTGTGCTTAACATTTGGAAATTGTCACAGGCAAAGGTTTCACCACTGGATTAGATTCTAACGGATTAATATTGCTATAGGACTTAGTTACATAAGGAAGGAATACGCGACACTCAGCTCATTAATGACGTATTTAGTTTTGCTTTCAAACAGGCGATTATCAAAGTTTCATTTGAAGGAAGAATTTGGAATTATTACTGTTCCATTTGATGGTAATTCGGTATCTGAATGTTCTTTGATTCAGTGGGGTGGTTTGAATTAACTACCCAAGACAGTGCCGTGGTCAGGTATTAGCTTGTTGGAACCAGGATCCCATAATTTAAATATTACGTACTCCTGCATACCCAATTCTTTTGCCCATATAACCCGGCGATTGTTTTATCTACTTTCAATTTCGTATTGCAACAGAAAATCTCAAACTGTATCAGAAACACTCTGAAGACCATTAAAACTATTATGCCTTTCAAAGACGGTGTTCAAACAAGACCACTCCTGAATAAACACAACTGTTTGATTATTAAATATTCATCACAGTAAAACGTGTGATAATTGTGTAGTTATAAGTAGGTGCGCCGTGGTTGATTTTAGCATTTATGGAAATTATTAAACTTTTTTTATCATTGTAAAACGTTCGTCTATTTCCGTTCGCACTGGATTATGCCATTCGTTTCTGCGGATGTATTTTAAAACACCGAACTTTTGTATATGTAAAAGACTATAACGATTGTTATATATAATAATGGAATATTATATCGTTACCATGTATATATGTAAATAGAGAAACTCATCACTAATGGTGTATGGATATTAATGTACAGAGAAAAAAAAAGACTTTACATAAATAAGTTATAAATAGTGATTTATACTAACATGTGCCTAGACATTTTAATACATGGATGCCATAGTTCTGAGAGGTTGCAAGTGCCACGTATGACCCAAATAGCTTTTTTGTGCATAGAATCACTAATCACACTGAAAGGATTCTCTATACAAAATTCCAGAACTGTGAGGTCGTAATTTTACAAATGTTGATATCCTAATTGCGTTATTGAGAATGGAATAGGGGTTTCTCATATCTCAAAAATCTAAATTCGACACTTTTGGTCACTCAACACCTTTTAGAACTATGACATCGAATGATAATTTATCGATGGTTCTATGCCCCATCATTTATAATCCCACTTTTCCCTTCATCGACTTTATTTCTAATTTAAGTTTGTTATATTCAATATTGGGTCCATTACTGTAACGGATACATTCAGTGGATTAGGGTTCTAATCTCTGAAATACTTTATAGATTTCTATAAATCTTTGAAGTTAAGGTCATTACGAAGTAAACTGACCTAGGAGTGTGAGACAAGCCCCCACACCCTACAGACAGGTGGCTACCAAACACTTAACACGTGACAGAAACAACTGAAAATATCAATATTTTAATACTGACACTATCCAATGATATCATAGATTTAAAAAAATACTATAAAACCAAACATAACAGTAAGTATGTGATAATAATATTGTTATAGCAAAATATCAAATAGTATGTGATGTTAATATCATATTATAATACCAACATATCAAATAGTAATATTAATATTATTATACAAAAAAATCAAAAAGTATGTGATATTAATATTATTGTACCAAAATATCAAATAGTATGTAATATTAATATTATTATACATAAATATCAAATAGTAATATTATTATTATTATACCAAAATATCAAATAGTAATATTGATATTATTATACCAAAATATCAAATATTAATATTATTATACCAACATATCAAATAGTAATATTGATATTATTATACCAAAATATCAAATAGTAATATTGATATTATTATACCAAAATATCAAATAGTAATATTATTATACCAACATATCAAATAGTAATATTAATATTATTATACACAAATATCAAATAGTATCACAGCCATCCGATAGTCTAGCGAATTGATTATAGACTTGTCGTGTAAATGTCTAAATAATAGTTAATATCAAATTTGAAGCCAAAATAAAGATCTGTAATGGGCATATAGCTCTTACATAATGCATCCTAAATATCTATTATTTATATATTGTTTAAATCAAATGGACTTCAGACTATTGTTATGGGGGTACCTGCAAACATCTCTTATTATATGTCTCAGTTATTTAACTTAATCGTTGTACTTAATTAAGTGGCCAGTAAAAATGTTCTCACTATTATTTTGAATTATACGCAATAAATAACGAAACGTTATTGTCTCCATCTGATTTTAAAGTCACAAAGTGTTGACCAAGACACCAGCAGAATGTAAGCACTATTTAAATTTCAAATCTATAAAATGTAAACGACCTCTTAGTGCTAATTGAGGGAATATGTCAACTTTATTTTTGTATCCCCAATAAATGTCACTATAACAACGCGCCACGTGCTTTATAAATATATCAAAAGTCACCAATATACAAGTCTAGAAATAAGCCATGTGTCACTTTCGTTACGATGGTCATGTGTCTAAATTGGTAGTGTTGGAATTTAGAGCCATGAAGGCAACAAAAAGCATACATTTCTGTCATCCTTATTACTCGCCCGGTAGATATTTGCATTGTGATGGTCTTTTTATTGATATTTCCACCAAGTTATGAATGGTTGATGGAACACATATCGGTATTACCATGACTGCAAATGTTTAGTTATTACTGTGTTTTATTTATATTTTAAATACATGTTGAATACAGTAATATTATCGATGTAACAAGGAATCAATCTGATCACAATACTGGGGCCTGTTTCAATAAATTTCAACTAAGATAAAATCCAAATTTTAGTAATTTGATTGGACAATATTAGATTAATTTTAGTTCTTACCCAATCAAAATTGAGGTATCTACTAAAATTTGGATTTTATCTTTAATTAAAATTTTGTGAAACAGGAACCAGATCTATAATTCGTTTCCTTTTTTATATTTTCGATGACCTTTTACTGCATGATGAACTTAATCGTTGTAGTGGAAGCTCGCATCAAGGGGTCATATGACCTATGACGTCATACCGTTTTATTGGCTAATATCTCAAATCAAACCCGAAACGAAATAGGATCTGTATTTGAAACTGATTGACAAGGAATGCAATCATTCGACTGTTGTTTACTTTAAATTCTGTTTTAATTAATTATATCCGGTTTGTTTTAAAACATGGTCTATCCCATATCGTACAGATTGATTAATTTGTTTACGCTTAATTCATAAAGACTGCGCCGTGAAAATGTCCTATTCGCGTAACGTTTGGATTTTTTTTTATTCCAGCATGGTGTTTATTCACAACTGCTTGGTATTTTAATATTGAATTATATCTATATTGCTTTAGATTCACCAATAAGTTTTTAAATCCAACTTGTTTATTTTCAGGTATCAGTGTTTAGATCACGCAGCATTGATTATCAATATTGACCATAGTCACTTTTGGTTTTAGGTCACACACAGGTTTAGGTCACTAGTGTTTATATAACATACATATTGTTATATAAACAGTCGACTGTTTATATTGTAACATTTGGTTATATTCAGTTGTGAGTGTTTATATAACATACATATGGTTATATTTACTATCGAGTGTTTACATTACAACATTTAATTATAATCACTATTGTATGTTTATATAACATACATATGGTTATATTTACCAACGAGTGCTTACATTACAACATTTAGTTATATTCACTATTGAGTGTTTATACATCACACATATGGTTATCGACTGCTTATATTGTAACATTTAGTTATATTCACTTGTGAGTGTTTATACATCACACATATGGTTATCGACTGCTTATATTGTAACATTTGGTTATATTCACTTGTGAGTGTTTATACATCACACATATGGTTATATTCACTATCGACTGCTTATATTGTAATATTTTTGTGAGTGTAAATATAACTCACATTTTATATTCTCTATCGAATGTTTATATAACACTATAATCACTTATAAGTGTAAATATAACATATTTGTTGACATTCACCATGGAGAGTCTATGGAGCATTCCTGTTTTTATATTCAGAAATAAGTGTTAATTTTCAGTAATTAGTGCTTGTGTCAGTTGTTTAATATAAGTATGTATAGGTTTGTGAGAAGATCTGATCTAGGTGAACACGTACATAAATTCCCAGTGGTAGTTCACATGTCAATATGGTTGTTTATTCGATATTTATCTAATATTTGATTGTTATCTCCAGTGTTTAATTTTACTAAATAGTGCTAATACCATGTATATACGTGCCGTGTTGTTATTAAGTAACAATACCATGTATATATATGCCATGTTGTTATAAAGTGACAATATATGTGCCATGTTGTTATTAAGTAACAATACCATGTATATACATGTCATGTTGTTATTAAGTAACAATACCATGTATATACATGTCATGTTGTTATTAAGTAACAATGCCATGTATATATATATATGCCATGTTGTTATTAAGTAACAATGCCATGTATATATATGCCATGTTGTTATTAAGTCACAATACCATATATATACGTGTCATATGGTTATTAAGAAACGATACCATGTATATACATGTCATGTTGAGTGACAATACGTGCCATGTTGTTATTAAGTAACAATACCATGCATAATATACATGTCATGTTGTTATTGAGTGATAATATTTTGTTAACATCCTAGTTAATTATATTGTATATACAATATTTTATTAAAGAATACTGCTAATACAATGTATATAGGTATTTGTATATAGTAAAATATCCAAATAGTCATATAACGCTACTTTAATAAAGAGGTTATTGTTCTTTGGATGAATAATTTCTTCAAAATGATAGTTACCTTATTGCTATATAACGCCAGATTGATAAATAAGTTGATTTAAATCATTGATTGTATACATACACTGTCAATGGGTAAGGATTCAAAAATGGGCCGAATCTTGTGACTTTGTGTATAGCCTTGCAATTGGAAAGAAACTTGCCGAGATTTACATTCGCTAACCACGGTATTAATCAACTTCATATTTTGATATGAAGGACGTTAGATTGCAATAAAATATTCACTAATTTTCGTTTCGGTTTTGGCTTTATTCTTCGACATAAGTGGAACATTTAGCTATATCTCAGCATGAGTGGAACACTTAACAGTATCTCGACGCCGAGTTATATCTGGACGTTAGCGATATCTCGTCCCTAGTGGAACGCTCGAAATATATCTCGGCAGCAGTGGAACGCTCAACAACGGTTTAATCTGTGCATCAATGACTGTTATTACAGCCAGATACAAAACTCACAAAGAAAATCAAAACTTACTTAGAAAATTCATTTTTTGTTCAGGGATAAGTCGCTTTAAACTATGTGAAAAAAGATTGATAATTCTACATCAGAAATGGACTTTAAGCTGATATATTTCACTGCTGAACAGATATACTTATTTATATGTTTTTAACCAGGTTTGATATTTTTTTATGTAATATTTCAGTAACTGCTGAGTTATTAAAATAATATTTATCTTTATGTACTTGTGTGCCTAGAGGCATTTCACGCATCCACCCATATAACTTTAGACTGAACAATGTCACTACTGCTGCATGTATATATCTAAATATATATCTCTCTCTATATATATATATCTATATAAAATGTGATAATTTTGTATTTAAACCAGTGTAAAGATGCCTTAATTGAACGAAATCCTTTTAAAATAATATTTTATATTAAAATATAATCTTTGCCCTTCTGTTTGTGTCTGTGTAACCGTGTAACCATGATAACTTGGAAATAAGTATCCATTTTATTAGCCCCGGGTTCACAAAGCATTCCCAGACTTAAGTTGTTTAAATTTATCAAATACACCAAAGAAACTATGTGCAAATTGTTGTGTTTCTGGATCAAAAATGTTTCTCATAAACAGTGATTAAAATTTGAGTAAATTCTTACCTTTAGTCTGAGAATGCTTTTTGAACTTGGGCCCTGGTGATTGGCAGTGTTTGATCAGCAGGTAAGTCATCGTGACCGCGAATCGCTGTTTGTACATTACAAAGACTAGGATCGGCTGCCGAACCTCGTGGGATTTCTCCGGTGTTCCGGTTTCCTCCCACTGCTAAAGACCCAGACGTGCAAGCGAAGTATTGAAATAAAATTAAACCATATGTTAGTCCCGAAATGGTCTAGTTTGTGTCGAGTAGACGTTAAACCCGATTTCCCTCCTAAAACACGATCTCTGTGTTATCAGTGGTCCAGAATATTACTGAAATGAATAATATTTCATATTGTAACCCCGACATGACCTGGCTTTGCTTACGTGGGCGTAACACCCCCACCCCCTTTCGCCCTCTCTCGTATGTTATTACACATACACCCCCCACCCGTCCAAAGTGATACGATACCCCTTTGAACATAAATTTTCAAACGCAATAATATATTTTCAGAGAATTGCCCGTTATTGTATTTTATTTTTCACAACACTTGAGCGATGTAATACATGAGAATTCACGTAAAACAATTCAACAATAAAAGTAATGGTAGACAAGATAGACTGACGCTAGTAGGTAATAAACCTGCTGCCAACATTATCATATATTTTAAAGGTGTCGCTATATGCTGTGGCTTTATTATTAATTATAATGATAACACTTATATCTTAGAACGAATGGTGTCTAATCGTTCGGATCGGACGAAAAGGGGTACACGTAAGAAAACCGTTTGACAGAATTCCAAATACAAGTAAACAGTAGCGCTGCTGTTCAAGCAACATTACCCTCATAGTACACTGAAACACTTATGGACGTCACCATTAGACCAGTTGGCGTAGACGAGTATGACGTTTATCCCCATTTTATTTTATTTCATTTCTACTTTATAATTATTAGGTAACCGCTAGTTGTCATTCACCCTCGACGACACATGATGGGAAAGTCGTTGTGACTTCGAATTGTGTAAAATCTATTTAGGGTTCGGACGAAAGCTTAAAGCGCACCCGTCGGTTAGGATGGGTTATATCTGTGCTCGTCGTATTGTCCTTTTGCATATGAAAGCTTCACAGTTTTCTTTAAGGGTTACCTACACAATCCTTGTATACTGTAACATCAACAAAGACTCTTCTCTCTAACGGATTCACTAATTCCAGGAGTTATAAAAAATATAATGCAATTGTAAGTTACATTCATTTACTGGTGCCTTTGGGGTTAAAGATGGGACTAACACATTCCAAATGATAATGTACATGATTTGAAGTTAACAACACTCGATTCATATAAGAAGTCTTACAGCTACGCGACTAAAATGAATAGTACAATTGATGAAAATTAAAACTATTATTTCACATAATAGATTCCAAATATCTAAGAGACAATAATATAAATAGATAAATAGCAGGCCTATGATATTGTGTGTGTGTGTGTGTGGGGGAGCTATATGTCAAATGTCTGAACCGTACGGGTTGTCTCTTGATCCCAGCTTTCCGTCTACTGCCAAAGACCCCGACATGCAACCGAGTTCTTGAAATAAATTTGTACTAACTGTTAGTCTCAAAATAACCCAGGTAATTTTGTGTGGACGATACACCTCTTTGCCTCGTATTATATTCAATTTTACTATGTCAAGTAACACTGGTTATATTGATACCCTTTTGAAGTGACAAAATCACATAAGTTTATAGAAGTAAATTATTTATAAAGCATTGAACCATATATTAGGCCCGAATTTATGAAATGAACTAAATCAATCTAAGTTCTCACCAGTAACATAACATAGTTAAATCTTTTATTTATGTGAAACTCTAATTCTAATTGTATCTAGACTACAGTATACAAGAACATGACGGCATGTGTTATTTTTACAACACCATAATTTGATCGATACAAACTCTGAATACAGATCAATATTGTTAAAGATTGATAATAGTTTCTAGCTAACAACGTTCTCTAGATCGACAAGATTCTAAACATGCCACAGTGACAAAAAGTGTAGAATCATTTAAACATGCTGTTATTGATTAATTTAAATATAACTTTCATGTTTTTGTCTTTGGGATAATTGTGAATAAAACAAAATACAGCTTCATGTTTTCAGTCTGGAGTTCTACACGCAGCTTCATGTATTCAGGGAGCCGAGATAGCTCAGTGGTTCAGACGCATGCTCGCTAGTCGGGAGTTCTCGGCTTCACTCTCGGTGTTGGCCGAAAATGTAACTCGAGTTTTTCCGGCGTAGACCCCCTTGTCAGTGGTGGAGGGCGGATGGGACTAAAATCAGAGGTCCAGTGTACACGTTGGCGGTCACGTAAAATAACCCGTCACAGTTATATATAAGAGTAGGCAGTACCCAGGGGCAGATCCAGAGGGGGGTTTGGGGGGTTCCCCCCCTCCTGCTCAGCTACATAAAAAAAATAATGCCTTGCATCAATGAAATTACATCACAAAGTGATCCTACATCAATATAAAACGATTTATCTGTTTAAAAAGATCAATTTATATGTATGCCTATGTAATTTAGATGCGATGATGGCAGATTTCCGTAACCTAAACCTGGCAAACCCACTCCTGCAAAAATTCCTGGATCCGCCCCTGGTACCGCGGCTGTAAGGGCAAAATGTCTGTCACGACACGGAACATGCTGTATTCACTAGCCGAGTGGGCGCAGAACAGTTGGACGTTAAACCCCCATTTCATTTCATGTATCTAAGTACCACATCCGTCCGTGTCTGGGTGCAGTTCTGTGACACAATCCATACTCCCTCTAATGCCGTCTTCATTAGTCCAACAGGGTCAGTAGAACGCTAAACCTTGTTGGGTCCGGACCCAACATGTACCTCTAACTAATATGCGTCGTTCCCTAAGCTACACCCGTCGTCATAGTACTTTATTGGACTATCCGGGATATTGAAGCTGGTCGTACACCAGACAGTGTACTGTCGCCGTGGCTCCCCAAAATACCGGCATAGGATTTTCATTAAAATAAACTTGGAAAACGTGCTGTCTGCATATCAACACTTCTACCGCATAAAACAGATAAGCATCATTCATCCAAAGATTACACGGTGATATTAGTTCCGTCAAGTTTATTATCGAGATAATATCAGGATGTTTGGTTTCAAAATGTGCTGATGCTGAAACTTGCACAACAGACAGGCTATGAAATTCCCTCGGGGACCGGCGAAGTAATGGCGATAACATCAGTGTTAGATGTATGACTGTGGCTCCAGGCCAACTACATTATGTCAAGTCGTCCCTATTCTTAGTTTTTATACACACATAAATCAATATATGAATTTATAATACACGTGTATTTGCCTAATTTGATTAATCATCAGGAATAAACGTGTGTGGTTTTATGGACCATTATTAGAAAACTGCAAGGTAAATACCAGACAGAACAATCGATACATATTTATACCAAATAGAAATTGATTTGGAATGTTGTTTGTTGTTGTTATGTCTTATTTAATATTTAACGTCCAATACATTATACATGATATTGTGGACGGGGGGATTTATGGTTATATATATATATATATATATATATATATATATATATATATATATATATATATATATATATATATATATATATATATATATATATATATATATATATGGACTGGGTTTCAATTTTGTATCATAAACATATGTACAGTGTTTCACGTTTGTATCATGCGAGCTAAAATGCGTACATGTTACAGTGGTGTGTTGTCTGGGGATGTTTCGCGCGCCGGGGCTTGGATGGCCGAATGGTTAGCATGTGTATGCTGTATCATAAGGTCTGTCATTGAGTCAACTGACGCGGTTTCGAATCCCCGGTTGTACGTGACAAGAAGTAGGGTTGCTTGTCCAATCTCGTGGGTTTTGTCCGGGTCCTCCTGTTGCCGCCCACTGCTAAAGACTCTACGCGCAAGCGAATTGTTGAAATAAAAATAAACCATATATTAGTGCGAAATGATCTAGCTTGCGTCGAGTGGAAGTTAAACCCCATTTCTCTTTCTCCCGTTCGATATCCCCTCATAAACTATTTAAACTAAACTGGTGTGGTTTAAGTTGAGTTCCACACAATAGGAATCGAGTCCTCCAACCACGACATTCGTGAATATCGACCCGAATAAATCATTTATTTATTTATTTATTCCATATCTTGACCAAACAGTATGTTATATAAACTAGTATAAGTAACTGATTCTCTACAGATGAAAGTCGTGTATAATATGAAAGGTTTTATCGCCTAGCAACTACAATCGTTTTATCTATATCTTATATATGAACTGAATCAGTAATATACATATACATCAGGTAAGTTTAAAGTGACATTCAGAGTACAGTAAATAAATGTTACTGAAATTAGAAGATCACTGTTGGTTTTATTCCTACTATTACTGTGAGCGTTGGAGATAACCACGTGGTTTTCTCCCAGAGATTTCCTTTATAACGGCCACTAGGCACAAGCGTATCATTGAAATAAAACCTATCCATATGTTAGTTACAGAGTGACATAGTTTGTGTCCAATCGACATTTAACCTCATTTCCCATAGAGGTGGTTTAAATGAAATGAAATGGGGTTTAACGTCCTACTGTTCTGTCCCTAAACTGGGCTACGGCCTACTCTTATATCGAATTCCAGCTACAAAGGGATCTTTTACGTTCACGCCAATGTGTACACTGGACGTAAGCTTTTCGTTTCATCCGAACAACAAGGTAGCACTCCGTTCTGCAGCACTAACAAGGGGAAAAACTTGGTTAAACAGAGCTGCAGTATCTGGCCATATTCCTTTAATACAGCGATCAAATATTTTGATTGAAAGACGGGGGACAATATTGTTCAAAGAAAAACACTGGGTAATAAAACAGATTCTTTAATTCACCGTCACGGACAACGCACTTATAAACAGTTCCAATATGGCACAGAGCCAAACATTAATCAGAGCGGCAAGATGTTATATTCGTCAACGTGACACATGTGTTGGCGCGAAAAGTGGGATACAGGAGTCTACGTGACACGTGCCGTTCTAGAGTGTGTCGGCGCGAAAAGTAGAATACAGTAGTCTGCGTGACCCATGGCGTTCTAGAGTGTGTCTGCGCGAAAAGTGGCATAAGGTAGTCTACGTGATACATGACGTTCTAGAGTGTGTCGGCGCGAAAAGTGGTATAAGGTAGTCTACGTGATACATGACCTTCTAGAGTGTGTCAACGCGAAAAGTGGTATAAGGTGGTCTACGTGATACACGCGTGTCAACGCGAAAAGTGGTATAATGTGGTCTACGTGACACATTGCGTTCTAGAGTGTGTCGGCGCGAAAAGTGGCATACAGTAGTTTACGTGACACATGACGTTCTAGAGTGTGTCGGCGCGAAACGTGACACATAACCCTATAGAGTGTGTCGGCACGAAACGTGACACATTACGTTCTAGAGTGTGTTGGCGTGAAACATGACACATGACCATATAGAGTGTGTCGGCACGAAACGTGACACATTACGTTTTAGAGTGTGTTGCCGCGAAAAGTGGTGTAAGGTAGTTCACGTGATATTAAAGCCACCAAAAGATATTTTCCTTTAGTTGATTTATACAAACAAAATAAAGTTAAAAAAAAGTATCGTACAAACGGAAGACGTAAAATAGTTACTATATTGGCCTCGATGTGCGTGGTATCAATCAACTATTATGGTTGGTCAAGCTAATGATTTTAAAAGGCATGGTGATAACCACGGTGTTATATATATATACGAGTGTGACTGTAATGTATATATATTCCAATATTCTAAGCAACACATGAAGTTTAATAATATACTTGTCTGCACTGACTGGGTAATTGAAGACGGACGGATATACGCCATACTGTTTCCTACTAGGGAAATTGTGTCAGGAAACCGTCGCTACGGCCTACTCTTACATCGAATTCCCACTGTCCATGGTTCTTTTATGCGCACGCCAGTATGTACAAGGGACTTCCGTTTTTCGTTCAATTCGAACAACTAGCCATCTGTCCTTCTTAGTTCCTCGTCTTGAATCACTGGAAAATCCTCGAAGAGCACCGGAAGCAGAGTCGCGACCTCCAGGTTAGCAAGCAAGCGTCTTAATCACTGAGCCACCGCAGTGCCCCTATTATATACACAGGGGCGGCTCCAGGAATTTTTGCAGGAGGGGGTTTGCCAGGTTTCTGTCACGGAAATCTGCCATCATCGTCTCTAAATTACATAGGCATACATACAAATTGAGCTTTTTAAACAGAGAAATCATTTTTATACTGATGAAGGATCACTTTGTGATGTTATTTTATTGATGCAAAGCATTATTTTTTTTGTGTAGCTGAGCAGGGGGGGGGGGGGGGGCAAAAGCCCCCTCGGGATCCGTCCCTGACACCTGAGTTCCACTTTAATATATTTTATATATGACACCAACTGAAGGTTATATATATATATACATATATATATATGTATGTATGTGTTTATTACCGATATGTTTGATTGACAGAACACGTACTTGAATAACCCGTCTTATTGTATACAACATATATATCATACTAACGTACCTCTTTTATTACGGTAAATAATGAATGTTTTGATGGGATATGAGAATTAAGATGGGGTTTAACATCCACTCGACACACAGTATTTCAATAATTCGCCTTTGCGTAGGGTTTTAGTCCTTAGCAGTGAGAAAAACCGAAGGAGCCAGAGAGTCCTGCTAGCGCCTTCACCTCCACCCCCCCCCCACCCTGGAAATTTTGATTTGATACTGAACTCATCCAGCTGACGGTGTTTCAAAGATCTGAGATCTCATCACCGACAATATTGACTAAAATCAAAGTCAACTCGACATTAACTATGTCATTTTGGACTAACATATGGTTCAATTTTATTTCAACAGTTCGGTTTCATGCGATAGGAAAACGCAGAACCCGGATAAGCCCACGAGGTTGAAAATATTCGACAGGGATATAGGCGTGCATATCTGATACGCTGGATGTTAAACGGTTAAATATGGATAATAAAAAGCGGATATCTTGAAAATTGCTTCATTCCAGTCGACATTATGGCTGTTAAATGAAACGAGGAGTCTCAATTGACATTCCATCGTTGCTACAATAGTAAAAACAGTCTCGATTATTTCTTTATTTAATTAAAATCATTAACCGCCATTTCGAGACTAACATATGGTTTAATTTTATTTTAATAATTCGTATGCGCGTAAGGGTCTTTAGCAGTGGGAGGAAACCTGGAGGTTGAGAAGGCGCCCCTGTCTCCATGCCACATACGCTCACGCCAGGGATCGAAACCACAACCTTAAGCCAGAGGTGACCGGCCAGCTAGAGGTCGAAGCGCAGCCCCTACCGCCAATAAGGTTTAAATTATTATAGCCAGCTCGGTATCTAAATTTTACATAACGCATTACATTTTGATCTGAAATTAAATCTGGTGTATCACGTGTTTACTTCCAAATTAGATGTGACATATTATATGTATATGAGATGATACGTGATATATACAATAACTGTTGGGCGCAACCAGACAACATCTGACCTATTGTCTATCAGTATATCCAGTTGACATCTTTATATGCATGGATTATGACTCTATTTTACAAAATGTCTTATTGTTATCTACATTCACCAAGTTTTTTTTTAAAATAGGATTTTAAATTTGATACGATGTTATAAATAAATGACCTTTAGATAAAAGTATAAATCGTCCATAGCATAAAGTATTAAAGGAGCTAAACCTGCTATCCTGTTTAGATAAAAGTATAAACCTTCCATAGCATGCTGAATTAAAGGGGCTTAACGCCTAACACTATATTACCCATAAATTTTGAAATTAAAACACAAATTAGAATGCAATATTGGTCCATTTCAATCAATAATAATGTTGCTACATTATCCATATTAGAAACACGAATTATAAGTCAATCAATATTGGTCCATTTCAAGCAGCATCGATATTGTTACCTAACCGTGAAATATGAGATCCTAATATTTAATACAAACAAGAACATTTCAAAATTAGTACACGAGTCGTGTGCGACATGGATATAACGAGCAAAGGAAAAAATGTCCCAGAACACAAGTGAAAGAACACAAAATAATCATTTATAAAGAAAAACCGGTTTAATCGTCTAAGCAGTTGCAAAACGATTGCTGTTCACTCTGAACTGGTCGCATTTTTCACCAAACATGACTGATTAGAAATTATAGTACCAAAAATATGAACGAAATGTGTGCAAACCAATTATAAAATCTTTTGGATTATGGATGTTCACTGGATTTCATCAAACATGACTGATTAGATATTATAGTACCAAAAATATGAAAGAAAAGGGTGCAAACCAAATATAAAATCTTTTGGATTATGGATGTTCACTGGATTTCGTAAATTAGTAATCACCACTGTATACGAATCATTGAATGAATAAAAATGGGTTGAACGTTCCACTATTCTGCAGTATGCCATGAGAAACATACCACGCGGTATTCTATGAGAAGTATTTGACCAGAGAACTTTCATGTGCGCCTCGTCATCGCCACATTGTGTCAGTGGTTCATTTATCTGGTCACTAACGAATAGACCCTGGCTCAGTCATAGCCCCCAAAACCCCGCACGCTTTGTCCTGAACTAGGCATGCATCCTGCACAACTGACAAAGAGAAATCATCTTTCAGAACAAAGAGCAAAGTTACATCAGATTTGTTTGAACAGGGGCTTTCTAAGAATGGAACTGAACAGTGAGCAGTTTAACTCTTAGCCCAGTAGAGGGGTTGGATGGCCGAATGATTAGCGTGTGCGTGTTGTTTCATGAGGTCTGTATCAATTGCCGTTGTTTCGATTCATGGGTTGTCCCCGGTCCCACTGCTAAGGACTCTTATGTTAGTTCCTCAATGTCCTAAGATTTCAGTATGTTGGAGTTTAAAATTCATCAACAGGTAACATTTGGTGTCCCTTAAGGATCCGTTCTATGTCCACTACAATCCCTGTTATGCTTATGATTCACGGCTGATTGGCAGTTTCAAGTCCACTCTGGTGGGTATAGAACCTAGAAAAATGTATGCCACCCAACATGCTCGCTCCAACTATGCAATGACAAAACCCGACCTGCTGACCTGTATATGTATCTATATATAGATATGTACTGTAGCAGGTATATATTTATATAAACAATAATGATTATGATCTGAAATGATTTATTGTCATCGTATAAAAATACTCGTCATTTTTAGCCCACTGCGCTAACGCTCCGAGGATCATGGTGGCAATGAGCGAGAGAGAGAGAGAGAGAGAGAGATGGGGGTTTAATGTCCCTTCGACACAACTAAATTATAGTTTAATTTTATTTCAATAATTCGCTTGCGCTTGGGTATCTTTAGCAGTGGTAGGAAACCAAGGGACCTGGAGAAACCCCACGAGTATGGATAGGCGATTCTTCTACTTGCACAACTGGGAAATCAGGTCTTATGATACAGTGCGCACGTGCTAGCTATTCGGCCTACTACCCCCCCCCCCCGTCCGGTGGGGTTTCCCTTCATAGTACACTGAATGGCGTAGTCCCGGGCTGAACGTTTGTGTCGATTGGACGTTAACCCCACTTTCTCTCTACTCTGTCTTATCGACGAAAAATATATTTACATAAAATAAGAACACCCAATTGAAGGTAGTCCTTGATGCAACAACATTTATAAACAGTTATAAATAGGTATAGGTAGATATCACCTTACTCCACCCTAAAGATGAATATGATAAAATTATATAAAACATTCTACAGTAAGTATACAAACATTATCTATATTTCGCCCCCTTAACACCATTCAGCTATGTCCAGACAAAAGAATAAATGGGAAGAGCAAAGCCTCGCCTTATATTGTATAACATATTCATAAACTAAAGTGTATTTACCTTTTAAAGTGACAAAAGGCAACTTTTTATATTCAAATTAATAATTGTGGAGGATGAAAGGTGCTCGTAACATTTAGTGACTTGAGAAGATTGTTAGATAAATTCTCTACCTCGATAACAACGGATACAAGTAAAAATGTGTTTCAAGACATTCATTCAAATAAAGACCGACATCGGCCATGCAGTCAATAGGGGGCAATATGTCCTGGACTGCGGCGCCACGGCTTATTTTTCTTTCCAATTCAAACTAACAAGGTTTGATTTACTTTATAAGGGGAAATATGTCGGAAAATCCCGAATAACTTTCTCATGAAACACCAGGACTAATCCCCTTACGTTGAAGTTGGTAAGCCAGCATCTTACTCACTGAGTAACCGCGCCTCCGATATTACAGCGTCTTCGCTACTACTGTCAAAACTTCATACCTTCGCCCAGTATAAATTTATTTTACTGATTTTTTCGATGCAATCATTTTCTTTTTATAATATATAATGAGACCGACCCGACCCGGAGTTCACAAACCATTCCCAGACTTAAAGCAACTAAATCGCTAATATGTGGAACCTAGAAATTGACACAAATGGGTCACAACGCATACAATAATTTAATATGAATGTATATAAACTGATTTACATCCAAACATTTCCGTCTTTACTCTAATTTCAAATCAGTTATGTTCGGCGAAGTCCCAATCGCATGCCAATTTCTAGCGTCTAGTTATTCCAGTCTACATTATTGCGCATACTCTCCAGATAAGAATATGCGTCACCGCCTAGCCTCGTTCTCCAAGTCCCTTGTTAAAAATGGGTCTGAAACGCCTTATGGTACACGATTGGTGTACTAATGGTATTTTTTTTATTATTTTGTCTTAAATGTTGTATATCAGAAGCCCATCTTTTCATGGTAAGACCACAACACCAATATTGGTTTAAATTGACAAATAATTCGTGTTTTCAATGTCGAAGATTTTTGATAATATTGAGTTAGAGACTTAGCTACTTTAAGTTAAGAATTTACCCAACTTTCAATCACTGTTTGTGATAAATATCTTTGATCCCGCAACACAAAACATTGAGCAATGTTGAGTAAATTCTTCACTGAAGTCTGAGAATACTTTGTTAAATCGGTGTCAGATCTTTATCTATATCGTTCGTACTGTATTTTGAATCCCCTTTACCCGATTTCCCCTGAACAGTACAAACCTTTATGCCTACATACCAACAGCATATATAGACACATGCGCTTTGCTGCATAATGTGACACTGATCACACACCGTGACGGGAGGGCAAAATCTGATGACGTCATGTGTCTACATATACATGTAGTTGTCCTATTCTATGTCGGGGCGGGGGTTGGGATGGCCTAGTGGTCTAGAGTGCCGCGCTTCGACCTCTAGCTGGCCGGTCACCTCTGGCTTGCGGCTGTGGTTTCGAGCCCTGGTGTGAGCGTATGTGGCATGGAGATAGGGGCGCCTTCTCAACCTCGTGGGTTTCCTCCGGGCACTCCGGTTTCCTCCAACTGCTAAAGACCCCTACGCGCAAGCGAATTATTGAAATAAAATTAAACCACATGTTAGTCCCGAAATGACCTAGTTTGTGTTGAGTGGACGTTAAACCCCATTTCTCTCTCTCTCTATGTCGGGGCAGGACAGTGGGACGTTAAAACACATTTCATTTTTTTATATTATGTATATACAATGTATATACGAAACAATGCCGATGACTAAGCATTGATAACTAGAAATATACGTACATACGATATATGGGAAAGTATTTTGTAAAAACAGGCATTATAATACCTACCTCATGAAACCCCCACCTCCATTAGAAACCATAACTCAAGAAATTGAATATAAACAAACTCAAAAATTGTTTAGTGTGTATCAAGTCAGATGTGTCTCACAAATGTCTGATAATTATGGAGGGCGAATAGTTATGCTCTGTATCATAAGATCTGCTTTTCCCCAGCTGCACGTGACAAGGAGTAGGGTCGCCAGTCTTACCTCGTGGGTTTTCTCCGGATTCCTCCTGCGGATTATTGACCTAGTTTGTGTCAAGTGGACGTTAAACCCCATCTCGCTCTCTCTCATGAATAAAGGAATATCAGTCCAACAGTAGGTCTGGTTAATTTAGGCTCAGCGAAGATATGATGAATTAAATCTTGATAAAAATTTGAATCATTTGTGAGCGAAATGTTTCATTTTTGGACAGTTAATTAATTTTGTGGCAAGCCCATTACCAATTCTCTAGGCATTAATTAAGTATGACGTGTCTACCATTTCTTCGGTAATGCTTGAGATACAGACAACCAAAGAATTTGATGTTAATTGTATCCGCTTTCAAATTTATTTTGACCTGAATGCTCCCAGGCGGACTAACATCTGACAATGGCATGGCCATGTTAACATTCTATAATTTAAACAATAAAATATCGGCAAAATAACTACATTCTCATATTCTGGAACATTATAATAATTATTTCTACCTGTTAAAACCACAGCAATGACATTTAGTGTATGCTAAAAATATAGAATTTGGTCTGTTCAAAGGGAGGCTACTCTATTAAGGATGCGTTACGCGCAGTTATGTGGTGAAGGCAATATGTTAAGTATATCTATACATTACGCTATGTCTTGCACGAGATCATTAAACAAAATACAGACACTATCAAGCACGTGCATTTAACTGCAACACACAACTAGTATAAATAATGTACGTTTAGCACATTGCATGTACAATTATCTGAAATAATTGTACGCCATCATCAAGGGCGTCACGTCTGTATTTTAATTAGGATTAATACAGTCAGTGTACGTAATGTAATTTATGTGCCTTTGCCCTGCTCCAAAGTTTCCCTGATTTTCGTTGGCTGAAACGCTTTCCATCGCAACAACATCATGCACGGATGAAAACTTGCAAGATTGGGAATACACACACTTGTTGACTCAAATACATGGTTTATGATACAGCGCACACGTCATAACCATTCAACCAGGTAAGTACAACAATTACAGAAATGAACTCTCGGGTTTAATCGGTTTAGGGATTTTCGGTGATGTTCCCCCTTAGCTGAAAAGTTTAGTCGTTCTGACCACCATTAATGTTCACCATCTTGTTCCCACAAATTGTACTTCATCTGTTAATAGCATTTCACTCGGTGTTTCTTTCCCCTCCCTTTTGCATGCCCATTTGTGCTGATTTTTTGGGTTTAGAATGGACGAAGACCGCTTGAATTAACATTTTCCGCCAGGCTTTGATAAATATTCATGGTTTTGAGGCGGGAGGTTAACGGGGTTATCGGGTTGGCTACGGTGATATGTACGGCAACTATGGAAGATCAAACAACCCTTTATTCAGTGTTCTTAGTTCTTAGTTCTAAATTCATAGTCCTTAATTCTTACTTCTTCATTTGTTGTCGTATTTCGACATTTGTACACTAAAATTAACATTTGTATCTTAAAATCAATATTTGTTTCACAAATCAGACATTTGTCATATCAGATTTGTAAAATGTATTTTAATATAAGATATTTATTTCTTTTTTGAAAATCAAATTATAGTCTATATTTACATTTCATCAGAAAAATACAACAAAAAACCAAAATCGGACAACAAATTTCAAAATACAAATCTTCAAATGCAAATCTTGCAAAACATTTCTCCAAATACATTTCTCCGAAAACATTTCTCGAATTTCATCGAACCGGAACATTAGAAATCAATCTGGCATACAATAAGTCACCATACAATAATGGGAATCGAGTATAAGCACATGTACAATCCGAACAATCGCTCAGTGTCCGCGACGATACTGAAACGATCCCTTGGTAGTTGAAATTTGATATAAGAGCAAGGCCATAGCGCCGCTGCCCGAGCAAAATTTCCCTCATAGCACACTGTATGGGCATGTCCGTCTTCATTAGTCCAGTTTAGGAGCAGAACAGTAGGATGTTAAACCCCATTTCATTTTCATCATTCGGGTGGGGGGATTGGATGGAGAAATGGCATGTTCGTAGAACGTCTAATCGGACCGGGCCTTTGATAACGAAAATAAATTGAAAGTAGTCTATTTTCAGAAATTAGGCTTTGTCTGATGGCGACATATTTCTATGTTCAAAGAGAGGGACAAATGGAGTTTAACAACCACTTGATACAACTAGGTCATTTCGGGACTAAGACGTGGTTCAATTTATTACAATAATTAGCTTGTGTGTAGGATGCTTTAGCAGTGGGAAGAAACCGTAGGCCCCGAATGTCACATTCTCTAGTCTTATTACAACTCTACAGTATATTGGTTGCACGCGATATTATGTCACGTGGTTAGTTAGTGGAGTTGCTTCTAAATATAGTAACTATTTAAAGACATGCTTTCCTGTACATCTATAATGGCGGTGCTGTAACAACATTATACATTTTTTAAATCATTAAACTAGATGTCTATAAAAGAGCTCCATAATTTATCACATTTCAATTTATTTTATCTAATGATAGATCATATTAACCAATATATAGAAACATAACACGCAAGTGATTTCATTAAAGTTACAGTCATTGTACGATTTTACTTGTTGTATGCTTGCTCGATTCTACTTTATTGTATGGTGACTTATTGTATGCCAGGTTGATTTCTAATGTTCCTGGTCATCAATTTCGAGAAATGTATTTGGAGAAATGTTTTTGAAGAAATCTTTTTAGAGAAATCTTTTGCAAGATTTGTATTTGGGGATTTATATTTTGAAATTTGTTGTTTGATATTTGTTTTTCGTTGTATTTTTCTGATGAAATGTAAATACGTGTATAGACTATTTTTTTGATTTTCTAAAAAAAATAAATATCTTATATTAAAATACATTTTACAAATCTGATATGACAAATGTCTGATCTGTGAAACAAATATTGATTTTAAGATACAAATGTTAATTTTAGTGTACAAATGTCGAAATACGACAACAAATGAAGAAATAAGAATTAAGGACTATGAACTAAGAACATTGAATAAAGAGCTGTTTGGTCTTCCATACGGCAACTAGTTGCATGTTTTTGGTATGCTTCTTCAAGTTTGTGTATTTCAAAATTTTGGTGGTCAACCTCATACAAATTTTATTGCAAAGATATGGCCAGTTGTTCCTGTCTGTAGTGAAAAGCATTCAGTCCAACGAAAATTTGGGGAAAAGTTGGAGGTGGCCAAAAAGACTAGAATTAACATTGACGTCATTGGGATATTAATGGTGGCCTGCCTCCTTTATTTTTAGAGTTATGTCCCTTTTTGTTACTAAAAGCTGTCAACAATGGGATTCTCGATTCAGGCCCGTATCTAGACAACATTAAGCTGGGGGCATAACCTTTCGGTAGGGGGGCGAACATTTTGAGGAAATTTTCGGAAAGGTCATTCTAACATACTGCTGTAACCATCATGCTATGTAGTTACCTAGGAGTCTAATAAGCATTTTAAAATAAGTATTCAAACAATTAAAATTTAGCTTTTTTAGGTTAATATAAGGAACTGTGTATACTTTAATGATTGTTAGCAATTTCTGAGCGGGGGGGGGGCGAGCATTTCACGCGGGGGGGGGGGGGCATGCCCCCCGCGCCCCCCTGTAGATACGGGCCCGTCTCAATTCACAATCCAGAACGACCCGAATTAATTGACAGAATTACAATCGAGTGACGCGGAATTCAGTCGAGTCACAGTTCTGTCAGTCCCGACAGCTGAGGTGAAGTGAGTAGAATCGTAACGTATTCCTAGTAAAAAAAATGTTTCAGCTGCCGTGATTGGTTGAGATATTTTTATACTGTCGGCATATGCGTTGTACTCCTTTTCACTCGATTGACACCAGTTTTTGGAATTGCGATAATTAAATGCCGAAACTGTGAATGGGGCATCCTCGTACTTGTCAGTACTATACGATACAGGCCAGAGTTTTCATCAAAATTGTCTACAATTTTAAAGAAATTTGTATTATAAATCGACGACGAGGTTCCCAACGTTTGTATATACTACTTAAAAGAAGTTAAGGGTCAACCAATTATTTTTGTTTGACATTTTATTAGACACATGGAACATGTAAATCAATACTTTTAAGCACACTTTTGGTCAGAAGGAGTTCAATATGTCTCAATGTTGAGTCTGTTATGCAAAGGATATGCACTTTTTATACACAACTATTCCGAGGATCTGATGAAAATTCGCCATTTTGAGCATAATGAGGTCCAACAAAACTGTCTCAAATTTATTTTGTTTGTATAAATCAACTAAAGGAAAATATCTTTTGGTGGCTTTAATATCACGTGAACTACCTTACACCACTTTTCGCGACAACACATTCTAGAACGTAATGTGTCACGTTTCGTGCCGACACACTCTATAAGGTCATGTGTCATGTTTCACGCCAACACACTCTAGAACGTAATGTGTCACGTTTCGTGCCGACACACTCTATAGGGTTATGTGTCACGTTTCGCGCCGACACACTCTAGAACGCCATGTATGACGTAAACTACTGTATGCCACTTTTCGCGCCGACACACTCTAGAACGCAATGTGTCACGTAGACCACATTATACCATTTTTCGCGCTGACACACGTGTATCACGTAGACCACCTTATGCCACTTTTCGCGTTGACACACTCTAGTACGTCATGTATCGCGTAGACCACTCTATGCCACTTTTCGCGTTGACACACTCTAGTACGTCATGGGTCACGTAGACTACTGTATTCTACTTTTCGCGCCGACACACTCTAGAACGTCATGTGTCACGTAGACTAATGTATCCCACTTTTCGCGCCAACACATGTGTCACGTTGACGTATTTAACATCTTGCCGCTCTGATTAATGTTTGGCTCTGTGCCATATTGGAACTGTTTATAAGTGCGTTGTCCGTGACGGTGAATTAAAGAATCTGTTTTATTACCCAGTATTTTTCTTTGAACAATTTTTTCCCCCGTCTTTCAATCAAAATATTTGATCGGTGTATTAAAGGAATATGGCCAGATACTGCAGCTCTGTTTAACCAAGTTTTTCCCCTTGTTAGTGCTGCAGAACGGAGGGCTGTTTTGTCGTTCGGATGAAACGAAAAGCTTACGTCCAGTGTACACATTGGCGTGAACGTAAAAGATCCCTTTGCAGTTGGCATTCGATATAAGAGTAGGCCGTAGCCCAGTTTAGGAGCAGAACAGTAGGACGTTAAACCCCATTTCATTTCATTTAAACCACGCGCTATGAGAAATGAGTTTAAATGTCGATTGGACACAAACTATGTCACTTAGTAACTAACATATGGATAGGTTTATTTCAATGATACGCTTGTGCCTAGTGGCCGTTATAAAGGAAATCTCTGGGAGAAAACCACGTGGTTATCTCCAACGCTCACAGTAATAGTAGGAATAAAACCAACAGTGATCTTCTAATTTCAGTAACATTTATTTACTGTACTCTGAATGTCACTTTAAACTTACCTGATGTATATGTATATTACTGATTCAGTTCATATATAAGATATAGATAAAACGATTGTAGTTGCTAGGCGATAAAACCTTTCATATTATACACGACTTTCATCTGTAGAGAATCAGTTACTTATACTAGTTTATATACCATACTGTTTGGTCAAGATATGGAATAAATAAATAAATAAATGATTTATTCGGGTCGATATTCACGAATGTCGTGGTTGGAGGACTCGATTCCTATTGTGTGGAACTCAACTTAAACCCCACCAGTTTAGTTTAAATAGTTTATGAGCGGATATCTAACGGGAGAAAGAGAAATGGGGTTTAACTTCCACTCGACGCAAGCTAGATCATTTCGGGACTAATATATGGTTTATTTTTATTTCAATAATTAGCTTGCGCGTAGAGTCTTTAGCAGTGGGAGGAAACAGGAGGACCCGGAGACTCGAGTCGTGCCAATGCGTGCCACAGAATCGCGCAAGTGTCAGTCTTGCTTTAGTCTTTAAGTGGGATTCAAATGCCAGTTTAAGTGAGAAAAATTGACTTAACGTTAAAGAGGTTTCCATAAATCTTAAATATATATTTATAAATAATCCCCTCTGTAACACAAGCAAATAAGTTTTTGTAAGTGAGAAATTAATTTTTTATTAAAACCAGAGATGACATAGTGCATCACGTCACTGGGCTCTATAGTAAGCATACAAATTTGGCATAAGTTTACTGCTGTATTTTGTTTCCGCCTCGTCCTTGGGCCAAAAATCTTACAAAATGGGCTGTTTGTTAGGATAGCATAAACACGAATTTATGTTTTTTTAATGTTAAGTACACAAAGCCGAGGAGTAAATCCACTCATACTGAACAGTACGCTGTGGTCCGATTCACGTCACATGGCTAATTGTTTACATCACTTGTTTTGATTGACAGCTTGGAAGTGACACGTATTTGGCGAATGTGAGTATTGCATAATTGACGTGTACAGTTAAATTTTTCATATAGACAAGTATATGTACAATACAGCCCATGAATACCGATTTAAGAAAACACACACGGGGATGTGGAAACATTAAAGGACAATAGTGGTGTCAGTCATTATTACGTATAGAAGGATAACTCGTGTTTATCGTCACTTCCCGTTCATTCACGAGTCTGTTACACATCTACCGTAGCAATGATGGCTGTGGAAACATTAAAGGACAATAGTGGTGTCAGTCATTATTACGTATAGAAGGATAACTCGTGTTTATCGTCACTTCCCGTTCATTCACGAGTCTGTTACACATCTACCGTAGCAATGATGGCTGTGTTAAAATTATATTTGGAAACTATACATATGTAATAATAACGTACACCAATATTTTCCTTTAATAGTAAGTGCAGGAGGACCGCACTACACGAAAAACAAAAACCTATAAGATTAACCAGCGGAAAATATCAAATCAAGTGAATGGATCCAGGTACCAGCCGATAGCGTCCACTGCGCTGTACAGTCCCGGGCCTGTTATGGTACAGCCTTCACTAAAAATGATTTGAAAAAAAAGAGGTAACAGAAATAATGCGACCGATCTTCAATGGCGATAGTCTGCCAGTTGACGTCAGATGTTAGAACGTCAAACAATTATTTTTTTTTACTTAACTTTAATAAAAACCCTTGAATCGACCAATGAAATTACTTAGCTTTAGCTCGAAATTTAATCATTGACTCGGTCAAGACATTCGCCTGATGAACATCTACATCAAGTTTAAACATTCTACCTCAATTAAAAGCAGAGTAGTTATGTTTCGAAGTGACTACTCAAATTGCCTATCGCTCCTAAGTCTAAGCAGAAAACCCTCACCATCAAACTTAGTCAAGGTATATGACACAATGAATCTATATTTGGAGTTTTGTCGCTCTCACTTCATTATTACTAAAGTTATCATGCCCAAAAGCATCAACCAATCAAATTGCCTATCTCTGCTTACCGGTACTCCATCAAGATATGGACCAAGTGAACGCCTACACCAAGTTTGAACATTCCACCTCAATCAGAAGGAGAGTTATTGAGTTTCAAAGTCTCGACCAATCAAATTGCTTATCGCTCTGCTTACCCCGAGCAGAAAAGGGCCATTATCGAACTTAGTCAAGGTATTGATTTAATGAACTATACACCACGTTTCATCAATCTCACTTAATGTGAACTAAAGTTATCGTGTCCCAGAGCATCAACCAATCAAATTGCTTATCTCTGCTTACCCTAAGCAGAAAATGCTTATCTTCGAACTCCGTCAAGGTATGTTGACCAATTAGAAAAAGAGTTATTGTGCCCCAAAAAGTCTGACGGACGGACAGACAGACGGGCGAACCCATTTTAATAGCCCCCCATTTTCTTCGAAAGGCGAGGGACATAAATCACAATATGTTACTTAATATTGCGGCATCTATCGCGCTATTGACCCCTAAACGCTTCCATAACAGTCCGTTACGGGTGTACTTTCTTATACATGTGATCGTCAATCGTAATAATCTCAATGATCGATATCGGTAAGCATTCCCCGACAACTGAAAATATAAAACAACCATGAATCTCGACATTTGCTGTTTATGACTCTTTTCTCTTTGTTGAGTATTTATTGATTCTCTCCACGTCGCCAGACAACAATAATAGCAAACTGTATACTATATTGAAATGATATTAATATTCCACATCTTTGTATCCGTCCATGTGCTTTGTGTCGCTAATATGGATTCTCCATAAAGCTATATCTTGGCCCATTGCAACGATATCTGAACAATGGAGATCATGACCTTGTGTCCGTTCACTATCATTGTACAAAAAGAAGATACATTTATGTTTTTTGCAAC
Source organism: Patella depressa (assembly GCA_948474765.1). Classification (NCBI taxonomy): domain Eukaryota; kingdom Metazoa; phylum Mollusca; class Gastropoda; family Patellidae; genus Patella; species Patella depressa. Next base: position 3,005,799 of record OX419720.1, read on the forward strand.
TCTGGTCCTTGTAGGTATGATAACGATTGTTGATATTGGTGGTGGACTCAAGGTACGAACAGCAACCCGTCACAGATATTCTTCTTATGGACGTCAACTGTCTTTTCGGAAACGGCACCACCAACGTCAGACACGGAAACCTACAAGTTGCAACAAAATTAAGAATTTACAGACTTGCAGCAGATAATGTCAGCATAAGTATATTTCCAACTTCCCACGTAAACAAAGAATATTTTTTTTATCAATAATTAACGTGTAAACTACATCATTTCATATATCCAGTACCTCGGCCAAACGTCTGATATCTGCTAATGAAGGTTTTTCAATCATCGGAGTCACATTCTTCAACATCCCCATGTTAGCGAAGTCGTCGCGTCATTTGAATAAATGATTACGTCATAAAGATGGTTGCATAACAATGTCAGCAAAACATCCATCAGCAGACGCCATTGTAAAGAAAGTCAAATAGTTCAGCGCATTTAGCTACGTTCTGATAGCTGGTGGTACCTCAGCCCATTAGGCATATATAGTTAAAATCGAGATAATGTAAAGGAGATTTGCTGAAAATTTCAGTCAAATTGATCCTTTCTGAACCGATAATTAAGTGATTGAATTTTTGGTCTAGCCTCGTTCAGCATTACTGAAGTTTGTAATCCGACCGAATCCAAGCCCGCAGATTATCTACGGTTGGTAAATTGCTTTTACTGTCTTAACTCAGTGGTTCTCAACCTTTGTTTGTCAACGGTACACCATGGAACACATGAACAAATAGCGACACACCTGGCTAAAGATATATGAAAATTATTTCAATTTTGTAAAATAAAAACATGGTAAGTCTGGGGGTACACAATCGTAGACAGAGGTCAGTCATAGACACATAGAATGACCCAAACTAAATTAAGGAAACACAGCTATAAGGACTAGACTAGTAATTATTTCCCCTTATTTCATGATGGACGAATGAAGTGCGAGTTATAAATATACAATTTCTTCCTTATTGTTTTCTCCCCTCCTCTTCTTGACTTTTTGGTCTAGAATTGGAGAAAAGGGATCAAATTAGCAATTTCATAGCAGTTGTGGGACATACTGATGATATTATAGCGGAGGGGTAGGGGGTGTAAAGTGTTTTTCTGCAGAGCAATCAGTGTGCCGGAAGTGCGATTTTCACCCCAGTCAACTTCAAATCCCCGTAGCAAAAAAATCTAAACGGTCAACCCCCTACAAATTAATGATGAGGAGATTGTCAAATATGGTCCTCATTGTGCCAATAAAGATTTGAACCAACAGGATGTTGAGCAAAAACAGCTACAGTCTGTGATGTTACAGCCATTTATCATTGAAGTCAATGGGCAAATAATTACTAGTCTGAATCCTGATAAACTTATCAGCAGACACCAGTGAATACTTAATTAGGATCTTGTGGTTTTTTGCGCTTTCGTAGTGTGCCTTTAAAATTTCGCGAAACGACTAGGAAGATCTCGTGGCACATTTGTTGAGAATCAGTGACTTAACTAAATGTTAAAGAGAGAGAGAGAGAGAGAAATGGAGTTTAACGTCCACTCAACACAAACTAGGTCATTTCGGGACTAACATGGTTTAATTTTATTTCAATAATTCGCTTGCGCGTAGGGGTCTTTAGCAGTGGGAGGAAACCGGAGTGCCCGGAGGAAACCCACGAGGTTGAGAAGGCGCCCCTATCTCCATGCCACATACGCTCACACCGGGGATCGAAACCACAGCCGCAAGCCAGAGGTGACCGGCCAGCTAGAGGTCTAAGCGCGGTACTCTAGACCACTAGGCCATCCCAACCCCCCTAAATGTTAAAGATACTTTATGTACGACTCAGATAATACGCTGGCCGCTCTTGCTATAATAGTTCCAAAATAGATAACGTTAATTGAATATATATATTTAAAACTTCATTCCATGCACATTATTATGAGTTAAGATATTAGCAAGATGTGTGTACTGGTTGAAACAATCCGTACTGGTTGTTCGAAGCCTAGCCCCGCTTCACCGTTTTTAGATTTATTTATTAAATGACTGAACCGTTCGGTGGCATCGAGGCTTAGATATGGTCTTGCCATGTGAATAAATGTATAATTAATACTTTAAATAACATTTAAAGCCTAAAGAAATAAAATGAAGTTAAACGTCCTACTGTTTTGTTCCGACTGTGCTAATGAATAAGGTGTGCTGTGGATCTTCAACATGCACGCCGATGTGTACACAGGAACTTAGGGTTTCGTTGCATCCGAACCTGCCTAAAGAAAGACCTGCAATTTACGTTTAACTAAATTAAGTTAATCAATGGCACGGATGACGCCATGCAAAATTAAATTAAGAACATAATTGAAAATAATATGTTTCTGAACCTCAGACTTGTTTCAACATTTGATCTTTATGACTGTTTCTGTTTATTGTTTCTTTTATGTTGGTATGTAACTATCAAAATACATTATTCTGTTGATTCTTCCTCATAGGAAAATAAAAGTAATATCAAAACACGGAAACTCAGTTTAATTTTACCTGCAAACAAGAACATCTGTCAACATCTGAAAACTTTTTAAAAGAAGACGCATTCCCAGTGTTTCACAATCGTCTTCCAGTTGGTTGTACACGTTTATACAACTAGAAGACACATCAAGATGAGGTTTATATTGGTGGCAACCCTGGTCCTGATCGTTATTGTCACAGTTGTTGATGCGTGTGGAAGACACAGGGTACGATATTCTTATGGACATCAAGAGTCTTTCTGGAGATGGTACAATCAAGGTCAGACACGGATAGAGATGAGCTGCAAGAAAATTAGAGGATCACAGGGTTGCAACAGATGCTGTTCTGGTGAGCTCTTTTGTTATTTTTATTATTTATTCAACGGTAAACATTTAACCGATTCCAGAATTTGATTTTGCGATAGAATTTTTTTTTTGATATAACGTCTATTAGCCAGTCTCGATAGCCCAGTAGAAAGTTAAACCTCATTTCATTAAATTTTGAAAAAAAAAAAACAATTCTGTATGCGTCGGTCAAACACTTGGCATACGGGACACATGTTGGTCTAACACTGGATTGAATCCATCCACAAGGGAGGAGTCATTAATATGACCAAGAAATATATTCCATAAAGGGCGGGGAATAGTTAGCGCCTGTCCGTTGTATCATAAGGTCGGTCATTTAGTCATCTAACGGAATTTCGATTCGCCGGTTGTACGTGACAAGTAGTAGCGGCGTTTGTCCAGCCTCCTGGGTTTTTTCCACGAGTCATCCCACTGCCAAAAGACCCCTACGCGCATGCGAATTATTGAAATAAAATTGAACCCGAAATGACTTGTTGTAACACTACAGATAATTTAACAGACGATCAGCATAGTTGGTAGATCTTTATTGAGAACACGGAATAGACATAGATCGGGAGGAGCTCTATTCAAGTCTGACTTACTGTCAGTTAATTCTGGCTTATGAAGCGTACCACCATTAGGATAAATGATACATGATAGATTAACTTATTTGGTATTGAGATTATAGTCACTGTAACTGCACTTGCATATTTCCTTTAAAGTCGCGAATTCCTGCCGAGTGTTAAACACATAGATCATGTGTAGGTTATAAAGAACATATGAATAAGTAGATATTTAATGAGATCGTGCCTTTTGTCAAAACGAGCTAAGGTCATTCGTGTGTTGCCCGTAAATAACATATTGTACACATTAGATGTTTTAATAAGTCCATGCCTAGCAGAAGTTATATGTAGTTGAAAACGTCAAATATAATATCAATCTAGCAAAGTTCTATGTATAGATCACTTTGTCACATTGTGAACGTTAAACCCCAATTTATCGCCCCCTCTCTTTAAAGGGTCATTACTGTTTAATTCTAAACTGAATCGTCGGTGCCTGTAGGATTGTTCATTGTAGTTTGAGACTATAGTGTCATTGAAATAACAAGACAATTAAATAACAGTTGATAATACAAAAAAAAACAATTTTGTTTGTTTTTTAGTTGATGGTAATTGGGGTCCATGGTCTGGGAGTAATGCATGTTCTGTAACATGTGGTAATGGAACACAAAGTAGAACAAGATCTTGTGACAACCCTGCTCCAGCTTATGGGGCTGATTGCCATGGTGATAGTATTGAAAATAAAAGTTGTAACATGATTGACTGTCCTGGTAAGATGTTTCTAGACATAAATACACAAAGATGCTAACAGACATACACACGCATTGAGAATGCCCTAATAGAAAATGTAATTGGTATTTTCAGTTAGTGGTAACTGGGGCACATGGTCTGAATTTAATCCATGCTCTGTATCATGTGGTAATGGAACACAGAGTAGAACGAGATCTTGCGATAACCCTGCTCCAGCTTATGGTGGTGCTGATTGTCATGATAATGGTATTGAAACAAGAAGCTGTAACACGATGATTGACTGTCCCGGTAAGATGTTTTAAATCGTGTTTCTATGCATAAATATATATACAAAGATGTACAAGTTAAGAGGTGTATACACAAAAATGTAAATCAATTGACAATCGCACAATGTAACACATAGTTATGTTTCAGTCGATGGTAATTGGGGAACATGGTCTGAGTTTAGTACGTGTTGTTCTGTATGTGGCGTTGTTGAACAGAAGAGAAGTAGATTATGTGACAACCCTGTACCGGTGAATGGTGGAACTTACTGTCCTGGTGATCCTATAGAAACGAGGAGTTGTAACAGTAATGATTGCCTGGATAATGGTAATGATGTTAAGATTGTTTTGTCGCCGACATAGGCTAGCTATGATAATAGGTAGCTTATTCTTCAGGACTCTTGTAAACCACTGTTTGTCGCGTATTTTGTACACGGAGCACAATCCATTTGCTGATTAGACTATTTTCCTTCGACCGTTTGTTTCTTTAGGACTTGTTTTGTTTGTACTTGGTTTTATTTTCTCATTATCCTTCAGGAGATATTTACTATAGCTGTAACGGTACTTTAGCTGAACTATAGCTGGTCCGTATTCAGAAGATATTTACTATTTAAAAGATTTCAAATATAACAACTGCACCGATGGTTTACAGAGTCCACTCGGATGAGTTGTAATACTAAATCGTTTGGGTTGAACCTAACTAAATTCTTTTGAAATTATGAAAGATATGGAAAAATATGTTCCGTCAATAAGATGTTCCAACAGCCCCTCGAAACTCCAAGCGTTGATAACTCTTTGAGGGTCACTGCAAATCCCAACCATAGTTTGTACTTTGGGGCTTCCAAAGCTACGCACACGGTTAATTGAAGTGGTGATCTTGATTTGTTCTGTTTGTTCCCACACTAAACTTTTAGAACTTGGGTTATGCATTTGTGCCGACGTACCCTTAAAGTTCCAATTTCACTTTTTCTAAGAAAGTCAAAATATAATTATTTCTATGTTTTTTGCTCAAAAGGTTGTCAACTCACTATTATACGATCATGGACAAAATTTTTTGAGGGTTAGAAAGGGCGACACTGGTTGATTGAGGAAATAGTTACTCAATTACCTCCCTTGTTTTCCCATTCTTCTCCATGGACGGCCATCTTCAAACATTTGAAGTTGAAAATGATATTTTTGCCAATTTCTCAACTGGCAATAGTGAATTATAGGATTATTCTTTAACAAGGTAGGACTGTTTATAGGTTCAATCTATTTTGGGGCTTTATTTTAATAAATTTTAAAAATATAACTTAAAAAAATGCTATTGGAACTTTAAGCTCTTAAGGTTTGGACTTGAATCAAGTGTACCTTAAGATATAGAGCTATAGTCCTGGGATCGCCTGTTGTGTACAGTTTAAATAATATTTGTACATGTTTTTGTACTTACAGTAACGACACCTCTATGTGCGAACCAGTACTTTGACGTTATTGTTCTGGTCGAAGTTTCTGCCAACATAAGTGACGATCAGGTCGGGTATGAAAGGGATTTATTACAGAAAATTTATACGGAATTGAGAATTGATGGTAATGCCAGGCGCTTCGGATTCATCGCTCATGGTGGTTTTGGAAATGGTCAGGATTTCAATCACCTTCCATTAGGCAGGGAAACTATCAGTGACCAGAAGACACGCATCTCTAACATTAATAGAATAGGAGGGACGCCACTACTTGAGGAAGCAGTTTACAAATTGATGAGTGATTTTAACAATTTGGGAAGGTCAGGAATTCGACGAAGTAGTATTTGGATAACAGGTTAGTATATTATACTACTGTAATATAGCGCATGACATGCTTTAAGATAATGCATTTGTTTAGCTGATCCTATCATGGTTTCTTTTTTGAACATTGAATGTTGAACTGTTGGATTCGTAAATAGATAACTTGTATTTGTGTGGAAAAGTACTTAGATGGTTGGCTTAAGCACTGGGTGTTTTGTTAGATGGACGTATTGCTAATGGGACAATTTCCATTAGTTGGGATATTTCTAAATGTAGGTATCTTTGTACCTTCAGCTAGCGAGACAACCCCAACCAATGAGGTACAATTTCAGGCCTATGTGCGCAACACAGTTTTGTACGGTGTTGGTATCGGTGACCGAGTAAGCAAGGAATATGTACAAATAATAGCCACCAATCCAACAGGCGGTATTAACACTGGACCCAACCAACTACAAGAAACAGCTACCCAAATAGAACAGCTCATCTGCTTCTGTGATAAATAAAATAATGAAATATATTTCCATTGATAAGTTATGAATAAATGTGTTGAGTTAATAATTTCTTAATCAGAGTCCTGTCGACACAAACTAGGCCATTTCGCATGGTTCAAGTAAAGGCCCCCGCGTGTCAACGAATGTAATTTAACCATGTTGGTCCCAAAAACAACCGGGTGGGACGAACAACCGAGGTCACGTGTAAACATTGGCGTATACGTAAGAGATCCCTTGACAGTTAGAAATCGAAATAAAAAGTAGGCCGTACTGCTGCTGTACATCAAGGCAAAATGTCTCTCATAGAAAACTACAAAGCGTATGTCTGTCGTCAGAACAGTAGAACGTTAATCGACTCTGGAAATGTTGATTGACACAGATTTAGAGTGAATCATCCCCCGAAGCTGTTGTCCATACGTCCTGCCCCTTATGAATAGTCACCAACACGTGGCTGAATATTCACCAACACGTGGAAGAATATCAGTCACCAACACACTGGTAGGTAAATAGTTTCAGACGTTGACAGATGTTATTGATTCCGGGGAAAATTAAATTGAGTTTCCGGGATATAACATTAATTTTATCTTCATATGAGGAAGTATCGAGCAGAAATTAAAGGACTTGGGTTGTAATGTAAGCCATAATATAGTAGTTATATCTGTAGATGTTAGGGTGGAAGGGAGTTTATTTTCTAGACCATTTATTGAACACATGTGCTTTAGAACATACGGTCTGTCAATGGGTAGATATATATATACTTCAGTACATATTAGGATGGAAGGGGGTTACTTTATTTCCGTATTTTGGGTCACGGTGGCTAAGTGTGTAGGTGCATTGGCCTAGAAAATTCATCCAGATTTTCCGGCGTGGTTCCCCCGTGTCAATGATGAAGGATGGAGGGCCTAACAAGGACAATTGTCTAGTCGTTCGGATGGGACGAAATATCAAGGTCCCGTGTACACATTGGAGTGCAGGTAAAAGATCCCTTGACCTTTGGAATTCGATATAAGAGTAGGTTGTAGTGCCGCTGCCCGGGCAAAATGTCCTCACAGCACACTGTATGTGTATACCTGTCTTCATTAGCCCAGTTCGCAGCAGAACAAAGGACGTTTAACCCAATTTCAATTCAATTCTAATGTAAACGAGAGAGAAAAATGGGGTTTAACGTCCACTTGACACAAACTAGGTCATTTCGGGACTAACATGTGATTTAATTTTGTGCGTTGTAGTCTTTAGCAATGGCAGGAACCCAGAGAAAACCCAAGAGGTTGGAAGGCGACCCTATTCCTTGTCACGTACAACCGGGGATTCGAAACCACGCCAGTGCTAACCATTCGTCCCCCCCCCTGCTTCAAACCATAACACAACAATATCGTTTGTAACGCACAAAACATACGCATAGATGATTTTAAAAGAGCAACGCAACAAATTATATGAAAACGTTATTTAGAACGACAAACTATGCATAAGTATTTAAAACAAGTGAAGCAAATGAAAGTTACAAACTGAACCACTTACTCTTCTTTTCGGAAGAAAGTAACACTGGAATCGTATTTTTGAAATAAAATAAAAACTGGAATTGTATAATTAAGAAAAAAATAACACAGGAATCGTATAATTCAACAACAAAACAACAACCGTGAACCAGAATTAAATACACCACTCGTCCAAGAAAATATAACCCAGACCATTTTGAGTCAGCTAGATGCCGGGATTGATTTATACTCCACCAATTGCGCCGGGTTTGGAAGTAGTTGTAGTCGGGTTGAAAGGGTCATCGTCACATCGTGTGATAATAACCTATAAAACAGAAATATAAAAATATAAGCATAAACTAAGTAAAGTATTTTAATTGAAATATTTTGAGTAGTGTCAATTGATAAACGTTTCATCCATAGACGTTCAGGCCACATTTAATGACTGTTCTGCTCCGACGTGTTAATGAGGACGAGGGGCTAACACGTATTAATCGTAACTATCTAGTGTTAAGAGCGGGGTTATGGTAAACCAGCATTTGGGGCTGAAATTGCTTCTTAGGCGATGAGTTAGAACAACCCCGTGCTTTCCAGTGAACATCACCACGTTGCGGTTATGAAACGTTGGTCTGGGTGATAAATCAAGCCAATAAAAGTATTCCTGACTAGCTTTTGGTGTGTGTTAGGCTTTTTTGGTTTTCTGGCGTTGCATCCCAAACTACTCCCCCTCCCCCCTTTCTCTTATTTTATTCAATTTTCCTTATTTTTTACTTAACACCCTCTCTTCTTTCCACCTTTAACTAAAACCCTAATCTAGATAATAATTTTCATTTTATTACATTGCCAGCTGATCATTTAAGATTTATATTCAATACATACTATTCTGGAAGCAGTTTTAATAAGCATTAAGTTGCTTGTTACTGTATCCAATTTAAATCAAATCAAGCCATGGTTATAAAGTTTCTTGTGGTGACGAAGATGTTACAGTGAAATACCCCATACGTCACATTTGTATTCCAAGTGTATAAAGAGAGAGAGAGAGAGAAATGGGGTTTAACGTCCACTCGACTCAAACTAGGTCATTTCGGGACTAACGTATGGTTTTTAATTTTATTTCAATAATTCGCTTGCGCGTAGGGGTCTTTTAGCGGTGGGAGGATACCGGAGTGCCCGGAGGAAACCCACGAGGTTGAGAAGGCGCCCCTATTCCATGCCACATACGCTCACATTAGGGCTCGAAACCACAGCTGCAAGCCAGAGGTGACTGGCCATCTAGAGGTCGAAGCGCGGCACTCTAGACCACTAGGCCATCCCCCCAAGTGTATAAACCTACACCCCGGACTTCTGGACATAGTAATTGGGACGAACACGACCATCATCGTTCAACACAGTTGTCGTCGTTAAACACAGTTGATACAAAGACTAGTTAAAAACTTACGTGTTCAATCCATCCACGAAAACCATTTAGTCTCTGACCATGACCCAACTGAAAGGCACAGTGTGATACTTCTATCAACCCTAGAAACATGAAGAAGACAATATTCAAAAATCGTTTGGCTATTCTGTTGTTGTTTATCAGGCCCGGATCCAGGATTTTGTCGAGGGATGGGGGCACACATTCGAGCAAAGGGTAATATGTTGCAACCTTAGATTGTTTGGGCGGAGACAATGCGTAAATCATGTTTATATCATCTATTAAAGAGCAGATATGTGAACTACAACAGTAACAAAGCAAACGAAAACGAAAATCAACTATGTCACTGGGGCTGCCCCCCCCCCCCCCCTTGATCCGTGCCTGTTTATATATTATTGAAGTTTAAGGTAAACAAGGAAGAGGAAGGAGGAGCAAGAGGAGGGAGGGAGAGAGAGAGAGAGATAACCTTGTGTTACAACGCACACACACTAACAATTCAGCCATCTCTCACCCCTAGGTAAGCGATGACACTGAGTGCTATCTATAAATTACATCAAGTATAGTTGTCGTTCTACCAAACATAATGTTGATATTGATCATAATATCATTGGACTGCGATGTCAATCATTGCTGCATTTGTTTTAACGCCCCATTTTCCTGCACAGACTGGACTAATAAAGTCACCGGGCTATTAGGGGAATTTTAACCGGTTAGCGGCGTTACGGCCTATACTCATATCCTATTCCAACTGTCATGGGTCTCGGGATATCCTCCCACCAGAACAACCAAGCAGGTTGTCTGGCTTGCCAGGCCCCCATCCTTCAGCATTGATAGGGCAAATCAAGGCTTAAAATCCCGAGGCAACCGGGAGGGAACTCGAGACCTCCTGACTAGCGAGTCAGTTTCCTACCCACTGAGCCACCACGACTCCGCCATATTATCAAGAATTGGTAGTATACCATTACCTGCAAATGGTGTGACATCTCTTTGAAGACCATCTTGGCCACTGAAAGTTCCAGTCTTGATTTCGTATACAACGTCTCGCCAGACGGTCTACAAATAACATGTTTAATGATTTAAATCATCTTGTGCTATGAAATGAAATGGGGATTAGCGACCTACTGTTCTTCTCCTAAACTGGGCTAATAAAGGTGGACATATGCCGTGTGAGGGGAAGTGTGCCCAGGCAGCGGCAGTATGGCCTTCTCTTATATTTCAAATTCCATCTGTCAGGGGGTCTTTTACATGCACGTCGATGTATACACGGGTCCTCGGTTTTACGTCCGATCCGAACAACTAGACATCTGTCCTTGTCATGTTTAAAATCTTGCAGCAGGACAGTTACACGAGAAGAGAGAGAAGAGAAATGGGGTTTAACTGGGTCATTTTGGGACTAACATATGGTTTCATTTTATTTCAATAATTTGCTTGCGTGCAGGGGTCTTTAGCAGTGGGAGGAAACCCACGAGGTTAAGGCGCCCCTATCTCCATGCCACATACGCTCACACCAGGGATCGAAACCACAGCTGCAAGCCAGAGGTGACCGGCCAGCTAGAGATCGAAGCGCGACACTCTAGACCACTAGGCCATCCCAACACCCCAGACTGTTACAAACGTTACATGTAGTCCAGTTCTTCCAATCAATAGCAATCTGATTAAAACACAGATCCTATCATTTGCATTTTTATTGTTCAAAATTTCATTTTACTTGTCTTTACGACAGTAGGATCTGGAAGAGTTATTATGTAAGCCGCGATCGTGATGGTGCGAGGTCTAGATCTGTTACGGCGAGTTTTAGGCGTGAAGTGCACGGAATAAATAGGTAAATCACTTGACACGTCAACGCTGATTGATAAGATCAAACGCCACTAGTCTCGGTCACCCAGAACCCCCTAGTCTTCAACGTACGGGGGGTTCTGGGTTACGCATGGGCAATGGGACCTTTTGGCTAAAGTCTCGGTAAGTGCTAGATATTAGGAAGCCGGGCGATTTTGCTAGATTCTATATCTATAAAGCGAGTATGAAATATATCCTCTCTCTCTTTCTCTCGGCCCTGCAGCACTCCCTCGACCAACGGGGATATATCGAACACGAGACCACCTGGCTGCTTCGATGTGAAAAGCAAGTCAGAACACACGATTCGAACTCCTGGAGGTTGCGGGTTCGATCCCGTTGTAGGCCAAGAAAGTTCTAGTAACTCGGATGTGACCAATAATCAAGGCCCCATGTACACATTAGAATACACGCAACAGATCCCTTGGCAGTCTTTATCCGGGCAACTTTTCCCACACAGCACACTGTAGGCACACAGTAGCCGAGTCGGAGCAGAAGAATTAGAATGTTAAACCCAATTTCATTTCAATTAATTTGAAACCAGAGTCCTGTTTCACGAAATTTTAACTGAGATAAAATCCAAACAACTGTAATTTCATTGGTTAATATAAGATTGATTTTAGTGCACAGCCAATCAAAAATGGAGTGTCCACTAAAATATGGATTTTATCTTTAGCTAAGATTTCGTGAAACAGGGCCCAGAAATAATATAAATGCTTTTTACTTACGGAGGAATTGGCATTTAATGTCTGTGCTGATCTGGAAACGCTTTTAGCTAAAAATTCAGTAGATTGACCATTAGCTATGATAGCAATTGTTGAGGGTTTATTACAATCACTGTTAGAAACTACGGCTTGTTGTGTTGTTGCGTCAGGAAATTCTGGTCGGTATTTCACATAAATGCTGATTCTTGATCTGAAATCAACATTGGACAAACGGAGTATCTTGATACTGCTGTTGCCATTAAAGTATGCTTGTCCATTCTGTATAAGAGCACCATAGTTATCATATTCCCCACTTTCTGCCGTCTCAAAATCGATGTGGACAATCGGCTTACAAACTGAAAGTATATTAAACAAACATTATGCAAACGCTAAAATATGGCTATTGCAGATCCCTTTGTACGCCTGCAACTCCACTGATCGGTTTTGCTTCGTTTTATTTACGTCTGACTCAGTAATTGTGTTTCAATCAATGACGGGACGGACGGTTAATGGATGGTTTTGTTGAAGAGATGGTTTCTAGAATACTTCACCGAAAGCATGGACCGCACGTCTAACCTTTTCCTGGCGCTCAGCTGGAGACAAACCTATGACGTTATCCATTCGCCTTGTAATAGTTGAGACTCAATAACTGGGCTATTGCAATTCCCGCTTGACGGTCAGATGGTTTGTTAGGCTTAGGCGGAAAACTCATACTAGAATCCTCCACTGAAAGCATGGGCAGTAAATAAAGTCTTTAGGTAGATGCTACGATGGTCCGAAACATCATCACTGGACTTAGTCCCCTGTTTCTTACCTACACTTAGCGATCTAGCTAACTTCACCGGAAACACTTGTCTGCGATATCAACCTGGTTAAAAGCAGGCGTTAAATTCAACACCAGGACACGTCAGATCAGTTCCACGAAACCCCCACGCATCAATAAATCATCGACTCACCTGCAGCACACGATGTGTGTGTAGCAGTAATACAACTACATGCATCAATATCGTAGGCTGTACCAGGAGGACAGGGCATCTGATAAGTCCTTCCATTGATCCGCCAGTTGAAGAAACAAGGATCATTTCTTATTGCAGCAAATTTGCAGCTTAAGCAACAATCTATAAAGTAAACAAAAAAAAATGTCTATGATAATGAAAGACTTCGACTTATGAAAGAAAGCGACTTCCCTTTACATCGACATGTAATAATCTAAAAATGTCTGGTTTGGTTGGTGTTAAAGGTACGGGTATACTAACAAGGAGATCCGTGGTTATATCGTAGTGTTGTCAGGCCAATTTCCCGGGGATTCTCCAGTGTTGTGTCTCCTTGCCAGCCCCCAAGGATTTTACCACATGCATTGTCTCTGTCCTTGGTGCACAGGGTAAACGTCAGCATGCACATAAAGGATCTAGTGACGGATGTGTGTGTGAGAGAGAGAAAGAGAGGGGGGGAGGGTAACGTCCACTCAACACAAACTAAGTCATATGTAATTTCGGGACGAACATATGGTTCAATTTTATCTCTATAATTCGCATGCGCGTAGGGGTCTTTGTCAGTGGTAAGAAACCAGACGACCCGGGGAGAACCCACGCCGTTGTACAGGCGACCCTACTCCTTGTCATGTACAACTGGGGAATTGACACAACGGCAGTTGACTCAATGACAGACACCATGATGCAGCACGCGCACGCTAACGGTTGTGATCTGAAATTTCAAAATGATACAGTTTCGTCATCACCGAACACGACAAGTTATAATAATAGAAACAAAACCAAGGTATTATGTGTAAATCTATTACATACTTTTAGGAGGTGCGTCTTTGTTGCAATCGACGTCTGTAACACATTGGCCATTCTTGTAAGCAAATCCAGGAGAGCAAAGCTTGGCCTGTGAAACTCCGTCAGAACACATATAATGTTCAGCACAATTACCACTGGTCTTGTAAGAGTGAACAGCATCATTAATGCATGGATCTGAATAAAAAAAAATGTTGTTTTAATATATTACGCAATGTCCTAGGCTCGATGCCATTTTTCAACCCAAAGCACAGACACTCGCACGTGCTTTGCAAACAAATACGTCACGCGGGTCTACACATTCAACTAGTATAAATAATGTATGCTTGGCACAATGTCCGTACCATTATTTGTAACACTAACATGAAAGGAAGACGTCACATCTGATAATGAAAAATGAATATATTGAAAACTTCATTCAAATTACTTTATTTAGTGCGAAGTTGTGGCTGTTTGAAGATGTAACTCAGATATTTTTTATCGCAGCAACGGCACTTGTCTACCAAAAAGAAGCAGGGGCATTTTAAGGTTTATCATGGCGGAGGCTATACAATTTTGAGGGCCCTCTTTCGCGGGGTCCGTGTGTGTGGGGTGAGGGTCTTGATTGATGATTTTCTTACTGGGGGGGGGGGGCATATCCCTTGGCCACAGGGGCCCTTTTGTCAGACCTAACTAGGGCACATTTCTTTTTTCTCATCGGTTTTAGCATTTTTCTCCCGTTTTATTTGTTCAACTTCTTTGATTTTTTTTTTGCGGGAGGCTGGCGCCATAAAACGCCTTTGAAAAGAAATCACGAGCATCTTCGTTAAATAACTACTTTGACCATGTAAGTAAGTCATTTCGGGACTAATATATGGTTCAATTTTATTTTAGTTATTAGCTTGTGCGTTGGGTTCTTCAGCAGTGAGAGGAAACCGGATGTCCCGAAGAAACCCGACGAGGTTGGACAGGCGATCCTACAACTTGTCACGTACAGCCGGGGAATCGAGATAAACCTAGCCAACTCAATGATATAACTTATAATACAACGCGCACGCGCTAACCATGCCCCCCCCCCCTTTGATCATATAAGTCACCATTCAATTACTATTGGTGATTGCTTCGGTTACGGAACGCCTAACGCTGTGGAGCGGGTGCGAAATGTGTATTTTTATGTTTTGTGTAAAAGGTTAGACAGATTTCGTTGTAGCGAAATACTTTTCTGAATACAGACAGTTGACTACAACATTTCGATATTTCAGCCTCTTTAACAAATTTAGGCCAATTATAATATTATATCTTACCATTAGGGCACTGGACTCGTCCAATAAAGTTACACGTTAATAGAGTTTGATCCCAGAAGGTTCCAAATCCGCACTGTTTTATCTCAAACCCTGCCAAATTTCCACTCGTCATAAAATTACATTGGATGAATTTATCACACTCCAGATGTGGATTGTAGCCAACACCATTTCTGATCGCACAGCCCATACATGCTCCACTTCCGGAATTATATATTGTATTGTCTGTTGTAACTGATGGCGTGGCGCTTGTAGATTGTCCTAAAACAATAAACATAACATTCCCAGTATTTTCGATAGATAACATGTATTTTAAATTATCTTTTTCGATTTATTTATGCAACGACATTTCACCGGATAACGGACTAGCCATCGCTATATAATCAAATCAAATTGATTTAGTATTTTTATTACTAGTATCGCTGGAAGATAGATAGGCACCAACCAATGTAAAAGCAGAAATTCATTCTTTCATGTAGCTATCGGCCATTTAATAACCAATATATATCATCATATGCCACAACTTCAGTTATGATTTACTAGTATTAGCATCAATAATTCAATTAGTTAATGGGTCGTCTCTTGAATGTAAGAGGTAGAATTGATTGTTTAAAATTGTGCTCGATCACACGAACACAACATAAAACGTTAAACGAAAAGGAATATTATCCTGGCGTGTAGGGTGTTTTTAGCAGTGGGAGGAAACCAGATGACCCGTATGATACAACGCAAATGCGCTAACCCCCATACCATTCAGCCATTCAACAACTTTGAAGAAACAACAGAATTCTTACCATTGCTGAATGAAGCAAGCGACATCCCAATCACCAACACATACAGTAAACTTTTCGCCATGGCAGCTGTAAAATGAAAGTTTCTGATTAGTGTATGATCTCCAAAATAGTCAATGGAAGTAAATATTGTTCCGTGGAATAAAATCAAATTGGGTTTAAAGCCTTAATTATCTGCATAATGAAGCCGGACATGCCATTCATCAGATACGCCTTCTGGAACGTGCTGTCAATGGTGTATACGGTGTTCGTCTCATCCGAGCGACTTGGTGCTTTTGATTATCATGCCCTTCATTTTACACAACTACATTGGGAAACCAAGCTGAACAACACGGAAACTTTCCCAGGGAACACCTAATTCAAACACGGACAACTGCGCAATGCCCCCCTCCCCCACCCGACCGACTAGGGGATTTGTTTGTAATCCCATCTATTCTGTACCACTGACATTGGAAAACCAGGTTGAACAACACATATAGAAACATTCTCCACCGTCCCCTGTTCAATCCTTCCCCATCCCCAAAAGAAAAACTTCGACAACAGAAAATATTGCGTGATTCCCAAATATCTAGACATAGGTATCAGCTGTTCAAGATAGTATAAATATTAAACACTCTAATTCAATACTTACCAATATGGAAAGTGACGAGCTTTTTACCTGACAAAGACGACCACCTAAATGATAAATTTAAACCACGTCATTTATATTTATAGGATTTATTCAGGCACCTAAGCTGAATAAAATTACCCGGGTCATTATATCTGTGATCCAAGTCACCGGATTTCCACACTGAAAAGAATATATTAACATGATTTAAAGGCACACCAACTAAGTCGTACACATTTATCTCGGTACGCCACGTCAGATCGTAACATATCTCGGTACGCCATGTCAGATTGTAATATATCTCGGTATGACAGGTAGGATCATTCACTTGTATCACGGTACACTAAGTCGGATCGTAACATATACCTCGGTACGCCAAGTCAGATTGTAACATATCTCAGTACACCAAATCAGATCGTAATATCTCTTGGTATGCCATGTCAGATCGTAACATATCTCTCAGTACGCCAAGTCAGATCGTAATATCTCTCGGTATACCATGTCAGATCGTAACATATCTCTCAGTACGTCAAGTCAAAACGTAATATCTCTCGGTATGCCATGTCAGATCGTAACATATCTCTCAGTACGCCAAGTCAGATCGGAACATATCTCGCGGTACGCCAAGTCAGATCGTAATATCTCTCGGTACGCCAAGTCAGATCGTAATATATCTCCATATCTCTCGGTACGCCATGTTACATCGTAACATATCTCTCGGTGCGCCATGTCAGATCGTAACATATCTCTCGCATATCGCTGTTCGAAATGTCAAATCATACATATACCTCAATATCGTACACATGTATCTAGTTAAGACAAACCAGATCGCCCACATATATCTTTAACTTCTATTTGATGGTACATGGTGTTAAAATCTCGGTGATTTAAAGAAACCAAGTCCCTAACTCAATATTTTCCATTACCTTCGAAATTAAAAAAAAAACAAAAAAACAATCAGAATTCAACAACCACACGAGTCGTGTACTCTATGGTTTCGGATGTTATTTCATAATGAACAAGAGAGAGAGAGAAATGGGGTTTAACGTCCACTCAACACAAACTAGGTCATTTTGGGACTAACATATGGTTTCATTTTATTTCAATAATTCGCTTGCGCGTAGGGGTCTTTAGCAGTGGGAGGAAACCGGAGTACCCGGAGGAAATCCATGAGGTTGAGAAGGCGCCCCTATCTCCATGCCACATACGCTCACACCAGGGCTCGAAACCACAGCCGCAAGCCAGAGGTGACCGGCTAGCTAGAGGTCGAAGCGAGGCCCTCTAGACCACTTGGCCATCCCAACCCCCCTCATAATGAACAAAAAAGCATTTACCACAACACAACACATGAAAGTAATCAGTAAAGGTTGATTCACAAATATAATTTTTAAAAAGTGTAGAATGCATCAAGCAGGAGTAATGAAATGAAATGAAATGGGGTGTAACGTCCTACCGTTCTGCTCCTAACCTGGGCTAATGGAAGACGGGCATACGACATACAGTGTGCTATGAGGGAAATTTTTTCCGGGCAGCGGCGCTACGGCCTACTCTTATCTGTTACGTGCACTTCTATGTGTACACGAGACCACGGTTTTTCGTCCCAACCGAACGACGAAACAGCTGTCCTTGCCAGGCCCTCCCGTCCTGCATCACTGACAAGAGAAAATCTCGTCGGAAAATCTGGATGAACATTCTCGGCCAATGATTAAGCAGGCGTAAAATTGAGTATATATCACTTACATACATTCATATTACATAAAGTGCTTTAGAACCATTTCAACCATTAAAGCCGCACGCCCTTTATCTAGTGTTTTATGAGGCATTGTGTTTAACTCTATATTCAAACTGTATTCTGATTAGTTGCACTTAATATTAAAGTAGCTAAGTCTGTAACCCCATATCATATTGAAAACACGAATTATTTGTCAATTTAAATCAACATTTTGTTATTACGGAGAAAAGATGGGCTTCTGATACCCAATATTTAAGACAAAATAAAAAAAATAGTGTACCATAATGAGTTTTATCACCATTTGTTATAATAGCTCGAAGTATAAAGCTAAACATATTCCCCAAGACACGTCAAACGATGAAGTCATATACTTATCTGGAAAGCATGCACAATAAATACTATCTGTATAGACGCTTGAGATTGCCATTCGATTGAGACTTTTGGCGTATTTCGCCATAGCTTTACTGATTTAAAACGGGCATGATTGAACGCTCATCAGTTTATATGCATTCATATAACATTATTATAGTCGTTGCAACCCATTTGTTTCAATATCTAGGTCCCAAATATTAGCGATTAGGTCCTTTTAAATAACAGACAGATTGGCAGTTTCAAATGAAAAAGTTTTTTTTATAAAAATGTATTCATGGTGAATTATGCACAATATGCGTTCGTCGTTTATTGAAATTTTAGTTAGTGCAAGTAGGTGCGATTTATTAAAACGCAATAAATCATTATTTGGACGATTTGAACTGCTTTATTAAAATGGCCAGAGGACTATATTATATTAGTCATTTCCGGCCTGGAACACCGGATATCCCTTTATATTGCAAAAGTGATTTTCTTGAATTTGCATATATTTTGTGTTGGATATTTTTTTTATGCACTCAATGGCTGCCGCAAAAGCAATGAAAACAGTCATAGCTATTGATAAATATTACATAAATTATTGTATTATTATTACTATTATCATAAACACTTGTAAAAGTCACATTTTGAAAGCCAGATGGGCCGGGGCCAAAGACATCTTTTTTTTTTGCTAGCTAACCTGCAAGCTAACAATAGTAAAAATGAAAGGTGTGTCCCTTTTCTACGAATCATGACTACATTAAAAGACGTTTGTCACGAACGCCAACTATACAATGTCCGTATTTATGTCAATTTTCGCGGAAATTGATTTTCAAAGATTCAAAACTCAAAATTCTATAAAAATTTCATAGAAAGTCAACCAAAGATATGTAAATACAATTGTCAGAGTATTGACTAAATTGTAAGTTTCAGTTAATAAACCAAGACACTATAACCCCTTTCATTAAAAAGCGGTTAAAGGACAATATTGGTATCAGATTGCTACGATAAATGCGTTATGAAGATTTTAAAAAACAAAGTGACGAACGCGAAAGGAAAACACGAATTATCCTTCTATGTAACAGACTGAAGTGACGAGTGATAACAGATACACGGGTGAATTTCTGATCACTAATAATTCTTTCGAAGACCAACGGATTTACAACCCCTTATTTTCATGTAAAACGTTGTGTACGACAAGGCGATCCAATGTCATCCGATCTTTTTTATTTGATCATAGAACTTTTGTTATACGCTATTAGAGATGATGTAAATATAAATGGAATAAAATTTGGTCGAAAATCCATAAAGTTGTAACCTTTGCTGACGATATAACGGCATTATTAAAAGATTTTAGCTCTGCACGACATTTGCTTGAGATCTAGAGTGCTGCGTATGTGGCATGGAGATAGGGCGCCTTCTCAACCTCGTGGGTTTCCTGTGGGCACTCCGGTTTCCTTCCACTGCTAAAGACCCTACGCGCAAGCGAATTATTGAAATAAAATTAAACCATATATTAGTCCCGAAATGACCTAGTTTGTGTCGAGTGGACGTTAAACCCCATCTCTCTCTCTCTCTGACACACACAGCGTGCTTGATTTATTTTTGGCCCCCAATCAGTATCACAAAACCGCAGTTGTTACTTAACACCTATGACAAAAAAATTGACAATTTTGTTTACTTATTTTGACTGTATATTCGTGATACCACTGCACGGATATTCTATTTCTAATCATTAGGTAGAATATTCTTGCACTGGTATCAGAAATATACAGTCAAAATGAGTAAACAATGTAGGAGGCTAGGGTAAAGAAATCAGAGATAACCATAAGATCTAGGCAAACTAGTATTATCAGCAAACGAAGTGTCCACATCCGGTTAGCTAGCCAACTACCAATTAACTCCTGACTGCTACATAATTATTATCTCTGACCAGGTACATATTATTTTACTGATTAGACAAAATAAGTCAAGCACGATGTATTTTTTCTCTAAAAATAACAGAAAAACTTTCTTACCCCAAACATTAACAAATCTACCAGCACCCACCAATTTTGGCTTATTTCGTGAAATGTTTTGCACAATAGAGTGGAGACACCAACTACTTTACTACGCCATAAAGTCTAGTATTATCGTTCCAAAATATACCCAAAGCAGCGATAAAACTGTAGTCCTCTCCATCAACTAAGTAACTTATATTTTTTCTGGGCATTAAAGACATTACTGAAATATATCCAAAGCAGCGATACAACTGTAGTCCTCTCCATCAAATAAGTAAACTTCTGGGCATTAAGAGACATTACTAATCCTTTATCTGAAGATTCGATGTGTAAGGGTTGTTTGCGCATAATCAAAGCAACTACATAACCTTTGTTCCATGCATCAGATAGTTATGTTCCCACTTAATAGTTGCAAAATTCCATGTTGTTGGCATACCTACCGAATTACGTGTGGGTCAATAAATAAGAGGGAGGAGATTTGATATTTCTTTGCATAACGCTTTATTTGATATTTCTTTGCACTAGGTGCGTTTGTGTAAATGCTAAAAAGCCACGTATCAACTGCTAAAATATACCTTGCAAAAACAAATCGACAACTAAGAAGGTGTTAGATATTTTATTGTTTAAAGTAGCAGTTTATTCTCTGTTCAAATATTAATAATGTAGTAAAATCCAGGTATGGGGATTGTTTCAGACCAATAAATCTTCAACCACATGCAGCTTCAGAAATACGAGTGCTACCGAGAGCCAACAAGGAATGACCTGCTAAAAGCAAACTGTGGAGTGCTGGAAAATGAAAAAGAAGCATTACCCACTGAGCTCCACGTAAGTGTTTATTCTATACGCAATGCTATAATATTCATTAATCTTGATTATAATAATTTGTGTTTTTGCACAATTCTGTATGCAAATCCTATAATCCACTGCAAGTTATTTTCAACCCAGTTTATCTTTCATCAGGAAAAGGTCGAAACTTTATCCGACGACAACACCAAAAGGATAAAATACAACCCACAATATGTCAAGAATTTTATAATGCCAGAACCAGTCGCACCTCAAGTAACTGGAAAACCACAATTTTGTATATGCGGTAACTTTAAAGAGTTCGGAGATGACAGGATGAGCATGTGTTGTAATCATCCTACATGTATCATAAAATCCAACATTTGCGAATGTCCTGGGAGTGGCAAGCATCCTCAATTGGACTTTTCAAACAAATGTGGAAACTGACTTTAGAAATAACATATTTCGGAATCGAGGGCAACGACAACCCATACCATCCTGTGCATGTTTGACTATACGTGAAAAAGGTGCGTGTTCTTGTCATCAATATGCCAATACAGATTCAGAATAAACAAAATCTGAATTATACCTCATTGTTTTCGGGGTTTTTTTTCATTTTGACCGGATAAATTGGAAGCTATTGGCCGGAATACAATGCACGTACATTATAATTGGCAAGATCTTACTGATTTGAAACAAATCAACTGTCAATTAGATGTATCATTGTTGTCAATAAACACACATACATTACAAAATGGTGCTTATGAAAACCACCTTTTCAAAGAAGAATAGTATCCATAAATATGTTATGTAATATTGGTATCGTTTATAATGGGGTTTATAGCGATATAGTTTAATTTCAAGACATCGTTTGATTATTGATAATATTCGCTTGTGGTTTAATTAATGGTACTAGTTTATTTTTATAACACATTGAAAAAAAAAACAACACCATTTATATTGTACACGAGACAGCAAAATAGTCAATGGATGGCATGACGACAAAACAATCAGTGGTTTATATATACAACAAAACATTAGCACCGGATTACTGGCAATATTACTTCTCATACAGTCCAAATTGTTGCTTTAACGTTTTCCATTTTTTCTAAAATATAGTCCCCCCCCCCTTCTACACGCAATGCCCTTGCTAAGCTTAGTACGTGCAGATCTTTGGTAATTGAAATGTCTTTTGGTTGGACCCATTGTGAATAACTTCTTGCATCCGGGTTTGTCAAATACTTTTGATCTTTAGGCGCCTCCCACCATTGAAAACGTTTTCTATCTATCCTACAACGAGTTTCTCGCTTCAGAAATACCCGACATAATCTCCCTTATACACCCACATCTAAAGCATAACGATTGTAAAAAGATATCAAAGTGAAAAAAGATATAATTCAAGCATTATGCGAAGTTTCGAAATGATATACGATATAATTGCCTCGGTTGGTTATAAGATGAAGCAAGTCAAACCAATTTACTTATTAATTTGTTTGCACCCCTTGTGCCATTGAACAGCAGTACCAAAAACTGTTAATTAAAGGCCGCATCCATGGTATGATGTCTCTGTGTGATGCCCCTTTTTTTAGCCATTTCAGCGATTCGCTTTGCAAAAGCCTTTGCCTTATGTCAGATATCAAGACTGTGGTTTTGTAAGGAATAACACAAACATTTTTTTTTAAAAAAAAGAAGACTGGTTTATATTTAGAAATGCTGATTTTGTCATAAAGTGTCACACTTCGGTTTCTGTTCTCCAATTTGGGACTCCTGTGACTCCATTTCTCTTGAATGTCTTTCTAGACGACAAATCATGGCTTTTAAACTACAGTTTTATGTCGATCATAAAGCTGAACTGTACCCAACAATAAATACCTTAAACTTTTAACAATAGAAACCACTATTCCTACAGTTTATGTACTTTTTTTTCCAAAATTTGATCTAAGCAATGGCCTGTGTATCTGTTCAATCTTTTGTCTTTCTATGAAACTCCCTTAACCAAAATTAATACCAAACTAATCACTCTGCGAACGAATCTTAATATAATTAAAAAACAACAGCACCCGCTTTAAAGGCTCAAACCTATGGAATTCTTTACCATCTTGCTTAATACTTTCAACCTCGTGTTTTTTCTCCGGGTCCTCCAGTTTCCTACCACTTCTAAAGACTCCTACGCACACGCGAATTATTGAAATAAAATTAAACCATATGTTAGTCCCGAAATGACCTAGTGAACGTTAAATCCCCCACCCCTCTCTCTCATTCTGATTATTTTATACTCTTATTCATCCCTATCTTTTACTTGTAATGCTATCATCGTTTGTATTATGTTTGAGGTTTTTTCATAAATGGCATGGTGGTAGAAAGGCTTCTACAGCCCAACCCTTCGTAAATAAAATTAGTACTATCATAAACGTGACTAGATGCAACGTGCACGCATTAACCATAATTATGAATCCACACAGACAATTTTATGGGCTGGCTTGGTTCTAACATCAACAAAGGGTATGCAATCAGGTCAAATATCTCCAAACACAGATCCAATTTCGTTTCGTTTTTTTATAGTTCAAAATTTCGTTTTTACTTGTCTTTACTACTCTTGGATCTGGAGGACTTGTTATTTAACTCGTGTTCTGCCTGAAATGAGGGTCAGCCAATCAAATGGTCTGTCGAATCGACCGTTTGACCTTTTCATGCGTGGAACTGTGGGTAGATATTACCAGCGGATAGAAATCAAAACAAAACAAAAGTAGATTTTAAAAAGCATGGCGGTCGCTAATTGGTTAATCGAATGACTGACGTTATCGGGTCAAATGTCCCGTGCTTGATACCTGACGTCATAGAACGTGAGCTCCCACTATAACTTGTTAGATCTACATGAGTGTAGGCCATCGAAAGTATAAAAACAGAAACGAAATATAGATCTATATTTTGATTAGATTGAAATATCTCTGGCCTCTGTTAAATTCGTGCAAACATGATGATTCCCATTTCTTAATAATTATAGAGTTACCTCCCATATCTTTTTAATACCATATAAAGATTTTACAACGTGTATTAATCATTTTATTTATTACCGCTGGCAACGGTCTTGGGATCTTGCAGGCACAAACAAACTTCATCACATTAAGCCTCTTAGGAGAATGGTCAAGCTCCTGTGGAACTAAAAGGAGGGATGAAGTTGTCATGTGTCGCTCTCGCATAGGTCATACCTTTTTAACTCACATTTCATATTAAAGCGAGCGCCTCAACCAGAATGTGAACACTGTCATGTTCCTTTAGCAGTAAAGCACATTATGATTGAGTGCAAGCATCTTAGGGATATTATATCTAATTATTACCGTTGTCAGCCTTTATATCAATTATTTACTAGACTTTTTAAAAGAGACAAATGTTTACACAAAATTTTAATTATATGTTTGTAATTTTTATTTGTTAAATTTTAATTATATATATACATAAAGTGTTGTGATAATTTGTTTAAATTGATAATTTCTGTGATGTTTGTTTTTATTTATGTATATACAGATTATTATTGTGATTTTATGTAGTTTATCTCGTATAACTTGTATGTCTGGCGAAATATAGCCCGGTTGGTGCTGACGTGCCATAAAACCATATTTCATTCATGCATTCATTCATTACCACCCACCCCCACACCCCATTCTACAATACGACTTATGGGATGGAAACGAACTATATTGGAATTTACTATTCTTAGCTTTATCTTTATCCGGGGAGTCATGTCGAGAGACCAGGACAGTCCAGAGAATTTGTATCTGCCAAAGCAAGAGCAATTGTAGGCCGTTCACCATTCCACACCCGTGCAAGTACCAAGCGAAAATCGTAACTTTACCACTACATAAACGGGGTAGAACAGAATGGATCGGTTCGGGGGCTCTGTTTTAAACTACAGGCAGCAAATAAATATCATGCCCTTACCCGCCCTCCACCTTGGGTCTTCATGGACGATTTACTGGTTGCACCCCAGGAGTTGCTTATCAGGTCCATAATACTTGGGCTTCCTGGACCAGCACTGTCAGCGGCCACACAACAACCTTGTTTTTTTACATGTTCTATGGAAACAGGTTTTCGCCGGGTCTTCCGGTTTTCCTCCCACTGTGCAAGCTAATTATTGAAATAAAATGGAACGATATGTTTGTCCCCATATGAGCTAGTGTGTGTCGAGTGAACGGTAAATTCCATTTCTCTCTCGATGAAACATCATTGCTTAGAAACTGTCAATGTTATCATATAACAATAGCACGTTTATTAAATCTGGTGAAGAAGGTGAAATATTCCCTCTGCCATATGCCCGATACCCATCACTATATTCAGTGTTTTCAACAAAACAGATAGGTACAGTTTTCAGTTCAGTGTATGCAAAAGTTGAACGTAGCATCCCTTCGTTGCGTGGTTAAATATGCGTCTGTGCCTCACAAGAACCCGGTTGTACGTGACAAGGATTAGGGTCGCCTGTCGAACCTCGTGGTTTTTCTCCGGGTCCTCTGGTTTCCTCCCATTACTAAAGACTCGGTTGTACGTGACAAGGAGTAGGGTCGCCTGTCCAACCTCGTGGTTGTTCTCCGCTTTCCTCCCATTGCTAAAGACACCTACGCGCATTGCTAAAGACACCTAGTTTGTGTCGAGTGGACGTTAAACCCCATTTCTCTCTATCGCCGCATGAGAAGTGCAAGGTAGAAATGGACTGAAATGGGGGTTTAACGTCTTACGTTTTCACTCAGGTTGTCTCAATCTCAAGGGAGATGGTTATACGCCATTCAGTGTGCTATGAGGGACATTTTGCCCGGACAGTTGCAATACGGACTACGCTTTTATCGAATTCAGAGGAACCGTCTTGCCCAATACCCGGAGTGTCTTATTCAGTAAGACGTGCTGAGGGTGATGCCTTGGTCTATCCATTAATGAATACCAATGCCCAAGGGAAATTTTACTCGTGCGTCGATGTATATGGGGGCGCGCGGGGTTTTGTCCTATTTTGGAAGATATCATCGGAGCATTACACAGAGTCTTTTAAAAAAGAACAGCAACTCCGCCTAAATGATGAGAATACAATAACTTTAGGTTATATAAAACCTTTATTGACACAGTATATTAGACGTAAAAAAATTCTAACATAAATCCATATTTTCTGAGTCGCACGTTACTTCCTAGATTTAAGTATTAATAGAAAACACGCAGACATGTGTAGTCGTAGTATAGCTGCATCCGTGTATTATAGGTCAAAATAATTCTAACAAAAGTCATATTTTCTGAGCCGCCTAAGCATTAATACTACTATATTATGGACTGATGTTCAGTATTAATTAAATTAGCCAGACGTATGTGCAGGACGTGGTGTAGTAGTTGCAGTTGGACCTCCATCACATAATGTAATTAAAACCTAGAAATACAACATGAAAAAAAAATCATAAAATGGCAATCACGCAGGAATATCTCAAGGAATTTAATCATCTCAAATATTTCATTGAAATACCTAACAAAAGCGGCATGGTTAAGAATAATTGGAGTTTTCGAACAAAGAATATTAAAAACTTACATAATCAACCCATCCACGGAAATCATTAAACCCCTCACCATGGCCCACCTGGAAGGCACACTGGGATACTTGCAACAGTCCTGTAAAATTGAGGAAAAATTCGGGTTATAGCCAAGGTTTGAATATCACTTGCTAATTTTACCAGACTATCTGATTATCAAGAGTTCCAAGAAATGAGTTGCGTACTCAGCAGGGAGACTTTACCGAAACATCAATCTTCACGTTTCCTCACCAAAATCATCTGTTTATCTCATTGATAAACAATCAATCGCACGATCGATGGCGCATGCTTACAAAACCCGGAAATAACAAAAGGCAGCAAAACAGCTGAAAACACCTAACAAATTATTAATACCAATTTAGTTACCTCCAAAAGGTGTGGAATCGAGTTGAAGACCATCTTCACCACTGAACGTTCCTGATTTCAATTTGTATACAACTTCTTTCCAAGTGTTCTACATCAAATAATACATTTAAAATAACAACATTAATTGAACGACATTTAGTAGAAACAATATTTGCTGTATCTAAGGTGTCATGGAGTTAACTGACGTTGTCTCAATTCCCAATGACCAGGGGAGGGTCGCCTGTCTAATCTCGCTGTCCTCCCATTGCTAAAGACCCCTACGCACAATCGAATTACTGAAATAAAATTGAACCTTATCTTAGGTGCTGCGTTCCAGACTCGGGAGTTTGGCGATAACATTCTACAGGAGTCATCTAGACATAAAATATTAACTTGCTAGAATGTATATAAAACTGCGATGACGGCAATGTTCAGATGCAGTATTCGCAGCAGTATTAATTACATTTTCATAAGCAATGCCGAGTCGAAGGTATAGTTGGGACTGATAGGAGCTTCGACAAAAATATAAACCTAGCGCTGTAAGTGTGAGCTTTCTAAGTGAAAGGGGGGGGGGCATACTCATCAAGTTAAATTTGTTAATCTAGAGTCCTTGAAATGCCATTTACTGGACTTAGCGGGTAGATTTTGCAGTATTCTGGTGTTCAGAATGCACTTATGACACCAGGAAAATTGAGTACTACTAATGGGAAATCATCTTATTTATTAAGAACTTTGCAAGAACGTAAGAACTAAAAACGTACTGTGAAACTGTCTTGATTCGTTTAAAGAATAACGCCAGGTTTGGTTCAGTTGCTGGGATCTTTTACTAGTCAGTCGATAAAAATGGTGCCATTATAGAGAGATCAATGGGGTTTAATGTCCACTCGACGCACACTAAATCATTTCGGAGAATCGAGACCACGACACACCTAATGATACAGCGCACACCAGCTAACCATTTGGCCATCCACCCCCTCCCCGATAACATTATAACCCATGCCAATTTATAGTGAATGATGCAATGATCTTAGTATGTCTGTTTCGAGGTAAATATATGCAATAAATCATATTGAAATCCTGGACAGAATATTAATATTTAAAGATTATGTGATGGGGATTCAATTATTGTATTTTGCAACCGTCTTTTTTTGCCAAATGCAACAGCAACGCGAGGTAGATATCTTTAATGGAGTGCAGTATCTCTATAAATATATTATTGCATCATTTATATTTTTGTTCATAGAAACCATGGAATATTGATTGAATCCTTCATAGAAACCACGTAGTACCGATTGAATCCTTCATAGAATCCAAGAAGTGTCGATATTGAATCCTTCATAGAAACCACGGAGTACTGCTTGAATCGTTCATAGATACCACGGAGTATCGATTGAATCAATCATAAAACCCACGGTGTACTCACAGTTGTTGCAGTGGTCAGTGTCTGTGGGGATCTGGACACGCTTTGAGCTGTGAATTCAGTTGACTGACCATCAGCAACAATAGCAACCGTGGAAGCTTCATTGCAGTCACCATTAGCAACGACGGCTTGTTGGGTGGTATTGCTGGGAAATTCAGCTCGGTATCTCGTGTAGATGGTGATCCGATCTCGAAAGTCAACATTGGCCAGTCGAGGAATCTTGATGCTGCTTCTACCGTTAAAGTATGCTAGACCATTCTGAATGACAGCTCCATAGTTACCATACTCTCCAGGCTCTGGTCCATTAAAATCGATATGGACAATCGGCTTACAAACTGGAAGTTATTAACAAATTACTATGTAAAATGTCAACACTAATGTGTTAGCCATATGATCTACCCAATACAAAAGATCAACAATCATAATATCTACCCAATACAAAAGATCAACTGTAATGTGTAAGCCACGTGAACTCCCCAATACAAAAGTGGCCTCAGATGTTTACGAAAATGATCGCAAAACAGACAATAAGAGTTAATAATAAAATGTAGTACGCATCACTAAACGAAACGGTTATCTAAGCTCACTTAACATTGGCTACTATTAAACGTTGAGCACCTATTGAAATGTGGAACGCATCACGAAACGAAACGGTTATCTATGCTAATATAAGCAATGAACACGCACATCCTGTTACGTTTCATTTTAAGCGTGTTCGCCTAACAGTAACACACTACCTAGTGTGTACGCATATTCACTAGCATAAATTCTGACAAGGACAGCTGTCTAGTCTTTCGGATAATCCGAAAAACCGTGTACGTAAAAGATCCCTTGTCAGTTAGAATTAGACGTAGGGGTAGGTTACAGTGCCGCTATCCGGGCACAATTTTCTTCCTTAGCCCAGTCTGAGTAGACCAGTTCATTTCATTCTATGAGAGGCATTATAGATGTGACCGAAGTGACCAGCGAAACAAACGGAAGGATAAAAAGCATTTGGGTGTAATTAAATGAAATAAGTGACCTCGCGTAAAGGATTTAATTAGATCTAGTCACTGACCTGGTGTAAATTATTTAATTAGATTGAGTCACTGACCTCGTGTAAATTATTTATTTAGATTGAATTACTCACCTGGCGTACAAGATGTAAAAACGGATGTACTGCAAGCACAAACAGACTGATCGTAAGCTGTTCCACCTGGACAGGGCATCTTATAGATCAGTCCATACACATTCCAATTATAGAAACAGGGCTCGTTTAGTATGGCTGTCATGTGACACGGTTCTGAAATAATAAACATGTATTGTAACAGCGGTTAGGGGATCCAGTGAGTAAAATGCTGGCTCGCTAATCTCGAGGTCTGCGTGTTGGACGAGAACGATCATCGGATTCTCCGGCGTCGTTCCTTCCTTATCAGTGGCGGAACATAAGGTCATACGAGGAAACTCGTCTAATTGTTCGGATGGGACGAAATACGAAGATTCTAGGTACACGTTAGCGTGCCCAACAAAGACCCGTTTACACTAGGTATTGTAAATAAGAGTTGGCTTTTCTACGATGAAGATGCGGACGACGGAAACCCTTTTTGATTCGATAAAGATTAGAAAGTGGGAGGGGGGAGCGCGAGAGAGAGAGCAATGGCTGGAAACCGACGGACCTGGCTCCGGATCACATCGAAGCGGGGAATCTAAACCATGTCAGATGACTCAATGATTTAATGCACACGTGTTGGATATTCGGCCACGCAATCCCAAACTAGGAAAAAGAAGAAGCGGTAAACTTACTCGGGACTGGCGGCTCTGGTTTGCAGTCTGAATCCGGGATACAGTACCCTAGAACATCATTGTAAGATTGGCCCACAGGGCATGTTCGGGTGTGTGACAAGCCGTTAACACATTGATAATACTGAGAACAATTCCCATTGGTTTTATAGGTGGCAGGTGGTGTTGGTGCGGTACATACATCTGTAAAATAAGACAGTAGGGGTTAGGGTTATAACAATACGATAAGTAGGAGAGAGAGAGAGAGAGAGAGAGAAATGGGGTTTAACGTCCATTCGACACAAACTAGGTCATTTTGGGACTAACATATGGTTTCATTTTATTTCAATAATTCACTTGCGCGTAGGGGTCTTTAGCAGTGGGAGGAAACCGGAGTGCTCGGAGACGATAAGTAAGTAAGGGTCATAATTTGTCCATAGAGAGAAAAACAGTTGTGCGAAAATATTTTATGTGACCCAGTATTACTCAATCGTATTATGTTTAAGATTTATATTTCTTAAACATTTTGATTCATGCCCGCAGTAATCATCTTAATCTTGGTGCCGACACTCCATACAAAAGTCCAGCACATTCGACATGGAACTTGATTATTTTGTGAACAGGAGAGAGAGAGTGAGAGTTAACGTCCACTCAACACAAACGAGGTCATTTCGGGACATTTCGGGACTAACACATGGTTTAATTTTATTTCAATAATTTCCTTGCGCGTAGGGTCTTTAGCAGTGGGAGGAAACCGGAGGACCCGGAGAAAACCCACGATGTTGGACAGGCAACCCTACACCTTGTCACTACAACCGGGGATTCGAAACCACGCCAGCCGACCCAATGGCAGACTTTATGATACAGCACGCACGTGCTTACCATTCACCCCTCTCCCCCCTCCGCGTTAACAGGAACATTGCGCAACGACCGATTGAGGTCGAATACCGGATGGGTGCCGTGACATCGTGGTCGGTTCCTGATGCGCATGTACCTTGATAGTACTGACTGACTGACAACAAACTCTTTCTGTTGACACGGTGGCAGTCATAGCTGGTATACTTATCGCCCCATCACGAGGAGAAGCTAAATCAGACATGAATTCTTTCAATCCTAAGACACGTATGACAATGGGACAGAATGAAATGAGAAAGTATTTACAAATGTAATATGTGTCATTGTCAGGGCTACTGTACACTGACAGCAACGGGAACTACTAGTAGTTTGTGTCGAGTTGACGTTAAACCCCATTTCTGTCCTACATTGATTTGCCTATTGTAATGGATGTACTATTTTTTCTACTGGGGTCAGTCTACCGTAAGGAGTTTAGCGTTCTATATGTACTTTTATGCCACTGGGGTCAGTCTACTGTATTTAGGTTTGACTTCCTAGATGTACAGTGTTTCGATTTGGGAGTCATTCTACTGTAATGGAAGGTTTTGCATACTGACATGAATCGGTGTTTCACGGCCGATTTTTATGCTCTGACTAATGAAAAACTGGGTTTCGTTTGTCTACTAATTTTACTTACCATTGGGACAGTTGACTTGGCCAATATAATTACAAGTGAGAGCGGATTGATCCCAATGAGTTCCAAACGGACACTGTTTGGCAGTAAAGGCGAGTGATTGCTGACATTGTAGGAATTTATCACAATCTCTAGTAGCGAGATAGCCAATACCATTCCTCAAGATACATCCAAAACATGGCCCATCATCGATGACAACATCGGAATCTATAATAAAAATGAATTGGGGTAAATCAAACGTCCTTCTGCGCAGCTCCGAGTGGGATAATAGGGACCTTTCGTATCGATACGAAAAAGAAGATCAAAACAAACATCTGTTCGTTTACGTTTTCGTTTTCGTCTCTTCTAACAAACGGTTTCGCAATCCAACGTACGCTAATAGCTAGATGGCGTTAATTTTCATTCAATGAATTTCTCGGTCAAGTCAAAGTTTTCAATCGATATTTTGGCGGATATACAACGATTCAAGCAGAATATTGCATTTGACCACATTCTACATACTCTACCAATCAAAATATATACACAAGGCCTCGAAAAATGATTGGAAATTGAATATATGGGACAAGTAACATGTTCGTTTACATGCCTACGC
This sequence comes from Patella depressa, assembly GCA_948474765.1. Lineage (NCBI taxonomy): Eukaryota > Metazoa > Mollusca > Gastropoda > Patellidae > Patella > Patella depressa. The sequence goes on from OX419720.1 coordinate 3,038,427, forward strand.
GATTCCATATCCATACGCGTAACTTTTTTCACTGACCGAACACTCATTACGGATTGACGTCACAAGTACACATGAATAGATGACTTTTTTTTAGTTTTCGTATTCGTTTTCGTACCGATGCGAAAGGTCCCTAATAAAGATATACGTACGTAAATGATGTGTGCTATAACTGAAATAGGATTTTAACGTACGTAATTGTCCTATAAATGAAATAAAAATAAAAGGCGTTTAACGTCCTACTGTTCTGCTCCGAACTTGGTTAATGACGACTATAAAGGGAGATTGTTCCCCGGACAGTAGAGCCGCGGTTTACCTTTATATATAATTCCAACTGCCAAGGGAACTTTTGTGTGTATACAAATGTGTGCACGGGTCTCGGTCTCTATGAAAGAACAAAATGATAAAACTTTGTTTATTTGTTTTTGAAATGATCGTGCACAGTTTTGGTGCTTCTCTGCAGCTGATTTTATGGTTATATATTTAACAATATATAGTTTTAAAAAGGTCGCCTCCCACTGCTGAAATCCCCTATGCGCAAGTCCCCCCTCTCTCTCTCTCTCTCTCTCTCTCTCTCTCTCTCTCTCAGAACAACTTAATCACATGTTAAACAATTCAAACTTTTCAGAAGAAAAATAAGGTTGAATAATGATATAAACCTACTATACAAAAAATCAAATTAGCAGTAAATTAATAAACTGTATTGCGACCATGGACCGCCATAGAACACACATACATACCAAGTAGGCCTGTATCATTAAACATTAAAATATTGATCACGGCGTGGTTTCCCTTGTCAGTGATGCTGAACGGAGGGCCTGACAAGGGCAGCGGTCTAGTCGTTCGGATGGGACGAAAAACCGAGGTCCCTTGTACAAATTGGCGTTTGCGTAAAAGATCCCCAGCAGTTGGAATTCGGTATAAGAGTAGGCCGTAGTGCATCTGCCCGGGCAAAATTTCCCTCATAGCACACAGTATGGCATATACCCGTCTTTCATAGCCCAGGTTAGGAGCAGAACAGTAGGACGTTACACCCCATTTCATTTCATTTCTCATTGGTAATGATGTTTCGTGGTGCGATTGCCGTGAGTGACTATGGAATTACAAACAAGAGTTAAAAGCACATAAGCTACATCACCGCGTATGAGGGAAAGACTGAGAAGGCAGTTGGGGGGGGGGGGGGCTAGCAGGATAGGTTCGGGAACCCTCTAACAAAGTCAATCTCACGTAGTTTATATACCCTATATATCCCTAATACTGTAAATTAGGTCTTAGTTTTCTAGTATTTATTATTATTATTGATGAATTGTTAAGCAACTAATTCACCCTATAAATTACTTACCGTTACAAACCATAGCTATCACGCCAACTATTTTTGGGGTAAGTTGGTCGAAATCATCAGCTTTGATGACCTGTGAGGAATCCGACGCGATTCCTGCTAATTCTAGTTCATCAACACCGCTACCAACCCCAACGGCAAAAACGCTTATGCTCATGTTCTTCGCACGTGATGCTGCGGCCAATGTTGCTGTTTTATTATTCGATCTTCCATCTATTAAAATAAGAGGTTACAAAAAGCATAAGTTCATTAAATATACGTTATTCACAGGCGCCCCCCCCCCCCCTCCCCTCTCAGCCCCAGTGACAAAGTTGATTTTAATTTTCGTTTGCTTTGTTATTGTTGTAGTTCACATATCTGCTCTTTAATAGATGATATAAACATGCTTTTTGCATTGTCTCCGCCCAAGAAATCCAAGGGTGCGACGTATTACCCATTGCTCCAATGTATGCCCACCCCCCGCGACAAAATCCTGGATCCGGGCCTGGTTCACGAGCAGCTAAATCTGCCTATTTGCAGGTCTTTCTTTGGGGCTGAAATGTCATCTAAATTATCAATAATCTGCCCTACAGGAGACCCTCTTACTCCTTTTAGAACTAATTGTTCGTGACTAGTGACCTAGTGGGGCATGGGTTTTAATCTCGGTATTGGCCGAGAAGGAGCTTTGTGATTTCTCAGCTTGGGTCCCCTATGTTAATGATGCAGGCTTGCTAGACACGAAGGAAACAGACACGGTTATCCAGGGGACCCTACTGCTTGTCACGTACATGTCTGTTGTCGAAACGACGACAGTTGACGCAGTGGCGATCATATAATCTTAAGCCCGCCGCGCTACTCATACCCAATTAATCAAGTCAACAGAGAGGCTGATTCCCGCCCCCCCTCCGAAATCCTGAAATAAATATATGACAGATATTAATTAATTAATTGCACAAATGATCTTTTTCAAAAGTATCGAGCAATCAGACTGATTACCAACTATACACTAAGTCTCATCACTCCTATCAGATAGAATCAAAGTCAAACGACTTGCTAAGCTTTGCTTTTCAATGTGTCGGTTGTATGTGACAAGGAGTAAGGTCACCTGTCCAACCACATGTGTTTTCTCCGCGTCCTCCGGTTTCCTGCCACTGCTAAAGACCCCTACGCGCAAGCGAATTATTGAAATGAAATTGAACCATATGCTAGTCCCAAAATGACCTAGTTTATGTCGAGTGGACGTTACCCCCCCCCCCTCCTCTCTCTCGCTCTCTCTCAGCTCTGGTTAGTGACGCCTACACTGTGTTACAAAGTCTCGACCAATCAAATTGTATAGTATTACGGCAGGAAATGATCATTATCGAACCTAATCAAGGTTTGGATGGGATGAAACTATACAACACTCTCATGTCATTAGAGCTAAAGTTATCGTTTCCCAAAGCACCAACCCATCAAATTGCTATTCCCTGTTTACCCTTGACAGGAAATAATAAACACCTACACTAAGTTTGAGCATTCTAGCTGCTCAATTAGAAGGAGAGTTACTGTGTCCCAAACAGTGTGACGGACTGACAGACAGACGGATGGTCGGACCAATTTTAATAGTCCCCTGATTTCTTCGAAAAGAGGGGACGAAAATGGAAGAATTTATGTTCTCTCTACCTGTTATTACAATAATAAATTGTTTATTTTCTGGAATTCCGAAATTTTCAAATTCTTCAATCACTCGAGTCAATCCCAATGCCGTATTCGTCGAACCTCCTGGTTGTTGCAGAGAAGGAATATCCGACATCAAGGCAGTCACGTTGCTTGATAATGGAATAGGTACCGCTACGTTTGTGCTAAAAACTGCCACTCCAAAACGTCTGTCAATGCCATTTAGTTCAAGAGAAGCCGGGAACATCTCTAAAGAGTTTCGGACTTTTTGGAAATCGGCTGGATCAATACTCCCGGATCCATCCACAAGAGCAATAACATCAAATCTCTGATCATCACATGAATCAGATTGTGCTGTAAACCAAGGACAATAAAAATACAAATTTGAAAATATTATAGACAGGCAACATAGTTTGCCAGGCAAATTTGCCTATAGTTGCCAAAATACTTCAAGGCCAAAGATTTTTGTTCAAAAAAAAATCCTTCAAGAACTAAACTCTACGGAGTGACTCCGCTGTCATAATTTACGTAGATCCCGTTTTTCTTTTAGCCCGCAATATTAAAATTTTAGAACACCTTGCATTAGATCGGTGAATTACTTAAATCAGTCTGTAGATCATTAACAGTATGACAACGGAAACTATTACAAAATAATAATAATCCCGGAACGACTTTTAAGAAACGTCAACCAACGATTTAATGTCAGCATTATCGCAGCAACGGTACTTGACAATGAAGACTTTGTATCGATTATCCAGTTTATCGTTAAAGTTTCACATCTTGCGGGCGTTCTAATCAAATTACATCTCAGCCACCTGATAGCCAAGGGAATTAGTTATATACATGGCACGTGAATAAATGTTTAAAAAGCTAATTCTAACATTTCGAAGCCAAATGAAAGATCTACAATAGTCCAATTAGCTTACGTATATTGCATCCTTGACGTTCTACTTTGTTGTTGGGAGAGCTACTGTAGAGTGGGCTGGGAATGTGTACACGCGACCTCCAGTGTTCGTCCAATCCTAATGACTAGAAATGTTTTTTCCGGGCCCTTTATCTTGCACCGCTGACTTGTGGCAACCACGCAGAAAAACACCGATGAACTTTCGTGGCCAACACTGGGATCGACAACATGGCATCCAACTCATTACTCACTGGGCCACCGCGACTCCCTTTTGGAATAGAGGGGGGTTGGGATGGCCTGGGTGAAATTTCTCTGGGTCCTCTGGTTTCTTCCCACTGCTAAAGATCCCTACGGGGGGTGGGGTAGTGGCCTGGAGTGCCGCGCTTCGACCTCTAGCTGGTAGTTCACCTCTGGCTTGCGGCTGTAGTGTCGATCTCTGGTGTGAACGTATGTGGCATGGAGATACGGGCGCCTTCTCAAGCTCGTGGGTTTCCTCCGGGCACTCCGGTTTCCTCCCACTGCTAAAGACCCCTACGCGCAAGCGAATTATTGAAATAAAATGAAACCATATGTTAGTCCCAAAATGACCTAGTTTGTGTCGAGTGGACGTTAAACCGCCTTTCTCTCTCCCTCTCCCTATTGGAATAGACAAATGATGCATACAAATATAAAATACTCTCTTATCAATCGGAAAATCCAGACGAACTTTCTCAGTCAATGCGGGAATTGAACCCGGGATCTCCCGGTTAGCGAGCCAGCGTCTTACTCACTTAGCCACCGCGGCTCCCTTTTTCAGGTAGCCATTAAATTATAAACGGCATAAATATAAAATTCTTACCGTGGGTGATTGAATATTGAGCTGCTACCAAAACCAGCAAAATGAGTTCCTTCATATTGACTGAAATTATTCACATGCTTCCAATTACTTGTAACCAGATATCGTATTGGTGGGGAGGTGGGCGTAATTAAAAATTCAGGATGATCTCCATCAAAGTGGGGTGTTTTTTTATAGGTCTGATTTGTTTTAAAGACAGACATATAATCAATTGAATCAAGTCCTCATGGCTTCACTGCTACCGAGGGATGCCGACATAGATGGATCAAATTTCAATTTATCATAACTTTGTAGATCCTGAACGGAACTGAACTATTTTTGGACTGGTGTTTCCAATATTTTACCTCAGTCTTTTCAGTAATAGATAGTAATGAGGTAGCGGAATACACTGGTCTGCTCTGATATAGCTAACGAAGACGTGCATACGCCATACAGTGTGCGATGGGGTAAATTGTACCCGGACTTTGGCATACGGCCTACTCTTACATCAATTTCCAACTGCCATAGGATCTTGTTCGTACACGCCTGTATACACAGGGCCTGGGTTTTTTGCCACACCTGAACGACTAAACGTTGTCCCTTGTCATAGTCCTTCTATCATGCCCCACTGACAAGGGAGAACCACGCCGGAAACCCCGAGGAAACTTCAAGGCCATCCTCTTGGTTAGCAGTGTTGGAATAGTCGTTGAACACAGGCTCAAAACCTCCAGTAAATAAGCGAAAAGCAAGGGCTGTTTGCATCGCCCGTACAGTCGAATAGTATTTTCTTTTTAAACGAAAATCTAGAGATTCTACCTACCACGATATGTATTCCTTTACAATCAGGCGCCCATCTGTAAAATTGGGTGTTAAGTCTGTTATTTATATGTATTCTGAACGCTGTAGTCAACTCAATTTCAGCTGCATAATTCATCGAATCGGGCTTCTCATTGGCTGCCAGTGACACTCCGGGTTCAAAAAGTGTCAGCCAATGGAAACTAGTATTTTTAATCTTCCGGATGAATTTCTCCACACCGATCGAAGATCAATATGGAAAAAAAAAACGTTTCATTTGCAAACATTCTTTGTTGAAAATTTTTCCCAGTAAATGTTTTTACATAAGAATGAAAATATTCAAACAGGTTTTATTGAATATAGCTGAATGACGTTATTAACCTTTAAAGTCACACATGAGTCACGACGCTTTCTACATGCGGGAAGTGCCGACGCAAATTTGGCCTACATTTTACCCGCCTTAAGCCGAACGTACACGATTCAACATTCACGAAACAACCATTGTTCCAATCATTTGTTTCCGCCATTCGCGGGATGAAATAACACCAACGAAAAAAAAAATGTTCCGAACAATTATTCGTGAAATCGAATGTGTTAGATGTTGAAAACGCTTTTAGTCGCCTGCGTTGAAATCGAACATTTGCGGAACAATTTATTTTCCACGCAGCACGAATCAGCGATCACTTACATATCACATGACCTTAGATTGCCATGTGCTATGTATGCCATTTTGGCACACGTGATTTATTTTTCGTCATTGGGCGGTAGTTATTGTTCGGACTAAAACATTCGTTCGTCTGCGTTCGAAAAGATTTATTGTGTATTTATGTGCATCGACATCAATGTTCCGTCGTCTGCGTTCGGCTTTAAAAGGTGTAACGAATCAATCGTCTTTTCAGCAACTGGTGCAAAATGATTTGCTCTAACTAGCGTCATCCATGTAAGTGTGTGCACATCCTTTAATTCGTTCACGTTATTCCTAGCTTGCTGGAGGTTGGGATGGCCTAGTGGTCTAGAGTGCCGCGCTTCGACCTCTAGCTGGCCGGCTGTGGTTTCGAGCCATGGTGTGAGCGTATGTGGCATGAAGATAGGGGCGCCTTCTCAACCTCCGGTTTCCTCCCACTGCTAAAGACCCCTACGCGCAAGCGAACTATTGAAATAAAATTAAAACCATATGTTAGTCCCGAAATGACCTAGTTTCTGTTGAGTGGACGTTAAACCCATTCCCCCCCCCCCCAAGCTTGCTATTCCCAGAGAGACTAAGTCATGTGCGCTAATTATTAAATTACATAATTATATTGAAGAATATAACTGTACTGTTCTCCGAATGTTTCGGGGCGCCCTTGACCCTGAAATAATAGACGCGTAGCTACTGGTTTCATGCCACCAGACTTGAATATTAGATAAGTCAATTTTTTAAACCTGAAATTATACTAATTTGCATATTAAAATAGCATTATGCAAGAGCAAAATCTGCTTTTTACAAGTCTTTCTTTAAGCCTGAGATGTTATCTAAATAATCAATTAGACATTAATTAACATATCCAGACCATAATAAACTCTTTATGTCAAGGCTAGCCTTCGATGTTGGCAGATTAAAATCGTATATGCCGCTTAATGGCGGTTGATAATTAAATCAATCAAGTGGATAATCGAGACTATGCTGTTTATATTAATGACTTGAGTAATGATGACCGAGGCTATGAATATTTCAAAAGCTTTTTTCTCGGCTATTAGTGAATCAATTTGACTGAAATTTTCAGCAAATTATCTTTACACTATCTAGTTTTTAACTATTATAGTGAGAACTGCCATCTCTTTATCTTATCTCCCATAATGTAACTTTAAGCAACTTGACCCCTTTCCACCAAATAAATTTTTGGTATGTTGTTTATTAAAGGAATATACTGAAATGTACCCCAGTAAAGTTAATTCTATTGAAATTTGTTTTGGGTCTCAATCTGATTAAAACAGATTTAATTTCGTTTCGTTATTTATAGTTCAAAATTTCGCTTTACTTGTCTCCACAACACTATGATCTAGACGAGTTGTTGTAGATGATGCGGGGAAGTAGCCCATGAAACATCAATGCTGATTGATAAATAAATGTCTGACGTCAAAAAACGCTCGTGACCCCCCCCCCCCCGACCACACACACACACACACCTCCCCGCTCCCTCACCCCCCCCCCCCCCCCCCCCCGACATCCACAGCCCCAAGGGTTCATGAAGTACACCTGTTTAAACCATATATCCGAAGCTTCAGATATAACTAAGTAACTCCTTTACCTGATCATTTCATTGCAATATAGTTTTATGGAAATGTAGCTTCCGTTGAATAGGACAACACAAAATGGTTACCACAATATTTAACACAATTGTTAACATAAAAATGCACTTTTGTTTTAAACAATATTTTAGTCAGAAATTGAAAGGGATTGAGGAACAGGCATAGCCTATATGACCTCTCTCCTAAATACAAGAATTAATATGGATATGTAAAAGAAGTAAGTGAGTAAACAACAAAACAATAAAATGAATACTTAATCAACAACATTTTATATATACATATTTACACATTGGCTACGCAGTTGTTCATGTTCGCATTTTGGTCGATATACATTGTAGATGCTATACTGATCTTAAAACCTTCTACTCATGTCAAAAAACACGTGGACCCTTTCAAAAATGGTTAACGAAATATCACTGCTGCTTGCACCGTATAACAAATTATGTGTATTGATAAAATTCGGTGGTAAAAGATTTATAGATATTTTTCGTGCATCAGAATGCACTTTTATTCGGTATAAATATAAATACTAATGGGGGGTCGACACTACATGGCCTTTATTTAAACTGAATACTAATCTAAATATGATTAATGGCAGGTCGACACTGTAAGGCCTTATTTAAACTGAATAACAAACTAAACATGACTAATGATTTAACCTGAAATAGGTTAGATATTAATGTTCACCCTGTGGACCAGGAAGGTAATATCCATATTGCTGCATGTCACGAAGGACTATTCATGCCAAATAAAAACAATATTATTCCGTTTGAACGAATTGATTATCTCGTTCAAACGACAATCTAACCCGTTCAAACTGAATAATATTTTGGCACTAATGGACCTTCATGGATGTTGAGCTGACGGGGAAATGTTGAATCAGAGAGAGAGAGAGAGAAATGGGGTTTAACGTCCACTCGACACAAACTAGGTCATTTCGGGACTATCATATGGTTTAATTTTATTTCAATAATTCGCTTGCGCGTAGGGGTCTTTAGCAGTGGGTGGAAACCGGAGTGCCCGGAGGAAACCCACGAGGTTGAGAAGGCGCCCCTATCTCCATGCCACATACGCTCACACCAGGGCGAAATGTTGAATCAAGGAGCGCAAGAAATGAAATGAAATAGGGTTTAACGTCCTACTCTTCTGCACCTAACCTGGGCTAATTGAAGACGGGCATACGCCATACAGTGTGCAATGAGGGGAATTTTGCCCGGGCAGCGGCGCTACGGTCTATTCTCCTATCGAATTCCAACTGCCAAGGGATCTTTTACGTTCACGCCAAGGTGTACACGGGACCTCGGCGTTTCGTCCCATCGGAACGACTAGACCACCGTCATTGTCAGGCCCTCCGCCCTGCATCACTGACAAGGGAAAAACCACGCCGCAAAATCTGGATGAACTGTCAAGGCCAATGCAGGGATCGAACACCCGACCCACAGGCGAGCTACGATTTACTCTTATATCGAATTGCAACTGCCAACAGTGTTCCTACGTGCACGTCAATGTGTACACGAGACATCGGTTTTTCGTCCCATCCGAACGTCCAGACAGCAGTCCTTGTCAAGCCCTCCGTCCTGCATGACTTACAATGGGAAACCTTGCCAAAATGTGAAACCAAGCCGGAAAATCTGGATGAACTTTCTCCGCCAATACAGGGATCAAACACCCGACCTCCAAGCTAGCGGGGTTTTTTTATTGATCATATTTTACTTTGGTTCTTTCATGCTCTCATACCCGGTCCAGGGACAGACTGGGAATAAGCCTGGTCGATTGCGAGGGGGATGGAGGTGGGAAGGGGGTAGAGAGGCTAATGTTTGTAGGCCATTTGTACTATTGAATATACGTACATGTATCGTTTGATGAATTTGTCAGATATTCAAACTCTAAATTTGTATGTACACTAGAAATATCAGAATCTATTCTAGAAAGCACGGTTTACAATGAAATTCTGACCCTTTGAGCTCTCCAATCTAACTGGAGTTCTGACCCCTCCTATGCACACGGCACCCACTCCAGCCTTGGCCCTATTTTCTGAATGAAAATATATCCGCGTCGTAGAGGGGGGTTGGGTGGCCGAACAGTTAACAAGTGCGCATTATGTCATAAGAGTTGTCATTAAGTGACGAGGCTTTGATACTCCTCATGCACGTGACAATGGGTAGTCGAGATTTCCTCCGGATCACCCCCCCTCTCCCCCTACTGCTAAAGACTCCTAGTTTGCTAGTTTGTGGCGAGTGGACGATTAACCCCATCTCTCTCTGTCTCTCCCTCTTTCTCTCTCCCGCCCCCTCCGGTTTCCTACCACACTGCTAAAGACCCCCTACACGCAAGTGAATTATTGAAATATAATAAAACCATATGTTAGTCCCCAAGTGACCTGGTATGTGGCGAGTGGACGATTAACCCATCTCTCTCTCTCTCTCTCTCTTATCTCTCTTTCTCCCTCTCTCCAAGTTGCAGGAAGTATACCCGGTTAAACCCCATTTTATTTCATTTCTTTGTAGAAGACATTTCAATGCCCTAAACTACACTGGGGAAAGATAGGAAATACATCGACGCCCGTATAGTACTTTGTTGTATTTATTAACAAAATGTAGGAAAGTACAAAACATATGCAAACAAAATAAATTGAAAAGTGATGAATGTATGGAACTATTTCTGGATACCTCATCTTTATGAATTATGGGTTACTAGTATGTCCGCCGGGGGCGCGGGTGGTGGTAGACGGGGGATCGTCGCAGATGGTTATTATAACCTGTGAAATACAATATAAAAAACATTTCAAACACTTCAATAAGATTGAATACAAATATAAATTACATTGTTAGCTAATGAATCAGCTGAGTCAACGAAGATCGTGTGCTACAGGGGTGGGATACAAATATAAATTACATTGTTAGCTAATGAATCAGCTGAGTCAACGAAGATCGTGTGCTACAGGGGTGGGAAAGGGGAGATTTGGTCCGGCAGAGGTGTTTCCAAGTAATCAACACTTCATTAAATTTCAACTGACAAGAGTAATTTTATGAACATGCCAGTGAATGGATGTGTTTCAGTCCACGGGAGTCATGGTGATTCGGCAAGATAGACACCGAGCCCCGAAACTTCATACAGATTTTGTTCAGCCCACCCCCCTCCTCCTTTGTCAGTGGTGCAGAACGGAAGAACGGAGTGCAGAGCGTCTAGTCATTTGGATAAGACGAAACCAACGAAGCAGGGGCGGATCCAGAGGGGAGAGGGGGGTCCCCACCCTGCTCATAGCTACATAAAAAAATTAATGCCTTGCACCAATGAAATTAACTCAGAGTGTGATCCTACACCATTATAAAAATGATTTCTCTCTTTAAAAAGCTCAATTTGTATGTATGCCTATATGCCTATGAAATTTAGAGACGATGATGGCAGATTTCCTTAACAGGTACCTGGCAAACCCCCTCCTGCAAAAATTCCTGGATCCGCTCCTGCGAAGTCCCACCTACACGTTGGCGTGCACGTAAATCAACCACCGACAGTTGGAATTCAAGTGATCTTGGGGCAAAATGTCCCTCATAACACTGTATGGCCTAAATCCCTCTTCATTAGCCCAGTCGGGGCAGAATAGTAGAACGTCAAATCCCCATTTTATTTTATTAATTACGAGTACAGAGTGGTGTGAGCGTATGTGGCATGGAGATAGGGACGCCTTCTCAACCTCGTGGGTTTCCTCCGGGCACTCCGGTATCCTCCCACTGCTAAAGACCCCTACGCGCAAGCGAATTATTGAAATAAAAGGAAACGATATGTTAGTCCCAAAAATGACCGAGTTTGTGTCGAGTGGACGTTAAACCCCATTTCTCTCTCTCTCCCGACTGGGGTATTTTATTAAGGATGCATTCATTATACAAGGGCTAAAACTGCCTATTGCTGACCTTTCTTAAAAAAAAATATTAATTGGTCATTAATTAACATATACAAACCATAATCAAATCTCGATGTCAACGCTAACCTACGATATTCATTGAATCCGATTTGCTGCTCAACTTTCATACATAATTTAATCATGAAATGGATAATCGAGACTATGTAATGATGATCGAGGCTAGACCGAAAATTCAATCGCTAAAATCTCGGTTCAGTGTGGATCAATCTGATGGTGTGTGTGCATGTGCGTGTCATAATATGATTTTCTAATAATAAAGACAAACTTACGTAATCGACCCATCCACGGAATTTCAGGTAACCTTCTCCGTGTCCGACTTGGAATGCACACATGGTTACTTCTAAATTACCTGTAAAAGACATTGTGTATATAAAATATATCAGATATTTAAAATGATAGGTGCGTAAATCAAAATACAATGTCCATTGGACGGATTCGGACTTGTACCACGTAACAATGGCGCCAGGTGCTCTGAATAGCGTGGAAACCAACGTATAACACAAATGAGTTGGCTAGCTATATGAATACGTCACATATCTAGTGATATAGGGTGTTCGAGAATGACTGGCCATGTTCTTCTTTCGAGTTGTCCGTTTGCCACCCTGGAACGTACCGAGCAAACAGAACCGTAATCGAATGACGTAGAATTCCGTCCTCTGACAGTTATGTCAGTCCCGAGGCCGAAAGTGGTGTAATTACAATCGTGACGTAATGCAACACACCAAATATGTTTAAGTCGACGCTGTAGTCCAAAATCGTTTATTTTGGGATTCCTTTCCGGAATTTTAGCTCTGTGAAGAGGTTCCAGGGTAAGCATTTTTTTCCGTCCACCGGAGCCAGGTCTTATGACGTCATATGAGGATTGTGGGTTAGGATAAGGGTTAGGATAAGGGCTGTGGCCTGCAGATTTCGTCACAGTCTCGAGATGTAGACAGGGCTAGCCCTAACCCTAACCCTGGGCCAAACCTAACCCTTATCCTAACCCACAATCCACATATGACGTCATAGGACCAGGCTCTGGTGGACGGTAAAAAACGTTTACCAGGTTCCAGCGTCTGTGTGCATGACATCAACCACTTCCTGCGGTTATCCTTTATCGATGTTTTGTCCTGGACATGAGTGGCTACTCTATAGACGAGAACTACCAGCTGTGATAGATACGGCAATTAACAGAAACATACGAGAACAGGAAGTTACCATCAGGAAACAATCATCAAAGAACTTCGGATTTCATTTTGAATTAATGTACAAATTGATTCGGGGATCACGTGGCTAAGTGGGTAAGACGTGGCTCGCTAGCCCGGAGGTCGGGTGTTCGATCCCTACATTGGCTAAGAAACTTCATCTAGATTTTCCGGCATGGCTTCTCCTTGTCAATGATGCAGAACGGAGGGCGTGACAGCTGTGTAGTCGTTCGGATGGTACACATTGGTGTACACATTGGTGTGCAGTTGGAATTCGATATAAGAGTAGGCCGTAGCGCCGCTGCCGGACAAATTTCCCTCATAGCACAGTGTATGGCGTATGCCCGTCTTCCATTAGCCCGGGTCAGGTGCAGAAGAGTAGGACATTAAACCCTATTTCATTACAAATTGATTCTGCGTTAAACTGCCGGTTGCAAAGTAGTCCCTGTGATATCTGTGCAACACACGTCCGCCACGTGTTTGTTGCATTGAACACGGACGTAAATCTGCGCAAAACAAAGTTATTTTCTCAGTGACGTTCTGGCAGTCAATTGTTTTGCGGGTCTTTTTTGTTGCAGTATAGTGTATTCCTCATCCTTTACTCCGTGTTCAGTGAACGCGTTTTACCGACGTTTCCGCGTGCGTCTCGCCAGTTCCACGAAAACGCATCCAGGGAAAGTGTGCTTTTAAGTGAAATGTAATTGATGAAACTACCTACCAAAGAAAGGCTCAGAAAGATCAGTGTCGCCAATTTCACCAGTGAACGTATTAGACTTGATTTGATATTTCACCTCTCGCCATTCGCTCTGTAATTACAAAATCGAATAAATTAATTAGAGTATCTACACATTGGTCCAAAATGATTGAAAAAAGGTATCTACAATGTATATTTCACTACTCGATACAAACCAGCACAATGTTTCAATTCTATTTCAATAATTCGATTGCACGTAGGGGGCTTTAGCTGTAAGAGGCATCATACGAGGTAGACAGGCCACCCTACTCCTTGTCACGTACAACCGGGTAATCGAAACCACGCTACTTGACTCAATGACAGACCTTATGTTACAGCGCGCACGGATTTAACCAGTCGGCGATCCAAATCCTTTTTTATACTTACAGGTGAGGCAACAGTCAATTCCTGTTTTGCTCTGAGGGGAGATTTCGCCACGAATTGAGTATCGGAGCCATTTGCAACAATAGCAACGGTTGAGACCTCATTACAATCACCATTAGCAACGACGGCTTGTTGAAACGTAGTGCTGGGAACTTCCGGCTTGTATCTCGTGTAGATGGTAATGCGTTTCCGGAAATCAGCATTGGCCAGGCGAAGTATCTTGACGCTGCTGTTACCATTAAAATAGGCCACACCGTCCTCAATGATAGCACCATAGTTATCATACTCCCCAGGCTCTGGTCCTTCAAAATTGATGTGGACAATCGGCTTACAAGCTGAAAGTATATTAAAGACGAAATAGATTGAATGTGTTTCATCTGCGGCATTATTTGCATTTAATGGTGGACTGACGTGTCCGCCACGGGTGATTAACAGGTGCTGTTACGCGACAATGGGTTAGGGCAAAGGAGAACTATATTAGCTGTGGATTACACGGCACAATAACCGCTGACTTGTGAATGTATGCCAATTCATATCTACTAACCAAAACCATGTTCATGTTTAAAATATGGAAAACCGAGGTCCCGTGTACACACTTGCAGTAGGCATTCGATATAAGAGTAGGCCGTAGTGCCGCTAGCCTTGCCTTATTTCCTTCACAGCAAACCGTATGGCTTATGCCCGTCTACATTAGCCCAGTTTAGGAGCACAAAAGTAGCACGCTAAACCCCCTTTCATTTCATTTCAATTCATGTTGAAATCAGCCTATTAGATAAGGAAGGGAGATAATCAAAATTAAATATTAAACTTGTAAGCCCCCCCACCACACCTTTTCTTAAAATTATGTACATAAAAATTAAACGCTGCATTTTATTAATGTTATTTTTTGAGCCATTCATAGCCTAGAATATGTGTATAAATTCAATGTACTTTATTTAATTAATAAACAGTTTGCAAATAAAAGAAAGGCGATGACTCGCGAGCCTGGAGGTCACATTTTCGATCCCTGCTTTCGCCGAGAAAATTCATGGACAGCTGTATGTCTAGTCGTTCAATTAGGACAAAAACCGAGGCCCCGTGTACACATTGGCGTACACGTGAAAGATCCCTTCACAGATGGTATTCAATATAAGAGTTGGCCACAGTACTGCTGCCCAGACAAAATTCCTCTCATAGTACGTCTCATTGGCCAATTAGCAGACTAATAGGATGTTAAACTCATTTCATTTCATTTTCTACTTCTGACAACTAATTGCATAACATGCGTCACACAAACAATTCTTCCTCAAACGTGGTAGCCTGATATATTTTCAATTGCCCTCGTCGCATTAATTGTATGGTCCATTCATTTCTTTTTTTTTACCACGTAACGACAATTGATGTCGGGTGTTCCAGGAAGAATAAATATAAACAACTGACCTACTGGGCACGATGATGCATCAGCCAGTATACAACCACACGCATCTTGCGAATAAATGGTACCGGGAGCACATGGTTGCTTGTATACCTGTCCACTGGCTCTCTGGTTATAGTGGCATTCGTCGTTCGGGATGGCTTCCAGCTCACAGATGTCTGAATCAATAGGAAAACACAATATGAGTAACGAATTCGGCAACGTTTAAAGATAGGATAAACATACGAGAGGGAGAGAGAGATGGAAAGAGAGAGAGGGGGGGGTAACGTCAACACAACACATGGATTGTCATTTCGTGACTAACATCTGCTGCAATTTGTTGTTAATAATTTACTTGAGCGTAGGAGTACTGTATTTAGCTGTGGGGGAAATCCGGAGGATTGGTAGGGACCCTGCTCCTTGCTCTATGACATCCAATCGAGGCTGGGTGATTCAATGACAAACCTGTTGATCTAAAGCGTGTGAGTTAGACTGGTCGTGGTATATACGAAGGGTACTGATTACAAGATACAGGCGAAGGTTCCATTTTCCAGAGAATGTCGTGGACACCCGAAGGGTGATATTGACAGGGATTGAAGATTACTGATTCCGGAGAATGCCAAGAACTCCTGACAGCTGATTGGCGGGGATTGGGGATTACTTATTGCGTAGAATGCCGAGGGCTCCCGGCGGTTGATACAGGGAAGGATTGGGGATTACTTATTCCGTAGAATGCCGAGGACTCCCGACGGCGGATAAAGGCTAAGATTACTTGTAAATGAGATTTAACCTATTCGTGAAAATGTCAAGGCCTCCCGGCTGGTGATATGGGCGAAGATTACATTATCCGGAGAATGCCGAGGTCTTCCGACAGATGATGATGGTAAATGTTACTTACTGGTATTATTTGGTTTGCAGTCTGGATCGTCAACACAGGCAAGGGTAGCAGCATCGAATGATTTCCCCTCTGGACATGTTCGGGGTGTTGATACTTGATCAATGCATTGATAATATTCAGAACAATTTCCAGTTGTTTTGTAGGCCGAGGGTGCTCCAGGTGCCGCACATGGATCTGTCAAATAAGATAGATATATAGTCAGTTAGAGAGAGAGAAAGAGAGAGAGAGGGTGAATAGAGAGAGGGGGACAGGGGGTATGTGTGTAGTAGAGCGGTTAAGTAGAAATGATATGAAATGGATTTGTTCGTCGTACTGGATGGCGACCAAGGAATGATTTCAAATTGTACAAGTTGTAGGTAAAGGATGAAACTTGGCATAGGGAAACTATATAACTTTAATACATACAGATTATTAAAAATAGACTTTAAAAAAGACTCATCCTGACATCTTGTATAACCAAATGTTCACCAAAATAATCTATTTGTTCAAGTCGTCAATTCCAGTATCCGAGAAACAACTCACCTTGATCCTACTAGCAACACATGGCCTCTTTTACAATTGTCCATTGGCTGTAGGATCATATGCTATTGGTGACTCGAACCCCCCTCCCCGACCCCTCCCTGACCCCTCCCACACCCCCAATAAGTGAATACCACAACTTACCTTTACTACATTGCAGACTGCTAATGTGGTTACAGGTCAGTATAGACCTGTCCCAGAAAGTTCCAAATCCACAAATCCTGTGGGTATAAGCCCGTAAGCCCCCTGATTCTGTAAACTGACATTGTACGTACGTCTCACATGTATCTCCTGGCAGATATCCGATACCATTTCTCATGACACATCCGAAACATGGTCCAGGTTCCTCAAATATGTCTTCTGTTAAAAACAATAATCAAATATTACAGTACCACAGGTTTGTATCCCGCGGAATATATACAAGAAAGACCCAAAAGATCAACTAGGCCTTGTTCCCTGACAGACTCTCTAAATGCATCACCAACAACTGAAAACTGTGACGAACGTTCAAATAGAGAGAGAGAGAGGGAGAGAAAGAGAGAGAGAAAGAGAGAGGGGGGTAACATCCACTCGATACACTAGGTAATTTCGGGACTAATTTATGGTTTTTAATTTTATTTCAATAATTCGCTTGCGCGTAGGAGGAAACCGGAGGGCCCGGAGAAAACCTATGAGGTTGGATAGGCGACCCTACTTCTTGTCACGTACAACTGGTGAATCGAAACATGCCAGTTAACACAATGACAGACTTTATAATACAGTGCGCACACGCTTACCATTTAGCCATCCACCCCCCAGCTCCAAACACATGGACAAGATACACAAACACATGGACGAGATACTTAAACACTTACACAAGACAAACACACGGACGAGATACTTAAACACTTACACAAGATAAACATAGGGACAGGACACAAGCACTCACACAAGGCAAAGACATGGACAGGACACATAGACACTTACACAAGACAAACATGGCGACAAGAGATATAAACACTTACACACAAATACGGTGACAGGACACACAGACACTTACACAAGACATGGACAGGGCACATAGACACTTACCCAAGAACAGTTCAGGGACACTTAAGAAAGTAATACTTACGTTGAGCGAATGAATGGTGTGCAACAACACACACCAAGAAAACCAGTACTATCTGATTCATATTGTTTGTAGCCGTACTGTAAAAAAATAAGACAGAGATAGATTGGGTTAAATATCCAATCGCTACAAGCAATGTAATTTAAGGATAAATAATAAGACAGAGAGAGAGAAATGGGGTTAAATATCCACTCGCTACACAGGCGCGGATCCAGGATTTCTTGCAGGGGGGGGGGTCTAGGTTTGATAATTGCTTAACTAATTGCGCTCAACCGTTTAAAGGGGGTCTTGGGGCCCTCCCCCATAAGAATTTGGTAAATTAGATTCAATGTGGTTCATTCTGACGTATTTTCGGAAGGTAAATTCCAAAATTACAGGTCTAAATCGCCAATAAAATCGCATAAAAAAATTTCAAGTCTGAGCAGGGGTGGGGGGGGGCCCTCGATCCGCGCCTGCTACAAGCAATGTAATTTAAGGATAAATATATGGTCCAGTCTTTTATTTCAATAATCCACTTGCAGGTATGCGTCCTTAGCACTTGGGGTAGGAGCGGGGCCTGGTGGGAAGCGCGAGATTGGAAGGTGACCCTACACCTTAACACGTGCAAGTAGGAAATCGAAGCCACGCACGTTTAAGACAATTCAGCCATAGAACCCGCGGCCTGTAAATAATTACACCCTCAAACATGCACATCCTTTTATTTCAACGAATCATGCGTCCACACAAGACTCGGTATTTCCTACCATCGTACCATATAAACAACTTTATGTTATTCGTATTGAAATCCTCAAGAAAAATGCAATTCGCCCTAAATAAGTCAATTCAAGCCATCCGCCAGCCATATTTTGAATTAACACTTCAAGATTGTTATTGTGATTATAAATAATTCATAATTGGAATATTTTGTATTCAGTGAAGATATCTGACAATATTTTCATCTTTACATTAACGGTTTATAATATTATTATGTTTTTATTAATGCTATATCAATCCATATTTTTTTTATTAACATTATATTTTTATTAACGCTACATATTTTCATTATATATTATATTTTCATTAACGCTACCTAAATTCATGTTTTCATCAAAATTGTGTATTATATATTTTCATTAACGTTATGTATTATATATTCTTATTAACGCTATATAATATGTTTTTATTAATGCTATATCAATCCATATTTCTATTTACATTATATTTTTATTAACGCTGCATATTTTCATTATATATTATATTTTCATTAACGCTACATAAATCATGTTTTCATTAAAATTATATAAACTCCCATGTCATTACCGTGATATAATTCATGTTTTACTAAATGTTATGATAAATAAATTCATATTTTCATTAGAATAAGTACACACGACTCCTTATAATTTCAGAATATTTTACTAAATGAAATAAAACCAAGTACGAACAATCCAAATCATTAGTCAAAATTCGAAGTCCTAAAAAAACGTCGAGGCAAAATAGTGTAATCGGCAAATGGACTGTTCATCGTGTACAAAATACACGACAAACAGTGGTAACAGGTGTCTAGAAGAGTATTCAATTTTATATTTACTCGTATTTGGTAGTAATACATTTTAAGTATTCTTCAAAATATTATAAAAATTCATACTTGACTTTAAATATTACAGTAATCTACTGCACAGTAAGAAAGGGATTGCGATAAAGACAAGTGACGCCCCCCCCCCCACCCAAATCCCCAACCCCACGACTAAGGGAACATGATAGTATATGTATGTTTTAAACACAAATGAGCCCACCTAATGGTGATGACTGGTGTTCAACACAACAGTACGTGACGCACAGTCTTAGGAAATTAAATGATGACCCTGCACCGACTGTATTCAAATTAAATGTGGCTTAAAGTCCTAGGGCTAATGAGGACGGGCATTCGCCATACATTGTGCTTCGATAGAACTTTAGACTAAGCAGCAGCGCTACAGCCTACTCTTATATATCGAATTCCAACAGCCAAGGGATCTTTAACATGCATGCCAATGTGCACACGGGACTTCGTTTTTTCGCCCCTTACAAGGGCCCATGTCCTGCACCACAGACAAGGGGAACCACGTCAGAAAATCCCGAAGACCTTTCTCTGTCAAGGCAGGGGTCGAACAAGGGACCTGTAGGCTACTCACGTAGCCCCGTGACTAAAGGGGGAGGCGGTAAAAAGAAATGCCCCCTCCCCTCCGACCACACCGCCTAGTTCTTCAAGCAAGTGCTGATGGTAAACATATCGTATAATACTAAACTTACCGATCTAACCAGATTTGATCGTGCAATTCTTCACGTCCTACCGCTAAATGATGCTTAGTCCAATGTGCTTCTATTTATATGCAGTCTGAATTGAATAAAGAAAACGTTAACGCTCCCCTTTTTATGACTAAACCTCCCGCGTGACCCTTTTTTCGATCTTTCTCGAACTTTCTATAGAACAAGATCAAGGTAGTTCAATTTATAGAAAACGGATCACATTAAATTGATAAACAGATGACGGATATGTACTGTTTGCCTCGCAATAAATCCTGATCAATATTCCAGATTAAGACTGACTTTGAATGATAATAATAGTAAGGATAAACCTGTCTTTTTGAGGTTTTGAGGAGCAGGGTGGCCAAATGGTTAACGCGTGCACTTTAGGTTATAACATATGTCATTGAGTCAAGTGGCGTGGTTTCGATTCTCCCGGTGTACGTGTGACAAGAAGTTGGGTCGCCCATCACTCCTCGTGGGTTTTTCTCTTAACCCTTGTGGGTGCACGTGGTGAGAATCACATAGCAGGTAACAAGGGGTCCGTATGGACCCCAGTTGTAATTCAAAGTTTTTACGTACATATGTATTTGAATTTAAAAGCAGCGGTTAAGTTTTTATTTGTATTTATATTTGACAACTGAAAAACAACTAAATTATTATACAAAAACATTTTAGTGACATTTTGAACTGATTTAATAATACTCACAAAATTGCTACTTTGTGTACTATGTTATAAAGAGGTTAAATGGCGATTCACGCTTGATACAAAAACCATAGAATTTTTGGAATTCGTCATTTAATTTTGGGTATTTGTAACATGCAGATGTTTAAAGAGAGAATAGTCTGGCATACGCAATATGGTATCAGGCAGCAAACACATTAGCAAAATTCCTACTGCGAGTTGTAAGTTTGGGGTCCGATTGGACCCCTTGTTCCCTTCAAACGTTGGACCTGTTTGGCATGTAACATAATTCTTCATGTGGGAAGCAGATGAATACCGATCTATTCGCCATGTTTAAAAATATATTGGAGACAAAGTTACTAAATTTCAGAAAGCAGTGCCCAGTAATTATTACAAAACACTATAAAACAAGTGCATGGGGTCCACGGAGACCCCACGTGCACCGCTGGCTTCATCACCCTGATGGTCCCTTTTCCCAAGAGATATATTGAAATAAAATCTAACCATATGTTAGTCCCGAAATGTGTTTTGCAGACATTCAACTCATCCCTCTCTCTCCATCTCTCCCCACTCCCTGTCTCTCTCTCTCTCTCTCTGAAGTTACCCGGGTATTTTTTTTAATTAGGTCGTAAATGAGGCCTGGCAACGAGATTTGTACTCGCATCGTTTGGCGTACCCGTAAAAGATACCTGGAGGCGGAAAGGACGCTGCCGTCGCAACCTATATGTCATTGTACAGTGTTTAGTCCGTCTTTATTCGCGAGAATGGAGTAAAAATTCGGGGAGGGGGGGGGCAGTGATCACATCGTTAAATGACCTTAAAATAGCCAGACCGTTTTTATTTGGGTAAAAACTAAAACAATTTCTGAGTAAATTCTTAACGTAAGTCTGGGAATGCTTTGTAAATTCGGGGCCAGATTCAATACAAATACCATTGAACAGGAAATGGAGGAGCGTGACTAAATATTAAGGTCATCTGCAGATTTCGTAAACCAGGGTTAGGGCATGTGATTGTTGACGAGATTATAGTTTAGGGCTGTGGTTCAGATTAAGGATACAAACGGAGAAGAGTCCCGCATGCAGCCATTGAATCCCACCCAATCAAAAATTACTTTAGTTACTGACAGGGCCTCCATATTTGGTTTACTATTCACTATTTTTATTGGCTTCTTGACCTACAATAAATTCAGAAGGGTAATCCCCTCTTTCTTCTCTCTTACAGTAGTTGCTTTTGAATAAATATATCAGAGGTCGGTGGGTCCGTTTTACTAAATTACCAATGCTTAAAATACGTCTTTTTATATGAAATGAAATGGGGTTTACTGTCTTACTCCGAACTGTGCTAATGAAGACGGGCATACCCCAAACAGTGTGCTAGACGGGAAACTTGACCTGGACTACTCTTCTATCAAATTCCAACTGTCAAATGATATGTTTCGTGATTGAAAGAGTGGCTTATAACAAATAATATGATAATAAAGGGATGGTTATCATAAAACTTCCTTTGGGAGAGAGAGAGAGAGAGAGAAATGGGGTTTAACGTCCACTCAACACAAACTAGGTCATTTCGGGACTAACATGTGGTTTTAATTTTATTTCAATAATTCGCTTGCGCGTAGGGGTCTTTAGCAGTGGGAGGAAACCGGAGTGCCCGGAGGAAACCCATGAGGTTGAGAAGGCGCCCCTATCTTCATGCCACATACGCTCACACCAGGGCTCGAAACCACAGCCGCAAGCCAGAGGTGACCGGCCAGCTAGAGGTCGAAGCGCGGCACTCTAGTCCACTAGGCCATCCCAACCCCCCTCCTTTGGGAGAGAGAGAGGGGAATGAAAGAAAAAGAAAAGGGGCTTACCGTCCTGTTATTCCACTCCGACTGGGCTAATGAAGGCGGTCAAACGCCATACAGTGTGCTATGAGGGAAACTTTTGCTCGGACAGCCGCGCCACGACCTACTCTAATATCGAATTCTAACTGTCATGGGATCTTTTACGTGCACTTCAATGTTTACACCGCGACCTCGGATTTCCGTTCCATCCGAACGACTAGACTGCTGTTGTACACAAGAGAAAGCCACGCCCAAGACGGGCTAATGACGACGGAGGCCGAGAATGTTTCGGCGCTCTAAAAAACAAAATTTGTTCGTTTAAGCTACACGTTAAGCCCTGAAACAAATTGAAACATCAAAATAATCAACTGAAAACAGTCCATCGAAAATTAAAAACATTTCGTAGTATTGCCGGAAATTGTTTCATCACTGGGCTTAAACATATAAGTAATTTAAAGTTGTCTTTCCAGTGCCAACGCGGTCCATAAACGCTCCAGTGGGTAATACGTTGGCTTGTTAACCTGGAGAGAGAGAGAGAGAGAGAGAGAGAGAGAGAAATGGGGTTTAACGTCCACTCAACACAAAAAAGGTCATTTCGGGACTAACATATGGTTTAATTTTATTTCAACAATTCGCTTGCGCGTAGGGGTCTTTAGCTGTGGGAGGAAACCGGAGTGCCCGGAGGAAACCCGCGAGGTTGAGAAAGCGACCCTATCTCCACGCCACATACGCTCACATCAGGGCCCGAAACCACAGCCGCAAGCCAGAGGTGACAAGCTATAGGTCGAAGCGCGGCACTCTAGACCACTAGGCCATCCCAACCCCCCTGTTAACCTTATTGTACTTAATGGATGTATTTTAGTTAGTGCAAGCGTGTTCAATATTACTATGTATCCCGGATGTTATTTTACACCTGATCTGTACTATATTCACTTTCTTTTTATGTCGTAATAGTAATTTGCATATTCATTGTCATGGTCTACCCGATTGACCCTAATTTCCAAATTTAGATTATGTACGTAGTTTCACCAACCTGTTTATCCGGACGTAAAAAACATATTTACGAACAGTTGCGATGACTAACATCATGCACGGTTTCTTAGAAATTTCCCATTCCCTATTCATACTAATGCGCGTACGGCGTCGCGTTCAGTCAAATTGTTGTATTCAAAACATTCATATTCTTTGACGACGCAATGAACCAGAAAAATTTGTCGTCATTTATTACAAGTTAACCCTGTAATGTTGAATTTATGTAAAAATCCAACATGCCCGAATAAAACGCCAGTTGCACTGTTCTCGGTGGTTTTCCGCGTGAACAAACAATCGGTGTGTTCGCGCAGTGTGTGAGA
This sequence comes from Patella depressa, assembly GCA_948474765.1. Lineage (NCBI taxonomy): Eukaryota > Metazoa > Mollusca > Gastropoda > Patellidae > Patella > Patella depressa. Next base: position 3,062,468 of record OX419720.1, read on the forward strand.
GGGGAAATGGGGTTTAAGGTCCAATCTAACACGGGGGGGGGGGGTCGTTTATTATGACATCTGACATTGTGAGAAGCGCGTCAATGTTCAGTCATCTTCAATAGAAGGCTTGATCTCGCCTTTACTACATACATCTTATCAAGCCCTTCACGTAATAGCCCGCATATTTCGCCACTAAGTTTGATTGGGTAACAAGCCCAGCTTGGGGGCCTATCGGATTCCTTCGTTAAAAATATCGGAGAATTATCGGAACACATGCATAGCAAAGAGATTTGCCACTACCGGTTTTCGTGCAAATAAACACATCTTTAATTTCTAAAACTGCTTCAATGGCTTTTTGTATTTGGTTTTCCGTGAGTTTCTCAATTGAAAAAACTTTCAACGGCTGTAAACTTGTCTGTTTCTTTTTCTATATAGGCCGCCATGTGTGTTTACAGTCTGTTATGTGCCACGACCTCTGATTGGACAATGCTCATTAGTCACGTGTAAACACAACGGGCGTAAAAGTTCGGGAATTGCTGAGTATTGAAGCAACGGTTAGATGTTTGAAAAACTCGCGGACGTTGCTTAAGGAACATGAAACGACATGGAAACCACCGGATGTTCCCACAGATTGGTCAAGAAACATCCTTTGCTAAAAGATGGCCATCATATTATATAAAAAGGCCGACGTGGCGTTTGACCAGGCTAGGTGGGACTGGGGTCGGAGGTGGGGGCGTTTAATCCATTTGCTGGATGAAAGCAGGTTTTTACGCCTTGAAATGACAGGACGCATTAGTGTGTGGAGGCACAGAATCATGGTTTATACATCCAGGAAGACCAACACAACTGTTCCGTATGTTGGAGGATCAGTCATAGAAACGCTAATTGTTTAGCACGATTTCCGGTCGGACATCTGCACCGTCCCAGTTACCGACTTTAGTAATGATGACCGAGACTAAGCGGAAATTTCAATCGCTTAGTTCTAAGCTAATAGTGGACCAATTTGTCTGAAATTTGCAGCAAATTGACTCTACATTATATAGTTATCTATATTCGCCCATAATGTATCTTTAAAAACTCTTTTCGCGCCTACGACGCCTCATTCTATCATGTCATTATTCTTCACTTCCCCTGTCTTACACAATCTCTCCAACCTCGTGGGTTTTATCCGAGTCCTCTGGTTACCTCCACTGCTAAAGACCCCTACGCCAAGCCAATCTCATTGTGCGCAAGCGAATTATTGAAATAAAATTAAACCATATGTTAGTACCGAAATGACCCAGTTTGTGTCGAGTGGACGTTAAACACCATCTCTGTCTTATACAATCTCATCACCATCATATTGACAATTACACTGGGTTGCCCTGTTAGTAGTACCGCTAGTAAGTCGGGCGACAGACTCTACAATTGTTATTTCTACTCTCACAAAACAGTTGAAATCGACGGATGGGCCTCAAGATTCTGTCCCATTTCTTATCCTCTCGTTAACGAGAATTTGATCATTTGTCATAGCATTGACTAAAACTTATCAGACCCAGTCCCCACAAATTAAAAGGCGGCCAGTTACATATCTAAAATAATTTCGCGTCTGAGCCGCTAGATTCTATTATGACATCATTATTTCACGGTTATAGTGAACTTCCCAGTTAGGGGTACGGCTGGTGCGTGGGTCATGGGGCGTCAGACTGTGCAAATGTTCTGACAACGTTTGCAAAACAGGCGGAATTGACAGGGATTCTGTCCCATTGACTCCTATTTCTGGTTCTACGTGTACCTGTATAGACATCGCTTCGCGGGTCAAGCTAAGGGAGGTAACTTTAGATTTCAACGTCATCTTACCACTGTAATACTTAGTCGTATATAGTGGTGACATCATATTAACCACGCCTGTGTAAGGGACAATAATTCGATAGCATAAGAGAGAGAGAGAGAAATGGGGTTTAACGTCCACTTGACACAAACTAGGTCATTTTGAGACTAACATATGGTTTCATTTTATTTCAATAATTCGCTTGCAGGTAGGGGTCTTTAGTAGTGGGAGGAAACCAGAGTGCCCGGAGGAAACCCACGAGGTTGATGATAGCATAAGCGTAGCTGTGAAATATATATTGGGGGGGGGGGGTCCGCAAATGAAATTATTTAAAATGTTGACAATCTGTGAGGCCCCATAAACTTTCAGACTTTTGTTTTGACATATTTTACGGGGTGAAACTAAAGCATCACACCAATACAAGTTTATGCGGAGGTGCCGTATTTATATTTTTTCATGACTGTTATATATTGGATGTTACACTTGAGTTATGATCAACAGAGAGAGAGTTTAGTAGGGGAATTTTTATGAGGAGGGTCCAAATGAAATAACTTGATCACATAACTTAAGTTTATGAGAATGCACATAGGCGTAAGGGTACGATGGCAGTCAAGGGGGTGGGGCAGAATCCGTAATGCCTAAAAATATTTCGGGTTCACAGACAGCGGCGACGGTCTTCCTCGAGAGGCGAAGAAGCTTGGCTCACCTTGTATGGACCCCCACCCCCGCCTAAGAAAATTTTGGAATATTTGACGACTGCAAACACCTGCTATTTCAGCACGTGAACAAAGCAACTTCAAAGTGGTCTAATATAGACTATTTATGGTGGCTGACTCGAATTGCAATCAATCGTTTACATCCACGAAGACGGACCGTTGGAGAAATTTAACTACCACAAACGCGTTTTCCTGCTATTCCAGCCTGTAAATACAGCAATTTCAATATTTAAACACCGCAAATGCGTTTCCAGCTATTCTAGCCTGTTTAAGCAACTCCAAAAGCCCGTGAACAAAGCAACTTCAAAGTGGCCTAAAAGGTGGTTGAATCGAATTCCAATCAATCGTTTACATCCATGAAGACGGACCGTTGGAGAAGTTTAACTGCCACAAACGCGTTTTCCTGCTTTTCCAGCCTGTAAATACAGCAATTTCAATATTTAAACACCGCAAATGCGTTTTCTGCTATTCTAGCCTGTTCAAGCAACCCCAAAAGTATCCAATGGCTTTGTAACCGAAACCCCACTCTGAATTCCAACCATCCAATCACACTGTTGCAGTCGCATTCACAAATAATAATCGATGCCCGACAAATGTCCTACAAAGTAGAGTGGCTGCAGACAAAATGTTTTAATCCATAGTCAACTGAGTACAAATTCGTGGTATTCAATTAAAAGAAAGGTGAAAGCTTTATTAGGGCTCGTTGACAGTTAGGGAAGCAAAACTAGAAATGCCCGAAGCAGGTTTACAGACAGCGGCGCCAGTATCCTTCGAGAGGCGACGAAAAGGAGCTGACTTTGTATGCACCCCCCCCCCCCCAAAGAAAATTTTGGTATATTTTGACGGCCGCAAACGGGTTTTACTGCTATTCACGTCCTAAAATGAGTGTTTTATTAGATTTTATTTTACCAAATTGGGTGGGGGGGCATGTGTATTCAGACCCTCCTCCCATATGTGAAGCCCATGATAGAGAGAACATAAATGTAGGTTTCTCAACAGTATGTGATGCTGCTATAACTCGTGAACCAATCCAAATGGATCTGTACGATCTTTAAGGCAGGCTGACACTTGCACGACTTTTGGCCTCGATTTTGTCTTGCCCACCAGTGTCCATATTGACACGAACTGAGAGAGACAGAGAGAGAGAGAGAGAGAGAGAGAGAGAGAGAGATAGAGAAATGGGTTTAACGTCCACTCGACACAAACTAGGTCATTTTGGGACTAACATATGGTTCAATTTCATTTCAATAATTCGCTTGCGCGTAGGGGTCTTTAGCAGTGGGATGAAACCGGAGTGCCCGGAGGAAACCCACGAGGTTGAGAAGGCGCCCTATCCCCATGCCACATACGCTCACCCCATGGCTCGAAACCACAGCCGCAAGCCAGAGGTGACCGGCCAGCTAGAGGTCGAAGCACGGCACTCTAGACCACTAGCCCCCCCCCCCCCCCCAAGTCCAGTGTTACTACATGTATTGTAACCTTAGACAGTGTAAAGAAATGAAATAATATGAAATGGTATTTAATGTTGTACTCCGACTGGGCCAGTAAAGACGATCTAAGCCGATACAGTATGTCATGGGGGCTATCTTGCCCGGTCAGCGTTACAGTATATGGAATTTCAACTGCTAAGGGATCTTTCCCGGTGAGTACAAGGATCGAACACGAGACCCGCAGGTTAGCCAGCTAACGCAGTACTCAATGCTATAACACATACTTATGGCGGAATAATTATACTGTTTTATTTAGGCGAAGTTTCAAAGCGTATTCCCATAATGAATGGCCAACCCTTTTCTCAAGTATGGGTATAAATGTTGATGCCACTTATCCGCCGTTCACCGAGATGAAAATACAATGAAATACCGTTTAACATTTACTTTGTTTGCACCGACAGGCGCTCGATTGCAGACGGACAGGCTTCATGCACTATCCCGACTTCTGCTACCTGTCTAATAGTAGCGCGGCTTACACTCTGATTTTAATGGATCTTAAATTATACCTGCAGATCTTTGCCTTGTGAGACTCTCACCCATAGAACAATGGCATCAATGAACTTTCTCCCTCTCCCCTTGACATTTGGAATATTACGAGACACATATCTTTGACCAGTTCCCACCTCCCCACCTCCCCAACATCCTTATCCCCGCCTTTATGCCACCTCTCGTGAACATCACAACTTGTTAGGCGCCTTGAATTCATCAACTATCCTGACAAATAAACAATTAATGCAGCACAGAGTATAAGGTCTGTCACTAACGTGTGCGTGATAAGGAGGAGGAGGGTCGCCTACCAGGGGTGGATCTAGGAATTTTGAAAAGGGGGGGGGGGCGCCGCAAAATGAGGGCACTGACCGCGGAGACGGGGCACGCCGCTGAGAAAAGTATCCGTCATTTTCTTGCATCTGTAGCCATTCCGAGAGCTATGTGGCTGATATTTTCGTCTAAGTAAAAAAGGGGACTGTCGAAAATTAGGGAGGGGGGCGCCCCTTGCGCCCACCATTGAATCCGCCTCTGCCTACCTATCGTCGTGGGTTTTGAACGGGTCCCAACTTTACCTCAAACTGTTCTGTTAAAGATCCCTATTAAAACGAATTACGTTAATCCCGAAATGACCTAGTTTATTTCGAATGGACGTTAAACCCCATTTCTCTCTCTCAATTCAGTAGAAACGGGCGTTAAATAAATAATCCTTTCGTGGCATTTAGCGAATTTAACAAAACCAACACAGGTATATGGAACTCTGGTTTATTATACACTATGGCTATATGTATCCAATATATATAAAGCCTCAAGTTTACTAAATGTCATTATGTTTGATAACGATAAGAGGATACTTATCGAAACGTCGGGCTTGTATATAATAACCCAGTGATTGCTGTTCCATCAGATTCCATATAACTATGTTAGTTTTGTTTGGGGTCTGTGGGGTAAATAAAGCTATTTCACACACACATGGACGTTACCTCTATATATATCTCTACCTGTATTCCAACTAAACACCATAAACAATTTATTTTGTAACGTAACATTTATTATCTAAATCGATTTGAACGTACGTACAAAATTCTATGCAAAAACATTTTAAAAAAAAATAATTAACCGTACACTGGTATTCTCTTGTCGGTAAACATTACTTCCATTCGTAGCTCATTCCAAGAAAATTGAAAAAAAAACAATATATAAAAAGAAAAAATAATAACGTAGATATGACCATTTCGTTGATAATTCAGTTGATTTGGTGAGGTGCATGATCTCTAGTCACATTCGGTAACAATAATCTTAAAAAGAAAACAAAGATTGTTGTAAGTAAAATATAAAGAAACAAAATGTTGTTCAATGTCTTATTTTCTTCGTGGGTTTTCTCCGCGTCTTCCGGTTTCATCCCACTTCTAAAAAAAACCCTATACGCAAGCGAAGTTTTTAAATAAAATTAAAACTATATGTTAGTCCCGAAATGACCTAGTTTATGTCGAGTGAACGTTAAACCCCTCTTTCTCCTCTTATAATTCTGCTCCGACTTGGCTTATAAAGACAGTCATGCGCAATAGGGAACTTTTGACAACTGCAACTACTAAAGGATCTTTGAATTGCACGACAGCGCGTAGAAGGGACCTAGTTTTTCCGTCCTATTCAACCCCTGTGTCAAACGACGCTCATATTGTCCGAGGAACTTTCTAGATCAAAACCGGGAAATTGTTCTATGTTGAATTAGGATTTGAAGCCAATTGGAATTCTCGTGTTACCCATATACATCTCCAAATTTCACAAAGTTTGGAAACTTTCAAATCAAAACTAAATAGTGAGGAGCTGAATTAACCTGCGACATAAGCATATTGTTTGAATGGAACGCGCGAAATATGAATATTTATTTTATCATCATCATCATCATCATCATCATCATCATCATCATCATCATCGTCGTCGTCGTCGTCGTCGTCGGCAATTATAAATTATCAATAATTATTGAAACAAATGGTAAACTTACATATCTAATCCACCCTCGGAAATTTGCAAAACCTGGACCACGGCCCAATTGGAAGGCACACTGGGACCGCACAATGCCTTCTGAAATATACAGATTCCAATTTTAAGTATTTGTATCAACGGATTTATCATCCAGTAATACATACTATAGTAGATCTTGTGAGTGTGATAAATTTCATAATGTCCTTAGGATACATGAATTTGATTGGTCGATCATAAAAAGGACTACTTTTTGTAAATTTTCAAACAACAGTTCATTGGTTTTTAAAAGTCATTTCTTTCTTATTATAAAGGTACTATTTATATTTAATTGAACTTGATGGAAACATTATGCCAATGTAAAAGACTTTCCAATGGTTGAATTTCTGTCAAAAACTGATGTATCACTGCGCTGTAATTTAATCAGACTCAGTAAAAGAGAAATCTATACCAAAGAATTATATTTACTTGTGCATGTAAGAAAGGATTATGTGATAAATAAAATAAATAGAGCCACTTGTACCACAAAATTATCAGCGATAATTTCAAATTTCAAAATACTTAATTCCATTTCACTCTTTGATTGGATACACCCTCTTCACCCCCACCCCCCATACCCCCACCCCCCTATCAGCACGCTACTGCCAGCATCACTTAAGATCATCAGGTCTGTCATTCAAACATGGTTTCGGGTCCAACTGTGTTTTAAGTAGGGAGACCTGTCCGACCTTGTGGCTATTTCTCAAGGCCCACCCTACGAACATACAAATTAGTGTAATAAAGTTGAGCCATACTAGTCGCGTAGAGTAGAAGTGGATGTATCTATTCTCCTGCGAAACTGTTTCAATACTAACCATCGAAGGGTGTTTGGGCTGTATCAGCATTGACTCTACCAAACAACGTGGCTGCTGGTTTATTATAGAAGAATTCTACATCCCGCCAGTCTTCCTGAAAACAAAATATATTGTTATGTTTGAACATATATAACTGTTTCCTTGGGTTTTACTCCCAACTTGTTTTCAAATATGAGTGAAGTCTGTGTCACCACAGGCCCGGGACTGTACAGCGCAGTGGACGCTTACGGCTAGCCCCCAGATCCATTCACTCTTTTCGATTTGTTTTTGTTTGTGGTCTCTTAGTATGATGTCTTATCTGTATATTTGTTTTTGTGTAGAATTGTGTGTGGTGCAGTCCCCCTGCACTTACTATTAAGTTAAATAAATTGTTATGTTAAATATATTGTTATGCTTAAATATACAATGTTAAATATATTGTTATGTTTAAATATTAAATATGTTCTTATGTTAAAATATATTTTAATTTTCAAATCATGACATCTTTTGGTTCATTTAAGCAAATTTAGACAAACACCGGTTCTTCTAGAGGGGGGGGGGGGCTTCGCAAAAGACCATAAGGACTGCCAATACAATCGAGTGGCGTGGTTCGATTTCCCGCTTGTATGTCACCGATGGTTTTCGCCCACTGCTAACGACCCCTATGCGCAAGCGAAATATTGAAATAAAATTGAACCATATGTTAGTCCCGAAATGCTCTCCCTGTGTGTGTGTGTGTGTGTGTGTCTCTCTCTCTCTCTCTCTCTCTCTCTCTCTCTCTCTCTCTCTCTCTCTCTCTGATCGTTAAATCAGTACCAATGTTACATGTGCCAATGTGCTTCATCAGTCAAAACGGTTGTTAGTGGAATAATTAGGGTTGACTATACTTACTATGGTAGCGATTGACAAGCTCGTGGTAGTTCTTGTTGAAGATTCGTTAAAACTAGCGACCCTGAGGTTAGTGTCATCGCCAGTCCTGGTGATTTCAATGGTAGCAACTTCTCCACAGTCGCCATTGGTGACCACAGCTTCTTCCGCCGTGCGTTGTGTTGGGGTGCTATAATCTACCCTGTAGGAGACTTTGATTGTCAGATTTTTCCTGAACTCAACGTTAGACAAGCGAAGGATCCTGATGTTAGTGCTACCATTAAAATAGGCTGTACCGGCGGCGGTGTCGATAACAGCGCCAAAATTGTCATACTCTCCGGGTTCAGCGGTTTGAAAGTCGATATCCACCATCGGTTGACATGGAGGAACAGCTATAAATAACATAAGAATTAATTAATAAATAACTCACATGGAACAGAAACTAAAAATTATACAAGAATTAATGGATGACTCATATGGAACAAACTATATAAATTATACAAGCTGTCAGGCGCGGATCCAGAGGGGGGGGGGGGGGCCCCTGCTCAGACTTGAACATTTTTTTGCGATTTTATTGGCGACTTATAGACCTGTAATTTTGGAATTTACCTCCCGGAAATACGTCAGAATGCACCAAATTGAATCTAATTTACCAATTTTCCCTGCAAAAAATCCTGGATCCGCGCATGGCTGTAGGAATGAATTAATGAAAAGGGGTTTAAAGTCCTATATTTATGAAATAGTACCCGGCTGACGAAGATGGTCAGATAACACGAGGGAGGGGCATACTGTGGCCATTATCCGTCACACTGGCATAACTACAATTTGTATGTCGTGAAATGTATTCAAATGAAATGGGTTTAGCGTCCTACTGTTCTGCTTCGACTGGGCTAATGAAGACGGGAAAACGCCATACAGTGGGCTATGAGGGAAATTGTGCCTAGGCCGCGGCACTATGGCCTACTCTGATATAGAATGCCAACCACCGAGGGATATTTTACGTGCACGCCAATGTGTACACGGCACCGCGGCTTTTCGTCCCACCCGAACGACTAAACAGCTGTCCTTGTCAGACCCCCGTCCTGCATCACTGAAAAAGCACGTATGAAACGCTCCATGAACTTTCTCGGCCAATGCAAGGGTTGAACACGCGACCTCCAGGCTAGCGAGCCAGCGTCTTACCCACTTAGTCACCGTGGTGCCAAATAAAAGTCAGTATGGACACAATTATAAACTTACATGTTTTATTCAAAAGAGAACTGGGGGGTTGGGATGGCCTAGTGGTCTAGAGTGCCGCGATTCGATCTCTAGCTGGCCGGTCACCTCTGGCTTGCGGCTGTGGTTTCGATCCCTGGTGTGAGCGTATGTGGCATGGAGATAGGGGCGCCTTCTCAACCTCGTTGGTTTCCTCCGGGCACTCTGGTTTCCTCCCACTGCTAAAGACCCCTACGCGCAAGCGAATTATTGAAATAAAATTAAACCATATGTTAGTCCCGAAATGACCTGGTTTGTGTTGAGTGGACGTTAAACACCATTTCTCTCTCTCTCAAAAAAGAACTAAAGGTTGTGTGCGTGTGGGGGCGGTAATATTTGAGCCACCTGGCTGTAGCCTAAGATTCTTACCTGGTACACATGATGGTGCAGATATCGTACATGCACAGGTAGTTTTATTAAAGCCCAGGCCTGCAGCACAAGGCCTCGTGATTTCATTGTCGTGTAGCATTTGGCCATACACACATACGTCGCCTGGGATTTCCTTTAACGGACAGGGGTCTGAAAATAAAAACAAAATAATACCAGAGTTAGTCTATGCTATACTTTTCTCGAGTTGGTTTAAGTTATACCTTTCTCGAGTGTTGTTTAGTTATTTTGAATATGAAATGAACTCGGGTTTTAGGTTAGAGTTTTCAGCGCCGACTGTGATAATAAAAATTCGGTGTACTAAGTAAGTAATTCATTCTTTATTGCTGAAAGTTACATACAATGAATAAATAAATAAATATGTAATGTAAAGGTGTTAATGATACAAATAGTACAAAATAAGTTAGAAAAGTATGTGCAGTTCTAGGGGAGAATAGCTTCTGTAGATACATTATGTAAGATTTAGATAAAGAACTAGCCATTCTTGCTATAATAGTTCGAAAGTAGATAATGTAAAATGAATAATTATAAATTTCAATCATTTTACTCTATTGCACGGGAATATTTTTACGCACCTCCCGCATTGGCACGACGAGTTTGCGCAAATCGGACGGTGTCGTGGCGACTCGAGTCGTGCCAATTCGTGCCACGGAATCGTGCAAGTGTCAGCCTTGCTTGAGAACCAAATACGAATCACTCGCGAACTTCCAAGAACCGTCTACGAATCGGAAAAAGTTCGGGACGATTCGTGGCCTTCGTCGCCTATATGAAAGTGATACGATAAGACCTGATAAGATCTTCACGATTACCTCACGATTAAAACTACGATTTCAGTCGTGTCCCGAATCGTGGCTACGATCCCAAACTGTTCCCGCAGTGAATATTCGCTTGGCCGCTACAATCACTGATAGGCATGACATCGACGAGGCTTAATGATTACGGCATATTAACTTTTTACTCCGAAAAATTAAATTCTCAAACATTTCTTTGAGGTAAAAGAAAAATGAATAAAGACGTTTGAAGTATTTGTAGTTAAAAAAATATTTCCTATTTAGTGTAAATGAGTATTAAAATGAGTAAAATGCACCATTTTGCCCGAAGCAGTTAGGTGTTAAGTAAACATTGCACGAGCCGTTGAGCCAATACGTAACGCCACGCTGCAGGTAACGCACGTGTTGTGGACAGTCATCTGTTACAGAGATAATTCGTAATTAATTCTCTGTGAAACAGATTGCTACGATTCATCTACTAATCGGAAACAGTTTGTTTTGTATTGGCGGTGATTCGTGACTCACCCTACGTAGAAGTCTACCCGGTCTCCTCGTATTCCATGAGTCTTTTACGTGCACGTTAATGGGTACACGGGACCTATCCGAACGTCTAGGTGATGATCCTTGCAAGGTCCTCCACTTTGCATACATTTCAATCAAATTTTGACTGGAAATGCAAAAAATCGTGTGCTGGTGCTGGGGGATTAGGGGGGAGATGCGGGACCTCAGCTTTTCGCCCCCCCCCCCAGCCCCGAGAGGGAATACATAAATATAACACGAGGGGCGGATAGGGTGGGTAAACATAATAGAGGGGCGTGGGGGGGGTGTACCACAATCTGATTAAAGAACACATCCTCCGTTTCGTTTTTTATAGTTTTGGTTTATTTGTTCGGAAGAGTTGTTATAATATATCCTGCGTTCTCGATGGCGTGAGGGATTAGCCAATGAATTCATCTGTTATGACGACTTCTTGGATTGCAATGCCCGAAACTGTGGGTAAACGACTAGCAACGTCAACGCTGATTGATTAATGAATGTCTGAGGTCATTGATTCAAAAGCCGCTCGTACGACACCTAACGCGACCATTTACCACCATCGACCAAATAAAGATGTGTATTTTAGGTAAAGTGTGAGTGGTATAGAAACTGGACATACCTACTACTGCGGTACAAGTGTCATCTTCCACACAACTCAGAGTAGATATATTGAATGAATATCCGTCCTTACAGGCACGTTGTTTTACAGTTTCTTCTTTACATTCGTAATATTGGGAACAGTTTCCATCGACCTTGAACCGGTGTCCATCTGATTGACCTGTACACCGACCTTTATATATAAAAATAAAACGTATGTTAAATGAAAATGAAACGAAATAGGATTTAACACCCTACTGGGGTAATTCACCACACATTGTATTATGAAGGACATTTTGCCCAAGCAGCGGCGCCACGGCTTACTCATATCGAATTCCAACTCTGCAACTGTGTACACTGGACCTCGGTATTTCGACACATCCGAACGATTAGACAGGGGGGAATATCGATGAACTTTTTGGCCAATTCAGAGATCGAACACACGACCTCGAGGCCAACGAGCTAGCGGCTTACCCATTTAGCCGCTGAGGCTCCTACCACTGTGAGGGTGGGGTGGAAGTACTTACTTTCCATGTGTGCGTTATAAATCCTAGATGTAAGTAAGGATAGGTACCTTTTCTCCAACTACAAGTGTCAGTGTGCGCTATAAATCGCAAATACAACTGTAGGTTACAAAAACAACTGGGGAATTATTACTTCACCATAAAACCTTTATGCGTAACAAATGCTAAACGGGTATTCTTGCTTTTTCACCAGCCACTGTGCGTTACAAATGATTACGGGGAATTTTTGCTTTTCAAGAACCACGTTGCATGAGAAATAAAAATAAGGGGAAATATTCCTAGAACCATTGCGTGCAATAAACCCTAGGATGATGACCATGGTCAAACAATTCGAGGAAAGACATAAAAACCGGGCGACCTTTATGACTTTTGACCTGTAATACAAAGAGATGCGTCATGCGAGGCAAAGAGATAAAGTTATCTTACTATCAACACACGGCACGTCGTCTATATGGTTGCACGTGAGTGCATCTTGATCCCAGTATGTACCAAACGCACATCGAAGTAGGGTACCAATGGCCACGCCATTTTCGTTATATTGACACTGAAGGTAGGTGTCACACTCAGGATTATTCTGCGGGATCACGTATCCAATACCATTATTTAACACGCAACCAAAGCAAGGCCCTGGTTGTGTGACGACTGGAGGTTGACCTGACAAGAGAAAAATATAAAATACAAGTCAATATCCCCTGCCTCAACCCCAAACAATAACTAATATCCAGAGCCGATCGAGTTGGAGTAACGCCAACAGTAAGATAAATATTTATGAGCCAATAGCTAATATCCTCACTTTCACCCCCCCTCCCCCTCAAAAAACTATATAATACATATTAATCGTACATTTATCTTTATCCGTAGATTGATTCCCGTCTTTACTTAGCCAAAATATGGCGTTGATGCCGTGAAACTACACACCAAATTAAAGAGTCCATCACTGCAATCTGATTGTCCTGGGCAGAAAACTCAGTCATGACATCCAGCGCAAGGACATCGATCTACAACACGTAGCAAAAGTCTTATCTTAATGAAAAGCAGTGGCGTGTCCATGAATTTGTCCGGGGGGGGATCTACGGTAGACAACGTCAAGTGTAGTTTTAGGTCGGATTTAACTGCCCGCATATTTTATTAAATCAGAAGCTCGGTGGCAATATGTGTGCTCCAGAGGCGAATCCAGAGGGAGGAGGGTTGGGGTCCCCCCCCCCCCCTTGCATCAATGAAATTACATCACAAAGTATAAAATGATTTTTCTGTTTAAAAAGCCCAATTTGTATGTATGCCTAAGTAATTTAGAGACGATGATGACAAATTTCCGTAACAGAAACCTGGCACCCCCCCCCCTCCTGCAAAAATTCCTGGATCCGTCCCTGTGCTCATTTAGGTGCATAGAAGATTACAGTGGAGTGAGCCAAAACGGCGGCAATATTTCACAGCTTGCAGTATTGCAGTAGAGAAGATATGCCTTGTGCCAGCAGTTAAGAAGTGGGGGGGAGACCTAGCTCTTGAATAATGTATTTTTTAAGAATATAGAAGATAAACTTACCCAGGGTTAGTGAGATTACTGACACCAGGGCCACAAACGAAACCAACAAAATTTTTGCCATGATAACTGAAAATAAAAATAAACTAGATAATTTTACGCCTTATGCTAGGTTTCCACTTTCGTGCGATGCGTTCCAATAGGAATATCCCCTATATGGTACGTGCAGTACCGGACTGGTCGGCCCAAGGCCCACCCAAGGCCCACACAAGTACGCGTCGAAGGCGCGTCACTAGCGGCCGAAGTGGGTATCCGGATCTCCCCCAGGAAAATGTTGAAAATTGACAACCGCAAACCCATTTTCCAAGCATTTCAGACCAAAGCTTTCTTTCTTTTCTTTCTACTGTCTTGTGTCCTGTTCTCTCCTTCCCCCTTTCTTTTCTTTCCTTTAAAGGCTTAGGCCCACATTTTTTAAATGAGCTTAGGCACTGGGTACGTGCCGATTCGTTCGGATACCCGCAGATACGATTAAGACGATTGGTACGACTAACCTCAATATATGATCAGACCTGAAAGGAACGCCACGATTACCCAACGATTTTAACCACACTTTCAATCGATAGAGGGAATCTAGTATTAAACAATACCACCTTCCCACTGAATAGGGTTGGGGAATTAAATCATGAGCGTCCTCCAGTCGTTCACTGAAGGTTCATCTAGGACCAACTTTCTGCTAGGGGCTCATCGACAACACTCGGTCTCATTCGAAACTCCTCAGCTACGTCTACTGCATTTTACGCACCAGTGCACCTCGCAGCTCGAGGCACTACTCCCTACCACATAGGGGTAACGTGATAGCGGTGCAATTGCAAGCTTTGCGTCATGGTTTAGAGTTGTTACGCCCCCGCTCCCATTGTGATTTCAATGCAGTTTTCAACAGTATATATATAGAGAGAAATGGGGTTTAACGTCCACTCAACACAAACTAGGTTATTTCGGGACTAACATATGGTTTAATTTTATTTCAATAAAAAGCTTTAGCAGTGGGAGGAAACCGGAGTGCCCGGAGGAAACCCACGAGGTTGAGAAGGCGTCCCTATCTCCATGCCACATACGCTCACAACAGGGCTCGAAACCACAGCCGCAAGCCAGAGGTGACCGGCCAGCTAGAGGTCGAAGCGCGGCACTCTAGACCACTAGGCCATCCCCCCCCCCAGAACAGTATAGTCATAATCATAGTGCTCAACCAGTGTCAAACATATACCCTCGGTCAGATATTCTACAAATCGACTCTAGCAGGTTGCACGTAGCGAACAGGCGCGGATACATAGAGGGTGCACCCGGCGCACGCCCCCTCTATTTTTTGCGGTGGCGAACAATTTTTAGCTTCATACATTCTCGCGGGAAAGGAGAACAAAAACAGTTTATGTAATTTACAGTACTAGTATGAAATTAGTTCCTTGTGGGCATTTTTGTCCACTCAAAAATCATGGGTCGGGCTTAGCACTCTCAACTTGATGCAGCACGCCCCTTCCCACCCCTTTCTGAAAATCCTGGATCCGCCCCGGGCGAATATTACTCCGTGGCACTGGGAGTGACCTAGTCCCTGCTAGTGTTGCGGGATACTTTACTTCATGCAGAATCGTGGATCACCAGACACCGGGTACCAGTGAATGTGTGTCTGGGATACACTAAGCGGGTGTTAACTTCCTGTATGTCGACTGAAATATTCGCAGTCGAACTTACTTGGACAACGCGAGGGTCTGTACTGCCATTTAATCTGCGAATAATAGCCTGAAAATTAATTCATGCGCAGGCACCGATGCGCTTTTGACCAAATAATGTAGTTCGCCAGAATAATTCTCACTGGAACATTCGCCAACTATGTCCAATGCATTGGTCAGTATGTCTTTCTCGCTGACAACAAATTAAATAAACTCTTCCCATAACAAAGCTAAACCTGGTCGAAGTCCTTTAAACTGTGAAAAATGTTTTCTAATATTCTAAACATAGTAAAATCACTACATAGTAAATTAGTCAAATCAAATGGGGTTTAACGTCCTACTGTTCTGCTCCTAACCTGGGCTAATGAAGACGGTAATTCAGTCAATGTTTAAAAAATAATTTTATAAAATCTTCAACTTACCACTGTATGAGGTATAGACCTGATCGTTCTTCTAAACTCAACACCGACTGGTACAACCACACCAACCTACCGGTATTTATATTGATTTTAATTGAAAACCCCTATTGAGATCCCCATTACCAGACATTCCCTTAAAGGATATTTAATAAATCAAGTTGTTTCTGATTGGTTAGTTATCATATTGACGTAATTTTTGAAATCAGTGAATGGACGATCCCTATTGAGACCCCTATCATAAGTCACTCACTTACTGAATACGTAATAGACTGAGAGTGTTTTTGATTGGATAGTTATATTTTTGATGCAAATTTTCATACCATTAAATTCAAATTTATTTTTAATGGCCTGGAATATGCGACCTAATTTTGTTTGTGTGCGACACGAAATTAGACTAATACGTGCTAAATTTCATCTTATTTTGTGAAAATCACGATGATCAAAAGATCTATTTGGTACTATGAGGTGAAGAAACTGCCGTTAAAGCACGATTTCAGAATTTACAAAATCCGGTTCGCTAATAGTTTCAATCCTCTAAGTTGACCTGTGTTTTGGGTTGATTGGCGATCAGAGTTCTACGTTCGCTCAACACAAAAAAGTCTATTCTAATTATTTGCAATAGTTCATGTGTACCCGGGAAATGTAAAGAAACCGGACTAATAAAAATGGACATACACTTTGCAGTGTTTTATGGGGAAATTTTGTCATAATGAAACATAATGACACTAAAGCCTAATCTTACATCGAATTATGTCAAAGGTTCTTTTACTTGAACGCCAATGTGTACGCGGTACCGCAGTTCCATGTGGGGTGCTCCATCCTGCATCCTGCTGATCGATCCGCAAATGACCGCAAATGAACTAAAGTATATAGACAACTCTTGGGGGTGTCCTAGTGGTCTAGTATGCCGCGTTTCGACCTCTAGCTGGCCAGTCACCTCTGGCTTGCGGCTGTGGTTTCGATCCCAGGTGTGATCGTATGTGACATGGAGATAGGGGCGCCTTCTCAACCTCGTGGGTTTCCTCCGGGCACTCCGGTTTCCTCCCACTGCTAAAAGAGCCCAACGCGCAAACGAATTATTTAAATAAAATGAAACCATATGTTAGCCCCAAAATGACCTAGTTTGTGATGAGATGACGTTAAACCGCATTTCTCTGTCTCTCTCTCTACTGTTGTGGCCCGACTGGGCTAATTTTACCATGATAGAGGCGCTACCGCTTACAATTATATCGAATTCCAACTGCTAAGGGATCTTTTAAGCGCAAGTCAATTCACTGTCCCGTGTGCGGCTCTGTGTCAATGAAAAGTTGGGACAGTACAATCCCAACATCTTGATCAAACAGGCGACCTCCGGGTTATCAAACCGACGTCTTACCGCGTCTCCCGATTCGTTTTAGTAATTTTACGTCCTTTGCACACTAGTTGACCTTATGATACAGCGTGTACGTGCTTCACAATAAGAGTTGATTTATTCCGGGGATATACGCTTATAAAGATAGGTTTTTAATGATTGTTTAGACAAAGGTTAAAGATGACTTCTGGGAATCTGGGAGATCATTCGACGCAATGATGTTATCAAACATTATTTCGATTTTGCTCTGCTTTACTAGGGCTAAATCTGGCCATTACGGGTCTTTCGTCGTTTTGCGTTATATGAATCATTAATTAGTCATAGACAGTCCATAATTAACTCTCAGGTCGATCGGCTGGTTGTGATTTTCAGAGGATTGAACAAGATCGACGTTAAATAATTCAATTTAAAAATGGGTAATGGAGATTTTGTTTCTTTTCATAACATTCATAACTCTGCGTAGAAAAAAGTAATTGGACTAAAATGTTTAATATGTTGAATGCCCATTATTACCCAGAGAAAACCCACGAGGTTGGACAGGCGACCCTACTCCTTGTCACGTACAAACGGGGATTCGAAACCACACCATTTGACCCAATGACAGGTGTTTATTATACAGCGAGCACGTGCTAACAAATCGGCCATCCAAACCCCCCAGGCCAACAAAATACTTTTGCATGTTACTGGATCGGCATCATTAGGTCGTACCCTTATTAAATATAGATTGCCAGGCAACGAAACATACGCTCACAGCAGCTAAATCGTCCGGGGAGTCAACAAGAGTTGTGGCATATTTTTTTACTTTTTTTGGTAATGAAACTTTTATAATACAATAAAATCTGATTAAGAGTAACAACTCATTAAGTAATTATCAAAAAATCATAAGAATTTGTTGGGTTTTTATAAATTTCTTCCCCATGTTAACGTTCAGTAAGCGGAACATTTAATATCACGGATTTAGCTGTTCAGTTATAAAAATTCATTGAAAATCAATATACTTGTTCGTCTCAACTTAAACTCTGTGTATCAATCTGAAGTCAATCGGTGTATAATAAACCAGTGATGTGCAGTTCCACCAGGTTCCGTAATAACTATGTTAGTTTTGTTGGGGGTGGGGGTCGGGGGTAGGGGTGGGAGTTAAATGAAGCTATTTCACACACACATGGACGTTACCTCTCTATATATCTCTACCTGTATTCCAACTAAACACCATAAAAAATTTATTTTGTAACGTAACATTTATTATCCAAATCGATTTGAATGTACGTACAAAATTCTATGCAAAAACATTTTAAAAAAAAATAATTAACCGTACACTGGTATTCTCTTGTCGGTAAACATTACTTCCATTCGTAGCTCATTCCAAGAAAATTGAAAAAAAACAATATATAAAAAGAAAAAATAATAACGTAGATATGACCATTTCGTTGATAATTCAGTTGATTGGGTGATGTGCATGATCTCTAGTCACATTCGGTAACAATAATCTTAAAAAGAAAACAAAGATTGTTGTAAGTAAAATATAAAGAAACAAAATGTTGTTCAATGTCTTATTTTCTTCGTGGGTTTTCTCCGAGTCTTCCGGTTTCATCCCACTGCTAAAAAACCCTATACGCAAGCGAAGTTTTAAAATAAAATTAAAACCATATGTTAGTCCCGAAATGACCTAGTTTATGTCGAGTGGACGTTAAACCCCATTTCTCTCTCTCCTCTTATATTTCTGCTCCGACTTGACTTATAAAGACAGTCATGCGCAATAGGGAACTTTTGACAACTGCAACTACTAAAGGATCTTTGAATTGCACGACAGCGCGTAGAAGGGACCTAGTTTTTCCGTCCTATTCAACCCCTGTGTCAAACGACGCTCATATTGTCCGAGGAACTTTCTAGATCAAAACCGGGAAATTGTTCTATGTTGAATTAGGATTTGAAGCCAATTGGAATTCTCGTGTTACCCATATACATCTCCAAATTTCACAAAGTTTGGAAACTTTCAAATCAAAACTAAATAGTGAGGAGCTGAAATTAACCTGCGACATAAGCATATTGTTTGAATGGAACGCGCGAAAAATGAATATTTATTTTATCATCATCATCAGCAGCAGCAGCAGCAGCATGAGCATCATCGTCGTCGTCGTCGTCGTCGGCAATTATAAATTATCAATAATTATTGAAACAAATGGTAAACTTACATATCTAATCCACCCTCGGAAATTTGCAAAACCTGGACCACGGCCCAATTGGAAGGCACACTGGGACCGCACAATGCCGTCTGAAATATACAGATTCCAATTTTAAGTATTCGTATCCATGGATTTATCATCCAATAATACATACTATAGTAGATCTTGTGAGTGTGATAAATTTCATAATGTCCTTAGGATACAGGAATTTGATTGGTCGATCATAAAAGGGACTACTTTTTTTTACAATTTTCAAACAACAGTTCATTTGTTTTTAAAAGTAATTTCCTTCTTATTATAAAGGTACTATTTATATTTAATTGACCTTGATGGAAACATTATGCCAATGTAAAGGATTTTCCAACGGTTGAATTGCTGTCAAAAACTGATGTATCACTACCCTGCTATTTAATCAGATTCAGTTAAAGAGAAATCTATACCAAAGAATTATATTTACTTGTGCATGTAAGAAAGGATTATGTGATAAATAAAATAAATAGAGCCACTTGTACCACAAAATTATCAGCGATAATTTTAAATTTCAAAATACTTAATTCCATTTCACTCTTTGATTGGCTATACCCTCTTCACCACCCCCTCCCCTCTATCAGCACGCTACTGCCAGTACCAGACTACATTGCTCACTTAAGATCACCAGGTCTGCCATTCAAACATGGTTTCGGGTTCAACTGTGTTTTAGGGAGGCCTGTCCGACCTTGTGGGTATTTCTCAAGACCCACCCTACAAGCATGTAAATTAGTGTAATAAAGTTGAGCCATACTAGTCGCGAAATGATACGGTTTGCGTAGAGTAGGAGTAGATGTATCTATTCTCCTTCGAAACTGTTTCAATACTAACCATCGAAGGGTGTTTGGGCTGTATCACCATTGACTGTACCAAACAACGTGGCTGCTGGTTTATTATAGAAGAATTCGACATCCCGCCAGTCAGCCTGAAACAAAATATATTGTTATGTTTAAACATATTAAGTTAAATAAATTGTTATGTTAAATATATTGTTATGTTTAAATATACAATGTTAAATATATTGTTATGTTTAAATATGTTCTTATGTAAAAATATATTTTAATTTTCAAATCATGACATCTTTTGGTTCATTTAAGCAAATTTAGACAAACACCGGTTCTTCTAGAGCGGGGGGGGGGGGGGCTTCGCAAAAGACCATAAGAACTGTCAATAGAATCGAGTGGCGTGGTTCGATTTCCCGCTTACATGTGGCCGATGGTTTTCGCCCACTGCTAACGATCCCTATGCGCTAGCGAAATATTGAAATAAAATTGAACCATATGTTAGTCCCGAAATGCTCTCCCTGTGTGTGTGTGTGTCTCTCTCTCTCTCTCTCTCTCTCTCTCTCTCTCTGATCGTTAAATCAGTACCAATGTTACATGTGCCAATGTGCTTCATCAGTCAAAACGGTTGTTAGTGGAATAATTAGGGTTGACTATACTTACTGTGGTAGCGAGTGACAAGCCCGTGGTAGTTCTTGTTGAAGCTGTATCAAAAGTAGCGGCCCTGAGGGTAGTGTTATCGCCAGTCCTGGTGATTTCAATGGTAGCAAATTCCCCACAGTCGCCATTGGTGACAACAGCTTCTTCCGCCGTGCGCTGAGTTGGGGTGCTATATTCTACCCTGTAGGAGACTTTGATTGTCAGATTTTTCCTGAACTCAACGTTAGACAAGCGAAGGATCCTGATGAAAGTGCTACCATTAAAATAGGCTGTACCGGCGGCGGTGTCGATAACAGCGCCAAAATTGTCATACTCTCCGGGTTCAGCGGTTTGAAAGTCGATATCCACCATCGGTTGACATGGAGGAACAGCTATAAATAACATAAGAATTAATTAATAAATAACTCACATGGAACAGAAACTAAAAATTATACAAGAATTAATGGATGACTCATATGGAACAAACTATATAAATTATACAAGCTGTCAGGCGCGGATCCAGAGGGGGGGGGGGGGGGGGGGGCAGGGGGGCCGGGCCCCCCCCCCCCCCCCTGCTCAGACTTGAACATTTTTTTGCGATTTTATTGGCGACTTATAGACCTGTAATTTTGGAATTTACCTCCCGGAAATACGTCAGAATGCACCAAATTGAATCTAATTTACCAATTTTCCCTGCAAAAAATCCTGGATCCGCGCATGGCTGTAGGAATGAATTAATGAAAAGGGGTTTAAAGTCCTATATTTATGAAATAGTACCCGGCTGACGAAGATGGTCAGATAACACGAGGGAGGGGCATACTGTGGCCATTATCCGTCACACTGGCATAACTACAATTTGTATGTCGTGAAATGTATTCAAATGAAATGGGTTTAGCGTCCTACTGTTCTGCTTCGACTGGGCTAATGAAGACGGGAAAACGCCATACAGTGGGCTATGAGGGAAATTGTGCCTAGGCCGCGGCACTATGGCCTACTCTGATATAGAATGCCAACCACCGAGGGATATTTTACGTGCACGCCAATGTGTACACGGCACCGCGGCTTTTCGTCCCACCCGAACGACTAGACAGCTGTCCTTGTCAGACCCCCGTCCTGCATCACTGAAAAAGCACGTATGAAACGCTCCATGAACTTTCTCGGCCAATGCAAGGGTTGAACACGCGACCTCCAGGCTAGCGAGCCAGCGTCTTACCCACTTAGTCACCGTGGTGCCAAATAAAAGTCAGTATGGACACAATTATAAACTTACATGTTTTATTCAAAAAAGAACTGGGGGGTTGGGATGGCCTAGTGGTCTAGAGTGCCGCGATTCGATCTCTAGCTGGCCGGTCACCTCTGGCTTGCGGCTGTGGTTTCGATCCCTGGTGTGAGCGTATGTGGCATGGAGATAGGGGCGCCTTCTCAACCTCGTTTGTTTCCTCCGGGCACTCTGGTTTCCTCCCACTGCTAAAGACCCCTACGCGCAAGCGAATTATTGAAATAAAATTAAACCATATGTTAGTCCCGAAATGACCTGGTTTGTGTTGAGTGGACGTTAAACCCCATTTCTCTCTCTCTCAAAAAAGAAC
Source organism: Patella depressa (assembly GCA_948474765.1). NCBI lineage: Eukaryota > Metazoa > Mollusca > Gastropoda > Patellidae > Patella > Patella depressa. The sequence goes on from OX419720.1 coordinate 3,084,898, forward strand.
TAAAGGTTGTGTGCGTGTGGGGGCGGTAATATTTGAGCCACCTGGCTGTAGCCTAAGATTCTTACCTGGTACACATGATGGTGCAGATATCGTACATGCACAGGTAGTTTTATTAAAGCCCAGGCCTGCAGCACAAGGCCTCGTGATTCGTTTGTCGTGTAGCATTTGGCCATACACACATTTGTTGCCTGGGATTTCGATTAACGGACAGGGGTCTGAAAATAAAAACAAAATAATACCAGAGTTAGTCTATGCTATACTTTTCTCGAGTTGGTTTAAGTTATACCTTTCTCGAGTGTTGTTTAGTTATTTTGAATATGAAATGAACTCGGGTTTTAGGTTAGAGTTTTCAGCGCCGACTGTGATAATAAAAATTCGGTGTACTAAGTAAGTAATTCATTCTTTATTGCTGAAAGTTACATACAATGAATAAATAAATAAATATGTAATGTAAAGGTGTTAATGATACAAATAGTACAAAATAAGTTAGAAAAGTATGTGCAGTTCTAGGGGAGAATAGCTTCTGTAGATACATTATGTAAGATTTAGATAAAGAACTAGCCATTCTTGCTATAATAGTTCGAAAGTAGATAATGTAAAATGAATAATTATAAATTTCATTCATTTTACTCTATTGCACGGGAATATTTTTACGCACCTCCCGCATTGGCACGACGAGTTTGCGCAAATCGGACGGTGTCGTGGCGACTCGAGTCGTGCCAATTCGTGCCACGGAATCGTGCAAGTGTCAGCCTTGCTTGAGAACCAAATACGAATCACTCGCGAACTTCCAAGAACCGTCCACGATTTGTCTACGAATCGGAAAAAGTTCGGGACGATTCGTGGCCTTCGTCACCTATATGAAAGTGATACGATAAAGCCAGGCTGACACTTGCACGATTCCGTGGCACGCATTGGCACGACTCGAGTCGGCAAGACACCGTCCGATTTGCGCAAACTCGTCGTGCCAATACGTGAAGTGCGTAAACAATGCGCAAACTCGTCGTGCCCGTTCGTGTCAATGTGGACACTGATGGGCACGACAAAATCGTGGCCAAAAGTCGTGCAAGTGTCAGCCTGGCTTAAGACCTGATAAGATCTTCACGATTACCTCACGATTAAAACTACGAATTCAGTCGTATCCCGAATCGTGGCTACGATTCCAAACTGTTCCCGCAGTGAATATTCGCTTGGCCGCTACAATCACTGATAAGCATGACATCGACGAGGCTTAATGATTACGGCATATTAACTTTTTACTCCGAAAAATTAAATTCTCAAACATTTCTTTGAGGTAAAAGAAAAATGAATAAAGACGTTTGAAGTATTTGTAGTTAAAAAAAATATTTCCTATTTAGTGTAAATGAGTATTAAAATGAGTAAAATGCACCATTTTGCCCGAAGCAGTTAGGTGTTAAGTAAACATTGCACGAGCCGTTGAGCCAATACGTAACGCCACGCTGCAGGTAACGCACGTGTTGTGGACAGTCATCTGTTACAGAGATAATTCGTAAGTAATTCTCTGTGAAACAGATTGCTACGATTCATCTACTAATCGGAAACAGTTTGTTTTGTATTGGCGGTGATTCGTGACTCACCCTACGTAGAAGTCTACCCGGTCTCCTCGTATTCCATGAGTCTTTTACGTGCACGTTAATGGGTACACGGGACCTATCCGAACGTCTAGGTGATGATCCTTGCAAGGTCCTCCACTTTGCATACATTTCAATCAAATTTTGACTGGAAATGCAAAAAATCGTGTGCTGGTGCTGGGGGAGGAGGGGGGAGATGCGGGACCTCAGCTTTTCGCCCCCCCCCAAGCCCCGAGAGGGAGTACATAAATATAACACGAGGGACGGATAGGGTGGGTAAACATAATAGAGGGGCGTGGGGGGGGGGGGCGTACCACAATCTAATTAAAAAACACATCCTCCGTTTCGTTTTTTATAGTTTTGTTTTATTTGTTCGGAAGAGTTGTTATAATATATCCTGCGTTCTCGATGGCGTGAGGGATTAGCCAATGAATTCATCTGTTATGACGACTTCTTGGATTGCAATGCTCGAAACTGTGGGTAAACGACTAGCAACGTCAACGCTGATTGATTAATGAATGTCTGAGGTCATTGATTCAAAAGCCGCTCGTACGACACCTAACGCGACCATTTACCACCATCGACCAAATAAAGATGTGTATTTTAGGTAAAGTGTGAGTGGTATAGAAACTGGACATACCTACTACTGCGGTACAAGTGTCATCTTCCACACAACTCAGAGTAGATATATTGAATGAATATCCGTCCTTACAGGCACGTTGTTTTACAGTTTCTTCTTTACATTCGTAATATTGGGAACAGTTTCCATTGACCTTGAACCGGTGTCCATCTGATTGACCTGTACACCGACCTATATATATAAAAATAAAACGTATGTTAAATGAAAATGAAACGAAATAGGATTTAACACCCTACTGGGGTAATTCACCACACATTGTATTATGAAGGACATTTTGCCCAAGCAGCGGCGCCACGGCTTACTCATATCGAATTCCAACTCTGCAACTGTGTACACTGGACCTCGGTATTTCGACACATCCGAACGATTAGACAGGGGGGAATATCGATGAACTTTTTGGCCAATTCAGAGATCGAACACACGACCTCGAGGCCAACGAGCTAGCGGCTTACCCACTTAGCCGCTGAGTCTCCTACCACTGTGAGGGTGGGGTGGAAGTACTTACTTTCCATGTGTGCGTTATAAATCCTAGATGTAAGTAAGGATAGGTACCTTTTCTCCAACTACAAGTGTCAGTGTGCGCTATAAATCGCAAATACAACTGTAGGTTACAAAAACAACTGGGGAATTATTACTTCACCATAAAACCATTATGCGTAACAAATGCTAAACGGGAATTCTTGCTTTTTCACCAGCCACTGTGCGTTACAAATGATTACGGGGAATTTTTGCTTTTCAAGAACCACGTTGCATGAGAAATAAAAATAAGGGGAAATATTCCTAGAACCATTGCGTGCAATAAACCCTAGGGTGATGACCATGGTCAAACAATTCGAGGAAAGACATAAAAACCGGGCGACCTTTATGACCTTTGACCTGTAATACAAAGAGATGCGTCATGCGAGGCAAAGAGATAAAGTTATCTTACTATCAACACACGGCACTTTGTCAATATGGTTGCACGTGAGTGCATCTTGATCCCAGTATGTACCAAACCAACATCGAAGTAGGGTACCAATGGCCACGCCATTTTCGTTATATTGACACTGAAGGTAGGTGTCACACTCAGGATTAATCTGCGGGACCACGTATCCAATACCATTATTTAACACGCAACCAAAACAAGGCCCTTGTTGTGTGACTGGATTTTGTTGACCTGACAAGAGAAACATATAAAATACAAGTCAATATCCCCTGCCTCAACCCCAAACAATAACTAATATCCAGAGCCGATCGAGTTGGAGTAACGCCAACAGTAAGATAAATATTTATGATCCAATAGCTAATGTCCTCACGTTTACCCCCCCCCCCTCAAAAAACTATATAATACATATTAATCGTACATTTATCTTTATCCGTAGATTGATTCCCGTCTTTACTTAGCCCAAATATGGCGTTGATGCCGTGAAACTACACACCAACTTAAAGAGTCCATCACTGCAATCTGATTGTCCTGGGCAGAAAACTCAGTCATGACATCCAGCGCAAGGACATCGATCTACAACACGTAGCAAAAGTCTTATCTTAATGAAAAGCAGTGGCGTGTCCATGAATTTGTCCGGGGGGGGGGATCTACGGTAGACAACGTCAAGTGTAGTGTTAGGTCGGATTTAACTGCCCGCATATTTTATTAAATCAGAAGCTCGGTGGCAATATGTGTGCTCCAGAGGCGAATCCAGAGGGAGGAGGGTTGGGGTCCCCCCCCCCCCTTGCATCAATGAAATTACATCACAAAGTATAAAATGATTTTTCTGTTTAAAAAGCCCAATTTGTATGTATGCCTAAGTAATTTAGAGACGATGATGACAAATTTCCGTAACAGAAACCTGGCATCCCCCCCCCTCCTGCAAAAATTCCTGGATCCGTCCCTGTGCTCATTTAGGTGCATAGAAGATAACAGTGGAGTGAGCCAAAACGGCGGCTATATTTCACAGCTTGCAGTATTGCAGTGGAGAAGATATGCCTTGTGCCAGCAGTTAAGAAGTGGGGGGGGGGGGAGACCTAGCTCTTGAATAATGTATTTTTTAAGAATATAGAAGATAAACTTACCCAGGGTTAGTGAGATTACTGACACCAGGGCCACAAACGAAACCAACAAAATTTTTGCCATGATAACTGAAAATAAAAATAAACTAGATAATTTTACGCCTTATGCTAGGTTTCCACTTTCGTGCGATGCGTTCCAATAGGAATATCCCCTATATGGTACGTGCAGTACCGGACTGGTCGGCCCAAGGCCCACCCAAGGCCCACACAAGTACGCGTCGAAGGCGCGTCACTAGCGGCCGAAGTGGGTATCCGGATCTCCCCCAGGAAAATGTTGAAAATTGACAACCGCAAACCCATTTTCCAAGCATTTCAGACCAAAGCTTCCTTTCTTTTCTTTCTACTGTCTTGTGTCCTGTTCTCTCATCCCCCTTTCTTTTCTTTCCTTTAAAGGCTTAGGCCCACATTTTTTAAATGAGCTTAGGCACTGGGTACGTGCCGATTCGTTCGCATACCCGCAGATACGATTAAGACGATTGGCACGACTAACCTCAATATATGATCAGACCTGAAAGGAACGCCACGATTACCCCACGATTGTTACCACGATTTCAATCGATAGAGGGAATCTAGTATTAGACGATACCACCTTCCTACTGAATAAGGTTGGTGAATTAAATCATGAGCGTCCTCCAGTCTTTCACTGAAGGCTCATCTAGGACCAACTTTCTGCTAGGGGCTCATCGACAACACTCGGTCTCATTCGAAACTCCTCAGCTACGTCTACTGCATTTTACGCACCAGTGCACCTCGCAGCTCGAGGCACTACTCCCTACCACATAGGGGTAACGTGATAGCGGTGCAATTGCAAGCTTTGCGTCATGGTTTAGAGTTGTTACGCCCCCGCTCCCATTGTGATTTCAATGCAGTTTTCAACAGTATAGAGAGAGAGAGAAATGGGGTTTAACGTCCACTCAACACAAACTAGGTTATTTCGGGACTAACATATGGTTTAATTTTATTTCAATAATTCGCTTTAGCAGTGGAAGGAAGCGGGGTGTCCGGAGGAAACCCACGAGGTTGAGAAGGCGTCCCTATCTCCATGCCACATACGCTCACAACAGGGCTCGAAACCACAGCCGCAAGCCAGAGGTGACCGGCCAGCTAGAGGTCGAAGCGCGGCACTCTAGACCACTAGGCCACCCCCCCCCCCCCCAGAACAGTATAGTCATAATCATAGTGCTCAACCAGTGTCAAACATATACCCTCGGTCAGATATTCTACAAATCGACTCTAGCAGGTTGCACGTAGCGAACAGGCGCGGATACATAGGGGGCGCACCCGGCGCACGCCCCATCTATTTTTTGCGGTGGCGAACAATTTTTAGCTCCATACATTCTCGCGGGAAAGGAGAACAAAAACAGTTTATGTAATTTACAGTACTAGTATGAAATTAGTTCCTTGTGGGCATTTTTGCCCACTCAAAAATCATGGGTCGGGCTTAGCACTCTCAACTTGGTGCAGCACGCCCCTTCCCACCCCTTTCTGAAAATCCTGGATCCGGCCGTGGCGAATATTACTCCGTGGCACTGGGAGTGACCTAGTCCCTGCTAGTGTTGCGGGATACTTTACTTCATGCAGAATCGTGGATCACCAGACACCGGGTACCAGTGAATGTGTGTCTGGGATACACTAAGCGGGTGTTAACTTCCTGTATGTCGACTGAAATATTCGCAGTCGAACTTACTTGGACAACGCGAGGGTCTGTACTGCCATTTAATCTGCGAATAATAGCCTGAAAATTTATTCATGCGCAGGCACCGATGCGCTTTTGACCAAATAATGTAGTTCGCCAGAATAATTCTCACTGGAACATTCGCCAACTATGTCCAATGCATTGGTCAGTATGTCTTTCTCGCTGACAACAAATTAAATAAACTCTTCCCATAACAAAGCTAAACCTGGTCGAAGTCCTTTAAACTGCGAAAAATGTTTTCTAATATTCTAAACATAGTAAAATCACTACATAGTAAATTAGTCAAATCAAATGGGGTTTAACGTCCTACTGTTCTGCTCCTAACCTGGGCTAAGGAAGACAATAATTCAGTCAATGTGAATAATTTTATAAAATCTTCAACTTACCACTGTATGAGGTACAGACCTGATCGTTCTTCTAAACTCAACACCGACTGGTACAACCACACCAACCTACCGGTATTTATATTGATTTTAATTGAAAACCCCTATTGAGATCCCCATTACCAGACATTCCCTTAAAGGATATTTAATAAATCAAGTTGTTTCTGATTGGTTAGTTATCATATTGACGTAATTTTTGAAATCAGTGAATGGACGATCCCTATTGAGACCCCTATCATAAGTCACTCACTTACTGAATACGTAATAGACTGAGAGTGTTTTTGATTGGATAGTTATATTTTTGATGCAAATTTTCATACCATTAAATTCAAATTTTATTTTGATGGCCTGGAATATGCGACCTAATTTTGTTTGTGTGCGACACGAAATTAGACTAATACGTGCTAAATTTCATCTTATTTTGTGAAAATCACGATGATCAAAAGATCTATTTGGTACTATGAGGTGAAGAAACTGCCGTTAAAGCACGATTTCAGAATTTACAAAATCCGGTTCGCTAATAGTTTCAATCCTCTAAGTTGACCTGTATTTTGGGTTGATTGGCGATCAGAGTTCAACGTTCGCTCAACACAAAATAGTCCATTCCAATTATTTGCAATAGTTCATGTGTACCCGGGAAATATAAAGAAACCGGACTAATAAAAATGGACATACACTTTGCAGTGTTTTATGGGGAAATTTTGTCATAATGAAACATAATGACACTAAAGCCTAATCTTACATCGAATTATGTCAAAGGTTCTTTTACTTGAACGCCAATGTGTACGCGGTACCGCAGTTCCATGTGGGGTGCTCCATCCTGCATCCTGTTGATCGATCCGCAAATGAACTAAAGTATATAGACATCTCTTGGGGGTGTCCTAGTGGTCTAGTATGCCGCGTTTCGACCTCTAGCTGGCCGGTCACCTCTGGCTTGCGGCTGTGGTTTCGATCCCAGGTGTGATCGTATGTGACATGGAGATAGGGGCGCCTTCTCAACCTCGTGGGTTTCCTCCGGGCACTTCGGTTTCCTCCCACTGCTAAAAGAGCCCTACGCGCAAACGAATTATTTAAATAAAATGAAACCATATGTTAGCCCCAAAATGACCTAGTTTGTGATGAGATGACGTTAAACCGCATTTCTCTGTCTCTCTCTCTACTGTTGTGGCCCGACTGGGCTAATTTTACCATGATAGAGGCGCTACCGCTTACAATTATATCGAATTCCAACTGCTAAGGGATCTTTTAAGCGCAAGTCAATTCACTGTCCCGTGTGAGGCTCTGTGTCAATGAAAAGTTGGGACAGTACAATCCCAACATCTTGATCAAACAGGCGACCTCCGGGTTATCAAACCGACGTCTTACCGCGTCTCCCGATTCGTTTTAGTAATTTTGCGTCCTTTGCACACTAGTTGACCTTATGATACAGCGTGTACGTGCTTCACAATAAGAGTTGATTTATTCCGGGGATATACGCTTATAAAGATAGGTTTTTAATGATTGTTTAGACAAAGGTTAAAGATGACTTCTGGGAATCTGGGATATCATTTGACGCAATGGTGTTATCAAACATTATTTCGATTTTGCTCTGCTTTACTAGAGCTAAATCTGCCCATTACGGGTCTTTCTTCGTTTTGCGTTATATGAATCATTAATTAGTCATAGACAGTCCATAATTAACTCTCAGGTCGATCGGCTGGTTGTGATTTTCAGAGGATTGAACAAGATCGACGTTAAATAATTCAATTTAAAAATGGGTAATGGAGATTTTGTTTCTTTTCATAACATTCATAACTCTGCGTAGAAAAAAGTAATTGGACTAAAATGTTTAATATGTTGAATGCCCATTATTACCCAGAGAAAACCCACGAGGTTGGACAGGCGACCCTACTCCTTGTCACGTACAAACGGGGATTCGAAACCACACCATTTGACCCAATGACAGGTGTTTATTATACAGCGAGCACGTGCTAACAAATCGGCCATCCAAACCCCCCAGGCCAACAAAATACTTTTGCATGTTACTGGATCGGCATCATTCTGATATTAACTTTGGCCTCTAGACCACCCACAACATTTTTCTAAGTGATAAAGGGCCATAACTCTGGCAGTAATTATCAGAAATCGCTGAAAATCGATAGGCTTCTGCATCTCATGACCTTAAACATGGTGTATCAAGATAAAGCCATTCGGGTATTCACTTTTGCCTCTAGAGCGTAGACAAGTTTTTTGAAGTGATCAAGGGCCATAAATAACTCTGGCAGCAATTATCGGAAATTGCTGACAATCCATAGGCTTCTTCGTCTCCTCACCTTAAACACTGTGTATAAATCTAAAGTCAATCGGATATTAACTTTAGCCTCTAGGCGTATAAAAAACTATTCATTAAGTTCATACTCTCATTTACTTCATTCCCTCATTGATATCATTTATTAATGATACATTGATTTCATGTTTTCCTTAAAGACACCTTCCCCCGCGTACAAACTTTGTATGCGTCGGGAGATACCGCAAGCTATAAATAAACTGCTGTTAGAAGCTATGCTATGTCAGTCAGCTCATTTCATTGACGGAGGGTCCATTTTTCAGAATATCCTTTTCCTTACTTACAGTACACGCATCGCGGAGGTTTGATCATACACGATTATCGTGTCGTTTTTTGTTAAACATTTCCACGATAACGACACGATATTGCCACGATAAATAACTCGGTGTAGCAGTCGCTATCGTGTGCCACGATAGTCGCGTGACACGATAGGCCTCGGTATAATTTGATATGTAAAATTAACGATGTTTATCTGTCATAAATAATTGATGTCAAAAAGATATACTGCCACGATGTTATCAAACTGCCACGATATTTGAAATGTTGAATAGTTTTTCCAATAATCCTGACGCGAATAGCCACGCTGCATAAAAAGAATGTACTTTTATGAGGTTATATTTTAACGGAGTCCCATTCTGACAAATAAATCGGTAAATCACACCTCAAGTAATATCTTCGGTTTTAAATCACAAATGAATTAAAAAGTCTGCCTCTCCTGCTTTTAAGTCCACGTCGCCATAAAATGTATCCATAAAATTGTACCTTGTGTTGTGGAATACATGTTCATTAAAACGTGTCTCCGTCGGATAACACCTTGGTGAACTTTTCATACTGTCAATCAAGTTTCCAAATAACGTGAATATAAAAGAGCCATCAAACATCAAAAGGAAACGATAATTGATTAAAATAGAAGTCCTTTTAACAAAAAATAGTCTTGTAGACAATATGACTTTTATTGCAAATTGTCAGTAAGTGGGCATTACCTAACATTGTTGCCCTCATTTTTAAAAAAAGAACAATTGCAACTGGTACGTGACCAATCTGGATTCACACACAAAAAAGCTGTCGTTGTCATGGTTAAATAGAACGGACTACGATGGAAAGCCCCCCCCCCCGAATACACGCTTTCAAAAGAATTGTGGATGTAAGTGTTTATTCAATGTTTAAATTGGTACAGACTTGAAGATTGTTACATAACAGCGCGTCTTATGACGAAAACTATGTATAATCAGCATATTCGCAGTGGGCATATTCTGCCAATAAAATCATACCTTAAACTACTGCCCCTTTTACTTGTGCATGCATTGTTAGTAAATTTTCTCTTTATGTGTAAAGATCAAAGACAAATTGTAACCTAAATAACTCAACGAAAGTTTATATTAATAAAGTATACACATGTACCCACGTCGCGTATGTCAGTCATTCATCTACGAATGATCGCCATCTTATAAAAAGCGAATTCAGTTTATCTAAAAGGGGCTACGGCGCAATTTAAGGAATTATTTTTGACCCGATATTAACCAGGGCCAAATATTTTAAATAATGAGATAACGTCAATCAACAAACCAAACAATACGAGTTTACTTTATAACAAAAACATTGGTGAATTTATTATTATGTTTAAAATCATAAAGCTAATCAACAAATAATACTATTGCTCTTTATTACAAAAACATCGGTGAACTAATCTCGGTTTGATCGGCTTGCCAAGATAATGTATTATTGGGTAAATAAAACAATATAAACAACCAGTGAGTAATACAATTAAATTATTAAACAACAACAACAACGGCGGAGGGGTTTAATATAGGCTATTCCCGTTCCCCAATACCTATTCAGATACAAATCTGAATAAAAATATTGCTTATAAAAAAAACAATACGCCCCGTGGATGCCCTAACAACTGCGTACCTGTTTGCTTGTGGACGAGTTTACTGACACCCGTTCAATATATGAATGAAACATCCAAACATTTGACCGTATTCATGCCATAGACCATAAATACCCTTATTAATAAAACCGTTTTAGTTTCCAAAAATTATCACGTCATATTCATTTTGATTGTTTTACCCCTCAACACGATCTCACGACCATTTCTCATGAATTGAAGCCTCTTTGATAGTGAGATTAATAATAGTAGTATTAGAGTTATCGAGGTGTCAATTAGCCAAGAATGCAACACATCAAAGCGAAGAGAGGGGATTGCCTAACACAAAAAACGTGCTTATTAAGTTGTTAAAGGCGACTGGTGCTATTTAAGGACTGACATTTGTGCACAATGTAATAAAATAATAACCACTCTGATAAATTATTAATGAGCACCGGTGTGATTTTATTGACAGAATATTATGTCAATTGCAAATATGATGACTAAACATTATTTTGCCCATTACATGATCTGCAGGAGTCAACCTCCGAGTCTGTACCGATTTAAATAATTGAACAATCTCTAAAAACATGACTTTTACGGTAAAACAGTAATCACAATTCCTCGTTACATATTGGTTTTACATGTAGGGAAGGGGTGGGGGTGTCCAGCCAAATACAAACCCCGTAGTTAGTCATATTGTAAGTGTTGCGTGGTTTTCTTTAATTTGACATTCTGCTAATTGAGAAAATATTTCAGTAATAAATACGGGCTATTTTACAAGATATCTCTTTTCAAAATTTCCCTTACGTTTAATTTTAACCAAAACGCCCAAACTAATTGAGATGCAAAGAACAATCCATTGTGACCCCTCTTGAATGCCAACCATTTGCATATATATCAGAATCAATTTAACAATTGTGATTGTTTTTTTAAAATAAAGATTCAAACCTTTTTGGGTAGTTTTTACTTCTGACAATTTACAATACAAGTCGTACTGTCAAGATGACTACAACAGGATAATAATTTGTTGTAAAATGGGCGTGCAATTTTCTGTCAGTTGCTTTCTTTTGATGTCACGTACCAATTTACTTTATCAAACCTTGATTGACAGTATGCATTCCCTAGACTCTCTGATGTGGAAATGAAAAAGTCAGCATTATATTATCGCCTTTATCGGAATGATACGTGTCCACGTCCATTCAGCAAAATGTGCTTCGTCTCGGGTGACGAAGGCTTTTAATTCATTTGTGATTTAAACCAGAAAAGATATATTAGTTGAGGTGTGATTTACCAATACTGTATGCACCACGTGGCTTATTTGTCAGTATGTGAATTACTATTTGAATGGATAAAACAATTTAAACTACACCCCGGTAAGACCAGAATTGATTTGTGCGCATTTATTTTTTCCCGTAATATGAATGGATTTGTAATAGTCGATGACGAAAGTATGAAAAATATGGAACATATTATGAAGTAATAACGTATTGGTTTCTTAAGCATATTCTGTTTAGAAAAAGAATGAATAGTATCCGGGGTTTACCGAAAATTGTGTTTATTCCTTTTCCGATTTCGAACAAGCCATCAAATATTCGTGATTAATGGGAAAATGCCAACGTAGTAACTGATCTATAATAATTAATGTGCTACTGTATTTCACCTAAAATAAACCACGAGAGGCATGTTTTAATCAAAACACCGAGTCACACGGTGTTTTTAACACCGAGGCACTGCTATCGTAGCCCTCTATATTTCCTCGATATTCACTCGGTAAATCATGAAATTCCACGATAGAAAACACGGTAATATCGTGTCCGGTCAAACCTCCACGATGCGTGTACTGTAGATTTCAACGTCATCTTACCACTGTAATACTTAGTCGTATAAAGTGGTGACATCATATAAACCACGCCTATGTAAGGGGCAATAATTCGATAGCATAAGCGTAGCCGTCAAATATATATTGGCGGGGGGGGGGGGGGTCCGCAAATGAAATTATTTAAAATGTTGACAATCTGTGAGGCCCCATAAACTTTTTTTTAAAGTTTCAGTCTTTTGCGAACACTACTGTTTTGACATATTTTATGGGGCTAAACTAAAGCATCACACCAATACAATGTTTATGCGGGAGTGCCGTATTCATATTTTTTCATGACTGTTATATATTGGATGTTACACTTGAGTTATGATCAACAGAGAGAGAGTTTAGTAGGGGAATTTTTATGAGGAGGGTCCAAATGAAATAACTTGATCACAAAACTTAAGTTTATGAGAATGCACATAGGCGTACGGGTACGATGGCAGTCAAGGGGGTGGGGCAGAATCCGTAATGCCTGAAAATATTTCGAGTTCACAGACAGCGGCGACGGTCTTCCTCGAGAGGCGAAGAAGCTTGGCTCACCTTGTATGGACCCCCACCCCCGCCTAAGAAAATTTTGGAATATTTGACGACTGCAAACACGTTTTCCTGCTATTTCTGCCCGTGAACAAACCAACTTCAAAGTGGTCTAATATAGCCTAATTAAGGTGGCTGACTCGAATTCCAATCAATCGTTTACATCCACGAAGACGGACCGTTCGAGTAATTTTACTGCCACAAACGCGTTTTCCTGCTATTCCAGCCTGTGATTACAGCAATTTCAATATTTAAACACTGCAAATGCGTTTTCTGCTATTCTAGCCTGTTTAAGCAATTCCAAAAGCCCATGAACAAAGCAACTTCAAAGTGGCCTAATATAGCCTAATTAAGGCTGACTCGAATTCCAATCAATCGTTTACATCCACGAAGACGGACCGTTGGAGAAATTTAACTACCACAAACTCGTTTTCCTGCTATTCCAGCCTGTGAATACAGCAATTTCAATATTTAAACACCGCAAATGCGTTTTCTGCTATTCTAGTCTGTTTAAGCAACTCCAAAAGTATCCAATGGCTTTGTAACCGAAATCCCACTCTGAATTCCAACCATCCAATGCAGTTGCATTCACAAGTAATAATCGATGCCCGAAAAATAAAATGTACTACAAAGTAGAGTGGCTCCAGATATGCTCCTGACAAAATGTTTTAATCCATAGTCAACTGAGTACAAATTCGTGGTATTCAATTAAAAGAAAGGTGAAAGCTTTATTGGGGCTCGTTGACAGTTAGGGAAGCAAAACTAGAAATGCCCGAAGCAGGTTTACAGACAGCGGCGCCAATATCCTTCGAGAGGCGAAGAAAAGGAGCTGACCTTGTATGCACCCCCCCCCCCCCCCGAAACTTTTGATATATTTTGACGGCCGCAAACGGGTTTTAATGCTATTCACGTCCTAAAATGAGTGTTTTATTAGATTTCGGGCACTTTATTTTGGCATATGTGAAGACCATGATAGAGAGAACATGAATGTGGGTTTCTCAACAGTATATGATGCTGCTATGATGCGTGATATTCCCACGCTAAACCACATTTAATTTCCATTTACTTATGTTTGGTATTGGTATTGGTATCAAATCAAAACACTTCGAGTTTCATTTACAAACTTAAGTTGGAAAAAGAAAGAGACACCCCGTTTGCATCTCGTTTAAGTTCCAACCTCGTGGGTTTTTTCCGGGTCCTCGGGTTTCCCCCCACTGCTAAAGACCCTTACGCGCTAGCGTATTATTCAAATAAAATTAAAACATAATTATCCTAGTTTATGTCGAGTGAACTTTAAACCCTCCGCGGTCCTCTCGCCCTCTCTCTCTCTCTCCCCCTCTCTCTCTTTCTCTCTTTCTGTCTCTCTCTCTCTGTTTATTATCAAGTCTTTGTCATACATGCCGACCCGTCTTTATTAAGCCAAAAAGATACATCTAGCTAATCAAATATGATAATCTAAATATTTGCCATATGGCAAAACAAAATTGTGTTATCTATTTTTAAATCGTGAATTGTATGTAGTACTATTATATTCTTTGCGACCATATTGTATCTGTAGCTAATTATTGGGTTCACACTTTCCAGGGGCGGATCTAGGAATTTTGATAGGGGGGGGGCGAAATGACGGCACTGGCCGCGGGGCACGTCGCTGGGTGGGGGTGGGGGGGACCCCAAGAAAACTTGAGAACTGTATTAGTGAAATTTGAAAATGGATATCAAAGAACTTTCTAAAATTAAATGATGATAAAACCGAATATTTGTTATTAGGCTCAAGGCATCGCTTAAGGAAATTTGCGCATGATACCCCCCCTGTTGTAATTGGTAATTGTGATATATTTTCATCTGACTCTGCTCGTAATATTGGCGCAATCTTTGATATTTGTAAATTATTCTATTTTAATATTAGAAATATAGGTAAAATACCAGGGGTGTTTTAAGGTTTATCATGGCGGAGGCTATACTATTTTAAGGGCCCTCTTTCGCGGGGGCGGGGGGGGCTTGATTGATGATTGCGTTCTCATTCAGTAGTGGATTCGACAGTAACAGTGTAACGAATCGGACTCGTAGGCCCTTTCCCTTGGCCAGAGAGGTCCTTTTGTCAGACGAGGGGCCCTTTTGTCTGCCTTTACGGCCCTCCCTAACTAGGGTACATTCATTTTTCTCATCGGTTTTAGCATTTTTCTCCCGTTTTATTTGTTCAACTTCTTTTATTTTTTTTCGCGAGGAGGCTGGCGCCCCCAGCGCCTCAGCTAGAAAACGCTTTTGTAAAATACGTAAATTTGTAACTGAAGAGGCCACTAAGTCACTTGTTAATTCTCTTGTCACTTCTCATTAAGTTGGTTTACCGTTAAAGCTTATAGATAAATTACAGACTTATAGACTTGTTACTTTAACTAAAAAATGTGACCACATCACTCCTGTTTTATGCAATTTTCACTGGTTACCTGTTAAATATCGAAATGAGGTTGAGAAGGCGCCCCTATCTCCATGCCACGTACGCTCACACCATGGCTGGAAACTACAGCGAAATCCAGTATTACTAGATGTATACTATTGTAACCTTGTAAAGCAATAAAATAATATTAAATGGCATTTAATGTTGTACTCCGACTGGGCCAATAAAGACGATCTTAGCCGATACAGTATGCAATGGGGTATCGTTCCCGGTCAGCGTTACACACTACTCCTATATGGAATTTCAACTGCTAAGGGATCTTTACCGTTGAACACAAGGATCGAACACGATATTCCCGGATTAGCCCAGCTAACGCGGTACTCAATGCTATAACACATACATATGGGGGAATAATTACTGTTTTATTTAGGCGAAGTTTCAAAGGGTATTCCCGTAATGAGTGTCCAACCCTTTTCTGAAGTATAGGTATAAATGTTGATGCCACTTGTCCGCTGTTCACCCAAATGAAAATACATATTTGAGTCTGAGAAAATGCACTTTCAGCAGTAAAAAAGGGCACTGTCGAAAATTAGGGGGGCGCGCGCCCCTTGCGCCCACCATTGAATCCGCCTCTGCCTACCTATCGTCGTGGGTTTTGAACGGGTCCCAACTTTACCTCAAACTGTTAAAGATCCCATATTAAAACGAATTATGTTAATCCCGAAATGACCTAGTTTATGTCGAGTGGACGTTAAACCTCATTTCTCTCTCTCAATTCGGTAGAAACGGGCGTTAAATAAATAATCCTTTCGTGGCATTTAGCGAATTTAACAAAACCATCACAGTTATATGGGACTCTGGTTTATTATACACTAGCACGACGAGTTTACTAAATGTCATTATGTTTGATAATAAATTATGCTTGTGTATAATAAACCAGTGATGTGCAGTTCCACCAGGTTCCGTAATAACTATGTTAGTTTTGTTGGGGGTGGGGGTCGGGGGTAGGGGTGGGAGTTAAATGAAGCTATTTCACACACACATGGACGTTACCTCTATATATATCTCTACCTGTATTCCAAATAAACACCATAAACAATTTATTTTGTAACGTAACATTTATTATCCAAATCGATTTGAACGTACGTACAAAATTCTATGCAAAAACATTTTTTAAAAAAATAATTAACCGTACACTGGTATTCTCTTGTCGATAAACATTACTTCCATTCGTAGCTCATTCCAAGAAAATTGAAAAAAAACAATATATAAAAAGAAAAAATAATAACGTAGATATGACCATTTCGTTGATAATTCAGTTGATTTGGTGAGGTGCATGATCTCTAGTCACATTCGGTAACGATAATCTGAAAAAAGAAAACGAAGATTGTGGTAAGTAAAATATAAAGAAACAAAATGTTGTTCAATGTCTTATTTTCTTCGTGGGTTTTCTCCGCGTCTTCCGGTTTCATCCCACTGCTAAAAAAAACCCTATACGCAAGCGAATTTTTTTAATAAAATTAAAACCATATGTTAGTCCCGAAATGACCTAGTTTATGTCGAGTGAACGTTAAACCCCATTTCTCTCTCTCCTCTTATAATTCTGCTCCGCCTTGGCTTATAAAGACAGTCATGCGCAATAGGGAACTTTTGACAACTGCAACTACTAAAGGATCTTTGAATTGCACGACAGCGTGTAGAAGGGGGTCTAGTTTTTCCGACCTATTCAACCCCTATGTCAAACGACGCTCATATTGTCCGAGGAACTTTCTAGATCAAAACCGGGAAATTGCTGTTTGGGAAATTAGGATTTGAAGCCAATTGGAATTCTTGTGTTATCCATGTACATCTCCAAATTTCACAAAGTTTGGAAACTTTCAAATCAAAACTAAATAGTGAGGAGCTGAAATTAACCTGCGACATAAGCATATTGTTTGAATGGAACGCGCGAAATATGAATATTTATTTTATCATCATCATCATCAGCAGCAGCAGCAGCAGCAGCAGCAGCATCATCTCGTCGTCGTCGTCGGCAATTATAAATTATCAATAATTCTTGAAACAAATGGTAAACTTACATATCTAATCCACCCTCGGAAATTTGCAAAACCTGGACCACGGCCCAATTGGAAGGCACACTGGGACCGCACAATGTATTCTGAAATATACAGATTCCAATTTTAAGTATTCGTATCCATGGATTTATCATCCAATAATACATACTATAGTAGATCTTGTGAGTGTGATAAATTTCATAATGTCCTTAGGATACATGAATTTGATTGGTCGATAATAAAAAGGACTACTTTTTGTAAATTTTCAAACAACAGTTCATTGGTTTTTAAAAGTCATTTCTTTCTTATTATAAAGGTACTATTTATATTTAATTGAACTTGATGGAAACATTATGCCAATGTAAAGGACTTTCCAATGGTTGAATTTCTGTCAAAAACTGATGTATCACTGCGCTGTAATTTAATCAGACTCAGTAAAAGAGAAATCTATACCAAAGAATTATATTTACTTGTGCATGTAAGAAAGGATTATGTGATAAATAAAATAAATAGAGCCACTTGTACCACAAAATTATCCACGATAATTTCAAATTTCAAAATACTTAATTCCATTTCACTCTTTGATTGGATACACCCTCTTCTCCCCCACCCCCACCCCCATACCCCCATACCCCCACCCCCCTATCAGCACGCTACTGCAAGCATCACTTAAGCTCATCAGGTCTGTCATTCAAACATGGTTTCAGGTCCAACTGTTTTTTAAGTAGGGAGGCCTGTCCGACCTTGTGGGTATTTCTCAAGGCCCGTCCTACGAGCATGCAAATTAGTGTAATAAAGTTGAGCCATACT
Organism: Patella depressa; assembly: GCA_948474765.1. Taxonomy (NCBI): domain Eukaryota; kingdom Metazoa; phylum Mollusca; class Gastropoda; family Patellidae; genus Patella; species Patella depressa. The sequence continues at coordinate 3,103,105 of OX419720.1, forward strand.
AGTCGCGAAATGACACATTTTGCGTAGAGTAGGAGTAGATGTATCTATTCTCCTTCGAAACTGTTTCAATACTAACCATCGAAGGGTGTTTGGGCTGTAGCACCATTAACTGTAAAAAACAACATGGCTGCTGGTTTATTGTAGAAGACTTCGACATCCCGCCAGTCATCCTGAAAACAAAATATATTGTTATGTTTAAACATATTAAGTTAAATAAATTGTTATGTTAAATATATTGTTATGCTTAAATATACAATGTTAAATATATTGTTATGTTTAAATATGTTCTTATGTAAAAATATATTTTAATTTTCAAATCATGACATCTTTTGGTTCATTTAAGCAAATTTAGACAAACACCGGTTCTTCTAGAGCGGGGGTGGGGTGGGGCTTCGCAAAAGACCATAAGAACTGCCAATAGAATCGAATGGCGTGGTTCGATTTCCCGCTTACATGTGGCCGATGTTTTTTGCCCACTGCTAACGACCCCTATGCCCTAGCGAAATATTGAAATAAAATTGAACCATATGTTAGTCCCGAAATGCTCTCCCTGTGTGTGTGTGTGTCTCTCTCTCTCTCTCTCTCTCTCTCTCTCTCTCTCTCTGATCGTTAAATCAGTACCAATGTTACATGTGCCAATGTGCTTCATCAGATAAAACGGTTGTTAGTGGAATAATTAGGGTTGACTATACTTACTGTGGTAGCGAGTGACAAGCTCGTGGTAGTTGAAAATGCACCAAAACTACCGGTCCTGAGGTTAGTGTTATTGCCAGTCCTGGTGATTTCAATGGTAGCAGCTTCCCCACAGTCGCCATTGGTGACCACAGCTTCTTCCGCCGTGCGTTGTGTTGGGGTGCTATAATCTACCCTGTAGGAGACTTTGATTGTCAGATTTTTCCTGAACTCAACGTTAGACAAGCGAAGGATCCTGATGTTAGTGCTACCATTAAAATAGGCTGTACCGGCGGCGGTGTCGATAACAGCGCCAAAATTGTCACACTCTCCGGGTTCAGCGGTTTGAAAGTCGATATCCACCATCGGTTGACATGGAGGAACAGCTATAAATAACATAAGAATTAATTAATAAATAACTCACATGGAACAGAAACTAAAAATTATACAAGAATTAATGGATGACTCATATGGAACAAACTATATAAAATATATACAAGCTGTCAGGCGCGGATCCAGAGGGGGGGTCCAGGGGGTCCGGACCCCCCCCTGCTCAGACTTGAACATTTTTTTGCGATTTTATTGGCGACTTATAGACCTGTAATTTTGGAGTTTACCTCAGAATGCACCAAATTGAATCTAATTTACCAATTTTCCCTGCAAAAAATCCTGGATCCGCGCATGGCTGTAGGAATGAATTAATGAAAAGGGGTTTAAAGTCCTATATTTATGAAATAGTACCCGGCTGACGAAGATGGTCAGATAACACGAGGGAGGGGCATACTGTGGCCATTATCCGTCACACTGGCATAACTACAATTTGTATGTCGTGAAATGTATTCAAATGAAATGGGTTTAGCGTCCTACTGTTCTGCTTCGACTGGGCTAATGAAGACGGGAAAACGCCATACAGTGGGCTATGAGGGAAATTGTGCCTAGGCCGCGGCACTATGGCCTACTCTGATATAGAATGCCAACCACCGAGGGATATTTTACGTGCACGCCAATGTGTACACGGCACCGCGGCTTTTCGTCCCACCCGAACGACTAGACAGCTGTCCTTGTCAGACCCCCGTCCTGCATCACTGAAAAAGCACGTATGAAACGCTCCATGAACTTTCTCGGCCAATGCAAGGGTTGAACACGCGACCTCCAGGCTAGCGAGCCAGCGTCTTACCCACTTAGTCACCGTGGTGCCAAATAAAAGTCAGTATGGACACAATTATAAACTTACATGTTTTATTCAAAAAAGAACTGGGGGGTTGGGGTGGCCTAGTGGTCTAGAGTGCCGCGATTCGATCTCTAGCTGGCCGGTCACCTCTGGCTTGCGGCTGTGGTTTCGATCCCTGGTGTGAGCGTATGTGGCATGGAGATAGGGGCGCCTTCTCAACCTCGTTGGTTTCCTCCGGGCACTCTGGTTTCCTCCCACTGCTAAACACGGTAACATGCATAGTGTGTAGAAATGTCGTCAGAGCTTTTAGTATTGGGCTTCTGCGTTAGAAAATCCTCTGAGTAAGTAGTAAAGCTTAATTATGGTTACTATTAATGAAAACTAGTGAGAAATATACGTGTTGTCAGTTGTCGCTTGAACCCGTCAGTACTTGTACCGTACGTCAGTATTTCTGTTAATGGTCAGTAATAATCATACGGTGAGTATGTGAGTTAATTGGTTAGTATTCCTTACTTCTGTCAGTATGTAAAAAATACGTGAGTAATTAAATAAACGTGAGTTTATCTAAACATATCACTATTGAGGCACGCGCGCGAGAAATTGACGAAAGTGTGACTAATTAAGAAAACGTCACTATTTGAGCTACCGCTCACTATCTGAGTATAACCGCCAGTTACCTTTGATGTGCGTTAGTAATTGGACACGGCGCCAGTAGAGCGTGAAATCGTTGACTATATACATTTCTGGTGAGTATTGTTACTATAGGTAATTTAACTTCCCGATAAGTTGTCGATACCTTCTGAATAAAATATTAATTATTTATCATTATTCTCGAATCAGAAAATGTTTTATTTTTTAACAATAATGGATGGTAGTGAACATGGGTATTTTTCGGTTACCGCCGTAGTTTGCAGAATACTGTTTTAAACATTAACGGGTGTATTTTTCGGCGATTTCCACAACCGCCGTAGATTGCAGAATACGGGGCAATGTGTAGTTTGCAGAATACGGGGTTTGCAGAATACGGGGCAATGTGTAGTTTGCAGAATACAGGGCAATGTGTATAGTGTTATTTCATTTACAATTTATATTTATTCTCGGTAATGCAGATTAGCACTTGTTTTGGGACGTGCGGCGCTTTAATATCTGTATGGTTTAAATTGGAATCACAACTAATGGTTAAAAAAGATCACCAACACAATTCTGTTTTCACTAATTTTATTGAAACAGATAACATGATAGCTGATAACAGAAATAATGAATTTCAAACATACGCATACAAGCTGAAATTCTTAGCACTGAAGAATCGTGTGCATACCGGGCTGGTATGAGGCATCGCACATCTTGTGTTGTCGCTTATTGTGAAATAGTTCCAAATCTTACTACTTCACGTTAGTTTTATCTAGATCACTGCTTGTATTGTCTGGATACTTAATCATTATAAATAGAAGTATTGGAAAAGGCGTGAAAATATACCGCTTGGTTTACGTGTGAGTAGCATGAAAGATGAAAGGGAGGATATCCCTTTGATGTCACAAGATTGACATTCCAGCTTCTAGATGCCAGTGAAAATTTAGAAATAATTTAGTGATTTCTTTTGTTATGCTAGGCTACTTTACGAATTTAGACATAATATGTATCAACAAATAATAATTTATGATATAGATCATACTTTATTTATTAATAATATTACAAACAAATAAGTTCCCATTAGATGGTTTATAGTTCTAGAAATGACGAAAGAATGTCACGTGATTGCTCTTCGCTTTGATCTTTCATTCATTGCCGCGTGAACCTTTCAGTTCAGACACCTATTATAGACATCCAGGTGCCAATCATTTTAGGAATTACATCGTAATCAACACTAGTTACTATATTATAATCTCGACTTTATTTAATGATACAGCAAATAATTAACGTCCGCTTGACAAGATAGATGGAGTGTATTTGTGATTGCGTAGGAAGCGTGACACAATTTTATTCTTCAAAAACGCGGCGTTTGTGCTTCTAACCGAGGTAAAATAGTACCATTCGTTTCCTGACTAACAGTGACATTCATCTACAAGGATTATTATGCCATTCGAGACATTTCAATGTGTAATAGTTTTATATCCACCACTGTCGGTAATTATATGTATCAGCCGATATTATATGTTGCTGTCAATATCTGATATAAGTAAAACTGATAGGTGTCATATCGGACCATCACTATAAATATATTGAGGACCTAGAAATTGACCCAAAATGGGTCGCAACGCATATAATAATGTAAACTGATTGTATATGAGCTAATTTACATTCAATTGTTTCCATTTTGACTCAATGACTCTAATGTCAAATCAGTTACGTTCAGTGAAATACGGCATGAATCTGAACCCAACCATGTCATATATTTGTTAATATTTGTTTAATATTTCGCTCGGTGTAAGAATTTAGAACCAAAGAGAATAGTCCATACATTAGTAATATAGGTCCAACGCGACGAGAATATACATTCACTTGATACCCTCACTCCGTTCATTTGACACCTCCCTCTTTGTTAGGATAAGCTGCTGTTTTGGCGACGAACAGTATCTGACCAGCTCCATTTATCTCGACAACTAGTGTCTGGAATGCTGCCTGGCTGCATTTCCGACAGTTTATTTCACAAAATATTTTGGTGAATATATTCATTCACATTGAGTCACTCACCCCGCCCGTTTGACACTTTCCTCTGGTCGGATAAACTAGTGACTTTGCGACATTTTCGAGAAAAAGCAAGTTAAAGATATCGTTAGATTTTAACACTAAATCACGTAACAGCCATGTCATATATTTGTTAATGTTTGTTTAATATTTCGCTCGGTGTAAGAATTTAGAACCAAAGAGAATAGTCCGTACATTAGTAATATAGGTCTTGTATATTAAATCTTTTATGGGATTAAATTCTGTTAATCTCACCACTTAATTAGCACCTTTGTGTTATAGTGCTCAAGAGATTAAGAATGTTGATTGGCTAGGTTTATCACCTCAATAGAGCGTGAATCATTAACTATATAAATTTCTGTTATGTTTATTGATAAACTGTATTATTAAAAGACAATTTGTTACCGGTGTGACTATTGAACAATTTCGGATATGTAAGTGACAAATTTTAAGAAATAAAAATGCTCTATAAATTTGTTGGAAATCTTTAACAAAAGTTTTGCTTTTGTGTTTTCAATTTCTTGAAATTTCCCGTGTTTAGAATTGTCTTAGTTTTGAATATGTAATATAGTGTAGCTATAAATGTGTTTTTTTTTTAGGGGATGATTTTCAATGTTCCTTTAGAAGTATTTCTATCAGCCTTTTGTTTTAATAAAGAATTAATCGCACAGGATATCTACATGAAAAATATCCCAAGATCGAACGTCGAACATGGTTTTACTATTTCACCGTTGCATGCAATGTATCAATTGTATTTATCGTGTGCTAAATAAAACAATTTCTAAATTATGAATAGAATCTTCTTTGCTCATAATTTCGAATTACTTGAATGAAATTTATTATTTTTCTGTTACGTACGATCATATTGTATTTTAACACTGTGTATCGTACCTTATTATATGCTATTATTATTTTCATCGTTATTTATATTGTTTCATTGCTATATTATATATTGTTAAATAGCTATTATTTCTCAAAAGTAAATAGATAATCACACGATTCTTCGGTGTTCAGAATTTCAGCGTGTATATATGTGTATACAGTTCAATATTATCTGCTATCATAATCTGTTTCACTAAAATTACCGAAAACAGATTTGTGTTGATGATCTTCTTAAACCATTAGTTCTTATTCCAAATTTACTAATCCCTACCGCGCCACCTACCCCAAAATATGTGCCAACCCGCATGTAACGAGAATACATATAAATCGTAATATATATTGCGCTGTATTCTGTATGGGAACCCCGTTGTAAGAACGTGAACGGGTACAGATAATGTGGCGAATCAAACCTCGCCACTGAGCATTTAAATTCATATTTATATATGAAGTGGACTCTGTCTCATCCTAACTCTGATCACTGTATTTAGAGATCGATCTATCTAACTATCTTTGGCGTTTTTTTGTAAACTACGGCGGTAAGCTAAATTGCCGACAAATAGTCCCTTTACTCATTGCCACCAATTATGGTTTAAAAAATCTCCTCTGATTCGAGAATATTAATAAATAATTAAAATTATTTATTAATATTCTCGAATCGGAGGAGATATTCAGGTTAGTAATAAAAATATTATGATCACTTACAGTAACAATACTCGCCAGTATTTTATATAGTTAATGATTTCACGCTCTACTGACGTTAGGTCCAATTACCGACGCACATCAAAGGTAACTGGCGGTTATACTCGGATAGTGAGCGGTAGCTCAAATAGTGACGTTTTCTTAATTAGTCACGCTTTCGTCAATTTCTCCCGCACGTGCCACAATAGTGATATGTTTGGATAAACTCACGTTTGTTTGATTACTCACGTTATTTTTACATACTGACAGAAGTAAGGAATACTAACCAATTAACTCACATACTCACCATATGATTATTACTGACCATTAACAGAAATACTGACGTACGGTACAAGTACTGACGGGTTTAAGCGACAACTGACAACACGTATATTTCTCACTAGTTTTCATTAATAGTAACCATAATTAAGCTTTACTACTTGCTCAGAGGATTTTCTAACGCGTAAGCCCAATACTAAAAGCTCTGGCGACATTTCTACACACTATGCACCTTGCAGTGAAAGACCCCTACGCGCAAGCGAATTATTGAAATAAAATTAAACCATATGTTAGTCCCGAAATGACCTGGTTTGTGTTGAGTGGACGTTAAACCCCATTTCTCTCTCTCTCAAAAAAGAACTAAAGGTTGTGTGCGTGTGGGGGCGGTAATATTTGAGCCACCTGGCTGTAGCCTAAGATTCTTACCTGGTACACATGATGGTGCAGATATCGTACATGCACAGGTAGTTTTATTAAAGCCCAGGCCTGCAGCACAAGGCCTCGTGATTTGTTTGTCGTGTAGCATTTGGCCATACACACATACGTCGCCTGGGATTTCCTTTAACGGACAGGAGTCTGAAAATAAAAACAAAATAATACCAGAGTTAGTCTATGCTATACTTTTCTCGAGTTGGTTTAAGTTATACCTTTCTCGAGTGTTGTTTAGTTATTTTGAATATGAAATGAACTCGGGTTTTAGGTTAGAGTTTTCAGCGCCGACTGTGATAATAAAAATTCGATGTACTAAGTCAGTAAGTCATTCTTTATTGCTGAAAGTTACATACAATGAATAAATAAATAAATATGTAATGTAAAGGTGTTAATGATACAAATAGTACAAAATAAGTTAGAAAAGTATGTGCAGTTCTAGGGGAGAATAGCTTCTGTAGATACATTATGTAAGATTTAGATAAAGAACTAGCCATTCTTGCTATAATAGTTCGAAAGTAGATAATGTAAAATGAATAATTATAAATTTCAATCATTTTACTCTATTGCACGGGAATATTTTTACGCACCTCCCGCATTGGCACGACGAGTTTGCGCAAATCGGACGGTGTCGTGGCGACTCGAGTCGTGCCAATTCGTGCCACGGAATCGTGCAAGTGTCAGCCTTGCTTGAGAACCAAATACGAATCACTCGCGAACTTCCAAGAACCGTCTACGAATCGGAAAAAGTTCGGGACGATTCGTGGCCTTCGTCGCCTATATGAAAGTGATACGATAAGACCTGATAAGATCTTCACGATTACCTCACGATTAAAACTACGATTTCAGTCGTGTCCCGAATCGTGGCTACGATCCCAAACTGTTCCCGCAGTGAATATTCGCTTGGCCGCTACAATCACTGATAGGCATGACATCGACGAGGCTTAATGATTACGGCATATTAACTTTTTACTCCGAAAAATTAAATTCTCAAACATTTCTTTGAGGTAAAAGAAAAATGAATAAAGACGTTTGAAGTATTTGTAGTAAAAGAAATATTTCCTATTTAGTGTAAATGAGTATTAAAATGAGTAAAATGCACCATTTTGCCCGAAGCAGTTAGGTGTTAAGTAAACATTGCACGAGCCGTTGAGCCAATACGTAACGCCACGCTGCAGGTAACGCACGTGTTGTGGACAGTCATCTGTTACAGAGATAATTCGTAATTAATTCTCTGTGAAACAGATTGCTACGATTCATCTACTAATCGGATACAGTTTGTTTTGTATTGGCGGTGATTCGTGACACACCCTACGTAGAAGTCTACCCGGTCTCCTCGTATTCCATGAGTCTTTTACGTGCACGTTAATGGGTACACGGGACCTATCCGAACGTCTAGGTGATGATCCTTGCAAGGTCCTCCACTTTGCATACATTTCAATCAAATTTTGACTGGAAATGCAAAAAATCGTGTGCTGGGGCTGGGGGAGGAGGGGGGAGATGCGGGACCTCAGCTTTTCGCCCCCCCCCCCCCCCCCCCCGCCCCGAGAGGGAATATAAAAATATAACACGAGGGACGGATAGGGTGGGTAAACATAATAGAGGGGCGTGGGGGGGGGGGGGCGTACCACAATCTGATAAAAAAACACATCCTCCGTTTCGTTTTTTATAGTTTTGTTTTATTTGTTCGGAAGAGTTGTTATAATATATCCTGCGTTCTCGATGGCGTGAGGGATTAGCCAATGAATTCATCTGTTATGACGACTTCTTGGATTGCAATGCCCGAAACTGTGGGTAAACGACTAGCAACGTCAACGCTGATTGATTAATGAATGTCTGAGGTCATTGATTCAAAAGCCGCTCGTACGACACCTAACGCGACCATTTACCACCATCGACCAAATAAAGATGTGTATTTTAGGTAAAGTGTGAGTGGTATAGAAACTGGACATACCTACTAATGCGGTACACTCGTCATCTTCCACACAACTCAGAGTAGATATATTGAATGAATATCCGTCCTTACAGGCACGTTGTTTTACAGTTTCTTCTTTACATTCGTAATATTGGGAACAGTTTCCATTGACCTTGAACCGGTGTCCATCTGATTGACCTGTACACCGACCTTTATATATAAAAATAAAACGTATGTTAAATGAAAATGAAACGAAATAGGATTTAACACCCTACTGGGGTAATTCACCACACATTGTATTATGAAGGACATTTTGCCCAAGCAGCGGCGCCACGGCTTACTCATATCGAATTCCAACTCTGCAACTGTGTACACTGGACCTCGGTATTTCGACACATCCGAACGATTAGACAGGGGGGAATATCGATGAACTTTTTGGCCAATTCAGAGATCGAACACACGACCTCGAGGCCAACGAGCTAGCGGCTTACCCATTTAGCCGCTGAGGCTCCTACCACTGTGAGGGTGGGGTGGAAGTACTTACTTTCCATGTGTGCGTTATAAATCCTAGATGTAAGTAAGGATAGGTACCTTTTCTCCAACTACAAGTGTCAGTGTGCGCTATAAATCGCAAATACAACTGTAGGTTACAAAAACAACTGGGGAATTATTACTTCACCATAAAACCATTATGCGTAACAAATGCTAAACGGGTATTCTTGCTTTTTCACCAGCCACTGTGCGTTACAAATGATTACGGGGAATTTTTGCTTTTCAAGAACCACGTTGCATGAGAAATAAAAATAAGGGGAAATATTCCTAGAACCATTGCGTGCAATAAACCCTAGGATGATGACCATGGTCAAACAATTCGAGGAAAGACATAAAAACCGGGCGACCTTTATGACCTTTGACCTGTAATACAAAGAGATGCGTCATGCGAGGCAAAGAGATAAAGTTATCTTACTATCAACACACGGCACTTGGTCTATATGGTTGCACGTGAGTGCATCTTGATCCCAGTATGTACCAAACCCACATCGAAGTAGGGTACCAATGGCCACGCCATATTCGTTATATTGACACTGAAGGTAGGTGTCACACTCAGGATTAATCTGCGGGACCACGTATCCAATACCATTATTTAACACGCAACCAAAACAAGGCCCTTGTTGTGTGACTGGATTTTGTTGACCTGACAAGAGAAACATATAAAATACAAGTCAATATCCCCTGCCTCAACCCCAAACAATAACTAATATCCAGAGCCGATCGAGTTGGAGTAACGCCAACAGTAAGATAAATATTTATGATCCAATAGCTAATATCCTCACTTTCACCCCCCCTCCCCCTCAAAAAACTATATAATACATATTAATCGTACATTTATCTTTATCCGTAGATTGATTCCCGTCTTTACTTAGCCCAAATATGGCGTTGATGCCGTGAAACTACACACCAACTTAAAGAGTCCATCACTGCAATCTGATTGTCCTGGGCAGAAAACTCAGTCATGACATCCAGCGCAAGGACATCGATCTACAACACGTAGCAAAAGTCTTATCTTAATGAAAAGCAGTGGCGTTTCCATGAATTTGTCCGGGGGGGGGGGATCTACGGTAGACAACGTCAAGTGTAGTGTTAGGTCGGATTTAACTGCCCGCATATTTTATTAAATCAGAAGCTCGGTGGCAATATGTGTGCTCCAGAGGCGAATCCAGAGGGGGGAGGGTTGGGGTCCCCCCCCCCTGCTCAGCTACATGAAAAAAAATAATGCCTTGCATCAATGAAATTACATCACAAAGTATAAAATGATTTCTCTGTTTAAAAAGCCCAATTTGTATGTATGCCTAAGTAATTTAGAGACGATGATGACAAATTTCCGTAACAGAAACCTGGCACCCCCCCCCCCCCCCCCGCTCCTGCAAAAATTCCTGGATCCGTCCCTGTGCTCATTTAGGTGCATAGAAGATTACAGTGGAGTGAGCCAAAACGGCGGCAATATTTCACAGCTTGCAGTATTGCAGTGGAGAAGATATGCCTTGTGTCAGCAGTTAAGAAGTGGGGGGGGGGGGAGACCTAGCTCTTGAATAATGTATTTTTTAAGAATATAGAAGATAAACTTACCCAGGGTTAGTGAGATTACTGACACCAGGGCCACAAACGAAACCAAAAAAATTTTTGCCATGATAACTGAAAATAAAAATAAACTAGATAATTTTACGCCTTATGCTAGGTTTCCACTTTCGTGCGATGCGTTCCAATAGGAATGTCCCCTATATGGTACGTGCAGTACCGGACTGGTCGGCCGAAGTCCCACCTGTCAGGTCATTGACCAAGGCCCACACAAGTACGCGTCGAAGGCGCGTCGAAGGCGTATCGGGATCTCCCCCGGGAAAATGTTGAAAATTGACAACCGCAAACCCATTTTCCAAGCATTTCAGACCAAAGCTTCCTTTCTTTTCTTTCTACTGTCTTGTGTCCTGTTCTCTCATCCCCCTTTTTTTCTTTCCTTTAAAGGCTTAGGCCCACAAATGAGCTTAGGCACTGGGTACGTGCCGATTCGTTCGCATACCCGCAGATACGATTAAGACGATTGGCACGACTAACCTCAATATATGATCAGACCTGAAAGGAACGCCACGATTACCCCACGATTGTTACCACGATTTCAATCGATAGAGGGAATCTAGTATTAGACAATACCACCTTCCTACTGAATAAGGTTGGTGAATTAAATCATGAGCGTCCTCCAGTCTTTCACTGAAGGTTCATCTAGGACCAACTTTCTGCTAGGGGCTCATCGACAACACTCGGTCTCATTCGAAACTCCTCAGCTACGTCTACTGCATTTTACGCACCAGTGCACCTCGCAGCTCGAGGCACTACTCCCTACCACATAGGGGTAACGTGATAGCGGTGCAATTGCAAGCTTTGCGTCATGGTTTACCGCCCCCACACGCACTTAACCTTTAGTTCTTTTTTGAGAGAGAGAAATGGGGTTTAACGTCCACTCAACACAAACCAGGTCATTTCGGGACTAACATATGGTTTAATTTTATTTCAATAATTCGCTTGCGCGTAGGGGTCTATAGCAGTGGGAGGATGGGGAGTGCCCGGAGGAAACCCACGAGGTTGAGAAGGCGTCCCTATCTCCATGCCAAATACGCTCACACCAGGGCTCGAAACCACAGCCGCAAGCCAGAGGTGACCGGCCAGCTAGAGGTCGAAGCGCGGCACTCTAGACCACTAGGCCATCCCAACCCCCCTCAACAGTATAGTCATAATCATAGTGCTCAACCAGTGTCAAACATATACCTTATTGGTCAGATATTCTACAAATCGATTCTAGCAGGTTGCACGTAGCGAACAGGCGCGGATACATAGGGGGCGCACCCGGCGCACGCCCCCTCTTTTAGCTCCATATATTCTCGCGGGAAAGGAGAACAAAAACAGTTTATGTAATTTACAGTACTAGTATGAAATTAGTTCCTTGTGGGCATTTTTGTCCACTCAACTCCCAACTTGGTGCAGCACGCCCCCCCCCCCCCTTTCTGAAAATCCTGGATCCGCCCTGGCGAATATTACAACAAATTAAATAAACTCTTCCCATAACACAGCTAAACCTGGTCGAAGTCCTTTAAATTGCGAAAAATGTTTTCTTATATTCTAAACATAGTAAAATCACTACATAGTAAATTAGTCAAATCAAATGGGGTTTAACGTCCTACTGTTCTGCTGCTAACCTGGGCTAATGAAGACGGTAATTCAGTCAATGTTTAAAAAATAATTTTATAAAATCTTCAACTTACCACTGTATGAGGTATAGACCTGATCGTTCTTCTAAACTCAACACCGACTGGTACAACCACACCAACCTACCGGTATTTATATTGATTTTAATTGAAAACCCCTATTGAGATTCCCATCACCAGACATTCCCTTAAAGGATATTTAATAAATCAAGTTGTTTCTGATTGGTTAGTTATCATATTGACGTAATTTTTGAAATCAGTGAATGGACGATCCCTATTGAGACCCCTATCATAAGTCACTCACTTACTGAATACGTAATAGACTGAGAGTGTTTTTGATTGGATAGTTATATTTTTTATGCAAATTTTCATACCATTAAATTCAAATTTTATTTTGATGTCCTGGAATATGCGACCTAATTTTGTTTGTGTGCGACACGAAATTAGACTAATACGTGCTAAATTTCATCTTATTTTGTGAAAATTACGATGATCAAAAGATCTATTTGGTACTATGAGGTGAAGAAACTGCCGTTAAAGCACGATTTCAGAATTTACAAAATCCGGTTCGCTAATAGTTTCAATCCTATTTTGGGTTGATTGGCGATCAGAGTTCAACGTTCGCTCAACACAAAAAAGTCTATTCCAATTATTTGCAATAGTTCATGTGTACCCGGGAAATGTAAAGAAACCGGACTAATAAAAATGGACATACACTTTGCAGTGTTTTATGGGGAAATTTTGTCATAATGAAACATAATGACACTAAAGCCTAATCTTACATCGAATTATGTCAAAGGTTCTTTTACTTGAACGCCAATGTGTACGCGGTACCGCAGTTCCATGTGGGGTGCTCCATCCTGCATCCTGTTGATCGATCCGCAAATGAACTAAAGTATATAGACAACTCTTGGGGGTGTCCTAGTGGTCTAGTATGCCGCGTTTCGACCTCTAGCTGGCCGGTCACCTCTGGCTTGCGGCTGTGGTTTCGATCCCAGGTGTGATCGTATGTGACATGGAGATAGGGGCGCCTTCTCAACCTCGTGGGTTTCCTCCGGGCACTTCGGTTTCCTCCCACTGCTAAAAGAGCCCTACGCGCAAACGAATTATTTAAATAAAATGAAACCATATGTTAGCCCCAAAATGACCTAGTTTGTGATGAGATGACGTTAAACCGCATTTCTCTGTCTCTCTCTCTACTGTTGTGGCCCGACTGGGCTAATTTTACCATGATAGAGGCGCTACCGCTTACAATTATATCGAATTCCAACTGCTAAGGGATCTTTTAAGCGCAAGTCAATTCACTGTCCCGTGTGAGGCTCTGTGTCAATGAAAAGTTGGGACAGTACAATCCCAACATCTTGATCAAACAGGCGACCTCCGGGTTATCAAACCGACGTCTTACCGCGTCTCCCGATTCGTTTTAGTAATTTTGCGTCCTTTGCACACTAGTTGACCTTATGATACAGCGTGTACGTGCTTCACAATAAGAGTTGATTTATTCCGGGGATATACGCTTATAAAGATAGGTTTTTAATGATTGTTTAGACAAAGGTTAAAGATGACTTCTGGGAATCTGGGAGATCATTTGACGCAATGGTGTTATCAAACATTATTTCGATTTTGCTCTGCTTTACTAGGGCTAAATCTGGCCATTACGGGTCTTTCGTCGTTTTGCGTTATATGAATCATTAATTAGTCATAGACAGTCCATAATTAACTCTCAGGTCGATCGGCTGGTTGTGATTTTCAGAGGATTGAACAAGATCGACGTTAAATAATTCAATTTAAAAATGGGTAATGGAGATTTTGTTTCTTTTCATAACATTCATAACTCTGCGTAGAAAAAAGTAATTGGACTAAAATGTTTAATATGTTGAATGCCCATTATTACCCAGAGAAAACCCACGAGGTTGGACAGGCGACCCTACTCCTTGTCACGTACAAACGGGGATTCGAAACCACACCATTTGACCCAATGACAGGTGTTTATTATACAGCGAGCACGTGCTAACAAATCGGCCAGCCAAACCCCCCAGGCCAACAAAATACTTTTGCATGTTACTGGATCGGCATCATTAGGTCGTACCCTTATCAAATATAGATTGCCAGGCAACGAAACATACGCTCACAGCAGCTAAATCGTCCGGGGAGTCAACAAGAGTTGTGGCATACTTTTTTACTATTTTTGGTAATGAAACTTTTATAATACAATAAAATATGATTAAGAGTAACAACTCATTAAAGCCCCAATAACACTCTTGTTGTAACTGAATAATATGTCCCAATCTTCATTCTGGTCAACAAATTGTATTATTTTACAATATTCCAATTAAATTATGATATAAATTTCATCTTAACGCACCTATTTTAAAATATTGGAAAAATTCAACCAATTGATTTGAAAAGTCTAACGTAAACCTTTTCAAATGTGACTTGGATTTTAAAATATTTTCGAACCCTCTGGACAAGTAAAATAGGTTGTAATGGATAATTTACACAACAGGTAGGACACTTAAACATCTAGTACTTAGAATAAGGGTATTATTTATTTTCTGGAGCTACCAAGTCAGCAAGAATGTTATTGTCCCTTTAAGTAATTATCAAAAAATCATAAGAATTTGTTGGGTTTTTATAAATTTCTTCCCCATGTTAACGTTCAGTAAGCGGAACATTTAATATCACGGATTTAGCTGTTCAGTTATAAAAATTCATTGAAAATCAATATACTTGTTCGTCTCAACTTAAACTCTGTGTATCAATCTGAAGTCAATCGGTTGATAAGTTTGGCCTCTACAGCGTCGCAAGATTTCAAAGTGATCAAGGGATATAACTTTGGCAGTAATTATCGGAAATCGATGAAAATCAATAGGCTTCTTCATCTCACGACCTTAAACATGGTGTATCAACATAAAGTCATTCCATTCTGATATTAACTTTGGCCTCTAGACCACCCACAACATTTTTCTAAGTGATAAAGGGCCATAACTCTGGCAGTAATTATCAGAAATCGCTGAAAATCGATAGGCTTCTGCATCTCATGACCTTAAACATGGTGTATCAAGATAAAGCCATTCGGGTATTCACTTTTGCCTGTAGAGCGTAGACAAGTTTTTTGAAGTGATCAAGGGCCATAACTCTGGCAGCAATTATCGGAAATTGCTGACAATCCATAGGCTTCTTCGTCTCCTCACCTTAAACACTGTGTATAAATCTAAAGTCAATCGGATATTAACTTTAGCCTCTAGGCGTATAAAAAACTATTCATTAAGTTCATACTCTCATTAACTTCATTCCCTCATTGATATCATTTATTAATGATACATTGATTTCATGTTTTCCTTAAAGATACCTTCCCCCGCGTACAAACTTTGTATGCGTCGGGAGATACCGCAAGCTATAAATAAACTGCTGTTAGAAGCTATGCTATGTCAATCAGCTCATTTCATTGACGGAGGGTCCATTTTTCAGAATATCCTTTTCCTTACTTAGATTTCGACGTCATCTTACTACTGTAATACTTTTTTTCTTTCTTTTTTTTTTATTTTATTAATCACCATAAAAATATAAAACAACACTTAATGATAAAATCAACACCTAAAAGTATAAAATATTACATATAATAATAATATAAATAAAAATATGATAATAATATTCTATTAATTAAATTTCACAAGGATTTTATCATCAACAATTTCTATATATGGATTTAATTGATATAATAGTTGAAACTTATGTAATAATCCATGATGTTTCATGTAAAAATAAACATTATTCATATGATCTGTTAAAATCGATTTAAATACTGCACGTATTTCTAACTTGTGGTTTTGCTTTAAGAAATACAACCTCCTTTTAAGAACAGCCAACCTAGCAGCCGAGAATAAAAATACTAAAAATAAATTATCAGCTTCCTTTCTGACAGGATATCCAAACATAAACCAAACCACATAATCATCTCTGCTAAACCCTTTGCTCTGAAAATTCACCTGAATCATGTCATATATGAGCTCGTGTAATGGTTTGACATATTTACAGTCTAGTAAGATGTGCCGCAAGGTTTCAACACATTGATTTTCACATAAGGTACAAAACGGATCGGGAACTAATTTAGCCTTACGCTTCTTATAATTAGTCCATACGATATTATGTACAATCTTGTAATCCGTATCTACAAATTCAGAGCATTTAGATGGATGGAATACCGACTTCCAAACATTCTGCCAATCAACATCATAACCTAATTCCGCCCAATAATCCAGACTTGTAGGTTTAACAGAAAATGCATTCCTAAAAATTTTATATGCTGAACCAGATTTTATGTCGGTCAAGACAAAATCTTTATCCTGAACATTCAGAACAAAATCAACGGAGTAACTCAGATCATATGAATCTTGAGCATTTGTTTTAATGATATCAATCCATTCATTCGGCAATGCTTTTAAAAGTGCAGAATACTGATTTTTAACCTTGACCCATGAAGCCTCTGGAACTAGGCTCTTAATTAAAAAATATATTTCATCTGCAGACAAAAACTCGTGATTTACGTGATAATAAATATCTGCAATTTTCACAATACCTGATACTACAAAGTCTCTGAAGTATAAGGATTTGGAACGATGAATTATAGAGGCTGATTTAATACATCACCAGAGGACGTTTTCCATCACAAAAACGATCCCATGCCAAAAGCATGGAACTGTAAAAATATGGTAATGACTTTAAATGAATAGATTTATATTTTATCAATAATAATTCAAAAGAACAAAGGAAGTCTCTATATCTCCGTAGGAAGTGTGTCATCAACAATTTCCAGGTATAATCACTGCGACATTTAAGATATTTTGATAACCATGCTAATCTAAAAGACAACTGTTTCAGTAATATTTCATTGAGATTCAGCCCCCCTTGATTCAGTCCACCACAAATGGTATTCTTTTTGATTAAAGACGGTTTGCCACACCACAGGAATTGCTTGATTGAACATTCAATTTTCCGAAGAGCCCACAATGGAATCTCTGTAACTCGGAGAATGTACCATAGTGTTGATAAACACAACGTATTAACAACCACAACCTTTCCTTTTACATTAAGCTGCCTTGTTCTCCATAAATTTAAAATCCTGGAAATTTTAACTATCCTTGACTCCCAGTTTAACTTTTCACACAAATTTTTATCAGGTCCCAGATACACCCCAAGAATTTTAGTTGCACCAACAGTTTGTTTTACTGGAACACATCCACTACTAGATATCTCCGCGCTACCAGCTAACAATAATTCTGATTTATCAACACTGATTTTTGCACCCGACGCAGAGCAATAAATAGTTACAGTATCAAGAGCTTCTTGTATAGAGTCAACGGTGGAAACAGTCAATGTTGAATCATCTGCGTGTTGAAAAATAAGCGAATCGTTATCAGATCCTGGTATGCTAACCCCCTTAATGTTTAGGTTTGACTTCACCAACAAATTCAAGGGTTCTGACGTAAGCACATACAGAAGAGCAGAGATTGGAATCCTTGTCTGACAGATCTTGAGACTGGGAATGATAGGGACACATGTCCATTTATCTTTATTGAGCTATTAATTTGATTATATAAAATCTTGATATTATGCACAAAACATTCACCGATCCCGAATTTAGCCAACAAATCAAACATATATTGGTGGTTTACCCTATCGAAGGCTTTTTCAGCGTCCAACTTAAGTAAATAAAGGGGGAGATCCTCCAGCTCAACAAATTCGATAAGATCTAGAATATTTAAGATATTGCACGCTATATCACGACCAGGTATACAACAAGTTTGCTCTGGTGATATTATAGAAGACATCACAGTTTTAAGACGTAATGCTAGAGTTCTAGAATATATCTTATAGTCAACATTCAACAGACTAATTTGGCGCCAATTTTTAAGCTCCAATTTATCACCACGCGTCTTGTAGAATAATGATACAACGCCTCGCTTCATTGATCGACTAAGTTCACCAAGCTTTTGCACTTCCTTGATAACCTCATGATAAATATTACCCAGTGTATCCCAAAAATGTACGAAAAACTCTACTGTTAGCCCATCGGGACCTGGAGATTTGGATCTCTTCATCCCCCTTAACGAATGGTGCATCTCCTTTAAACTTATATCTGAGTCACAAAAGGCATTTTGATCATCGGATAATGTGTTCTCTATAAGATCAAACAACACAGTTTGATTAGTTTTGTCAACTGGTTCGTCAGTGTATAATGTCTTATAAAACTTAACGGCTTCGTGAAGAATACCAATGGTGTCACTAACGATTCTGCCATCTGACGATTTTATACTTTTAATTACATTTGATTCCTGGTGAAACTTTTCCAAATTCAGGAAAAATTTAGAACACTTATCTGATTCCAGGGAAATATCAGATTTAGCACGAAGAGCCGCACCTTGACACTTAACTTTTTCATAGGATTCCAGTTTACTGAGCAATTCAAATATCGGAGCATGATCATAAGTTGGGTTATTACTAGCTCGAGAATAATGATGATTTAAAGCAGTTTGAATACCCCAGAACTCCTCCTGAAGTTTTTTCCTCCTCCTTTGTGAATACAAAATACTGACCTCTTTTATTTTGTATTTGAGATTGTCCCACCAAACTAATTTTTCAGTATTAAATAAAGGACATTGCTGACAATCATTAACTGTTTTTCTAATTAATTGACAGTACTCCAATTCCTGTAGGTAACGATTATTTAAAACCCAAAAACCTGGTCCCTTATCATACCCATCAAAATTCAAAATCACAGTTACATAACTATGATCACTTAGACCAGTGTGAGATATAAATGAATACGTACAATAAGGCAATAAACACTTACTCAGAAACACATAGTCAATCCGCGATTGTTTGAGGTCACCTTGAACAAACTGACGTCGGGTAAATACTTGTTTTTCGGGATTCTTCCTCCTCCAAATATCAAACAGATTATTATTACAAGTAAAAGTTGACAGTAATTTGGTTGTCAGATTGAAGGCAGACATGTTACTAGACCGGTCAAGATGCGGTTCCATCACATCATTGAAGTCCCCACACACTAAGACATTTTCAGATGATAATATCATAGTTGAAACTTTGTCATAAAACGATTTCCTGTCCTGTTGATTATTTGGTGAATAAACACAGAATAAATTAAATACTACGTCATTTTGATTTATCTGACACCGAACGAGACGGCCATCATCATCACTGGAAACAAACTGACATTTTGGTACAAAATGTTTAGAAATAAATATTGCACACCCTTTAAAGCCGCTGTTCGAGATCGAATAAAAAATTTCTCCATCCCAAATGTGTTTATAAGCATCAATACACATACCACCCCAATGTGTCTCTTGTACACAAATTATGTCTAACTTTTTGTCATGCCAGTTAGCAACAAAATTTCGAAATACTTCTGAGACCATTTATTGTTGCTATCTTTACCATTAAGATCAGAAATAAAGAGTTAGGAAATGGGAACAATTTTACGCGACGATTTTGAACGTGTACCCTTCATCACTGATTCTGATAATAAAGCAACATTTGCTTGACTTAATTTCAAAGATTCACTTTTAGATTTAATTTTTTGTACCTTTTGTATCTTGCTCCGGTTTGATTTCTTTTTACCTTTCCCTTTTGGAATGTGACAGTATTAGTTCTTAAATCAGGTTCTTAGATGACAACACTGGTGTGACTTCAAATATAATATTTTTATTCTTCTTACATATTAGGTACAAACATCGTGATGTAAACGACCGTAGAACTAACTATATGAAAGGAGTCATGACTTAATTAGCTTGGCTTAGCACGAGTGTGCTAACTCCAGAAGCTCTCGTCTCGTCTCCGACTCCTAGACCTGACTATAGTACTCCTGAGGTACCTTAACTAGGCGCCCGCCTAGCATGGCCTCCTGGACCTGCCTGATCCCAAAACGGTTTGTCTAATCTTTTAATTCCTGGGCCGAATCCATGTCCAGCCTTGTTTTCTTGATACCACACCCATGCATCGTAACCTGATTGGTCAGTATCCGGTCGGGGTGGGTCAATAACCTGGACGGACATATAGTTATTGGCCAATCAACTAATTCCAGGTATTATATTTCAGATTATATTAGGACCGGGATTGGCAGCTGGTCATTATATAATAACAGATTAAGCTTCCCGTGCAGATTGCTTTATCATTCAAGGATCTTGCGTAACTCAGGACATCTGTGATGATTAATGACTTCCTAACGACTTTTGTCTGTCTGTTAGTCTTTACTGTCTGCTAGCCCTATGATAAGATTGCTAATTGATTTCGTGAGGGTATGCAATTATACATCCCCCCAATTGTGTAACATTCCTCACATTGCCAAAGAAAAGTTATTTTGCATAACTTTTTTAAACTGTTTACAATATTAATTACAATATGAATAAAATGGAACTAAAAAATAGAAAAAGAAAAGAAGATAAACATTTGTAAAATGTATACAAAAATGTTTAAAAAAACAAAGGAAATGTAAATGAAACACACAAATTTAAAAGTTATATATGCATTTGTAAAATGTCATAATATCCAAAATTGTCTATAAACAAAAGGAAAATGTAAATGAACACACGAATTTAACAGTTATCTATGCATTTGTAAAATGTCATAATATCCAAAAATGTCTATAAACAAAAGGAAAATGATAAACACACGAACGTAAAAGTTATATATACAACACCCGTCACACACGTGGGTCGATGCAAAAAAAAAACAAAAAATCAAACGAGATCCTGGAATCACACAACACAAACTACTCTAATTATTCACATATATGGTGGAGTCTGGAATCACGAACACAAACTACTTTAATTATTCACATATATGGTGCACTCTGGTTTGATGATCACACACGCGGGACACTATCCTGTAAGCCAACTGTATGGAGAGGTATGAATTGTTGTCCTCTTCTTTATTCACGACTTCACTGGCTGATAGGATTCCCTTAATGGCGAGAGGTCAGAATTTCCCTGCTTCGTGTAGTTACACTATTGGCATTATTTGCCACCATGTTTTGTTCGGTAATCTTTTCCTTTTCCATACCGTTTGGCCCAACGGTGTTATGACGTGCTATGAAAAGTATTATAACTGCTCCCCGTGCCGAAGTTTGATCATCTGCGTATCATATCATGGAGTGAACTTAATTAATAGTTAATCAAATTAGCAAGTGGAACAGATTTGACTTTAGATAACGATCTAACGATATTTACAGTATTATTTACATGGGTACAATTGAAATTAGGGAGTCATATTGTTTTATCTCAAGAATAATGAATGATCTGAACACATTTAACCAATCTTAAATAAGATATTTTTTTTGAAAGAACTAACGGTTTATCTCTATAATTTTTAAACACAACACAAAACAAGACAATACGTTCGCTCTTAAATCCGAGCACAACCCTCCTGGGGTTAAACCACTTAACATAAACTTCTCCCGTTACATATCGGGGCATTTCCCATTAAAACTTTGGGGTATTACAAATAAAACTCTCTACCGTAAATATCGGGTCTTCCCATTAATATTTGGGGCACTACGTTACATCACAAATAATAATCCCGTAAACCTCGGGGCATAAATATATATACACAAACAACAACAAAAAAACTTATAAGAGACAAAACCGTTAATACCGTGTGAATGTTTAAAGAGTTATATCTCTCAATTAGGATACGCTTATATAACTCTATTCTAGATAATTACGCAATCATAAAACATTTCACTTCGCAGTTATTAGCCTGATAATACTTAGCTACTACTAACTTTAAAAGTCAAAATATGTGTTCAAAACAAACAATTATAATTTATAATCTTTTAAAAACAACATGACGCATTTTAGAACAAATAATATATATACAATTTTGTTTTAGTCATTTTCCTGTTCCACTACTAGCCAATATTAAATTTAGTAACTACACCATGATATTTAATGACGCGTGATGATAAACTGCAGATTTCCAGTTAAATTATAATACATAGCACTAATGTCATTTTTTTCACCCTCGCCATGGTAGGATTAGAAAAGACTTACCCGTTGGTAGCTGGGGCCTGTGAACTTCTAGTGGTTAGGACTTCAAGCGTTGGTCTGGTCTACGGCATCAATTAATATGTGACAGTATTAGTTCTTAAATCAGGTTCTTAGATGACAACACTGGTGTGACTTCAAATATAATATTTTTATTCTTCTTACATATTAGGTACAAACATCGTGATGTAAACGACCGTAGAACTAACTATATGAAAGGAGTCATGACTTAATTAGCTTGGCTTAGCACGAGTGTGCTAACTCCAGAAGCTCTCGTCTCGTCTCCGACTCCTAGACCTGACTATAGTACTCCTGAGGTACCTTAACTAGGCGCCCGCCTAGCATGGCCTCCTGGACCTGCCTGATCCCAAAACGGTTTGTCTAATCTTTTAATTCCTGGGCCGAATCCATGTCCAGCCTTGTTTTCTTGATACCACACCCATGCATCGTAACCTGATTGGTCAGTATCCGGTCGGGGTGGGTCAATAACCTGGACGGACATATAGTTATTGGCCAATCAACTAATTCCAGGTATTATATTTCAGATTATATTAGGACCGGGATTGGCAGCTGGTCATTATATAATAACAGATTAAGCTTCCCGTGCAGATTGCTTTATCATTCAAGGATCTTGCGTAACTCAGGACATCTGTGATGATTAATGACTTCCTAACGACTTTTGTCTGTCTGTTAGTCTTTACTGTCTGCTAGCCCTATGATAAGATTGCTAATTGATTTCGTGAGGGTATGCAATTATACATCCCCCCAATTGTGTAACAGGAACAGTTGCTAAAGTATTCCCTGTTGCTGACTCCGAATACACATCTGATACTTCATTCACATCCGAACAATCCTCAAACTCACAATCAAAAACATCTTCATCACATTCACCATCATCCCCCATTGCTACCTCACAATGAACATCAGCAGAAATTACATTTAAGTCACAAGATATTACAGCATTATTGTCACCAATTTTATCCAAATCCGCAGGAACCGCCTCTTCAACTACAGAGGCTTTCGGCAAACCGTTATCACAACAAGAACCCGTTAAATCACCCACACTGGTATGTGCTGTAACAACATGATCTGTTGAAGCACGCGCTATGGTAAGGGTTGATGTATCAACAATGACCTTCGACTCATCCAAAACAACATTTTCTGATTGATCACCGCTTCTACAATTCTCAAACATAAAAGTATCTCTTGCTTTCAAACAATCACATTTCCAATCATACTGATGACAACGTTGACAAAACACAGATGTACAAGATTTCTTACCATGTCCTTGTTGCTGGCACCTGTAACATCTAAAATCTGGACAATCATGTGACCAGGCTGTAAACAAGAGAAGCAAACCTTCTCTTGATCATTGTGGCGAACAGAATATGACGTACCACCGAAAACAGTCGCATAGGGTAAACTGGCTACTTGCTGAGGAAAGTTTACTTTTAAAAACCTTGTTCCATCATACTTCTTCTTACCATTCACATCAATGGTTTTCCTAGTAATAGGACCCACGGGATTCACTCCCCAAAATTTAAGTTTTGCGAATATTTCACTATCTAATATGTAGACCGGTATGTTCATGAAGGAAACCACCTTTATTCTTGAATCTATGAATTTACAATGTAATCCACCTTCTTCAGTTTCTAAACCATTTTCAGTCAAAGTTTCAGCAAGTTCATGGTTAATTAGAGTCACGTCATAGGAGTCCCTACATGGGACACATGCTAGCACACAATCAGATCCAAGTGAATCTTCTACTATTTCAATTACTTCTGTAGCACGGATTTTTTTAACATCGTTCACAAACACTTTCACAGTATTTCTTTTCACAAGCATGGTAGAGTCAATAAGGTCAGAAGTCATGGCTGAAGTGCTTGACCCCGACATTTTGAAAGTTCACAAATGGCTGTGAAAACAGCCGGGGCAAAAACGCCCCTGAAGCCTACCCGAGGTACTCTATATAGAAAATAATATATCCAAACTGACACTAACCACCTGGTATTTCTAAATCTCCAACTATAAGTATGGAAACCTAACAATTACCTCGATTAACAACGATTTGTGGAGACAGATATGCAATACATCTTTCCTCCATAAAGAGTCAACCGGAAGTCCCCATCATCTTACCACTGCAATACTTAGTCGTATAAGGTGGTGACATCATATAAACCAAGCCTATGTAAGGGGCAATAATTCGATAGCATAAGCGTAGCCGTCAAATATATATTGGCGGGGGTGGGGGGGGTCCGCAAATGAAATTATTTAAAATGTTGACAATCTGTGAGGCCCCATAAACTTTTTTTAAAGTTTCAGTCTTTTGCGAACACTGCTGTTTTGACATATTTTATGGGGCTAAACTAAAGCATCACACCAATACAATGTTTATGCGGAGGTGCCGTATTCATATTTTTTCATGACTGTTATATATTGGATGTTACACTTGAGTTATGAACAACACAACGGAGAGAGAGTTTAGTAGGGGAATTTTTATGAGGAGGGTCCAAATGAAATAACTTGATAACATAACTTAAGTTTATGAGAATGCACATAGGCGTACGGGTTCGATGACAGTCAAGGGGGTGGGGCAGAATCCTGAATGCCTGAAAATATTTCGGGTTCACAGACAGCGGCGACGGTCTTCCTCGAGAGGTGAAGAAGCTTTGCTTGCCTTGTATGGACCCCACCCCCGCCTAAGAAAATTTTGGAATATTTGACGACTGCAAACACGTTTTCCTGCTATTTCTGCCCGTGAACAAACCAACTTCAAAGTGGTCTAATATAGCCTAATTAAGGTGGCTGACTCGAATTCCAATCAATCGTTTACATCCACGAAGACGGACCTTTCGAGTAATTTTACTGCCACAAACGCGTTTTCCTGCTATTCCAGCCTGTGATTACAGCAATTTCAATATTTAAACACTGCAAATGCGTTTTCTGCTATTCTAGCCTGTTTAAGCAACTCCAAAAGCGGATGAACAAAGCAACTTCAAAGTGGCCTAATATAGCCTAATTAAGGCTGACTCGAATTCCAATCAATCGTTTACATCCACGAAGACGGACCGTTGGAGAAATTTAACTACCACAAACTCGTTTTCCTGCTATTCCAGCCTGTGAATACAGCAATTTCAATATTTAAACACCGCAAATGCGTTTTCTGCTATTCTAGTCTGTTTAAGCAACTCCAAAAGTATCCAATGGCTTTGTAACCGACATCCCACTCTGAATTCCAACCATCCAATGCAGTTGCATTCACAAGTAATAATCGATGCCCGAAAAATAAAATGTACTACAAAGTAGAGTGGCTCCAGACATGCTCCTGACAAAAGGTTTTAATCCATAGTCAACTGAGTACAAATACGTGGTATTCAATTAAAAGAAAGGTGAAAGCTTTATTGGGGCTCGTTGACAGTTAGGGAATCAAAACTAGAAATGCCCGAAGCAGGTTTACAGACAGCGGCGCCAATATCCTTCGAGAGGCGAAGAAAAGGAGCTGACCTTGTATGCAACCCCCCCCCCCGAAACTTTTGATATATTTTGACGGCCGCAAACGGGTTTTAATGCTATTCACGTCCTAAAATGAGTGTTTTATTAGATTTCGGGCACTTTATTTTGGCATATGTGAAGACCATGATAGAGAGAACATAAATGTGGGTTTCTCAACAGTATATGATGCTGCTATGATGCGTGATATTCCCACGCTAAACCACATTTAATTTCCATTTACTTCTGTTTGGTATTGGTATTGGTATCAAATTAAAACACTTCGAGTTTCATTTACAAACTCAAGTTGGAAAAAGAAAGAGACACCCCGTTTGCATCTCGTTTAAGTTCCAACCTCGTGGGTTTTTTCCGGGTCCTCGGGTTTCCCCCCATTGCTAAAGACCCTTACGCGCTAGCGTATTATTCAAATAAAATTAAAACATAATTATCCTAGTTTATGTCGAGTGAACTTTAAACCCTCCGCGGTCCTCTCTCTCTCGCCCTCTCCCTCTCTCCCTCTCTCTCCCCCTCTCTCTCTTTCTGTCTCTCTCTCTCTCTGTTTATTATCAAGTCTTTGTCATACATGCCGACCCGTCTTTATTAAGCCAAAAAGATACATCTAGCTAATCAAATATGATAATCAAAATATTTGCCATATGGCAAAACAAAATTGTGTTATCTATTTTTAAATCGTGAATTGTATGTAGTACTATTATATTCTTTGCGACCATATTGTATCTGTAGCTAATTATTGGGTTCACACTTTCCAGGGGCGGATCTACGAATTTTGATATGGGCGGGCCGAAATGACGGCACTGGCCGCGGGGCACGTCGCTGGGTGGGGGTGGGGGGACCCCAAGAAAACTTGAGAACTGTATTAGTGAAATTAGAAAATGGATATCAAAGAACTTTCTAAAATTAAATGATGATAAAACCGAATATTTGTTATTAGGCTCAAGGCGTCACTTAAGGAAATTTGCGCATGATACCCCCCCTGTTGTAATTGGTAATTGTGATATATTTTCATCTGACTCTGCTCGTAATATTGGCGCAATCTTTGATATTTGTAAATTATTCTATTTTAATATTAGAAATATAGGTAAAATACCAGGGGTGTTTTAAGGTTTATCATGGCGGAGGCTATACTATTTTAAGGGCCCTTATTCGCGGGGGGGGGGCGGGGGGCGGGGGGGGGGGCTTGATTGATGATTGCATTCTCATTCAGTAGAGGAGTCGACAGTAACAGTGTAACGAATCGGACTCGTAGGCCCTTTCCCTTGGCCAGAGAGGTCCTTTTGTCAGACGAGGGGCCCTTTTGTCTGCCTTTACGGCCCTCCCTAACTAGGGTACATTCATTTTTCTCATCGGTTTTAGCATTTTTCTCCCGTTTTATTTGTTCAACTTCTTTTATTTTTTTTCGCGAGGAGGCTGGCGCCCCCAGCGCCTCAGCTAGAAAACGCTTTTGTAAAATACGTAAATTTGTAACTGAAGAGGCCACTAAGTCACTTGTTAATTCTCTTGTCACTTCTCATTAAGTTGGTTTACCGTTAAAGCTTATAGATAAATTACAGACTTATAGACTTGTTACTTTAACTAAAAAATGTGACCACATCACTCCTGTTTTATGCAATTTTCACTGGTTACCTGTTAAATATCGAAATGAGGTTGAGAAGGCGCCCCTATCTCCATGCCACGTACGCTCACACCATGGCTGGAAACTACAGCGAAATCCAGTATTACTAGATGTATACTATTGTAACCTTGTAAAGCAATAAAATAATATTAAATGGCATTTAATGTTGTACTCCGACTGGGCCAATAAAGACGATCTTAGCCGATACAGTATGCAATGGGGTATCGTTCCCGGTCAGCGTTACACACTACTCCTATATGGAATTTCAACTGCTAAGGGATCTTTACCGTTGAACACAAGGATCGAACACGATATTCCCGGATTAGCCCAGCTAACGCGGTACTCAATGCTATAACACATACATATGGGGGAATAATTACTGTTTTATTTAGGCGAAGTTTCAAAGGGTATTCCCGTAATGAGTGTCCAACCCTTTTCTGAAGTATAGGTATAAATGTTGATGCCACTTGTCCGCTGTTCACCCAAATGAAAATACATATTTGAGTCTGAGAAAATGCACTTTCAGTAGTAAAAAAGGGCACTGTCGAAAATTAGGGGGGCGCGCGCCCCTTGCGCCCACCATTGAATCCGCCTCTGCCTACCTATCGTCGTGGGTTTTGAACGGGTCCCAACTTTACCTCAAACTGTTAAAGATCCCTATTAAAACGAATTATGTTAATCCCGAAATGACCTAGTTTATGTCGAGTGGACGTTAAACCTCATTTCTCTCTCTCAATTCGGTAGAAACGGGCGTTAAATAAATAATCCTTTCGTGGCATTTAGCGAATTTAACAAAACCAACACAGTTATATGGGACTCTGGTTTATTATACACTAGCACGACGAGTTTACTAAATGTCATTATGTTTGATAATAAATTATGCTTGTGTATAATAAACCAGTGATGTGCAGTTCCACCAGGTTCCGTAATAACTATGTTAGTTTTGTTTGGGGTGGGTGGGGTAAATAAAGCTATTTCACACACACATGGACACATGGACGTTACCTCTATATATATCTCTACCTGTATTCCAACTAAACACCATAAAAAATTTATTTTGTAACGTAACATTTATTATCCAAATCGATTTGAACGTACGTACAAAATTCTATGCAAAAACATTTTTAAAAAAAATAATTAACCGTACACTGGTATTCTCTTGTCGATAAACATTACTTCCATTCGTAGCTCATTCCAAGAAAATTGAAAAAAAACAATATATAAAAAGAAAAAATATTAACGTAGATATGACCATTTCGTTGATAATTCACTTGATTTGGTGAGGTGCATGATCTCTAGTCACATTCGGTAACGATAATCTTAAAAAAGAAAACAAAGATTGTTGTAAGTAAAATATAAAGAAACAAAATGTTGTTCAATGTCTTATTTTCTTCGTGGGTTTTCTTCGCGTCTTCCGGTTTCATCCCACTGCTAAAAAAAAACCTATACGCAAGCGAAGTTTTTAAATAAAATTAAAACCATATGTTAGTCCCAAAATGACCTAGTTTATGTCGAGTGAACGTTAAACCCCATTTCTCTCTCTCCTCTTATAATTCTGCTCCGACTTGGCTTATAAAGACAGTCATGCGCAATACGAGGGAACTTTTGACAACTGCAACTACTAAAGGATCTTTGAATTGCACGACAGCGTGTAGAAGGGGGTCTAGTTTTTCCGACCTATTCAACCCATATGTCAAACGACGCTCATATTGTCCGAGGAACTTTCTAGATCAAAACCGGGAAATTGCTGTTTGGGAAATTAGGATTTGAAGCCAATTGGAATTCTTGTGTTATCCATGTACATCTCCAAATTTCACAAAGTTTGGAAACTTTCAAATCAAAACTAAATAGTGAGGAGCTGAAATTAACCTGCGACATAAGCATATTGTTTGAATGGAACGCGCGAAATATGAATATTTATTTTATCATCATCATCAGCAGCAGCAGCAGCAGCAGCAGCAGCAGCATCATCGTCGTCGTCGTCGTCGGCAATTATAAATTATCAATAATTATTGAAACAAATGGTAAACTTACATATCTAATCCACCCTCGGAAATTTGCAAAACCTGGACCACGGCCCAATTGGAAGGCACACTGGGACCGCACAATGCCGTCTGAAATATACAGATTCCAATTTTAAGTATTTGTATCCATGGATTTATCATCCAATAATACATACTATAGTAGATCTTGTGAGTGTGATAAATTTCATAATGTCCTTAGGATACATGAATTTGATTGGTCGATCATAAAAAGGACTACTTTTTGTAAATTTTCAAACAACAGTTCATTGGTTTTTAAAAGTCATTTCTTTCTTATTATAAAGGTACTATTTATATTTAATTGAACTTGATGGAAACATTATGCCAATGTAAAGGACTTTCCAATGGTTGAATTTCTGTCAAAAACTGATGTATCACTGCGCTGTAATTTAATCAGACTCAGTAAAAGAGAAATCTATACCAAAGAATTATATTTACTTGTGCATGTAAGAAAGGATTATGTGATAAATAAAATAAATAGAGCCACTTGTACCACAAAATTATCAGCGATAATTTCAAATTTCAAAATACTTAATTCCATTTCACTCTTTGATTGGATACACCCTCTTCACCCCCACCCCCATACCCCACCCCCCTATCAGCACGCTACTGCCAGCATCACTTAAGATCATCAGGTCTGTCATTCAAACATGGTTTCGGGTCCAACTGTGTTTTAAGTAGGGAGACCTGTCCGACCTTGTGGCTATTTCTCAAGGCCCACCCTACGAACATACAAATTAGTGTAATAAAGTTTAGCCATACTAGTCGCGAAATGGCACAGTTTGCGTAGAGTAGACGTGGATGTATCTATTCTCCTGTGAAAGTGTTTCAATACTAACCATCGAAGGGTGTTTGGTCTGTATCATCATTGACTGTACCAAACAACGTGGCTGCTGGTTTATTATAGAAGAATTCTACATCCCGCCAGTCTTCCTGAAAACAAAATATATTGTTATGTTTAAACATATATAACTGTTTCCTTGGGTTTTACTCCCAACTTGTTTTCAAATATGAGTGAAGTCTGTGTCACCACAGGCCCGGGACTGTACAGCGCAGTGGACGCTTACGGCTAGCCCCCAGATCCATTCACTCTTTTCGATTTGTTTTTGTTTGTGGTCTCTTAGTATGATGTCTTATCTGTATATTTGTTTTTGTGTAGAATTGTGTGTGGTGCAGTCCCCCTGCACTTACTATTAAGTTAAATAAATTGTTATGTTAAATATATTGTTATGCTTAAATATACAATGTTAAATATATTGTTATGTTTAAATATGTTCTTATGTTAAAATATATTTTAATTTTCAAATCATGACATCTTTTGGTTCATTTAAGCAAATTTAGACAAACACCGGTTCTTCTAGAGGGGGGGGGGGCTTCGCAAAAGACCATAAGGACTGCCAATAGAATCGAGTGGCGTGGTTCGATTTCCCGCTTGTATGTCACCGATGGTTTTCGCCCACTGCTAACGAACCCTATGCGCTAGCGAAATATTGAAATAAAATTGAACCATATGTTAGTCCCGAAATGCTCTCCCTGTGTGTGTGTGTGTGTGTGTGTGTGTGTGTGTGTCTCTCTCTCTCTCTCTCTCTCTCTCTCTGATCGTTAAATCAGTACCAATGTTACATGTGCCAATGTGCTTCATCAGTCAAAACGGTTGTTAGTGGAATAATTAGGGTTGACTATACTTACTATGGTAGCGATTGTCAAGCTCGTGGTAGTTCTTGTTGAAGATTCATTAAAACTAGCGACCCTGAGGTTAGTGTTATCGCCAGTCCTGGTGATTTCAATGGTAGCAACTTCTCCACAGTCGCCATTGGTGACCACAGCTTCTTCCCCCGTGCGTTGTGTTGGGGTGCTATAATCTACCCTGTAGGACACTTTGATTGTCAGATTTCTCCTGAACTCAACGTTAGACAAGCGAAGGATCTTGATGTTAGTGCTACCATTAAAATAGGCTGTACCGGCGGCGGTGTCGATAACAGCGCCAAAATTGTCATACTCTCCGGGTTCAGCGGTTTGAAAGTCGATATCCACCATCGGTTGACATGGAGGAACAGCTATAAATAACATAAGAATTAATTAATAAATAACTCACATGGAACAGAAACTAAAAATTATACAAGAATTAATGGATGACTCATATGGAACAAACTATATAAATTATACAAGCTGTCAGGCGCGGATCCAGAGGGGGGGTCCAGGGGGTCCGGAACCCCCCCCTGCTCAGACTTGAACATTTTTTTGCGATTTTATTGGCGACTTATAGACCTGTAATTTTGGAATTTACCTCCCGGAAATACGTCAGAATGCACCAAATTGAATCTAATTTACCAATTTTCCCTGCAAAAAATCCTGGATCCGCGCATGGCTGTAGGAATGAATTAATGAAAAGGGGTTTAAAGTCCTATATTTATGAAATAGTACCCGGCTGACGAAGATGGTCAGATAACACGAGGGAGGGGCATACTGTGGCCATTATCCGTCACACTGGCATAACTTCAATTTGTATGTCGTGAAATGTATTCAAATGAAATGGGTTTAGCGTCCTACTGTTCTGCTTCGACTGGGCTAATGAAGACGGGAAAACGCCATACAGTGGGTTATGAGGGAAATTGTGCCTAGGCCGCGGCACTATGGCCTACTCTGATATAGAATGCCAACCACCGAGGGATATTTTACGTGCACGCCAATGTGTACACGGCACCGCGGCTTTTCGTCCCACCCGAACGACTAGACAGCTGTCCTTGTCAGACCCCCGTCCTGCATCACTGAAAAAGCACGTATGAAACGCTCCATGAACTTTCTCGGCCAATGCAAGGGTTGAACACGCGACCTCCAGGCTAGCGAGCCAGCGTCTTACCCACTTAGTCACCGTGGTGCCAAATAAAAGTCAGTATGGACACAATTATAAACTTACATGTTTTATTCAAAAAAGAACTGGGGGGTTGGGATGGCCTAGTGGTCTAGAGTGCCGCGATTCGATCTCTAGCTGGCCGGTCACCTCTGGCTTGCGGCTGTGGTTTCGATCCCTGGTGTGAACGTATGTGGCATGGAGATAGGGGCGCCTTATCAACCTCGTTGGTTTCCTCCGGGCACTCTGGTTTCCTCCCACTGCTAAAGACCCCTACGCGCAAGCGAATTATTGAAATAAAATTAAACCATATGTTAGTCCCGAAATGACCTGGTTTGTGTTGAGTGGACGTTAAACCCCATTTCTCTCTCTCTCAAAAAAGAACTAAAGGTTGTGTGCGTGTGGGGGCGATAATATTTGAGCCACCTGGCTGTAGCCTAACATTCTTACCTGGTACACATGATGGTGCAGATATCGTACATGCACAGGTAGTTTTATTAAAGCCCAGGCCTGCAGCACAAGGCCTCGTGATTTGTTTGTCGTGTAGTATTTGGCCATACACACATTGGTTGCCTGGGATTTCGATTAACGGACAGGGGTCTGAAAATAAAAACAAAATAATACCAGAGTTAGTCTATGCTATACTTTTCTCGAGTTGGTTTAAGTTATACCTTTCTCGAGTGTTGTTTAGTTATTTTGAATATGAAATGAACTCGGGTTTTAGGTTAGAGTTTTCAGCGCCGACTGTGATAATAAAAATTCGGTGTACTAAGTAAGTAATTCATTCTTTATTGCTGAAAGTTACATACAATGAATAAATAAATAAATATGTAATGTAAAGGTGTTAATGATACAAATAGTACAAAATAAGTTAGAAAAGTATGTGCAGTTCTAGGGGAGAATAGCTTCTGTACATACATTATGTAAGATTTAGATAAAGAACTAGCCATTCTTGCTATAATAGTTCGAAAGTAGATAATGTAAAATGAATAATTATAAATTTCATTCATTTTACTCTATTGCACGGGAATATTTTTACGCACCTCCCGCATTGGCACGACGAGTTTGCGCAAATCGGACGGTGTCGTGGCGACTCGAGTCGTGCCAATTCGTGCCACGGAATCGTGCAAGTGTCAGCCTTGCTTGAGAACCAAATACGAATCACTCGCGAACTTCCAAGAACCGTCCACGATTTGTCTACGAATCGGAAAAAGTTCGGGACGATTCGTGGCCTTCGTCACCTATATGAAAGTGATACGATAAAGCCAGGCTGACACTTGCACGATTCCGTGGCACGCATTGGCACGACTCGAGTCGGCAAGACACCGTCCGATTTGCGCAAACTCGTCGTGCCAATGCGTGAAGTGCGTAAACAATGCGCAAACTCGTCGTGCCCGTTCGTGTCAATGTGGACACTGATGGGCACGACAAAATCGTGGCCAAAAGTCGTGCAAGTGTCAGCCTGGCTTAAGACCTGATAAGATCTTCACGATTACCTCACGATTAAAACTACGAATTCAGTCGTATCCCGAATCGTGGCTACGATTCCAAACTGTTCCCGCAGTGAATATTCGCTTGGCCGCTACAATCACTGATAAGCATGACATCGACGAGGCTTAATGATTACGGCATATTAACTTTTTACTCCGAAAAATTAAATTCTCAAACATTTCTTTGAGGTAAAAGAAAAATGAATAAAGACGTTTGAAGTATTTGTAGTTAAAAAAATATTTCCTATTTAGTGTAAATGAGTATTAAAATGAGTAAAATGCACCATTTTGCCCGAAGCAGTTAGGTGTTAAGTAAACATTGCACGAGCCGTTGAGCCAATAAGTAACGCCACGCTACAGGTAACGCACGTGTTGTGGACAGTCATCTGTTACAGAGATAATTCGTAAGTAATTCTCTGTGAAACAGATTGCTACGATTCATCTACTAATCGGAAACAGTTTGTTTTGTATTGGCGGTGATTCGTGACTCACCCTACGTAGAAGTCTACCCGGTCTCCTCGTATTCCATGAGTCTTTTACGTGCACGTTAATGGGTACACGGGACCTATCCGAACGACTCGGTGATGATCCTTGCAAGGTCCTCCACTTTGCATACATTTCAATCAAATTTTGACTGGAAATGCAAAAAATCGTGTGCTGGGGCTGGGGGAGGAGGGGGGAGATGCGGGACCTCAGCTTTTCGCCCCCCCCCCCCAGCCCCGAGAGGGAATACATAAATATAACACGAGGGACGGATAGGGTGGGTAAACATAATAGAGGGGCGTGGGGGGGGGGCGTACCACAATCTAATTAAAAAACACATCCTCCGTTTCGTTTTTTATAGTTTTGTTTTATTTGTTCGGAAGAGTTGTTATAATATATCCTGCGTTCTCGATGGCGTGAGGGATTAGCCAATGAATTCATCTGTTATGACGACTTCTTGGATTGCAATGCCCGAAACTGTGGGTAAACGACTAGCAACGTCAACGCTGATTGATTAATTAATGTCTGAGGTCATTGATTCAAAAGCCGCTCGTACGACACCTAACGCGACCATTTACCACCATCGACCAAATAAAGATGTGTATTTTAGGTAAAGTGTGAGTGGTATAGAAACTGGACATACCTACTACTGCGGTACAAGTGTCATCTTCCTCACAACTCAGAGTAGATATATTGAATGAATATCCGTCCTCACAGACACGTTGTTTTACAGTTTCTTCTTTACATTCGTAATATTGGGAACAGTTTCCATTGACCTTGAACCGGTGTCCATCTGATTGACCTGTACACCGACCTTTATATATAAAAATAAAACGTATGTTAAATGAAAATGAAACGAAATAGGATTTAACACCCTACTGGGGTAATTCACCACACATTGTATTATGAAGGACATTTTGCCCAAGCAGCGGCGCCACGGCTTACTCATATCGAATTCCAACTCTGCAACTGTGTACACTGGACCTCGGTATTTCGACACATCCGAACGATTAGACAGGGGGGAATATCGATGAACTTTTTGGCCAATTCAGAGATCGAACACACGACCTCGAGGCCAACGAGCTAGCGGCTTACCCACTTAGCCGCTGAAGCTCCTACCACTGTGGGGGTGGGGTGGAAGTACTTACTTTCCATGTGTGCGTTATAAATCCTAGATGTAAGTAAGGATAGGTACCTTTTCTCCAACTACAAGTGTCAGTGTGCGCTATAAATCGCAAATACAACTGTAGGTTACAAAAACAACTGGGGAATTATTACTTCACCATAAAACCTTTATGCGTAACAAATGCTAAACGGGAATTCTTGCTTTTTCACCAGCCACTGTGCGTTACAAATGATTACGGGGAATTTTTGCTTTTCAAGAACCACGTTGCATGAGAAATAAAAATAAGGGGAAATATTCCTAGAACCATTGCGTGCAATAAACCCTAGGGTGATGACAATGGTCAAACAATTCGAGGAAAGACATAAAAACCGGGCGACCTTTATGACCTTTGACCTGTAATACAAAGAGATGCGTCATGCGAGGCAAAGAGATAAAGTTATCTTACTATCAACACACGGCACTTGGTCTATATGGTTGCACGTGAGTGCATCTTGATCCCAGTATGTACCAAACCCACATCGAAGTAGGGTACCAATGGCCACGCCATATTCGTTATATTGACACTGAAGGTAGGTGTCACACTCAGGATTAATCTGCGGGACCACGTATCCAATACCATTATTTAACACGCAACCAAAACAAGGCCCTTGTTGTGTGACTGGATTTGGTTGACCTGACAAGAGAAACATATAAAATACAAGTCAATATCCCCTGCCTCAACCCCAAACAATAAATAATATCCAGAGCCGATCGAGTTGGAGTAACGCCAACAGTAAGATAAATATTTATGATCCAATACATGTAGCTAATATCCTCACTTTTACACACCCCCTCAAAAAACTATATAATACATATTAATCGTACATTTATCTTTATCCGTAGATTGATTCCCGTCTTTACTTAGCCAAAATATGGCGTTGATGCCGTGAAACTACACACCAACTTAAAGAGTCCATCACTGCAATCTGATTGTCCTGGGCAGAAAACTCAGTCATGACATCCAGCGCAAGGACATCGATCTAGAACACGTAGCAAAAGTCTTATCTTAATGAAAAGCAGTGGCGTGTCCATGAATTTGTCCGGGGGGGATCTACGGTAGACAACGTCAAGTGTAGTGTTAGGTCGGATTTAACTGCCCGCATATTTTATTAAATCAGAAGCTCGGTGGCAATATGTGTGCTCCAGAGGCGAATCCAGAGGGGGGAGGGTTGGGGTCCCCCCCCCCGTGCTCAGCTACATGAAAAAAATAATGCCTTGCATCAATGAAATTACATCACAAAGTATAAAATGATTTCTCTGTTTAAAAAGCCCAATTTGTATGTATGCCTAAGTAATTTAGAGACGATGATGACAAATTTCCGTAACAGAAACCTGGCACACACACACACACACACACACACGCCCCTCCTGCAAAAATTCCTGGATCCGTCCCTGTGCTCATTTAGGTGCATAGAAGATTACAGTGGAGTGAGCCAAAACGGCGGCAATATTTCACAGCTTGCAGTATTGCAGTGGAGAAGATATGCCTTGTGCCAGCAGTTAAGAAGTGGGGGGGGGGAGACCTAGCTCTTGAATAATGTATTTTTTAAGAATATAGAAGATAAACTTACCCAGGGTTAGTGAGATTACTGACACCAGGGCCACAAACGAAACAAAAAAAATTTTTGCCATGATAACTGAAAATAAAAATAAACTAGATAATTTTACGCCTTATGCTAGGTTTCCACTTTCGTGCGATGCGTTCCAATAGGAATGTCCCCTATATGGTACGTGCAGTACCGGACTGGTCGGCCGAAGGCCCACCTGTCAGGTCATTGACCAAGGCCCACACAAGTACGCGTCGAAGGCGTGTCACTAGCGGCCGAAGGCGCGCGAGCGCCCGAGGGGGTATCGGGATCTCCCCCGGGAAAATGTTGAAAATTGACAACCGCAAACCCATTTTCCAAGCATTTCAGACCAAAGCTTCCTTTCTTTTCTTTCTACTGTCTTGTGTCCTGTTCTCTCATCCCCCTTTCTTTTCTTTCCTTTAAAGGCTTAGGCCCATATTTTTGAAATGAGCTTAGGCACTGGGTACGTGCCGATTCGTTCGCATACCCGCAGATACGATTAAGACGATTGGCACGACTAACCTCAATATATGATCAGACCTGAAAGGAACGCCACGATTACCCCACGATTGTTACCACGATTTCAATCGATAGAGGGAATCTAGTATTAGACAATACCACCTTCCTACTGAATAAGGTTGGTGAATTAAATCATGAGCGTCCTCCCGTCTTTCACTGAAGGTTCATCTAGGACCAACTTTCTGCTAGGGGCTCATCGACAACACTCGGTCTCATTCGAAACTCCTCAGCTACGTCTACTGCATTTTACGCACCAGTGCACCTCGCAGCTCGAGGCACTACTCCCTACCACAATTGCAAGCTTTGCGTCATGGTTTACCGCCCCCACACGCACTTAACCTCTAGTTCTTTTTTGAGAGAGAGAAATGGGGTTTAACGTCCACACAAACCAGGTCATTTCGGGACTAACATATGGTTTAATTTTATTTCAATAATTCGCTTGCGCGTAGGGGTCTATAGCAGTGGGAGGATGGGGAGTGCCCGGAAGAAACCCACGAGGTTGAGAAGGCGTCCCTATCTCCATGCCAAATACGCTCACACCAGGGCTCGAAACCACAGCCGCAAGCCAGAGGTGACCGGCCAGCTAGAGGTCGAAGCGCGGCACTCTAGACCACTAGGCCATCCCAACCCCCCTCAACAGTATAGTCATAATAATAGTGCTCAACCAGTGTCAAACATATACCTTATTGGTCAGATATTCTACAAATCGATTCTAGCAGGTTGCACGTAGCGAACAGGCGCGGATACATAGGGGGCGCACACGGCGCACGCCCCCTCTTTTAGCTCCATATATTCTCGCGGGAAAGGAGAACAAAAACAGTTTATGTAATTTACAGTACTAGTATGAAATTAGTTCCTTGTGGGCATTTTTGTCCACTCAAAAATCATGGTTCGGGCGAAGCACTCCCAACTTGGTGCAGCACGCCCCCCCCCCCCTTTCTGAAAATCCTGGATCCGCCCTGGCGAATATTACAACAAATTAAATAAACTCTTCCCATAACACAGCTAAACCTGGTCGAAGTCCTTTAAACTGCGAAAAATGTTTTCTAATATTCTAAACATAGTAAAATCACTACTTAGTAAATTAGTCAAATCAAATGGGGTTTAACGTCCTACTGTTCTGCTGCTAACCTGGGCTAATGAAGACGGTAATTCAGTCAATGTTTAAAAAATAATTTTATAAAATCTTCAACTTACCACTGTATGAGGTATAGACCTGATCGTTCTTCTAAACTCAACACCGACTGGTACAACCACACCAACCTACCGGTATTTATATTGATTTTAATTGAAAACCCCTATTGAGATCCCCATCACCAGACATTCCCTTAAAGGATATTTAATAAATCAAGTTGTTTCTGATTGGTTAGTTATCATATTGACGTAATTTTTGAAATCAGTGAATGGACGATCCCTATTGAGAACCCTATCATAAGTCACTCACTTACTGAATACGTAATAGACTGAGAGTGTTTTTGATTGGATAGTTATATTTTTGATGCAAATTTTCATACCATTAAATTCAAATTTTATTTTGATGGCCTGGAATATGCGACCTAATTTTGTTTGTGTGCGACACGAAATTAGACTAATACGTGCTAAATTTCATCTTATTTTGTGAAAATTACGATGATCAAAAGATCTATTTGGTACTATGAGGTGAAGAAACTGCCGTTAAAGCACGATTTCAGAATTTACAAAATCCGGTTCGCTAATAGTTTCAATCCTATTTTGGGTTGATTGGCGATCAGAGTTCAACGTTCGCTCAACACAAAAAAGTCTATTCCAATTATTTGCAATAGTTCATGTGTACCCGGGAAATGTAAAGAAACCGGACTAATAAAAATGGACATACACTTTGCAGTGTTTTATGGGGAAATTTTGTCATAATGAAACATAATGACACTAAAGCCTAATCTTACATCGAATTATGTCAAAGGTTCTTTTACTTGAACGCCAATGTGTACGCGGTACCGCAGTTCCATGTGGGGTGCTCCATCCTGCATCCTGCTGATCGATCCGCAAATGAACTAAAGTATATAGACAACTCTTGGGGGTGTCCTAGTGGTCTAGTATGCCGCGTTTCGACCTCTAGCTGGCCGGTCACCTCTGGCTTGCGGCTGTGGTTTCGATCCCAGGTGTGATCGTATGTGACATGGAGATAGGGGCGCCTTCTCAACCTCGTGGGTTTCCTCCGGGCACTCCGGTTTCCTCCCACTGCTAAAAGAGCCCAACGCGCAAACGAATTATTTAAATAAAATGAAACCATATGTTAGAGCCAAAATGACCTAGTTTGTGTTGAGATGACGTTAAACCGCCTTTCTCTGTCTCTCTCTCTACTGTTGTGGCCCGACTGGGCTAATTTTACCATGATAGAGGCGCTACCGCTTACAATTATATCGAATTCCAACTGCTAAGTGATCTTTTAAGCGCAAGTCAATTCACTGTCCCGTGTGCGGCTCTGTGTCAATGAAAAGTTGTGACAGTACAATCCCAACATCTTGATCAAACAGGCGACCTCCGGGTTATCAAACCGACGTCTTACCCCGTCTCCCGATTCGTTTTAGTAATTTTACGTCCTTTGCACCCTAGTTGACCTTATGATACAGCGTGTACGTGCTTCACAATAAGAGTTGATTTATTCCGGGGATATACGCTTATAAAGATAGGTTTTTAATGATTGTTTAGACAAAGGTTAAAGATGACTTCTGGGAATCTGGGATATCATTTGACGCAATGGTGTTATCAAACATTATTTCGATTTTGCTCTGCTTTACTAGAGCTAAATCTGGCCATTACGGGTCTTTCGTCGTTTTGCGTTATATGAATCATTAATTAGTCATAGACAGTCCATAATTAACTCTCAAGACGATCGGCTGGTTGTGATTTTCAGAGGAGTGAACGAGATCGCCGTTAAATAATTCAATTTAAAAATGGGTAATGGAGATTTTGTTTCTTTTCATAACATTCATAACTCCGCGTAGAATAAAGTAATTGGACTAAAATGTTTAATATGTTGAATGCCCATTATTACCCAGAGAAAACCCACGAGGTTGGACAGGCGACCCTACTCCTTGTCACGTACAAACGGGGATTCGAAACCACACCATTTGACCCAATGACAGGTGTTTATTATACAGCGAGCACTTGCTAACAAATCGGCCATCCAAACCCCCCCAGGCCAACAAAATACTTTTGCATGTTACTGGATCGGCATCATTAGGTTGTACCCTTATTAAATATAGATTGCCAGGCAACGAAACATACGCTCACAGCAGCTAAATCGTCCGGGGAGTCAACAAGAGTTGTGGCATATTTTTTTACTTTTTTTGGTAATGAAACTTTTATAATACAATAAAATCTGATTAAGAGTAACAACTCATTAAGTAATTATCAAAAAATCATAAGAATTTGTTGGGTTTTTATAAATTTCTTCC
The DNA here is from genome assembly GCA_948474765.1 of Patella depressa. NCBI lineage: Eukaryota > Metazoa > Mollusca > Gastropoda > Patellidae > Patella > Patella depressa. The sequence continues at coordinate 3,144,312 of OX419720.1, forward strand.
CCATGTTAACGTTCAGTAAGCGGAACATTTAATATCACGGATTTAGCTGTTCAGTTATAAAAATTCATTGAAAATCAATATACTTGTTCGTCTCAACTTAAACTCTGTGTATCAATCTGAAGTCAATCGGTTGATAAGTTTGGCCTCTACAGCGTCGCAAGATTTCAAAGTGATAAAGGGATATAACTTTGGCAGTAATTATCGGAAATCGATGAAAATCAATAGGCTTCATCATCTCATGACCTTAAACATGGTGTATCAACATAAAGTCATTCCATTCTGATATTAACTTTGGCCTCTAGACCACCCACAACCCAAGTGATAAAGGGCCATAACTCTGGCAGTAATTATCAGAAATCGCTGAAAATCGATAGGCTTCTGCATCTCATGACCTTAAACATGGTGTATCAAGATAAAGCCATTCGGGTATTCACTTTTGCCTCTAGAGCGTAGACAAGTTTTTTGAAGTGATCAAGGGCCATAACTCTGGCAGCAATTATCGGAAATTGCTGACAATCCATAGGCTTCTTCGTCTCCTCACCTTAAACACTGTGTATAAATCTAAAGTCAATCGGATATTAACTTTAGCCTCTAGGCGTATAAAAAACTATTCATTAAGTTCATACTCTCATTAACTTCATTCCCTCATTGATATCATTTATTAATGATACATTGATTTCATGTTTTCCTTAAAGATACCTTCCCCCGCGTACAAACTTTGTATGCGTCGGGAGATACCGCAAGCTATAAATAAACTGCTGTTAGAAGCTATGCTATGTCAGTCAGCTCATTTCATTGACGGAGGGTCCATTTTTCAGAATATCCTTTTCCTTACTTAGATTTCAACGTCATCTTACCACTGTAATACTTAGTCGTATAAAGTGGTGACATCATATAAACCACGCCTATGTAAGGGGCAATAATTCGATAGCATAAGCGTAGCCGTCAAATATATATTGGCGGGGGGGGGGGGGGTCCGCAAATGAAATTATTTAAAATGTTGACAATCTGTGAGGCCCCATAAACTTTTTTTAAAGTTTCAGTCTTTTGCGAACACTACTGTTTTGACATATTTTATGGGGCTAAACTAAAGCATAAAATAAAATAAAACCAAGTACGAACAATATAAACCATTATGCAAAAATCGAAGTCCTATAGAACGCAATAGGCAAAATAGTTAGGCAAAGTAGTGTAATCAGCAAATGGACTGTTCATCGTGTACGAAATACACAACAAACAGTGGTAACAGGTGTCCGGAAGAGTAAGCTTACCCTGCCTGGCGCGCCACACCCGCCATCGCTGCATCCAAACTACTAGGCAAAATGTAGGTAAAATAACGTGATTGGCCAATAGACTATAGGTATGCAAAATGCACGTGATGAACATTGTTAACGGTGTAGTAGACATAATCAGAGAGATAGTAAATAGGATACGCGTCAATTAAATATATCAAGAATAATAGCTGAGAGCGACAGGTTATATTTACCAATCAAGTCAATATGACGGCCATAAAACTTTTTAAAGGATTTTATAAGTTTAGTGCATAAGTATCCTTGTAGTTGAAGCTTAGTTGACAAATGTCTCGATCTACTTAAAAAATCAGAATAAAAAGAACAAGCTCTCGCGTAACGAATAAGCTGAGACACAAACACTCCATAAGCTGGTGATACAGGAATGTTACTACTAATAAATGGAAAGTTAACAACCGGAAAGTCAAAGTCATCACGTTTATCATACAATTTAACACTGAGTCTATGGCAATTGTCAAAATCGAGACGCAGATCCAAGTAGGAAGCGTAATTGTCACTGTCAGTAGTATTTTTAATTTCAAGCTCATCAGGATATATGAATTCTACATAATCACTAAATTTAGGATTATTCAGTGATAGAACATCATCGATATACCGATAAGTAAAATTAAAATGTCTGACTAGTCGTTTATTTGTTTTAACTAGTGCCTGTATGTACTCGGCTTCATAGGAATACAGAAATAAATCAGCAAGCAAAGGTGCACAGTTGGTGCCCATGGGGATACCAACCACTTGCTGATATATTTCCCCTCCAAATTCAATAAAGATGTTATCAATTAAAAAATCCAACATATGAATTATCTTGATGGCGGTGAATTTATTTTTTGAATCACTATGGTACTTAACGAAATATGAAGAATTATAATTAACAACTAAATATTGATATCTAGCAGTTGCCGATTTAGATGAAAAGACACTGTGAATAATATCTTTCAACCGAGCTTTTAATTTACGATGAGGAATTTTAGTGTACAAAGTGGAAAAGTCAAAAGTTTGAATAGATGAGATCGAAGCAAGGGATCTAGATTGTAAACCATCAAGTAATTCTTTGGAATTTTTTAATATCCACATTTGATTAATACCACTACGAGAGTATATTTTGTCACAGTATTTTTGAATACCCTCTTTAACTGCAGTTAGTATAGATGTCAATACTTTTGAAAGTGGTTTTGTGGAACATCGGGATGAACCTGCTATAAAACGTTGTTTGTAGGGATTTTTATGTAGTTTAGGTATCCAATATAACAGGGGCAAATCTGTATAGGCATCTCCGCATGGAGTACCAAATGAAGTGAGTACAGATTTGTGATTGGATATAATTTCATCCTTACTAAGAGTAGATCGTTTATACGTAGCACTGTCGGTTGATTTCCCGAAATTAAGTTCTTTGAAGAGACAGTCATAGTAATATCGTTTACATATAAACACAAAGTTATTGGACGCTTTGTCAGCCGGAACAATGACATACTTGTCATGCAAGGCTTTGAGATTTTCAACGATGCTAACATCATTGAAAATAGACTTAGGCCTTGTGTCAACTGACAAACGTTGCATATAAGTTCTACGTTTTAGTAAACGACTAATAGACTTAGTCAAATCAGAGAGAGTATCAGAGATAACATCTTCCCTCTTAGCCCATGATCTAGCATAGTCCTCTACGGCATCCATAATAAGTTTGAAATTTTGATCCCATGAAAATGGTTGCGGTTCCCGGTATTTGGGCCATTTGGACAAAATTTCACGCAGCTTACTATTCTGGACTATATTCAAATCACCAGTGACCACATGCCCAGCTGGTTGATAAAGGAAGGACGATGTAGAGCAAGAACAGGGTGGAGGGTTGTCATATAAGTGTTTCGCATTGATGTCAGATAATGCGTTTCTGTAATTAAATATTTTAGATGCAATGGGTTTTGTATATGTATAGGAAATCCTGGGAACAGTAACAGTTTTGAAGTAGGGAGGGATGTGTGCTGTGACTTGCTTATGATGCAATATTTGGCTTAACCCGTTAGCGTCAATGCCTTTATTAGCAAATTTCAGTTTTAGGAATGCACTGTTGGTGGTGTTAGACGCATCGGGTTCGGTCGCAACGTCCAAACGACGGTGGGCAATGTCAAGCACAATGGATACAACCCTGTATTCAGTGGATGCAGGATCAGTACAATTAGAATCCAAACATTCAGCTTTAAGTAATTTCAAAATAGTGAGTGGAATAGAATATAATTTAGTACGTATATGATGTGGCCCTAATGGTTCTTGGATAATTTCCAACAGGGCATCCAGTGAAACAGTGCTGAGCTTAGGTGGTGTGTAGCGACGATGTCCATGACTGCGTTTTCGACGACGAAACTTTGGAAATAATGTCATGACATTAACGTCACTACACGCAGGGCTAGACAAATTTCCAATACTAGCTACATTGTCATTGCATCCATATGGGGTGGCCGTACCTAATGTCCGTATCCAATATTCTTCTCTCTCTCTGCGAAAGGGAGTACTCAAGGTAGGGCTGTTGATATGGTGGTAAATTTTCTCTAATATGGACACTCTCATAGATAGTATAGAGTGGTCCGGTTGGTTAAAATGTCTATAGAGAATTTGGTTACTACCCTTATTAATGTTGTGACGATGACCGTTAATACGTAAATGTAAAGGTCCTTTAGTTTCGCCAACATAAATCAGTCCACAGAGTGTACATTCTATACCGTAGATAATATTGGAGGTTTTACAATTTAGTTTCTCAAACCCACGTGTATAATATGATTTATTAGTTAAAGAACTTGTAAAAAAATTATTATTATTCAAAATAGGACAGGTTTTACAATTAGAAGACATACATTTAGAAATATAACAGTTATATTGATGTGGTGAAAAATGTAAAATATCGGTTAGTTTGACGGAACACTGTTGAGTTGAGATTATGGAAGCATTCGAGGAATTTATAACATTACAGGCACCTGAACGAAGAATATCTCCCAAACTATTACTAGTATCTTGGGATATATTACCGATAACCCCCGTGCCCTTGGGGGTATCGTGGCAGTTTTTTACCCTGAAACTGCCTCCCAGCCGTATATTCTGGTCATTTGTACTTAACATGTAACTATAAAGCTACTGGGTTTCAGGTTACCTCGGGGACATAAAATATCCACCGGCAGAGTGACCCACCCAGTGGTAGAAATAAAATAAAACCAAGTACGAACAATATAAACCATTATGCAAAAATCGAAGTCCTATAGAACGTAATAGGCAAAATAGTTAGGCAAAGTAGTGTAATCAGCAAATGGACTGTTCATCGTGTACGAAATACACAACAAACAGTGGTAACAGGTGTCCGGAAGAGTAAGCTTACCCTGCCTGGCGCGCCACACCCGCCATCGCTGCATCCAAACTACTAGGCAAAATGTAGGTAAAATAACGTGATTGGCCAATAGACTATAGGTATGCAAAATGCACGTGATGAACATTGTTAACGGTGTAGTAGACATAATCAGAGAGATAGTAAATAGGATACGCGTCAATTAAATATATCAAGAATAATAGCTGGGAGCGACAGGTTATATTTACCAATCAAGTCAATATGACGGCCATAAAACTTTTTAAAGGATTTTATAAGTTTAGTGCATAAGTATCCTTGTAGTTGAAGCTTAGTTGACAAATGTCTCGATCTACTTAAAAAATCAGAATAAAAAGAACAAGCTCTCGCATAACGAATAAGCTGAGACACAAACATTCCATAAGCTGGTGATACAGGAATGTTACTACTAATAAATGGAAAGTTAACAACCGGAAAGTCAAAGTCATCACGTTTATCATACAATTTAACACTGAGTCTATGGCAATTGTCAAAATCGAGACGCAGATCCAAGTAGGAAGCGTAATTGTCACTGTCAGTAGTATTTTTAATTTCAAGCTCATCAGGATATATGAATTCTACATAATCACTAAATTTAGGATTATTCAGTGATAGAACATCATCGATATACCGATAAGTAAAATTAAAATGTCTGACTAGTCGTTTATTTGTTTTAACTAGTGCCTGTATGTACTCGGCTTCATAGGAATACAGAAATAAATCAGCAAGCAAAGGTGCACAGTTGGTGCCCATGGGGATACCAACCACTTGCTGATATATTTCCCCTCCAAATTCAATAAAGATGTTATCAATTAAAAAATCCAACATATGAATTATCTTGATGGCGGTGAATTTATTTTTTGAATCACTATGGTACTTAACGAAATATGAAGAATTATAATTAACAACTAAATATTGATATCTAGCAGTTCCCGATTTAGATGAAAAGACACTGTGAATAATATCTTTCAACCGAGCTTTTAATTTACGATGAGGAATTTTAGTGTACAAAGTGGAAAAGTCAAAAGTTTGAATAGATGAGATCGAAGCAAGGGATCTAGATTGTAAACCATCAAGTAATTCTTTGGAATTTTTTAATATCCACATTTGATTAATACCAATCACACCAATACAATGTTTATGCGGGAGTGCCGTATTCATATTTTTTCATGACTGTTATATATTGGATGTTACACTTGAGTTATGATCAACACAACAGAGAGAGAGTTTAGTAGGGGAATTTTTATGAGGAGGGTCCAAATGAAATAACTTGATAACATAACTTAAGTTTATGAGAATGCACATAGGCGTACGGGTACGATGGCAGTCAAGGGGGTGGGGCAGAATCCGTAATGCCTGAAAATATTTCGGGTTCACAGACAGCGGCGACGGTCTTCCTCGAGAGGTGACCCGTGAACAAACCAACTTCAAAGTGGTCTAATATAGCCTAATTAAGGTGGCTGACTCGAATTCCAATCAATCGTTTACATCCACGAAGACGGACCGTTCGAGTAATTTTACTGCCACAAACGCGTTTTCCTGCTATTCCAGCCTGTGATTACAGCAATTTCAATATTTAAACACTGCAAATGCGTTTTCTGCTATTCTAGCCTGTTTAAGCAACTCCAAATGCCCATGAACAAAGCAACTTCAAAGTGGCCTAATTAAGGCTGACTCGAATTCCAATCAATCGTTTACATCCACGAAGACGGACCGTTGGAGAAATTTAACTAACACAAACTCGTTTTCCTGCTATTCCAGCCTGTGAATACAGCAATTTCAATATTTAAACACCGCAAATGCGTTTTCTGATATTCTAGTCTGTTTAAGCAACTCCAAAAGTATCCAATGGCTTTGTAACCGAAATCCCACTCTGAATTCCAACCACCCAATGCAGTTGCATTCACAAGTAATAATCGATGCCCGAAAAATAAAATGTACTACAAAGTAGAGTGGCTCCAGACATGCTCCTGACAAAATGTTTTAATCCATAGTCAACTGAGTACAAATTCGTGGTATTCAATTAAAAGAAAGGTGAAAGCTTTATTAGGGCTCGTTGACAGTTAGGGAAGCAAAACTAGAAATGCCCGAAGCAGGTTTACAGACAGCGGCGCCAATATCCTTCGAGAGGCGAAGAAAAGGAGCTGACCTTGTATGCACACCCCCCCCCCCCGAAACTTTTGATATATTTTGACGGCCGCAAACGGGTTTTAATGCTATTCACGTCCTAAAATGAGTGTTTTATTAGATTTCGGGCACTTTATTTTGGCATATGTGAAGACCATGATAGAGAGAACATAAATGTGGGTTTCTCAACAGTATATGATGCTGCTATGATGCGTGATATTCCCACGCTAAACCACATTTAATTTCCATTTACTTCTGTTTGGTATTGGTATTGGTATCAAATCAAAACACTTCGAGTTTCATTTACAAACTCAAGTTGGAAAAAGAAAGAGACACCCCGTTTGCATCTCGTTTAAGTTCCAACCTCGTGGGTTTTTTCCGGGTCCTCGGGTTTCCCCCCATTGCTAAAGACCCTTACGCGCTAGCGTATTATTCAAATAAAATTAAAACATAATTATCCTAGTTTATGTCGAGTGAACTTTAACCCCTCCGCGGTCCTCTCTCTCTCGCCCTCTCTCTCTCTCCCTCTCTCTCCCCCTCTCTCTCTTTCTCTCTTTCTGTCTCTCTCTCTCTCTGTTTATTATCAAGTCTTTGTCATACATGCCGACCCGTCTTTATTAAGCCAAAAAGATACATCTAGCTAATCAAATATGATAATCAAAATATTTGCCATATGGCAAAACAAAATTGTGTTATCTATTTTTAAATCGTGAATTGTATGTAGTACTATTATATTCTTTGCGACCATATTGTATCTGTAGCTAATTATTGGGTTCACACTTTCCAGGGGCGGATCTAGGAATTTTGATATGGGCGGGCCGAAATGACGGCACTGGCCGCGGGGCACGTCGCTGGGTGGGGGTGGGGGGACCCCAAGAAAACTTGAGAACTGTATTAGTGAAATTAGAAAATGGATATCAAAGAACTTTCTAAAATTAAATGATGATAAAACCGAATATTTGTTATTAGGCTCAAGGCATATCTTAAGGAAATTTGCGCACGATACCCCCCTGTTGTAATTGGTAATTGTGATATATTTTCATCTGACTCTGCTCGTAATATTGGCGCAATCTTTGATATTTGTAAATTATTCTATTTTAATATTAGAAATATAGGTAAAATACCAGGGGTGTTTTAAGGTTTATCATGGCGGAGGCTATACTATTTTAAGGGCCCTCTTTCGCGGGGGGCGGGGGGGGGGCTTGATTGATGATTGCATTCTCATTCAGTAGAGGATTCGAGACAGTAACAGTGTAACGAATCGGACTCGTAGGCCCTTTCCCTTGGCCAGAGAGGTCCTTTTGTCAGACGAGGGGCCCTTTTGTCTGCCTTTACGGCCCTCCCTAACTAGGGTACATTCATTTTTCTCATCGGTTTTAGCATTTTTCTCCCGTTTTATTTGTTCAACTTCTTTTATTTTTTTTCGCGAGGAGGCTGGCGCCTCCAGCGCCTCAGCTAGAAAACGCCTTTGTAAAATACGTAAATTTGTAACTGAAGAGGCCACTAAGTCACTTGTTAATTCTCCTGTCACTTCTCATTAAGTTGGTTTACCGTTAAAGCTTATAGATAAATTACAAAAAGTACAGAATACTGCTGCTTATAGACTTGTTACTTTAACTAAAAAATGTGACCACATCACTCCTGTTTTATGCAATTTTCACTGGTTACCTGTTAAATATCGAAATAAGGTTGAGAAGGCGCCCATATCTCCATGCCACGTACGCTCACACCATGGCTGGAAACTACAGCGAAATCCAGTATTACTAGATGTATACTATTGTAACCTTGTAAAGCAATAAAATAATATTAAATGGCATTTAATGTTGTACTCCGACTGGGCCAATAAAGACGATCTTAGCCGATACAGTATGCAATGGGGTATCGTTCCCGGTCAGCGTTACACACTACTCCTATATGGAATTTCAACTGCTAAGGGATCTTTACCGTTGAACACAAGGATCGAACACGATATTACCGGATTAGCCCAGCTAACGCGGTACTCAATGCTATAACACATACATATGGGGGAATAATTACTATTTTATTTAGGCGAAGTTTCCAAGGGTATTCCCGTAATGAGTGTCCAACCCTTTTCTGAAGTATAGGTATAAATGTTGATGCCACTTGTCCGCTGTTCACCCAAATGAAAATACATATTTGAGTCTGAGAAAATGCACTTTCAGCAGTAAAAAAGGGCACTGTCGAAAATTAGGGGGGCGCGCGCCCCTTGCGCCCACCATTGAATCCGCCTCTGCCTACCTATCGTCGTGGGTTTTGAACGGGTCCCAACTTTACCTCAAACTGTTAAAGATCCCTATTAAAACGAATTATGTTAATCCCGAAATGACCTAGTTTATGTCGAGTGGACGTTAAACCCCATTTCTCTCTCTCAATTCGGTAGAAACGGACGTTAAATAAATAATCCTTTCGTGGCATTTAGCGAATTTAACAAAACCAACACAGTTATATGGGACTCTGGTTTATTATACACTAGCACGACGAGTTTACTAAATGTCATTATGTTTGATAATAAATTATGCTTGTGTATAATAAACCAGTGATGTGCAGTTCCACCAGGTTCCGTAATAACTATGTTAGTTTTGTTGGGGGTGGGGGTCGGGGGTAGGGGTGGGAGTTAAATGAAGCTATTTCACACACACATGGACGTTACCTCTATATATATCTCTACCTGTATTCCAACTAAACACCATAAAAAATTTATTTTGTAACGTAACATTTATTATCCAAATCGATTTGAACGTACGTACAAAATTCTATGCAAAAACATTTTTAAAAAAAATAATTAACCGTACACTGGTATTCTCTTGTCGATAAACATTACTTCCATTCGTAGCTCATTCCAAGAAAATTGAAAAAAAACAATATATAAAAAGAAAAAATAATAACGTAGATATGACCATTTCGTTGATAATTCAGTTGATTGGGTGATGTGCATGATCTCTAGTCACATTCGGTAACGATAATCTGAAAAAAGAAAACGAAGATTGTGGTAAGTAAAATATAAAGAAACAAAATGTTGTTCAATGTCTTATTTTCTTCGTGGGTTTTCTCCGAGTCTTCCGGTTTCATCGCACTGCTAAAAAAAAACCTATACGCAAGCGAAGTTTTTAAATAAAATTAAAACCATATGTTAGTCCCGAAATGACCTAGTTTATGTCGAGTGGACGTTAAACCCCATTTCTCTGTCTCCTCTTATAATTCTGCTCCGACTTGGCTTATAAAGACAGTCATGCGCAATAGGGAACTTTTGACAACTGCAACTACTAAGGGATCTTTGAATTGCACGACAGCGTGTAGAAGGGGGCCTAGTTTTTCCGACCTATTCAACCCCTATGTCAAACGACGCTCATATTGTCCGTGGAACTTTCTAGATCAAAACCGGGAAATTGCTGTTTGGGAAATTAGGATTTGAAGCCAATTGGAATTCTTGTGTTATCCATGTACATCTCCAAATTTCACAAAGTTTGGAAACTTTCAAATCAAAACTAAATAGTGAGGAGCTGAAATTAACCTGCGACATAAGCATATTGTTTGAATGGAACGCGCGAAATATGAATATTTATTTTATCATCATCATGATCATCATCATCGTCGTCGTCGTCGTCGGCAATTATAAATTATCAATAATTATTGAAACAAATGGTAAACTTACATATCTAATCCACCCTCGGAAATTTGGAAAACCTGGACCACGGCCCAATTGGAAGGCACACTGGGACCGCAAAATGTCTTCTGAAATATACAGATTCCAATTTTAAGTATTCGTATCCATGGATTTATCATCCAATAATACATACTATAGTAGATCTTGTGAGTGTGATAAATTTCATAATGTCCTTAGGATACATGAATTTGATTGGTCGATCATAAAAGGGACTACTTTTTTTAAAATTTTCAAACAACAGTTCATTTGTTTTTAAAAGTAATTTCCTTCTTATTATAAAGGTACTATTTATATTTAATTGACCTTGATGGAAACATTATGCCAATGTAAAGGATTTTCCAACGGTTGAATTGCTGTCAAAAACTGATGTATCACTACCCTGCTATTTAATCAGATTCAGTTAAAGAGAAATCTATACCAAAGAATTATATTTACTTGTGCATGTAAGAAAGGATTATGTGATAAATAAAATAAATAGAGCCACTTGTACCACAAAATTATCAGCGATAATTTCAAATTTCAAAATACTTAATTCCATTTCACTCTTTGATTGGCTATACCCTCTTCACCACCCCCTCCCCTCTATCAGCACGCTACTGCCAGTACCAGACTACATTGCTCACTTAAGATCACCAGGTCTGCCATTCAAACATGGTTTCGGGTTCAACTGTGTTTTAGGGAGGCCTGTCCGACCTTGTGGGTATTTATCAAGACCCGTCCTACGAGCATGCAAATTAGTGTAATAAAGTTGAGCCATACTAGTCGCGAAATGACACATTTTGCGTAGAGTAGGAGTAGATGTATCTATTCTCCTTCGAAACTGTTTCAATACTAACCATCGAAGGGTGTTTGGTCTGTAACACCATTGACTGTACCAATCAACGTGGCTGCTGGTTTATTATAGAAGAATTCGACATCCCGCCAGTCATCCTGAAAACAAAATATATTGTTATGTTTAAACATATTAAGTTAAATAAATTGTTATGTTAAATATATTGTTATGCTTAAATATACAATGTTAAATATATTGTTATGTTTAAATATGTTCTTATGTAAAAATATATTTTAATTTTCAAATCATGACATCTTTTGGTTCATTTAAGCAAATTTAGACAAACACCGGTTCTTCTAGAGCGGGGGGGGGGCTTCGCAAAAGACCATAAGGACTGCCAATAGAATCGAGTGGCGATTTCCCGCTTACATGTGGCCGATGTTTTTTGCCCACTGCTAACGACCCCTATGCGCTAGCGAAATATTGAAATAAAATTGAACCATATGTTAGTCCCGAAATGCTCTCCCTGTGTGTGTGTGTGTGTGTGTCTCTCTCTCTCTCTCTCTCTCTCTCTCTCTCTCTCTCTCTCTCTCTCTCTCTCTCTCTGATCGTTAAATCAGTACTAATGTTACATGTGCCAATGTGCTTCATCAGTCAAAACGGTTGTTAGTGGAATAATTAGGGTTGACTATACTTACTGAGGTAGCGAGTGACAAGCCCGTGGCAGTTAATGTTGAAGATGTATCAAACCTAGCGACCCTGAGGTTAGTGTTATCGCCAGTCCTGGTGATTTCAATGGTAGCAACTTCCCCACAGTCGCCATTGGTAACCACAGCTTCTTGCCCCGTGCGCTGTGTTGGGGTGCTATAATCTACCCTGTAGGAGACTTTGATTGTCAGATTTCCCCTGAACTCAACGTTAGACAAGCGAAGGATCCTGATGTTAGTGCTACCATTAAAATAGGCTGTACCGGCGGCGGTGTCGATAACAGCGCCAAAATTGTCATACTCTCCGGGTTCAGCGGTTTGAAAGTCGATATCCACCATCGGTTGACATGGAGGAACAGCTATAAATAACATAAGAATTAATTAATAAATAACTCACATGGAACAGAAACTAAAAATTATACAAGAATTAATGGATGACTCATATGGAACAAACTATATAAATTATACAAGCTGTCAGGCGCGGATCCAGAGGGAGGGGGGGTTCAGGGGGTCCGGACCCCCCCCCCCCCGCTCAGACATGAACATTTTTTTTGCGATTTTATTGGCGACTTTTAGACCTGTAATTTTGGAATTTACCTTCCGGAAATACGTCAGAATGCACCAAATTGAATCTAATTTACCAATTTTCCCTGCAAAAAATCCTGGATCCGCGCATGGCTGTAGGAATGAATTAATGAAAAGGGGTTTAAAGTCCTATATTTATGAAATAGGACCCGGCTGACGAAGATGGTCAGATAACACGAGGGAGGGGCATACTGTGGCCATTATCCGTCACACTGGCATAACTACAATTTGTATGTCGTGAAATGAAATCAAATGAAATGGGTTTAGCGTCTTACTGCTCTGCTTCGAGTGGGCTAATGAAGACGGGAACACGCCATACAGTGGGCTATGAGGGAAATTGTACCTAGGCCGCGGCACTATGGCCTACTCTGAAATAGAATTCCAACCACCGAGGGATATTTTACGTGCACGTCAATGTGTACACGGCACCGCGGCTTTTCGTCCCACCCGAACGACTAGACAGCTGTCCTTGTCAGATCCCCGTCCTGCATCACTGACAAGGGAAAAAGCACGTATGAAACTCTCCATGAACTCTCTCGGCCAATGCAAGGGTCGAACACGCGACCTCCAGGCTAGCGAGCCAGCGTCTTACCCACTTAGTCACCGTGGTGCCAAATAAAAGTCAGTATGGACACAATTATAAACTTACATGTTTTATTCAAAAGAGAACTGGGGGGTTGGGATGGCCTAGTGATCTAGAGTGCCGCGCTTCGATCTCTAGCTGGCCGGTCACCTCTGGCTTGCGGCTGTGGTTTCGATCCCTGGTGTGAGCGTATGTGGCATGGAGATAGGGGCGCCATCTCAACCTCGTTGGTTTCCTCCGGGCACTCTGGTTTCCTCCCACTGCTATAGACCCCTACGCGCAAGCGAATTATTGAAATAAAATTAAACCATATGTTAGTCCCGAAATGACCTGGTTTGTGTTGAGTGGACGTTAAACCCCATTTCTCTCTCTCAAAAAAAAAGAACTAAAGGTTGTGTGCGTGTGGGGGCGGTAATATTTGAGCCACCTGGCTGTAGCCTAACATTCTTACCTGGTACACATGATGGTGCAGATATCGTACATGCACAGGTAGTTTTATTAAAGCCCAGGCCTGGAGCACAAGGCCTCGTGATTTCATTGCCGTGTAGCATTTGGCCATACACACATACGTTGCCTTGGATTTCGTTTAACGGACAGGAGTCTGAAAATAAAAACAAAATAATACCAGAGTTAGTCTATGCTATACTTTTCTCGAGTTGGTTTAAGTTATACCTTTCTCGAGTGTTGTTTAGTTATTTTGAATATGAAATGAACTCGGGTTTTAGGTTAGAGTTTTCAGCGCCGACTGTGATAATAAAAATTCGGTGTACTAAGTAAGTAATTCATTCTTTATTGCTGAAAGTTACATACAATGAATAAATAAATAAATATGTAATGTAAAGGTGTTAATGATACAAATAGTACAAAATAAGTTAGAAAAGTATGTGCAGTTCTAGGGGAGAATAGCTTCTGTAGATACATTATGTAAGATTTAGATAAAGAACTAGCCATTCTTGCTATAATAGTTCGAAAGTAGATAATGTAAAATGAATAATTATAAATTTCAATCATTTTACTCTATTGCACGGGAATATTTTTACGCACCTCCCGCATTGGCACGACGAGTTTGCGCAAATCGGACGGTGTCGTGGCGACTCGAGTCGTGCCAATTCGTGCCACGGAATCGTGCAAGTGTCAGCCTTGCTTGAGAACCAAATACGAATCACTCGCGAACTTCCAAGAACCGTCTACGAATCGGAAAAAGTTCGGGACGATTCGTGGCCTTCGTCGCCTATATGAAAGTGATACGATAAGACCTGATAAGATCTTCACGATTACCTCACGATTAAAACTACGATTTCAGTCGTGTCCCGAATCGTGGCTACGATCCCAAACTGTTCCCGCAGTGAATATTCGCTTGGCCGCTACAATCACTGATAGGCATGACATCGACGAGGCTTAATGATTACGGCATATTAACTTTTTACTCCGAAAAATTAAATTCTCAAACATTTCTTTGAGGTAAAAGAAAAATGAATAAAGACGTTTGAAGTATTTGTAGTAAAAGAAATATTTCCTATTTAGTGTAAATGAGTATTAAAATGAGTAAAATGCACCATTTTGCCCGAAGCAGTTAGGTGTTAAGTAAACATTGCACGAGCCGTTGAGCCAATACGTAACGCCACGCTGCAGGTAACGCACGTGTTGTGGACAGTCATCTGTTACAGAGATAATTCGTAATTAATTCTCTGTGAAACAGATTGCTACGATTCATCTACTAATCGGATACAGTTTGTTTTGTATTGGCGGTGATTCGTGACACACCCTACGTAGAAGTCTACCCGGTCTCCTCGTATTCCATGAGTCTTTTACGTGCACGTTAATGGGTACACGGGACCTATCCGAACGTCTAGGTGATGATCCTTGCAAGGTCCTCCACTTTGCATACATTTCAATCAAATTTTGACTGGAAATGCAAAAAATCGTGTGCTGGGGCTGGGGGAGGAGGGGGGAGATGCGGGACCTCAGCTTTTCGCCCCCCCCCCAGCCCCGAGAGGGAATATAAAAATATAACACGAGGGACGGATAGGGTGGGTAAACATAATAGAGGGGCGTGGGGGGGGGGGGCGTACCACAATCTGATAAAAAAACACATCCTCCGTTTCGTTTTTTATAGTTTTGTTTTATTTGTTCGGAAGAGTTGTTATAATATATCCTGCGTTCTCGATGGCGTGAGGGATTAGCCAATGAATTCATCTGTTATGACGACTTCTTGGATTGCAATGCCCGAAACTGTGGGTAAACGACTAGCAACGTCAACGCTGATTGATTAATGAATGTCTGAGGTCATTGATTCAAAAGCCGCTCGTACGACACCTAACGCGACCATTTACCACCATCGACCAAATAAAGATGTGTATTTTAGGTAAAGTGTGAGTGGTATAGAAACTGGACATACCTACTACTGCGGTACACTCGTCATCTTCCACACAACTCAGAGTAGATATATTGAATGAATATCCGTCCTCACAGGCACGTTGTTTTACAGTTTCTTCTTTACATTCGTAATATTGGGAACAGTTTCCATTGACCTTGAACCGGTGTCCATCTGATTGACCTGTACACCGACCTTTATATATAAAAATAAAACGTATGTTAAATGAAAATGAAACGAAATAGGATTTAACACCCTACTGGGGTAATTCACCACACATTGTATTATGAAGGACATTTTGCCCAAGCAGCGGCGCCACGGCTTACTCATATCGAATTCCAACTCTGCAACTGTGTACACTGGACCTCGGTATTTCGACACATCCGAGCGATTAGACAGGGGGGAATATCGATAAACTTTTTGGCCAATTCAGAGATCGAACACACGACCTCGAGGCCAACGAGCTAGCGGCTTACCCACTTAGCCGCTGAAGCTCCTACCACTGTGAGGGTGGGGTGGAAGTACTTACTTTCCATGTGTGCGTTATAAATCCTAGATGTAAGTAAGGATAGGTACCTTTTCTCGAACTACAAGTGTCAGTGTGCGCTATAAATCGCAAATACAACTGTAGGTTACAAAAACAACTGGGGAATTATTACTTCACCATAAAACCATTATGCGTAACAAATGCTAAACGGGAATTCTTGCTTTTTCACCAGCCACTGTGCGTTACAAATGATTACGGGGAATTTTTGCTTTTCAAGAACCACGTTGCATGAGAAATAAAAATAAGGGGAAATATTCCTAGAACCATTGCGTGCAATAAACCCTAGGGTGATGACCATGGTCAAACAATTCGAGGAAAGACATAAAAACCGGGCGACCTTTATGACCTTTGACCTGTAATACAAAGAGATGCGTCATGCGAGGCAAAGAGATAAAGTTATCTTACTATCAACACACGGCACTTGGTCTATATGGTTGCACGTGAGTGCATCTTGATCCCAGTATGTACCAAACCCACATCGAAGTAGGGTACCAATGGCCACGCCAAATTCGTTATATTGACAATGAAGGTAGGTGTCACACTCAGGATTAATCTGCGGGACCACGTATCCAATACCATTATTTAACACGCAACCAAAACAAGGCCCTTGTTGTGTGACTGGATTTTGTTGACCTGACAAGAGAAACATATAAAATACAAGTCAATATCCCCTGCCTCAACCCCAAACAATAACTAATATCCAGAGCCGATCGAGTTGGAGTAACGCCAACAGTAAGATAAATATTTATGATCCAATAGCTAATGTCCTCACGTTTACCCCCCCCCCCCTCAAAAAACTATATAATACATATTAATCGTACATTTATCTTTATCCGTAGATTGATTCCCGTCTTTACTTAGCCCAAATATGGCGTTGATGCCGTGAAACTACACACCAACTTAAAGAGTCCATCACTGCAATCTGATTGTCCTGGGCAGAAAACTCAGTCATGACATCCAGCGCAAGGACATCGATCTACAACACGTAGCAAAAGTCTTATCTTAATGAAAAGCAGTGGCGTGTCCATGAATTTGTCCGCGGGGGGGGGGGGTCTACGGTAGACAACGTCAAGTGTAGTGTTAGGTCGGATTTAACTGCCCGCATATTTTATTAAATCAGAAGCTCGGTGGCAATATGTGTGCTCCAGAGGCGAATCCAGAGGGGGGAGGGTTGGGGTCCCCCCCCCCCTGCTCAGCTACATGAAAAAAATAATGCCTTGCATCAATGAAATTACATCACAAAGTATAAAATGATTTCTCTGTTTAAAAAGCCCAATTTGTATGTATGCCTAAGTAATTTAGAGACGATGATGACAAATTTCCGTAACAGAAACCTGGCACACACACACACACACACACGCCCCTCCTGCAAAAATTCCTGGATCCGTCGCTGTGCTCATTTAAGTGCATAGAAGATTACAGTGGAGTGAGTGAAAACGGCGGTAATATTTCACAGCTTGCAGTATTGCAGTAGAGAAGATATGCCTTGTGCCAGCAGTTAAGACGTTTGGGGGGGGGGGGGAGACCTAGCTCTTGAATAATGTATTTTTTAAGAATATAGAAGATAAACTTACCCAGGGTTAGTGAGATTACTGACACCAGGGCCACAAACGAAACCAACAAAATTTTGGCCATGATAACTGAAAATAAAAATAAACTAGATAATTTTACGCCTTATGCTAGGTTTCCACTTTCGTGCGATGCGTTCCAATAGGAATGTCCCCTACATGGTACGTGCAGTACCGGACTGGTCGGCCGAAGGCCCACCTGTCAGGTCATTGACCAAGGCCCACACAAGTACGCGTCGAAGGCGCGTCACTAGCGGCCGAAGGCGCGCGAGCGCCCGAGGGGGTATCGGGATCTCCCCCGGGAAAATGTTGAAAATTGACAACCGCAAACCCATTTTCCAAGCATTTCAGACCAAAGCTTCCTTTCTTTTCTTTCTACTGTCTTGTGTCCTGTTCTCTCATCCCCCTTTCTTTTCTTTCCTTTAAAGGCTTAGGCCCACATTTTTTAAATGAGCTTAGGGACTGGGTACGTGCCGATTCGTTCGCATACCCGCAGATACGATTAAGACGATTGGCACGACTAACCTCAATATATGATCAGACCTGAAAGGAACGCCACGATTACCCCACGATTGTTACCACGATTTCAATCGATAGAGGGAATCTAGTATTAGACAATACCACCTTCCTACTGAATAAGGTTGGTGAATTAAATCATGAGCGTCCTCCAGTCTTTCACTGAAGGTTCATCTAGGACCAACTTTCTGCTAGGGGCTCATCGACAACACTCGGTCTCATTCAAAACTCCTCAGCTACGTCTACTGCATTTTACGCACCAGTGCACCTCGCAGCTCCCTACCACATAGGGGTAACGTGATAGCGGTGCAATTGCAAGCTTTGCGTCATGGTTTAGAGTTGTTACGCCCCCGCTCCCATTGTGATTTCAATGCAGTTTTCAACAGTATAGAGGGAGAGAGAAATGGGGTTTAACGTCCACTCAACACAAACTAGGTTATTTCGGGACTAACATATGGTTTAATTTTATTTCAATAATTCGCTTTAGCAGTGGGAGGAAACCGGAGTGCCCGGAGGAAACCCACGAGGTTGAGAAGGCGCCCCTATCTCCATGCTACATACGCTCACAACAGGGCTCGAAACCACAGCCGCAAGCCAGAGGTGACCGGCCAGCTAGAGGTCGAAGCGCGGCACTCTAGACCACTAGGCCATCCCGCCCCCCCCCCAGAACAGTATAGTCATAATCATAGTGCTCAACCAGTGTCAAACATATACCCTCGGTCAGATATTCTACAAATCGACTCTAGCAGGTTGCACGTAGCGAACAGGCGCGGATACATAGGGGGCGCACCCGGCGCACGCCCCCTCTATTTTTTGCGGTGGCGAACAATTTTTAGCTCCATACATTCTCGCGGGAAAGGAGAACAAAAACAGTTTTGTAATTTACAGTACTAGTATGAAATTAGTTCCTTGTGGGCATTTTTGTCCACTCAAAAATCATGGGTCGGGCTTAGCACTCTCAACTTGGTGCAGCACGCCCCTTCCCACCCCTTTCTGAAAATCCTGGATCCGCCCCGGGCGAATATTACTCCGTGGCACTGGGACTGACCTAGTCCCTGCTAGTGTTGCGGGATACTTTACTTCATGCAGAATCGTGGATCACCAGACACCGGGTACCAGTGAATGTGTGTCTTGGATACACTAAGCGGGTGTTAACTTCCTGTATGTCGACTGAAATATTCGCAGTCGAACTTACTTGGACAACGCGAGGGTCTGTACTGCCATTTAATCTGCGAATAATAGCCTGAAAATTAATTCATGCGCAGGCACCGATGCGCTTTTGACCAAATAATGTAGTTCGCCAGAATAATTCTCACTGGAACATTCGCCAACTATGTCCAATGCATTGGTCAGTATGTCTTTCTCGCTGACAACAAATTAAATAAACTCTTCCCATAACACAGCTAAACCTGGTCGAAGTCCTTTAAACTGCGAAAAATGTTTTCTAATATTCTAAACATAGTAAAATCACTACATAGTAAATTAGTCAAATCAAATGGGGTTTAACGTCCTACTGTTCTGCTCCTAACCTGGGCTAATGAAGACGGTAATTCAGTCAATGTTTAAAAAATAATTTTATAAAATCTTCAACTTACCACTGTATGAGGTATAGACCTGATCGTTCTTCTAAACTCAACACCGACTGGTACAACCACACCAACCTACCGGTATTTATATTGATTTTAATTGAAAACCCCTATTGAGATCCCCATTACCAGACATTCCCTTAAAGGATATTTAATAAATCAAGTTGTTTCTGATTGGTTAGTTATCATATTGACGTAATTTTTGAAATCAGTGAATGGACGATCCCTATTGAGACCCCTATCATAAGTCACTCACTTACTGAATACGTAATAGACTGAGAGTGTTTTTGATTGGATAGTTATATTTTTGATGCAAATTTTCATACCATTAAATTCAAATTTTATTTTGATGGCCTGGAATATGCGACCTAATTTTGTTTGTGTGCGACACGAAATTAGACTAATACGTGCTAAATTTCATCTTATTTTGTGAAAATCACGATGATCAAAAGATCTATTTGGTACTATGAGGTGAAGAAACTGCCGTTAAAGCACGATTTCAGAATTTACAAAATCCGGTTTGCTAATAGTTTCAATCCTCTAAGTTGACCTGTATTTTGGGTTGATTGGCGATCAGAGTTCAACGTTCGCTCAACACAAAATAGTCCATTCCAATTATTTGCAATAGTTCATGTGTACCCGGGAAATGTAAAGAAACCGGACTAATAAAAATGGACATACACTTTGCAGTGTTTTATGGGGAAATTTTGTCATAATGAAACATAATGACACTAAAGCCTAATCTTACATCGAATTATGTCAAAGGTTCTTTTACTTGAACGCCAATGTGTACGCGGTACCGCAGTTCCATGTGGGGTGCTCCATCCTGCATCCTGCTGATCGATCCGCAAATGAACTAAAGTATATAGACAACTCTTGGGGGTGTCCTAGTGGTCTAGTATGCCGCGTTTCGACCTCTAGCTGGCCGGTCACCTCTGGCTTGCGGCTGTGGTTTCGATCCTAGGTGTGATCGTATGTGACATGGAGATAGGGGCGCCTTCTCAACCTCGTGGGTTTCCTCCGGGCACTCCGGTTTCCTCCCACAGCTAAAAGAGCCCTACGCGCAAACGAATTATTTAAATAAAATGAAACCATATGTTAGCCCCAAAATGACCTAGTTTGTGTTAAGATGACGTTAAATCGCATTTCTCTGTCTCTCTCTCTACTGTTGTGGCCCGACTGGGCTAATTTTACCATGATAGAGGCGCTACCGCTTACAATTATATCGAATTCCAAATGCTAAGGGATCTTTTAAGCGCAAGTCAGTTCACTGTCCCGTGTGCGGCTCTGTGTCAATGAAAAGTTGGGACAGTACAATCCCAACATCTTGATCAAACAGGCGACCTCCGGGTTATCAAACCGACGTCTTACCGCGTCTCCCGATTCGTTTTAGTAATTTTACGTCCTTTGCACCCTAGTTGACCTTATGATACAGCGTGTACGTGCTTCACAATAAGAGTTGATTTATTCCGGGGATATACGCTTATAAAGATAGGTTTTTAATGATTGTTTAGACAAAGGTTAAAGATGACTTCTGGGAATCTGGGATATCATTTGACGCAATGGTGTTATCAAACATTATTTCGATTTTGCTCTGCTTTACTAGAACTAAATCTGGCCATTACGGGTCTTTCGTCGTTTTGCGTTATATGAATCATTAATTAGTCATAGACAGTCCATAATTAACTCTCAAGACGATCGGCTGGTTGTGATTTTCAGAGGATTGAACAAGATCGACGTTAAATAATTCAATTTAAAAATGGGTAATGGAGATTTTGTTTCTTTTCATAACATTCATAACTCCGCGTAGAATAAAGTAATTGGACTAAAATGTTTAATATGTTGAATGCCCATTATTACCCAGAGAAAACCCACGAGGTTGGACAGGCGACCCTACTCCTTGTCACGTACAAACGGGGATTCGAAACCACACCATTTGACCCAATGACAGGTGTTTATTATACAGCGAGCACGTGCTAACAAATCGGCCATCCAAACCCCCCAGGCCAACAAAATACTTTTGCATGTTACTGATTCGGCATCATTCTGATATTAACTTTGGCCTCTAGACCACCCACAACATTTTTCTAAGTGATAAAGGGCCATAACTCTGGCAGTAATTATCAGAAATCGCTGAAAATCGATAGGCTTCTGCATCTCATGACCTTAAACATGGTGTATCAAGATAAAGCCATTCGGGTATTCACTTTTGCCTCTAGAGCGTAGACAAGTTTTTTGAAGTGATCAAGGGCCATAACTCTGGCAGCAATTATCGGAAATTGCTGACAATCCATAGGCTTCTTCGTCTCCTCACCTTAAACACTGTGTATAAATCTAAAGTCAATCGGATATTAACTTTAGCCTCATTCTTAGCCAAGTCATTCTTTTCATTAAGTTCATACTCTCATTTACTTCATTCCCTCATTGATATCATTTATTAATGATACATTGATTTCATGTTTTCCTTAAAGACACCTTCCCCCGCGTACAAACTTTGTATGCGTCGGGAGATACCGCAAGCTATAAATAAACTGCTGTTAGAAGCTATGCTATGTCAGTCAGCTCATTTCATTGACGGAGGGTCCATTTTTCAGAATATCCTTTTCCTTACTTAGATTTCAACGTCATCTTACCACTGTAATACTTAGTCGTATAAAGTGGTGACATCATATAAACCACGCCTATGTAAGGGGCAATAATTCGATAGCATAAGCATAGCCGTCAAATATATATTGGCGGGGGGGGGGGGGGGTCCGCAAATGAAATTATTTAAAATGTTGACAATCTGTGAGGCCCCATAAACTTTTTTTAAAGTTTCAGTCTTTTGCGAACACTACTGTTTTGACATATTTTATGGGGCTAAACTAAAGCATCACACCAATACAATGTTTATGCGGGAGTGCCGTATTCATATTTTTTCATGACTGTTATAATATATTGGATGTTACACTTGAGTTATGATCAACACAACAGAGAGAGAGTTTAGTAGGGGATTTTTTATGAGGAGGGTCCAAATGAAATAACTTGATAACATAACTTAAGTTTATGAGAATGCACATAGGCGTACGGGTACGATGGCAGTCAAGGGGGTGGGGCAGAATCCGTAATGCCTGAAAATATTACGGGTTCACAGACAGCGGCGACGGTCTTCCTCGAGAGGTGAAGAAGCTTTGCTTGCCTTGTATGGACCCCTAAGAAAATTTTGGATTATTTGACGACTGCAAACACGTTTTCCTGCTATTTGTGCCCGTGAACAAACCAACTTCAAAGTGGTCTAATATAGCCTAATTAAGGTGGCTGACTCGAATTCCAATCAATCGTTTACATCCACGAAGACGGACCGTTCGAGTAATTTTACTGCCACAAACGCGTTTTCCTGCTATTCCAGCCTGTGATTACAGCAATTTCAATATTTAAACACTGCAAATGCGTTTTCTGCTATTCTAGCCTGTTTAAGCAACTCCAAAAGCCCATAAAGCAACTTCAAAGTGGCCTAATATAGCCTAATTAAGGCTGACTCGAATTCCAATCAATCGTTTACATCCACGAAGACGGACCGTTGGAGAAATTTAACTACCACAAACTCGTTTTCCTGCTATTCCAGCCTGTGAATACAGCAATTTCAATATTTAAACACCGCAAATGCGTTTTCTGCTATTCTAGTCTGTTTAAGCAACTCCAAAAGTATCCAATGGCTTTGTAACCGAAATCCCACTCTGAATTCCAACCATCACAAGTAATAATCGATGCCCGAAAAATAAAATGTACTACAAAGTAGAGTGGCTTCAGACATGCTCCTGACAAAATGTTTTAATCCATAGTCAACTGAGTACAAATTCGTGGTATTCAATTAAAAGAAAGGTGAAAGCTTTATTGGGGCTCGTTGACAGTTAGGGAAGCAAAACTAGAAATGCCCGAAGCAGGTTTACAGACAGCGACGCCAATATCCTTCGAGAGGCGAAGAAAAGGAGCTGACCTTGTATGCACCCCCCCCCCCCCACGAAACTTTTGATATATTTTGACGGCCGCAAACGGGTTTTAATGCTATTCACGTCCTAAAATGTGTGTTTTATTAGATTTCGGGCACTTTATTTTGGCATATTATGTGAAGACCATGATAGAGAGAACATAAATGTGGGTTTCTCAACAGTATATGATGCTGCTATGATGCGTGATATTCCCACGCTAAACCACATTTAATTTCCATTTACTTCTGTTTGGTATTGGTATTGGTATCAAATCAAAACACTTCGAGTTTCATTTACAAACTCAAGTTGGAAAAAGAAAGAGACACCCCGTTTGCATCTCGTTTAAGTTCCAACCTCGTGGTTTTTTTCCGGGTCCTCGGGTTTCCCCCCATTGCTAAAGACCCTTACGCGCTAGCGTATTATTCAAATAAAATTAAAACATAATTATCCTAGTTTATGTCGAGTGAACTTTAAACCCTCCGCGGTCCTCTCTCTCTCGCCCTCTCTCTCTCTCCCTCTCTCTCCCCCTCTCTCTCTTTCTCTCTTTCTGTCTCCCTCTCTCTGTTTATTATCAAGTCTTTGTCATACATGCCGACCCGTCTTTATTAAGCCAAAAAGATACATCTAGCTAATCAAATATGATAATCAAAATATTTGCCATATGGCAAAACAAAATTGTGTTATCTATTTTTAAATCGTGAGTTGTATGTAGTACTATTATATTCTTTGCGACCATATTGTATCTGTAGCTAATTAGTGGGTTCACACTTTCCAGGGGCGGATCTAGGAATTTTGATATGGGGGGGGGGCGAAATGACGGCACTGGCCGCGGGGCACGTCGCTGGGTGGGGGTGGGGGGACCCCAAGAAAACTTGAGAACTGTATTAGTGAAATTAGAAAATGGATATCAAAGAACTTTCTAAAATTAAATGATGATAAAACCGAATATTTGTTATTAGGCTCAAGGCATCACTTAAGGAAATTTGCGCATGATACCCCCCCCCCCCCTGTTGTAATTGGTAATTGTGATATATTTTCATCTGACTCTGCTCGTAATATTGGCGCAATCTTTGATATTTGTAAATTATTCTATTTTAATATTAGAAATATAGGTAAAATACCAGGCGTGTTTTAAGGTTTATCATGGCGGAGGCTATACTATTTTAAGGGCCCTCTTTCGCGGGGGGCGGGGGGGGGCTTGATTGATGATTGCATTCTCATTCAGTAGATGATTCGACAGTAACAGTGTAACGAATCGGACTCGTAGGCCCTTTCCCTTGGCCAGAGAGGTCCTTTTATCAGACGAGGGGCCCTTTTGTCTGCCTTTACGGCCCTCCCTAACTAGGGTACATTCATTTTTCTCATCGGTTTTAGCATTTTTCTCCCGTTTTATTTGTTCAGCTTCTTTTATTTTTTTTCGCGAGGAGGCTGGCGCCTCCAGCGCCTCAGCTAGAAAACGCCTTTGTAAAATACGTAAATTTGTAACTGAAGAGGCCACTAAGTCACTTGTTAATTCTCTTGTCACTTCTCATTAAGTTGGTTTACCGTTAAAGCTTATAGATAAATTACAAAAAGTACAGAATACTGCTGCTTATAGACTTGTTACTTTAACTAAAAAATGTGACCACATCACTCCTGTTTTATGCAATTTTCACTGGTTACCTGTTAAATATCGAAATGAGGTTGAGAAGGCGCCCATATCTCCATGCCACGTACGCTCACACCATGGCTGGAAACTACAGCGAAATCCAGTATTACTAGATGTATACTATTGTAACATTGTAAAGCAATAAAATAATATTAAATGGCATTTAATGTTGTACTCCGACTGGGCCAATAAAGACGATCTTAGCCGATACAGTATGCAATGGGGTATCGTTCCCGGTCAGCGTTACACTCTACTCTTATATGGAATTTCAACTGCTAAGGGATCTTTACCGTTGAACACAAGGATCGAACACGATATTCCCGGATTAGCCCAGCTAACGCGGTACTCAATGCTATAACACATACATATGGGGGAATAATTACTGTTTTATTTAGGCGAAGTTTCAAAGGGTATTCCCGTAATGAGTGTCCAACCCTTTTCTGAAGTATAGGTATAAATGTTGATGCCACTTGTCCGCTGTTCACCCAAATGAAAATACATATTTGAGTCTGAGAAAATGCACTTTCAGCAGTAAAAAAGGGCACTGTCGAAAATTAGGGGGCCCCTTGCGTCCACCATTGAATCCGCCTCTGCCTACCTATCGTCGTGGGTTTTGAACGGGTCCCAACTTTACCTCAAACTGTTAAAGATCCCTATTAAAACGAATTACGTTAATCCCGAAATGACCTAGTTTATGTCGAGTGGACGTTAAACCCCATTTCTCTCGTTCAATTCGGTAGAAACGGACGTTAAATAAATAATCCTTTCGTGGCATTTAGCGAATTTAACAAAACCATCACAGTTATATGGGACTCTGGTTTATTATACACTAGCACGACGAGTTTACTAAATGTCATTATGTTTGATAATAAATTATGCTTGTGTATAATAAACCAGTGATGTGCAGTTCCACCAGGTTCCGTAATAACTATGTTAGTTTTGTTGGGGGTGGGGGTCGGGGGTAGGGGTGGGAGTTAAATGAAGCTATTTCACACACACATGGACGTTACCTCTATATATATCTCTACCTGTATTCCAACTAAACACCATAAAAAATTTATTTTGTAACGTAACATTTATTATCTAAATCGATTTGAACGTACGTACAAAATTCTATGCAAAAACATTTTAAAAAAAAATAATTAACCGTACACTGGTATTCTCTTGTCGGTAAACATTACTTCCATTCGTAGCTCATTCCAAGAAAATTGAAAAAAAACAATATATAAAAAGAAAAAATAATAACGTAGATATGACCATTTCGTTGATAATTCAGTTGATTTGGTGAGGTGCATGATCTCTAGTCACATTCGGTAACGATAATCTTAAAAAGAAAACAAAGATTGTTGTAAGTAAAATATAAAGAAACAAAATGTTGTTCAATGTCTTATTTTCTTCGTGGGTTTTCTCCGCGTCTTCCGGTTTCATCCCACTGCTAAAAAAAAAACCTATACGCAAGCGAAGTTTTTAAATAAAATTAAAACCATAAGTTAGTCCCGAAATGACCTAGTTTATGTCGAGTGGACGTTAAACCCCATTTCTCTTTCTCCTCTTATAATTCTGCTCCGACTTGACTTATAAAGACAGTCATGCGCAATAGGGAACTTTTGACAACTGCAACTACTAAGGGATCTTTGAATTGCACGACAGCGTGTAGAAGGGGGCCTAGTTTTTCCGACCTATTCAACCCCTATGTCAAACGACGCTCATATTGTCCGTGGAACTTTCTAGATCAAAACCGGGAAATTGCTGTTTGGGAAATTAGGATTTGAAGCCAACTGGAATTCTTGTGTTATCCATGTACATCTCCAAATTTCACAAAGTTTGGAAACTTTCAAATCAAAACTAAATAGTGAGGAGCTGAAATTAACCTGCGACATAAGCATATTGTTTGAATGGAACGCGCGAAATATGAATATTTATTTTATCATCATCATGATCATCATCATCGTCGTCGTCGTCGTCGGCAATTATAAATTATCAATAATTATTGAAACAAATGGTAAACTTACATATCTAATCCACCCTCGGAAATTTGCAAAACCTGGACCACGGCCCAATTGGAAGGCACACTGGGACCGCACAATGCCGTCTGAAATATACAGATTCCAATTTTAAGTATTCGTATCCATGGATTT
Source organism: Patella depressa (assembly GCA_948474765.1). Lineage (NCBI taxonomy): Eukaryota > Metazoa > Mollusca > Gastropoda > Patellidae > Patella > Patella depressa. The sequence goes on from OX419720.1 coordinate 3,171,784, forward strand.
ATCATCCAATAATACATACTATAGTAGATCTTGTGAGTGTGATAAATTTCATAATGTCCTTAGGATACATGAATTTGATTGGTCGATCATAAAAGGGACTACTTTTTTTTAAATTTTCAAACAACAGTTCATTGGTTTTTAAAAGTAATTTCTTTCTTATTATAAAGGTACTATTTATATTTAATTGACCTTGATGGAAACATTATGCCAATGTAAAGGATTTTCCAACGGTTGAATTGCTGTCAAAAACTGATGTATCACTACCCTGCTATTTAATCAGATTCAGTTAAAGAGAAATCTATACCAAAGAATTATATTTACTTGTGCATGTAAGAAAGGATTATCTGATAAATAAAATAAATAGATCCACTTGTACCACAAAATTATCAGCGATAACTTCAAATTTCAAAATACTTAATTCCATTTCACTCTTTGATTGGCTATACCCTCTTCACCACCCCCTCCCCTCTATCAGCACGCTACTGCCAGCACCAGACTACATTGCTCACTTAAGATCACCAGGTCTGCCATTCAAACATGGTTTCGGGTTCAACTGTGTTTTAGGGAAGCCTGTCCGACTTTGTGGGTATTTCTCAAGACCCGTCCTACGAGCATGCAAATTAGTGTAATAAAGTTGAGCCATACTAGTCGCGAAATGACACATTTTGCGTAGAGTAGGAGTAGATGTATCTATTCTCCTGCGAAACTGTTTCAATACTAACCATCGAAGGGTGTTTGGGCTGTATCACCATTGACTGTACCAAACAACGTGGCTGCTGGTTTATTATAGAAGAATTCGACATCCCGCCAGTCAGCCTGAAAACAAAATATATTGTTATGTTTAAACATATTAAGTTAAATAAATTGTTATGTTAAATATATTGTTATGCTTAAATATACAATGTTAAATATATTGTTATGTTTAAATATACAATGTTAAATATATTGTTATGTTTAAATATGTTCTTATGTAAAAATATATTTTAATTTTCAAATCATGACATTTTTTGGTTCATTTAAGCAAATTTAGACAAACACCGGTTCTTCTAGAGGGGGGGGGGGGGGCTTCGCAAAAGACCATAAGAACTGCCAATACAATCGAGTGGCGTGGTTCGATTTCCCGCTTGTATGTCGCCGATGGTTTTCGCCCACTGCTAACGACCCCTATGCGCTAGCGAAATATTGAAATAAAATTGAACCATATGTTAGTCCCGAAATGCTCTCCCTGTGTGTGTGTCTCTCTCTCTCTCTCTCTCTCTCTCTCTCTCTCTCTCTCTCTCTGATCGTTAAATCAGTACCAATGTTACTTGTGCCAATGTGCTTCATCAGTCAAAACGGTTGTTAGTGGAATAATTAGGGTTGACTATACTTACTAAGGTAGCGATTGACAAGCTCGTGGTAGTTCTTGTTGAAGATTCATTAAAACTAGCAACCCTGAGGTTAGTGTTATCGCCAATCCTGGTGATTTCAATGGTAGCAACTTCTCCACAGTCGCCATTGGTGACCACAGCTTCTTCCCCCGTGCGTTGTGTTGGGGTGCTATAATCTACCCTGTAGGACACTTTGATTGTCAGATTTCTCCTGAACTCAACGTTAGACAAGCGAAGGATCCTGATGTTAGTGCTACCATTAAAATAGGCTGTACCGGCGGCGGTGTCGATAACAGCGCCAAAATTGTCATACTCTCCGGGTTCAGCGGTTTGAAAGTCGATATCCACCATCGGTTGACATGGAGGAACAGCTATAAATAACATAAGAATTAATTAATAAATAACTCACATGGAACAGAAACTAAAAATTATACAAGAATTAATGGATGACTCATATGGAACAAACTATATAAATTATACAAGCTGTCAGGCGCGGATCCAGAGGGGGGTCCATGGGGTCCGGACCCCCCCCCCCCTGCTCAGACTTGAACATTTTTTTGCGATTTTATTGGCGACTTATAGACCTGTAATTTTGGAATTTACCTCCCGGAAATACGTCAGAATGCACCAAATTGAATCTAATTTACCAATTTTCCCTGCAAAAAATCCTGGATCCGCGCATGGCTGTAGGAATGAATTAATGAAAAGGGGTTTAAAGTCCTATATTTATGAAATAGTACCCGGCTGACGAAGATGGTCAGATAACACGAGGGAGGGGCATACTGTGGCCATTATCCGTCACACTGGCATAACTACAATTTGTATGTCGTGAAATGTATTCAAATGAAATGGGTTTAGCGTCCTACTGTTCTGCTTCGACTGGGCTAATGAAGACGGGAAAACGCCATACAGTGGGCTATGAGGGAAATTGTGCCTAGGCCGCGGCACTATGGCCTACTCTGATATAGAATGCCAACCACCGAGGGATATTTTACGTGCACGCCAATGTGTACACGGCACCGCGGCTTTTCGTCCCACCCGAACGACTAGACAGCTGTCCTTGTCAGACCCCCGTCCTGCATCACTGAAAAAGCACGTATGAAACGCTCCATGAACTTTCTCGGCCAATGCAAGGGTTGAACACGCGACCTCCAGGCTAGCGAGCCAGCGTCTTACCCACTTAGTCACCGTGGTGCCAAATAAAAGTCAGTATGGACACAATTATAAACTTACATGTTTTATTCAAAAAAGAACTGGGGGTTGGGATGGCCTAGTGGTCTAGAGTGCCGCGATTCGATCTCTAGCTGGCCGGTCACCTCTGGCTTGCGGCTGTGGTTTCGATCCCTGGTGTGAGCGTATGTGGCATGGAGATAGGGGCGCCTTCTCAACCTCGTTGGTTTCCTCCGGGCACTCTGGGTTCCTCCCACTGCTAAAGACCCCTACGCGCAAGCGAATTATTGAAATAAAATTAAACCATATGTTAGTCCCGAAATGACCTGGTTTGTGTTGAGTGGACGTTAAACCCCATTTCTCTCTCTCTCAAAAAAGAACTAAAGGTTGTGTGCGTGTGGGGGCGGTAATATTTGAGCCACCTGGCTGTAGCCTAACATTCTTACCTGGTACACATGATGGTGCAGATATCGTACATGCACAGGTAGTTTTATTAAAGCCCAGGCCTGCAGCACAAGGCCTCGTGATTTGTTTGTCGTGTAGCATTTGGCCATACACACATTGGTTGCCTGGGATTTCGATTAACGGACAGGGGTCTGAAAATAAAAACAAAATAATACCAGAGTTAGTCTATGCTATACTTTTCTCGAGTTGGTTTAAGTTATACCTTTCTCGAGTGTTGTTTAGTTATTTTGAATATGAAATGAACTCGGGTTTTAGGTTAGAGTTTTCAGCGCCGACTGTGATAATAAAAATTCGGTGTACTAAGTAAGTAAATCATTCTTTATTGCTGAAAGTTACATACAATGAATAAATAAATAAATATGTAATGTAAAGGTGTTAATGATACAAATAGTACAAAATAAGTTAGAAAAGTATGTGCAGTTCTAGGGGAGAATAGCTTCTGTAGATACATTATGTAAGATTTAGATAAAGAACTAGCCATTCTTGCTATAATAGTTCGAAAGTAGATAATGTAAAATGAATAATTATAAATTTCAATCATTTTACTCTATTGCACGGGAATATTTTTACGCACCTCCCGCATTGGCACGACGAGTTTGCGCAAATCGGACGGTGTCGTGGCGACTCGAGTCGTGCCAATTCGTGCCACGGAATCGTGCAAGTGTCAGCCTTGCTTGAGAACCAAATTCGAATCACTCGCGAACTTCCAAGAACCGGAAAAAGTTCGGGACGATTCGTGGCCTTCGTCACCTATATGAAAGTGATACGATAAGACCTGATAAGATCTTCACGATTACCTCACGATTAAAACTACGATTTCAGTCGTGTCCCGAATCGTGGCTACGATCCCAAACTGTTCCCGCAGTGAATATTCGCTTGGCCGCTACAATCACTGATAAGCATGACATCGACGAGGCTTAATGATTACGGCATATTAACTTTTTACTCCGAAAAATTAAATTCTCAAACATTTCTTTGAGGTAAAAGAAAAATGAATAACGACGTTTGAAGTATTTGTAGTTAAAAAAATATTTCCTATTTAGTGTAAATGAGTATTAAAATGAGTAAAATGCACCATTTTGCCCGAAGCAGTTAGGTGTTAAGTAAACATTGCACGAACCGTTGAGCCAATACGTAACGCCACGCTGCAGGTAACGCACGTGTTGTGGACAGTCATCTGTTACAGAGATAATTCGTAAGTAATTCTCTGTGAAACAGATTGCTACGATTCATCTACTAATCGGAAACAGTTTGTTTTGTATTGGCGGTGATTCGTGACTCACCCTACGTAGAAGTCTACCCGGTCTCCTCGTATTCCATGAGTCTTTTACGTGCACGTTAATGGGTACACGGGACCTATCCGAACGTCTAGGTGATGATCCTTGCAAGGTCCTCCACTTTGCATACATTTCAATCAAATTTTGACTGGAAATGCAAAAAATCGTGTGCTGGGGCTGGGGGAGGAGGGGGGAGATTCGGGACCTCAGCTTTTCGCCCCCCCCCCCCAAGCCCCGAGAGGGAGTACATAAATATAACACGAGGGACGGATGGGGTGGGTAAACATAATAGAGGGGCGTGGGGGGGGGGGCGTACCACAGTCTGATTAAAAAACACATCCTCCGTTTCGTTTTTTATAGTTTTGTTTTATTTGTTCGGAAGAGTTGTTATAATATATCCTGCGTTCTCGATGGCGTGAGGGATTAGCCAATAAATTCATCTGTTATGACGACTTCTTGGATTGCAATGCCCGAAACTGTGGGTAAACGACTAGCAACGTCAACGCTGATTGATTAATGAATGTCTGAGGTCATTGATTCAAAAGCCGCTCGTACGACACCTAACGCGACCATTTACCACCATCGACCAAATAAAGATGTGTATTTTAGGTAAAGTGTAAGTGGTATAGAAACTGGACATACCTACTACTGCGGTACAAGTGTCATCTTCCACACAACTCAGAGTAGATATATTGAATGAATATCCGTCCTCACAGGCACGTTGTTTTACAGTTTCTTCTTTACATTCGTAATATTGGGAACAGTTTCCATTGACCTTGAACCGGTGTCCATCTGATTGACCTGTACACCGACCTTTATATATAAAAATAAAACGTATGTTAAATGAAAATGAAACGAAATAGGATTTAACACCCTACTGGGGTAATTCACCACACATTGTATTATGAAGGACATTTTGCCCAAGCAGCGGCGCCACGGCTTACTCATATCGAATTCCAACTCTGCAACTGTGTACACTGGACCTCGGTATTTCGACACATCCGAACGATTAGACAGGGGGGAATATCGATGAACTTTTTGGCCAATTCAGAGATCGAACACACGACCTCGAGGCCAACGAGCTAGCGGCTTACCCATTTAGCCGCTGAGGCTCCTACCACTGTGAGGGTGGGGTGGAAGTACTTACTTTCCATGTGTGCGTTATAAATCCTAGATGTAAGTAAGGATAGGTACCTTTTCTCCAACTACAAGTGTCAGTGTGCGCTATAAATCGCAAATACAACTGTAGGTTACAAAAACAACTGGGGAATTATTACTTCACCATAAAACCATTATGCGTAACAAATGCTAAACGGGTATTCTTGCTTTTTCACCAGCCACTGTGCGTTACAAATGATTACGGGGAATTTTTGCTTTTCAAGAACCACGTTGCATGAGAAATAAAAATAAGGGGAAATATTCCTAGAACCATTGCGTGCAATAAACCCTAGGATGATGACCATGGTCAAACAATTCGAGGAAAGACATAAAAACCGGGCGACCTTTATGACCTTTGACCTGTAATACAAAGAGATGCGTCATGCGAGGCAAATAGATAAAGTTATCTTACTATCAACACACGGCACTTTGTCCATATGGTTGCACGTGAGTGCATCTTGATCCCAGTATGTACCAAACGGACATCGAAGTAGGGTACCAATGGCCACGCCATTTTCGTTATATTGACACTGAAGGTAGGTGTCACACTCAGGATTATTCTGCGGGATCACGTATCCAATACCATTATTTAACACGCAACCAAAGCAAGGCCCTGGTTGTGTGACGACTGGAGGTTGACCTGACAAGAGAAAAATATAAAATACAAGTCAATATCCCCTGCCTCAACCCCAAACAATAACTAATATCCAGAGCCGATCGAGTTGGAGTAACGCCAACAGTAAGATAAATATTTATGAGCCAATAGCTAATATCCTCACTTTCACCCACCCCCTCCCCCTCAAAAAACTATATAATACATATTAATCGTACATTTATCTTTATCCGTAGATTGATTCCCGTCTTTACTTAGCCAAAATATGGCGTTGATGCCGTGAAACTACACACCAAATTAAAGAGTCCATCACTGCAATCTGATTGTCCTGGGCAGAAAACTCAGTCATGACATCCAGCGCAAGGACATCGATCTACAACACGTAGCAAAAGTCTTATCTTAATGAAAAGCAGTGGCGTGTCCATGAATTTGTCCGGGGGGGGGGGATCTACGGTAGACAACGTCAAGTGTAGTGTTAGGTCGGATTTAACTGTCCGCATATTTTATTAAATCAGAAGCTCGGTGGCAATATGTGTGCTCCAGAGGCGAATCCAGAGGGAGGAGGGTTGGGGTCCCCCCCCCCCCTTGCATCAATGAAATTACATCACAAAGTATAAAATGATTTTTCTGTTTAAAAAGCCCAATTTGTATGTATGCCTAAGTAATTTAGAGACGATAATGACAAATTTCCGTAACAGAAACCTGGCACCCCCCCCCCCCCTCCTGCAAAAATTCCTGGATCCGTCCCTGTGCTCATTTAGGTGCATAGAAGATTACAGTGGAGTGAGCCAAAACGGCGGCAATATTTCACAGCTTGCAGTATTGCAGTGGAGAAGATATGCCTTGTGCCAGCAGTTAAGAAGTGGGGGGGGGGGAGACCTAGCTCTTGAATAATGTATTTTTTAAGAATATAGAAGATAAACTTACCCAGGGTTAGTGAGATTACTGACACCAGGGCCACAAACGAAACCAACAAAATTTTTGCCATGATAACTGAAAATAAAAATAAACTAGATAATTTTACGCCTTATGCTAGGTTTCCACTTTCGTGCGATGCGTTCCAATAGGAATATCCCCTATATGGTACGTGCAGTACCGGACTGGTCGGCCCAAGGCCCACCCAAGGCCCACACAAGTACGCGTCGAAGGCGCGTCACTAGCGGCCGAAGTGGGTATCCGGATCTCCCCCAGGAAAATGTTGAAAATTGACAACCGCAAACCCATTTTCCAAGCATTTCAGACCAAAGCTTTCTTTCTTTTCTTTCTACTGTCTTGTGTCCTGCTCTCTCCTTCCCCCTTTCTTTTCTTTCCTTTAAAGGCTTAGGCCCACATTTTTTAAATGAGCTTAGGCACTGGGTACGTGCCGATTCGTTCGGATACCCGCAGATACGATTAAGACGATTGGTACGACTAACCTCAATATATGATCAGACCTGAAAGGAACGCCACGATTACCCAACGATTTTAACCACACTTTCAATCGATAGAGGGAATCTAGTATTAAACAATACCACCTTCCCACTGAATAGGGTTGGGGAATTAAATCATGAGCGTCCTCCAGTCTTTCACTGAAGGTTCATCTAGGACCAACTTTCTGCTAGGGGCTCATCGACAACACTCGGTCTCATTCGAAACTCCTCAGCTACGTCTACTGCATTTTACGTACCAGTGCACCTCGCAGCTCGAGGCACTACTCCCTACAACATAGGGGTAACGTGATAGCGGTGCAATTGCAAGCTTTGCGTCATGGTTTAGAGTTGTTACGCCCCCGCTCCCATTGTGATTTCAATGCAGTTTTCAACAGTATATATAGAGAGAGAAATGGGGTTTAACGTCCACTCAACACAAACTAGGTTATTTCGGGACTAACATATGGTTTAATTTTATTTCAATAAAACGCTTTAGCAGTGGGAGGAAACCGGAGTGCCGGGAGGAAACCCACGAGGTTGAGAAGGCGTCCCTATCTCCATGCCACATACGCTCACAACAGGGCTCGAAACCACAGCCGCAAGCCAGAGGTGACCGGCCAGCTAGAGGTCGAAGCGCGGCACTCTAGACCACTAGGCCACCCCCCCCCCCAGAACAGTATAGTCATAATCATAGTGCTCAACCAGTGTCAAACATATACCCTCGGTCAGATATTCTACAAATCGACTCTAGCAGGTTGCACGTAGCGAACAGGCGCGGATACATAGGGGGCGCACCCGGCGCACGCCCCCTCTATTTTTTGCGGTGGCGAACAATTTTTAGCTCCATACATTCTCGCGGGAAAGGAGAACAAAAACAGTTTATGTAATTTACAGTACTAGTATGAAATTAGTTCCTTGTGGGCATTTTTGTCCACTCAAAAATCATGGGTCGGGCTTAGCACTCTCAACTTGGTGCAGCACGCCCCTTCCCACCCCTTTCTGAAAATCCTGGATCCGCCCCGGGCGAATATTACTCCGTGGCACTGGGAGTGACCTAGTCCCTGCTAGTGTTGCGGGATACTTTACTTCATGCAGAATCGTGGATCACCAGACACAGGGTACCAGTGAATGTGTGTCTGGGATACACTAAGCGGGTGTTAACTTCCTGTATGTCGACTGAAATATTCGCAGTCGAACTTACTTGGACAACGCGAGGGTCTGTACTGCCATTTAATCTGCGAATAATAGTCTGAAAATTAATTCATGCGCAGGCACCGATGCGCTTTTGACCAAATAATGTAGTTCGCCAGAATAATTCTCACTGGAACATTCGCCTACTATGTCCAATGCATTGGTCAGTATGTCTTTCTCGCTGACAACAAATTAAATAAACTCTTCCCATAACAAAGCTAAACCTGGTCGAAGTCCTTTAAACTGCGAAAAATGTTTTCTAATATTCTAAACATAGTAAAATCACTACATAGTAAATTAGTCAAATCAAATGGGGTTTAACGTCCTACTGTTCTGCTCCTAACCTGGGCTAATGAAGACGGTAATTCAGTCAATGTTTAAAAAATAATTTTATAAAATCTTCAACTTACCACTGTATGAGGTATAGACCTGATCGTTCTTCTAAACTCAACACCGACTGGTACAACCACACCAATCTACCGGTATTTATATTGATTTTAATTGAAAACCCCTATTGAGATCCCCATTACCAGACATTCCCTTAAAGGATATTTAATAAATCAAGTTGTTTCTGATTGGTTAGTTATAATATTGACGTAATTTTTGAAATCAGTGAATGGACGATCCCCATTGAGACCCCTATCATAAGTCACTCACTTACTGAATACGTAATAGACTGAGAGTGTTTTTGATTGGATAGTTATATTTTTGATGCAAATTTTCATACCATTAAATTCAAATTTTATTTTGATGGCCTGGAATATGCGACCTAATTTTGTTTGTGTGCGACACGAAATTAGACTAATACGTGCTAAAGTTCACCGTATTTTGTGAAAACCACCATGATCAAAAGATCTGTACTATGAGGTGAAGAAACTGCCGTTAAAGCATCGAGTGCACGATTTCAGAATTTACAAAATCCTCTAAGTTGACCTGTATTTTTGGTTTATTGGCGATGAGAGTTCAACGTTCGCTCAACACAAAATAGTCCATTCCAATTATTTGCAATAGTTCATGTGTACCGGGGAAATGAAAATAAACCGGACTAATAAAAATGGACATACGCTTTGCAGTGTTTTATTGGGAAATTTTGTCCGCATATAATATGATAATACTAAAGCCTAATCTTACATTGAATTATGTAAAGGGTGCTTTTGCTTGAACGCCAATGTGTACGCAGTACCGCATTTCCATGTGGCGAGTTCCTGCACCCTGCTTGCGGCAATGGCTGATCGATCCGCAAATGAACTAAAATATAGACAACTCTTGTATGTTAATAAAAATAAATGAAGTTTAAAATTCTACTGTTCTGGGGGGGGGGGTCCTAGTGGTCTAGTGTGCCGCGTTTCGACCTCTAGTTTGCCGGTCACCTCTGGCTTGCGGCTGAGGTTTCGATCCCAGGTGTGGTCGTATGTGACATGGAGATAGGGGCGCCTTCTCAACCTCGTGGGTTTCCTCCGGGCATTCCGGTTTCCTCCCACTGCTAAAAGAGCCCTACGCGCAAACGAATTATTTAAATAAAATGAAACCATATGTTACCCTCAAAATGACCTAGTTTGTGTTGAGATGACGTTAAATCGCATTTCTCTGTCTCTCTCTCTACTGTTGTGGCCCGACTGTCTAATTGTACCATGATGGAGGCGCTACCGCTTACAATTATATCGAATTCCAACTGCTAAGGGATCTTTTAAGCGCAAGTCAGTTCACTGTCCCGTGTGAGGCTCTGTGTCAATGAAAAGTTGGGACAGTACAATCCCAACATCTTGATCAAACAGGCGACCTCCGGGTTATCAAACCGACGTCTTACCTCGTCTCCCGATTCGTTTTAGTAATTTTGCGTCCTTTGCACACTAGTTGACCTTATGATACAGCGTGTACGTGCTTCACAATAAGAGTTGATTTATTCCGGGGATATACGCTTATAAAGATAGGTTTTTAATGATTGTTTAGACAAAGGTTAAAGATGACTTCTGGGAATCTGGGATATCATTTGACGCAATGGTGTTATCAAACATTATTTCGATTTTGCTCTGCTTTACTAGGGCTAAATCTGGCCATTACGGGTCTTTCGTCGTTTTGCGTTATATGAATCATTAATTAGTCATAGACAGTCCATAATTAACTCTCAGGTCGATCGGCTGGTTGTGATTTTCAGAGGAGTGAACGAGATCGCCGTTAAATAATTCAATTTAAAAATGGGTAATGGAGATTTTGTTTCTTTTCATAACATTCATAACTCCGCGTAGAATAAAGTAATTGGACTAAAATGTTTAATATGTTGAATGCCCATTATTACCCAGAGAAAACCCACGAGGTTGGACAGGCGACCCTACTCCTTGTCACGTACAAACGGGGATTCGAAACCACACTAGTTGACCCAATGACAGGTGTTTATCATACAGCGAGCACGTGCTAACAAATCGGCAATCCAAACCCCCCAGGCCAACAAAATACTTTTGCATGTTACGGGATCGGCATCATTAGGTCGTACCCTTATTAAATATAGGTTGCCAGGCAACGAAACATACGCTCACAGCAGCTAAATCGTCCGGGGAGTCAACAAGAGTTGTGGCATATTTTTTACTTTTTTTGGTAATGAAACTTTTATAATACAATAAAATCTGATTAAGAGTAACAACTCATTAAGTAATTATCAAAAAATCATAAGAATTTGTTGGGTTTTTATAAATTCCTTCCCCATGTTAACGTTCAGTATGCGGAACATTTAATATCACGGATTTAGCTGTTCAGTTATAAAAATTCATTGAAAATCAATATACTTGTTCGTCTCAACATAAACTCTGTGTATCAATCTGAAGTCAATCGGATGATAAGTTTGGCCTCTCCAGCGTCGCAAGATTTCAAAGTGATCAAGGGAGGTAACTTTGGCAGTAATTATAGGAAATCGATGAAAATCAATAGGCTTCTTCATCTCATGACCTTAAACATGGTGTATCAATATAAAGTTTGGCCTCTCCAGCGTCGCAAGATTTCAAAGTGATCAAGGGAGGTAACTTTGGCAGTAATTATAGGAAATCGATGAAAATCAATAGGCTTCTTCATCTCATGACCTTAAACATGGTGTATCAATATAAAGTCATTCCATTCTGATATTAACTTTGGCCTCTAGACCGCCCACAACATTTTTCTAAGTGATAAAGGGCCATAACTCTGGCAGTAATTATCAGAAATCGCTGAAAATCGATAGGCTTCTGCATCTCATGACCTTAAACATGGTGTATCAAGATAAAGCCATTCGGGTATTCACTTTTGCCTCTAGAGCGTAGACAAGATTTTTGAAGTGATCAAGGGCCATAACTCTGGCAGCAATTATCGGAAATTGCTGACAATCCATAGGCTTCTTCGTCTCCTCACCTTAAACACTGTGTATAAATCTAAAGTCAATCGGATATTAACTTTAGCCTCTAGGCGTATAAAAAACTATTCAATAAGTTCATACTCTCATTAACTTCATTCCCTCATTGATATCATTTATTAATGATACATTGATTTCATGTTTTCCTTAAAGATACCTTCCCCCGGGTACAAACTTTGTATGCGTCGGGAGATACCGCAAGCTATAAATAAACTGCTGTTAGAAGCTATGTCAGTCAGCTCATTTCATTGACGGAGGGTCCATTTTTCAGAATATCCTTTTCCTTACTTACTGTCCAAAAATCAAAATTTAAAGAAGTTGTCCGAAAAATATAAATAGCATTCTGTGGCTTCAAGAAGCGCATTAAAATTGATGATATAAATATGTAGTTGGTGGGAGTATGAAATCAATGGTATTTACGGGAGCATGAAATCGGTGTATGGCGACCTTAAAATTGTCACTCATGGACATTTCGCTATCTTGGTGGCATATCTGATTATTATCTCTGTCAAATAATATGTTTTATAAATCGATTCACTTAAGCCGAAACACCGACCTGCAAGTTATAATTTACAACCATCAACTTGTGGAACGTATTATCATTGTATCATTGTATCGTCAAGAGTCAAGAGAATTTAAATGGTTAAAAAATGTGACTAGATGAGAAAAATTTGACCAGTTGATTAACCAGTTAGGAATATTGATTAAGTATGAATATTTTCATTGAAAAATGTCCCATTTTTGTTGCCGGGGGCGCTAGTTGATTCCCGATGTGATGGAAGGCCACGAGACACATTGGTACAGAGTGACGAACGTGAAATTCATTAAAGCTTCATTTTGAATTTTGGATTCTGGCGTATCACCACAAACAGGGTGCAGGTGACTTAACGATTAGTAAATTTGCGGGCGACAGTGTTGGATGAAACCGATGAAATTTTCGGATGAAATTCGAAATTCCCATTGAAGGAGAATTCTGGCCCACACCCAGCACACCCGACCAGGAAGTCTATTATACCAGCCCATTCCAGACTCCAGTGATGGAGTGGCGGCCCGTTAAAGCCACCAGCCACATACAACATGATCATCATCGCTCCATGGTCGGTCCAATACCCCCTCCCCCATATAAGGTTTTTTTTAGACGAATTGGACAAAATTATTTTTCTTTATTTTTTGTCCGACTGGCCCTTCGGGTGATCGTCCGAACGGCCCTTCGGGCGATCGCCCAATCGCCCGATCGCCCAATCCGCCCCTGTTGACCCTTATGGGCTTCCGTACATTATTAACTTTGAAATTAGTTTAGCAAGACCTGTCAGTTCTTTCTCTAAATTCTACCTTTTTAACTTTCCCATTGTAACGTAGCTCGGCAGTCAAGGTGTAAAAACTTGTTATAAAGTGTCGGTATTAATTGTTGTAAAGTGTAGGTCTTAATTGTTGTAAAGTCATGGTACCGGTATTAATTGTTGTAAAGTCTTGGTATTAATTGTTGTAAAGTCTTGATATTAATTGCTATAAAGACTAAGAATTGCTGCATTGTGTACGAATTGGTCTAAAGTATAGAAATGAATTGCTATAAAGTGTACGAATTGTTGAAAAGTTTAGGAATAACTATAAAGTGTAGGAATTATTTGTTATAATGTGTAGGAATTATTTGCTATAAAGTGTAAGAATTGATATAAAGGTGCTAATTTTACGTCTGCAATTATGAAATCGAATGAAATTAACGTACTACTGATTAGCATTGACTGAGCTAATCTTTGAGTTCGTGGCCTCGTACTTTGCTATAAGGGGGACTGCCCTATAGAAAATATTGGTTAATAATATTTATTGAATTTAATCGAGGTCAATGTTAAATCGCACATCGCAGCCAATGCGTGATTGACCAAGAATGCATCAATAGAGTGCGCTTCAGGTAAACTATTTTGGGTAACATTTATTCGTTTGATGCTTGTGATGATCATACAAATGTAAATATGTATTGAGTAACAATAATCAACAGGAAATTGGGTCGTCTTTTAAAGCATCGTGTGTCATTCGGAATTATAACGATTGACGCATCATACATTCAGTGGATAATGCAGTTCAGATTTGAGAATTTCAAGGTGGTCCTTTGACGTGCAAATGTTCTAACGATAAAATGATGTCCAATGAATAATTTATAGAATTGCTCTATTTACGTATTATCGATGCAGTAAGCGACGAATGTTATTTACAGCCCTGTAACAACACAACACAACACATAACAGTTGGGGTAGCTCATCGTTCAAATCTAGATACATGCACTAAAATTGGTATGAGTCATTTCTTAAGAAAATCACGTAAGCCACTAATATTTTCAAACTTGCCATAAGTTTTCAAGATGGCTTACGTTTTGGGCTTTTCGTTAACAGTGAACCCACGGGGAATATTCTTATAGGCCCCAGTTTTCCATTGCACGTATTATATTTTCGTTCATGTTGCTTGTTGACAATAGCAGGCCACAATGTCTATCCGACATGAAACTTAATATATATTCTCACACCTTGGCTGGTTTCGATTTCCCGGTTGCATGTTACAAGGAGTAAGGTCGTCTGTCCAACTTCGTGGTTTTCCTCCGGGTCCCTCCGTTTCTTCCCACTGGTAAAGGCCTCTATGCTCAAGCGTTCTATTGGAATAAAATTGAGACATGAGTCAATCCCGAAAGGACATAGTTTGTGTCCAGGCGACGTTAAATTCTATGGTTAACTTTAAAGAGACATTTAGTAAGATTAGGTAAGAGTTATATGTTAGTCTCCAAATGACCTAGTCTTTATCCAGTGTATAATTGAGAGATAGGTAAGCTTAACACACCCCCCCCCCCAGAGACCAGAATAGAGGGAGAGAGAGAGAAATAGGGTTTAACGTCCACTCGACATAAACTATGTCATTTCGGGACTGACATATGGTTTAATTTTATTTCAAGGGGTCTCTAGCAGTGGGAGGACACCGGAGGACACGAAGAAAATCCACGAGGTTGGAAGGCGACCCTACTCCTTGTCACGTACAACCGGGGATTCGAAACCACGCCAGATGACTCAATGACAGGCTAACCATTCGGCCCCCACCCCCACCCCCACCCCGCAAGCCACTGGACGACCAGGACCATGTCCAAGACAGTCTAATAGTAAGTGCACCACACAGGGTGTATTTCGGAGCCTCACGGCCACATCTTTAACATTTCTGGGAAATTGGCTCAAAATTGTTTAGCGAGAAAGTTATACACGGTAAGCTACTTAATGTCGGGTAAAATTCTGTGAATAGAACGGAAACGCAATATGACGGAAGCGAAGCAGTGGCAACATTCATTTTTTGATAGAACTAAAATTATTACGTTATCGGAAGCAAGGGGCAAGCTTTGGATTTGGAATCTTTCTGGACTGGTGATATTGTTATATGTGTTGATAAGTAATCTAGATCTGAAAACAAATCTAGGTACTCTACCAACCTCGCCAAATGACGATTCAACATGGAAATGACAATTAAGTTATGTGTAGATTTTGATAGTTTCATGCAAATGATTATTACCTCAAGTATTTAATTATCAATCAGTCTTTATATGAAGCTCTAGTTTGGTTGTACTTGAATAAAATAACGCATCCAAAAACTATTTATGTCTTAGATTACCCTTTATTGCCGACATGGTTCATCGTACGACGTCTATACATGCACAGGAGTTGAATAAAGCGACATTACAATCATGGCGGATTTAATATCCATATTCAGTCTTTTTCTTTGTGTTGTAACAGGTTTCGGGGAGCTACAATTTTTTTTTATTCTCAATGTGAACGTTTAAATTTCCATTATCTCAAAAGGATCAAAATTATCATACGACCCGGATGTTATGACAGATGAAATTCAACAATGGCGTGAGGTGGTTGTATTCCAACATCATTTCGATAATACACATTATGCAAATCAGCGCGTGGGATTCGCGTAAACAACTATTCATCTGCAGGTGAAAACATGACCCCTAATCTATTTCAGGATTAAAAAACATGATCTATTTCAATATCAATAAAAATTTGTTAAATTCCTATGCAAGCTGGTGCAGGTTATTGGAAATTTTCTCGGGTAGTTCAGACCAATTTACCTGTATGTCCTACTCAAAGAAAGTCTGTGGTTTTGAATAAGATTCCCATATTATCACTCCGTCTTCATTAGCCCAGTCGGGGCAGAATAGTAGGACGTTAAACCCCATTTCATTTCATTTCATTTCATATTATCACCTCTGCGTATATATATCACTGCGAAAATGTATGATGCTTTACAACCATCAATATGTCGCCATTTGTTTTTCGAATTTAAATGAAATGGGGTTTAACACCCCACTTCTCTACACCAACCGGGTATTCTCCTTACAATTTGATGTTAGAGAAATTTTCTTGGCCACGATTTACTCTTTTTTTCAGTGTCAATGTTCTTTAACGTGCACCCTGACGTGCACTTATGCTGTTCTTTACCAGGACTCGTGTACTATTGCCAATGGGTAACCATACCGGGAAATACCGAGGAACTTTCTCGCTGTCAACACCGGTGTCGAACGTATGTCCACGAACCTATGCCCAATTTAATTTTTTTTTTCGACAGATTTTGGTAACAAAATCATCACTTCCAGTTTAATGTCCCCGGTCTTACACACAAAACAAAACCTAAACGAAAACCACACAGCCATTACAAATAATAAACAACAGAAACATCAGAACAAGTGAATGGAGCTCGAGACCCGTCGGACAGGGAGAGGGGGGGGTGAACGGTTTACCGTGTGGGTATTAACATATGAAGTCACATTGAGCCAACTGCGGTGGCTTCGAATCCCCACTAGTATGTGAATATGAATAGTGTCATCGGTCCAACTCGCTATTTCTAAATGGCCAAGTTTATGCATGGGGCTAGTGAGGCCATGGGATGTACGGCCCCAGACTTGTAAGAAAGACGATCCATATACAC
Organism: Patella depressa; assembly: GCA_948474765.1. Taxonomy (NCBI): domain Eukaryota; kingdom Metazoa; phylum Mollusca; class Gastropoda; family Patellidae; genus Patella; species Patella depressa. Next base: position 3,188,775 of record OX419720.1, read on the forward strand.
TGTTTTCCAAACGTTGTATCATACAGACTTGAGTCATGATTTGGCTATGTGTCTAGAAACCATAATGTTAATACATTAAACGAAATGAAATGAAATGGGATTTAACATCCTACTGTTCTGCTCCGACTGAGCAAATGAAGACGAGCTTACACCACCATACAGTATACTATAAGGACATTTAGTACGGAAAGCGGGACTCAGAGAGGGGGATGGGGTTTAACGTCCACTCGACACAAACTAGGTCACACGGTTCAACTTTTCTTTGATACTTCGCAAGCGTGTAGGGATGTGGGAAAACTGTTTCATCCAGGAGTTGTATCGTATTCTCGCTACATCGGAATATTTTCAGATTATTTCTTCAGTCATTCCGACATATTTTGGCTCCAGACTTCACAGCCTAATATCGCATCACGGTCTAAGCCAAGAGAGGCTACTTTACAATTTAACTTTCCTAACATCAATAATACAAAATTTTTAAAATTGACACAGGCGTGCAAAACAAACTGTAATAATTGTCCAAGTCGATGATTACACAAAATGTTTATTAATAAGCAATCGATGTATATTTTAAAGATGCCATTGTAGACGGAAATGCTACCGGGGAGATGGGTTGGATGGGTTTCCTCCCACTGCTAAAGACCCCCACGCGCAATCGAATAATTGAAATAAAATTAGTTGGTGACGAGTGGACGTTAAATCCCATTTCTCTGATCAAAAATTCAGATCCTTTTTCGTTTCGTTTTTATAGCTTAAAATTTCGTTTTACTTGTCTTTACTACTCAATGATCTGGAAGAGTTGTTATCATTGACGTGTTCTGGATGATGTCAGAGATTAGCGTAAACGACAAATGAGAAGTGGCAGAGCGCAAATGTAATGAGGGAAATGTTTAATGTACACACGTCAAAAGCAGGATTTTCCAATAAAACATTTGTCATTTGACACATTGCATTTAACGTTTTACTTTTACATTTAACCTTGGCCTTAGAGGTATTTTGACTTGATCATTACAGGTATTAAGACTTTGTACATTGTACTTTTTACACGTAATCAATGGAAAAGGCATTTCAGCAGAGCATTTAATTTTGGCAGCGATACCCTTCCATTATCAAATACATCAATAAGAAACGATTAGCAAAGTTTTGTGTTTCCGGATCAAAGATATGATTAAAAGTTAAGTAAATTCATAACTAAAGTCCGAGAAAGCTTTGTGAACTTGGTCATTGGATTCTACATTTGTCTACAAGTGGACGTAAAACGCCAGGAACGAACGAATTCGATTCTACGCGACCTAGTCTGACCAAGTGACCACGGACAAATGTCTTCAAACTGATCTCCCCCACCCCCATCTGTTTCACGAATGTCTTCTTATAATATCTCCGTCACAGATGACTGTCTTCAACACGTGCAATGACACCACGCGGCGTCAATCAGTTGCCCAATGGCGCTTGCATTGTTTATATAAGACGTAACTACTTCGGGCAGAGTGAAGCTTTTTACTCATTTTAATTATTTACACATAATAGGAAATAATTCAAACGCATTTATTTATTTTTCTAATAAATCCCCCCCCAAAAAAATGTTTTAGAATTTAATTTGTCGGAGGAGGAAAGTTAATATGGGGGACTCATTAAGTCGCATCGATGTCATCTTTATCAGTGATTGTTGCTGCCTGGAGAAAATTCATTGCTCCACCCTCTTCTACATACCAGCTCTCGTGAAAAACACATCACAATATATACTCTTAAAAAAAAAAAACAAAAAAAAAAACCGAAACGCACAGTCCATTTTCTTCATTTTATCTTTGTTTCCAATGCCATTATTCAAGGATAAAAGATATTCGTTATTGGTTTCACAGGTAGGGTTACTAATTGTGTTACTGGTCATACTCTTTCCGCAATTTGTTTTCGCTTGATTACACCAAGACACAAGAGTTTAACAACTTCGCCAGCAATTCGCATGGAACCCAAATCTTAGGTCATTGCACATGTAAACACTCAACGAACCAAGTGATGCCAAATCTGAACGAAGACCAACGCAACAACGCTATTGGTCGATTACAAGCAGGTGAATCCCTGACAGATGTGGCCAGGCTGCTGAATGTTTCCCCGGGTACCATTTTTTGCATTTGGGATAGGTGCCGACAGCGAAGTTCAACACGATACCGCCCAACCTCAGGCAAATGGTATACGGATGACGAAATTTCACATTGCGTTTCTTTTTTGGAAGAGTATATATCAAACATACTTATCGGGCGCCTTGAATTCTTCTACTATTTCTTGATAGATAAACAACTTAGTTATTAACGCACGACCAGGATCACCCCCACTCTACCCCTCTGTTCGCCAACACTGGTGTCATTTCATTGTCCAGTGTTTTAACGTATACGCTTTCGATCATACGGTCTGCCATGAGTCGACTCGGTTTAATCAAGTTCATCTGGATTTTCCGGCGTGACTTCCCCTTGTCAGGTGATGCAGAAGGAGGGCCTGGCAAGGAAAGCTGCCTAGTCGTTCGGATGATACGAAAAACCGAGGTCCTGTGTACACATTGGAGTGCACGTAAAAGATCCCTTGGCAGTAGGAATTCGATATAAGAGTACTAGTATGTCGTAGCGCCGCTGCCCGGGTACAATTTCCCTCATAGTACACTGTATGGTGTATTCCCGTCTTCCATTAGCCCAGGTTAGGTGCAGAAGAGTAGGACGTTAAACCCCATTTCATTTTATTTGTTTAATCCAGCCTCTCAAGGGAAGTTTGGGGTGTGGGGGAGGGGAGGTAGAGGAGTGATTAACGCGTGCGTGTTGTATCATAAGGTCTGTCATTGAGTCAGGTGGTGAGGTTTCGATTCCCCGCTTGTACGTGACGCGGAGTAGGGTCGCCTGTCCAACCTCGTGGGTTTTCTAAGGGTCTTCCGGTTTCCTCCCACTGCTAAAGACCATTACGCGCTAGCCAATTATTGAAATAAAATTAAAACGTGTGTCAGTCACGAAATGAACTAGTTTGTGTCGAGTGGAGTTAAACCCCATTTCTCTGAATCATATGTTAGCCGCCCCCCCCCCCCCCCCCGCAAACAACCTCCCCATATATCTACCTGTATTACATCTAAACACCATAAAAAAATTATTTTGTAACGTAACATTTATTACCAAATTCGATGTGAACGTACGTACAAAATTCTATGCAAAAACATTTTTAAAAAAAATTAATTAACCGTACACTGGTATTCTCTTGTCGGTAAACACTTCCATTCGTAGCTCATTCCAAGTAATTATATTTATTTTTTTTAAAAATAACGCAGATATGAGAATTTCGTTATTCGGATGTCTAATGGTCACACTCAGTAACGATAATCTGAAAAAACAAACAGAGATCGTTGTTAGTAAAATATAATGAAATGTAATGCGGTCGAACGAAATGTCATGCGGTCGAATGTCGTATTTTTCCGTGTCGACGGGTATAACGAAGAAGGCCATCAATACACTGTGCTATGAAATGAAATGTGGTTTAACGTCTTATATTCCTGAAAAACTAGGCTAATGAAGACGGTCATGCGGCAAACAGTGTGCTATGAGGGCCTATATCGATTGTCAGTTGTAACTGCCAAGGGATCTTTGAAGTGTACTATAACATGTACGTGTGACTTAGTGTTTGTCCTATCTGAATGACTTAGACCCTGTTCATTACTAATTCAACCGTCCAGCTCCAATAACAAGGAGAATGCCTCCGTCCTGTTCCAGTAACAAAGGGGAAACACGCTAAAAATTTACGGGCACCTTTCTCGGCCATCCCCGGAGAAGCCTTCTGTGGGAAATTTCGGTTTAGGGTCCCAAATCGATGAGTGGGGATCTCCGGTCTCCCAAACCATTCGGCCGACCTCCCCTAGTTGGACTGATGTTGTTCGGTGTAACGTCCAATAGGCCGACATGATATTATGGAAAGGTTGATTCAATTAAGATTATTGACATATGAAGGAGTAATTTTTATTTTAAAATAAAAAGGACAAAAACATCAAAAGAGTACATGTATATAACAAAAAGTCACTTTAAATAAACTATGAAGTTAAAATTCGCTGTCGTGAGAAAAGGGGGGGGGGTGCATCTTATCCTTCCGATTGGTGCTTGGCATCAACAATCTGGGTTTCGATGATTTTACCAGGAGCCAAGGGCATACGGTTTGGATGAATTTTTTATTATTATTTACTATTTTTCATTAAAGGTAAACTTACAGATCTAATCCAGCCTCTGAAATTGTTGAACCCCTCGCCACGACCCAATTGGAAGGCACATTGAGATCGAATAATGGGGCCTGAAAGAAAGATACAAATGGAAATAACCGCCTTATATGAGAGAGAAAGAAATGAGGTTTAACGTCCACTCGACACAAACTAGGTCATTTCGGGACTAACATATGGTTTAATTTTATTTCAATAATTCGTTTGCGCGTAGGGGTCTTTAGCAGTGGGAGGAAACCCACGAGGTTGAGAAGGCGCCCCTATCTCCATGCCACATACGCTCACACCAGGGCTCGAAACCACAGCCGCAAGCCAGCCGGCACTCTAGACCACTAGTCCCCCCCTCCCCCGCCTTATATGACTTCCACGTTAAATCCGTGACATTTCTTGGACTATAGCAGTGTTTTATACATTCCTATGATCTTAATGTTTACACCTAATAACCACAGACGACGCAACATATTGAAGCTTGGATTGTTGACTTGCTTCTTCCTGGATCTCCTTAAAGCCCCAATAACACTCTTGTTGTAACTGAACAATATGTCCCAGTCTTCATTCTGGTAAACAAATCGTATTATTTTAGAATATTCCAATTAAATGATGATATAAATTTCATCTTAACACACATAATTTTAAAAATTGGAAAAATTCAACCAATTGATTTGAAAAGTCTAACGTAAACCTTTTCAAATGTTACTTGGATTTTAAAATATTTTCGAACCTTCTGGACAAATAAAATAGGTTGTAATGGATAATTTACACAACAGGTGGGACACTTAAACATCTAGTACTTAGAATAAGGGTATTATTTATTTTCTGGAGCTACCAAGCCAGCAAGAATGTTATTGTCCCTTTAAAGCAAGCTATAGGCTTTGTCGTTGTTTATGGTTTCCCTTATTCTTGTCTGATTACCATCCCCCAATCAAAAACCATCTACATCTACAACATGATGCCCTGTATTCACTTGCTCTACAAACTGATGCTCTGTGTTAATTCCTTGAGTGTATGCCCCCCTCCGCCCCTCCTCTTACTTCCCAATACTCACGAAAAGGACCTAGTACATAGCAATGTGAAACAGGAAGGCAGTTTAAATGGTATTCCTGCTTCTAGACGTTTGTGTGAAATTTGTAATCTAAACTGTGTTGAAAACGAGTACCATTTTATTCTTGTCTGTCCTATCCTGCAAGATCTCAGAATGAACTTCCTGCCGAAATATTGCCACTCATCACCAAACGAAATGAAATTGAAATCGTTATTCCAATGTAAAAGCGAAAATGATATTAAGAATCTTTGTGTATATATCAAAAAAGGTATGGAAATAAGAGAAGAATTATTATCAATATAACCAACATAAGTGTAAAATTGTATATTTCTCTGTAATATGTGCTGTTTGTTTTCTTCAATCGTATTGATTAATTATGTGTTGTGTTTTAAATTCTTTTATATTGTACCATCGTATTGATTAATTATGTGTTGTGTTTTAAATTCTTTTATATTTTGTACCATTGGCTTTTGGCCACAAAGTACTTGAATAAAGATATTATTATTATTATTATTATTATTATATAAACATAAACAAAACAGATAAAATACATTTTGCATTCAAATTAAATAGGCCCCTTTGTTCAACAAAATTATCAGCGAGACAGTTTTAGATTTCAAAATACTTATTCAATTTCACTATTAGCAATCCAATATGCGACATATAACAATAACAACATTGAAATGTGCTACATATAGCAATAGCAACATTGACATAATGAAATCAATTTCACTATTAGCAATCCAATATGCGACATATAACAATAACAACGTTAAAATGTGCTACATATAGCAATAGCAACATTGATGTAATCAAATCCGAATCGACCATATGATCCACGACGATCCAACATTGTTTTCATACATACCTACAAAGTCACCTTCCTCTGTATCACCATTCACTTCACCAAACAACTTAGCTTCAGCTTTATTAAAGAAAAATTTTACATCGCGCCAGTCCTCCTGAAAAAAACAAAATGTAATTGTTATGTTGAAATGTATTTGTTATTAAATATACTTGTTAATAAATATATTTTTTATTAAATGTTCTGAAAAATAATTGTTATGAAATATTTTTGTTATGAAAAATACTTGTTATAAAATGTATTTGTAATGTTAAAATGTGTTTATGTTAAAAAGTATGTATTTAATGTATTTTTTACGTTAAAATATATTAAGTTAAAATCACAACATATTTTGGTTGATTTAAACAATTTAAAACAAACATATCAGTTCTTCTAGACAGCAGTGTGTAAAGGTTTTGTGATGCCCGAAGCGGGGTGGGGGGGTAGCTCCATCATCGAGCGCCATCCAAGTCACAAATTTGGGCAGCTCCATGGGTGTGTGCTTCCAAGTCTCGTTGAGACATGTATGATTTTAAGTCTTAAACATAGGGGCTTGTACTAAGAAATATATGATTCTAAGTCTCATACATTTGGACTGGTACTGAGACATGAATGCTTCCAAGTCTCAAGTATAAGACTCGGCACTGAGAAACGTACCAAGTATAAAGCCCAGTACTGAGAAATGTACGTTTCGAAGTCTCAAGAATGGTGTCTGGTACTGCGAAATGTACGCTCTAAGTCTCAAGTATAGGGAGAGAGAGTAATGGGATTTAACGTTCACTCAACACAAACTAGGTCATTTCGGGACTAACATATGGTTTAATTTTATTTCAATAATTCGCTTGCGCGTAGGGGTCTTTAGCAGTGGGAGGAAACCGGAGTGCCCGGAGGAAACCCACGAGGTTGAGAAGACGCCCCTATCTCCATGCCACATACGCTCACACCAGGGCTCGAAACCACAACCGCAAGCCAGAGGTGACCGGCCAGCTAGAGGTCGAAGCGCGGCACTCTAGACCACTAGGCCATCCCAACCCCCCTCAAGTATAGGGTCTGGTACAGTCTGAACATCTGAGACACGCTACCTGCGGAGAAGTATCTCATACACATTCAGTAGCAATTATATCCATATTACGAGATCTACACATCACGGGTCATGGGGTGAACAAACCAAATGATAAAATCAACATTCCACAACATGTTACACTGTTTATTTTGCAACCTTTAGGACCATATAATCCGTACAGCGTACAGCCCCAACATGCTCTCGCTTCTTCCAATGATTTTTCACAAAAAATAATATGTACAACTCATAGAATTGACGTCGTCTTCAATGACAGCTTCAGCGAATGATGGTTCATGGCCGCCGCCATCTTACACTATTTTGTGCGTCGGTCGTGTCTATTTTAGATATACACAATCAATTCTGTTAATGTTTATTTCAGTTCTAAACAAATATTTTAAACGTTAACGCAAATTTAAAAAATAGCCTTATTCTGGCTGGGATTACTGAGCAAAATGGTCATTCACTGTATACGTGCGAAAAAAAAGCCAGTCACCAATAAATTTTTATACGTTAGTTACGTACGAGGCCTGGTACTGAGAAATTGTATATTACGGGCAGTATTGATCAGTTAGTAACCACGGTTATGCCGAGAAGGCTTTAAATGATTTGATAGGACCATTCCGTTACATCGGAGATGGTTTACCGACCAACGCCCATGTGATCAGATCACATTCGTTAAATCAGTACAAATATCCCAAGGTTCCAATGTGCTTCGTCAGTTAAAATGGTTGTTGATCGAATAATGAGGGTTTGCTATACTTACTTGAGTATCAATTACCAATTCCGTGGTAGTTCTTGTGGACGCTGCATCAAAAGTAGCGGCCCTGAGGTTTGTGTCATCGCCAGTCCTGGTGATTTCAATGGTAGACAATTTACCACAGTCGCCGTTGGTAACCACAGCTTCTTCCTCCGTGCGCTGAGTTGGGGTGCTATAATCTACCCTGTAAGAGACTTTGATTGCCAGATTGTTTCTGAACTCCACGTTAGACAAGCGAAGGATCCTGATGCTAGTGCTACCATTAAAATAAGCTGTACCGGCGGCGGTGTCGATAACAGCGCCAAAATTGTCATATTCTCCGGGTTCAGCGGTTTGAAAGTCAATATCCACCATCGGTTGACATGTAGGAGGAGCTATAAATAACACAAGAATTAATTGATTTAATGACTGACATGGAACAGAAACTAAAAATTATAAAAGAATGAATGAATGAAATAGGGTTTAGCGTACATGTGAATATTAGAAACATTCGTACAGGTAGAAACAGTAAATGTCAATAAAATTGTTACCTGTCCATGCCAATAAAATTGTTACCCGGGTATTTACAGTTCAATTAATGTAACTCATTGAAGCAATTTACCACCACCACCACCCCCCAAAATCAACAGTGAAAAGGGGGACATATATACCAGATATTGTCTGTCACACCAGCTCAAATGCAATTTGTATGTCAGTGAGAGAGAGAGAAATGGGGTTTAACGTCCACTCGACACAAACTAGGTCATTTCGGGACTACCATATGGTTTAATTTTTATTTCAATAATTCGCTTGGGCGTTGGGGTCTTTAGCAGTGGCAGGAAACCAGAGTGCCCGGATGAAACCCACGAGGTTGAGAAGGCGCCCCTATCTCCATGCCACGTACGCTCACACCGGGGATCGAAACCACAGCAGCAAGCCAGAGGTGACCGGCCAGCTAGGGGTCCAAGCGCGGCACTCTAGACCACTAGGCCATCCCAACCCCCCTTTGTGTGTTACCACCATACACAACATAATAAATACAAATGTAAATTTACTTTCTTTATATAGTCAGTGATGCAGAAGGAGGGCCGGACAAGGACAGTTGCCTATTCGTTCGGATGGGACGTGTACACATGGGAGTGCACGTAAAAGATCCCTTGGTAGTTGGAATTCGATATATGAGTAGGCCGTAGCGCCACTGTCAGGGCAAAATTTCCCTTACAGCACACTGTATGGCGTATGCCCGTCTTCCATTAGCCCAGGTTAGTTGCAAAAGAGTAGGACGTTAAACCCCATTTCATTTCATTTCTTTATAAAAAAAAGATTTTGAGCTATAATTTTTTGGGGGGGGGATTTAAAATTGGGTCCGCTTGCTACAGCCCAGCCCGCATCCAACCCCTTTAAACCGGTCCCGGTACCATTGTAAGTCATCAGACTGACCTGGAGCACATCTTGGTGAACGTATCGTACATCCACAGGTAGCTTTATCAAAGCGCAGGCCTGCAGGACAATTCTGTGTGATTTGTTGACCATGAACCATTTGGCCAAACACACATACGTTGATTTGGTCTTCGATTAACTGACAATTGTCTGAAAAAAAATGAGTCGGTGCCTGTTATACTTTCCCAAGTGTGTTTTAATAGGCTGGAACAAATGTACAAATGTTTTACCGAGAATTCAAGTGAAATAGGATTTAGAGTTAGCTAAGTGGGTAAGACGCTGGCTCACTAGCCTGGAGTTCGGGTGTTCGATCCCTGCCTTACCCGAGAAAGGTCATTCAGATTTTCGTAATTTTAAGGATGCCATCGATGCAAATAAATAAAGACGTATTTGAAGTACTTGTAGGTATTTAGGTATTTAGTATAAAGGGGTATTATCGTCACGTCAACTCAATTTGTATTATTCATTACTTACCATCACAAACCATAGCTATCACGTCAACTAATTTTGGAGTAAGCTGATCGAAATCTTCAGCTATGATCACCTGTGATGGATCCGAGGCGATTCCTACTAATTCTGGTACATTAACACCGCCACCAACACCAACTGCAGTCAAGCTTATGCCCATGTTCTTTGCACTTGCTGCAACGGCCAATGTTTGGGCCATATTATCCGAGCCACCATCTATTAGAATAAAAGGTTAAAGCTGCAATTTCATATCTTTAAGTATATTTTTAATATATATTAAAATATAGCCTTAAAATATATGGTATTTATAAACAGTCATTCCTTGTGTAAGAATAATCCTATATCCTATAATTCACTATCGCCAGTTAAAAAATTGGCAAAAATATCATTTTCAACGTTAAATTCAAACGTTTGAAGAAAGCTATTGCATGGGGGAATGGACAAACGAGGGAGGTAATTGTGTCATTATTTCCGATTTTAAAGATGTTTACGTGTGGAAATAAATGCCTATGATTGTGTTATAGTGAGAATGCCGCCAAATGAGGTCATTTTGCTCTACGATATCATATGTGGACTTGACACATATTGTGGTCTTACCTGTAAATAACTACCACACATGGAAAATATACGAAATAACTTTTTAAAATTGATATATGGCACAATGGCACGATATCGCGATAGAACAGTTATTGTTTAATGTGATCAACCGAAAACAATATTATATTTTTAACACTGACAAATTGGGACTTTGTCTATGATGAACACCAAGAATCGAGTACACACTCATTAACATCCGATGGCGTTATACGTGTATATATATTATACATTGGGTAGATTCAACATTCTATATCCGAGAACAAGCCCCTTTTGACCACAGGAGTAGCACATCGAAAGAATATTTTATGTATTGAATCAGCCACCTAAATTTCTAATTTTCAAAACCAGTCTAGGTGAAGTCTTACAGTCTGTATGTGAATAATCGATGACTCGCACACAATCGAATACATGGGAAAAATTAATCCTTGGAATTCAGTTCTCCAACAAATGCTTTGTGATTTCTCGGCTTGATTTCCCTATGTTAGTCATACAGGCGTGTTACCACGACAGTTGCCGCAGTGACGATTATATAATCTAAAACCCGCTGTACCATCAATACCCAACAAACCCACTGTACCACCCATACCCAACTAGAACCCATTGTACCACCCATACCCACGAAAACCCATTGTACCACCCATACTCAACTAAAACCCACTGTACCAAAAATACCCAAATAAAACCCACTTTACCACCAATACCCAACTAGAATCCACTGTACCACCCATACCCAACTAAAATCTACTGTACCTCTCATACCCAACTGAAAAATGGAAGAATTTAGGTTTTCTCTACCTGTTATTACAATAATAATTTTTTTATTTTCTGGAATTCCAAAATTTTCAAATTCTTCAATCACCCTTGTCAATCCAAAAGCTGTATTTGTCGTTCCTCGTGGCTGTTGAAGAGAAGCAATACCCGACATCAAGGCAGCCACGTTGCTTGTTAGTGGAATAGGTACCGTTACACCGGAGTCAAAAACTGCCACCCCAAAACGCCTTTCAGTGCCATTTAGTCCAAGAAAAGCCGGAAACATCTCCAACGAATTTTTAATTTTTTGGAAATTGGCCGATGCAATACTCCCGGATCCATCCACAAGAGCAAAGACATCAAATCTCTGTTCACGACATGCACTAATTTGAGCTGTAAAACGAGGGCAATAAAAATACAATATTAAAAAATTACAAACATAGTTCGCCATGCAATGTAGATAACAATTGCCAAACACGTCATTCTGGAAACAATGTAAACAAAAGTCAAAGGCCATTGTTTGTAAAACTTACTGCCCAAGAACTAAACTCCATGTCAGGGCATATTTGGAATCGTTGTGGAATTCCCTTTCCAGAAAATAAATATAATAGGGGGTGGGGTATTAGATAAATATAATAAGGGGATGGGGTATTAGATAAATATAATAGGTGTGCTCGGGCGGGGGTAGATAAACTAGATAGATTACATACCTGTACAATCTCGATCTGCGACACACATCAGAGTTGTCGTATCGAACGAAAATCCATCGTCACACGCACGTGGTTTTTGAACCTCGTCTTCACATTCGTAATATTGGGAACAGTTTCCACTGACCTTGAACCGATGTCCATCACTTTGACCTACACACCTGCCTGTAATAAACAAGGAGAGATAACTTTCTCACCCCACACCTCACAATACCACTGTTAAAGGAGTTGGGGTGCTGGCCGTCTTTAATTGCCATATAACTCCTTAATAGCAATATGCCATATAACTAATTCTTAATAGCAATGTGCGTTATAAATCCGAAAGGTTGGTGAGTAGGGAGTGGGCTTTCCCTACTTTCCCTAGAACTACAAATGCCATTCTGCACTATAAAAGAAAATGCATACATTCTTTAGAACTTCTAATACCAATTTTGTTAGTGTATCCTAATAAAAATAAGGGATTCGTACTTTTCCCGAGATCTACCGTTCGTAACAATCCTAAAGAAGAATTCTTACATTTCCCTAGAACAACTGTGCGTCAACATATACTAAAGGGGAATTATTGCTTTTCCGTAGAAACACTGTGCGTACAAAATTCTAAAGGCGTCTTTCTACTTTTCCAAAGAACCACTTTGCGTAACAATTCTTAAAGGGGATTTCTTACTTTGCCATAGAATAACTTTGCGTAATAAATCCTAAAGTTGCGATCAAAGTCAAACAGTTTGAGAAAAGAAATTCAAAAGCCGTAGCCCAACTATCGTAAAATGGGTGGGGGTAAGGTCCTACTTATCTATGACTGAAATTGTGCATACGTCATCCTATGTTCTATGAATGAAATTGTGCCCGGATGACGGTCCTATAACGGTCTAGCCTTATTCATTTCGAATTCGAACTATCAAGGGCCTCCATTTTTTGTCCATCCGAGCGACTGGCGGGGTTTTTCATACTAATCTTACCATTAGGACAGTTGACTTGGCCAATATAATTACAAGTGAGAGCAGATTGATCCCAATGAGTTCCAAACGGACACTGTTCGACAATTGGGGCGTGTGATATCTGACATTGTAGGAATTTATCGCAATCATCAGTCGGGAGATAACCAATACCATTCCTCAAGATACATCCAAAACATGGCCCAATATCGGGATCTATAATAAAAATGAAACTGAAGTTAAATGGGGGTTTAACGTCCTTATGTTCTGCTCTAACTCGGCTAATGGAGATGAATATACGTCGTACAGTATGCTATGAGAGAGATTTTGATAGGACAGCAGCTTTATGGCCTACTCTTATATCAATTTCCAACTACCAAGGGTTTCTTGTACGTACAAGCTAATGTGTACACGGAACCGTGATTTCTATAAAAGAACAAAATGATAAAACTCTGTTTATTTGTTGTTGTTTTAAAAAAAAATGATGTGTTTTCATGGTTTTGAATTTAAGAATTATGATTTTAAAATGAGAGAGAGATAGAGAGAGAAATTGTGTTTAACGTCCACTCGACACAAACTAGGTCATTTCGGGACTAACATATGGTTTGATTTTATTACAATAATTCGCTTGCGCGTAGGGGTCTTTAGCAGTGGGAAAAAACCGGAGTACCCGGAGGAAACCCACGGGGTTGAGAAGGCGCCCATATCTCCATGCCACATATGCCCACACCAGACATCGAAACCACAGACACAAGCAATCGGTGACTGGTCGAAGCGCGGCACTCTAAACCACTAGGCCATCCCAACACCTCATTTTAGAATGAGAATAATTAATTTAAATGAATGGAATGAAGTACGTTATGTACCGGGCTGATGACGCAATGGATGAATAAAAAGGAAAATCAAGATTAAGAACACAAAAACCATATGAATTTTAAATTTTAAAAAAATCATATAAATTAAAAAAAAAACAACCCAAAACAAACAAATCATACAAATTAAAAAAGAAATTATAAGCCAAGCAAATTAAACATTCCAAAAAGAGAAAAGTTAAGTAATTCATGTAACTTTTAATTTGAAATTCTTATAATATAAAAAGGTAAAATTATTAGCAGGAAAGTAAACGCTAGTGCAAATCATGGACCGCTATTGAGCACACATATATGAAATGCTCCTGTTCTATTAAATATCATAAAATCATTGGTATTGACATCATTTGGTAAGCTCATTGGCCCTTGAAATCTTCATTCTCGTAGACTTTGAAGGCCTTACTTGAATTTATGCATTGTTTCGTTAGAGTGTTTTCTTGTTGTTGATGAGATTGTCAGCTCATGGCGTTAGTTTGCAAGACGCTAGCAAAATTTGTGATAAGATAAACTATGTAAAACTCTCCCAACTGCTACGCTCAAGATGCCCGTGTCCTTTATTTTCAAGATTTCTACTTTGTTTTTACCTCAACCAGAGGATACGAGTAAGATGGTGCCTTTAATGTTACTAAAGGTGTCAAACAAGGGGGAGTACTCTCTCCGATATTATTTACCGTCTATATAGATGACCTTCTGAGAAGATGCAGACAAAGTAAACTTGGCTGTCATATTAGGAATGCACATGTCGGTGCATTCGAATATGTTGATGACCTCCCACTACTCGCCCCCAGTAGAAACTCTCTTAATGATTTATTTCGCATAGCAAATAAATATTCTAAAGAATATATATAGAGAGAGAAATGGGGTTTAACGTCCACTCAACACAAACTAGGTCATTTCGGGACTAATATATGGTTTAATTTTATTTCAATAATTCGCTTGCGCGTAGGGGTCTTTAGCAGTGGGAGGAAACCGGAGTGCCCGGAGGAAACCCACGGCGTTGAGAAAGCGCCCCTATCTCCATGCCACATACGCTCACACCAGAGTTCGAAACCACAGCCGCAAGCCAAAGGTGACCGGCCAACTAGGGGTCGAAGGGCGGCACTCTAGACCACAAGGCCACCCCAACCCCCCGTAAAGAATATAACCTCACTTTTAATCCCGACAAGAGCAGACTCTTATATTTTCCATGCAAGCCCTCTGAAACTGGAAATCGGGATCATAAACCCATTCAGTTAGCATCTCCTTATAAACGGTCTCCCTCTCAGGAAATCTGCTTCATAGTTCGTCAAAACATGAACATTTACGTCAATGTATAAATAAATGTTAAAAGTAATGTAACAACATTAACAAACTTTATTGTAACACGGACAGGAGATCTTCCTTTGTTCTTTTGGTTCAGTAAGCAGGTTGTTTACCTCTACCAAACACTTTTGCTGGCTTACGCTAATTTTAGTAGAAACCATATAGAGAAGTTGGGTGGGTTTTCCATGCAATAACAACAAGCATGTTGAGCAGTTGCCAGTGTTACAAATCATTTATAGCACGTTTCATTCGTTAACAGGTTAACTCATGACAACCGTAGTCTGGAGAAAACAGATTAGGAAAGTATTCAAAATTTCCCCAATAACCCGCAATAGTTTATGGAATATTATATGTCAGTATTTTTCATATCATTATAACATAACAAAATACAATTTAGAACGTAAGTCAATGTTAAATATTGTGAATAAATAGAATGTCACGCTAAAAGTTCTTGGAAAGAAAATGGCAAGAGAATAGGAAATGTTATACGAGAATAAATAGATTTAAAAAATTGTAGTAATTGAGAACCTGTATATATGTATATACTATTCAAAAAAAGTAGGGGATATTTGATTTTGGGGGCATAATACTAAAATATGCAAATGACTACGAAAAAAGTCACTATAAAACCTAACAGAAGAAACATTTCCAGTTACATGTGACGCCCAAACGCACCAATAGCTACCGCATGGAATGCAGGTGATGCTTGGGATCATCATGGGGGTCCAACCCAAGATTTGCACGACTCTGACTTTGAATGTTACAGTCATTGTGGCATTGAATTCCAGGGTGGAAACATCAGTTTAATTGTTTTAGTGACCAGAAAACAAATTTTGATATGCGTCGGCTTACCCAAAATGAAAGGTTACGTGCCCTTGGCATGCTACAGATCGGCACAACACAGGCGGTTGTGGCGCGGACGATGAATGTTTCTCAGTCTGTCATAAGCAGGCTATGGTCCAGATACCGTGATACACAATCTGTACAGGACAGACCTCGCTCAGGTCGACCAAGGGCGACAACTCAAGCCCAGGGTCGATTTATCCGTACCTTGGCCATGAGAAATCGTGTCATCACAGCAAATCAGATCAGCGCTCGTCTTCAAACAGACACTGGTGTGAGAGTGAGTGGCCAGACGATTCGGAATCGACTGCATAGGGGTCCTCGCGTGATCCCTTGTTTGAGAGATCACCACATTCAGGCAAGACGTCGTTGGTGTAGGGATCGTCAACACTGGGATAATCGACGCTGGAGCAATATGATGTTTTCAGATGAGTCAAGGTTCACTGTTGATTTTTTGGACAGACGTAGGAGAGTGTGGCGTCGTCGAAACGAGCGCTTCCAAGACGTTAACGTCATCAGAGATGATCGATTTGGGGGTGGTTCTGTTATGGTGTGGGGAGGCATCACTGTTGCTGGAAGAACGGCTTTACATGTTGTTGCAGGGCGTGTTACAGGCCAGTACTACCTGGACAACATCTTGGCAGTCCATTTTGTGCCGTTCGCACGACGTCATGGCCGCCATTTCATCTTCCAGGATGACAACGCAAGATGTCACAGGGTCAGGATCGTTACAGGTTACCTCCAACAACAGAACATCACCACATTACCTTGGCCAGCACTGAGTCCCGACCTCTCCCCCATCGAGCATGTCTGGGACATGCTTGGACAGATGTTACGTCAACGTCAACAACGTCCTGCCAATGTCCAAGAACTTGCTGCTGCGTTGCAACAGGAATGGGACAATCTGGACCAAAATGACCTTAGACGTCTCATTAGGAGTATGCCACGTCGCAACAATGCTTGTTTGGCAAACAGAGGAGGATTAACCCCTTACTGACTTTGTTGTGATGCTGTGGTAACTTTGCTGTTTGACCCCGGGTATTATTTTACCCTTATAATGGTCAGTCTGTGCCTTACTTAGTCTAACGATCATTTGGAATAAATCGATGAATGTGAACTTCATTTCATTTTGTCATTTGTTTCTTCGTCAGTTTCATTAGGTGACTTTAATAACACTTAAAAATCAAATATCCCCTACTTTTTTTGAATAGTATGTATTTATATTTTGAAATTTATTGTACTTAGTGTACAAATAAAATCTATTATTAATTTATCATGTATTATTCATTACTTACCATTACAAACCATAGCTATCACGTCAACTAATTTTGGAGTAAGTTGATCAAAATCTTCGGCTATGATGACTTGTGATGGATCCGAGGCGATTCCTGTTAATTCTTGTACATTAATACCGCCACCGACACCAACTGAAATCACGCTAATACCCATGTTCTTTGCACTTGCCGCAACGGCCAATGTTTGGGCCATATCATTCGAGACACCATCTGTTAGAATAAAAGGTTAACGTAACGAGAAATGCGGACACACAGGAGTTTGCAATAATTGGGGAAATACGATCGACCTAGTCCCTGCGCTAGTTACGCCTAATCAGGACACGCATGGTGAAGATTGGAAATGCCGCCAAACGAGAACATTTGCTCTATACTATCATACTGTGGACTTGACACCTATTGTGGTCTTTAACCTGTAAATAACTACGTATTTACAAATTAATTTACAAATTGTAACAATAAAATGCCCAATTAACATTTGGTTGTAGCCTATACAATATTCATGCTAACTGTATGTTATTATATGACTCGTGGGACTCAAACTCACAAAACATGGACTTTATTCACAAGTATTTTAAGAAACCAGTCCTTTAATTGTGTAAGCGATTATATTTGTATACCATGGTTTTAACCTTCAACTAATAAAAGGTCGCATCATTAGGAGATTTTAGAGTTCATTGTGACCCACTAAGTAACGGGTTCTATCTCAGTATTGGCCGAGAATGTAATTTGTGATTTCTCGGCGTGATTTCCCTATGTTAGTGATGAAGGCCTGTTACACACGAACACGCATGTGGTCGAAACCACGACAGTTGATGTGGTGACGATTATATAACCTAAAACCCACTGTGCAACCCATACCCAGCTAAAACCCACTGTACCACCCTTGTCCAACTACATGTAAAACCCACTGTTCTCACACATACCCACCGAAACCTACTGTACCCACCCATACCCAACTAAACCCACTGTACCACCCATACCCAACTAAAACCTACTGTTCTTACACATACCCACCGAAACCTACTGTACCCACCCATACCCAACTAAACCCACTGTACCACCCATACCCAACTAAAACCTACTGTTCTCACACATACCCACCGAAACCGAGTGTACCCGACCATGCCCAACTAAACCCACTGTACCACCCATACACAATTAAAACCCTCAGTACCACCCATACCCAATTAAAACCCACTGTACCCACCCATACCCAACTAAACCCACTGTACCACCCATACCCAACTAAAACCTACTGTTCTCACACATACCCAACTAAAACCTACTGTTCTCACACAAACCCACCGAAACCCACTGTACCCATTCATACCCAACTAAACCCACTGTACCACCCATACCCAATTAAAACCCTCAGTACCACCCATACCCAATTAAAGCCCTCAGTACCACCCATACCCAATTAAAACCCTCAGTACCACCCATATCCAATTAAAACCCTCAGTGCCACCGATACCAAACTTAACCCACTGTACCTTTCATGCCCAACTAAAAAATGGAAGAATTTATGTTTTCTCTACCAATACCCAACAAACCCACTGTACCACCCATACCCAACTAGAACCCACTGTACCACCCATACCCAACTAAAACCCATTGTACCACCCATACTCAACTAAAACCCACTGTACCACCAATACCCAACTAAAACCCACTTTACCACCAATACCCAACTAGAACCCACTGTACCACCCATACCCAACTAAAATCTACTGTACCTCTCATACCCAACTGAAAAATGGAATAATTTATGTTTTCTCTACCTGTTATTACAATAATAATTTTTTTATTTTCTGGAATTCCAAAATTTTCAAATTCTTCAATCACCCTTGTCAATCCAAAAGCTGTATTTGTCGTTCCTCGTGGCTGTTGAAGAGAAGCAATACCCGACATCAAGGCAGCCACGTTGCTTGTTAGTGGAATAGGTACCGTTACATCGGAGTCAAAAACTGCCACCCCAAAACGCCTTTCAGTGCCATTTAGTCCAAGAAAAGCCGGAAACATCTCCAACGAATTTTTCATTTTTTGGAAATTGGCCGATGCAATACTCCCGGATCCATCCACAAGAGCAAAGACATCAAATCTCTGTTCACGACATGCACTAATTTGAGCTGTAAAACGAGGACAAAAAAAATACAAATTTAAAAAAAAAACCCAAAATATAAACATAGTTCGCCATGCAATGTAACCTTAAGGCCAATTTGACAAATTTAGGAATAATTGTTGAAAATCTGCCAAGGGATAGATATCTTTTACGTGCACGCCAATGTATACACGGGACCTCTGTTTTTCGCCCCATCCGAACGACCAGACAACTGTCCGTACCAGGCCCCCCTTCCTGCACCACTGACAACAGGAAACAAGGTGAGCGAGTAAGTCCACTATAGGATTGAACATGACGGAAAAGTGTTAAAGGCCTGAGTGTGCTAAGATGCATAAGCTAGAGGGTATTTTCTATGACATTTTCGGGAGCCATTCAATGCATGTACACATAAATAAAGTTCTTACCGTGGGTGATTGAATATTGAGCTGCTACCAAAACCAGCAAAACGAGTTCCTTCATATTGACTGAAATTATTCACATGCTTCCAATTACTTGTAGCCAGAATTCATATTGCTTGGGAGGTGGACGTAATTAATAAATGCAGAGAATTTGTTGTTTGTTATACAAACACTTGTGCCGTGTTTCAAAAAAATTAGAAAACAAAGATATCAAATAAAATAAAACCAAGTACGAACAATCCAAACCATTAGTCAAAATTCTAAGTCCTAAAAAAACAAAACACATTAGTGTCGACCACGGTCCAATACACCACTTATTGCCTTCTATAAAATACAGAAGCAAATTCTGGCTGCAGATGAGGTGTAATACGAACTGAATTATTCTGAAAGACCAAAACAAATGCTAATTTATATTCGTCTGTGCATGAAATAAAATGGGTTTAACGAACAACTGTTCTGCTCCGACTGGGCTCATTGTGACAAAGTGATCTCTACATTATATTGAAATATACATATACAGATAGAACTTTCTGACCTCTGCTGGTTTTTGATCATTATTGTTCAACTCGACACAACTTCTTCTAAGGCACGAACTTATTAAAACATGTAATGTATTCAATATGTTATTTTCGGGCTACCCACGAATTGCCTCTGTTCGTTTTGATAAAAGATACGATCTCATTAAACATATTATTTATTCAAAGGAAATATGCAGTGCAGTTACAGATACTATAATCTCATAAATAAACAATACTAAATATGTACATCGGTCGTGTAGCATTGATTGTATGCTTTATAAGTCAGAGTTTACTGTTAGTTTCAGAAGAAGAATTGGAATGGCGCTCCTCCCGGAGTATGCCTATTTCATGCTCCCAATAAGCGTCTATCAACTATGCTGATATTCTGTTATCTGTATGTAGTGTTACAGATATCAGTAATGGTGGCCGTGACTATATGAACCTGGGAGTGAATCGACATCACCATATCAAGTCTTCTGAAACTAACGTACAGTTTATAGAATCTTCTCGCGTTAATGTAACGTAAGTGACGTAAATTTTATTTTACTTAAAATTTACGTTAGGTATACGTCGGAAATGACGTAAACTTTACCCTAGATTTACGTCAGAAAATGCCGTAAGAATGGTGTAAACTTAAATTAGATTTACGTCATATTTTGACGTTAAATTATCGTTAAAAAGATGAGCAAAATGGTGGCGAAGTGACCTATCATTTTAACGTAAATTTTACGTAAATTTAACATCATGGTGATATGTGGGTAGGTTTTCATTTACGTCCTTGAAAAATATTAGGGCTTCCAGGAAATTACTGAAAATATTAAAGAAATTCCAGGTGGTCCTGGAAATTTCAGTCTTTTTCAGAAATCCCTAATTACACAGATTTATACATTATTGTTTGTAAAAAAAGCAAAATCTCAGATTGTGTGGGAGTGATGGTCTGACACCTATGCTATCAAATTTTTACACTGGATAATCGAGACTTGCGAAGGGCAGGTAATGCACAAACATAAACAAAAATTCTTGTTTTTTCTTGTCGAATATTTAATATCCCGTAGGGCTTGAAATTGTAGATTTAAACGATGGAATAACAGTTCAATGAAGATTAAGCCATTGTAAATCGTTTTTAGAAATAACCGAAGAAATAATGATTGATTAGCGCTGACAGGTATGTCCCAATTCACGAATTCATTAATTCATGATAATTCAATTATTTATTGCCACAATCATGACAATGGCAATTTCTGAGAGGAGAGTGGGGAGGGGTGGTTTCAGAAATTTTAGATCTGCTTTGATTGAAGTGTTGTTTAGTGATGTCATCGCAGACACACGATCTATTTCAGTAAGTCGATACAGTGTAGATAGCGAAGTGGCTGAGAACCTCACTGAGTCAGGGAACCCCCAATCTCAAGCCAGGGCCAGGGGTGACTGACTCACTCACAGTCACACTGACTACTGACTAGTGGAGTAGTGCTCGCCATGAACATGAAGAAATCAAAATGATCATATTCCTGAATATTTTCCATTAACTAATCTAAAATTGTTTCAATGACATTTAGTTCTCGAACTGGAATACACAGGTTAAAATTCTATGGAATACAGTTAGGCCTACTGCTTAGTGCTTTTTACTGAGCGATGTTTAGACTAGCATTCTCTAGTCGATATCAAGCAATGATAGAATATATATGAAAATA
Source organism: Patella depressa (assembly GCA_948474765.1). Lineage (NCBI taxonomy): Eukaryota > Metazoa > Mollusca > Gastropoda > Patellidae > Patella > Patella depressa. Next base: position 3,210,623 of record OX419720.1, read on the forward strand.
TAATATATATACATGAATACATTTAAAAAAAACAACAGAAACGTCGCTCAGTAATAAAATGAAATGAAATGGGGTTTAACGTCCTACTCTCTTCTGCACCTAACCTGGGCTAATTGCTCGGGCAGCGGCGCTACGGCCTACTCTTGTATCGAATTCCAACTGCCAATGTGTACATGGAACCTAGATTTTTCGTCCTATCCGAAGACTAGACAGTTGTCCTTGTCAGGCCTTCCGTTCTGCATCACTGACGAGGGGAAACCACGCCGGAATAAAGAGATGAACTTTATCGGCCAATGCAGGGATCAAACACCCGACCTCCAGGCTAGCGAGCCAGCATTTGGCCCACCTATAGCCATTGAATTGTGACCTTTATCGAATCTTTAATATTTACAATAAAATCCTATTTTTATTTTAGGACAAGATGAATGAATGAAAGCTTTTTCCAGACCGATGACAAAATGAGTGGGGCATCTGTTGAATTGTGGGCTATAGCTGAACCGTTTAGTTACGGAGCTATACCAGTTGCTCCACATCCCCGATTAACTTTTACGGTAAAATATTTTACAACTTAATTGTTCTGATTTAGCAAAAAAATGAGAATTTGATATATAGTAGGCAGGAGGCAAAATGCCCATCTCCATTAGCCCAGTAGGTGCAGAACAGTAGGACGTTAAAGCCCATTTTATTTTCATTTCAGGAGCCAAGTGGGCAAAACGCTGGCTCGCTAGACTTAAGGTCGGGTGTTCGATCCCTGCATTGGCCGAGAAAGTTCATAGGGTTTCCCTTTGTGATTGCAGCAGGACGGAGGTCCTGTATACATCGGCATGCACGTAATAGATCCCTTGGCAGTTGTAATTCGATATAAGAGTAGGCCATTGTGACGCTGTATGGCGTATACCCTTCTCCATTAGCCCAGTCGATGCAGAACAGTAGAATGTTAAACCTATTTCATTTTCATATTGAGATCCATTGCCTGCACTACTGTCAAGGGGCAATTGCAATTTTGCTGTAAAATCTAGAGGAATTTTTTTGGGCAACACCAGGTTCGAACTCAAGACTTCCAAATTAGTGAGTCACTTTCCAGCCTCGTGGGATTTCTCCAGGTCCTTCGGTTTCCTCCCACTGCTAAAGACCCCTATGCGCAAGCGAATTATTGAAATAAAATAAACCATATGTTAGTCCCTAAATGACCTAGTTTGTGTCGAGTGGTTATAAAACCCAATTTCTCTCTCTCTCTCTCACCTACTCACTTGAGGCACTCTTTAAAATTTCGATATTGGATATGTTTTAATTTTGTAATTGTCTTCATCATGGACTCTTATATTAAAGTTTAATATATGAGTTCAGGATGAAGCCATTTACATTACAAAATTAAACCCAAGTTTACTAAATGTCATGGGGGGTTGGGATGGCCTAGTGGTCTAGAGTGCCGCGCTTCGACCTCTAGCTGGCCAGTCACCTCTGGCTTGCGGCTGTGGTTTCGATCCCTGGTGTGAGCGTACATGTATGTGTCATGGAGATAGGGGCGCCTTCTCAACTTCGTGGGTTTCCTCCGGGCACTCTGGTTTCCTCCCAACCGCTAAAGACCCCTACGCGCAAGCGAATTATTGAAATAAAATTAAAACCATATGTTAGTCTCAAAATGACTTACTTTGTGTTGAGTGGACGTTAAACCCCATTGCATTCTGTTAATGTTTTAATCAGTGGTTTTTTTTTTCAGAATATCAGAAAGATTGTCATTTATGCAAGAAATAAAGGAGCTGCAGGATTTCCTAAACTAAGGTCAGATTTATAGATATATTACTAGTTTAACATCCACTCGACACAAACTAGGTCATTTCAGGACAAACATGTGTTTAGATTTTATTTCAAAAATTCGCTTGCGCGTAGGGGTCTTTAGCAGTGGGAGGAAACCGAAGTTCCTGGAGAAAACCCACGAGGTTGGACAGGTGACTCCTTGTCAAGTAAAGTAACATATGTCTATACTTTAGTCATTTAGTCATTCGGATGGAACAAAAACCTGAGTCGGGTCCTGTGTAGCCATTGACATGTACATGTAAATCAAAGATCTAAACAAAATTATTACTCTTGCTTGGTTATATCAAAGGGGGGGGGGGGCCGAATGGTTATTGTGCGCATATTGGATACTCAAGGTTTTAACGGATTAGAATGGTTCGCCATTTAAAAATTTAATTTAAAAAAGGGAAAGTGATGCTTAGACTTGAATATACCAGTAACCCTGGTTACCACAATGCCTACATCTTGTCAAAACTACCAACAGTGATAACTTGGCTCAGAATGAAGTAATTTGAATGAAATTTTCAATATTTCTTTTTTTAGTTATTTAAAGCAAGAATGATCATTTTTTTTTATTAAACTCGTAACTAATTTATCTTTAACTTAAACACTATTTTATATTAATTTAGCACTACTTTATTAAAGTTACATTATGGGAGATAAGATACACTATAATAGTTAAAAACTAGATAGTGTAAAGGTAATTTGCTGAAAATTTCAGTCAAATTGATCCACTATTAGCCGAGAAAAAAGCGTTTGAAATATTCACATAGCCTCAGTCATCATTACTCAAATCATTAATATAAACAGTATAGTCTCTATTATCCACTTTAATTATCAACGGCCATTGAGCAACATATAGGAATTTAATCCACCAACATAGAAGGCTAACCTTCACTACTTTTTATATTAATTTAAAACTACTTTATTAATTTTATTAATTTAAAACTACTTTATTAATTTAAAACTACAATGTACTTTATTAATTTAACACTATTTATGTTAATTTAACAGTACTTTATTAATTTAACACTACTTTGATAATTTTATTGATTTGAACACTATTTTATTCAGTTGAAAATATAACTGTGTAACATAAATCACAAAAATTACACAAATTTATTTTTTTTATAATCAACTTATTAATTTAAACAACTTATTAATTTTATTCAGTTGAAACTGGTTGTAGACAACATTCAAAATATTTTTCCTACTTATGTAACTGTAGTATTCAATAATCTTTGAGTGGCATTTTGTAACTGGGTAGAGCAATAAACTTTAACACATACTTATGGAAAAACAGATAATTATTTATTTGGGCAGTGTTTCTAAGGGTATTCTCTCAAATTTATCAAGCTAATTCCTTGATAACGTTGAGAGAATACACTTCAAAATGGAGCCCAAATAAATAAGTATCTGTTTTTCCATTACATAGTCTTTGAATGGCATTTATTATTTAACTGTAAGTACTATTAAAAATACATGTACACTGTCTGAATGAACTGGTAAATTTTGCCCAGAGAGTGGTACTGTGGCCTATTCTTATTCCAAATTCCAACTGTCAAGGGATTTTTTTTTACATATTCTTTGAATGGCATTTAGTAATTGGAACGTAGTCAAATAACACACTATTTATGGAATGACAATTACTATGGTTTATTTCACTGCCCATTTGAACGAGGTATCACAAGTCGTTGTCAAGCATATGCATATACACAAATAAATAAAAATGAATAAATATGAATAGTGTGAACTATCCAATGGTATAAATAAATAAGTATATAACTTACCGGACATCGATACAAGCAATGTGAAGACAAAACCCAAGATAACACCAGCAACAATCTTGCAAAGCTTTGACGATGTATCGGAACAGAGGTCAACAATAAACTTACTGCGAAGTACCACGGTTTATATAGCGACTTTGACCACTGCTTTTTTTTAAAAATTTCGTCTTGTTATCAAATTTAATATCTAAATATACAACCCTTAGGTTGTGAGGGTGTGTTTATTTAAACGAAAAGAGGTAATTTAAAGCTTTAAGGTAAACTCATTAAGTTAAAAGTATTTTTTAAATGTTTATCTTGTTTTAATCGGCATGAAATATATGAATGATAACCTGAAGTTCAATGACTCAAATAAACTCCTAAAACATCTTTGTCCTTAATGAGACTATCCCGATTTAAACAGTCTCAAGAATCAGTGTCTGAGTACGTATGAACTGTAAGCACCAGAATATAGAGGAATGGTGTATTTACCTTGTCTCTAGGACATGAACATCAAAACTGTTTATCTGGCCACGTAACCCTTTTAAGATTTCGGGTCAATTTTTCGTTGAGTGACTTTAGAAGTCTACACTTTGAATCACCTATGTACTTCGCTTGAAAACGAAAGGTAACTTCACTGACACATTATTTTTATAAAGTAAAAGTCTGGTTTTATCCAGACACTGCATAATACAGCTTGGTTCACCGGTCTCCATTTCCAGATGAAGACTGACTGGTTTAAGTTGTTTGAAAACGTATCACATATGTTGAGTTAGTTGCTCGACCTTAAGGTAGAGGATTTTAATAAGGGATTTTAACACAAAAAAAAGCGGTTTTATTCTTCAAAATATTATCGGAATTAACCTTTTAACCCAGGTCACTGTGACGTGACGTTTGCTTCAAGTTGATCAAATGATAGTGTAAAATGTTAAAATGACTTTTAATTGCATCAATTACAGGAACTTTATAAACAAGCAGAGTAAAAAAAATCTGTTAGTTGAGAACAGTCTTTCCACTTTTCTCTCAAGAGGCGACTAGTTCAGTTACTTTTCAGGCTTTTAAGGATGTGCGATCATCCTCTATATATAATCAGTGGGTACTGAAGCACATATATGACATCTCAAATGGGCCATTGTCAAATATTCTGTAAATTGTGAAAAGGATGTATGGCTGGAAAATACATATTTGCATACACTCTAGGCTCCTAACTCTTTAGATGCAGCATGGTCGAGTGGACATTAAACCTCATTTATGTCTCTCTCTAAAAACTGCTCACAATGCATTTTAACTTGAAAGGACAAATAAGTAGAAATGTTTTGATTAAAATTATATAGGTTTTTAAGACTGATCCAGATAATGGGAAAAACAATGCGACTAGAAAAGCCAATGAATTCTGACTGATTCACACTTGAAGAACATTCCCACCAGATGTCATTAACGATAAGATATATAGTCCCAAAGGGTTTCATTCACCGCTTTTTTGTTTCAAATTTTATCTATAATCTGTGTAAAAAACGGGATAGTCTTGTATTGATTGACAAAATCAGTCTTTAAACTGTGGGCACACTGCTGATTGCTTTGATATTGAAATTTTAAAAGTGGTATTAAATTTGCAATATAGAAATAAAGTAATATTACTTTATTCACTGACTTATTCATTATTCAAGCTCAAAAAAAATATGGATTGCTTTAGGATATAGAAATGAAGAGAGTTTTTTTTTTTAATGCTGAGGCATCCTTCTTTTAAGTCGGGTAAATGAAAAAAAATATTTTACTTGAAAAAAGGGCCAACATTTCTAAGAAAAAATGATAATTTTATTTGAATTCTGAATATCAATGCATTCTGTCTCGTTGTTCGTTATTCAAAAATGGAATCCCGAATAACAAAATACTCCTGTCCCACTATTTGTTGGTAGAGAAAGTTCATTGGGATTTTTCCGCCTGGTTTCCCCTTGTCAGTGGTGCAGGACAGAAAGTCTGGAAAGCGACAATGCATAGTCCTTTTAGATGGGACAAAAAACCCAGACGTCCTGTGTATATAAATAATACTATGAAATAGTGTTCCTAGTCGGATAGCCATTAACGGTTAGAACTGGGCGGTTAAACGGTTCAAATTCAAGGGCACGGTTATTCGGAGATGTTACCCATTACATCGAGTTGTGTCCCATTAAATTCCTCTTTTATAATAAAACTTGTCCCCTGTCCTTTTATATTTGATGTCTGAAAATATTAGAATGTAACAGTCGTCCTGCGAGTGCGAAGTCAACGGCTAAAAAAATAAATCTTATTAATAGCACTTGTCGGTGTCATACGGCAAAATGGACTTGGTTCTGACTTTAGCTATTGTTAATCCAATCTAAATAGTTTTCGGTATTTCTAACTATAATCTACCTTGTTTAATATTTATTTAAAATTGTAACCATTCAAAATATAATCAAAAGGGCTAAAAAATGGCATTATGGTTGATTCGTTGCAACATTTAACACGTTTCATATCTTGTAAATTCTCGCAAGAATTCTACTTTCGGTTTCAGTTAAATTAGCTAATCATAAAAATTCTACTTGCAAGCCTGGAATTATTTCTTTATTATTGTCCAATCAAAAGACGCCTTCCATATTCTATTCTTAGTAATCTGATATTATCGTCATTTGACATGTACGAAGGGACACAGTTTAAATTTCCATTAAAGAATTGTACATTTCCATGAAAAAATTCCTGAAATCTTATAGCAATTATAGCTAGCGCACAAGTACTGTAGGTATAAGTCGATACTTTTTTTCTGACTAATGTAGTCTAAGGATGAAGGTAAAAAAAAAATGGACATCTCCCCCCAAAAATGTTAGTTACCGTCTCTCCACGATGCTGTAAGTTACACCATTCCAATCGAAATATTTGTAGACTTGTCTTCGCTTGTTTATTTCTATATTAAAACACCCCCTCTCCCCCTTCAAAATATTATCGACCCGAGAAGATGCCATCAAAATAAAATCTTTTCTCACACCTCAACTTGGAATATTAAATAAGTTAGTCCTACATTTATAAATTGATTTTATCGAATGAATCGCACCTTCTGACAAGCTCTGCTGTATAATAAAAGTTGATACCAAACCAGTTAATAACCGGTTAATAGGTACGGTTATCCAAAATTTGAATCCCGAGTAAAGATATACGTTTTGTTTTGTTATTCATACGATTTAACTTTAACTTCTTTTATTTACAGTTATGGTGTGTGGAAACATATCGCTTGTAATAAACTTCATATAACAGAAGATCTTGCATGGATGTAAGTATTATGTAGGTTTTATATTATTTAAACTCTGTACAGGGTTGGGTGCTCTTAAGGGGGGGTTGGGATGGCTTAGTGGTCTAGAGTGCTGCGCTTCGTCCTCTAGCTGGCCGGTCACTTCTGGCTTGCGGCTGTGGTTTCGAACCTTGGTGTGAGCGTATGTGGCATGGAGATAGAGGCGCCTTCTTAACCATGTGGGTTTCCTCCGGGCAGTCTGGTTTCCTCCCACTGCTAAAGACCCCTACACACAAGCGAATGATTGAAATAAGAAATTGAACCATATGTTAGTCCCGAAATATCCTAGTCTGTGTCAAGTGAACGTTAAACCCCAACGTTAAACATTATTACAAATTATTAAAGAACATCATGATAAGGACGATAAAGGGGGGATCACGTGGCTAAGTGAGTAAGGCGCTGGCTCGCTAGCCAGGAGGTCGGGTGTTCAATCCCTACATTGACCGAGAAAGTTCATCTCGATTTTCCGGCGTGGTTTCCCCTTATCAGTGATGCAGGAATGGAGGGCCTGAGGAGGACAGCTGTCTAGTCATTTGGTTGGGACGAAAAACCGAGGTCCTGTGTACACATTTGCGTGCACGTAAAATTTCCCTTGGCAGTTGGAATTCGATATTAGAGTAGGCTGTAGCGCTGCTGCCCGGGCAAAATTCTCCACATAGCACACTGTATGGCGTATGCCTGTCTTCCATTAGCCCAGGTTAGGTGCAGAAGAGTAGGACGTTAAACCCCATTTCATTTCATTTCATATCAGGATGATAAAGTGTGCTTTGGGATTATATTTGAATTATAATTAAAGATGAACCCATTAAATACTGGTAAAACAAATAAAGAATTAAACGTAAATCAGAAATTAGCACTTTTAAGTCTGGATATCATTTAATCTTGTGTATCTAGCACTAATTTCTTTCACATTTGTTTCATATCAAGTCTTTGTTTAACAATTTGTAAAAATCATTAAAGTGTAAATTTCATATTTTCCAAGAAAGTCAAAAAGTGTCAAACCATACAAAAAATATTGATACCTTAGTTAGAAACAAACTTTATCAAATTTATTATATAAAATTCAGGCGGGCCATCTTAAGATATAAAGCAGGAGTGGTACATAAAAGCGAAAAAAATGCTAGATTGTTCCTAAGTATAAAGAAACAAAATAAGATATCTACATCATTAAAAAGAAATCAAATAGATAATAATAAAATTAGTTGCCCAAAGGAAATGTTGAAGAAAATTTATAACTATTATTAAAATTTTTATTGAGATAGTACGCAAAAAATCAAGCTTCACCTCATGTACTTTGAGGATAAAATAATATATTTCTGAAAAAACAGTATTTCCAAAAATTCTGAAATATAAAATTTAAAACAGTGAGTATTTAAAAGCATTAAAACTCTGGGCAATGATGGATTGAACGTAGAATTTTCTGCGAATACTGGCCTGATCATATTAGTACTATAGGTTTGAGAGAGAAGAGAGAGAGAGAGAGAGAGAGAAATGGGGTTTAACGTCCACTTAACACAAACTAGGTCATTTCGGGACTAACATATGGTTTTTACTTTTATTTCAATAATTTGCTTGCGCGTAGGGGTCTTTAGCAGTGGGAGGAAACCGGAGTGCCCGGAGGAAACCCACGAGGTTGAGAAGGCGCCCCTATCTCCATGCCACATACGCTCAAACCAGGGCTCGAAACCACAGCCGCAAGCCAGAGGTGATCGGCCAGCTAGAGGTCGAAGCGCGGCACTCTAGACCACTAGGCCATCCCAACCCCCCTAAATAACCAGGTTTGAACAAAAGAAATTATCAGAGTCGGAAAAAAAAATTGTTTTTAAAAACCCCATCTATCTGGCGCGCCATTAGACTTATAAATGTAGACGTAAACAAACAAGTTATATATTATCATTCAGATCAAAGCCCTTTCTTCAATACTTAATATACCAAAATCAAGCTTTTATTCCTTGAAGTCATGTACTTGTTGTTATATGACCGATGTCTAAGTCATATGTTATTTTATTATTTTTCAATTCTGTTTTAAATTTCATTGGTTAGTCATTAGACAGCAATTAATTTTATAACCTGTCAGTCAAATTATGACGGACTGGCAACTAAAGTAGTTGATCTGTTATGTCTCTTCTAACTATTGTCTTAATCCTTTGATAATTATATGTTTATGTCAACACTTTCTAATAACTGATTTGTATAAATAGACAAATGTATGCTAGATTATCATTAGTTGGAGAGACCAGCTTAGGGAACATACTAGTTGGAGGTCCGATTTATTTACTAAATTATAAGTTGTTAAATTGTTGCTGTTAATTATTTGCTGCTGAAAATAAAGTGTTGAAGATCCATTACAAGAATCTGTAGTCATTTCTGATACTTAAAGAACACACATTGACAAGCTACATTCCCTGAAAGTCGAACGGTGTTAGTTATCTCGCAATAATTAAAAAAAATAACCGATTTGCTTTTAGCTATAGAAATGAAATGAAATGGGGTTAATGTACTGAGGTTCTGCTCCTAAGCTGAGGCCTATTTCACAAAATTTTAACTAAGATAAGATCTGAATTTTAGTTATTTGATTGGACAATATTAGATTGATTTTAGTTCTTAGCCAATCAAAATTGAAGTATCTACTAAAAATTGGATTTTATCTTTAGTTAAAATTTCGTGAAACGGGGCCCTGGGCTAATGAAAACAGTTTTTAGCCATATACTTTAATAAATCGTTTGATAGTATCAGTCAGAAATATTTGATTTCTGTTTTTTGACTCTTTTGGTTTTAAAGGGACAATCCCGATAAGAACAGAGTCTCAAAAATTAAAGTCCGAGCATTTATGAAATTTATGAACCAAAATATAGAGGCAGGGTGTACAAATGTATATACCTTGGTTCAAAGTTTCAGCTCAAAATATTGAGTCGTTTTGACGTTAACGTCAACACTGCTTATCCGGACACGTAACCCTTTTAAGATTTCGGGTCAATTTTTTGATTGGGTGACCTGATAATCGATTCCCTTTTCTTGAGAGGTCTATACAGTGAATGACCCATGTACTGTGCTGATAACAAAAGGTAAATTTCACCTACATATCATTTTTATAGAAAAAAGTCTGGTTTTATCCAGATGTATAATACAACGGGCTCCATTTCCAGATGAAGACTGTCAGGTTTAAGTTATTTACAAGCGTATCACAAATATCGGGTTAGTTGGTCGGCCTTAGATAATGGGTTATAAGGGATTTTAACACAAAATTAAGCAGTTTTATTCCCCAAAAAGTTATCGAGATTGGCCCTTTAAGCTCAATTATTTAATTAACCCCATCCTCATGAGTCCAGTTTGGAGCAGAACAGCAGGACGTTAAACCCCATTTCATTTCATTATATGTCATTTAATTAGCCCCTAGATCCTAGATCCCAGGCGTAAGTAGGTTTTTGGATGCATAATTTTATTTGAATACGATCAAACTACAGCTTCATATAAAGACTGAATAATTAAAAGTGTTATATAAGAGTAGGCCGTAGCGCCGCTGTCCGGGCAAAATTTCCCTCATAGCACACTGTATGGCGTATGCCTGTCTTCATTAGCCCAGGTTAGGTGCACAACAGCAGGACGTTAAAGCCCATTTTTATTTCATTTCGGGGGTTGGGGTGGCCTAGTGGTCTAGAGTGCCGCGCTTCGACCTCTAGCTGGACGGTCACCTCTGGCTTGCGGCTGTTGTTTTGAGCCCTGATGTGAGTGTATGTGGCATGGAGATAGGGGCGACTTCTCAACCTCGTGGGTTTCCTCCGGGCACTCCGGTTTCCTCCCACTGCTAAAGACCCCTAAGCGCAAGCGAATCATTGAAATAAAATTAAACCATATGTTAGTCCCAAAATGACCTAGTTTGTGTTGAGTGGACGTTAAATCCCATTTCTCTCTCTCTTTATTTCATTTCATTTCATTATGTAACTAGGAAAATGTTTAAAGGAAAGGGGAGTGTTGTCCACAAGACCCCTTAAATGTAATACTATTAGTTTTTTGTCAAATGTTGAATGATTCCACTGCCTTACTTCCATTCTATTTGCAACAATGTATAAAATTCTCGCTAGATAATTATGGACCAGTTCCTCACAAATGTTAAGGTTGTGATCGTGGGGTCCCGAAATACCCCTTGTAAAATGCACAAGGGTTAGAATAGATACAAACATTATATAATGGCATTAACTGTACAGAATGAATAAAGGACGTACTACTCCTTATTTTGAAATAACCAGGGCAATCTGTCAAAGTGACCCTAGCCGCACAAATCCTTTTAAACTGCTCAGACGATGACATGACAGTTTTACTGAAAGATTTAAGAGAAATGGGGTTTAATACCCTACTGCTCTGGGGCCTGTTTCACGAAATTTTAACTAAGATAAAATCAAATTTTAGTAATTTGATTGGACAATATTAGATTAATTTTAGTTCTTAGCCAATCAAAATTGAAGTATCTACTAAAATTTGGATTTTATCTTAAGTTAAAATTTCGTGAAACAGGCCCCAGCTCTTAAACTGGAAGAATAAAGATCAGGTAACCACCTTTCGGACGTTTTTAAAAAATTTAGTAATGTCTCGTGCTAGAAATTAATGCTACTAAAATTGAAGGAATTGATTTGAATAGTGGGAATGCAGATCTTCGCAATAATATTAAAAGTTTAGGTTTTATTTATTGTGAGAATTTTATTAAAATATTACTAGGCATTACTTTGGGTCCCTAGCTGAAAATGAGTCTTATTTATTGTGAGAATTTTATTAAAATATTACTAGGCATTACTTTGGGTCCCTAGCTGAAAATGAGTCTTAAACGCCATATTGTACATGATTCGTGTACCAATGGTAAAAAAATTATTTCGTCTTAAATATTGGATATCAGAAGCCCATCTTTTCCTGGTAAGACCACACCATCAATGTTGATTTAAATTGACAATCTGTGTTTTCAAAGTCGAAGACTTTCGATGATATTGAGTTAGAGATTTAGCTCCTTTAAATACATACCTAAAATGACTCTTTGAATATTGAACCCCCAGGCCACATCTTTATTAAAGTGTAATTACGCACAATTGTAACATGCTTCAGGGTAAATCCTGCGTTTTGATTGGTCAATTAGACACTGTCTATTGGACAATAACACCCTTCTGTTTTAGTAATGTCTTTTATAATCCTAAAAACGCATGTTACAATGTCGATAAACACTTCCTGTTTCGCATTTAGAGGGGTGTTATTGTCCAATAGACATGTCCTGAGAATTATCTCCTGATCATGAGTAATATAGAATGAATTTAGTGATATTATCATTTGATGATATCTAAGTACAATTAAGAATTGTAAATATTCATTTTGAATTTCAAAATAAAATACCCTTTAAATATCACAGTGATTTCTTATTTGTAAATCATTTAATATTTGTTAATGTATTTATTGAAATTCTAATTTGTATATTTCAGGTTTTTTTCATCCTGTCATATATTGACAGATACTTTCTCTCCCGTGGAAAGAGTTCGATTTGATGCTCGAATTAAAAAATGTCACACAGAAAATCAGAAAGGTTTGTTATTGTGTTTCAACTTTTATGAAATGAAATGAAATAAAATGGGGTTTAACGTCCTACTTTCTGCACCTAATCGGGGCTAATGAAAATAGTGTGCAATGAGGGAGATTTTGCCCATATGTTCCGGACTTGTGATTTTGCCCGTATATTCCGGACTTGTCCGACACCAATTTCCAAACGCCCAAAATTGTCCGACCAAAAATATGCCCAATCGGACATCAAGACATGGTGAATAGTATTAAAAATTCTAAAATTAATATAGTTTACTGAGGGTTTTACTACCACTCAACCCAATTATCATTGATAATAGGCTGGATTGATTAGGTAATTAAGCGATCAACGTATTTATCGTGTTATACCACCTAACACCTACGTTGATTAACTAGTTAATCTGCCCTAATCCTTTATCGGACAATTCATTAATCCAATCCTGAACAGAAGTCATTGCTTCTCCTTTGTCCGGATGTGTATCAATACGACAACAGTGATTATAAACTTAATCTACGTGATTGACCCATTGTCGGATGTATTACTATTATAATCTCCTTGATGTCAGGTGACAGCAGGTAGAAATTAGTCGTATATTTCACATATCCTAATTTTACTAACATCTCAAATCAATATGTCATTTGTATCCGATAAAGCGTCTGCGATATCACTTTGGTGGAAGCAAGCATTAAATAAAGCTATTTCACACACACACATATCTAAAAAAAAACTAGACCTTGCTAACTCGGTTTCTTATCACACGGTTATAGTTTCTCATTGCACGTGGTTATAGCACTCGGCAAACCTCAGTGAATTCTGTTACTCTACATCTAGCCGCGGCTGTATGACGGTAAGTGATATGTAATGTACATACGCCTATACAATTGCGATGCGGTACGGGTTTACATATTGGGTAAACTTGCCAATTTTAAAAAGAAGTTATCAAAATTGCGTCATTCGAAGCGTGTTTAGAATTTTCAGAGCAAAGTTGTCCTTGTTTTAAACGGAAGTAGAAATCTCACGAGACTCGTGAAACTTTGAAATGAATACCACTTGGTAAACCTCGACAGATTACGATACCCTACGTTTGATTATACCGAGGGAATGAATATGTGACTATTTTCACGCGTCTAATATCGAAGAAAAGATTCTATTTTGATGGCATATTGTCAGATTTATGATCATATTTTCAATGAGGTTTATGTTTTTAAATAAAGAAATAAGTATGGTAGGCAATGTTGACGAATATGTCGAATGGAATAGTGTAAAAAATTAATTGTTTTAGACTATAGAGCGTGCTTGATTTGAGTGTGATTATTTAGCAGATGGTGTCACTCGCTCGTCCTACCACAACGAGCCACGTTTACTGCCAAATGAATTTGGGGATAACATTTTTTATCCCCTGTATATAAGCCGAAACGGTTCATAAGACGAATGCCGAACTTCTGCTGAATAATGTATCGAATTAAATGACCCGAAAATATGGTACTTTTCGAGGAATTTGAAACAGCACGGATCGAAATCTACTGTATTACGACATCACATAATTATTACTGGCATAAATTTGAATACCGTACGGGCATTAAATATGAAAAATGATGAAGTGCACCTATTGTTTTTATTACGTACGAATGTGAATATTTTGTTGACGCATGATTTTATTGTTTGGTCTAAAAACTGCCCTTTAAAAAAAAAAACGATTAGAGTTATGTCCCTTTATTTTCGGTAAAAATGTCTGACAAGAAATTTTTTTAAACCCCATCAATGTGCTATGGTCTACTCTTATAGCAAATTCCAACTGCCAATGTGCAGGCCAATGTACAGTTCACATGGGACCTCAGTTTTTCATCCCATCCAAATAACTAGACAGCTCTTTGTCAGGCCCTCGGTCCTGCACCACTGACAAGAGGAAACAACAACGGACAATCACGATGAACTTTCTGGGTCAGCGTAGGGATATAAGACACGACCTCCAGACTAGCGAGCCAGTCTCTTACTGTGGCTCCTTATTGTGAATAGGAACATACAGATAAAGATATCCCATAATTGTATAATGTACAAATTTGGTATTGTCAAGTTGTTTTGTTTTAGCCCATCTTCATCAGCCCGGTTGGTTTAGAATAGTAGGATGTCAACCCATATTTCTGGACATTCATCCATTCATTCTGTGGCAATCTCTTTGACAATCATTGGCTGAATTAAAGATAAATTATGGAAGATTAGATAACGAGTTGGCAGGTCTCACTATAATAGTTAAAAAATAGAAAATGGTAAGGCAATTTGCTGAAAATGTTAGTCAAATTGATCCACTGAGCAAGTGAAATTTCCACCTAGCCTCAATCATCATAACTAAAGTTGGTACAGTAAAAAGCATAGTCTCGATTATCCATTTAATAATTAAATTGAGAGGGAAGTTTATGCAGTAATTCAGATCCTAATCCACTAAAGATCGCAGGATAGTGATGCCATCGAGTTGATTATGGTCTTGATAAGGTAATTAATGTCTAACTGATATAATTTAGGTAACATTTCAGGCTTAAAGAAAGAGCTGTTATAGGCATATTTAACTCTTGCATAATGTATGTTTGAATTTAAATAATCTGAAACTTCTATTTTTTCAGATGATCTACGTTGTACATTGAAGATAGATCTATATATATTTGTTCTATATTTATATATACAACAGTTATATAAAGTGTCATTACGGGCATCTTTAGTTGCTGGTGATGAATATCCTTTTGATAATTTTACAATATCACACAGATGTTTATGTGTGTGTGGGGGGGGGGAGGGGGTGTGTTTCGATGGCCAAATGGTTAGCTTATGTGCGCTGCATCATAAAGCCTGTCATTGAGTCAACTGGCGTGGTTTCAAATTCCCGGTTGTATGTGACAAGGAGTACGGTAGGGTCGCTTGGATGTTAAACCCCATCTCTCTCTCTCTCTCTCTCTCTCTCTCTCTCCCTCTCTTTCTCTCATATCTTTCACCTTGTGGAGTTGGATGGCCGAATGGTTAGATGTGAATGATTGAGAGAGAGAGAAATGGGGTTTAACATCCACTCGACACAAACCAGGTCATTTCGGGACTAACATATGGTTTAATTTTATTTCAATGATTCGCTTGTGCGTAAGGGTCTTTAGCAGTGGGAGGAAACCGAAGTGCTGGAGGAAACCCACGAGGTTGAGAAGGCACCCCTATCTCCATGCCACATACGCTCACACCAGATAGAAGTCGAAGTGCGGCACTCTAGACTACTAGGCCATCCCAACCCCCCCTGGATGAATGAAATTGGAAATTAATTTAATTGGCTAAGATATGTGTGTTTCGAGCAAATCTATTATTTCCATTGGGAATTGGAGGGTTACAATACATAACAATGCATACAAAGTATGATTTGTTGTAGGGGATTACGATGGCTAAATGGATAAGACGCTGGCTTGCTAGCCTGGAGGTCGGGTGTTCGATCCATGCATTGCCTGAGAAAGTACATCTAGATTTTCCGACATGGTTCCCTCTTGTCAGTCAGTGATGCAGGACAGAGGCCTGACAAGGACAGCTGTCTAGTTGTTTGGATGGGACAACAAACGAGATCCTGTGTACACGTTGCTGGCACGTATAAGAGTACGCCGTAGTGCCGCTGTCCGGAAAAATTTCTGTCATAGGACACTGTATGCCGTTTGCCCATCTTTATTAACCCAATTCGGAGCAGACAAGTAGGACGTTAAACCCTATTTCATTTTATTTTGATTTGTTGTGGACCTTAACTATATGTATGTGGCCGAGTCAGTCTACACTAGATTTTGAAGGAGGAAAGGGTACGCCTAGAAGAACCAAGGTAACTAATTGATGATTATTATATGTAAAATATTTGTATTTACTCAAATTGTAGAATGTTTGGAATTTCTCAACATTCATGGAGGGAAAGAATAGGTAATATATTATTTTGATGTTTTTTTTTTTAAATCTGGGGTGGTTGTGTGTTGCGTTTAGGAGATAAACACGTCCTGTTTCGCATTTAGAGGGGTGTTATTGTCCAATAAACATGTCCGGAAATCATTAGGACCCATGACAATAACACCCCTCTAAATGCAAAACAGGAAGTGTTTATCAACACTGTAACATCTTAAAAGAAATTACTAATTGACTAATTGACTAGTTAAAACACAAGATTCCCCGTTAAGCATGTTACAATGCATCATAAGGTCTGTTATTGTTGCGTCAAATGGCAGGGTTTCGATTCCACGCTGTTTGTACGTGATGCGGAGTATTGTCACCTGGAATGTAGGCTCGCTAGCCTAGAGGTCCCATGTTCGATCCGGCTGCTGGCATCAGTCCATCATGATTTTCCGATGTTGTCTCCTCTTCCCCCTCCCCCTCCCCATTAAATAATCAAGCTGAGTATGCATTTTAGACTTTGACATCCAGGGGCTTTATTTGACTCTGCCTGTTTTGTTATTTTAGAGTCTGGACGATCATAGCCATCAAACATTTATACAGAATCATTTGCAGGAAATAATGGAATTGGTATCAGAACATGGTGAGAATTTATTTTGACTTTCATTGAAAAGTTCCAATATATAAAAATAACAGGAGTTTGACGGTTTCTTCCCAATGCTAATCCTGTTGTCAGATTGCTTAACATTTGTAGTTAAAAGTGCTAAAGACCACTATGCACAAGTGAATTATTGAAATAAAGTTGAATCATATGTTAGTCCCAAAATGACCTAGTTTGTATAGAAAGGATGTAAATTATTGATATTGCAGAGAAGGGTGCTAGTGAGAGATTTGATGGTATTTTATTACTAGAAGCTGTGGATGCTCTGGGATTTATTCTAGCTGGTAGTAATGATAAATACAGGTATAACATACATTATGTAAGAGGTAAATCTGCCTATTGCAGGTCTTTCTTTAGGACTTAAATGTTATCTAAATTATTAATTAACTTATCCAGACTATAATCAACTGTCGATATCAACTCTAGCCTGTGATATTTGTTGGATTTGTGATATAATTTTCTACATAACTTTCCTTCACGATTTAATAATGAAATGGATAGTCAAGACTATGATTTTTGTTGTACCGACCCCTAGTAATGATAATCCAGGCCAGGCGCAACTTTTTTTTGCTTAATTCTCAGTTCATAGTGAATCGGTTTGACTGAAATTTTCAGCAAATTGCCTTTACATTATCTAGTTTTTAACTATTGTAGTGAGAACTGCCAACTCAATATCTAATTCCCCATAATGTATCTTTAATTTCTAATTTTTACATTTTATAACTTATTGATGAGGAGGAGGATGGGGGGGAAGGTTCAACTTTATTACTCTTTCTCCCTTTGTGTCTCCCACTACCCAGCTAAAATGTTGCATTCCAATTTCGTGATGGGAGGTCAAACTATGTTACTCTTTCTCCCTTTGTGTCTCCCGCTAACCACCCAGACCGTGCAGCTAAAATGTTCCATTCCAATTTCGACCTACACTTGTTGCCATGACAGCCCAAGAATCGCTCACTTTTGTATTTTCAAGATTGTAATTTTTCATATTGTTATATTCTTTTTGGGGGATTGGATGACCGAATGGTTAACATGTGCGCGCTGTATCATAAGGCCTACCATTGAGTCAACTGGTGTGGTTTTCATTCCCCGGATGTGTTAGGCAAGGAGTAAGGTCATCTGTCAACCTTGTGGGGTTTCCTCCCATTGCTAAAGACCTATATGCGCAAGCGAATTATTCAAATAAGATTAAAATACATGTTAGTCCCGAAATGACCTAGTTTGTAATGATTGGACGTTAAACCCCATTTCTCTCTATATATGCATTCTTTTTTTTATTACAGAAGTGTGAAGACCATTTTGGAATTAGCAACGCTTGCATCGTTCCAGTCAGTGACAGGATATTCGAAGGTACTGTCAATCAATCATTCAGCTGTTAAACACTCCCAGGCCTAACTGTATTCAAGGTGTGATGGATGGCCGACTGGTTAGCACAGGGACATTTATGATTAACCGAGTAGGACAATAAACCCTATTATTTCATTTCATAATTGTATCAGTAACACCATATTTTATACTTAACTTCAGATTGATAGATGGCCGAATGGTTAGCACAAGCGCGCTGAATCATAAAGCCTGTTACGAATCCACGGTTGTATGTGACAAGGTCGCCTGTCCAACCAAGTGGGTTTTCTCTGCATCCACCGGAATTATTGATATAGAATTAAACCATATGTTAGTCACGAAATGACCTAGTTTGTGTCGAGTGGACGTTAAACCTCATTTCTCTCTCTTTCCCTAACTGCGTTAAAGTCTTGTTTTAGTGCTACAGGAATCACTTGAAACTTACTAAGATATGCATATTCCTGAAGCAGTAGCCTGAGAAATCCCTCTCTGGCCATTGCTGGATTAGCTTCTGATTCTTGAACTTATGCGGGAGTGTGTCTATTCTTTCCGTTCAATGAAAGCTATCACTTAAGTACAGCAACATGACAGTCCTTCGTTTAATCTGGGTCTTCCCTAAAAGTTTGGACAGTGATTTAAGATATTAAAAACGGTGAAAGTATGTTCATTTCCGAACAGTATTGTTTACATTTCATTCAACTTGATAGCCTCGTTTGTCACGCAATTAGTTTTACTGCAGTATTCTGCTATGCACGGGTTAATTGGGCATAATAAAATCGTGAGCGATGACGTAACGTCATGTAAACATATTTGGTCCAATATTGGCACTCGTTTTAAATGTAAAGCTTTTGTAGAGCAGCTAGTCATTGGTTGGTAGTTGGACTACTGACCAATCAGAATTTAAAACAACAATAATCCCTCATTACAGCAGTGAGTAGTGGCATTACCTCTAATCAAACGAAACACTGCACAGAGTATTTTAGATATGTGGAATTGAAATTTCATTGATCTGTTCTTTTCTGCTTCGCTATGTGATAAACCTTCTGTCGTGTTGTTGGTGAAAATTCATTGCACCCGCTATGATACAGGGGGAATCACGTGGCTAAGCGAGTAAGACGCTGGCTGGGTGTTCAATCCCTGCATTGGCCAAGAAAGTTCATCCAGATTTTCCGGAGTGGTTTTCCCATGTCATTAATGCAGAATGGGGGGTCTGAAAGCTGTCTAAATGTTTAGATGGGATGAAAAACCAAGGTCCCATGTATACATTGGCGTGCAAGTAAAAGATCCCTGGCACTTGGAATTTGATATAAGAGTAGACAAAATTTCACTCATAGTACACTGTATGGCGTACGCCCGTCTTCAATAGCCCAGTTTAGGAGAAGAACAGTAGGATGTTAAACCCCATTTCATTTCATTTCTTCAGTTGGATTTTTGGTATTCAGTTCTTTAAAATCTATTTTTCAGTTGGGTCAGACATTTTCACTACGTCTCTTACAGTCATGGATAAAAGATAATTTAGGACAGAATCCGTTTAATGTTCCATCCTGTATAGCAACAGGAACACGACTGTCATGGTTATTTGCAGGTTTGTACAAAAAAGGGATCTATGTTAAAAGATTGTATGTTGTTCAAGGTCTTCTAGAAAAAGGTTATTGGATGACAGAAGGGAGGCTGGATGGTCGAGTGGTTTGCGCGTGCACGCTGTATCGTAAGGTTATCATTGAGTCAACTGGCCTGGTTTTGATTCCCCCATTGTACTTGACAAGGAGTAGCGTCGCCTCTACAAATCCCTACGCACAAGCGAATTATTGAAATAAAATTGAACCATATGTTAGTTCCGAAATGACCTAGTTTGTGTTGAGTGGCCTTCAAACCCTATTTATTTCTCTCTAACTGACCACGTTGTGATGACTATTAAAGTTTTACATTCAATTAATGTAGGAGAATATTATAGGGAGGCTGGATGATGGCAGTGAGGCGATCACAGGACGATCTAAGGAGAAAATTCAGGATTTTTCAAATACAGTTTACATTTATTAAGGATGGTGCCATAACAGAAACTGAAGTAGTGTTGATAGATCCACTGCTGGAAAAGCAAGATGTTGTATCAATCTAAAAATAATAAAATATTGGACATCAACCCTCATTCGGTTTAGCTTTACTTTAGACAACCAAACAATTTCTTCCATTTCAGGCGAATCATCTCGAAGTGACAGAAGTAAAAGAGGAAAAATAGCAACTAATGCTAATATTGTACCTAAAAATGTTATTACTGGGTAAGACATCACGCTTTGCGATTCATGTCAAGTCCGAGTGCTATTTAGAATGACTGTAACTAGATCTGACCCTTCGGTGATATCTCATTTTTTAAAAAATATATTTTTAAATATTTTTACACATAAAAACTATAAATGTATGGTTCAATTCTTTGATATTCTTATTTTATGTCAATTGACGAATAAGTTGAATTCGTTATCTAATAAATTTTACAGGACAATGACAATCTTAAGTGATATCTTTTTTTTTTAAACTATATTTTTAAATATTTTTACGCATAAAAACTATAAATATTTGGCACAATTGTTTGATATTCTAATTTTATTGACGAACATGTTGAATCCTTTATTTAATCGATTTCACGTAAGATCCTTTTTCTGTCTTGAACACATTTGAGAGGTTCAAACAAAGCTGAGGTTTTTCTTGATCGCAATATTCAATAATATTGTTTGGAAAAAAGGATTTTATTTGGAAGGCTTGCAGAACTAATTATTATATTGTAATTTTTTTAGTGTAAGAAACATTTCATAGCAGAGAAATATTTTTCATGGTATTGTAAAATATGTGTCATTATGTCCTTGGCTAGGGCCAATGTTTTGATGAGATAAAAAAAAACCCTGAGATTCCATGTATGAATAGGCATGCACGTAAAAGAACCGTCAACAGTTGGAATTTTATATAAGAGTAGGCCATAGTGCTGTTGTGTGGACAAAATTTCCTCAATACCAAAATGTATGGCGTATGCTCATCTTCATAAGACTAGTGAGTGCATAACAGTAGGAAGTTAAATCCCATTTCATTTCATTTCTGATAGTCTTTTTATCTTTTCAGGAATAAGTTAATTGTGATGTCACAGATCAGTAAACAAACGATAGCTAGGGTAGGTAATAGATGAAAATTTTGATAAAAAAATAAAAAGAAACCATTGAAATGATTAGTTTCTTCTGATTATTATTAAATTGGAGGAAGGTTAAATTAGGTATAAATAGGCTGACTAGATGGATATTTTTTATTAACTTGAAAACATGACCTGTATGTGTTATAAACCTTGTTATTAAATTATAGAGTAGTAGTTATATCCGTATATACCTTGTGATGTGTTTTGTTATGAATAGTAATCCGTGCTTCTAGATGTCATTTAAAGAATTAAAATTACCATTTGAATTTATTGTATATTTTATTTTTCAGAGTTCTGGAACTTTAGAATTAAGTTGTGTTAAAATTCATCGAAGTCATTATTCATACATTTATTTACTTTCACCTTTAAGGTAATTCTGATACCTTTTGGGTTATCTGTTGCACCAACAGCATTTCAGGGGTGGGACGATTTACCCAATACTACCCAATTCTACCCAATACTACCCAATACCACCCCAGTACTACCTCAAAATCACCACATACTACCAAATACTACAACATAATCCTTAAAAATGTGCATATCAATTGAATTTTTTCAAAAATAATTAGTTATACCGTGGGAATTGTACTTCAAATGCGATTACAGATGTCTGGCTGTTCCTTTTGCCTCCCTATATCACCTAAAACAAGCAAAAACTAACCAAATACTATCAAATACTTATCACATACTACCCACTATCATCAAATAACAACCTTATGTTGTCAAATAGCAAATCATTTGTTTAATTACGGCGACGAATATTCGATAATTCGCAGCGCAGAGAATGGAAATGAATGTGCAGTTATCTCCCTTTACAACCGATAGCTAGATTTTAGATAGATTAGCGGATTAATCATCTTATTTTGCGTTGCAGTTGGTTTCCAAATCGACGAAATTAAAATAAGAAAAGTAAGTATTTTTTTTGTATATTTTAATCATTGTGTGTAATTAACTACCGTATTATTATATAAGATGGCCAGCAGTCTATAAATAACTATTTAAACCCTTCCATGGGTATCGTCAGGAGGTATGTCCATTAACAAATAACAAACAAAAAATTCGTTCGTTTCTGGGGTTTAACGTCAACTTCCTCACACGGTGATATACCTTTCCACCAAAAATTCCATTCTTAAGTTATAGTTCCTGGTTCAGGACACTATCCTTTATCAGATGCCACTGAAGTGGGTCCCGCACCTTGCATGTTGAATAAACCGATTTTTGCGGGTACTATGGGTGGTGGCTCCTCCTATCACACCCACCACTAGTGCAACTTAAGAATTGTGTTTCTGTGGTCTCCTAACCCAGTCATACACCACTAGCATCCCAAACCTTCCGCACCTTTCATGTTGAATGAAACTCACCTAGCTCCCGGACTATATTATTTGGTAGCAGTTTAATCGAGAGATAAAATAAATAAAGCAGAACTTGATTACCCAATCAACAATCTTAACACCCGTTGATTAATTGTTAAGTAAGGTGGTGTATATACGACTAGAGCATTATACATTTGTAATAAACAAATTACGTTTATTTTCAAATGACAGTAAACATGCAATAACTTAGTAGTTGACATGAAAAAATAAATATAAACATGTGAAGTTGTTTTTTGTTTGTCTACGACCAGGGGCGTTTTAAGGTTTATCATGGCGGAGGCTATACTATTTTGAGGGCCCTTTTCGCGGAGGTGGGGGCGTCTTGGTTGATGATTTAATATCAATGCAATGACTGCATTCGCATTCAGTAATGGACGCGACAGTAACATTGTATAGAAAACGATAGACTAGGACTCGGGGCCCTTTCCCTTGGCCAGAGGGGCCCTTTTGTTAAACGTGGGGGCCTTTTGCCTGCCTTAGGGGCCCCCTAACTAGGGTACATTTTCATTTTTCTCATCGGTTTTAGCATTTTTCTCCCGTTTTACTTTTCCAATTTCTTTGATTTTTTTCGCGAGGAGGCTGGCGCCTCCAGCGCCTCAGCTATAAAACGCCTTTGTCTACGATATCACCCTGTGTGGAAGTGGACGTTTAAACCCCAGAAACAAGCGAATTTTTTGTTTGTTATTTGTTAATGGACATACCTCCTGACGATACCCATGGAAGGGTTTAAATACATGTAGTTATTTATAGACTGCTGGCCATCTTATATAATAATACAGTTGTTAATTACACACAATGATTAAAATATACACAAAAAATACTTGCATTTCTAATTTTAATTTCGTCGATTTGGAAACCAATCGCAACGCAAAATAAGATGATTAATCCGCAAATCAATCTAAAATCCAGTTATCGGTTGTAAAGGGAGATAACTGCACATTCATTTCCATTCTCTGCGAATTATCGAATATTCGTCGCCGTAATTAAACTAATGTTTTGTTATTTGACAACATAAGGTTGTTATTTAATGATAGTGGGTAGTATGTGATAAGTATTTGATAGTATTTGGTTAGTTTTTGGTTGTTTTAGGTGATATAGGGAGGCAAATGGAACAGCCAGATATCTGTAATCGCATTTGAAGTACAATTCCCACGGTATAACTAATTATTTTTGAAAAAATTCAATTGATATGCACATTTTGCAGTATTATGTTGTAGTATTTGGTAGTATGTGGTGATTTTGAGGTAGTACTGGGGTGGTATTGGGTAGTATTGGGTAGAATTGGGTAGTATTGGGTAGTATTGGGTAAATCGTCCCGCCGGCATTTCAGATGTGTATGTCAGGACAATAGGCATGTACAAAATTGTGCAAAAGATGTAATATCTCTTTATGTTTATCAACAACTGAGCATCTATTTATTATACCATATCTGGTCATAATTGGAACATTGGACTAGTCTGATCTTGAAAAATACAAATATGCCTTTTCAAAAGAGGCCAGAATTAGATCACAAGAAATTGTTGTGTGTTTCAGGAAATAAGCTTTCAGTCCTTTTAGCAAACTACATATATGATTCCCATATTTTCCATAAGTTTTCGTCCGTAAAATTTCTCATGAATTACTGTCCTTTGTTTGTACAATAGAAAATGAAATCTAAATGTTCAGGATATTTACAGAATAGTACTTTTATATACGTGACGTAGTTTGTGTTGAGTTGAGGAAATCATTAATTTAGTTATGAACTGATCACCAGTCAGATGATTTTTTATAGTTGTGTTTTTATTTGTATTTGTAGGTCTGTGACAGTTGAGAAATGTCGTAATTCTACGATTGTTTTAGGACCAGTAGAAACAACTCTACATGTTAGTAATTGTGAAAATATAACAATCATTGCTCCATGTAGAAATATTATCATCAGGTTTGTTTCTTTCTATTATCCAGTGTTGGCCAAGACAAATAATCTTAATTTTTCAACATGGATTCTCCTTGGCAGTGGTGCAGGTCAGGGAGCTTGGCAAAAGAAAACGTATATTCATTTTGAAGGGTGAAAAACTGTGGTCCAGTGTACACATAGATGTGCACATAAAAGATCCCTTGTTAGCTGGAATTTGATGTAGTGTAGGTCATAGCACTGTTGTCTGGGCAAAATTTCTCATATTAACGTTAAAGCCAATTTCATTTCTGTATTTATTGACCATGTTTTGAGATTTAGCATGCTGGTGAGTATTCTAGGGTGCCTGATCATGTCAAGCTTCTGTGTTTCTATTTTCAGTGGTTGTACATTGTGTACTATATATTTATTAACACCCAATCGTCCAGCCTTACTCAGTGGTAATGATACAATCATACTAGCACCCTATCACACGTTTTATCCTAAATTAGACGAACATCTGGCTAGAATGGGAATAGGAACAGATCTCAATCTCTGGGATCAACCATTATGTGTTGGTGAGTACATCTTAATTTTATGTTGTTCTTTCTGGGGATGGCCAAGTGGTTAGCATATGCATGCAGTATTATCAGATCTGTGATTGAGTCATCTGGCTTAGTTTCTTTTCCCTGTTTGTGTGACAAAGTAATTTATACATAGAACTTTGCTAGATTTGACATTATATTTATATTGGACGTTTTCAACTATATACAACTTCTGCTAATGTGTTCAATATGTTATTTACGGGCGACACACGAATGACCTCTGCTCGTTTTGACAAAAGGCACGATCTCATTAAATATCTTATTTATTCATATGTTATTTATAACCTATACATGATCTATGTGTTTAACACTCTTTAAAGGAAAGATGCAGTGCAGTTATAGAAACTATAATCTCAATTCCAAATAAGTTAATCTGTCATGTAACATTATTCTCAATGGCCGTATGCTTTATAAAGCCAGATTTTATTGACAGTAAGTCAGACTTGAATAGAGCTCCTTCCATCTATGTCTATTCTATGTTCTCAATAAAGATCTACCAACTATGCTGATCATCTGTTATCTGTAGTGTTACATTTGTACGTGGGGGGTTGGGATGGCCTAGTGGTCTAGAGTGCCGCGCTTCGACCTCTAGCTGGCCGGTCACCTCTGGCTTGCGGCTGTGGTTTCGAGCCCTGGTGTAAGCGTATGTGGCATGGAGATAGGGGCGCCTTCTCAACCTCGTGGGTTTCCTCCGGGCACTCCGGTTTCCTCCCACTGCTAAAGACCCCTACGCACAAGCGAATTATTGAAATAAAATGAAACCATATGTTAGTCCCGAAATGACCTAGTTTGTGTTGAGCGGACGTTAAACCCCATTTCTCTCTCTCTCTCACATTTGTACGTGAAGAGGAGTAGAGCTACCTGTCCAATTCATTGGTTTTCTCCAAGCTCTCCGGTTTCCTCCCACTGCTAAAGAGCCCAAGACCATGATTTGGTTCTGGTAGACAATGATTTGGTTCTGCTAGACCATGATTTAGATCTGTTAGGCCATGATTTGGTAAATAAAAGAATAATTTAAGGTTATCAGGCTTCTATCTCAAAGTAAGTTTGGCCATCCACATACTGATTATTTGATCACTTGATAAAAACTATTGCAGCAGCTCCTTAAAGTGGCAAGTTAAAAAGCTTTTAAAATTGTAATTAAGGAACGTGGATTCCCAATGATATAGTGAACTGGAAAGGGCATCTTTAAAATAGAATATTTTGGGGGGGTTTTAACCTTTTTGATAGGCATTTATTAATTGAAATTGAACATATTTTCACAAGGTTCAACTTTATGAATAAACAATTATTGTATTTTGTTATTATGCGCAGGCCTGGAAATACCAGTTTTAGATGTACCTGACAAATTTTCAGGCACAAGTGAAATAGTACCTGATATTTTCAACTTAGTGCCGGACATGTATTAATAATATCAATAAAAAAGACAAATAAGTTCTGGAAAAAATGACAGACACCAGAGGTTTTGTGCCTGACAAAGCCTGAATCTGTGCCTGACATTGTCAGTGACAGGTGCCTTATTTCCAGGTTTGATGCGACGTTTCGACGAGGAAATTATTATCTTTTTCAAGTAAATAATGTGAATAGATGGATGGGATACACATATAACAATGATGTAAAATTTTATTTAGGTCCCGATAATCGTGAAGATTGTCCAGTCTGGGAGTTGATGCCTATAAAAGAATTCTATACTTTTACTATACCATTTGAGATGGACGGACCCACACAGGTAGAACAGTTTTATTATGTGAATTAAATTTTTAGGGAGGGAAGTGGATCCCTCAAATAATCCAAAAGAATCTTTTTCAGTTATATCAGCTGTTGATTCAGTAAGACGTTGGCTTCATAACCCAGGGGTAATATGTTCCATCTCGGTGTTTGTCAAGAAAGTTCATCATAATTTTCCCTTGAAATTCCAGGGGCGGATCCAGAAGGCTGGGTTAAGGGAACCAAACCCCACCCTGCTCAGCTACAGTACACGCATCGCGGAGGTTTGATCATACACGATTATCGTGTCGTTTTTTGTTAAACATTTCCACGATAACGACACGATATTGCCACGATAAATAACTCGGTGTAGCAGTCGCTATCGTGTGCCACGATAGTCGCGTGACACGATAGGCCTCGGTGTAATTTGATATGTAAAATTAACGATGTTTATCTGTCATAAATAATTGATGTCAAAAAGATATACTGCCACGATGTTTGAAATGTTGAATAGTTTTTTCAATAATCCTGACGCGAATAGCCACGCTGCATAAAAAGAATGTACTTTTATGAGGTTATATTTTAACGGAGTCCCATTCTGACAAATAAATCGGTAAATCACACCTCAAGTAATATCTTCGGTTTTAAATCACAAATGAATTAAAAAGTCTGCCTCTCCTGCTTTTAAGCCCACGTCGCCATAAAATGTATCCATAAAATTGTACCTTGTGTTGTGGAATACATGTTTATTAAAACGTGTCTCCGTCGGATAACACCTTGGTGAACTTTTCATACTGTCAATCAAGTTTCCAAATAACGTGAATATAAAAGAGCCATCAAACATCAAAAGGAAACGATAATTGACTAAAATAGAAGTCCTTTTAACAAAAAATAGTCTTGTAGACAATATGACTTTTATTGCAAATTGTCAGTAAGTGGGCATTACCTAACATTGTTGCCCTCATTTTTTTAAAAAAAAACAATTGCAACTGGTACGTGACCAATCTGGATTCACACACAAAAAAGCTGTCGTTGTCATGGTTAAATAGAACGGACCACGATGGAAAGCCCCCCCCCCCCCCGAATACACGCTTTCAAAAAAATTGTGGATGTAAGTGTTTATTCAATGTTTAAATTGGTACAGACTTAAAGATTGTTACATAACAGCGCGTCTTATGACGAAAACTATGTATAATCAGCATATTCGCAGTGGGCATATTCTGCCAATAAAATCATACCTTAAACTACTGCCCCTTTTACTTGTGCATGCATTGTTAGTAAATTTTCTCTTTTTGTGTAAAGATCAAAGACAAATTGTAACCTAAATAACTCAACGAACGTTTATATTAATAAAGTATATACATGTACCCACGTCGCGTATGTCAGTCATTCATCCACGAATGATCGCCATCTTATAAAAAGCGAATTCAGTTTATCTAAAAGGGGCTACGGCGCAATTTAAGGAATTATTTTTGACCCGATATTAACCAGTGCCAAATATTTTAAATAATGAGATAACGTCAATCAACAAACCAAACAATACGAGTTTACTTTATAACAAAAACATTGGTGAATTTATTATTATGTTTAAAATCATAAAGCTAATCAACAAATAATACTATTGCTCTTTATTACAAAAACATCGGTGAACTAATCTCGGTTTGATCGGCTTGCCAAGATAATGTTTTATTGGGTAAATAAAACAATATAAACAACCAGTGAGTAATACAATTAAATTATTAAACAACAACAACAACGGCGGAGGGGTTTAATATAGGCTATTCCCGTTCCCCAATACCTATTCAGATACAAATCTGAATAAAAATATTGCTTATAAAAAAAAACAATACGCCCCGTGGACGCCCTAACAACTGCGTACCTGTTTGCTTGTGGACGAGTTTACTGACACCCGTTCAATATATGAATGAAACATCCAAACATTTGACCGTATTCATGCCATAGACCATAAATACCCTTATTAATAAAACCGTTTTAGTTTCCAAAAATTATCACGTCATATTCATTTTGATTGTTTTACCCCTCAACACGATCTCACGACCATTTCTTATGAATTGAAGCCTCTTTGATAGTGAGATTAATAATAGTAGTATTAGAGTTATCGAGGTGTCAATTAGCCAAGAATGCAACACATCAAAGCGAATAGAGGGGATTGCCTAACACAAAAAACGTGCTTATTAAGTTGTTAAAGGTGACTGGTGCTATTTAAGGACTGACATTTGTGCACAATGTAATAAAATAATAACCACTCTGATAAATGATTAATGAGCACCGGTGTGATTTTATTGACAGAATATTATGTCAATTGCAAATATGATGACTAAACATTATTTTGCCCATTACATGATCTGCAGGAGTCAACCTCCGAGTCTGTACCGATTTAAATAATTGAACAATCTCTAAAAACATGACTTTTACCGTAAAACAGTAATCACAATTCCTCGTTACATATTGGTATTACATGTAGGGAAGGGGTGGGGGTGTCCAGCCAAATACAAACCCCGTAGTTAGTCATATTGTAAGTGTTTCGTGGTTTTCTTTAATTTGACATTCTGCTAATTGAGAAAATATTTCAGTAATAAATACGGGTTATTTTACAAGATATCTCTTTTCAAAATTTCCCTTACGTTTAATTTTAACCAAAACGCCCAAACTAATTGAGATGCAAAGAACAATCCATTGTGACCCCTCTTGAATGCCAACCATTTGCATATATATCAGAATCAATTTAACAATTGTGATTGTTTTTTTAAAATAAAGATTCAAACCTTTTTGGGTAGTTTTTACTACTGACAACTTACAATACAAGTCGTACTGTCAAGATGACTACAACAGGATAATAATTTGTTGTAAAATGGGCGTGCAATTTTCTGTCAGTTGGTTTCTTTTGATGTCACGTATCAATTTACTTTATCAAACCTTGATTGACAGTATGCATTCCCTAGACTCTCTGATGTGGAAATGAAAAAGTCAGCATTATATTATCGCCTTTATCGGAATGATACGTGTCCACGTCCATTCAGCAAAATGTGCTTCGTCTCGGGTGACGAAGGCTTTTAATTCATTTGTGATTTAAACCAGAAAAGATATATTAGTTGAGGTGTGATTTACCAATACTGTATGCACCACGTGGCTTATTTGTCAGTATGTGAATTACTATTTGAATGGATAAAACAATTTAAACTACACCCCGGTAAGACCAGAATTGATTTGTGCGCATTTATTTTTTCCCGTAATATGAATGGATTTGTAATAGTCGATTGACGAAAGTATGAAAAATATGGAACATATTATGAAGTAATAACGTATTGGTTTCTTAAGCATATTCTGTTTAGAAAAAGAATGAATAGTATCCGGGGTTTACCGAAAATTGTGTTTATTCCTTTTCCGATTTCGAACAAGCCATCAAATATTCGTGATTAATGGGAAAATGCCAACGTAGTAACGGATCTATAATAATTAATGTGCTACTGTATTTCACCTAAAATAAACCACGAGAGGCATGTTTTAATAAAAACACCGAGTCACACGGTGTTTTTAACACCGAGGCACTGCTATCGTGGCCCTCTATATTTCCTCGATATTCACTCGGTAAATCATGAAATTCCACGATAGAAAACACGGTAATATCGTGTCCGGTCAAACCTCCACGATGCGTGTACTGTACATAAAAAAAAATAATGCCTTGCATCAATGAAATTACATCACAAAGTGATCTTACGTCAGTATAAAAATGATTTCTCTGTTTAAAAAGCTCAATTTGTATGTATGCCTATGTAATTTAAAGACGATGATGGCAGCTTTTCGTAACAGAAACCTGACGAACACTCTCCTGCAAAAATTCCTGGATCCGTCCCTGAATTCCCACTTGTCAGTGTTGTGCAGGTAAAAGATCTCTTACCTGTTGAAATTCAATATAATGCTGTCAGGGCACATTTCATTTTGATGTGCCTACATTTTCACATGGGCTTATAAAGTCTCCGCCGCTATCCGTCTGTATATCTGTCCGTACATATTTGTTTGTGGACCTTCTACATGTCACCATTTTTAACCAATTTGTTTATGTTTGGAATATAAATATCTCGGTTGATGTGGTTTTGAACTATAAAGGGCAATTGTAAAAAAATCACTTTTCACTTGAGGTATTTCATATTGATGTTTACCAAATTTTTTTCTTAATGCTTATAGTCAATACCGGGAGGTCTACCTAGTCGTTACCAACGAATAGTTTCACATCGTTCTAAACAAATAGACGATTGGCAAAAAACAGTGAAAGAAGCGGGGCTTAATCGACAACAACGGAGAGAATTTCAAGCTCTCCTCGAAAGAAGATTTCATGTAAGTTTATTTTTTCTGGGTCCCGTTTCTCGAAATCTTATAAACTATAGATAAAATCCAAATTTTAGTAGATACTCCAATTTTGATTGGCTCAGCGCTAAAATCAATCTGATATTATCCAATCAGATTACTAAAATTTGGATTTTATCCTAGTTACAAATTCATGAAAATGGCCCCTGGTTTATAAATTGGAGGAACCTGTTAGTGAAAAAGATATGAAATGAATTGAAATGGGAATTGATGTCCGACTGGGCTGGGCTGGGCTTCTTACGACGGGCATACGCCATACAAGATGTGAAATGAATTGAAACAGGGTTTAACGTCCTACTGTTCTGCTCTGACTTGTCTAATAAAAACGACCATACACCATACAGTGTGCTATGAGGAAAACTTTGCCTGGATGGCGGCACTGCGTCATACTCGTTTCTACACCGACTGGTCGGTAATGAAGACACAACAGGGTATGCTGAAAGTTGGAATAATTTAAAGTCCTTGCAACTTGGGGCTGGTTAACCAGGGAGTGCTGGATTTGATACAGAACTTAAATCTCATTTCATTTTATTTGATGTATTTTTCAAAAGTTGTTAGTAATAGTTTGATGGATATGAAGCCAAAGTGACTCAGAAGACGTTGGCTCGTTCTGAAGGTCCTGTGTTCGATCAGGAATTTCTGGTGCACTTCCGTTTCGTCCGTTGTGTAGGATGGGGGGGCAGGGAAAGGTAAATGTATTGTTGTTTGCATTTAAAGGGATGATAAACTGAGGTCCTGTGTACGCATTGGCATGCACATAAAAAATTCCTTGGCATTTCGAATTCGATATAAGAATAGGCTGTAGCACCACTGTCCGGACACATTTTCCCTCAAAGCACACTGTATGGCGTATGTCCGTTTTTATTATCCCAGTCAGAGCAGAACAGTAGGACATTAAACACCATTATATTTTCATTTTGATGTATATTATATTGGTTTGAAATCATTGGATATAATATGCTGGTTGTTAGTCGCTCATATTGTTTCCGTTTGAATTTTAGATATGGTTAGAAGAATCTGGACATAAACGAGAGTTGGACAGTCTTGTGATTCCATTACAGAAAGAGGGACATCAGAAAAAATAATCCTTTT
The DNA here is from genome assembly GCA_948474765.1 of Patella depressa. Taxonomy (NCBI): domain Eukaryota; kingdom Metazoa; phylum Mollusca; class Gastropoda; family Patellidae; genus Patella; species Patella depressa. The sequence continues at coordinate 3,243,142 of OX419720.1, forward strand.
TCCCATCATATAGTTGTATATATAGAAAAGACGTACATTCATTTATTTCAACAAATCACTCTACTTTCATTTTTCAAGATCAAATGATATAAAATATATGTGGAGGTATATCAATAATACTTGATGACATCACAAGGTTATCTCAAATATTTATTTTAGCAAATGTTAGACTATGTTGTTTAATCGGCAACACTCCCTTGAAAGAGAATTTAAAGCTCGGGAGTCGATAAGTTGTATATTGTTAGTATTGTTCTTGAGAGCCATAACATGCGTAATGACCAAGGATTGTTGTTTCATAACTTTATAAGAATAAGAGATTAATATTTTCATTTTATTTCGGCTGTTCAATCTCATGGGTTTTTCTGGGTCCTCCGGTTTCCTCCCACTGCTAAAGACCGATACATGCAGGCAAATTATTTAATTAAAATAAAACAATATGTTAGTCCCGAAATGACTTAGTTTGTGTTAAGTGGACATTAAACCTCATTTCTCTCTCTCTCTTTTCATTTTATTTATTAATGCTAAACTTTAAAACTTTATTTTATCTTGTTCAATCATTGTTGCTTTAAACTTTAAAACTTTTTTGCTTCTCAATGCTCGTTGCCTTAAATTTTAAAAGTTATTGCGTCCCAATGCTTATTTGCGTCCTAATGCTTGTTGCTTTTATTTAACATTTAATCTGTCTCGTTGAATTGTAACCGTCCAATAATATTAACAGCTTATTTTTATAGCTTGATGATGTATATTTTATTATATCCTTTATAAACTATATTTATGTAAAACATGACACAGTTACATCGAATACATGTTTCTCACGGCTTTATCAAGCAAAGATTTAATGTAATTGTAATTGAATGTAAATCTGTTTATGTACATTACTAATTTATATTAAAGGGTGCATTGCTCTATTTTTTGGAACCTTGAAATAGACAAAAATGGTTTGACATTTGTTAGAGACTTAACTCCTTTAATATGTGTTTTTTGACCAAGTTCGTCTATTTTAACGTTTTAAAGAATGAAGCTATAATAGCTTTTTTTATAGTTCATATCAATTTGAATATATTAGATTTATTTTTGTTATATATTGTAAATATTATGTAAATATTTTTGTGTTCAGATTGAAATTTAGTACCTGGTTAATTAAGAGACCCTATAAATAGATTCAAAAAAGTCAAAAATATCTAGAAATCTGAAAATACATAAAAAAAAATCAAACAATTGTCCATTCAAATGGCATGAAATTCGAAGTAATAATAAAATTAGCAAACCCTATGGTTAAAAGCATTATGCAGTTCTGTACCCCAACTGGGCGAGGGGTGGGGTAGTGTGTGTTGTACCCCAACTGGGCGAGGGGTGGGTTAGTGTTCGTTGGATAATAAGTTATAAATGGCTGTTCCCGGATCTCCTATTCTAATTTCCATATGTTATCAAAAATGCATATCAAAACTTTCTTCCTCTTGTCAGTGATGCAGGATGGAGGGCCAGACAAGGCCAGCTGTCTAGTCGTTTGGATGGGACAGAAAAACGGAGTACCATGTACACATTGGCATGCAAGTAAAAGATCCATTGGCAGTTAGAATTTCGACATAAGAGTAGGCCGTAGCGCTGCTGCCCGAGCAAAATTTCCCTCATAGTATACTGTTTAGCCCAGTTTAGTAACAGAACAGCAGGACATTAAACACCATTTCCTTTCATTTTTATCAAAACTTCCATATATGATATGGATGAGATGATAGCTCTACTTAAGGATTTATTTATCGTTTATATTGTGTTATTAAAATGTGATTTTTAATTAGCAGAATAAAATGAAGATGTGTTTTGCAACGAATTAGATGTGTTTGTTTTTGATATTTTGCGGGAGTGTGTCTATTCTTCCCGTTCAATCAAAGCTATCACTTAAGTACAGCAACATGACAGTTCTTCGATTAATCTGGGTCTTCCCTAAAACTTTGGACAGTGATTGAAGGTATTAAAAACGTTTAATGTCTGTTCGTCTCCATACAGTAGTGTTTGCATTATGTCAATGTTGATAACCTCGTTTGTCACGGAATTAGTTTTACTGCAATATTCTGCTATGCACTGGTTACTTGGGCATAATAAAATCATTATGGAATCATGTTTGGTCCAATTTTTTTAAGGGTAATGCCATTGCAACGCAGTTAGTGATTGGTAGTTATAGGACTATTAACCAATCATAATTTAGAACAAGAATTTTCACTCTTTCCAACCGGCAACTGTGAGTAGTGGGATCAGCTCTAATCAAACGGAACACTGCGAGGAGTATGCATTACCTCTAGTAATGTAATGATCACATTCCATTACCATTGCTCTAGTCATGTATAATTACATTCTATTACCGCTACTCCGGTCATGGTTGATTACATGACATTATCACTACTGTATGATAACCACTCATCTATAGTCATGTATGATTACATTCCTTTACAACTACTCAAGTCATCTAATGATTACATTCCATTACAACTACTCTAGTCATGTATGATTACATATCATTACCACTACTTTAGCCATGCGTGATTACATATCATTACCACTACTCCAGATTACATTTTATCACTATAGTATCTTGCCATGCCGGGGGTTTCTACAGATTCATCTTACTGCATTGTGCCAGGGCCCGATTAAAGACCAAAATGTGCTCCAATTTCCACTTTCAATGCATGTGACCCGGTGACATTTTCAGCCATGTATCCCAGGCACACTTATTCTTGCACTGCCTTGTGCACAGCTTTTCTATTGAGTGGACATTATACCCCGCCCTTTCTCACTCTCTATTGGTGCTGCATTTTCTCTCCCAAAATCCTAACATTTTTTCTGGTCTTGTTTAAACAGAAGAAAACCAACAATTCTAAAGGGATTCCTATATCTTTATTTATTAAATATGACAACATAATCAAATAACCGCTTTTTTTTTGAGATCATAATCTATTAAAATCACACCTTGTTTATACAATCAAATAACAGTTTTATCATTAAATATGATCACATAATAACAGTTATATAATTGAGATATACTTTATTATAATCACACTTGGATAACTAATATTAATGTGTATATAACGGAGATATACCATAATATAATCACAACCCAATAACTAATAATTAATGTGTATATATTGGTCACATGACACAAAACGGACCTCGATATTAATCATTATCCCATTAAAATAAAATCAATTATTCTGTGTAACTTTAATAAAAAAAAATGTAAATCAAATTCAACAAAACAAAATATAGATATACCGTGATATATAAAATATAGATATACCATAAAATATACCATGATATATAAAATATACCATGATGTATAAAATATAGAGATACCGTGATATATAAAATACTGATATACCATGATATATAAAAGACTGATATACCATGACATATAAAATATAGATATATACCATGATATATAAAATATACCATGATATATGAAATATAGATATACCATAAAATATAAAATATACCATGATAATATAGATATACCATGATAAATAATTGTAAAAGAAAACTGAGTAGAGTATCTGGCTCTCATTCAGAGAAAATATTTTGATATATTCGATTGACTAAACATCCTCATAACTATATATTATTAACTCAACAAATTCATTAACTGGTTTAAATATAAATTGTGACATCATTAAAATATCTCCTGGTTTTTCTACCATTAATAGTTATAACATAGCTATCGCATGGAAAAATGCAATCAAAGGGACATAATTTAAACTGCCATGCATTACATATTTTGACGGATATGTGTCTTGTATTCAAGAAGAGCTAAAATGAGCGTTTTCTTTCGCGCTGTGGATGATTACAGCTCATCTCCAGATTTGGTTTGATTTGATATATGAGATTATTGTTTATATGTGTCTTACTCTTATCCTAGGGGATTGTCTAACGACACCTTATGGGAGATTAGATAAAGAGTTGGCAGTTCTCACTATAATAGTTCAAAACTATATAATTTGCTGAAAATTTCAGTCAAACTGATCCACTATGAACCGAGAACTAAGCAGCTGAAATTTCCACGTTGCCTCGAACATCGTTACTAAAGTCAGTAAGATAAACAGCATAGTCTTGATTATCAATTTTTTAATTTAATTATCCATCAGCGTTAAGCAGCATTATAGGATTCTAATCCAGCCAACATCAAAGGCTAGCCTAGACATCGAGAGTTTATTATGGTCTGGATAAGTTAATTAATGCCTAATTAATAATTTAGATAACATTTCAGGCCTTAAGAAAGACTTGTAATAGACAGATTTAGCTCTTGTATAATGCATGTTTGTGGTACGATTCCCGTAAATATTATTTGTTTGTATTCCTGCTGGATTAGTTGGTTCTTGTATACATGTTTTACTTATATGATCGGTTGAAATTACAACGCAGTCACAATTTCTGAATCGCATCAAAATTTTAAAACAATGATGAGATCTGTACCTAGTCTATCAACAATTTTTAATGCAGCTTAGGAAGGAATGATCACAATAAAAAATAAGAAATCAGTAATTATTTAAAACTTCATAATATTAATATCCAGAAATCCAAATAAAATGTTCAAAAAATGATATAAAATATTTTGATATTCACTATTGAGATAAAATGCTGTCAGCTTTCATGGTTTCAATCGGCCAACCCAGGTTTTGGGATCAGATCTGAAATGGAGAGAGAGAGAGAAATGGGGTTGAACATCAACTCGAGACAACTAAGTATGTCTCTTCAGGACTAACATATGGTTCACTTCTATTAACTAATTTGGTAGCATGTAGGCGTCTTTAGCAGGGAGAGGAGAAAACGTATGAGAGAGAAATGGGGTTTAACGTCCACTCGACACAAACTAGGTCATTTCGGGACTAACATATGGTTTAATTTTACATCAATAAATCACTTGCGCATAAGGGTCTTTAGCAGTGGGAGGAAACCCACGATGTTGAGAAAGTGCCCCTATCTCCATGCCACATACGCTCACACGAGGGATCGAAACCACAGCCGCAAGCCAGAGGTGACCGGCCAGCTAGAGGTCGAAGCACGGCACTCTAGACCACTAGGCCATCCCAACTCCCAGAAAACGTATGAGTTTGGATAGAAAATACTTTTTCCATTATCACTTGCATGTTTGGAATTGAGACCGTGTCACCTGACTCAATGACAGACTGTATGATCTGAAGCGCACATGTTAAACTACCCGAGCTCGTAGCCAGCTCTTAAAATCTGGAGGGGCTAAGCCCCGCCCATAGCTCCCCCGTAGCTACAGGCCCGTAAACCACCCGAGCTTGTAACTACTGTATCTAACACGACAAACCATCTTTCAAACAGGGATCAAAAAAACACAATTAAAATATTTGAAGAATTCAAGTCTATCATTAGCCAATAATTAAACTTTGTATGATGGTCATCTGTTAACTTACAGGATTTCTGACTTTTGGATTACTTCCCCTTGTAACATTAGATTGGCAGCTTGCGATACGATTGGATCAAAAGCTAAACTAGCTACAGCAACCACATTGTCTCCCCTGGAAAAAACATAAATCATACTATAAACCAAGAATCGACCATATGGCCCATGGAATCATGAACAGCATAATGGAGAGAGAGAAAGAGAGAGAGAGAGAGAGAGAGAGAGAGAGAGAGAGATGGGGTTTAACCTCCCCTCAACACAAACTAGGTCATTTTGGGACTATCATATGGTTTAATTTTATTTCAATAATTCGCTTGCGCGTAGGGTCTTTAGCAGTGGGAGGAAACTGGAGGACCCAGAGAAAACCAACGAGGTTGGACAGGCGAATTTACTCCTTGCCACTCAATGACAGGCTTTATGATATACATGTAGCACGCACATGCTAACCATTCGGCCATCCAACCCTTTCACGTCATCATGGAGTAACAACATCTGGGTAATTGTCTGAAGAACAAGTCGCTATATTTCATGTTGATTATGTTTGATCTAATAACAGAGCATAAGTCTTTTTTGGAAGAGCATTGCCCCATGAGGAGTAAGAGTTTAACATCCACTCCGCAAAACTAGGTTATTTTGGGACTAACATATGGTACATTTTCATTTCGATCACTAGCTTGCCTTTAGAGGTGTTTAGCAGTGGGAGGAAACCCACGAGTTTGAAATAATTATTTGGTATAAAACTTAAATGAGATATATTACACATACTTGGTATAAAATGCAGCAAATTTGGGAACATCTAAATCACCATGAACAATGACATCATCGTAACCTGGTCCATAACCTACAATATAATCATTAGAAATCATCATATTTGATTTAAAGGTTCAATACCACTCTTGTTGTAACTGAACAATATGTCCCAATATTTATTCTGGTCAACAAACTGTATTATTTTACAATATTCCAATTAACTGATGATACAAATTTCATCTTAACACACCTAATTTAAAAAATTGGAAAAATTCAACTAAATGATTTGAAAAGCCTAACGTAAACCTTTTCAAATGTAACTTGGATTTTAAAATATTTTCGAACCCTCTGGACAAGTAAAATAGGATGTAATGGATAATTTACACAACGGGTAGGTCACTTAAACATCTAGTACTTAGAATAAGGCTATTATTTATTTTCTGGAGCTGCCAAGCCAGCAAGAGTGTTATTGTCCTTTTAACGTAACAAGATTTCTCCATCTACTACTGGAGGGTCACGGTGGCTAAGTGGATAAGGCACTGGTTCGCTAGACTGGAGGTCGGGTGTTCTATCCCTGCATTGACCGAGAAAGTTCATCTCGATTTTCCGGCGTGATTTCCCCTTGTCAGTGATGCAGAAGGAGGGCCTGACAAGGACAGCTGTCTAGTTGTTTGGATGGTATGAAAAAACCAGATCCCTGGGTAGTTGGAATTCAATATAAGAGTAGGCCGTAGCGCCGCTGCCTGGGCAAAATTTCCCTCACAGCACACCAGGTTAGTTGCAAAAGAGTAGGACGTTAAACCCCATTTCATTTCATTACATTTCATTTCATTTCCATCTACTACTAAAAAATGAAATAAAGTTTAATGTCCTACTGTTCTAATCTGCACCAATGATCCAATGAAGCTAGGTATAAAAAGACTGGACAGCAGCATCACAGCCCCTTTGTCTACGATATCACCCTTGGAAGATATTTCGATTTCCATATGTCAAGGCCGGTATGCCTCTAGATTTCAAGGGAACCTTCAAATCCCAGTTTAAAACATATATGTTGCGGAATCCCTGGAGTAAAATGATTGTTTCTAAATATATATCAAACTAACCTGTGTATCTAACGCTTTTACCGTACATCACCGTCCAAAAATACGGCACGCTTTTAATTTCACGACTAATACCATTCATGTTATAACCAGCTATTTTACCTACAAAATAAATATTCATAAAACAAAATTCGTAGTGGTCAATATTGGTATATTCTCAATGCTATTCAAACATTCTAGAGGTCAAATCTTACTGTAATTTAACTACTGGTATATTCAAAATGCCATTCAAGCATTGTAGAGGCCAAAATTAACTGTAATTTTACTATTGGTATATTTGTTATGATGCTCAAACATTGATTGATAGAAAGTAATGATCGTTTGATATTGTGATGTTAAAACATGGATTACGAGAATAAATGAAATAAAATGGGGTTTAACATTCTACTGTTCTGCTAACCTGGGCTAATGAAGACAGTAATGTTTGTTTGATATTGTAATGTTAAAATAGGGATTACGAGAATATAGATATATTCCAGTGTGGTTAATACTTGACCACTGTGACTTGTGATCAAATTTTGAGTTTACTATGCATACATAAACATATTCGATTTCAACAATTCACTTGCAAGTAGGGGTCTTCAAAAGTGGTAGGAAACCGGAGGACCCAGAGAAAACCTACGCCCCCCCCCTACTCCTTGTCACATATGTGAAGGGAATCAAAACCATGCCAGTTGACTCAATGACAGACCTTATGATACAGCGAGCATGTGCTAACCATTTGGCCAATCAACCCCTCAAACATGTATTAAATCAAGTGAATAGCTGCTATTTGAATATACAATTCAATTGAAAACCTCAATTTTCATGTATTTCCCGAAATCTAGAAAGTATAATAATATCGTCAATTATAAAGCACGCTCACGCTGAAGAAATCAGTTTCTAAGGTGCTGTTGGTTTTTATATTCAGTGATTATTTACAGATCAGGGTTTTGAAATAAGAATGTCTTATGTTGAGATTTAAAATGGCCCACAGACGGTAACTTATGACATTAATAATATCTGTAATAAAGGTCATGTTTTTATGAACCATTATTATTCTGTCAACAATTATACCTCTTCTAAAACATAATGGTAAATATTTTATTAGACACAAACAATTGATTTACCATGTTGATGAGCCATCTGCCAATGTTGAATATTGACCTTTGAACCCGGAACAGTAAAAAGAGGGAATTCTACGATATCACCTCCAGCATAGACATCGGGTATATTGGTCTGTAACCTCTAAAATATAAAATAATCATTGCTCTGTAACCTCTAAAATATAAAATAATCATTAACATCAGGTATATTGGTCTGTAGCCTCTCAATTATTATCATTGGTCTGTAGCCTCTAAAATATAAAATAATCATTAACATCTGGTATGTCGGTCTGTAGCCTCTCAATTATTATCCTTGGTCTGTAACCTCTAAAATATAAAATAATCATAGACATCAGGTATATTGGTCTGTGACTTTTAAAATATAAAACAAAGGATCCTCCATCCTACATATTAAATTACATGTAGTTAGTACCAGGGGTTTGATCCATTTTGAAAGGAGAGACAAAGAATAATAAGATTTAATGTCCAAAAACCACAAACCATGTCATTTTAGAACTAATAAATGGTTCAATTATATCGTAACAATTCACTTTCGCATAGGGGTCTTTAACTGTGGGAGAAAACCGAAGAACCAAGAGAAAACCCACCAGGTTGAACAGGCGACCCTATTCTGAAAGTTCACAATCTAACCCATTCTGCCACCATGAATTAAACAAACATTTGTGATAACTTACAGTCTAAAAGCAGATCTACCAGTATAAAAAAATAAGAAAGCAACTCCAAACCATCTATTAGAGAGAGAGACACAAACTAAGTCATTTCAGAACTTGCGCGTAGCGTTCTTTGACAGTGGGAGAAACCAGAGAAAACCCATGAGATTGAACAGACGCCCATACTCCTTGTCATGTACAACGGAGGAATTGAAACCATGCAGGTTGATTCAATGACAGATCTTATTATACAGTGTGCACGTGTTAACGATTCAGCTTTGCTACCCCACCATCTATTAAACTTACTTCGTTGACAGAAACAAATCCTCTCTTCGTTAATTCTATATCAGACTTCTTCAAGAAATCTGTTGCTGGTACCACACCTAATCATGGAAATAAAACATTTAGAAATAAATATGGGGACTATGAAATTTTTTATATTGTCCGTATCAGATAGACAATGGTATAGTTTCTACTATTTTTTTTTACATCCCAAAATGTTTTTTTTATTTATCATTGTTACAAGTTTTCGTTTATATATAAGTTGTTTAAGTTTGTGTATACAGTGTAAATGACCAATTCATACAATATAGGGAAAAAAATTATTCTTTCATAACATTGACAGAGTTTTTAGCAGTGGAAGGACACCAGCTCTTAACATTGACATGGGTTTTTAGCCTTCGGAGGATACCCCCCCTCCACCCCCACACACAAACTATTTGTTATTTGGTTAGGCAGATCTCTAAATTCTATCATGTACAAGATACAGCTCCAGTAGAATATCAGAAATACGTTGAACTCACCAACGCCCAGAATACAGATATCGGCAGATAGAACGGTTCCGTCTGAGAGAACGACCTCTGTTAATATGTCATCTTCTTTACCACGTAATGCTTTTACACCTTTCTCAAAATAAAACTTGACACCTTTTTCTTCGTGCATCTATTGAAAAAAGTATTATATAAATACAGTTATTAATTTACGATTTAAAAATAGGCCTACATATGAACTGATTTTTCAGGGCTCCAAAACTGGAAATATTAGGTTTTAAAATCTTACAAAAATACATGTATGTTGTGACGTGACATAGTGAAAAAATTACAAATCGTGGCAAATCATAGCAACTTTAAAAGAAATTCAACAAAAAATTGAAGTAAAGTCTAAAAGAGATAAATACCTCGGCTCATGTTAATACAAGTTAATGCAATATCATGTTAGAAAATACCAAATCTGGACAAAAACACACAAAGGGTCAAGACAAGTGTAAGGCCCATTTTCAATTTTTCGGTACATGGAAATGGTCCCATTACATTTGCATTAAACAGACTTTTCCGTTCGTGCACAGAAAAACCGCAAAATGCATACATGGAAAACAGGACTAATACGTCATGATTAATACGTGTGGGTTTCGATATGGATGGGATGAAATAGGCCTGTAGCATTGAAATGACCATTAGACCAACTTTTTCACGTTCATGGAAAATAGGCCTAATACACCATGGCTCAGGATTAAAACAGTATGAGAGGGTGGAGATACATGGGAAGGTTGAAATAGGCCTATAGCATAAACTGAACTGGTGTAAGTACGAACGGATAATTGTCATTTTTAATTTTAAAGACCTTCTATTTAATAAGTCTTAGCTACAGGTTCAGAAATTTCAGAATGTTAATTTTGATCTGTTAATTTGATACGGTTCCGTAGTCTGAACATTGAGAAAGTTATAAATTAACCCCACTGAGCATCATTTTAAAGATTTTAATCCTGTGTAAACTGTAATCTTGTGAAAGATGAATCTTTAAACGGAACATATCAGTTCAAAAATGGTTCAATTCCAGGGAGTATTTACAAGACATTTTACAGGATTAAATTAAACTGAATTAAAGTCTGGAGATTATCCCACTGTTTAGAATTTAGTTCTGTACTCTTAATTAAATGATTACACTTTAGCATGATATATATTGCTCAAAACTACACAATAAGGATCAGGAAAATTAAACAAAAGCATTTGGATTAGTTTTTTTCTTTGAGTGGCAGAGTATTTATTTATTTATAACTGTAAATTAATATCACAAAGTGCAGTATGTATAAATACTGACACTCTGACATTTTGTTAAAGATAACTAGCAAATTTTTCTACCTTTTGAAAAACTCTGCCTAATTTTTCACCAAAAACCCGTTGTAACGGCGCCGAACCTGTGCCTATGACTGTCACTGATTTACATTTATCGTGAAGGAATGCTGTAACTTCCAGACCTAGGTTTTAGCCACGGATAAAACAAAAACATTAAAAGCCATACAATTAGCAGCAACATATATATAGATATTGGTATACATACATACATAGAAAGAGCAGTTGTCCTGTTTTTGCAGGAGTTTCTGTATATATTGTTTTATTTCTCTATTAGCAAATTCTTCAAATTCATTGAGAAATGTCAAAAATTTAGTTTAAAATGTTCCGTCCAGATTAGGTTTACGATAGGTTACTTTCCCAAGCAGTGTTGAGTTATTAATCAGTCTGCTTAATTACTTAACACCACTCTGGCTGGAAACTAAACATAAAGTACAAAAACTCCTGGCCCCAAGTTCACAAAACATTTTCAGACTTGTGTTAAGAATTTATTCAACTTTCAATCACTGTTTGTAAGGAATATCTTTGATCCAGAAATACAAAACTTTGCACATATATGTAGTTTCTTATTCATGTATTTTATACATTAAAACAAGAAAAGTTTTATAAAGTGCTATATTTTAGTTAAACTATATAAGGCTAAAAATTTTGAGTAAATTCTTAACTCAAGTCTGATAATACTTTGTTAACGCGGATCCTGGTAAAAACATGATGCCCAAACTATATTATTGATATATGTGGTGGTAATGTGGGGAGCAATCAGGGATATTAAATATATGTCCCTACAGATATCATTATAAACTCTGTATGTCAAAACAAAGTAATAAATTTTGTTGCTTCCAAACAAATATTCCTTTCATATTAAAACCTCTATATATTTTGATCAATTGATTATTGGAGATATTCAGCTCAGGGGAGATAACAAATTGACAATACATAGTCCAGATTATTTATCAGTAGAAATAAAAACATATCAGTTCATTTTTACATAATTGGTTTTCTACATGAAACCTACATGAAACCTAAATATCAAATGTTTTGCTTTAGAAAGAAATCTAGATCTATATACGTGTAATCAGATTGATAGCTTATGAAAATAACTGTTGATAATTCTAATAAATATGTAAAAAAAAAAGCAGTGCAAAAGTTAAAAATAAATAAATGAAGCAACTACATATAAAAGCATACATTGGAGAGACGTTATTTGTTAAAGAACATGACAGAACATTTTTACACAGTGGATTTATTGCGTTTGTTGTTATAATCTGCTGCATAAGCAATATTAGATATAATATGCACGCAGCAAGCCAAGCAAAGTCATGAAAATAAAGTTATTCTGACCGTTTGGAAGGCTCGACCAACGGTTTCACCAAGAGTTAGTTCAAATGGAACTTTAATCATATCAACTACGGATAAACTGTGAACTTTCCCAGCTAAAAATGCGGCTACTTCCATACCTAATATAGTATATACATGTTGTTTACTGTAAGAGGCTACCTAACATAATAAACATGGATGTAAATCATGCCGATCGCGACTGTCTCGACACCTGACATAATTATTACAAGATATAAAATGTTCAGATCGTGGCTGTATCGATACCTAACATAATAATTACAGCATTAATTGTTTAGTTCTCCTCTCTGAACGTGGTATAAATAAGGCATTTTTTGCAGTGGCGTACTACTCTTATAAACAATAGAATTAGAAGTAATCATGGTCAACTAAGCAAAAATAAAAGCTCTAATTAATAAAAACAAAATGTTCTTGTGAAACTACGAAACAGGAAATATAAAAACTAAACTTCCTCTTCTTTAAAAAATGAGAAGAAACTTGATGATAAATAAAATGTACATGAATTTAGAAGCTTCTTTAAAGATGCACTGTAATTATGTAAGACTTAAATCAGTCTTTCGTTTTTTCCATCTTCAAATGTTATATAAATTATTAATTAGGCATTTTAACTTGCGAAGACCATAATCAACTAACGAGTCCATCAGATGGCCTGGATATTGAATGGAGTATAACATCATGACCATTTAATAATCAAATATTAATTTGGATAACTGAGACTTTGTTTTATATCATTGCAATGGTTGTTGACAATCAAGACTATATTGTCAAAACTTCAAACACTACTAACTTCACCCAGAATAAACTTCAAACACTGCTAACTTCACCCAGAATAAAGTAATCGGATATAAAATTTCAATATATTCATTTTTTTATTATTACCCGGAATAAAGCAAATCAAAAAGAAGATGTCAAAATATTCATTTTCCATTACATATTTTGAACGATTTTACTCAAAACGACCAGCTCTTTATCGAAGTCTTACATAATGCATCTTTAATTTTAAAGCCACGCAATATTTAGACTATTTTGATTTAGTTAATATTAGTTGCATCTACGAATTCAAGCCAAAATAGAAGCTAAAAAAAAGTCCAACAAAGAAATACTAAAGCATCTGATAAGAATTTCAAGAATTGGTTACAAAAACTGTTACTAGTTGTTAGTGTTGCTAGGCAATGATACTGTTGCTAGGCAATGATACTGTTGCTAGGCAAAGATCCTGTTGCTAGGTGATGATCCTGTTGCTGGGCAATGATCACGTTGCTGGGCAATGATCCTGTTGATAGGCAATGATCCTGCCACTAATTTTTTCAAGGCTCCAAGAATTTAGGTTCAAGAATTTAGGTTCAAGGCCAATAACTGCAGATAAAATTGTTAGGATTCGTCCTTGTGATTAGCCATACATTACAAAAAGGTTTGACAAAATATATCAAACAGGCTGACCTGTAGAGATGGGAGTCACAGATGGGTTGAGGTGCTTACTCATTTACCAAGTGCTCCTGAGTTTGATCTGGGTATTTGTCTAGAAAATACCTTGGGATTCTGCAGAGAGATGGACTGGCAAAGAACACTATATATAAAACTGAGTGTCAATGAACACTGACAGTTAGCCATATTCCTGAAGCAATGGCCCGAGAAATCCCTCTCTGACCATTGCTGGAATAGCGTCTGTTTCTTGAACTTATGCGGGAGTGTGTCTATTCTTTCCGTTCAATGAAAGCTATCACTTAAGTACAGCAACATGACAGTCCTTCGTTTCATCTGGGTCTTTCCTAAAACTTTGGACAGTGATTTAAGGTATTAAAACGGTGAAATTATGTTCGTTTCCAAACAGTATTGTTTACATTTCATTCGACTTGATAGCCTCGTTTGTCACGCAATTAGTTTTACTGCAGTATGCACGGGTTAATTAGGCATAATAAAATCGTGAGTCATGACGTATACGTTATGTAAACATATTTGGTCCAGTATTGGCAGCTCGTGATTGGTTGGTAGACGGACTACTGATCAATCAAAATTTAACACAACAATATCCACTCCATAATAGCAGTGTGTAGTTGGATTACCTCTAATCAGACGCAACACTGCGCGGAGTATGACAGTTAGCATGCGATCACGAACAGGCAGACATGCCTCTATCTGAGTAAAATTGGCGTCATATCCTATTACATGGTGTTGCCAATCGTCAGTAGCCAAGTTGGTGCAGAAAAGCAGACTGTTAAACCCCATTTCTATTTATTTCTGAGCATATACATGTTTTCGATGTAAGGGGCAATCAATTTTGATAGGATTTCTCTTTAGGACTATAGTTAAACAATTCCAGAAACTATGGAAAACAATACCAATCTCACAAACTTTGACTGGAGTTAGAAACCGCCAGACAATAATATCAACAAGGATTTTTCAACTGAAACTTATAAATATTGAGAGCTATGTCTTACCTATAAAAGATGAACCAACTACCACAACATCTTTGCCTTTTGCTTGTTCTGCTATAAAATTAGCATCAGCCGGGGTTCGTAAACTACAAACATTCTTCAGACCAGATCCAGGAATAGGTAAAACTCTGGGCCTAAAAGAATATATAGAGAAAGAGACATGGGGTTTAACCTCTGTTTATAGGTTAATTCGAGACTAACACATGGTTCAATTTTATTTCAATAACTTGTTTGTGCAGAGGAGGAAACCGAACAACTCGGAGAAAACCCATGAGGTTGCAAGCCACAATACTTGGGAATTGAAACCATGCCAATTGACAAACCCTATGATCTAAAGTGCATGCATTCAACCATTCGGCCACACAAACGTACAAAACGAAACAGGATCTGGGTATTAATCTGATTGGATATATTCTATAACTTACTATCCTCCAGTGGCTATAAATAACGATAGATTCTATAACTTACTTTCCTCCTGTGGCTATAAATAACGATATATAACTTAATTTCCTCCAATGGCTATAAATAACGATATATATCTTCCTCCTGTGGCTATAAATAACGATTCTTTAACTTACTTTCCTCCCGTGGCTATAAATAACGAATCGTAGGATATTTTCTTCCCATCATACATTCTGACTAACTTAGCTTTAGTATCCACAGAAACAACCTTCAACGAAAAATTATAGCATAAACTTTCAACCAGTAACGTACCTATATGAACGGACCTATTTCAATAATCCCTTGCTTTATCCAAAAGACGGGAGATAATGTTTAACACAATAATAAGAAAAATCCAGCTCTCAAAGAGTTATGACTATTTTTCAAATTTTTGCAGAATTTGAGTTACATTATTTTTCTGATTACAACTTGGAAGCTTTATATAAGATTATTCATACTGACCTCATGACCCTGTCGTATTTCAATATCATATTTCTTATAAAATTCAGCATTTCGTAAAGCTAGTGACTCTGGTTTAGCATCCATTGCCTGAAGAAATAAATAATAAAATATTTAACCAATTCAAACCAATTCAATTAGAACATCTGCAGGGATCTGACTTATTATTTACAGAGAGAGAGAGAAATAGGGTTTGACGTCCACTCAACACAAACTAGGTCATTTCGGGACTAACACATGGTTTAATTTTATTTCAATAATTCGCTTGCGCGTAGGGGTCTTTAGCAGTGGGAGGAAACCGGAGTTCCCGGAGGAAACCCACGAGGTTGAGAAGGCGCCCCTATCTCCATGCCACATACGCTCACACCAGGGCTCGAAACCACAGCCGCAAGCCAGAGGTGACCGGCCAGCTAGAGGTCGAAGCGCGGCCATCCCAACCCCCCCTATTCTTTACAGAACACAAAGCGCACAAGATAACTCCTGCACTTAAATAGAGCGAAATGGGGTTTACTGTCTACTCAACACAACCTAATTAAGCCATTTCGGGACTAACACATGGCTCCATTTTATTTCATTAATTTAGCAGTGGGAGGAAACTGGAGGACCCGGAGAAAACCCACGAGGTTAGACGTACAACCTGGGAATCGAAATCACGCTAGTTGACTCCATGACAGACCTTATGGTACAACGTGCAGGTGCTAATCATTTGGCCATCCGAGCCTCAACCTGCATTTAAAGTTTGCTCTGTATGCGTATGAGAGTTGTCCTTGAAAATGTCCGTCTTCAACAAAGCTTTGTACGGTTTTAGCTGATACAAACTTTGCTTAATTTAGGTGTATGTTTGATATAAAGTTTATATTATAAACCTTGCTTAGTTATAGGTCTGTTCTATATAAACCTTGCTCACTTTAGGTTTGTCGTACGGTAAAATTGATACAAACCTTGCTTGATTTAATAATAAATAATTATATGTCCGTTTATAAAGCCCTATATCAACAAAACGTGCTCATGGCGCATAATACACAAGTCTCTAATAATATAATTTAAACAGATAAGTTTTCAAGTCAGATTTGAATTTGTTAAGTGTAGGACTATCATAGGGTAAAATTGGTACAAACCTTGCTTAGTTTGGGTCTATCGTAGGGTAAAACTGATTCTTTAGAGACGATAATGATCCGTCCAGTAAACCCTTCTTGTCGTAACGTTTCTGCACAAACAACAGACGCTGGTCCTACAAACAAAAATATAACATAAATTACAAAACACAATTATCAAGTCAAATTTAAGTTAGTATATCTGTTATTGTGGAAGCCAGAATCCAAATGTGAAGCAGTCATTAATGTGGAATGTCAGATAGACATTTAATTATACATGTATACACAACGTGAAATATTAAAGAAATATCTAAAGATACAGTAGAATCTGTATGAGCAGCCACTCCTATTCAGCGACATGACCTTGGGTGGCTGTTTAATACAGGTTCTTCTGTACATCCTAATCAGTCAAAGAATTTCAATTGCGACCACAGACAATACTAGACGATCAAGGGCTGTTCCAAAATATGTAGTGAGAAAAGAGTACACAGGTCATACGCTAGAATGTGGTGACCGGTTTGTCAGAGGCCTGTTTTCCAAGTCTGACAAACAAACCATGGTGCTACACCGTAGGAATTAAAAACTTGAAACAAAACAAACCTCCGCCAACAAGCACAAAGGTTTTTCTGTTTTCTGGGACACTTCCACACATATTCTTGAGTCTTTTACCCACACCAGATGTTGGAACGTGAATATAGATTTTACCATTCTTAACATTCACCTAATGAAAGAAACAAATCACAAGGAATCAATCACAATATATTTGAAACATATACCAACATGTTCTGTAACACCTGCATGTAACAGTACACTTCCCTGACACATTGCTTAGAGTATGGTGATTCTAAACCAGTGTACTGCAAAATAAAACTCTTCCACAATAGATATTTTATCAGGTATTCCAAGGTCAGCCGCTGGCAAAAAAGGTTGAGAACCACTGGCTTAGAGGAATGTTGTCCTAGGACAGGGGGTGGTGTTCATACCTAATAAATAAAAATCCCCCGCAATAGATATTTTGGAATGAAAATCAGAGCACCTGAATAATAATTTGAATGGCCTAAGGCTTCAAACATATACTTACATCAAACGTCGGTAAACTGTCCAGTCCCGGAAAATCTTCAATATCACCAGTTTGTACGTTAAAACACGCTCCATGCCAGGGACAACGTACTACACCATTACTCATAGATCCTATAAACATAAACAATGTTACTAATCACTAACCCTACAATATACAACACTGTTACTCATTGACCCTACAATATACAAATTGTTAGTCATTGACACTACAATATACAAATTGTTACTCATTGACACTACAATATACAAAACTGTTACTCATTGAACCTACAATATACAAAACTGTTACTTATTGACACTACAATATACAAATTGTTACTCATTGACCCTACAATATACATTGTTACTCATTGATCCTATAATATACATTGTTACTCATTGACCCTATAATATACATTGTTACTCATTGACCCTACAATATACAAAATTGTTACTCATTGCCCCTACAATATACAAAATTGTTACTCATTGATCCTATAATATACAACATTGATACTCATTGACCCTACAATATACATGTACAAAATTGTTACTCATTGATCCTACAATACATTGTTACTCACTGATACTATATACAACACTGTTATGCATTGATCATATTATATTCGACATGCTTACTAATTGATCATAATATATCAAAATATATGTCACAATAATATATCACTTATCACTAATATATTTGGCTTAAGTAGCCATATTCTCGTAATTGACCAAATTTCAAAGAGTATTCTCTAAATTTAAGCAAAATTCCAAAAGTATTTATTCAATATTGATGTTCTGAAGCATATTCTCTCAATTCAATTAAATTTCAAAAAGTAATCTCTCAAGTTAACTGACCAATGAAAAGTATTCTCTCAACTTTCTGAACCATTCAATGACGTGGTTTCGATCCCTCGCTTGTAAAATGGCAAGGAGTATCATAAGGTCTGTCATTGAATCAACTGGCATGGTTTCGATTCCCTGGATGTACCTGACAAGGAGTAGGGTCGCCTGTTAAACCTCATGGGTTTTCTACGAGTTCCCTGGCTTCCTACCAATGCTAAAGACCCCTACACACAAGCGAATTATTGAAATATAATCAAACCCTATGTTGGTCCTGAAATGACCTTGTTTGTGTCACGTGGATCTCTCTCTCTCTCTCCCCTCTCTCACTCAAGGGAAGATAATCCTACTCACCGTTAACTAATGGAGCACCATAATGTGTACATTTACCACCGACAGCGAAATATTCCCGTCCTCTCTGTACCAGTAATATTTTACCATCTTCTACTTCTACATCTTTCATTCTGCAAAAATATCAAACATCAGACGGTACTAATGATAATTACTCGTCGCATCACGGTCAGGGCTGGTTGCAGAAAATATGGGGTCCAATTTGAGAGGCCAAAGTTTCATGATATGAATAACTTTAACTAGGCCTATATTTATTCATATTTAAGGCCAACTATGCTCTACTTCACAATTAGTAATTGATTAATACATGTTTACAATTAGAAAATTAATGGGATTGCCAGTTGGCAAATGTTAGACCAGGAATATGCCCAATCTGACATCAAGATACAGATACATGTATATTATATGGCAGGAGATACAGTCGCATCACGGACTAGCCCTACTTCCTCTGGAATCTGAACAAACAAAAGGAAATTATACATTAATCACTGGGCCACCCTAGCTGGGAAAGCACCTGAAGAACTGTCTCCATAAACACTGCGATTGACGCCAAGACCCCCTAGTTACCGAGAGAGGACATAATAATGTATGAAAAGATTATGAATATATCTACCCTCCATCTTGGATATCATCCACACTACATGCCTCTATTTCTGTCATGGTTACTGGTTGATTCTGACTTAAATCCTCTCTATTATCAAGTCTGTTAGAATTCAATAGTGCATTACCTGCAAATATAGAAATGAAATGAAATGAAACCGGGTTTAAAGTCCTACTGTTATGCTCCTAACCTGGGCTAATGAAGACGGGCATACGCCATACAATGTGCTATGAGGGAATTTTTGCCCAGGCGGCAGCACTACGGCCTACTCTTACATCAAATACCAACTGCCAAGGGATCTTTTACACAGGACCTTGGTTTTTTGTCCCATTCGAACGACTAGATACAGCTTCCTTGTCATGCCCTCCGTCCTGTATCACTGACAAGAGGAAACCACGCCGGAAAATCTGGATGAACTCTCTAGGCAAATGCAGGGATCGAACCTGCAAATATAGAAACATTGTAAAGTTCAAACGTTTACATACGGAGGCCCACGTTTTTCTACTTACATCTAGGCCCATTCAATGACAGACCTTACTATACAACAAGCACCTGTTAATCATTGAGTTACTCCACCCAGCTTGTGATACATTTCAATAGTTTTAATTTTGTTGATGTTATACTTTAATATAGCTGCATTTTATAAATTGTCTGTTACATACTTTGCATTCATAACAAAAATTATAGCTCAACCT
This sequence comes from Patella depressa, assembly GCA_948474765.1. Classification (NCBI taxonomy): domain Eukaryota; kingdom Metazoa; phylum Mollusca; class Gastropoda; family Patellidae; genus Patella; species Patella depressa. The sequence goes on from OX419720.1 coordinate 3,263,627, forward strand.
TACTGACATCGATTCATATCGATATTGTTTCATTGGAAATAAAGAGAGAGATGGGATTTAACATCCAATTGACACAAACTAGGTCATTTCAGGACTAACATATGGTTTAATTTTATCTTAATAATTCGTATGCGCATAGGGGTCTTTAGCAGTGGGAGGAATCTGAAGGACCCGGAGAAAACTCACAAGGTTGGACAGGCAACCCTACTCCTTGTCACGTACATGTGGAGGATCAAAACCATGCCACTTGAACCACTGTTTTCTATAAATTGTTCGTTATTTTACATATGTAATTACATAACAAAAATTATAGCCAAACGTAACTGACATTGATTCATATAATTCAGATCATTTCAATGGCATTTAGTAATTGAAGTCACTGTGAATAAGATACTTGAAATCATGGTTCGCTCCTGGTGTTGCCCGAGAAAGTTCATTAGAATTTTCCAGCGCGGTTTCCCCTTGTCAGTGGTGCAGGACAGAGGGCCTAACAAGGTCAGCTGTCGCGACTTTATGGTATGGAAAACGGAGGTCTAGATGTAAACGATCCCTTGGAAATTGGAATTCGATATAAGAGTAGGCCGTAATGCTGAGAGAGAGAGAGAGAGAGAAATGGGGGTTAACGTCCACTCAACACAAACTAGGTCATCTCGGGACTAACATATGGTTTAATTTTATTTCAATAATTCACTTGCGCGTAGGGGTCTTTAGCAGTGGGAGGAAACCGGAGTGCTCGGAGGAAACCCACGAGGTTGAGACGGCGCCCCTATCTCCATGCCACATACGCTCACACCAGGGCTCGAAACCACAGCCGCAAGCCAGAGGTGACCGGCCAGCTAGAGGTCGAAGCGCGGCACTCTAGACCACTAGGCCATCCCCCCCACTGTAATGCTACCCAGGCAAAATTTCACTCACACCACAATGCATGGCATATACCCGTCTTCATTAACCCGATTCGGAGCGGTCATTTTATTTCAGTAATTGACCTGGAAGGTGACATTTCTATGAATATAATTACTGCTTATTACTTAGGTTCTTCTAGTCATTAATGGACATGTAGCCAACATATCGTTATTGATGCCGAATTCACGTTTTATACCTTTTTTTATAGTAAAATAAATTGTAGCTCTAAATATTTAGCTTATGCTATATTGTAAGTAAAATATTTAATTATACACATGATCATATTTATAAAAACACTATTTGGATAACTTTAATTAGTATCGGGAAGGGTTGGAATAATGTTAGTTGAAAGGCAGTAATTTAGAAATAAATTTCTTTCCTGAATGTTAGTTGATATTAGTAGAGAATAAAACCCCAAATATATCAAAAATAAGGGCTCAAGAGTCAATATATATATATTAATCGACAGGGAGGACTCAATAGATATCAAGAGAGACTAGGAGAGAGAGAGAGATGGGATTTGACGGCCACTCAACACAAACTAGGTCATTTCGAGACTAACATTGTGGAAAAGCCACAAGGCTGGACACGCGCTAGACCCTACTTCTTGTCGTGTTCAGGCAGACCTTGTAATTCTCCTAGACCACCCACGGAAGATGATCATAGCCTGACCTGGATGATAAAAGTAGACATGTCTTAAGATTATGAATAAATTAAATCTGTAACTCACACGTACTTTTTATAATCCTTATTTAATACAAAACACAACTTTCTTAAAGGGGTATAATGTAAGATTACGTAAAGAACCGAATCTGTATAATTGTAAAAAATTGATAATGAAAAGAAAATATGTTGAAAATTTCCGTCAAATTGCTTCACTCTGAAGTTTGAACGAATAGATATTAGCGATTCAGTTTTAGGCTAGCCTTAATGGTCATTACTATATTGCTGTTACAGTAATAAACAAAGTCTTGATTATCCATTTATACGGTTATTTCATCCACCACAAAACACATTCAAATCAAATATAGCAGGCATCCCATGGCATCAAGAGTTGTTTATGACCTGGATACGTTAATTATTGTCTAACTAACAATTTAGATAACATTTCAGTCTTAAAGAAAGACGTGTAATAGGCAGACTTAGCTCTTGCATAATGCATGTTAAATATTATGTCATGCTATACAAAACATTTGATATTATTTTGAACCTTGACATTTGAACAAGCTAGTGAAATCTGAGTAGAACTTGAGAAGACAAACAATATGATCTATTTTAACGTAAAGTAAGAATATTTATCCTGAATTAATCTGTTATATTTATATTATCTTATTACATACTTATCATCGTATATCATCTGAATACATTCAGTCCACTATAACACATACCAATAACAAACCCTTCTTTTCCTGTTAATTATAAATAATTATGGATGGATGGATGGATGGATGGATGGATGAAGGGATGGATGAATGAAGGGATGGATGGATGGATGGATGAAGGGATGGATGGATGGATGAAGGGATGAATGAAGGGATGGATGAATGAAGGGATGGATGGATGAATAATGGGATGAATGAATGAAGGGATGGATGGATGAATGAATGAATGAATGAATGAATGAATGAATGAATGAATGAATGAATGAATGATATCACAAAGAGATGAAAACTATTTAAACCCTAGATGATATAAAAAAGAAAGGAGACAAAGTAATACCAACTAAAACCTATGTACAAAATATAAAATATGGCTGCCACTGATGAAAAATCGTAGCTTGCATAATCAAATCACTAATTAATGACCCCTTTGGGGTATAAAATAATTATCAATACATGTATGTACATATACATGATAAACATAATTTACACTGAGTGATCAGTGATTAACAAATTGTACTAATTACAGTTTACGAAAGGTGCGAAATAATCCAAACTATTTTGTAATTCAAACCAATGTTAAACCCTACAAATAACAATGTAATCTACTCGAACAACAATACTGTAATCTATTCGAACAACAACAATGTAATCTACTCGAACAACAAATATGTAATCTATTTGAACAACAAAAATGTAATCTATTCGGCAAATAAAACCGTAAAAAGAAGAAAAAGACATAATATAAAATAAAATAAAGAGTTGAATTCATATTTATTTGTGTAAGAGAAAAATGGCGAAGATACACACCTCTATATTTATAACAAAAAGTAATCAATTTCTCACTGAAGTGAACGTCTATTTCTAAACAATAAACTTAGGGAATCTGAATTCATTGATGTTAATACCTACAGAGAGAGACACACATGTATATAACGTCCCTTTAACTAGGTTTTTTTCTGGGACTAACATATGGTTTAATCTTATTTCAATAATTCGCTTGCCAGTAATGTGTCTTAATCAATGGGAGGAAACTTGAGGACCAACAAAAACACCAAAAAACCTACAAGGTTGAACGCGCTATTTACAACCCAGGAATCGAAACCACACGACTTGCTTCAATGACTGACCTTATGATCGAAAGCGCATGTGCTAAAACAATCAGTCACCAACTTCCACTAAATACTATGGTGATAGGGAAAATATGTAAATATCTACTTTGACAACTTCTATATCTACTTCTACCGATTTTTTTTATAACAAATTGAATTAATCGCTGTTTAAAACTACCAGATGAAAAATCTAACTTGACAACTTCTATATTTATTTCTAAACAGATTTTAATCATAAAAACAGATATATTTTGTTAAATACAGAAAGATTTTGTTTAATAAACAGAAAGAGATTTATATATAAATATATACGAGTGGTGAACATCTATATTTTACTACATGGAACAAACCTGACAATTGAGAGTTTAATGATTTAACATATGTTCTATACATCTTAATATCAACACATCAACTTCTCTGAAATAATTTAAAACAATTCAAAAATAAATAATAACAGAAGAAAATAAAATGGTGTTTAACGTCCTACTGTTCTGCTCCGAACCGGGCTAATGAAGACGGGCATACACCATACAGTGTGCTAGAAGGGAAATTTGCCCTGACACCGACACTACGCCGATTGTTATATCGAATTCCAACTGTCAAGGAATCATTCATGTGCATGGCAAGGAGGGTTGGGATGGCCTAGTGGTCTAGAGTGCCGCGCTTCGACCTCTAGCTGGCCGGTCACCTCTGGTTTGCGGCTGTGGTTTCGAGCCCTGGTGTGAGCGTATGTGGCATGGAGATAGGGGCGCCTTCTCAACCTCGTGGGTTTCCTCCGGGCACTCCGGTTTCCTCCCACTGCTAAAGACCCCTACGCGCAAGCGAATTATTGAAATAAAAATTTAAAAACCATGTTAGTCCCGAAATGACCTAGTTTGTGTTGAGTGGACGTTAAACCCCATTTCTCTCTCTCTCTGTGCATGGCAACGTGTACACAGGAAGTCGGTTTTTCTTCCCATCCAACCAACTAGATACTGTCCTTGCCAGAAAAATCTTGAGAAACCTGTTCGGTCAGTTCACAACAGCAAAACCCAAAAGTCCTGATTAGCAGCTAGCATCTAACTCACCAAGCCACCCATTAAATCAACCAGACAGGAAGGACAAGGTTAAAACCTGGAACATGTAGATTCACATTGCGATTTATTTACACAACTTCAATATTTACTCTACAGATTGTATATGATCAACTTGCTATATATATAAAATCTTATCTATTTATTTATTTATACATCAAAATCATAGTGACGGATATCTGTTTAAGATGCAATATGGTGGTTCAATAAAGACACAAGCTCAGATTTCCCTGTTACTGGGGAGCCATGGTCGCTCAGTAAAACACTGGCTCAGTAACCAGGAAATAAAATGAAATGGGGTTTAATGTCCTACTGTTCTACTTCTGGGCTTATTAAGACAGGCCTATGTCATACAATCAGCTACATGTATGAGTGAAATTTTGCATGGCCTACTTTCATATCATTCCAAGTGTCAAGGGATCTTTTATGTGCATGCCAATTTGTACACAGGACCTTGGTTTTTCATCCTATCTGTACGACTATACATTATCCCTTGCCAGACAGAGAGAGAAAAATGGTGTTTGACGTCCACTCAACACAAACTAGGTCATTTCGGGACTAATATATGGTTTATTTTATTTCAATAATTCGCTTGCACGTAGGGGTCTTTAGCAGTGGGAGGAACCCGGAGTGCCCGGATGAAACCCACAAGGTTGAGAAGGCGTCCCTATCTCCATGCCACATACCCTCACACCAGGGCTCGAAACCACAGTCCCATTGCTAGACAGAGATCAAAAACAGGACCTTATGCATTGAGCCAAAGTGGCTCCCCAATAACAGGGAGATTTGAGGTTCAATTCCAACTTTGGCTGCAACAGTTTCATCGAGGTTCCCCTTGTCTCAGTAGTACAGAATAGATGGCCTGGCAAGGGACAATCTATACATTGTAGTCCTCCGGATGGGACAAAAAAGCATGTAAAACAACTTTTGACAATTCGATGCAGTTGCAAAACGTTCCTCATAGCACACTGTATGGGACACTGCTTGGAACATGCCAGTCTTCATTAGCTTAGTCAGAGCATACAAGTTAAACCCTATCTATTTTTTAGGAAGGAACCAGTACTTGTGTTGTTTTTTTTTACTTCTATCTGCAGTGAAAGTCATTATTTGGGATCTAGCTGTCTATTTTAGTAATTTTATCTATAATAAATGAATCATGATGTTGATTTTATCAACACCATTCTACGATTTATTTCTCATAAATAGTAAATACATGTCACCCTTTATAATATCTATCCTAACATTTTACAGTTGCCCCGACAGCAATCACAAACTTTGTTCAACCTACATATATTTTGCAACGAATAAGAACAGGCCAGTATCGCTGATACAACCAAAATCATACACATACCAAAATCGCCGATACAACAAAAAAATATATGATAATCATACAACTAAACAAGTCTTAATTAATAATCAATCATTTTAGTCTATATTTGGTTGGTAAGCTGAAAAAAAGCTCATCTTAATCGGTTAAGTAAAACAGCGCTTCCTGTTTGGACAAGGTGAAACATATTCTCAAATGGCAAGGACACATGTTTGATTTAGCAAATTTATTCTTAGTAGCATACACAATTACACACTGACTTTTGACCATGTATAAATGATATCATATAATATGGAGATTTTTCAACTGTAAGTTGCTTGATGAAAAAAATGTCTTGGTTAAAGCTCAAATGGACATCTTAAAATACATTCAATAGCCTCACATGAAGCAGATCTACCGTAACAAAATATTAGGAGACCAAAAGACACAAAATATTAGCAGACCAAAAGACATAAAATAATTTTTACAAGTAGGCAAACATCAATAACAAGTTGGCAGTTCTCACTACAATAGTTAAAAACGGCAATTTTCTGAAAATTTCAGTCAAATTGATCCACTATTAGCTTAGAAGTAAGCGAATGAAATTTCTGCTTAGCCTCGGTCATCATTACTAAATTCGGTAAGACAAAACCAGTAGTCTCGGTTATCCATTTTTATTGGTAAATCACGAAGGAAAATATTTCATTGAATCAAACTACAATCCAACAAAAATCTCATGCTAGCCTCGACATCGAGAGTTGATTATGGTCTGAATAGTTTAATTAATGTCTAATTAATAGTGTTAATAACATTTCAGGCCTAAAGAAAGATATACAATAGGCCGATTTTGCTCTTGCATAATGCATGTTTAATATAAACGTGTAGTTATTGACATCATCTAGTGCAGTTATTTTCAGTCAAGTTTAGTGCAATTGTTTTCAGTAAAATTGCAGTAGAATTTACAGACTTTAAAAGGTTTTTCACCTTCATACGATTCTGATTATTATAACCAGGAAAACCCTTTTCAGGGGATTCTATTTTATCACAGAATAAATAAATCAGGTCTTTTGCTGAAAATATGATATTTTCAGCAAAAGACCCAATCCAAGTTGAATGGAAGTCTTTTGTGGTCATCTTTCTACAATAATTTTACCCAGCTACAACATTAACTTCAATATTTTTTTCTTTTAATGAATTTGAGACAACAATTAAAGATTGTAAAAGTTGTTGTTTGTAATCCATGACTAGACTTTTGATGAAGTCTGAAAAATTCTGCAATTTATTTCATTTTAGATAAGCTTGAGATCTCTTTCTTAATTTGGTATTTAACGAAGTTCTCATAGCTATGCTTATCTACATACTCCGCACAGTGTTGCGTTTTACTCACTGCTGTAATGAGTGGATATTATTGTTTTAAATTTTGATTGATCAGTAGTTCGAATACCAACCAATGACTAGCTGCTCTACAAGAGCTTTACATTTAAAACGAGTACCAATATTGGACCAAATATTATGTTTACATAACGTTACGTCATGGCTCACGATTTTATTATGCCCAATTAACCTGTGCATAGCAGAATACCGCAGTAAAACTAATTGCGTGACAAACGAGGCTATAAAGTCGAATGAAATGTAAACAATACGGTTTGGAAACGAACATACTTTCACCATTTTTAATACTTTAAATCACTGTCCAAAGTTTTAGGGAAGACCCAGATTAAACGAAGACTGTCATGCTGCTGTACTTATGTGATAGCTTTGATTGAACGGGAAGAATAGATATACACCCGCAAAAGTTCAAGAATCAGAAGCTAATCCAGCAGTGGTCAGAGAGGGATTTCTCAGGCAGTTATTAGATAGCCATTAGATTACAAACCTCATCTCTCAACGTAGCAAAGCCCAATGTGAATCACAACGGCATTACCATGCCAAATTGACAATATTTTTCATCAAAACAACGGTTGATTATTGTTATTTATAATATTTCTGCTACATCCAACTACAATTAAGCATATAATCCTACCTGAAACGAGTATAAATCATCGTATTTAAAATCGAGGGTTTAAGCTGTTACTAAGAATGCCATCTTCTTAGACGGGAGACGTATATGTATGAGACGGTGTCATCATGAAGGTGGGGCTAAATATAAGGCTTTTATAACAGCCAATCATAAAGGCAATCGCCAGTGGGAGAAACAAAATGACATCCACATGTTCAATCCGCGAATCACGTTTCATTAATTCAACCGTGAATATTTTGAGTTTGGCGATACATGTAGTTGTGCCACTAAATTGACCTCTGTAAGTTTAGTTAGTTATAATAGCATTTTAAAGATGTCATTAATAAAGAACTAAAGGCATTAAATCGTAGCTAAAAACAAACACATCAGTATATATAAACGTTTTTAGCTACATTCTCGTAGCTAGATAGGCATGTATATCTAATATCATTTAGATAAATTGTACAGTAAATATTTAGATTATCAGATAGGCTACCTGGTGAATATAACTACTAAGGATATAAATGTTGTCGTACTGTTTGACTGACAGATCAGAATTCCTGGATCATGATGAGATTTAACACTAATGGCACTGGCATATGATTGATATAAATTTTGCCATTATATTGACCGACAGACCAGTCAATAATATAACTCAATACAACAAATAGAATGGCTTAAAGTGCCAATCCCGATAACTTTTTGGGGCATAAAACTGATTAATTTTGTGTTAAAATCCTTTAAAATCCATAACCTAAGGCCCATCTACTAACCCGATATTTGTGATACGCTTGTAAATAACATAAACCTGACAGTCTTCATCTGGAAATGGAGACCGTTGTATTATACAGTATCTGGATAAAACCAGACTTTTTTCTATAAAAATAATATGTAGGTGAAATTTACCTTTTGTTATCAGTACAGTACATGGATCATTCACTGTATAGACCTCTCAAGAAACATTAATCGATTATCAGGTCACCCAATGAAAAAATTGACCCGAAATCTTAAAAGGGTTACGTGTCCGGATAAGCAGTGTTGACGTTCACGTCCAAACGACTCAATATTTTGAGCTGAAATTTTGAGACAAGGTAAATACACCATGCCACTATATTTTGGTCCATAAATTTCATAAATACTCGGACTTTAATTTTTGAGACTCTGTTCTTATCGGGATTGTCCCTTTAATATGCTTCAGTAATTAACATTTTGACTGATGGATTAGAATTCTTTTAAGTTGTATATGATGATGTAACGACAGTAGCCTACTACTGATTATATAGGAATTGATATAAATTTTGCCAACATTGAGCGACAGATCAGTCAATCAAAGAATATAACTCAATACGATAAACAGATTGATACAATGTATGCTTCAGTGATTAACATTTTGCTTCATCACCGTGGTCAGTTAACGATGATTCGACAAGTTTTTATACACTGAGGTTGTTTGGCGGAGTGCCGTGTTGAATTATTAACTGTTTATAAATTTATGTATCAAAACTGAAAAGAAATCATACAAATCTAGAGATTGCTATAATAAATTATAAAATTGCCACATACCCCAGTTGTAAACCGACCACACTAAATATCTAAAGCTTGTAAAATTCAGTCGACTTGAAACATGTCTCAGCCAAATAAACAAATCACATCGCTTTCTTTACACACACACACCGGCCACATGATGTGTCACGTGACGGCGTACAAACTTGTATATTGTCACGTATAACCAGTCGCTCACTGAGACAATTAATCTGAATAACTGAGGTCACATCACGTTAATTTATCTTTCTTACGAACAATTTCTTAATGTAGTAACAATAAATACCGTCTTACATAGTTTCTTTCAAGGTTAAGAAATTATATTCATAGTGTCACCTGACATTTCGATCACAAGATATTTCGTGCAACCTGGCACAGAAAATAAATATTTAAATGCATGATTATGACTGCTGCCTGCGATGCCCGGGTCAATACATTGCGATTATATGCCCTAAGGCTCAAGTATGGGAGAGGCTGGGGGGGGGGAGGACTGAGAAATGTGGGCCTGTAAGACATTTTAAAACGGGCATGACTATATATTCTCAGAATCTTAAAATAGTCATGTCTTTCACTTAATATTACCCACAATTTTTCCATTTCAAACACGACTTATATTTAAGTCAATTTAAACAACATTGATGTTGTGATCTTACCGTGAAAAGATGGGCTTCTTATATCCAACATCAAAGACAAAATGAGAATTTAAAAATTGGCCCACGAATCGCGTGCTAGAATGCTTTCAAGCGCCATTTATAATGAAGCGACGCGGCGAACGAGGCTGAACATATCCCACAAGAGAATACTATTGGCGTAGAGTAGAATAACCAGAGGCCAAAGACTGCCATTCAACTTGGATTCTCTTCACGTTTTTGTGTCTTTTTGCTGAAAATATCTGATTCTGAATTACAATAAAAACAGAAACCATTGAATGTAAATTATTTCATATACATTCATATTACCTAAATTATGTGTTGCCACCCAGTTGTGTCCATTTCGATTTGTAAAAGAATAGGGATTTAGCTCCTTTAAAATAGACAAAAAGGGGGGGGGGGGCAAATATCTTAGTGTTTAGTATAACAAAATGGTCCTGTAAACATATCTTATTTATTTTGCTTCTTATTGTGAACCATATTCAAATTGGAACACATCAATAACAACACATTTTACACTTATGGATGTTTAATCTGTAATCAACGGTACAAAGTCAGAAGGGCCAAAACCAACAGTACGACACAGATTTCAGTAGCGCGTGTGTCCTCCACTGGCTTTTAAGCCAGGCTGACACTTGCACGATTCCGTGGTTCGCATTGGCACGACTCGAGTCGGCACGACACCGTCCGATTTGCGCAAACTCGTCGTGCCAATGCGGGAAGTGCGTAAACAATGCGTAAACAATGCGTAAACAATGCCCAAACTATGCGTGAACTCGTCGTGCCAGTTCGTGTCAATGTGGTCACTGATGGGCACGACAAAATCGTGGCCAAAAGTCGTGCAAGTGTCAGCCTGGCTTTACGCACGCTGTGCAGCGACGTGGCATGGAATTAACCATCTGTGTCGTACTTTTGGTTTAGACCCCTCTGTTCATTTGAAATGTAAAAATTAAAATCTATAACAATATAAACAATTATCAAAAACACATAAAATAACACGCGTTGTCCTACCAAAGACGATTAAAACCAAAAACTTCGATTTTCGTGCCATCCGAACGACTGCGAATCACTGTCAGCATCACAAGCAGTTAAAATATCCGGAAGGTTTTTGTCACCCTGGAACATTTTAGACGATATTCTGGAGTGAGGAGTGAATTTGGCAGCAAGTTTTTCAGGAAATAAGTTTTATTTATTAAAATAGAGTTTATTTTCGACTTAAGTCATTATTGATTTTAGTACAGAAAAACCTAATTAAAACAGAATTTGATAGTCCATTAACATTTGTTCTCGTCCCTGATTATTTTGGTATTCTACATTTCGCCGATGTGGTTATTTGTACAGTTAAAGTTTACTAGAATATACTTACATTCGTATTTCTTGTATCATCATGATTCATGTTGGCTTTACATCAGGGGCGTGGTGAGAATGAGTTCATGAGTAGCCATACTCATGCGCCAAAAAGTTTTTGCGCCAAAATCACAATCAAATTACTCAAAAAATGAAAAACATTTGTAAGTGGAAAAATTGTTTCATCTGACCCAATTAAAAAAATTTTGAAAGAGTCAAGTTGGAAAATTTAATCATATTTTATTACCGTATTTCTTGTCTCGGATTGCTGGAGATTGCGTTTCTGGGCTTCTAATTTTCGAAATTTTCCCGGGGGAGGGCCCCCCGGACCCCCCGCCGCGGGATCGCGCCTTCGGCGCTCGCGGTGGCCGGCTTTGCCGGCCACAGCTCCACGGTCACTAAAAGGGTTTTTGTGCCAAAATCTTTTTTGTTACTCATAATTTCTTCTCAATAATTGCCCTCACCACGCCCCTGCTTTACATGATGGTTTCTCTGGGTTTATTTCTGATTGTATCACTACAGGCCCAGGGGCCTATTTCACTAAATTTTAACTAAGATAAGATCCCAATTTTAGTAATTTGATTGGATAATATTAGATTGATTTTAGAGCTTAGCCAATCAAAATTGAAGTATCTACTAATTAATTGGATTTTATCTAAGTTAAAATTTCGTGAAACAGGGCCCTGGACTGTACAGCGCAATGGACGATTACGGCTAGCCCTGGATCAATTAACTAAATTACGAATGTTCGTTTATTTGTAATTTCGGCGTATTGTTTCATCTCCGTGGTTTTGTTTTTATGTAAATTATATGTGGTGCAGCCCCCTACACTTACTATATAGCAAACCTGCAAATTGTCGCCCTTATTTAAATTTATATCCGATTGAACGCTATTGATTTCAACTTTAGTCATAAAAACCTCGTGCCTTCTAGATATATCCCCGCCACCGTTGTATTGTACCCATACACTCCCACAACCTCGCTATTGTCAGACCTGATACAAGATAGATTATTGACAGCCTTGGACGCTCGTAGATAACGAGTTACTTCCCTTGCGTTATGAGCCGAGTTTCAATCGACGATGAGCTATTTATTTTTATGTTAATAAAACAAAAACAGGGGCGGATCCAGAGGAGGTGGGGTGGGGGAACCCCACCCTGCTCAGCTACATAAAAAAACTAATGCCTTGCACAAATAGAATGAAATCACATTGTGATCCTACATCATTATAAAAATGATTCCTCTCTTTAAAAAGCTCTATTTGTATCTATGCCTTTGTAATTTAGGGACGATGATGGCAGATTTCCTTAACTCGAACCTGGCAAATCCCCTCCTGCAAAAGTTCCTGGATCCGCCCCTGCAAATGGTTACGTATCGGCGGAGATCGTTAGAATTATTAGCAAATCTAGATTGAGGGGAAAGTTGGGCAACTGATTCGGGACTTATTTTAATGAAAGTTTATCGGACACGACCCTCTGGCAACGTCACTACAAGGTCTGTTGGTCTTTAGTGTCTATTGAGACAATATCTGCATTAACTCGACGAGGTCACTGCCAAAACAGAGAAACTAGAATGTGTGAGAGTTTAAGGTCGTCCAAACCTAAATTTTAATTCATACCGATGACTAATGCAATTTAAGAAATATTTTTGCCCAAATTGAAACTTTCTTGGAGCAAGTCCTTTTTATCTCTCAGAGCACGTTAAAACAGGCCCTGAACTGAGTTCATTCGAATATTATTCTACAGGTCATACCCCTCGCAGTGTTTCTTTTGATTAAACCTATTAAACCCAGACACGGTTATAATAATAACCGTAACCGCTCTGTTCCAAAATATGAATGATCAACATGCGGATTAATAACCAATACAATGTAGCGTAACAAAATCATTCGGGTTTAAACAAAGCTCCAAATATGGTTACTTTACGTTACGTCATTACTCACGAAATGTATTATGTTCCACTAAGAAGTGCACAGCACAATATTGCAGAAAAACTAATTTGTGACAAACGAGGCTATCTATCGAAAAACAATGGGTCGCTAATGACCAATATGAACAAACATTGACACGAACCATATGTTCACCGTTTTTAATACCTTAAATCACTGTCTAAATGAAATGAAATGAAATGGGGCTTAACGTCCATCTGTTCTGCTTTTAACTTGGGCTAATGAAGGCGGGCATACGCCATGCAGTGTGCTATACGATGAATTTTGCCCGGGCATTGGCGCTACGGCCTACTCTTATATCGAATTCCAACTGCCAAGGGATCTTTTACATGCACCCCAATGTGTACACGGTGCTTCTTTTTTCCCTCCCATCCGAATGACTAGACAGCTGCCCTTGCCAGCCCCCCTCCCCCCGCCCCCGCCCTGCATCACTGGCATGGGGAAACCACGTCGGAAAATCTGGATGAGCTGTCTCAGTCAATGCAGGGATCGAAAATCACTGTCCAAAGTCTTAGGGAAGACCCAAGATTAAACGAAGAATAGACAAACCCCCTCCAAAGCTCAATTGTCAGACGCCAATCCAGCAATGGCCAGAGAAGGGTTTCCGGAATATGCGTGTAGGACGATGGTAATGATAATTAATAAGCCAAAGGTTTATCAGCGGAGAGAAGGTGGGCGTCTCATGGCAAATGGTCAGTATTATTATACAGGTGACCAGGGGAGGATCCGGAGGGTCGGGGGAGTGCGAACCCCACCATGCTCATCTACGTCAGAACACATTGTATAGGCTTTCTTCTCTTTAAAAAGCTCAATTTTTATGTATGCCTATATCTAATACAAAGACGATGATGACTGATTTCCTTAACAGGAACCTGACAAACCTCCTCCTGAAAAAATTCCTGAATCCGCCCCTGGTGACTGGGTCACTCGTGTTAAGAGTCCTGTGCTTCAGTCGGATTCACGTTTGCTAAACACACCCCGCCCAGAAACAAAATCTATATGTACACCCCTTTGTCCTGCTAAATATTTCACAGATTCCGAATTGAAAGATGTCTTTCTGGGATATAACAATACCTGTAGCAGAGTGACCTACATAATGTCGAATCTATAGGAACCATTATGTGTAGTTTACGTAAGATTATAAAAAGATGAAAACTGGTAGAGTACGTTTCAAAACACGTAATCATATCTTGTCCGTTAGTGACGTCACATCCGCTTACCATCAAAAGGTATAATAATCTTTATTTAGAACATTGATAACACAAAAAGATACAAAATATAAGAACGTGCAGACTTCCAATCGACAAGTAGTATCAGATGTCAGTGACGTCACATCCTGTAGCTAAATCCAGTGTGTTATTACTGGATAGGATTCAGTTTCCAAACTTTCACGTGGTTTATTTTCATAGCCGCGTCTTCACCATCTCGTTCATCCGGGTTCCATGTCGGGTACCATTTATCTTTGTTGGCCCAGAACTGGGTCTGGCTGGCCGCAGACCAGGGTTTAGGGTAGGGGGATATAAAACTATCTGGGAAGTAGTTCATTCCACCCACGGCTACGTTTAATATAATATAAAACTGAAAAAAGAATGATAAAATTGTAAGCGATGTGAAATATCCACTAGTTATGAACATATCGTATAAAGTTTCTGCTCCAACCGGGAGCTTGATATTTTAGAAAAAAAATGGGATTTAACCAGGGCAGATCTAGGAATTTTGAAAAGGGGGGGGGGAGGCGCCGCAAAATGAGGGCACTGACCGCGGAGACGGGGCACGCCGCTGAGAGGGGGTGGCCCCAAGAAAATTATCCGCCATTTCCTTGCATCTGTAGCCATTCCAAGAGCTATTTGGCTGATATTTTCGTCTAAACCTTCGGAAATCGTAGAAAAAGAGCCTCAAAATCGAGCAAAAAAGCTAGTTGAAAGGCACTTTCAGTAGTAAAAAAGGGCATTGTCGAAAATTAGGGGGGGGGGGGCGCCCCTTGTTAACGTCCTACTGTTCTGCGCCGATTGGGCTAATAAAGACCGGTATACGTCATACACTACGGCCAATTGCGACTGTCAAAGGCTCTTCTACGTGCATGCAAATCGGTACACGGGACCTTGGTCCGAACGACTCTTGCCAGTTCCCCCCTCGGCAAACACCGCGATCGAACACGGGACGTCCGGGCTAGCGAGACAACTTCCTACTCACTGAGCCACCGCACCTACCTACAACATTTTCGTCCATTTGCCAAACATCTATTTAAGATACCGGTATAAGTTACCGAAACGTTGCATAAACTGTTGTCACTGAATCAGGACGCCCCAGGTTTCATTCCATGTACGATGGGGGGAACCTAGCATTACATGTACCACCGCGGAAACTAGCATTACATATACGATGGGGGAAAGGTAGCATTACATGTACGACGGAGGAAAATTAGCATTATATATTACGACTGTATATCGGACTGGACTGAGGTGTTCTAATTGTATTTTGCTTTCACAGAGTGAACCTCAGATGGCCATACACAAATTCCGAATCAATAATATACCTCCTGGTCAAACGGCGCCATCTTGGTAGCATATCGCCACGGACTCTCCATTGACTCGTCGAATTCGCCATATTTCCAGAATCCACCATCGTCAGGGGCAACTTTTAGAACTTCTTCATCGTCCAAAGTGAATCTTCCAAATAAAATAAAACAATTATACAAACGATGTGAAATAAAACAAAATAAAAAACACTCATAGGCCTACAAACAAAATGAAAATAACGTGGTCGCTTTAGACTAGGGTATTTCTTCACGGAGTGTTGTTGATGGTCTCGGATATTAACGTCAGCTTCTACAGAGGTTGATAAACTTGATATCGTAGACAAGTAGTCCTTTTGTTATATTATTTTGAACGTGTGTACAGTGTGTTTCCAGTATTCTGAGTACATCTACAATGTTGAGACGTCACTCCCATCTCCACGCCACATACGCGAAACTACGAGCTCAATCCAGAGCTGGAAGCGCGACAACGTAGACCACTGGGCTACCCTAAACCCAAATCGCAATTAATATGGTCATATTTGGCTGATCCATAGCCATCCCAACCACGCCAACTGATTAAATGATACGCCTGATTATCCAACGAGCACCTATTAATTCACCCTGTTTTAAAATAACTTACCTCAAGTGATCTTCAGTCCATTCTACGGCATATCTGTGGAATGCATCAGCAAACGTCTTTCCATTACTCAACCGCCTTAAAAAAAAAACCCAAAACAAATGAATATTTACATAATCTATAGATACAATATTTAATTACGGGATCTGAAAACAAGTCGGAACTTATATTAATTTATTTCCCGTACCGAATTAATCAAAGGCATATTAAACATATTGATTATAATTATAGCGGGCCCATATCTACATATTTATGGAGACGATTCCTTATGTGGCCATTCCTTCATGAAAAAAATAATTTAACATGTTTTTATCGTTGTTCAAATTATAATGATATATTGCCTGGCAACGAAATGTAAGCCTTCAGCAAAGTCGTCCAGTGATGGCATCACTATTTGGAAGTTTAGTATTCTGACAAAATCTCTCCAGAAAAGTAGATAACTATTGTCCAAGTAATAGTTTATCTCGAATAGCCATTTTATCGTTGAGTTTTTTTTTAATCTATCAGATGTTCTAATACAATTAATTTAATTACATCTCTGTCGTCCGATGTTCTAGAGAGTTCATAATGGAATTTCATGTTAATAAATGTTTTAATAACGCGTAAAGCCAAAATAAAGCCCGACACTGGGCAGATGTAGTTCTTACATAATGTATGTTTATATCTTACTTGGCGGCTGTTGCCTTCAGATAGCCGTTTATCTTCCAGTTTGGTCCATAATGTAATGTACTTCCCGAGTGATCAACTCCCATTGAAAGACCGTCAACATCGGTATAGTTTAAATTACCTGGAAAAAATTATCATCGCTGTTATTATTATTATTTATAAGATTACATAATTATCAACACCGTTATTAGTATATTATCATTCATGAAATTACATTTTTAAAAACAAAACCCTTAAAGGCCCAACGCCACTCTTGTAATAAGTCCTAATCTTTATTCTGGTCAACAGATTGTACTATTTTACAATATTCCAATTAATTGATGATATAAATTTCATCTTAACACGCCTAATTTTAAAAATTGGAATTGGAAAAATTCAACTAAATGGTTTGAAAAGCCTTACGTAACCCTTTTCAAATGTAACTTGGATTTAAAGATATTTTCGAACCCTCTGCACAAGTAAAATAGGATGTAATGGATAATTTACGCAACAGGTAGGACACTTAAACGTTTAGTACTTAGAATAAGGGTATTATTTTTTTCTGGAGCTGCCAAGCCAGCGAGAGTGTTATTGTCCATTTAACAGCAGTACCAACACATACCTGCACAAATATTGTCATCTTCACAACATTTCGATTTAAAAGACCCAAGATCCTTTATCAATCATTGACGGAATTAAGTTGTGCTTCATTTCTGGGACACGGTTTGTGTTTAATTCTCAATTCTCAATAAAACGATTTGACCACCCATCTTGGATCCTGTTTGTGTCTAATTCTTAACAGTAGGAATTAAGTCGCCTGCGAGAATGCTGTTTGGGTTTAATTCTTAATCATTCAGTTTAGCCACCCTTCTTGGACACCCTCTTTGACTAATTCTTAATTAAAAGCTTTTAAAGCGGACATTATCGACCGTTGCCCGTTTAATTCATTTGCATTATACCCCCACCTCCTCCCAGCCGCTCTCACAGTACAAAAATGATATACATTGTGCTACCCTGATCAATGCACCACAACCGTCACTATTTCAAGGGGTACCCTTACCTCTACTCTCCATAATGTCGATTTCACCGGAAGCTGGCCAACCACCATAAGCAGCATAGGTCGGCATCATCCAAATAGCTAACATAAACATATAAAATAGTAATCATTTCATATCAGTATTCATATCGATCTTATTTTCTTCGAATTACAACTGACACGGATTCGATTTGTCTTCATTGCCCAATCCCGATCTGTTTCACAGAGACACTCTGCAATCCTCGACAGATTCCGTAACCTTCATCTAATTTCGGCTGTATGACGAATTTCGCCATATTGGAACTATTTTAAAGGTCCCGGATGAAACGTGACTGCGCTCATGGTGTCTTTGAACTACTTTAAAGGTCCCGGATGAAGCATGGCTGCGTCCATGGTGTCTTGTTTGTTTGTAATAGCGTAAAGATTTCCTGTTAATGTAAACCGGTAGCCGCATCGCAAATGTATGGGCGTAGGTACATGTCACTTACTGTCATACAGCCGAGACTAGATGTAGGTTCCGGAACGTTCCGGAATCTGTCGAGATTTGCCGAGTGTCACAGAGAATTACGAAAGTCTCCTAATATCTCTGTAACAGTTGGTTGCCTTCAACACATAACGTCACATCATTGGTTCGGTGTGTGCATCATGCTTACATAAGACGTAACTGCTTCGGGCAGAATGGAACCTTTTATTCATTTTAATACCCATTTACACTAAATGGGAAATAAATTAATACAAATACTACAAATACATGAACAAAAAATGTTTTAGAATTAAATTTGTCAGAGGAAAAGGATTAACATTGATGTCATCCTTATCAGTGATTGCAGCGGCCTAGAGAATCTTCACTGCTGATCAGTATGGCCAAATCCGTGCTGAAAAGTGTGTGTGTGTGTGTGTGTGGGGGGGGGTATTGCATTTCATTTTATTGTAATGAATTGAAACATGTCCGTCTTCATTAGCTCTGTGGGAGTAGAACAGTAGGAAGTTAAACCCCATTTTCATTTCAATTTACATGTAATGCATCACCCATTAGGTCTAAATATGAAGGTCACTTGCAGATGTGATGCAAGGTCACTAGATGTAAACAGAGCTAGTGTTAACTCTTACCCTAAACCTAGCCTTAACCTACAACCTCGTTATAACAATCATGTGTCATAACCTTATTCACATCTCCGCGACCTTGACGAAATCTGCAGCTGGCCTTAAGCCAGGCTGACACTTGTACAATTCCGTTGCACGCATTGGCACGACTCGAGTCGGCACGACAGCGTCCGATTTGCGCAAACTCGTCGTGCCAATGCGGGAAGTGCGTAAACAATGCGCAAACTATGCGTGAACTCGTCGTGCCAGTTCGTGTCAATGTGGACACTGATGGGCACGACAAATTCGTGGCCAAAAGTCGTGCAAGTGTCAGCCTGGCTTTAGTCTCTAGGTCTAGTCACCATTCGAATGATTAGGCGTGCGTCCATTGTTGGCACATCTGACCATTGGCATTACCTTGACGACTGAAAATCTGGACATTAGAGCAAGGAAAATCCTAAACTACACGAGAATTTGTTCATGTAACATTAACGTTGCCAGTCATCAGCCGAAGGACGCATTTTTATTCTATACTTTTTATTCTAGAAAGAGAACTCCCGTTTTTAAAAGAAAAAAAATATGAAATTCTTGGTCATCTAGCTAAAAATATTTCATCAACTCACCTGGCCATAACCAATCACCCACGGGTAATTTAGCCTCGATTTCAACTTTACCGTATTTGATATTCAAACCACGCGAACTTCTTAGTCTAGCTGACTGGATGGGGTTAATCAAATTTCCCGGTGATCCACTTCGTGCACAACCATAAAAGGCGTTGCCCGTACATTTGTTATGAGGTGTATGACCTAATAAATATATAATTCAATGTTAAAAATTAACGACGAACCGATCAGTTATAGAGGATTACTAAGCAACGAAACATACGATAAGCCACATCAATATTGGTATATTAAGGCCCCATTGCTTGCATGTCCTGTGCACTCATATGAAATTCAAGGCTTAGAGGACTATGGTCCCAATCGTCCAGTCTATAAATCTTCCGGACGACATGTGCAAGAGGACAGGGATTCAATTAGCCCCATGCCACCATTTCATTTCCCTAAATAACTTTGATCGGCTCTAATAGTTCACCAAATGTGTGTATCTAGGTGGAGCTCCATATGGTAACGTCTTGCCCAAAGCATTTAAAGGGTTAATCCACAAAGTCTTGAAACACACGAACTGGAAGTCAGTCTTGCACCACCAACTCCAAAGTCCAATAGCCCCAGAAAAGTTAAACAGGAAACCCCTTCATTTCCATCTTACACCACCCGAACAATTGGATCATATTGAAATTTTTGTTTACGGAAACCATTTTATAGAGAGTCATCTCACCCCACACGTCAAGTGTTCCAGATTGGAGGAAATCATCGCCATAATTATCAATTGTAAGAGTCTGAAATATAAACAATGTATGGGTGTTATATAAACAATGTAGGGTTGTTATATAAACAATGTAGGGTTGTTATATAAACAAGGTATGGCTGTTATATTAAAAAATTATGTTATGTTATAAATATATAAAATGTATGGTAATTATATAAACAATGTATGGTTGTTATATAAACAAGATATGGTTGTTATATAAACAATGTATGGTTGTTATATAAACAATGTATAGTTGTTATATATATAAACAATGTATGACAGTTATATAAACAATGTATAGTTGTTATAAATATGAATATAAACAATGTATAGTTGTTATAAATATATACAATGTATGACAGTTGTATAAACAATATATAGTTGTTATAGATATAAACAATGTATAGTTGTTATATAAACAATGTATAGTTGTTTTACATGAAATGGGGTTTAACGTCCTACTTCTCTGCTCCGACTGAGCTAATGAAGACAGATTAAATAAAGACGAAATGGGGATTAGTGGCCGGTCGACTGTTACGGTTCGACTGGGATATGTATGCGCCATGCACTGTGCTATGTGGAAAATTTACCCACGGAGTAGTGCTATGGTCTACTCTTGTTTTGTTTTCCGCCTGACAGGGATCGTTACGGAGCTCACATTAATATACACCACATCGACGTAATGACTATCAAGGTGCAAAATATATAACCAATACGTTTGACACTTAAGTCAATGTCAGTTTTTTCGACCCATGTCTAAAATAAACGGCGTAATCTGTCTTGTAGAAATTATAAAGGAAGCTGATGGAGTTAACGGGGTTTTAATGAATTGGTGGTAACTCACCGGTTTAATGTAGAGAACACCGTCTCTAGTATAACTGTTAGACCTGTTATTGGTATAATGTTGAAATTCCCAATTCTAAAATAGAATAAAAGTGACAGGTGACAGAAGATGATGGAAGTAGGAGGAAAATCCACGAGGTTAGGAAGGCGACCCTACTACTTGTCACGTACAGGCGGGGAATCGAAACCATGCCACCTGACTCAACGGCATATTTTATGATCAAACATGAACGCTTTAACGAGTCGGCGACCAAACGCCTTTAGCAGTGGGTGGAAACCGAAGTGCCCGGGGGAAACCCACGAGGTTGAGAAGGCGCCCCTATCCCCATGCCACATACGCTCACACCAGGCCTCGAAACCACAGCCGCAAGCCAGAGGTGACCGCCTTGCCAGGTGTATTTTTCGATTGGAATACCCCACCCCTCCCACGACCCGATCTCCATGCTAGGTTATCGTGAACATTTCAACATAAAATATTGTTTTTTTTTGTTTTTTTTTTATAGTTTAAAATTTCGTTTTACTTCTCCTAACAGCACTAGGAGAATTGTTATATAATAGGCTTTCTCGTTGATGTGAGGAGTTAGCCAATGAAAAGGGCCAAAAGTCGCTCGTATGACACCTGACCCAACCTTCGACTACAACTGATCAGATCTCCATGAAACCCATTTTCCTGAAAATTGCTGGAATAGCGTCTGTTTCTTGAACTTATGCGGGAGTGTGTCTATTCTTTCCGTTCAATGAAAGCTATCACTTAAGTACAGCAACATGACAGTCCTTCATTTCATCTGGGTCTTCCCTAAAACTTTGGACAGTGATTTAAGTTATCAAAAACGGTGAAAGTATGTTCGTTTCAAAACAGTGTTGTTTACATTTCATTCGACTTGATAGCCTCGTTTGTCACGCATTAGTTTTAGTGCAGTATTCTGCTATGCACGGGTTAATTGGGCATAATAAAATCGTGAGCCATGACGTAACGTTATGTAAACATATTTGGTCCAATATTGACACTCGTTTTAAATGTAAAGCTTTTGTAGGGCAGCTAGTGATTGGTTGTACTCGGACTACTGACCAATCAAAATTTAAAAAAACAATATCCACTCATAATAGCAGTGTGTAGTGGGATTACCTCTAATCAAACGAAACGCTGTGCGGAGTATGATGTAGCATAGGCCATCGAAAATATTAAAAAAAACCCAAACGAATCTGTATTTTAATCAGATTACTGGGGAGGCTACTCTACTTACTCCCCCCCCCCCCCAAGGGAGTTTACTCTACTTACACCCCCAAGGGAGGTTACTCTACTTACTCCGCCCCCACCAAGAGTTATTTCATGCTCCCATATACGGTGATTCAAAAAATCAAAGTTGTCCTCAAACACCAAACATGGATAACTCGTACACGATGCAACTTTAAAATCTGAAATATAATAAAACATTCCATTAATTTTATACAGACAATGCGTTCCAACATCTTAACGATTCTGAACAACTTCCATCAAGATTGGGGCAGCAACGGTGGTTCAGCAGGTGGACGTTGGCTCCCTAACCAAGAAGTCGCCTGTTCGATCCATGCATGCAATGGCCAAGAAAGTTTACCGGGATTTTCAGGCGCGGTTTCCCCCTGGTCAGTAGTGCATTCTATTCCCCTAGCAAACGAGAGAGAGAGAGAGAGAAATGGGGTTTAACGTCCACTCGACTCAAACTAGGTCATTTCGGGACTAACATATGGTTTAATTTTATTTCAATAATTCGCTTGCGCGTAGGGGTCTTTAGCCGTGGGAGGAAACTGGAGTGCCCGGAGGAAACCCACGAGGTTGAGAATGCGCCCCTATCTCCATGCCACATACGCTCACACCAGGGCTCGAAACCACAGCCGCCAGCCAGAGGTGACCGGTCAACTAGAGGTCGAAGCGCGGCACTCTAGACCACTAGGCCACCCCCCACCCTTAGCAAACGAGGGCTAAGTTATAACAGTGTGATTACCTTGACAGTGCTTTCCTGTATAATGTTGGGTACAATCACATCTGTAGGCCTCTGACGACAACCGTACACATTCACCATTATTAACACATGGCGAGCTGTCACATTTATCTAATATATAATATAAAATAAACACATGTATATAACATGAAATATAATATAAACACGTGGTCACAATTATCTAAAATAATATAAACACGTGGCCGCATTTACGTAATATGATATAAACACGTGGCTACATTTACGTAATATGATAGAAACATGTGGCTACATTTACGTAATATGATATAATATAAACACGTGGTCACTATTATCTAATATGATATAAACACGTGGTCACAATTATATAATATAAATCAAACACGTGGCTTCGTTTACTTAATATAATATACAGATGTGATCACCTGAATCTAACCGAGTTATATTACGATCATCAATGAGCTACAGAATTGATCGAGGATCAAAAATTACCGATACTTACTTGCTACTTTACGAATACGGTAAGATGCTAAAAATCCCTTCCGTGAGACGTAAAAATCTGAGTGAAATTTAAACATCGTTGAATTGACAATATTTTCCACTGAAACAGAAACATCAGGAATTCTATGTAATTTTTTATATACCCTGTCAGGTTTTCATAGGAACAAGTCAAACTATCACAGACAGTAAAATCCAGGTGTCGGCTAGGTGTTGACCAGGCGTGATTAATAAATGTTATCTTCAAATACATAGCCAGAGTAGTTTTGTGTATCTCAGTCTGCGGTCCGAGGAATACTGTTGGAAGTCCACTTGAACAATACACCAGTAACATGAGCCCATGAAAGGTAATGAATTGAGCAAAGCTATAGTGGATAATCACTATACCATTGGCCTAGTTCCCAAGTTGATTGACCTAGTTCCAAGTGCACACCGGATACACCGATGAATTTGAACCAGGACTGATGAGTTTAGCCTGGTGCCGATGAGTCGAGCCAAGGACTGACGAGACTGGCCTAGGACTAACGAGTCTGGCCTAGGACTAACGAGGCTGGCCTTGGGCTGATGAGTCTGGCCGGGGACTGATGTATTTAGCCAAGGACTGCCTTGAACTGATGGGCCTGTCCTTGGACTGATGAGTTTGGCTAGGGTTGATGAGTTTGTCCTGGTACTGATTGGTTTGACTCAGGACTGATGCGTTTGACGTAGGATTGATGTTTTTAGTCCACGACTGATCGGTAGGCAAATCAAGCACTGGGAGTACCACTGTTTTATGATGCATAAAATCACTTACCAACATATACATGTGATTTCATGCCACATAGCTTCCTGGTGAAATCTTTATCAAAAGCGAAATAATCCCAGTTACAATTCTGTTCATATTCTATTTCTAGACTCGAGACGTTTAATACGACATCATAAGCTGCATCCACGGGTAGGTGTAGTGTCCATGTTATCTCCAGGTTAATGGGATAGAGGATGCCTTCATGGAAACCAGGACTATAGATCTCCCCAGTAGCTGATGTTAAATCTACATGACGCACCTGCATCGCTGAATTACACAAAACAATGTGGGTGAAATAAAATAATTACAGAAAACAGCATGGACAGATCAATTGTTGATCTCTTGTTACAGATTACAAACATAAAACCTGTTACAGTAACTATGCTAGAGAACAATATACCATATACCATAAATTAGAGGGAAGGAAAGGGGGTAATATGCTAGAACACAATGGCAATTATGTGTGTGTGTGTGTGTGTGTGTGTGTGGGGGGGGGGGTAGTAGCTATGTAACTGCACAATCTACCATATTTATTAGAGGTAATGGCGTTTGTGTGTGTGTGTGTGTGTGTGGGGGTAGCTATGTAACCACACAATCTACCATGTATAAGGGCGCGGGGGGGGGCTATGCTGGAGGACAACCTACCTTTATAAGAGGGAAGGGAAAGGAAGAAGTTCCAGTAAATATGCACACACGTAAGAGGTTTTTGCGCATCTAAATTACGAACGTTTTTTGCGGATAGAAAGACAAGGCATTGACGAGCATTAATTAATTTAATTTCAGATTGCACATCCAGAACACATTTTACCCCCTGTCATAGTGTCATTTCAGTCCGGCTTTGTGCGATTTTCTTGCTGATTTGTCTATCGCGTAATTTGTCTTGTGGGTGTAGTATTTAAAAGATCATGGACGAAGGTCGGTTGACCCGACAGGTCAGCGCGATAAGGCGATAATCGCACAAAGTTACAATCACACGATAATATCCAACACTACTTCATCGTAACACTGTCGCGATGTTATTGTGTTATGGAAAGGGAGAAAATTACTTGACCATTAGCAGCCACCATACTATTGGGGAAGACTATGGTTTACAATGGAAACCACTCATGATGTAGGGTACCGTGGTTACCAATGGAAACCGATCATGTTATAGGTTACTATAGTTACTTGTGATCAAAAATAATAAACTTACCAGCTCTCTTTTGTCTGTCATTCTGAAATAAAACATAATCATCAATTAGATTTATCATTCATAGTAACTGGCACGTGTAGTTTTATCATTCATAGTAATTGACACGTGTAGTTTTATCATTCATAGTAATTGACACGTGGAGTCACAATAATTGACACGTGTAGTTTTATCATTTATAGTAATTTTCATGTGTAGTTTTATAATTCTAGTAATTGCCACGTGTATTTTTATCATTCATATTAATTGACACGTGTAGTTTTATCATTCATAGTAATTAACGCGTGTAGTTTTATCGTTCATATTAAATGACACGTGTAGTTTTATCATTCGGATCATAGTAATTGACACGTGTAGTTTTATCGTTCATATTAAATGACACGTGTAGTTTTATCATTCGGATCATAGTAATTGTCACGTGTAGTTTTATCATTCTAGTAATTGTCACGTGTAGTTTTATCATTCATAGTAATTGGCATGTGTATATTTATCGTTCATAGTAATTGACACGTGTAGTTTCATCATTCATAGTAATTGACACGTGTAGTTTTGTGATGTTTATAATTTTTTGATGTTTTGCAATGTTTCTGTAATTCAGACGATACAACAATAGATTATTGTGTTGATCTGATCTGGTCTATCGATTATTCATTGTGCAAGATTGATACAGCTTTTCATTGATTTTTGTCAATCGGAAGTCAGTCAGTTGCGATAGCTAAATAGCACGATTACGTGAACGTTCCGGACACAAGCACAACCTCATTTTTCCTAGATGCTACGAATTGCTGTGTCCTCCCACTTGTAAAACAATGGCAGTTCCAGATGTATCCCACGTGTATTAATGAAGTTAGTTGGTTATTAAGGCATCGCGTCAATATTATCAGATATTATTATATGATTTCCAGTTTTAATGACGAATATGTTCAGCTTTGTCAGTTATCACATTCCTATATTTAATGTTACGGGGGTTTGTATGGCCGAATGGTAGGCACGTTTGAGCTGCATCATAAAGGGTAGTCCGGGTCCTTCATTACCTTCCACTGCTAAAGACCCCTACGTGTATGCGATTTATTGAAATAAAATTGAACCACATGTTAGTCCCGAAATGATCTGTTTTGTTTGGATTTCCTTATCCTCAGATACTTTACTGAATGTTGTAGTGGATGATACGATTTGGAATTAACTACATTCAATTACCTTAAAGAAGCAAGATTGCTAATATTTTGGGCCTAGAAATTGACAGAAATGGGTCGCAAAGCATATTATAATGTAATATGCATACATATGTAAACGGATTTGGGGGGTGGGGGGTGGCCTAGTGGCCTAGAGTGCCGCGCTTCGACCTCTAGCTGGCCGGTCACCTCTGGCTTGCGGCTGTGGTTTCGATCCCTGGTGTGGGCGTATGTGGCATGGAGATAGGGGCGCCTTCTCAACCTCGTGGGTTTCCTCCGGGAACTCCGGTTTCCTCCAACTGCTAAAGATCCCTACGCGCAAGCGAATTATTGAAATAAATTAAACCATATGTTAGTCCCGAAATGACCTAGTTTGTTTCGAGTGGACGTTAAACCCCATTTCTCTCTCTGTAAACTGATTTACAAGCCATCATTTCCGTTTTTATTCTAGTTTCAAATCAGTTACGTCCGGTGAAATACACCAGAATTATCAATCGCATAGTAATCTCAAGTGTCTGGTTATTCCAGTCTTCGCCGATAGTACATGCTCTCCAGATAAGAACATGGTGTCACTGTTTGACATGACTTGTGGAATATATCCAGCCTCGTTCTTCCAGCCCCTTGTTAAAAATGATAGCAGAAGTCTCAATCGAATGACATCTCTAGCGTCTGGTTATTTCTAATCTTCGCTGATAGTATTCATTGCGCATTCTCTCCAGATAAGAGTATGGTGTCACCGTTTGACTTGGCTTGTGGAATATGTCCAGCCTCGACTTTGTCTCCCTTGTTGCAATCGGCGTCAAAGCGTATTATCGTACACGATCTGTGTACCAATGGTAAAAAAAAAATGTTTATTTTGTCTTGAAATATTGGATATCAGGAGCCCATCTTTCTCTGAAGGTCACAACATCAATGTTGATTTAAATTGACAAACAATTTGTGTTTTAAATGTTGAAGACTTTGGGTGATATTGAGTTAGAGACTTAGCTACTTTAATGTAATTTATTTGTTAACAATCATAGACCTTGACAATAAACATATAAATCATTGCTGTCAACACTTGATAAACAGCTACACAAACTTTGTATAATAGTTTGATTTTACCACCTAGAAACAGATCAACGGGGTGTTTATGAATAGTTACTATTTTGAATATCTCTTGTTATTAAATGTAAGAGAAGACTGGCTATTTAAAAGCTCTTTTTATTAAGTGTAAGCTTACATTTTATAAACACAATAATACGACCCTGGAAAGTACGTCTGTCTAAAAATAATTTTCTAGGGAAAGCGCATACGAAATACGTAACACAAACACGTGGTTATATTATTGGATTGGAGAAATTTATAACCAAATATGGCTATAGTATGCGCAGTCTTTGAAGCTCTAGGGTGATGTATATTACTACCAAATATGGCTATGTATTGGGCACAGGCACTTGAAGGGATTAAAATAAAACTTCTTACTACTGCTTGACTATATATATATAATATCATTCAAGGTATTGCAGACGACATCTTTGTTGTGACTTTTTTATGATATATTGTCTGCTGTCATCTCGCAATACTCACTAGTTCTAACACTTCATGTCATTTTTATTGCCAACGAGACTTTATTTGATCATTATTCACATTCAGATGTAATTAAATTGGTCCTTTCACAGCGTTATTAATAACAAATCAAACTTAAAAAGCTATCACTAGTCGATATTCAACTTGGCGAGCCCGGAAGTAACGCGAAATAAGGTCAAAAGAAGTCTGTATCACCCAGTCCCTTTATAAACCTATCATTACTCGATATGTGCATAGGAACTGGGTGATCAAGTCTCGCGTGATAGAACTTACGAAGCGAGGCCGCGGTTCAGCGAGACTTGATCACCCAGTTCCTATGCACATATCGAGTAATGATAGGTTTATAAAGGGACTGGGTGATACAGACTTCTTTTGACCTTATTTCGCGTTACTTCCGGGCTCGCCAAGTTGAATATCGACTAGTGATAGCTTTTTAAGTTTGATTTGTTATTAATAACGCTGTGAAAGGACCAATTTAATTACATCTGAATGTGAATAATGATCAAATAAAGTCTCGTTGGCAATAAAAATGACATGAAGTGTTAGAACTAGTGAGTATTGCGAGATGACAGCAGACAATATATCATAAAAAAGTCACAACAAAGATGTCGTCTGCAATACCTTGAATGATATTATATATATATAGTCAAGCAGTAGTAAGAAGTTTTATTTTAATCTCTTCAAGTGCCTGTGGTATTGGGTATTACACATCTTTACAAATCGGACAATTAGTCAACAGTAAACTAAGACTTGACAGCTTTCAAAATATCATATAAGCTCCCATATCGTTGTTTGGTGGGGGTGGGGCTTCTTGTTGCTTATTACAGTCAAATCCATTACTGCTGATATGTGCAGTCGATTTTAATTAAGATTATTTACATACAAGGGATGCATAATAATAATTATATCGTCTGATGGATCATTATTTAGTGCACGAGTTCTAATTTTTAACATGTCCCTCCTACTCTATAAAACTAGCAACTACACAGTAACGATATTAACAAATGTATCATATTATATATATAAGCTTATAATAAAAAATATCAAACAAATAAGAAAGAATAAAAAGGCAAATAAACAAAGGACAACAGTAATTAACAAGGGTAAAAAGATTTAACATGTTTTCTAGAATGCAGATACAGTATATTGGAATGTTGTTGTCACTAAGCAAATCATTGTATGTAATAACGTCACGTTTAAACACGGCTTTGAAATTCTTTGTAGTGAGACGTTGGATCATTTTCTCCCCTTTGCTGTTAAAATATTAAACAAAAAACTGAGCAAACGAAAAAGAATCCAGGTGCTTTCTGTTAAGATAAGGGGTTGTTACACTATATTATTTAATGTCTCGCTCTCGACCATTAAACAATAAATAAAATATAATATATAGCGTTACCAGGAAACAACTATACGCCCTTCAGTTGCATTATGGGCGATGGCTTTCAGGTTTGCGAGACCAGGGACAAGAACTACGGATACAATTGCTGAGCAGGTCCAAACAGGACGATACAAAGATTGGAAAATAGAACTGTGGCCTGTAGAGTGTTTATAGGCTTGCTGGGGACATGGCCTGGGGCAGCTATGAAATTTGACGTGTTTCCCCTGGACTAGCTTTACAACCATGGCCAGTATTGTGAATAATAAACTCCCCAAAAGGAGGCAGACCACCATTAATTTCCCCCATTGACTTCAATGTTAATTGGTGACTCTTAGCCCACCTCCAACGTTTCCCCAAATTTTCGTTGGGCTGAATGCTTTTCACTACAGATAGGGTAATGGGTGGTCACGTCTTTGCACTAAAATTTGTATGAGGTTGACCACCAAAATTTTGAGATTCACAAACTTGAAGAAGCATACTAAATACATGGAACTAGTTGACGTACATCTCACCGTAGCCAACCTGATAATTCCGTTACCCTCCCGCCTCAAAATCATGAATATTTACCAAAACCTGCTAGAAAATATTAATTCAAACCCTCTTCGTCAATTGTAGACCAAAAAAATCAACAAAAATGGGCATGCAACGGGGGAGAAAGGAGACAGGGAGAGATTTGCTATAAATAGATGAACTACAATAAGTTCAATCTGTTCAGTGTTTGGAGGAAGGGGTGACTAGAATATAGTC
Source organism: Patella depressa (assembly GCA_948474765.1). Classification (NCBI taxonomy): domain Eukaryota; kingdom Metazoa; phylum Mollusca; class Gastropoda; family Patellidae; genus Patella; species Patella depressa. The sequence goes on from OX419720.1 coordinate 3,294,311, forward strand.
CTATATTAAATGAACGCGTATAAAGATTCTCCGGGAACCATGTTAACACCTCACTCCCCAGAAAGCCAACTTTAAAAATAATTTTATCTAACGACATGAGTCACGTTAAGAAAAAATGGCTTGACAATGGGAACGGATCTGTCCAAATATAACTAACGATCTTTTAAATGAATTCTGCTTTCAAGGACATAAAAGAAAAGTTGATATCTATTCAGCCATTTATTCAATTTAAACCAAGAGATCCGGTCCTTAAAACTCGTAACATGTAATTCTTTCACACACCAGCGCAAAAAGAAAATAACAAGGTCAAACTTTTATTTTCAAACGACCTCAAAATATCTAAATGAGTAATATTTCTAGAGAATTCCCAACAATAGAATCACCTATCCGGTTTATCGTGCACGATGCAGGGTATATATGCCCTTTCAAGAATAACTGATACCACTTGTTATTAGATGAGCTGGCATGGTTACTACAATTTGATGACTTGCCATGGTTATTTCAGTTTTGCTCTGCTCAATTATCACTGTTGTAGTTTCTTTTTATCTTATTAAATGTATAGGTTAAGACTTGCGCAATCGTGTTTCACATTTCACTTGCACAATCGTGTTTTATATGGGGCCTTTAAACAAATTTCAGAGAATACAAAACACAAGAAACGTCGCTGCTAATTCACTGTCGTCGCCATTATGGACATTTTGTCTAGGTGAAGTACAAATTTCAAGTAATATTTATCGAACTTTTCAGGCAAATGTCTTTTACAACCATTGTTTTATTGTCGATGTTGTTCAGTTGAAAATATTAATCAACGTTTTTGTTATATTGTAGAGAATATCTCCTTATAGGTACCCCCCTTATAGTACCTCTTTGACAGGTTATCCCTGTCGCACGATCACGTGATAGATGTTTTGGTCATGTGACTTGTTATGATGGAAAAGCGGGATTTCCCGCGCTCTTTTCGTTGAGTTTGTAGCCCGGATTTGGGTTTTGGGAATAAAGTGTTGTTGTGAGATCACTGTTGCCTGTTTTATAAATGAGATCCCGACCCCCGGGCGTGTGTTGAGACCCCAACCACGCCACACATGGTGGAGATGCCTCGGTTCGTATTCCTGAGACTTTAAAAAAGAATAAGATGTACGTTTTTTGAAGAATCATTTGTGATGAAATAGAAAATGGCAACGAGTGACTGGAAAATTCCGCCATTTTCTGGGCTCCCTACCGAAGACAGTAGGACTTGGTTGCAGAAATTTCAAGCTTGGGCTCAAGTGCACAGAATGCGCGATGATCAGGTTGGTCCAGCAATGTTCTTGTGTTTAAAGGGATCAGCTTTAACGTGGTTTCAAAATCTTCCTCATCAAATTACGGCCAGTCCCCAGAGACTTTTCCACACTTTTGAGAACTATTTTTCTACACGTCAGCCCACATGGCTATTAGAAACTAAATTATGGGAACGAAGAATGTTGCCTACAGAACCATTAGACAACTACATTACTGATATAGAGAGCATGTGCTGTCGCCTAAATAAAACTGATAATGAAAAAATGTGCGTATATTTACGTGGCTTGTTACCAAAAATTCGCCAACCCGTATTGCAACAGGTACCAGAAAATTTTGACCAAGCTGTTCATATTTCAAGAGTGGTTCGTCAGTCATTTGAACCGACTGACCATGATTATGGTATATCCATGGACTCGGATCCTGTGCGTAAAATTCAAGAACAGTTGTCACTTATGTCTATTCACTCAGAGAACCCTATGATGATGGCACCTGCTCAACCTACAATAGGCCTATCGCAAATTCAATGTCAAATATGTAATAAACTAGGACATTCTGCTCAAAAGTGTTATCGCAGGTTTCCTCAGCCTCTGGATCATCGTCAGAACCCTAATTATCATCGCAATCAATATTATCCAAATCATAATTATCAACCAAATCGCGGTGGGCGCCTTCAAGATTCACGTCAAGATAATCAGCCTAGCGCATCTACTGTGAATAAAAGGCCTATCACTTGTAGGAAATGCGGAGGTATAAATCACATTGCGAAATATTGTATGGCTTCTACATGGAATCCGGAAAACCAGTAGCTTCCGATAATGAGTCTCCTATTGTTGGAAACAGTTTAAATGGAGACACTTTTATCTTAAATCATGGTGATGGTCGACTTTTAGGAAATTTTGTGCACGTGAAAATAAACAAATATTTAACTCAAGCCTTAATAGATAGTGGAGCAGATTTTTGTGCAATCAATGCAGTAACTGTATCGTTGTTCGATGTTAACATTCAACGGTTACAGTGCGACTTATATATCACTACAGCCTGCAACCAAAGGGTTAAAGTTGAAGGATACATAGAACTTATGGTGGAAATTTGCAATCAGCGTATTCCAGTTAAATTTTATGTTGTGCCTAATTTAATGCCAAAAATTATCTTAGGTTTAGATTTTTTAACTGCTAATAATGTGACAGTAAATTTTGGACAGAAATCGGTGTCTGTTAATCCGCACAGAAAATTGACCTGTACGAAAGATATTGTTGTGCCACCACGATCTCAAGTTATAACATTAGCACGACTTAAAGGTGAAACTTTACCAAATGGTGTATTGGGTTTGGTGTCTGGTTCACCTAATTTACATTCCACAGGACTTTTGCCTGCCAAATCATTGTGTGAAGTGAAAAATAAAGCTGTTTACCAGGGTATTACTAACTTTAATGACCGGCCTATTACAATTTTGAAAGGGACAGTTATTGGTAAATTTGTGGGACTTTCTAAGAAAGATTGTGTTGAGGAATTTGGTAATCAGAAAGAGGATTGTGAATCTCCTCGTGAAAGTAGCTATAAACCTTTTTCTACAAATATATCAAATGATTTGACTAAACATCAGCAAAGTGCCATTAATGAAATGATTGATGAATATTCCGATATTTTTGTTGCTTCTGACAATAAACTTGGACACTGTGATATTCTAGAGCATAAAATACATGTATCACCTGGCGTACAACCTCAGAGACAGAGGGCATATAAACTTGGCCCAAAGCAGAAGAAAGTTATGGAACAGGCCATCGATGATTTATTAAGCCAAGAAGTTATTGAACCCTCTACAAGTCCTTGGGCGGCTCCATGTTTGCTGATCGGTAAGAAGACAAATGATTCAACTGGGAATCAGAAACTTAGGCCTACCAGCAATTCTTATCGTTTTGTCGTTGACTATCGCCGTCTTAACGATTGTACAGTATTAGATGCTCATCCTATGCCAACTACAGAAGATGCACTTGAAAGCCTTGGAGCGGATCAGCCAGCATATTTCACAACATTAGATTTAAAGTCAGGCTTCCATCAGTTGTCCATTCATCCAGATTCAAAAGAATTTACTGCATTTCGATGTCACTTAGGTTTATACCAGTATCGTCGTCTACCTATGGGCTTGAAAAATTCTCCCGCTACATTTCAGAGAATGATGGAAGCAGTTTTACGCGGCCTATCATGGAAAACATGCTTAGTTTACCTTGATGACTGCATTGTGTTTAGTAAAAACTTTTCGTCACATATACAACATGTCCGTGAAGTATTTGATAGACTCCGATCTGCTAATTTAAAACTTCATCCTGGTAAATGTTATTTTGGTCATTCTCAAATACATTACCTGGGTCATATTGTCAGTTCAAACGGTATATCACCTGACCCTGCGAAGATTGCTGCTGTATCAACTTACCCTACACCAACCAATTTGAAGAGTTTACGTGCCTATTTGGGATTAACTGGATACTACAGGAAATTTATTCACAACTATGCCGGTATTGCTGCTCCTCTTTATGAACTTACTAAGAAAAGTGTAGAATTTGTCTGGACTGAAAACTGCGATTGTGCCTTCAATGCACTCAAATCATTATTAGGGTCAGCACCTATCTTAGGGTATCCAATTTCAAATCGGCCTTATACTTTATATACCGATGCAAGCTCATTTTCTATTGGTGCAGTACTTTGCCAAATTCAAGAAGATGGGGTTGAACGTGTAATTTCTTACATTGGTCGTTCACTTTCTGCTGCTGAACGAAATTATGGCATCACAGAGAAAGAATGTCTAGCTTTAGTTTTTGCTGTGAAAAGACTTGATAGTTATTTGAGATACAGTACTTTTACGGCTGTCGTAGACCATTCTGCTCTTAAATGGTTATTGAAACTTAAAGAACCCGTTGGAAAATTTGCCAGATGGATTGCTATACTTACCTCATATACATTTGACATTGTTTATAGACAGGGAAAATCTCATTCAAATGCTGATGGTGTCAGTCGCCGAGAATATGAATCGTCAGAGAGCAATGAAGAGTCTGCATTGGATATTTTGCCATATTATGATATACCAGTACCTGACATCACATCTACAGAATCCACTGAACCTAATGATAAAGTACCTGTTAAGTCTATGAAGTTAATGAAGATTGTCAGTTTAAAGTCAGATTCTAATCAGTTATCACTTGAAATGTCAACTTTGTGGAATAAAGAAACTTTAATACATTTGCAACAGAATGATGAATGGTATAGAGATGTTCATAAATATTTACTTGATAGTGTTTTACCTGAGAACGATCAGCAGCGAAAAATGGTCTTATTGTTACACTCTGATTATTTTATTTCCAGTGACGTTTTATATCATGTGTATGCTACTAAAGGCAAAGGTCACCGGGAAGACCGTTTGACTGTACAAATCGTAATTCCAAAACAATTAGTGGAAACGGTGCTCAGACATTGTCATGATGAACCCTTATCTGGTGGTCACTTTGGTATTCACAGGACACTGGCCAAAGCGAAACTTAAGTTTTATTGGCCTAAGATGTACACAGATATAAATAACTGGGTCAAGTCATGCGTTGTATGTTGTCAGCGAAAGTCCCCAGCCAAGCCAACCAAGACATCAATTACTCCAATGCCACTTGCCAGTGAACCATTTGAACGACTTAGCACTGATATTTTAGGTCCCTTGCCTAAATGTAACAATGGAAATATGTATGTTATTGTCTTCATTGACTACCTCACTAAGTATGTGGAACTAGTACCAGTGTCAGACATTAAGGCCACTACTGTAGCTAATGCCTTTTTAGAACGTATTATATGTCGTCACGGAATTCCACAATATTTACATTCTGATCGTGGTTCGAACTACTTAAGTGTCATTGTGAAGGAAACATGTAAACTTCTCAACATTCACAAAACTTTTACGACTAGTTATCATGCGTGTTGCAATGGACAAAGCGAACGTATGATGTCAGTGATAGCAGCATCTTTGTCTAAGTTTTTGGATGATTTGCATGATAATTGGGATAAATTTATACCTTATATTCAGTTTTCTTATAACACATCACCCTGTTTGGATAGTACTGAATATACACCATTCTTTTTAGTTCACGGTCGACATCCAAAAACATTGTTAGAAGTAGGATTACCCTCTGTTGACATTCCTAAAAAAGCCACATCTTATGTGGTTGAACTACTTGAAGCGGTTGAAGTGTCACGTCGTGTTGCAAAACAGAATTTGCTTGATCGAAAATCTGCTATGGTGGAAAAATCACAAGTTAAAGCACATGAACCCATTTTTCATGTCGGTGACATGGTTTTTCTTTACCGCCCTGTTTTAGTGGAGGGTCAGTGCAAGAAACTTCTTCGTCCCTGGACCGGCCCTTATTATATAGTAGAGAAACTGTCAAACATCCATGTTAAAATTCGACGAAAATCGGATGGCAAATTAGTTACCAACAGAGTTAATGTGAATAGACTTAAACATGGCTACCTGAGGAATTTTGAACCCGATGACCCCACCCCACCTACAGATGAAGAGAATATTGAACCTGCAATATTACAGAGTGATGAGATTGCAGATGACTTGCCAAATGAAAATTTGAATAATCCAATTGTCAATAAAATCAAAACATTTAGTGATAAAGTGAAGTGTAAGCCTAGTGCAATGGTTCTTAAGCCTAGTGTTATTGAGGACTCTAATGTGAATAGTCAAAATAGTAGACCAACCTCTAGTGTTCATAAAAATAAAGCCAATAAGTGTGATTTCGATTCTCAAAGGGACAAAGACTATATTGTTGAACGCATTTTGAAAAAGAAATATTGCAGTGGATGTTGGAACTATCGTGTCAAATGGCTCGGTTATCCTCATACTGACAATTCATGGGTGCGATTTAATGATTTAAATAAGGCGTGCCAAACTTTAGTGAAAGATACCCATTTGTCAATCCCTACAGACCATAGGAGTCAAAAGAAACAATAAATTGTGTGTAAACATTATTTGCAGATAGGACAGTTACTGAGTTCATGTTTTTACAGTTTTACAATTGAAATGTTTAGTAAATAGTCACTCTAAGTCTAATCTAAGGAATATGTATGTGGAGAAGTATTATTTATAATTTAGGTGTTTGCATAATATTTCATTCTGTCATACAGGTGAAGGTTTAAATTAAGTTGCAGTGTTGCAGTTCCCAACAATTTATATTGTCATGAGGTACATGTCCTTTAACCTTAGTTTAGTAAATATTCTCCTACTGTTGATATTGTCTTATTTGAGACCTTTATGTTATTTGCTTATTGTACTTTTCCATGTTCTAATGATAAGTATACTAATTGATGTTTTACATTTATATTACCTACGTCAGAATTATAGTAATATTTGAGAAGTTTTGTCATTATATTGCATATATAAAAGTCTTCAGTGTCCCTTAAGCATGGATATGGTTACCTACATGTATTGAGTATCACTAGCTTTAACATGGGTCTAAAACTGTTTTATAGCAATATAGGCCTATTACAAAAGGGTGTAATATGACCATGAATATTGGAATAATTAGATTATTGTTTATCAGTTTAAAGTGATGAAAATGTAAAATAGTTGTAACAATTCGTAATTATTACATGCTGTGCCAATTTCGTGACATAGGTTGCACTATGATTGAATTAAGAGTATTGTGTTAAATGTAGGTCATATTCTACAAGCACAAGAATTTTACAATCAGACCTTATCCAGTGTTTGAAAGTTAATGTTGCATTTAGATTCTTTTAATTGGAGTATTTAACTTCTGTTATATTCTTTTTATAACAATTGTTCGAGTGGTGCTCACCATGAGAGGGCCCCGGGTGATGTAGAGAATATCTCCTTATAGGTACCCCCCTTATAGTACCTCTTTGACAGGTTATCCCTGTCGCACGATCACGTGATAGATGTTTTGGTCATGTGACTTGTTATGATGGAAAAGCGGGATTTCCCGCGCTCTTTTCGTTGAGTTTGTAGCCCGGATTTGGGTTTTGGGAATAAAGTGTTGTTGTGAGATCACTGTTGCCTGTTTTATAAATGAGATCCCGACCCCCGGGCGTGTGTTGAGACCCCAACCACGCCACAATATTTTAATCTATACGTAATTTCTTTGTTGCTAAGGATATTCGTCTCCTTTTTTTATTTCTATTAGAATGGTATGGTTTAAACGATCCACAACGACATGATCACCACGGTTCTCTGCGTCGATGGCAGTTGTAGCTTTTACTACTACGGTTAACCGCACCCATGGCGGTTGTAGCGTTTACTACCACGGTTAACCGCGATCAAGGCAGTTTTAACTTTTACTACCACGGTTAACCACGGCTTTAACAGTTTTTCTAACTTTAACCACCACGATTAACCCCTAATGAAGACGATATGAGCAAGAACTAAAGCTAGGCGGTGTTTCCGTGGCCATGACAGGTTCTACGCGGCCATAACTGGTTGTATCGTTAACCATCACGGTTCTCTGCGGCCACCATGCGTTGTAACTCTCTTCACCATGGTTTTCCGCGGCTATGACAAGGTGTATCTTTAACCATCACTATTATCCATGACCATGACATGCAGCTTTAACCGCCACGAGGCTCCGCAACCATGACAGATTGTTACTTTAAACGCCATGGGTTTATATCTGGCAAGCTGCCAGTGGCTTGTATTTAAAATAAAATATTATGAAAAGAATATTTTTATTTCTGAAGTGTAGATTTCTGTTTATAATAATACATCTATTGATAATTACACAATAAAACGTCTCAATGTATTTATTAATATTACGATTCTTTCTTCAGTTCAACAATCAATCTATTTAATATCCACGTGCAAATCTCACGTACACCACAGAGGGGTATTCCCGGGGAATTTATATTCAGTTCAACTATGTCCTACCTCAAATCCTCTACGAAACAAACACGTACCCCCCTCCCCACCTCACACACATCCCCCCCACCTCACACACATCCCCACAACATGAAAATTCTGACAGTATAACAAAACCAAGGTACGCTGACAGCAGCAAATAGAAGTTGCATCGACTAATCTTTGAAATAAACCAAGTTCAATGTCGCGATCAAACTGCCAATTGTGTGTTTTTTGAAATAATTTTAAAATCTACTTGACTAGTTTTTATATATTATTTCAATTCTTGATGGTAATTATACACATATCTGCTTGAGCAGTTTTTATATATTATTTCAATTCCTTTTGATAATAATTACAAATAATATTTGTTACTTCGATGAATAGAATCCTGACCAAACTCATTTGTTATAAAATAGATTAGATGGTACGGTGCATCACATAATCATCAATCATAGATACAGACAACAAAGAGCTAAAACAATTTCATGTTCAAACTGTCAAATATGTTTGTTTTTAAAATATCTTTAGTATCTACTTGATTCGTTTGTTAATCAATATATGAAATGATATAACATCACTTTGATAGAATACGTTAGATGATACAACATCATCTGGATCGAATACGTTAGATGATATAACATCACTTTGATAGAATACGTTAGGTGGTATAACATCACTTTGATAGAATACGTTAGATGGTATAACATCACTTTGATAGAATACGTTAGATGAGAAAACATCACTTTGATAGAATACGTTAGATGGCAAAACACCACTTTGATTAGCTGATATAAAATAACCTTTTTACAATATTATCAGTTAAAACATTGAAAACTGAAATATAAAGTTTAGCAAATTGACTTTTGTCTTCGTTAATGTGTCTTGGGTGCTTACATAAATCGCATAAAAACTTCTAATAACTTAATTATATAAATGTCATAAACAAACTCTTATAATACATTCCTAAAGAACATGTACAGTCTAAGCACAAAATCGTCAAATGTTTTAAAAAAAAGGAATCATAACGAAATTGGGAAGAGTGTGTTGTCGGGGATTAATTGTGTACAGCTCTGTAGGTTGTATAAGCGAGCGCATGTAGACTGTAAGACAGGAAGATGTGACCGAGTAGACCTATAGTCTATAGAAGAGTAGGAGTAAAGGCTGTGTGAGCCTGAACACTGCACGGGAATAGGCTGTAGGAGATGAGACTGCAGCAGAGTGGACCAACATGCTGTAGCAGAGTGGACCAGTAGGCTATAGTAGAGTGGACCAGTAGGCTATAGGAGACAAGCAGACTGACTATACGAGTTGGCCAGCAGACTGTATGACACAGGACCTGTGGGGTGTAAGATAGGGGCTATGCATATCAATTACGCGTGGGGCGGTAACCAACATAACAGGTTTCAATGTCTATAAGGTAGTTACACAATAAAAATGGTGAAGATATTTATAGTAGCATTAGTCATCATCTACCTTATTTGGATTATTTAAATTAATGTTTGAAATGTTACTAGGGGTGACAGTAAACACGTACAGTATATATCTAGAGGTAGGCCAAGCGGCGAGCGTCAGAAGCTTTCCAGACAGCGGTAGTTAAACATCAACCCATCAGAGGTAGACCAAGCGGCGAGCGCCAGAAATTATCCAGACAGCAGACATTAAACAACTGTTCGTCTACAGTCGTGGTTTGCTTCATATACAAGAACACGTAAGGTAGCTATGACATTATTTTATATAGTTATATTGTAGGAACTCATTCATAATAACTGTTAATATTTGATATCTTTACATAGTAGGGAATATTTCATAATAACTCTTTTGGAACATAAGTTTCAAACTTCAGTCTTGGTATGAAACCCAGACAGATCTTTTTAAAGACAAATATTCACTACACATGAGAAGGCCAAAAATCGATCAAGATATGAGCACGTGTCAAACAAAGTAATTTAGAATACAGGCAAATTTACCACTTGATGAAAATTAGTTATATAATAAATAAAATCATCGCAAACAAGACTCATTGGTCAAGTTAAATCAACAATACTGTTGTGATTTTACCGTGAAAAGTTGTCTTCTGATGTTCAACCCCCTTCCCAAACCATGGTTTCTAGATCCGACCGTCGGGGGAGTTCAATGTCGGAACATAAAATGGGCATTCCCTGTGAGTAGTGGTGCTTTAAAAGGGACGGGACTTTTGGGGTGATTACGGGCATTCCATAAATTAATTGTGCAGTTACGTATTTTTTATAACAAAATACAACCTTTAAACACCGAATTAAATATTTTCTATTAACTTCAAGTAAACCTCTGAATACCGACCCATGTCTCCATGGACTTGATATCTAATTTTAATTACGTTTTATTCAGTGTTTTAGAGAAAATCCCTGGTAAAGTAAGAAATAATAAAACATCTATAATCAAGATGTCGACATACCAAGGTAAGTGGAATGATATGATATTGATCTCTACCTACTTTATTCTTACTAGGACACCTGTTACCATCGTTTGTCGTGTATTTTGTACACGGGGAGCAGTCCATTTGCTGATAACCCTATTATGCCTCAACGAATCCTGTCTTATGGTTTGGATTGGTCGTGCTTGGTTTTATTTTATTGATAATATTTTATCTCGGCTGGTCAAATGGCTCTTGTCATAACTCTTGTTCTTTGTTTGTTCTTGTGTCTCACGAATCACTTGTTGGATTTAAACAAAATTTGTTCAGATGGTGATTACGAAATTGGTCGTTTCAATTAAAGAACCGGTCCCATCTTTTGCATTATATCATTCTTGTGTTCACGAACATTAATTATATTTAATTCATTCATAGTTACTGTCATTTTGTTCGTATCAAGAATACAATAAAACTGTATAATAAATTATTTATTTCAGTAAAACAGAAAGGTCAGATGCCCAAAGAAGATTACCGGAAGATACAAGCTAATTTGTGCTACCTGGTGGAGCATATCAAAGAGCCAGTAAACCTTGCTAATAAATTATTTGAAGAAAATGTATTCGACGCAGATGAAACTGACGCAATAAAGAAAATTTACATGACCGCAGAAAAGGGTCGCTGGGCTGCTGCTGACAAGCTAGTGATGTATGTCTTAAACTGTGGTGATGCTTATGGTAGATTCATCAAATGTTTACGAGAACTAGGTTACAGAGAAATTGTAAATGTATTAGAAAACACAACGAATGGTAAGTTTTATTTAAGACACTATATTATATATATATATATACGTGTATCATTATCAAATTGTAAATATATATAATTAATTCGTTCAAATGAGATACTAACTCGTTCAAACGGATTAGTTATTGTTTTTTTGGCACTAATGTATATATAAACTACGAAGGCCCATTAGTGCCCCCCCCCCCCCAAAAAAAAATTAATTAATTCGATTGAGTGAGTTAGTGTCTCATTTGAACGAATTAATTATCTCGTTAGAACGAATCAATTATCTCGTTTGATCTGAACGAATTAATTATCTCGTTTGAACGAATTAATATATATGTTCTTCTTATTTGTTTAAATGAATCTGATTTTTTGCGAGAAATGAATTTTATGACTTCCGTGACTAAAGATCGTTAATTCCTAGTCTACACATTTTAAATGTTTTAATTAACTACCCATTTCATGAAAATGAAATCATAGAAAATATTTACCACGAATGGTAAGTTTATTTCTATTTTAAAACACGAATTTTATGACTTTATAATTAAAGATCGTTAATCATTCGCCTAGACCATTTTAGGTGTTTTTACATTCATAGAAAATTACATCATAACTTCTACCCATTTTAGAAAATTACATCATAGAAATTATAAATGATAGATCCTTTTTTTGTTTTCTTATGTTAACTAAATCAGGCCTACAACAGATGCCTTTTATTAACATGACAATATACTGTATGTGATCATAGCAACACAAGACATTGATACTAAGAACAATACTAGAATTATCTTACTATAACTGGATTATCTCCCTTATTGTTGTTTGCGCTTTTTACAATCTTAATTCATGACGTCAATTGGCAGACGATCACCCTTGTGTAACGTCATTTAGCAGACGACGGCCGTCAAGACTGGTTGCTTGTGTTAGATGGCTTCTATGTATTTGAATTCTGTGCTTTTTCTTGCCTTGTATGCTGACATTGAGATTTCTTGTAGACCGATCATGACTCACATCAGTATGATACAACGTTGCTGACTATGTATCCCTTTTCTTCGATTGTTTCCATTAATAATCTTAGTTTGTTTTCATTTTGAGTGAAGCCTATATCACTACAGGCCAGAGACTGTAGACCTGCGTCGAACTGGAAGCTTATAGTTAGCACCAGAGTCCGTTCATGGACTTTTATTTAAAATGTCTATGTATATTGGAGCCACGGTGGTTCAGTGAGTAATGCGTTTTCCCGTTAACCTGCAGCCCCCATGTTTTTCGGATGGGACGAAAAAACGCCCCCCCCCCCCCCGTGCGTACCTTGGCCTAAAGGTTAAAGATTCCTTGACATTTGGAATTTTATATAAGAGTAGGCCGTACCTGTGCCCGGATACATTGCTCTTTCATAGCACACACGCACACTGTATAGCGTATACCCGTCTTCATTACCCCGGTCGGAACAGAACAGTAGGACGTTAAACCCCGTCTTATTTCATTTGTCTGTGTAAATTGTGTCCTGTCCGTGGGTTTGTCGTGTGTATTATTATATCATACAGGTAATAGTATTGTATCATTATTAAATTGTATATAATTTTATCATACAGGTAAAAATAAAACCAATCTGATGACAGAACAAGACAAGACAAGACATCAACTAGAAGAATTACATAAAGATCACGACCTTACTAAGCAGGAATTAGAGAACCTGAAGAAACAAATGGAAACACTGAAAACAAGACAAGATGGAGATTCCAAACAGATGTTGAAGAAAATCGAAAAACTAGAAACATATAAAAAACAAACGGAAGTGAAAGAAGTTCTAACAAAGAAGAGAATGGATGAGTTGGAGACGTGTATTAAAACTCTTACCCTAAATGACGAAGGTAGGTTAATATTTGTTTCAAATATATTACGTCATAAACACATCGTCACAAGTTATTACGTCATACACACATCGTCACAAGTAATTACGTCATATACTTATCGTCATAAGCTATTACGTCATACACCTATCGTCATTGAAGTCAGAGCACGTATAATAAACTTTATAGTTATTTTAATTAGATAAAAAATATTAAATATGACTTGTATATTACAGATACCATTCAGCCACAATTATTACATGGTAATTTGTCTGGTAATACAAGTTGATAAACTGTAAATATAATATAACATGTTATATATTACAGATACACGTAAACAACAACAACAACAATTATTTAAAGCCTGTCTATATGGTACTTTGGATGATATAAAAAACATGGTGAACATAGATGTTAACGTCAGAGATGAATGGGGCCAGACACCGTTATTTACATGTTGTATGTCAAGTGTAAGTCCTGTAGATAAAATAAAATATCTAGTCAGTTATCAGGCAGATATTAACGCTAGAGACAGGAATAATGAAACCATCTTACACTTGGCATGTTACCATGGTACTTTATCTACAGTACAATATCTTGTTGATGATTTACACATGGATGTTAATACAACAAGTTGTTACAACCAGACACCGTTATTTAAATGTTGTATATCAAGTGTAAGTACTGTAGATAAAATAAAATATCTAGTCAGTCATGGGGCAGATATTAACGCTAGAGACAGTGATAATAAAACCATCTTACACGGGGCATGTTGGTTCGGTACTTTATCTACAGTACAATATCTAGTTGATTGTTTACATCTAGATGTACATGTCAAGAGTAGCGATGGTCTAACACCTCTAGATTATTGTAGGTTGTCATTCATTGAAAAACATAAAAAGATCAAATATATCACAGATCAAATGAAATTAAAAAAAAATAAACAAGACATCCATGTAAACTAGTCAACATAATGTTATTGTCTCTAGTCATACAATTTACAGTTTTATTGCCTCTAGTCAACAGTTAAAACTACTGATGACGTATTATACTGTCTGTAGTCAACAGTTACTGATGACGTATTACACTGTCTCTAGTTAAAACTACTGATGACGTATTATACTGTCTGTAGTCAACAGTTAAAACTACTGATGACGTATTATACTGTCTCTAGTCAACAGTTAAAACTACTGATGACGTTTTACACTGTCTGTAGTCAACAGTTACTGATGACGTATTACACTGTCTCTAGTTAAAACTACTGATGACGTATTATACTGTCTGTAGTCGACAGTTAAAACTACTGATGACGCATTTGTATTTTATCTACAGGACTTATACTGTATTTATATTTATTGTTTAATTTATTCAAAATGTCTTCAATATTTTATTGTATATTTTTATTTTTAATGAATAATATTGTTTACAACAATTCGTGTTTATTTTTATACGTCAATATTCATAACGTGAAAATAATTATACCGTTGCCTTGTCTGTGTTTCGCCTAAAGGCCGCAAATCTTATCGTATTGTTTCGGAACATTGCATTCTTATTCTACCCTAAGGATGACCCCGTGTTGTATTTGGAGCATGCGCAACTCCCAGGTGCTGAGACGCACCAATATTCCTTTGTGTGTCGCCTACAGACTACAATTCTGAATGGATCTTATTGGAACTTCTGAAATGAAATGAAATGGGGTTTAACGTCCTACTGTTCTGCTCCGAACTGGGCTAATGAAGACAGACATAGGCCATACAGTGTACTAAAGTAGTACTATGTATGAGGGAAATTTCGTCCACACAGCGGCAAAGTGGCCTAGTCTACTCTTATATCGAATTCCAACTGTCAAGGGATCTTTCGTTACCTTGTCTGAAGTGAAAAACATTCAGCCCAATGAAAATTTGGGGAAACGTGGGGGTGTATAGAGGCCAGAATTAACATTGACGTGAATGGTAAAATAATGGTGATCTGCCTCCCAAACCCAGAGCTGCCAAATCAGAGTTACCTCCCTTTATAGTGCATCGGGATTTTCCAGCGGAAATGTCTTTTTTATTTCACTTTATTTAAACATTGTTAATTTTTACTAATATTTTTATTTCAAATCCAAATCCCTTTTTTTTTTTCTTTTTTTTTTTTTGTAATTTTTAATAATGTATTTTAGATGAAATAACAACATGGGTCATCATACATCACCATCATCGCTGTCAATACATATAGGGCCTACAAGCATTAGCTTCGGTCCTTTAAATTTGTTTCATTTTGACATTGACTACACTTATACATATATACAAGACAAATCATAAGCGGCTTCCTCTTGTCAGTGGTACAGCACGGGAGGGACCAGGAAAGGGCAGTACTCAGTCGTTCGGATGGGAGGAAAAAACAATAGTTTGAAAACAATATTCCTTTCAACAAACTGAATCAGATTGGATAACAGGCAAGGGTCGAATCTATATAACATCTCTCAAAATAGTATTTCTACGGAGCCACGGTGGCTAAGTGGATAAGACGCTGGTTCGCATCAGACGAAAAACCGAGCACCCGTGTGTAGATTGGCGTGCAAGTGAAGGATCAGTTGGAATTCGATTTAAGAGTAGGCCATAGCGTCGCTGCCTGGGCACAATTTCCCTCATAGCACACTGTATGACGTATGGCCGTCTTCCATTAGCCCAGATTAGGTGCAGAAGAGTAGGACGTTAAACCCCATTTCATTTCTATAAGCCCTTGTCTGTTGTTAAATCCTATTCAGTTTATCGAATAAAATACTGTTATCAAAAATTATTGATATTTTCATTAAAGGGAGATAACTCCTTGTACCGTAAATGAATTAACAAAATTCCGTATGTTCCCTGTCCTATTATGTTTTTTACATTTTGGTTTAAGTTTTACAAAATAAACATACGTTATGCAAGAGCTAAATCAGCCTATTGCAAGAATTTCTTTTGGCTTGAAATGTTATTTATATTATTAATTAAACATTAATTAACTTATCCTATCCAGACTTTATCAACTCTCGATGCAACCGCTAGCCTGTGATCTTTTGTGAATTTGAATACGTTTTGTGATGGATGATTTTACGTAAAAATGGATAGTCGAACGATTGTTTATTATCGTCCGGACGTTAGTAATGACGGCTAGCCTAATATATATCGATCGGTTCAGTATGAAGGTTCAGTTTGAAGCAATTTGACTGAAATTTTCAGCATATTCTGCTATAATTATTTATTTTTCAACCATTATAGTGACAACTGTCAACTCTTTATCTATTCTCACTAATGGCCCTTTAGCGAATGTCGCATTCTTTGCCGTAGATGAATGCATCGGCTGGTTTCGAAAAAATTTAATTTCAATTCATCTTCACAATTCTTAGTATAAATATAACAATTTAAGCTGGGACACTTGCCTAGGCGCCGGCAGCCTCACACGACCAGGAGGTATGCCGATATAAAAGAAAAGACACAGTTACTTGATTTTAAAGATAGAGATGAACTAATGACTTTTCATGGTGGCACTGGGTAGGATTATACCCAGATTCGGTCTGTCCACATTTTTTGAAAAGAATGGACAGGTGAATTAAA
This sequence comes from Patella depressa, assembly GCA_948474765.1. Classification (NCBI taxonomy): domain Eukaryota; kingdom Metazoa; phylum Mollusca; class Gastropoda; family Patellidae; genus Patella; species Patella depressa. Next base: position 3,311,084 of record OX419720.1, read on the forward strand.
AACTATAATAAGCCACCTGCCCGAGCCCGCGGGCGTCGGTCTGTCCTCGCTGCCTCTGGGTCTCTCGCCATTGTCAGGGTATACGGAACCCGGTAGGTAATTAGAAAGAGAGAGAGAAATGGGGTTTAACGTCCACTCAACACAAACTAGGTCATTTCGGGACTAACCTCTAGCTGGCCGGTCACCTCTGGCTTGCGGCTGTGGTTTCGAGCCCTGGTGTGAGCATATGTGGCATGGAGATAGGGGCGCCTTCTCAACCTCGTGGGTTCCCCCGGGCACTCCGGTTTCCTCCCACTGCTAAAGAACCCTACACGCAAGCGAATTATTGAAATAAAATTAAACCATATGTTAGTCCCGAAATGACCTAGTTTATGTTGAGTGGACGTTAAACCCCATTTCTCTGTCTCTATCTCCCCACAGTGGTGTATTATGCACATATATACGGATAGAAGGCCAAATTCCTGTGCTTCGACCGGGATAAAGAAGACGGGATTACGTAATACAGTGTGTTATGAGGGAGATTTTCTCAAACAGAGGCGGGAGGGGTTTGCCCCCCCCCTTCCCCACACACCGCATCTGGATCAGCCACCGGGACGACTAGACAACTGACCTTCCTGCACGATTGACAAGGGAAAAACCACGCCAGCAAATCTTGATGAATTTTCTCAGTCAACACCGAGAGCAAATCCGCCGCTGTAGGTCTCGGAGTAGAACAGTTGGACGTTAAACCACACTCTTCTGCACCAATCGGTCAAAAGCTATGCAGTGTGATATAACGAAAATAGTCTTTATCGAATTTCAACCGGGAAGGATTCTTTTTATGTGCCCCCCCCCCACCAATGTGTACACATGCGTAGCTTGTTTGTTTTTAGCCCGACAATACGTATTTGTACGCGAAACTACGACATTTTTAATGTCGTGGTGAAGGGTGAAAATGCCGTATGGTCGAGTGAAAATGTAGTGTTGTCGAGTTAAAATATCTTGATGGCGTGTTGTCGCGACACTATGACATCACGACATGATAATCAGTCACCACAGATGCACCTGATTTACGCTATAATAGGGGACTGTTTAACCTCGAGAGTTTTCACGTTTACTAAATGTCATTTGTGCTTGATAACGATAAGGGGATACTTGTCGAAACGTCGTGCTTTTAGAATAAAACTAGTGATTGTATCCCATAAAAATGTGTTCTGTTAATGAGTTTTCACGTTCTTATGAAAAATGATATTTTTATGTGACATGTACTGTACTAGTGAGTTTTACCTCAAGGTTGATTTGCGATAAGATCCAGTCTATTTGTTTGCTACTAAATTTTCAGATTAGATGAAAGTTGTTTGTTTAATTCGAACCTGATCTGCATTAAAATTTAAACCTGATATCCCAAGCTGGTTTTATAATCAAACCTCGTGACCGCATTACTGACCCTACAAAAATACCCTTAAAGGAGCTAGATCCCGAACTCAGCATTATCCATAATATTCGAAACTAAAAAGAAAATTTAGAATTCAATACTTGTTCATTTCAACGCAATCTGATCCTATTTCGATTCGTTTTTTTATAGTTCAAAATTTTGTTTTTCTTGTCTTTACTACACTAGGATCCGGAAGAGTCGTTACAGGCGTTCTGGTTGCAGGGATATTACAATGACGAGTTCTAAGGATGCGATGGATGGAGCTGTTGGTAAATCAATAGAAACGTCAAAGCCGATTGATTAATCGCAATGTCTGACATCATAGTGTAGGCCATTGCAAGTATAATTCAGATTGCATTTCTAACAATATTGAGGTTGTTATGTTGCCATGAAAAGCAGGTATCCTAATATACAATATTTAAGACACAGGCCAATTCAGATGTCATGCACGCGACATTTGACCCTATAACCTCAGTCAGTCGATTAACCAATCAGAATCGTTGTTGCTTTGTTTTGATTTCTATCGCCGATAATGCTTACCCACAATTCCGAGCAAAAAAGGTCAAACCCTCGATTCGACAGACAATTTAATTAGCTGACCCCGCATTTCAAGCAGAACACGAGTTAAATAACAAGTCTTTCAGATCGTAGTGTAGTAAAGACAAGTAAAGTGAAATTTTGAACTCTAAAAACGAAACGAAATGGGATCTGTATTTTAATCAGATTGATACATGATGTCCTGTGAGTTTTAGCTCCATTTGTAACGAACAAAGCAAAACACATATTCTACAGGACTGTACCCCCCCTCACCTCCCACAGTTAAGCAAGGCTGACACTTGCACGATTCCGTGGCACGCATTGGCACGACTCGAGTCGGCACGACACCGTCAGATTTGCGCAAACTCGTCGTGCCAATGCGGGAAGTGCGTAAGCAATGCGCAAACTATGCGTGAACTCGTCGTGCCAGTTCGTTTCAATGTGGACACTGATGGGCACGACAAAATCGTGGCCACAAGTCGTGCAAGTATCAGCCTGGCTTTACCCTTAATCGGACTCCGACATGTAGAACACACAGCATATAATACAGTTATCTAATCCGCACTGGCAATTTAATGCACAAGACTATGATTTTGAAAAATCTAATAGCTATTCGAGATTTTACCTTGATAAGGTCATGGGTATGGCCTGGTAGAAAACAGCGTCAAATCAAACCTGTTGGCCACAGCGCCTCTGTTCGGGCTAAATCCCCTTCGCGGTACACCGTGTGGTTTCTGTCCGTCGCGAGTATGAAGAAAGTGGAACGTTAAACCGATTTCAATTAATTTCACAGGCGTTTTATTATGTGTCAAATTGCGTTTCGTTAAAAGCCTTTCTAAAAAACAATTTTATTTACGTCATATTGGTAAAGATGTCCCTATATGTGTTAAATTGCGATTCGTTAAAAGTCTTTCCAATGACTAATCAAACAGTTAGTAAAATCTATCTGTTTGTTTAGCGGCACGACACCGAATTAATATTTATAGGTCCATGATCTCAATTGTTGGTCCCATCCGAACGACTAGGCGGGGTGAAACTGAATACCGTTCTCCGCCTCTACCTTGTTAGTGAGACAACGGCGTATGAGCTAATTAACCGCGACTCTTAAAGGTATCTCAGTTGCCAAGGAGCAGATTAGCCACTGAAAAGAACATGTTGTTAACCCTTGTGCGTTAACAAGCGCTATTCTGGGCCTCACGACCATACCCTTAACGTCTGTGACGAATTGGTTCTTAATTCTATATAGAGAATTCTATACATTGTCAGCTATGTAATATCGAGTATAAGACTGCAAATAGAATGGAATTGAGGCAGTGGCAACATTCATCATTTGATAAGAAACTATGAGTATTGCATTATCCTACACAAGGGATCTTGTGCCCCTCTCCCCTTTCCTTTCAACATTTTACTAGTTACACGTGTTCAATCTGTTCTGTGCTCGGTTCAAGGTTTGTATTTGGAATCTCTCTTATTGATGACATTGTATCTTTAAATGGCATTTAGTGAAAGCGATATATTATAATAACAGACAGCTTTATGGATAACATTCACCAGGTTTATAACTGCAACGGTTCAATGAGGACACTCTCACCGTTATCAAGCAATGACATTGATGATATTGTGTTGATCATTCTAGTAATCTGGATCTGAAAGCAAATCTAGGTACCCTACCAAAGACGATTCTATATGGAAAATGGTTTCAAAAATACCCTCATGTCATATTTATATTAAGCTGTAGTTTGATCGTATTTAAATGAAATTGTGCATCAAAAACCCCTATGTCTGGGGTCTTAGATTACCCCTTGTTGCCGACAACGTTTATCGAGCTTCGTGTCCACATAATGGTTAAATCAAATGGCAACACTAAAGATATAATTATGAATAGACAAAGAAGCAGAGTGGTAATCGAATGGCAACAGTATTAGATATTACCTGACTGGCGCCATTTCCAGAAATTAGAGCTACAACTGCTGAAGCCTGTAGAACCAGTCTCCACATCATAACGTTCAACAACAGTTATTTAACCAATATATCACGGTCTAGGATTCTTCAACAACAGTTATTTAACCAATAGATCACAGTCTAGGATTGTTTAACTAATTTAAAACAAGTCTAGGGTTGACCAACCGCAGTTATTAACTAATATTGCACGACTCTGCGGCTATTTAACCAATAACTAACGGGTCTTCGTTTTTGGGGTGCTTTATATATAGCGACATACAGTTCGAGGCTACTGTGTTTGGTGACGGCATATTCTTTTATAAATAAAATCCCCCCTACTAATCTGGACACCGATACTAGATCAATATTCAACGGATTGTTAAAACCATGTCAACACCTCCAGTATAAAATTACTGCTATAGACAAAATGTTCAAGTATTCATGGCTTGGGTCAAATTATGTGACAGTTTGGACATGGATTTCAGAAACCAAAGTTACTGGTTAGGATATAACTAGGAATGGATTGAAATTTGATTTTGTTCTGATTTCAAAACTGTATTTCCTATTCTACATACCGAGAACGATCTGCCATAAAGGAGCTAAGTCTCTAACGCCATATTTTCCCTATTAATATTCGAAATTAAAAACACGAATTAGAAATCGAAATTCTTCAATTTCAATCAATATCGATGTTGTTATTTTGCCATGAAACTGGAGGTTGGGTGTTCGATCCCTGCATTGGTCGAGAAAGTTTGATCTCGATTTTCCGGCGTGGTTTCCCCTTGTCAGTGGTGCAGAGCGGAGGGCCTGACGAGGACAGCTGTCTAGTCGTTCGGATGGGACGACAAACCGAGGTTCCGTGTACACATTGGCATGTACGTAAAAGATCCCTTGGCTGCCCGGTCAAAATTTCCGTCATAGCACACTGTATGGCGTATGCCCGTCTTCCATTAGCCCAGGTTAGGTGCAGAAGAGAGTAGGACTTTAAACCCCATTTTATTTCATTGCCATGAAACTATGGGATCCTAATATCCAATATGTAAGACAAAATGAATATTTTATTCTCCGTACACGAGTTTCGGGTGCCATTTTGTAATGAACAAATAATAAACATATCCTACAATACAATGCCGAAGCTATTAGTAACGGCTGATTCACAAACGACATTACATAATTGAAAGGTGCTAAATCGCTAACGTTTGGGACCTAGAAATTGACACAAGTATATAATACAGTAATATCAGAGGCGGATCCAGTGGGCGCAAGGGTCCCCCCTCCCTAAATTTCGACAGTGCCCTTTTTTACTGTTGAAAGAACCTTTTTTACTGCTGTAAGTGCCTTTTTCAGACCCAAATATGTCCTCTCCAAACGTTTACTTAGAAGAAGACATCAACCAAATAGCTCTTGGAATGTCTACAGACGCAAGGAAATGACGGATAATTGTCTTGGGGGACCGCCCCCCCGCCCACCTCAACCCCCACCTCAACCCCCTCGCAGCTGCGTGCCCCGTCTCGGCAGTAAGTGCCCTCACTGACTGAAGCGCATTATGGTATACGATTCGTGTACCAATGGTAAAATATTTATTTTGATAAATGATTCGTGTTTTCAATGTTGAAGATTTTGGATGATATTGTGTTAGAGGATTAGCTACTTTAAAATACGTATAGAATGCGCAAAGCAGACGCAAACGGCTGCCCTCAAATTGAGCTGTTCACGTATTTTACCGAACATACACCTAGCATAATTTATTAGAAATAACAATGTTTGTTTCAAAACTTTACATACATTGATATTACATTAATATGTGCTTTTAGAGCCATTTTGTCTATTTCATAGTGTACATCGGGATTTTCCGGCGTGGTTCCCCCGGAGGATCCGACAAGGACAACTGTCTAATCATTCGGATGTGACGAAAAAAAGAGGACCCGTGTATACATTGTCGTGTACGTAAAATACCCCTTGGTATTTTGAATCTGATATAAGAGTAGGCCGTAGTGCCGCTGCCCGGACAACTGGATGGCTCCAGTCGAACAGAACAGTAGGAGTTAAACCAATTTTCATCTTATTCCTATTTCCAGTTTCCAAACAATAGCGATATACGCCTTTTAAGAATCAATCTCTGCCCTGGACGGTCGCCATGTTGAATAATTTATATACTGTTTTGTATTTATGTCATACACACAAAGATACCCCCCTCCCACCCCAATCCCATTACATTAATTGGAAGGAGAATAAATAATACTAAAAACTTTAGAAGTACATTTGTAGCATATTCGAATCATTTTTTGACCTAAGAATTATAATATCCGTCAACCAGCTGAGTTTCTCTTCTCATTCCGATCTAATAAAGTAATACCCCCCCCACCCTCCAACACACAGACACATCGCCGCAACTAACAAAAACAGCACCATGGAGGATGGTTTTCAAGTAATGTAGGCCAAGTACCATGACGACGCATAAAAGTGACGGGCGACGGGCGACTCTCAATAAGGTTGTTGACATAGAACACAAAGCCTTGATTCACAGATCGGATTTATGATTTTCATATCGGGGACACTATCCGCATACAGGGGCGTTTTAAGGTTTATCATGGCGGAGGCTATGCGTTTTTGAGGGCCCTTTTTTGCGGATGGGGGGGGGGGGGTCTTGATTGATGACGTTCATACCAATGCAATGACTGCATTCTGATTCAGTAATGGATTCGACAGATAACAGTGTATAGACATGATATCCAATGACGTTGTCTAAACGTCACGGGTCATGCGGTCACATCAACAAACAAAATGTCAACACATTATCAACATTACAACACACAATGTTACACTGTAAACAATAGCCTTCTTGCATCCTTTGGGACTATATAATCCGTACAGCCATAACGTCTTATCGCTTCTTCCAATGATTTTTCACAAAAGTAACATCTACAACTCTAGATTTGACGTCGGCATTTTGGCACTATTTTGTGTTTCGGTCGTGTCTATTTCAGATGTACACAATCAATTCTGTTGATGTTTTTGGCGTGGGGATTGACTAATGGTTAATTTGTTTCAGTTCTAAACAAAAATTTAAAACTTTAACGCAATTTTTAAAAAAAATTGCCAAATTTTGACTGGGAATACAGAGCAAAATGGCTATTCACTGTATACGTGCGAAAAAAGGCCAGTTACCATTTAATTTTCGTACGTTGGTTACGTACGAGTTCCGTGCAAAACACGCCTAAAGCTCGCCGTAACAGACAGTTTCATTGACTAATCCATCATTTCACCCAGAACACGTCAATGATAACAGCGCTTCCAGATCCTAATGTAGTAAAGACAAGTAAAACGAAATTTTGAACTATAAAAACGAAACGAAATAGGATCTGTGTTTGTATCCGATTGACATAGGGATATATTACCAACATGAGTCGGGACATTGACAGAAAATTTAAAGCGGGAATTTCATATTTTCCAAGAAAGTTCAAACAATTATTTCTATGTCTATTTGTTTCCACACATAAACATCTTTCACATCGGAAATAATAACACAGTTACCTCCTTGTTTTTCCATTTCCCCCACGCAAAGGCAATCTTCAAACGTTTGAATTTAATGTTGAAAGTGATATTTTTGCCAATTTCTCAACTGGCAATATTGAATTATAGGATTATTCTTTCACAAGTTAGGACTGTTTATAGATACCACCTATTTTAAGGCTTTATTTCAAAATATTTTAAAAATAAACTTAAAAATATGAAAGTGCCACTTTAACTAAAAAGGTGAGTAGATTTATAAAAGTACATTATATTATATAAACATATACCTTTAAACTAATATACAAATATTAACATCAAAAGATCAGATTCCCATACAGTATGTGTTTAGCTATTTAATCACCGGGAACAAAATCAACAGACACGTCGACAAAACACATGGTTCGGAGTGTGCTCTTGGCTCAGTAATATCTGTCCTAGTTCAATAGCAAATTTTGAATATGGAAAGTTTTTTTAAAATAATTTTTAGTAGGTGGCTTACGCAGTATTGCGGACTTGGATAGGCACTCACCATGTGGTAGGTCAATCCCTATGACGTCATCAAGAATCCATGATGGCGGAAATGAAAAATGGCCACCATTCCAAATGATCGTTAGACTAAGTAAGGCACAGACTGACCATTATAAGGGTAAAATGATACCCGGGGTCAAACAGCAAAGTTACCACAGCATCACAACAAAGTCAGTAACGGGTAAATCCTCCTCTGTTTGCCAAACAAGCATTGATTCGACGTGGCATACTCCTAATGAGACGTCTAAGGTCATTTTGGTCCAGATTGTCCCATTCCTGTTTCAACGCAGCAGCAAGTTCTTGGACATTGGCAGGACGTTGTTGACGTTGACGTAACCTCTGTCCAAGCATGTCCCAGACATGCTCGATGGGGGAGAGGTCGGGACTCAGTGCTGGCCAAGGTAATGTGGTGATGTTCTGTTGTTGGAGGTAACCTGTGACGATCCTGGCCCTGTGACATCTTGTGTTGTCATCCTGGAAGATGAAACGGCGGCCATGACGTCGTGCGAACGGCACAACATGGACTGCCAAGATGTTGTCCCGGTAGTACTGGCCTGTAACACGCCCTGCAACAACATGTAAAGCCGTTCTTCCAGCAACAGTGATGCCTCCCCACACCATAACAGAACCACCCCCCAAATCAACCATGTCTGATGACGTTAACGTCTTGGAAGCGCTCGTTTCGACGACGCCACACCCTCCTACGTCTGTCCAAAAAATCAACAGTGAACCTTGACTCATCTGAAAACATCACATTGCTCCAGCGTCGATTATCCCAGTGTTGACGATCACTACACCAACGACGTCTTGCCTGAATGTGATGATCTCTCGAACAAGGGATCACGCGAGGACGTCGGGCGCGGAGGTGACCCTTATGCAGTCGATTCCGAATCGTCTGGCCACTCACTCTCACACCATTGTCTGTTTGAAGACGAGCGCTGATCTGATTTGCTGTGATGACACGATTTCTCAAGGCCAAGGTACGGGTAAATCGATCCTGGGCTTGAGTTGTCGCCCTTGGTCGACCTGAGCGTGGTCTGTCCTGTACAGATTGTGTATCACGGTATCTGGACCATAGCCTTCTTATGACAGACTGAGAAACATTCATCGTCCGCGCCACAACCGCCTGTGTTGTGCCGATCTGTAGCATGCCAAGGGCACGTAACCTTTCATTTTGGGTAAGCCACAATGCCAGTAATATTCAAAGTCAGAGTCGTGCAAATCTTGGGTTGGAACCCCATGATTATCCCAAGCATCACCTGCATTCCATGAGGTAGGTATTGGTGCGTTTGGGCGTCACATGTAACTGAAAATGTTTCTTCTGTTAGGTTTTATAGTGACTTTTTTCGTAGTCATTTGCATATTTTAGTATTATGCCCCCAAAATTAAATATCCCCTACTTTTTTTGAATAGTATATATAGCGTTACCAGGAAAAAACTATACGCCCTCCAATTGCTTTATGGGCGATGGCTTTCAGGTTTGCGAGAACAGGGACAAGAACTACTGATACAATTGCTGAGCAGGTCCCAACAGGACGATACAAAGATTGGAAAATAGAACACTGGCCTGTAGAGTGTTTATAGGATTGCTGGGGACATGGCCTGGTGCAGCTATGAAATTCGACGTGTTTCCCCTGGACTAGCTTCACAACCATGGCCAGTATTGTGAATAATAAACTCCCCAAAAGGAGGCAGACCACCATACATTTCACCCATTGACTTCAATGTAAATTCTTGACTCTTAGCCCACCTCCAACGTTTCCTCAGGGGCTGAATGCTTTTCGCTACAGATAGGGTAACGAGTGGTCATGTCTTGGCACTAAAATTTGTATGAGATTGACCACCAAAATGTTGAGCTTCACAAACTTGAAGAAACATACTAAATACATGGAACTAGTTGACGTACATCTCACCGTAGCCAACCTGATAATTCCGTTATCCTCCCGCCTCAAAATCATGAATATTTACCAAAACCTGCTAGAAAATATTAATTCAAACCCTCTTCGTCAATTGTAGAACCACCCCCCCCCCCCAAACAAAAACAAAAAATCAACAAAAATGGGCATGCAACGGGGGAGGGAGAAAGGAGACAGGCAGAAGACTAAATGAACAAGAACTAAAGCTAGGGGGTGTTTTCCGTAGCCATGACAGGTTCTACGCGGGCATAACTGGTTGTATCGTTAACCAGCACGGTTCTCCGCGGCCATCATGCGTTGTAACTCTCTTCACCATGGTTTTCCGCGGACATGACAAGGTGTATCTTTAACCATCACTAGTATCCATGACCATGACATGCGGCTTTAACTGCCACGAGTCTCCGCAACCATGACAGATCGTTACTTTAAACGCCATGGGTTTATATCTGGCAAGCTGCCAGTGGCTTGTGTTTTAAATAAAATATGAAAAGAATATTTTTATTTCTGACGTTTAGATTTATGTTTATAATAATATATCTATTGATAATTACACAATAAAACGTCTCAATGTATTTATTAATATTACGATTCTTTCTTCAGTTGAACAATCAATCTATTTAATATCCACGTGCAAATCTCACGTACTCCACGGAGGGGTATTCCCGGGGAATTTATATTCAGTTCAACTAAGTCCTACCTCAAATCCTCTAAGAAACAAACACGTACCCCCTTCCCCACCCCACCCCACCTCCACAACATGAAAACTTTGACAGGCTTAACAAAACCAAGGTACGTTGACAGCAGGAAATAGAAGTTGCATCGACTAATCTTTGAAATAAACCAAGTCGATCAAACTGCCAATTGTGTGTTTTTTAAAATAATTTTAAAATCTACTTGACTAGTTTTTAAATATTATTTCAATTCTTGATGGTAATTATACACATATCTATTTGACCAGTTTTTATATATTATTTCAATTCCTTTTGATAATAATTACAAATAATATTTGTTACTTTGATGAATAGAATCCTGACCAAACTCACCTGTTATAAAATAGATTAGATGGTACGGTGCATCACATAATCATCAATCATAGATATAGACAATAAAAAGCTAAAACAATTTCATGTTCAAAATGTCTACTTGATTCGCTTGTTAATCAATATATAAAATGATATAACATCACTTTCATAGGATACGTTGGATGGTATAACATCACTTTGATAGAATACGTTAGATGGTATAACATCACTTTGATAGAATACGTGAGATGGTATAACATCACTTTGATAGAATACGTTGGATGATATAGCATCACTTTGATAAAATACGTTAGATGGTATAACATCATTTTGATAGGATACGTTGGAGGATATAACATCACCTGGATCGAATACGTCAGATGATATAACATCACTTTGATAGGATACGTTGGAGGATATAACATCACCTGGATCGAATACGTCAGATGATATAACATCACTTTGATAGAATACGTTAGATGGTATAAGATCACTTTGGTAGAATAGATTAGATGATATAACATCACTTTGATCGAATACGTTAGATGATATAATATAACATCACTTTTATAGAATACGTTAGATGGTATAACATCATTTTGATAGAATATGTTAGAAGGTAAAACATTGAAAACTGAAATATAAAGTTTAGCAAATTGACTTTTATCCTCGTTAATGTGTCTTGGGTGCTTACATAAATCGCATAAAAACGTCTAATAACTTAATTATATAAATATCATAAACAAACTCTTATAACTTGACATTTAGTAATACATTCCTGGACAACAGATGATACAAAGTACATATGACATTTACTAATACATTCCTAAAGAAAATGTACAGTTTAAGCACAAAATCGTCAAATGTTTTTTAAAAAAAGGAATCATAACGAAATTGGGAAGAGTGTGTTGTCGGGGATTAATTGTGTACAGGTCAGTAGGCTGCATGAGCGATCGCATGTAGACTTAAGACAGGAAGATGTGATCGAGTAGACCTATTGTCTATAGAAGAGTAGGAGTAAAGGTTGTGTGAGCATGGAGACTGCACGGGAATAGGCTGTAGGAGATGTAGACTGTAGCAGAGTGGACCAACATGCTGTAGCAGAGTGGACCAGTAGGCTGTAGCAGAGTGGACCAGTAGGCTATAGGAGAGTAGACCAGTAGGCTAAAGCAGAGAAGACAAGCAGAGTTGGCTAGCAGACAGTATGACACAGGACCTGTGGGGTGTAAGATAGGGGCTATGCATATCAATTACACGTGGGGCGGTAACCATCATAACAGGTTTCAATGTCTATGAGGTAGTTACACATTAAAAATGGTGAAGATATTTATAGTAGCATTAGTCATCATCTACATGTATACCTTATTTGGATTATTTAAATTAATGTTTGAAATGTTACTAGGGGTGACAGTAAACACACACATATATATCTAGTGGTAGGCCAAGCGGTGAGCGTCAGGAGCTTTCCAAACAGCGGTAGTTAAACATCAACCCATCTAGAGGTAGACCAAGCGTCGAGCGTCAGAAATTATCCAGACAGCAGACGTTAAACATCCACCCATCTAGTGGTAGAACAAGCGGCGAGCGTCAGAAATTATCCATACAGCAGACATTAAACAACTGTTCATCTACAGTTGAGGTTTGCTTCATATACAAGAACACATAAGGTAGATATGATATTATTTTATATAGTTATATTGTAGAAACTCATTCATAATAACTGTTAATATTTGAAATTTGATATAGTAGGGAATATTTCAAGATATGAGGGGGTTGGGATGGCCTAGTGGTCTAGCTGGCCGGTAACCTCTGGCTTGCGGCTGTGGTTTCGAGCCCTGGTGTGAGCGTATGTGGCATGGAGATAGGGGCGCCTTCTCAACCTCGTGGGTTTCCTCCGGGCACTACGGGTTCCTCCCACTGGCCTAGTGGTCTAGAGTGCCGCGCTTCGACCTCTAGCTGGCCGGTCACCTCTGGCTTGCGGCTGCGGTTTCGAGCCCTGGTGTGAGCGTATGTGGCATGGAGATAGGGGCGCCTTCTCAACCTTGTGGGTTTCCTCCGGGCACTCCGGTTTCCTCCCACTACTAAAGATCCCTACGCGCAAGCGAATTATTGAAATAAAATGAAACCATATGTTAGTCCCAAAATGATCTGGTTTGTGTCGAGTGGACGTTAAACACCCATTTCTCTCTATCTTCAAGATATGAGCACGTGTCAATCGAAGTAATTAAGAATACAGGCAAATTTACCACTTGATGAAAATTAGTTACATAAATAAAAGGCGGTAAGTCGCTAACTCAAGATCATCAACAGCCTTTAACATCGCAAACACAACTCATTGGTCTATTTAAATCAACAATGCTGTTGTGATTTTACCGTGAAAAGTTGGTTTCTGATATTCAACCCCCTTCCCAAACGATGGTTTCTAGATCCGACCGTCGGGGGAGTTCACTGTAAGTAGTGGTGCTTTAAAGGGGACAGGACTTTTTGGGCGATTACGGGCATTCCATAAATTAATTGTGCAGTTACGTATTTTTTTATAACAAAATACAACCTTTAAACACCAAATTAAATATTTTCAATTAATTTCATGTAAACCTTTGAATACCGACCCATGTCTCCATGGACTTGATATCTAATTTTAATTACATTTTATTCAGTGTTTTAGAGAAAATCCCTGGTAAAGTAAGAAATAATAAAAAATCTATAATCAAGATGTCGACAGGTAAGTGGAATGATATGATATTAATACTCTACCTACTTTACTCTTACTCTTTAGGACACCTGTTACCATCGTTTGTCGTGTATTTTGTACACGGGGAGCAGTCCATTTGCTGGTAACACTATTATGCCTATAACGTATTTTGGGGGACTTCGAATCCTGTCTTATGGTTTGGATTGTTCGTGCTTGGTTTTATTTTATTCATAATATTTTATCTCGGCTGGTCAAATTGCTCTTGTCATAACTCTTGTTCTTTGTTTGTTCGAGTGTCTCATGAATTACTTGTTGGATTTAAACAAAATTTGGTACTTAATATGTTCAGAGGGTGATTGTTTGAAATGAAATTGGTCGGTTCAATTAAAGACCGGTCCCATCTTTTGCATTGTATCATTCTTGTGCTCACGAACATTAATTATATTTAATTCATTCATAGTTACTGTCATAGTGTTCGTGCCTGTATCGAATATCGATTACTTCCCCTTGTTTTGGGGTTTCGTAATATGCGTCATCTCTGCATATAGAGCGGTTCTGGTTCCTGACATACCATGTTTGGAAAGTACAAGACAAGAGGGTTAATAGAGCGGGGGAAGTGTGTGTGTGTGTGGGGGGGGGGGGCTTAGCTACTCTACCCCTCTCCCCGCCCAACAATCGGACAATCTAACTTTTCAGGCAGACGGGTAAAGTGGAAAACAATTATTTTATCTAGTTGGTAAAATAAAACACTAATGTTACTTTACTTTTAATTGAATACCACGAATTTCTACTGCATTGACTAGGGGTTAAAACATTTTGTCTGGAGCCACTCTATTTTGTTGGACATTTTTCGGGCATCGATTATTATTTGTGAATTCAGCTGCAACAGTTTGATTGGATGGTTCGCATTCGGGTCGACATAGAGTGGGATTTCGGTTACAAAACCATTAGACAACTTTTGGAGATGCTTAACTCACGAACTAGAATAGCCGAAAAACGTCTTTCCGGTTAAAATTTCAAAATTTTCTCCGGGAGGGCGAGGCTACCATACCCCGCGACAATGAATTGGTTGGGATTCAGGTCAGCCACCTATTAGGTATATTGAGCCACGTTACAGTTGCGATATTCACGGACTGGAATAGCAGGAAAACGTGTTTGCGGCAGTTAAATGTTCTTAAAATTGTCTCCCGACGGTCGTGTCTTCGTGGGGTGGGGTGATTAGTATCATTAAGCCTTTCATTGATTCAACTGACATGGTTTCGATTCCTGGGTAGTTCGTAACAAGGAGAAGGGTCGTCTGTCCAACCTCGTGGGTTTTCGTCTGCTCCTTCAGTTTCCTCTAACTGATAAAGATCCCTACGCACATGCGAATTATTGAAATAAAATTGAAAAATGTGTTAGTCCCGAAATGATAAGCTTGTTTAGACTACCTTGAAGTTGCTGTATTCACGGAAAACACGTTAGGTGTCGTCAAAAATTGGCAAAATTAACTTGGTAGGGAGGGGGAGGTCCTACACGGTAAGCTTCCCTATTCCACGCTCGCAGAAGACTGTCGACACCGTCTGTACATAGATTGATTGATTGATTCATTGATTATATTAATACAGTAATAAATCATTACTCGTTATTGACATTTTATTTTAATGAGAGAATACAATTAATCTGTGTAATAAATTATTTATTCCAGGAAGACAAAAAGGTCGGATGCCTGAAAAGGATTATCAGAAGATTCGAGCAAATTACACCTACCTGGTGGAAAATTTCAAAGACCCAGTAAAACTTGCTATTAAATTATTTGAAAAAAACATATTCGACGAAGATGAAAAGGACGAAGTAAAGAAAATTTACATGACCGCTGCAAAAGGTCGCTCGACAGCTGCTGACCAGTTACTGACGTATGTGTTATCAAACTGCGGTAATGCCTATCGTAAATTCATCCAATGTTTAGAAGAACTAGGTTACAGAGACGTCGTAAATGTATTAGAAAACACAACGAATGGTAAGTTTATTTCTATTTTTAACATAAAGATTGATAACTTATAACCCTAACCCTGTCCTTATTTGCTTCAATGAATCCGATCGTTTCGAGAAATTAATTTGATCACTTCCATGATTAAAGATCGTTAATTAGCCTATTCGCCTACCCATTTTGGATGTTTTAACATCATAGAAAATTAAATTCTAGAAAATATAAATGATAGATCCTTTTTATGTTTACTTATGTTAACTAAATCAGGCCTACAATAGATGCCTTTTATTAACAATACCATATACTGTATCAGTGGCGGATCCAGGATTTTTTTGAGGGGGGGTGAGAACCCCATGTTTTGTCTCACCGGCCGCGGTTTACGGAGCTAATTTCTGTGTCTGATAAGATGCGTATCGTGTGCTATATAATATATATACGACCATGCGTGCATGTCCCGGTGGAAGCTTGTAGGACTCGGGATTCCTATACACCGGTGGGGAGGGGGTGACTAGTCACCCTAGTCACCCCCCTGGATCCGCCCCTGTGTATGTGATAATAGCAACACAAGACAAGATTGATACTATGAACAAAGCTATAATTATCTTACTATAACTGGATTATCTCCCTTATTATTGTTGGCGCTTTTTACATTCTAATTCATGACGTCAAATTGGCAGACGACCACCTTTGTGTAACGTCATTTAACAGACGACAGCCGTCTAGACTGGTTGCTTGTGTTAGATGGCTTCTATGTATTTGAATTCTGTACCTTTTCTTGCTCTGTGTGCTGATATTGAGATTTCTTGTAGCGCATAGCCGATCATGACAGACACCAGTATGATACAACGTTCCGGAAATAGTCCCCCTTTTCTTCGATTGTTTCCGTTATTAATCTTAGTTTGTTTTCATGACTGTAGACCTGCCGTAGTACCTGTGCCCGGGTACATTGCTCTTTCATAGCACACACGCACACTGTATAGCGTATACCAACCAGTCTTTATTACCCCGGTCGGAACAGAACAGTAGGACGTTAAACCCCGTCTCATTTCATTTGTCTGTGTAAATTGTGTCCTGTCCGTGGGTTTGTCGTGTGTATTATATCATACAGGTAATAGTATTGTATCATTATTAAATTATAAATAATTTTATCATACAGGTAAAAATAAAATCAATCTGATGACAGAACAAGACAAGACAAGACATCAGCTAGAAGAATTACAAAAAAATCACGACCTTGCTAAGCAGGAATTAGAGAACATGAAGAAACAAATGGAAACACTGAAAAAAAGGCAAGATGGAGATTCCAAACAGTTGTTGAAGAAAATCAAAAAGAGAGAACATGAACTAGAAACATATAAAAAACAAACTGAAGAGAAAGAAGCTCTAACAAAGAAGAGAATTGATGAGTTGGAGACATGTATTAAAACTCTTACCCTAAATGACGAAGGTAGATTGATATTTATTTCAAATATAATACGTCACAAACACATCGTCACAAGTTATTACGTCATACACACATCGTCACAAGTAATTACGTCATATACTTATCGTCACAAGTTATTACGTCATACACCTATCGTCATTGAAGTCAGAGCACGTATAATAAACTTTATAGTTATTTTAATTAAATGAAAAATATTAAATATGACTTGTATATTACAGATACCATTCAGCCACAATTATTACATGGTACTTTGTCTGGTAATACAAGTCATACCTCACATGGTAATTTGTCTGGTAATACAAGTCATACCTCACATGGTAATTTGTCTGGTAATACAAGTCATACCTCACATGGTAATTTGTCTGGTAATACAAATGATACCTCAGATGATACTTTGTCTGATAATACAAGTCATACTTCAGATGAGGAAGGTAAGTTATTCTAATATATAATATCCAACAATGGCTGACTTGCCTACTTTAGATGAAACAATATTAAATATAACTTGATAAACTGTAAATATAGTATAACATGTTATATATTACAGATACACGTAAACAACAACAACAACAACAATTATTTAAAGCCTGTCAACATGGTACTTTGGATGATATAAAAAACATGGTGAACATAGATGTTAACGTCAGAGGTGGATTCTGGGACGAGACACCGTTATTTAGATGTTGTATGTCAAGTGTAAGTCCTGTAGATAAAATAAAATATCTAGTCAGTCATGGGGCTGATATTAACGCTAGAGACAGTCATAATAATACCATCTTACACTGGGCATGTTTACATGGTACTTTATCTACAGTACAATATCTAGTTGATTGTTTACATCTAGATCTACATGTCAAGAGTAAAGATGGTAAAACACCTCTAGATTATTGTAGGCGGTCACACATTGAATCACGTGGAAAGATCAAATATATCAAAGCTAAATCTTCTTTATTCAGGTATTTCTTTAGACGTTAAATATATCACAGATCAAATGAAATTAAAATAAAATAAACAAGTTATTCATGTATACTAGTCAACATAATGTTATTGTCTCTAATCATACAATTTACAGTTTTATTGTCTGTAGTCAACAGTTAAAACTACTGATGACGCATTACACTGTCTGTAGTCAACAGTTACTGATGACGTATTACACTGTCTCTAGTCATACAATTTACAGTTTTATTGTCTCTAGTCAACAGTTAAAACTACTGATGACGTATTACACTGTCTCTAGTTAAAACTACTGATGACGTATTACACTGTCTGTAGTCAACAGTTACTGATGACGTATTACACTGTCTCTAGTCAAAACTACTGATGACGTATTATACTGTCTGTAGTCGACAGTTAAACCTACTGATGACGTATTTGTATTTTATCTACAGGACTGTGTTTATATTTATTGTTTATTTTATTGTTTAATTTATTCAAAATGTCTTCAATATTTTACTGTATATTTTTATTTTTAATGAATAATATTGTTTACAACAATTCGTGTTTATATTTATACGTCAATATGCATAACGTGAAAATAATTATACCGTTGCCTTGTCTGTGTTTCGCCTAAAGGCCGCAATTCTTAACGAATTGTTTCGGAACATTGCATTCTTATTCTACCCTAAGGGTGCCCCCGTGTTGTATTTGGAGCATGCGCAACTCCCAGGTGCTGAGACGCGCCCATATTCCTTCGTGTGTCGCCTACAGACTACAATTCTGAATGGATCTTATTGGAACTTCTGAAATGAAATGAAATGGGATTTAACGTCCTACTGTTCTGCTCCGAACTGGGCTAATGAAGACAGACATAGGCCATACAGTGTACTATGAGGGAAATTTCGCCCACACAGCGGCAATGTGGCCTAGCCTACTCTTATATCGAATTCCAACTGTCAAGGGATCTTATTCGTTACAGTGTCTGAAGTGAAAAACATTCATGCCAATGAAAATTTGGGGAAACGTGCGGGGGGGGGGGGTGTATAGAGGCCAGAATTAACATTGAAGTGAATGGTAAAATAATGGCGATCTGCCTGCCAATTCAGAGTTACCTCCCTTTATAGTGCATCAGGATTTTCCAGCGGAAATTTCTTTTTTATTTCACTTCATTTAAACATTATTAATTTTCACTAATATTTTTATTTCAAATCCAAATCCTTTTTTTTTTTTTTTTTTTTTGTAATTTTTAATAATGTATTTTAGATGAAATAACAACATGGGTCATCATACATCACCATCATCGCTGTCACTACATCACCATCATCATACATCGCCATCATCGCTGTCGGTCCTTTAAATTTGTTTCATTTTCACATTGGCTACACTTATACATATATACAAGACAAATCATAAGCGGCTTCCCCTTGTTAGTGGTACAGTACGGGAGGGACCAGGAAAGGACTGTACTCAGTCGTTCGGATGGGAGGAAAAAAACAATAGTTTGAAAACAATATTCCATTCAACAAACTGAATCGGATTGGATAACAGGCAAGGGTCGAATCTATATAACATCTCTCAAAATAAGTGGATAAGACGCTGGTTCGGATCGGACGAAAAACCGGGCACCCGTGTGTACATTGGCGTGCAAGTGAAGGATCAGTTGGAATTCGATTTAAGAGTAGGCCATTTAATATTCAGATTAGATTTGAGACTAAATTCCTAACAAATATTTGAATTGAAACAAAATCATCTATATTCTCACTAAAATAAATATATAGCAAAAACTACTGTGTGGGCGTGCCAGTTGTAATTGTCTCTCCCATCCATTACAGTATTATTTTAGTGAGAAAATTAAATATTTATAGATTCTTTGTTTCAATTCAAATATTTGTTAGAACTTAACTGGAAAATGGTTTACAGATATTATAGTAGATATAATTTTTAGGGAGAGTTTCTATAGGCCCTTGGGGAATCACGTGGCTAAATGGGTAAGAAACTGGCTCGCTAGCCTGGTGGTCGGGTGTTCGATCCCTGCATTGGCCGAGAAAGTTCATCCCGATTTTCCGACGTAGTTTCTCCTTGTCATTGATGCAGAACGGAGGGCCTGACAAGGATAGCTGTCTAGTCGTTCGGATGGGACTAAAACCAAGGTCCCGTGTCAAATAGACGTGCACGTAAAAGATCCCTAGGCAGTTGGAATTCGATATAAGAGTAGGCCATAGCGTCGCTGCCTGGGCACAATTTCCCTCATAGCACACTGTATGACGTATGGCCGTCTTCCATTAGCCCAGATTAGGTGCAGAAGAGTAGGACGTTAAACCCCATTTCATTTCTATAAGCCCTTGTCTGTTGTTAAATCCTATTCAGTTTATCGAATAAAATACTGTTATCAAAAATTATTGATATTTTCATTAAAGGGAGATAACTCCTTGTACCGTAAATGAATTAACAAAATTCCGTATGTTCCCTGTCCTATTATGTTTTTTACATTTTGGTTTAAGTTTTACAAAATAAACATACGTTATGCAAGAGCTAAATCAGCCTATTGCAAGAATTTCTTTTGGCTTGAAATGTTATTTATATTATTAATTAAACATTAATTAACTTATCCTATCCAGACTTTATCAACTCTCGATGCAACCGCTAGCCTGTGATCTTTTGTGAATTTGAATACGTTTTGTGATGGATGATTTTACGTAAAAATGGATAATCGATAGGTTGTTTATTATAGTACGGACGTTAGTAATGACGGCTAGCCTAAAATATATCGATCGGTTCAGTACGAAGGTTCAGTGTTAAGCAATTTGACTGAGATTTTCAGCATATTCTGCTATCATTATTTATTTTATAACCATTATAGTGATTACTGTCAACTCTTTATCTATTCTCACCTAATGGCCCTTTAGCGAACGTCACATTCTTTGCCGTAGATGAATGCATCGGGTGTTTTCGAAAAAAAATTAATTTCAATTCAACTTCACAATTGTTAGTATAAATATAACAATTTAAGCTGGGACACTTGCCTAGGTGCTGGTAGCCTCACACGACCAGGAGGTATGTCGATATAAAAGAAAATACACAGTTACTTGATTTTAAAAATAGAGATGAACCAATGACTTTTCATGGTGGCACTGGGTAGGATTATACCCAGATTCGGTCTGTCCACATTTTTTGAAAAGAATGGACAGGTGAATTAAAAACTATAATAAAACTCGATTTTACCTGCTCTCGCTTCGGCTCGATTTTTTTCAATAATGTGTTATGTCAGTCGATTCACTCAGATATGTTTTTTTCTTCAATGTAGTCGTTTTGATTTGCATAAAAACTCCCCACAGTGATGTATTATGCACGTATATATACGGATAGAAGGCCAGATTCCTGTGCTTCGACCGGGATAAAGGAGACGGGCTTACGCATTACAGTGTGTTATGTGGGAGATTCCCCCCCCCCCCCCCACACACACACACCGCATCTGGATCCGCCCTCCGAACGACTAGACAACTGGCCTTGTCAGGTCCTCCTTCCTGCACGATTGGCAAGGGAAAAACCACGCCAGCAAATCTTGATGAATTTTCTCGACCAACACCGAGAGCAAATCCGCCGCTGTAGGTCTCGGAGTAGAACAGTTGGACGTTAAACCACACTCTTCTGCACCAATCGGACAAAAGCTATGCAGAGTGATATAACGAAAATAGTCTTTATCGAATTTCAACCGGGAAGGATTCTTTTTATGTGCCCCACCCCCACCAATGTGTACACATGCGTAGCTTGTTTGTTTTTAGCCCGACAATATGTATTTTTACGCGAAACTACGACATTTTTAATGTCGTGGTGTAGGGTGAAAATGCCGGATGGTCGGGTGAAAATGTAGTGTTGTCGAGTTAAAATATCGTGATGGCGTGTTGTCGCGACACTATGACATCACGACATGATAATCAGTCACCACAGACGCACCTGATTTACGCTATAATAGGGGACTGTTTAACCTCGAGAGTTTTCAAGTTTACTAAATGTCATTTGTGCTTGATAACGATAAGAGGATACTTGTCGAAACGTCGTGCTTTTAGAATAAAACTAGTGATTGTATCCCATAAAAATGTGTTCTGTTAATGAGTTTTCACGTTCTTATGAAAAATGATATTTTTATGTGACATGTACTGTACCAGTGAGTTTTCCCTCAAGGTTGATTCGCGATAAGATCGAGTCTGTTTGTTTGCTACTAAATTTTCAGATTAGTTGAAAGTTGTTTGTTTAATTCGGACCTGATCTGCATTTAAATTTAAACCTGATATCCCAAGCTGGTTTTATAATCAAACCTTGTGACCGCATTATTGACCCTACAAAAATACCCTTAAAGGAGCTACATGTAGATCCCGAACTCAGCATTATCAATAATATTCGAAACTAAAAGCTAAAATTAGAATTCAATACTTGTCCATTTCAACGCAATCTGATCCTATTTCGATTCGTTTTTTTATAGTTCAAAATTTTGTTTTTCTTGTCTTTACTACACTAGGATCCGGAAGAGTCGTTACACGCGTTCTGGTTGCAGGGATATTCCAATGGCGAGTTCTAAAGATGCGATGCATGGAGCTGTTGGTAAATCAATAGAAACGTCAAAGCCGATTGATTAATCGCAATGTCTGACATCATAGTGTAGGCCATTGCAAGTATAATTCAGATTGCATTTCTAACAATATTGAGGCACTCGGTATGCCTCGACAGATTCCGAAACCTACATCTAGACTCGGCTATATGACGAATTCCGCCATATTGGAACTACTTTAAAGGTCCCGTATGAAACATGGTTGCGCCCATACGGAACACAAATTAGCGACCTATTCGGTTAGCGACCTATTCGACCGATCCAGCTGGCAACTTGTTCGTTGGCAACCTATTCAGAATTAAGACAACAGTCGCCCAAACTCATCTATTTTTATCAACAAATAAAATCCAACGTTACGTCTATCAAATGAAGGTAGAATATATTATTTTTTATCCATTCCTTTAGCTCAGAATAGAAGTGTAATTTCGCCATATATATATATATATATATATCCAGAATATATATTCTGAAAGGTAACTGAAAAAGTTTTCTAAATATTATTAGTAACACTTGGCACAATCATATCAAAGGGGCGCTCTCTTATCCTAAACGTCGCCATTTTTTCAATATTTTAAAGTGATAGAAAGGTAATATTCCGAGTCAAAATTCGGACCATCGCAAAGAAATTCTGAGCATCTAGCTATATAAACGTAATTTTGGGCGACTGTTGTCTTTATTCTGAATAGGTTTCCAACGAACAGGTTACCAGATGGATTAGTCGAATAGGTCCTAGCCGAATAGGTCGCTAATTTGTGTTTGGTTGCGCCCACGGTGTCAAGTTTTCCTGTTAAAGTAAACATGTAGCCGCATCGCAAATGTATGGGCGTAGGGACATATCACTTACTGTCATACAACCGAGATTAGATGTAGGTTTCGGAACCGGAATCTGTCGAGGATTGCCGAGTGAATATTGGGGTTGTTATCTTGCCATGAAACGCAGGTATCCTAATATACAATATTTAAGACACAGTAAAAATTTTAAAACCAATACAAGATCAATCTATCTGAAATTTAGTTCTATATTTCGTTTCGGTTTTTATAATTTCGATGCCTTACACTACATGTAGATCTAACAAGTTATAGCGGGAGGTCACGTTCAGCCAGTTCAGATGTCAAGCACGCGACATTTGACCCTATAACCTCAGTCATTCGATTAACCAATCAGAATCGTTGTTGCTTTGTTTTTATTTCTATCGCTGACAATGCCTACCCACAATTCCGCGCAAAAAAGTCAAACCCTGGATTCGACAGACAATTTGATTGACTGAACCCTCATTTCAAGCAGAACACGAGTTAAATAACAAGTCTTTCAGATCCTAGTGTAGTAAAGACAAGTAAAACGAAATTTTGAACTATAAAAACGAAACGAAATATGATCTGTATTTTAATCCGATTGATACACGATACCCTGTGAGTTTTCGCTCCATTTGTAATGAACAAAGCAAAACAAATATTCTACAGGACTGTACCCCCCCTCCCCTACCCCAGTTACCCTTAATCGGACCCCGACATGTAAAACACACAGCATATAATACAGTTATTTAATCTAGACTGGCAACTTAATGCACAAGATAAAGTCATGGGTATGGCCTGGCAGAAAACAGCATCAAATCAAACCTGTTGGCGACAGCGCCGCTGTTCGGGCTAAATCCCCTTCGCGGTACACTGTGTGGTTTCTGCCCTTCGCGAGTATGAAGAAAGTGGGACGTTAAACCGATTTCAATTAATTTTACAGGCGTTTTATTGTGTGTCAAATTGCGTTTCGATAAAAGCCTTTCTAAAAAACAATTTTATTTACGTCATATTGGTAAAGATGTCCCTATGTGTGTTAAATTGCGATTCGTTAAAAGTCTTTCCAATGACCAATCAAACAGTTAGTAAAATTACAACTAGTACTTTCCACAAGTCTTGACCTAGAGAGCCAGACATACACCTAGCGTTACAAATCTATCTGTTTGTTTAGCGGCACTACACCGAATTAATATTTATAGGTCCATGATGATAAATATATATACTGGATCTCAATTGTTGGTCCCATCCGAACGACTAGGCGGGGTGAAACTGATTTGAAATACCTCGAATACCTTTCTCTGCCTTTACCTTGTTAGTGAGACAATGGCTTATGGGCTAATTCACCGTGACTCTTAAAGGTATCTCAGTTGTCAAGGAGCAGATTAGCCACTGAAAAGCACATGTTGTTAAACCCTTGTGCGTTAACAAGCGATATTCTGGGCCTCACGACCATATCCTTAACGTTTGTGAGGAATTGGTTCATAATTCTATATAGAGAATTTTATACATTGTCAGCTACGTAATGTCGAGTATAAGGCTGCAAATAGAATTGACGTGAGGCAATGGCAACATTCATCATTTGATAAGAAACTATGAGTATTACATTATCCTACACAAGGGGTCTTGTGCCCCTCTCCCCTTTCATTTCAACATATTGGTGGTTACACGTGTTCAATCTGTTCTGTGCTCGGTTCAAGGTTTGTATTTTAAATTTCTCTTATTGATGATATTGTGTTGGTGATTCTTCTAGATTTGTATGGTTTCAAAAATACCTTTATATCGTCACTGATAATACCTCACATATTTTGTACTCTGATTGATTATTATTCAGTGTTTATATGAATAAATTATGCTTAAAAAAAACCCTATGTCTGGGGTCTTAGATTACCCCTTGTTGCCGACAACGTTTATCTAGCTTCGTGTCCACATAATGGTTAAATCAAATGGCAACAATAAAGATATAATTATGAATAGACAAAGAAGCAGAGGGGTAATCAAATTGCAACAGTATTAGATATTACCTGACTGACGCCATATCCAGAAATTAGAGCTACAACTGCTGAAGCCAGTAGAACCAGTCTCCACATCATAACGTTCAACAACAATTATTTAACCAATAGATCACGGTCTAGGATTGTTAAACTAATTTAAAACCAGTCTTGGGTTGACCAACTACAGTTATTAACTAATATTGCACGACTCTGCGGCTATTTAACAAATAAATAACGGGTCTTCGTTTTTGGGGTGCTTTATATATAGCGACATACAGTTCGAGGCTACTGTGTTTGGTGACGGCATCTTCTTTTATAAATAAAATCCCCCCTACTAATCTGGACACCGATACTAGATCAATATTCAACGGATTGTTAAATCCATGTCAACACCTCCAGTATAAAATTACTGCTATAGACAAAATGTTCAAGTATTCATGGCTTGGGTCAAATTATGTGACAGTTTGGACATGGATTTCAGAAACCAAAGTTACTGGTTAGGATATAACTAGAAATGGATTGAAATTTGGTTTTGTTCTGATTTCAAAACTGTATTTCCCATTCTACATACCGAGAACGATCTGCCATAAAGGAGCTAAGTCTCTAACGCCATATTTTCCCTATTAATATTCGAAATTAAAAACACGAATTAGAAATCGAAATTCTTCAATTTCAATCAATATCGATGTTGTTATTTTGCCATGAAACTGGAGGTTGGGTGTTCGATCCCTGCATTGGTCGAGAAAGTTTGATCTCGATTTTCCGGCGTGGTTTCCCCTTGTCAGTGGTGCAGAGCGGAGGGCCTGACGAGGACAGCTGTCTAGTCGTTCGGATGGGACGACAAACCGAGGTTCCGTGTACACATTGGCATGTACGTAAAAGATCCCTTGGCTGCCCGGTCAAAATTTCCGTCATAGCACACTGTATGGCGTATGCCCGTCTTCCATTAGCCCAGGTTAGGTGCAGAAGAGAGTAGGACTTTAAACCCCATTTTATTTCATTGCCATGAAACTATGGGATCCTAATATCCAATATGTAAGACAAAATGAATATTTTATTCTCCGTACACGAGTTTCGGGTGTCATTTTGTAATGAACAAATAATAAACATATCCTACAACACAATGCCGAAGCTATTAAATTAGTAACGGCTGATTCACAAACGACATTATATAATTGAAAGGTGCTAAATCGCTAACGTTTGGGACCTAGAAATTGACACAAGTATATAATACAGTAATATCAGAGGCGGATCCAGTGGGCGCAAGGGGTCCCCCCTCCCTAAATTTCGACAGTGCCCTTTTTTACTGTTGAAAGAACCTTTTTTACTGCTGAAAGTGCCTTTTTCAGACCCAAATATGTCCTCTCCAAACGTTTACTTAGAAGAAGACATCAACCAAATAGCTCTTGGAATGTCTACAGACGCAAGGAAATGACGGATAATTGTCTTGGGGGACCCCCCCCCCCCGCCCACCTCAACCCCCACCTCAACCCCCTCGCAGCTGCGTGCCCCGTCTCGGCAGTAAGTGCCCTCACTGGCTGAAGCGCATTATGGTATACGATTCGTGTACCAATGGTAAAATATTTATTTTGATAAATGATTCGTGTTTTCAATGTTGAAGATTTTGGATGATATTGTGTTAGAGGATTAGCTACTTTAAAATACGTATAGAATGCGCAAAGCAGACGCAAACGGCTGCCCTCAAATTGAGCTGTTCACGTATTTTACCGAACATACACCTAGCATAATTTATTAGAAATAACAATGTTTGTTTCAAAACTTTACATACATTCATATTACATTAATCTGTGCTTTTAGAGCCATTTTGTCTATTTCATAGTGTACATCGGGATTTTCCGGCGTGGTTCCCCCGGAGGATCCGACAAGGACAACTGTCTAATCATTCGGATGTGACGAAAAAAAGAGGACCCGTGTATACATTGTCTTGTACGTAAAATACCCCTTGGTATTTTGAATCTGATATAAGAGTAGGCCGTAGTGCCGCTGCCCGGACAACTGGATGGCTCCAGTCGAACAGAACAGTAGGAGTTAAACCAATTTTCATCTTATTCCTATTTCCAGTTTCCAAACAATAGCGATATACGCCTTTTAAGAATCAATCTCTGCCCTGGACGGTCGCCATGTTGAATAATTTATATACTGTTTTGTATTTATGTCATACACACAAAGATACCCCCCTCCCACCCCAATCCCATTACATTAATCGGAAGGAGAATAATACTAAAAACTTTAGAAGTACATTTATTGTAGCATATTCGAATCATTTTTTGACCTAAGAATTATAATATCCGTCAACCAGCTGAGTTTCTCTTCTCATTCCGATCTATTAAAGTAATACCCCCCCACCCTCCAACACACAGACACATTGTCGCAACTAACAAAAACAGCACCATGGAGGATGGTTTTCAAGTAATGTAGGCCAAGTACCATGACGACGCATAAAAGTGACGTGTGACGGGCGACTCTCAATAAGGTTGTTGACATAGAACACAAAAGCCTTGATTCACAGATCGGATTTATGATTTTCATATCGGGGACACTATCCGCATACAGGGGCGTTTTAAGGTTTATCATTGCGGGGGATATGCTATTTTGAGGGCCCTCTTTCGCGGATGGGGGAGGTGGTGTTCTTGATTGATGATTTTCATAGACATGATATCCAATGACGTTGTCTAAACGTCACAAGTCATGAGGTCACATCAACAAACAAAATGTCTACACATTATCATCATTACAACACACAATGTTACATTGTAAAAAATAGCCTTCTTGCAGCCTTTAGGATTATATAATCCGTACAGCCATAACGTCTTATGGCTTCTCTCAATGATTTTTTCACAAAAATAACATTACAACTCTAGATTTGACGTCGGCATATTGGCACTATTTTGTGGTTCAGTCGTGTCTATTTCCGATGTACACAATCAATTCTGTTGATATTTTGGCGTGGGGATTGACTAATAGTTAATTTGTTTCAGTTCTAAACAATTAACGCAATTTTAAAATAAATTGCCAAATTCTGGCTGGGATTACTGAGCAAAATGGCCTTTCATTGCATACGTGAGAAAACAGTTCAAGACAGAATTATTTCTATGTCTTGCTTAATAGGTTGTCAACTCACTATTATACAATCATAGGCATTTTTTTCCACACTTAAACATCTTTCACTTTGGAAATAATAACACAATTACCTCCTTGTTTCCCCCCCCCACCCATGCAAAAGCTATCTTCAAACGTTTGAATTTAATGTTGGAAGTGATATTTTTACCAATTTCCCAACTGGCAATAATGAAGTATAGGATTATTCTTTAACAAGGTAGGATTGTTTATAGATACCATCTATATTAAGGCTTTATTTCAAAATATTTTCAAAATATAACTTATAAATATGAAATTGCCACTTTAACTAAAAAGGTGAGTAGATTTATAAAAGTGCATTATATTATATAAACATATACCTTTAAACTAATATACAAATATTAACATCAAAAGATCAGATTCCCATGCAGTATGTGTTTAACTATTTAATCACCGGGAACAAAATCAACAGACACGTCGACAAAACATATGGTTCGGAGTGTGCTCTTGGCTCAGTAATACCTAACTGTCCTAGTTCAATAGGAAAGTTTGAGTATGGAAAGTTTTTTTTTAGTAGGTGACTTACGCAGTATTTCGGACTTGGATAGGCACTCACCACGTCGTAGGTTAATCCCTATGACGTCATCAAGAATTAATGATGGCGGAAATGAAAAATGGCCACCATAATGAAATCCCAAATGTCATTAAATTCTCTACTTCCGTTAGACAGAACTTGTCTAAAAGGCTGTAGTCTAATGGTTGCAGAGTTCAATCTATATCCCCCAAAATAATTATGAATAGTCCAAAGGGTAAATGAAAATAGAATCCAACATGACGATTTTTGTTCTTTTGGATATTCCTTCAAAAATTTTCCTTCAGAGTTACTGTAAATTGTGCATTATAGAGTATATCTTGGTGTTTCTAGCATCAGTACATATTGAACTTGTGGAAACCTTAGCACTTCATCAAAACGACATAAATTCATGAACATTAACTAGTTTCGGGACCCCTGAAACTACCATACTCTAGTTCAGCCCATCCTTAAGAAGGGAGGGTAAAGATAAAATGTTGAAACGTACTGGATTACTTAATTAATCATCATCATAAATGCGCGATATAAAATGATAAATCGTATATTATTTTACAGGTATACATGTTTCCGTTTTATCCAATAAACAATTTATTGTCATTTCATGCAGACAGATATGGTGTTAAATTGTTGTAACACTACAGATAACAGACCATCAGCATAATTGGTAGTTTTTTTATTGAGAACATGGAATAGACACAGATCGGAAGGAGCTCTATTCAAGTCTGACTTACTGTCAGTAAATTCTGGCTTTATAAAGCATACGGCCATTATGAATAATGATACATGACAGATTTATTTATTTTTAATTGAGATTATAGTTTCTATAACTGCACTGCATCTTTCCTTTAAAGTCGCGAAGTTCCGCCGAGTGTTAACACATAGATCATGTGTAGGTTATAAATAACATATGAATAAATAAGATATTTAATGAGATCGTGCCTTTTGTCAAAACGAGCAGAGGTCATACGTGTGTTGCCCGTAAATAACATATTGAACACATTAGTAGAAGTGGTATATAGTTGAAAACGTCCAATATAATATAATGTCAAATCTAACAAAGTTCTATGTATTAATTACTTTGTCACATTCCTTCATCACCCATGAGTTATGTACCAAAAGGACATAACAAACACAATTCTCACAGGAGGGGCACTGTCTCCATCGGTATCCATTGATGTTTCACACAATAAAATTACATTACACACGAATTAGGAAGAGCACACGCGATATAATACAGTAAACATGATATAATAACAGTACGCATGAAATAATAACAGTACATATGATAGACTTAAAACACACGCGGTTATATATACAACGTTGGTCCTAGAAGTTTTTGTAGGACGATACCATTCTACGCGTATACTTCCTGTTACCATTAAAGTCTGGTACTGACATCATACTATTAAATTTTTCTCTGGCATCCTTCTTGACAAACTTTATGACAAAGTCAATGTCACTGGATTATGTCGTAGTGTTGGCGTGGAATCATCTGTTCCATGGAGCGTATTTCGTCCTCGGTTTCCGCCGACGCCATCTTCTTATGAGCAGCATACGTTGCTCTGACTCTGTCATTTTCGAATTTCTTGGCTAATTTTCCCTAACGAATTTGAAAGTATCGTACCAAAAAATAAGTAACGACACTAATAGTTAAAATGAGCCCAATAATACTTAATACAGAATTTGTGTGAGGCCATGGCTTGTCTACAACTTAAACAGGTGTGAGTTCTTTGATAAATTTTTTTAATAGGTATTTCTTTCACATCGTTTAGGTAAGGGGGAAGTTCAGGAATTTCAAGATTTGGAAATGCTACCGATAAAGGTTTCAACAAGGAAAGACTTGAAATATTAAAATGACTATTAATGTGTTGAAAGGTATTTTGGATATGAAAAGTGCTTTCTCTATTATATATTGGTAAAAGAGAAATATATTCATTTGATGCCGAACAAGACATATTTAACTTTAGGATATCAATGGGTGGCTTTGCAGTAATGGATAACGTTTAGATTGAATATTTTTATTTTTGGATTACAAACAAGTGAAAAACGTAATAAATTTTGAGTGGACACGGCCCAATAACCTTAAGTTTATAGTCAAGCGAAAGAACATTTTTAATTAATGTAAATGTAAATAAAAAAAAATACCCCAAAATAAAATATAATTTTTTTTTTAACATATATACAATGAAAACATTTGAAGCTTACTTAATCATGCCAATTATACTCGTAAGTAATTGTTTTAAATTAGCATTAGGATCTTTATGGGTATTCGAATTAGTTATCGCAATATCAACAGCATCAACGGTTTCTTGTAATGGAGGTTTAATTTTCTTTGATGAACGCTTTTGACATGTTACGCATCTGGACACATACTGATAAATGTGTTTATATAAATTAGGCCAATAATACTTTTCTTTGATAAAACTACTGTAAGTTTTATCTATACCTAAATGAAACATGTCATGATATTCCTATGACAAACAAATGTCGCTGTTTATTATGGGTGATTTTAATATTGACTTTAACACGACACTTCCAAAACAATGGCAAGATATTATTACATTAAACAACCTACATCAACGTATTACTACACCTACCAGATGTACAGAAAACACTCAATCGACAATAGATCACTTGTACACCAACTCCCCTGACGTAGTAATTGAAGTTAAAGTACCTACTTACGGATTAAGTGACCATTATCCAATTATATTTACACTAGGTAAACACTGTGGCACGAAAAAGCACAATCATATTGAAATTGAATACAGATCCTTTAAAAATTTTGATGAAGATTCACTTATAAATGAGCTATACATGCAACCCTTTCAAAGTATTGAAACAATTGACGATCCAAATTTGGCATTAGAAATATGGT
The DNA here is from genome assembly GCA_948474765.1 of Patella depressa. Taxonomy (NCBI): domain Eukaryota; kingdom Metazoa; phylum Mollusca; class Gastropoda; family Patellidae; genus Patella; species Patella depressa. The sequence goes on from OX419720.1 coordinate 3,342,954, forward strand.
ATTCACTAGTAAATAATGCCCTAAATAAACATGCTCCCAAAAGACGGGAGAGAATCAAATTTAAACAACCACTGTGGTTCAATGACGAAATCAAAATGTCAAGAAAAAATAGAGACTTTTATAAGAGAATGGGAGATAACGCTAAATTCAAAAGGTGGAGAAATAAGACTGTAAAATTAATTGACCAAGCCAAATCTAAATATGTTAAAAATTGTGTTGAATCTAATAACGGATGTAGAGATATCTGGAAATTCTTTAATTCAACTAAGGTCATTCAAAATGAATGCAACTTTCCATTAAACCTTAAGCATGATAATAAAGAACACGATAATCTACAAGACATTACAAACATTATGAACAACTACTTTACAAATATCACCGATGATATTAAACCTACATATAAAACTCTGTTTATCGAACATAAAGACAAACTATCCAAACATGTACAAGAAAAAATACCAATCGACGTTGAATTTACATTTTAACCAATTACATGTATGGACGTATACAATTATTTGACAAAACTGGACATAGCTAAAGCTACGGGTACTGATTCTGTTGGGCCCAAAATTCTACGATTATCAAGAGATGTTATTTGTGAATCTCTTACATATATTTATATTTTTAATCTGACTATCTCAAAAAATGTATTTCCTGATTTACTTAAATTTGCCAAAATTATCCCCATACACAAGAAAGGTGAAAGGGATTTGCCGAATAACTATCGACCAATATCCATATTGCCAACAATTTCAAAAATATTTGAAAAAGATATTAGTAAACAAATTATTTCATACTTTGAATGCAATGGATTGTTTTATAAACACCAATCCGGTTTCAGAAAACACCATTCATGCGCTACAGCATTACTTAGAATGACTGACACGTGGTTAAAGGCAATGGATAAGAATGATAATACCGGGATTCTTTATTTAGATTTCACCAAAGCGTTTGACCTCATAAATCACCAGCTTATTCTTGAGAAATTAAAGTTATACAAATTTAGTGCTAATGCACATAAATTGATGGCACATTACTTATGTAATCGTAAACAAATGGTAGCATTATGGTCCTGTCACTCAGACCCGACAAAAGTGAAATGCGGTATTCCACAAGGCTCTAACTTAGGTCCGCTCCTTTTTCTTATATTAAAATCACCCATAATAAACAGCGACATTAGGTCCGCTCCTTTTTCTTATATTTATTAATGATCTGCCCTTACATGTAGAAAAATGTGACACAGATATATTTGCTGATGATAGTACTATTCATTTTTCAGGAAAAGACCCAAACAGCGTGAAATCAGCTTTACAGAAGGACTTGGACAACGTGTTAAAATGGTGTATTGACAATGGGATGGTGTTAAACAGTACAAAGACTAAAGTGATGATGATTGGATCAAAACAATATACAGAAAATAAACAATTAAACTTAAATGGACAAATGCTCGAAAATGTTGATGAAACTGTTTTACTGGGGATCAGTGTGGATCGAAATCTACTGTGGGGAAATCAAATTACTAAACTTTCTAAAGCTATTAGCTCTAAAATATATCTCCTGTCTAAACTAAAAAAATACCTTCCTCATAAATTGAGAATATTATTTTACAATAGTTATATATTGCCATACTTTGATTATTGCTCGACAGTTTGGGGTAATGCTACTAAGTCTAAACTTGATGTCCTGCATAAATTGCAGAAACGCGCGGCAAGAACAATTTTAGATGAAAAACATGATGCGAGATCAGAACCGTTATTTTTAAAACTCAATTGGCTAAATATATATCAAAGGATTAAATTTAATATTGGAATGCTAACGTTTAAAATCATGAAAGAAAAATCACCCGAGTATCTTTTTAATTTATTTGATGAACGCTCTAATTGTACAAATACAGAGTTAACTTTAAGAACTGAAACTCAAAAGAAACTCAACACCCCAAAGTGCAAAAAACACGCAATGACGCGTACTTTTTATTTTTCGGCCTCTAATCTTTGGAATTCCTTACCTCTTCAAATAAAACAAGACACATCAACATTTACCTTTAAAAAATACTTAAATAAATTTGTAAAAGAAAAGTAGATTTACCATGTATATTGTATATAACGTAGCTGCATGCTTTATTTCATACTTATTATCTTACATTTTGTTTTTTTGTTCTTTTGTTTGGTTTTTTTTTTGGGGGGGGGGGGTAAGGTGGGGGGGGGGGTATGGGTCAGGGAGCATTGTGTATAATACAGCTGCATGTTTTATTATATAATTATTATCTTACATTTTTTTTGGGGGGGGGGGCGGGGTAAGGTGGGGTTGGGTGGGGGTATGGGACAGGGAGCATTAGATTGTGTATAATACAGCTGCATGTTTTATTATATAAGTATTATTACATTTGTTGCTTTTGTTTTGGAGGTAGGGTGAAGGAAGGGGAGCAGTAGATTGTGTATAACATAGCTGCAAATTATATTTCATAGTGATTATTACTTTATTTTTGTCTGTTTCTGCTTTGGAGGAGGTGGGGGGGGTCTCTATCTGTTTTGTATTTGCATGCGACTATATATCTATGTATATATATAATACATATTGTAGAGTAGGAGGAACCCCCTGAAAATTAGCACACTTGTGCTAAGGGGACTATCCTCATTAAATAAAGTTATTATTATTATTATTATTATTATTATTATTAATTACATCAGATCGTAAATGAGCTGGTACAAATAACCTAGGATTTGGTTCACCAATGGGATCAGAAATGTAATGTAAGATATCTTGCATTAATAAGTATTTATTATTACTTGCACATGTTAACTGTGCAATGATATTGACAATATCCTTATCTTTAACCTGTTCTTCAATCATGTTATAAACCTCTAAAGTAGGTGGTTCTAAGGGATTATCGTTATTACCTAAATCGACCGTGCACTTTGCAAATTCCCGTGGTTCAAACTGATTTGAATTTATGGCTTTGATTTCTAGTGTATTATCGTTTACTTCTGAATTAAGCAGTTCTTCCTCCTGGAATTGAGTCGGCATTCGAATAAGAAAATCAGCGATAACATTTTGTTTACCCGATAAATATTCAATCTTACAGTTATAAGCACTTAATGTTAAAGACAACATTTCAAGTTTTTTATTATTCATCGGGAAATATTTTAAAGGTTTGTCATCAGAACGTATACTAAATTCTGAGTCATGTTAATAGAAATCTAACTTTTGTAATGCATAATGGATAGCATAACATTCTTTTTCAATAGTTGACCAACGACTTTGTGTATAACTAAGTGTATGAGACAGCATATAAACTGGCAATTCTTCTTCCATGCCTTTAGAATTACGTTTAGTTTGACAAAGATAAGCCCCCACGGAGCAATTACTCGCGTCCGTATATAGAATATACGGTTTGTTTGGATTAGGGTACGATAACTTTGGTATTTGAACTAATGTTTGTTTTAAGGCATGAAATGAATTTTCACATTGAAGAGTCCGATCGAATTTTTTATTCTTGCGGGTTAAAGCAATCAGTGGTTCAGCAAGTTTGGAAAAATTAGAAAAATAACGACAAAAATAAGAACACATGCCAATGATAGATCGAACTTGTTTCACAGTTTGGGGCTGACTTCTATTTTTGATCACACTGAATTTCTGGGGGTCGGGTGTAATGCCATTGGGCGTGATAACAAAACCTAGATAAGTTGTCTTAGTTTGGAGAAAACTACATTTCTTTAATCTCAATTTAACCTTATGAACACGAGAATATTAAAATATCCTCTAAATATGCAATAGCAAATGTTTGCATATCACGAAGAACAATAGCCATTAATCCTTGAAAAAGTCCTGGGGCGTTGGCGATCCCAAAAGGCATAGTATTGAATTCGTAAAGCCCGCGATGACATGCAAATGCTGTTTTTTCTCTATCAGCTTTGTCCATTAACACTTGCCAATAACCCGATTTCATATCCAATTATGAAAAATACTGTTTGTTATGCAATTGAGCTAAAATATCGTCAACCAATGGGAGGGGTTATGACGAGAATTTAGTGATTTTATCTAATTTCCGGAAATCGACACAGAAACGTTTCGAACCATCTTTCTTGGAAACGATTACTGTGGGAAATGACCAAGGGGAACACGAAGGCCGAATAATATTTGCCTTAAGCATATCATCAATTGCTTGATCAACTACAGGTCGCTTATTAAGAGGTGTCCTATACGGCGGAAGTTTAATTAGGGGGTGTGATCCTGTATTAATCGTCATTTTAACTGTGTCAGTTTGACTGAGATCTAAATCTGTGGCTGCAAATAGGTCATTATTACTGAAGATAAGATTATGTAATCGGTCTTTAAATTGTGCGGTTACATCAACATCATTGAGATTTGGATCATTTCCCCCCTTTGCTGTTACAATATTAAACAAAAAACTGAGCAGACGAAAAAGAATCCAGGTGCTTCCTGTTCAGATAAGGGGTTGTTACACTATATTATTTAATGTCTCGCACTCGACCATTAAACAATAAATAAAATATAATATATAGCGTTACCAGGAAACAACTATACGCCCTCCAGTTGCTTTATGGGCGATGGCTTTCAGGTTTGCAAGACCAGAGACAAGAACTACGGATACAATTGCTGAGCAGGTCCAAACAGGACGATACAAAGATTGGAAAATAGAACTCTGGCCCGTAGACTGTTTATAGGATAGCTGGGGACATGGCCTGGGACAGCTATGCCATCGACGTGTTTCCCCTGGACTAGCTTTACAACCATGGCCAGTATTGTGAATAATAAACTCCCCAAAAGGAGGCAGACCACCATTAATTTCCCCCATTGACTTCAATGTTAATTGTTGACTCTTAGCCCACCTCCAACGTTTCCCCAAACTTTCGTTGAGCTGAATGCTTTTCACTACAGATAGGGTAACGAGTGGTCATGTCTTTGCACTAAAATTTGTATGAGGTTGACCACCAAAATTTTGAGATTCACAAACTTGAAGAAGCATACTAAATACATGTAACTAGTTGACGTACATCTCACCGTAGCCAACCTGATAATTCCGTTATCCCCCCGCCTCAAAATCATGAATATTTACCAAAATCTACTAGAAAATATTAATTCAAACCCTCTTCGTCAATTGTAGACCCCCCCCCCCCCCCCAAACAAAAAAAAAATCAACAAAAATAGGCATGCAACGGGGGAGGGAGAAAGGAGACAGGGGGAGATTTGCTATAAATAGATGAACTACAATTTGTGGGTACCGAGATGGTGAAATTTATTGGTAGTCTGCCTCCATAAGTTCAATCTGTTCAGTGTTTGGAGGAAGAGAGGAGAGATCTGCGTAAGGATAAGGTTGACTACAATATAATCCCATATTAAATGATCGCGTATAAAGATTATCCGTGAACCATGTTATCACCTCACTCCCCAGAAAGCCAACTTTAAAAATAATTTTATCTAACGACATGAGTCACGTTAAGAAAAAATGGCTTGACAATGGGAACGGATCTGTCCAAATATAACTAACGATCTTTTAAATGAATTCTGCTTTCAAGGACATAAAAGAAAAGTTGATATATATACAGCAATTTATTCAATTTAAACCAAGAGATCCGGTCCTTAAAACTCGTAACATATAATTCTTTCACACACCAGCGCAAAAAGAAAATAACAAGGTCAAACTTTTATTTTCAAACGACCACAAAATATCTAATAATGATTAATATTTCTAAGAATTCCCAACAATAGAATCACCTATCCGGTTTATCGTGCACGATGCAGGGTATATATGCCCTTTAAAGAATAACTGATACCACTTGTTATTAGATGAGTTGGCATGGTTACTACAATTTGATGACTTTCCATGGTTATTTCAGTTTTGCTCTGTTCAATTATCTCTGTTGTAGTTTCTTTTTATCTTATTAATTATATAGGTTAAGACTTGCGCAATCGTGTTTCACATTTCACTTGCGCAGTCGTGTTTTATCTGGGGCCTTTAAACAAATATCAGAGAATACAAAATACAAGAAAAGTCGCTGCTAATTCACTGTCGTCGCCATTATGGACATTTTGTCTAGGTGAAGTACAAATTTCAAGTTATATTTATTGAAAATTTCAAACACATGTCTTTTACAACCATTGTTTTATTGTCGATGTTGTTCAGTTGAAAATATTAATCAATGTTCTTGTTATATTTTAATCTATACGTAATATCTTTGTTGCTAAGGATATTCGTCTCCCTTTTTTATTTCTATTAGAATGGTATGGTTTAAACGATCCACAACGACATGATCACCACGGTTCTCTGCGTCCATAGTCCCGAAATGACCTAGTCTGTGTTGAGTGGACGTTAAACCCTATTTCTCTCTCTCTCTCTCTCTCTCTCTCTCTCTCTCTGCGTCCATGGCAATTGTAGCTTTTACTACTACGGTTAACCGCGTGCATGGCGGTTGTAGCGGTTAACCAAGGCAGTTTTAACTTTTACTACCACGGTTAACCACGGCCTTAACACTTTTTTTAACTTTAACCACCAGGTTTTTTTTTTAACTTTAACCACCACGATTAACCCCTAATGAAGACGATATGAGCAAGAACTAAAGCTAGGCGGTGTTTTCCGTAGCCATGACAGGTTCTACGCGGCCATAACTGGTTGTATCTTTAACCATCACTTTTCTCCGCGCCCATCATGCGTTGTAACTCTCTTCACCATGGTTTTCCGCGGCTATGACAAGGTGTATCTTTAACCATCACTATTATCCATGACCATGACATGCAGCTTTAACCACCACAAGTCTCCGCAACCATTACAGATCGTTACTTTAAACGCCATGGGTTTATATCTGGCAAGTTGCCAGTGGCTTGTATTTAAAATAAAATATTATGAAAAGAATATTTTTATTTCTGACGTGTAGATTTATAATAATAAAACGTCTCAATGTATTTATTAATATTACGATTCTTTCTTCAGTTGAACAATCAATCTATTTAATATCCACGTGCAAATCTCGCGTACAAAACGGAGGGGGATTCCCCGGGGAATTTATATTCAGTTCAACTATGTCCTACCTCAAATCCTCTACGAAACAAACACGTACCCCAAACCCCCCTCCCCACCCCACCCCACACACATCTCCACAACATGAAAATTCTGACAGCATAACAAAATCAAGGTACGTTGACAGCAGCAAATAGAAGTTGCATCGACTAATCTTTGAAATAAACCAAGTTCAATGTCGCGATCAATCTGCCAATTGTGTGTTTTTTAAAACAATTTTAAAATCTACTTGACTAGTTTTTATATATTATTTCAATTCTTGATGGTAATTATACACATATCTGCTTGAGCAGTTTTTATATATTATTTCAATTCCTATTGACAATAATTACAAATAATATTTGTTACTTCGATGAATAGAATCCTGACCAAACTCATTTGTTATAAAATAGATTAGATGGTACGGTGCATCACATAATCATCAATCATAGATATAGACAACAAAGAGCTAAAACAATTTCATGTTCAAAATGTCAAATATGTTTGTTTTTAAAATAATTTTAGAATCTATTTGATTCGTTTGTTAATCAATATATGAAATGATATAACATACTTTGATAGGATACGTTAGATGATATAACATCATTTTGATAGGATACGTTAGATGATATAACATCACCTGGATCGAATACGTTAGCTGATATAACATCACTTTGATAGAATACGTTAGATGGTATAACATCACTTTGATAGAATAGATTAGATGAGAAAACACCACTTTGATAGAATACGTTAGGTGGTATAACATCACTTTGATAGGATACGTTGGATGATATAACATCACCTAGATCGAATACGTTAGATGAGAAAACACCACTTTGATAGAATACGTTAGATGATATAACATCACTTTGATAGGATACGTTGGATGATATAACATCACCTAGATCGAATACGTTAGATGATATAACATCACTTTGATAGGATACGTTGGAGGATATAACATCATTTTGATAGGATACGTTGGATGATATAACATCACTTTGATAGGATACGTTGGAGGATATAACATCACCTGGATCGAATACGTTAGATAATATAACATCACTTTGATAGGATACGTTAGATGGTATAACATCACTTTGATAGGATACGTTGGATGATATAACATCATTTTGATAGGATACGTTGGATGATATAACATCACTTTGATAGGATACGTTGGAGGATATACCATCACCTGGATCGAATACGTTAGATGATATAACATCACTTTGATAGGATACGTTGGATGATATAACATCACTTTGATAGGATACGTTGGAGGATATAACATCACCTGGATCGAATACGTCAGATGATATAACATCACTTTGATAGAATACGTTAGATGGTAAAACATCACTTTGATTAGCTGATATAAAATAACCTTTTACAATATTATCAGTTAAAACATTGAAAACTGAAATATAAAGTTTATCAAATTAAGTTATATCCTTGTTACTGTGTCTTGGGTGCTTACATAAATCGCATAAAATCTTCTAATAACTTAATTACATAAATATCATAAACAAACTCTTATAACTTGACATTTAGTAATACATTCCTAGAGAACAGTTGATACTAAGTACATATGACATTTGGTAATAAATTCCTGGACAACAGGTGATACAAAGTACATACGACATTTAGTAATACATTCCTAAAGAACATGTACAGTTTAAGCACAAAATCGTCGAATGTTTTTTAAAAAAAGGAATCATGACGAAATTGGGAAGAGTGTGTTGTCGGGGGGGGGGATTAATTGTGTACAGCTCTGTAGGCTGTATGAGCGAGCGCATGTAGACTGTAAGACAGGAAGGTGTGACCGAGTAGACCTATAGTCTATAGAAGAGTAGGAGTAAAGGCTGTGTGAGCCTGAACACTGCACGGGAATAGGATGTAGGAGACGTAGACTGTAGCAGAGTGGACCAACATGCTGTAGCAGAGTGGACCAGTAGGCTGTAGCAGAGTAGACCAGCAGGCTGTAGCTGAGTAGACCAGTCGGCTATAGGAGAGAACACCAGCAGACTGACTATAAGAGAGTTGGCCAGCAGACTGTACGACACAGGACCTGTGGGGTGTAAGATAGGGGCTATGCATATCAATTACGCGTGGGGCGGTAACCAACATAACAGGTTTCAATGTCTATAAGGTAAGTTACACAATAAAAATTGTGAAGATATTTATAGTAGCATTAGTCATCATCTACCTTATTTGGATTATTTAAATGAATGTTTGAAATGTTACTAGGGGTGACAGTAAACATGTACAGTATACATCTAGAGGTAGGCCAAGCGGCGAGCGTCAGAAACTTTCCAGACAGCAGTCGTTAAACATCAACCCATCTAGAGGTAGGCCAAGCGGCGAGCGTCTGAAGCTTTCCAGACAGCAGTCGTTAAACATCAACCAATCATAGGTTGACCAAGCGGCGAGTGTCAGAAACAATCCAGACAGCTGTAATTAAACAACTGTTCATCTACAGTTGTGGTTTGCTTCATATACAAGAACAAGTAATAAGGTAGATATGATATTATTTTATATATTTATATTGTAGGAACTCATTCATAATAACCGTTAATATTTGATATCTTGATATAGTAAGGAATATTTCAAGATATGAGGGGCGTTGGGATGGCCTCGTGGGTTTTCTTCGGGCACTCCGGTTTCCTCCCACTGCTAAAGACCCCTACGCGCAAGCAATTTATTGAAATAAAATGAAACCATATGTTAGTCCCAAAATGACCTGATTTGTGTCGAGTGGACCTTAAACACCCATTTTTCTCTCTCTCTCTTCAAGATATGAGCACCTGTCAATCGAAGTAATTTAGAATACAGGCAAATTTACCACTTGATGAAAATTAGTTACATAAATAAAAGGCGTTAAGTCGCTAACTCATGATCATCAACAGCCTTTAACACCGCAAACACGACTCATTGGTCAATTTAAATCAACAATTATGCTGTTGTGATTTTACCGTGAAAAGATGGCTTCTGATATTCACCCCCCACCCCCTTCCCAAACCATGGTTTCTAGATCCGACCGTCGGGGGAGTTCAATGTCGGAACATAAAATGGGTATTCCCTGTGAGTAGTGGTGCTTTAAAGGGGACAGGACTTTTTGGGCGATTACGGGCATTCCATAAATTAATTGTGCAGTTACGTATTTTTTATAACAAAATACAACCTTTAAACACCGAATTAAATATTTTCTATTAACTTCAAGTAAACATTTGAATACCGACCCATGTCTCCATGGACTTGATATCTAATTTTAATTACATTTTATTCAGTGTTTTAGAGAAAATCCCTGGTAAAGTAAGAAATAATAAAAAATCTATAATCAAGATGTCGACACACCAAGGTAAGTGGAATGATATGACATTGATACTCTGCCTACTTTATTCTTACTAGGACACCTGTTACCATCGTTTGTCGTGTATTTTGTACACGGGGAGCAGTCCATTTGCTGATAACACTATTACGCCTATAACGTTTTTTGGGGGACTTCGAATCCTGTCTTATGGTTTGGATTGTTCGTGCTTGGTTTTATTTTATTCATAATATTTTATCTCGGCTGGTCAAATGGCTCTTGTCATAACTCTTGTTCTTTGTTTGTTCTTGTGTCTCACGAATCACTTGTTGGATTTAAACAAAATTTGTTCAGAGGGTGATTACGAAATTGGTCGTTTCAATTAAAGACCGGTCCCATCTTTTGCATTATATCATTCTTGTGCTCACGAACATTAATTATATTTAATTCATTCATAGTTACTGCCATTTTGTTCGTATCAAGAATACAATAAAACTGTATAATAAATTATTTATTTCAGTAAAACAGAAAGGTCAGATGCCAAAAGAAGATTACCGGAAGATTCAAGTTAATTTGTGCTACCTGGTGGAGCATATCAAAGAGCCAGTAAACCTTGCTAATAAATTATTTGAAGAAAATGTATTCGACGCAGATGAAACTGACGCAATAAAGAAAATTTACATGACCGCAGAAAGGTGTCGCTGGGCTGCTGCTGACAAGCTAGTGATGTATGTCTTAAACTGTGGTGATGCTTATGGTAGATTCATCAAATGTTTACGAGAACTAGGTTACAGAGAAATCGTAAATGTATTAGAAAACACAACGAATGGTAAGTTTATTTAAGACACTATAATATATATATATGTATCATTATCAAATTGTAAATACAATAATTAATTCGTTCAAATGAGATACTAACTCGTTCAAACGGATTAGTTAGTTATTTTTTTTTGATTTTTTTTTTTTGCATTAATGTATATATAAACTACGAAGGCCCATTAGTGCCAAAAAAAAATAATTAATTAATTCGTTTGAGCAAGTTAGTATCTCATTTGAACGAATTAATTATCTCGTTTGATCTGAACGAATTAATTATCTCGTTTGATCTGAACGAATTAATTATCTCGTTTGATCTGAATTAATTATCTCGTTTGATCTGAACGAATTAATTATCTCGTTTGATCTGAACGAATTAATTATCTCGTTTAAACGAATTAGTATATAATCTTATTTGTTTAAATGAATCCGATTTTTTGCGAGAAATGAATTTTATGACTTCCGTGACTAAAGGATGTTAACTCTTAGCCTACACATTTTAAACGTTTTAATTAACTACCCATTTCATGAAAATTAAATCATAGAAAATTTTTACCACGAATGCTAAGTTTATTTCTATCTTAAAACAAGAATTTTATGAAGATCTTTCATTTTTCGCCAACCCATTTTAGATGTTTTAACATCATAGAAAATTACATCATAGAAAGTATAAATAACGAATCCCTGATACGTCTTCTTATGTTAACTAAATTAGGCCTACAACAGATGCCTTTCATTAATATGACAATATACTGTATGTGATCATAGCAACACAAGACATTGATAATATGAACAATACTAAAATTATCTCCCTTATTATTGTTGGCGCTTTTTTACAATTCATGACGTCAATTGGCAGACGATCACCTTTGTGTAACGTCATTTAGCAGCCGACGGCTGCTTGTGTTAGATGGCTTCCGTGTATTTTAATTCAGTAGGCCTACTGTTTCTTGCTCAATGTGCTGACATTGAGATTTCTTGTAGCACATAGCCGATCATGACTGACACCTGACCAGTATGATACTAACAACATTCCAGAAATATTCTTCTTTCTTTTTTCTTCGATTGTTTCCATTATTCTTAGTTTGAGAGAAGCCTATATCACTACAAACCAGAGACTGTAGACCTGCGTCGTACTGGAAGCTTATAGTTAGAACTAGAGTCCATTCATGGACTTTTATTTAAAATGTCTATGTATATTAGAGCCACGGTGGTTCAGAGAGTAAGGCGTTTTCCCGTTAACCTGTAGCCCCCATGTTTTTCGGATGGGACGAATAAACGTCCCCCACCCCGTGTGTACCTTGGCCTGAACGTAAAAGATTCCTTGACATTTTGAATTTTATATAAGAGTAGGCCGTAGTACCTGTGCCCGGGTACATTGCCCTTCCATAGCACACACGCACACTGTATATATAGCGTATGCCCGTCTTCATTAGCCCGGTCGGAACAGTGTAGTAGGACGTTAAACCCCGTTTCATTTCATTTGTCTGTGTAAATTGTGTCCTGTCCGTGGGGTTGTCGTATGTATTATATTATATCATACAGGTAATAGTATTGTATCATTATTAAATTGTAAATAATTTTATCATACAGGTAAAAATAAAACCAATCTGATGACAGAACAAGACAAGACAAGACATCAACTAGAAGAATTACATAAAGATCACGACCTTACTAAGCAGGAATTAGAGAACCTGAAGAAACAAATGGAAAGACAAGATGGAGATTCCAAACAGATGTTGAAGAAAATCGAAAAACTAGAAACCTATAAAAAACAAACCGAAGAGAAAGAAGCTCTGGCAAAGAGAATGGATGAGTTGGAGACGTGTATTAAAACTCTTACCCTAAATGACAAAGGTAGATTGATATTTATTTCAAATATATTACGTCATAAGCACATCGTTACAAGTTATTACGTCATACACACATCGTCACAAGTAATTACGTCATATACTTATCGCCATAAGTTATTACGTCATACACCTATCGTCATTGAAGTCAGAACACGTATAATAAACTTTATAGTTATTTTAATTAGATGAAAAATATTAAATATGACTTGTATATTACAGATACCATTCAACCACAATTGGGGGGTTGGGATGGCCTAGTGGTCTTGAGTGCCGCTCTTCGACCTCTAGCTGGCCGGTCACCTCTGGCTTGCGGCTGTGGTTTCGAGACCTGGTGTGAGCGTATGTGGCATGGAGATAGGGGCGCCTTCTCAACCTCGTGGGTTTCCTCCGGACACTCTGGTTTCCTCCCACTGCTAAAGACCCCTACGCGCAATCGAATTATTGAAATAAAAGTAAACCGTATGTTAGTCCTGAAATGACCTAGTTTGTGTTGAGTGGACGTTAAACCCCATGTCTCTCTCTCTCTCACCCACAATTATTACATGGTAATTTATCTGGTAATACAAGTGATACCTCACATGGTACTTTGTCTGGTAATACAAGTCATACCTCAGATGAGGAAGGTAAGTTATTATAATATATCCAACATGGACTGACTTACCTACTTTACATGAAACAATATTAAATATAACTTGATAAACTGTTTATATAATATAACATGTTATATATTACAGACACACGTCAACAACAACAACAATTATTTAAAGCCTGTCTACTTGGTACTTTGTATGATATAAAAAACATGGTGAACATAGATGTTAACGTCAGAGATGGATTGAACAAGACACCGTTATTTAGATGTTGTGTATCAAGTGTAAGTCCTGTAGATAAAATAAAATATCTAGTCAGTCATGGGGCTGATATTAACGCTAGAGACTGTTATAATGATACCATCTTACACTCGGCATGTCTAGTCGGTACTTTATCTACAGTATAATATCTTGTGGATGATTTACACATGGATGTTATTACAACAGGTTTTAACAACATGACACCGTTATTTTACTGTTGTATATCAAGTGTAAGTACTGTAGATAAAATAAAATATCTAGTCAGTCACCAGGCAGATATTAACGGTAGAGACAGTTTTAATAATACCATCTTACACGCGGCATGTTACAGTGGTACTTTATCTACAGTACAATATCTAGTTGATTGTTTACATCTAGATGTACATGTCAAGAGTAGCGATGGTCTAACACCTCTAGATTGTTGTATGGTGTCAGACATTGAATCTCATGAAAAGATCAAATATATCACAGATCAAATGAAATTAAAATAAAATAAACAAGTTTTTCATGTAAACTAGTCAACATAATGTTAGTGTCTCTAGTCATACAATTTACAGTTTTATTGTATCTAGTCAACAGTTAAAACTACTGATGACGTATTACACTGTCTGTAGTCAACAGTTAAAACTACTGATGACGTATTACACTGTCTCTGGTTAAAACTACTGATGACGTATTACACTGTCTGTAGTCAACAGTTACTGATGACGTATTACACTGTCTCTAGTTAAAACTACTGATGACGAATTATACTGTCTGTAGTCAACAGTTAAAACTACTGATGACGTATTACACTGTCTCTAATTAAAACTACTGATGACGTATTACACTGTCTGTAGTCAACAGTTACTGATGACGTATTACACTGTCTCTAGTTAAAACTACTGATGACGTATTATACTGTCTGTAGTCGACAGTTAAAACTACTGATGACGTATTTATATTTTATCTACAGGACTTATACTGTGTTTATATTTATTGTTTATCTTATTGTTTAATTTATTCAAAATGTCTTCAATATTTTATTGTATAATTTTATTTTTAATGAATAATATTGTTTACAACAACTCTAGTTTATTTTTATACATTCATAACGTGAATATTTTTATACGGTTTCCCCTGTCTATAGGTGGAGGTCTGTGTTTCGCCTAAAGGCCGCAATTCTTAACGTATTGTTTCGGAACATTGCATACTTTTTCTACCCTAAGGATGCCCCCGTGTTGTATTTGGAGCATGCGCAACTCCCAGGTGCTGAGACGCGCCCATATTCCTTTGTGTGTCGCCTACAGACTACAATTCTGAATGGATCTTATTGGAACTTATGAAATGAAACGGGGTTTAACGTCCTACTGTTCTGCTCCGAACTGGGCTAATGAAGACAGACATAGGCCATACAGTGTACTAAAGTAGTACTATGAGGGAA
The DNA here is from genome assembly GCA_948474765.1 of Patella depressa. Taxonomy (NCBI): domain Eukaryota; kingdom Metazoa; phylum Mollusca; class Gastropoda; family Patellidae; genus Patella; species Patella depressa. The sequence goes on from OX419720.1 coordinate 3,358,225, forward strand.
ATTTCGCCCACACAGCGGCAAAGTGGCCTAGCCTACTCTTATATCGAATTTCAACTGTCAAGGGATCTTTCGTTACCTTGTCTGAAGTGAAAAGCATTCAGCCCAATGAAAATTTGGGGAAACGTGGAGGGGAGGGGGTGTATAGAGGCCAGAATTAACATTGACGTGAATGATAAAATAATGGTGATCTGCCTCCCAATCCCAGAGATGCCAAATCAGAGTTACCTCCCTTTATAGTGCATCGGGATTTTCCAGTGGAAATTTCTTTTACATTTCATTTTATTTAAACATTGTTAATTTTCTCTAATATTTTTATTCCAAACCCAAATCATTTTTCTTTTATTTTTTGTAATTCTTAATAATGTATTTTAGATGAAATAACAACGCGGGTCACCATACATCACCATCATCGCTGTCACTACATCACCATCATCATACATCGCCATCATCGCTGTCGGTCCTTTAAATTTGTTTCATTTTCACATTGGCTACACTTATACATATATACAAGACAAATCATAAGCGGCTTCCTCTTGTCAGTGGTACAGCACGGGAGAGACCAGGAAAGGACAGTACTCAGTCGTTCGGATGGGAGGAAAAAACAATAGTTTTAAACGATATTCCATTCAACAAACTGGATCGGATTGGACAACAGGCAAGGGTCTATATAACATCTCTCAAAATAAGTGGATAAGACGCTGGTTCGGATCGGACGAAAAACCGAGCACCCGTGAACATCTCTCAAAATAAGTGGATAAGACGCTGGTTCGGATCAGACGAAAAACCGAGCACCCGTGTGTAGATTGGCGTGCAAGTGAAGGATCAGTTGGAATTCGATATACAGTACACGCATCGCGGAGGTTTGATCATACACGATTATCGTGTCGTTTTTTGTTAAACATTTCCACGATAACGACACGATATTGCCACGATAAATAACTCGGTGTAGCAGTCGCTATCGTGTGCCACGATAGTCGCGTGACACGATAGGCCTCGGTGTAATTTGATATGTAAAATTAACGATGTTTATCTGTCATAAATAATTGATGTCAAAAAGATATGCTGCCACGATGTTATCAAACTGCCACGATATTTGAAATGTTGAATAGTTTTTTCAATAATCCTGACGCGAATAGCCACGCTGCATAAAAAGAATGTACTTTTATGAGGTTATATTTTAACGGAGTCCCATTCTGACAAATAAATCGGTAAATCACACCTCAAGTAATATCTTCGGTTTTAAATCACAAATGAATTAAAAAGTCTGCCTCTCCTGCTTTTAAGCCCACGTCGCCATAAAATGTATCCATAAAATTGTACCTTGTGTTGTGGAATACATGTTCATTAAAACGTGTCTCCGTCGGATAACACCTTGGTGAACTTTTCATACTGTCAATCAAGTTTCCAAATAACGTGAATATAAAAGAGCCATCAAAGATCAAAAGGAAACGATAATTGACTAAAATAGAAGTCCTTTTAACAAAAAATAGTCTTGTAGACAATATGACTTTTATTGCAAATTGTCAGTAAGTGGGCATTACCTAACATTGTTGCACTCATTTTTAAAAAAAAAACAATTGCAACTGGTACGTGACCAATCTGGATTCACACACAAAAAAGCTGTCGTTGTCATGGTTAAATAGAACGGACCACGATGGAAAGCCCCCCCCCCCCGAATACACGCTTTCAAAAAAATTGTGGATGTAAGTGTTTATTCAATGTTTAAATTGGTACAGACTTGAAGATTGTTACATAACAGCGCGTCTTATGACGAAAACTATGTATAATCAGCATATTCGCAGTGGGCATATTCTGCCAATAAAATCATACCTTAAACTACTGCCCCTTTTACTTGTGCATGCATTGTTAGTAAATTTTCTCTTTATGTGTAAAGATCAAAGACAAATTGTAACCTAAATAACTCAACGAACGTTTATATTAATAAAGTATATACATGTACCCACGTCGCGTATGTCAGTCATTCTTCTACGAATGATCGCCATCTTATAAAAAGCGAATTCAGTTTATCTAAAAGGGGCTACGGCGCAATTTAAGGAATTATTTTTGACCCGATATTGACCAGTGCCAAATATTTTAAATAATGAGATAACGTCAATCAACAAACCAAACAATACGAGTTTACTTTATAACAAAAACATTGGTGAATTTATTATTATGTTTAAAATCATAAAGCTAATCAACAAATAATACTATTGCTCTTTATTACAAAAACATCGGTGAACTAATCTCGGTTTGATCGGCTTGCCAAGATAATGTATTATTGGGTAAATAAAACAATATAAACAACCAGTGAGTAATACAATTAAATTATTAAACAACAACAACAACGGCGGAGGGGTTTAATATAGGCTATTCCCGTTCCCCAATACCTATTCAGATACAAATCTGAATAAAAATATTGCTTATAAAAAAAACAATACGCCCCGTGGACGCCCTAACAACTGCGTACCTGTTTGCTTGTGGACGAGTTTACTGACACCCGTTCAATATATGAATGAAACATCCAAACATTTGACCGTATTCATGCCATATACCATAAATACCCTTATTAATAAAACCGTTTTAGTTTCCAAAAATTATCACGTCATATTCATTTTGATTGTTTTACCCCTCAACACGATCTCACGACCATTTCTTATGAATTGAAGCCTCTTTGATAGTGAGATTAATAATAGTAGTATTAGAGTTATCGAGGTGTCAATTAGCCAAGAATGCAACACATCAAAGCGAAGAGAGGGGATTGCCTAACACAAAAAAACGTGCTTATTAAGTTGTTAAAGGTGACTGGTGCTATTTAAGGACTGACATTTGTGCACAATGTAATAAAATAATAACCACTCTGATAAATTATTAATGAGCACCGGTGTGATTTTATTGACAGAATATTATGTCAATTGCAAATATGATGACTAAACATTATTTTGCCCATTACATGATCTGCAGGAGTCAACCTCCGAGTCTGTACCGATTTAAATAATTGAACAATCTCTAAAAACATGACTTTTACCGTAAAACAGTAATCACAATTCCTCGTTACATATTGGTTTTACATGTAGGGAAGGGGTGGGGGTGTCCAGCCAAATACAAACCCCGTAGTTAGTCATATTGTAAGTGTTGCGTGGTTTTCTTTAATTTGACATTCTGCTAATTGAGAAAATATTTCAGTAATAAATACGGGTTATTTTACAAGATATCTCTTTTCAAAATTTCCCTTACGTTTAATTTTAACCAAATCGCCCAAACTAATTGAGATGCAAAGAACAATCCATTGTGACCCCTCTTGAATGCCAACCATTTGCATATATATCAGAATCAATTTAACAATTGTGATTGTTTTTTTAAAATAAAGATTCAAACCTTTTTGGGTAGTTTTTACTACTGACAATTTACAATACAAGTCGTACTGTCAAGATGACTACAACAGGATAATAATTTGTTGTAAAATGGGCGTGCAATTTTCTGTCAGTTGGTTTCTTTTGATGTCACGTACCAATTCACTTTATCAAACCTTGATTGACAGTATGCATTTCCTAGACTCTCTGATGTGGAAATGAAAAAGTCAGCATTATATTATCGCCTTTATCGGAATGATACGTGTCCACGTCCATTCAGCAAAATGTGCTTCGTCTCGGGTGACGAAGGCTTTTAATTCATTTGTGATTTAAACCAGAAAAGATATATTAGTTGAGGTGTGATTTACCAATACTGTATGCACCACGTGGCTTATTTGTCAGTATGTGAATTACTATTTGAATGGATAAAACAATTTAAACTACACCCCGGTAAGACCACAATTGATTTGTGCGCATTTATTTTTTCCCGTAATATGAATGGATTTGTAATAGTCTATTGACGAAAGTATGAAAAATATGGAACATATTATGAAGTAATAACGTATTGGTTTCTTAAGCATATTCTGTTTAGAAAAAGAATGAATAGTATCCGGGGTTTACCGAAAATTGTGTTTATTCCTTTTCCGATTTCGAACAAGCCATCAAATATTCGTGATTAATGGGAAAATGCCAACGTAGTAACTGATCTATAATAATTAATGTGCTACTGTATTTCACCTAAAATAAACCACGAGAGGCATGTTTTAATTAAAACACCGAGTCACACGGTGTTTTTAACACCGAGGCACTGCTATCGTGGCCCTCTATATTTCCTCGATATTCACTCGGTAAATCATGAAATTCCACGATAGAAAACACGGTAATATCGTGTCCGGTCAAACCTCCACGATGCGTGTACTGTAAGAGTAGGCCATTTAATATTCAGATTAGATTTGAGGCTAAATTCCTAACAAATATTTGAATTGAAACAAAATCATCTATATTCTCACTAAAATAATAGATAGCAAAAACTACTGTGAGGAAGTGCCAGTTGTAATTGTCTCTCCCATTATAGTATTATTTTAGTGAGAAAATTAAATATTTATAGATTCTTTGTTTCAATTCAAACATTTGTTAGAACTTAACTGGAAAGGGATTTACAGATATTAGAGTAGATATAATTTTTAGGGAGAGTTTCTATAGGCCCTTGGGGGATCACGTGGCTAAATGGGTAAGAAACTGGCTCGCTAGCCTGGTGGTCGGGTGTTCGATCCCATTGGCCGAGAAAGTTCATCCCGATTTTCCGACGTGGTTTCTCCTTGTCAGTGATGCAGAACGGAGGGTCCGACAAGGACAGCTGCCTAGTCGTTCGGTGGGACTAAAACCAAGGTCCCGTGTACAAATAGCCATGCACGTAAAAGATCCCTTGGCAGTTGGAATTCGATATAAGAGTAGGTCATAGTGTCGCTGCCTGGGCTTAATTTCCCTCATAGCCGTCTTCCATTAGCCCGGATTAGGTACAGAAGAGTAGGACGTTGATTCCCATTTTATTTCAATAGGCCCTTGTCTGTTGTTAAATCCTATTCAGTTTATCGAATAAAAATACTGTTATCAATAATCATTGATATTTTCATTAAAGGGAGATAACTCCTTGTACCGTAAATGAATTAACAAAATTCCGTATGCTCCCTGTCCTATTATGTTTTTTACATTTTGGTTTAAGTTTTAAAAAATAAACATACATTATGCAAGAGCTAAATCATCTTCAATAAAAGGCTTCATCTCGCCTTAACTACATACATCTTATCAAGAGATGTTGTTAAACTCGCGACGTTGCTTCAGGAACATGGAGCTAAATCAGCCTATTGCAAGTATTTCCTTTGGCTTGAAATGTTATTTATATTATTAATTAAACATTAATTAACTTATCCTATCCAGACCATTATCAACTCTCGATGACATCGCTAGCCCGTGATGTCGAGTTAAAATATCGTGATGGCGTGTTGTCGCGACACCATGACATCACGACATGATAATCAGTCACCACAGATGCACCTGATTTACGCTATAATAGGGGACTGTTTAACCTCGAGAGTTTTCAAGTTTACTAAATGTCATTTGTGCTTGATAACGATAAGAGGATACTTGTCGAAACGTCGTGCTTTTAGAATGAAACTAGTGATTGTATCCCATAAAAATGTGTTCTGTTAATGAGTTTTCACGTTCTTATGAAAAATGATATTTTTATGTGAGATGTACTGTACCAGTGAGTTTTCCCTCAAGGTTGATTCGCGATAAGATCGAGTCTGTTTGTTTGCTACTAAATTTTCAGATTAGTTGAAAGTTGTTTGTTAAATTCGAACCTGATCTGCATTTAAATTTAAACCTGATATCCCAAGCTGGTTTTATAATCAAACCTCGTGACCGCATTATTGACCCTACAAAAATACCCTTAAAGGAGCTAGATCCCGAACTCAGCATTATCAATAATATTCGAAACTAAAAGCAAAAATTAGAATTCAATACTTGTCCATTTCAACGCAATCTGATCCTATTTCGATTCGTTCTTTTATAGTTCAAAATTTTGTTTTTCTTGTCTTTACTACACTAGGATCCGGAAGAGTCGTTACACGCGTTCTGGTTGCAGGGATATTCCAATGGCGAGTTCTAAAGATGCGATGCATGGAGCTGTTGGTAAATCAATAGAAACGTCAAAGCCGATTGATTAATCGCAATGTCTGACATTATAGTGTAGGCCATTGCAAGTATAATTCAGATTGCATTTCTAACAATATTGAGGCACTCGGTATGCCTCGACAGATTCCGAAACCTACATCTAGACTCGGCTATATGACGAATTCCGCCATATTGGAACTACTTTAAAGGTCCCGTATGAAACATGGTTGCGCCCATACGGAACACAAATTAGCGACCTATTCGGTTAGCGACCTATTCGACCGATCCAGTTGGCAACTTGTTCGTTGGCAACCTATTCAGAATTAAGACAACAGTCGCCCAAACTCATCTATTTTTACCAACAAATAAAATCCAACGTTACGTCTATCAAATGAAGGTAGAATATATTATTTTTTAACTATTCCTTTAGCTCAGAATAGAAGTGTAATTTCGCCATATATATATATATATATATATATATATATTCTGAAAGGTAACTGAAAAAGTTTTCTAAATATTATTAGTAACACTTGGCACAATCATATCAAAGGGGCGCTCTCTTATCCTAAACGTCGCCATTTTTTCAATATTTTAAAGTGATAGAAAGGTAATATTCCGAGTCAAAATTCGGACCATCGCAAAGAAATTCTGAGCATCTAGCTATATAAAGGTAATTTTGGGCGACTGTTGTCTTTATTCTGAATAGGTTTCCAACGAACAGGTTACCAGCTGGATCGGTCGAATAGGTCGCTAGCCGAACAGGTCGCCAATTTGTGTTTGGTTGCGCCCACGGTGTCAAGTTTTCCTGTTAAAGTAAACCTGTAGCCGCATCGCAAATGTATGGGCGTAGGTACATATCACTTACTGTCATACAACCGAGATTAGATGTAGGTTTCGGAACCGGAATCTGTCGAGGATTGCCGAGTGAATATTGGGGTTGTTATCTTGCCATGAAAAGCAGGTATCCTAATATACAATATTTAAGACACAGTAAACATTTTAAAACCAATACAAGATCAATCTATCTGAAATTCAGTTCTATATTTCGTTTCGGTTTTTATAATTTCGATGCCCTACACTACATGTAGATCTAACAAGTTATAGCGGGAGCTCACGTTCAGCCAGTTCAGATGTCAAGCACGCGACATTTGACCCTATAACCTCAGTCATTCGATTAACCAATCAGAATCGTTGTTGCTTTGTTTTTATTTCTATCGCTGACAATGCCTACCCACAATTCCGCGCAAAAATGGTCAAACCCTGGATTCGACAGACAATTTGATTGACTGAACCCTCATTTCAAGCAGAACACGAGTTAAATAACAAGTCTTTCAGATCCTAATGTAGTAAAGACATGTAAAACGAAATTTTGAACTGAAAAAACGAAACAGTAAAAGACAAGTAAAATGAAATTTTGAACTACAAAAACGAAACGAAATGGGATCTGTTTTAGCTCCATTTGTAATGAACAAAGCAAAACACATATTCTACAGGACTGTACCCCCCTCCCCTACCCCAGTTACCCTTAATCGGACCCCGACATGTAAAACACACAGCATATAATACAGTTATTTAATCTACACTGGCAACTTAATGCACAAGATAAAGTCATGGGTATGGCCTGGCAGAAAACAGCATCAAATCAAACCTGTTGGCGACAGCGCCGCTGTTCGGGCTAAATCCACTTCGCGGTACACTGTGTGGTTTCTGCCCTTCGCGAATATGAAGAAAGTGGGACGTTAAACCGATTTCAATTAATTTTACAGGCGTTTTATTGTGTGTCAAATTGCGTTTCGATAAAAGCCTTTCTAAAAAACAATTTTATTTACGTCATATTGGTAAAGATGTCCCTATATGTGTTAAATTGCGATTCGTTAAAAGTCTTTCCAATGACCAATCAAACAGTTAGTAAAATTACAACTAGTACTTTCCACAAGTCTTGACCTAGAGAGCCAGACATACACCTAGCGTTACAAATCTATCTGTTTGTTTAGCGGCACTACACCGAATTAATATTTATAGGTCCATGATGATAAATATATATACTGGATCTCAATTGTTGGTCCCATCCGAACGACTAGACGGGGTGAAATACCTCGAATACCTTTCTCCGCCTTTACCTTGTTAGTGAGACAACGGCGTATGAGCTAATTCACCGTGACTCTTAAAGGTATCTTCAGTTGTCAAGGAGCAGATTAGCCACTGAAAAGCACATGTTGTTAACCCCGTGTGCGTTAACAAGCGATATTCTGGGCCTCACGACCATATCCTTAACGTTTATGAGGAATTGGTTCATAATTCTATATAGAGAATTTTATACATTGTCAGCTACGTAATGTCGAGTATAAGGCTGCAAATAGAATTGACGTGAGGCAATGGCAACATTCATCATTTGATAAGAAACTATGAGTATTACATTATCCTACACAAGGGGTCTTGTGCCCCTCTCCCCTTTCCTTTCAACATTTTACAGGTTACACGTGTCGAAAGACGATTCTATATGGAAAATGACGATTACTTTGGTTGTAGATTTGTATGGTTTCAAAAATACCCCCATATGTATATGAAGCTGTAGTTTGATCGTATTTGAATGAAATTGTGCATCAAAAACCAATTTATGTCTGTGGTCTTAGATTACCCTTTGTTGCCGACAACGTTTATCGTGCGACGTGTCCACATAATGGTTAAATCAAATGGCAACAATAAAGATATAATTATGAATAGACAAAGAAGCAGAGTGGTAATCAAATGGCAACAGTAAAAATATAATTATGAATAGACAAGGAAGCAGAGTGGTAATCAAATGGCAACAGTATTAGATATTACCTGACTGACACCATATCCAGAAATTAGAGCTACAACTGCTGAAGCCAGTAGAACCAGTCTCCACATCATAATCTTCAACAACAGTTATTTAACCAATAGATCACGGTCTAGGATTGTTCAACTAATTTAAAACAAGTCTAGGGTTGACCAACTACAGTTATTAACTAATATTGCACGACTCTGCGGCTATTTAAACAATAACTAATGGGTCTTCGTTTTTGGGGTGCTTTATATATAGCGACATACAGTTCGAGGCTACTGTGTTTGGTGACGGCATATTCTTTTATAAATAAAATCCCCCCTACTAATCTGGACACCGATACTAGATCAATATTCAACGGATTGTTAAAACCATGTCAACACCTCCAGTATAAAATTACTGCTATAGACAAAAGGTTCAAGTATTCATGGCTTGGGTAAATTATGTGACAGTTTGGACATGGATTTCAGAAACCAAAGTTACTGGTTAGGATATAACTAGGAATGGACTGAAATTTGGTTTTGTTTTGATTTCAAAACTGTATTTCCCATTCTACATACCGAGAACGATCTGCCATAAAGGAGCTAAGTCTCTAACGCCATATTTTCCCTATTAATATTCGAAATTAAAAACACGAATTAGAAATCGAAATTCTTCAATTTCAATCAATATCGATGTTGTTATTTTGCCATGAAACTGGAGGTTGGGTGTTCGATCCCTGCATTGGTCGAGAAAGATTGATCTCGATTTTCCGGCGTGGTTTCCCCTTGTCAGTGGTGCAGAGCGGAGGGCCTGACGAGGACAGCTGTCTAGTCGTTCGGATGGGACGACAAACCGAGGTTCCGTGTACACATTGGCATGTACGTAAAAGATCCCTTGGCTGCCCGGTCAAAATTTCCGTCATAGCACACTGTATGGCGTATGCCCGTCTTCCATTAGCCCAGGTTAGGTGCAGAAGAGAGTAGGACTTTAAACCCCATTTTATTTCATTGCCATGAAACTATGGGATCCTAATATCCAATATGTAAGACAAAATGAATATTTTATTCTCCGTACACGAGTTTCGGGTGCCATTTTGTAATGAACAAATAATAAACATATCCTACAACACAATGCCGAAGCTATTAAATTAGTAACGGCTGATTCACAAACGACATTATATAATTGAAAGGTGCTAAATCGCTAACGTTTGGGACCTAGAAATTGACACAAGTATATAATACAGTAATATCAGAGGCGGATCCAGTGGGCGCAAGGGGTCCCCCCTCCCTAAATTTCGACAGTGCCCTTTTTTACTGTTGAAAGAACCTTTTTTACTGCTGAAAGTGCCTTTTTCAGACCCAAATATGTCCTCTCCAAACGTTTACTTAGAAGAAGACATCAACCAAATAGCTCTTGGAATGTCTACAGACGCAAGGAAATGACGGATAATTGTCTTGGGGGACCCCCCCCCCCCGCCCACCTCAACCCCCACCTCAACCCCCTCGCAGCTGCGTGCCCCGTCTCGGCAGTAAGTGCCCTCACTGGCTGAAGCGCATTATGGTATACGATTCGTGTACCAATGGTAAAATATTTATTTTGATAAATGATTCGTGTTTTCAATGTTGAAGATTTTGGATGATATTGTGTTAGAGGATTAGCTACTTTAAAATACGTATAGAATGCGCAAAGCAGACGCAAACGGCTGCCCTCAAATTGAGCTGTTCACGTATTTTACCGAACATACACCTAGCATAATTTATTAGAAATAACAATGTTTGTTTCAAAACTTTACATACATTCATATTACATTAATATGTGCTTTTAGAGCCATTTTGTCTATTTCATAGTGTACATCGGGATTTTCCGGCGTGGTTCCCCCGGAGGATCCGACAAGGACAACTGTCTAATCATTCGGATGTGACGAAAAAAAGAGGACCCGTGTATACATTGTCGTGTACGTAAAATACCCCTTGGTATTTTGAATCTGATATAAGAGTAGGCCGTAGTGCCGCTGCCCGGACAACTGGATGGCTCCAGTCGAACAGAACAGTAGGAGTTAAACCAATTTTCATCTTATTCCTATTTCCAGTTTCCAAACAATAGCGATATACGCCTTTTAAGAATCAATCTCTGCCCTGGACGGTCGCCATGTTGAATAATTTATATACTGTTTTGTATTTATGTCATACACACAAAGATACCCCCCTCCCACCCCAATCCCATTACATTAATCGGAAGGAGAATAATACTAAAAACTTTAGAAGTACATTTATTGTAGCATATTCGAATCATTTTTTGACCTAAGAATTATAATATCCGTCAACCAGCTGAGTTTCTCTTCTCATTCCGATCTATTAAAGTAATACCCCCCCACCCTCCAACACACAGACACATCGCCGCATAGAACACAAAAGCCTTGATTCACAGATCGGATTTATGATTTTCATATCGGGGACACTATCCGCATACAGGGGCGTTTTAAGGTTTATCATTGCGGGGTCTATGCTATTTTGAGGGCCCTCTTTCGCGGATGGGGGAGGTGGTGTTCTTGATTGATGATTTTCATAGACATGATATCGTGTCTATTTCCGATGTATACAATCAATTCTGTTGATATTTTGGCGCGGGGATTGACTAATAGTTAATTTGTTTCAGTTCTAAACAAAAATGTAAAACTTTAATGAAATTATAAAATAAATTGCCAAATTCTGGCTGGGATTACTGAGCAAAATGGCCATTCATTGCATACGTGAGAAAACAGTTCAAGACAATTCAAACAGAATTATTTCTATGTCTTGCTTAATAGGTTGTCAACTCACTATTATACAATCATAGGCATTTTTTTCCACACTTAAACATCTTTCACATTGGAAATAATAGCACAATTACCCCCTTGTCCCCCCCCCCCCCATGCAAAAGCTATCTTCAAACGTTTGAATTTAATGTTGAAAGTGATATTTTTGCCAATTTCCCAACTGGCAATAATGAAGTATAGGATTATTCTTTCACAAGGTAGGACTGTTTATAGATACCATCTATATTAAGGCTTTATTTAAAAATATTTTAAAAATATAACTTATAAATATGAAATTGCCACTTTAACTAAAAAGGTGAGTAGATTTATAAAAGTGCATTATATTATATAAACATATACCTTTAAACTAATATACAAATATTAACATCAAAAGATCAGATTCCTATACAGTATGTGTTTAGCTATTTAATCACCGGGAACAAAATCAACAGACACGTCGACAAAACACATGGTTCGGAGTGTGCCCTTGGTTCAGTAATATCTGTCCTAGTTCAATAGGAAAGTTTGAATATGGAAAGTTTTTTTAACATAATTTTTAGTAGGTGGCTTACGCAGTATTTCGGACTTGGATAGGCACTCACCGCGTGGTAGGTTAATCCCTATGACGTCATCAAGAATGCATGATGGGTGAAATGAAAAATGGCCACCATAATGAAATCCCAAATGTCATTAAATTTTCTACTTCCGTTAGACAGAACTTGTCTAAAAGCCTATATGCGGGTTGCAGAATTCAATTTTTATCCAAAAAATAATTATGAATAGTCCAGATGGGGTAAATGAAAATAGAATCCAACATGACGATTTTTGTTCTTTTGGATATTCTCTCAAAAATATAGTCTTCAGAGTTACTGTAAATTGTGCATTATAGAGTATATCTTGGTGTTTCTAGCTTCAGTGCATATTGAACTTGTGGCAACCTTAGCACTTCATCAAAAACGACATAAATTCATGAACATTAACTAGTTTCGGGACCCCCTGAAACTACCATACTTCAGTTCAGCTCATCCTTAAGAAGGGAGGGGAGGATAAAATGTTGAAACGTACTGGATTACTTAATTAATCATCAGTAGAAATGCGCTATATAAAATGATAAATCGTATATTATTTTACAGGTATACATGTTTCCGTTTTATCCAATAAACAATTTCTTGTCATTTCATGCAGAGATATATGATGTTAAATTGTGTATGCCTTAAATTATCATATATAACACTTTCTATTTCGATCGATTATTTTACAGCAACAAGTCAGTTGACGTTAAATCGAAAATTCCAATAAAGAATTTATATATAGTTAGTTCGAGTGGAAAGGGCTACAGGGTAGATAATATATAAATGTTGTTTTTATATGTATTTTCATAAACTTATCATACAGATAGATGTTTATATGGGAGGTCCACTTGGATATAAAATAATACTTTGTGTGAAATAGGCGTCTTACATACAATACAACATATATGGCTTATGAAATTGTGCAGTCTAGTGGTTTATTCATCTATTGATTCTGCGAAATAAAGAACATTTAGCCACTGTTTGACGCAAAGTGAACATACCCTTTCTGCGTGTCCAGTTTGTAATATTTTAGTATGTTTACGTTAATAATATGTTTCTATTATAAAGGTAACAATTGATACATATAAATATATAGGTTTTATTGACACTAGGTATATGTTTGTTAATTTCAAATCGAATACGGGTGAGAGATCCCGATCAATTGTCTCGGCCAACTCATGGACCTCCATGTACGTATAAGCAGAAAACAAGACTAATATAGATCAATACTTTATTGTGAACAAGAAATTTGAATAGTAGCTTAAACCTCTAGAGCACCCAAAAGATTTATCACAGTGATCAAGGACAATAACTCAAGCAGTAAATACAATACCGAAAATTGTTGAACATCAATAGGCTTCTTCATCTCGTGACCTGTAAATACCATGTCAAACGGATAGTAATTGTAGCCCCTAGAGCGCCCGCAAGATTTTTCAAAGTGATCAAGGACCAGAACTCCAGCAATAATTATCGGAATTTGCTGAAAATCAATAGAATGCTTCGTCTCGTGACCTGTAAACACTGTGTATATATTTAAAGTTTATCGGATATTAACTTTAGCATCTTGAACGTCCACTCGACCATTAAACCCTTTCTATAAACATATATAATATTTGTCATCTGTTGTTAATAAATACGCATTTAGTATAATCTAGACTTCTCTCATTTAGGCTACCTTCTGGTCAATTCCTAACCTATTCCCTTGAAAGGTAACCTTTGCGTTTTGCTTAATTTACGAAATGAAATGAAATGAAATGGGGTTTACGTCCTACTCTTCTGCACCTAACCTGGGCTAATGGAAGACGGGCATACGTCATACAGTGTGCTATGAGGGAAATTTCTGGCACTTTATTTTGCCAAGTAAATGAAAATAATTATTTTTTCTCACTTTACCTGTCTGCCCGAAAAGTCAGCTTGCCCGAAAGTTAGAGGGGCAGCTGCCCCCCTGGCTCTTACGCCTATGCATTGCCGTACACGAAAACGAATCCGTGTGACAAAACTGACGGAGGGTTGGTGTTGTGGCTATAGTTGGGCAGGACAATGAGACTTATGATAAATAAATTAAAAAAATCAATAAACAAAACCAGTCTATAATTAAAACAAATGAATAAAATAAATGAGATAAGACATGACTCATAAGAGGTGAGATGAGATGAGGTGAGGCGAGGTGAGGTTAGATATGATGAAATGAGATATAAATAAATACATAAAATAAAACAAAATAAAATAACTGTTTTCTATATAAGAGTTAGATTAGACAACAAGTGAAGCATAGATAAACGAATAATTTTTTTGACTGTGTTATAGCACGTGATGATTACAATAATAAGATGAATTTATGCTAGTACACAGTTTAGAATTTAAATAAAAGTTGTAAGCTTGATCATTTAGTCCAGATTTAGCAGATTGTTATAAAGGCTGCGATAATAAGTTGAAGTGATTTATCTTTTATATGAAAAAAGGAATCAAATGATATAGCAGGAATGGAATCAAATCCTACAGCAGAAATGGGGTCAAATGATACAGCAGGAATAGGGTCAAACCATATAGCAGGAATGGATAATCTGGCCTTTGATCCGGGTCTAAATGATGGAGACAAAGGTGAGAAATAGATATGAGGAATAGACAGGTGATTAATGACACCCCCTCACCCCGACCATCTTACTTAACGGGATATTGTTTTAATATTCCCTTATAATACTCGAGATTTCAAGTTTTATGTCAATATGTGTTTACAGTATGTCACTGTTATCGCATTCAGGCGATCTACTAAAGATAAAAAGAATACAAAAACAACACGTGGCTGAAGGAATACAGATATTATTAATTGTCGAGTGACCGTTGCCTCCATACCAGTTAAAACAATTGTTATTACTTTCATAATTGAAATAGGCCACTATTCGTTTCACTGGGTGGTTGAAGGAATACGAGACGACATTCTATATATACATTACAGCCCCGTATTTCAAATGATTCTAATTCCTCTACCGGTAACTACTTTCACTAATTATTTCCCCATTGACTTTAATGTTAATTCTCGACTCGTAGACCGGCTGTAACTTTTTCCCAAATATTCGTTGGGTAGAACGCTTTCTGCCACAGATGGAGCAGCATGGAGGTAGAGACAACTAAACAAGCAATTTTTGGCCCTCCCTTTCAACGTAACCAACCTCACAACCCTTGTATCCTTCCGCCTCAAAATCATGAATATTCGCCAAAACCTGACAGAAAATGAATTTTTAAACCCTTTTCTTCAATTCTACACCAAAAAGTCAACAAAAATCGCCATGCAAATGGGGAAAACGGGAAAGGGAGAGGAAGACTAAAAATAACTTTCCATGAATATTTAGTGATCTGTGTCCTTATGGTTGGAGAAGGGGGTCGAGTGGTCATAAGGTCTGTCACGTGACGAGGAATGGCGGCAGGGGGGGGGGCGCTTCCTAACCCCATGGACGTTGAACTCTTTATATAGAAAACGACATGTACGTCGCAGTATATTTACTAATTAATTTATACTAAGAAGAATCTTTGGTGAACTGGATCTCCGGATAGAGCGGATTACTGTCGTAGAGTGGGCCTGGCTCTATCCGTTTGTTCCGTGGAGGGTCCACTACTGTAGAGGTGTGGGAGTAGCCAACCAAGCAGCTGGCTCAGAAAGACTAACACCAGATTAATCAGCAACTCTCTTTATTATTCTTCTAATACAAAAATAAATCATTTCCATCCAACACTCGTCAGCACTATACTGTTCCTAATCGGGCTCTATTAAACGCTCCTTGTCGGGCTCTATTAATCGCTCCTTATCGGGCTCTCTAAACACTCCTTGTCGGGCTCTATTAATCGCTCCTTATCGGGCTCTCTAAACACTCCTTGTCGGGCTCTCGGAAACGGTCCTAGAAGGTCTCTCTCTATCGCTCCTTGTCGGGCTCTCTCTAACGCTCCCTATACGTCGGGGTCAGACTCGTTAGTCAACTGGTATCTGTCTTACCTCGGCTGATCACGACTTGTCTACCAACTCAGACTCACTGCTACGGTCTGAAAGATTTATAAACCAAACAGAACCTACTCACAGACATTTGGCACACATTTGAATCATATTTCAGTTTGTAGATTTAATTTTTAATACATAAAAAAAATGTGTATTCACCTTGCTGGTGTGGTGGGTGGTGACAATTAAGTGATCAGATTAGGAGTTTGGCCCACAGAAACTCATCAGATTTGATATTTTTAGAATCGACTAATACACCGCTAACATTTGGCACCAGTTTCAGTCATATTACTTATGAGGCAATATTTGACCCCTTTTGTGGGCGTGGCAGATTAGGCACATTTAAGTGGTCAGATTAGGGGTTTCCCCCAATGAAACCAGTCAGATTATATAGTTTTAGAACCGTCTCATAATTAGCTAATATTTGGCACCAATTTCAATCTTATTACTTATGAGGCATTTTTGGGCCCCGTCAGAAAGGGGCGTGGCCCCATTTTTTCTGTTCAGATTTTGCATTTTAAGATTCAGATATAGCACTACAACATTTCAAAACTATTTTGTGGGCGTGGCAGATCGGGCAGATTTCAAGTGGTCAGATTAGGGATGTGCCCCACTGAAACCAGTCAGATTTGATATTTTTAGAATCGGCTCGCACATAGCTAACATTTGGCACCAATTTCAACTATATTACTTATGAGGCAAATTTTGGCCCCCATAGGCACTTTTAAAGCTGTCAGAAAAGGGCATGGCTCCACTTTTTCCGGTCAGATATATATTTTTTATATTCATACATTGTATAGCAACATTTTAGAAATAATTCTGATCCTATTACTTATGAGGCAAATTTTAGCCCTTTTTGGCCCTTTTTATCTGCCCCTCCCAGCCAAATGCCCCAACTGAAACCTCGTAAGACTGGGTGTTTTGAATTTGCCCTATCATCAGCTGCCAATTAATATGGTCAAACCTTCTATTACTTATGAGGCAGTTTTTCGTCACCGGCTCTTGGGCTATAAGAACATGTTTTGTCAAAATGTCAAATCTAATTGACATTAATAGATATAGTAAGTGTATTCCGGAACCACATACACCGTGAAAGTTTTATAAAGTAGATGCATGCATCAGCCAACTTCTGTGACAATTATTGACGTAATTTGATAAATAATTAAACGCGGTCTAGTTAATTAATACGTTTACAGGTTTTATAGGGGACACCTAACTTCCCATATCTATTGTTTAGCGTCTAGGTCCACCCGGCCATGACTCGATCATTAACCAACGACTGGGGTTTGAGGGGATTTAAAGTATAGTCTGTAACAAGTTTGTGACACTTCAACATAGTAAATAAATAAATACATTTTTACAGTATAAATATTTGATATATAATAAAGATTTATTTATTTAGTTAATATATGCATATATAATTATTCCCAGTATGTGATAATATTACGTCTAGACTTAACTCTGAATTAAAAACCATCTAGCACTAAATTCTGACCACCTTTAGTATTAGCAATGTAAGATGCAAATTATCAAATTTTGTTTTATCATCTCATTTGCAGTGTCCACGTCTTAGATGTTATTTTTAGTTGAAAAGAGTTGTTATCCAAGCTTTTTTAAAGTAAATTGTATGTTATTTGATTCTGGTTAAGCGAGTCTTGGTAGGTCGCCATTGTTGTAGCATGGCTGCGCCCATGGCACTGGTTCTCATTGTTTATTTCCATTGTGGTATGACATAAAATACGGTGAGCACACTAATTATTATGTAATAGTTGAGCATAGTTAACGCAGAAAGTGTTTATAGTACTGTTATTAGTTGTCACATTCATAGTTTCGGAAGAGTTTAGAATTGTCATATTCGGCATGGTTGCTGGGTAAAGGCCCTCTCGTAAAGTAGGATTATTGCTTATAATGCTGAAGCCTGTTTAAGCCTAAAACCCATTCTGTATCTGTATTATGACCCAGACACACTCAAGGCTGAGTATTATGCTGGGGGAGGGTGGTGCGCATGCGCTGTTTATTCTCGTATATACGAGATGAAAGCCTCCGCCGATGTGGCTAGGACTGCTTTGTCTGGAAGTTGGTTCTAGTCTTTAATGGTCCTTGGAAAAAAGGACTGTCTGAAAAGTTCACTATTACACTGAATCTGTTTATAGTTTTTAAGGTTAGTTTTCCGTGTTCTAGAAACACTTGGAATAAGTATGGAGTCATTAGGTATGGCCCCTAGCTCATTTACTATTTTGTAAAATAATACAAGTCTGTGATCTCTCCGGCGTTCTCGTAGCGGTTTTATACCTACATCTTTAAGCATCTTAGTGACGCTGCTTTCACGTGAGTAATCCAATGTTATGAATCGTCCTGCGGATCTTTGTACCTTGTCAAGGGATAGAATGTCCGTTTGACTGTGCGGGTCCCATATTGATGAGCAATATTCCAACACTGAGCGTACTAGAGATCGGTAAGCTGTAATCTTAAGAGATCTAGGACACTTGTGTAGATTACGCCTAAGGAATCCCAATGTGGAATGAGCTTTATTAACAGTCTTATTCATGTGTTTACTCCATTTCAATGAATTACTGATGATGACTCCTAGTTATGGGCTATTGCTACTTCTTCTAAAATGGAATCACGTAGTTGGTAGATGTAGGTGCTTGGTTTTTTGGATCTTGATACTCTCAGAATATAGCATTATTTAGCATTGAATGACATTCCCCATTTCCAGGGATTGAAGGTCGGATTGTTGTTGATAATGGTCTTCAAGAGAGTTTATGGCTCTGTAGAGTAGGCAGTCATCTGCAAATAGCCTAACTGTTGATTTCACTCTCAGGGGAAGATCATTGATATGAATGAGGAAGAGAATTGGACCTAAACGGGTCCCTTGGAGCACTCCTGACTCAACTCGCACAGATGACGATGTTTTGCCCTCTACCACTACACACTGAGTTCTTTTAGTTAAGAAGGAATTAATCCATGTTAAGAGTTCAGTGTTGACACCATAGCTTTCAAGTTTATATAAGAGTTTCTTATGAGGGACTGTGTCGAACGCCTTACTGAAACCTAATATGGCTATGTCGACTTGTTGTTTTCTATCATACATGTTCATGATATCATGAGTTGTGATTCACAAGAATGTTTAGAACGGAAGCCGTGTTGTAAGTTGGCTAGGATATTATGGTTCTCAAGATGAGTCATTAAATGACTACAGATAATAATGTTCTAACATCTTAGCACACACACAAGTCAATGAAACTTGGGGATAGTTACTAGCTAATTGTCTACTGCCCTTCTTGAATATGGGGGCAATGTTCGCCTGTCTCCAGTCTTCCGGCACTTCTCCTGTGGATAAGGATTGTGTGTAGATATGTGTTAGACCAGGGGCTAATTCCTTGGAACACTGTTGTAAGACTCTATTTGGAAGCTTATCTGGCCCGCTAGCTTTATCAGGTTTAAGTTTACGGATTAAGGCCTTTACTCCTCTTTCGTCAATGATTAGGTCTCTCATAGTAGGATAGTTATCATGTAATAGTGATGGCATAGGCGCATCTGGTTCTTCTTTTGTGAAGACTGATTGAAATTGGTTATTCAATATTTCAACTCTGTCCGTGCTATCTGTGTGAAGGGTACAGCCCACTACAAGGGCTTACTCCGTTATTATCTTGTTTTTTTAGCTTTAATATACTTCCAGAATGTTTCCCGGTTATTGTTCTTAAGACTTGCTTCTAAGGTTTCCTTTAGGTAGTGAGAGATCCCGAATATCAGTAGTTTATTTGTTTTTATTTCAAATTAATTATTACATCAAAATAGCTCACAATATAAATTTATTAATAAACTGATTTCAATAATTTGTCCAATCTACTGATAGTGGGAAGTGTTCACCAGTAACAATGAATGAATGAACTTTATTCACGTAAATTATGATACACAGATATGGAGAAAACATAGAGATATAATATCAAATATATATTTACATGCATGTACGAACAATACAATAAGATTATCTAGGAGGACTCACTTTCACATCTATAAGTTTTATAAATTTACATAGTTTTATAAATTTACATAGTTTTATAAATTTACATAGTTTTATAAATTTACATAGTTTTATAAATTTACATAGTTTTATAAATTTACATAGTTTTTCCAAAGTGATGATATTTGAAGTATTAAAGAACTGGTTAAACTTATAAATATTAGGGTTTAAACTTATAAATATTAGGGTTTAAACTTATAAATATTAGGGTT
Source organism: Patella depressa (assembly GCA_948474765.1). Taxonomy (NCBI): domain Eukaryota; kingdom Metazoa; phylum Mollusca; class Gastropoda; family Patellidae; genus Patella; species Patella depressa. The sequence continues at coordinate 3,378,635 of OX419720.1, forward strand.
TGAACAGCAGAAAAGGGGTAGATATTTCTTCCTTTCGGGACTTAATGCATTGCATACCATTATATAATGGAATTCGTCACTATGATCGTATACTAGTGTGTTGACAACCTTTTGAACAAAAAGCATAGAAATAATTATGTTTTGACTTTCTTTCAAAGTATGAAATTATCGCTTCAATACACACGTTTATATTGTCTACCTACATAATTATACAAACATAGCTTATCAATCGGTTATAAATAGAGTACATTTAAACATGCATTATGCAAGAGCAAAATCTGCCTATTGTAAGTATTTCTTTTGGCCTGAAATGTTGTAAAAACTATTAATTAGACATTAATTAAATTATTCAGACCACAATCAACTCCCGATGTCGAGACTAGCCTGCGATATTTACCGGATTATAGTTCGATTCGCTGAAATATTTTCCTTTGTGATTTACCAATAAAAATGGATAACCGAGACTACTGGTTTTGTCTTACCGACTTTAGTAATGATGACCGAGGCTAAACGTAACTTTAATATACGCGTTTGTATCGTTTACCTACATTTCAACGTATACAGACATCGTTTAAAAAAAAATCAATAAATTATGAATAATCAAATTCAATTGATCACTTATTTGATAAACATGTAATATTACGCAAAACTGAAATTAAAATTAACAATAAATATCAAAAATAATAAACCGATTTTAAATAAAATTCGAAAGTCACAATTAACTAATCAGATACAAGAGATAACAAAACTAACTAACAAAAAAAAAGGACACTTGTGGCTCCGTACAATTTAATAACTGCTCCCTGTAACGGTTGTGAACAGACGACAGTGTGACGGACCAAGTGTCGTGTGTGGTTAACAGGTCTATATTTACCATTGCTAAACTTTTCTCTCTCAGTCTGCCTTTGATGTATCTAACAATAACGCACAATATAGGTATTCTAAATAATTTGATAATTCAATAAGCTGATTTGTTATATGCTTTTCAGTCCACGACTTAGACTCGCAAAGCATAACAGTATGGTAAATAGAACCGGTGGCTATAAATAAAGTATGGAAAGCCGTGCGGGTGTATTTATATCCGTTAATGATCCCACTGTTGAAGTCTACGAAATGACAACACAGCGGATTCGTCGTAACGATTTGCTACAATGCTTTAGGTACATGAGTTTGAGTCACCCAGCTTAACGTAACGATACTGTAAATTGAACAGGTATGTCATAATTAAACTATGGAAAACCGTTCGAGTGTATCCATATCCTCTTATGATTCCACTGTCGATGTCTATGGAAAACCGTTCGGGTGTATTCATATCCTCTATTGAATCCACTGTCGATGTCTATGGACAAACAGCAAGGATGGATTCTTCTATAATTGCACTAAAGAGGAGAACGAATACCAGTGTATTCTAAACAATTCCAAAATACGACGTTTACTGAATATTAAAATTATTATGATATTTTGGCTACACTACTTGGAAAATATAACACCGGAAGAGATAAAGCGGTCTTTCTTGTGTTTTAAAGGTATCTATAATTCTATATTGGAAGCTCAAACTTGTAGTTTACGCATGAACCGTTAACATTTTAGATATTTTCTATACAACTAAGTCAAAATCGGGATTGGTTGTCCAAACTATGGATAAAGACGCCACTATACAGAATGGTGCCCTGTTGGAATCACCCGTTAGTGCTGGCGAAGAGTTACCAAATGTTGGTGAAGAGGTGGCACACGATACAATTAAAAGGAAGTCTTTCCTACAGAGCATGATACAAGCGACATACAGATCTAAATTCATCCAGAGTCTGGCGCTTTGTTTCGCTTTTTGGAGTCTAGTAAGAAATATGAATTTTTGTGTTTATGTCGATTATAAATTGACACTGTGTTCTAATTAACACACCAATCATGTCTGATATTTAACTGAATCAATGAATCGTAGTCCATTTAATAGTAAGCTATTGATTTTTTTATAAATTATTTTAAATTATATGTTGTACCATTACCTCTTTTCCGTCGTCTTATACAGTGAAATGAAATGGGGTTTAACGTCCTACTGTTCTGCTCCGAAACTGGGGTAAGGAATACGGGCATATGCTATAAGGGAAATTTGGCCCGGAATGCTGCGCTATGGTCTACTTTTATATCGAAATTCTACAGCCAAAGGTTCTTTTGCGTGCACGTCAATGTGTACACGGAACCTCGGTTGTTTCGTACCATCCGAACGATTGGACAGATGTTCTTGTCAGGCCCCCGCCCTGCAACACTGACAAAAGGAAACTACGCCAAGGGAAGAGGAGAGGCGGATACAGGGATGCACACCTCGATTTTTCGTACCATCCGAACGATTATACGTTGTCCCTTGATAACAGGTCCACTCCCAAGACTCACTGACGGGGAGCGGAAAATCCGATGAACTTTATCGGCCAACACACACAGAGATTGGACATGGTACCTCTAGGCCAACGTGTTACTCAGCAAACCACCGTGGCTCCCCCATTCTTCTTATAGCACATATTATTTCTTTTGTTTTAGGGTTTTCAAGTTGGTCAGAGGGGTCCATCATTCTTAGATATCCAACTCATCACTAACACTAATGTGGAGAAAGCTTCCACTTTTTTTACTGCTGGTTCTGTAGGCTATCTGTGTGGTTCCTTAATCAGTGGTGTGCTGTATGACAGATTTAACAAGACCCTTCTACTTGGGCTGTGTGTGATCCTCATGGCAGTCACGGTCGGCGTATTACCACTGTGTTCACCATATGGTCTGATGTTGTTTATCTCCTGGGCTAATGCCTTCTGTATGGGTGGAATGGATACAGGTAGGTATCAGAGCCGAATGTAGGACTTTAAAAGTGGGGTGCAGCAGAGTGGCGGGGCGCCATAGCCTCCACGTAAGGTGATATACGATAGTTTGGATCAGGGCAAACCAACCTATTGGCGCGTGGGCGCCCTTAAAACCGACCGACTTATCAATGCCTTAAGAGCATCACTGTGTGATCAAAATCAAGTATATTATTTTATAATTGAAAGATTGTAAAATAACTGTTTTTTGATGGGGGGGGGGCGCCAAATACGACCCTGGTAGGCAGAGGATAAAATAAACTAATAAATCACCAATACGAGTCTAATAACACAGAAAGAAACAAGGAATTCAAATCAAATTTATTTTTCAACACAGTCCATCTTCAATGTAATACACTAATGCCATCGGTGTTGCAGAGCCTTTATTCCAGTTCAATATAGTACACTTCTGCCATCGGTGTTGCAGAGCCTTTATTCTAGTTCTGTAGAAGTCTTTATCTTTTTTGTGTGTAGAAAATGATCCACCGCGGCAATGACGTCATCGTCAGACCGGAAAGACATTTCGTCCGAGCGGGAAACAGGTTGAAGTTCAAGCGATCTAGATCAGGAGAGTAAGGTGTATGCTGCGAAGAAGTTGAAAACCACAATCACGGATTGCTGACATGGCAACGGCTGATTTATGCACTGGCGCATTTCATGGTGGAAAATCACACCTTTGGCCATCTTTCCCCGTCTTGCCTAAATTGCCTTATAAGCGCTGCATAGTATCTACCGTTTATTGTTTGACCCTTTTGGAGGTGAAAGGAAAAACGAAATGGGGTTTAACGTCCTTCTGTTCTTCTCCAAAACTTGGCTAACGAAGATGGCCTTTTGGAGGTGATCCCCCATGAAATCATCCTCAGAATACTGAGGCCATCACCTTTCCTGTCGACGAAACAGTCTTTGCCTTCTTTGGGTTCGGTGACGTCACATGGTTTGACTGGTCTTTTGTTTCTGGTTGAAATTGGTGGACCCAAGTTTCATCCATAGTAACATTTATTTTCGGAAACGGTTTCAAAAAAGGCTAGGCTCTCTTTTGACATGATGTGTCTTGGACGCTTTTGATAAGGCGTCAAAAGTTTTGGCACCCATCGCGCTGAAACCGTTGTCATTTCCAAAGTTTCTGTGATAATAGAATGAACTCTCTCCTGGCTACTGCCAACTACGCCAGCTATGAATCGTCCAGTAACTCGCCGGTCATTCATTATCAGATCATTGATTTTTTGTACCAGTTTTTGGTCGACCAGGGCGTGGTACGTCTTCAATGCTGCCTCGGCCACGCTTGAATTTAGCTGACCACCTTTTAATTGTGGCACATGAAGGAGCATCATCGGCTAATGTCTGTTCGGCTTTCGGTGTTAGCCCCTTTTTATGCAGATACTTAATCACAGATCTCGCCTCGATATGTTCCATTTTCTGATAACAACTGACCCCCCACTTGATTGTTATGACCTGCCACCATAGGCGTAAGAGATGGGGCGGTGATGGGGGCGGGGGCGGCCGACCCCCCATTTTGGGCACCAAATGCTGGGAAATTTGGGCACACAGTTGTAAAAGTTGATTCTTGAATGTGTCCAATTTAACAGCGAATTTAAATTCAGAGTGTCTATAGTTAGGCAATTAAATAGAAATCTTAAGACTCGAACCCTCTATTGTTTTTAGTTGTGTATATTACAAGTAAATAAAATTTAGTTCTCTTTTATTGATGATGTAGAAATTAAAATAGCATTATACAAGTCTTTCTTTATGCCTGAGATGTTATCTAAATAATCAATTAGACATTAATTAACACATCCAGACCGTAATAAACTCTTTATGTCAAGGCTAGCCTTCGATGTTGGCAGATTAAAATCGTATATGCCGCTTAATGGCGGTTGATAATTAAATCAATCAAGTGGATAATCGAGACTATGCTGTTTATATTAATGATTTGAGTAATGATGACTGAGGCTATGAATATTTTAAATGCTTTTTTCTCGGCTAATGGTGAATCAATTGGACTGAAATTTTCAGCAAATTATCTTTACACTATCTAGTTTTAACTATTATAGTGAGAACTGCCATCTCTTTATCTTATCTCCCATAATGTAACTTTAAGAACTTATTCATCACAAAGGAGATATTGTAGAATCTGTCATGGGCCTTCAAATAAAAATTGAACTTTTTTTTATTTGGTAAAACTCCTCAGAATCACTTAAAATGCATATTTATTCATACGCGATTTTGTAAAAAAAACCCCAAAAAACACAGACACCCTTAGCAGCATTCGGATCGGAAATATAGTCGGTACTAAAAGAATCTGCACACTTCGTTTCCATCCTACAGGCCTGGTACATGAACTTATATATTTTGTATTAATAATATTAAATTGTAGTTGCCATTACCCATTATTATGTAACATACTAAGAACCTAACTACATTTTTTGGCACCAACCAACACCGCCAACTCCCCAGTCCAAAATTTTCACGAAACAACCAAACAGTTTAACCGAATGAGGTGAAAGTTTGTGACAGAGCCCAAGGAACATCATAATGCACGTGCATAACGTGGTATCATTGGGGTGCACAGTTTTCGAATGGGGGCTCACTATTTATTAATCACCCTTCGTATTTGTCAGATGACTTCCATGCATAAATCGTGTTCATTTGAATAGCTACCCTGTTAAGTGTCTTTTGCAAAGCCCAGTTTAACCGGAGCGGGGCCCTGGGCCTGACAAGAATCGCGGGGCCCCTAACGCGGCGAGAAGGTTATTTCATATCTCTTTGAATGGCACGCAAACAAAATTAAACGGTCTGTAATACAAGAATAGTTATGTAATATGTAACCACATAGGAAATCTATTCAATTTCGAATGACATACATGTAAAAGTCTAGAAACCAAGACCGATCACCGAGTGGAACTTCACATAGAAGGTTGAGGGATAGCTCAGTCTCCGCCCACTAGATCGATTACCGTGAAATTTTCATCTGAAAATTTTGATTTTTTCCCATGAACCATGGGGTTACCTAAACCGCGGGGCCCTGGGCCTCTCAGGCCCATGCCTAAGCTGGGCTTTGATCTTTTGGACTCGTACTTATAATTACTCAGTAACTAATAATTCTCTGCCAGCTCTCCCCTATATTGTATTAAAGTTGGATTGTGTGTTATATAGCAAATGTTACTTTCTACTTGATTCAATATGCAATGACTCAGTAAGATGCTTGCTCGCAAACCAGGAATTCCAGGCTGCCAAGACAGCTCCTTCGGATTATCCGCCGTGGTTTTTCCTTATCAGTGGTGCAAGAGAAAGTGTCTGTGCGTTCGAATGAGACGAAACTCGAGATTCCGTGTATACGCTGCCGTTCACGGCACGTATCAGACCGTTTAGCGGTTGGAATTCGAAATAAGAGTAGATCGTAGCGTCACTGTAGGAGCCAAATTGCTCTTATTGCACACTACATGGCGTAAACCCAATTTACTTCCTTTCTGGTATTCTCAAATTTTGTTTGGAGGTTGACTGGCAGAGGGGTTTTAATTTTCGCCAACAGCTAAAGACCCATCTACGCATGCGAATTATTGAAATACAAACTGGGACAGACCTTTATTCCGAAAAGACCTAGTTTATGTCGAGTGTACATCAAACCCTTTTCTTTATCCCTCCAATTTTCGTTTGAATCAGTGGTGAGCTGAGTTGTGGTTGTTTATATGTGCTTTGTTTTGTAATGTTATAGTCGCAGTGGGGTGGGGGTGGGATGGCCTAGTGGTCTAGAGTGCCGCGCTTCCACCTTTAGCTGGCCGGTCACCTCTGGCTTGCGGCTGTGGTTTCGAGCCCTGGTGTGAGCGTATGTGGCATGGAGATAGGGGCGCCTTCTCAGCCTCGTGGGTTTCCTCCGGGCACTCAAGTTTCCCCCCACTGCTAAAGACCCCTACGCGCAAGCGAATTATTGAAATAAAATTAAATCATATGGTAGTCCCGAAGTGACCTAGTTTCTGTTGAATGGACGTTAAACCCCATTTCTCTCTCTTATAGTCGCAGTGGACCAGTATGTTGCATGCAGTGACATGTTGTAGTCACAGTCGACCAGCATGTACATTATAGTGGCATATCATAGTCACAGTTGACCAGTATTTAGCATGTAGTGGCATGCTGTAGTCACAGTATGCAGCCAATAGTGTACTCGATGTTTGCCCCCCCCCTCCGCCCCTACAGTTGTTTTAAAGTGTATTTTACTTTCTTACAGGAGGAAATGCGCATCTAGTGTCACTGTGGGGAAACGATGAAGGGAGACCATATATGCAGGCTGTCCACTTTTCATTCGCGTTCGGTGGAGTTATATCCCCTTTAGTAACAGCCCCATTCCTTGTACCAAACACTGAAGAGACATCAAGCAACTCTTCGTCACCAGCATTCACAGGCGTAACAACCTTACCTTATACTGTTATTCTGAATACTACGCTATTAGGTTATAACATCACCAATGACAACTCAACTCTAGGTAACAATATCACCACCATTGCTGAACATGTTGAAACTAAATTAATCTATGCTTATATAATATCTGGTATTGTCACTTTACTCTCCGCCATTCCTTTCATGGTGATATATTGTCGTTACAAGTCACAGAAGATGAAACGGAATCAACCCAAGAAGAAGGATGAGAACGCCCCCATAAGGGATCTTCCATGGAAATATTACATTATGGCCATTATCCTTTTAAATTTGTTCTATTTAATGTATTGTGCCGTGGAGGACACATTTGCCGCGTATTTACTGACGTTTGTGGTAATGCAACTAAAGTGGAACAAGGGACAAGGTACGCAAATTACTTCCGTATATTGGGCAGCTTTTGCCGTATCGAGATTTTCAGGAATTTTTATCATACGGTGTTTACGACCGGTTGTAATGCTGTTCATATGCATAGCAGGTTTAATTCTATGTTTAATAGGATTTCTACTTTGTTCGCATTACCAAATACACATAGGAATTTGGATTTTTACAGTTTTAGTCGGACTTTCAATGTCTGTTATATTTCCCACTGGGTTTTCTTGGGCCCAAGAAAATCTCCTACAAATAACTGGTAAAATCACATCTTTTATATTAATAGCCGCATCAGCTGGTACCATGACGAATCCTATTATTATGGGATACTTGATGGAAGAGTTATCTCCCATGTGGTATTGTTATTTATTAGTAGGCGAGAGTGTTTTATGTCTTGTGGTATTTCTCGTTTTGTTATCCGTCTCTACTTTTGTTTTAGTAGATAAACGCATCGTTAAAACTATAACGATAGTAATTGAATCAGCGGAGACGGAACCCAATGACAATTCGCAAACAGAAGCCATTGACACCCGCTCACCTTTTATTGCAAATAATGTATCATCTGAACTGTAAACCTATATCTCTTCTGTATTAAAACTTTAATTCAATTCCGTATTTGAACCGTTTATGGTCCAGTCGAGTCTTAAAACACGTGTGTCATAAAGTAGATTTTCTTGTTAATTCACCGTCAAGTGTCTGCCACATTTTGGTTTTGATGGGGGCGAGGCAGGGTGGTTAACACGTGGGTGTTGGATAACCGTATGGTTAGTACGTGCTAGCTGTATCATAAAACCTGTCATTGATTCAAATGACGTGGTTTCGAATCCCCGGTTGTACGTGACAGGGAGTAGAGTCTACACAGTTAACCTTCTAGTATCAATGGCTAACTGTAAGCCATCCCGAATATTTCTTAAGTGGTCTGAATCCCTTTGGGGTGGGGGGAGTTCGTATATTACGTCACGCGTTTGGTTGAAGATGACTGTTTTAGCTATCCCCGCCCCAACTCCTGTTATTGCCCCTCCCCCAGCGACCGCCGCGCCTAACTGCTTACACTATTATTACGTCACGCGTTTGATTGAAGATGACTGTTTTAGCTATCCCCGCCCCAACTCCTGTTACTGCCCCTCCCCCAGCGACCACCGCGCCTAACTGCTTACACTATTATTGAGGTAGCGAAGGTGAAGAAAACTAGCAATGAATCCTCCGATCATCATTCCACCACCCACAGGACCTTCTACACCACCAGTTACTTCGCTTATTCTCACATCATTTTCCAGCTTTTTGAGTTCTTTGACGGTTTGTCGAAGGATGCCAATTAACTCTCTTCGATTCTTTATTAACAGCCGAATATTACGGCCTGTTTCACCTATTTGTTCATACATATTTCCATTACTCTCTGCGTGCCAATCTGAAGTTGAAAACAATATGAGTAACTTTAGATTAAACCATAAGAACAAAACTACCAGAAAGAACCTATTGCTTGGCTGGAAAATCGTCGAATCGTTTTTCGCATTTCAGAAATCATATACGTCGGTCTTGTTGTGGTTTTCTAAAGTCACTGAAGTTTCTGTATTCACGCCATCAGCATTATTTTCCAGAACCAAAGGGGATGCTCGATTCACAGTTCCGGAATTGAATTCCAAAACTGGTGTCAATCGAGTGAAAAGTACAACGCTTGTAACGACTGCTTAAAAAATATCTCAACCAATCATGACAGCTGAAACATATTTTTTACCTTGGAATACGTCACGATTCTGCTCACTCCACCTCAGCTGTCGGGACTGGCAGAACTGTGACAGGACTGAATTCCGTGTCACTCGATTGTAATTCTGTCGGTTCGGGACGTTCTGGACTGTGAATCGAGCATCCCTTAAGTGTTAACAAATATACGGGAGATAACCCACTTGATGACACATTCTATACCATATAAAAAAAAATGATATGAGAGGGAGAAATGGGGTTTTACGTCCACTCGACACAACTAGGTCTTTAGCAGTGGGAGGAAACCGGATTACCCGGAAAAAACCGACCCTACTCCTTGCCACGTACAACCGGGAATAGGAAACCACGCCAGTTGACTCAATGGTAGGCCGTATGATACAGCGCGCGCCACCCCCACCCCCTCCATATATAAAGAACTAAAATAAAATTAGATGGGATTTAACGTTCCACTGTGTAAATGTATAATGCAACGGAAACATTCTCCGTAATTAAGCTAGAAATGTCGATCGATTTGAAAATTACACAACAAAGGCTCAATAAACTCTAAAATTTCTCCGACCGTCCCTTTTAGTAATTGGGTTTTTGTTTGCCCAGACCTCAGCAGAAGCATTTTTTTCCTAACGAAAAAAACTGTGGACTCTTCTCCATAACTTGTTTCGATTTGTCAGTATACGCGCTCAAACAAAATCTGCGTCAGAACTGTTAAAATCAGTTGACAAAATACAAGACACGATGTTACAGCGACAATTTCATCTTTTCTAAGAAAGTCGAAACGTATATTTCTATGTCGTTTGCTCTTATAGATCGTCAAATCACTATTATACAATCATAGACATTATTACCAACATTTAAAAATCATTGGCACCGGAAATAATAACACAATTACCTCCCTTTATTTTCCATCCCCCCCCCCTCTCCATGGAATAGCCATCTTTAAACATTTGAATTTGAAATTGAAAAAGTATTTTTGCCAATTTCTCAACTGGCAATAGTGAATTATTTGATTTATAGTATTATTCTTTAACAAGGTAGAACTGTTTATAGATACCATCTATTGTAAGGCTTTTTTAAAATATATTTTAAAAATAAAACTTAAAACTATAAAATTGTAGCTTTACGGCTCACCGACCACACTAGCGCACACATTGACACAAACTGTCAGATCGTCATGTTACTCCTTTATTGTTTAATCGACATTGATTACATACCTACTTCTTACTTATAAATGCTTTAAAACGAATTACTTACTTTGTTTAAACTATTTACTTAGTTCCTGTAATCCAATAAATGGTTTAATTTAAACAATTTCATACGTCCAGTAACGTTCCTAATGTTTTACACCATATCCAACGAGAATCGTCTGTTAACTGTTCACGTGTTTAATATCAACTTAACGTTAATATAGTATATTGTTACCGTTGTCATAGACAAGGTATTAAGTGTCAGGATGCTACCGAAATGATCTGTAGATCTGTGTTCGTGCTCAGTTATTACAAGTATAGCTTAACGACTGAGTGAGCATGTTCAAGTTTCAATTAATTGCAAGGCCATAGATAGCAAAGCGACAGCCGGTGGGAAAATTATTCAGATATATTAACTCTTAAAGGGAATCAAGTGAAATGGGGCTACTTGGCTAATGACGAAAGGTATTCGCCATTGGCTTCAGTGTGTGCTATGAGAGCAATTTTGCCCGGACAGCGGCGCAACGGCCTACTCTTATATCGAATTGTAACTGCCATGGAATATTTCACGTGCACGCCCATGAGTTCACAAGACCTCGGTTGGTCGTCCCACCTGAACGACGATACGTTGTTCGTGGCAAGACCTTCTGCCCGGTGCCGTTGACAAGGGGAAACCACGACAGAATACTCCAATGACCTTTCTCGGCCAACGTCAGGATAGACCACGTGACCCCCAGTTTAGAGAGCCACCACGACTCTTAACGCTTAAAGGTCCCTTTATTAACAATTAAGAATTCCAAGGGCGGTTGCTAGCTTGATATCTGAAACGTTTGATATTGTATGTTAGCTACATTGAGACTCGATCTGCTTTATCTCAAATACTTAAGATACATTACTTACAGATACATTATGTGAGATTAGATAAAGAGTTGGCAGTTCTCACTATAATAGTTAGAAATTAGATCGTTTTAAGGCAGTTTGCTGAAAATTTCAGTCAAATTGATCCACTATTAACTTAGTACTAAGCGATTGAAAGTTCCGCTTAGCCTCGGTCATCATCACTAAAGTCGGTAAGACAAAACCAGTAGTCTCGGTTATCCAGTTTTATTGGTAAATCACGAAGGAAAATATGGTTGATATTGTGTTATCTACAATTAAACTCTGAATGGGGATGCTCGATTCACAGCCCAGAACGTCCCGAATTGACATAATTACAATCGAATTCAGTCTTGCCACAGTTCTGTCAGTCCCAACAATGGAGGTAGTATGAGTAGAATCAGGACGTAATTAAAAACAACCAATATATTTCGGCTGCATGGTTAATTGAGATATTTACTTATCCAGTCGACGCATGCGCTGTAGCCCGAAATACTCCTTTTCACGCGATTATCACTATTTTGGGGATTGAGAGAATTCAATTCGGGAACTTTAAATCGAGTACGGCCCCTGTATTATCGTGCAAGACATTACTTCAACTGATCTCCCTGCAATGAGAATTCTAATAAGAAAAGACGAACACGCCACTATCCGCGCAAAATTCTTCACCTAGCATGGAATTTACGGTACAAATAAAAAACATGGTACATAATTAGGTTTTGTAATAAACTGCAATATAAATATATATGTCATCTCTTTAATCCTGAATTGAACATTATCAAGCCATACCATGACGTCTATGTAGATTAATGTCATGTTATGTATTATATACTTTAAACCTTTTGTTGTATGTTATCCAATATTATTTATAATCCATTGTCATGGAAATCTATTATTCTAAATATATATATATAAATAAAAATGGTCTGATGATGTTCAGTACGAACAGAAAGCGCTAACCGTCAAATTAGTATTTTGGTGTCTTCTTTAATTTAGTTTATATATATATATCGTCTTCAGATATTAATAATGTACACAAAATATAGCAAATACGATAATAATATATATATATATATATATTTAACGATAATAATATATATATATATATATATATTTATATATATATTATCGTATTTGCTATATTTTGTGTACATTATTAATATCTGAAGACGCCCTTGTGTGAGCGTATGTGGCATGGAGATAGGGGCGCCTTCTCAACCTCGTGGGTTTCCTCCGGGCACTCCAGTTTCCTCCCACTGCTAAAGATCCCTTGAAATAAAATGAAACCATATGTTAGTCCCCAAATGAGCTAGTTTGTGTCGAGTGGACGTTAAACCCCATTTCTCTCTCTCTCTCTCTCTCTCTCTCTCTCTCTCTCTTATCCTTTTATTAGTAACTTGACCTATAAATACACCATAGATACGATACTACATGTACTGGCAGGTCAAGTTATATATAAACATACGTTGAATGATAGTTTCGAGATGTGTTTCGGTTCTTGATAACCCTACCTTTCCCGTAAATATCACTTTATTGCTATATATATAATATAATCCTATCGATTCTCTGCAAAAGGCTATGACCGCGATCCGTGTTACCAATAAATTCTTATTACATCCACTGCGGTTAGATCACTTCTTTACTTTCGTATTGTATAAAGAGCGCGGACTAGGCCCCCTCGACCGCTGATGAACCTGTCTTGATGGTTTCTAGAATTTGCCATGTTTATAAATTAATATGACACAGATGAACGTTTTTTATTGTACATATTAAAATATTTAAAACTAAAAGTTTATGTAAGACTTTTATTTTGAGACAGAGAGGGTGGAGGGGTGGGGGGGGGTAACAACAAATCGACACAAACTAGGTCATTTCAAGACTAACACTTAGTTCAATATTATTCAATAATTGTGCATATGAGTCTCTAGCAGTGGACGGAAAACCACGTGGTTGGGCAGGCGACCCCTCTCCTTGTCACGTACAACCGGGGAATCGAAACCACGCCATTTGACTCAATGACAGACCTTATTATACAGCGCGCACGTGCTAACTATTCAGTCATCCATCCTCCTCAAACGTAAGAGATGTCAATATGGTTGAATGATATCGAGGTTATCGTTTATTATTATATTATTCAAATCAATAAAATAAAAGCATTGTTTGTTAGTTAAAGGAGCTAAATCGCTAACATTTGGAACCTAGAAATTGGCACAAGTGGGTCGCAACGCATATAATACTGTAATATGAATGTATAGAAACTAGTTATGTTCGGCGAAATACGTCGGCAGTCTAAATCAAGCGCAAATTTGTAGCGTCTGGTGATTTGAATCTCTTGTTAAAACTGGGGCTGAAACGCATTATGGTACACGATTCGTGTACCAATGGTAAAATGTTTATTTTGTCTTAAAGATTGGATATCAGAAGCCCATCTTTTTCCGGTAAGATCCCAGCATCAAAGTTGTTTTAAATTGACAAATAATTCGTGTTTTCAAGATTTTTGATGATATTGAGTTAGAGACTTTGCTACTTTAATATATTTTTTCTGTTATTAGTCACTTGAAATAGATTACAGTGGGTAGGTTATGTTACATATATCTTAACCAGACATTCTTGATAAAACCATCTTCCCCGCAATACATAGAAACATCCCGGCAGATAAAATTACATGATACACCACATAGTTCCTGTTGTGTTCTAGAAATCCATCGGAACAAAATGATATTAATATTGGAGGTCGCGGGGGAGGCGGGGGGTACTGACATTTGGAAGTTAGTGGGTGGTGGGTTCTTATTTAATTAAAGCACATGCTCTTAAATAGATAGTTTCGGTTTAACAACCCGCCTCCATCTCGGGTTAAGATGAACTAGTTGTCAATATAAAGATATAACGGGTGTTTTGAAAAGGTCGAAGCCTATTTAATAATAACAAATATTCGATTTGAAGGTTAGGGTTAGGGTTAGGTTTAAGAATTTTGGGGAGCGGTTAAGTCCCCACATAAGCACTGACCTAGAATGATGATAATTTGGTTCGTGATATTCCATCATATTCGCAATCCGCTTAAATTCTTTGGCCAATTCACTCTGTGTACCATTGTGAATACCACTGAATTGGATACAATAGTGTATGGGTTGAATGAGGTCACGGTTGCTACTGGGTAATACATAGGCGTACGGTGAAATTTTTGACTCGCGGGGGGGGGGGGGGCGGTGGTTGGTGTCCAAAAAATGTAGTTAGTTAGGTTCTTAGTATTTTAGTCGTGGCTTACTGTACTCCAAACAATAGAGGGTTCATATCCTCAGATTTCTATTTAACTATAGACTCTCTGAATTTAAATTTGCTGTTAAATTGGACACATTCGAGAACACAATATTTTTTTTATACAATTGCGTGTCCAAATTTTCCCAGCATTTGGTGCCCGAAATGGCGGGGGGCAGGTCGTACGCCTATGAGGTAATAGACTAGGTCGCTGGCCTGGAGGTCGGGTGTTCGATCCCTGCATTGGAGGAGAAAATTCATTCAGATTTTCCGACGTGGTTCCCCCTTGTCAGTGATGCAGGTCGGAGGGCCTGACAAGGACAGCTGTTTATTCGTTCGGATGATATGAAAAACCAAGGTCCCGTCTACACATTTTCTTGCACCTAAAAGACCCCTTGACGGTTGGACCTCGATGTAAGGGTAGGCCGTAGTGTCCGGGCAAAATGTCCCTCATAGCACACTGTATAGCGTAAGCCCGTATTCATAAGCCTAGTTTATGATCAGAACAGTTTGATGTTAATCGCTATTTCATTTTATTAGGATACCAAATGATTAGAACATGAGTGACAGCTGTGTGGTCTATATCAAGCGTAAAGTGCAGTCATCGTAACCTAGCAGGTCAACAAATAGTACGAACTGATTGAATGTCACAAACCAAATCTAACACAAACCATAAAAAGCAAATGTAGATCTAATTGCGTAATGATAAATATTTCCTGTTTTCGGAGAAGCCATACTTCTCGTTTTTAAAAGTTCAGTAAGTAGTTTAGCGATACAGATATATAACATGGTGTCTGACAAACGATGGAATGGGGTCTGACAAACGATGGATTAGGGGTTTGACAAAGGGATAGGGGTCTGTCATATCTATCGATGTAGATGATTAAAGAGATTATTTTATCCTTCAGTTACTTCTATCAAATCTTACGCCCACAAACGCTTCGAAGAATACAATCCGACTCATCACAAACTAGGTCATTTCGATAATTCGTGTGCGCTTGGGTTTTTTTTTAGCAGTGTGAGGAAATCGAGGGACCCAGAGAAAACCCACGAGGTTAGACAGGCGACATTACTCTTTAAGCCTGGGACAGCAAAAAATGGCACTTGACACGTGTGAAAGACATCGTGATACAAATAGCACGTGTTAAACAATTGCATCGCCCTATCCCTATAATTTAAGTATCATTTTTGGTGTGTGTGTGGGGGGGGGGGTTAACTTGTGCTCGTGAAATCACAGGGTCTGTCATTGAGTCAAGTGTAATGGTTACGATTCCCGTCTAGAATGTGACAGTGTATATGATCGCCGGTCCAAATTCGTTCGTGGGTTTTCCCCGGGTCTGCATGTTTCCTCCCGCTGCTAAAGACCCTAAACGCACACGAGTTATTAAACATATACGCTAACGCTACATTATACGCCGACATTCCTACTTTGATTGATTTTGTCAAGAAGGCTAGGCGTTTGGTTTGTTTAGCGTTGAGGGTCGTGCCTCAACATCAATAGTTGCCGTCCTTAGCGTATAAGAAATAAGTATAACAAGATAATCCATTCAGAATTGTGCCTTTCAGAAGCCAAAGGCAAAAAATTGGCGTGGCTCTGCCCAAGGGGGTCGGGATATTTACCAAAACCAAAACTGATTCATTCAGAATTACGGCCTGTAAACGACAAACACAAAAATTGGGTGTGGCTTGTCTCTGGGGGTCGGGGCATGCAATGGTCGTCCTAAGGCTATAAAGGAATATATATCCCAAGGTTAAAGACGATCCATTAAGAATCGGGGCCTGTAATCAAAACACACAGCCACGAAGTAAAAATGGGCATGGCTCTGCCCCTGGCGGGGGGGGGGGGGGTGTTTGGGCAATCACCAAAAAACAATAGGGGTCGTCCTTAGGGTATAAGGAATAGATACGCAAATGATCTGTTAAGACTTGCATCCCGGAAGCGAAGACAAGACAGGGGGTCGGACATGCACCAAAAATAATAGTGGCCAGCCTTAGGGTATAAGGAATAAGAATACAAATGTTTTCAAGACGATCGATTAAGAAGTGTGGCCTGTGCGTGACACACAGACACACAAAAAGAAAATAGGTGTGGCACTGTCCCGGGGGGGGGGGTGGACATGCACCCCAAACGATAGGGATCGTTCTAAAGGTCTAATAAAAGAAATGGGCGTGGCTCTGTCCCAGGGGGTCGGGTATGCACCCAAAACAATAGAGATCATCCTTTAGGTATAAAGAATAAGTATGTAAAGTTTCAAGATGGTCGATTAAGAATTGTGACCTCACAGACACACAAAAAGAAAATGGATGTGGCTCTGCCCCTGGGGGTTGGACATGTACCCCAGATCATAAGGATGTTCCTTAGGGTACAAAACATAAATATTCAAGATGATACATTAAGAAATGTGGCTTGTAGAAGACAAACAAACAATTAATGAAATGGGTGTGGCTCTGTCCCAGAGGGTCGGACATGACCTTAAAACACTAGAGATCATCCTTAGGGTATAAGGAATAAGTTTTTAAAGTTTCAAGATGATCAGTTAAGAATTGTGGCCTGTAGGCGACACACATACGCACTAACAGAAACTGGGCGTGGCTCTGCCCCTGGCGGTTGGGCATGCACCTCAAACAATAGGGATGTGCCTTTGGGTACAAAGAATACGTTGCAAAGTTTCAAAATGATACATTGAAAAATGTGGCGTGTAGACGACAAACAAATACAAGAAATGGGCGTGGCTCAGTCCCTGGGGGTCGGGTATGCACTAAAACAATAGGACAATAGGGGTCGTCCTTAGGGTATAAGGAAGAAAATCCAGTAAGAATTGCGACCTGTAGGCGGCCCACAGACACACACACACACACACGGCATAGTACGTCCACATTAGTATACAAAAGTTGAAACATATATCCCTAAATGACATAGTTTCAGTCAAGTAGGTGTTAAACCCTATTTATTACTATATATTATATTATGGCCGCAATTTTTGGGGAAATCATTGCCACAATGTAATGGTTGATAACTGAGAAAAAAATGTTTCCTGTTAACTATAAACAGCAAAGAGCGTATTAGTTTTATTTTCTCTGAACTGTCTATGACATTTGTGTGAAGAGTGGATGTCCGTTCTGAGAAGTCAATTCCCCAATACTGATACTGTTGCTTATATATACTGTAAGCTGGTTATATTTAAATTAGATGAAACTGTTCACCGAGGGAGAAACAATAAGGGATCTAACAAGTCAAACGAGAGGTAATCGTTTATAATTTTTTTTATCATTTTATATCATTAATATCTAATACTATATATATTATAACCCAGGAGCCAACGGGTGTTTCCATGTATGATTTTATGTTTGCCCTACCCCTGTTTGGGGCTATGGTTTCAAACCAGAACAATTTCGACTAGCTCATGTAAAAAAATTATTGCCGGGTTTCAGAAGCTGCACCCTCGATCAAATCTGTCGACCTCTATCAGTGACATGAAATGAAATGGGGTTTAACGTCCTACTCTTTTGCACCTAACCTGGGCTAATGGAAGACGGGCATACGCTATACAGTGTGCTATGAGGGAAATTTTGTCCTGGCAGTGGCGCGACGGCCTACTCTTATATCGAATTCCAACTGCCAAGGGATCTTTTACGTGCACTCCAATGTGTACAAGGGACCTCGGTTTTTCGTCCCATCCGAACGACTAGGAAGCTGTCCTTGTCGGACCCATCTTCTGCATCACTGACAAGGGTAGATCAGCCGGAAAATCGAGATGAACTTTCTCGGCCAACGTAGGGATCGAACACCCGACCTCCAGGCTAGCGAACCTTATCCACTTAGCCACCGTGACCCCCGGACCTCTATCAGAATCCAGTGAGAAACTTGGAAATCCTTTCATACATGCAAACACCTCTTGGCTGTACAGGACCATTATTATTATACAATTCGAACTGGGGGGTTGGGATGGCCTAGTGGTCTAGAGTGCTCTGAACTCCAGCTGGCCGGTCACCTCTGGCTTGCGGCTGTGGTTTCGAGCCCTGGTTTGAGCGTATGTGGCATGGAGATAGGGGCGCCTTCTCAAGCGAATTATTGAAATAAAATTAAACCATATGTTAGTCCCGAAATGACCTAGTTTGTTTTGAGTGGACGTTAAACCCCATTTCTCTCTCTCTCTTTCTCTCTCTCTCTCTCTCTCTCTCTCTCAAAATTCGAACTAATAATTATGTTTACGATGGCTCAGTGAGTTGGATGACAAATCGAGGACCAGTGTACACATTTGCGTGCATGTAAAAGATCCCTTGACTCTTGCAAACCGATATAAGTATAAAAGTAGACCATAGAGCCGTTGTCAGGGCAAAATTTCCCACAGAGCACGCTGTATGGCGTAAGCCCGTCTTCATTAGCCCATACCAGGACGTCAAACCCGATTCATTTTATTTCTATGTTTACGGGGTTACTTCGCCCTCTAAATAGGGTGAGTGGGTGGGCCTAATAATTGATAGAAGTAACTGAACGATAAAATAATCTTTCTTTTCAATAACCTATTTCGATATATGCAGTCAACAGCCTTTGTAATGTCTTTTTTTAAATACCGTAAAGTCTTTGCTACCGAAACGACTAGACAGTTGTCCCTGTCATGCCCACCGTCCTGAATCACTGACAAGGAGAAACCACGCCTGAAAATCTGGATGAACTTTCTCAGCCAATGCACGATCGAACACCTGACCTCCAGGCTAGCGAGCTAGCGATAGGTGTTGAATGAATAGCATACCATATAAATAACTCGTGCGATTCCTCCCACTTCAAAAGACCCCTACGCGCAAGCGAATTATTGAAATAAAGTTGACCCAACTTTTAGTCCTGAAATGACCTAGTTTGTGTCGAGTTGACGTTAAACCCCATTTCTCTCTCATAACCTGTCGTCCAGTCACTTACAAAGTTGCTAGTATTTACGTGGGCATCCCCTGTATACGCCCCTCCTTTTCCCTCGGTGTTGGACGAGGTATCGGGATTTTGTCTAGTCGTTCCGAGGTCTTTGTGGTTAGAACTCGAAATAAGATTTCCCTCATACCACCACTGTATGGCGCATGCCCTCTTCATTATCCCAGTCGAAGCTGAACAGTGGAGATTAATGGTGGTCTGCCTCCATACAACATGTCATGAATTACCTCCCCTTATACACCATCCGGTATTTTACAGATATTGGACAAGATGGAAAATTTGATGAAGAGAAAAAGTGAAATGACCAAACAAGAGTTAAAAGATTTTGAGAGGTAACAACACCTTATCTTATATGTGTCTGTTGACCTAATATAGGTTAACTTTTACAAAATCAATCGGAGGTGTTGGATGACCCCATGGTTAATATGTGCGTGCTGTATCATAAGGCCTGTCATTGAGTCATCTGGCGTGATTTATCCCCAGTTGTACGTGACAAGGAGTAGGGTCGCCTGTCCAGCCCCGTGGGTTTTCTCCGGGTCCTCTGGTTTCCTACCACTGCCAAAGACCCCTACGCGCAAGCGAATTATTGAAATAAAATTAAACCATGTTAGTCCCGAAATGAGCCAGTTTGTGTCGAGTGGACGTTAAACCCTATTTCGATCCCTTTTTTAATTCTTTCGATGACCTACACTACATAAAGGTCTGACCGGTTGTAAGGATAGGTCGCGTCAGAGGTCATACGAGGGGCTTTAGACTCTATAACGTCAGACATTTGATTACCCAATCAACATGGATGTTTCTAGTGCATTTATACAAAATACGCCTCAATAAATTTCCTGATTTTAAAAGCACTGACGTGTCTGTGTTACGATTGGGTGATGTGGATCTGTCCGAAGAAAAGAATACTAAATTATATATTTTCTCAAGTTACTTATGATTTATCTAACTACAGTACATTATAATATAATTATGCGTATAGTAGTTCCTGTGCACTCTTTGTATGTATGTTTTGTTTTATGCTGTACATGTAAATGTGTTTAATTCATATCCCGCAAATTTATAGGTGTTATTTGTTAAAACATTCCAGTTATATTGACCAGAAAATGGAATATATTAATGATTATTTCAGTGTAATTTAGAGGGGGTTTATTGTCCATTTGACCACAGTTTTCGACCAATTAGAATCGAAATTTCTAATTTGTGCTACAGTATTTTTTAAGGATAAGACTTTCATAAGTTGTTAGAACTTTTGGTTAATCCTTTTTTTTTTGTACAATATGTCGATGCAATAAAATAATTTTAAACAAAAAGCCGATCATAGCCTAAATAAAACCGGAAGTCAGTCGTTTGGTTGTGTGAAGGTCATTCAGTTTCTTATTGCCATTCAGATGTTATATTTTACTTTTTCAGAATTTCAGTTGCCATAACCCAGGCACTGCCGATATTGACGGAAGTCATAGATAACAGACGGGCATTGGTGCGAATTCTTCGAGAAGAAGCCGACAAATTGAATAAAATGGAAAAAGACGTTCAGATAAGTGAAATAACTGGAAGCACGGCTGGTGTTACTGGAGGCGTGATGATGTTAGCTGGGATATTAGGGGCACCCTTCACTTTTGGTGGCTCTTTATCTCTCACAGCGGCAGGGGCTGCCCTCGGTACAGCTGGTGCCGTAACTGGTGCTGGGGCGGCCATTGCAAAATCTGTCATTACTAAAAACAAACGCGAGGAAATTAACAAACTTCTTGAAAATGACGAAAAGTTGATGGAGAAGCTGGAAGAAAAATTAAGGCTTGTTTACGAATCTGCGAAATTGGCTATTTCTGGAACTAAACTAGTCGCAGGAGTTGCTAAATCAGTGGTAGGATTGCTCCGAGTTGGAGATGCTGTGGTAGATGGTGCGAAAGTTGGCGCAAAGGGTCTAGGCAAATTTGCTAAAACCATTAAAGTTGGTGGTGCTGTTCTTACGGCCATAGCAATACCATTTGACATATACACTATTGTATCCAATTCAGTAGATATTCACAACGGTACACAGAATGAACTGGCCAAAGAATTTAAGCGATTGGCGAATGATATAGAAGAAACTCAAAAACATCTAAATGAAATGAAATCCAATCTGTCAAACACTGTACAATGAATCAACCTTTAATTCCGTTACAACTAAAATGCCTAGATATATTTTATATATTCATTGTAGTATGCCTTAAAGCTTATGTCTAAAAATAAGGCGAAATGCGCAAGACGAACCATCCAATTCCGGTTAAAAAGATGATAAACAATCACATTGATGTTATGTTGTTGATGTAGACGTCATGTTAAACAAACCTAATGACGTCATATCATCCATCGTGACACGGTCCGATAATGGAAAGTTGGTGGGCCTTCCGAATATAAAACCCGTTTCACATACCCCCCCCCCATAAAAATGAGTTGGATTGATTTTTTAATATATATATATATTTTAGCTTCAACGCTTATTATTGTATTCGCATACGGTATGTAAATATATTGACTCATTAAAATATAAAAAAAAGCTTAAACGAAATATGAAATTTTAAAAAACCCCAACAAAACATAACAGTTATATTATATATCAATTTGATTGAGAATATTGTCGTTAAATTACTGGTTTACTTATCGGTCATTTTTTACCGTTATGGAACCTTTATGGAGTGAGGTAATTTTCTTGGCGGACACTATTAGGCGTTTGATATAGGGCTTTTTGAAATTTATATAATAATGTGTTATGATTAGCTCAAGTGATAATTTTCATTTTAAATTATCTATTGTTCAACTATTATAGCAAGCACGACAAGGGCCGCTGGTCTAGTCGTTCGGATGGGACGAAAAACCGAGGTCCCGTGTACAAACTGGCGTGTACGCAAAAGATCCCTTTGCAGTTGGAATTCGATATAAGAGTAGGCCGTAGCGCCGCTGCCCGGTCAAAAATGTCACTCATAGCACACTGTATGGCGTATGACCGTCTTCATTACCCTGAGTAAAACAGTAGGACGTTAAACCCCATTTCATGTTATTTCATTTACCGAAATCTTACATAATGCATCTTTAATAAATAAAAGATGTATAAAGCCAAGAAACAATCAGATCTTTAGTTATGTTCACTTACTATAAACATTAAAAACTTGATCAGTTGTTTTCAGGTTCGTGCTAAATCATAAGGTCAGCTCAATTTCTCGTCAAATGTCACGAGATGCAAACAGGGCTAGCGCTAATCCCAACCCTAGCCCGAACGATTACCCTAACCATAGCCTACTATCTCGCCAACAATTACGTGTCCTAACCTTATTTACATCACAGCGACCTTGACAAAAATTGAACTGGCCTTACCATTTAGGTTTAGCCTTGTTTTCGTATTTAGGTATGTGTGACTAACTAACTATAAACTTATTAGAAACATGGCCAGTATTTCTTGTATTTAGGAATGTGTAAATATTTTAATGTGTATTATTAAGTCATTTTGTATATATTAAGTTTATAAGTTTCCAAGTATAATATTTTTCATATATTAAATATTATTTTGTTAAACTAATGTATTTTAATTATTGATTAATGCGTTACATTTGCTAAACTATAAACTTATTAGAAATCTGAACAGCTGTTGCTACTTTTATTTTATTTTCACACCCGTATAATATAGAACGATTAGACAGCTGTCCAAATTAAAAGAATTATGGGTTATTGAAGTTTTAGCGTAATACAGACAGGGTGGAACTAAATCGACACTGATAAAAATGAAATGAAATTAAATGGGGTTTAACTTCCTACAGTGTGTTATTAGGGAAATTTTGCCCGGGCAGCGGGTTCTTGTACGTGCACACCAATGTGTACACGGGACCGCGTGCACGCCAATGTGTACGAACGACAGCTGTCCTTGTTAGGCCCTCCGCCTTGCACCATTGACAAGGTGAAACCACGCCAGAAAATCACGATGAACTTCCTCAGCCAACACCGGGATAGAACCCACGACCTCATAGTTAGCGAGTCGTCGTCTTTACTTATTTATTTTCCGATCTGGCAAAGAATTGCGTCTAGTCGTGAATCGTATCCTACTTAGGCATCAGTATACATTATAGAAATGAAATGGGGTTTAACGTCCTACTCTTCTGCACCTAACCTGGGCTAATGGAAGACGGACATACGCCAAAAGTGTACTATGGGGGAAATTTTGCCCGGGCAGCGGCGCTACGGCCTACTCTTATATCGAATTCCAACTGCCAAGGGATCTTTCACGTGCACGACAATGTGTACACGGGACCTCGGTTTTTCGTCCCATTCGAACGACTAGACAGCTGCACAATGTTTGAAAATCACTGATTTAGAGCATCGGGTGTGTATAATAAAGACAAACACTTTGTATTCACAGCTTTCCAACCATTCAAGAGAGGTGATGGTGGATCCATGAGTCTGTAATGCAGCATTATGTAGGATTGATACTTCGTTTGTAGCTTCGATTCCCCAGCTTGTACGTGACAAGGAGGGTGGTCGCCTGTCCTACCTCGTGGTTTTTCTCTGGGTTCACCGATTTCATCCCATGACAAAAAAATTCTACACTGCTACAGACCTCTACGCGCAAACGAATTCTTGAAATAAAATTAAACCATATGTTAGTCCCGAAATGACCTAGTTTTTATCGAGTGGATGTTCAACCCATGTTTCTCTCTTAACGTCAATCGAAGTACATTTCGGGACTAACATCTGATCCAATTTTGCTTGGGTGTAGGGGTCTTCAGCAGTGGGAGGATATCGGAGAAAAGCCAGGAGGTTTGACATGCGTACAAGAGTGGAATAGAAACCGCACCATTTGACTTGACTTGCCCCACCCCACGTCCACTGAATCGTTAGCACGTGTGCGCTGTATCATAAGGTCGTCCATTGAGTCAACAGGCGTGGTTTAGAATCCCCAGTTGTACGTGACAAGGAGTTAGGTCGCCTGTCCAACCTCGTGGGATTTCTCCTCCGGTTTCCTCCCACTGCTTAAGACCCCTACGCGCAAGCGAATTATTGAAATAAGATTTAATCATTTGTTAGTCCCGAAATGACCTAGTTTGTGTCGTGTGGACGTTAAATCCGTTTTCTCTCCCTCTCAATGTGTATATTTAATGGACTTACCTTGATATACTACACCTGTTCCTATGACTTATTTTAATGCAATAAATGTTATCACACCTGATATAAAATATACTCTTCAAAAAAAGAAACGCACAACCCATTTTTCATTAATTTTTTGTTTGAACGAGGTCGTTGTTTCGGTAAATCTTACTTGTTTTCAATGCCATTATGTAAGGATAAAAGAAATTCATTATTGATTTTAAAGGTAGGGTCACTAATTGTGACTGGTCATCCTTCTTGTCGAAATTTGTTATCGCTTGATTGCACCAAGAAACATGAATTTAACAACTTCTCGAATTTTTCCCATGGAACCTAGATCTAAGGTCTTTAAAATCCCGGGGTTCTCGGTTTCCAAATCAGATGCACATGTAAACACTCAACGAACCAAATGATGCCACATCTGAACGAAGACCAACACAACAAAGGTATTGGACGATTACAAGGAGGTGAATCCAAGACAGATGTAGCCAGGCTGCTGAATGTTTCACTTGGTTCCATTTCTCGCCTTTGGGATGGCTACCGACAACAAAGTTCAACACGTTACCGCCCTAGCTCAGGCCAAACAAGAGTGACCCCACCTGTCCTGGATCGCCACTTCCGGTTACGTCATTGGCGTAAATGGTTTTCAACATCGACCTCTACTGCAGCAGCAATTCCCGGACGGCGTAGAATCTCGTACCAGACAGTAGGTAAACGCCTACGTGAAACCGAATAACGAGGCAGACGTCCCCGTTAGACCTTCTGTTTTGAAATACGCCAACACCTTGAAATCCAACTTTAATGGATCAGGCACTGACGGTATGGACACAGCAACACTGGAGAGCAGTTTGGTTCAGCGATGTGTCGCGGTTCTTGTTGCAACAAGGCGATGGTAGAGCGAGGATATACCGACGACGAAATGTAACTTTGCGTTTCTTTTTTTGAATAGTATATATTAGAATCGATTTTACATATACTTTATTACAATTCTAAATTACGGTATATCGTGTAGTGGTCTGATTCCTATTGCCAATACGATTTGTGTTTCAATATCTGGACAAAATTTCCCCCCATAGCACACTGTATGGCGTATACCCGTCTTCATTAGCCAGGATTGGCGCAAAGGTAGGACGTTGAACTATGCAGAGACTAATGTTAGATTTTAACAGCATGACGATCATTTACATGTAAATAGACATTTACACCAGGGCCCGATTCCTAGAAAGTTCTTAAGCACGTGCTTGTGCTTAGATTTTAAGTATACTTTGCATTTAAGTAAACTTATCGTATTTTGTGTTCCCAGAAAATTCTTAAGAACGTCCTTGTGCTTAGATTTTAAGTAGACTTGAGAGTAAGCACAAGTACGTTATTATGTGTTCCAAGCGTAACTTTTGTCTTATCTAAAGCACAAGTCTCAAGCAAGGTATAGGGCTTGCTTACCAACCTTAAGTCTGTTTCTGCTTCAAACAAGATGGCTGACAGTTAGTTATTCCACGGCATTTCCTACATCGGTTGATACCTAAGAGACAATTGAAAGGCAGAAAATCCTTTTGAAACATATTCTCGAGAAGTCAAGTATGCTAGCCTATAGAAAAAATTCGTTAGCGTCGCGGGTTCTAATGTAAAATCTCAGGACATGTCTATTGGACAATAACACCCCTCTAAATGCGAAACAGGAGGTGTTTATCGACATTGTAACATGTTCTTTTTCGGGATTTTAAAAGAACTTATTTTATTGTGTAAACTTCAAAATTCGCAAAACAGCAAATCGGTTTGAATGACGTAAAAATAAAAAAAAATCACTTTTGACGTCAGACAACGTTGTGACGTAACTTGATAACGGACTGCCGTTTAACCGAGGTGTGCCGAATTAGTGGTGGAATCTAAGCGAAGATAAATTCAAGTTTAAAATGCTTGAGTCTTTGGTCTCTGGTAAATAAATTATGGAAGAAAATGTTTTTCGAATATTTCAAATAAAATATTTTTAACGTTTGAAGACTTAAAAAGATAAGTAAATTAGCCTTAGTGTGGTCTTTTTGACCGACAGTGCCAGTCGTGAACGAATTAGTTACGGCCTGTTAACCGAGACTACATAGAGGTAACTCTTTTTGGCAACAATGATGGCTTCGTTTTCGCAGTTTGTGATAACATGGGTGAGTTTGTAGCCTTTATTATTTTATTTGCAGACTGTCAACACAATCTTATTGCTGGTTCTTGTTCGGAGTACCCTATAAAACTATGAAATGCCTAGGATTCGCGTGGTTGCTATGTATATCGTTCTGACGTGTTGTGAATCATTGTCAATTTTGGCATAATTTCCCGTTATTCTAGGCCCATTCTCCGCTGTTATTTCACCTTCCCTAGTTACTATATTTCCAAACACTTTCTTTTGACTAATGACTCATTGTCAGGCGGATCATGTTATTCAGAAGTTGAGCAAACTTTGATTTAAAATTTCCACTTTAAAGTAAACACTGCGGAGAACAAAAACAAAATTGTCCACACTGCTTAGTTACGAATAATTTATGTTGCCAGAAAACGGTTTTCATTAATTCGTGACTGACTTTCTTCTGTTTTATGTATTTCAGAGATGTGTTTGTATAAAAGATGAAGTTTGAAAATAGTGTGATGGTCATTTGAGCAGAATTTCATGAAGATATTTGCCAATAAAAATTTGAGTTGAGGAAGATGGCTGAGGACAAAATGAAAAAAAGGTACACTGTAATATTTATACGCAGTTATTCGCCTTGCTAAAACAGAGGGGTGTTATTGTCCAATCGACAGTGTCTAATCGACCAATCAAAACGCAAGATTCACCCCTAAGCAAGTTACAATGTTTTATAAATTACTCATAAGGAAATAAAATAGAAGATCACCAGATAAGAGCGACATGTATTAAATAAATTTAAAAAGCAGATTCATCTGAACAATTCTGAATAGGCTAAATAGGGCAAGTTCACCTTTTGATGTTGACAAATACGTAAGACTATATTATAAGATATTTTTATGATATAATTCAACTATATAAATGGTATGCAACAAGATGGCATTGTACGTCTTATGTTGAGCTGAAAAAATTATGATTTTTACCACTATTTGATTTGTTTATTTTTTGCAATGTCTATTTACTGTCATATCCGCAGATTTATCTTTAAGATTTTCTTGGGTTTGTGTGTAGTGCGATCCTGCTGTACTTACCTAGAATTTTGTACATCAAGTCTATTGCATCCAGATATTTAAGGCGCGTTAAAAATATATGCATATAAGAGTAACTATATATATCATTTTTCTGGGTTAACATACCGTAGGCTACAATTCATATTTACAAAACTATGGTTTATCCCAACTACAGGGTACATCATGTTTTGGAGACTACCTGGTAGATCATGGCTTAGAGACTGTCCGAACTACAGGATACATCATGGTTTAGAGTCTCAGTGTCATGGTTTAGAGACTCTACCCGAACTACAGTTTAGATGCCCACGACCCGTCCTGGTAGTTGTGTTTGAGAAATTTAAAAAGAAATTATTTATCCTCCCACCACCGAAAGACACTGATTACGAGATACCGCTCTCCGGAGAACGCGACGCCGTATTGAATTATGTTAATTACGTCATTTTTGCCTTGGCCGAATTTTTGAGTATGAATTTGTCTGACATTTTTATCATTGAACCTAACAGCATTGGTTTCTTTTCCAATTAGTTTATTATAAATTGTAGCCCGTAAAATGTAATCCCAAGAGAAAGATAAAACGTTTTGTTTAGTAAAGCTATATGACGCCATGACGTCATACTTTTTTATGGCGTCATAGTTGGGACCCACAATGGCGCCTGTAAATGAGTTGTCGCAACTTTCCACTGATCTATATAATAACTGGATAGCTCATGACGCAATCAACAAATGACGTTGCTTGAAGCCACCGTCCGGCATCTTGCTCCTCCCAGAAGCACTCGTTGGCCTTAACTCCAATATAAGTACGCGCTTTGTTTACTAGTAAATTCGACGAAAACATTAACAACAGAACATTATATTTTGTTGACGACATTGTTGGTACTTTATATAAAATAAATTCACAACATTGATTTTATTTTTAAAAGTGCACATTTGTTACAAAATTGGGGGGATATATAATTGCATACCCTCACGACATCAATTAGCAATCTTATCATAGGGCTAGCAGACAGTAAAGACTAACGGACAGACAAAAGTCGTTAGGAAGTCATTAATCATCACAGATGTCCTGAGTTACGCAAGATCCCTGAATGATAAAGCAATCTGCAAGGGAAGCTTAATCTGTTATTATATAATGACCAGCTGCCAATCCCGGTCCTAATATAATCTGAAATATAATACCTGGAATTAGTTGATTGGCCAATAACTATATGTCCGTCCAGGTTATTGACCCACCCCGACCGGATACTGACCAATCAGGTTACGATGCATGGGTGTGGTATCAAGAAACCAAGGCTGGACATGGATTCGGCCCAGGAATTAAAAGATTAGACAAACCGTTTTGGGATCAGTCAGGTCCAGGAGGCCATGCTAGGCGGGCGCCTAGTCAAGGTACCTCAGGAGTACTATAGTCAGGTCTAGGAGTCGGAGACGAGACGAGAGCTTCTGGAGTTAGCACACTCGTGCTAAGCCAGGCTAATTAAGTCATGACTCCCTCCATATAGTTAGCTCTACGGTCGTTTACATCACGATGTTTGTACCTATTGTAAGAAGCTGAATAAAACTATTATTAGATGTATATACCAGTGTTGTCATCCAGAACCTGATCAAAGGACCAATACTGTCACATATTAATTGGTGCCGTGACCAGGATCAACGCTTGAAGTCCTAACCACTAGAAGTTCACAGGTCCCAGTTACCAACGGGTAAGTCTTTTCTAATCCTACCATGGCGAGGGTGAAAAAAATGACATTAGTGCTATGTATTATAATTTAACTGGAAATCTGCAGTTTATCATCACGCGTCATTAAATATCATGGTGTAGTTACTAAATTTAATATTGGCTAGTAGTGGAACAGGAAAATTACTGAAACAAAATTGTATATATATATTATTTGGTTTAAAATGGGTCATGCTGTTTTTAAAAAGATTATAAATTATCATTGTTTGTTTTTGAACACATATTTTGGCATTTAAAATTAGTATTAAGAGGTTTATATTGCGGAGTAAAATGTTTTGTGATTGTTTAACTAGAGTTAACAATATCGTAATTAGGAATTTAACATTCAAAAGGTATTAACGCGTTTATCTCTAAGTTTTTTTGTGTTTTGTCTATACGTATATTTTAGCCCAAATATTTAATGGGAAATGACCGATATTTACGGAAGAGATTTTTAATTGTAATACCCCAAATATTTAATGGGAAATGCCCCGATATGTAACGGGAGAAACTTTATGTGAAGTGGTTTAACCCCAGGAGGGTTGTGCTCGGATTTAAGAGCGAACGTATTGTCTTGTTTTGTGTTGTGTTTAAAAATTATAGAGATAAACCGTTAGTTCTTTCAAAAAATATCTTATTTAAGATTGGTTAAATGTGTTCAGATCATTCATTATTCTTGAGATAAAACAATATGACTCCCTAATTTCAATTATATCCATGTAAATAATACTGTAAATATCGTTAGATCGTTATCTAAAGTCAAATCTGTTCCACTTGCTAATTTGATTAACTATTAATTAAGTTCACTCCATGATATGATACGCAGATGATCAAACTTCGGGAAGCAGTTATAATACTTTTCATAGCACGTCATAAGACCGTTGGGCCAAACGGTATGGAAAAGGAAAAGA
This sequence comes from Patella depressa, assembly GCA_948474765.1. Lineage (NCBI taxonomy): Eukaryota > Metazoa > Mollusca > Gastropoda > Patellidae > Patella > Patella depressa. Next base: position 3,409,147 of record OX419720.1, read on the forward strand.
TTACCGAACAAATGGTGGCAAATAATGCCAATAGTGGATCTACACAAAGCAGGGAAAATTCTAACCCCTCGCCATTATCGGAACCGGAATCTGGAACAGAAAAAGTAGAAGTAAAAGAGGAAGGGCATCAATTGTACCCTTCCCTACAGTTAGCTACGACAGCGAAGTAGCGGTCAAAGAAGACGAATACTCTTTGTACTTCCCTGCAATTTTGCGCCTTATTCGCGCATCTATCTGCGTGTGTGAACATCAGACCAGAGTGCCCCATAATATGTGAATAATTAGAATAGTGTGTGTTCGTGGTTCCAGAGTGCAAAGTAGTTTGTTTCGTGATTCCAGACTCCACCATATATGTGAATAATTAGAGTAGTTTGTGTTGTGTGATTCCAGGATCTCGTTTGATTTTTTGTTTTTTTGCATCGACCCACGTGTGTGACGGGTGTTGTATATATAACTTTTACGTTCGTGTGTTTATCGTTTTCCTTTTGTTTATAGACATTTTTGGATATTATGACATTTTACAAATGCATATATAACTGTTAAATTCGTGTGTTCATTTACATTTTCCTTTTGTTTATAGACAATTTTGGATATTATGACATTTTACAAATGCATATATAACTTTTAAATTTGTGTGTTTCATTTACATTTCCTTTGTTTTTTTAAACATTTTTGTATACATTTTACAAATGTTTATCTTCTTTTCCTTTTCTATTTTTTAGTTCCATTTTATTCATATTGTAATTAATATTGTAAACAGTTTTAAAAAGTTATGCAAAATAACTTTTCTTTGGCAATGTGAGGAATGTTACAAAATTGGGGGGATATATAATTGCATACCCTCACGACATCAATTAGCAATCTTATCATAGGGCTAGCAGACAGTAAAGACTAACGGACAGACAAAAGTCGTTAGGAAGTCATTAATCATCACAGATGTCCTGAGTTACGCAAGATCCCTGAATGATATAGCAATCTGCAAGGGAAGCTTAATCTGTTATTATATAATGACCAGCTGCCAATCCCGGTCCTAATATAATCTGAAATATAATACCTGGAATTAGTTGATTGGCCAATAACTATATGTCCGTCCAGGTTATTGACCCACCCCGACCGGATACTGACCAATCAGGTTACGATGCATGGGTGTGGTATCAAGAAACCAAGGCTGGACATGGATTCGGCCCAGGAATTAAAAGATTAGACAAACCGTTTTGGGATCAGTCAGGTCCAGGAGGCCATGCTAGGCGGGCGCCTAGTCAAGGTACCTCAGGAGTACTATAGTCAGGTCTAGGAGTCGGAGACGAGACGAGAGCTTCTGGAGTTAGCACACTCGTGCTAAGCCAGGCTAATTAAGTCATGACTCCCTCCATATAGTTAGCTCTACGGTCGTTTACATCACGATGTTTGTACCTATTGTAAGAAGCTGAATAAAACTATTATTAGATGTATATACCAGTGTTGTCATCCAGAACCTGATCAAAGGACCAATACTGTCACACATTCTCATTATAAAATGTTTTGAAGCGAACCACACATTTGCCGTAAATCAGATTATAACTTTATCATATACCGTTGAATTTATCAATTTCTATAGGCCTACACAATTGAAAATAATAAATGATAGAGTAAGGTTTGGAAAAAATAAAATCATCTGACTAAGAAAAAAAAATTTAAGATGCCACCCCTTGTTTTTTTTTTTAAATTATTGTTTTGATTATGGAAATCAGCCAGTTGCATTCATCCAGAATTTTCTACTATACTATATTTTAAATATTTATGAATACCAAGATTGTATCATGTCCTTTGGTAAAAAAAAGGGGCATAATATCTATACTATATTTTAAATATTTATGAATACCAAGATTGTATCATGTCCTTTGGTAAAAAAAAAAGGCATAATATCTATTGACATGTAAGTATGAGCCGTATTTACACTACCGTTGTCTTTGCAATGGCGCATTACAATATTCAAATTTAAATACTGTTCAGCTATTTTTTTTTGTGTGTGCACATCTCTATCCTTATGTAATTTTGATATTTTATAGCTTTTTTCTACATATATCTAATCCTCTATTCTACTTTCTTTTTTACCTGTTAGGATCTTTGTATAATAAAGAACAGTTATTTTATGTTGTATTATATAATATTATTACAATATGGAGGATCTAGAATTACAGACTATATCATAGTCCTTAAAAACACCGGGGGGGGGGGGTGGCCTAGTGGTCTAGAGAGCCGCGCTTCGACCTCTAGCTGGCCGGTCACCTCTGGCTTGCGGCTGTGGTTTCGAGCCCTGGTGTGAGCATATGTGGCATGGAGATAGGGGCGCTTTCTCAGCCTTATGGGTTTCCTCTGGGCACTCCGGTTTCCTCCCACTGCTAAAGAACCCTACGCGCAAGTGAATTATTGAAATAAAAATGAAACCATATGTTAGTCCCAAAATGACCTAGTTTGTGTCAATGGACGTTAAACCCCATTTCTCTCTCCTTAAAAACACTACTTATATTATAGGCCTATATCCCGTTTTCTCCTTTACAATTTACAATTCTGTGTTTTCAGTGTTAATTCCAAAGAGAATAGTACAAATTCGTCTTTTTTTTAAATATAGAATTACATTACATAACTTTATTTTACAAGCCTGTATCCCATATTCTTCTACACAATTTAAAATTCTGTATTACAATGTTAATTAAATACAAAACAGTCCAAATTTGTTCTTTAGAAATAGATAAAATCCTTATAGGGCATTTAGTAACTGAAAATATGATAAATAACAAAAATTAATATGGATAACAGTCAGTGAGTAATGACCGTATAATGACAAGAAATCAAATTAACAAGGTAACAAAAACAATAACTGATATGGACCATCAAGGGGCTAATAAAACGAACAATCATAACCTTACAAATTCTGAGCATCCATCTATATAAAAGGTCACATTAAAGGGGTGCACTCTCTTCCTAAACATGACCAATTTTTAAAAAAAATATAAATGGAAAACTGTTAATATCCCGTGTCAAAACTGGGACCATCGTATAAAATTCTGATGATCCAACTCAATATATATTCTAAAAGGTAATTGGATAAGCTTTCCAAATATTATTAGTAAAAGTTGGCACAATCATATTAAAGGGACGCGCTCTCAACCCGAATATAGCCAATTTTTCAATATTTTAAAGTGAAAGAACGGTAATATTCCGAGTCAAAATTCGGACCATCGTACAACATTCTGAGCAACCAGCTATACATATTCTGAAAGGTAATTGAATAAGCTTTCCAAATACTATTAGTAAAAGTTGGCACAATCATATTCGGACCATCGTACAAAATTCTGAGCATCCAGCTATATATATTCGCAAAGATAATTGGATAAGCTTTCCAAATATTATTAGTAAATGTTTGCACAATCATATTAAAGGGGCACGCTCTCAACCTGAACATAGCCAATTTTTCAATATTTGAAAGTGAAAGAACGGTAATAGTCGAAATTCGGACCATCGTACAAAATTCTGAGCAACCAGCTATATATTTTCTGAAAGGGAATTGCATAAGCTTCCCAAATATAATTAGTAAAAGTTGGCACAATCATATTAAAGGGGTGCTCTCATCCTAAACATCACCAATTTAAAATTATGAAAAATTGGCTATGTTCAGGTTGAGAGCGCGCCCCTTTAATATGACATATTCCTGAAGCAATGACATGAGTAATATTACTTCTAATCAAACGAAACGCTGAGAATTTTGTACGATGGTCCGAATTTGGACTTCGAAAAAAATACCGATCGAAAAATTTTACCGTTCTTTCACTTTAAAATATTGAAAAATTGGCTAAGTTTGGGTTGAGAGCGCGCACCTTTAATATGACATATTCCTGAAGCAATGGCATGAGGAATATGTGTGACACTACGAGTAGGATAATGTCGTGACTATCCTGGTCACGGACTCCAAATAGCAGCTTGTGACACTACAGTGTCACAGATAGGACAATGACGTCTAGGACTTTTCTTCGGATTTCACGTTGTGGGACTGTGACACTATCCTGTGTCGCGGTACCAAATCGACGACTGTGACACTCTAGAGACACGTACTGTGTGTCCGTACGGCCAAATCTTCTGTGTCACACTGTCGTCACGGACCGTTTGTTTAGGTAGGACTTGACGTTGTGATCAATAAGAATCCAACTCTTTTCTGTACTCTTGAGATATTCTTTATATGTTACAATAATATATTCTACAGCATAGAAACAACTATTGTTCTTTACGTATAATAATAATAATATAATAATAATAATAATAATCCTTGATATTTATAGCACAAAATCACTTTTTAATAGTTTCTATTGCGCTTTGAAATCAACGTGAAAAAGCTTCGTGAAAAAGCAGGGTTTTGATTTGTTTTTTGAATGTTTCTGTTCACCCTATGGATTGCAGATCCTTAATATTTTTTAGAGTTTCGTTCCACAATGAAGGAGCAGAAAAAGAGAAGGCACGTCTTCCTATTTCTAAGTTGAATTTTGGAATACTTAGTTGACTCTTATCGGAGGATCTAAGACATCGATGAGACGTGTGTGGGGTAACTAAATCTATCATATAAGATGGAGCTGTATTTTTCAGTGCTTTGTATGTCATCAATAGGATTTTAAACTTGATGCGTTGTTTAATGGGTAACCAGTGCAGAGATTTAAGTAATGGGGTTATATGGTCAAATTTTCTGGTTGAAGTTAAAAGTCTTGCTGCTGAGTTCTGTACATGTTGAAGTTGTTATATACACGTATATACACGTTATTTCGCCCAGCAGTCTCCCTCGGAACTTCTATAATGTCTTGTCTACGGTTTCATCACGACGGCTGCGTCCGGCCAGTAAGCCAGGCCAGCTCCCGGGGTGAACTTCCCCTTAGCCCTCTCGAATGTTGTCAGCGTCCAGCCTGGAAGCCGGGTATCTCCCGGTATGTACTTCCCCTTGGAGCTTTCGAATGATGTCTGAGCGTAAATCAAGCAAACTCTCTCCTATATAGAATGTATACTGTGCCAGCTATTAGAGCGGGACAATTACCATTTATGGGTAAGTGTTTCGTAAAGGCACCGTTTTATGTCAACCCTATTCTAGATAATTGTACTTATCTGTGCACGTGAGGACTGTACGATAGTACCCTACTTTCCAGAAATGGATACTGACATAACTGTGTATGAGTTAGTCTAAGATAGTAGTAGAATAATGCAAGCTACTTCATTACCCTAGTTTTCGACATACATCAGGTAGGTAAAGAATTCTAAGTCTACAGTGTTACATATAACCTCTAATCAAACGAAACGCTGAGATTTTTGTACGATGGTCCGAAATTAAACTATACCGGTCTATCTTTACATATACATTGTTGATAAATTGGCTATGTTCAGGTTAAGAGCGTGCCCCTTTAATATGATTGTGCCAACCTTTACTTATAATATTTGGAAAGCTTATTCAATTACCTTTCCGAATTTATATAGATTGATGCTCAGAATTTTGAACGATGGTCCGAATGTCACAGACTCAAAGTGGAAAACAAATATATTTACAATATAAATGTTCATGTATAAAGCAATACAAATAACCATATATATTAATATATAAACACAATATTACAAACCAGAATCATGGTATGGAGAGTAGAGTAACGGTACATTATTTGTTACTCTTCATCTCTTAGTTTATTAAACAAATATAAAATTTTGCCAAGGTTTACAAGGTCAGATACATTTTTACTGCATAAAAGATTCAATAATTTAAAAACACTGGGATTTGAATAATAATTTTATTTTATATATTTATATCTCACGTGTTTACAAATTTGACAAATTAAACAAAATGGTACTCACCTTCAATGTGTTACACAATGTACATAATCGTTTACTTCTATCAATATATTTCTTACGATATCGTAACCTTTCAATATTTAAATTATGACTGGACATACGGAATCCTGTAATTTCACGTCTGTATTTTCGGTCTATTGGTTTAGTCAAATAATATTGTAAGCCGAAAGTATCCACAATATGCTTATAAATGATATATTTACTTGATAATTCAAATTTCTCAATACACTCTTGCCTAAATATGTCTTATTCATAAACGAGATTATTTAAAGAAAAAAGGTGATGCTACTAATTATAAATAATTAAGAAATGAAGTTAACACAGCTATTAGAGTAAGTAAACGAAAATATTTAGAGTCCTTGATACCTGACCGAAAAAAACAGTAAACAGATTTGAGAGGCCATAAAACTAGCAAATAATACATTTCATAAAACTTCATCACAGCCTACTCAAATGGACCCTGACAATCTCAATGATTATTTTACCAATGTTGCAAACAACTTACTGCACAGTGTCCCAATTTCGTTAAGCAAAAATAATTCCAATAGTATTTCTAATTTTGTAAACAATCTTGTACTCCTAAATGTAAAAATACCTTTTATTTCTACTTGTGATGTATACAAATATCTTTCAAATTTAGATGCCTCAAAATCTGTAGGAATTGATGGTGTTAGCTCGTTTTTTCTCAAAACCGGGTGCTCCATTTTAAATACCTCTCTAACATATATATTTAACCTTTGCATTGAAAAGAACATAATATTTCCTGGCATTTTAAAACAGGCATAGGTACTACCATTCTTCAAATCAGGTGATAAAAGCCTAACCGGTAATTATAGGCCAATCTCTATTTTGCAAACTCTCTCTAAAGCACTTGAAAAAACATAAATTTGAATGTTACTAATTATTTAAATAAAAATAATCTTTTATATTTAAATCAATCTGGCTTTCGCTCAAATATCTCCTGTCGTGCAGCCCTTGTTAATATCACTGAAAATGTTTATGACGCTCTAAATAATAATATGGTAACAGGCTTAATATTTTTTGATTTCAGAAAAGCTTTAAACATGGTTAATCATAATTTTCTCCTACAAAAACTTCAGCTATATCATTTTTCTGAAAACTTACTCTCATTATTAAAATCATACCTTAATAATCGAAAACAGTGTATATCAATTGGACAAAATAAATCTTCATTTCAAAATATAATTTCCGGTGTACCCGCAGGATCAATCCTTGGACCTTTACTTTTTAATCTCTCTATCACTGATTTACCGTTTTCTCTTTCTGTAAATTCCGATCTATTTGCAGATGACACCACCGTTTATACATCTTCTCTGGATATAACATCTCTTAATAATAAACTCCAATTGGAAACCAATAAAATAATACCATTTGGCCATTCTATTTTGACCATTTTCAGCCACATCTAGATTATTGTTCCACCATCTGGGACACCTGTAATAAAACATCTTTAAATTACTTACATCGTGTGCAAAATTCAACCTTATCTACTTATGAAACCCTAGCTAAATCACTGAATATTGTAACCATTCTAAATCGGTTCACCTTCAATAAATATATCTTTCTGTTCAAATAGTTCATAAAAAATGCCCAAACTACTTAACTAATATTCTCGTTTTTAAAAATACACCTTATACCAATATTAACCTTCGATTTAATATTCCTCAACCTAATAAATCAATATATAAAAAAAAGTTTAAAATACATTGGACCTTGTCTCTGGAATAATCTATCTACCTCAATTAAAAACACACCTATATTGATTGAATGATAATTATGATTAATATATCGTAAAACAGTTTTAAGAATGGACAAAAATTTCACATCTATTGTTTCTATGCAAAGATCAACTGAGTGAAGCGACGTAAATAAGATTCTTCAATTTAATCATTACATTTTAATTTATTGAACTTAAACCAGGTAGCGAAGTAAAGAATAGCAATGTTGCAAGTTTATTATTGTGAGAGACACTCGCATCAAAAAATGGAGAAGAAATTGCCAGCAGGAAAGTTCTGTCGGAGAAGGGCGTTGAATCCAATTTTATTTTATTACAATATTTGCGTTAACTAGAGCAAATCATTTATGTAAATGTGTGTGTCCTTTTGCTTTGCTCTGCTTTAAGGGTGTTGGGTAGCCAAATGGTTAGTTCATGGGCGTTGGTTGTATCATTATTGAGTCAACTGGCGTGGTCACTGTTGTACAAGGAGTAATCAAATAAAATTGAACCGAAATGACTTATTTGGTGCCACGAAGTCAGTTAAACCCTCCAAACTCTTTTTCTTTTCTTTAGATATCCCTATTGAAAAGTATTGACTGTGAAATTCACCCGAAATTTTGTCTTTATGTTATGTCATGGATATTGAATAGAATATTTAAACTGGATTTGACTGAATGTAGTAGGGCAGTAATAAACAAGCAATCCTCGAGGTTAATGTGTCATTTCGCCTGGCTACACAATAAGTTAATCTGGTCATTGCACCTTTATATCAATTGATTGAAATACCCAGCCAACCATATCTCTTGTATTCACTTTCTATTAAAAATAGCGATATATATTCGACCATAACTTTCAATATGCCTTTTTTTAATAAACCTATGATTTATGTGAAAGGATCGCAAAGTAAAGAATTACCGTTCAAACCAAATAGAAGAAATTGCGTTTACGTGAAGTGTTACATAAAACAGAGGGTGCAGGGTATTGGGGTGGTGGTGGTATGGGTAAATGGGTTTTCTGGATGAAATGAGCTGTACTGTTTATACCCCCCTCAGACCGGGATAACGTCCTTACTGCGCTACGACGGCGACAAAAAATGGTGTCCGAGCGCGTCAAGATCACCATAAGTCTGGCAAAAGCGTGGTGGAAACGCCACATATTATGGAGGGGTAGATTATAGGCAGTCACTTAGAATTGGCTAAATGCACGTGGCAGCCTTTTCAGATTAATATCCCTTGATAAATCAAGCGTGCAAATTATTAACAAGACTTAGATGCAACTTATTTACGTCTATATGACAAATCGGCAGCTACGCCGCCATTCCGGAACACGTGTCGCCTCCTATAATTATATACATGTACCAAATAGCGAAGTACACACTTGGCAAAGACGCTGTAAAAATTGTAACATTTGCAACGGTGAATTCACGGCGTTTTCACCAGAACCCTCGCCACCCGAGCTGTGAATTTATGAAACCAAGTTTTTGTAGACCATTTGTTTGTGTTGATTCTGAATCTGGGTGGTGATCAGGCGTTTGAGGGGGAGTTTTCGAGATAGAGGGGCTCAAATGTCTACAATAGTCGTGTGTGTATGTGTGGTGGGGAGAATGTAATGTTGACATATAATATATTAATAAAACATAAATTTCTAGGACTGACCATCTTCATGTAAGTGTTTATGATACCCTGGACAACTGTTTTGATATCTGGGGAGGTGGGGTGGGGGTAGCAAGTGTGGGTCTTCGTGTGTGGAGGTGGAGGGGAAGGGGTATCATTATGTTGACATAAATGATGATCATGTTATATATTAATAAAACATAAGTTTCTAGGACTGTCCATCTCTAAATAAATGTTTATGATGTCCCTGGACAACTGTTTGATTTATGGGGTGAGGGTAGCAGGTATGCGTGTGCGTATGGATGGGTGGGGTGGGAATAAAATTGGTGGGAAATGAGTTCACGTTGATTTAAATGATGATTGTCTAAGAGCTTGATGAAACATCTCTAAATATGTTTTTTTAGATTCCCATTGCTCGCATATCCTTTGGATTTGTTTCAGAAACCAATTCACATTGTAAATCTTCATTCCAGCCATGCAGCAAAAGTCAACGTATACGGCAAAGTGGTATTAAAAAAAGGTCTGTTATTTTTTCACACAGAAAATCTTATTTCTAGCGTCATCTACTGATGTAAGTCGCCCTTTGTGATATTTTATTCCTTTACCCGGTCTCATTATCGATCACAATTTGTATATTTGGATCATCGTTTGCAAGAGAATGATTGGGATGTCTATTTGGCCCAACAAAGAATGCAAAATACAGTATTTTTCAGCACCTCCATTAATTGGAAATGCGAAGAGGAGTAGGTAGGATATTTTGGTGTCCTCGTGGTTGGTTGTCAGTTCTACTAATGTTGATATATTTTGATTCGATCAAGATTAGTATTGAAAGTGTCGAGAATATCTCAGCCTATGGTACATGCTTTCAGTGGTAATGACTATCTGTCTTTCTTTTTCAAATAATCCGAACTTCGACTTTCTAACAATTGCTGGTTTAGAACAAATTGTTTGTACCTTGTACGGCGAAAACTGACTTATATCTGCAGATGACACCAGAAGAAAAATCTTATGGAGGAATTTTAATTGTGGTGAAAAATAACAAAACTTTCTTTCTTTGTTACCATCTTTTCTGCACATTAAACTCAATAATTATTTTGCGTTGCAACAGTATGGAGACAGGCTGCAAAACCAATAATCGAAGCATATCCAAAGAATACATGCGAGCCCTTGATCAGTCATCAAGAAGATAATATCCGAACTTGTGTTTTATTATGTTTAAATTCCAGATATCTCGAAAGTACCATTATACTTTAATAATTTGAATGACAATATTGGTACTGAACGAAAAACACGAGAAAACACTTTTCATGCAATTTTCAACCAAGTTTTTTCTGTCCCCAAAAATAAATTTATCCCAACTTTAGAGATGTGCAGTGGAATTAAATAGTGCGGGAGCTAGCTGTCCGTTATTTCTAAAATCGCGGACAAAATTGGTACTATGCCTAAAGGAGGCACCATGATGGCCGATGATGAGAATGGGAATTCTTAAGTTGCACATCCCCTGGGTTTAGAGGCCGTACGCCTCCAAATTCGTGGAAAAAGTCGATTTAATTCAAATTTTTGCGGACAATGGTAATCTTCGCTACATATGTTCACGTTGCTAAAGCAAACTTGAAAAGTGCTCTTCAGAATAAAAATTCCCATGGCTTCTGGTTTCAGAACGGCCCCTTGTGACCCGGGTACGTAGGGTTATTTCAAATATGGCGGACAACTTTGATTCATGTTTCAGGTGTTAGGGTGCGGTCCCAACGTAAATAAAACACAACTTCAGAACAAAGAATCTACTGGGTTCCTACTCTAGAACCAGTTCCAAGCTGAACACATACAATATCCCAGTCGAAGACTAATTTGTTTCAAGTATGGCGGACAGAATTCTTATTTCGTAAGAATGGTGCCAGAATAGACCTGTAAATAAAACGTGTCCTTCAGAAGAGAATAGCATCTGGTTTCTGTACTTCAGAACGTCTCCTACTGTCACGGTCGTGTTTCAAACTATCTCCCTGTAATATATTCAGGCTCGCCCAAACTGTCTACCTTCGATGCATGTGCATACGGGTAGTATATAAACCTTGCAATCCGGCTTATTTAGGAGATGGATTATGACAGTTACCGAGCTCTAAGAAAATCATCATTTAAATCAACGTGAACTCGTGGGTTTTCCCCGGGTACTCTGGTTTCCTCCCACTGCTAAAGACCCCTACGCGGAAGCGAACTATTGAAGCAAAAATAAACCATATGTTATTCCCGGAATGACCTAGTTTATGTCGAGTGGGCATTAAACCCGATTTCTGTCACTCATTCTACGGGGCTATAAATAGCCATCGTACATGATATTGTCAACTACTAAAGCCGTAATAAATATATTTTTAACGCTTCTGACAATAGTATTTAGTTGTTTGGTTGTTACAGAAGCTTAAGAAATCTACGTTCGTTTTGTTGTTCAAATGGCTACATCAGATTTCTTGGTCAAGCTTTCTGTATTGTTTCGTCTTCAATTTAGGCGAAGGACTTTCCAATCTGTTTCACTGGGAATTACAAAGTCTCCTAATAAAAGATTACCGCTTTCAACATATGTCGTCACGTAACAATTGTTTACATAAGACTCTATAGTCCAGCGGCTAAGTCAAAAAATATTTCAGTTTGTGGAGAAATTATGAAACTTGGCACACTTATAGGGGACCCCTGTAGATCATTTTTCGATTAGGACCCAACTCTGAAACGCCCCCTGGTGGTCGCCATCTTGAATTTCAAGATGGCCGTCATATTTGACATACTTTTGCCTTTAACTTTGAAACTAAGGCACATAGAAATGTGATTTCAGTTTCTACCCCCACATTTTCGGGGCCAAGGAATCCAGTAAATTCATTAGTTTGAACTTTCGATGTCGGCCATATTGGATTCAAAGATGGCCGCCATATTTGACATGGCCCCCTGGTGGCCGCCATCTTGAATTTCACATACTTTTTGCCTATAACTTCGAAACTAAGGCAGATAGAAATGTAATTTCAGTGTCTACCCCCACAATTTTGGGGTCAAGGAATCCAGTAAATTTATTAGTTTGAACTTTTGATGTCGGCCATATTGGATTCCAAGATGGCCGCCATATTTGACATACTTTTGCCTATAACTTTCAAACTAAGGGAGATAGAAATGTAATTTCAGTTTCTACCCCACATGAGGGAGGAAAACAAAATTTTGAAATCAATTTATTCAATTCTGGTAACCCTAACAGGAAATAATTTCAATTTTGACAATTTCTGCATGGAATGCTACTTCACACAACTTCAACTTCAAGACCAAAATCTATCAGTTGAGCAAATTTGGTGAGTATGGGTGGCCTAGTTTAGCTGCGAGGTCAATAGGCACCAATCAAAAAAAAATAATGCCTCTGGTGAAACGAGATTGGTATAGAAGTAAACAATCAATAGAAGTTAGAAGTAAATTACTAGTTTCTAACCTTTGGCGCAATAACCATAAAAGCAATACGAATGACTATCATTTTCAATAACACTGTCCATCGCAAGCACACAGTGAAGTACACTGCAGGTTTGCCCTGTGGCACTTGCAGTTTCCCTTGCACGTCTTCTTGCACTTGCAGCTGACTAACTCGTAGCAAGCCTTGGCGGCCTCAGGAAGCGTGGTCCATACAATTTCCCATTGTCCATAGCACTTCTCCCAACCCCAATCACCTGGTGAGGGAACAAATGGCTTGGGCACTAAGCACTGATCCCAGATGTGGCCTGCTTGGAATGCAGCTCTCTTCGTATGTTGCAGTAGGGCTGCTGATGTCGGAGGTATATTTTCTATCTCCCTGGACTTCTTAGAGAAGAGATGTCGTCTTGCAGCATCCACACCTTGAAGTTCGCTGGTGCGATCATACATCAGGACAACAAACCGCTCCAAGGTCTCCATCGTCACCTTCGATATGTCATGAGGCCTGGAACACAGTGCGTGGAAGGCCTCTGTAGCATCCGGATATGCCTCCCATGCCTGCCAAGCGGACTTCTTTCCACGGTTTGAGAAGAATGACACTGTGTCGCAGCCTGTAAACGCATGGAAAAATGACAGTGCCTGCGACTTCTCTGGCCCGATGCGGCTGACTATCTGGTGTATCCCAATGTGTCTGTAGTTCTTACCAGTGCCAAACGCAACCCATAGTTCTTCCAGGCCAATCTGCAAGAACTTGGCAACTGCTATGACCACCACGTCAGTATCGACAGTGCGAATCATCACTTTCGTGTGTCCTTGCTGAGCCATGTCCTTAATATGGACGAAGATCCTCGAGTCTGCTTCCTCATGAGAGCAGGGAGCAATCGCTGAACTTATGGTTCCTCTTGATGAGCACACAACTTCATCATCCACCGTGCTGTAGATCACTTTGGTACCTTCATAAAAATGCGCACATTTCTGCGCAAGAAACCGAAACAACTCCTCTTTGTTTTCGGTGTTCCCTAGAAAGGCTGGCCAGTTGCCGGGGATTCTTGTGGACGATGAAACCCGACGACGAGTGCCACAGCCTCTCTTCTCTCTCGTTACGGTTTTCAAACTGTCAGACTTGTAAATATCCCATACAATATCGATTCGACTGACAGTGCCCAGTTCCTTCACCACATATTGTAGGAATACCTTGGCATAATCCTCAACGGTACAGCAGGTTCCCGGACCCAGAAAGTGAACTACAGCAGGTCCATCGAGAACTTTACAATCAACATCCAAGGAGTTATTATGACTGTGTGTCAAGACTCCTTCCAGGCAGTCCAAAAGGTTATGCTTGTCACCTTGGCGCATTTGACTACCAGTTGCCAGTGAAGGTGGAGTTGACTGGTTCTCGTGCCGGAAGAATTCATCAACATCGCCTTCTCTAGTTTGACTTGCAATGTACAATCTCGAAAATAGAGCCCTGTATTTTTCAGTTCAGTCAGCCTCCCTGCTGCCTTGGTGTTCTCCGTTCCAGGCTTGCTTAACATGACCAGTTTGTTGCGTGGAATGGTGTCTCCAATTGACTTCGAATTGGAGTTGAAACGCTCTTCCCTGAATTGATAGTATTTTCCTTCCCCAGCGAATAGATGTTCTTCAGGTCTTTAACGGCCTTCTCTGGCATGACGACTTTGGAATTCAGATTCAGTAGGTCCATGCTCTCCTCCATGAACGGGTTTCCCATCTCTTCGATCGTGGTCACCAGTGATCGTACATCATGAACGAATTTCTCCTGGACACTTTTTGTCTGCTCATGGTGGCGATCCAGACACGTGACGTTAGAGGTAGTCACATCTTCGTCGAAGCCGTCCTCAAACTCCTCAACTTTTCTCGCTATTTCGGGTCCTGCCACCATCCATCTCCGAAGTGCTCCGGGGTTTTCAGTTAGTCCAACAGCTCCACCGTCTCCCTTAACCAATGCATTAATCTGTTCATGTGCCTGGTCCAATGAAATGACAGAGAAAGGCCGAACTGTCTTCTTGGCAGTGAATGCCCCGCGGTTGAACTCACGAAAGACATCTGGACATCTGTCTTAGAAGGATAACATATCCCGCACATGTACCGGTAACCAGCGAGCATAATTTGGATGGTCCAATGCGAAGAACCAGGGTATCAACTCGGCTTGCGATGCAATGTACAGGTCAAAATTGGACACTCGTACCGACCTCACAAACTGGAGGATAGTCAGGTCAAAGTCTAGCACTGTCTGCCAATAATGGAACTGTGGGTACATTTCAGACCTCTCAGCACACCACTTCATGAATCCATCTTCTTCGGTCTGACAACTGTCACTGTTTTCTATCTCCTTGGAATTCCAGTAAGCTTTCTGTTGTAACTGATATAAAGCTGCGGCGGTAACCTGATGTGTCCTGCGAGTTTTGGTGAGATGAGACGCACGAAGGAATCCTTCACAGGTACCTGCAGTCGCAATGTCTGCCTGAGTTAAAGCGTCCGTCCATCCACTCCCGTCAAGAATATCTCCGATGGTCCTCAAGGCAGCCATCTCTCTATGCAATCCACCTAGTATTATAACGTACTTATCCTCGCCATATACATTAGGAAACCGCCATTAGAGCTGCTTCGCTACGGCGTATAAAGGCTGATCCATCGTGAGGACTGGCGTCTGTCCGGGGTTGAGGAATTGTTGTTCATGATATGGGAGATCATAGCCACAGAGGTTGACTTCTCACGAAAAAATGGGAGCAATGACACATTTGTCTGTGCAGTTGGTGAATCCTCGTGTCTGGAAGCATGGTATGCTGCCCAGGACGCATTATCGGTTGCGCAGAGCTGCGTCTCCTCCTGACAAAGCGTCATCTGGTGCTCCAACCACATATACTCTAGCTTACTGTCCTCCTTCATATTCACCGTTTCAGTAGGGGTCCTAACGGGTCCAAAGTAAACAGGAACATGCACCTCCTTAGGGAGGGCCTGCGCAGCAGGTATACATGTGTACTTTGCTGGTAGCTGCTGGATTTGTTTAGTCTGACTAGAATCGTCCTCAAATTGCAACGCATCTGAACGAATTTGGTCGGAATTAGATTCATCTGGATGTTGACAGAGAGAGTGGGCAGTCCCATGAAAAGAATCCTTAGCAGAAACTGAGCTTGGATTGTGGTCTATATTATCCGCTTGACCCGTTGTAAATACACCCTTCCGAAGCTGGGGTGGGCAGACCACACCATCTCTTTCATACTGTGTACAAAGACGGTTTGCTATACTAGATGACAACCTCAGCAAGCGGTCGTACGAAATGCTGATTCCCAGACTATGTAATCGGTCCACAAGTTCCCGCTTCCTGGTCTCTGAATGGAGCTTCAGTCCAATATAGATTGGCAGAGGCGTTTCCTGTGACTTATTGTGTCGAACACGGCCATTAAAACTGGCGTGTTTAACACAGTTGAAGACAAGCAGCTGAGAAATTGTTAATCCAGCATTTCGCTGGAACTTTGTCCGATCTAGTTGGTCTTTTACATTAGATCCTTCAAGTGTCATACTCACGAGTGCAAGCAACACGCTGGGTACAGATTTCATTTGTTCCTTACGACCTATATTTCCGTTGAACGTGTAATCGTTTTCGAAAATTTGTCTGCGAACTATAGTTGCTGCTTTTGACAAACACGTGATATCTGAATCTGCGGTCCAGGCTTTAATAACGGCATCTCCAATGTCACGGTCAACTACAAGGAGGATTTCACGGCCGAACTTTGTTGCCGTTAGATGTGGACAGTTCAACAGGAGTTTCTCCTTTAAACGTGTTCGATTGACATGTATATCAGGAGGCATCCCAAGATCAATTAGACGTTGGCGATATGTCTCAGCGAGGTCAGCAAGACGGAAAACAGGAGCTGTGTCTTGCAAACTACTGGCTTCATCAATGTGAGCTATAAGTTCTGCCAATGCTATGCTATCCAATTATGAAATGTCTGTTTCTTCATCGCATTTCTGCGCAGCCCTTGCATCGTGAAAAAGTTTAGTCATACATGATTTATGATACTTGGCTTCTATAGCCACCAGATCACCACCAGCAATTTTTCTGAGCAAATTTGAGTCCTTTGGTTTGAGTGCATATTGCCGCACTGTATGGTCAATTGCGAATGTCGATGCAGCATGAAGATCGCCGCCCATACC
Organism: Patella depressa; assembly: GCA_948474765.1. NCBI lineage: Eukaryota > Metazoa > Mollusca > Gastropoda > Patellidae > Patella > Patella depressa. Next base: position 3,425,962 of record OX419720.1, read on the forward strand.
ATCGCAGAACAGACATGTGTCCTCTTCACCTGTTTTACTCTGATCTTCATCCATTCTCCGTGTTTTGCGAGGAGAGGCTTCGTGTTTTTCGTCCCTAGGAGCCACACGTTTTCTCCATCGATCTAACTTCAATTTAGAGTATTCATTTTTACACAGTTTATGCCAGGAAGCTTGATGTGTACGAAGTGTTTGCTCAATACCAGATCCATCATCAAGTATATCGAAATCAATCTGAAGTGGGTTAAAACCGACGTCTCGGGCATCAGTTAGTTATCGGGCCAATGTACCATATCCTATTCCTTTGTCAAACCGTATTCCCTTCTGCGGCACGATAGTAGGTTCTTGTGTTTGGCTTTGGCAAAGGGCACAGTTTTCCCAGTTAATTTCCAGGTTTTCTACTGACGTAGGGGACACGATCTTGAACACCGACGGGCAAGACATCTCTTCATTACAATTTCAGCATCTAAAACATCAAAAAAGAGATCCTACGTTACAGTCAATTAGGGGAGCGCAGGGAAGTTGCGACTATAATACTGGGACAAATAATATTACGGTGAATCCGCCATCTTTGATTCCTGCCGTCGCGGCGTACTGGCGGCGAGTAAATTCCAGTCGGGGCGGCCTCCCATCAAGGGGGTGCCAGCAAATCAAGGGGACACGCTCTCCGGCCTAGTTAAGCGTCTGTGTATATAGTCGTCACTGCCCGGGGTTATTCCTTCAAGATTCAAGGTTTTGGGGTCATTCTCAGAAAAAGTGGCAAGTAACGGTAAAGACACATTCATTTTTTTTTTATGAGGCCATGTATATATTTTTTTTTCATAAAGTAGAAGGTGTTCTTTTGTTCAAAATCATGTTTGCAATGCATGATCAGCATTATTGAGTTTTTGTATAATCTTTACTGTTAAAAATGGTAACGCAGTAACGGTAAAGACATCAAGTGGTAACGGTAAAGACACGTTTTGCCACTTTTTCTGAGAATGACCCACTGGAGTCAGGAAATTACAATAATGATGGCATCCTACGTTTATCCCCATAATCATACATAATCAAAGTCAAATAATATAATTTTGCGGGCATTTTTTTGAATCTTCACTAATTACAGAAGGTACCTACCTATACGAAGAAACTCACCTTGAATAAGAAATTTGAATTAGCCGCTTCTCCAAACTTTGTCACAAAATGGCCGATCGCGTTCATTACCGTTGCTATGTGAAGACTTATGACGTCATTAGCCTTATGACATCATAACTGTCAACATCGAAGTTCAAACTAATGAATTATACTGGATTCCTTGACATTTCTATCTCCCTTAGTTTCAAAGTTATAGGCAAAATATGGCTGCCATCTTGGAATCCAATATGACCGACATCGAAAGTTCAAACTAATGCATTTACTGGATTCCTTGACCCCAAAAATGTGGGGTAGACACTGAAATCACATTTTTCTATGTGCCTTAGTTTCGAAGTTATAGGCAAAAAGTATGTGAAATTCAAGATGGCGGCCACCAGGGGGCGTGTTAGAGTTGGGTCCTAATCGAAAAATGATCCTACAGGGGTCCCCTATAAGTGTGCCAAGTTTCATAATTTCTCCACAAACTGAAATATTCTGACATAGATTTCGACTTAGCCGCTGGACTACTACTGGTCCGGGCAGAATGGTGCCTTTTAACAGGGGCGCAGGTCGCCATAAATTACTGATGGGACATTCCATGCGCGGGCGATTATTTGTAAAGAGGGGGGTTCGGGGTCCTCCCCAGAATTTTTTTGGGAAAATTAGACGCTCTAAAACGCACTCTGTGGGTATTTTCAGCATCATTTTCTGGCAAACAATTCTAATCCCTGAGGCAGCAAATGATACGAAATCTAATCTAAAGACAAATCTTCAAGCCACCATTCACGATTTATTCTCTCCTGTACACTACAAGAACTAGAAATATTTACACTACTGAAATTCCAGCTCCGCCTCCATTCTCAGTAATGTTCGAAGACTACGTAGTAAAGTTTTTGAGCAAAATGTGTATTCATTTGGATACACAAATGTACAAGCCTATAAATGTTTTAATTTATATAAACTACAATTAGCTACACACACAGCTAAACATATCAATATTCAATCCCAATTGAAATAAATAACATTTTACTGTATTACTGTATTATTCATTGGTGATTAAAAATCCGATGGCAAAGGCGAATTTTCCAACGTTAAAATTCAAAAATGGCGACCGCATTGAAATAAAAAAAAATCACTTTTTTAAAAGTTAAATCTAGCTGTTTATGTTGTTCCCATACGTTTATTGAGTATGGCAGCAAATCTAGCAATGAAGGGTTCCCCTGATAAACTAACTAAATCCTTTAGTTTGGTGATTTATCATCCAGTATACCAGATAGAAATAAAATCTCAGGTATTCCTTAACCCTCTAATACCCAGCGTATCAGATATGCACACCTACATGATATACATATTATTATAATCCACATGGAATATTTTAATTATAATATGAAATATCACTCGGGATCGATAACAGTTAGGAGGGGGGGGGGGCGGAACCCAGAATGCCCGAAAAAATTTCGGGTTTATAGACAGCGGAGCCGGTCTTCTTCGAGAGGCGAAGAAGTGGGGCTTACCTTGTATTGGAACCCTCAAGATAATTTTGGAATATTTGACGGCTTCAAAAGCCTTTTCCTGCTAATTCAGTCTTCAAAGTGGTCTAATAAGCCTGATTAAGATGGTTGTCTCGAATTCCAATCAACAGATCAATAGTTTACAGTCCACGAAGGCTGGGGGGAAATTTTGAAAATTTAACTGCCGCAAACACGTTTTCCTGCTATTCCATCCCGTGAATATAGCAACTTCAATGTGGTCCAATATAGCCTACCTGGCTGACCTGAATCCCAACCAAACAATCAATCGTAACGAGGTATCGGGGCCTCAACCTCCCGCAGAAAATTTTGAAAATTTATATCACCGCAAATGCGTTTAGTGCTATTCTAGCCCGTGTAAGCAACTCCAAAACTTCAAAAGTATCTAATGGTTTTGTAACTGAAATCCCAATCTGAATTCCAACCATCCTATCAGACTGTTACATATACATTCATAAATAATAATCGATGCCCAAAAATGTGGCACAAAGTAGAGTGGCCCCAGACAAAATGTTTTAATCCATAGTCATCTCATTACAAATTCGTGGTATTAGATGGCAGTAAGTTCGGGGACAGAAACCGAAATGTCCGAAACATTTCGGGTTTACAGACAGCGGAGCATTTCCCTGCTATGCCAGCTCAAAAAATTACAGCATTTTATTTTGCCATGTGGATGAAATAATTTTTATTTTCAAATTACCCGTCTGCCCGAAAAGTCAGATTGCCCGAAAGTCAGGGGCAGCTGGCTCGTGCGCCAATGTACCACATACATATTCCCTGTTAAATAAAAATCGGACACCGGGTGCAGGTATTCAACTTCAAGGACCCTAGCCTCAAATGCCTGGGACCAACTCTATAGTTTCTGGAATGATTTCAATTAAAAGAAATAAACATTAAGCATAACATCGGAAATAAGTGGTGAGGTACATATTGTCAACAGAGCACGTTCCTCGATAAAAATGGATAAACCAACTTGTTAAGACTTTTTAAAAGCGTTTTACGGTTTTGGACCGTAACGGTCACTTGTCACAGTTTAGGCCGTACAACATTCACTTTTTACGACTTTAAGCGTTTTACGGTTTAGCACCGTAACGGTCAGTGGTCGCGAATTGTTGAGAAGTAACCCAGATAACTAGATTGCTTAACCTGTCTCGACGCCTTCATCTTAACCTGCCTGACCTCCTTCATGTTATACTAACAATACGTCAATAGCGATATAATTATACGACGAAATAGACAAATTTCTTAAAAATAAAGCCACTCATTGAGTAAACTGACGTGGTTTCGAATACCCGGTTGTACATGACAAGGAGTAGGGTCGCCTGTTCGATCTCGTGGTTTTTCTCCTGGCCCCTACGCGCATGCGAATTATTGAGATAAAACTGAACCATATGTTTGTCCCGAAATGACCTAGTTTGTGTCGAGTGGACGTTAAGCCCCATTTCTCTGTTTTCAAAATATGATCTTAACGTAGAATAACAAGCAGTTAAACAATAAACCAAAGGAAAAACAAAACAAAACCTGGTCACGGTTAAATAAAGACTGTTGCGATGTGCCGGTTGTACGTGGCAAGGAGTAGGGTCGCCTATCCAGCCTCGTGGGTTTCCTCCGGGTACTCTGGTTTCCTCCTACTGCTAAAGACCCCTACGCACAAGCGAATTATTAAAATAAAATTAAACCATATGTTAATCCCGAAATGACCTACTTTGTGTCGAGTGGAAACCCCATTTCTCTCTCTCTGTTGCGATGTTAAACAATAATTAAATGGTTTAATTTTTATTCATTAATCAGCATGCGCGTTAGGATTTTTGGCGTTGGGAAGAAACCGAAGGACTCGGGGGGGGGGGGGGACCCACGAGGTTGTGTAGGAGACCCTACTCTTTCTCACGTTCAACTGTGGAATTGAAACCATGCCAGTTAATTCAATGACAGGCCTTATTATACAACGCGCACGTTTTGTTACCCCTGCTCCTTCTCCTTGTCACGTATACGCTGTGTTACAACCATGGTACTGGTATAGAGTCAATGAAAGGCCTTTGTGGTGTAAAGAGAGAGGGGGGGGGGTCTTGTAATACTATGTTTTTTGCGACCATATTGTTTCTTTAATTAATCATTACATCTATGACAAGGTTTGGGAGTATTTGTGTGGAACAACACTGGTTTTGTTCTTTCCATTGTATAAATATTTATCAAATCTGTTTATCATACGTGTTTGGTTGACGAAATAAGATAATAATAATTATAACTAGACCTGCATAGCAGTGCTGAATCGGCTTTCAGGAATCAGACAGGAAGTGCGTCATACAAACGTCACTAGTTGTTATGATTCAGTGACACCCTCTATCAGATTTATAAAAGTAATTATTTGCTTGCGAAAAGACCGGTCACAATTGTAAAATCTAGCAAAATTACGTCACTTCCGGTGCCAAAAGAAATCTTTATCGGTAACAAATAAGTCCAGAATTCGCAACATGAAACATACATATCATGCAATAAATAATAAACCTAGAACCCATAAACTGAAATTAAAAAGATAAAAAAAACTTAAAAAGTGATCCTTAGAAAATTGGTTATTTCTCGACAAGGGAATATGCTAGAGCAATTTTTTGATATCAATATGACAAACTGATCCCGCAGTGAATATTCGCTTGGCCACTACAATCACGGACAAGCATGACATCGACGAGACTTAATGAGTTCGGCATATTAACATTTTTTACAACAAATTAAATTCTTAAACATTTTTTTGAAGTATAAGAAAAATAAATAAAGCCGTTTGAAGTATTTGTAGTTAAAAATATTTCCTATTTAGTGTAAATGAGTATTAAAATGAGTAAAATGCATCATTTTGCCCGAAGCAGTTAAGTGTTATGTAAACAATGCACGAGCCGTTGAGCCAATGACTGGCGCCCCGTGAAGTCAATGCAAGTGTTGTAGACAGTCATCTGTGACAGAGATAATTCGTAAGTAATTCTCTGTGAAACAGATTGTCAATATGATTGTATTGGTCAAATCTAAATGGCCATGAGAATCAAACATTATAACGTTAAACGAATAATAAATATTTGTTTTGAAGTCTAAAAATACGGTTTTTGCAAATATGACATTACTTCCGGTGATAATGCTTAATTAGCTCATTGCAATTATAAATGGCATAAGGCATCACATGGTGATAATTTTATGAAAATCGAATAATAATTGACACTGTTATAGACCAAAAACCTGGAAAAGTGACTTGTAGAACATCGTCTATTTTGTGGTATCTGTATGATCTTATGAGACCATGCAATTCGTTGATGAGAATCAAATATTATAATTTTAAAAATATTATAAATAAGACTTATTTGAATAAAATGTTTGTTTTTTAGGTTAAAAATACAGTTTTTTTTCCAAATGACGTTATTTCCGGCTTTACCTAGTCTAAATTGGCATTAGGCATCAAATAAAAAAATATTATTGAAAATCGGATACAAATGTTCTCTTTTACAGGCAAAATAACCTGAAAAGTGATGCATGTAAAATCGCATATTTCTCAGCAACTACTCATATTGCGAACTATTTTTCGCATGCATTCTCTTCGTCTGGATTATTGCTACGAGTTTAGGTAAGTTACGAATAAATATTTCAAAATATGAAGACGTTGAATGGGTTGTAAATAACTGAATTTTACACTTTTTTTACATTTTATTCGAAATTTCCCGAAAATGAAATTGAAATCAAACAAATCTGAGCTAACGATTTGTGCGTCTTTACAGCGCGCATCCTTTTTGCTGTATCTAATTTAGAAAAAAATAACATTTGATTTCAAAAAGTGGTACTTAACTGTCAAAATTGTAGTTTTTGTTAACATTACGCCACTTCCGTTGCGCGCAGAAAAATTTGACGGTAACAAAAAAAATTACAATTGAGGCCACGGAGCATATGCACGTTGTTTATACAAATCCGACGATAGATAATTAATCTAGGTACGAAAAACTAAATTAGCCAATGGCGGCTAACGAAAATTACTGAGACAAAATTCTTTCTCACTTTTGCTCAAGTAGTGTGATACTTTAACCCTGTGTAAAATACCATCAAAAAGTATTCTTAAATAAAAAAAAGTTTGCTGTAAAAATTTTTAAAAAATCCAAATATCGGAGATTTTTTTTGACGACTTCCGGTTTTTCGATCATTGTCGGGATAGCTTTATTTAACAAGTTGATTAGATACTTAACTTCCAGTACCAGAAGTGTCAGAAACATTCATTGAGTAATTTTCGAAAAAAAGATAAATAAAAGAGCATTTTCAATAATTTGATGATTTTTCAACCTTTTTCAAAGATTGTGGTCATTTTTGGGCCACCTATAATATTGCAAAGGTTTTTATTATTGGATGCACACTCTAGGACATCGATAGGACTCTGAGTAAAAAATTTCGAAAAATAAAGGGCGATAACTCTGAATGACACTTATATTACGGGAATTGTATAGACTTCAGGAATCCAAAAATGTAGGTAAAATTTGAAAATTTTGAAAAATACCAAAAACAGTCTCGTAAACAACCTGTTTTCAATTTTCGAACGATAGAAGTCACAGACGAATGTTCGAAATTGAAAAAATGTGAGATAGCCAATATTTTGAAAAAGATTCAGGGTTTCCAAAAATGTCATTTGTTTTAAAATGGGTAAAGAATTGACGAAATTATGGCCGATTTCAATTTCCGGACAACCTACAAAGTTCAGCAACTTCCGGTATGCGCAGAAGTTTCAAAAATAGTTTATCAAGTAGCCAACACATGTTTTGCCTATAAAAAAGTTTGTTCCAGGTCGATATCTGTTTTCGATCGTAGAGAAATAGGCACCTGCGAAAAAAAATAATAATATCAATGTATGACGTCACAGGGCCAAAAGCCGCTCGTTAGATCCCTGAAGTATGAAAAACGAACCGTAATATATATCAGATTGAGGAACATCGAAGCCAATCAGTTTAATAATATATTTGTATAAAAACGACCATACCTGTAGTTATATTTACTGTGACCACGGAGAAACACGACAAAGAAGTCCGGTACTACTACAGTGGGGTCGAACACATCGGAAATCGCGATGTACTTTCCCGCCTAACCCAAGGGCCGTCAGGTTAGCGGGCGACCCCCTACCCACTGAGCCACCGTGACTCCCTCAGGTAGCCATTATTGATATTTGAACACCATTGCTAAAAAAAGAGGGTCAGGATAACTCGTGCGTATTAAACTACCATTTTATTCACCTTAACGGATAAACGATATTAATATTACATTATTTAAATCAATCGTTGTCGCGGCGTAAAAAAAAGATAAAAAAAAGATATCATTCATTACCAGGTGTATTCTGGAGAGAGAGACCCCCTGGACCCCCCCCCCCTCCCTCTGGATCCGCGCCTGGAGATTGAGAAATTATGGAAGTCGTTCACCTGAATATTGTCACAGGTGGGTATTAGTAATGAACAATAGACCGTTTAAAGCAGCGTTAGCTACATTCAGAAAATATAACCTGGTATAATAACCTGTAAAGGTCCGGTTTAAAATATATACAGCAATTCTATCCGATAAAAATCAGTTAGCTTTCGTACGTTTACGACAGGTATCAAGTTCCTGATGACATTGAAACACCGTTTTCAAGGGATGTACTTGAAGATGGTTTGATATACCTTTATATAATTTATCGCAACATAATAGATTTAATAAGCCCATGTTCGTCCTGATTGTGGTAGATGAGCTAGGACATTATTTGAAAAGGAGACATCGGTTGTAAGTCAAGGTGCTCGGTGTCACATCATTACAGTGTGGTTGTTATACGGTAGAGTGCATTTTATTCATACATTTTTTTAACACAGAGTGGTTGTTGTATAAGAAGTGGATAATTTATATCTGGATTTATTCTTAATTTTATTCAAATCTTCATCTAAACTGAAACTAAAACAGCAACAGTTAAAAGTTGATATGTGAGAACTGGAATATTGTAATGTTCGCAATAATTCTTTGTTTTATTTTTGAAGAGTTTTCTTTGATTAATCAATATGAATGGTTATGTGTTACGCATGCTGTTTGTGGCGTATTTGATTACCTTGGCTGTTGTCATATATTTGAACTCCATTCCTAAGACTATTCATATTTACCATGACAGCAGTGCACCACTTATTATGAAGGGTCTGGATAGTGAAACTGCTACGATGGAATCAAGAAATCCGAAAATAATATCCGCCTTGAAATATTTTGAAAAGTCCTCAAACGATGTTCCAGTACACAAGCAATTACATTTTTCTAATAGTGAAAACGTAAAATTGAAAGGCACTTCCAGGAAATTCATAGAAATGGAAACCATTGGCAGCAGAACAACCCAGACGAACTCTGGTATTAACGACAGGAAGTCTTCGACTCTTTTGATACACGACGACGTTAGATTTAATGACCATGGCAGTGGAATGGTGCCAACAATACACGCCACAACACCACAGAGTGAAAGAACCAACAGGAACACTTCGTCTCATTTGGTACACGATGACGTCATATTTAATGTGACGTTATTAGAATTATACCACAACACGACTATGAAATACCGACGGAGTGGAATTTGCCCGCGTCTTTTTGCGAATGACTCTCGATCACTCAAAGAGGCCATAACATTTTCTAAAAGTTTTGATCGCGATTTTCATCTGGATTTAAAATTATTTCCGACGATAACAAAGAACTGTAAACAATATAAATCGAAGCGGGGCTTTATCGAAAACAATTCTTCTACAGAGGAATTAGAATTTCCACTGGCTTTTTCAATATTAACGTACAATAATATTGAGCAGTTTGAACGAATGCTACGCGTGCTTCACGTGCCACAAAATGTATACTGTATACACGTGGATAACAAATCAAGTGACCATTTTAAAAATGCCGTAAAATCCATCACTAATTGTTTTCCAAATGTGTTCATAGCGTCAAAATTAGAAACAATAGTTTATGCCTCAATTACAAGACTGCAAGCCGATATAAACTGCATGGCGGATCTGTTACAACGAAAAGAAAAATGGCGTTATTTGCTGAATTTCGCGGCTTCCGAGATGCCGTTGAAGTCTAATATTGAGATGGTCCAAACGCTGAAGTTATTTGGAGGTGCCAATGATATCCATGAAGTTTTTACAAACAGGGTGAAACATAGATATCTTTATAAGTATTATATTGAAAATAATCGACTGTATCGAGGACAGGAATTTCTTGCTCTACCGCCATTTAATCTTACGATCGTGAAAGGCCAAGCGTATAATTTGTTCAGTCGAGAATTCGTGGAGTTTTCTATGAAGAATAAAATAGCCAAGCGATTTTTAAAATGGTGTGGTAATACCTACAGTCCTGATGAACATTATTGGGCAACCCTCAATAATTTATATCACAACCCCTTCTTAGATACACCTGGCGGATATAAAGGTAAGTTCCTAGTTCCTCTTCTGGTTGCCATGGTGACCCAGTAGGTAAGGTTTGGGATTAGACATTAGAACATTTAAAATATAAATCATCAAAAAACATATAAATATTACATCTTTTTGTTTCTACTTACGTATTGTTTGAAACTTTTATTCATTCTTTATAAAAAAAAATAAATGATTTAAATGAAGTTGTGTGTGGGGGGGGGGGGGCTCCTTTTATTTAAATGTAAAGGGTCAAGAGATCAACAATAGATCCGGGTATTATTCATTGCGCGTAGGAGGTAGGAGGTAACCGGAGAACCCGGAGATAAACCACGAGGTTGCACAAGCGTATAACCCCGGGAATGGAAACCACGTCAGTTGACTCAATGAAAGACCTTATGATACAGCGCGCACGAGCAAATCATTCGGACATATTTTACCAGTGTACATACAAATGGTACATATGAGTAACTGTCAGTAAAATATCTGAATAAATGTTCATCTGCACATTTCAAAATGTTTTAATATTGTCGAACTAGATTATTGAATAGCCCACGATAGAGTATGGACAAAGTACCAATTACATAAAATTGGTAAAACTGGTGGTCTTTTGTATCTTATATATTATAAGGATGAAACCGACGATATACAGCATTTATTGAATGTTTACATTTACGGTATTTTAAGTCAAGAATTGAAGAATTTATTAATGGTTTATCCATATAAGTTATGTGATCTTGATTGTAACACACGCTTTATACTGGGACTTGGGTCTTAACAATTAGTCCAATCCGAATGATCCGTGTATCCTCGGTCCGAATTCAAAGGATATCTAAAGTCTAAGATAGTCACTTAACTACTAGCTTTCACTTATATATATATATATATATATATATATATATATATATATATATATATATATATATATATATATGTAACTTCCTGTAAGTTACGAGCAAGTGGTATTCAAAGGCTCTGTTAAGTATCAAATTTTCCCATAGATGTTAAGCGGCCTTAACTTTTAATTGTTTGTCTTTAAGCGGTATTCGAAGGCCAGTTTAAGTGACCCATGGACGCTGCTGTAGCAATGGCGATTTTAAAAGGATTCGGACTGAAACAAAGACAATGTCGCCGAGCGTAGCTGGTCTCAATTGTGTGGGTTTTTTTTAATTTTGACTTTGTTTTTCATTTCAAATTTCTTTTATTTGGGTTTTTAAAGAAATTTTGTTAAATCGTGAATGATAACGATAGGCCACCATAGACATGGCTTTATAGATTTCAGAAATTATATATACTTCCGCTAGAAAGAAGGCATGATTTATTTTTACAACTCATTCCCATATAATCGGTGGAATTTATTTAGGTTAAACATAATGCAACTAGCCTTTGAAACTCTAAAATGTAGGTACTTACACAATGTCTACGAATTTCTCAAATGTGCATGGTTTTCTTTTCGTGATACATTGTTAAAAAAAATTAAAGTTTACAATTACCACTATTTATTGTAATCTATTGAAATGGATTTTTAAAAAAAAAAATTAAAAAAAAACAGTCTATGAAAACAGTGGTTCCGGCAGAGGATGCACACTATCACAATTTATCCTAAATTATAATCCCACTACTTTCATGCGTCACAATAAAATATTTCGACAAACATTTCCCTAGTAATGTCATTGAAAATAAGAATTTAATAGAGTATAGTGATATTCTATTAAAGAGGAATAACTTGCTTGCGATGCTAGAAATTCGTGATTTTTGCCAGTGGAGGGTATTCCACAATTTGAAAAATCAATGATCTATGGCGAATGGGAGTATTTCATAATTTAAGTGCGCAGTTAAGTTTGTAGCAATATTGTCGTGGTGACATTTTTTTTAAAGATTATAGACAAGGAATGAAGAGATAAGATAGTTTTATGTTTCTAACATATTCACATAATATGTAGTATGTACTAAATATCACTTAGAGTAAAATGACATATTGTTTTATAAAAAGAGTAGTTTAGCCAAAACATAACTTGCTCTAAAATGTCAATAACATGATAATTAATATCTCATAGGAAATTTATCTAATAAATTTCCATATGACCATTTAAGGGTGGGTTTTGACGTCATTGGGCTCAATTAACCAATCTCTCTAATTATTTACATCATGTTTGACCAATTAGATAATTGAACGTCCAAAACCAGTTGATACAAAATTAGGATACTCGTGAGAATTCAGCAGACTTCGATTAGATTCCAGAGGGTTACCATCTAAGAGTCCTAGACATCGCGAGGTGTCTAGGTTGAGAAGAGTTTAGTTAGTATTGACTGTAATTGTAATATGTACTATGCTTGTATGTATACCTATGCTACATAAAAGGTAAAAACGAACTGTTGCATTGTTATAACTGAAGAAGACAAACGTCTTAAGAAACCAGTAAGAAGTAAACACAACGAGAAGGAGAAGCAAAGACGATCCGAGATAAATACAAGACGATCACAAAGCTACGAAAATATGTAGTAAGAAAAGATGCATGGGTCATATATAAGATGTGGCGACCGGTTACCCATAGACGCTCTCCACGTCAGACAGAAGACTCATGGTATTACATATTTGATTTGGTGCCATAACACAGTTTCGAACTTTTGGGTGGGCAGCAACAGGAAAAAAATCTGGCGGAGAATAATATTGGTAGCAGAATAAAAAGAAATCTGGAAGACATTTCGAATAAGAATACATATTCGATTTGGTGCCTTAACAGTTTCGACCTTTAGGGTTAAAACCAACTTTTAGACGAAGAATACGTATTTGATTTGGCTCCGTGCTGAAGTTTCGACCTTTGGGTTACGAAGTTACTATAGAAGAAGAGTCCATATTGGAACACGCTAAGAAGAAAAATACAGCAACAGAGAAGAATTTTTGGTTGAAATACGAGAAATCGGATGATATTCGCAAAAATCTTGGTAAATACATTTTGTTTGTTAAATTAGAGATGTTACATTTGTTAAAAGACCAAATAATATTAATTTAAGTTTAAAAATCTAATTATAAACTAAATTGTTAAAATTTAACTGTAGGAAATACATTATATCCATTCATAAGTTTTGATTGATAGGTTTAGTAAACAATATAATATCATGAGTTAGGTATGTATATTATCGGGTTAACATGACCTGTAGTAAATTCGAGTAATTAAAGTTAAATAGACTCTCTACGGAGTAGGTTTTAAAACAAACAAAATTTTCTTTGATATAACTACGAATTAATAAAAATAAAGAAACGGAGTAGGGAATATAACCAAGGAATAATAAATAATGATAAAGAAACGGAATAGGAATAAAATAGGAACTAATGTTGTCTCCGGATTGCAGTGGTAAGACGGCAGATCTAAGCATGACGTTTGTGAGTGTTTAACTCTAGTTTTCAAAATGGCCATGCTCTCTACTGTAATTCGTTAATGTCTTATTTGTTGTTTCGTATATAATATCATTTTTGAGATCGTTGTCCAAAGTCTCAGGAATTAGGGTCTTACTCGAGTTAGACTAAATGGGGTAATTCAACTTTTGAATACAAAGCTGAGTTGCTATAATTTGTGTTTTGTGTCGTCCATGTATGTGGTTAGATAAGTAGAGTAAGGTCATTTTGAAGCTATAGTCCAAGGTTTCAAAATTAAATAATTTAACTTTTGAATAAAAAGTTGGGTTATGTTAAAATCCCATGTGGTTAAAAATCTAGGGATGTAGGTATAGTTTTCCTGGGGAAAAAACTAAATTTATAGGCTTGTTAAATTGTGAGATTATCGCAAAGTCATTAATACGAGTTTTATAGGGTGTTTTTATGAATTTAATTTTCGCATAGGAACGTGATATATAGGCTACGTTTAATATATTTTTGCTATTATACGCTGTCGACATAATACGAGATGATTAGAATGTGTAATTTGACATTAGGTCGAATTACTACAAACACTAGGTTCTAACACCTGTGTTAATGTATATAGAATATAATACAGGGGCGGATCCAGGATTTTCAAAAAGAGGGGGCGTGCTGCACCAACTTGGGAGTGCGAAGCCCGGAACCGTGATTTTTGAGTGTAAAAAATGCCCACAAGGACTAATTTTATACTAGTACTGTAAATTACGATTTCCAACCTAAACTATTTTTGTTCTCCTTTCTCGCGAGAATATATGGAGCTACAAATTGTTCGCCACCTCTAAAAATAGAGGGGGCGTGCGCCGGGTGCGCCCCCCTCTGTATCCGCGCCTGTAATATATATTGGATATAGTATTATATGTGTAGTTAAAAGCTAGGTATATTTTGATTGTTGTGTTTATAAAATATAGACTGTGTTCCCGGCGAATGAAACTGCCGTCATGTTTGGGATATAGTTCTATGTAATAATGTTATGTCACACTAGTGTTGGAATAGGCTAAGGATCCGGGCTTGTTTTAGACCAATCTGTTTCATAGAAAATTACTTACGAATTATTTCTGTAACAGATGACTGTCCACAACAGGTGCGTTGACTGCACGCGCCGTTAGTCATTGGCTCAACGGCTCGTGCAATGTTTACTTAACACCTAACTGCTTCGGGCAAAATGATGCATTTTACTCATTTTAATACCCATTTACACTAAATAGGAAATATTTTTTAACTACAAATACTTCAAACGTCTTTATTTATTTTTCTTTTACCTCAAAAAATGTTTGATAATTTAATTTGTCGGAGTAAAAAAGTTAATATGCCGTACTCATTAAGCCTCGTCGATGTCATGCCTATCAGTGATTGTAGCGGCCAAGCGAATATTCACTGCGGGATCAGTTTGGTTTTAGATATTAAGTGGTGTACGGTAACAGTATATTTGTTTTGGTTGACGTGTATAAACGCAATTACAATTGTAAATGATTAGGTCAAAAAGGTAACATTACCGACGGTGAAATATAAAATAATATGTAGTAATGCTAAAAACACAAACGGAAATTATGACATTATAAAATTCAGATAAGGTCAAGAGGTCAAAATTAGTTTAAAGAATATAATTAAAGGGACACATCAAAGTTTATTAATAATTAAATAAAGTTTAATTGTAATTAAGAGTAAGATTTGCTAATAAGTTTTCGAAATAATATATTAATAATAACGTTAGACTAATAGCAAAATTAAGTTTTTTTTTGTTTTTTTTTTTTAAAAAAGAGTAATAGTGACATGTAGTTCTTGGTCTGATGGCAATGACATTTTTGACTAATTTGGACGAATAAGATTGTACAAGACAATCTTAGAAGAAAAAAAAGGAAGTTTTCAACTTGACACTATGGTAGCTGAAAAGGACAACTACAGAGGCAAGAAAAATTGGTTTACCAGTTTACCAAATTGAGATTTCCTGAGACAGAATTTAAAGTGAAACTGAACTTTAAAAATTTGAAGTGATGTGTTATAGTGTTTTGAAATTAGGACACTTGAAGATTTAAAAAAGACAATTTGTGTTTTCTGTGTTTAGGTTTAGGCTTAGTGAATTTTCATAGGACTTTGAGACAGTTTTGCATGCGATTTTTGATTTTTGATTATTTGTGTTTTTCTTTCACAGCTCTGTTTTATAGTATAGTAATAAATTATATTTTCCTGATGCGTGCATAATTAGTTAGAATATCTATATTCTATATATATTCTTAAAGGGTAAGTAATGTAGCAATATAGTCGTGGTGACATTGTTTTTAAAGATTATAGACAAGGAATGAGGAGATAAGATATAGTTTTATGTTTCTAACATATTCACATAATATGTAGTATGTACTAAATATCACTTAGAGTAAAATGACATATTGTTTTATAAAAAGAGTAGTTTAGCCAAAACATAACTTGTTCTATATGTCAACAACATGATAATTAATATCTCATGGGAAATTTATCTAGTAAAGGGCAAGGTAAAGTTGCGACAACTGTGAAGCCAGAAATTTCAAATGACGTCATGAAAATATGACGTCAATTGTAAAAAGACGCCATTTTGGGTCCCAAGTAATTGCCTACTCACTGATGTGTCGATGTTGCCTGCTCCGACAAAGAGTCTATAGGTGATAAAACATACATTTTTAAAAACGAAAACATTAGCTGAACATACTATCATTATCAATTGTTATACAACACAAGAGTACATGTTATATAGCCTAATTCATAAGAAATGAAATGTGCTAGTCCTAATTCATAAGAAAATGAAGTAAAAGTTAACTTGCATACGCTTTTAAAAATCAGATTTGTTTTTTGTGCAGACGGGTAAATTGAACAATCAAAACATATATTATAATTTGGGAGATAAACCATTTTGCCTCCCAGACTGCAAAATAAGGGCCTGAAATTACACATTTTTTTGGTCTGGAGCCATTCCGGATTGTGTGTCAGTTTTCGCTTATCGATCATTAATTGCATAATCAATTTTTCTAAAATCGAAATTTCTCTAAATTGACTAGGGAGAAAACATTTAAAATTAGTGTAATTTAGGTGCAGAAGAGTAGGGCGTTAATCCCCATTTCATTTCATTTCAGATAAAATGTGTCTAGCGTCACTCTGCTCTATGTGTAGGCTATGCGCGACATGTGTTTATGGTAAATTTTTTCACCAGTTTCATGCGATACTAGTTATCGCTCTCCGAAACTTTCCGGTTACTTTTGCAATTTGTTTGGGGTAAGACGTTATCACTCCCCGCCTATGTGTAAATAATAATATTAATTTGTGTAATATATAAACGACACAAATTTAACATAGGCCTGCAAAGACGCCATTCCACAGGTAGACAATGAAGGGGACGCGGTTAGTCTTGAGTTTGTCCGACTCCTTTGAGTATCTGCCCCCCCCACCCATTTCCAATGAAAAGAATGATGTTCTGGTGCTCAACCAGTATCAAAAATCAGATTTGTAACCAATTGTCTCGAGTTTATTCCACCCATCTCAACATTTATCGACTTTATGTTCCATCTATAAAAGCATACATCCCTACTAAATGTGAAACGAGAAAATTCAAATGCTAAAAGGAACAACAGAACAAGTACACCTTAATGTCGACAAATACGTAAGACTTTATGAAATAAGATATTTTTATATGATTCAACCGAAAGGTGCATAGGTACATGTATATGCAACGTAGATGATTAATATCTACATCCAAGTTAAACCAACCGTGTCTATATACGCCGAACTGCCTAAAGTATGTGAATTATTGTCATAAAAACATTTATGTGTGGTTAACAGTGTGTAACTAGAATTTTCCTCACCAAGTCTATTGCATCCAGATATTTAAAGCGCGTTAACAATATATTCAATTTAGGGATACTATGCATAGGCGTGCGAGCCAGGGGGGCAGGGGGGGGGGGGCAGCTGCCCCCTAACTTTCGGGGAAGCCGACTTTTCGGGCAGAGGAGTAAAGTGAGAAAAAAAATTATTTCGTCTACTTGGCAAAATAAAGTGCCCGAAATCTAATAAAACTCTAATTTTTACGGGCTTGAATAGCAGTAAAACGCGTTTGCGGTCGTCAAATATTTCAAAATTGTCTTGGGAGATTTATACAAGGTCAGCTCCGCTTCTTCG
The DNA here is from genome assembly GCA_948474765.1 of Patella depressa. Classification (NCBI taxonomy): domain Eukaryota; kingdom Metazoa; phylum Mollusca; class Gastropoda; family Patellidae; genus Patella; species Patella depressa. The sequence continues at coordinate 3,443,574 of OX419720.1, forward strand.
CCGGCGCCGCTGTCTGTAAACCTGAAATTTTTTCGGGCATTTCTAGTTTTGCTTCCCTAACTGTCATCGAGCCCTAATAAAACACTAATTTTACTTTTCTTTAAATTGGATACCACGAATTTGTTTTTTGTCTGGAGCCACTCTACTTTGTGCGACAATTTTCGGGCATCGGTTAGTATTTGTGAATGCAGCTGCAACAGTCTGTTTGGATGCTTGGAATTCGGAGTGGGATTTCGGTTACAAAACATTGGATACTTTTGGAGTTACCTACACGGACTAGAATTGCAAAAAAACATTCGCGGTGGTTAAATTTTCAAAATGTTCTCCGGGAGGGTGAGGCCCCATACCCCGCGACGATTGATTGGTTGTTTGGAATTCGAGTCAGCCAGGTAGACTATATTGGACCATATTGAAGTATTCACGGGCTGGAATAGCAGGGAGATGCGTTTGCGGCAGTTAAATTTTCAAAATTTTCACGTATTCCAAATCAACCTGTCCATAATATCATATATAATGTATTGGACGTTAAATTTTTAATAAACAACAACAACCGTTTTCGTGGACTATAAACGATTGACTGAAATTGGAGTCAGCCACTTTAATTAAGTTACATTAGACCATTTTGAAGTTGCTTTGTTCACGGGCTGAAATAGCAGGAAAACGTGTTTGTAGCCGTCAAATATTCTAAAATTGTCTTGAAGGGGGAGGGGGGCGTCTGTAAACCCGAAAATCTTTCGGGCAATTCGGGTTCTGCCCCCCCCCCCTAACTGTCATCGAGCCCGTACGCCTATGATACTATGTCAGTTCAGGATTAACATATCGTAAAATTCACATTCATTTTACGATCGACTATGGTTTACTAACTACAATGCACACATGGTTTAGAGACTCTAATCTAAACTACAGGGTACATCATGTTACAGAGACTACTGGATAGATAATGGATTGGAGACTATCTGAACTACATGATACATCTAACTAAAGGGTAGTCTACACCATGGTTTAGAGAGTCTATCCAAACTACAAGGGTACATGATTGTTTAGAATGACTCTATCCGAATCACAGGATACATCACGGTTAAGATACTCTATCCGAACTATTCTTTTGCAATTTGTTTAGGAAAAATTGTAGCTCGTAACACGTTTTATCAAGAAATAAAACGTTCTGTTAAGTAAAGCTACATGACGCCATGACGTCATAGTTTTTATGGCGTCATAGTTGGGACCCAAAATGTCGTAACTTTCCCTATACAGGGCTTTGGTAAAGGGCAAAGCCGTATATAGGGAAAGTTGCGACAACTCATTTACAGGCGCCATTGTGGGTCCCAACTATGACGCCATAAAAAGTATGACGTCATGGCGTCATATAGCTTTACTAAACAAAACGTTTTATCTTTCTCTTAGGGTTACGTTTTACGGGCTACAATTTATAATAAACTAATTGGAAAAGAAACCAGTGCTGTTAGGTTCAATGATAAAAATGTCAGATAAATTCATACTCAAAAATTCGGCCAAGGAAAAAATGACGTAATTAACATAATTCAATACGGCGTCGCGTTCTCCGGAGAGCGGTATCTCGTAATCAGTGTCTTTCGGTGGTGGGAGGATAAATAATTTCTTTTTAAATTCCTCAAACACAACTACCAGGACGGGTCGTGGGCATCTAAACTGTAGTTCGGGTAGAGTCTCTAAACCATGACACTGAGACTCTAAACCATGATGTATCCTGTAGTTCGGACAGTCTCTAAGCCGTGATCTACCAGGTAGTCTCCAAAACATGATGTACCCTGTAGTTGGGATAAACCATATGTTTGTAAATATGAATTGTAGCCTACGGTATGTTAACCCAGAAATGATATATATAGTTACTCTTATATGCATATATTGTTAACGCGCCTTAACTATCTGGATGCAATAGACTTGATGTAGAAAATTCTAGGTAAGTACAGCAGGATCGCACTACACGCAAACCCAAGAAAATCTTAAAGATAAATCTGCGTAAATGACAGTAAATAGACATTGCAAAAAATAAACAAATCAAATAGTGGTAAAAATCATAATTTTTTCAGCTCAACATAAGACGTACAATGCCATCTTGTTGCATACCATTTATATAGTTGAATTATATTATAAAAATATCTTATAATATAGTCTTACGTATTTGTCAACATCAAGGTGAACTTGCCCTATTTAACCTATTCAGAATTGTTCAGATGAATCTGCTTTTTAAATTTATTTAATACATGTCGCTCTTATCTGGTGATCTTCTATTTTATTTTCTTATGAGTAATTTATAGAACAATAATATACCCTTTGTGTTGTATAATAATAATGATAGTATGTTCAGCTATAGGCTACTTTTCGTTTTAAAAATATATGTTTTATCTCCAATAGAATCTTTTTCGCAGAAATCTATGACATATCTATCCACACCCTGTATGTCTGGGCAGCCAATTGCAAAACAACAATAAAATAGGGCATATTATAAATAGATAGTGCGTAGCTACTTGGGACCCAAGATGGCGTCTTTTTACACATAACGTCATATTTTCATGACGTCACGTGAATTTTCTGGCTTCACAGCTGTCGCAACTTTATCTATATACGGCTTTGGTAAAGGGTGGGTTTTGACGTCATTGGGCCCAATTAACCAATCTCTCAATTAACCAATTATTTACATCATGTTTGACCAATTAGATGATTGAATGTTCAAAACCAGTTGATACAAAATATGATTTACATCATGTTTGACCAATTAGATAATTGAATGTCCAAAACCAGTTGATACAAAATTAGGATACTCGTGAGAATTCAGCAGACTTCGATTAGATTCCAGAGGGTTACCATCTAAGAGTCCTAGACATCGCGAGGTGTCTAGGTTGAGAAGAGTTTAGTTAGTATTGACTGTAATTGTAATATGTACTATGCTTGTATGTATACCTATGCTACATAAAAGGTAAAAACGAACTGTTGCATTGTTATAACTGAAGAAGACAAACGTCTTAAGAAACCAGTAAGAAGTAAACACAACGAGAAGGAGAAGCACAGACGATCCGAGATAAATCCAAGACGATCACAAAGCTACGAAAATATGTAGTAAGAAAAGATGCATGGGTCATATATAAGATGTGGCGACCGGTTACCCATAGACGCTCTCCACGTCAGACAGAAGACTCATGGTATTACATATTTGATTTGGTGCCGTAACACAGTTTCGAACTTTTGGGTGGGCAGCAACAGGAAAAAAATCTGGCGGAGAATAATATTGGTAGCAGAATAAAAAGAAATCTGGAAGACATTTCGAATAAGAATACATATTCGATTTGGTGCCTTAACAGTTTCGACCTTTAGGGTTAAAACCAACTTTTAGACGAAGAATACGTATTTGATTTGGCTCCGTGCTGAAGTTTCGACCTTTGGGTTACGAAGTTACTATAGAAGAAGAGTCCATATTGGAACACGCTAAGAAGAAAAATACAGCAACAGAGAAGAATTTTTGGTTGAAATACGAGAAATCGGATGATATTCGCAAAAATCTTGGTAAATACATTTTGTTTGTTAAATTAGAGATGTTACATTTGTTAAAAGACCAAATAATATTAATTTAAGTTTAAAAATCTAATTATAAACTAAATTGTTAAAATTTAACTGTAGGAAATACATTATATCCATTCATAAGTTTTGATTGATAGGTTTAGTAAACAATATAATATCATGAGTTAGGTATGTATATTATCGGGTTAACATGACCTGTAGTAAATTCGAGTAATTAAAGTTAAATAGACTCTCTACGGAGTAGGTTTTAAAACAAACAAAATTTTCTTTGATATAACTACGAATTAATAAAAATAAAGAAACAGAGTAGGGAATATAACCAAGGAATAATAAATAATGATAAAGAAACGGAATAGGAATAAAATAGGAACTAATGTTGTCTCCGGATTGCAGTGGTAAGACGGCAGATCTAAGCATGACGTTTGTGAGTGTTTAACTCTAGTTTTCAAAATGGCCATGCTCTCTACTGTAATTCGTTAATGTCTTATTTGTTGTTTCGTATATAATATCATTTTTGAGATCCTTGTCCAAAGTCTCAGGAATTAGGGTCTTACTCGAGTTAGACTAAATGGGGTAATTCAACTTTTGAATACAAAGCTGAGTTGCTATAATTTGTGTTTTGTGTCGTCCATGTATGTGGTTAGATAAGTAGAGTAAGGTCATTTTGAAGCTATAGTCCAAGGTTTCAAAATTAAATAATTTAACTTTTGAATAAAAAGTTGGGTTATGTTAAAAACCCATGTGGTTAAAAATCTAGGGATGTAGGTATAGTTTTCCTGGGGAAAAAACTAAATTTATAGGCTTGTTAAATTGTGAGATTATCGCAAAGTCATTAATACGAGTTTTATAGGGTGTTTTTATGAATTTAATTTTCGCATAGGAACGTGATATATAGGCTACGTTTAATATATTTTTGCTATTATACGCTGTCGACATAATACGAGATGATTAGAATGTGTAATTTGACATTAGGTCGAATTACTACAAACACTAGGTTCTAACACCTGTGTTAATGTATATAGAATATAATATATATTGGATATAGTATTATATGTGTAGTTAAAAGCTAGGTATATTTTGATTGTTGTGTTTATAAAATATAGACTGTGTTCCCGGCGAATGAAACTGCCGTCATGTTTGGGATATAGTTCTATGTAATAATGTTATGTCACACTAGTGTTGGAATAGGCTAAGGATCCGGGCTTGTTTTAGACCAATCTGTTTCATAGAAAATTACTTACGAATTATCTCTGTAACAGATGACTGTCCACAACAGGTGCGTTGACTGCACGCGCCGTTAGTCATTGGCTCAACGGCTCGTGCAATGTTTACTTAACACCTAACTGCTTCGGGCAAAATGATGCATTTTACTCATTTTAATACCCATTTACACTAAATAGGAAATATTTTTTAACTACAAATACTTCAAACGTCTTTATTTATTTTTCTTTTACCTCAAAAAATGTTTGATAATTTAATTTGTCGGAGTAAAAAAGTTAATATGCCGTACTCATTAAGCCTCGTCGATGTCATGCCTATCAGTGATTGTAGCGGCCAAGCGAATATTCACTGCGGGATCAGTTTGGTTTTAGATATCAAGTGGTGTACGGTAACAGTATATTTGTTTTGGTTGACGTGTATAAACGCAATTACAATTGTAAATGATTAGGTCAAAAAGGTAACATTACCGACGGTGAAATATAAAATAACTATGTAGTAATGCTAAAAACACAAACGGAAATTATGACGTTATAAAATTCAGATAAGGTCAAGAGGTCAAAATTAGTTTAAAGAATATAATTAAAGGGACACATCAAAGTTTATTAATAATTAAATAAAGTTTAATTGTAATTAAGAGTAAGATTTGCTAATAAGTTTTCGAAATAATATATTAATAATAACGTTAGACTAATAGCAAAATTAAGTTTTTTTTGTTTTTTTTTTTTAAAAAAGAGTAATAGTGACATGTAGTTCTTGGTCTGATGGCAATGACATTTTTGACTAATTTGGACGAATAAGATTGTACAAGACAATCTTAGAAGAAAAAAAAGGAAGTTTTCAACTTGACACTATGGTAGCTGAAAAGGACAACTACAGAGGCAAGAAAAATTGGTTTACCAGTTTACCAAATTGAGATTTCCTGAGACAGAATTTAAAGTGAAACTGAACTTTAAAAATTTGAAGTGATGTGTTATAGTGTTTTGAAATTAGGACACTTGAAGATTTAAAAAAGACAATTTGTGTTTTCTGTGTTTAGGTTTAGGCTTAGTGAATTTTCATAGGACTTTGAGACAGTTTTGCATGCGATTTTTGATTTTTGATTATTTGTGTTTTTCTTTCACAGCTCTGTTTTATAGTATAGTAATAAATTATATTTTCCTGATGCGTGCATAATTAGTTAGAATATCTATATTCTATATATATTCTTAAAGGGTAAGTAATGTAGCAATATAGTCGTGGTGACATTGTTTTTAAAGATTATAGACAAGGAATGAGGAGATAACATATAGTTTTATGTTTCTAACATATTCACATAATATGTAGTATGTACTAAATATCACTTAGAGTAAAATGACATATTGTTTTATAAAAAGAGTAGTTTAGCCAAAACATAACTTGTTCTATATGTCAACAACATGATAATTAATATCTCATGGGAAATTTATCTAGTAAAGGGCAAGGTAAAGTTGCGACAACTGTGAAGCCAGAAATTTCAAATGACGTCATGAAAATATGACGTCAATTGTAAAAAGACGCCATTTTGGGTCCCAAGTAATTGCCTACTCACTGATGTGTCGATGTTGCCTGCTCCGACAAAGAGTCTATAGGTGATAAAACATACATTTTTAAAAACGAAAACATTAGCTGAACATACTATCATTATCAATTGTTATACAACACAAGAGTACATGTTATATAGCCTAATTCATAAGAAATGAAATGTGCTAGTCCTAATTCATAAGAAAATGAAGTAAAAGTTAACTTGCATACGCTTTTAAAAATCAGATTTGTTTTTTGTGCAGACGGGTAAATTGAACAATCAAAACATATATTATAATTTGGGAGATAAACCATTTTGCCTCCCAGACTGCAAAATAAGGGCCTGAAATTACACATTTTTTTGGTCTGGAGCCATTCCGGATTGTGTGTCAGTTTTCGCTTATCGATCATTAATTGCATAATCAATTTTTCTAAAATCGAAATTTCTCTAAATTGACTAGGGAGAAAACATTTAAAATTAGTGTAATTTAGGTGCAGAAGAGTAGGGCGTTAATCCCCATTTCATTTCATTTCAGATAAAATGTGTCTAGCGTCACTCTGCTCTATGTGTAGGCTATGCGCGACATGTGTTTATGGTAAATTTTTTCACCAGTTTCATGCGATACTAGTTATCGCTCTCCAAAACTTTCCGGTTACTTTTGCAATTTGTTTGGGGTAAGACGTTATCACTCCCCGCCTATGTGTAAATAATAATATTAATTTGTGTAATATATAAACGACACAAATTTAACATAGGCCTGCAAAGACGCCATTCCACAGGTAGACAATGAAGGGGACGCGGTTAGTCTTGAGTTTGTCCGACTCCTTTGAGTATCTGCCCCCCCCCCCCCATTTCCAATGAAAAGAATGATGTTCTGGTGCTCAACCAGTATCAAAAATCAGATTTGTAACCAATTGTCTCGAGTTTATTCCACCCATCTCAACATTTATCGACTTTATGTTCCATCTATAAAAGCATACATCCCTACTAAATGTGAAACGAGAAAATTCAAATGCTAAAAGGAACAACAGAACAAGTACACCTTAATGTCGACAAATACGTAAGACTTTATGAAATAAGATATTTTTATATGATTCAACCGAAAGGTGCATAGGTACATGTATATGCAACGTAGATGATTAATATCTACATCCAAGTTAAACCAACCGTGTCTATATACGCCGAACTGCCTAAAGTATGTGAATTATTGTCATAAAAACATTTATGTGTGGTTAACAGTGTGTAACTAGAATTTTCCTCACCAAGTCTATTGCATCCAGATATTTAAAGCGCGTTAACAATATGTTCAATTTAGGGATACTATGCATAGGCGTGCGAGCCAGGGGGGCAGGGGGGGGACAGCTGCCCCCTAACTTTCGGGGAAGCCGACTTTTCGGGCAGAGGAGTAAAGTGAGAAAAAAAATTATTTCGTCTACTTAGCAAAATAAAGTGCCCGAAATCTAATAAAACTCTAATTTTTACGGGCTTGAATAGCAGTAAAACGCGTTTGCGGTCGTCAAATATTCCAAAATTGTCTTGGGAGATTTATACAAGGTCAGCTCCGCTTCTTCGCCGGCGCCGCTGTCTGTAAACCTGAAATTTTTTCGGGCATTTCTAGTTTTGCTTCCCTAACTGCCATCGAGCCCTAATAAAACACTAATTTTACTTTTCTTTAAATTGGATACCACGAATTTGTTTTTTGTCTGGAGCCACTCTACTTTGTGCGACAATTTTCGGGCATCGGTTAGTATTTGTGAATGCAGCTGCAACAGTCTGTTTGGATGCTTGGAATTCGGAGTGGGATTTCGGTTACAAAACATTGGATACTTTTGGAGTTACTTACACGGACTAGAATTGCAAAAAAACATTCGCGGTGGTTAAATTTTCAAAATGTTCTCCGGGAAGGTGAGGCCCCATACCCCGCGACGATTGATTAATTGTTTGGAATTCGAGTCAGCCAGGTAGACTATATTGGACCATATTGAAGTATTCACGGGCTGGAATAGCAGGGAGATGCGTTTGCGGCAGTTAAATTTTCAAAATTTTCACGTATTCCAAATCAACCTGTCCATAATATCATATATACTTTATTGGACGTTAAATTTTTAATAAACAACAACTACCGTTTTCGTGGACTATAAACGATTGACTGAAATTGGAGTCAGCCACTTTAATTAAGTTACATTAGACCATTTTGAAGTTGCTTTGTTCACGGGCTGAAATAGCAGGAAAACGTGTTTGTAGCCGTCAAATATTCTAAAATTGTCTTGAAGGGGGAGGGGGCGTCTGTAAACCCGAAAATCTTTCGGGCAATTCGGGTTCTCCCCCCCCCCCTAACTGTCATCGAGCCCGTACGCCTATGATACTATGTCAGTTCAGGATTAACATATCGTAAAATTCACATTCATTTTACGATCGACTATGGTTTACTAACTACAATGCACACATGGTTTAGAGACTCTAATCTAAACTACAGGGTACATCATGTTACAGAGACTACTGGATAGATAATGGATTGGAGACTATCTGAACTACATGATACATCTAACTAAAGGGTAGTCTACACCATGGTTTAGAGAGTCTATCCAAACTACAAGGGTACATGATTGTTTAGAATGACTCTATCCAAATCACGGGATACATCACGGTTAAGATACTCTATCCGAACTATTCTTTTTCAATTTGTTTAGGATAAATTGTAGCTCGTAACACGTTTTATCAAGAAATAAAACGTTCTGTTAAGTAAAGCTACATGACGCCATGACGTCATAGTTTTTATGGCGTCATAGTTGGGACCCAAAATGGCGCCTGTAAATGAGTTGTCGTAACTTTCCCTATACAGGGCTTTGGGGTGGCTCATACGGTGACTGGGTGAGGGTGGCGCGGGTTCACTGATCAGGGCTTTGGTAAAGGGCAAAGCCGTATATAGGGAAAGTTGCGACAACTCATTTACAGGCGCCATTGTGGGTCCCAACTATGACGCCATAAAAAGTATGACGTCATGGCGTCATATAGCTTTACTAAACAAAACGGTTTTATCTTTCTCTTAGGGTTACGTTTTACGGGCAACAATTTATAATAAACTAATTGGAAAAGAAACCAATGCTGTTAGGTTCAATGATAAAAATGTCAGATAAATTCATACTCAAAAATTCGGCCAAGGAAAAAATGACGTAATTAACATAATTCAATACGGCGTCGCGTTCTCCGGAGAGCGGTATCTCGTAATCAGTGTCTTTCGGTGGTGGGAGGATAAATAATTTCTTTTTAAATTCCTCAAACACAACTACCAGGACGGGTCGTGGGCATCTAAACTGTAGTTCGGGTAGAGTCTCTAAACCATGACACTGAGACTCTAAACCATGATGTATCCTGTAGTTCGGACAGTCTCTAAGCCATGATCTACCAGGTAGTCTCCAAAACATGATGTACCCTGTAGTTGGGATAAACCATAGTTTTGTAAATATGAATTGTAGCCTACGGTATGTTAACCCAGAAATGATATATATAGTTACTCTTATATGCATATATTGTTAACGCGCCTTAACTATCTGGATGCAATAGACTTGATGTAGAAAATTCTAGGTAAGTACAGCAGGATCGCACTACACGCAAACCCAAGAAAATCTTAAAGATAAATCTGCGTAAATGACAGTAAATAGACATTGCAAAAAATAAACAAATCAAATAGTGGTAAAAATCATAATTTTTTCAGCTCAACATAAGACGTACAATGCCATCTTGTTGCATACCATTTATATAGTTGAATTATATCATAAAAATATCTTATAATATAGTCTTACGTATTTGTCAACATCAAGGTGAACTTGCCCTATTTAACCTATTCAGAATTGTTCAGATGAATCTGTTTTTTAAATTTATTTAATACATGTCGCTCTTATCTGGTGATCTTCTATTTTATTTTCTTATGAGTAATTTATAGAACAATAATATACCCTTTGTGTTGTATAATAATAATGATAGTATGTTCAGCTATAGGCTACTTTTCGTTTTAAAAATATATGTTTTATCTCCAATAGAATCTTTTTCGCAGAAATCTATGACATATCTATCCACACCCTGTATGTCTGGGCAGCCAATTGCAAAACAACAATAAAATAGGGCATATTATAAATAGATAGTGCGTAGATACTTGGGACCCAAGATGGCGTCTTTTTACACATAACGTCATATTTTCATGACGTCACGTGAATTTTCTGGCTTCACAGCTGTCGCAACTTTATCTATATACGGCTTTGGTAAAGGGTGGGTTTTGACGTCATTGGGCCCAATTAACCAATCTCTCAATTAACCAATTATTTACATCATGTTTGACCAATTAGATGATTGAATGTTCAAAACCAGTTGATACAAAATATGATTTACATCATGTTTGACCAATTAGATAATTGAATGTCCAAAACCAGTTGATACAAAATTAGGATACTCGTGAGAATTCAGCAGACTTCGATTAGATTCCAGAGGGTTACCATCTAAGAGTCCTAGACATCGCGAGGTGTCTAGGTTGAGAAGAGTTTAGTTAGTATTGACTGTAATTGTAATATGTACTATGCTTGTATGTATACCTATGCTACATAAAAGGTAAAAACGAACTGTTGCATGGTTATGACTGAAGAAGACAAACGTCTTAAGAAACCAGTAAGAAGTAAACACAACGTGAAGGAGAAGCACAGACGATCCGAGATAAATCCAAGACGATCACAAGGCTACGAAAATATGTAGTAAGAAAAGATGCATGGGTCATATATAAGATGTGGCGACCGGTTACCCATAGACGCTCTCCACGTCAGACAGAAGACTCATGGTATTACTTACATATTTTCACATAGCCAAGTGTATGTAAAATACAACCTTTGAATACCGAATACCGATTAAAATTAATAAAGTCAGTTCAGTGTAAAAAATTAAGTATTTTCATATAACTTTCAGAAAACGTTTGAATACGGATCCGGATTTTTAGCCGTGGTAGAATCTTATTCTGTATTTAAACGCAGAATGGGGACCATCGATCATAATACGAGTGTTGGGATTGTTAAGTAGTAGTGAGGTGTCGGGTGGGTCTTTCCAAATCTACGAGAAATCGGATGATATTCGCAAAAATCTTGGTAAATACATTTTGTTTGTTAAATTAGAGATGTTACATTTGTTAAAAGACCAAATAATATTAATTTAAGTTTAAAAATCTAATTATAAACTAAATTGTTAAAATTTAACTGTAGGAAATACATTATATCCATTCATAAGTTTTGATTGATAGGTTTAGTAAACAATATAATATCATGAGTTAGGTATGTATATTATCGGGTTAACATGACCTGTAGTAAATTCGAGTAATTAAAGTTAAATAGACTCTCTACGGAGTAGGTTTTAAAACAAACAAAATTTTCTTTGATATAACTACGAATTAATAAAAATAAAGAAACGGAGTAGGGAATATAACCAAGGAATAATAAATAATGATAAAGAAACGGAATAGGAATAAAATAGGAACTAATGTTGTCTCCGGATTGCAGTGGTAAGACGGCAGATCTAAGCATGACGTTTGTGAGTGTTTAACTCTAGTTTTCAAAATGGCCATGCTCTCTACTGTAATTCGTTAATGTCTTATTTGTTGTTTCGTATATAATATCATTTTTGAGATCCTTGTCCAAAGTCTCAGGAATTAGGGTCTTACTCGAGTTAGACTAAATGGGGTAATTCAACTTTTGAATACAAAGCTGAGTTGCTATAATTTGTGTTTTGTGTCGTCCATGTATGTGGTTAGATAAGTAGAGTAAGGTCATTTTGAAGCTATAGTCCAAGGTTTCAAAATTAAATAATTTAACTTTTGAATAAAAAGTTGGGTTATGTTAAAATCCCATGTGGTTAAAAATCTAGGGATGTAGGTATAGTTTTCCTGGGGAAAAAACTAAATTTATAGGCTTGTTAAATTGTGAGATTATCGCAAAGTCATTAATACGAGTTTTATAGGGTGTTTTTATGAATTTAATTTTCGCATAGGAACGTGATATATAGGCTACGTTTAATATATTTTTGCTATTATACGCTGTCGACATAATACGAGATGATTAGAATGTGTAATTTGACATTAGGTCGAATTACTACAAACACTAGGTTCTAACACCTGTGTTAATGTATATAGAATATAATATATATTGGATATAGTATTATATGTGTAGTTAAAAGCTAGGTATATTTTGATTGTTGTGTTTATAAAATATAGACTGTGTTCCCGGCGAATGAAACTGCCGTCATGTTTGGGATATAGTTCTATGTAATAATGTTATGTCACACTAGTGTTGGAATAGGCTAAGGATCCGGGCTTGTTTTAGACCAATCTGTTTCATAGAAAATTACTTACGAATTATCTCTGTAACAGATGACTGTCCACAACAGGTGCGTTGACTGCACGCGCCGTTAGTCATTGGCTCAACGGCTCGTGCAATGTTTACTTAACACCTAACTGCTTCGGGCAAAATGATGCATTTTACTCATTTTAATACCCATTTACACTAAATAGGAAATATTTTTTAACTACAAATACTTCAAACGTCTTTATTTATTTTTCTTTTACCTCAAAAAATGTTTGATAATTTAATTTGTCGGAGTAAAAAAGTTAATATGCCGTACTCATTAAGCCTCGTCGATGTCATGCCTATCAGTGATTGTAGCGGCCAAGCGAATATTCACTGCGGGATCAGTTTGGTTTTAGATATCAAGTGGTGTACGGTAACAGTATATTTGTTTTGGTTGACGTGTATAAACGCAATTACAATTGTAAATGATTAGGTCAAAAAGGTAACATTACCGACGGTGAAATATAAAATAACTATGTAGTAATGCTAAAAACACAAACGGAAATTATGACATTATAAAATTCAGATAAGGTCAAGAGGTCAAAATTAGTTTAAAGAATATAATTAAAGGGACACATCAAAGTTTATTAATAATTAAATAAAGTTTAATTGTAATTAAGAGTAAGATTTGCTAATAAGTTTTCGAAATAATATATTAATAATAACGTTAGACTAATAGCAAAATTAAGTTTTTTTTGTTTTTTTTTTTTAAAAAAGAGTAATAGTGACATGTAGTTCTTGGTCTGATGGCAATGACATTTTTGGCTAATTTGGACGAATAAGATTGTACAAGACAATCTTAGAAGAAAAAAAAGGAAGTTTTCAACTTGACACTATGGTAGCTGAAAAGGACAACTACAGAGGCAAGAAAAATTGGTTTACCAGTTTACCAAATTGAGATTTCCTGAGACAGAATTTAAAGTGAAACTGAACTTTAAAAATTTGAAGTGATGTGTTATAGTGTTTTGAAATTAGGACACTTGAAGATTTAAAAAAGACAATTTGTGTTTTCTGTGTTTAGGTTTAGGCTTAGTGAATTTTCATAGGACTTTGAGACAGTTTTGCATGCGATTTTTGATTTTTGATTATTTGTGTTTTTCTTTCACAGCTCTGTTTTATAGTATAGTAATAAATTATATTTTCCTGATGCGTGCATAATTAGTTAGAATATCTATATTCTATATATATTCTTAAAGGGTAAGTAATGTAGCAATATAGTCGTGGTGACATTGTTTTTAAAGATTATAGACAAGGAATGAGGAGATAAGATATAGTTTTATGTTTCTAACATATTCACATAATATGTAGTATGTACTAAATATCACTTAGAGTAAAATGACATATTGTTTTATAAAAAGAGTAGTTTAGCCAAAACATAACTTGTTCTATATGTCAACAACATGATAATTAATATCTCATGGGAAATTTATCTAGTAAAGGGCAAGGTAAAGTTGCGACAACTGTGAAGCCAGAAATTTCAAATGACGTCATGAAAATATGACGTCAATTGTAAAAAGACGCCATTTTGGGTCCCAAGTAATTGCCTACTCACTGATGTGTCGATGTTGCCTGCTCCGACAAAGAGTCTATAGGTGATAAAACATACATTTTTAAAAACGAAAACATTAGCTGAACATACTATCATTATCAATTGTTATACAACACAAGAGTACATGTTATATAGCCTAATTCATAAGAAATGAAATGTGCTAGTCCTAATTCATAAGAAAATGAAGTAAAAGTTAACTTGCATACGCTTTTAAAAATCAGATTTGTTTTTTGTGCAGACGGGTAAATTGAACAATCAAAACATATATTATAATTTGGGAGATAAACCATTTTGCCTCCCAGACTGCAAAATAAGGGCCTGAAATTACACATTTTTTTGGTCTGGAGCCATTCCGGATTGTGTGTCAGTTTTCGCTTATCGATCATTAATTGCATAATCAATTTTTCTAAAATCGAAATTTCTCTAAATTGACTAGGGAGAAAACATTTAAAATTAGTGTAATTTAGGTGCAGAAGAGTAGGGCGTTAAACCCCATTTCATTTCATTTCAGATAAAATGTGTCTAGCGTCACTCTGCTCTATGTGTAGGCTATGCGCGACATGTGTTTATGGTAAATTTTTTCACCAGTTTCATGCGATACTAGTTATCGCTCTCCAAAACTTTCCGGTTACTTTTGCAATTTGTTTGGGGTAAGACGTTATCACTCCCCGCCTATGTGTAAATAATAATATTAATTTGTGTAATATATAAACGACACAAATTTAACATAGGCCTGCAAAGACCCACAGGTAGACAATGAAGGGGACGCGGTTAGTCTTGAGTTTGTCCGACTCCTTTGAGTAACTGCCCCCCCACCCATTTCCAATGAAAAGAATGATGTTCTGGTGCTCAACCAGTATCAAAAATCAGATTTGTAACCAATTGTCTCGAGTTTATTCCACCCATCTCATCATTTATCGACTTTATGTTCCATCTATAAAAGCATACATCCCTACTAAATGTGAAACGAGAAAATTCAAATGCTAAAAGGAACAACAGAACAAGTACACCTTAATGTCGACAAATACGTAAGACTTTATGAAATAAGATATTTTTATATGATTCAACCGAAAGGTGCATAGGTACATGTATATGCAACGTAGATGATTAATATCTACATCCAAGTTAAACCAACCGTGTCTATATACGCCGAACTGCCTAAAGTATGTGAACTATTGTTATAAAAACATTTATGTGTGGTTAACAGTGTGTAACTAGAATTTTCCTCACCAAGTCTATTGCATCCAGATATTTAAAGCGCGTTAACAATATATTCAATTTAGGGATACTATGCAGAGGCGTGCGAGCCAGGGGGGGCAGGGGGGGGGGGCAGCTGCCCCCTAACTTTCGGGGAAGCCGACTTTTCGGGCAGAGGAGTAAAGTGAGAAAAAAAATATTTCGTCTACTTGGCAAAATAAAGTGCCCGAAATCTAATAAAACTCTAATTTTTACGGGCTTGAATAGCAGTAAAACGCGTTTGCGGTCGTCAAATATTCCAAAATTGTCTTGGGAGATTTATACAAGGTCAGCTCCGCTTCTTCGCCGGCGCCGCTGTCTGTAAACCTGAAATTTTTTCGGGCATTTCTAGTTTTGCTTCCCTAACTGTCATCGAGCCCTAATAAAACACTAATTTTACTTTTCTTTAAATTGGATACCACGAATTTGTTTTTTGTCTGGAGCCACTCTACTTTGTGCGACAATTTTCGGGCATCGGTTAGTATTTGTGAATGCAGCTGCAACAGTCTGTTTGGATGCTTGGAATTCGGAGTGGGATTTCGGTTACAAAACATTGGATACTTTTGGAGTTACTTACACGGACTAGAATTGCAAAAAACATTCGCGGTGGTTAAATTGTGACGGAAAGGGTTAAATTATGTGACGTCATTTTACTGTAAACCATGCCTCCCTCGGTGATTCGATTTTTCTTACGATGGACATATATTTTATGTTCTAAATGAATACAATTTGTAGTTTTACATTCTTCTTTTTATTAGTATAAATATTATTTGTATAGGCTGCTTAGGGTTGGCTGGCCGCGTTATATTTGTTACCATATGTTTATAATGGAAGTATATGGGTTGATTTTATTATGTGATCGGCACATATTTATTGTATAACTTACTAAAGTTTTTACATGATTTTTGTATAGATATATGGTAATTGTGATTGTGCCTATCGCTACTTTTAGTGTGCCGACTACGTGCCGATATTTATAAGCAATTTTTGTTAACTGTTTCAAACTGTTCGGCATGGTAACTCATTTCTCCGGAAAATAGGTAAAATGTTTATTTATCCGTGGCACGCTTTATAGATTGCATATATTTACATTTTATTGATACCAAATTTTATATATTGTATTAGTTATTAGTTATATGTGTAGTTTTAGGTGAGGCGCGGGTTCGTTTATTTTTTGATCTTTGGTTTGATGTTGCATTGTACCATTAAGATTAATTATGGCCATTTTGCATAATAGAAGGTAACGTACCCGTAGTTAGTGAACTGTTTCTCCCCATGTCCTATGGGTTTATTAGTGAACTTGTTTTCGCTGTGAGTTCATGTGTTTATGGTTTCGTGTAAAACGATTTTATTTGAAGATTTGATATTTAATTATTTGTAAGTATTTACGGAAGGTGATTTTTAGATATTTTTGTTTTTGATATTGTTAGAGACGTCCACAAAACGTCCCGATTCCACACCTATTACCCAAACCGCTGTAAACATCCCCAACCGTTATTATATAATAAATATTGTTTTGATTGATGGTGTTTTGTGAAACTTCTTGGTGCGCGGGTAACAAAATTTTCAAAATGTTCTCCGGGAGGGTGAGGCCCCATACCCCGCGACGATTGATTGGTTGTTTGGAATTCGAGTCAGCCAGGTAGACTATATTGGACCATATTGAAGTATTCACGGGCTGGAATAGCAGGGAGATGCGTTTGCGGCAGTTAAATTTTCAAAATTTTCACGTATTCCAAATCAACCTGTCCATAATATCATATATAATGTATTGGACGTTAAATTTTTAATAAACAACAACAACCGTTTTCGTGGACTATAAATGATTGACTGAAATTGGAGTCAGCCACTTTAATTAAGTTACATTAGACCTTTTTGAAGTTGCTTTGTTCACGGGCTGAAATAGCAGGAAAACGTGTTTGTAGTCGTCAAATATTCTAAAATTTTCTTGAAGAGGAGGGGGGCGTCTGTAAACCCGAAAATCTTTCGGGCAATTCGGGTTCTGCCCCCCCCCCCCTAACTGTCATCGAGCCCGTACGCCTATGATACTATGTCAGTTCAGGATTAACATATCGTAAAATTCACATTCATTTTACGATCGACTATGGTTTACTAACTACAATGCACACATGGTTTAGAGACTCTAATCTAAACTACAGGGTACATCATGTTACAGAGACTACTGGATAGATAATGGATTGGAGACTATCTGAACTACATGATACATCTAACTAAAGGGTAGTCTACACCAGGGTTTAGGAAGTCTATCCAAACTACAAGGGTACATGATTGTTTAGAATGACTCTATCCGAATCACAGGATACATCACGGTTAAGATACTCTATCCGAACTATTCTTTTGCAATTTGTTTAGGATAAATTGTAGCTCGTAACACGTTTTATCAAGAAATAAAACGTTCTGTTAAGTAAAGCTACATGACGCCATGACGTCATAGTTTTTTATGGCGTCATAGTTGGGACCCAAAATGGCGCCTGTAAATGAGTTGTCGTAACTTTCCCTATACAGGGCTTTGGTAAAGGGCAAAGCCGTATATAGGGAAAGTTGCGACAACTCATTTACAGGCGCCATTGTGGGTCCCAACTATGACGCCATAAAAAGTATGACGTCATGGCGTCATATAGATTTACTAAACAAAATGTTTTATCTTTCTCTTAGGGTTACGTTTTACGGGCTACAATTTATAATAAACTAATTGGAAAAGAAACCAATGCTGTTAGGTTCAATGATAAAAATGTCAGACAAATTCATACTCAAAAATTCGGCCAAGGAAAAAATGACGTAATTAACATAATTCAATACGGCGTCGCGTTCTCCGGAGAGCGGTATCTCGTAATCAGTGTCTTTCGGTGGTGGGAGGATAAATAATTTCTTTTTAAATTCCTCAAACACAACTACCAGGACGGGTCGTGGGCATCTAAACTGTAGTTCGGGTAGAGTCTCTAAACCATGACACTGAGACTCTAAACCATGATGTATCCTGTAGTTCGGACAGTCTCTAAGCCATGATCTACCAGGTAGTCTCCAAAACATGATGTACCCTGTAGTTGGGATAAACCATAGTTTTGTAAATATGAATTGTAGCCTACGGTATGTTAACCCAGAAATGATATATATAGTTACTCTTATATGCATATATTGTTAACGCGCCTTAAATATTTGGATGCAATAGACTTGATGTAGAAAATTCTAGGTAAGTACAGCAGGATCGCACTACACGCAAACCCAAGAAAATCTTAAAGATAAATCTGCGTAAATGACAGTAAATAGACATTGCAAAAAATAAACAAATCAAATAGTGGTAAAAATCATAATTTTTTCAGCTCAACATAAGACGTACAATGCCATCTTGTTGCATACCATTTATATAGTTGAATTATATCATAAAAATATCTTATAATATAGTCTTACGTATTTGTCAACATCAAGGTGAACTTGCTCTATTTAGCCTATTCAGAATTGTTCAGATGAATCTGCTTTTTAAATTTATTTAATACATGTCGCTCTTATCTGGTGATCTTCTATTTTATTTTCTTATGAGTAATTTATAGAACAATAATATACCCTTTGTGTTGTATAATAATAATGATAGTATGTTCAGCTATAGGCTACTTTTCGTTTTAAAAATATATGTTTTATCTCCAATAGAATCTTTTTCGCAGAAATCTATGACATATCTATCCACACCCTGTATGTCTGGGCAGCCAATTTCAAAACAACAATAAAATAGGGCATATATTATAAATAGATAGTGCGTAGATACTTGGGACCCAAGATGGCGTCTTTTTACACATAACGTCATATTTTCATGACGTCACGTGAATTTTCTGGCTTCACAGCTGTCGCAACTTTATCTATATACGGCTTTGGTAAAGGGTGGGTTTTGACGTCATTGGGCCCAATTAACCAATCTCTCTAATTATTTACATCATGTTTGACCAATTAGATGATTGAATGTTCAAAACCAGTTGATACAAAATATGATTTACATCATGTTTGACCAATTAGATAATTGAATGTCCAAAACCAGTTGATACAAAATTAGGATACTCGTGAGAATTCAGCAGATTTCGATTAGATTCCAGAGGGTTACCATCTAAGAATCCTAGACATCGCGAGGTGTCTAGGTTGAGAAGAGTTTAGTTAGTATTGACTGTAATTGTAATATGTACTATGCTTGTATGTATACCTATGCTACATAAAAGGTAAAAACGAACTGTTGCATGGTTATGACTGAAGAAGACAAACGTCTTAAGAAACCAGTAAGAAGTAAACACAACGTGAAGGAGAAGCACAGACGATCCGAGATAAATCCAAGACGATCACAAGGCTACGAAAATATGTAGTAAGAAAAGATGCATGGGTCATATATAATATGTGGCGACCGGTTACCCATAGACGCTCTCCACGTCAGACAGAAGACTCATGGTATTACTTACATATTTTCACATAGCCAAGTGTATGTAAAATACAACCCTTGAATACCGAATACCGATTAAAATTAATAAAGTCAGTTCAGCGTAAAAAATTAAGTATTTTCATATAACTTTCAGAAAACGTTTGAATACGGATCCGGATTTTTAGCCGTGGTAGAATCTTATTCTGTATTTAAACGCAGAATGGGGACCATGGATCATAATACGAGTGTTGGGATTGTTAAGTAGTAGTGAGGTGTCGGATGGGTCTTTCCAAATCTAAGGACAGCTGCCTAGTCGTACGGATGGGACGAAAAACCGAGGTCCCGTGTACACATTGGCGTGCACGTTAAAGATCCCGTGGCAGTTGGAATTCGATACAAGAGTAGGCAAAATTTCCCCCGTGGCATAATGTATGGTGTATGTCCGTCTCCATTAGCCCAGGTTAGGAGCAGAACAGTAGGTATGAGGGCAACATATTAGTAGGACATTAAATCCCATTTCATTTCATTATATATCAAATATTCTAAACGACGCAGTATGTGGTCCCCAGAAAATAATACCGATCTCGTTATTGTTAAACTATGGAAAACAGGGGCCTTATTCACAAAATTTTAACTAAGATAAAATTAAAATTTTAGTTATATGATTGGATACTATTAGATTGATTTTAGTGCTTAGCCAATCAAAACTGAAGTATCTACTAAAATTTGGATTTTATCTTAAGTTAAGATTTCGAGAATCGGGGCCCTGGTATCTAAATATACATTTTATATATTGTAAATATTGTGACAACAGTCGGCTGAATTACATCTGTATTAGTAAGTGCAGGAGGAACGCACTACACACAAAACAAAAATCTACAAGATTAGCCTGCGGACAAGACAGAAAACAGACATTGCAAACGAATAAACAAATATCAAATCAATTGAATTTGTATTCCTTGTATTGGACGGAACGATAACTGTTGACTTTTCAATGTATACCAACTGATATATTATATTTGTTCCAATACATGCGTAATAGGGGCCACAGTGGCCCAGCTTAGGCATGTGTCGGTCATACTGGTTCTAGCGAGGTAAGCAAGGTCTTATTTTCTCACTAAGATGTTCATTTACATTGTTCAGGCGTTCACATGGACTGACACGCGGCCGTTTGGCAGTAAAAAGTTGCCCTGTAAAATTGACTGGGGCAGGTTCCAGTTTCGACATGTATTGAATGGCACAGGACCTGAACGTAGTAATGGCGAGTGTAATGAGACCTACGTTCAGAGCTGAACTAATGGCGCATGCGATCAGATATTATGTAATTATTTTTGTATGACAGACCGTTTCATTGTGTACTACGCATGCGTACCATTCAAGGGGATGTGAAATAATCTTTTCGTCGCGTTCGGCCACCGCTATTCTAGTCAGGCCCAGGGCCTCGCTCCGGTTAAGCTGGGCTTTGTCGCTAGCCTGGAGGTCGGATGTTCGATCCCTGCAATGGCCGAGAAAGCTCCTCCATATTTTCCGGCATGGTTCCGCCTTGTCAGTGATGCAGGTTTGAGGGTCTGACAAAGACCGCTGTCTAGTCGTCCGGATAGGGCGAAAACGAGGTCCTGTATTCACACAGGCGTCCATGTAAAAGATCCCTTGACAGTTGGAATTCGATATAAGAGTAGACCGTAGTTCCGCTGTCCGGGCAAAATTACCCTCATAGCATACTGTATGGCGTATGCCCGCATGGATTAGCCCAGTTCCGAACAGAACAGTGTGACGTTAAACACCATTTCGTGTTCATTTTGGATGAATAATAGGGTCTAATAGAAAACGGGGATAATCCAAATTAAATAAGCAGGATTCAGACTAACAATTATTCACACATTGACTTAATGTTAAAAGGTTGACATCACAGGATGTAGCTTTTTTTCTTAACATTCCGTTGTTTTCAATCTTTATAGGCACACCGTGGACCACATTTGGCGATCTCCTCATCATAAATTTGTTGACCGTTTAGAATTTTTTATTTTTTTTTTATTTCGGGTATTACGACACAATGATTGCTCTGCAGAAAGACACTTTACACCCCTAGAAATCCGCTATATAATATCATCAGTATTACTACCCAAAACTGCTATGAAATTGAAAATTTGATCCAATTTCTCCAAATCCTGACCAAAAGTCAACCCAAAAACGCAGAAAAAGGGGGAGAAAAAGGGAGAGGACAAAATTACGGGAACAGTGAAATAAATACAGTCTTAGTCCTTATGCTGCTACTTTTCGGAATACCTAATTATCTCGAAACTTTTATGCCTTTCCCCCTTCGAAAGCAGGTGCGCTGCAAAAGACCCCTACGCGCAAGCGAATTATTGAAGTAAAATTAAACCATATGTTAGTGCCGAAATTACCTAGTTTGTGTCGAGGGCACGTTAAACCCCATTTCTCTCTCTCCCCGTCTTGCTTTGTTGATTTAAGCATTGAATTTCAATACAGTATACAGTGGCGGATCTAGGAATTTTGAAAAGGTTGGGGGGGGGGGGGCGCCGCAAAATGAGGACTCTGACCGCGGAGACGGGGCACACCGCTGATAGGGTTTTATTTTTACAAAATCGCGTATGAATAAATATGCAATTTAAGTGATTATGGGGTGTTTTTACCAAATAAAAAAAGAGTTCAATTATTATTTGAAGGCCAGGTTCTACAATATCTCTTTTGCGATGAATAAGTTCTTAATTTCTAAATCAACTAAATTTTATTTACTTGTAATATACACAACTAAAAACAGTTGTTTATGTAACTGTAAATCGTGGCTTACTGTACTCCAAACAATAGAGGGTTCGAGTCTTAAAGGGACAATAACATTCTTGCTGGCTTGGTAGCTCCAGAAAATAAATAATACCCTTATTCTAAGTACTAGATGTTTAAATGTCCTACCTGTTGTGTAAATTATCCATTACAACCTATTTTATTTGTCCAGAGGGTTCGAAAATATTTTAAGTCAAGTCACATTTGAAAAGGTTTACGTTAGACTTTTCAAATCAATTGGTTGAATTTTTCCAATTTTTTAAATTAGGTGTGTTAAGATGAAATTTATATCATCATTTAATTGGAATATTCTAAAATAATACGATTTGTTGACCAGAATGAAGATTGGGACATATTTTTCAGTTACAACAAGAGTGTTATTGGGGCTTTAAGATTTCTATTTAATTGCCTAACTATAGACACTCTGAATTTAAATTCGCTGTTAAATTGGACACATTCAAGAACACAATATTTCTTTTATGCAACTTTTACAAAAAACAATTGTGTGTCCAAATTTTCCCAGCATTTAGTGCCCACAATAGGTTGCGGCGCCCCCCCCCCCCCAGCCCGTGCGCCTATGGTTCCTTCTAGTACGCTCATGGGGATTTTCCAGTGGGGTAACCTGGTCAGTGGCACAGGACAGGGCGTGACAATGGATAACGTACAGTCGGTTATGTTGGACGAAAAACCGAGGTCACGTGTACACATTGGCGTGCCCCGTGACATTTTGAATTCAATATAAGATACTGGGGATGCTCGATTCACAGTCCTGAACGTCCCGAATCAACAGAATTACAATCGAGTGATGCGGAATTCAGTCCTGTCACAGTTCTGCCAGTCCCGACAGCTCAGGTGGAGTGAGTAGAATCGTGACGTATTCTTAGGTAAAAAATATGTTTCAGCTGTCATGATTGGTTGAGATATTTTTTATTCAGTCGACGCATGCGTTGTACTCCGAAATTCTCCTTTTCACTCGATTGACACCAGTTTTGGTATTTAATTCCGGAACAATGAATCGAGCATCCCCTATGCCATAATATCGCTGTCCGGACACACTTAGCCTCATAGCACATCGTATGCCCGTCTTCATTAGCCCAATAGGAACAGAACAGTAGGACGTTAAGTCCCATTTCACTGCCAACCATCCGTCCATCTTTTAATGACAATGTTCATTGATTTTTGATAACTTTCAAGGTTATTCCCCTTTGTGTGATTTTTATAATGGGGATGCTCGATTCACAGTTCTGGAATTAAATTTTCCCGTCTTCGTGGACTGTAAACAATTGATTAAAATTCGAGTCGGCCACCTTAATTAAGCTATGGGTACATGAGTCTGACCTTCTATCCGTATATATATGCATACACCATTATCAAATACGACACGGTGTATGCATATATATACGGATAGAAGGTCAGACTCCTGTGCTTTGAAGTAGCTTTGTTCACGGGAAGAAATAGCAGGAAAACAAGTTTGCAGACGTCAAATATTCCAGAATTTTCTTCAGGGGGTGGGGTGGGGCTTCTCTGTAAACCTGAAAAATTTTCGGGCAATTCGGGTTCTCCCCCATCCCCCTAACTGTCATCGAGCCCGTACGCCTATGACTGCTGGTAACCTCGTGTTTTTTCTCAACTGCTGGATTCTTTTTTTTTCTTTTCAGGTCATCCCGATAAGAAGCAATACGTCACGCGCTATATTAACTGGCGTACGTCATATGATCATTGCAATGGAGAATACGTCAGAGGTATCTGTGTGTTTGGCTACGGTGATTTGCCATTATTGAAACGAAAGGGGCATTTTGGAACCAACAAATTTGATGTACGGAGAGATCCTATAGCCTATTCTTGTATGGAGGAATTGTTAAATCACCGAGTTCAACACCCGAAACCTGTTGATCCTAAACACTGGAAAAACTTAAATTTTATTCAAAATAGCAATACGTGATTAAGGTCACGGTGCGCACAGATTGTCACAGACGCCTACCCGTTGCCGTGTTTCCATTGATGACAACTGAATTGACTGATGATTCGAGTCCTTAATTATGAATCAGATAACAAGACTAATGAGCTAGCATAACAAATTACTCGGGTTTTACCAGAGCTCTAATTGGGCTACATTTTCTTTGGGGGGGGGGGGATTATATAATGTTAACGTAAAAGTAGATAGCCTGCACTCAACAAACCTCAGCAGATTCCCTACCCTACATCTAGCCTCGGCTGTATGACAACTCCGCCATTATAATTACTTTCAAGTTCGCCATTTGAAGAATGGTTTTGGATTTTTTGTTTTTGGTTTTTTTTTTACAAAGTTTTCAAAATTTGAAGCTGTTTTTCTTTCACATTTATCCGATTTTCTTTAGACAAGGACAAGTTTGCACTGAAAATTCTGCACGGTCTTCTAACTTCTTTCTAAAAGCGTCAAATTTTCCGAATAAGTAAATTGGCGCCGCATCACAATTGCATAGGCGTAGGTACAAATCATTTACTGTCATACAGCCGAGGGTAGATGTAGGGTACCGGAATCTGCCGAGTTCTGCCGTGTGAATAGCCTGCTGACAATCGCAAATAAATTAAGTCACAACCCGCGAAATTCACCAGAGAATTGTATAATATTGCAGAAAAACTAATTGTATGACAAACAAGGCTATCCGAATGCCCACAGGCGTAAACATGCTGAATTTGTCCATCATGTGTTGGACCACGCAGCAGACGAAAAACATTTTACTATATTTAAATGGTTTTAGGGAGGACCCCCGGATCAACGAGATACATTTTATGTATATTATATATGTAACAATTGTTTCAACCAATAGACCAGAACCCTAAAAAGACCTCCAACAAATGCCGGGTGGGGGGGAGTGGTATTGAATACATTGCTTCGTTTACTTTTGGACAATCCGACATTTCGGACAGACGGGTAAAATGAAAAAAAAATATTGTTGGTAAAATAAAGTGTCTGAAATTTGATAAAACACTAATTTTACTTTTCTTTTAATTGAATACCACGAATTTGTACTGAATTGACTATGGATTAAAACATTTTATCTGGAGTCACTTTATTTTGTGTGATATTTTGGGGCATTGATGATTATTTTTGAATAGAGTCTGATTGGTTGGTTGGTTGGAATTCGGGCATAGAGTGGGAATTCGGTTGCAAACCGATTGGAAACTTTGGAAGTTGCTTAATTAAGAGAGGGAGAGGGAGAACAAATGGGGTTTAATGTCCACCCGACACAAACTAGGTCATTTCGGGACTAACATATGCTTTAATTTTATTTCAATAATTGGCTTACGCGTAGGGTCTTTTAGCAGTAAGAGGAAACCGGAGTGCCCGGAGGAAACCCACGAGGATGAGAAGGCGCCCCTATCTCCATGCCACATACGCTCACACCAGGTATCTAAACCACAGCCGCAACGATTGATTGATTGTTTGGGATTCAGGTAAGTAGTACTATCATTCATTATTCCCCCCCCCACCCCCAATAAAATAAAATAAAATATTTTCATCTTGAAAAGGAAATGTAGCCCAATTAAAATCAAAATTAACCCGATAATAAAACTAAAAAAAAATAACAAGTAAAAGTAAAATCAAATTAAACAGTAGAATTAAATTGAAAATTAAAATCAAATAGAAAAGGAAAATTAAATCAAAATCAAAATCAAAATGAATTTCATATTAAAAATGAAAAGTAAGTTGAAAATTGTTCATAGCCTATCGCTGTTGGGGTACCACTAAAAATACAGATGTAACGTCATCCTTTGATGTTGGCGTACCATTATTTCAAAGATTTGAAAATATTAAAAGAACCAAAATCAAAAATTATGAAAAAATCACATAGGAAGGAGGACCTTCCTGTCCAAACTGATCCCGCAGTGAATATTCGTTTGGCCGCTACAATCACTGATAAGCATGACATGACGAGGCTTAATGATTACGGCATATTAACTTTTTACTCCGACAAATTAAATTCCTTAACATTTTTTGAGGTAAAAGAAAAATAAACAAAGACGTTTGAAGTATTTAGTGTAAGTGGGTATTAAAATGAGTAAATTACAATTTTGCCCGAAGCAGTTAGATTTTAAGTACACATTGCAGTGTCACGGATTGGTGCTTTATTGGTAATCATCAAAGCGCGACAAAATGATGTTGGCATGTTAAAACACATAATGGTGTGCATTCATTAAAAAAAAAACATCCACGCCTCATTGTCCCCATTAACGTGGTTTTCTTATGACTTCACATAGGTTTCCCACAATGCACTGTCTGACATCTTGTAAGACAAGACTTTAGATTACATGGCTACCACAGAGTAACTATGTGTAGCTACTAAAGAACAGCCAAGTCGTACGGGCCGCAGACTCGGCACCTAAACACTATTCCGCAAAGGAAGCAGATACCAAACCCATAGAGTGGGATAGTGGAGTAAAGGGAGGCCACGATAAGACGGGCCTGGCACCTAAACACTAATCCTAAACGGTGACATCTACCAATCCAGAAACAGAAGAGATCATCTACCAAACGATATGTTTTATATTAAATAAAGGGAAGAACTTCCCACTAAACCCAATCCATGGCCTAAGGCCAAAATGGAAAGATTGCAAAATCATATTCTAAAAAACAGGAATCAGCTTCGGCTCCCCTACGTCTTGACTGCAATATCACTTATGTGGAAGCAGACGTTAAACACCAAGAAGATAGATAGACTACGGGTCGATTTTCCTTTAGGCGGGTTGTATCATTTGTGCTCGAAAAATACGACGGCAGCGCCCGAGCAATGAATCTACATAACTTTACCTCAAAATAACCGTATTAAAATCTCGAAAAAGGAGGACAAGTAGCGCCAAGTGTAGCGAATATTCCGAAATTATAGTTTTAGTTTGAGAACTAGACACCCCGAGTCAATATCAGAATTGTGGAATTTACTTTAAGCTTTTCTGACGTCATCTGTGCCGTGGCGTATTAAAAAAAAACCCCGAATACTTAATTTGATGAATTGTGTTGATATTTTTTGGTGTTGGGTTTTTTTTATTTTATTTTTTCCTTACAGTTTGTTATCAGAATCGTGGCGAACTGATTTTTTTTATAGTATATCTGTCAAACTAAAACGTCGGTATAACATGTAATTAGTATGTATTTATGTAAACTCACAATTTCTATGGTTTGTCAAATTGACCTCTGCTTACGCAAGATATACGCCAAAACGACGATGTTATTTCTCAAAAATTGTGTAGACTGGGAGAAAGGAAACTACCAGCCCCACCCCACGCTAAAAGATACGTTGTCTCGGGAACCTAGCAAATCCCCTCTTGCAAAAATTCCTGGATCGATAGCCTGACTTTTTAAGCATTTGCATTTACTGAAATTTTCAATATACTCCATTTTATTTAATATTTTTAAAACCTTATTGCAAGAACTGACAGCTCCGTATCTAAATCACTCGGCAATCCTCAACAGATTCCGGAACCTACATCTAGTCTCGGCTGTATGACAGTAAGTTATATGTACCTACGCCCATGCGGCTACCGGTTTACTTTAACAGGACAACTTGACGCTATTACAAACAAACAAGACACCATGGGCACAGCCATGATTCATCCGGGACCTTTAAATAGTTCCAAGACACCATGGGCGCAGCCATGTTTCACCCGGGACCTTTAAAGTAGTTCCAATATGGCGAGATTTGCCGAGTGGTATCTAAATCTTACATAACGCATGCGTTGGGCTTAGTCTATTATATCGTATCCTGTCCGACATGGTGACGGAGTTGAACCCAGATAAGGATAGGACAATATTATATATATTTCAAGCGGCTGCAGAAGAGACGGGGGTGGGGGCTAGTCAAACAAAGAAATACATGGAACCTCCTCGGACTCGAGGGGCATCCCCACTGGCGTCCCACAGGGCAGTGTACTGGGGCCACTATTATTTTTATTATATATCAACGATATTGTTGATGATATACAATCAAACATTAGACTATTTGCAGATGACACCTCCCTTTATTTAAAAATAGACGATCCAGAGGCATGCGCAGCTACCCTAAACAAAGATCTACAAAACATCAATGCACGGGCGGAAGCGTGGCTAGTGACTTTTAATCCCCTAAAGACAGAAACCGTTACCATCACAACTAAACACAACATTGTGAAACCACCCCTATTAATGAAATCAATAAGAATAAAGGGAGTAACTGAACACAAACATTTTGAACTTATTTTTCAAACCAATTGTAAATGGAACATTCACATTGATAGTATAATCAGTAAAGTTTCAAAATTAGTAAACTGTCTACGCTCCTTTAAACATCGCTTAAACAGAAAATCACTATATACCTTATAATCTTCATTTATTCTGCCACATTTTGACTATGCCGATGTAATCTGGGACGGGTGCACCGACTACTTATCTAATAATCTAAACTAGATGTTTAAGCGTCCTACCTGTTGTGTAAATTATCTATTACAACCTATTTTACTTGTCGAGAAGGTTCGAAAATATTTTAAAATCCAAGTCACATTTGATAAGGTTTACGTTAGACTTTTCAAATCAATTAGTTGAATTTTTCCAATTTTTTAAATTAGGTGTGCTAAGATGAAATTTATATCATTAATTAATTGGAATATTGTAAAATAATACAATTTGTTGACCAGAATGAAGATTGGGACATATTATTCAGTTTCAACAAGAGTGGTATTGGGGCTTTAAAGGTACTAGTCACCCTTCCCTCTACGCGGAAACTTGGTTTATTCCACCTAAAGAACGAAGAAATCGGCACAGATTAAAATTACTATATAAAATTATAAACAACCTAACCCCACCCTATCTCAAGAATCTCATAAATCTGGAACCAACAAATACAAATTCATTTCGAAACGAAGATAAAATTAAAGAATTTCAATGTCGTGCTCAAATAATATTTTCTAAATCATTTTTCCCATCCAGTGTAAAGGAGTGGAATAAACTCAGCCCCCCACCCCCCTTGCAAGGAATTCAAGAACTCTTAAAATATGTTCCGATCATCTCTCCAAATTAGATATAAAAAATCCACCTGTTTACTACAACGGTCAGCGGAAATTCCAAATAATCCATAGTAAACTCAGGCTCCGATGTCCAGGGGCCGGTTGCTCAAAGCTCCGTTAACTTTTAACGATCCGTTAACATGGAGTAAACGGATCGTTAACTTTAACGGAGAGAAAGGTTGTTGCTGGAAGCCCCGTTAACTTTAACGGATAATGAAATTGACGTTCCAGCAACAGAAATTTAACGGACCGTTAACAAACAACGCGTGAAAGATAACGATCCGTTAGTTTAACGGATCGTTAAAATAACTTAGTTTTGAGCAACCGGCCCCTGATCTGCCGGGTCACAAGTACCTAAGACATGTTGCTGACAGTCCTTCATGCCTCTGTAGTCACTTCTTTTGCAATGCTCTTTACATTCAAATGTACGAAAGGAAACCATGGACAAATTACAATACAATCATAAAAACATAAACTGTCTCTTGTTCGGATCCACAAATTACTATACCGATGTAAACAACAATATTTTTAATTAAGTCCGCAAGTTTATTGACATGTCAAACAAATTTTAATCTAGCTCATTGGCAGTTTTATTTTACAGTATTAGCTTTAATTAATGTGATGGTTCAATCCATAATATATATTGTACATTGCCATCTTTCTTATCCTATATGTATTTACATATATTTATGTATGTGTTTGCCATTTTAACTCTGTATATACACCGATTTTGTTCCTTTGTTTTAATATTATGTATGTATATTATCGAGGGAGAGGGGTTTTACATAGGCTGAGCCTGTCCCCCAATCCCGTTCAGACATTCTGAATAAAATATTGTTTATATAAAAAAAGCCTCAGCTAGAGTTTCAGCCAGTTTTACGACACGATTTTATTAAAGCGAGAATTTCATATTTTGTAGAAAGTCAAAACATAATTATTGTTTCTATATCTTTTGTTGAAAAGGTTGTCAACTCACTGTTATACGATCATAGACATTATTTCCCACACTTTCATACCGGAAATATTATCACAGTTACCTCTCTTGTTTTTCTATTCCTCCCATGGAATAGTGTAACAGTAGTTTAGTTATTACAGAGTCAGTTTCGTAAACATATGGTTTATTTACAACGGAAACATAATTTAAAACAGGTACAAAGATAGGCCTATATCAACATTACTATACTGGAACAATTACTGCGACAGGAACACATCTAACAATATTGAATCTACCATTCTACACCGCTGCCAATGCTGCGGCTGAACTCGGGCGAGTCCATACGCCGGTTTCTGCCGTCTCGCCGTCTGCTCTCTCTCCCTCGCTCTCTCTGGTTGTCTTGTCTTGTCTGCTAACTGTGGGTAAACTACTGTATATAAAGTCTCCAACACTTAGGGAAGATGGACAGGAGGGATCATCAAATAAGGAAGTTCTGTAGATAACATATTGAATAAATTATATAGTTAATAAAATCGTGCCTTAAATAAGTTTAGAGTGTAAAAGAAACGTCCAGTACAATATATATCAAAACTAACAGAGGTCATACAGTTCTTTGCACCTAAATGAATGTTAAGTTTATGAAAGGTATAGACAACTTAGTTACAATAGCTATCTTCAAACTTTTGATTTTTTTTGATATTTTTGCCAATTTCTCAACTGTCAATAGAGAATTATAAGATTAATAGATAGGATTATTCTTTAACAAGGTAGGACTGATGATAGATACCATCAATTTTCGGGCTTTATTTTAATATATTTTAAAAATATAACACTGATTAGATCATGTAAATAGTACCAATTGTACGCAACGACATCCGTAGTTCTTGAAGGTACCGTTTCTGAGCGGACGATGTCCACTGACAGTTCCTATCCGTATGAAAATACGGTACAATATCGCTCTTCCTCAACTCTGTTCTAAGGCTATTTAGGAATCGTTAGGCCCTATCTACTATTTTTAACCTTGATTTTACTTTATTCGCCAAAGGAATCATTTGTTACAGGGTGAAATCTCCGCTGGACTTTTGACTTATCCGCTGACTGTTCCCAACATCAATATGATTATTGTAAGGGACAACCCGCCGACCTTTAATTTATTTACTAGTATTTAGCTGTCATCATAATTCTCTTTTATACAATATCAATAATATATGTATACGTATACTTAATTACCTTTATACCTCATTCATTAATTGGTTTAGGTTTCTGATACAAATCAGTTGTTTTGAGTTGGGTTTGGAAGCTCACCAGAGAGTAGCCGGGCAGCTCAACACAGAACGATGGGGGCAGACGTGGATTAAACGATTACCGTAAATATTACAATATTAGTATATGTATTGGTTGTTATACATGTAATGTAGTTTAATGTTTGCTCCCGTCTTGCTAAATTAGCGAAGTTCAATCCACAGTTATCAGAGGCGGATTCAATTCAATGGGGGTGCGAGCCCCCCCCTCCCCCAAATTTTCAACCGTGCCCTTTTTTACTGCTGAAAGTGCCTTTTCTCAGACCCAAATAATATACCCGTTCCGAACGTTTACTTAGACGAAATTGTCAGCCAAATAAATAGCTCCTGAAATGGCTACAGATGCAGAAATGACGGATAATTTTCTTTGGGGGACCCCCCCTTCCCCTCAGCCGCGTGCCCCGTCTCCGCGTTTAGTGGCCTCATTTTGAGGCGCCCCCCTTTTTCAAAATTCCTAGATCCGCCCCTGGTTATTAGATTATTTG
Organism: Patella depressa; assembly: GCA_948474765.1. Classification (NCBI taxonomy): domain Eukaryota; kingdom Metazoa; phylum Mollusca; class Gastropoda; family Patellidae; genus Patella; species Patella depressa. The sequence goes on from OX419720.1 coordinate 3,476,008, forward strand.
AGTATGTTACATTTGGTGCCATTGTTACACATTTCTTGCCAAAGCTGGCATACATTTATAATGATTCAACACTATTTTAAAATACACGAAGTACATTTGAACTGATCAGCCATTATAAGATTCGAGAGAGAGAGAGAGAAATCGGGTTTAACGTCCACTCGACACAAACTAGGTCATTTTGGGACTATTACACAATGACATATGTCATAAAAGCGTCCTGCCATATCAAAATACGTGTAAGTGATTGTAACATAAACCTGTTGCTATCAGCACTCGGCTGGAGATCTTGGTAGTATTCCTTATGTCATTGCGTAACTAGAACTTGTTGTTGGCATGTCTTATCTAACTTTATCTGATAAACTATATTGAATGTTAAACCTGATATTATGCATGATACATTAGACAGGTGTCTAATGAGCTCTTTTGTCTTGAATACGTTTATAAACTCAGAACATAAACGAATGGTCAGGCAGGTCCAGGAGGCCAGGCTAGGCGGGCGCCTAGTTAAGGTACCTCAGGAGTACTATAGTCAGGTCCAGGCAGGGCTAGGAGGCAGGTCCAGGAGGCCATGCTAGGCGGGCGCCTAGTTAAGGTACCTCAGGAGTACTATAGTCAGGTCTAGGAGTCGGAGACGAGACGAGAGCTTCTGGAGTTAGCACACTCGTGCTAAGCCAAGCTAATTAAGTCATGACTCCCTCCATATAGATAGTTCTACGGTCGTTTACATTACGATGTTTGTACCTAATATGTAAGAAGAAGAATAAAACCATTATTTAAAGTTATACCAGTGTTGCCTCCAGAACTTGATTTAAGAACCAATACTGTCACATATTAATTGATGCCGTAGACCAGACCAACGCCTGAAGTCCTAACCACTAGAAGTTCACAGGTCCCAGCTACCAACGGGGTAAGTCTTTTCTAATCCTACCATGGCGAGGGTGAAAAAAATGACATTAGTGCTATGTATTATAATTTATCTGGGAAATCTGCAGTTTATCATCACGCGTCATTAAATATCATGGTGTAGTTACTAAATTTAATATTAGCAAGTAGTGGAACAGGAAAATGACGAAAACAAAATTGTATATATATTATTTGTTTTAAAATGCGTCATGTTGTTTTTAAAAGATTATGAATTATAATTGTTTGTTTTTGAACACATATTTTGGCATTTAAAATTAGTATTAACAGGTTTATATTGCGCAGTAAAATGTTTTGTGATTGTTTAACTAAAATTGAGTTAACAATATCGTAATTAGGAATTTTACATTCACAAAGTATTAACGGGTTTATCTCTAAGTTTGTTTTCGTTTATTTTGTCTATACGTGTATATTATCCAAATAGTTAATGGCAAAGGCCCCGATATTTACGGGTGAGATTTTTATTTGTAATACCCCAAAGTTTTAATGGGAAATGCCCCGATATGAAACGGCAGAAGTTTATGTTAAGTGGTTTAACCCCAGGAGGGTTGTGCTCGGATTTAAGAGCGAACGTTTTGTCTTGTTTTGTGTTGTGTTTAAAAATTATAGAGATAAACCGTTAGTTCTTTCAAAAATATCTTATTTAAGATTGGTTAAATGTGTTCAGATCATTCATTATTCTTAAGATAAAACAATATGACTCCCTAATTTCAATTGTAAATATCGTTAGATCGTTATCTAAAGTCAAATCTGTTCCACTTGCTAATTTGATTAACTATTAATTAAGTTCACTCCATGATATATATGATAAGCAGATGATAAAACTTCGGCACGGGTGGCAGTTAATACTCTTCATATGCACATGTCATAACACGCCGTTTTGCCAGACGGTATGGAAAATGAAAAGACTACCGGTCAATAAGAAGAGCTGAACTAAACGGAGCAGGGAAAATTCTGACCCCTCAACATTACTGGAACGAGGAAGGGCATCATATGTACCCCACCCCTACAGTTGGCTACGACAGTGCAGTAGCGGTCTAAGAAGATAATTACAGTAGTTTGTGTTCGCGATTCCACCAAATAATCGGTCTAAGAAGATAATTATAGTACTAGTAGTTTGTGTTCGCGATTCCACCATTTATATGAATAATAAGAGTAGTCTGTGTTTGTGATTCCAGGATCTCGTTTGTTTTTTTTTATTATTGACTCGCGTGTGTGACCGATTGTGTGTATAGAACTTTTAAGTTCGTGTGTTTTTCATTGACCTTTTCATTTTGTTTAAAGACATTTTTGGATATTATGACATTTTACAAGTATATATAACTTTTAAATTCGTGTGTGTTTCATTTACCTTTTCTTTTTGTTTATAGACATTTTTGTATACGACATTTTACAAGTGTTGTTTGTATTTATATGTCTTTTCATTCTTATTGTTATTTTTATCTTTTAAGATTAGGGTAGATATTATCGATCCCAGTTATATTCAAATTTGTAAAGGCTTTAAAAAAATATTTCATATTTTTTTCTAAAAAGAGGGATAGGTATATTACACAATGACATATGTCATAAAAGCGTCCTGCCATATCAAAATACGTGTAAGTGATTGTAACATAAACCTGTTGCTATCAGCACTCGGCTGGAGATCTTGGTAGTATTCCTTATGTCATTGCGTAACTAGAACTTGTTGTTGGCATGTCTTATCTAACTTTATCTGATAAACTATATTGAATGTTAAACCTGATATTATGCATGATACATTAGACAGGTGTCTAATGAGCTCTTTTGTCTTGAATACGTTTATAAACTCAGAACATAAACGAATGGTCAGGCAGGTCCAGGAGGCCAGGCTAGGCGGGCGCCTAGTTAAGGTACCTCAGGAGTACTATAGTCAGGTCCAGGCAGGGCTAGGAGGCAGGTCCAGGAGGCCATGCTAGGCGGGCGCCTAGTTAAGGTACCTCAGGAGTACTATAGTCAGGTCTAGGAGTCGGAGACGAGACGAGAGCTTCTGGAGTTAGCACACTCGTGCTAAGCCAAGCTAATTAAGTCATGACTCCCTCCATATAGATAGTTCTACGGTCGTTTACATTACGATGTTTGTACCTAATATGTAAGAAGAAGAATAAAACCATTATTTAAAGTTATACCAGTGTTGCCTCCAGAACTTGATTTAAGAACCAATACTGTCACAGGACTAACATATGGTTTCATTTTATTTCAATAATTCGCTTGCGCGTAGGGGTCTTTAGCAGTGGGAGGAAACCCACGAGGTTGAGATGGCGCCCCTATCTCCATGCCACACACGCTCACACTAGGGCTCGAAACCACAGCCGCAAGCCAGAGGTGACCGGCCAGCGAGAGGTCGAAGCGCGGCACTCTAGACCACTAGGCCATCCCAACCCCCCTATAAGACTCGAACATGCGCAAACCGCCTGTTTATTTCTCTCTCTCTTGACCTTAATCTTAATTAAGAAAACAATTGGCAGATAACCTCCAGGTTTGGATGTCATTGGATTTCATTTAGGCCCATCAGCTTCCTCGGCTACCAATTTATAAAAAATGGCGGCGGCGTCTTATAAAAAAGCGTGTAGCATAAACATCGGCGTACGAGCAGGCGGGGAGTGGGGCAGCTGCCCAAGTACCTTCGCGCAATATGACATTTTATCCAGACAGATAAAGTGAAAAATAAATTGTTTCATCTTGTTGGTAAAATAAAGTGTCCGAAATCTGATCAAACACTAATGTTACTTTTCTTTTAATTGAATACCACGGATTTGTACTGAATTTAGTATGGATTAAAACATTTTGTCTGGAGCCACTCTATTTTGTGTAATATTTTTCGCGCATCGATTATTATTTGTAAACGTAGCTGCAACAGTTTGATTGAATGGTTGGAATTCGGGTAGCCATAGGGTGGAATTGTGGTTGCAAGTTTAAAGTTGCTTTATTCACATGAGTGAATAGCAATGAACGCATTTGTGGCGGTTAGGTTTCAATGTTGTTTTGTGTAGCGCGAGTTCCCCCATACCCCTCGACGATTGGTGGTTGTTTTGGATTTGGGATTCATGTAAGTAACCTTTAGTATATGAGCAAATAGAATTATCTGTATCAACGGACTGGAATAGTAGGAAAATGTTTTGGCAAAAACATTTTCAAACATTCATCGAGTTCGTCCGCCTATGCTCCACTGGGTCATTTTATGTATAAAGCTATGAATAGATTTAGGTTGGTAAGAAGACACCGGTGATAAAAACCCTTCATAAAAAGTCGTCTGGTCATTAAACTAGTATAATGTATAAATAACGAATTACACCAACCATATATTTATTATATTATTCACACGCCGTCTTTTTTATATTGTATATTGTTATTGACATACTTATTTAACAAAGACAGATCTCTATAAACGTCTCAATAAATGACGGACAGGTTTCCTTTTTCTTAAACATTAAGTTTAAACATTCTACTTCACTTGAAAGTCGAGTTGTTATGTTCCAAAGTGACTTGTCAAATTGATTATCGCAGAAAATTCTCACCATCAAACTTAGTCAAGGCAATGACATAATGAATCTATATACTGAGTTTCATCGCTCTCACATCATTATAACCAAAGTTATCGTGCTCCAAAGCATCAGCCAATCTGATTGCTTATCTCTGCTTACCGTAGGCAGACAATGCTCATGTTTGAACTCCCTTCAATGCATTGACCCAATTACACCTACACCAAGTTTGAACATTCTATCTTTATTGTAATGAAACTATACACCAAGTTTCATCACTCTGATTTTATTAAAATTAAAGTTATAGTGTCCCAAATCATCAACCAATCAAATTGCTTATCTCTGCTAACCTCAAGCAGAATATGCTCATCTTCAAAGTCCATCACTGCATAGACCTAATAAACACATTTTAGCTCAATAAGATGGAGAGTTATGCTGTTCAAACGTCTCGGCCAATTAAATTGCTGATCGCGATGCTTACACCAAGTCCCATCACTGTCACTTAATTAGAAAAAAGTTATCGTGTCCCAAAGCATCAACCAATCAAATTCCTTATCTCTGCTTACCCTAAGCAGAAAATGCTCATCTTCGAACACCATCAACGCATTGACCTATAAAAAAACACATTCTAGCTCAATTCGAAAGAGAGTTAGTGTGTCCCAAAAAGGGTGACGGACAGACAGACAGGCGGGGACAATAAAATATAATACAGTACGGGACATTAGAATTTGTTCTCCAGAAATGGGCCTAGTTTGTATCGAGAGGGTGTTTAACCCCATTTCTCCCACTCCTGGGGCACACGTTATATGTGGGAAAACGACATCCCCACCCCCTGCTTCCGCCACGACCACCCCCCCCCCCTCCCGCCCTCCGCCCGACTCAACTACATAAAAGAATGTAAATTAACATATTTTATGAGAAGAGTGTCAAGTTCGTGTTATTTCTTTATGATGGGTGATGTAGAGCATGTCAAGTTGGGGTATAGGTTATCCCCGATACGAAACATGTCGTGTGATATCGTTAGCCAGTTTTACTACAGGCTTTTATTAACACTAATCTAATATGGAAGTACATTGTATATGGACAGTGCGAATTATAAATAGACAATTTTCCCTTAATTTTTTCTCCCCTCTTTCTGTATTTTTGGGTTGACCTTTTGGTCTAGAATTGGAGAAAAGGGATCAAATTTGCAATTTCATAGCAGTTTTGGGTAATATTGATGGTTTTAAAGCGGAGGATAGCTGGTGCAAAGTGTCCTTCTGTAGAGCGATCATTCTGTCGAAAGTTAGATTTTCACCCCAGTCAACTTAAAATCCCCGTAGCAAAAAATCTACAAATTCATGATGAGGAAATTGCCAAATGTGGTCCCCATTGTGCCTATAAAGATTGGGACCATGACGGAATTTTGAGCAAAGAGTTACAGCCTTAACATTGTAGTCAATGGGCAAATATTGACTAGTCTGAGATCATATTACTCAAACAGAAAGCTGCCTTATTATCTTTATCGTAAAGACATAGAATTGACCAAATTACCGAAGATTAACACTGATTAGATCATGTAAATAGTACCAATTGTACACAACGACATCCGTAGTTCCTACCTACGTGCTGTCTCTGAGCGGACAACGTCCACTAACAGTTCCTATCCGGCCTTATATAGCCGCAATATGAAAATACGGTAAAATACCACTCTTCTCCACCTCTGTTCTAAGGCTATTTTGGAATCCTTACCTTCTATTTTTCACCCGTCTTCCATTAGCCCAGGTTAGGTGCAAAAGTGTAGGACGTTAAACCCCATTTCATTTCATTTCATATCTATTTTTCACCGTGAGTCTTTATTTTCCGCCAAAGGGAATCAATCTTGCCAAAGGTGACATACATTTATAATGATTCAACACTATTTTTAAATAGAATTCTGCGATTAAAAACATACACAAAATATGTTTGAACCGATCAGCCATTACTAGACTTGAACATGCGCAAGTCGCGTGTTTATTTCATCGCTAAATTATACTTGAAATTGGTGGTGAATTATTATAAATTTGTGTCAAATATACGGAGAAATTATTCCTTTTGGCAGAAAATAAACACCAGGATCGTGAAAGAGAAATGGGGTTTAACGTCCACTCGACACAAAATAGGTCATTACGGGACTAACATATGGTTTAATTTTATTTCAATAATATGCTTGTGCGTAGGGGTCTTTAGCAGTGGGAGGAAACCGGAGGAAACCCACGAGGTTGAGAAGGCGCCCCTGTCTCCATGCCACATACGCTCATACCAGGGATCGAAACCACAGCCACAAGCCAGAGGTGACCGGCCAGCTAGAGGTCGAAGCACGGCACTCTAGACCACTAACCCCCCCCCCCCCCCACCAGGATCGAACATAGACTTCAGGTATTTAAAATCGACGGAGGTAAGATGGCCGAATAGTGAGCACGTATCATAACGTCTGGCATTGAGTCAACTGGCGTGGTATCGATTGTACGTAATAAGGATTAGGGTCGCCTGTCCAACCTCGTTGGTATTCTCCGTGTCCCCCCCCCTCACTCCCGACTGCTAAAGACCCCTACGCGTAAGCGAATTATTGAAATAAGATTGAACCATCCATGTGTTAGTCCCGAAATGATCTAATTACTCTCTCTCTCTCTCTCTCTCTCTCTCTCTCCTGTTTTCGGGTGTAGATACAGCTGTAATACCTTATTCGACTCTTTGCATAAAGAAAGATAGGCTGGCTATAAACAAGTCTTTACTCAATGAAGTTTAATATCAAACTGACTGCCTTGTACATAGATACAATATTACAAACAATAAGAGTAAACAATGTTCACCCAAACTAAGTTCAAACAATTCAGTTCACTCATTACTAGTTAAGGTATATCACTGGCACTGCCAGGCAGGATACGACCACATTTCCGAGAGATGGATAGAGAACAAGCAATACCGAAAGTGATTTTTCCTACATCATCAAGTTAGAATTTGATATGTGCAAATATCGAAATGAATTAAGATCTTTGGGTTATAAAGGTTCATTTCAGTAGGCTTCAAATTCGACTGGGGATCATGTTGCTAAGTGGGTAGGATGCTGGCTCGGTAGCCTTGAGGTTGGGTGTTTGATCCCTGCATTGGGTGACAAAGTCCATCTAGATTTCTTAGCGTGGTTTCCCCTTGTTCGTGATGAAGGACGGATGGCCTGACAAGAACAGCTGTCAATTTTGGCCCGATTTTCACGAAATTCGACCTCAACCTTCATTACGATGTAACGGTGATATAATCAAACGGTTTTTTAAATGGGATAATAATTCTGACTCCAGAGGGACCACAAGCTAAAAAAAACGGTCATTTTTCGTACAATCAGGGGCCATAATTCAGGAAGTTACAATCCGATATGCACAAATATCGAAAGGAACTAAGATTGTTAAGTTGTAAATATGTGTTTCAAGTTTCATCAAAATTGATATACCATATTTTTACACCCTTCGCATACAAGCGGCAGCCATTTTTTTTCAGTCAATTTTGGTCCGATTTTCACGAAATTCGACCTCAACCTTCATTACGATGTAACGGTGATATAATCAAACAGTTTTTTTTAAATGGGATAATAATTCTGACCTCCAGAGGGACCACAAGCTAAAAAGGGTGATTTTTCGTACAATCAGGGGCCATAATTCAGGAAGTTACGAATCAATGAGCACAGATATCGAAAGGAACCAAGATCGTCGAGTTATAAACATGAATGTCAAGTTTCATCACAATCGGTTCAAAATTGTGAGCTCTATTGGGTCCACAAGCTAAAAACATGATATTTCGTACAATCAGGGGCCATAATCCATGAAGTTCAGATCCGATACATGCCAATATCGAAAGGAACCGAGATCTTATGGGAATAAACCTATATTTAAAGTTTCGTCAAAATCGGATAAGAATTGTGTCCACAAACAAATTTGTGGACGGACGGACGGGCGACGACATAATACGTCCACATGAAAATGTGGGCGTATAAAAATGGTTGCGAATTTGTAGGTGTAGGGTCGCCTGTCCAACCTTGTGGGTTTTCTCTGGATCCTCCCACTGCTAAAGACCCATATGCGCAAGAGAATTATTGAAATAAAATTAAACCATGTGTTAGTCCCGAAATGACATAGTTTGAGTCGACTGCACCTTATATTTTTAACGATAACACACGGGTAATTTATATATTTTTAACGATAACGCACGGGTAATTTATATATTTTTAATGATAACGCACGGGTAATTTATATATTTTAACGATAACATACGGGTAATTTATATATTTTAACGATAACATACGGGTAATTTATCTATTTTAACGATAAAATACTAGGCGGGTAAAGATAAAAAGCACCTAGAACAAACTGCAACAGAAATCATTTCTTTGGGAACTGTTCCGGTATGGTCTCTAGTACTCCCATAACAAAAGCGGCCATTATCGTCTTGGGGAAATTTGCATAATTACCATAAATCCAAGATGGCCACCAGAAGACCAGAAAATCGCTGAAATCTCCGAAACGGTTGACTTTAGCACAAATAAATGTATTACCGACCTATAGGAAATCGATACTCGCGAGTTCAAAAATGCCGACATTTTTTTCCTCCGACCTTATTGTAACGTCGTAACGTCATTTTGACGGCATTACGTTGTTCTCGTGACGTCATTATCAATTTTTATTGTAACTGTACTCGGAAAACTGCTGGAACCCACGAACCGCTGTATAATTTGAAACTGAAATTAAATATCATCGTTCATCTATAGCGGGCCCATGGTGGCTCAGCGAGTAAGACGTTAGCTTGCTTATCTGGGATTAAGTGTTTGATCCCTGCGTTGGCCGAGAAAGTTCATCGGGACTTTCCGGCGTGGTTCCCCCCTGTCAGTGGTGCAGGACGGAGGGTCTGACAACGGACAACGTATAGTCCTTCGGATGGTTACGGAGAGCCGAGATCCCATGTTCACATTGGCGTGCAATGTACGGTTCCTTTGGCAGTTGGAATTCAGTATAAGAGTAGGCCGTAATCACGTATAGCACATGTATTATTATCCCAGTTGGAGCAGAACAGTAGGACGTTAAAACCCATTTCATCTAATAAAAGCCGACAAGAATAATCCACCTACTTAGAATATGAAAACCAAAATATATAAAATCGGCATCTTAATATTTAGAAATATCATTAACCCCGTTTACATTACAAATTTTAAGCGTGCCAGGTACCGTTCCTGGTACGGCACGGTTAATTTTTTTGTAGTGTAAACGGATAAAACACAAGCGTGCCGTACCGAGTACCGTGCCAATCTGGCCCACTAAAGTGATGTGGTCTCGGAACCGTACTAAGAACGGCTCACTTCAAATTTTCGTAGTGTAAACGCTAACCGGTCTGAGCACGGATTACTGCGCATGCGCCAAATGAACCTTGACCTTTTTTTCCCTGCAAACCTTGACAGTTCTGTCAAAATGGCTGCTCAAACTAAATCAGTCATCATAATTGTTTTCATCTGGGTAAATTGTACAGGGGCTGAAATTAACTTTTCTGTGAAGAGTTCCTCATTTGGCACGATTGGCACGGTTCTGAGACCGGTTATTTTAGAGTAATGTAAACGGGTCCATTTCTTGAAATTTATCGCGGCCTGGTACCGTACCTAGTACGGCACGCTTATCGCGGCCAAATGTAAACGGGGCTAATGAAATAGAACAAATCAGATTTTTCCAGGGCCAACTTAGGAGACCCAAAAATAGAAAATATCGCCCACATCTTCAAAGGCTTAAATTATCACTGTTTCGGAGATATATCCATATATTTTCCCCATCCAACAGTGCAAGCCAGACCATGCTTACGGCCTACATCGCTTGGAATTACATCACCCTTTGCAGTTGCAACGTGTGATTTTCAGCAGTGATTCGGGCTCACGGGGGCTGTCCATCGTCTTCGAAACGTATTTTTTGTTAGAAAGTTGTCAACCCAAATGTTCTCGATTTAGTTCTGTGACAACGTTAGTCCAGGTTTGAACCTGCTGGTACACTAGGTACCTGTGATATTGTAACCCAGTCGATATATGGAAATTTCCCCTCAACTCCCCAAATATTGCTACAGAAAGTTTCTCAAATGATTCTGGTAAGGTTTAATGTACTTTATAACATACAATGTACTAAAAGTTTACCAAAGTAGGATGTCTATGCCCAGTTTGGGGGGACAAGAAACACATTAAGAAAACTTTGGTTATCACTTAACTGTTGAATCATTGTGAAATTGAATTTATGACCTCCAGCTGTCCACTACCATTTAATACACAAACACCTTTGTCCATAGAATAACTTTCAGAGCGTTCAGTTTTAAGTGTCATCCTCCTCTGTATGGACCTCATGGGTGTTGTTTGGCTTGTCACAGTTTCCAGCTTGGCATGGGCCACATACAATAGTAGAGGAGTGTTCATTGCATCTGCTGCTGCATTGAAAAGCTTTACATCCCACCGAACAGTTGCAATGGATTATTTTCAAGGCCAACACCATTTTTAATGATTTTGATGTGTTCTCTGCTCCCAAAAACCTAGGGATATACACCAAGATCATCAAATGTGGGTTGATAGTTACAGAGTTATGATCATTTGGTTTCGGTGTCCGCTTGGGCGTAATCTTGAAAAAAAACCTTTCCGGGGGGGGTCCTACTTGGGTAAGTTTTTAGTATGTTAAAAACTACACAATGAAGCCTACCAGAATCACGTGAGAACCCCTTTGTAGCAATCTTTTGAGGGTTAAACTGTATTTTGACCTGACTGTTGTGTAGCATCTTCAGTTGGACGTAGGGACTATACTTGTGTAGGTGAAGAACTTGTCATTACTTTCTCTGGCCACTTCCTGCAACGCATTGAACCACCGTGGCTTAAGGCTATAGATAAACGATGATATATAGTTTCAGTTTGGGTGAAGATGTGTTCTTTTATTCAAATCATACAGCGGTTCGTGGTGTTCCGAGCGAAGTTACAATAAAATTTGATAATGCCTTCAAAATGACGTTATGACGTTACAATAAGGTCGGAGGAAAAAAAATTTGTGACTGCAGTTTTGGGTCATCGATCTTTAATATTATTGTATCCTCAATATTTCGGTAATCGAAATTTCTTTAAATTGTCCAAAATATAAAACATTTAAAATCTGTGTTATTTAAATTTTAAAAAAAGTGTGTATCGCCAAGCTTCCCTAAGCGCGACGTGGGTTTCGGAAATATTTGTTTCATCAGCGAAAATTTCTGGTGACATGTGAATGCAACAACAACAGTCTGATTGATTTGTTGATTGGAGTTCAGATGTCTTCGTTAACATGGGCCATCTGCAGATTGCTGTATTCGTGCCCGAAATTCGTAGCAAGACAACGCGTTTTCCGGCTTGTAATTTTCATGGATTTTGTGGGAGAGACAGGCCAGAACAAATCCCCCGACGGCGTGTTTCATGACTTCTGCACTCGACGGTGACCTTTAATTCAAAGACATCGACATTCATTTATAAGACATAGTAAAAGTCACATCTTTTCGGAAAAATAGGTTGCCAGGCAACGAAAAATACGCCCACGGCAGCTAAATCGTCCGGGTAGTCAACAAGAGTATCGCATATTAAGTAATTATCAAAAAATCATTAGAATTTATTTGGTTTTTATAAAGTTCTGCCTCATGCTAACGTTTAGTATACGAAACATTTAATATTATGGATCTTGCTGTTCAATTATCGTTTTTCAAGAAACTCAACCACCATTAATGTGTAACGGGGATATAGTCAAACGGTTTTTAATTCGGAATAATATTGTGACCTCCATAGGGTCCACAAGTTAAAAAACATGATTTTTCGTACAACCTGGGGCCATAATTCAGGAAGTTATGGTCCAATGTGCCCGAATATCGAAAGGAGGAACCGCGATCTTTGGGTTATAAACCTACATTTCAAATTTCATCAAAATCGGATTAAAATTGTGACCTCTACAGGGTCCACAACCTTGATATATCATATATTTACACTATTCGCGTACTAGCTGCAGCCATTTTGTCCATAAGTTTCATCAAAATCGGTTCAAAATTGTGACCTCTACACTGTTCAAAAGCTAAAAACATGATTTTTCATACAATCCGGGGTCATAACCCATGAAGTTAAAGTCCGATACATGCCAATATCGAAAGGAACCGAGATCTTCGGGTGATAAACCTACATTGCAAGTTTCATTGAAATCGGATAAAAATTGTGACCTGTAGACTGTTCACAAACAATTGTGGAAGGATGTCCGGACGGACAAACAGGGGCGACGACAATGTACGTCCACATGAAAATTTGGGCGTATAAAAATGACATTTTAGTACTACGTTCATCTGAATAGGTAAGTGGAACAATAGAACAAGGTCACCTTGGTGTAATACTTACATCCCACTTCTACTCGTTGCCAATGGAAACCTTTGATGAAACTGTCCTGTTCATTTCCAATACATGCGTAAAAGTTCATTTCTGATACACGGATACTTTCACACCGTTTAAGAAACTTATCAAGCAATAAGAAGCGGACGTTTAGTCCGACCCAGATCGCAATGATAACTACTTGTTTCATATTGCACTAGGCTAAGGTACATGAGACAACTAATCAAAATCATAGTAACAAAACAAACCGGTAGGAACTACATGGCAGTGCAAAAATATATGCAATGACATAAAATCAACATAACAACATATTACAAAAAACAATTATTACACATATCAATTGGCATCTATTCCATAATTTGGTTAGATTTATTATGCAAAACATATAAATGAGAATATTGAATAATTATTTTAACTAATTGTGATTCTCTTGCTAGACACTTCACAAGCCTTGAAAATAAGCAGGATATAAAAAAAACCGCCTAGAAAGTTATAAATTTCATTACAATTAAATTTCAACGGACGAACTATGCGCCGATGCATACTTTCACCAGGAACGACCCACGTTTCGAATTTCCTTTACACTACATTTAATATCATCGCAGTCCTCTACGCCATAGACAAATTGTTTTGACGATGTGGTCTAAACAAACACGTGGCTGTTTCACTCTCGGGGTTTCACAACAAGACGCACGTGTAAATACTACCATGAAATGTAACGTGAGGCACAGAAAGGGATAAATAAAAGAGCTGAAATTATTTGTCACTTTTCGGTTGAAACGACTCGATAATAAATACTATTTTTCACATTTTGCTTCACAATACTCGATAGAAATGTGATGTAAGTAACTTATTAGCACCTTTCCTCGGTGTATCGGTGAATATCAGGACAGTTTTGGTCGTGGGCCGCCTCGGCTCCGCCTCGGCTGAGCCCCCGACCAAAACTGTCCTGATATTCACCGATACACCGAGGAAAGTGTGCTAATAACTATTACTTAAGACGATATGAATATAACAAATGATATATGATTCAAGTGAAAGGAGATATATTATATGCAACATTCAAGTCAAAGCAAGAAAACTGTATCTATTTGGTTTAAATCTTACGTCGAACTGAATAAACTAAATGTAGTCATTGAAGCGACAATGTCTGGTTCAAACAATTGGATCTTTGTAGAAATAATCATATTTAAAAATTTAAGGTGTCATACGGTTGCACATTCCTCCAACGTCGATTCAAAGACATATAAACATACGATATCATTACATTCGTTAATTACAATTCTCAATAGTGGGAGGGGTATACTATATTGTGTAGCATTGTGATTGGAATTTCTGCCACCATGGATTCATTTTTGAGATCAGTATTGAACCCGGCGACATCGCAAACCGTGTAAGGCTGCGTTTCCACCAAGTTTCACGTGACGTCGCGTGTCACGTGACAAGAAATAGAAACATATGATTTTGGTAGGAACCGTTTCCATCAATGTCACTTTTCACGTTTCACGTTTCACGCGTGAAATGACACGTTTTTGAAGAATGAACATGTTCATTCTTTTTACCCGTGTCATGTGTCACGTCTGTCCGATCTGGGTTTTTCCCTGGGTTTTCCTCAGCTTTTACTTTCCCTTTTGGTAACTCCACGTGTTCGTATCGAATGTAAAAAAAAACTGTGTTTTGATCGTCTAAAATTAGTTATTTACGCTTGTCCTAAACATGAATGACTATAAGCACAACTTGATATGCCTTGTGAAGAAGACCCCACTTCTGTGGGACCCCTTTCTGGACGCAATAAGTAATGGTCCTTGCACCATATTGAGCGCCTGATGCAGTTTCTCTTCCTATCCTAGCTCGCCGGTACAACAGACATAGAGCAAGAATTTCCTCGTCAGATGAGTCTGAACCGTCACCCATGGCGAACACAGGACTAATGACATGTGACATGTTCGATGTGAAATCCAGTGGGAACCCCTAATGTCACGTATCACGTGTCATGCATGACACATGACACGTGATACGTGACACGTGAAATTTGGTGGAAACGCCTAATGTCACGTATCACGTGACATACATGACACGTGATACGCGACACGTGAAATTTGGTGGAAACGCAGCCTAAATGACATGTTACAAGTAATATCCAACAGGGAAAAATGAAATGACGATTAAATTAACATCTGCTGATTTGTGTTGCTGCCATTTTGGGGTTTAGGAATTTATCTTTAAATTCGGATATCGAAACCATATAAAAGACATTGCAAAAGTCAAATCTTACGAGATTATCGCTGCCCTTTTAATTGCCCGGCACCATATGAAAAATAAATTTTTTAAATTGATATTTGTCAAATTCGATTTTTAGGCACATTTCGCTTGCATTATCGCTCTGTGTTTGAGGAATTTATCCTTCCACCACCAAAACACACTGATTGCGAGATATCTCTTTCCAGAAATTCCTGAAGACCGCCATTTTGAATTATGTTAATCGCGTCATTTTGCCTGGCCGAATTCAGCCGATTTTGAGTATGATTTTGTCTGACATATTTATCATTGAACCAAACTGCATTGGTGCAGTTTGTTTAAGATAGAACGTTAACTCTCCCACCTACATAATACTGCATGAAGTAAATAAAACGTTTTGTAATGTTAAGTAAAGCTGTAGGCCTATGATGCCATTGTTTTTGTGCGTCATAGTTGGGAGCCAAAATGGCGCCTGGAAACGAGTTGTCGTGACTTTCCCTATATAGGACTTTGGTTACGATAAGGTCGTAGGAAAAGTAATTTATATATTTTAACGATAATATACGGGTGATTTATATATTTTTAATTTATATATTTTAACGATAACACATGGGTAGTTTATATATTTTTAACGATAACACACGGGTAATTTATATATTTTAACGATAACACACGGGTAGTTTATATATTTTAACGACAACATACGGGTGATTTATATATTTTTAATCTATATATTTTAACGATAACACACGGGTAGTTTATATATTTTTTATTCCGTGTAAAAATAATTTGTAAGATATATGGTGTAAATAGAAAATTGATTTAAAAATTCGAAAAGAACACAACAAAAATTAAAAACATGACGTAAATACGAAGAAGATAAAATGCACTTTGTTTTGTGTATAATTAATCAATAATAGTAAAAAGGTGTAAATATAAATAATTGACAAATAAAGGGAGGTAACTCGAACAGCACTATTAACCCATCGTATCCATCAATAAACAAAATGTAAACATTTGAAAGCTCACTGGATAACATGCTCTAAATGACGTCATGTCAGTTCCTACGTCATGGTACTATTCTGATCAAAGCCCTGTAGGACCTTTTCACGAAATTTTAACTAAGATAAAGTCCAAATTTTAGTAATTTGAATTTTAGATTGGATAATATTACATTGATTTCAGTGCTTAGCCTTTCAAAAATGAAGTATCTACTAAAATTTTGATTTTATCTTTAGTTAAAATTTCAAGAAACGGCGCCCTGTTTAGATAGGAGATGACATATTGTTCAGATTCATCCTACCACGAGTTGTATTTGCCGGTGAAAGTCGTTGTACGCGTACACATGGTTACCCATTACACGGGGCAAGATGATTGGTCGATTTCCCTCCAAAGATAAATAGGAACAGCGAAAGATTGGTTCAATATTTATGACACGACATTATAATTTTGATGAAGTATCAACCTTGGTTGGGGTTGATCACATTTCTCCTGACCGTATCGGGTGTAACATTCTGTTTCTATTGATTTAACAGCGGTAATATTCCCTGATCGATAATAACACAGACTTAGCAGTTGATATGGACGGACACGAGATGAACCATGGGATATACAGGCTCGCAGTCGTTCAGACGACTTCCGGTAATGCCCAATGGTTAGCAACCATGATCCTTCATATTCAAGCACATCCGGTAAAGGCGAAAACGAATCGTTCGTCTTCCGTTTGTTTTTTTTAGTTTTTATGTTTGAAACTTTTTCAACGGGTTTCGTTGGCGGCGCTAAACGTCTTAAAACATAAAATTGTGAACATCGTAGTGTCGCGTCAAAATCTAGCGAATAAAAGGCTTCTGGATCTTTGGTTATGATATAATTATATTGTCTCTTGGTTGTCAAGGTTTTATGTAAATAATTTGTGCTTAACGTATGAATAATGTCGGACATTCGATTCATGGCTCGAATACCCGGATCCAGACCTGACCTGTAAAGTGGTCGGTCGGATAGGTCGTACTCGTAATATTCGTGTTGTACGCGTGTAAGTAACGGAACGTCTTTATTAAGAAGAGAAAATCCTCCGGTTGCGTATAATGTATAGTCTATAAACAGACCCGTAAGATTACCCCTCACACTCGTCTTTTCGATGCAATTGTTTATGGCTGCCGAGTCCTGTATATTATTATGACTCCACTGTACGGATGATGATTGCGAGCCAGCCGTGGGGAAATCAGCGTAGCTATCCAGAGCAAACGCACAGATAATTAGAGACACCATGACAGTCGACAACCATCGATACTTCCTTAATTTAAACATGTCCATGGCGGTTCGTATTGCTACGGCCCACAGAATACACACAAACACATACACATTGTGGATCAATCGTAACTCTTTGTGCCATTGCATGCTGTAGACAACGACCATGGTAGTAGCGGTCATTATGACGGATACAGTCGACCATTTAAATTGACTACGATGTAGTGTCAGCAGGATTACTACAGACGCAAACGCGTTCAGCACTGTCGTCGATCCATTCATGTTGAGACTTTGTATATACTCCATTGGAAAACTTTTGTCAAAATATTTCGATGACATGTCCCGTATGAAGCTGAAGCGTATCCACTGAATAGGTGACAGGAACCAAACGCCATAAGTCAGAAAATCGACATAGCCACCGAGTAAAAGAGCCGCGGTTATACCGACTTTAACCCACGTGTATCTCTTCCAATAGAAGCGGAAATTGGTGATGTATTCCGGGTGATGAATAATCTCCATGACAACTAATAATATAAGCGGTAGGAATAAATTGATTTTAACGTAAACAACGAGACCTAAAATAAACGAAGAGAAGATGACGCGGTAACTACTGTACTTGTTGACCGAATCTTTCTCTATATCGGCATCCACTTCCGATTCTTTCTGGAAACCATTCAAAACAAATATCACATATTCTATAACAGTTCCAATTTTCTTAAATTTCGGCGACCATTTTATTTTTGATTCCATTTTTTTCTCCTTGGTTACTCCCGCATTGTCGTCTTTATCAATAAAAAACAAAACTTCGGATAACGTCAGAAAGAAGAATGGCGCCACGAGACTGCTGGCCAGACAATGTGTTCCGAATACATTGAGCTGTAAGGAGAAAGCAACAAATGCTGACGTCATTACAGCAATATCCGCCGAGTTGTAAAGAGCCCTTGTAAATCTGTAAACGGCTAATGGCAGAAGCGAAGACAAAATGGCGTGAATTACTTTACAGACCTGAAATTACACAAGAACAATATTTATAGATAATAAAAAAAATGGCGGCGTGAAGGGAGGTAATAAGATGGTGACATTAAGTGGTGTGAAAGAATACTCGTTACAACTATTCAGATCTTCTTTATTGAATAGCTCGTCTTCATTTGCCACGTTAATATGACAAAGTCGGATATTAAACCATGTTTTATTGTATACAATCGAAAATGGAATGGAGTTTAACGTCCTACTAGTTTGCTATAAGGGACATTTTGCCCGAGGGGGTCATGGTGGCTAAGTGGATAAGGCGCTGGTTCGCTAGTCTGGAGGTCGGGTGTTCGATCCCTGCATTGACCAAGAAAGTTCATCTCGATTTTCCGGCGTGATTTCCCCTTGTCAGTGATGCAGAAGGAGGACCTGACAAGGACAACTGCCCAATCGTTCGGATGGGACGAAAAACCAAGGTCCCGTGTACACATTGGAGTGCACGTAAAAGATCCCTTGGTAGTTGGAATTCGATATAAGAGTAGGCCGTACCGCCGCTGCCCGGGCAAAATTTCCCTCATAGCACACTGTGTGGCGTATGCCCGTCTTCCATTAGCCCAGGTTAGGTGCAAAAGAGTAGGACGTTAAACCCCATTTCATTTCATTTTCATATTGTCCGAATAGCGGCACTACAGCTTACTCGTACCTAACTGCCAGGGGAGGCTTTACGTGCACACCAATGTGAACTCAGGGCTCGCTTTTTCGTCCTACCCCAACGACTAATCGCTGTTCCTGGCTGCGTTGTTTCAATCCCCCGGTTGTACGTGGCAAGGATTAGGGTCGCCTGTCAGGCTCGTGGTTTTTTTTCCGGTTCTCCGATTTCCCCTCACTGCTACAGGCCCCCATGCACAAGCGAATTATTGAAATAAAATTAAAGCAGAATTAGTCCAGAAATGACCTAGTTTGTGTCGAGTGGACGTTAAACGCCATTTCACATAGACAGTGTGTATGATGTATACATGCATTTCCTCTTCTCCTAGACTGTATGCAGTTCATGGCTATATTATTTAATAATCTGTCAACAATTATTCAATTCGAAATTAACTGAAATGAGGTTTAACGTCCTACTGTTCTGCTCTGACCGGGCTATAGTAAAGACGGGCTTACGCCATACAGTGTGCAATGATGGCAGCGGCACTTTGGGCCTATACTCTTATATCGAAGTCCATGGCGAGATCTTTCTCTGGCAATGCTTATTCAACTGGTGATTCGATCAATTACGGAAACTGAATATAGATATTCTAACCGAAGACAAGCCATGGTTCTTGCCTGTTGTTGTTCTTGGTGTTTAACGTCCGCTTCCACCGAAGGTGATATCGCAGACAAGTCTTATTTTGTCCATTTTCATTATCTTAGCGCACGCGCAGGGGTCTTTGCTGTGGGAGGAAACCGGAGTGCCCGGAGGAAACCCACGAGGTTGAGAAGGAGTCCCTATCTCCATGCCACATACGCTCACACCAGGGCTCGAAACCACAGCCGCAAGCCAGAGGTGACCGGCCAGCTAGAGGTCGAAGCGCGGCACTCTAGACCACTAGGCCATCCCAACCCCCCTGGGTTCTTGCCTTCTCCGTCCCACTACTTATGTCTCTTTGGCCTCACGTGACAAAGTGACCTCTACAACATCATATTGAAATATACATATACAGATATAACTTTCTGACCTCTGCCGGTTTTTGATCATTAATGATATTGACGTGTTCAACTCGACACAACTTCTTCTAGGCACGGACTTATTAAAACATCTAATGTGTTCAATATTTACGGACTACACACGAATGACCTCTGCTCGTTTTGATAAAAGGCACGATCTCATTAAACATATTATTTATTCCAATAAAATATGCAGTGCAGTTACAGATACTATAATCTCATAAATAAACAAAGCCAAATGTGCACATCCGCTCGTGTATCATTTTTTTTAATTGATTGTATGCTTTATAAGTCAGAGTTTACTGTTAGTTTCAGAAGACTGGGAATGGCGCTCCTCCCGGAACATGCCTATTTTATACTCTCAATAAAGGTCTATCAACTATGCTGATATTCTGTTATCTGTAGTGTTACATTCATTAGTTAGCTAGACCTCACCAATGATTTTATAAATCACAATAATTCTTGAAATATGATTTTTTAAAACCCGACTTCGGCAAGTTACTGCCGCGGGCTTCTGTTTTGCTGGGAGCCACGATGTCTCAGTGAGGAACGAAACACGGACTGGAGAGAACAGTCGTTCGGTTGGCACGAAACACGGAAGGCCCCATATACACGTTGGCGTAACAGAACCTATGAAGATCAGAATTCGAAAAACGAGCAGGCCTGGTGCCGCTGTTCTACCAAAGTTTCCGGTCTTCAATAGCACTGGTGATCTCAACAGTAAGACGTTAAACCCCAGTTACTCGGTTGTTCTAATCAAGTACACTTGGCAATCCTCGACAGATTCTGGGACCTACATCTAGTCTCGGCTGTATGACGAATTCCGCCATATTGAAACTACTTTAAAGGTCCCGGACGAAACATGGCTCCGCCCATGGTGTCCTGTTTGTTTGTAATAGCGTCAAGTTTTGCTGTTATAGTAAACCGGTAGCCGTATCGCAAATGTATGGGCGTAGGTACATATCACTTACTGTCATACAGCCGAGGCTGGACGTAGATTCCGTAACGTTCCGAGTGAATCAAGTAATGATGTAGTAACACTAGACGACAACGATCTATAAATCAGTAATATGTTGAATTTGTGGACAGACATCTAGTGGATGATCTATAATTAGTAACATGTTATTTCCCCCACCAGAGGTAAATATGCAATATATCTATAGTCAATAAAAACGTATAGTCAGGCAATTAATTACTGCCTGGTCAATGTACTTAGTACTATTGTCTACTTTCTCTCCTCATCCAAATATACCAAGTCGCAAGTACTACTGTCCCTCTACTTCCTTTTGGAACTGTCCTTGAGCGAACGATATATTCGCTACACAGTTCCTACCCGACCTTCTATAACTGCAGTATGAAAATACCGTTCTTCCCCACCTCTGGGGAATCCTTACCTACTATTTTTCACCCTGATTCTACTTTATTCGCCAAAGGTATCATTTCTTGCCACAACTGACACACATTTATAAAGATTCAACACTATTTTCAAGTAGAATTCTGCGATTATAAACATACACCAAATACGTTTAAACTGAAAGCCAATACGAGACCCGGACATGCGCAAACCACATGTTTATTTCATCGCTAAATTCGACTTGAAAATGGAGTTGAATTATTATAAATTTGTGTCAGATATAGTGAGAAAGGATTCCTTTTGGTGGAAAATAAAGAATTGTGGTGACAAATAGACGGTAAGGGTTCTAAAACAGCCTGCGAAAAGGGTGGAGAATAGCCGTATTTTCATACTGCAGTTATAGAAGGCCGGATAAGAACTGTCAGCGAAAGTTCGCTCAAAGAGAGAGAGAGAAATAGGGTTTAACGTCCACTCGACACAAACTAGGTAATTTTGAGACTAACACGTGGTTTAATTATATTTCAATAATTCGCTTCCGCGTAGGGGTCTTTAGCAGTGGGAGGAAACCAGAGTGTCGGAGGAAACCCATGAGGTTGAGAAGGCGTCCCTATCTCCATGCCACATACGCTCACACCAGGGATCGAAATCACAGCCGCTAGCAAGAGGTCACTGGCCAGCTAAAGGTCGAAGCGCGGCACTCTAGACCACTAGGCCATCCCAAACCCCCTCGCTCAAAGACAGTTCTGAAAAGAACTACTGTCCCTCTACTTCTAACTGACAGCTTGCACGTAGGGAATATTATTTATCTAAATATTATTCCTTTATTTATTTCTATAATTCTTCAAAAATATGTTCTAGAATTTAATTTGGAGAAGGAAATATATACGTTAATATTTTTGTATCATTAAGCCTCACCGATGTCATCCTTATCAGTGATTGTAGCGGCCTAGCGAATATTCACTGCTACGTCAGATGTAAACAACCCTCGTGCGGTATGATTTGACGTCATACGTATGACGTAGACCTATAATGCACGCCAGTCATTTTGTGCAGAGTTAAAAGAAAGCCTCTGCACTACCCCCACGAAACAGATTGCTACCACTTCCCGTCCAAGTAACTATATTAATCTGTTAATCGCAATGTGTCAACCCGAGGAGAAACAGAGCTCGAGAACAATATTAAAATATTTTTAAACTTCTAGTTAGACATTTAATTAACATTGACTCTAGATAAACAGTCGATCTGTGTCCAATCCAAACATAGAATTCAATTAACTTCCCAGTATTAACAAAAAATCTATTAAAGCCGCACACTCGAATAAATAAACTTCACAGCGTGTTATTTTAACGTTCAGGGGCCTATTTCACGAAATTTTAACTAAGATAAAATCCCAATTTTAGTAATTTGATTGGATAATATTAGATCGATTTTAGTGCTTAGCCAATCAAAATTGAAGTATCTACTAAAATTGGATTTTATCTTAAGTTAAAATTTCGTGAAACAGGGCCCTGGATTGAAATACGGAATTTAAGTGTAAGGGTGATAACTCGTAAAGTTCTTACTGGAGATTAGTAATTCTCCCCCTCAGTAAACTTGGTCTATTACATATTTCTTATGATACAAGGCCCGTGGATTTTATTTTATTTATTTTTTAAAAAAAAAAAAACTATTTCTATCCAAGATGTGTGAATGGGAATGAGAACAGGCTAGACCTATGTTAGGCTTCCTCTCTCTCGAGGATACCCTTGGCACTCATGTTTTTATGCATTTTGTGCGCGATGTTCTTCGAAAAAGTCCAAGGCTCTGTTAACTGAAGTAAAACAGTCATTAAACATCGCATCCGTGTTCCTCGGACAATTACGAACCGAATGATTACGATTTCTATATGTGACATCACAATTGCAAGATGGCGGCGATGATGTCGTGCTCAATGTCTAGTTCATAATTTATCGAACTTGTCCAAATTCGCACGAGGCCCATATCCATCTAGTGCCAAAATTCGCCGGGCGCTGTCTTTTCTGGGTCCTAATTTGTCCGGGACCTGTTTGATTTTATTTATATAAATAGATAAAGATTGTATTGGCTGTGTTCACGCTCCTGTCCACCTGGGCATCGAACCCCTACGACCGTACTATGTAGATCAAGAAGCGAGCATGATGTCATCGCAGACATCTAGGAATTATTCCTCTCACGCTCCTGTCCGGCTACTCACCACGCATTATCTGACCCCAGATCCCTCTCGCGCTGCCCGACCACTTACCACACCAAATCTGACCACGGATACTTCTTTGACTAAGCACGAGCGTATAATATGGACCTGGAACGCAGGATGACGTCATGACAGCCATCTTGGAATTGTTACGTCATATCAAGCATGCTTAATTGCATGTCAATCATACTTTAATGGTTAAGCACTGGATTATTTTTACAGAACGCAGTCCCAAAGAACAAGAAAAACAACAAGATGGGCCAGTTCGTGCTCTAAAAATGTTTAGGCCTATGTATGTACATTTACTTACCAGGAAACTGTTGACCTTTAACCCCATATATCTCATGAGATATAGAAAAGGTGTGAATAGGTAGGGATACAAGAAGGACCTCATACTGTAGATACCAAGACTATATTCCTGATCCTCCGCGGCTGTACTTCGGTTCAGTGTTAACGGTGGTAGATATTCATACATTCTAAAACCGTATCCATTGACAACAGAATGTGCAACTGAAAAGCAAAATGTTTTATTCTTTATTTCAAATCTATCATGGTCCTTATTGAATTGGTTGTCTAGAGAGAAATGAAATGACATGAAATGGGGTTTAACGTCCTACTCTTCTGCTCCTAACCTGGGCTAATGAACACGGGCATACGCCATACAGTGTGCTATGAGGGAAATTTTGCCTGACAGCGGCGCTACAGCCTACTCTTATATCGAATTCCAACTGCCAAGGGATATTTTACGTGCATGCCAATGTCTACACGGGACCTCGGCTTTTCGTACCATTCGAACGACTAGACAGCTGTCCTTCTCAGGCTCTCTGGCCTGCATCATTGACAAGGGGAAAGCACGCCGGAAAAATCTGGATGACCTTCTTCGCAAATGCAGGGATCGAACACCCGACATCCAGGCTAGCGAGCCAGCGTATTACCCACTTAGCCACGTGATCCCCTGTCTAGAGAGAGAGAGAGGGGGGGTGAGAGAGAGACGGAAACGTCTTAAAGCCCCAATAACACTCTTGTTGTAACTGAATAATATGTCCCAATCTTCATTCTGGTCAACAAATCGTATTATTTTAGAATATTCCAATTAAATGATGATATAAATTTCATCTTAACACACCTATTTTTAAAAATTGGAAAAATTCAACCAATTGATTTTAAAAGTCTAACGTAAACCTTTTCAAGTGTGACTTGGATTTTAAAATATTTTCGAACCCTCTGGACAAGTAAAATAGGTTGTAATGGATAATTTACACAACAGGTAGGACACTTAAACATCTAGTACTTAGAATAAGGGTATTATTTATTTTCTGGAACTACCAAGCAAGCAAGAATGTTATTGTCCCTTTAAGCAGTGAGGGGAAAACGGGGGACTCGGAGAAAACACAGGCGATTGGACTGGCGAATCCACTCCGTGTCACGTACAACCGGGGAATCGAAACAACTCCAGTTGACTCAATGACAGACCTTACATTACAACACGCACGTGCTAACCATTCGGCCATCTCCACCCAAGGATTGCTGAAGTCATCGTGTTTATAAGATATGCATCGAAAGGAATTTCTAGTTAAAAGCTGATCAACAGAGAAATTAAATCAATATGTTCTCGTATTAAACGACACTATACGACATAGTACGTACAATATGACAATTATAAAGCAGTATGGCGAACACACTCTTTCTAACGTAAAACATTAATCAAACAAGAATACGCCCAACACAGATCAATAATTTATTTTAATCTTAATTGATTTCCGTTTACTCTCAATAAAACATGAAAAGACAAGATTATGATCAATAACACACGTCTCTTGTCACGTGACGTATGTATCATACAAATAGATGGCTCAGCGATTTAGGCGCTGACTCTGCACTAATCAGGGGGTCGTGGGTTCAAATCCGGTGGCTTAGTTTCCAGCCAAATGTTGTCATAGAACCCTATTTGGTTTCACTTCATAGTTTATTTCGTATATACAGATCGCCAGCATTTTGTTTTAGTCCAGCCTCCAGATCCGATTGCTCTGTACTAAGTTCTCATTTAAGAGGCAGGGGTAAAATAGGGTCATGTTATTAAGCCCTTATAGGAGCCAAATCGCTAACATTTGGGACCTGGAAATTAACACAAGTGGGTGGCAACGCATATGATACTGTAATATGAATGTATATATACTGATTTACATTCAATGGTTTCCGTTTCTACTCTAATTTCAAATCAGATATGTTCGGCGAAATACGCTAGCAATCTAAATCAAGCGCATATTTATAGCATCTGGTTATTCCAGTCTATATACGCCGTTTGATTTGGTGCAATGTGTTTAGCCTCGTCCCTCGAGTCTCTTCTTAAAACTGGAGCTGAAACGCATTATGGTACACGATTCGTGTACCAATGGTAAAATGTTTTATTTTGTCTTAAATATTGGATATCAGAAGCCCATTTTTTCCGATAAGATCACAGCATCAATGTTGATTTAAATTGACAAATAATTCGTGTTGTAAATGTTGAAGATGCTTTTATGATATTGAGTTAGAGACTTAGCTCCTTTAATATCAAGTTTCTTTTCACTGCAATTCTGGCACTATTTGGTGGCTATTTCAATAACGAAAGAAATATCGCGTAGCTGTATAACCAGATTCCCCGCTTCGACCTCTAGCTGGCCGGTCACCTCTGGCTTGCGGCTGTGGTTTCGAGCCCTGGTGTGAGCGTATGTGGCATGGGGATAGGGGCGCCTTCTCAACCTCATGGGTTTCCTCCGGGCACTCCGGTTTCCTCCCACTGCTAAAGAACCCTACGCGCAAGCGAATTATTGAAATAAAATGAAACCATATGTTAGTCCCAAAATGACCTAGTTTGTGTCGAGTGGACGTTAAACCCCATTTCTCTCTTTCCACTGATGTCCACCAACTGGACTAATGATACACAAAACACATACTTATGGAATAGCAGCTACTTAATTTATTTGGGCGACGTTTCGAAGAGTATTATCCTCTTATCGTTATCAAGGACAAATGGTCTATCCAGTTAATAAACGCCTTTAAAACACTATAGACGAATGGTGGTCGGAGTTACGCCATACAGAATGCTATTGGTGCATTTTTGCCCCAGCAGCGGCACTACGGCCTTGTATCTGTCAGCGATTCTTTTACCTGCACACCAATGTGTACACGGGACCTCGGCTTTTCGTCCCATCTGAACCACTAGTAACATTGTGATGTTATTGACATGATCCTACTGATTGTAAATATTTAATCATATGACGGGTTTAAATCGAGGAAAGATGGCCGTCATGTGAAAACGCGTCCTAATACAATAATTCACTGTATTAGTAATACCACAGGGGCCATTGTTAATTAACCCCTGGGGAGGTCATATCCTCGACAACTAACCAATCAATAGAAGCGTAAGGAACCTTATCGAGCTTGCCTAGATCTTAGTATCTCTAATAGATTGACCGTTAAATTCCCCAGATACACTTTCACAATGATTGGTTCGCCGAATAAACTTGAACGGCTTTAATTTGCTGAATTCTTTTGGGAGTTTCATATAAAATAAACCTAGTTATTGTATTCTGAAGATAGCGGATTTAAACCACTGTGTTATCACAACCCAGATCCCTTCTTCCAATTCGGCTAAATTACAGAAATACACGTTTTGTTCTCTTATTGTGGGACGGGGGTGGGGTGGACGACGAGTGTTCTGCGATAGAGTCATGTGGCGTGGTTTAGATTCCGGACCCAGAGTTCACAAAGCATTATCAGGCTTAAATTAAGAATTTATGAGAAATGTCTTTGAACCAGAAAAATAAAGCTTTGCATATAGTTTATTATTGATGTATTTGGCACATTACAACAAAAGTTTTATAAAAGGCTATATTTTAGTTACAATAATATTGCCTTGTGAACCTGGGAGCCGGATGTGACCCTATATTACTTGAAGATATATGCGCCTTTTCGACCTCGTGGATCTACTCGGGGTACTACGGTCTCCTCCTACAGGAAAAAACCCTGCAGGTGCGCTATTCCAATACAAATAATCGGTGGACGCGTATCAATATATACATTTACCGACCTTCAACTCCCTGGAATACTTCATCTGGGTGTAATATCCACCAGTTCTTTGGTTTCATGACGTAATGAACACGTGACACCACATTGAAAAATACCAGAAACCAGGGCAGCCATGTTGGTAGCAAAAGCTTTGAAACGGTTTCTTCTGTAAAATTATTTTTGTGTTTTCTGTTGGACGTTGAACGATCCGGATTGTCATTGCTTTGCTCAGTGACATGTTCGTCCGCTTGGTGTTGTGTTTGGCGTTCTTGGAATAGTCTTGAAGGTACACGAAAGGTCTTCTTTCGTCTCTGTGTCATTCTGAAATCAGATATAGATACATTATTTTAGATACATGGTAAATTGAAGAAAGTCGATCCTCTTTGGTTCTTATTAATGGGAAGTCGCTGTGACTCAGCGAGTAAGGTGCTGGCTAACTAACCAGAGAGAGAGAAATGAGGTTTAACGTCCAGTCGACACAAACTATGTCATTTGGGGACTAACATATGGTTTAATTTTATTTCAATAATTCGCTTGCGTATAGAGGTCTTTAGCAGTTGGAGGAAACCGGAAGACCCGGAAAAAACGCTTGAGCTGGGACAGGCGACCTTACTCCTTGTCACGTACGACCAGGTATTCGAAATCACACCAGTTGACTCAATGACAGGCTTTATGATACAGCGCGCACGTGCTAACCCCCTTACAAACCAGAAGGTCTAGGGTTCAATCAAGGTGTTTCCCGGGTAAATCCAGTGTGGTTTCCTCTGGTCGGTGATGCAGGACGAAAAACCGAGGTCCCGTGTACACGTAAACAAATCCTTGGCAGGTGGGAATCCTTTGTAAGAGAAGGTGGTAGCGCCGCTGTTCGGGCAAACTTTCCCTCATAGCACACGGAGCAAAACAGTTGGACGTTAATCATCACTTTGTTTCAAAAACTCCCGGTTAGTGACCCAGTGCCACCGCGTTTCCACAGCGTCATTGGGTATGCTTGATTCACAGTTCCGGAGTCAAATTCTCTCAAATCCAAAACTGGCGTCATTCGA
Organism: Patella depressa; assembly: GCA_948474765.1. Classification (NCBI taxonomy): domain Eukaryota; kingdom Metazoa; phylum Mollusca; class Gastropoda; family Patellidae; genus Patella; species Patella depressa. The sequence goes on from OX419720.1 coordinate 3,504,647, forward strand.
GTGTAAAGGAGAATTTCGGAGTACATCGCATGTGCCGACTGCATAAAAATATATCCACCAATCATGTGTACATCGCATGTGCCGACTGCATAAAAATATATCCACCAATCATGACAGCTGAATCATATTTTTTACTTGGAATACGTCACGATTCTACTCACTCCACCTGAGCTGTCGGGACTGGCAGAACTGTGACAGGACTGAATTCCGCGTCACTCGATTGTAATACTGTCAATTCGGGACGTTCTGGACTGTGAATCGACTATCCGCAATTGTGTTTATAGAATAGATATTAAGCGATGATGCAGACAGGCCATGTATGTTTCGTGTTTAAATACGTGTAGTAGGTTACCGAACAATATCTCCACTAGTAGTTGATATTTATTCACCTGTCGTATTTAGTCATTTGTTTAATATAAAAACATTTTATATATCACAGATCAATTTTCTCACCATCTTATATTTATTAGAATAATAATCCAGTTACACACTGGATACAGTTCAATACTACATGATGATAGTATTCCAGTTACACGCTGGTTACAACTCAATACTACATGGAGATAAAATATATTAACCGTCTTTCTATAGTCGTGGGTTTTCTCCGGGTCCCCCGGTTTTCTCCCACTGCTCAAGACGCCTCATAGCACACGGCTTTGCGTAAACATGTTTTCATTAGACCAGTGGGTGGAGAGAGAGAAATGGGGTTTAACGTCCACTCGACACAAACTAGGTCATTTCGGGACTAACATATGGTTTTAATTTTATTTCAATAATTCGCTTGCGCGTAAATGTCTTTAGCAGTGGGAGGAAACCCACGAGGTTGAGAAGGCGCCCCTATCTCCATGCCACATACGCTCACACCATGGATCGATACCACAGCCGCAAGCCAGAGGTGACTGGCCAGCTAGAGGTCGAAGCGCGGCACTCTAGACCACTAGGCCACCCCAACCCCCCTACCAGTTGATAGAGAAAAGTATGAAATGAAATGGAGTTTAACATGCCTCTGTTCTGCTCCTACTGAACTAATGACAACATGTGAAATAAATTTAAAATGAAATAAAGTTAGAATGGGGTTTAACGTCCTACTGTTCTGCTCCGACTGGGTTAGTGAAGACGGCAAAGGCGTTTTATAACTGAGGCGCTGGACACGCCAGCCTCCTAGCGAAAAAAATCAAAGAAGTTGAAAAAATAAAACTGGAGAAAAATGCTATAACCGATGAGAAAAATGGAATGTACCTTAGTTAGGGAGGGCCCTAAAGGCAGACAAAAGGGCCCCTCATCTGACAAAAGGGCCCTTCTGGCCAAGGGAAGGGCACCCGAGTCCGAATCAATCGTTTTATTTACACTGTTACTGTCGAATCCACTACTGCAGAATGAGAATGCAGTCATTGCATTGATATGAAAATCATTAATCAAGACCCCCCTCCCACCCAGGATCCCCGCCAAAGAGGGCCCTCAAAATAGTATAGCCTCCGCCATGATAAACCTTAAAACGCCCCTGGAAGACGGGCTCACACTATGCAGTATGCTATGGCGGAAAGTTTGTCCGGACAGTGGCACCACGGTTTACTCATATACCAAATTACAAAGGATCTTTCCGAGCACGCGTACTATCCGAACGACTATACACCTACTGAAACTAATTTACCTGTACATGTATATCAATATACCTGGGATTATGTGTATATAAGTATCTACGGGTAATCATATATAAATATCATTATATCTATATCCTTTGATCTGTTATAATATGTTTCTATATACATACAATATAGAGTTACACTTTTAAATAGACATGAAAATAACCGACGAGTTCAGCTGGGTACTCGAGTCTTATATTTCATTCACAGAAAGTCAATGACATCTTTATTACCTGGCGACATTGATTAAATATAGATAGATATTGATTATTGATAAAAAATTATTGATTTCACGGCAATAAACTTCCTTCGTGTTTACTGTCTTGTACTTCTATTATTATTATCGGCATGTTTCTATCACTGCCGGTTGCGGTTTTGTTTCTACCTGGGTTCTCTGCTTTTGTAAATGAAATAAAGTTTTACACTGACTCGATGAAAGACCTTTATGTGATATAAAGAGAGGGAGAGAGACACACGTGGGGACTAATGGTTCACTTTTATTTCAATAATTCGCTCGCGAGTAGGGGTCTTTAGCAGTTGGATGGATGAAACCGGAGGAATCCCGAGAAAACCTACGATGTTGGACAGGCGACGCCACTTCTTGTCACGTACAACCAGTTGACTCAATGACAGACCTTATGATACAACGCGCACGCGCTAACCATTCGGCCATCCAACCACCTCTGTGCTAATGAACACCAACGTATGCCTTACAGTGTGCTGTGAGGGAAATTTTGTTCGATCCACGGCGCTACGGCCTACTGTTATATCGAATTCCAACTGCCAAGGGATCATTTACATGGGACCTCCATCACTCTCTCACGACGAGGTCTATGTGTTTAGCGGAACAACAAAGTCGGGGTATTGCGCCCCACCTCCCATACACAGGTCCACTCAGGACACAGGCTACGTCATTTCTAGACTATCATATATGGTTTTAGCAGTAGAGTTAAGACAACCAACAAGGCTGGTGACTCTATTCCTTGTTGCACAAGACCACGCCCTTGCTCGGGCGCTAGATCACTCGAATGCCAGCTAAGGCAATAATGGAAAATTTAACTTGTCTCAGCTATACTTGGCGTTCATCGCATATTTAATTTATTCACATTTTTCGTTATGAAAACCAAGTTGATAAGGCAGCAGTGGAAAAGGTTTACATATCTCACTCTCTTGACTGTTTAATTCAGATTTTCTTTGTGAAAACCAATGATAGGGTTGTCTTGATCAAACTGAAAGTTACCTCAGCCTTTTGGCGGTTCACTGGATATTCGTTCATATTTTCTTTGTGAAAACTAAGGTGATAATGGCGATGAATCACGTGCCAACACAGAATTATTTAAATCATCATGGTATACACGGCAAATGGTAATTAAAGCGACACAGACATATGGCTGTATATACGTCACTCAACGGTCACTGATATTACCATACGAGACATATGCTGTCTGTGTACAATTAGCTCTGTTAGAGAAAAGACACGAAGCTAATTAACCGACATTTTAATACCAACATCGATAACATTTCGAGCAGTATTTTTCTGAACATGTTTTTTTTCTTTAGTCTTCATTCGTAAATGAAATATTCCAAAAATATTAGAAACGCATAACAAAGTATAAACTATAAACTATTTATTTAATATAGCGCTAATTTTGATATCCAATCTTCAATAGCTTTCAATATGGTGGCCATTCAGGGCATAGATCTGTCTAATTATCCAACATGGCGACCATTAGGGCAGAGATCGATTCTCAAAGTAAATACATGTAGTTCGATAGCCCCATTTGCTGAAAAAGGTAGAACTCTAAACCCCACTTCATTTCGCTAAGTCCGGTGTGGTTCCCTCTTGTCAGTGCTGTGGGATGGAGGGCCTGACAGGGCCAGCTGTCTAGTCGTTCGGATGGGACGAAATACGGAGGTTCCGTGTACACATTAGCGTGCACGTAAAAGATCCATTGGCAGTTGGAATTCGATGTAAGAGTAGGCCGTAGCGCCGCTGCCCGAGCAAAATTTCCCTCATAGCAGACTGTATGGCGTTTGCCCAGTTTGAGAGCAGAACAGTAGGATGTTAAACCCAATTTCACAATATTTCATTTCGCTATATTTTGATAACAATATTTCATTTCGCTATATTCTGATAACAATATTTCATTTCGCTATATTCTGATAACAATATTTCATTTCGCTATATTTTGATAACAATATTTCATTTCGCTATATTATGATAACAATATTTCATTTCGCTATATTCCGATAACAATATTTCATGTTCTATTCTCTCCATTGTCGTAGAGAAATCAATGAATTGTTTACACATTGTCTGTGTGCTATTTTATTGTTCTATTGTTTTATTCTGCAGGGAGTGTGCGGTTTGAATCATTAAATGTATGTTTCATGTTTCCCTGCGATCAATAACCGAGCTGTGTTTTTTCCTAGAATTCTTTACATCAAGTCTATGTAAAAACATTCATCCATTATAAAATATATTGATCCAATATGTTCTTTATTATTTATAGTAAATTGAATTCATTTTGCTAGCTATTAATTAGGAGAAATAATCATAGAGGTCGACACGCGGAGCAATTAAATAAAAAGAAATGGGGTTTAACTTCCTACTTTTAGGCACCAACCGGGCTGTTAATTATGATAAATTAAACCTATATAGTGAATGAAATGAAATAGGGTTTAACGTCCTACTGTTTAGTCCCGACTTGGCTATTAAAGACGGGCATACGGTGTGCTATGGGGGAAATTTTGCCGGGACAGCGCTACGGCCTACTTTCGCATAGAATTTCATCTATCAAAGTATCTTTGACTTGCACGCCAATGTGTACACGGTACATTGATTTTTCATGCCATTCGAACGAGTAGACAGCTATCCTTGTCAGGCCCTCCGTCTTGCACAACTGACAGGAAACCACGCCGGAAAATCCCGATGAACTTTTTCGGTCAACACCGGGAGCGAACCCGCAACCCCCAATCATATATAGTAATATGGGCTTACACATAGCGCAACTGTAAAAATGAAGTGAAATGGAGTTGGACGCCTGAACCAACCGGGATAACGAAGACCGGTACGTACCATACAGTGTGTTATGTGAAAAATGTTGCTCAGGGAGCTGCTGCGTGTCTGCTTTGTTTTGGTAAGTATGCCAAGAGATCTTTTACGTACACGCCAATAAATGAACGGAGCCCAGGGGTTGAAAAGAATAAAATCATGGAGAGCTCTAAAAGCTGCACCTAAAATTACAAATTCTGAAAATCGCTCTCCTAAAAACCTGCACCTCAGATATTCTAGGACTAGGATTTTGCTTAATATTAAGTGCCCAAATTCAGTTGTACTGATTTAGAAGAGTTTAATATGTAATATTATGTTATAAATCTGTTTATTTTACATCTTTTTTCTCAGTCAAATGGTTGTAATAGGCCTGACTATCACAACCCGTTCAATATATTTATTACTTTTACAAAAATAATGCATTCTTCTTGCGTGCGTAGAGGAGTCGACTCAATGTTTTCTGTGACTTAATGATTCGTGTAATAAATACAATAGCCTACATCGGTCACTTTATATTTACTTCAAAGTCTCAATCTAGCTTTTTTTTCCCAAAAAATGTTGGAAATAAATTCGCCCTCATTTAAACAATACTTTCAGTAGAAACAATAATCGCCATATCATGGAATTCGCTAAATTGGATATACCCGAATGTGTAAATAACCCGGAGTTTTTCACCTTTCAGAATTCGTCTGCTCATTATTTAAATGACTAATAGATGGCAAAAACGTTTGTATTTCTACATTCGGAATCAATGCTACATTATTTCAATACTAATAAACAATTTACTTATTCGTGGTAATAAGTTATTCAGGCTATTAAATTTTCTTTAATTTTTGCACACGAATTGACAACGAATTGTCCGCCATGTTGGTATTGGTCGCTCTCACGTAGTCGTACGCAATGTTTTGAATCCGTGCTCATTTTATTTTGGTTCCACCACATATATCGGCCTATCAACGGTATTTCGTCATTCAGATCCAAGGCTACATTATTTAAAAATTAAGTACAATTTATACGTAATATGAGACGTTTTATTATTAATTAGACAAACAAAAAGCATCTATCGCAACATCGTATGGTTTTGACTTTTAAATACGTAACCCATTCTTGGTCCCGACTGTGAAAATAATACTATCAAATCAATGCCGATTATCGATAGTAAAAATAACTATTGATACCCAATACAAATCGGCGACCCATGGCCGTGGATAGTTAAAAATCGGCAACGAATCTGCGGCCAAATTCTAAAATTCGGAGGCCATTGCAGCTTAGGCCGACGGTAGTGTCTTGAGACCGTTAAATAAAAACAGATTATTTTTGCGAGAATTTTATTAAAAGCGTTCGCGTTAATTCATGTAAAAGGCCGGGGGATATTTTAAAAAGAGAACCGTGAGTTAGCCTTCGGTACGAGGAGCGTTGTTTGTAAAATTCGGGTGCGTCTAAAAATATGTACCTGAGTTTCACTTTAGGTGCGTGGTAGGTGCGCGAGCGCTTTCGCGCGCCTTTCGTTTCGAGCCCTGGGAGCCTCTACAGAACTATGATCTTTAAGTACACCTCAGATCAACGAAGGACGTAAATTCGGCACTCTTTCATCAACAGGTGAGAGTGACGGGGTTTAATGTCGACTCAACGCCGACTAAGTCATTTCTTGACTAACATAATATAATTCATTTTATAATGTCTTCTTTCATAGTGGAAGGAAACATGAAGACCCGGGGGGAAACCCACAAGGTTGGGCAGTTCGGTAACCATACCCCTTATCACGCACAAGCTTGTCCAAGCAGGACCGGATCCAGGATTTTGTCGAAGGGGGTGGGGGCACACATTGAAGCAAAGGTAATACGTTGCAACCTTGGATTGTTTGGGCGGAGACAATGCAAAAATCATGTTTATATCATCTATTAAAGAGCAGATATGTGAACTACAACAGTAACAAAGCAAACGAAAATTTAAATCAACTCCCCCCCCCCCCGGATCCATGCCACAATCATGCCAAGGATATCATGCCACAATCCTTATGATCTGAAACCACCACCACCACCCTCCCTTTATTTAAAAACATTTTTTTTACACAATACATTATTCTCCACATATATTGTATCCTGCTTTATTAATAGGTTTGTTTTTATATAAATCTAATATTGTATTTCTAGACCGCTGCATGTTGGCGGATTTATTTGTCAATTGTGTACTACAGAAGTGTGTAATAATAATTATTATTTATTCAACAGGATATAATATTTGTTTTAAATACTGACGTAGCCTATACATTCACGATACCAACATGGGAATTTCCAGAACACCCGATAACAATTACTCATTCCATAGGGTTTAAATAAACCTTTATACATGTTAAGCTAACGAAGCTAATATTTTGACCCAAAATGAGTCGCACCGCATTTAATAATGTAACCTGATTGTATATGAACCGATTTACATTCAATTGTTTCTGTTTTTACTGTAATTTCAAATCAGTTATGTTTGGTGAAATTCGACAGAATTTTCAATCGAATGTCAATCTCTAGCATCTGGTTATTCCATTCTACACCGATAGTATTTACTGCGCATGCTCTCCAGACAAGAGTACGACTTGTTGAACATGTCTAGCCTCCTTCTTCGAGTCCCTTGTTATAAATGGCGCCTAAAATGATTATTTTGTGGATATCAAAAGACTATCCTTACCCGGTAAGATCACAACATCAATGTTGATGGAAATTGACAAATAATTCATGTTTTCAATGTCGAAGACTGTGTATAATATTGAATCAGAGACTTAGCTACTATTTAAGTTTTTTTCATATTGTGTTATTCTGAACAAGAATTACAAATACTATGTGTAATAGATATTGGCCAAGTATATTTTTACCTAAACGGAGCCTGTGGTTTCGTCCCATCCGGAAGACTAGACAGTCATCTTTCCTGTACCACGCTGGGTATTCCTATGTAACTCGATCCACTGTCAGTCTGATTGCCCATGTCATGAAAAGCATGTAGTCGTGTGGAGGGTACGAAAAAACGATCCCCCGTGTTAATCAATGGCGGTGTGTTAACGTTTCCCGGGCAATGAAATAAGAACTGGCTCGTTAACCTGGACGTCCTGGATTCGATCCCATTGTTGATCAAGGGCGTGCGTGAGTAGTTTTCCCTCGTCAGTGGAGCAGAGCGTTGGACCTTCCAATGAAACAACCTAGCCGGTCAGATGTGAGGGAAACCCGAAGCCCCGTTTACACATTGGCGTGGGCGTAAAATAGCCCTTGACAGTTGGAATTCAAGATAAGAATAGGCTAAATTTCCACATAGATCACTGTGTGATGTAAACTCGTATTCATTACACCAGTCGCAGTAAAAATAAAGGGCGTTAGCTCCGATTTCATTTCCACTGGGGGCAGGAAATACTGTAGGTCCGGCTGGTATTAAACCACTTTTTATTTCCGTCCAGTTTACAATACTCTCCGCCAACTTTTCTGAATTGTTCTTTAACTTACATGGTTTGATGCGGACATTTTAAAAACATCATTTCATTCACACACCCGTCTTCATTCGGCCAGTTGTTGTGAAAGCGTAGAACGACAAACACTATTTTTAATTTTGGTTTTGTAGTCTATAAATCCGGAAGAAACACGTCGTACCATTTTATTTCGCTGTTTATATTATATACCATAGAATCAAACGAAACTTACCTTTAAAGGTATAAAAACTGTTTCCACTTTAATCGGGTTTTAACTTGTGTGAAAACGTTCAATATGTGCTTTTATCTCGTTCCTGGTTAATCACAGACACAGAACAAAGCAGAAGTCTATCAAATATACATGAGTTACTCCTTCTGGTTCGTTCGTTCTAATCCAGCCTGCGATAAAAGCCTGCTAAAACTAAATACAAAGCTATAGGCCTGATACAGTCTGTTTTCACCTCACAGCTACGTCACAACAGTCGGTCGATAAAATATAGTCAAAGAAATTGTCGGTTTTGACAATGCCACTGACGCTAATACGACTTGCAAACTTGTCGGACGAGGTGCGTTCTATATAACCTCTTTACTGGATGATCGATAATAAATATATGCATAGTTTTATAAACAATGCTCTGGTGCCGAGTTGGAGACTTGTTCGTCCACTTAAATAATATAATATACACGAACTGGGATTACCGTAATAGCCTCCCCAACAATCATACAATTAAGTCCTGGAATTTATCATGTCCCTGCTGTTTGTTTTGGAAGCGTGCCACTGCAAATTATACCATTTAGAACAGTTTTAGCTGATAATCTAGGCTCTATGTGTTCGCTAATTGAACTGTTATGTCGCAGACGGGTAAATTTAAGGCGGTTTCACGTCAATGTTCACGAAATGACAAATGGAATATCGGTAATTATAATCTTGTTCGAATCACGTGGCGGCGTTTAAAAGGAGAAAACAAACATGAAACTGATCATATTGCCCCAGTATTCTGTACGTCACTGTTTGTGTTCACGATGCGTGGCTAATTAATCTTTTTACTGTCCCGCACGTTCACAATACTGGGGGCTTTACGCTGTCATCTTAAATTCTGTTGTACATATCTTTAGCATGAGAAATTGAAATAATATAGCGGCTTCTAGAACAAACAGAGTCAGTGTTGCGGAATAGCCTATAGGTCGCGTTATAATGATATGGTGAAATGGATCTTTCGGGAAATTAATAATTTGTAAGGAGGTGGAGCGGTTCTTTGTGTACAAATTGTGGCTTAGAACGCATGACAACAATCCAATTCATAATAGTCTCTATCATCCATACAAATATTGAAGACTAGGGGGTTCTGGGTGACAGAGACTAATTCATAATAAATAAAGTAATTTGTTGTCACTGATTTTATGGTATTTTGAAGTATAAACAAACGTTTAAAAGCGCGCGGTGAGTGGTTTTTTTGTGGTTTAATTTCTGCTAGATATTGAAAACAAACAACACAGCGTTTGGGAGATCTGGATGTTTATTCATTGACTAGGGGGTTCTGGGTGACAGAGACTAATTCATAATAAATAAAGTAATTTGTTGTCACTGATTTTATGGTATTTTGAAGTATAAACAAACGTTTAAAAGCGCGCGGTGAGTGGGTTTTTTGTGGTTTAATTTCTGCTAGATATTGAAAACAAACAACACAGCGTTTGGGAGATCTGGATGTTTATTCATTGAAAAACATCATTTAAATTTGGGCAATACAAAAAGTAGCCAATACAAAAACCTCCATAACAAAATACAACTATAGCAAATATAGAATAATAGAAAAAGAGGTGGGAGGGAGGGAAACAAATTTTTTAAAGCAAGCGCGCTGCGAACATTACTGTTCAAACGTTTGAATCCAACTGACAAAGATACCGCGCAAATGATGCTTATGTCGCTAGGCAACTAAATAAACATGGTAGTGTGAACCAACTCACTACATGCATGATGCAATAATGAACACGTAAACAAAATAATACAAAGTAAAACACCGCTAAATTAAATACATATTAAGGTGTTAATCTGTGATATAACAATACGATTGGTTGTATATTGTAGAATTCATTAATAATATTTCATTTTGGTCTGAAAATAAATTGCTTACTCACTGTTTAACTTGAGCGTTAGTAATGATAATCTCCGGACAGTGGTGATTGCTTTCGTTATTTCGTTGGACGGGGTGGCATTAACCGTGACCGACTAGGCGGATAGGCCCCAACGTTGTCAAGGCAATTATTTCGTTTTAGTACATCGTATTATGTATCCCTGTGGACACCCAAAGTCAAGACGTAAAACAATAATTTCTGTGGTTAATCAAACATACAGGCTACCCTCATAGACCAGGGGCGGATCCAGAGGGGGGGTGGGGGTCAACCCACCCCCCTGCTCAGCTACATAAAAAAAAAATTATGCCTTGCATCAATGAAATTACATCACAAAGTGATCCTACATCAGTATAAAAATGATTTCTCTGTTTAAAAAGCTCAGTTTGTATGTATGACTATGTAATTTAGAGACGATGATGGCAGATTTCCGTAACCGAAACCTGGCAAACCCCCTCCTGCAAAAACTCCTGGATCCGCCCCTGTAGACGTATATTAGTATTAGGGAAAATTCTGTCATGAAATCCTTTTTCTACTACGCAGGCGCGGATCCAGGATTTTTTGCAGGGGGAGTCCAGGTTTGATAATTGCCACCGCCACCATTACCGGTGGGTTTGGGGGCCCTCCCGCAGAAACATTTGGTAAATTAGATTCAATTTGGTGCATTCTGATGTATTTCCGGAAGGTAAATTCCAAAATTACAGGTCTAAAAATCGCCAATAAAATCGCATAAAAAATTTTCAAGCCTAGAGAAGTATTTTATTCTGCTTCCATTAAAACATACATTATGCAGGAGCTAAATCTGACAATTGCAGGTCTTTCTTTAGGTCTGAATGGTTATCTAAATTTGGAGACCCGTGGCTTGCCCTGGTTCGAAATGAAATATTTATCTCGACTTGAGATTCAACTAGGAATCAGCAGTTGCGGCAACTCGGATTTGGCAGTCGGGGCAACTCGGGACTTGGCAGTCATGGCAACTCGGACTTGGCAGTCATGGTAACCGGCAACATCGACGTATTTACCCAAAAAACAAATTTGAAAGGCAACTGGTGGTTCTAATTGTATTAGTTGATTTGCTGACTTGTTTGATGAACAGGCAGCTTGAACAAGAATCGGGCTTTGTGAAGACTTGCGATTAGACACAACCCAACATAAAGATACATTCCCGGGTACAAACTGGGCGATTCAATGATATAGTTGGACTCAAAACATATTCAAACTAATTAATTTATCATAATTTTGCTTCAAATCCTTCTCAAAACAATGTAAGTGACCAAGGAATATCCTGCCATAAAAATATATCAAAAGAGGTCATGTTTGTGTCACGTGACTTACCTCTCGGTACCTATAGCAACACTTGAGAAGTCGGAGGAGAATTCGGTGCATACACAAGACGATGTTGTCTTTAATCGCTGGCTATTTATTACAAATATCGAATCCTAATTAAATTCTCGGATTATCTACTACCCGCGTCTTTTTCCGTGATTGTTATCGCAGAAAGTGTTGTACGTCTACGTCTAACTCTTCATAAAGAGTATCAACATGTACACCAAGCGCTCAATCTTCGCGTGCAATCTTCGACGTCACCCATGCATATATTCCTAATCGTCTTACTGTCGAATAAGGGAAACCTTGCATTTTTGTCCTGTCATGAGTATTTTTCAGGTAATCCAGTATTTTTCCAGTAAGATTGGATATCTCTACTTTCCATATATACCAAAAGTCAGCGATTCGGGACTCGATCGATTTGACTCGATATAAGATTTTGATTTTTCTTACTGAATTCTGGGTTATTCTCATTTTTCGTACACGTAAACATATAAGCAAAATAAAAGTCATCGACTTCGCGGTTATGCCGAGGAAGAAAGACTTCAGAAAAACCCACGGTTTTTCTTCCTCCTGTTATTTTCTTCCGTCTTTCTTTCCCCAGCATAACCCCAGCCTCGTGCTTTATCCTACACATGAGTATGATGAGTATAATTACTGCAACGAATATTCGATAATTTCCAGAGAATTACACAGTTATCTCCCTTTACAACCGATAAATAGATTTAGCTATCAGATTAATCATCTATGTCTTTGGTTTCGAAGACGACGGAGTTACAATAAGAAAAACAAGTACATGTAGACCATTTAGTTAACAGGATACTTGTCGAAACGTCGTACTTTTAGAATAAAGATAGTAATTGTTTTTCATAAGTACTGTGTTCTGTTAAAGGACAATATTGGCAAATGTGTCGGTAATTATCACATATGTGATACAACTGGAAACAGTATAATTTAAACACACACCGATAGGGTATTTGATGTGTTTTAGGGTGTGTATTTTAGGTGTTTTGGATGTGTTTTTGATGTATTTATAGTCTTTATTTGAAGTGTTTTTTGTAGGTATTTCAAGGGTTTTTTGCAGGTATTTGAGGTGTTGGTTGTGCTTTTTGTGGGTTTTAGGTGTTTTTGTGGGTATTTGAAGGGTTTTTTTTTGTGGTATTTGAACTATTTTTGTGGGTATTTGAAGTGTTTTATGCGTATTTGAAGGATTTTTTTTTTTAGGTATTTGAAGGTGTTTTTGTGGTGTTGTGTGTTTGATGTGGGTTTTTTTGTGTATTTGAGGTGTTTTTTGGTAAGTATTTTGGGGTGTGTATTTAATGTGTTTTGGATGTGTATTTTAGGTGTTTTTGATGTGATACATGTTAAATCTAACAGATCCAATCCTTTTGTACACTGGTTACAATTCTATGGAACTCAATTCCTGTTTTGATAAAGACTAGAGAATCCTAGTCAAAACGTCAGCCAGTAGTTGTGTTACAGTTGTGTATAATGTTGGATATCTACTCAAACTCATTAGTTCTTGACATTTGTACATGGATGAACCACCAATCTTTTGGGTCCACATGAATAAATAATTATGGAAAAATTAGTGTATTTGAAAGGATCAGACATTAGGTGTACACACAGGACTGAGGAGTTTAAGGCCTTTAACTCTTAACAAGTCTATGGGGGTCAACACCACCTGCCTCTCCCATTTGTGGGAGTCAACATCACCTGCCTCTCCAGTTTGTGCAGGTCAACCCCGCCTCCCTTTCCCATTTAGTGGGGGCCAACACAACCTTCTCTCCTGTTTGTCAACAACACCTCTCTCTCCCATTAGATGGGGTCAACAAAACCTCCCTCTCCCATTAGATGGGGTCAACACCGCCTCCCTCTCCTGTTTGCAGGGGTCAACACCACCCCCCTCTCTCATTAATGGGGTCAACCCCACCTCCCTCTCCCATTAGATGGGGTCAACACCACCACCCTCTCTAGTTAGTGGGGGTCAACCCCCACCTCTCCCATTAAATGGGGTCAATACAGCCTCCTTCTCCCATTAGATGGGGTCAACACCGCCTCCCTCTCCTGTTTGCAGGGGTCAACACCACCTCCCTCTCTCGTTAGTGGGGTCAACCCCACCTCCCTCTCCCATTAGATGGGGTCAACAGTACACCACCACCCTCTCTAGTTAGTGGGGGTCAACCCCCACCTCTCCCATTAAATGGGGTCAATACAGCCTCCTTCTCCCATTAAATGGGGTCAACACCACCTCCCTCTCCCATTAGATGGGGTCAACACCACCTCCCTCCTCCATTAGATGGTATCAACACCACCTCCCCCCTCCATTTACTTTTAGTCATTCTCTACTTATAAACAAAACAAATGTCTGGATAGTTTATAACCTCTTTAATTATTGTGTTTCTTTAACCTGGGCTTCCAAGGTGAATTTGGTTGACAACAAAATCACCCATTCATAATCCTGCCGGAAATAAATTATATTTCACTTCTACATGTACATTAGGCACACATACAAGTGAAAAGAGAGCGAAATGGGGTTTAACGTCCACTCGATACAAAACACATACATAAGTACATGTACAGGCTGTGTGACACTGACACAGATTCTCAAATTTTCTGTGTTTAGCTGATATATTTAAAGCACATATATGTTTACTTTAATTCTAATCCCAGACCAGGCAGTAGGCCTATTAAAATAAATACATGTATATAAATAATATAATTATATATCACAGGCCAGGCAGTAAACACTTTTAAATTCAATCAGGATTATCTAGTTCTTCTTCATACAGAATCTTAACACATAAAGTACATGAATCACAGCAAACAAAATCTAACTGAAATTTCATATCGTCTTTGCTTAAAACATAGTATCCACCGCAGCGGCATTGATGTAGACGATTCTCATCATCATCGTCATCATCAACTTCAAAATCTCCAATCATAACCTCATCTTGTATCGGCCAATCTTGAGACAAAAGGCGTTGTTTTAAAACTATATCATATCTTTTTCTCAGTTCTGTATCACTTAATGTTTTCCATGCTTTGTCGATCTTAATAAAAGTGTCATTAGAATTGGACGGTGAGGTATGACGATCTCTAGTTGCGTCAGGCAGTGAATTATTTTCTGACGGCACGGCCTTATCTGGATGATACTTCTTGACTAATTTTATGTACGACCGTCTTAATTCTTCTATTCCAGAAAAATCGCCGCAATCGAGTATACTGTAAAAATTGTCCATGATTAAATTAGACCCCACGTGGCCTCATAAACAATGCAAATAATAACAGTAATCGAAATACAGAATCAAAGCAGCCATGCTGGATCTTCGTAACTAACCGATAAATTCGCGGAAATATATATTTGTTACACTGCAATTTATTATTACCTTCTTATACCTTAAATTATACTCTCGTTTTAAATATCAAACTACGTTATAAGTTCTGATAATTTTCATTTGTATTGTCAAATATCAACTTTAACTTATCGCTTAGTGTAGCCTATTTTTCGCCGAGTGTAGATGAGAGTTATCTCCCTTGAACGCATGTTTCCGGTTGTAAAGTTGAAGTCGACTTTACTTGAGAGGAAAGATGGGGTTGAATGAGCTACTGTATGGGACAAGGACCCTGTTAACTCCACATCATGCAACAAATATTTTCCTAGCTCTTGCATATTTTATTCTGAAAACCACACCGTTTGTCTGCGCGTATTTATTTTATGATTGCACTCTAGCTTTGGTAAGTAAAAGTTTTGCTCTTGCAAACCTATTTTTGGGAAACGTAAACAAGCTCATTAAATTTCAAGGTGACACTTCATTAGTGTCTTCACTCGTCACAGTCGATAACTCCGTTACGTAATAAAACAAACGGTGGTTAGTCGACGTGGATCTTTTACAAAAGATATTGAAATAATTAGATTTCTTCAAAGAGTAATTTTAGGGCTCAGGTATTTCACTGAGCCCTACCTAAGACGTAAGACTAAGAGTAAGATGTCAAAAAATAGAACTATATGATTAACTTATTATTAAGGCCTGTTAAATTTTTAGATAACTGCCATCATCATTTATTATGCAGATAAAGTTTTGTTGGACATGTGTAGATTTATTTCCATGGTTTTAAATGAATATATTTTATAATATTATTATATTTACAGCAAGAATGGGAATGGATAACATTTCTGGGTTGTGTTATTGTCTTAAAGACCAAAAAATTAGGTAAATTTACTATGCATAGAATCTTGCAAGCTAAGGGTTGTTTTTAAACTCCATTTTCCAGTAGAATTCTGCGATTTTAAACATACACCAGATACGTTTAAACTGAATAGACATTACGAGACCCGGACATGCGCAAACCACACTTTTACTTCATCGCTAAATTCTACTTGAAAATGGAGTTGAATTATTATAAATTTGTGTCAAATATAGTGAGAAAGGATTCCTTTTGGTGGAAAATAAAGAATTGTGGTGACAAATAGACGGTAAGGGTTCTAAAACAGCCTGAGAACAGGGGTGGGGAATAGCGGTATTTTACTGTATTTTCATAGTTCAGACTGCAAGTTATAGAGGGTGAGATAAGAACTGTCAGCGAATGTTTGCTCAAAGACAGTTCTGAAAAGAATTACATCTGTCCTACATCTCTGACAGGAATTTACCATTACATATATAAAATATACTTCAAATCCTGAACTTACAAAATCTACTACCAACAGATGCACCATTGAACTCCATTGGATTATAAGATTAAAAACCTTTCAACCATCAACAACAAAATCCAAACTTAGGCATCCCCCCATTTATTTCCTTTGTTTTATACTTTTTATACGCCCACATTTTTATGTGGACGTATATTGTCGTCGCCCCTGTCCGTCCGTCCGGACGTCCGTCCGTCCGGACGTCCGTCCGTCCGTCCACAATTTGTTTGTGGACTCTCTACAGGTCACAATTCTTATCCGATTTTGACGAAACTTGAAATATAGGTTTATCCCCAAAAGATCTCGGTTCCTTTCGATATTGGCATGTATCGGATGAAAACTTCATGGATTATGGCCCCTGATTGTACGAAAAATCACGTTTTTAGCTTGTGGACCCTATAGAGGTCACAATTTTGAACCGATTTTGATGAAACTTGACATGCATGTTTATAACCCAAAGATCTTGGTTCCTTTCGATATTTGCACCTATCGGAATGTAATTTCCTGAATTATGGCCCCTGATTGTCCGAAAAATCACCCTGTTTAGCTTGTGGTCCCTCTGGAGGTCACAATTATTATCCGATTTAAAAAACCGTTTGATTATATCACCGTTACACCCTAAGGAAGGTTGAGTTCGAATTTCGGGAAAATCGGACGAAAATTGCCATACAAAATGGCCGCCGTTTGTACGCGAATACTGTTAAAAAATTGTATATCATGGTTTGTGGACCTTGTAAAAGTCACATTTTTAAATCGATTTTGATGAAACTTGAAATTCATGGTTATAACCCAAAGTTCTTGGTTCCATTCGATATTTGCGCATATCGGAACGTAACTTCCTGAATTATGGCCCCTGATTATACGCAAAATCGCCTTATTTTAGCTTGTGGTCCCTCTGGTGGTTACAATTATTATCCGATTTAATAAAACGGTTGATTATATTACCGTTACACCGTAAGGAAGGTTGAGTTCGAATTTCGGGAAAATCGGACCAAAATTGTCATACAAAATGGCCGCCGTTTGTACGCGAATACTGTTAAAAAATTGTATATCATGGTTGTGGACCCTGTAGAGGTCACAATTTTAATTCGATTTTGATGAAACTTGAAATGCATGGTTATAACCCAGAGATCTTGGTTCCTTTCGATATTTGCGCATATCGGATCGTAACTTCCTGAATTATGGCCCCTGATTGTCCGAAAAATCACCTATGGTCCCTCTGGAGGTCACAATTATTATCCGATTTGAAAAAACGTTTGACTCTATCACCGTTACACCCTACGGAAGGTTGAGTTAGAATTTCGAGAAAATTGGACCATAATTGCCAGAAAAAATGGCCGCCGTTTGTACGCGAACAGTGTAAAAATATGGTATGTCAAAGTTGTGGACCCTGTAGAGGTGACAATTTTAATTCGATTTTGATGAAACCTGAAATGCTTGTTTATAACCTAAAGATCTTTATTCTTTTCGATATTTGCGCATATCAAATTGTAACTTAATGAATTATGGCCTTTGATTGTAGGAAAAATCACTTTCGGTATTGCTTGTTCTCTGTCTATCTCTCGAACAATTATTATCTGATTTAAAAAAAAACTCTGATTATATTACTGTTGCACCGTAAGGAAGGTTGAGTTCGAATTTCGTGAAAATCGTACCAAAATTGCCGGACAAAATGGTCACCGTTTGTACGCGAATAGTGTAAAAATATGGTATATCATGGTTGTGGACTCTCTGCAGGTCACAATTCTTATCCGATTTTGACGAAAAGTAACATTTCTAGGTTGTGTACCGTCAAACCATAATCATTGTCGGCTTCGAATTTCATGAATATCAGACTGGAACTGACCAACAAAATGGCTGCTCCCAATACAGTATGAAATACAGGACTTAATGATGTAGGAAAAATCACTTTCGGTATTGCTTGTTCTCTATCCATCTCTCAAAAATGTGGGCGTATCCTGCCTGGCAGTGCCAGCCTATCTTTTAAGCTTTTTATGATTTATTTTTCAGCGTATTTTGTCGACTACATACACACAGCATGTTTATTTTCAAAAATGTTAAACACTGTCATGTTTTTTAAAGCCAATCCTCTGTATGGCACGATATATGGAGGTCTTTGCATATGTAAGTAATGATATATTATATTGTTTTCTATTATTAAGATGTACACAAACTGTTATATCATTGTAATAAACCTTGGTCAGTTTCACATAATGTAAAAATTAAATTTATTCAAATTCATTTGAAGGCATTTCACAACATGACCCCCAACAACTTCAAACATTTCATAGAAATCTTCATATTGAAATTTGATTCATTTTCATATTTCAGTACATTTTATATTTCTGCCAGAACCAAGTTATGCTGGACCTGATTATATCACATATTTTAGAGGTCCCCATCTTGAGGTAAGTTAAGCTCTAACTCAAGCCTGGTTCTATCATTTATATGGGCAGAAATATTTACATCAGGGAATAGAAAAATATGGAAGCTAAAGGCTTACATTTAATATTTTACACATTTAATAGTTGGGAAAAGCAGAATTTGTTTTATCTGGTGGAGACATTTAGTAACTTGATATACTAATTAATAATGAATTGCTGACGTCTACTAAATTATGATTTTATTTTCAGGAAGAGTTAGAAAGAGACAGAAGAATAACGTGGGTTGTAGCATTTTACGCTGCCTGGTCGCCTCCTTGTGTTTCATTTGCACCAATCTTTTCTCAAATAAGCAATGAGTAAGTTTGTCTTAAAATATTCTGTGTACTAAAATGTGTATGTATAAACAAAATGAAATCGGGGTTAAAGTTGCAATGTCATATTTTTAAGTTATATTTCCAAAATGTATTAACATAAAGCCCTAAAATAGATGTTATCTATAAACAGTCCTACCTTGTTAAAGAATAATCCCATTAATCCTATAATTCATTATTGCCAGTTGAGAAATTGGCAAAAATATCATTTTCAACTTCAAATTCAAATGTTTTAAGATAGCTATTCCAAGGGGAGAATGGAAAACAGGGGAGGTAATTGTGTTTTTATATCCCATGTCAATGATATTTATGCTTGGGAAATAATGCCTATGATTGTATAATAGTGAGTTGACAACCTACTGAGCAAAATACATAGAAATAACTATGTTTTGACATTCTTAGAAAATATGAAATTATCGCTTTAACGTCCTCTGTTCTGCTCCAAACTGGGATAATGAAAACAGGTATATGTCACAGTGTGCTGTGAGGGAAATTTTGCCTAGGCAGTGGCACTACAACCTCCTGTAACATCGAATTCCAACTGCCAAGGGATCTTTTACAGGGACACCAATGTATAATCAGGTCCTTGGTTTTTTGCCCCATCCAAATGACTAGACAGCTGTCCTTGTCAGGCCCTCTGTTCTGTACCACTGACAAGAGGAAACCACATTGGGAAATTGCAACAGTCTTCTGAGTGGTCTAAATCAAACCTCGCTAAAAAAACTGCAAGTAATACAAAACACAGCAGCCAGGATAATTCACCGCTGCTCAAAACGAACGCATACTACACCTCTTCTGAAAGACCTGCATTGGCTGCCTATTCACTTACGTATCAACTACAAGATTCTATGTTGTGTTTATAGATGTTTAAACGGTTCCAGTCCAAAATATTTATCTGAACTAATCCAGGTGCACAATCCTCAACGAAACCTACGATCCCAAGACCAAAAAATGCTTGTAGTTCCTAAATGTAACCTTCAAACTTTCGGACACAAATCATTCAAAATCAGTGCTCCTAATCTCTGGAATCCCCTGCCACTGAGTGTTAAATCTGCCCCGTCGATGGATTCGTTTAAAATTAGATTAAAAACATATTTATTTCAACGTGAATATGACCATTAATGACCAAGACAGTTGAATAGTGAATTATTGACAGTGTACATATGTTAGCGCTTTGAGCATGCATTTATGGATGGATATATGCGCTTTATAAATATACATTATTATTATTATTATTATTATAATCCTGATAAACTTTCTTGGCTAATACTGGAATCAAACATGCGACCTTCAAACAGGTCAGCCAGCATCTTACCCACTTAGCTACCATGACTCAAGTCCCATTAAAACACCAAGAATAAGGCCATACGTCTGCCTGTATGACGCAATGACCCCTGAATCACCAATACAAGAATAGAGGTTAAGCTATATTTTGTGTGTGTCACCTGATTTTAAGGCCATACACAATTAAAAGTTCTTTATTTAAACAAGACTGGTTCAAACCATTCCATTTCTTAAAGATACATGATGAGAGATTTGATAAAAAAAACTGGCATTTTTCACTGTAATGACTAAAATGTAGATAATGTGAAGGAAATATGCTGAAAACTCCAGTCAAATTGTTTCACTTTAAGCCAAGAAAACCTTATTTTAAAATCACTGTTGTCTCGATTTTCATTGTTACTACTGTCACAATAATTAACAAAGTCTTGAGTATCCATTTTTGCGTTTAATTATAAAGGGCATTAAACAGCAGATCCGTTTCCTTTCCATTGGAAATCGGATATATAAGATAGCATCGAGAGTTGATTATGGTCTTTTTATGTTAATAAATGTCTAATTAATAGTTTAGATAACATTTCAGGCCTAAAGTAAAACCTGCAATAGGCAGATTTACCTCTTACATAATGTATCTTTTTAATATTGAGATTTAGCACAAGTTGCATAATGTATGTTTAAGTTTTGGTCATTTAATGTTTATGTTGAATTTTATTCTATTTGACCACTTAAGATTAAAAAAAAACAGACAAATTTATAATATAAAAACTTTTGTTATTGTAGGTATCATTTAGATAATTTAAGATTTGGTAAGATGGATATCACTAAGTTTCCTATTATTGCTGAAAAGTAAGTATTCAACCATTCAAAAAACACGTTGTTTTTTTTTTTAGACGGGATAATCAGACACCTCGCTGTCACAATTCAATCAGACGTTTTAAAACAACATATGGTTAATTTTGTTGCCATGGTTACGTGTAGTGCCATGGTCGAGAAATTTTTCAAGGAACGCAGCTAGACATTGTTGATCTGTTGACAAACTTGACAGATGAGATGTGAACATTTCAAAATGGCTGAGATGATGTCTGGTTTCATAAAGTATAAACGTACTTGTTTATATTTCAGATTTAAAGTAGATTGTACGTCATGGTCGAGACAATTACCAACGGTCATCTTATTCGAAGGAGGCAAAGAAAAGATGAGACGACCGCTCTCGAAAGGAAAACAAACAATTAAATTTACATGGACCAAAGTAAGTTCATTTTTATACCATTTAATACAAGAAAGTTAGTTGAGAACCATGGTGGCTCATTGAGTAAGGAGCTGGTTCACTAACCAGGGGGGTGGGTGGGTGGATGGCTGAATGGTTAGCACATGCTCACTGTATCATAAAGCCTGTCATTGAGTCAACTGACATGGTTTCGTATCCCCGGTTGTATGTGACAAGGAGTAGGGTCGCTTGTCCAACCTTGTGGGTTTTCTCTGGGTCCTCCAGTTTCCTCCCACTACTAAAGAACCCTATGCGTAAGCAAATTATTGAAATGAAATTAAACCTGCTAGTCCCAAAATGACCTAGCTTGTGTGGAGTGGACGTTAAATCCCATTTCTCTTTCAGTAATCGGGAGGTCCTGGGTTGGTTCAACCCAAGTTTTGATTGAGAAATTTCCGCATGTTAGTAGTGCAGGATGTAAGACCCTGACAAGTAATAGTGTCTAGTTTGTAAGATGGGATGAAAAAACTGAAGGTTCCGTGTATACATGAGCATGGAGTAAGATGGCGGTTCTAGCAAGTCTCCGTGTCTAGCTGTTCGGTGTGCACATAAAAAGAACCTTAAAGGGCAATGCTGCTGCCCAGGCAAAATTTCTCGTTGATGCAGATCAGCAGTACACCATTTCATTTCCAAGCATCAAATTTTATGATGTCTTGCGTTTGTAGGAATCTCCAAAAGGTAACATGACATTTCTTGTATGTTTTGTGGTGCAGGACCAAGGGTCTGACAAGGACAGGTGTCTAAATGTTCGGATGGGATGAAAAACCGACGTCCTGCGTACAAATTGGCATACACGTAAAAGTTGGAATTCGATAAAATGCCCCTCAAAGCACACTGTATGGCAAATTCCCGTCTTCATTAACCTAGTTCGGAGCAGACAATAGGACGTTAAAGTCCATTTCATTTATTCTATGTTTTGTTTTTTCAGGAAAGCGTGATTCAGGAATTTGACATGAATCAGATATACGGTGATTGTAAAAAACATCCGTTATCAAAACAGAAGAAAGAGAATTAGATCTAATCAAATAAAATACTCATTTTTATATAAAAAAATTCCTTTTAATTTTGTATTTATCATTCATTCATTTGTAAATTTTGTCTGATGAGTTTTTAGATGTCATTTCCATTTTTCCAAAAATATCAAATTTTGCACAACTTAATCTACGCAACAGTTTACTCAATTATTTGATACTTAATTTAGTAAATTAAATGAAAATACCAGATAATGTCCCGCGTTGTATTCTATCAAATTATAAAAACTTAATGCTGATTGTATCCTGTATATTCTCTGCAATTAAAATTCCCCATACCTTTGTAAATACTGAAAGAACTGATTTTGTTAATACTGAACGGAATGGACTGACTTTTGATTGAAATTCCAAGTAGAGATTCAACATTCACAATATTTAAATTTGCAGGGGGATTCCCATGTCCATCTGATGGTGTTTACAGGAGAATCCCTGGTTCCTCTGGTGGTGTTTACAGGGGGAAACCCCTGTCGCTCTTGATAGTATTTACAGGGAAATCCCTTGTTTCTCTGATGGGGTTTAAAGACTTTAATCTGGGGTTTAGCAATTGGTTTTTTTTTTGTACTTGATTTTATTATAACAGATGGAAGTAAGATATCTTAATTACCATTGGTTACCACAGTAATTAAACATCCTCAACATTCAAGTAAACAATTGATTTTAGGTCATTTTAAGTTTTCTTCTGTTGTTGAGGTATTAGAGCTATTTTAATTACCTGACAGTATAGATTATTGAGTATAGATTATGATCTTGTATAAAATACTAGACTAGAATGTCCAGTGTATGTAAATATATGATGTGGATTGTTGATATGAGTGTAGTTATTGAAGAAGAATAAATGTTTTAATATATATATATATATTTATGGTAGTGTTATTCGTTTCTACAATTTACATCTATGATATCAACAGGCCTGGAAATATCGATTTTAGATGTACCCGACAAAATGTCAGGCACTAATGAAATAGTACCTGACATTTTCAACTTAGTGCCGGACATTTATTAATAATATCATTAAGAAAAGACAAATTGGTGCCTGACAAAATTACAGACACCAGAGTTTAATCTTTGTGACTCATTTTAAGTCGTATCAATGTCTCTTAATCAGTGATTCTAGCCATCTAGCGAATATTCATCACTATGACGGGGGTCACGGTGGCTAAGTGGATAAGGCGCTGGTTCGCTAGCCTGGAGGTCGGGTGTTCGATCCCTGCATTGGTCGCGAAAGTTCATCTCGATTTTCAGGCGTGATTTCCCCTTGACAAGGGCCTGACAAGGACAGCTGCCTAGTCGTTCGAATGGGACCAAAAACTGAGGGCCGGTGTACACATTGGCATTGGAGTGCACGTAAAAGATCCCTTGGCAGTTGGAATTCGATATAAGAGTAGGCCGTAGGGCAAAATTTCCTTCATAGCACACTGTATAGCATATGCCCGTCTTCCATTAGCCCAGGTTAGGTGCAAAAGAGTAGGACGTTAAACCCCATTTCATTTCATCAAGGGTGGGGTGGGGGATTGGGTGGCTAGATGGTGTTGATGTGCGCTGTATCATAAGGTCTGTCATTGCGTCAAGTGACATCGTTTTGATTACCTGCTTGTATGTGACCAGGAGTAGGGTCACCTGTCCAAACATCTGGGTTTTCTCCAGATCATAAGGTTTCCTACCACAGTGAACGACCCCTATGATTAAAGGAATTATTGAGATGAAGTTGAACCATATGTTAGTCCCGAAATGGCGTAGGTTGTGTCATGTGAATGTTAAACCTCATCCATTTCTCTCTATTATATAACTAAAAATAAATGCCAAGACAGTTCCTTTGGATTTTTTAGGACACCTAGCTATTCAGGAAAACATTCTGCCCCTAGGCTTGTACATCATTAACCCTTAGAACCTGAAATGCCGCAAAACCGGCTTGACGTTGTATCGCATATACCCGAAATGTCGGTTTTGCGGCTTGGGGCGTGTTCAAGCTCCAATTACGTTGACGTCATAATTAATATGACGTCCTGTAAATCAAGGGAGGGACGTGCAACACCCCATGTAAAGTCAGTGTTCAAAGGGTTAAAGTCACAAAATTACCAACCAGATGTTGAATTCAATTCCTTTACTTAGTATCAATATCAGGTCCCGATACACACTGGTGTGCATGTAAAAGAAACCTTTGCCGTTTGGATTCGGTATGAGAGTAGGCTAGAGAGCAATAAGACGTTAAACTCCATTTCATTTAGGATGAAAATCTTAGTGATGTGTAAAAATGACTGTCCATTTGCATTGATAAACAATACAATCTCTCTGATCATAAATGTCATTAGTGTGACATCAATTTTACTTTTGAACAATTGACTGATATAATGAAGTGTGATATAATTAAAGATCTTGTCAAAGTTTGAATCAATCAAAAAGACAACCAGCTGAATCATATTATGATGTGTTATGTAATTTTATTATACCTGTGTTGTTATCAGCAACATTGTTTATAATAATGGGGTGTCATATTCACCTGATCAGGCCAAATCAATATAATGTTCAGTTCTTCAGGCCACTACAGACTCTTGATATATACATAGCCACGTGAATATCCTGAACAATCATTTGGTTACACAGGGACTTGAAGGGATTAAAATAAAACTTCTTACTACTGCTTGACTATTCCAGAAATTAAATTAACTCCATATCATCCAAAATCTTTGACATTGAAAACACGAATTATTTGTCAATTTAAATCAACATTGATGCTGTGATCTTACCTGGAACAGATAGGATTCTCATATTCGATATTTAAGACAAAATAAACATTTTACCATCGGTACACGAATCATGTACCATATTTGTAGCAAGGGACTCGAAGAACTAGGCTAGACATCCCACAAGTCATGTCAAATGGTGACGCCATTTGTGTCAATTTCTAGGTCCCAAATATTAGCGATAAGAACTTGGAAGTCTAAGTAATCTTGTAAAACGAAACTTCAACTTGTTATGACCTCACAAAACAAAAGAAAGTAAAAGCCTTATTGTGGCCTGAAGGTGATATGATCTGACATGACCAGGTAGATTAAAGATACATTACTGGAGATTAGATAACGATTGGCCGTTCTCATAATAACACATAAAACCTAGATAATGTAAAGGCAATTTGCTGAAAATTTCAGTCAAATTGATCCACTATGAACCGAGAACTAAGCGAATGAAAGTTCTGCTTAGCCTCGATCATCATTACTGAAGTCGGAGATATGATGTAACATGACCAGGCAGATTAATACGACACGTACAGTTGACTGGTAGATTAATACGACACAGTTGACAGGTACCTTACACCAGGTAGACATAATGCAATATCCTAACATAAATATAAAAAACCCCATGAAATATGAACTTATTTTGTAAATGATTGACAGTGAAAATGTTGGAGTAGAATCAAAGTATTTGTGATTGACAGTGAAAATTTTAAAGTCGAATCCCCGTTCTACCAATTCTACATGGGGGTAACACCATGACCCATCGGGGTCCAGTGGTTTATCATAAGGTATCTCTCGTCAAGAGATCCGGTTTCAGTTTGAATCTGGTTCATAAAAAGCTTGTCTGTATAACCTTACAGGTTTTCTCCCACTGCTGCAACTCTCACCCCCTCCTCTCAAAAGTACAATCAAATTATTGATTATTGAAATGGCCTACTCATATTTCAAATTCAAACTATCATGACAACAGGACACATGATATCATGGTTCATGACAACAGGACAAATGACAACAGGACTACTGACTACAGGACACAAGAGTTGGTTTCTAGCCTAATCAAGACAGGTCTACTAAATGTAGTTTACTATCAGAGAAATTTGTGTAGATTTCCACATACACATCATCGAATTCTAAATATCAAGGTTTTAATTAACCAATAATCAGATGCTATAACTTGGACAAGATTGAATTAAACCAACCACATCAGTTAAATCCCTTGTCCTTGTACAACATGCTGGAATCTGAACCATGATCTTTTTGACTCAATGATAGGCCAAGACAGAAAACAACTCGGAGAAAGAAAATCAACACCATTTATTCATTTCTATATATTAATCACACATTCTCATATATATACAATACACAGTATTCATATATACAATACACTATAAATATTATAATCCCTGAATATATGTAAATTACTCAAATTATTTCATTCATTTCCCATATGATCTATTTGTTGATAATCTCTTAGCATTAGTCAAGAGTGTGTTCGGTCAATTCATGTGTTCAGTCAATTCATGAGTTCAGTCTCCCATTTGATATCAAACAAGGAGTCAGATTGCCTGCCTAACCTTGTAAGTTTTTTGCAGACACTCAACTCTGAACTCGAAAAATAAATACAGTATTATATATTCATTGGCTAAAATGATGGACACTTTATTTAATACATTAAGAGAAGAGGTCGTGTATTATTTCTTTTGATAATCAACTTAATAGGAGGAACACATCAATGGGTTTAACGTCCACTCGACACAAACTAGGTCATTTCAGGACTAACACATAGTTCAATTTTATTTCAATAATTCACTTATACGTAATGGTCTTTTGCAGTGGGCCGAAACATGAGGACCCAGAGAATCGAAATCACGCCAGTTGATTCAATAACAGAATTTACGATTGAACGCGCACACGCTAACAATGCGATCATCCAACTCCCCCGGCCTTGTCACATATAAATGTAGGAACAAGAACCATAACTCTCCATAAGTGTAAAGTTTGCGATCCCAAATCGTATTAACCTGTTCTTTCTTTCTTAAAGTGATAACTCTGAAATTCCTTACACAGCAATATAGTAACATATATATTGGTTGGTGAGAGTGAAGAGCTGTATGTCTTTTTATAAGGAAAAAGAAATTATGCATAGTTTCATGTCAATGGAACTCAAAGTGATGGAGTTTTGAGCTATAAGGAAAATTTTGCCCAAACTAGGGCCCTACAGCCTACTCTTATATCAAATTAATTTGCGGATGCATGATGAGACTTCAAATCCTACTAATTTCTCTTTTTTTAAATGCTAACAATTATTTTTATAACTAATGTGCACAACTATATATTTATGTATTCAGCAAATCCACAGATATTTTCAAACTATTATTTAACATAAATTACATTAATATTTATTTTTCAGAGTTTTAAAATGAAAATTTGATCATTTATATTTCTTGGTCCGTTATAATGCCCATTTATATAAACTCCTACCTTTTTTTAAAATGATAATTTGAGATTTGAGCAACACAGACAGACATATTGGACTGTTTAATTTTTCATATTAAATTCTTTCAATAAAGCACCAGCTATAACTAGACGTTGAATTTCACTGGTTCCTTCGTATATTTCCGTTATTCTAGCATCACGATAATGTCTTTCAGCAGGCATATCAGTCACATAACCCATTCCACCCAATATCTGGATGCACTGAAATTAAAACAAATAGAATCTTAAAACACAAGCCTTGGACCAAAACAAGTAACAATTATATGTAATTAATGGAGGAAAATGAGATATATCACTAATAGATATTCATATTTGCAACATCCATCATCATTTGATACAAAATAAATAAAAAAATATCAAGACCAACATTAAACATGCATTATGCAAGAGCTAAATCTGTCTATTGCAGGTCTTTCTTTAGGACTGAAAGGTGATCTAAACTATTAATTAGACATTAATTAACTTATCCAGACCATAATCAACTCTCAATGTCATCGCTAGCCTGTGTTATTTACTGGATTAAGATCCCATTTGCTGCTCAAATTTCATTCATGATTAAATCGAGATTATGTTTTTTATCGCATCACTTTAGATTGAGGTTAGGCCGAAATTTCAATCGCCTAATTCTTGGTTCATAGTGGATCAATTTGACTGAAATTTTCAGCAAATTCCCTTTACATTATCTAGTTTTTAACTATTATAGTGAGGCCCCCCCCCCTTTTATCTAAACTCACATAATTTCCTAGTTAAAAATCCCATTATTATTAAGTTATTTTAAAATATATATGTTCACAGCAAACTCAACACAACACATACCCACAAACATACAAACTTTATCATTTATATAGATTCATAATAATTACAAAAACATAATATCAAACATAATTACTATCGTAATTAAAGCGACGTTTCGTAGAGGGTTCACTCAACATTATCAAGCAAATGGTGAGATAACGTAGAGATAACCCGCATCGAAGTGTCACTTCAATTAAGATAGGTTGCCAGGCAACGAAACATACGCCCACAACAGCTAAGTCGTCCGGGCAGTCAACAAGGGTTGTCGCATATTGTTTCTTTTATCAGTAAGGAGAACATTTACTATTTACAACACATGATAATCTTATTACGAGTAATAGCCCATTAAATAATTATCAGAAATGATTAGAATAGTTTTGATGGTTTGTCTCAAGGCCTTTGTCCACAAGATATTTCAAAGTGATCAAGTGCCAGAAATTATCAGATATCACTGAAAATCAAATAGGATTCTTCGTCTCATGACCCTAAACACTGTGTACAAATTTAAAGTCAATCGGATATTAACTTTAGCCTCTAGAGCGTTTACAAGATTTTTCAAAGTGATCAAGGGTCATAACTCTGGTAGTAATTATCGGATATCACCGAAAATCAATAGGCTTCTTCGTCTCATGACCTTAAACACTGTGTATAAATTTAAAGTCAATCGGATATTAACTATAGCCTCTAGAGCGTTCACAAGATTTTTCAAAGTGATCAAGGGTCATAACTCTGGTAGTAATTATCGGATATCGCCGAAAATCAATAGGCTTCTTTGTATCATGACTTTAAACACCGTGTATAAATTTAAATTCAATCGGATATTAACTTTAGCCTCTGGAGCGTTCACAAGATTTTTCAAAGTGATCAAGGGTCATAACTCGGGCAGGAATTATCGGATATCACCGAAAATCAATGGGTTTCTTCGTCTCATGCCCTTAAACACTGTGTATAAATTTAAAGTCAATCGGATATTAACTTTAGCCTCTAAAGCGTTCACAAGATTTTTCAAAGTGATCAAGGGTCATAACTCTGGCAGTAATTATCAGATATCGCTGAAATTCAATAGGCTTCTTCGTCTCACGACCTTAAACACCGTGTATAAATTTAAAGTCAATCGGATATTAACTTTAGCTTCTAAAGCGTTCACAAGATTTTTCAAAGTGATCAAGGGTCATAACTCTGGCAGTAATTATCAGATATCACCGAAAATCAATAGGCTTCTTCATCTCACGACCTTTAACACCGTGTATAAATTTCAAGTCAATCGGAGATTAACTTTAGCCTCTAGAGCGTTCACAAGAAATTGTGGACGACGGACGGACGGACGGACGGACGGACGGACGGACCGACAGACGGACGGACGGGGGCGACGGCAATATACGACCACATTTCCATGTGCGCGTATAAAAATAGTAATTATGTTCGATATAATACTTTTGCGTTTATTATGTGTGTCAATTGCTAAATGCCACTCAAAGAAGATAAAGTTTTAAACGCGACGTTTTTACCTAGTTGGTTGTTGTGTTATTTACATTAAGCTTGTCAATCCATAAGTTTAATTTTATCTACAAATGTCAATCTAAACAAGACTGGATTCCTCTCGACGTGGTTAATATAACATACTCTTGATATCATAAAACATTTAATATAAAAGAGAAAAATCTACAAACCTGGTGAGCTATATACGTAGCTGCTTCTGATGCGGCTAATTTGGCCATGGCAGCTTCCTACAAAACACAAGTAATATTGTAATCAAATAGCTGGCAAATTCTAATTTTACAATTAGTCAAGACTATCATTAATTAGCATTTCCAGAATTTGTAAAACTTTCATCTATTTTCCTTCAGTGTTGACTGCATTCAATCTTTTCGATGATAATATGTCCATTCATAAAACATTAACAAAACATGGCATGTAAGACACTATATAATAATACAATTGAAGCAGATCAGTTTTCAAGCCAGATTAAAACTGATTAAATGTTTTACAACTACATGTATGGAAGTTTTGAGTTAATTTATTCCAATTTGTCAATACTGTGATTTGGAAATAGCCACCACTAATAGACCATAGCTACACATGAGGAAAATAAACATCGTGTGATGTTGTAATAATTTTAAGAGAGAGAAATGTGGTTCAACATGGTTAGCTAGCTGGATGACTCGGGTTCGATTCCGGTGTTGACAGAGAAAGCTCCACAGGTTTCCCCAGGGCAGATGTTCAGAACATAAAAATGGTGATTCAGTGGTCCTATCTTTACATCAGCATCCATGTAAAAAGAAGCCTTGATTGTTGGAGTTCAAAATCAATGGTTGACCAGGGAAAATTCCTCTCATAGCACGTTACATGTATTTATAACAGGGTTTCGTTACATGAAATTTACCATGGTGTCTATTCAATTTAATGACGAAACGAAATATCAGGTCGCAGGTTCAAAATTTTATTGGGGAATGAATGAATAAATATAGGGATAAAAACTCAGAAAAACATCAAGAGAAAATTCCTCTCATAGCACGATGTTTGGAATAACCCCGTCTTCATAAGCCAGGTTGGTGCAGAAAGAGAGAGAGAGAGAGAAATGGGTTTTAATGTCCCCTCGACACAAACCTGGTCATTTCTGGACTAACATATGGTTTAATTTTATTTCAATAATTCACTTGCGTGTAGGGTTTTCTAGCAGTGGGAGGAAACCGGAGTAACCGAAGAAACCCACAAGGTTGGTGGTTGGACAGGCGAACCTATTCCTTGCCACGTACAATCGGGGATTCGAAACCACGCCATTTTATTCAATGGACGCCCCCCCTTTGCAGAAAAGTATGATGTTAAAACCATTTTTGATTCAATTCCCTGTCAATAATAGGCTAAGATGAAGTTTTTGAGATTACCATAATACAAACTTACCTTGGTATAAGGTTTACCAGCGTCTTTTAATAAAGCTGCTTTATAAGTTAATAGTCGAGCAGATTCTTGTTTCACCTCCATATCAGCTAATTTCATCTGTAATACAAAATATTACTTTACATTACAACAAAATATTACTTCACATAGCAACAAAATACGTTAGCCCCCTCAACCGACCAACCATTTATAAGATAACTGTATAATGTTTACACTAACCTGTATGGCTTGTGTTTTTGATATAGGAGAACCAAACGCTTGTCTTTTTGTTGCATAATCAATAGCACAATCAATAGCAGCCTGTAAGATACAAAATACCTGTATTACAAAACATTTATATATCACCTGTCTTTACCTCTTCCTCACCTGTCTTTACCTGTATTTTTACATCATCAGATTGATAAAATCATTTCAAATAAAACATAAATTATCTACTGTATAAATTAAGGAGTATATATCAATATTTACCTGACCTATACCTAAAGCCTGACTAGCTATTCCTATTCTTCCAGCATCTAATGTTTGCTGAAATACAAGGGATATTGTGTAGAAATTAAACGTTCTAATTCTAAGAATACCTGTGAACTAATTAAAGACGGTGTATAATCAGGTGCTAGATGGAGAAGAAGTTCAGGTGTTCCAAGTGTTTCAAAGTACTGGTATCTTTGCAAACTGATCCCGCAGTGAATATTCGCTTGGCCGCTACAATCACTGATAAGCATGACATCGACGAGGCTTAACGAGTACGGCATTTCACTCCGACAAATTAAATTCTCAAACATTTTTTTGAGGTAAAAGAAAAATAAATAAAGACGTTTGAAGTATTTGTAGTTAAAAAATATTTCCTATTAGTGTAAATGGGAATTAAATGCATCATTTTGCCCGAAGCAAATGACTAACGCTGCGTGCAGTCAACGCACCTATTGTGGAAAGTCATCTGTTACAGAGATAATTCGTAAGGTATCTTTGATGTAACTGTAGTCCATTAATTATACTTAAGGTGTTAAAACTCATTCTTTAAATATGGACACTCCACCTTCCCTATTTAAACGACCTTGTAAGTCATTAATAATAATAATAATAACAATAATAATATTTATTGTTTATAGACCGTTACACAAATGTCTCAACAGTCTGTACATAAGTTATAGGAACAAGCATTTTTAATGGTAACTAAATAAAACATAAAATCATGAAAAACATAAAATCATGAAAAACATAAAATCATGAAAATAATAACATTAAATATAAATATAAAATAGTTTTAAATATGTATAACTTACAATTGCTATTTTAAATGATGTGAAATGAAATGTGGTTTAACATCCTACTGTTCTGCTCCGATCTGGGCTGATGAAGACAGGCATACGCCATAGTGTGCTTTGAGGAAATTTTTGCCCGGGCAGCGGCACTATGGCCTATCCTTATATGCATCTAATTCCAACTGCTAAGGAATCTTTTACGTGCACACCAATGTATACAGGGGACCTTGGTTTTTAGTCTCATCTGAACAACTAGACAGCTGTCCTTGTCAGGCCTTCCATACTGCATCACTGACAAGGCGAATCCATAAGGGAAAATCCTGAGGAACTTCAGCGTCCTACCTACGTAGCCACCTTTGCTCCTGCTATTCTAAAATATGTAAAACTTACCATTGCTATTTTAAAGCCGAATCCTGGTTCTCCAAGTAAATTTTCCTTTGGTATTCTACAGTCATCAAATATAAGATTACAAGTTGACGTCGCTCGGATACCTAACTTATCTTCCTTCTTGCCTAATGTTAAACCTGGGGTTGGTTTCGGTACCAGGAAGGCACTGATTCCCTGGACAAAAACAAATTATAAAATTAAACTGAAATGTTGGTTCTAATGACCGTTTAGCTATCCTTTTCTCGACAAACAAACCGGACATGATGTCAACGCAGACATCAAAGTTCGTTGATCTTAGTACAATTGTCCAAGGAACAATCATGGCAAGATTCAAGTCCATCAAAATTGTACTTAAACTGGGGGAGCCTTAGGCTCTTTTCATAACACATTGATACTGATGAACTTTTTTTTATTGAACAATAAACATTCAAAGGGATTGGTAAAAACGTTCTGATAACTTCTCCAAAGTAGAGAGAGAGAAAAATGGGGTTTGACATCCACATGACACAAAGCAGGTCATTTCAAGACTAACATATGGTTCAATTTTATTTCAATAATTCGCTTAGATTTAGGGGTCTTTAGCAGAGAGTGGAAACCGGAGGATCCAGAGAAAACCTACACGTTTGGACAAGCGACCCTACTGCTTGTCATGTACAACCAGAGATTGGAAACCATGTCAGTTGACTCCATGACAGACAATATGATACAGTTAACCGTAAACATTAAATAACGTGCTCAATAATACGAAGGTAACTAAATTTTTTTTTAAAAAAAACATAGTGGAAGAACAACTGTATGGTGAGATGTGTTACGATATCACTGTCCCTATTCCAGGATCTGGTATGTGCAGATATGTTTGGGTACATTTTGATACGATCAACACGATTGCTACTATTAAAACCACAATTTGAATCATAGCACGAATCGTAATAGCGGGTACCTGGCATTACAGATCACAATGTGAATATGAAAGGAGAGGTATAACATAAGAGTCGCTTAAAATCTATTCTTACCTTGTGTTTCATATTTTTATCTGTTGTGGCAAAGACCTGAAAGATTTAAATACGAAATAGTTGTGAAATAGAGTATATGAAAACAATTACTACCCTTACTTTATCATATTTTATTTCAGCACCAACAAACTGATCCTATTTCGTTTCCTTTTTTTATAGTTCGTAATTTTGTTTGTCTTGTCTTTCCTACACTAGAATCTGGAAGAGCTGTTATAACTGAAGTGTTCTGGATGAAGTTGGGGATTAGCCAATGAAACGGTCTGTTACAGCAATCTGATTGAAACACAGATCTCATTTCGTTTCATTTTTATAGTTTAAAATTCCATTTTACTTGTCTTTACTACACTAGGATCTAGAACAGTTGTTATATAACCCACGTTCGTACATAAAACAGTCTGTCATAGTCATGTGGTGCACGTAACTGTGGGTAGATTTTCGCAGCGAAAACGAAGCAGAAGTTATATTTACAAATACCCAATCGTCTTCATTAACCCCGTCGGAGCAGAACGTTACACCCAAATCATTTCACTAATACCAACATCAATGCTGATTGGTTAATCAAACGTCCGACGTCAAAAGCTGCCCATCTGAACCCTTTCATGAACTCCCACTAAAGCGGTCAGATCTTCGTGTAGTGGAAACCATCGAAAGTATGACAATGTAATATATGATACTACTGTTCAAATGAAGTGACCCCATTCCAGAACACTTACTTACGCTGGTGGTTTAACGTCCGCTTCCACATAAGTGATATCGCAGACTAATTGATATCGCAGAGTTATTTATAATGGTATAGAGAGTGAAAGCAAACAGGTTCAACCTCAACACAAACTAGGTCATTTTGAGACTAACATATGAAACAATCTGTAACTACTTACTACTGTAGCTTCAGATTCATAACCATTTGTAATCCATGATTTTGTTCCATTTAAAACCCACGAATCTCCATCTAGTCTTGCTGTTGTTGACGCTGCTCCAGCATCACTCCCGTTTCCTGAATACAACAATGTCATATATAGATACATGGGCAAAAATTAGTTGGTTAAAGAGAGAGGGAGAAGTGAGGTTTAACGTCCACTTGACACAAACCAGGTCATTTCGGGACTAACATATGGCTCAATTTTATTTCAATAATTTGTGGGAGGAAACCCGAGGACCTGCAGAAAACGCATGAGGTTGTACAGGCGACCCTACTCCTTGTCAAATACAACCGGGGAATCAAAACCACGCCAGCTGACAGACCTTATGATATAACTTGCACACGCTAACCATTCGGCCATCCTTTGGTTAAAGGGAGGTATATACATGTAGCTTAAGTGAATTATTGCCACATGAAAATGTGGGCGTATAAAAAGATCCAAGACGTAAAACTAGAGGATACCTGGTTCACTTAAAGCAAAACATCCGACTCTGTCACCATTTAAAAATGGTTTTAAAAACTTTTCTTTCTGTGCTGGAGTAGCAAAATTTTTTACTGGACCTAGATACAGAGACTGAAAAATAACAAGGTAGAAGCATAATTAAAGGACCCTGAGTGAAAAGGACATCAATAATTGTAATGTCACGTTCAACTATTACAGCGCAAAACAATGAATTAGAGCCACTATATCAAATTTAAGTGGCCACAAGATAGATCAGTGTAATTTTACAATTAAATCTGATAAATTAATACTTACATTATTCACACTCATAATACATCCTAGAGATGCACATCCTCTACTGATCTCTTCCATCGCAACAGCATAAGCTAAATAATCTAGTCCTGTACCCCCATCACTCTCTTCTATATCAACACATAATAAACCTAATTCACCCAGTTTCTTTACCTACAAATAACGTCAAAAGATTTGACATAATCAGCAATGCTTGTTACAATCACTAAAAAAAAATTTTATAAACAGGCTTTTAGAATAAGTTAAAAAGATTTTATATATCTTACATTTTTATCATGATAATGTCATTTTCTATATGTAATTTTATAATGTAAATTTTTATGTATATAATTTAACTTTATATTGATTCAATTTATGTTTTTGTAAAGTGCCTCTAAGCATTGCTATGTGGTGGGGAGAGAGAGAGAGAGTGAAATAGGGTTTAATGTCCACTCAACACAAACTAGGTCATTTCTGGACTAACATATGGTTTAATTTTATTTCGATAATTCACTTGCGTGTAGGGTTTTTTAGCAGTGGGAGGAAACTGGTGGACACGGAGAAAACCCACGAGGTTGGACAGACGGCCCTACTCCTTTTCACACACAACCCGGGAATTCGAAACCATGCCAGTTCCACCCACCCACCCTCTGCGGAGGAAGATGAGAGCTGTATAAATATTGTTTTAATAGTAATAATTGTATAAATATATTATTGATTCCTCCACGATACATTATGTAAGATTTACATAAAGAGCTGGTCGTTCTTGTTAAAATAGTTCAAAAATAGATAAAGAAATATGAACATTACTTTTTATTCCAAGCAAAGTTATCATTGCTTGTAGTTTTGACAAGATATGTGCTAGGGTGGTCCTTATTTTGCAAAATTTTAAAGAAAAGTTAAGGGGCTACCCCCAATTTATGTGGGAATTGATGAGAAAAAAATGAAATAGGGTGCTACTGTCGATCAAATTTGGAACAAAATGTGACTTTTTGGCATTTTTTCAATTTTTTAATTTATGTGCATTGATTATTTATTATCATAACCATAGTACTGCTAGTTGATTCAATGGCAGACCTTATGATGCAGTGCACACACGCTAACCCTTCGGCCATCCAACAAACTATATGTACTTGCATAATTGGTCATAGTGGATACAAGTTGATAGATGTGTAAATAATTTAATTCTATAACGACTTACATGTTCTACAGGGTATCTGTGGTCTTTATCATTTTGACCTGCTGTCGGGATCAACTCATTATTAGCAAAACCTGCACATGTCTCTTTCAATAACTGATGAGTCTCTGGTAGATCAGCTGAACTACACACATGTCTACAGCCAATCTCTGGAAAAATATAAAAAATCATAAATTCTACTTAAATTTTTATATAATTCACTCGGACAATTTAACCTTGCAATAAAAAAAAAACCAAGTACAAGTGTTCTGTAATGAGCATGACGCCATCGTAGCCTTCTTGGAATATCAAAAATCAAATCTGTTAACCGATGCGCAATTTCCAATGAACAAGCATGCCCATTTCATGACAATCATATGTGGACTGGTAGAGCCTTAAACTTTTTTCTTTTCAAACAATGTCATCACCAATCAAGACAACAACAAGATGGGTAGTGAAGTACTTGTGTCTAAAATGCACTAGGGGAATAAAGGGTTTAAAGTCCACTTGAAACAAACTGACTTTATTTAAAGACAAGTTTATAATGTGTTTAGTGTGTACACTGTCCAAAACCAGGGGAAAGTTGAGCATTCAATGATCAATCTCCGTTTCTTAACGTTTTCAATTTATTCAGAAAATAGAAAAAGGAATGAAGAACTTTTCTAAAGCAAAACAAAATTCTAAGTGTGGTTATGATTATGAAACAGTTTGTACTTTTTATAATCATCTGCTCCTATGACATTTAAATTGTATCCTTACTTGTTTGCACCAACTGGGTTATACAAGGGAAATTTTTCTATGGGCATTAATGTTTTCATCTACACTTCGTCGTATATTAACTTCCAAGGATTTTTCTGATACGTTCAAGCGGACATGCCAACAGAACATATGCATGGGACTTAGGTGGGTAACTTTCTGGGCCAACACCACAATCGAACTTCGGGTGTCCTGATTAATAGTAAGCTGACCTTTACCCACTTGACCAGTCCTCGGTATTTTTCCCTATCCTATCCTATAGCCTAATTGCATTTTCTTTTGTGTTCCTCAGAGAATCAGTTCAATGAAAAAAGAAAATAATTAATAAAATGTTTGACTTCTGAAAAGTCTGCATATCATGTGTCAGAAGTCAAAAGGCAGTGACATAGATTGATTTGATGGTTCTATTTCAGAATCGCACCTCTACCAGTTCCCGGGGTCGTAGAGACTTGAAATTGTTCCGCTGTGTTAGCGATAACCTCACACCAAATTTTAGCAAAATCGATCTATAACTTTTCATTTTACCGACCTTTAGCTTCTCCGGGGAGATATGTTTATCGGTACGACGCCATTTGCATTTCTTGGCAATTTAGACTCGAATAACAAGACACTCAAACGAACTCCAACACTCGGCGCCCCGTGCCTGATGCTGCCGTTCATAAAAGTAATAATAATTTTCGTATATTTTAATTATACGCCCACATGGAAATGTGGTCGTATATTGCCGTCGCCCCCGACCGTCCGTCCACCTATCGTCCACAATTTCTTGTGAACGCTCTAGAGGCTAAAGTTAATACCCGACTGACTTTAAATTTATGCACAGTGTTTAAGGTCATGAGACGAAAAAGCATATAATGGATTTTGAGGGATATCCGATAATTACTTCCAGAGTTATTACCCTTGATCTCTTCAAAAAATATTGTGAACGCTCTAGCGGCTAAAGTTAATATCCGATTGACTTGAAATTTAAGCACACAGTTTTAGGTCACGAGACGAACAAGCCTATTAATTTTCAGCGATATACACTAATTACTGCCAGAGTTATGGCCCTTGATCACTTTGAAAAACCTTGTGAACGCTCTAACGGCTGAAGTTATTAGCCGATTGACTTGAAATTTATGCACAGTGTTAAAGGTCACGAGACGAAGAAGCCTATGGATATCCGATAATTACTGCCTGGGTTATTACCCTTGATCTCTCAAAAAATTCTTGTGAGCCGTCTAGCAACTAAAGTTAATATCTGATTGACTTTAAATGTATACACAGTGTCTAAGGTCACGAGACGGAGGATCCTATGGATTTTCATCGATATCCACTAATTACTGCCGGAGTTATGGCCCTTGATCACTTTGAAAAATCTTGTGAACTCTCTAACGGCTAAAGTTGATATCCGATTGACTTGAAATTTATGCACAATGTTAAAGGTCACGAGACGAAGACGCCTATGGATATCCGATAATTACTGCCTGGGTTATTACCCTTGATCTCTCAAAAAATTCTTGTGAACGCTCTAGCGACTAAAGTTAATATCTGATTGACTTTAAATGTATACACAGTGTCTAAGGTCACGAGACGGAGATGCCTATTGATTTTCAGCTATATCCAATAATTACTGACAGAGTTATGGCCCTTGGTCACTTTGAAAAATCTTGTGAACGCTCTAACGGCTAAAGTTAATAACCGATTGACTTGAAATTTATGCACACAGTTTAAGGTCGATTTTCGACACTTGGCCTTTTGGTACGACCTTCACCCCATACAATATTTTAAAGGCCACATTCTTGACTTGGACCACCGACCCTGACCCTTGGTCGTGTCACACACGGCTCGGTCAGAAAACGGTCAAACGTTAAGGGCCTGTGTTTGAAGGGTGGTCTATGGGCCTTGTCAATATGAAAGTCGTGGGTCAAGGCAGGGTTTGAAAGGAATAAAATCATGGAGAGCTCTAAAAGCTGCACCTAAAATTACAAATTCAGAAAATCGCTCTCCTAAAAACCTCACCTCAGATATTCTAGGAGAGTGAAGAGTCGACTCGATGTTTTCTGTGACTTAATCCTTCGTATAATAATACAATAGCCTACATCGGTCACTTTATATTTACTTCAAAGTCTCAATCTCAATGTAGCTTTCCCCCAAACAATATTGAAATAAATTCCCCCCTCATTTAAACAATACTTTCATTAGAAGCAATAATCGCCATATCATGGAATTCGCTAAATTGGATATACCCGGATATGTAAATAACCCGGAGTTTCCCCTAAACTTTCAGAATTCGTCTGCTCATTATAAATGACTGATAGATGACAAAAACGTTTGTATTTCTTATTCGGAATCAAGGCTACATTATTTTAATAATAATAAACAATTTACGACTTTGTGATAAATTATTTAGGCTATTAAATTTTCTTTAATTTTTGCACGCGAATTGACAACGTATTGGCCGCCATGTTGGGATTGGTCGCTCTCACGTACGCAATGTTTTGAATCGACTCGTGCTCATTTTATTTTGGTTCCTCCACATACATCGGCCTATCAACCGTATTTCGTCATTCAGAACCAAGGCTACATTTTATAAAAATCAAGTACAATTTATACGTAATATGAAACGTTTTATTATTAATTAGACAAACAAAAAACCATCTATCGCAACATCGTATGGTTTTGACTTTTGAATACGTAACCCATTCTTGGTTACGACCGTGAAAATAAGATTGTTTCGATACATTTCAATGCCGATTACTGTCGTTGTTTTTTGTATTTCAGAGGAAAGCCCCCCCCCCCCCCCCAAAAAAAAGCTCCCCTCAATCAACAAATTGAAAGAATAGCTCCCCTAAAAGGTTCTCCAAGTTTCTATAAGATGAATGCTTTAGAAATTAAGGCGAGTGATTTAGAAATTAAGGAGAGTGATCTGATATTAAGGAGAGTGATTGGTAGATAAATGTTAATAAACCCTCAATGAATTTGTAAAGGAGAGTGATTTTCAATTTTAAGGGGAGGGAAAAAAACTCCCCTGGGTCGACATTCAGGTGAGCTGTAGGCGCTCGAGAGCGATCACTCGCCTTAAAAAACAATGATTGCGATTATCGATAGCAAAATAACTATTGATACCCAACACAAATCGGTGACCATACATGGCCGTGGATAGTTAAAATTCGGCCACGAATCTGCGGCCAAATTGTAAAATTCGTAGGCCATGCCGCCGAGGCCGACGGCGTGTCAAGCCTTGTTTGAGGCCGTTAAATAAAAATAGATTATATTTACGAGAATTTTATTAAAAGCAAAAGCGTTCGCGTTAATTCATTTAAAAGGTTGGGTGATATTTTAAAAAGAGAACCGTGAGTTAGCCTTCGCTACGAGGAGCGTTGTTTATAAAATTCGGGTGCGTTTAAAAATATGTACCTGGGTTTCACTTTAGGTGCATGGTAGGTACGCGAGCGCTTTCGCGCACCTTTCGTTTCGAGCCCTGTCAAGGTCATGTTACAGAAAACTGAACTCAAACTTTTCACCACGATCTTCCATATTGATCTTTCGAACACAGGCCCTCCACGTTTGACCGTTTTCTGGCCAAGCAGTGTGTGACAGGACCAAAGTCAAGGTCGTTGGTCCAAGTCAAGATTGTGGCCTTTAAATATTGTATGGGGTGAAGGTCGTATTCCAATTTCAAGTGTCCAAAACCTGACTTTGAAAAGTTTGAGTTCAGTTTTCTGTAACATGACCTTGACCCTCGACTTTAACCCAGTTACCCTTTTGAAGGGCATCGTTTCTGCTTTAACCTCAAACATCGACCTTCATAATACAACGAGAATTAATGCCATGACAAGCATAAACGTAAAGGCCCTGGGCTCTATGGGAATTTTGGGTTAAAGGTCAAAGTCGATGGCACGGTTGGTTAGCCTTGATTACCGGAGGTCACCACGACCTTTAATATTGACAAGGCTCAAAGACCTCTTTTCGAACTCGGGCCCTCGGCGTTTGATCGTTTTCTGACCGGGTCGTGTGTGACAGGACCAAGGTCAAGGTATGTGGTCCAAGTCAAGATTGTGGCCTTTGATATATTGTATGGAGTGAAGGTCGTACCCAAGGTCAAGTGTCCAAAAACTCACTTTGAAAAGTTTGAGTTTAGTTTTCTGTACCATGACCTTGACCCATGACTTTGACCCTGCTACTTTTTTGAAGGGCATTGTCTCTGCTTTCACATAGAACATCGACCTTCATAATGCAACGCGCAATATGGCCATGGCAAGCATAAACGTAAAGGCCCCGAGCTCGATGGGAATTTAGGGTTCAAGGTCAAAGTGGAGGTCACAGCTGGTTAACCTTAATTACCAAAGGTCACCACGACCTTTCATATTGACAAGGCCCATAGACCACCCTTCAAACACAGGCCCTTAACGTTTGACCGTTTTCTGACCGATCCATGTGTGACACGACCAAGGTCAGGGTCGGTGGTCCAAGTCAAGATTGTGGCCTTTAAAATATTGTATGGGGTGAAGGTCGTACCCAAAGGCCAAGTGTCGAAAAACTGACCTTAAACTGTGTGCTTAAGTTTCAAGTCAATCGGAAATTAACTTTAGCCGTTAGAGCGTTCACAAGATTTTTCAAAGTGATCAAGGGCCATAACCCTGGCAGTAAGGCAGTAATTAGTGGATATCGCTCAAAATCAATAGGCATCTCCGTCTCGTGACCTTAGACACTGTGTATACATTTAAAGTCAATCAGATATTAACTTTAGTCGCTAGAGCGTTCACAAGAATTTTTTGAGAGATCAAGGGTAATAACCCAGGCAGTAATTATCGGATATCCATAGGCGTCTTCGTCTCGTGACCTTTAACATTGTGCATAAATTTCAAGTCAATCGGATATTAAATTTAGCCGTTAGAGCGTTCACAAGATTTTTCAAAGTTATCAAGGGCCATAACTCTGGCAGTAATTAGTGGATATCGCTGAAAATTGATAGGCGTGTTCATCTCATGACCTAAAACTGTGTGCTTAAATTTCAAGTCAATCGGAAATTAACTTTAGCCGTTAGAGCGTTCACAAGGTTTTTCAAAGTGATCAAGGGCCACAACTCTGGCAGTAATTATTGGATATAGCTGAAAATCCATAGGATCCTCCGTCTCGTGACCTTAAACACTGTGCATAAATTTGAAGCCAATCGGATATTAACTTTAGCCGCTAGAGCGTTCACAAGATTTTTCGAAGAGATCAAGGGTAATAACTCTGGTAGTAATTATCTCATGACATTAATAAACACTGTGCATAAATTTGAAGTCAATCGGGTATTAACTTTAGCCTCTAGAGCGTTCACAAGAAATTGTGGACGACACACGGACGGACGGACGGGCGGCCGGTCGGGGGCGACGGCAATATACGACCACATTTCCATGTGGGCGTATACTTAAAATATACGAAAATTATTATTAATATTATAAACGGCAGCATTAGGCACGGGGCGCTGAGTGTTGGTTTTCGTTTGAGTGTCTTGTTATTCGAGTCTAAATAGTCAAGAAATGCAAATGGCGTCGTACGGATAAACATATCTCACGGGAGAAGCTAAAGGTCGGTAAAATGAAAAGTTATTGGTCGATTTTGCTAAAATTTGGTGTGAGGTCATTGCGAACCCAGCGGAACATCCCCTGAAAATTTCAAGTCTCTACGACCCCGGGAACTGGTAGAGGTGCGATTCTGAAATAGAACCGATTTGATTAGATAACACGGTCAACAAACCGTGGTGGCAACGAAACATTTTTACATAACAATTTTCTTGGGACTTC
Source organism: Patella depressa (assembly GCA_948474765.1). Lineage (NCBI taxonomy): Eukaryota > Metazoa > Mollusca > Gastropoda > Patellidae > Patella > Patella depressa. The sequence continues at coordinate 3,548,215 of OX419720.1, forward strand.
AACATCGCAAATAAAAAGTAAAAACTATTTTGGGGGGCTCAGAAACATTCCTTTGTGAAGAGCATAACTTTTTTCGTTTCTTGCATACTTGGTGTGTTGATTTACATACTTGTACTACACTGCAACAAACTTCTAATAGCAGACGGCTTACAAAACTTCACGATGCCAGCCATTTTGCTTTTCTTGAATAACCAGTCTGAATACTGTGTGGCTATTTTCTGCTTATTTTTTTTTATCTGGATAGCCAATCTACGTCATTGTGGATAGCCGTTCCACGTAATAACTAAACGTGTTCTCATGAAAAGAAAATTACAAAAGAGGGAAACAACTCTCAATGGCAGTTTATTTATGTCAAAATAATTGAATAATTGTAATCTTAATAATAATGACAGAAACAAACAGTGTGTTTATTTGTGAAATATATATTTAAAAATGGTTTCTCTCCGCTTGAGTAGAAAATAAAATCAGTTGGCTTTCAGTTTCTAAATTATGATGCTAGTAGAAAAACTGGTTAATCAAGACAAAATTCAATAACAACAGGAAGTAAAAAATTGGTTAGAAAAATAACAATAATTATTTATTGTGAAATATATTCATAGCGAAGGTAATAATCGGTCATTGGATTTATTAATTATAATCCCAGTTTGGATTTAAACTCTATTTTATTGAAATATTTGAGTAAGGCTGAACTGTTTTAAGAGTAGGCCCTATCACTGTATAATGAAAACAGATTCCACTCCATGAATGGGCTCACAGTCACAGATTGAGATAATAACTTTTATGGTAGATTCTCGATTGGACGTTCCCTACTAATTAAATTCCCACCTTGACCTCTAAATTTAAGGTCTCAATCGAATAAATACAAGATATTTTGGGTGACCACTCGCCTGCTGAATATGATTCTATTTCAACCAATGCAATGGCAATGGCAATAACTATAGCTAATATGAATCTATTTCAACCAATAACTATAGCTAATAGGCTACATGTATGTATTTATACTATATGATTCTATATCAACCAAAAACTATGGTTAATATGATTCTATTTCAACCAGTTCTAATAGGCTACATGTATTTATAGCTGAAATAGAATGGAGGTTTATAATGGCCACACAAACAAGGTCATTTCGAGACCAACACATGGTTCAATTTTATTTCAGTAATTTATTTCCACGTAGGGGTCTTCAGCACTAGTGGGAGGAAAGCAGAGAAAACCTACGAGGGTTGGACAGACAACCCTTATCCTTGTCTTGTACAAGCGGGGGATTCAAAACCCCGCCTATTCATGTAGTAATGACAGATGTTAAAGATTTCATACACATCCGTTAAACCATTTACCAATAGTCATACAAGTCTTAGCTTCATATCTCCTGGAAATGGTTCCACTTACTACAGTAGTGGCTTTTCCTACAGAGTTCCTTTGCACAAGTCTTTTAGTCAAATGACTACAAAAAGTTTACTGGTCCATATAGCTCCCTTAATTTACACATAAACTAACCCAAAACTGTCCTGCACATAGCTTAAATTAACATATAATAAATCAATTCCCATTGAAATTAAAAGGTGAAGCCTTACCGCATGATTATATGATTTGATGAAACCCAACTGCTACGCGAAATTTCAACTTGCTGGTGTCATGGCAGGAAATTGTGTAATACGTCATTAGGCTTACAACATAAACATCGCTATGCAAAGAAAAACTGTTCGGTAACTATTTTAATGGTCCAGTCTTCACTATTTGTGATAGAATTACTTATTCCAATACAAACTGTAATGATATGTGTTAACATTTGTGCGTTTGAACCTATTTGAACTTGCGTAAGGGTTTAGACTGTATCAATTGTAACCTTAAACACACAGTTTAAGGTTACAAGTATAGTAACTACACTTCTCCATTTTTAAATTAATTCATTAAATATCCAAACAGTCCTAATCTATTTAAAATCTGAATCATCTGATGGCATTGAGTGTTGATTATGGTCTTGTATGTTATTTAATGTCTATTTAATAATTTAGATAACATTTTAGGTCTAAATAATGCTCAATATGCAGATTTAGCTCTTTCATCTTTTTAATGAACAAATAATATTATTTATAGCTACTGTTAATTCTTTTATGCAACTAATTAGTTTCCAGTAAGCAACAATATACATGTATTAGAAGTTTACGGCGGTATGCTACTATGGGTTGTACCTCATCGGTTCCTACGAATAAAGATGAAAACACAGCTAATATAACCATTAACAGTATGTGAGATAACATAGTCGTGGTGTGTGCTTCATGTTGTATATAAAGTGTCTGTTTATTCTTCTGATATATTGTATTGTTTCCACCAGGTCCTGATGTGTGCTTCATGTTATATATATAAACTGCTTCCACCAGGTCGTGATGCGTGCTTCATGTTGTATATAAAGTGTCTGTTTATTCTTCTGATATATTGTATATATATTAAATGCTTCCACCTAACCAGACTCTTGGTCACTTTTATAAAAATAGAGCTGGCAGCATATTTGACTAGTCCACAGCCTAAACTTTCCAAAAATACAATTCTTATTAAATTTGTCGTATCATCTGAAATTGAGTTCGGCTCATTCACAGCAGCAAGAAGGCATACAATTTATGCTTTTGTGCTCATAATACAAAATGAATTTGTGCGATAAGTGAGTGGTTTCAAGGGAGCTGGTCTCATATAGCCAAGTTGAATGTATTCTAGCATATATCTTAATTAAGAAATGAAATGAAATGAGGATTAGCGTCCTATTGTTCTGCACCTTACCTGCGCTAATGGAAGACGGGCATACATGTACGCCATACAGTGTGCTATGAGGGAAATTTTGACCTGGCAGCAGCGGTACGGCCTACTCTTATATCGAATTCCAACTGCCAAGGGATCTTTTACGTGCATGCCAATGTGTACATGGGACCTCGGTTTTTCATCTCATCCGAACGACTAGGCAGCTGTCCTTGTCGGGCCCTCCTTCTGCATCACTGACAACTGGTAAACCAAGCCGGAAAATCAGGATGAACTTTCTCGGCCAATGCAGGGATCGAACACCCTACATCCAGGCTAGTGAGCCAGCGCCTTGCCCACTTAGCAACGTGATCCCCCACTTAAATAAGAACCAGATAATAGTTAAATTAAGTTCCAAGCCATTACAGATCAGGCTTCAGATTATCTAATTCATTGGGGGTCAGGATGGCCTAGTGGTCTAGAGTGCCGCGCTTCAACCTCTAGCTGGCCGGTCACCTCTGCTTTGCGGCTGTGGTTTCGATCCCCGGTGTGAGCGTATGTGGCATGGAGATAGGGGCGCCTTCTCAACCACATTGGTTTCCTCCGGACACTCCGGTTTCTTCCCACTGCTAAAGACCCCTTCACGCAAGCGAATTATAGAAATGAAATTAAACCATATGTTAGTCCCCAAATGACCTAGTTTGTGATGAGTGGACGTTAAACCCAATTTCTCTCTCTCATCTAATTCATTATTCCGATATGCTACATTTACTTCTACCTGCTCATGCATGTGCATGCTATTCATGTATTTTATGGTGAATGCTACATGTTAAATGTACTCATCATAATTTTCGTATTTATCTGTAAATGTTAGTCTTTGATATTTTTAGAAATGAATTTATTTACATACATGTACAAATGTACTGTCTTAATGCAGGGATAATTTCAGTGTCTTCTTTTGTACTTGCTAATTATTTGGTGTCCCACTTGGTTTAGTATAATAATAATAATGTATTTATATAGTGCCTATTATCCAGTAAACTGCTCAGTATGAGGACCAATGCTTCTCAGTGGGGGATGGGCAGTGGTCTAAGTTATAAGGTTTGCATGCACTAAATATCCAATCTGATTAAAGCACATATCCTATTTGGTTTTGTTTTTATAGTTGAAAATTTCGCTTACCTTGTTTTTACTACATCGAAAGTATAAAAACGAAACAAAATATAGATCTGTATTTTAAATAGAATGCTAAATATCCTATGGCAAAGTCTGAATCCAGAGCGAGACAAAGCTTTGATGTTAAATTGTGTGTTGCTGTATAACAAATCTTCAGAAGTAAAAGTACTGATTGTATCTTCGTGAAATACAATAACATGCTTTTCGAGCACATTTATTTTTCATAGAACAATTTCAAGCATTCACCTTTACCACAGACATAATTTTCATTTAGGAGATAAACACTTCCTGTTTCGCATTTAGAGGGGTGTTGTTGTCCAATAGACATGTCCTGAGATCATGGGTTCTAATGTAAAATCTCAGGACATGTCTATTGGACAATAACACCCCTCTAAATGCGAAACAGGAAGTGTTTATCGACATTGTAACATGCTTTTTTAGGCTTTTAAAAGACATTACTAAAACAGAGGGGTGTTATTGTCCAATAGACAGTGTCTAATTGACCAATCAAAATGCAGGGTTTACCCTGAAGCATGTTACAATTGTATAGAATGTTTTCAAACATTCACTTTTACCACACAGACACAATTTTCATTCGTTTTAATTCCATCTTTTAGAATGGTTCACTATATGTTTACCATCTTTGTTTTTGATATGTGGTTTGTGCAATATTTTGTCCGACTTTTTTTTTTTTATAGAAATTTTTTAAATTTTAATTTCAGTGTGATACTCCATGTACATTTACCTTGGTTGTATACTTTGTTTTAATAATCTCCTTCGATCTGTTTCACAGAGAATTACTTATAATATCTCTGTCACAGATGACTGTCCACAACACATGCAATGACATCACGCAGCGTCAGTCATTGGCTCAATGGCGCGTGTGTTGTTTACATAACATGTACATTGTAACTGCTTCGGGAAAATGATGCCTTTTACTCATTTTAATACCAATTTACACTAAATAGGAAATATTTTTTAACTACAAATACTTCAAACGTCTTTATTTATTTTTCTTACACTTCCAAAAATATTTTAGAATTTATTTTGTTGGAGGAAAAAAGTTCATACTGGGGACTCGTTAAGTCGCGTCGATGTCATCCCCATCAGTGATTGTAGCAGCCAAGCGAATATTCACTGCTGATCCGTGTGCATGGTCCTTATTACTGTAAAGTTGACATCGTTGACTAAGCAGCAAATAACTTTTATAAATGAGAGTTTATATACATAATGTGTATTAGTTAGTTAAAATTGTTAGTAATCAGACAAAAGTCATTAATTAGGTGTTGTGTTAATAAGGTGGTAAAACTGTGACTATTGAATGATATACATCACTATTGTCCAGGTTTGTGTATTCAATAGTGATGGGTGTTATAAATAGTCACGCTTTTACATCAGTAGTGACATCTTCTACAGCTAGTTACACACTAGTTCAGCGCCGAACGTAGGTCTCATTATATTCGCCCTGTATGTTCAGGGACCGTGCTTTTGAATCCTTATCGACCAATGTGAATGCCTGACCAATGTAGCTGAACATCTTAGTGTGAAAATAAGACCTTGCTTACCTTGCTAGAATCAGTATGAGCGACACAAAACGCTGTTAGAAAATATGTCCCTGCCTTCTAAGTCAAGTGGCTTGACAGTAAATGACAGACTTCATTGAAAGGGTAACACGCAATTTACGAACTCGGTCATATAAGATGAAATGTTAAACTCCATTTCATTTCATTTTTGACAAAAATTGTCATTACTGATAGGCCCAGGTTTATAAGTCAATGATATCATCTTAGTGTTGGACAATTAAAGTTTTTAAGGCATTATTTTATAAGTAGTAGAAATTATAGATATTATATTATTTTGGTGGTTTAGGCTTTATTAGATTAAGTGCTTCTTTTTTTAAATGGTTTACCCCAGCTCTTCAAAAGTGTAAATAAGTTTGACCCTAACAGAAACAATTGAAAGACTGAAAGTGTCTGAAAGCAGATGAAATTTCTTTCAAATTTAAGCTTCCTGTGAGAATAATGTTCCGAATGTATTTTATGTTTATGATTATTGAAAATTAATATTCCACTCCTGAGAATATCTTTGATGTATTTAATGGCACTGTACAAAGATAATGGAAGTGAATAAAATAAAAACAAATTACTACTTACACTGTTTAATAAACAGAAAAGTTTTTAGAGTTTTCTTAAAGCTTTCTGATGAAGCCCACTCAGATTTCGTGGTAGTTTTTTTTCCAGGGTTATCTTAAAGTTACATTGATTATGGTTTAAATTGTTACATTATAGTTTATATTTATTTTGTGTTGTAGTTATTGAAGCTACAAGTATTGGAGACTTCAATGAGCTAGGAAATAAAAGGGGAAGTAACTCAACCAATCATAAGAGGAGTGATACATGCAGTAATGGCCAGTCCAGTTAAACTCAGTGAAATCGTGTTGACTGGTCATAAAAAAGATCTAGCTTTTGTCAAGAAATTAGCAGGTATGTTGTGAAAACAGGCTCTAATTTCGCAAGAAATACACAAAATATTCAATATCGATCTTTATTATATCAGCTATACTCAATAATACAGTCAAAAATTTCACATTTCAACAAAGAGTCCTTTGGTCTTGTCTGTCTGCACATATCTACCACACAAGCAAACTGTTGCACGTGCTGTTTACCATAGCAATTGCACATGCTGTTTACCATAGCAACACACTCGAATGTCCAGACACTTGTACCTTTCACTCTTCAACACTACCTATTATAGTGTTCACTTATAAAATTTGTACATATGAAGTCTGTGTTTGAAAAGGGTTTGCGGGTCGTAATCTATACGAGGGATTTGCATGTTGAATCAATATATCATGATTCACTTTCTCACAATATGTGTATTGAATCGTGAGGATGCTGAATCGTGATTCTTTTTTTGATGTTTTTTGTCTCTTCAGTAAGTAACCTGTCACTCTTATCAACGTCACACATTATCCTCAGGTACACAGGCCTGGAAATTAAGAGTACCTGACATTTTCAACATAGTGCCAGACATGTGTTGATAATATCATTAACAAAGACAAATCAGTGCCGAACAAAACGACAGGCACAAGAGGTTTTGTGCCTGACAAAGCCTGAATGTGTGCCTAACATTGTCATTGACAGGTGCCTTATTTCCAGGCTTGCAGGTACACAAACACTCTTAAATCTCTCGTCTAAAGGCAACACCTAGTAACTCACTTTTTATACGCTCACATTGAAATGTGGTCGTATATTGTCGTCAGTCCGTCCGTCGGTCCGGCGTCCACAAGCAAAAGTTAATATCCGATTGACTTTAAATTTATACACAGTGTTTAAGGTCTTATTTGAGAAAACAATAGAAAACATAATGAATGAATATTAAACCCCAGCTTATCCGTTGGTTTGACCATTGAGTTACTAGGTTTTTCTGTTGCATACTAACTAGGCAAATGAAGGAAGTTGCTAGGTTCAGTGCCGGACTGGGTCTAAGCTCATTATAAAAAAGTGGACCCAAGCCCATAAAGAAAAAATACAAAGAAAAAAGGTAAAAATGCCTCCTCCTACTTTGGTCTGAAATGATGGGCAAAATGGGTTTTGCAGTTGTCAATTTTCAAAATTTTCCAGTGGGGAGACCTCCTCCCACCCCCACCCACCCTGCATCCCATCGGGTGCCCACTCGTGTGGGCCTTGGTCCATGACCTAACAGGTGGGCCTTTGTCCGACCAGTCCAACACTGGCTAGGTTGTATTATTAGTGTAACTCCTTACAAAATCAAAGGTTTGGAATATCTAGTACAACAACAGGAAACACATACCCAAGTAACTAAGACTTTTGGTGGGAGACATTGTTTTGGTCCTTACTTTGATCTGTGTGCCACAAGTGAATGAACAAACATTTCAAACCATGGACTGTAATTGCAATTTGTGACTCCAGTAAAATATCAATTATTTATTTATCCTGTTGTTTTCTTGGTAAATATTGACCTGGTTATGAATCATGCACACATCGTTTCGAATGCATATTGTGACTGCAGTGGCAATACGCAGCACTTTCGCACTTATTACCAACATAATTTATAACTAAGGAATAAAATAGAAAAATTGTAATTGGTAGTTTTAAAATATGGTTGTATATGCTGTGTGTTGCCTGTTGATTTATTTTAGGTTCGTTGAAAGCTAGTAATCTGAATGTGTGGTTTAACGATCCATCCAGTAATGAAAAAGGCTCAGGACAAAGGAAAAGTCAAGCTATTATGGGCTGTAAGGTAAGAAAATCATATAAATGAGGTTTTAACGGTTTAACGTCTTGTTATCAGCACACATCGACTACCAGCATGTGGTATACAGTACACTATGAGAAATATTTGCCTCGACTGACGTGTAAGGCCTACACGAATTCCAACTTTAACAGATCATTAACATGCTGCTATGCACAGAGCTTCAGTTTTTCATCCTATCCGAATGACTTAATATCGTTCTGGTATCGGCTATGTGTCTGCACCAACCAGGCTAATGCTATACTCAGGGCTTCAATTTTCCATCCCATCCAAAGGACTAAATGTTGTTCTGATATCAGCTATGTATCTGCACAAACCAGACTAAAGAAGAAAGGAATACACCAGGCTGTCCACAATGAGAGAAATGTTACCTCAGTCTTATCTTATTTCATATTCCAACTGTCAAGGTTTCTTATATATGCCAATCTATAAATGCCCATCTGAACAACGATACTTTGTCGTTTGCCAAGTCCGCTATCCTGTACTACTGACAAGGGTGGGAATCATGGTGAACCAACACCGGGTTTTGAAAACTTGGACTTGGAATGGTTATCGAGCGAGAGAGAGAAATGGGGTTTAACGCCCTCTCGACACAAACTAGGTCATTTCGGGACTAACATGTTTTTTAAAAATTTTATTTCAATAATTAGCTTGCGTGTAGGGGTCTTTAGCAGTGGGAGGAAACCGGAGTGCTTGGAGGAAACCCACGAGGTCGAGAAGGTGCCCCTATCCTGGAGTGGTTATCGAGCCAGGGTCATTCCATGTCAAGTGGGCCAGTGGTGGGAAATTGACCTCCTCGAAAAAATCTGGAAAAAATATATGCTATTGTACATCTAAACTCTAGAAACTGTGCAAAATATGTGGTGTGTAGCATGAAAATTGACTGAGATACGGGCATTTAAGTTTCATGAGTGACTAATAAGTTTTCGAAACAAAATATGTATCACTAATTTACTCGAGTTTTAGATATCTTGATTTTTCCTTTACAGTTAAGATATACCGCTCAAATTTGGTAGTCTTGGAGGACTTTGTGTGTAGATTATGAATCTGCAATCAGATTACCGGTGAGTTGTAGGGTTCGCATGCTACTTAGCCATGAAAACTGACAAACATTTAGTGCAATTGTATATTGTCTGGATTTTGTAGAGCTCCAGGTGCTACAAAGTAATAGATATAGATCCAAATATTGGTATATCCAGAGATTGGCAGTAGTACTACATAAGAAATGCATTGAAACGCATCAGTCTTGAATTGATTCCCCAAAAATTGATAGCGAATACGGTTTCAGACACAAATTTTCGAAAATTGTCTCTTATTTTCGAGCCGATATAACCCGGTAGATGAGCACCTAAAAATCTGATTATAGTTTGTAAATATAGTTTGTGCTTATGTTTTCAAAATATGTAAAAGCCATTCTTGTCCCGGGCCATTTTGATATTTTTTCAATTTTTTGAAAATCTGTGTTTTGTGTTAACCTATGTCAACAATCGTAATTTGGAGCCGATTAAACCCTGTTTGATGGGCATCTAAAAATCTGAAACTTGGTGGAATTATAGTTTGTACTAATGTCTCTAGCATATGTTAAAACCATTCTTGTCCCATGTCATCTCAATATTTTTAAGATTTTTTCAAAATCTGTGTTATGGGCCATTCCTTGTCAATTATCACCCAATGACTTAAAGCGAATCACCTTCGATTTTGGTGAAATTTGGTTTAGACATTTATTCGGGCAGAAAAAGCTAATATTCCCAATTTTAGCTTGATCCGACCAACAGTTCCTGAGATACGGTCCACCAAATTTGGGGGATTTCGGCAAAAGTGGGCGTGGCTGTCATTATTCAGATGACCATACCCAGTAACTCATTGGTCAAAATTGCCGGAATATGTCTTCCAGGGATGGGAATTCCACAAGAATTCTAAATCTACACTTATTTTGACACCCGGGTGTGTTTTGAAAGAGTGAAGACCTTTTGAATGTGAATTTGACCTTATAGACCATGTGACCTTGGGATGAACTTGCATGTAAAGTTTAGCTCAGCATGTTTTCTACACACTGTTAAACAACTGGAGGTATAATATCTTTTATAAGCATGTAAAATCAAATTAAATATTCACACGCGAGACTGAAAATCAGTGTCTTTACACTTAAAGCAGGACTGTTTTCATGGATAATCTCTGAGGATACATAGTAACCTTCAGCAGACTTTCCTAAAGAAGGATATCTATGATTCAAACAGCACGTCATTATCTTTCCCATTCCAAAAACACTTATTCCAGCAATTTTAACCTATTGGTTACTGGGTTATGGTGATTTGAATAATGTCGATGAAACCCATTTTAGCTGAAAATCTACAAAATTTGGTGGACAGTATCTTAGGAACTGTTAGTCGGACAAAGTTAAAATTAGGAATATAAGCTTTTTCAGCCCTAAAAGACATATAAAATAAAATTCGGCAAAATCGAATCGGGTACTGTTTACCTCGTTGGGTGATAATTGACATGGAATGACCCAAATCATGGATTTTCAAAAAATTGAAAAAATATCAAAATAGCCCGGGACACGAATGGCTTTTACATATGTTGAAAACATAAGCACGAACTATATTTACAAACTATAATCAGATTTTTAGGTGCTCATCTACCGGGTTATATCGGCTCGAAAATATGAGACAATTTTCGAAAATTTGTGTCTGAAACCATTTTCGCGGTCAATTTTCTGGGAATCTATTCAAGACTGGTGCGTTTTCATTCGTTTCTTATGTAGTACTACTGGCAATCTCTGGATATACCAATATTTGGGTCTATATCTATTACTTTGTAGCACCTGGAGCACTTCAAAATCCAGACAATATACAACTGCACCAAATTTTTGTCATTTTCGTGGCCAAGTAGCATGCGAACCCTACAACTCACCTGTAATCTGATTGCAGATTCATAATCTACACACAAAGTTCTCAAAGACTACCAAATTTGAGCGGTATATCTTCACTATAAAGGTAAAATCAAGATATCTGAAACTCAAGTAAATTAGTGATATATATTTTGTTTCGAAAACTTATTGGTAACTCATGAAACTTAAATGCCCGTATCTCAGTCAATTTTCATGCTACAGACCACATATTTTGGACAGTTTCTAGATTTTAGATGTACAATAACATATATTTTTTCCAGATTTTTTCAAGGGGGTCAATTTCCCAAATTTCTGAAAATTGACCCACTTGACATGGAATGACCCGCCAGCATCTGATCCAATGAGCCACTGCAGCTCCAGGTGCCCACATATTCCTGAAGCAATGGCCCGAGAAATCCCTCTCTGGCCATTGCTGGAATAGCGTCTGTTTCTTGAACTTGCGGGAGTGTGTCTATTCTTTCCGTTCAATGAATGCTATCACTTAAGTACAGCAACATGACAGTCCTTCGTTTAATCTGGGTCTTCCCTAAAACTTTGGACGGTGATTTAAGGTATTAAAAATGGTGAAAGTAGCCTCGTTTGTCACGCAATTAGTTTTACTGCAGTTTCTGCTATGCACGGGTTAATTAGGCATAATAAAATCGTGAGCCATGACGTAACGTTATGTAAACGTATTTGGTCCAATATTGGCACTCGTTTTAAATGTAAAGCTTTTGTATGACAGCTAGTGATTGGTTGGTAGACAGACTACTGACCAATCAAAATTTAAAACGACAATATCCACTGATTATAGTGTAGTGGATTATCTCTAATCAAACGAAATACTGCGCGGAGTATGGGTGCCCAAGGTACACAACTCTCTAAGGTGAGAGGGTGATTCACAATGAAATGAAATGAAATGGGGTTTAACATCCTACTGTTCTGCTCTGAACTGGGCTAATGAAGACAAGCATACAGGAAATTTTGCCCAGGCAGCGGCACTTTAGTCAACTCTATATCGAATTCCAATTGCCAAGGGATCTTTTATGTGCACCCCAATTTGAACTCAGGACCTCGTTTGTTTTATCTCATCATAACGACAAGACATCTGTCCTTGTCGGGCCCTCCGTCCTCCGTCCTGCAAAATCTGGATGCACTTTCTCAGCCAATGCAGGGATGAAACACCCAACCTCCAGGCTAGTGATCCAGCGTCTTACCCACTTAGCCACCGTGATCACCCAACTCACAATATCTAATTATAGAATTATTTTTTCCAGATTTTTGCACCAGTTTTAAGTAAAGATTCTGTCCAAGAAAAAGGTTTCAGTGATGAGCTTGCTTTAGCTTATATCTCCAACTCTGCTATTTTCCCTGTTGGTTTGAGTTTGTTCCCCGAGATATCTGCTGTTTTAGATGTTGGCTCGTAAGTTATCTCTCTTTTTTATACGCCCACATTGAAATGTGGTTGTATATTGTCGTCGCCCCCGTCCGTCCATCCGTCGGTCCGGCATCCACAATTGCTTGTGGACGCTCTAGAGGCTAAAGTTAAAATCCGATTGACTTTAAATTTATACACAGTGTTTAAGGTCATGAGATGAAGAAGCCTATTGTTTTTCAGCGATTTCCAATAACAACTACCAGAGTTATGGCCCTTGATCACTTCAAAAAATCTTGTGGACGCTCTAGAGGCTAAAGTTAAAATCCGATTGACTTTAAATTTATACACAGTGTTTAAGGTCATGAGACGAAGAAGCCTATTGTTTTTCAGCGATTGCCGATAACGACTACCAGAGTTATGGCCCTTGATCACTTCAAAAAATCTTGTGGACGCTCTAGAGGCCAAAGTTAATATCCGATTGGCTTTAAATTTATACACAGTGTTTAAGGTCATGAGACGAAAAAGCCTATTGATTTTCAGCGATTTCCGATAACAACTACCAGAGTTATGGCCCTTGATCACTTCAAAAAATCTTGTAGACGCTCTAGAGGCCAAAGTTAATATCCGATTGGCTTTAAATTTATACACAGTGTTTAAGGTCATGAGACGAAAAAGCCTATTGATTTTCAGCGATTTCCGATAATTAGTGCTAGAGTTATGGCCCTTGATCACTTCAAAAAATCTTGTGGATGCTCTAGAGGCCAAAGTTAATATCCGATGGACTTTAAATTTATACACATTGTTTAAGGTCATGAGACAAAAAAGCCTATTGATTTTCAGCGATTTCTGATAATTACTGCCAGAGTTATGGCCCTTGATCACATCAAAAAATCCTGTGGACGCTCTAGAGGCCAAAGTTAATACCCTATTGACTTTAAATACACACACACTGTTTAAGGTCATGAGACGAAGAAGCCTATTGATTTTGAGCAATTTCAAATAATTACTTCCAGAGTTGTCTCCCTTGATCACTTCAAAAAAAACCTTGTGATGCTATAGAGGCCAAACTTATCATCCGATTGACTTCAGATTGATACACAGAGTTTAAGGTGTTGAAACGAACAAGTATTTTGATTTTCAATGAATTTTGATAACTGAACTGCTAAATCCATGATATTAAATGTTTCCTATACTAATTGATAGCGTGGGGCAAAACTTATATAAAAAGCAAACAAATTCTAATGATTTTCAGATAATTACATAATGAGTTGTTACTCTTAATCAGATTTTAGTGTATTACAAATGTTTCATTACCAAAAAAAGTAAAAATATGCGACAACCCTTGTTTACTGCCCGGACGATTTAGCTGCTGTGGGTGTATGTTTCGTTGCCTGGCAATCTATCTTTTTCACGCCTTATCATATAATACCAAAATCAAAAAAACATGTTGTTCTATGTCTGTTTTGTAGCGGTGTGCTGAGGTTTTGTTATGCCCCAGGTCAAATACTTGATTGTATGCACAAAAGATTCAAATACTGAGAAAGAAATTTTTTTAGATATATAGAAATAGATAAAATAAATTTGTTATTCAAACTAAGTAGGTCAATTAATTGTACACCAAAGTTAACATGGATAATATTTCAAATTCTGAAAGCTTAAATTTGAATTTCACCCTTTGATTGTATAGTCCCCTAAAATGAATATCTAGTGTCGGTAACATCCCTATCCGCATTCTACTTTCACACAGAAACAGTTGTTGAAGGTGTATCTGACATATTTAACTTTGTGCCGGACATGAATTAAAATTTTGTTTATTGGCCTATTTTTCAACGTGTTCTTCTCAAGTGCTAAAGGATTCAAGAATTTAATTCTAATTTTGATAAAATTATATTTTGTGAATTATTCAATCAATGCATTAAACTATAACACATGCTTATGGAAGAACAATTACTGATTTATTTAGGCGACGTTTGTCTATATATTGCCCTACACATTTAATTTGTTACTGTACTTGCTTGAAAATGTTGAGAGAATACTCTTCGAAACGTCACCTTTTTATATCATTAATTGTTCTTCCATTAGTATGTGTTATAGTTTATTGCTCTGTCCACTTAATGCCACTTAAAGAACATTAATCAATGTTATTTCAGCAATTTAATTTTATTTGAATTATAGTTTTTGAATTATTTAATCCATGTAATTTCAGGAAGTTAATTTTAGCACGAATTAATTGGGTATTTGTTTGTGACGATTCGGAATATGATGACAGCATCAATAATTTGATCAAGAGCATCAATCACCAACTCCAACTAATGGACAAGATGGATACATCTGTTGAAATAGGAACAAGTAATTTTATTGAAACTCACGGCATGGTAATCAGCGCCAATCAATTTACTCACACAAGCAATGAACATGAACGAGCAATTTCACCGCCCAAATCCCCGGAGGTTCAGGATACTCAGACTGTGGACTTCTGGGATCTCCATTTCAAGAATAGAACGCAAGTTAAATGGACGGAATTCCGGGACAAGTTTCAACAAGACTACAACAGTAGAATCGCGGAGCTGTTTACGGAGGATAACCAGAAGTTATTTCGTAACTTGATGTTTCAGGACATCTTTGATTTGCGTAAGATCGTCGAACGAAAAGTTTACGATAAATTCTGTAATGATAATCCGTACTCGGATCCTCACTGCTTCTTTAATCAGCTGCAGGAATACGTCATAGCTCACATATCGTTACGTCAGGTATTCAACATGGACAGTACGCTTCGTATAACTACCATTCAAAATCTAGGTAAGTCCACTCAAGTAATCAACACAGAGGGTCTTACAAGAACAGCTGTCTAGTAGTTCGGATGGGATGACAAACTGGGGCTCCGTGTACACATTGGGGTGACAGTAGGAATTCAAATTAAGAGTAGGCCGTAGTGCCGCTATCCAGGCAAAATTTCCCGCCT
Organism: Patella depressa; assembly: GCA_948474765.1. Lineage (NCBI taxonomy): Eukaryota > Metazoa > Mollusca > Gastropoda > Patellidae > Patella > Patella depressa. The sequence goes on from OX419720.1 coordinate 3,563,629, forward strand.
AGCACACTGTATGTCGTATGTCTCTCTTCATTAGCCCAGGTTAGGTGCAGAACAGTAGAATGTTAAACGCAAATTCATTTCATATCATATCATTTCAACTAAAGTATTCAACATGGATTCCACTGTTCGTAAATACCATTTAAAATCTACTATGTTTTGTGAAATAAAGTTTCTTGGCCAATGCATCGAGCGAACACCCAACATCCAGGCAAGCAGAGGCAGCGTCTTGCCCACTTAGCTACTGTGGCTTTACAATACGAGTAGATCGTGGTGCCGTTGTCTTCATTAACCCACTTGAACGTTAAAGCCATGTATCTCATATTTTCTACTAATTTCAATCTTTGCGTTGACCCCTGCCTTACGGTTCAATGTGTAAAAATCAATGATATTTTAAAAAGATTTTGTTTTTGTATTTTGCAGGTAATTTTTCATTTCCAGCTATTGTTCGTGGTTTAACAGATATGTTAAAGGACGAAGATCCGAATATTCGTGCTGTGGCTGCCATTGCTTTAGCTAAATCAGGTTAGATATGAATTGAAATATAGAAATGAGTTGATTACCATCTCATTCTAGTGTTTTGTATCAGAACCTGTATGGGGGCAGTGACAAGTTGTCTAAAACTTCCGCTTTTGAACATAAGGTCTGTCATTGAGTAAGTGGGTTGGATGGCCGACGTATTAGCACGTGCGCGTTGTGTTATAAGGTATGTCATTGAGTCAACCGGTGTGGTTTCGATTCCCCAGTTGTACGTGACAAGGAGTAGGTTCGCCTGTCCAACCTCGTGGGTTTCCTCCCACTGCTTAAGACCCCTACAGGCAAGCTAGTTATTGAAATAAAATTAAACCATATGTTAGTCGTGAAATGACCTAGTTTGTGTGGAGTGGACGTTACACCCCATTTCTCTTTCTCTCTCTCTCCGTCATAGAGTCAAGTAGTGTTGTTCAGGTCCCACCCTCTGATAGAAGTGAGAGATCCCTCAGTCCTTGAAAGAACCATTGTACCTGACTAACGACATTTTCAATATTGTTCTGTACAAGTATTTTGAATATCAATGCAACACACAGATATAGACAACGTGTGTCGAACAAAATCCTAGGCACTAGAAGGATTGTGTCTGATTAGGCCTGAATTAAGGCCTGTTGATGTCCGTGTTAGTGCCAGAGTTTCATCACCTGAAACGGTGGCATTCAATTGACCTTCATCAGGTATATAATCCTCTTCAAAGTTATTATTATATGTAAAATATTATATTCAATAGGAAAGATTCGTCCTCATATTATGTTTAAATTAATGATATTTATAGTTTAAAATCACCCTGATACTGGGTATAAAATGAATGATATTGATAAGAATCGCTCAGATATGATATTGATATTTTATAGGAAAGAATCGTCCAGATACTGTGTATAAGTTTATGATATTTATATTTTATAGGAAAGAATCGTCCAGATACTGTGTATAAATTAATTCGTATACTGGAAGATGAGGATAGATTAGTTCGTGAGAGTGCTTGTCTCTCACTCGGTTATCTTAAAGCTTCTAAAGCTGTCAATCATGTTGTTGATAGGTGGTAAGTTGTCTCTTTACTCTCATACATCCAGACTTTTTCTAGTCTACACTATTTATAGGTAAAACCTTCTGCCACGTCACATACTTCCAGAAATTTGGTTAACATTGTATCATAAGGTCTGACATTGATTTAAGTGGTTTTGAATCCCCGCTTGTACGTGACAATTTAGGGTTGCCTGTCCAACCCCCGTGGGTTTTTTCTGGGTCCGTCCTCTTGTTTCTTCCCACTGCTAAATTGCTCCACAGAACCCTATGCAGAAGTGAATTATTGAAATAAAATTATAGCATTTGTTAGTCCCAAATTGACCTACTTCTCTCTCTCTCTCTCTCTCTCTCTCTCTCTCTCTCGTTTCCAGCCCCCCCCATTCTACTGTAATATTACCAGAAACTTTCTCAGCAAACAACAGGAGCGAAACCCAACCACCTGGTTACTGAGCCAATTCCTTATAACTCACTGGTCATGTCCGTCTGGTTTTTTGTGTTCGGCTGGACATTGGCATGCACGTAAAAGAATCCTTACTAATTGGAATTTGATATGTGAGTATGACTTAGTACTGCTGTCCAGGCTTAATTTCCCTTATAGCACACTGTATGGTGTATGCCTGTATGGAGCAAGGGGGGTGGGATGGCCTTGTGATCTAGAGTGCCGCACTTCGACCTCTAGCTGGTCGGTCATCTCTGGCTTGCGGCTGTGGTTTCTATCACTGGTGTGAGCGTATGTGGCATGGATAGAGGGGCGCCTTCTCAACCTTGTGGATTTCCTCCGGGCACTCCGGTTTCCTCCCACTGCTAAAGACCCCTACGCGTAAGCGCATTATTGAAATAAAATTAAAACCATATGTTAGTCCCGAAATGACCTAGTTTGTGTTGAGTGGACGTTAAACCCCATTTCTGTCTCTCTCTCCAGTTGGAGCAGAACAGATGGACATAAAACCCCATTTTATTTCAATTCATTAGGCCAGGTTGGAGCAGAACAGTATGATGTTAAACCTCATTTCACATATTCGTTTGTTTTATTCATACATCTATTTGCCAGATATTGGCTGATAATTTACATACATGTAACATGAAATAAAGGAATATGATCAAAAAAATTGTCATTTCGGAATATTTTACTAATCAAGTGCTTTTGTTCATTTTTTAGGCGAAATGATCCGATATCTACTGTCCGTGAAGCGGCATCATTGGCTTTGAAGCGTATGAATATTGAAGAGGCTCAAGAATGTATTAAAGTAACGGAAGTATTGTCCAGTGAAATGAAAGCTTTAAGACCACAGTAAAAACGATTTAACATCGTTAACCGTCAAGATTTTATTTTTCTGGTCATGGCTGATCATAGATTTTATTTCTATTACTATCCGTCCCCTAATGCTCAAGAAATCTAAATTTATTAGTTTAATTGTAAAAGCAACTGCCAATCCATTTCTAGCGAATGTAATACCAAATATATTTACCTCTTTAAACTGCACAATTTGGATTTTCGCTTCTCCAAAAACACCTGTAAAAATTACCTTTTTATTTCTTCTGGAAAAAAAGCTAATATAAAAACTAAAAGTACTTGATTGTGCTGTTCAAAAGCTTCTAGTTTCAAATTGTTAAGTTTTGAAATTTTAACAAATATCTTTCGCATGATTGACATAAATTTTTTGATAATGATAATAATGTATTTATACATGTAGATCGCCTATTATCCAATATTTTGGTGCTCTATGGCGCTATTACAATATGGTAAAAGTACAAAATAAAAATGTCATGAATCAAAAACCATGACAACTGTAAGGTGTAAAAAACATCTTACAAATACGATTTAAAAAGAAATCAAAGAATCACCAGCTATCAACATTGCACAATTAGAATAAAATATGGAATGCAATAATAAAAAGCAATCTCTGAAAACGTGTAAGCATTTAACAAATAAAATGGACGCACAAACAGACCATCTCAATCCGCCTGATAACCTTTGTGAATCTCTAAAACCATTAAATTTCAATTTTAATTGGTACATTTTTATAACCCTTTTGATACTTAAACCACCCTGCTTCGTGTACAGCTGTGATGTCTACTCAGACCACCCTAACTAGGATCACTAACCGCCTGCTTCGTGTACAGCCTGCAAGAACTAGTAAATGATCATATAATATGGAAAGCTAGTCACATATCTCGAATGTTTTGAGGCAGTCAAAGGACAAGCTATTTCGATCTGTCTAGGGGGTGTACTGGTATAAATATAGTACTTTTCTTTAAATTTTCTTGTAGGAACCGGGGGTAGTCAGTATTGACATTGATTGCGAGGCCTAGATCCAATAAGCCTACATCTATAAACGCATATCACTTGCTAGAAGAAATGAAACCATCTATGCAAGTGTTTATGAAGTCATTTTAAAAACTACTGCTGTTCAGGTTAAGACATCAAATCTATATATTTGTATTGATACACATGTTGAACTGTTTTGTTATTTGATCACTATGGTAACTGATATTAACCCTCTTGTTATTTGATCACTATGGTAACTGAGATTAACGGTCACTATGGTAACTGAGATTAACCCTCTTGTTATTAGGTCACCATGGTAACCAGTTAAGTGAGATTAAAACTATGTAAAACTATGGTAATTGGCTTTCTAATAATAAACCAATACAGTCTTGGTTGGCTTCCACAATAGTGATCAACCTGTTTCACAGGGTAATGGGAAAGCCATCTTTTAACGCTGTACAAGATGATGGGCCTTCAAGGTCAAGTGCAGTATACATGTAGGTATCACATCATGCGACATCGATAGCACGTGAGTTCTTTACATCGGAGGGAGTAACAAACACTGATTCAGACAGAATTATTGACTTTTACTCATTTTATGGCTGACTTTTACTCATCTTTACACTAAATAGGAAATATATTTTACTGTTCTGCTTCGACTGGGCTAATGAAGATGGACACTTGCCATACGGTGGGCTATTAGGGAAATTCTGCCCAGACAGCGGTGCTATAGCCTACTTTTATATCAAATTCCAACCGCCGATGGGTTCTTCTACTCACTTTATGCCGATGTGTGATAAACTGGTAAGCCTGTCCCGTGTAATAAAAGGGTTTAATTTATTTTCTGTTAATTTATTATTAATAATTTATGTTTGCTGCAAGTAAAAATTGATATGCTCAAATGAAAATAGATGTATTTCATACTCAAACTATTCTTTAATAATTCTTTCAATCATCGAAACATTCCATTGGAAGTAGAACTCAAAATGTACCGTATGTAATTGCACTTTCTTTGTATAGTTTGGTCTGACTGTGTTTTGTTGAGTAATTATACTGTATTATCAGTTTGTTGTATAAATGTTAGATATTTGGGCAGAATTATTTTTGCTGATATATATCGTAAAATAATGATTTTATGATTTAGCGGTAGCTGTTTAAAGATATCAGTAACTGTTTATTGATATCAGTAACTGTTTAATGTATTTATAATGGTAACTGTTTATTGGTATTGGTAACTGCTTATTGTCCCCGGCCTTTCGAAGAAAGTTGGGGGACTATTAAAATGGGTTCGTCCGTCTGTCTGTCTGTCCGTCTGTCCGTCCGTCTGTCTGTCCGTCACACTTTTTGGGACACAATAACTCTCTTCCTAATTGAGCTAGAATGTTCAAACTTGGTGTATGTGTTTATTAGGTCAATGCCTTGATGGAGTTCGAAGATGAGCATTTTCCGCTTAGGGTAAGCAGAGATAAGCAATCTGATTGTTTCATGCTTTGGGACACGATAACTTTAGTTCTAATTAGGTTAGATTGATGAAACTTGGTGTATAGTTTCATTATAGTAATACCTTAATTGAGCTAGAATGTTCAAACTTGGTGTATGTGTTTATTAGGTCAATGCCTTGATGGAGTTCGAAGATGAGCATTTTCCGCTTAGGGTAAGCAGAGATAAGCAATTTGATTGGTTGATGCTTTGGGACACGATAACTTTAGTTCTAATTAGGTTAGATTGATGAAACTTGGTGTATAGTTTCATTATAGTAATACCTTGACTAAGTTCGATAATGAGCATTTTCTGCTCAGGGTAAGCAGAGCTATACGCAATTTGATTGGTCGAGAATTTGGAACGCAATAACTCTCCTTCTAATTGAGTTAAAATGTTCAAACTTGGTGTATATGCTTATTAGGTCAATGCCTTGATGGAGTTCGAAGATGAGCATTTTCCGCTTAGGGTAAGCAGAGATAAGCAATTTGATTGGTTGATGCTTTGGGACACGATAACTTTAGTTCTAATTAAGTGAGAGTGATGAAACTTGGTGTATAGTTTCATTATAGTAATACCTTGACTAAGTTCGATAATGAGCATTTTCTGCGCAGGGTAAGCAGAGCGATACGCAATTTGATTGGTCGAGAATTTGGAACACAATAACTCTCCTTCTAATTGAGTTAAAATGTTCAAACTTGTTGTATATGCTTATTAGGTCTGTGCCTTGATGGAGTTCAAAGATGAGCATTTTCCGCTTAGGGTAAGCAGAGATAAGCAATTTGATTGGTTGATGCTTTGGGACACGATAACTTTAGTTCTAATTAAGTGAGAGTGATGAAACTTGGTGTATAGTTTCATCACAGTAATACCTTGACTAAGTTCGATAATGAGAATTTTCTGCTCAGGGTAAGCAGAGCGATGCGCAATTTGATTGGTCGAGAGTTTGGAACACAATAACTCTCCTTCTAATTGAGTTAAAATGTTCAAACTTGGTGTATATGCTTATTAGGTCAATGCCTTGATGGAGTTAGAAGATGAGTATTTTCCGCTTAGGGTAGGCAGAGATAAGCAATTTGATTGGTTGATGCTTTGAGACACAATAACTTTAGTTCTAATTAAGTGAGAGTGATGAAACTTGGTGTATAGTTTCATTACAGTAATACCTTGACTAAGATCGATAATGAGCATTTTCTGCTCAGGGTAAGCAGAGCGATAAGCAATTTGATTTGCAGAGACTTTGGAACACAATAACTCTCCTTCGAATTGAGTTAAAATGTTCAAAATTGGTGTGTATGCTTATTAGGTCAATGCCTTGATGGAGTTCGAAGATGAGCATTTTCTTCTTACGGTAGGCAGATATAAGCAATTTTTGGATGACACTTCGTGTTCAGTTTGATTGGTCGATACGTTTGAAAAAAATAAATGTGCGATTAATTAATATGTGTCATCTATTTATTTTGGGATTTCGGCGGGGGACATCAGCCTCACTGTTGGCTTGTTGATATTGTTAACTGTATATTGTATTTATAATGGTAACTGTTTATTGGTATTGACATCGGTAACTGTTTATTGATATCGGTAACTGTTTTAATTGATATTGGTAACTGTTTATTGGTATTGATATCACTAGGGACCGGTTATCATTCAGATTTGATGAAAAAAGGAAAAAAACTGAGTTTTCCATCTATAATCTAATACACATATTACACATTATATTTCACTCTGTTTGATTTGTTGGTCGTTTATTCCACGTCTTATTTATTGATATCTGAATCGTTACTCAACTCTCGATCAAACGACCAAACAAAACCCATGATATCTATAAATCTATATATAAATGTAAGTCTGTGATATTTGATTAGTTTCTAGGGAAACCGTTTTGATGTGTTTTTTTATTTAATTGTAATAATCAATGTTTTGATGTTTTGATAGATTTAACTATATTTTAAACTGATTTCAATTATATATACTTCTGGAACCCTAATTTTATCTGGGTACCTAAATTACACCTATCTATTTTATATATTTAATATTTTATGTCTGTTTGTGATGTTGATGTATAGACCGTAATAGCCACTGTTGGCATTATTTGGTATTCACAAGTTCTATTAAAGAAACAATTTAGAATTACCGTCAGAGTTGTAGATGACTTTATAGTAATAATATTAAATACAGGTTTATACTAGTTGCAGTTTTGGACCTGTGTGACGTATTTCATGTAAATGCATGTGCTGGATAGTGTCTGCATTTTAAGTTGTTTAATGGTCTTGTGCCTGACATTTCGTAATATATCAATCTATTACTTAATGTGTTGCACTTGATCATTTAACTACACAAAATGTTATAAGATAATATTTTCCGGCCATACTCCCACATTTTACTGGCTTACCAAGTTGAAACCTTACAATTTGACATGTAATGAAAAAAAATAATTTCAAATTGATTTATCAATACATCAGTATACGAAGATCGTAAAATCCAAGAAATGGAATATGCTCAATGTTTTATAAGAAATAAAAACCTCAAATTAATTACAAACCCAAATACATGTAATCCCCAACTTCAAAAATATAGTAGACTCATATCATATGTATTGTTTTTTTATGGAATGAATGTACTTATTTTGGTGTCAATAATTGTTTACAGAGCTTAATATTTTAGGATTAAATTCTTTACACATCTATCAGGTTTCAAATTGATGATAATTTGTTTTAATTCTTTGTAAAAATTACATAATAATAATAATAATCATTTAAACAAACATTATGCAAGAGGTAAATCAGCCAATTACAGGTATTTAAAAATGTCATCTAAATTATTAATTAGCCATTAATTAACTTAGCCAGACCATAATCAACTCTCAATGTCATCGCCAGCCTGCGATAATTACTGAATTAGGACCCGACTGCTGCTGCTGATCAAATAAAAAAATTGATAATCTTATGTTTTTTATCGTACTGACTTTAGTAATCATGATCGAAGCTAGGCCTGAAAATTTAATCTTTAAATTCTCGGTTCAGATTGGTGAATCTATTTGACTGAAATTTTCAGCAAATTACCTTTATATTATCTAGTTTTTAACTATTATAGCGAGAACTGTCAGCTCTTTATCTAATCTCCCATAACGTATCTTTAATTTAAAAGGTGGTGAATTCTTACATTTTGCCCTGTTTACACTTGGCGGTGACAAGCGTGGCGTTCTGGGCACCGTACCAGACCGCGATAAATTTCAGACAAGATAGCGTTTACACTAAAAAAATTTAGCCACGCCGTGCCTGGTACAGAACAGCATGTGTATGTTTGACCCGTTTACACTACAAAAAAATTAACCATTTCGTACCAGGTACGGTTCCTGGCACGTTTAAAAATTTGTCTTGTAAGCAGTGTTATTAATACTAAAGTAAGACCACACAGGGGCGGATCCGGGGGTGTATAGGAATCCTGGGTCCTACAAGCTTCCACCGGGACATGCACGCATGGTCGTATATATATTATATAGCACATGGTGCGCATCTTATCAGATACACAATCAACATCTATGTTACTATAGCGGCAGAAATTAGCTCCGTAAACCGCGGTCGGTGAGACAAAACAAGGGGTTGTCACCCCCCTCAAAAAAATCCTGGATCCGCCACTGCTACATACATTCTTTGTGTATAATATCATATTATAATAACTTTGTGTATGTTATAATGATATCTTTGTATATTATAATTATAATATACAATATTTGTATATTGTAATCATATCTTCTTGTTAATTTAATGTGATCAAATTATTAAATGTTTATGAGTGTATTATTAATTATATCTTTACTTTTTCATCTATTAAAATTCTATCATGTCTATCAAGTTTGTTTTAAGCATCTACTCAAGCTATATGAAATGTTGTATAACGTCCTACTTTTCTGCACCGACTGGGAACCACAGTGGCTCAGTAAATAAGACGTAACCTTGAAGTCTTGATTTTCCAGTGTGGTTGCCACTACTCAGTTAAGCAGGACAATGTATTGTCATTCAAATGGGACAAAAAAGCAAGGTCACCAGTGACAAGGGGAAACCATGCAAGAAAATCCTGATGAACCTTCTCTGCCACTGCAGGGATGGAACGCGCAACCACTAAGCTAGTGATCCAGCGTCTTACCCACTTCGCAGCCCCGGCTCCAAAAAACATAAATATTATACTCACTCAGCACAAAATCTCCATGTTCCAAAAGCAATGGCCTCATGTTTTATGACATCTAAGTTGTTATCGCACTTTACCGCCGACATGTGAACAATAACATTGTCCAAACACTCAAATACACTCAAATCAAACATGGCGACCTCCACGGAAACCGTGACATGGAATGAATTCCGAACTTTGCAACTCGACATTTAAGCTGGAAAGTACGAGACTTGGTATTCCCGGCTATATTTTCTATGAAGGAAATAGAGTGGACCCCAGCTGGGTCAGGAGCCAATCGAAATTAATGTCTAAATATGCAGGGTATTACATGAAGGGTTTGATAAGTTGTAAAGAGTTAAAGCGAGATCAACTCTTTGATTGAAAATGCTACATCTCCAACTTTATATAATGGAAAGACACAGATACCACTAACCTTCCTGTTATATGGAGAGAGAGAGAAATGGGGTTTAACATCCACTCGACAAAAACTAGGTAATTTCGTAACTAACTTATGGTTTAATTTCATTTTAATAATTCGCTTACGCTTAGGGGTCTTTAGCAATGGGATGAAACCGGAGGACCCAGAGAAAACCCATGAGGCTGGACAGGCGACCCGACTCCTCTTCATGGACAACCGGGGATTCGACCCGCTATATGGAATATTAAGACACAGATGTTTTACCGTATTGACAGGCTTTTATTTACACATGCACAAACATTTACATAATAATTTGTTCATCACAGACATCAATAATAATATATCTAATTAATCACAGACTTTACTATGACCTAATAAACAACCAAGTGGTATTTTCCAGAAACTTGTGAAAACCAAAGTTAGGTTTGCTTTAAAAAAAAAACCACTTAAACCTCAACTGGGAATAAGAAATCTGGGCAAATTAATCGATGGTTAAGTCTAGCTAGATTTAATTAAACTTAAATTTAATTAATCGATGGTTAAGTCTAGCTAGATTTAATTAAACTTAAATTTAATTAATCGATGGTTAAGTCTAGCTAGATTTAATTAAACTTTCATGGCCAATAGCAATGAGAACATTGAATAAAATAATATCATATTGTAAATTTGTGTCTGACAGCTGGTCTTCCACAAGGATCAGTGTTGGGCCCCTGATAATATCGTTTATGTCATAGTTTATTATATGGCAATGTTAAAATAGAATATCGTAATTTAGACCTCCACTTACGGGTCTTTAACGGCTGGAGGAAAACCAGAGGACCAGAGAAAAATCACAAGGTTGGGAAAGAGACCCTCCCTGTGATGTACACACTTGTGATCAAAGGTATGCCATTTAACTCAATGTCAGACCTTATTATCTAAAATGCAACCCCACTATATTTCAAATACTCCCACCATGTTGAAAATTGTTTAACATGACTAACTTTGATTATAACCAAAAATGTTCAAGATTAAAATAAATCTATTTATATCCAAGCTATTCACATATTAAGTAGATTCATTGGGAGAACACAAAAAGTTAAATGGAATGCTAATGAAAAAGTAAAAGTGGAATGCTAATGAAAAAGTAAAAGTGGAATGCTAATGAAAAAGTAAAAATGGAATGCTAATGAAAAATCAAAAACGTACTGTATTAAATAAATTGCCTATAAAGAAATAAAAAATATTATGGCATTATAAATCAAAAATTAAAATATTACACTGTATATTTGAAAATGACACAATAAAAAAAATACAATAAATATAGACATTTACGAACATTAATAGATGAACACAAAATGGTTTGATAGCAGATTAATTATTTCTGGTTTAAAGATACATAATGTAAGATTTAGATAAAGAGCTGGTGTCTTATTCACGAAATTTTAACAAAGATAAAATCCAAATTTAAGTTATTTGATTGGATAATATTAGATTGATTTTAGTGCTTAACCAATCAAAACTGAAATATCTACTAAAATTTGGATTTTATCTTTAGTTAAGATTTCGTGAATCAGGGCCCTGACTGTTCTTGCTATAATAGTTCAAAAATAGAATCCATTGAAAATTTCATTTTGATTGAAGTTATCCGTGTTTTAGATGTAGCTAGATGGTTTATTAATATTATAGAAATATTACTTGACAATCCTGATAAAGTCTTGATTATCCATTTTTAAATTAAATTATTAAATGGCTATCATGTTCAATCCATCTAAGTCTCAGTCATCTGATGATTTAGAGAGTTGATCATAGCCCTGTCATGTAAATAAATGATAATTTATATAACCAAAATAAAGTACTGCAATAGGTGAGAGAGAGAGAAATGGGGTTTAACGTCCACTCGACACAAACTAGGTCATTTTGGGACTAACATATGGTCTTAATTTTATTTCAATAATTCGTGTGCGCGTAGGGGTCTTTAGCAGTGGGAGGAAACCGGAGTGCCCGGAACTGCAATAGGTGGATTTAGCTCTTACACAATGTATCCTTAATATAAAATATCTTTATACATGATTACACACAACTAAGATAAAAAAAACTCTTAATTATTGATTTATATTATTCACAGGATATCCAAACAAGCTAATGGCTTCCCTTCCTTATACTAAGATAGGCGACAAACCAGCTTGAATTGTTCACATACAGAAAACAAACAACTCTTTTATTATTCAAATACAGTTAGAAATGTACATCTATAGAAATATACTGGTTCATGACACAAAAAACAAGACCATTACAAAGCAATATTGTCTGTTAATATCTAAAATGCAAAAACAATAAACAGAGAAAGAGAGAGAGAGAGAGAGAAATGGGGTTTAAAGTCCACTCAACACAAACTAGGTAATTTAGGGACTAACATATGGTTTAATTTTATTTCAATAATTCACTTGCGCGTAGGGATCTTTAGCAGTGGGAGGAAACCGGAATAACCGGAGAAAATTCACAAGGTTGGATGTGCGACCCTACACCTTGCCACGTACAACCGGGTATTCAAATAAAGGTAATGGAAGGCTTATTGAAACTATTTCCTGATGCAATATTTTTATTTTGTTGAAGTATGTTAATGATAAAAATTTAAAGGAATGGAAATTTAATAAAAGGGTTTAACATGACAAATTTTATTTTAATAATTTGCATGTGCATAGGGGTGTTGAGAACCCTGAGAAAACCCTTGAGCTTCGGTATCTATATAAGATATATTTGATTTAGATATTTACACATTAAGAGGAATATATATATATAAATATAAATAATTATGGTTAAAGATAAAATTCTAGATTATAAGTTGAAATAATATTATACTGTTTCAACCTATTAAATACATGTACTCTTGAATGTCATGGAACATCGCTTTTGCCTTGGATTTTTCCATTTCAAATAGTAAACACTCATCGTCGGTATCTGCAGTGGTCTCATTCCCTTCCACTCGACTAACCACTGGGATCATCCATAGGGAAGACAATTATCTACCCTTGACAACAGTCCTATTTTTATCGACCAATTAAAAACCTTGTTAAATACAACGGATGGTGATGACAGGAAGTAACACTCAAGCCGCTATATTGTTGCAAACAGAAGCAATGAGGCTAAGACTGATTTCTAAACTGTTTTTTACTTGGTTCGTAGAATCAAGCAACGATTAAGGGGAGATAATTGGAATACATGAATACCCCATGGATGAACCTAGGGTATAATTAAGTAGAAGGGAATGAGATCAATGTGGAGACCCGATTGATGGATCATCATCGCATGACTCACTGATGTTCCAACGAGGATCTGTGGAAACATATTTAATAAATTACGTCCGATATATCACACGGCTGCGAGATTCTTTCGGTTCAATTTAAACATGAATTCTTTTATGAGATTCTTTTAGGTTCCATTTGTAAATAAACTGTATATGTATTAGCACATGTTGCAGGCTTTCAACACACGGTTACGTGACACGAGGCAGATCTATGGATAACAATCACTATTTTATACACACACGACATTTCAACAAGATTTCACTGATTGTTATATATCAAACATATAATTCATTTTGGTGCAATCGTTTCGTTTTTTTTTTTTTAATACTTTCGATGGCCTATGCTACATGGAGATCTGACTAGTTGTTTTGGGAGTTCACGTCAGAGGTCATATGAGCGGCTTTTGACCCTATGACATCAGACATTAGCATTAATGTTTCTAGTGGATTACCCACAGTTTTGTGCACCTCCTGACAAAAGCTTGTCGTAACAGACCGTTTCACTGGCTAATAATCCCTCATCAACCAGAACATGTCAATGATAACAACTCTTCCAGATCCTAGTGTAGTAAAGGCAAGTAAAATAAAATTTTCAACGATAAAAGTAGGAATGAAATGGCATCTATGCTTTAATAATATTGTTAAAACGTTGTGTGTGTATAACAAAGAGATTGTTATCAATATTTAGCTTTTATTATTGTAGACCGACAACAGTAGTTATCTTTCTGCCACTTGTATCAACCAACTGATTACGTTAATATCAAAAAGTTTCCTACAAATCAATATAAATAGAATAAACGACACATTTTACAAACATCTAATATAATAAATTATATAAATTACTCATTTATCAGACAATTATTATACCCCGCAATGACAAAATAACAAGAAATAGTTTTAAATTCAACAATATTAATCTCTATATGATCACAACAATACACAGCAACAAATTTAATATATATCTATATATAATTTCTTTAACCCCCCCAAAATAATAAAAGATAATAAAGAGACAGGAAATGCTGAAGATGATCATACCGAATCAAATACACATCTGCATTTTATTTTGTTTTTTTGTACTTTATAAGAGCAGCTTTTGACCCTATGATGTTAGCCATTATATTAACCAATCAATATTGATGTTTCTAGTGGGTTCTGTAACAGACCGTTTCATTGGCTAATCCCTCACATCATCCAGAATGCGTGTTTTAATCGTATTGTTGCGGAATGTTATATATACAGAATATCGCGTACAAATATTGATTTCTCTCCAATATACATATGTAAAAAGTAAACCAAATTAATAAAACAAGCATAACATTATTTTATACAAGCCAGGAGAGAATCTTTAATATGGAATCATGATAAAAAGTGTTTTTTAATTTTACTAATATTAAACTTGTCTAAAGTAGGGAATTCTTCATAAACAGTTTGCTTCCTTCCTTGAAACCAACTCTTAGATAAGATAAGATTTTATTGTATTATGTACGACTCATAAAGTAAAAAAATGTTTATATTATAAGAATCACTTGGCATATTTGAATATGTCCTAATAATTATAAAGTCAAATATAACGGAAAGCGTATCCCACATTATTTTTGGTTATTTGTGAATCAGTTATTTATGAACAATAACCTTGTTTGAATTAATTACTGAATTAATCTATCAATGGAAGGACATCCTACATTTTAAAAAAAAAAATGAAAGTAGAGAAAGAAAGATGACCAATTAATGTAATATTTATTATTATTAAACAGCTGTTTTATAATTCATAAATTATCTCAGCTGTTTTTCTTTCAATGACTTCATTTCAGTTATTTAATTAATACGGTTGAATACTCTACAGATAATCAAGTTTCCTGTGGCTTCTTATGTACAGTTAAAGGATAAGATCACATGTTGCTAAATTCTAAATATTTTATACATTTTCAAGTTTTTGATCATATGCAACTGAAAGTGCAAATGACAGTTTCCTCTCATTATATAGTTGATGTGTTCATTATTTTTCTTTTTATCAAAAAGCGCCACGATATGTTGAATTGTGGATTGTTGAAACCCCCTTGATAGAAGACAATGAATGAAATATCTGAAACTGGTGGTATTCTCCTTTAATTAATTCAAAGAACGTCATTACGTAATAATAATACTATTTGTACTTCTTTAAGTGGCATTTAGTAACTGAACAGTAACACACTAACACTATTCATAGAATAACAAGTACTGGTGATGTTTCGAGAGTATCATCGTCTAAACGTAAGTGTGAATCATATTTGTATTCTGTAATTAGTCAATGGACTATGTAATATTCTAACAGATACTGTTATACTGTAATAGAAGTAATTATACAGGCATTTCGAAGTCGTATTTAGCGACTGAGAGTCACAACTTTTGTGGGAAACAATCACCGGTTTTATTCTATAAGCACAACGTTTAAATAAGTGTCCTTTTATCCTTGTCAAGCACAATGTCGTACATAAATACCGTAAACACGCACGTACAACACACATTTCTTTTTACATCACTTTAAATGAAAAAAGACCAATGTGCTTCTTGAAACATGGCCTATAAGATTGATTCCGGATTTACGTGTCGCTAACAACAGGTCTGACATAATAAAACCAGTGAGTTATTCCCGTAATTAGACTACTACTCTGATGTCAAATATTGTTCCTTTTACTCAAAATATTGTTCCATATTTCAAGAAATAAAATAATATTTTAAAATTATACAAAACATTATAAGGTTTTACAAAGTTATCATAAATACACCAAGCTATGAATTTCAAACTGCTTATAGAAATTACGTAATTATTATTACTAACATAGTTCCTTAATCCCTTCAAACTCTAGCGCCAGAAATATGCATTAACTTTAAATAAGCACCTTTATTGACCAATCAGTAATCTCATTACTAGAATTTTCTATGTCTGTCTGAACACCTTCTATCGACCAATCAGTAAACTTGTTACTAGACATTTCTCTAAGAGTCTATTTGGCCAATACGCTTAACAATTGTGTCATGTGATCTTGTTTGTCCCTACAATTAAGGAATAGGTCTCAATAGTACAAAGTAAAAGTAGACATAACCACACATGATCACGCTATACAAACAATTTGTACATTGTACGAAACCACGGCAGTCGACTCAATGACAGACCTCATGATATAACACGCATGTAGGCTAGCAAGACATCTTGATTTGTGTGCTGTAAGGCTGATATGTGTAAGATCTCACTGCATTTTTTAATCAATTTTCTAATCAACTTGTTCTTAATAGCCCGCTATATTGTAGGACTGTTGAAAAGTTCTTGGGGGCGCTGCAGATATTCACATGAAGGAGGTTCTAGCCCTTGTTTTAATAATTATAAAGTACTTAATAAAATATACTGACCAAAAAATCGATCGCAAAATCCTATTGCGTTCATTTCATGTTGAAAAATTGTGCATTTAAAATATATTTGAAATGTATATGAAGAATAAAGTTTCATAAATTGTATCAATTAATTTGGTCATGCTAGGGTTTAAATATGTACCTTCTTCAATTATTCAACTTGATTCAATAAAGTAATAAATAAGATACATTAAGATCTAAATTAAACAAGTTATCCCTGCTTAAAGATACATTAAGATCTGAATCTCTGAATCTTTCTCTTGCATGTTTTTTTCCTGGATTCATTTAAATTTGTCTTGCTATGTTTAAATGTACCTTAATCCATCTCTAACAATTCAACTTGATTAAATAAATGCCATCAATATTTCCATGGTAATCTATCTTTAAGATATTCAACTTGATTCGATAAAAAAAAAGGTAAAGATTCTTGATTTATGATTTATCTTTTGATTCTTTCTTCACCGCCTGATGACTTGTATCCTGGAAAAAATTTTAAATAAAATAAATACCCCATTAATTACTTGTAAACTTTTCTGTATCATACAGATAGGTTGCCAGGCACGAAACATATGCGTTTCCATGAGATGAACAAAAACAAAATACCCTGCAATCCATGCAGTTGACAGATCAGATATACCCTTGCGTATATCAGATAGTCCTGTATACCCAGAGTCCTGTATATCCAGACAAGTGACCCTAGTACAAATCGGATAGACTTGTATATCCAGACAGGTGACGCTACAGTAGATCAGATAGACCTGCATATCCAGACGGGTGACCCTAGTACAAATAAGAGAGACCTGTTGTCCAGGGCTGGGGCCATTACATTGTCAATGTAATTAATTACATTACCATTACCATTACTTTTTAAATGTAATCATTACAATTACTTTCTCATTTTTAGCAATGTAATTAATTACCATTACCCATTACATTGAAAGTAATTAATTACCATTACCCATTACTTTATGACTATATTTGTGTATAACAGATATTTGTGTATGATTTGTTATTTCTATAAATTATAACATCAAGGCAAATTTTCAAGTGAGGGGAATGGTGACAAACGCTGATGCTTTCGCTTCATGTCTTGAAAAATGAATTGAAAGTATTTTTTAAGATTCTTAATCAATCCAAATAGTTTGTCTCTAATATATTGTATAACTGGTAAATTATTCAACATGATTCTAAAACAAAACATATGATTGGTTTATAAGTAACCATAAAATGTTGAGATACTGGAAAGCCATTGTTTGGTTTGACACTTGTTAACTTGAGATTAAGATTAAAGTGTAGTAAGACTATTGTCTTTTAATCTGACTGATTGATTGATTGACTGAATGATTGACTGTAAATTAACACTAATCTTTGATTAAAATATACTTCTTTTCAAAGATCTACTTTTTAAGGGGAACCTTTTTAGGTTACATGTCTAAAGAAGGGTCCTACATAAAAATTAATAAAAGAAAATGTTGAATGCCTTCTTATAATTTGTTAGAACTGATTTAAATCTTTTTAAAAAAAATAAAATAATGAATTGGATTTGTGTCAGATACACTTAATTTATTTCTTTGGTGCTATAAAATTTGTCATATGTAAATATTTATATGTGCCTTAAATGTAATTGAAGAGTAATTGAAATGTAATTGACCATTACATGATTTGTGGCATGTAATTAATTACATTTCCATTACTCATTACTTTTGAAATCTTCCATTACTCATTACTTCACCATTACTTAAAATATGTAATGATTACATTCCATTACCATTACCCATTACCATTACCCCAGCCCTGCTGTTGTCAGCAGCGTTAAAACTTGGGAATATAAGGAATAAACAACTATATATATATTACCTCCATTTCCCTGCCCTTGGTTTCTATTGGTAACAATAACGAAGCTACTGTGGCTATTAAACACATACTACCATATATAGATATAGATAAATATGGTGACGTCTTCAATAAAACCTATAAATATATATATATAAAAATTACAACATGTACACTTAATGAACACAAGCAGGTTTTCACAGAAATACAAGCATGACTTTAAATATCAAAATACACAGAAATAATCAAGCAGCTCTAAAATTTTTAAACATTAAATAAAGTAAAATGAAATGAAAATAGTCAATCTGTTTCAAAGAGAATTACAAAAGTCTTCTTATAAAATCTCTGTCACAGATGATTGCCTTCAATATGCGCAATGACATCAGTGACTGTAGTCGCCTAGCGAATATTCACTGCTGATCAGTGTGGAAAATAGTCTCTAACGTTGTACCTTTCTACAATACCGGTCCACGAGAGAAATGGGGTTTAACGTCCAGTCGCCACAAGCTAGCTTATTCAGGGCTAACACACATTTCAGTTTTATTTTGATAATTTGCCTTGTTTTCATTATTCTACATTTTTAATATGGTGTCTATGACATTTTGGAAAACTATTTGCAGCAAACAGAAATTCTTTTGCAATTTTTTCTAGGCTAAACCACACATTGACTGGATCATAATGGTTTCAATGATACAAGACAACTGCCCTGTTATCTGAATGAGATTGTAAAAACCTTACCTGTGCTACAAAAGGGGTAGCTATAGCCCCTATTCTTGCCATACCACTACAAGCACCCAGACCTAAAGCTCTCATTGATGTAGGATAAATCTAAAAAAAATACATTTCATACTTTATGATAATCAAAATAATTTTAAAACAAAAATAATAATGTCAACACGTCCAGACATAAGATAACGTCAGGCATAAATTGTATGGCGGTATATTAGATAAAAAATTCTGTCGTGCTGTCGTCCAATTTGCATTTTGAATGCAAAATACCACGATGCAATTGACGATTCATATGTTACTGATAATTAAGTTAAAACTAACCAGACATTGTCATTAAACAAAACTTTTTTAACCAGGAATAATTGATAGGTTCTCACTATCATGCGAGAGAGAGAAAGAAAGAAATGGGGTTTAACGTCCACACAACACAAACTAGGTCATTTTGGGACTAACATATGGTTTAATTTTATTTCAATAATTCGTTTGAACGTAGGGGTCTTTAGCAGTGGGAGGAAACCCATGAGGTTGAGAATGCGCCCCTATCTCCTTGCCACATACGCTCACACCAGGGCTCTAAACCACAGCCGCAAGCCAGAGGTGACCGGCCAGCTAGAGGTCGAAGCACGGCACTCTAGATCACTAGGCCATCCCAACCACCCTTCACTATCATGCGATGCATTACAATTGGGTTATCTGTATTGAGACCACGGTCTGGTATGTGCAGATATTCGGAATTCAATTGTATCACGAAACATGATAGTCGGAACCTAGCATTAGCTAAATTTACACAACCCTCCTTTAAGACTTGTCAACCAAATTATTCAAAACTGTCATGGCTTTGCCTAGTCTTGCTCCTTTGATGAAGAAGTATATCCCTAGCCACGGGAAGAGGGTATATACCTAGCCCCATGATATCTTGGGAGAGAAATAATAGTTTACCTCAGGTGTATAGACGTACGCCGCTTGAAAAGCACCAGATATAAATGCTCTAGCTACAAACAGGAAGAGCGTTAACCATACTCTGTTAATATATAAATAAATTCACAGATTTAAACAAAAAAAAATAAAATCACAATCTTGTAAGCAGAGCAGACGAAAACTTTTGTTGCCAACGCTTTCACAAGATATCACAAAATCGTTATTATCAGAAACTGCTGAAATTATTTTCTCACTGAAGTTAACAAGGACCACAACTCAAGAAATCATTCGACATTTTTCCCCAACTCCTAAAGACCCCTGACTCTCAACTCAAGCGAATAATGCAAATAAAATTTACTTTGCCATGTTAGTTCCGAAAACACTCAATTATTGATAAGTGAATGTCAAACTCCATTTTGCTTTCTATTTATAGAGAGAGAGAGACAGGGAGAGAGAGAGAGAGAGAGAGAGAGAGAGAGAGATGGGGGTTTAAGTCCACTCAACACAAACTAGGTCATTTCGGGACTAACATATGGTTTAATTTTATTTCAATAATTCGTTTGCGCGAGGAGTCTTTAGCAGTGGGAGGAAACCGGAGTGCTCGGAGGAAACCCACGAGGTTAAGAAGGCGCCCCTATCTCCATGCCACATACTCTCACACCAGGGATCGAAACTACGGCCGCAAGCCTGAGGTGACCGGCCAGCTAGAGGTCGAAGCGTGGCACTCTAGACCACTAGGCCATCCCAACCCCCCTTCACTATTTATAACTATGAAATATGAAATGAAAAGTAAATGAAGGGGGGGGTTAACGTCCTAATGTGCTTTTGAAGACCAAAATACACCATACAGAATGCTATGAGGGAAATTTCACCCCAACACCAGCGCTATGACCTACTCTTATATCGAATTCCAACTGCCAAGGGATCTTTTACATGCACGCAACTGTGTACACTGGACCTTGGTTTTTCATCCTATCCGAATGACTAGACAGCTGTCCTTGTCAGTCCTTGCTTTCTGTACCAATGACAAGTCAAAACCATGCCGGAAAATCCTGATGAAATTTCTCGCCCAAGATTGGGTCGAACCCGCAACCTCCAGGCCAGCAAGCCAGCATTTTACTCACATAGCCACTGTGGTTCCGTTATGTAATACAGTTATATTTCTATGAGGCAATGTCTTACTCACGTAGCCCCAGTGGCTCGGTTATGTAATACGATTATTTTTGACATAGCCCCAGTGGCTCCATTATGTAATACGATTATTTTTGACATAGCCCCCATGGCTCTGTTATGTAATACGGTTATATTTGACATAGCCCCAGTGGCTCCATTATGTAATACGATTATTTTTGACATAGCCCCCATGGCTCTGTTATGTTATACGGTTATTTTTGACATAGCCCCAGTGGCTCCATTATGTAATACGATTATTTTTGACATAGCCCCAGTGGCTCCATTATGTAATACGATTATTTTTGACATAGCCCCCATGGCTCTGTTATGTTATACGGTTATATTTGACATAGCCCCCATGGCTCCATTATGTAATACGATTATTTTTGACATAGCCCCCATGGCTCTGTTATGTTATACGGTTATATTTCTACGAGGTAATGTCTTACTCACATAGCCCCATTGGCTCCATTATGCCAGGGCTCACACTGTCGGTCGCCAAAGTCGCAATTTGCGATAAAAATATGGAAGTGGCGATTAAAATTTGATTTTTGCGATAATTTTTGCGATAAAGTTTTACGGTACTGGCGATTCTTTTTGAGAACTGGCGGAAAAAAAAATCTTAAAATTCTAATCGTATTTATCCTGTACATTATTGAGTGTCGATCACGTGGCTAAACACAATAGTAAATTAATCAACTGGCTGATAATCCGGATCGCGTCGACGAGTAATATTAATCAATTGTCTCGGATTAATGATTAGTTGATTGATAATTGCCAATGATGTATATTAAACATATCTGAAGTCACTATTTAACCTTCATGATTAAATTAAGCGGGGATTATTTGATGTTTCGTTTCGTCTTTAATAAACGAAAAATGGTAATTCATGTAACCAAAATGGCCGACAGTTCTATC
Organism: Patella depressa; assembly: GCA_948474765.1. Lineage (NCBI taxonomy): Eukaryota > Metazoa > Mollusca > Gastropoda > Patellidae > Patella > Patella depressa. The sequence goes on from OX419720.1 coordinate 3,585,766, forward strand.
GAAAAGAAGTAAATATTGTGAAAGTTCAATTCCGTTTACTGTGACATCATAATTATAAAGTATGCCTATTGGATATCATTATTTAAAATCATCTTATGACCAATGGTCGAATACGTACGAACTACTTGAATATCGGCGATTCTTGAGCGAGAAAACGGTTCGCCATTTGTATCATATTTATCGTCGCTATAATGTTCTAAAGGTGAACGACGGGTATAATTGTAAGCATAATTGAAGTACATATCATGCTATCAGAGATTCAGATACCGTTACGGTACCTGAAAATAACAATAGGTCTATTGTACACGCAATCCTTGGACAAGATTTGACGTGTAAATACTGAATATGTAGTGCAATACGACGATGCTCAAATAGCCTAAAGTTACCAAAAATAAAATCCGATCTTAGTAAACCAAAACTGTGCTAAATGTATTATGCAAAGACCAATTTGTTAAAAGTTGTTGTATATTGTATTGTATATATCGGTAATCATTTTATAATAATCCTAGTTGAGACATAAAATTGTTTGATATTGTATAATTTTTTATCACATATTTCTGGTGGATAAAATATTCAAGTTGGCGGAAAAAATATATGAACATTTCTTTATATAAAAATTATCATCCATTTTGGCGGAAAAAAATTGAAAGCCAGTGTGAGCCCTGCATTATGCAATACGGTTATATTTCTACGAGACAATGTCTTACTCACGTAGCCACCGTGGTTCCGTTATGTAATACGGTTATTTTTCTATTCTGTTTACCTTTTAGTGCAGATATTGACAAGTAGAACAAACACGGTAAAAACAAAGAATTGGAAAGCCATCGTCTTTTTTCTCCCCAATATATCTATGATAAAAACTGTTACAAAAAGACCTGAAAAAACAAAACCAACAAAATGACAAAAAATGAACTGAAGTTTAACGTCCTACTTTTTTGCACCACTTGAGTGAATGAAGACAGGTAAAAGTCTTGTCGTTTGAGGTCAGTTTGTTGATTTTTTATCAATGGGAACAGGAGGCACCAACCAAAATAATATAGCACATAGCAGCATTGTTCAAAAAACATGCGACTGGAATGGGATTTAAGTCTGACCAACAAAGCACTGGAATGGGTTTAAAGTCTGGCCAACAAAGGACTGGAATGGGTTGAAATTCTGGCTAACATTTTCTATTTGGAGACTAACATGAGATTCTTTCGCATGGTCACATGTGTAATGTATTGGTAGGCAAATTTTGCCAGCACAGCAGTGCTTCTGTCGGCTGTACTTTAAAAAGGGCGGAGCTTAGGCCAATAATCTGTCTCACATTTTGAACAGTCACCATTTGATTTCACCTGTTTAAGGCACATTGTGTAAGAATTAGAAAAAGAGCTACCCAATCTTGCCCAAACAGATCCAAAATAGATAAACAAAAATTCATTCAAATTACTATATTTCGAGCAAAGTTATTAGCCTCTTTATAAAATGTGTTTAGCCTTGATTCAACATTATTAAATTAAATCATCAAAAGGCCAAACTGTTTTAATCTCCTTAAAACATGTCCCATTCGATGGCATTGAGAGCTGAGTTTGGTCTTGTCGGGTTAATTAATAATTTATATAACACTCAAGGTCTAAAGAAAGATCTGCGCAAGGTAGATTTGAATCTAACATATTGTACAAGAACTTTATCTGTGGAATTGTGATACGAACCTGGAAATTCAGCGAAAGTTGTCCAAGTTAAATCTCTATAATCATCCGTAGTTAAAGTTTTACATTCTAGAAAACATTTAGGTTCCGGATTTCTCTTTACATCCGTACCTGTAACAAACATCATTTCAATTTATACAACAAGGGGTTCGGGGCAGGGTTCTTGATCCTTTTTTAAATGAACCGGCCACAGGTGGGCCTAATAGATAGTTGTCTTTTCAACAACAGACATGTTAGACATATTTTATTCAAGTCAATAATTGCATAACGTATTCCGAATAAAAATAGCTGATACTTTGAATAAACAAAACCTTTGTTGTAATTGCATACTTGTATTCATATATCGATATAATATCGAAATGTCTAAGTCAAATTTCAGCAACTTGCATAATACATATTCCTACTTTTTCTTTTATGCAACCAAACAGAAGTCATAATTAGTAAAAAGTAAATACAAATAAGTTTGTTTTAAATTATTTTTAAGTAAACACTTGTCAGTACCCAAAACAGCAAGTATATTTGTAAGCACAAAGTAGCACAAATTATTTTCCATGTATAGTCGTAACTCTGAAATATGCCTGACTTCCGAAAAGTCACATGGCCTATGATTGTGATTCAGGTTAGTTTATTTTTAGTGCTATAAGTAAATAGAAGGCTTTAATAACATACCAGACAAAACATTTCTGTGAACATTTGTCACATGAAAGTTATTTAAAAGTAGTTAACCATTCGGATCTAAAATATGTTCCGGACATAAACTTTGATTGACCTATATTGGACTTGGTTGGATATCCAGCTTTTGGAACTTTCAAATTAAATGACGACTGTATCCTTGGGTCAACGCTGTCATCACTATCGTCGGCTATTCTTTTACTTGGTATGAATTAACTCAAGTTAGTTGTTTATTTTCGAAATGAGCCCATAAGGATTGACACTGAATGTATTCATTGCATTGATTGACTCCTTTGTTGATGGGTTAATTAATCAACGAGTAATAATTACCTCTTTATAATCTACCGTAAATAGATTGATATATGACATCATGGTGGCCTGTTCATTGTTTTATCAATCGGCATGATAATTAACTCTTTGTAAATCGGTCGACCATAGTGGCCAGTTCACTGTTTTACCAATCGGCTAGATTAAAGATCAATTGGCTAAAGTTGACAAATAACAACCGATTACGATCCTTGGTTTGGGGTGATTTAAAGACCAAAGGAAGACAACTTAACCCCACAATCCACAAATAAAATAGAATTTGATTGTTTGTATGTCAACTGGGACCAATATATTCTATGTTAACATCTTATTCTCAGAATATAAATCATATTAATTCATAATTACCATGGCAACCATCTGGATTTTCAAACAATGCTGTTGTAAGTAGAACTATGCCATAATAAGAAAACGCACAAACTAACCTGGAAACGAAAATGTCTGAATTAAAGGTTACGATTATATGAATTTGAAATGATGTGTTGTTTAATATCCTATTGAAAATGGCCATACGCCATGCAACTGCAAACGAAACGAAATGAGTTGGGGTTTAAGGTCCTATGGTTCTGCTCTGACTGGGCTAATGAGAGAGAGAAATGGGGATTAACATCCACTGGACACAAACTACATCATTTTGGTACTGATATATGGTTCAATTTTATTTCAGTAATTCACTTGAGCGTATGGTGTTTAGCAGTGGGACGAAACCGGAGGATCTGGAGAAAACCCACCAGGCAGGACAGACGACCCTACTCCTTGTCCTGGAGAAAAAACCCACGAGGTAGGACAGGCAACCCTACTCCTTGTCCTGGAGAAAACCCACGAGGTAGGTCAGACGACCCTACACCTTGTCCTGGAGAAAACCCACGAGGTTGGACAGGTGACCTTAGGCCTACTCCTTTTCACATACAACTAGAGAATCGAAACCATGCGTGTGGACTAAATAACAGAACTTATGATAACCATTTCGCCATCTACCAGCAGCGGCAAGCCCCCAAAAGCCCTTTCTATGAAATGACCATACGAACCATATGATCCATAATAAAACTGTTGTTACTCGTATTTCTGGCATAAATAAATCCTTATACTGTCCTCTTTTTACATTCTGTAAGAAATAAATAGAATTAATGCTAAGTTACTAGAGATAAAATAATCAGATTAAAACACCGATTCCATTTTGTTTTGCTCTTTATCGTTTAAATTTACGTTCATTTGTCTCCATTACACCAGGATCTGGAAGGGTTGTAAAAGGACAATGAAGATGGATGTATATTTTAATCATACTGTAGTTAAGATATAACCCAGGTTACAGAGAGAGCTTTAATCACTAGGGACCGGGCGGGTATCATTCAGGTTTGATGAAAAAAGGAAAGAAACTGAGCTTACCATCTAGAATCTAATACATATGTTCAGTAAATAGATTGCCATCCAAAAAGTGTTAAATACCATTAAGATTCATCAAATAATGGCCAGTTTGTGCTACCGTTTAGCTTGACAACCGTTGTCTATAGTTTATGAAACTAAATGGTCATAAACTGGATTACAAATATCAAAACTAAACTAAATGGTCATAAACTAGATGATCGATGTCAAAACTAAACAGTGTTTCTTAAACTAAATGGTAGTACAAACTGAGCGTTATTTGATGAATCTTGATGGTATTTAACACTTTTTGGATGGCAATCTATTAACTGAATATGTGTATTAGATTCTAGATGGTAAGCTAAGTTTCTATTCTTTTTTCATCAAACCTGAATGATACACGGACTCTAGTGAATAGTAAGATCGTATTCAAGGAAACGGAAACATCAACACCATACTTCATAAACATAATATTTATCAGATAGGCTTCGGAAACATTAATTGATCAGGCCACTTCAAAATCTTTCACTTAAGATTCATTTGGTGCCTCCTTATAACTGACATTTTGCTGAACTCTTTCAATTCAGTCGATTAGTGAAATGACTGACATTTTGCTGAACTCTCTTGATCAGTTGATTAGTGACATATGACATTTCAATGAACTCTTTCAATCCAGTGATTAGTGAAATATGACATTTAAATGAAATGTTTCACTTCAGTTGATTAGTGAAATATGACATTTAACTGAACTACTTCAGTTGATTAGTGAATTAAGTGACATTTCACTTAACTCTTTCATTCAAGGTGATTAGTGAAGCATGACATTTCACTGATCTGTTTCACTTCAGTTGATTAGTGAAAAACATGTAAGTATTAATAACAAACCTCTGTTACTGGTTCAACCAGTTTCCCAGCAGGCATTGGTTTTCCATTCTCTCTTGCTACTCGTTCTATAGTAGCGACAGCTTTATCATAATCTCCTCTTGTTACATCATAGCGTGCACTTTCTGGTAACCACTGGAATACACATAAAATATACATAAATATACATAACCTCATTTATACATAAATACACAATCTCATCTGAATATATTCAATTACACAACCTCACTTGAATAGATACACAACCTCACTTGAATAAATACATAACCCCGTTTAAATACACAATCCCACTTAAATATACATAAATATACACAACTTTATTTAAATATATTTAAATACACAATCTCACTTGAATAAATACACAACCTCATTTGAATATATATAAATACAACTCACACAACATAATTTAAATATACACAAATCGCCTCATTTGTTTATAAATATTTAAATATACATGAGTATAAGACATACAAGACAGCAGGTAACTTATACCCCACATCTCCAAGAATGGTGATAAAGATAAAGCAATGAAGGCTTGTCCCAGACATGGAGATAACAATTCATTCTTCCTTTTGCTCAAATTCTTGTGTAGATTATCTCAATAAAAAATGGCTGTAATTTACATGCTAACTTAATACATACATAATTCATTCATTCTTCACTTAATCATATTATTCATTCATTAAAAATTCATTCATTCTTCACTCAATCAAATCATTCATTCACCTAATAATTCAATTATTCTTCACTCCATCATATTATTCATTCACCCAATAATTCATTTATTCTTCACTCCATCCTTTATTCATTCATTTAATAATTCATTTATTCTTCACTCAATCAAATCATTCATTCACCTGATAATTCTACTTGGTAATTGGTAATCCTTGGACAATTTATATAACCATTATGAATTTATCATAAATAAACATTCTGCTGCCTACATTAATATCTACATTTTACATCAGCGATAATTCTCATTCCACCTTGAATAAACATCTACAGCTGACATTTTTACAGAGTTTATATCACTAACAATTCTCAATATTTATAAAGAACAATTGGAAACATGTGGATTTTATCTATTTGATTTCAATCTATCCTGATTCAAACAACCGTAACGAACAACGTGTAGACCATATTAGTTATTTAACCTATTATATTATATTGATTTATACAGGTAACTATCATTTAATTATTAATATAATATACCTCGTACTTATGGGAATTAGATGGCCGAATGGTAAGCACGTGCGTGCTGTATCATACATGTCAAGGAGCAGGGTCGCCCGTCCAACCTCATGGGTTTTTATCCAAGTCCTCTGGTTTCCTCCCACTGCTTTGGACCACTACGTGCAAGCGAATTATTGAAATAAAATTAAACCATATGTTAGTCCTGAAATGACCTAGTTTGTGTTGAGTGGATGTAAAAACCCATTTTTCTCTCTCCCTTGCTTTTATGGGGTATAACATGAAGTCAAAACGTCAGTGTGCTGTTTATCCCAGTTTCCATCTATACATGTAGATAAGTTGAAACGGTAGAGAAGACAAATGTTTTTGAACTCTACCATATTCTGGGAAAAAAGTATCAACATATACCCTAAAAAACGGTCGCTCGTGGAATACTTGTACAGGGATAGATTCTCTTGTACCACTGAATAACCTGAGCGGTATTCATTAAGTTCTATCTATATATACAGAGAAGAAAATATATATACTTACAGCACAGCTTATAGAGAAGAATAAAAGAGGTAGAGCAGATAAACCTAATAAAGTACTCCATCCATATCGTGGCATCACAACTAATGCTAATAAAACCTCAAAACATGCTCCTAGCGCCCAGAATATCTGAAACATTACAACACATATAATAAAACCTCAAAACTTGTTCCTAGTGCCCAGATTATCTCAAACATAAAATTTATCATGTCAAGATAACAAATGGGTGATTTATTGGATTCTCAAACTTTATTTTTGGATTGGGGGGAGGGGGTGTAGAGAGAGGGAGGAGGAAACCAGAGGTCCCGGAGTAAACCGATGAGGCTGGACCCTACTCCGTGTCACGTACAACCAGAATTCAAACCACGTCAGTTGACTGAATGACAGGCTTTATGATACAGAGTGCATGTGCTAACCATTTGGCCATCCAACCTTCGACCCCCAACCATAGAGAGGGAGAGATTGAATTCTAGTGCTAGACAATTCTAAATACATGTAGTTTGTTTTTGTGTAGGGTACTTTCTTGTGCTCTATAAAAGGTAAGTGGACAGTTTCAGGGCAACAGCGCTATAGCCTACTTGTTTTTCCAGGACAACATTGCTACAGCCTACTCTTTTTTCGAATTACCTCTGTTAATGGTTCTATTGTGTGAACCCCAATGTGTACATGGCACCTCAGGTTTTCTTCCCCTATTGAATGACTAGACACTAGTTGTCGGGCCCTGTAGTATTTAGCCTGCATCTTAATTATTGTGGTAAAACAAAGAAAAAATATGACAATACCTCTACTAAAACTACACATCTAGCTCGGGATTTTGAAGGTAAAAATTCAGAATATAACGTTACACTGAAAGCAAAAACAAAACAACCCCAGTAGATTAGGTATAAATATAAATTGGGTTTGGAATCTGGTATGTTCTAGTCTAAAGTAATACAGCGAACCTGGTATGTTCTATTCTAAAGTGAACCTGGTATGTTCTAGTCTAAAGTAGTACAGAATTCTAGTCTAAAGTTAACCTAGTATGTTCTACTCTAATGAACCTGGTATGTTCTAGTCTAAATGAACCTGGTATGTTCTAGTCTAAATGAACCTGGTATGTTCTAGTCTAAATGAACCTGGTACATTCTAGTCTAAAGTGAACCTAGTTGTTGTCTAAAGTAAAACAGCAAAACTAGCATGTTCTAGTCTAAAGTAGTACAGAGTAATTGGTATGTTCTAGTCTAAATAATACAGAGTACCTGGTATGTTCTAGTCTAAAGTAGAACAGCAAAACTAATATGTTTTAGTCGTAAGTACCGGATTCGTTCTAGTCTAATGTAATATAGCGAACCTGGTATGTTCTAATCTAAGTGAACCTGGTATGATCTAGTCTCAAGTAACGTATATATCGTATCTGGTAACGATAAAATGCAAATTTTAGTTGATACTTTAATTTTGATTGGCTTAGCACTAAAATCAATATAATATTATCCAATCTAATTACTAAAAGTTGGATCTTACCGTAGTTAAAATTTCGTGAAACATTCCCCAAATAGAAATTTATGGAATGGAATAAATTGGTATTTAGCACCCAATTGACACGTTCTACGTGTAAGTTTGAGACTGACATTCCATAATATTTTTTTCTACCACAATTTGTTCTGGAACCTGCTTTTTTTTTACAGCTAATGCGAACAACTGACTCCCAGAATCAGATTCTCCTCAAAAGTTTTTGATTTTGAATGATTTTGAGTCGGATATATTTACAGCGCCATGATAGTAACATCAATATGAACTAATGATTGTGGTGGATCACCGATACCAAAGTCCCCAAGGTTATGTACAATATGAAACTTACGATTGAGGAGCACCGCCGATACCAAAACCAACTAAACCCCTGAGTATCAACATCCAATAAAAGTTGGGAGAGAAAGCGCTGAGAATTCCAAAATAACACGTAAAAACAGAACACAGAATTAACTCCTGAAATGAAGAGAAATTTCATTAAAACTGGAGCAGGAAAAAGACTGTAATAATAAAAAGGGAGCAGATATTTAATCTACTATGGCTGTCGGTGCCATTTTGAACAATATCCTGAGATGATGTCAAAGTTGGATTCAATTCTTACTGGTCTAAGGAATTAAGTTAGGGTAGAGGGGTTATGCTACCTGTATGTTCTCGTTTGGCATCCTTACAGCACTGCTGCGATCGTTCAGCGACCAGAAAATGCACATGATCGTAAGCAAACATGAACACAATGCAAGAAAAGGGCCCCAAAAATTACAAACTTGAAAAAAATCGCGTTTTTACAGCTTTCCAGGTCAGATTGCAGAACCTTGACATTTGTTTTGAACATGCCCAAAACAAATGCTGTGAATTGCCGACCATAGCACTATATGTGGCATTTCCACCATGCTTTTACCACAGTTATGGCAATCTTGACACGCTCCAGGACAATTTTCTGTTGCCGTAGCAGCACAGTAAGGACGTCACCCTGGTCTGACAGGTTTAATAGCCTATGAAATTGACATAGAAGTAGATCAGAGTTGTGGTCTGGATAAATTAATTAATGTCTAATTATTAGTTTTTACAACATTTGAAGCCTAAAGAAAGCCCTACAATAGGCAGATTTTGCTCTTGCATAATGTATGTTTAATTTTAAAGAAAGACAGTGCTATACAATACATGTGGCATCATTGAATGTCCATTGAATATTTTAATTATTCTTTTTTAAGCCATTAAATAATAATGGTAGATTACTAACCTTTTTTCTTCCATATTTATCACAGATACTTCCCCATAAACTGGACGATAACATCATACCACAGAACACAACCTGTTATATAGAAATATACCGCAAAATACAACCTGATATACAGAAATATACAGAAAATCGAAACATTCATACTGTCTTGAAGTGGAACTAAATAAAGGTATTGAACATACATGTATTCAAAGGGAATAGTTTGTTATTCTTGCCTCTCACATGTTCTACCAGCGCATATCTCGCAAATAATCAAAGAAATTATCTTTATGAGAGAGAGAGAAAAAAGGGGTTTGACGTCCATTCGACACAAACTAGGTAATTTCAGAACTAACATATGCCTTAATTCTATTTCAATAATTCACTTGCGCATAGGGGTCTTTAGCAGTGGGAGAACCGGGGATTGACTCAATGACAGGCTTTATGATATAGCATGCACGTGTTAAGCATTCAGCCACCCCTACCCCCAATATCTTAATGACACAATACATCAACCTTTTATTAATTTGAATTTCTCAGTTGATAATTTTTGTGCAGACAAAAATAAGTTTTATTCCTACCGTTGTTATTGACGCTTCCTGTATACCCTTCAACTGCCATTCACAATGTAACGCTGGTGATAATATCGACAATATCATCATCTCCATAGCATCGGCCATCTACAATGTAAAATATACAATCAACTGTCAACCATCTACAATAGAGGGTGAAAACAGTTTTTCTAATTCTGTCCCAAGTACAAATGTAGCTAGTCAAGGTCAGGAATAGAATCAGAAATGAAGTGAAATGGGTTTAACGTCCTACTGTTCTGCTCCAACTGGGCTAATGAATACAGGCCTAGACCATACAGTGCGCTATGAGGGAAATTCGTCCAAGCAGCGGTACTATGGTCTACTCTTATATCAAATTCCAACTGTCGATGGATCTTTAATGTCCATGCCAATGTACACAGGACCTCAGATTTTCATACCATCCAAATGACTATACTGCTGTCTTTGTCAGGTCCTACGTCCTACATCACAAAAAGTTGAAACCACACAGGGTAGAACCGACTAGGTACAGAATAAACGAATGCATTAGAATGGCGGGAGGCTGGAGGGGACGGGGTAGGGTTGATTACTGTCCTTCTTTCCTTACTCAGACAGTTTATGTCGTGTGTTTGTCAAGGCTTCTTTCATAAATGTAATTTACTTAGACCGAGCACAAATCCTCAGCCTCACATACACAACCTCTCACAAGTGAAAGCCAGGCAAGAATGAAACATATCAGCTGACATTCAAATCCAGTCAGAACCCTGGTCCATTCAATAATCCTTGACCATATTTCACATGTGTAGCACTTTCTTTTACTACTTATCATAAATAATTGTATTTCAAAAATAGCAAACATCATTAAAAATACTATAAGTGTGATATCAATAAGGGCAAGCCGTAATTTTGTCTGGACAGTGGCTTTAATTTTTGCCATCTAATTCAAAATGTCACAGCCTAGAAAATCCTGATGAAATTTCTGGACTATTATGGTGAGTGAGCGAGAACCTTACTTAATGAACCATCATGGTGGTGGTTGTTCTTAGCCTTAAATGTCAAGTAGTGATGTGCGGTTTTTTGGTTTAACCGTACGGTATAAGCGTTTACATAAACCGAAAACTGAACTGATAAAACAAAAAATAACCGTGTGTTTTGGTTTATTTTTTTCAAATTCCTAATTTACCTGTTCTTCATTCTGAATAGCCGTATTTCGTTTACTTAATAATTCCAAAATTTTAATGTAGCCACCACTTCCATTTTCATTTTCGATCAACCAGGCCCCCTATGTAATGAGTGTTTAATAAGTCTGGATGACCTAGACTATTTATTTTTCCAATGCTTGGTTTTCTCAATCATAATCTAAGACACTGACTTTTTTATTTCGATTTGTTGGATTGGTACTATGTGTTTGACAAAGTTCATCTGATGTTTATTACAGTAACTTTATTGTTATTGGTAATATGTCGTTATGTTAATTTATTATTATGGTGTTGTGTGTGTCAGATCTTTTTTTACAGTAACTTTGTTATTACTACTAGTCATAATTAAAGTCATATAACAGTAAAGAAAACTTGTTGTTTACTATTTATATCAATATGTTTGATATGTTTTCTAGCTTCCAAGTATCCCTATAAAATAACCATCAATCAGTACAGTGTTTAAATGATCCCCCCCCCCCAAAAAACGGAAACCAAGTTTTTTTTGCCACAGAAAAACCGAAACGCAAAGAAAATTTAAAAACCGCACATCACTACTGTCAACTGGTGCTGTTTTAATTCCCTGCGTGTGTGACAAAGAGTCTGATCGAATAACCAGCCTCCTAGGTTTTCTGTGGTTTCCTTCCACTGCTAAAGACCCTAAATGCAAGCAAATTATTGAAATAAATCGAACCATATGTTAGTCCCGAAATGACATAGTTTGTGTCTAATGGACATTATACCCCATTTTTCTCTCTCTCCTCTCCCTCCCTCTTAATTTCTGGGTGATATCGGAGACACCTTGTCCTATGTCTTATTTTATTATCTCAGCGCAAGCACAGGGGTCATTCCTGTGGGAGGAAACCAGAGTACCCAGAGCGAAGCCACATACACTCACACCAGGGATCGAAAAATTTGAAACCATGTTTAGTGAACCAGCCCCCATGAGTTAGATGTACCATGGTTAGTGAGCCAGGCTGTATAAGCTACCATGGTTTTTTATAAAGAAAGAAATTACTCTCTACAAGGCACAAATGCCATAACTCGAAAATCAATAATGTCATCTTTTATTAATAAGTGAGTTTTCCGTTGAAAAATTTATCTTTTGTAAATGGAAGAAGACACGGATGGCAACATGATGTAAAACAGCAATAATGTGACGAAATTAAAATAATCAATATCTGTCGCATTCTACTCAACATCATCATTCAACAAGTAAAAAACATTTGTACAGTAAAGATTGCATCGATCTAACATGGAACCAATATTATACTATGTGATCTAGTCATTATAATTCATAGAGTTATAGCTTTATTCATCCATGATTTATATAACAGAATTATCATCTAGTAGTTGAAATGAGAATTAGAGAGAGACAGAGAAATAGGGTTTAACGTCAACTTGACACAAACTAGCTCTTTTCAAGACTAACATATGGTTTAATTTAATTTCAAGAAATTTCTTGCGCGTAGGGGTCTTTAGCAGTGGGGGGGAAACCGGAGGACTCAGAGAAAACACATGAGGTTGGACAGGTGACCCTACTTTTTGTCACGTTCATTACAGTACAACCGAGGAATTGAAACCCCCGCCAGTTGACTCTATGACAGGCTTTATGATACAACACGCACGTGCTAACCATTCAGCCATCCATCCCGCTGAAATAAGAATTAAAATTGGGTTTAATGTCCTTCGTCATACAGAGGGGAATTTTGCCAGGACAGCGTCGCTACAGCCAACTATTATATCAATTCGTATTTAAACGTAATTTGGTGCATTTTTGTAGAAATTTTGCCAGGAAAGTGGGACTACAGCATTATATCAATCTGTGTTTAAAAGCAATTTGACGCACTCTTGTCGAAATGATGCTATAAGAATTAATAATTAATAATGATAGTACTAATTTCATTAATATGATTGAAAAACAAACAATTTAATGCAGGGTTGTTTTTTTTTTATTTGCTGCTTAAAAGTAATCAAGTGACAAAAATCGTTAAATGGGTAGATGCAAAAGGGTATAAAATGCTGAAATTTTCGCATAGAATACCCAGACGGGAAATCTAAATGGACTCAATGGTTTATACGACCCAGTCATAAATATTGAATTAATTAACAAATAAATATTGAATTAATTAACACATAAATAAGTAACTGAAGCATATTTAAAGACACATTTATGGGAGAAAAGATAAAGAGCTGGCAATTCGCACTATAATAGTTAAAAACTAGATAATGTAATGGGAATTTGCAGAAAATTTCAATCAAATTGATCACTCTGACTGAACCAAGAATTTAGCGATTGAATCTTGGGCCTAGCCGTGATCATCACGTCTAAAGTCAGTACAATAAAAAAAAAAGCCTTGATTATCCATTTTTTGATTTAAACATGAATGGGGCCGGTTGCTCAAAACTAAGTTATTTTACCGATCCGTTAAATCAACGGATCGTTATCTTTCACGTGTTGTTTGTTAATGGTCCGTTAAATTTCTGTTGCTGGAAAGTCAATTTCATTATCCGTTAAAGTTAACGGGGCTTCCAGCAACAACCTTTCTCTCCATTAAAGTTAACGATCCGTTTACTCCATGTTAACGGATCGTTAAAAGTTAACGGAGCTTTGAGCAACCGGCCCCTGATCCTAATCCAATAGATATCACAGGCCAGCGTTAAAATCACGATAATATTTCGGGCCTAAAGAAAGCCCTGCAATAGGTAGATTTAGCGCTTGTATAATCCACGTTTAAAATAAATATTGAAAGAATTTTGCTTGTTTTAAAAGAGAGAGAGAGAGAGAGAGAGTGAGAGAGAGAGAGAGAGAATCCTCCACTGATACATAGATCATTTTGGGCGAGCATATAGTTCAACTTTTTTATTTCAATAATTTTCTACTGTCTTTAGTTAAACCACCCTCCACGCCTTGTAATACGTAAATGTGTGTGATGACACACCATTTGATCTAAGTGACAGCCTGACAGATCTTATTACCTAAACTGTGTGTTGGATCATGCGGATGTCCATGACCTCCCCTCCTACAATTTAATAGAAGACATATCTGTATGTTCACATATATATATCTCTAATATGGTCTTGTGTCTTGAGCTAAAAGTTTAAATCCACTGCTCCTTTACCTAGAACTAAATTATTTTAGAAACCTAAATATATCTGAGGCAGCTCACGCTTAAAACTACGAACATATTTTTAATTATATTATGTAAATGATCTGCATTCCCCAGCACATCATAACATTAATGTCGGTAATAAAATTTTTACGATCAATGAAAAATTGAATTGAATGAATTTCATTAATAATGACACTAATTTATTGCAAGCATTTTATCTGATGACCTACTTTTCTGCTCAACTGTATTAAATTGTTCATGGAAGAATGAACATAGATATTTACATGTATATGTAAATGACGTTGAGAGAGAGAGAGAAATAGGGTTTAACGTCCACTCAACACAAACTACGTCATTTCGGGACTAACATATGGTTTAATTTTATTTCAATAATTCGCTTGCGCGTAGGGGTCTTTAGCAGTGGGAGGAAAACGGAGTGCCCGGAGGAAACCCACGAGGTTGAGAAGGCGCCCCTATATCCATGTCACATACGCTCACACCAGGGCTCGAAACCACAGCCGCAAGCCAGAGGTGACCAGCCAGATAGAGGTCGAAGCGTGGCACTCTAGACCACTAGGCCATCCCCCCCCCCCTGTACAGTAGGAGTTTTTGTATTAAATTGTTCATGGAAGAATGAACATAGATATTTATATGTAAATGAAGTTGAACACATTGACTCTATCTGATAAAATCATAAAACACAAACTGAGTGTGACCAACGACATGCATATGATGGTGTCGTTAGTAATGGTACATCAATTAAACAATACAATCAACCCTGCCACATTATAATTAGGGATCATACAGGCGGAAAGGTTAATGAGGAAATTGAAACTAGACTCCCAACAAATTGTGTACATTTAAAAGACATATGGCTCTTTTCTTAGGAACCTTAAAATAAACAAAGATAGGCTGGCACTGCCAGGCAGGATACGACCACATTTTCGAGAGATGGATAGAGAACAAGCAATACCGAAAGTGATTTTTCCTACATCATTAAGTTAGAATTTGATATGTGCAAATATCGAAATGAATTAAGATCTTTGGGTTATAAAGGTTCATTTCAGTAGGCTTCAAATTCGACTGGGGATCATGTTGATAAGTGGGTAAGATGCTGGCTCGGTAGCCTTGAGGTTGGGTGTTTGATCCCTGCATTGGGTGACAAAGTTCATCTAGATTTTCTAGCGTGGTTTCCCCTTGTTCGTGATGAAGGATGGATGGCCTGACAAGAACAGCTGTCAATTTTGGTCTGATTTTCATGAAATTCGACCTCAACCTTCATTACGATGTAACGGTGATATAATCAAACGTTTTTTTAAATGGGATAATAATTCTGACCCCAGAGGGACCACAAGCTAAAAAAAAGGTCACTTTTCGTACAATCAGGGGCCATAATTCAGGAAGTTACAATCCGATATGCACAAATATCGAAAGGAACTAAGATTGTTAAGTTGTAAACATGTGTTTCAAGTTTCATCAAAATTGAATGAAGATTGTGACCTCTACAGGGTTAACAAACTTGATATACCATATTTTTACACTCTTCATGTACAAGCGGCAGCCATTTTTTCAGTCAATTTTGGTCCTATTTTCACGAAATTCGACCTCAACCTTCATTATGATGTAACGGTGATATAATCAAACTGTTTTTTAAATGGGATAATAATTCTGACCTCCAGAGGGACCACAAGCTAAAAAAGGTCATTTTTCGGACAATCAGGGGCCATAATTCAGGAAGTTACGATCCAATGGGCGCAAATATCAACAAGAACCAAGATCTTTGGGTTATAAACATGCATGTCAAGTTTCATCAAAATCGGTTCAAAATTGTGACCTCTATAGGGTCCACAACCTTGATATAACA
Source organism: Patella depressa (assembly GCA_948474765.1). Classification (NCBI taxonomy): domain Eukaryota; kingdom Metazoa; phylum Mollusca; class Gastropoda; family Patellidae; genus Patella; species Patella depressa. Next base: position 3,601,859 of record OX419720.1, read on the forward strand.
TATTTTCACACTAATCGCGTACAAACGGCACCCATTTTGTCTGTCAATTTTGGTCCGATTTTCACGAAATTTTACCTCATTCTTTATTACCATGTAACGGTGATATAATCAAACGTTTTTTTAAGTCGGATAATAATTTTGACCTCCAGTGGGACCACAAGCTAAAAAGGGTGATTTTTCGTACAATCAGGGGCCATAATTCAGGAAGTTGTGAATCAATGAGCGCAAATATTGAAAGGAACCAAGATCTTCGGGTTATAAACATGCATGTCAAGTTTCATCAAAATCGGTTCAAAATCGGTTCAAAATTGTGACCTCTATAGGGTCCACAACCTTGATATAACATATTTTCACACTCTTCGCGTACAAACGGCGGCCATTTTGTCTGTCAATTTTGGTTCGATTTTCACGAAATTCGAACGCTGCCTTCATTGCCAAGTAACGGTGATATAATCAAACCGTTTTTTTAAATCGGACAATAATTTTGACCTCCAGAGGGACCACAATCTAAAAAGGGCAATTTTTCGGAAAATCAGGGGCCATAATTCAGGAAGTTACGATCCGATGGGTGCAAATATCGAAAGGAACCAAAATCTTTGGGTTATAAACATACATGTCAAGTTTCATCAAAATCGGTTCAAAATTGTGACCTCGATAGTGTCCACTACCTTGATATAACTTATTTTCACACTATTCGTGTACAAATGGCGGCCATTTTGTTTGTCAATTTTGGTCCGATTTTCACGAGATTTGAACTCAACCTTCATTACCATGTAATGGTGATATAATCAAACTGTTTTTTAAATCGGATAATAATTTTGACCTCCAGAGGGACCACGAGCTAAAAAGTGCGATTTTTCGGATAATCAGGGGCCATAATTCAGGAAGTTACGATCCGATGGGCGCAAATATCGAAAGGAACCAAGATTTTGGGGTTTTACACATGCATGTCAAGTTTCATCACAATCGGTTCAAAATTGTGACCTCTATAGGGTCCACAAGCTAAAAACATGATATTTCGTACAATCAGGGGCCATAATCCATGAAGTTCCGATCCGATACATGCCAATATCGAAAGGAACCGAGATCTTACGGGGATAAACCTATATTTCAAGTTTCGTCAAAATCGGATAAGAATTGTGACCTGTAGAGAGTCCACAAACAAATTGTGGACGGACGGACAGGGGCGACGACATAATACTTCCACATGAAAATGTGGGCGTATAAAAATGGGTCCAAAAGCACATATTAATCTAATATGAATTAAAAGTAATTGGTATTTTCATCTTTATTGTAACGTAATTTCTGATCAATTCTCTTCGGTGAAATAATTGTGATCAGTTCCAATTTGAATGGACGTTTTTTATGTCTGCTTAGTCTCTTTTCGACGTTTTTTGTAAAATTATTTTGATGTAAATTGTGAATCAGTTACATTTAATTGCCAACAGTAGAAACACACAACTTGCGTAGGCTAACTGATATAATAATATTCATTATGTCCTATATATTAGATATCAGGATCCCATATTTCCACAGCAAGGTAACAACATTAATATAGATTGAGTAGACCAATATTGCATTAAAAATAACAAAATTGTGTTTCAAATTTGGAATGTGGAGAAAATGTTGAGTTAGGTTTAGTCTTTTAAGGAAGGGTTCACAGAAATAAGGCACCTGTCACTGACAATGTCAGGCCCAGATTCAGGCTTTGTCAGGCAAAAACCTCTGGTATCTGTTAATTTTGTCCGACACTGATTTGTCTTCTTTGCTGATATTATTAATATATGTCCGGCACTAAGTTGAAAATGTCAGGTACTATTTCATTAGTGCCTGACATTTCGTCAGGTACCGGTACATCTAAAACTGTTATTTCCTGACCAATCCATTAAGAAAGGTTTACAGAAACATATTTACTGTACATAGATAAATTAAACATCCAAAAAAGAGAGAGAGATGGGGTTTAACATCCACTTGACACAAACTAGGTCATTTCGGGACTAACATATGGTTTAATTTTATTTCAATAATTTGCTGGCACGTAGAGGTCTATGGCAGTGGGAGAAAACCCTCGAGATTAGACAGGCCTAACCCCTATTCCTTGCCATGTACAACCGGGGATTTGAAACCACACCGGTTGACTCAATATTGCAGGCAGTATGATACAGCACTAGCATGCTAACCATTCTGCCATCCACCCCCCACCCCCCAACATCAAAAAAACTTGGGGGTGAAGTTGAAAGGTTCAAGGTGTCTGTCATTAAGGCTAGTGAGTCGCGTGAATTCAATTCCAAGCAAGAAGGTGATAAGGCAGATCCGTCTTTATAAATTTGGCCGAAACATGTGCCTCATCAATCTAATTAAAATATAGATCTATATTTCGTTTCGTTTTTTATACTTTTGATGGCCTACACTCATGTAGATCTAACAAGTTATAGTGGGAGCTCACGTTCTATGAGGTCAGGTATCAAGCACGGGCCAATTGACCCGTTAACGTCAGTCATTCGATTAACCAATTAGCGACCGCCATGCATTTTAAAATCTACTTTTGTTTTGATTTCTATCCACTGGTGTTAGTATAGACGTCATTGGCTGGTAATATATACCCACAGTTCCACACATGAAAAGGTCAAATGGTCGATTTGACAGACCATATGATTGGCTGACCCCTCATTTAAGGCAGAACACGAATTAAATAACAAGTCCTCCAGATCCAAGAGTAGTAAAGACAAGTAAAAACGAAATTTTGAACTATAAAAAACGAAACGAAATTGGATCTGTGTTTTAATCAGATTGGTGCCTACTGGAGAACAGACAAATGATTGAAACATAGATAGGAGGAGACAGCTTGTTTGGATTTAAATAAGGGTTAAATATAGGGGATAACAGATTAGGGTTTGGGTTAAATATAGGGGGGCAACAGATTTGAGCTTGGGTTAAATAGGGGGCAATAGATTTAGGGTTTGAGTTAAATAGCAGGTAACAGATTAGGGTTTGAGCTTGGTTTTATCTGTTCATGTCTGGAAACCATGGACAGGTGTTCCAGATATTGTTTTACCAATCAGCTCTTAAAGAACACAAATCTTTTAACCAAATGTCTCTTTAAAATTAAAAGTACCCCAAATATTAATGCCTTTTCAATTTCAATGATCAATAATTAAAATTAAATGTATAGTATATTCAGTACATACCCATGCAAATCCAGTCAAAACTGACAATTTCACTTGAAACTTCCCAAACCCAATGGTATCAATAGCTTCCTGGATGGTATAAGTCTCTGAAAATAAAACATCGATGACAATATTTGCAAGATAACAAAAACAGGAAACTTATCTGGGAACATGGAATAATTTGTGTGTGGTGCAGTCTCCCTCTCCAAAAATTTACTTATTAGTAGAAATTAAAATGAAAAGGAGTTTAACATTTTACGAACCTGTACAAACCCTGATATAAGGGAAAATTTCTTACGGACAGCTCTGTGTCTGCCAAAGCTCTGTGGAATTCTTGAAAGCCAGTTGAGCTCCTTTACAGAGGGCCTCTGTTATTGACTCATCCAATATCTAGACACTGTTCCTTGACAGGCTATCCCTCGGGGGAAAAATATGACTGGAAAATCCTGACTTTCTAGGTTAAGAGTGCCGATCACCATTAAGAAATCATGTGAGAATTTAATAATACATACATGTATTCCACACCAATAATTATGCCGACCACCATCATGATGCCGACCGCTACTCAAAATTGAAATTGTTTGACATGACAATGTTTCATGGGTTTTTCATTGAGTCCAAGAGCCTTGGTTTTAATCCCAAACTGATCCGTGACAGAGAAGTAGGGTTTGCTATACACTCAACACGAAGTAGATTATTTCGGGACTAATGAATGGTTTGAGTATTATTCAATAATATGTGTAAAGGTGTGCAGCTGTCCCAGGAAACCAGACGATGAGGAGAAGACCCATGAGATTGCAGGCAAGTCGACTCCTTTTCACAACCCTTAGCAAATAAACTTGGTATTTTTTAAAACACATCATTTGACTCGCCTAGACCTTCCAATTACAACATTTCAATAGAAAATTCCATGATAATAGTTAAAATTTTTCCTGTATTCAATTCATGCCTGCTCTATATAAATCAGGTTTTTCTTTTGTAAAAGGATTTACTGAAAACAATATATTTCTATACACAGTACTAACTACGAAAATGAGAACAAATGTAGAAATTGGGGGGTGCCCAAGTTCAGATTTTGTCATTGATACCGTGTGGTTGAAAGGTTTTCAATCTAATGATCCAATGAAGTTTAATGGACGAAACTAGTTACTGCTAAAGGGATAACTGGTGAAATCGCCCATCTTTATCTACATAAGAAAATGAGAACTCCAGGAGTGGTCTATTGCATTAATGTGTGGCCTTTAAATCATAAGGTCTGTCATATAATCAGGTGGCTTGGTTTTGATTCCTGTCAGTACGTGACTAGGATAGAGCCTTGGGCTTTCTTCAGTTTACCTCCCACTGTTAAATGGCCAAGTGTGTGTGCTGAGTGGACATTAAATGAAATTAAATTGGGTTTAACGTCCCCCTGGGCTAATGAGGACGGGCATACACCATACAGTGAAATTTTGCCCGGAGAGCGGCACTGCTGACTACTCTTATAACCAATTCAAACTGTCAAGAGATATTTTATGTGCACGCCAATGTGTACACGGGACCATAATTTTCCATCTCATCCGAACGACTAGACAGCTGTTCTTGTCCGGCCCTTCGTGCTTCGCCCTCCCGAGTGGACATTATACCCCATTTTTCTCTCTGATTAATCACCATTTAGGCCAGGCCTACTACAATGTAGGCCTACTTACTTGTTGCGGCTGATTCAACTGGTAGATCAGGTCTACTATTTTCATCTGGTGGTACGTCTTTATTCATTTCACGATACATATCTGTGATGTCCATTTCAACTTTATCTGCGTTATCATCTCCATGGAGATCCTCGTAAGAATCTCCGCGTCGAAATCTGACAAGCCTTGAAAACATTTTAGAAACGTTCACAATATTTTTAATCAACTGCACAGTTAGTACTGGTCGTACCGTGTCTAATATTAATTACAGTTAGGCCTGCGAAGCATCAAATTGTCTACATCATGTATCTACATCAGGCCTTAATTGTACATTTATTATTGAATTGTTAGTCGACTCGACAGTATAATTAACATTAACATTAATCCCAAATCTTATTGAAGCTTGAAATTCGCATTAAATGAATTCTCGTCAACAAATAAATCATACGTACATTTTAATCAAACTATTCTAAAATCTAAATTTCGAGATTAATTAATTAAAAGCTTGGCAATAATAATAGGCCCTACTGTCAATCCTCAATCACAATAACAGTACTCAGTAGGCAAAATCAGCTTTGCTTCTCTCCTTGCTTGCATCATATTTTCATTTAATTTTACACTTAATTACTTTGCGAAGATCACTACCATCCGACGCCCTTCTGATAAATCAACATCCCCATTATTATTTACAAATTTTATAACATGTCCGTTGCACAAATAAATACTACATTAGGCCAAACAGAATAATTGCCGATTAATTGGTCGTTCAACAATTCAGCAGTTTTGACAAGTGGCAGTTAGCTGAGTGTAATAACATAACAAATTATAGGAGTTACCGGTTCATTCTAAACTCCAATTACAAAACCGGAGTAATTAATACACTTCTTTCTTCTCGCAAATGCATGTATATCCGTACAATCTTTAGACTTTATTCCATCAGAATAAAAATGCATTACAATTATAACAGTTATAAGTGTATAATCGTCGAATGTCAAAACACTGCCATCTGTCATTAATCGAAAGGCAAAGGGCAATGAACTCCTTGAGAAGGGGAGACAACTACATTTAAGACAAGCGACCCAATTAGGGCCTTCATCATAACGTCGGTCAAAAAGTTTTTAAATGTAGGCTGTCGGTGTGTTTTTTTACGGAGCTTAATTTTAATAGAGCCATGTTATTTATTTTCAACATGGCTTCAACCCAGTATTCTAATCCGTTAAATATCTTAGGCTAGCGGCGACATCGAGAGTTTATTATGGTCTGGATAAGTTAATATATAAATGTCTAATTTATAGTTTTTATAACATTTCAGGCCTAAAAAAGACCTGTAATAGGCAGATTTAGCTCTTGCATCATGTATGTTTTAAAACATCAAGTGATTCACAGCCTGTTTGCTTGATTGTGGGTCAAGGGGGGTTGGGATGGCCTAGTGGACTAGAGTGCCGCGCTTCGACCTCTAGCTGGCCGGTCACCTCTGACTTACGGTTGTGGTTTCGAGCCCCGATGTGAGCGTATAGGGCGCCTTCTCAACTCCGGTTTCCTCCCACTGCTAAAGACCCCTACGCGCAAGCGAATTATTGAAATAAAATTAAACCATATGTTAGTCCCGAAATGACTAGTTTGTGTTGAATGGACGTTACAGCCCATTTCTCTCTCTCTCTGATTGTGGGTCAGACTTCTGGTAGAGTTTTATGTCAGATTGACGCCAGCCACGTAAAGCTAATTTTATTACAGTAACACAATTCTTTGAATGGTTAATGCGTACGCGTGAAATCACAAGGTTTGCCGTTGAGTCAAGTGTCGGGGTTTCGATTACCCTCTTGCGTACGTAGTGAATATATAAAGTCGTCTGTCAAATCCCGCCGGTTTCCCCCGGGCCCTTAATATTGTCCTCCCATTGCTAAAGAACCCTGACCACAAGCGAATAATTGGAATACCATTGAACCTGATATTAGTCCCGTGGCGTTATCCACGTAATAGCCGCTGGATTTTTCAAAATCCTTAAACTGTGTAGTAAGGTTTTATTTTCATTTGATGTACATACCTGGTTTATCACTGCGTGTTGCAGGTCTACCTTTTAATTGGAAATAAAGTTAAAGGCCGGTAACTGTTTTACCATTACATGATTACAAAACCTGCTGGCATGAAGTCCTTAGAAGCATCCAGTGGCTGTCCCCCAGAGTCAGAGACGCAAGGCATCAGTATAGTGGAACAATGTCAACATCGTCCGATCAGAGATCGTTCCTAATGGAGATAACTGCGTTGCGTATGTAAGTAGGACGTTAAACCCCATTTCATGTCACTTATTTGTAGAAATTATTTTGTTTTGAAAGTTTTTATTCTCACAGCGAGAAGTACTTCCATGAAACAGGATAGTGTCACGTAAGCCCTTCCGTCAGTTGCTTGTCTGGCGAACCGACGAATCTGAAATATTTAAGTATTGAGAATTATGCGTTTGAAATTTGCGCTCTGTCGTTATCTCTATGTCCATTCAATAATAACGTTATATGTAAATGGCGTCATGTTTCCTGATGTATATGTATGAAATATTAAATCATAAATAAATGTTAATATTTGATGGCTACAGAGATAACAACAGAGCGCAAATTTCAAACGCAAAATTCTCAATACTTAAATATTTCAGATTCGTCGGTTCGCCAGACAAGCAACGATTATTTGCTCCCAACCTGTGGTACGCGAGCACTTACCGATGTGCTGTGAGCAAAGTCATGCCCCGCATTGATCAGCTGGAGAAGACGAAGACACAACTCTCGCATTGAGTTGATTTGCGTGTTGCAAATAAAGTGATAGTTTGTCGGATTGAGTTTCTCTGGAACCAGGTGGTAGGTGGCAGTGCCGGATTAAGGCTCTGCTGGCCCTAAGACACATTTTGATAGGTGGCCTGAAAATACAGATATGTAAGTCTCATTGACAAAAGGATTTAAGTTAAATTTAGCAACAGAAAATTTATTACCAACAAATTCAGAACATTGACAGTACTGTATTTACTATTATAAGTAGCAACGTGAGTGGAATGTAACCCAATATGACATTACAGGCCATTTTTTTTTACTTTATTATTTTGTGGCCTGGATTTTTGGCTGTAAGGCACGAGCATTATTTGACTTATGGTTTATCCAGTATTGTGTACGGGACCTCCAAGTGGTACCCTATTACAAAAAGGTTGGGAACCAATGCGTCAGTAGATCCTCTTCACACTACGGCTTTTTGGTATAAAATCAAAGTAAAGGATTAGATTTACGTTTTTTCCAGGTTTTTGCTAGGTGGAATGATAGTTGAAGTTTCTCATGGTAAATGAAATGTAATGTCATGTAACGGGGTTTAACGGCCTACTGTTCTGCTGCGCCTGGGCTAATGGAGACGGACATATGCCATACAGAGTCCTATAAGGGAATTTTTGCCCGGACAGTGGCACTATGGCCTGCTCCTATAATATCGAATTTCAACTGCTAAGGGATCTTTACGTTCACACCAACGTATACACGGATCTCAGGTTTTCGTCTCATCCGAATGACTAGACAGCCAGCCGTCTCTGTCAGGCCCTCCGTCCTGCACTACTTAGAAGAGAAAACCACACCGGAAAATCCCGTTTCCAACCGCCAAGGGATCTGTTACGTTCACGCCAATGTATACACGGAGCTCGGTTTTTCGTCTCATCCGAATGACTAGACAGCTATCCCCGCCAGACCCTCTGCCCTGCGCTACTGACAAGAGGAAACCACGTCGGACAATCATGTTTCTCATGGTCAAGATTATTGCTGCAAGTTGCTTAAGCAAGCCTGGAAATGTCAGGCACAGATTCAGAGGTTTCGTGCCTGTCATTTTTTCCAATCAAAAATCACGGGCCGGGCTTCGCACTCCGGGCCTGTATCTACAGGGGGGCGCCGGGGGGGGGGGGGGGCGTGAAATGCTCGCCCCCCGCTCAGAAATTGCTAACAACCATTTTTTTGTACTAATCTAAAATAGTTTTAAATAAATTTAAAAAATCCCTTTTTTTTTTTTGTTTGAATACTTATTTTAAAATGCTTATTAGACGCCTTGGTAACTACATAGCATGATGATTACAACAGTCTGTTAGAATGACCTTTCCGAAAATTTCCTCAAAATGTTTGCCCCCCTACTGAAAGGTAATGCCCCCCCCCCCCCGCTTAATGGTGTCTAGATACGGACCCGTCGCACTCCCAAGTGGATGCAGCGCCCCCCCCCCCCTTTCTGAAAATCTTGGATCCGTCCCTGCTAATTACATATATTTAAAATCTAGGGTATCCGATGCCATCCAGAGTTGATTAAGGCCTTGTTTTGTTAATAAATGTCTAATAATAGTATATATAACATTCCAGGCCTAAAGAAAGACCTGCAATAGGCAGATTATCCTCTTGCATAATGTATCGTACACAATGTGGTAACGAGTCGTTTACATGCGAATTCAGATAAATTGATTTCAAACAAAGGGAGACAAATACATCAGAGATGTCAACTGAACTAAATGTGCATGAAGTCAAGTATAGCATCATACGACACATCAGTGCTTGACTACTCCGAGATCAAACACGATAGCAGATGGCGGCCATCTTGTTTACTGTCGCACTACTTTTAAACTGATCTATTTAACCACGGTAAAAGTTGGAAAATGAGGCTTTTTCCATATCCTGTAGGTAGTATAGCTATACAATCTTCTCCATTATATAAAGCTTTCAATGTTTCTATTTGTTTATCTTTAAGTTTAATCGTAGTGACGCCTAAATTAGCTTTAGAAAACTGTACAGCTGCTAAAAAACCTTCTTCCATGGGCGCAGCCATCGTGAATTTGTTACTATTTTCATTTCACTCTGTGAAGAGTCTGTGCTATTTTTAGATATAAATAGACTCGTGGGAGTTATGCGGATGTTGCAACGTAGAACTTTGAGTAAATTGGTTGACCCCCCAGTTTCAAATATTTATACTGTTTCTTTTGCAAATTTTTAGCAAATGTTTATGTTTAGAACTATTGTAACCTAACAAAGGTAAATTTTTTTACAATTTATAGCGAATTAAGTTTTCGTCTCTGAGAGACGAGCGTAGTATTAAACATGGCGGCTATCTGCCATCATGAGTATTCTTGAAATAGGTACACATGATGTAATCGTATGGTATAGCATGTGGCACCGAATTTGCAAAGACGAGAAACTAAATAACGCAGGAAAGAAATCGAACCAAATCAACTCATAGAGCAATTAGTCAGAAAAACGCAAATGTCATCCCGCGAAAACAATGTCAATGTAAGTGCGCCTTATATCATGATAAAATATGTCCTTGCTTGGTGCGGGATTTATCTGCGGATTGGCCAGATTTACCAATATTATTCAAAGCGGACTATAACATGTAGGCATGACAGATTGAAACCTAGGACATCGAGATCTACGATTTACCTGTAGGTTTGAGAGACTGAAATCTAGGAACCAAAGATCTAGGGAGCCACGTCATATAAACCCGACACGGTCTGTCCTAGATTCAAATGGGGGATAGAGAATACACGTTTCATTTCATACAATCGTCGCCGTTTTCGGGATATATTCGCGGAATTTGGAATAATGAACTTGATCTATGACCATCATACGCGGCCATTTAACCACTATATCTACAGTATAAATATGTTAACATATGATTGGATTCATCTAATTGACTGAGAAAAATCCAAATAAATTATAATTTTAATCCATCATCAACGGATTAACTGGCTCAGAGTTCACAAAGCATTAAGTCAAGAATTTACCCAAAATTGTTCGCCTTATGTAAATAAAATATAGGCACTTATAAAACTTAATGTATCAAATACCATAATAAGAAACTATATGCAAAGTTTTGTGTTTCTGGATCAAAGATATTTCTGTTAAACAGCGATTGAAAGTTGAGTAAATTCTCAACTTAAGTCTGAGATTGCTTTGTGAACTTGGGGTCAGGTTTTTTACTAAATGGCGTCCAGGGGTGGATCTAGAGGGGGGGGGGGGGCAGCAACATAAAAAAAAAGCCTAGCATCAATGAAATTACATCATAAAGTGATCCTACATCAGGATAAAAATGATTTCTCTGTTTAAAAAGCTCAATTTGTATGTATGCCTATGTAATTTAAAGACGATGATAGCAGATTTCCGAACAGAAACCTGGCAAACCCCTTCCTGCAAAAATTCCTGGATCCATCCCTTGGTGTCAACTTGATAGGAAAACTGAAATCATGTTAATCGAATGATTGATTCTGACCAACTATCCCTTAGGTCACTCGGCAATCTTGCACCGGAATCTGCCGAGATTTGCCGAGTGTCCCTGGGGTGTATCATACGCCATTAAAACCCCGAGTCACGAACATTATGCCCCTTTTAGAAAAGCCTTCACAACCCTACCCCTACTAACCCAATCTGAATTTCTCGATATTATGTCCAACATTCTTGGATTTAATATGGAACATCTTGTGTTCGGGCGGTTCAGGTACTAAGGTAGTATTGGGGTCAGTTTTAGTTTTAAATTTACGTCGTTATAAATACACAGTTGAAAGTATTTCTTGATATATGTTTAACGGTTTGCAGTCTCTGGAGACTTGGTACTTGGGCTATATTTTAGAAAGTAGCTAGAATGGAGGACTCAGGTGCCCCGCCCCCACCCACCCGTCCCGAGACAAACCTGGAAGTCAACTTGGGGATATTTTGGGGAGTAAGAGTCACGAACTGCGCATACTTACAAATGGTATCTAATGACGTCATCCCACATCTCCATAGTCTGCTAGCAATATCCCATACCTTTAAATCAACGATCTATTTATAATATACTCTCCTATGGTTTTCTAAAAACAATATCAAGCACATGAAACAAAAATATGGCTTCAACAGAGTCTACAAAAACATCTTATTACATTTGATAATAGTTTGCTAAATCGATTACACACAATTACACTGATATCTGGTCACCCAAACATTATACACATTCAGCATCTTGTGTATCCTTAAACGTAATATCCTTAATCTTAAAGATAGCATCCATATTTTTAGTTAAATTCGCAGAAAGTTCAAATATCCATTCCTTCATTTTAAAGCCAGCAAGCTGACTGATCTGTAATATACAAGTATGGCGGTTTTTTTTTATATTTTAATATATCCTTTTGTCTTTTTCTATATGAATCGAGTTGGTTAATTAGGACAAGCTGTTGTTCATGTTTAATATGCATCACGATAACAACAGATAAACCAACCATATCGTATATTTAGTTTAACGTAGCCGATATGAAACACAATGTTCAACATACATCTGAAATATGAATTTTAATTCATATTATGATACTGTTTCATTATTTTTCGTTTCGTTTATATACTATTCAAAAAAAGTAGGGGATATTTGATTTGGGGGGCATAATACTAAAATATGCAAATTACTACGAAAAAAGTCACTACAGAACCTAACAGAAGAAACATTTCCAGTTACATGTGACGCCCAAACGCACCAATAGCTACCGCATGGAATGTAGGTGATGCTTGGGATCATCAAGGGGGTCCAACCCAAGATTTGCACGACTCTGACTTTGAATGTTACAGTCATTGTGGCATTGAATTCCAGCGTGGAAACATCAGTTTAATTGTTTTAGTGACCAGAAAACAAATTTTGATATGCGTCGGCTTACCCAAAATGAAAGGTTACGTGCCCTTGGCATTCTACAGATCGGCACAACACAGGCGGTTGTGGCGCCGACGATGAATGTTTCTCAGTCTGTCATAAGCAGGCTATGGTCCAGATACCGTGATACACAATCTGTACAGGGCAGACCACGCTCAGGTCGACCAAGGGCGACAACTCAAGCCCAGGATCGATTTATCCGTACCTTGGCCTTGAGAAATCGTGTCATCACAGCAAATCAGATCAGCGCTCGTCTTCAAACAGACACTGGTGTGAAAGTGAGTGGCCAGACGATTCGGAATCGACTGCATAGGGGTCACCTTCGCGCCCGACGTCCTCGCGTGATCCCTTGTTTGAGAGATCATCACATTCAGGCAAGACGTCGTTGGTGTAGGGATCGTCAACACTGGGATAATCGACGCTGGAGCAATGTGATGTTTTCAGATGAGTCAAGGTTCACTGTTGATTTTTTGGACAGACGTAGGAGGGTATGGCGTCGTCGAAACGAGCGCTTCCAAGACGTTAACGTCATCAGACATGATCGATTTGGGGGTGGTTCTGTTATGGTGTGGGGAGGCATCACTGTTGCTGGAAGAACGGCTTTACATGTTGTTGCAGGGCGTGTTACAGGCCAGTACTACCGGGACAACATCTTGCCAGTCCATGTTGTGCCGTTCGCACGACGTCATGGCCGCCGTTTCATCTTCCAGGATGACAACGCAAGATGTCACAGGGCCAGGATCGTTACAGGTTACCTCCAACAACAGAACATCACCACATTACCTTGGCCACCACTGAGTCCCGACCTCTCCCCCATCGAGCATGTCTGGGACATGCTTGGACAGAGGTTACGTCAACGTCAACAACGTCCTGCCAATGTCCAAGAACTTGCTGCTGCGTTGCAACAGGAATGGGACAATCTGGACCAAAATGACCATATACGTCTCATTAGGAGTATGCCACGTCGGATCAATGCTTGTTTGGCAAACAGAGGAGGATTTACCCGTTACTGACTTTGTTGTGATGCTGTGGTAACTTTGCTGTTTGACCCCGGGTATCATTTTACCCTTATAATGGCCAGTCTGTGCCTTACTTAGTCTAACGATCATTTGGAATAAATCGATGAATGTGAACTTCATTTCATTTTGTCATTTGTTTCTTCGTCAGTTTCATTAGGTGACTTTAATAACACTTAAAAATCAAATATCCCCTACTTTTTTTGAATAGTATAATTGGTTTTTTTTGTCCGATAAATGAAATGAAATGAAATGGGGTTAAACATTCCTTTGCTGCACCGGGGAAAGGGGATCACGTGGCTAAGTGGGTAAGGCGCTGGTTCGCTAGGCTGGAGGTCGGATGTTCGACCCCTGCATATGCCGAGAAAGTTCATCAGTTTTTCCGGCGTGATTTCCCCTTGTCAGTGATGCAAGACGGAGGGCCTGACAAGGACAATTGTCTAGTCTTTCGGATGGGACGAAAAACCGAGGTCCCGTGTACACATTGGCGTGCACGTAAAATATCCCTTGACAGTTGGAATGCGATATAAGAGTAGACTGTAGCGCCGCTGCCCGAGCAAAAATTCCCCCCATAGCACACTGTTGGCGTATGTCCGTCTTCCATTAGCCCAGGTTAGGTGCAGAAGTGTAGGACGTTAACCCCATTTCATTTCATTTTTGCACCGGGGAATGCTCACTAGCAGGTTCACTAGTCTGCGGGTTCATTAGTCCACCGATATCTATTGGGTTAGGGCTAGGGTTCATTAGCCCGCTGATACCTATTATAAGTCGGGTTATAGTTTATTGATACCCATGTTACCGGCGGACTAGTGGGCTATATGTAACATTATATCGAATTCTAACTGCTAAGGGTTCTTTTACGTGCACACCAGTGTGTACACGGAGCGTATCTGTTCCGTTCCATTCGAACGACTGGCCAGCTGTAATTATCAGACCCTCCACCATGCACCTCTGACAAGGGGCAACTACGTCAGAGAATCTCGAGGAGCTCTACGCAACCAACACTCGGCAAACCTCGGCAGATTCCGTAACCTACATCTAACCTCGGCTGTCTGACGAATTCCGCCATATTTGAACTATTTTAAAGGTCCCGGATGAAACATGGCTGCGCCCATACCGAACACAAATTCGCGACCTATTTGGCTAGCGACCTACTCGACCGATCCAGCTGTAAGATAATGACGAAATTACACTTCTATATTCTACTTTCATTTGATATTCTAAATAGGTTTCCAACGAACAGGTTGCAGCTCGATCGGTCGAATAGGTTGCTAGCCGAATAGGTTCCCAATTTGTGTAATAGTGCCAAGTTTTCCTGTTAAAGTAAACCGGTAGCCGCATCGCAAATGTATGGGCGTAGGTACATATCACTTACTGTCATACATCCGAGACTAGATGTAGTTTACGGAATCTGTCGAGATTTGCCGAGTGCGCAACCAACAAACAGCTGATACAAACTGATCCGCAGTGAATATTCGCTTGGCCGCTTCAGTCACTGATGTGGATGACGTCGACTAGACTTAAAGTTCCAATTTCATATTTTTAAGTTATATTTTTTTAAAGTGTATTAAAAGAAAGCCCTAAAATATAGATTGTATCTATAACCAGTCCTACCTTGTTAAAGACTAATCCTATTAATCCTATAATTCACTATTGCCAGTTGAGAAATTGGCAAAAGTATCATTTTCAAGTCCATAGGCGTACGAGCAAGGGGGGCAGGGGGTAGGGGGGCAGCTGCTCTCCCCCCCCCCCCCCTAACTTTCTGGCAAACTGATTTTTTGGGCAGAGGGGTAAAGTGAGAAAAAAAATATTTCATCTACTTGGCAAATAAATATTCCAAAATTTTCTTGGGAGGTCTATACAAGGTCAGCTCCGCTTCATCGTCTCTCGAACAAAACCTGAAATTTTTTCGGGCATTTCTAGTTTTGCTTCCCTAACTGTCATTGAGCCCTAAGAAAACATTAATTTTACTTTTCTTTTAATTCAATACCACGAATTTGTACTGAGTTGACTATGGATTGAAACATTTTGTCTGTAGCCACTTTACTTTGTGCGATTAGTATTTGTGAATGCAGCTGCAACAGTCCGATTGAATGCTTGGAATTCGGAGTGGGATTTCGGTTACAAAAGGATACTTTTGGAGTTACTTACACGGGCGAGAATAGCAGAAAACGCATTTGCGGTGGTTAAATTTTCATAATTTTCTACGGGAAGAATTCGGGTCAGCAGGTAGGCTGTATTGGACCAAATTGAAGATGCTATATTCATAGGCTGGAATAGCAGGAAGACTCGTTTGCGGCCGTTAAATTTTCCCGTCTTCGTGAACTGTAAACGATTGATTGAAATTCGGGTCAGCCACCTTAATTAAGCTATATTAGATCACTTTGAAGTTGCTTTGTTCACGGGCTGAAATATTCCAAAATTTTCTTCAGGGGGTCGGGTGGGGCTTTGTCTGTATATCTGAAAAATTTTCGGGCAATTCGGGTTCTGCCCCCCCCCCCCTAACTGTCATCGAGCCCGTACGCCTATGTTTGTTTTCAACTTCAAATTCAAACGTTTGAAGATCGCCATTCCATGGAGGGGAATGAGAAAACAAGGGAGATAATTGTGTTATTATTTCCCGTGTCTGGGATTTTAATGCCCTAAAATATTGCCCATGGTCGTATAATAGTGAGTTGACAGACAACCTTTCGAACAAAAGACATAGAAATAATTATGTTTTAACATATGAAATTCCCACTTTAATGAGTCAGACATATTAACCTTTTTACTCCGATGAATTAAATACTAAAACATTTTTTTGAAGTATAAGAAAAATAAATAAAGGTATTTGAAATATTTCTGGATGAAAAGAATTCCATATTTAGCACAACTAGATACAGAAAATAGTACGCGGAGGCGAAAATAGGTACAAAATTATAATTCTGCCTGTACCAGTTCATATTACTACGTTTGATGTAAGCAACGCACGTGTGACCATCAATTATGATATGACATCACCCGTAGAACTATAGCGGTCTGACCTGCATTTACTATTAAAGGTCAGTCATCTTTGACAGTGATAAAAGACGCCCGTCGCATAATATCTGTGAAACAGATTGCAGCTGGAACCCTAGTGAGCCTGCTTCTAACTCACGGAATCACCGAGATTTCATAACAAAAAAAAACTTTTATAAAACGTTTTACCACATTATAATGAATCGTAAAATTTTGTTAACTGGGAATACAATTAAAAATACAAATTCTGAATTGAAAATAATATGGAAATTCAATAGAGACAGAATCTACATTGATTAGTACATCTTGTTTTTTAAAACATGTTTTTATTCAGGTTGTCTGAATGGGATAAGGGAACAGGCTTAGCCCATGTAAAACCCCCTCTCCTTTATAATTTATTAAGGCAAATGGGTGTATATGCATAGTTAAAATGGTAAACACATACATAATATATAAATATGATAAAAAGGATGAACATGTACAGTATATATAATAATTATACAAGCATATAGTAATCGTTTGTTAATAATTAGCAATATTGGAAGGACAAGCCAAAATTATATATGAAATAGACGCTGAAATACTATTTATATCTAACTTGGTAATCCGACAGTCTGCATAATCCGACACAGTGTAACGATTTGACAGAGTCCACTGTATATAAAAAAAATTAAGGGTTACACAGAAATTAAACTAAAGTGGTTTCACGTCACACTTTTCAGTACCAACCGGGATAAAAACGAACATACGTCACGCAGTTTGCAATGAGCGACATTTTGCCCCCAAAATATGCATTTGTTCTCGACAACACTTTAAATTTTAGTAACGATATGAGATTGGCGAAGCGCATAACTCTCATAAGCCTCAGGCTGGAAAACATCGTCTCTGTGTGCTTGTGTTATCAACTCAACTGGTTCCCAACACAGCCGTTTCCTCAACATTGCGGTTTTGTCTGTCAACACAACGGTTTTGTCTGTCAACACAACGGTTTCCTCAACACAACTGCTTCCTCAACACAGCAGTTTTGACGACACAGCTCTTTCTCACTACCACGGTATTTTTTAAAAATAATTGAGGGAACAGACAAGGCTTATATTCTTAACACACAACAACTGGCTTCTTCTTGTTATCAACACATGCATTTCTTCTTCTTCGGTGTGGGTGGCGGAAGCGACACAGTTAAGGAATTTATTTTAGGAGAATTAGCAACGATTTGGTCAATCATATTATGTAATATTTTAACAACTTGTCCAGAGTTACTGTTGATAACCTCAGCGTAAGGAGCGTTTATATTTTCTCCTAATTTCTGGGCTTTTTCTGAACAAATTTGTTGTTCGTATGCAGAAGATGTTGTACCCACTAACATGGTGCATACTATATCATTAGGACAGAAGCATTCCAGCTCGTCAACCCTGTAACAATGCAAGAAAAATACATTTCTAAAAGCAATAAATCTGAATCGCGAATTGTTCCATATGGGTCAATGCTCACTGAACCACGGATTACGCCGATTGTTCTGGTTTGACCTTTAGGCTGCTTGACTACGATACATCCTTTAAATTATTCAGCAGCTCCCGCTAGTTCTTTTGAGTCCCCTATTTATATTATGTTGCATAGTGGCGGGCTATTATGCCACTTTGTACACAATTTGGTGTTTTCACTTTTCGAGGGTTGGGGTAGATAGAGGATTACCGAGTTCGAATTAGATCGCAAGGTTGGTCATTGAGTCAAGTTGCATGGTTTCGATTCTCCACTTGTACGTGACAAGGAATAGGGTCGCCTGGCCAACCCTCTAGGTCCTCCGGTTTCCGCCCACGATAAACCGTATTATTGAAATAAAATTGAAAATATGTTAGTCCCGAAATGACTTAGTCCGTGTGTCGATTCGACCTTAAACCCCGCCTCTCTCTAGCTCTAGCTCTTAAATCGAATTCCAACTGCCAAGGGATCTTTTACGTGCTTGCCAATGTATACATGGGACTTCGCTTTTTTGTCCAATGTCAGGTCCCCCGTCCTGCATCACTGACAAGGGTCGGGGGGAGCAAAATGAAATTGGGTTTAACGTCCTACTGTTCTGCTCCTAAACTTAAATCGAATTCCAACTGACAAGGTATATCTTGCCAATGTATACACGGGATACAGTATGCTATGAGGGAGATTTAGCCTTGGGAGCGGCGCTACGGCCTGCTCTTATATCGAATTTCAACTGCCAGGGGATATTTTACGTGCACGCTACCGAACGACTAGACAGCTGTCCTTGTCAGGTCCTCCGTTCTGTATCAATGACAAGGCGGAAACCACGCCTGAAAATCTGGATGAACTTTTTCGGCCAATGCAGGGTAGCGAGTCAGCGTCTTACGCATGTAATCCACCAATGAGGTTAACCACGCCGGTAGATGATAAGGTGGATTATAATTACGTCACATATCTTACCAGCTCACGATGTTATCAAACGTATTTTCTTTATTTTTACTGAACAAAAACAAACAGCCATGGACACCTCTATAGTATGACGCCGTTATACTTCGAAACTTTTCCTGTCCTGAAATAGATTATAGTAGATTATTAAATGACGACAGTGCTGTAATCCGGGGAGGGGCCGGCGAATGGTTAGCACGTGCGTGCTGTATCATAAAGCCTGTCATTGGATCAGCTGGCGTGGTTTCGAATTCCCGGTTGTACGTGACAAGGAGTAGAGTCGCCTGTCTAACTTCGTGGGTTTTTCTCCGGGTCCTCCGGTTTTCCCTCACTGCTAAAGACCTCTACGCGCAAGCAAATTATTGAAATAAAATAAAATCATATGTTAGTCCCGAAATGACCTAGTTTGGTACGTGTGGACGACACAGTATAACGATCGTCCGATGATCTAGAGAATCGAATATAATAGGCTTGTTATGTCCGTTTTCACATGACCTAGAGACCTTATTATAGGTTAGCCAGTGAATAAATGTCTAATTAATAATTTACATAACATTTGAAGTAAACAATAAAGACATGCCATAGAAACGTTTTGGCTCTAACGTGCATCTTTAACGTTTATTTTCAAGAGGAGGTGAGGTTTTGAGTTTTAAAGAAATCAGATAACAAACCAAAGTCTATCCCTTCACAACAGGTCAATAAGTTATCTTAAAGATTAAAACAAAACATGACGTCATATAGTCTCGTGATTAGAACGTGATTAATGGCCGATTTTAAAAATCTTTCATTTTGTAAAACGACACAATTATCCATTTATTACAAGAAAACACGATTATCTGTAATAATAATATTATGGAATTGGCCAATAATTGTCAATAGATCAGTAATATAACTCCTGAAATAATAGAAATCTAAGTGAATCGAAGAATAAGTTAATAAACACATTTGTCATATGCTAGCCATCTTCATGGAATGTGCCTGTTGACCAAATTTAGTAATAAGTCACTTCTAGATTGCAAGGTATGGGATATATCAATGTCATAGTTCTGTAAGGTGTTAAGTCTAAAAAATTGTCGGATTTAATTTGTGAGATATGAGGGGAAAACCTATTCCGATCTTAATAACGCAATTAGGATATCAACATTTTAATAGCAATGTTTTTGTGAAAGTTACGACCTTACAGTTCTGAATCTTTGCGTAGAGAAGCCTCTAAATATAATTAGTCATCTTATGCAAAACAAAGAAAGCTATTTGGGTCATAATGGCACTTACAGTCTTCCAGAACTATGGCATCGATATGTCTATTCCATATTTGGAATCTAGGACCGTGGCCAGTCGATGACGCATACCGGGTTGTAGGATATCAACCTAGATGGAAGTGGACGTTAAACCCGAGAAACGAACGAACGAGTATTGAGCAGAACTTATACCACCTGTCTTATCAGCCACATATACTTATTTGAGAACGAGGACGATCTGTGACTACACGAGCTTTTATACAATAAAAGATAGAAAAAGAACCTAAACTGTAGTTATAGTTTTAGTATCGCCAACGGATGCTGGACTATCATCTCAATTACGACTGGTCCGTCTTGCAAGATTCTTAAAACACACATCTCTGCGATACCACCTTCCATTGGCGTAAGCAGACGTTAATCCCCAACAAACTCACGTCTGTTACAAAACAAAACGCGCAAAATATTACACAAATCACAGTGACGAACTTACCGCCAGTATCAATAATTTTAGCCAGAACCTTTTTACCATTTCGTACACACTCGACTTCGACATATCCGTTCTGTTTGTATGTTACACAAGAACAACCATGTTCTATGTCATCTTGTTTGGACAAAGTTCTTACAAACGTGGATTTACCCACGCTTACGTCTCCAAGCAATATAATCTTTACCCGATAGTCGTACTCGCCCTCTGTCGTTCTATTCATATTTATATTGTTCCTAGAAAAGAATGAATTAATGAACAAAGGACCTGATGGGGATAGACATACTTTATACACAGTGCGCTAGTGCGCTATGCTATGGAGTAGGGTTTCCATTGCAGCTTTCCGGTTTGAATTCCAGACGACATCGTTGCATACCAATGTGTGCATTGGACGATTAGACACTGTTCGTCGTCAGCCCCCCGGCCGGCGCCACAGACATCACGTTGGCAAATCACCGTCGCTGTATTTATATGTGTATTATTCCAAAGATGAACAACGGGACTGATGAATGTGGTCATACATTGTTCAGTGTGCCACGAAGTCAAATTCCCCCGATAACGGTATTTACGATTATTCCTGGTCGAATACACTAATGCCCGTGGCGCCTGGACAGCCCAATCAAGAGATCTCAAGATGATTACACAGCTGGGATATTGCATAATACCAGGTAAGTCAACGGACACTGAATAAATCGTACAATGGGTCGACCATCTTGTCATTGGTGATAATAATAATACCTTGCTTCCTCGTATCATTAATACCCCGTATATGTGTTCACGTGATGGGATAACGTTTCCATAACATCCTCAAAATTGTGCAAAATGCAGGAAGTAGGACATGGTAAGGAAAAGTGACTGTCGTTTGTGATCCCGAAATGTAATGAAATGATACATGACCTCTATTTTTCGTTCCATCCGAACGACTATACGTTGTTCCTTGCCAGTCCCTTCGTTCTGCACCACTGACGCAAGGACGGGGGCACGTAGGGAAATCTTGATGAAATTCCTTGGACAATACAGGGATCGAACATTGGATCTGCAGGTTAGTGAACCAACATATTGCTTAAAGGGGTATGGTTAGAATTAGGGTTGCAGGGGTAACGGTTAAAGTGATTAGGGTTAGAGCTGGACAGTTGAACAGGGCTAACATTTTAGTTATTACTTAAATTGCAACCAAACAGCATCTGTAATCCAATCACCGTTTAATGTTGTTACGGGTGTCGTGATGGGGACCGAGTATGCTTATACCTTACACATCGCTATATATTATTATGTCTGAGTGAGTTTAGTTAGGTCATTATCCAGGTACATCTCTATTATATCATGGTAGATAATACGTATTGTATATCACTCAATATCTCAAATAACGGTTCATCTAGAACACCGAAACGATAGGAAATGGGGTTAACATCCAACTGTTCTGTTCCGTCTAGTAGAGTAAACACATCAACATCAGCTAACAATACTCTCACAAACAAAGTTAATCCAATTTCCAAATAACTTTTTTACAATCTTCATTTTTGGGGTTAGAAAATCCGTCATTGACCACCACGAGCTCAGAAAAACATACTATCTGATGGGTTATCATCCATGTTCCGGTCTGTTATTAATAACCTCGAGCTCACAGTAACAGTATATCTGATGGGTTATTGAACTTTTGATCAGCTGATCTATGTTTGTTCTTAATGTAATATGAGCTACATGTTTTTATACGACAACAACTGATATAGATGATAAGAGCGCAGAGACAACCCATTGGTTGCTATAAATAACTTTGACGTCATTAGCTCTAAGTTAACGTGCGTTAAAGAAGCACGTCCGCGCGCAGACTGTATGATTTTATGATATATTTGAACTAATACATACCCATCTGCGTATTATGTAAGAAAACTTTGTTTGAATAACTCTCAAAACTCAAAACATTTTAATCCACAGAAAACTACCACATAAAGCAATGATCTGTTTTTATCAGACGTGTTTGTCACGTGACTTGAGTAAAGGAGAAACTTGTATTTGTCGTTATTCGCTGTTTATGTTACATAAATATATGCAAATTCTTGGATTATCCGTGGTCAACTTCATTTTTCGGTGTTTTACCACATAGGTCTACTGGAGTTTATATAATTCCCACTTTCAACCACTGGAAGTCAATACAGCCCCCCGCCCCATAAACACTTAACGTCTTTCAGCCCCCCCCCCCCCTGCCATCTCTTTGCTTTGCGCTCCCTGTAGTATCTAGATTACTATTTCGCTGAGTAAATAGAGATGCTGCGGGCCCAGGTAGAGGCTGGGTAGGTTTCTTCGTCAGCCAGGGGGGTTGGGATGGCCTAGTGGTCTAGAATGCCGCGCTTCGACCTCTAGCTGGCCGGTCACCTCTGGCTTGCGGCTGTGATTTCGATCCCTGGTGTGAGCGTATGTGGCATGGAGATAGGGGCGCCTTCTCAACCTCGTGGGTTTCCTCCGGGCACTAATAAATCTTCCAGATCCTAGTGTAGTAAAGGCAAGTAAAACAAAATTTTGAACTTTAAAAAACGAAACGAAATAGTATCTGTATTTTAATCAGATTGTGATTAATTAAAATGAAAAACAAAGGAATTGCTTCATCTTCATTCCGGACATTACACCCAGTTAGGCGATATAAGTAATCGTTAACCGTTTCACCTGGTAATTTGTGTCGTTTCTCAAGGCAAGTCTTGCAGCTATTTTATGTAGTGTACTCTATAGAAAGAGTTTTCTTAGCGAATGTATCTTTAAATAACAATTTTATCAAATAAAGCGATAAGGGCTATTGTTATCAAATACAAATAAACTGTATTTAAAAAGAATGCAAATATAAAAAAAATAATTCAAACACACTGACGTCTCTCGATATTTGTATATGGGCCATTGGCATTTCTACAGACGATAAACACAGCAATTGGGCGTGGCTTTGTCCCTGGGTGATTGGAAATGGACTAATCTTCGTAGGTAAAATCATGTTACTGGAGTGCCGGATTTTAAGACAGAGAGACCGAGAGATAGAGAGGCGGGGGGGGGGGAGAGTATTTCATACCGAATGATCCAGTGTTTTTGCTTCGTGTTTACAAAGCCGTATATAGATACAGGGCTTTGCGTGTTTATTACATGTGACGTCATTATCGATAGAACACGTGATGGTGCAACAAAGTTCAGTTATCGATAATATCTTACTTGTATTTTCTTTCGGGCAATACAGACCACATTACCGAAATATATAATTGAAAATGAATATTTCAGTATCGTATTTACGTAAAGGCCTGGTAATATAATACATAACTCTTTTTTATTAAACAGATATTTTTTTTACTGCATAACATATTTATATACTGAAGTCATCGTGGTTAGATCTAGAGACGTCTAACTAAAGATGTTCTTCTTAGATCTCAGAAAACCTAACTTCCGTGGGGTCTAAGGGCAGACCTCCATGCTCCGGGATCGGACCCTAATTACCTCTAGGTCTCTCCCAAGACCGAATTCACTTAAAATTGTCCAAAGATATGTTACAAATGAAAATACAAAATACCCACAAAGTTTGTATATACTTTAGTAATAGACCCAACAGCCAGCTAGCCTAGCAAATACCCACAATACCTGAATGCTCTAAGGCCATAGACCCAATAACAATACCACAATATTCCGCAGTATCCCAGTGCTTTCCAGAAGTAGATCGAGCAACCATGCTACTTTTCAAAAATCCCTGAACGCTCCCCTGTAGTAGGTCCAACAACATGTCCACTGACCAATTCTGATTTTCAAATGAAGAGTCAAGGGGAAGAACGATCTAAATTCATATTTTTGTCTTTTCGCATAAAAAGCAAAACAAACTTTTGGACGAGAATGTTTGACGCGAACAGAACAACGAGTGGGTTTAATTGCTCATTCAAAATGATGTTTAATACGAATCATAATACCAGCACAACAACTGACTTCCACGTTTCATCCAAATAAAAGTCAAATACAGGGTACGATTGACGTATTTGTCCCGGTGGGCATTTCAGAAGAGCCTTGGTTCGAGGTGACTCCGATTGGTTTTACCTGAAATTGATTGTTACATAGAAAGCTTATACAATTTACTACCAGATTGCGCCATTGGCTGGGGTTCGTTGAAAAAGTGACTTCGATCGTTCTTCCCCTGTGATCTTCAAAAAATAGAAAGCAACATTTAGTGATTATGGCCGGGCCCGCAGCCCCCCCCCCCCCACACACACACACACAAAATATTTTGCCAACAATAATGATTTCTTACGAGTGTTCTTAGCCGGCCACATCCTCAGCCCCTCCAAAAATATAGTAGCCGCCCCCACATTTTCTGAGCTTGCTACGGGCCCGATTATGGCTATCTAATATTTTTAATCATTTCGGGTATTAATTTGTCGTCTATGTACTTTTCGAGTTTTATAACTCACTGTTGAAGGTGAAGGGAGACGAGAGATGACGAGACGTGTAATCTAAGTTATCAGTCTTATATATGACTGAGTTAAATAAACTTCTTATCAAAAACAATAATTCAAATATCCATGTTCATCGTATCACTACTATACGTAAGCATGTCGGAATTTAAACTCCGTAACCTCTCTAATGCATTCCGGACACAGAGAGCTAGTTACTATGACAACAGATCCCTGCCCTGAACGACATCCATAATAAAGCATTCGTATGGTTTAATTCATTTTACACCTGCCATACTCTCATATACCAAATGAACAATTTCAAACAATATAAACACTTCTCAGTATTCTCGAAGTATACAAAGTGTTTTTTGACTAATATCGTCAAATAATGTCGGTCAAAGAGGTTCGTGTGTGTAGAGAGAAACAGCGCAACTTTCGTATGATTTCTAATGACGCCGATAAAAATGATATCGATACCCTCGTTATCAATCGGTGAACATCGTGATGATCAAGTTCTCAAAATCATTTCATAATAATATTTCTGCACTGAATATATACCCTGGCCTGATATGTATAGACACCTCTAGAAATATAGGATAGGATGAAACTCATGATAAATTTCTTTTGTAAACAAAAACTGAAAAGAGTTGAGAAACAGACATGGTCTATTTCGGCGTTTCCCAACCTCTGGGTCGCAACCTACCTAGGATCGCGAGCACTTTTCGTGGGGTCGCGGACTAGTCTGAGAACTTTAAATAAAAATGTTATCTTTTCATGTAATCTATCTTTACATCTTCAATACATGGCAAAATAAAACACTAATAAACACTAATAAAACACTAATTTTACGGACTGGAATTGCAGGAAAACGCGTTTGCGGACGTCATTTATTCCCAAATTTTCTTGGTGGTCCATACAAGGTCAGATCCGCTTCTTCGCCTCCCGAAGAAGACCGGCGCCGCTATCACTAAACCCGAAATGTTTTCGAATCTGTACTGGGTTGACTATGGATTAAAACATTTTGTCTCGAGCCACTCTATTTTGTGCGACTTTTTTCGGGTATCGATTATTATTTGTGAATGCAGCTGCAACAGTCGGTTTGGTTGGGTGGAATTCAGAGTGGGACACTTTTGGGGTTGCTTACACGGGCTAGAATAGCAGGAAACGCATTTGCGGTGGTTAAATTTTTACAATTTTCTCGGAGAGGGTGAGGTCCCCCAAACCCGCGACGATTGATTTGTTGTTTGGAATTTGGGTCAGTCGGGTAGGCTACAATGGACAACATTGAAGTTGCTGTATTCAAATTTTCTCCCCAACGGTCCCGTCTTCGTGGACTGTAAACGATTGATTGGTTGATTAGAATTCGAATCAGCCACCTTAATTATGCTGTATAGATCACTTTGAAGTTGCTTTGTTCTCGGACTGGAATAGCAGGAAAACGGGTTTGCAGTCGTCAAATATTCTAAAATTTTCTTGGGGGTCCATACAAGGTAAGCTCAAGAGAGGCAAAGAACACCGTAGAGCAGTCTCCGGTCTGCGGCCTCTCGATAAGATTGTCTTTGTTATGCTTCTGAGATCATTTATAAGGCCAAGGTGTTATCGACAACCTTATTAGTATTTTTAAATACTAATAAGGTTGTTAAAACAGCCATTCACAAGTTATAATACATATATATTAGAAGCCTTCATCTAAAGGACAATCATATAATATTATCTAATAATACGAGGAGATAGTGACTAATTTACTAACTTAGATAATGTATGTGTAACACATATATATAATATATACTAATTTATGACGGGCGGATGCGGTCACAATGGGCCATTTATATGACTTACTAATTCCATTTATATGACTTACTAATTCCATTTATAAAGCTTTATAATTAATTACTTACTTAGGCACGTGCGAACGCTGATACCCCTCGAAGCGTGTGACTGAATTGAATATTATTTTCATAGCTTGATAAATGATTTATAAAGTCTGGTAAATAATATGGTAGCTATATAAATCTATTTTCTAAGTCTTATAAATGAATTATCTAACGAACTAAATATTCGGGAAAGTTCGTACATCTGCCCGGAAATTCCCGAGGATGCTTCGGCCAGCCAATCACAGGTCGTCTTACTGAATGGCAAGCCCCTCCCACTCCCGTCCGCGGTTTTCAAGTTGTGTGCGTCGCTGTCATACATCATTTTATTCGTACATTTTTTCCTTTAATGGAATTCGGACGCACTAATCTTCCTGCATAAAACTTATTCTCGTCATTTTATGTTTACAATAGCCGCCATGAAAGGTAAAACACCGCTATATGTAACGAGGGATTTCATTGGCCAATTGGCCGACTCAACGAAGGAGCACGGAGATTGCCGATTATTTTCTAAGTTATATAAATGGATTTATAAGACTTGATAAATAATTACGTAGTTTCATAATTATTTATCAAACTATGAAAATAATATTCAATTCAGTCACCCATTTCGATGGGTTTCAGCGTCCACACGTGCCTAAGTAAGAAATTAATTATACAGCTTTATAAATGGAATTAGTAAGTCATATAAATGGCCCATTGTGACCGCATCCGCCCGTCATACTAATTGTACTACAGATATATACCACAGCTGCTTAATATTGTGTAACACCAGACATATTATCCTTGTCATTTACTACTCACCCATTGCACCCGTATTAATTGAAATTAAACATTAAGTATGGACTAAACCTTTCAATTCCTTTCCACTGGCTGACAATCATGCATTATAAGAACTAAGTTTATTGTGGAGATTATGCACCCATCTGAAACAGGCGTCAAAATCACTAGTATAAATAAAATAAAACCGAAAGAGAGAAAGAAATGGGGTTTAACGTCCACTCAACACAAACTAGGTCATACGGTTTAATTTTATTTCAATAATTCGCTTGCGCGTAGGGGTCTTTAGCAGTGGGAGGAAACCGGAGTGCCCAGAGGAAACCCACGAGGTTGAGAAGGCGCCCCTATCTCCATGCCACATAGGCTCACACACAGCCGCAAGCCAGAGGTGACCGACCAGCTAGACGTCGAAGCGCGGCACTCTAGACCACTAGGCTACCCCAAC
Source organism: Patella depressa (assembly GCA_948474765.1). Classification (NCBI taxonomy): domain Eukaryota; kingdom Metazoa; phylum Mollusca; class Gastropoda; family Patellidae; genus Patella; species Patella depressa. Next base: position 3,630,007 of record OX419720.1, read on the forward strand.
CCCCCGAAAATAAAACCAAGCACAAACAATCCAAACCATTAGACAAAACTCGAAGTCCTAAAAACGCTATAGGCAAAATAGTGTAATCAGCAAATGGACTGTTCACTGTGTATAAAATACACGACAAACAGTGGTAAAATTTGTTTTGGATGAATGAAAAGGGGTCCCACTGATCGGGCTCTACAGGACTAATTAAGACGGGCATAGAACATACAGTGTGCTATAAGGGAAATTTTGCAATGCATTGTCTTGAACCCATGACAGTCTATTTATATAACACTAACAATACAGTTTTATACATCCTGGAATTTATTACAGATTAAAATCATTTTTCCACTTTAGTAAAAGTTCTAAGGTAACAGAACTACCCCCGCATACTATAACCAGAGCATTGGAAACGCTGCCAAGTTTTCCTTCTTCTTGAAGTTTTTGAATAACATTACTATAAATAGCAGCCAACGTGGCACCACATGCTGGTTCTACCAAATACCGATGGTCATCTGAAATAGATAAGATAAAGACATGGCAGTTCTCACTATAAGAGTTAAAAACTAGATAGTGTAAAGGTAATTTGCTGAAAATTTCAGTCTAATGTATCCACTATTAGCCGAGAACGAAGCGAGTGAAATATTCACATAGCCTCGGTCATCATTACTAAAATCATTAATATAAACCGCATAGTCTCGATTATCCACTTGATTGATTTAATTATCAATTGCCGTTAAGCGGCATATAAGAATTTAATCCGCCAACAACAAAGACTAGCCTTGACATCGAGAGTTTATTATGGTCTGGATAAGTTGATTAAGGTCTAATTGATTATTTAGATAACATTTCAGACCTAAAGAAAGACCTGTAATAAGCAGATTTTGCTCTTGCATAATGTTATTTTAAGTTATAACTATGATGATATCAGACATTATAGTAAAATTCGAAAATATTGAATATTTGTGTCAATTTCTAGGCCCCAAATATTAGCGATTTAGCTCCTTTAAGTGCAAATGATGGTGAATAATCAGTTATTTTATGTTCGGCGAAATACGCCCTAAGTCATTAACGGATGGCAATTTCGAGCGTCTGGTTATTCCAGTCTACACTCATAGTATATATGGGACATGCTCTGCAGATAAGAATATGACTTCAGATGACAGTGGCTTGTTACCTGCGAATTTAAGACAGGCATTGACAGCATCTCTATCAGGAACTACAGCTGATAATATGGGTGGTTTCTGGATTTTATAATTATCAAATGTTCTTGAACTCACTGTTAATGCTCCTAAACATTTAGCTACACTGAAATATGAACAATAAATAAATGACAGCACGAAATTAATGCGGTTTAGTCACTAATTAATGCGATCTATTACTAGTAATTAATGCGATCGATTACTAGTAATTAATGCGATCGATTACTAGTAATTAATGCGATCGATTACTAGTAATTAATGCGATCTATCACTAGTAATTAATGTGGTCTATTACTAGTAATTAATGCCATCTATTACTAGTAATTAATGTGGTCTATTACTAGTAATTAATGCGATCTATAACTAGTAATTAATGTGGTCTACTAGTAATTAATGCGATCTACTAGTATTTAAAGCGACCTATTACTAGTATTTAAAGCGATATATTACTAGTCATTAATGCGATCTATTACTAGTAATAAATGCCATCTATTACTAGTAATTAATGTGGTCTATTACTAGAAATTAATGCTGTCTACTAGTAATTAATGTGATCTATTACTAGTAATTAATGCGGTCTACTAGTAATTAATGCACGCGATTACTAGTAATTAATGCACGCGATTACTAGTAATTAATGCGATCGATTCCTAGTGATTAATGCGATTTGTTACTAATAATTTATGTGGTCTATTACTAGTAATTAATGCGGTCTACTAGTAATTAACGCGATCTATTACTAATAATTAATGCGATTTCGTACTAGTAATTAATGCGATCTAGTACTAGTAATTAATGCGATCTAGTACTAGTAATTAATGTGATCTATTACTAGTAATTAATGCGATCTATTAATAGTAATAAATGCCATCTATTACTAGTAATTAATATGGTCTATTATTAGTAATTAAAGCGATCTCTTATTAGTAATTAATGTGGTCTATTACTAGTAATTAATGCGGTCTACTAGTAATTAATGCGATCTATTACTAGTAATTAATGCGATCTTTTACTAGTAATTCATTCGATCTATTACTAGTAATGAATGCCACATGACTAGTTGACCTATTACTATTTCTTCTACATATTGCAGCTGTTCGTGCAATATTTCCATCATAGTATACCGTATGGAACATGTCCGTCTTGAGTCAGAGTGAAAGAAGGATGAATCATGAATGGGTTTATTAAATACGACTGGGCGGGTTTCCTCGATTTTTTCTTTGTGCTGGGCGGCAAGAAATAGTGCCAGGCGCAAGCGCCCGGCGCCGCCCAGCATGGCTACATCCCTGGTCTTCATTGGAGTCTTTAATGTGGTTAGGAGCGGACTTGGATATCATCCTACTGCTATAGACATATATCACAGAAAACAAGATAAACCATATACTGTAATTTCGATCTATGTATCGGTCCATATACGCACACTCCATGTTTCGACCCATATAAGGTAGGCTCCATGTTTCGATCCATATAAGGTACGATCCATGTTTCGCACCATATAAGGAAGTGTTGAATTACCTGGTTATATCCGGTAACGTGACTAATTCTCCAGCTTCTATAGATTTATTAAAACAATCAGCACCAACAGTCTCCATGGCAACCACCGGTATATCATCCCAACCTATAGATCTCATACCTTGTAAAATACCATTTAATAATCCACCACCCCCAACACAGGTTATAACTACATCCGGTCTAACAGGTTTCAGTTGAGACTCGCATTCATAAATCACGGATTCATGACCTTCCCTGAAAAACAGAATGATTGTCCGTTTTATTATTCCTTATAGTAGTGTTTTTGCGCCGGGAGTTTCCAAAAAGGAGCAGAAAGAAAGAAAAGAGGGAAACTAGGTCAATACGGGACTAACACATGGTTCACACGAGATTGACCAGGCGACCATATTCCTTGTCACGTACAATCTGGGAATCGAAGCCATGAGATGACGGACTTGCGTTAAACCACTAGACGACCCCCCCCCCCGCCAAAAAAGGCATTATATCTTTAACATTATATATATATATTATCGGAGGAATTGTCTCTGTGACTGGTTGATGGGATTTAGTTAAGTTTGTCAAGTTATCGATTGGAAATATATTTTTATATATATGATAGACTACTTACCACACGTCTGGTAAATCAAAGGGGTGAACATATTCACAACCTGTAAAATAAGTTCAAAACATTTAATTAATGTGGTTTAAGAATGGTGGCTTGAGGAAATCCCGCCTTGACCTCACGTGGTATCAAACTGGTTATGTGTATTCAGCAGACAAGTGTATTCAGCAAGCACTCGACGCGTGTAATCAGTTAACAGATGTAATCAGTAGACATGTGTAATAAGTAGATATGCGTAATCGATAGACATTGTAATCAGTAGACATTGAATCGGTAGACAAATGTAATCAGTGGACATGTGTAATCAATAGACATGTGTAATCAATAGCCTAGTGTAATTAGCGGACAGACGGAATCAGTGGACAGGTGGAATCAGTAGACATGTGTAATCTGTAGAGATATGTAATCAGTAGACAGCTGTAATCAGTAGACACTGGTGGAATCAGTAGACAGGTGGAATCAGTAGACATGTGTCATAAGTAGAATAACTTACCCGGTTGTTTAGCTAATTCTAAAGCATATTGATTAGCGTGATCGAACACCTTTCCCTTGACAACTACTTCAGCTCCCTGTGAAATAAATTATTGACAGATTAACGTATAAACAATTACTTTAGCTTATCAGACTAGATTGTTTATATACTTAATTTGTTGAGGTGTTCAGAGTGTTTCTTCGTTATCAAAGATGGGATTTGCTGATTGTAGGCCGGTTGGGGAGGTTCGGGTATAACCGGAATCCAAAATGGCCACTTTATATAAATGACGTTTTTTGGGGAATACTAGCCTGAACCCTAACCCTTTTAAGAGGGGTAAAATATTTATTGGATCAAAGTTCATTCTTCTAAAAAGGGTTAGGGTAAGGGTTAGGCCTAATATTCCACAAAATTCTCATTTTACCCTCCCCATCCGGCCTACAATTAGCATCTCCTATGAAAGATAGAGATATAAACAACTGTATGTTTTATAATTCATACCAAACAGGGAAATGAATTATGTCTATTAATTCGGGAATTTGAATTACGGGTAGATTTTCCGCAACTGTCCTAGCAATATTTAAAACCCATTTCTGGTCATTTATACACTCGGAAGACATAGATCGTACTTGATTTAATATTCGCTGTACACCGGTTACACGAAACGTCAATCAAATGACAAGAGTATTGAGCCGAACACTATTCCATCTAATGGGTAATGGGAGATAACTCCAGTAATACTGGTCGATGCTGCTTGGACTGATTCTTCTTCTGCTTACCATGAATAGAAATGACACGGGGTATAAACGCCCTACTCCTCTGCTCCAACCAGGTTGATCAAGACAGGAATCGAACTTGAGACACCCTAGTCACTTATCCACCGTGGCCCCCCTCACATAAATTAATTAGGTGATTAATAGAAAGATATATTTACATAGTCTCGTAGTTTATGTGCTATAAATTCTGGGGTACTTTCTGGTAGAACAATGGTACACGGTGTTTTAAGTTGTTGTGCTGCATAAGCCGCTGCCATGCCTGCATTTCCCCCAGATGCACATATAAGCCTTTTACACCCCCGTTCGTTTACAGCCTGAAATATTTAAAATAACTCTACCCAGTCGCGTCTTCTAGTAATGTACAATAATATTTAACACAAATACCTAAATATAATTACTGACTGCTGTGATGGGTACTATTAAGATATTTTACATACTCCATAATCTTCGTTGACCCTCCATTTACCTTTTTACAGAAATGAGAAATTCCTCGTATTTTGAAGGAACCAGGTGGTTGAAGATTTTCTAATTTTAAGAAAACTGTAAATCCAGCCAGTTTCGATAACGGTACACTTTCAACAGTCGGCGTTGTTAGGTAATAGTTGACATTTCTTTCGTCCACCTCGGCCATTTTAGTATGTTGTTGCTGATTTTGAACTGTGAATGAAAATATGAGCAAATAATCAGCAGTAACTAAAATATGAATTATAAAAATATAATTGTCACGGGAACAGTAGTTATAATACGTAGATATGCAAATTTCAATAAGTCTTTTTCCCATTGTCGGTGATGCAGAAGGAGAGCCTGACAAGGACAGCTGCATAGTCGTTCGGATGGGACGAAAAACCGAGGTCCCGTGTACACATTGGCGTGCACGTAAAAGACCCTTGGCAGTTGGAATTCGATTTAAGAGTAGGCCGTAGCGCCGCTGCCCGGGCAAAATTTCCCTCATAGCACACTGTATGGCGTGTGCCCTTCTTCCATTAGCCCAGATCAGGTGCAGAAGAGTAGGACGTTAAACCCCATTTCATTTCATTTCCTTTCAATAAACCTTTTCGCATGAAAATGTACAATATAATACTATTATTCACAAAAAAAAAAGACTTTTGATGTGTAAGAGATGTCATTTAGATAGTAGGCTATATCTGATTCATTGTCACGGGTGCAACCGTAAAGCAAAATAAGCACGCGCTTATGACGTTAAGGGAAGGGAGTGCGCTGTAGGTACCACAGGGAAGAGAGTGGGTGGGAGGTAGTTACGTTTGCAACTGTCCATTAGCGAACGATATTCGCTGACAGTTGCTATCCAGCTTTCTATAGCTGCAGTATGAAGAAGTTTTAGGAGGGGCACACCCGTTACAGTCTATAGTAGGTATTTTAGAGTTATGGTTGGCAAATTTTCTTTCGGGGGGAGGGGCAACCAAGGTTAACTATGAGGTACAACTATAGTCAAAATGAAGGTTGATCGAGAACGAGAAGGATGGAACGTTATTTACCTATTTATCTTCTGTAGTCTACCTTGGCCATAACTACATGTATAGTTAAAATGAAAGTAGACAAGAACGAGGGAACCCTATAGGCCTAGTCAACATGCCAGCTATAATCTACTTGACCTATATATATATATATATAATATATATCAGACATACGTCACTATACTGTTTATCATACACTGTGCTCTACGTTCATCATCTCAAATCTTTTATTAAACGCAAGTCTTAGTTTCATAGTAAAATTATAAACTCACCCAGATAAAACACGTTGGCTTCAACACACCTCTTTTTATAACCTCACGGCTGATTGGCTATTCATTTTAATCTATCTAATACATTGCTACATTGCAAAAACATGTCTAAAATCATTACAACTCCATCGACCTCTTCTTAACCTTGTTATAAGTTGTATGGTGTACCATATCCGACAAAATATTCCAAGAGTATACTAATACTCATTGTAATATTACACATTTTGACGGGTATATGGATAACTAAAATTATATATCAATATAACAAGAAATGAAATGAAATGGGGTTTAACGTCCTACTCTTTTGCACCTAACCTGGGCTAATGGAAGACGGGCATACGCCATACAGCGTTCACTCCAATGTGTACACGGGACCTCGGTTTTTTCGTCCTATCCGAACGACTAAGCAGCTGTCCTTGTCAGGCCCTCCTTCTGCATCACTAACAAGGAGAAATCACGCCGGAAAATCGAGATGAACTTTCTCGGAATATAACAAGATATACCTGTTAAGATGTTAGTATGTAAGTAAAAATAACCTTATAACACAAAACACAGTTCTATGGATATCAAACACTATATTATACTCACACGACGATTCGACACTGGTCGTTATCAAGCACACAAATGTGCCATCATAGTTAATCTTAGTATAAGATTACTATGTGCCATCATAATTAATCTTAGTATAATTATTTTTTGATAACCAATTAAGCTAGGATTTCATAATTGTTACTTATAGTTTCTCTTATTATTGTTTAATGTACCTATATATAACACTGTCACATTTTTTCCTTATTTGTAATTTGTATGCTTGATAACGACCAGTGTCGACCAGTGAATTCTTGTCGAAACGTTGTATATATAATATAGTGATTTTTATCCATAGAACTGTGTTTTGTGTTATATTATGTTCAATCGCTAAATGCCATTCAAAGATTAAAAATAAACTTGATGGTACCCTGTCATCGATTAGTGATCTCTCGCCATATCGACAGTTACACATATTTTAAAAGTGGTATAAACTTTCTTATAAAGGATATAAATAATACCTTCCCTCTATTCTTAAGTTTTTGATATATAGCGACTAGTCGTTTGGACAGGATGAAAAAAATAACGGAATCCTCATGCGTACGTTAAAGATCGCTAGAATTCTATAAAGTGGCCTGGCGTATACCCGTGGCGTATGCGTGGCGTATACCCGTCTTCATTAGCCCGGTTCAGGGGCGGATTGGGCGATCGCCCGAAGGGCCGGTCGGGGGATCGACCGTAGGGCCGGTCAGACAAAAATTGAAAAAAATAATTTTGTCCAATTCATCTCCCCCCCCCTTTCTGCTGAACATTATAGGCCTGAAGATTATGTTGTATGTGGCCGGTGGCTTTAACGGGCCGCCACGCCACCTGTGGAGTTTGGAATGGGCTGGTATAATAGACTTTCTGGGTCGGGTGTGGTGGGTGTGGGCAACAATTCGGAATCCTGCAAAGGGAATTTCGAATTTCATCCGAAAATTTCATCGGATTCACCCGACACTGTCGCCCGCAAATTTACTAATGATTAAGTCACCTGCACCCTGTTTGTGGGGATATTAATCAACGTATTATCATTTACGATAAAATGATAATACGTTAATTCATAATATGACGATATGATAATTTCACAGGTTGATGGTTATAAATTACTTGCAGGTCGAGGTTTTGGCCTAAGTTAATCGATTTATGAAGTATTATTTCACAGAGATTATAATCAGATATACCACCAAATCGCATATTTGGGGTTCGTTTTTCAAAAAAAGTTCCAGAGGGTGAGCCACGCCACCATCCGGGCTCCGCGGTTAGTAAAATGGGCCGCTCCGACACGGGAACCCGGGCCGATTCCCGGACCTAATCCGCCCCTGGCCCGGTTTCTGTTCTGTGAATTTGTTGTGTATAGCAGTGGAAGGAAACCGGAGGATCGGGAGAAAACCCACGAGGTTGGACAGCCGTCTCTATACTCCTTGTTGCGTAGAAACGGGGAATCGAAACCACACGGGGGGGGGGGTCGTCTAAAATGCCGCGCTTCGACCTCTAGCTGAGCATATGTGGCATGGAGATATATGCGCCTCCTCAAGCTCGTGGGTGTCCTTCAGGCACTCCGGTTTCCTCCCACTGCTAAAGACCTCTACGCGCAAGGGAATTATTGAAATAAAATGAAACCATGTTAGTCCCACAATGACTTAGTTTGTGTCGAGTGGACGTTAAACCCCATTTTTCTCGAAACCACACGACGTGGGTGATTGACAGCTAGACCTCTTGATTCAATGCACATGCGTTAATCCTTAGTTGTCACATTTTAAGGTCCAAACCTCAGCAGATTCAAGTACCCTACATCTAGCCTCGGCTGTATGAATCTATCATTTGGGAAATTTATAGAAAGATGCACATTGCTTTATATTTTACCCGAATAAATACTACCGATTTAAACACAATAAATTAATGGTAGGCCATAATCATTGGTGTCACGCTTCGGTCAGTAGTCATCATATATTTATAAATTTAATTGCAAACAAAGACAATAACATCAATATTACTGCCCATCCACAGCCAACTTCAAATAATAATCTATAGGAATGAGTTGCTAAAAATAAATCACGCCTCGCTGTTCGTGGTAGTATAGCCTAAATATTTTCTGAAATCTACCACAAAATGTCATCACAATGCAAATTTTGTACAAATGAACTTAACGCATCAAAGTTCATTATACACTATTATGGCACTACAAGACCAAAGCTCGGCGACATTGTTTTTGTTAGAATCTCAATCCCCTAACTTTAAAAATTATGCTGCAACATTGTGTACTCCGGTTAATATTACTTAACTTTATGGTACCTCCCATAGGTCATTACGGACTCGAGACTTCCTGGTTAGCGAGTCACTTGCTAATGCCTAACACATAACCAGGTAGCTCGCAGACACGCCACCAGAGACACCGGGTGAAAATTTTATATGTGCAGTACCAGGATTTTTTTGTGGGGGATGACAAACCCATGTTTTGTCTCACCGACCGCGGTTTACGGAGCTAATTTCTGCCGCTATAGTAACATAGATGTTGATTGTGTGTCTGATAAGATGCGCACCATGTGCTATATAATATATATACGACCATGCGTGCATGTCCCGGTGGAAGCTTGTAGGACCCAGGATTCCTATACACCTGTGGGGAGGTGGGGAGTGGCTAGTAACCCTAGTCACACACACCCCACCCTGGATCCGCCCCTGCTACGGCCAGTCTGCTATCGTCTATGGTGACTAACAGCAACTGACGCCAAGTCTCACGCATGGGTTTTCTAAAACTAGGCCCGTAGGAGCACGAACAGCGGCTTGGCAGCTAGGCTTAACTAACAGATTCCTCCCACAAACGAATTATTGAAATAAGATTAAACCATATGTTAGTTCAGAAATGATCTAGTCTGTGTCGAGTGGACGTTAAACCCCATTTTTTATGGTAAGTTCCAAGATGATCCATTTAGAATGTAATAAAATGGGGTTTCACGTCCTACTGTTCTACTCTTAGTGGGATAATGAAGACGGCATATGCCATGTTGTGTGAGCGTATGTGGCATGGAGATAGGGGCGCCTTCTCAACCTCGTGGGTTTCCTCCGGGCACACCGGTTTCCTCCCACTGCTAAAGAAACCTAAGCGCAAACGAATTATTGAAATAAAATTAAACCATATGTTAGTCCCGAAATGGCCTAGTTTGTGTTGAGTGGACGTTAAACCCCATTTATCTCTCTCTCTATACGCCATGTTGTATGCTATGAGGGAAACTTGGTCCGGGATGCAGCGCTACATATGGACTGCTCTAATCTTTAGCTGGCAAGGGTTCGTTTACGTTCACGCCGTACACAGGAACTCGGGTTTTCGTCCCAAGCAAGTTGTTCCACCCGCCCAACATCACTGATAACGGGGAACCATACTGGCGAACCCGATGGACGCAGCTGCCCAACGTCCTATATAAATAGAAGTGACCAATATAAATAGAAGTGACTTAAAAGAGAATAAATTTGTGCAGCATCTTATATTAAAAGGTAAAGAAGTACTCTTGTCTTGGCCTCTGTGAACCGTCAATCCCGAATTCCTCCACGCACTCTCGGCTTTAGTACGAATCCTTCAAGAATATCATCGTTTAGCCATAGGGAACTAGGTCGAAGTCAAAAACTTTCGTTTGGATTGGTGCGAGATCATCAATGATATTTTGAACGCATTTGTTAAAGTATACTGCTTTCGAATCGATTATGTAATTTATCATACAAGCGATATCTACTGTCAAATAAGATATTGGATGATAAAGTACCATACCAACATGCTCATTGTAAGATGGTACAATTAAAACAGTCTCTAGCGTTAATATCAGCCTGATGAATGACTAGATATTTTATTTTATCTACAGTATTTACAGGTGACATACAACATTTAAATAACGGTGCACTGTTGCCATTACCTGTCTGTTGTATTAACCATTCATGTGTAAACGATGAACGCGATATTGTACTGTAGATAAAGTACTTGGTAGACAGGGGGGGGGGGGCACCCGAGCTGTGAATTCATGAGACCAAGTTTTGTGGACCAGTTTTTTGCGTAGATTCCGAATATGGGGGGTGATCAGACGTTGGAGGGGGCGTTTGTATATTTTGATCATTGTTAGCAAGAGAATGATTGGGATGTCTATTTCGCCCGAGCAAGAATGCAAAATACAATATTTCTCAGCACCTCCATTAATTTGAAATGCGAAGATATTTTGATGTCCTAATGGATGGTTGACAGTTCTAGGATATTCTCGACACTTTCAATACTAATCTTGATATATTTTGATCCGATCAAGATTAGTATTGAAAGTGTTGAGAATATCTCGGCCTATGGTACATGCTTTCAGTGGTAATGACTATCTGTCCTTTCTTTTTCAAGATAATCCCAATGTAATTTGTTTAAGACTATAGTGATGTCTGATCTGGCTTTAGTTTTAGTGACAATGGAGCTTTGAAATGTCTTCGTCCGTTACACTAGTTAGGAAAGAATTACGTAGTCGATTCTTGACAGGACAAAGGACCGAGCTGATGTTGCACAAGCATCTTCTGCGTGAGTAGGGCCCACGACTTCATCGTTGACATTTACTATGTTAGATGAAATCCACTGTTTAACATTATCTAAACGACCTTCCAGATTCAAAACTTTCAATATTTTTATCAGATGATTGACACATGTTAAATAAATAAGGCATGGATTTAATATTGAAGTCGCTACCAGCCAGGAATCATTAGTGTGTTGGTAAGAGTTATCTCCCATTATTTATAAACAAACAACTCCCCACCTTAACTCTTCCTCCTGGCATTTAGCGAAGAAATGATAAAATACTAGAAATAAATACAGACAAGAGACAATTGGTTTATGATTAAATAAAATATATTCCAATCGTGGAGTTGTTTCGATTCCCAGCTTGCACGTGACTCACTGCTATATATGTGAACTTCCGATCATATATGCTGCCTACAGCCTACTACTCTCTATAATTCTAATTGTCAAGGTGTCTTTTACGTGCACGTCAACGTGTACACTGTACCTCGGTTGTTAATACTATCCGATAAATTAGACAGCTACCCTTGTCATGCCCTATGCCCTGCACCAATAACAAAGCGAAACAACACTGGAGAATCTCTGAGAACTTTGGCGATCGGCACTTTTTCCGAATTCCAACTATACAGGGACCTCGGTTGTTCGTCTCACCCGATCCGAAACACTAGACCCTGTCCTAACAATACCCTCGGTCTTGCACCACTGACGAGGGGACGTGACGCTGGAATATACATGAGAACACCGGGATCGCAACCTGGACTTTCTGGTTAGTGAGCCAGTGTCTTACTCACTGAGCCACCGCAGTTTCAAAATCTTTTAGAGACTTGTATTACATGTATATTGATTGGTGAGAGAGAGAGATAGGGTGTTAACATCCACTCAACTAAACTAGGTCATTTCGGGACTGACGCACGGTTCAATTTTATTTCAATAAATTGCTTGCGCGCAGGGGTATTTAGCTGTGAGAGGAAACTAGGTCATTTCGGGAGAGGACACTAGGTCATTTGAATGTGGCACAGACCCTGGAGGCGGTCTATTCGGAATTGCGGCCTGTTGATAAGAAACACAAATATTGGGCGTATCTCAGCCCCTGAGGGTTGGTGCACGCACCAAAATCAATGGTTGTCGTCCTCTCTCACCCGTATTCTAGCACCCGGATTCAAGATCAAATAAGCACCCATATTCTCTTATCGTATTCCAGTACCTGGATTCGAGATCAAGTTAGCACGCATATTCCTAGCGCCATAATTATCACGGTAATAATTGTTACTTTTATATTAGAAAATGAAATTTTTAAACATATTAATGCAAAGTATATATCTAACAGATCCCCCGACTCCACCACGCACCCCTAAGCATGCAGAAAAGAAAAGGTGTACGTCCATTTCGCATCAAAAAGCACCCAAACCAGTTTTTGTTTCACGGAATCAAGACATGAATAAGAGAATCTCCGTCGAGTGTTTTTTGATATCAAAAAATATCATTTTGTGTTGATATTTTTTGATATCAAAAAACACTCGCAGGAGATTCTCTATATATCTCGAAACGCCAGCATAGCAGCCTTCTGAAATTTTGTTTTTTGACACCAGTTTAGCTATTGCAAAGTCCTATATATTGACCCAGTATTTCCTTCAAGGTCAATTAAATAAACACGGTTTCCTTTTAACAAAAAAAGTCACTTTTTATTTAAAATAAGTGGTTTCTTTAGAATAAAAGAAAGTAGTTCCCTTTTGATTGACCAATCAAATTCATGTAAAGCGATATCGCCTAAGGAGATATCGTAGTAGATTATGTAATTTATCATACAAGCGATATCTACTGTCAAATAAGATATTGGGTGATAAATTACCGTAAACATACTACAATATTGGAGAATCGTGTTAGGGTAGGGTCACTGCGCACGAAATAACTTCTAAACTGGTGGCTTCAATATCTTTATTTCACTAAATCGACAAATACATAAGGTATAATGCACATGCAAAATTTCATTAACTTTCTATATTGAGATATCGAGTTATACCACCGGAATTGGTTGGTTCAATATTAACAACGGGTACGTTCACGCTGCATCAAAAATCGACCGAAACCAGCTTTGGTGGGAAAATGTATTTTAGTTCACGGAATCAAGAGATGAATAAACTACTAAAATACAAAATTTCAAAAGGCTGCTATGCTGGCGTTTTGAGATATATTACCGTAAACATACTAAACATATACCATAATATGGGGAATCAGGTTAGGGTATGCTCACTGCGTACGCAATAACTTCCAAATTAGCTTTGGTGGCTTCAATATCTTTATTTCACTAAATCGATAGATGTTTAAGGTATGTACATGCCAAATTTTATTATTTTTTTTATGTTGGCGTATCGATTTATACCAACGCAAAGTTCCCAGCACCCGGATTCGAGGTGGGGTTTGTGGGTTTAATATTAACAAAGGGTTCGTTCACGCTGCATCAAAAATCGACCGAGAACAGCTTTGGTGGGAAAATGTTTTTTAATTCACGGAATCGAAAGTTGAATAAACTACTAAAATACCAAATTTTAGAAGGCTACTATGCTGGCGTTTTGAGATATATTACCGAAAACATACTAAACATATACTATGATTTGGGGTAGTCGTATTAGTGTAGGCTCACTGCGCACGCAATAACTTCCACACTAACTTTAGTGGCTTCAATATCTTCATTTCGCTAAATCGACAGATGCATAAGGTATGCACATGCTAAATTTGATTAACGTTCAATGTTAGGGTATTGAGTTATACCACCGCAAAGTTCCTAGCACCCGGATTCGAGGCGGAATTTGTGGGTTCAATATTAATAACGGGGACGTTCACGCAGCATCAAAAAACGACCCAAACCAGTTTTGGTGGGAAAATGTTTCTTAGTTCACGGAATCAAGAGATGAATAAAGTACTAGACTACAAAATTTCAGAAGGCTCCTGTGCTGGCGTTTTGAGATATATTACCGTAAACATACTAAACATGGAGAGAGAGAGAGAGAGAGAGAGAGAGAGAAATGGGTTTAACGTCCACTCAACACAAACAAGGTCATTTTGGGACTTACATATGGTTTAATTTTATTTCAATAATTCGCTTGCGCGTAGGGTTCTTTTAGCAGTGGGAGGAAACCGGAGTGCCCGGAGGAAACCCACGAGGTTGAGAAGGCGCCCCTATCTCCATGCCACATACGCTCAAAACAGGGCTCGAAACCACAGCCGCAAGCCAGAAGTGCCCGGCCAGCTAGAGGTCGAAGCGCGGCACTCTAGACCAATAGGCCATCCCCCCCCCCCCCCATTACTAAACATATACCAGAATATGGGGGAATCGGATTAGGGTAGGCTCACTGCGCACGCAATAACATCTACATTACCTCTGGTGGCTTCAATATCTTTATTTCACTAAATTGACAGATGTTTAAGGTATGTACATGCCAAATTTTATTAATTGTCTATATTGGCGTATCGAGTTATACCACCGCAAAGTTCCTAGCACCCGGATTCGAGGTGGAGTTTGTGAGTTCAATAAACAACGGGTACGTTCACGCTGCATCAAAAATCGAGTTTAGAAGTTATTGCGTGCGAGGCGAGCCTATCCTAACCCGATTCCCCCATAGTTTTAGTAGATTTACGGTAATTAATGGATCTCCAAAGATTCGATATCATATTCTCACACCCGGATTCGAGATCAAGTTAGCACACATATTCCTAGTACCAAGAAAAAGGTAGATACAATTGTCACGAAAATAATTGTTTTAAAATATATTAATGCAAAGTATATGTGTCATAGATCCCTCGATCCGTCCCCACACCCGAAAATATACTAAAATGTTTCTTTAGGCTAACTGAGCATGTAAAAAGGTGTACTTTTATTTAGAATGAAAATGCACCCAAACCAGATTTGGTGGGAAAAGGTTTTATGTTTCATGGAATCAGGAGATGAATAAACTATAAGAATGCATAATTTCAGAAGGCTTCCTATGTTGGCGTTTTGCGATATATTACCGTAAACATACTAAATATATGTCATGATAAGGGGGAATTGGGTTAGGGTAGGCTCACTGCTCACGCAATAACGTCTAAACTAGCTTCACTATCTTTAT
Organism: Patella depressa; assembly: GCA_948474765.1. Lineage (NCBI taxonomy): Eukaryota > Metazoa > Mollusca > Gastropoda > Patellidae > Patella > Patella depressa. Next base: position 3,645,509 of record OX419720.1, read on the forward strand.
ATCACTAACTGAAATGGTGCATAAGGTATGCACATGCCATATTTCATTAACGTTCTATGTTGGGGTATTGAGTTATACCACCGCAAAGTTCCCAGCACCCTGATTCAAGCCAACAATGTTTGGGTAGTTTTTTGATGCTGCGTGAACGTACCCGTTGTTAATATTGAACCTACAAACTCCACCTCGAATCCGGATGCTAGGAACTTTGTGGTAGTATAACTCTATACGCCAACATAGAAAATTAATGAGATTTGGCATGTACATACCTTAAACATAACTCTATACGCCAACATAGAAAATTAATCAAATTTGGCATGTGCATACCTTAAGCATCTGTCGATTTAGCGAAATGAAGATATTGAAGCCACTAAAGTTAGTTTGGAAGTTATTGCGTGCGCAGTGAGCCTACCCTAACCCGATTCCCCCAAATCATGGTATATGTTTAGTATGTTTACGGTAATATATCTCAAAACGCCAGCATAGGAGCCTTCTGAAATTTTGTATTTTATTAGTTTATTCATCTCTCGATTCCGTGAATTAAAAACCATTTTCCCACCAAAGCTGGTTTGGGTCGATTTTTGATGCAGCGTGAACGTACCCATTGTTAATATTGAACCAACAAATTCCGCCTCGAATCCGGGTGCTAGGAACGTTGCGGTGGTATAACTCGATACCCCAACATAGAACGTTAATCAAATTTTGAATGTGCATACCTTAAACATCTGTCGATTTAGTGAAATAAAGATATTAAAGCTACCAGAGCTAGTTCAGAAGTTATTGAGTGCGCAGCGAGCCTACCCGATTCCCGCATACCGTGACATATGTTTAGTATGTTTACGGTAATATATCTCGAAACGCCAACATAGAAGCTTTCTGAAAATTGGTATTTTAGTACTTTATTCATCTCTTGATTCAGTGAACAAAAAACCAAAGCTGGTTTGGGTCGATGTTTGATGCTGCGTGAACGTACCCTTTGTTAATATTGAACCCACAAACTCCACCTCGAATCCGGGTGCTAGGAACTTTGCGGTGGTATAACTCGATACGCCAACATCGAAAATTAATGAAATTTGGCATGTACATACCTTTAACATCTGTCGATTTAGTGAAATAAAGATATTGAAGCCACCAGAGCTAATGTAGATGTTATTGCGTGCGCAGTGAGCCCACCCTAATCCGATTCCCCCATATTATGGTATATGTTTAGTATGTTTACGGTAATATATCTCAAAACGCCAGCATAGGAGCCTTCTGAAATTTTGTATTTTAGTAGTTTATTCATCTCTCGATTCCGTGAATTAAAAACCATTTTCCCACCAAAGCTGGTTTCGGTCGATTTTTGATGCAGCGTGAACGTACCCATTGTTAATATTGAACCAACAAACTTCAGCCCGAATCCTGTTACTAGGAACTTTGCGGTGGTATAACTCGATACGCCAACATCGAAAATTAATGAAATTTGGCATGTGCATACCTCATGCACCAGTGCAGTTGATGAAATAAAGATATTGAAGCCACCAAAGCTAGTATAAGTTATTGCGTGCGCAGTGACCCTACCCTATCCCGATTCCCCCTTATCATGACATATGTTTAGTATGTTTACGGTAATATATCTCATAACGCCATCATAGGAGAATTCTGAAATTGTGTATTCTAGTAGTTTATTCATGTCTTGATTGAATGAAATAAACATCATTTTCCCACCGAAGCTGGTTTGGGTCGGTTTTTGATGCATCCCGGGCATACCCGTTGTTTATTGAACCCACAAACTCCACCCCGAATACGGGTACTAGGAACTTTGCGGTGGTATAAGTCGATACGCCAACATAGAAAGTTAATGACAATTTGGCATGTGCATACCTCATGCACCAGTGTAGTTAATGAAATAAAGATATTGAAGCTAGAATTGAGAAGTTCTTGCGTGCGCAGTGAGCCTACCCTAACCCGGTTCTCAAATATGTTTAGTATGTTTACGGTAATATATCTCAAAACGCCAGCATAGGATCCGTTTGAAATTTTGTATTCTAGTAGTTTATCCATGTCTTGATTCTGTGAAACTAAAAACATTTTCTCACCAAAGCTGGTATGGGTGCTTTTTCATGCACAATGGACGTACATCTTTTCTTGCTAGCTTAGTTACCCTGCTGTGCGATATTTTAGTATGTTTACGGTAATAGTATATTTTGGGGTGTGGGGTGGGGTCGGGGGATCTGTTAGATATATACTTTGCATTAATATGTTTAAAAATTTTATTTTCTAATATAAAGGTAACAATTATTTCCGTGATAATTACATCTAGTTTTTTCTTGGCGCTAGGAATATGTGTGCTAACTTGATCTCGAATCCAGGTACTGGAATATGATAAGAGAATATGGGTGCTTATTTGATCTGGAATTCGGGTGCTGGAATACGGGTGAGAGATTCAGCTCGGTGATGCATTTAGAATTGCGAACTGTAGATCATAAATACAAAACAAATGGTGGCTGGACAGGAACCAATATGAATAGGTAGAACGCTGTTATTGAAATTATTGGTCACGCCGAATATAAACAAAATCTTTTAATACTTGACACCTATAGAGAATTTATGGTAAAAATATTTACAAAAAACAGTGGGCGTGGCTCATCCCCTGGCTCGCCCCAAGTGATGCGCGGAAAAGATCGCCTAGTCGTTCGGATTCGATGTCGGCGTGCACGTAAAAAACCCCTAGGCAATTTGAATTGGCTATAATAGTAGACTATAGCGCCCGCTGTTCTGGCAAAATGTCACTCGTAGCACGGTGTAAGGTGAATATCCGTCTTCATTAGACCAGTGGGAGCAGACCAATAGGACGTTAAACCCCATTCCATTTCATTTCACTACCCCTGGGGGTTGGACATGCACCCAAATAAATTCCCGCCCTTAGGGTATAAGGAATAAATTTACCAAGTCCCAGGCGACACATAGGAAATTGGCCTGGCTCTGTCCCCGGGGCTCGGGCATGCACCAAAGAATTGAAGTCTGTGGGAAAAACAAAGATACCTGCGCAAAGATGGGATTGGACGTATAAAAATAAACACGAATTGTTGTAAACAGTATTATTCATTAAAAATAAAATTATACAATAAAATATTGCAGACATTTTGAATAAATTAAACAATAAAATAAACAATAAATATAAATACAGTATAAGTCCTGTAGATAAAGTACAAATACGTCATCAGTAGTTTTAACTGTCGACTACAGACAGTATAATACGTCATCAGTAGTTTTAACTAGAGACAGTGTAATACGTCATCAGTAAATGTTGACTACAGACAGTGTAATACGTCATAAGTAGTTTTAACTAGAGACAGTGTAATACGTCATCAGTAACTGTTGACTACAGACAGTATAATACGTCATCAGTAGTTTTAACTGTTGACTAGAGACAATAAAACTGTAAATTGTATGACTAGAGACAATAACATTATGTTGACTAGTTTACATGAATAACTTGTTTATTTTATTTTAATTTCATTTGATCTCTGATATATTTCATCTTTTCATGTTTTTCAATGAGTGACCGCCTACAACAATCTAGAGGTGTTTCACCTTCTTCATTCTTGACATGTAGATCTAGATGTAAACAATCAACTAGATATTGTACTGTAGATAAAGTACCGTCTAGACATGCCCAGTGTAAGATGGTAATATTATCAATGTCTCTAGCGTTAATATCAGCCCCATGACTGACTAGATATTTTATTTTATCTACAGTACTTACACTTGATATACAACAGTCAAATAACGGTGTCTGGTTGTTAAAACCTGTTGTATTAACATCCATGTGTAAATCATCAACAAGATATTCTACTGTAGATAAAGTACCGTCTATACATGCCTGGTGTAAGATGGTATCATTAAAACTGTCTCTAGCGTTAATATCTGCCTGATGACTGACTAGATATTTTATTTTATCTACAGGACTTACACTTGATACACAACATTTAAATAACGGTGTCTGGTCCCACAATCCACCTCTGACGTTAACTTCTATGTTCACCATGTTTTTTATATCATACAAAGTACCATGTTGACAGGCATCAAATAATTGTTGTTGTTGTTGTTTACTTGTATCTGTAATATATAACATGTTATATTATATTTACAGTTTATCAACTTATATTTAATATTGTTTCATGTAAAGTAGGTAAGTCAGCCATTGTTGGATATTATATATTAGAATAACTTACCTTCCTCATCTGAAGTATGACTTGTATTACCAGACAAAGTATCATCTGAGGTATGACTTGTATTACCAGACAAATTATCATGTGAGGTATGACTTGTATTACCAGACAAATTACCATGTAATAATTGTGGCTGAATGGTATCTGTAATATATAAGTCATATTAAATATTTTTCATCTAACTAGAATAACTATAAAGTTTATTATATACGTGCCCTGACTTCAATGACGATTGGTGTATGACGTAATAACTTATGACGATAAGTATATGACGTAATTACTTGTGACGATGTGTGTATGACGATGTGTTCATGACGTAATATATTTGAAATAAATATCAACGTACCTTCGTCATTTAGGGTAAGAGGTTTAATACATGTCTCCAACTCATCAATTCTCTTCTTTGTTAGAACTTCTTTCTCTTCAGTTTGTTTTTTATATATTTCTAGTTCATGTTCTCTCTGTTCCTTGTCCTTCAACATCTGTTTGGAATCTCCATCTTGTCTTGTTTTCAGTGTTTCCATTTGTTTCTTCAGGTTCTCTAATTCCTGCTTAGTAAGGTCGTGATCTTTATGTAATTCTTCTAGTTGATGTCTTGTCTTGTCTTGTTCTGTCATCAGATTGGTTTTATTTTTACCTGTAAGATAGAATTATTTACAATTTAATAATGATACAATACTATTACCTGTATGATATAATATAATACGCACGACAAACCCACGAACAGGACAAAATTTACATAGACAAATGAAACGTAAAGGTGTTTAACGTCCTACTGTTCTGTTCTGACCGGGCTAATGAAGACGGGTATACGCTATACAGTGTTCTGTGACGGAAATTTTGACCCGACGACATTCGGCCTTCTCTTAAAATCAAATTCTAACTGCCAGGGGATCTTTCACGTTTAGGCAAATGTGTACAAGGGGACTCGGTTTTTTTCTTCCCATCACAACGACTATTTTCCCTTGCACACCGTCCTAGACCACATTCACACGGGGGTTCGTTTTTTTCGTCCCATCCCAACGACTATTTCCCTTGCACAGCTTCCTAGACCACATTCACATGCGTATACCACGCCGGAATATACCGTCAATACCGACGAATTTTCTCGACCAAGCCAGGGATAAAACATGGGACCTCCAGCTTAACGAGCCAATGTCTTACTCACTGAGCCACCGTGGCTCCAAAATATATATAGTCAGCAACGTTGTATCATACTGATGTGAGTCATGCTCGGTCTACAAGAAATCTCAATGTCAGCACATTGAGCAAGAAACAGTAGGCCTACTGAATTAAAATACCCGGAAGCCATCGAACACAAACAACTAGTCTTGACGGCCGTCGTCTGCCAAATGACTTTACACAAAGGTGATCGTCTGCCAATTGACGTCATGAATTAGATTGTAAAAAGCGCCAACAATAATAAGGGAGATAATCCAGTTATAGTAAGATAATTATAGTTTGTTCATAGTATCAATGTCTTGTGTTGCTATGATCACATACAGTATATTATCATGTTAATAAAAGGTATCTGTTGTAGGCCTGATTTAGTTAACATATGATGTAGCCTAATTTTCTATGATGTTAAAATACCTAAAATGGTCTAGTCGAATAATTAAAAATCTTCAATCATGGAAGTAATAAAAAAAATTTCTCGAAACGATCAGATTTATTCAAGCACATAAGAACAGAACCGGTACGTTTGTATTTTTATGTTTTTATAAGTTGTCAGTGTTTATATTATAGCGTGTGTTGTTCTTGTTAAAAATAGAAATAAACTTACCATTCGTTGTGTTTTCTAATACATTTACTACGTCTCTGTAACCTAGTTCTCGTAAACATTGGATGAATTTACCATAGGCATCACCACAGCTTGATAACACATACGTCAGTAGCTTGTCAGCAGCTGCCCAGCGACCATCTTCAGAGTTCCTGAAAATTTTCTGTATTTCTTCCTTTTCATCTAGTCCGAATACGTGTTTTTCAAATAATTTAGTGCCAAGTTTTACTGGTTCTTTGATATGATCTAACAGGTAGGTGTAATTTGCTCGAATCTTCAAATAATCGTTTTCAGGCATCCGACCCATTTGTCTTCCTGGAATAAATAATTTATTACACAGATTAATTGTATTCTTGATATTCTAAAATCTCATTAAAATAAAATGTCAATAACCTTTCATGCCTTAATCATCCGCTAACTTCAAATATGTATATACAGGAATAAGTTGTTAAAATTAAATCAAGCCTTGCTTCTCGTGGTAGTATAAATATTGTCTGAAATCTACAAATGAATTTAATGTATTAAAACAATAACATGTTACAATCACTACTATTCTCCATCTGTAGCTAACTTGAAATGTGTATATATGGGAATGAGTTGTTTTTAATAAATCAAGCCTTGCTTCACGTCGTAGTATAAATATTGTTTGAAATCTACAACGAAATGTCATCACAATGTCAAATTTTACAAATGAATTTAACGCATCGAACTTTATTATATGACAGTCGTGGAAAACATGATTAAACAATACCAACATCATAATTGATCGGAAAAAAACATTCTCCTTGACCATCTCGGTAGGAGAAACCTTATACACTACTACATCAAAGCTCGGCGATATTGTCTGTCTTTCAATCTCAATCTCAAGCCAGTACGGGCCTGGATTTTTCATTTCATTTCATTTCATTTTCCAGGGGAAATGAACTGAAACAGAGTTTAACGTCCTACTGTTCTGCGCCTAAACTGGGCTAATGAAGACGGACATACGTCCTACAGTTTGCTATGAGGGAAATCTACGGCCTACTCTTCTATCGAATTCCAACTGCCAAAGGATCAGTTACGTGCACGCCAATGTGTACACGGTGCCTCGGTTTTTTGTCCCATCCGAACGACTAGACAGATGTCCTTGTCAGGCCTCCCCATTCTGCATCACTGACAGGGGGGAAACCACGCCGGAAAATAGAGATGAACTTTCTCGGCCAATGCAGATATCGAACACCCGACCTCCAGGCTAGCGAGCCAGCATCTTACCCACTTAGCCACGTGTTCCCGGCTAGCTTTATAGCCATTACGTTGTATAGTCCTAGACCCGTTGTGATACAGGCTTCAATCAAAATGAAAACAAACTAACAATAACGGTTCATAGAAAAGGTGACTTGGGTCGTTTTTCTCCTGGGCTATTCTGTCCAAGCATGAAACGCAAAGACCAAAACAAGGGTATGAACAATATATGAAAGTAGCTATAGATGAATTAAATATAAAGTTCGGGCATGAGTCATTTTGCACAAGAAAGAATTTATAATACAAAAGAAGTAACCGGTATTGTTTGACCGACCATTTTCATTTAAAATAATCACCCAATCAACATGACTACCAAATTTGGTTTAAATCCAACAAGTGATTCACGAAACGCACTCAAAATTTGGATAGTTAAAGAACAAGAGATAGTATATACGCCTGTTGGTCCGCCAAGAGAAAAATATTGAATTGTATCAATGTGAATCTGAGAGTAAAGTAGGTAGAGTATTAATATCATATAATTCTACTTACCCTGGTAGCTCGACATCTTGATAACAAAATTTTTATTACTTGTATAATGGACTTAGATAGGTATCTTACTTTCACTTGGTCTTTTATCTTAAAAAACAAGATACATTGAATAAAATGTAATTAAAATTAGATTTAATTTCTTTCCCTGACTTGTATGCTCTGGCATTAGGGAGGTGGGAACCTACGCCCATATTCAAAGGTTTTCTTGAATTTAAGTCTTATATTATACGGATCGACTGTTGGTCTTTGCAAGGGGCTAGGATTCATACCAAGATTGCAGTGTGAAACTTATGGTCTAATAAACAAAATGTTCAATATTTCTATATTTTTTAACTTGTGCAACTAGGTCGGATAGAATGCACCATATCGAATCTAGTTTTCAAAATTTTCCTGATCCTACATTCTGTCACAACACACTTTATAGCATATTCATGAGCCAGATGATGCAGATAAGTGGTTTGTTTAATAACTTTAAATTCAATATATTAGCAAACGAAATATAAAACTGATACTCCTTAAAGCGGAAATTTCATATTTTCTAAGAAAGTCAAAACATAATTATTTCTCAACTGGCAATAGTGAATTATAGGATTAATAGGATTATTCTTTAACAAGGTAGGACTGTTTATAGATACAATCTATTTAGGGCTTTATTTTAATATATTTTAAAAATATAACTAAAAAATATGAAATTGCCGTTTTAAATAAATTTATCATTCAAGGAATTCCTACTCCAAGGATATCAAATATTAATAAAAAATAATATCTACCTCAACTGTAGATGGTTAGCTGTTTAACGTCTGCTGTCGGGATGATTTCTGACGCTCGCCTTGGTCTACCTCTAGATGGGTTGATGTTTAACTACTGCTGTCTGGATAGCTTCTGACGCTCGCCGCTTGGTCTATCTCTAGATATATATGTGTGTGTTTACTGTCACCCCTAGTAACATTTCAAACATTCATTTAAATAATCCAAATAAGGAGCGATTTAAACACTGTCCTGTATGATTGGTAGATGATGATGACTAATGCTACTATAAGGCGTGATTTAGACACTGTCCTGTATGCAATTGGTAGATAATGACTAATGTTACTATAAATATCTTCACCATTTTTATCGTGTAACTAACTTATAGAAATTGAAACCTGTTATGCAAGTTACCCTCTCTCACTCTTGTAATTGGTTATTTGATGTCAATCTGTTTCACAGAAAATTACTTACGAATTATCTCTGTCACAGATGACTGTCCACAACACGTGCATTGACTTCACGTGGCGTCAGTCATTGGCTCAACGCTCGTGCATTGTTTACATAACACCTAACTGCTTCGGGCAAAATAATGCATTTTACTCATTTTAATACCCATTTACACTAAATAGGAAATATTTTTTAACTACAAATACTTCAAACGTCTTTATTTATTTTTCTTATACTTCAAAAAAATGTTTGAGAATTTAATTTGTCGGAGTAAAAAGTTAATATGCCGAACTCATTAGGTCTCGTCGATGTCATGCTTACCAGTGATTGTAGCGGCTAAGCAAATATTTACTGCGGGATCAGTTTGATATGATGTGTATAGTACTTAACAACAGACCCTCTCTCCTATAGACTACAGGTCCACTATCCTAAAGGTTCACATTTCAGGCCTAAAGAAAGACCTGCCTATAGGCAGATTTAGCTCTTGCATAATGTATGTTGAACTGACAAAATCAGTAGTATATCAATTGACAAAATCTTTGGAACCTTTTCTTGCGATTTTCAGAGTTAAAAAACATGGCAACGTGGACTAAAATGGTGCGATTTGTTGCACGTTACATATAGACAGCTTTTGACATTTTTATTTCGCACAAAATTATCCTTAGTGCAGGCATGATTTCTTACCGATATCATTCCCGGCAAAGAGATATAAGAAAAGAAGAACTACGAGCGGACGCATCAAAATAAAATTTTTACAGCTATTTGAATCTTGACAAATATCCTTCTACGTTTTCGTATAATAAAGGACAGGTTATTTTTTGAGATTTTATAAAATATAATATATTCCATTAGGAATTGAATTAATATGTAAACTAGGCAATATACATGTATAATTCTATATGTATATAAACTAGATAAGTATATAAATGTATAATTACCATTAAGAAATTGAAATAATATATAAAAACTGGTCAAGTAGATAGTAAAATTATTTTAAAAACAAACACATTTGACAGTTTGATCACAAAATTAGACGTGACATATTTTAGAAATAAGACGCTACAAATACTGTCAAATATTGAGGTATTGTTACGTTGTCGACATCGCCATGATCATGAGGCGGGTGTGCGTGGCAACATACAGGCCTCATGGCGGAGGGGGACAACGTACAGGCCTTGGGAAAGTGAGGGATGGTGAGGGGGGGGGGACAAACAGGTCTGGTTGTGTACCTAAGAGTATCATACAAATTCCAGGTAATAAAGGTACCTTGGTAAAAACTGAATATAAATTCCCCGGGAATACCCCTCCGTGGTGTACGTGAGATTTGCACGTGGATATTAAATAGATTGATTGTTGAACTGAAGAAAGAATCGTAATATTAATAAATACATCGAGACGTTTTATTGTGTAACCTTCAATAGATGTATTATTATAAACACGAATCTATACGTTAGAAATAAAATATTCCTTTCACAATATTTCATATTAAACATAGGTCACTGGCAATTTACCAAGGAAAAAACCGAGGTGGTTAAAATTACTACCAGTCATGTATGGAGCGGAATTTCCCCCATAATAAATGTTAACGAAGCTAAACTGACTGCAATAAATTAAAAGTAATAATTTAAATAGAACAAAATACAAATTCTAACTGCAATATTTAAAAATAAGTCAATAAATTTAATTGTACATGTTTGTCCCTAGAAACGGTTCCACTACTGATATCCCCAGTGAAATTCTTGTATGTGTAATCTACAATCCATATAAACAAGGGCTTGATCCATTTTGAATTTTTTAAAAATATCTTTGAAAATAAAAACAAAAGATTTAGAATATCAGTTTATCCAACTCTGTAGGCCTATCGTATAAAAGGAATTAAACTTGTTCGAAACTTGGCTGTGCCATGCATGAGCGCAATGGGTCTCCCGGACTAGAGTCGCTCGTCAGCAAACCAGGTTGTCTGAATATTGGACCAACGTTTGTTTGAATCACTACAAAAGTTGAATTGATCCCACCAAACTGCCAACTTATGTGCATTTTACAGCGATTTGTAGAAGCCTAGGGAATCGAGACTCCTGCTTGTTTCGATCGTTGCACCGATGTCAAATCTGTGGATATTTGTTTTTAACTATACACTGCTGATTGTTTGCAGATTCATTAGATCACTACGAAATAAGTGACTAGGTTTAAGATCTAAATCCAGATCTATGTTAACATGGAATTTTTATCAGTGTTCAATTTCCCAATTATTTGGTTAAACCTGCCCCGACTATTTTGTAAGAGATAAGAGAGATACACTGAGCCATTACGGTCAAGTGGATTAAAATATGTTTTTGTTTTTTTGTTGTTTTTTTTTGGGGGGGGGGGGAGAGGGGGTGAAATAAGTTAAAGATTAATTTAATTGAATCTGATACACGATAGCAACTATGATATATCTTTAAACAATACAATAAAATAAAGAGATCTTCTAATAAAAACATTTGATATGAAATGAGGACAAACATGTATGTGAATAAAATGGTTCAGTGTGCCCCGGTCTCCCCTATAGAATGAATAAAAACAAGGGGCTGTACGGAGTATTTCTATTTTCCCGTGTTCTCCGAATCGTCAGATATCCTCTTGCGGTCCCATACAACAACTTTTTGTCTTCGAAGGAATTATTAGTGAGCAGAAATTCGGCCGTTTATCTGTCATCACTCATCACTTCAGTCATTGACATAGAGAGATAACTCATGTTTTCCTTTGGCGTTCGTCACTTCCGATTCATGAATCCTTTATTACTCCTCTATGGTAGCGATGATCTCTGTGGTAATATTATATTTGGAAAGTGTTTAATCAGTTCTATCACATATGTGATAATGACTGGCACCAATATTGTCCTTTAAAGCTATAAACTGTCATGGCCGCGGAGTATGGAGCGCCGATTGCGACTTCATTTTCATCTAAAAAAATATATACTTAATTCTATGAATATGACAAACCTGTTTTTTTTTCTTTAGTAAACTTTAAATTGTTGCTAAACTCCAAATATATATGACGTGTAAACTAAGACTTAATGCTCAACTCAAAATTTATATATATGATCAACTCTTCTTTTATAGATCTCAAGCTAAATACATGCGGAACTTTCTAAATACATGCTAAGTTAGACTCGGATTACCGGTCTTAGAAGTTTAACGAATTTAGAATTTATACATTTCTGCCTAGCTACCATCATTATTAAGACGTTTGGTGTCGCCACTGCGTGCTCAATTGGGTGATTGCGCACCTGATCGGAACAATTATTTGGTATAAACGACCCATTCTTCGTTTGGTTGAAGGTTGGAAGGCGTGCCGAGAGAGAGAGAGAGAGAGAGAGGGAGAGAGAGAGAGGTCACTTAGTATTAAACTCAATATCTGTGTAGGCCTATCCATAACATTTATACCCTGTGTTAATATAGACCAACTGCATATAAACATTAATTATTGGCTCAACCGTAAAAAAAAATAAAATAAAATTCTCCAAATCCCGTTTAGCTTATATTTGAAATAGAAAATGAAATGAAATGAAAGAAGGTTTAACGCTCTACTGTTCTGCTCCGAACCGGGCTAATGGAGACGGACATACACCATACAGTGTGCTTTAGGGAAATATTGCCCGGAGACCGGATATACGACCTGGACTTAAATCGAAGTCCAACGGTCACGGGATCTTTTACGTGCACGCCAACATGTACATGGAACCTCGGGTTTTCATCCCATCGGAACGACAAGAGACTAATAAGGGGGAACCACGCCAGAAGATCTGTATGAACTTTTTTCGACCAATGCAGGGATCGAACTCCCGACCCACAGTCTAGCGAGCCTGCGTCTTACCCACGGTATTCGAAATAGTATTTGCAAACCATACATTTATATCACGTCAATGTTGTTTAGAGAGTAGGATGGCCGAATGGTTAGCACGTGCACGCTGTAACATAAGGTCTGTCATTGAATAAACTGGCGTGGTTTCGATTTCCCATTTTTACGTGACATGGAGTACGGCCGTGGGTTCTCTCAGGGTCCTCCTGTTTCCTCCCACTGCTAAACACTCCTACGCGCAAGCGAATTATTGAAATACAATTGAACGGTGTTAATACTGAAATGACCTGGTTGGTGTCGAGTGGATGTTAAACCCCATGTCCCCATCTCTCTCTCTCCCGATGTTGTTTTCAATTTTAACACCCAGGCAAGCCCCTCAATCTGACAAAGAGCGAGTCGTTTGTATCAATAGAATGGTCCTGATCAGGTGCTCAATCGCCAAACTGAGCAAACGGTCGTCGACACCAAACGATGTCATAATGATGGTTGCTAGGTAGAAGTTTCATAATTCTAAATTTGTTTGCCGTTCATGCTTAACATGTAACACCAGTTAGAAGTTACATGAATGGAGGTTAGAAATTACATGAACAGAAGTATATAAGAAATTAGATGATAGCATGTTAGAATTTTGGCACTAATATACCGCCATATAACACCAGTTGATTAGATGGCACAGTGCGATTAAACCTCCTGGCGTAGGGGACAACGTACAGGCCTTGGGAAAGTGAGGGATGGAGGGAGGGGGGGGGGGGAACAAACAGGTATGGATGTGTACCTAAGAGTATCATACAAATTCCAGGTAATACAGGTAACTTGGTATAAACTAAATCTATATTCCCCGGGAATACCCCTCTGTGGTGTACGTGAGATTTTCACGTGGACATTAAATAGATTGATTGTTGAACTGAAGAAAGAATCGTAATATTAATAAATACATCGAGACGTTTTATTGTGTAATCATGAATAGATGTATTATTAGAAACATAAATCTACACGTCAGAAATAAAAATATTCTTTTCATAATATTTTATATTAAACACAGGTCACTGGCACCTTGCCAAGGAAAAAACCGAGGTGGTTAAAGCTACTACCAGTCATGTATGGAGCGGAATTTCCCCCATAATAAATGTTAACGAAGCTAAACTGACTGCAATAAATTAAAAGTAATAATTTAAATAGAACAAAATACAAATTCTAACTGCAATATTTAAAAATAAGTCAATAAATTTAATTGTACATGTTTGTCCCTAGAAATGGTTTCACTTCTGATATCTCTAACCAAAATAAATTTGAAAACCCATTAAATCAACGCAGGTTCTTTTGAAATATAATTTTTGTTTCAGGTGTGTTTTTTCTTGATATTTGTACCAAGTAAGGACACTTTAATGTTTTCACCTTTTAAGAAAATGCCACAATGATATCATTATTCAGTCAAGTTGTATGTATTATACAAGAAAACTCTGGAAAATGGTTTTTGTTTTTTTATATTTAACATTTTGTTAATAAGAAGTTACGTGCATATTAGCATATACATTACTAGGTTAGAAGTTAGAATTATGGGGAAAATAGTTATGATCACGGAGAACCGGGGTGATTAAAGCTACAAACAGTCATATATGCTTAACTCTATGAATATGACAAACCTGTTTTTTTTCTTTGGTAAATTTTAAATTGATGCTTAACTCCAAATATATATGACATGTAAACTAAGACTTGGTGCTAAACTCAAAATTTACATATATGATCAACTCCAAATATATGACGTTCTTCTTTTATAGATCTCAAGCTAAATATATATGCGGAACTTCCTAAATACATGCTAAGTTAGACTCGGATTACCGGTCTTAGACGTTTACTTTGTCTACGTCTTGGTATTCGAGTCTAGGAGTCGTTTCGCCCCCGAACTAGTGAGGCTTTGACGTCATATAGAGATGACGGTGAGAGGTTATTGGATCCAAATTGAGTCTAACATGGCCGTAATATATAATTGTTATAATCCTAACCCAAAGTTAAAAACAGACTCAATAATATGCGTCGACAATACTGGACTCGGACCATAGATGACGTTAATGTAGTGCCGTGTACAGGGTCGTGTATTGGATTTTAAAAGTGGGGGTGCAGCCGAGTGTTGGGGGCGCCAATATAATGCCAAAGTTTCCACGCACTTGGAGCCGCAAACGAAGTCGCTAGCAAGTGAAACACATTTGAAACACATCCAAATGAGAAAATTCAGGCCCTCTAAACTAAAACTAGTCAGAAACACGTATAAGGCCATGTGGATAGGGGAACCGTAGCGATAATCTGGAATTATTTCATTTGGTGGAGGTGCCCCTCGTATCACCCTTTCTGGGTCCGCGCCTGCACCGCCACATGACATTAGACAGAGGGTTCGTTTTGGTCGCCATATTTACATTAGATAGGGTCTAATTAAAAACCGAGACCGTGTCAAAAAAAAAGATCCATAGCAAAAGAAAATAAGTTTAAACAATAACAGTGAGACGATTCATATTTTCATTTGAACAACAACGACAATAAAAAAAATTAAATGCTTGTAAAATAATTTTCGATGGTAAATATCACTCAAAATTACAGGGAAAATGTAAATTATGGAAACGACGTTATAGTAAACATGTCGGAGCAGATTAGTAGGACGTTAATCCCCGTCATATTTTAGTCATAATGAAAGCGACGTTGTATTTTGTATTATTTTAAGTTGCTTGAATCATCTGCAATATGATTTGTTTATAGCACTAGATTAAATATATTTTCCAAGTAAAATGTAACCTCAAATTATTGCTCTTTGGCAAGTCTTAAGCCATTGTTAAAGAGAAAAAGGAAACGATAAATGACATAATGGAAAACAAAGCAGAGCAAAATTGTATTAACCCTGTCAACTCATCAAATTGTATTAACCCTGCCAACTCATCAACTTGTATTAACCCTGCCAACTCATCAAATTGTATCAACCCTGTCAACTCATCAAATTGTATTAACCCTGTCAACTCATCAAATTGTATTAAGCCTGCCAAACGACTTGGAGAGGAAATGGAAACTCTCAGGTCGAGAGGGAGTCACCTAGAGCACCATTCTGACTTTACTGCGTTAATACACCGTTCTTGTAAGAGGACTGATCCATAGCGCTTCCGCGATTTGGCACTACAGGAAGCTTATAGCGACGAACACGGACCCTATGAGCGCCAGTGTGATCGCGGGAGGGTGCAACAGGGTCTTCAGTAAGCGACAGTGACTTGGTGCACTGATAGCACACAGATGATCAAACAGGGAACTGCAAATGATTACCATAAGTAACTGTCAGCTTCTATAAGCGAACTCGTGTCATGGATTTCAACATTTTCGGCGATGTCACTGGCTTAGGTGAGCACTTTCAAAATTTGAGAAGGAAAAGTGGTCGAAGAAGTTTAAACCAGAAGCCAGAATACACCCGCAATGGGCAGATTTGGCTCTTTGTGTGTGTTTTTTTAATAACTTATTTGTCTATTTGGTTGTCGTAGTCAACAGATCAAGATAATGTCATATATATTATCTGTATACAAGACGAGTTATAAAATATGAATACATCTTAATGTAGTTTATTGGTTTATACCGCAAGATTTTCCTATTTCTACAAAAAGCAAGTGGATTCATTTTCTTCACCAATGGCCTTTTCTTTTCTCCGTGATGATCTGAAGCCCTCTGTTTTAACTTTATTCTCCCGAAGAATCATTTCAAAGTGACATCTTTACATACCAGGACGTGCTTATGTTTTAAATAATCTTAATTAAAATCAACTGCCCATAATAGTAGTAATGTATTGGATTGTAATAAGCAATAACAAGCCCCGCCCCTACCAAACAACGATAAAATATCTTATATGATATTTATAAAATTGTCAAGTCTTAGTTTATTGTCGACCGTATATATAAAACTGTTAAAGACGTCTAATACCCAATACATATTTGGTAGTAAATAAGCATATATCCTTATTTGGATATAAATTTCGTCCGTCCTATATATTAGCACGCGTTTGTATTACGATTTTCTTTTGTCCCTTTTCCTTTTATCAAAATGAGCGTTTAAATATTCAGCCTTTCTTTATATAGGACGTTTTATTGTGTTTAAGGAATAAACTTGGTCTATTTTACATTTAATAAAAAGAGGCATTCAAAATACAAACTATTTATAAACACTCCATTGATCTGTTTCTAGGTGGTAAAATCAAACATTAATACAAAGCTTGTGTAGTGTTGACAGCAATGATATAATTCACCCCCCCCCCTCCCAACAAAAAATAATTACATGTTGTTAATCCACATCGTACTCCCTTTTCAAATAACTATTCGATGAAAAACAAAGAGGCTTGATTCTATACTAGAAGTAAGATTTCTAGAATGAAACTTTCCAGATAACGAAAATCCTGTTATGCTCTATACCCAGGATTGCGGGGGATCGCGATTTGATAACTGAGCAGTAGATCTCTATTTAAAGTGCATCTCACGTATCTATGACATGAAAGTACAAACTATTAAAAACGTTAAATTTAGTGGTTTAATACAATTTAATCTCATCATTTAAACAGATTTAATTTGAATCCAAAATAATCTCCGCCATGATTTCTATAAACCAGGTAGGTAGAATGAAGGGCGTAGAACATCCAGCATGATCCATCAAATTATCTCCTTCTGGGGTTTTTAAACTCAATTTCATTTCAATTTTGTATATTTCATATTTTTATAACATAAATATAATGCAGAGTATATTATCTTGTATCTTGTATGTCACACTATCATATCAACATTGTAAATATCAAGACCAGGTTACTAGAATGAAACCAACCACACCGGTTTATAATAACTAGAATGAAACCAATTATACCGGTTTATAATAACTAGAATGAAACCAATTATACCGGTTTATAATAACTAGAATGGAACCAATTATACCGGTTTATAATAACTAGAATGAAACCAATTATACCGGTTTATAATAACTAGAATGAAACCAACCATACCCGTTTATAATAACTAGAATGAAACCAATTATACCGGATTATAATAACTAGAACGAATCACTAGGATTTTATAATTACATTCAATAGTGACAAAAACCTGGATATCAGACGTTATGGGTTAAAATAGTGAGTTTAGGATAGTCCACATAGTTGCAAGAATCTTGAAATGTATTTCCCGCTAAAAGACATACGCCCGAAGCCAACCAAGTGAAATTTGAAACACGATTTGCAGATGACAATAACAAGAGCAAGTCTTAATCCATTGTTATTGAGATAAAATAAACTATAAATAACATAATTTTAAAAATGCAGAGCAAGATTATATAAACCCTGCTGACTCATCAAATTGTATTAACCTTGCCAAATCATCAAATTGGATTAACCCTGCTGACTCATCAAATTATATTAACACTGCCAACTCATCAAATGAGAAGTGGTATCATTCTTGAAACAGCATGTATACCATGCATCGTGCACAATAAACCGGATAGGTGATAACATTAAACTAACTATAGGGTCATTTGAAAATAATAGGTTGACCTTTTCATATTGTGTTCGTGTGTAAAAGAAACCAAGCGGTTTAGAATGTGGAGCTCTATTGAAATGTATAAATTGTTATAAATGAAAGTCGTCTTTCTATAGTTGTAGAGATATTTGAATGTTGCGATTTTATAATATTGAATAATAAATAGTAAGTCTTCTAATTGACGTCACAAGTTAGTATAATACTATAGGGTTATTTTAGTTCTACGAAAAGTGTTCTGTTTAATAAAGAAATCTTTACCTACATGATGTATGACGAAAACTAGGGTAATGAAGTAGCTTGCATTATTATACAACTATCTTAGACTAACTCACAGATAGTTTTGTCAAAATCCATTTCTGGAAAGTTGGGTACTATCGCCAAGTCATCTCGTACACACATTAGTACAATTAACTAGAAAAGTATTGACGTAAAACGGTGCCTATAAGAAACACTTACCCCCAAAAAATGGTAATTGTCCCGCCCTAATAGCTGACGCATTACACTTCCTATAATATGAGACAGCGGGTTTGATTTACCCTCAGATATCATTCGGATTTCAGGGAATCGCCATACCCATAGCCTCGTTGACTTAGAGGCTAGGGTGAACACATCACCCTCGCGCGAGCCTTATGTAGAACTATCTAGAAGTATGTGGCTCTTGCCCCGTTTAATCCGTTAGGTCTGAATTAGAAAGGATTTTAAACTCAGACCATGGATATTTTAATAACTCGAAAAGTACTATCATAGATATTGTAGTTTCCTGTATGTAACCATTGTAGTTTGCTGTATTCGATGTATAAACATAGTAAAAACATAAACGGTGTTCCAGACATTGTCAATGATATACAATCGAACATTCGACTATTTGCTGATGATACCTCTCTGTACCTAAAAATAGATGACCCTGAGGCATGCGCACTTACATTAACCAAATATCTCGAAGCAATCAATTCGTGGACAGAAACAAGGCTAGTAACTTTAAACCCCCTCAAGACAGAAACCTTAAACGTGATGTTGCGAATCCACCCCTTGTAATGAACACAATAACGGATTCATTTCAATTACTGGAAGAAATGAAATGAAATGGAGTTATACATCATATTGTTCTACTCCGGCAAGGCCGTCTCGGGGTGCCATGGGGAAAAATTTGCTCTGCATTGGCTCAAGGGCCTACTCCCTTTACTGGAGAAGTGAATCAAAGGTTGAATCGACGGGGTTGACCAACTTTGACATTTGGCCTAAAAATTATCAGAAAGATTTTTATTTTGACACAAAAATTTCATGAATGTACCAGAGATGTGTTTAGGTGGTAATGTAAACGTATCAATTAAGAGTGTGTCTTGGGGCTACAGATCATATGTGGACAGAAAGGAGTCCGAAATTTGAAAATCGATAGCCACTGCCCACGTAACATTCAATGCACTTCCCCAGTACAAGCACAAATAGGTGTCAAAACATGGCCTCGCCGAGCTCCTTAATTATTATTACTATTATTATTATTACAAAATTTATATTGCGCCTCTTTCACAGAGTGTTTAAGGGCAATTTACAGTGTAACATCTACATAAATACATACATAAAAATAAATAACAATTAAAATGTTTAAAATGCATTAATTAAGCAATTATTTCTAAAAAATACATTCAGGAACTACCATAGACAAAATAATAGGTGTTAAAATTTGTTATAAGCCTTTAAAAATAAGAAAGTTTTTGTCCGTTTTTTTTAAAATCAACTGATGATGATAAAATTCGAATATCTTTTCG
Source organism: Patella depressa (assembly GCA_948474765.1). Lineage (NCBI taxonomy): Eukaryota > Metazoa > Mollusca > Gastropoda > Patellidae > Patella > Patella depressa. Next base: position 3,665,607 of record OX419720.1, read on the forward strand.
GCCACTGCATCATCGTTCTCATTCAGCTTCATCCTCAAAATTGATTCTACCGTCTTTACACAGTTATTTTAGACCACATTTAGATAATACGAATCGCTGAATCCAAGTGACGGCGAATTCCACAAGGAGAACAAAATCAAAATGGAACCCATTTTGAGCGAAAATCAGAAGGTTCCATTCATATGTTTTCGTGGCCCCATAATTCAGTTATCAACATAAAATTTGTTCCACTCAAAGGTATACCAATATGACCACTATATTCGCATTGGCGGGACATTTCGAATGATGGGGTTTAACGTCCTACAGTTCTGCCCAAACTGGGATAATGAGCACGGTGGTAATAAGATGGTGTACTACGTATAAACTGGAGGTTTTCCAGGTTGCCGAATTCATATCTGAACTGCTACATGTACTATTTTCTTTCATGGTCTCCTTAACATAGATATTTTTTGTCGAATTTGAGTACCATAATGGTGTTTTCCTCGGTCATGGCACATTTTGCGGTTGCGATATTAATTTGTCTACCTCGAAAACCAACTATCTGACGTATTACATCATCACATTGCTAGCATCGAAATTTCAGTCAAAATGTGGCCATATTTTGAATAAAGCCGTCATATTGGAATACTAATATGTATTCAAACGGGCATCATCCGGTTTTTGAATCGACACATATTAAAGATATAAAAAACATTAGATGGACTGTATTTCATGACCCTGGGACAAGCATCTCGGCAAAACGGTTTGAAAAACACATGGACTCTAGCGTCACTCGGCATTTTTTATGTTTGGGGTAACTGGAAGTCACATTACTATAAGCACATAGGTCGGAAAAGGGTCCGCAATTGGCAAAAAAATATCGGAAAACATCGCGATTTTTAGCGTCTAATGAAACGAAGACAAAAGTAGAAGTTTCGGTTTCGTTTTTAATGATAGAATACCAGTCAGCCTACCTCTAGAGCGATCATTACTTCATTGTAGCCTTCTTCGGGCCCGGACTTGACCCGCACACCCTGATGGTGATGATAGCATCAAATGAAACGAGAACGGGTCCGGGCTCCAAAGCACTAAGGCCTAGGTAGGTGACTTATAGTTCTTAATCTACCAATTTTGGGGATTAAACTACTTCTGAGTGAGCCAAATGTCAAAATTAGTCAGCCTTTAATGCACTGGTCCAGGAAAAGAACCCCTGGCAGTGGGAATTCGATATAAGAATGCCGTTAGACCACTGCATGGCAAAATTCCTCTCACAGCAAACTGATGGAACCTAGAGGGAGCAGAACAGTAGGTCGTACATGTTTAACCTTATTTTATTTCATTTCTTCTTATTGATGTAGACTATTTTTGTCAACAATTGATTTGAATCCGCGTTCTTACGGCTATTGTAATAGTATCACAGTATTAGCCTACTTCTACGTTATTGTAACACGTTGTTCTTCTTTATCAACCCATGAAGGGCACACCCTCTTCTCTGAATCAGCATTAGTTTGTACTGTTAACATGTGTAAATGGACTAATTTTGAAAGAAATGTGGCGTCTGATATGCCGTTGTGACGTCACAGTTACAGCTAAATTACAGCATGTTTTTTAAAAATATAAACTGTCTTCTATTTGGCTCCACAACCTACAGTTTTGACGTTAATACTAATATTTTTAATCAGGTCCATAAGTTTATAGATATGTCAACCCGATTTTAATCTCGACCACGTACTATTTTATGTATAATTTTGGCTAGCCTTCTGAATGTTGCCTATTATTATTATTATTAAAATCTTACTATACTTGCACATTTTCACCCATTATATTGTATTTATATAATATGTATGTGTTTGCCATCTTGCACTAATAATATATGTATACAAATTATATTAGGGAGAGGGCTTTTACATAGGCAAAGCCTGTTCCCCAATCCCATTCAGACAACCTGAATGAAAAAATTGCTTAAAAAAATGTGGAGCGTCAAACGCCAATTAGAACGTCAAATGCTATTAAAGAAGAAATTAGAACGTCAGATGCTATCAAAGAAGAAATTAATGAGAGAGAGAGAGAGAGAGAGAGAGAGAGAGGGAGAGAAATTGGGTTTAACGTCCAATCGACACAAACTACGTCATTTCGGGACTAACATATGGTTTTAATTTTATTTCTTTATTTGCCCGCGCATAGGGGTCTTTAGCAGTGATCGAAACCACAGCCGGAAGCCAGAGGTGACCGGCCAGCTAGAGGTCGAAGCGCGGCACTCTAGACCACTAGGCCACGACGGAAGACAGACAGTTATTTCACAATGAATTTTACGTTGTTTAATGTTATTTATGTTGAAATTATTTTAAGAAGTTTATTTACATCATGTAATTATGTTTCATCTAAATAAATAATATAGAGAATAATATTTCACACTTATTTGTTTGTTAAACATTCAATGATTTGAAATAAAAAAATAAAATAAAATGTATATTAATTGTAAACACCAATGTTATCGGCCCATCTGGACAACTAGACGCTGCCCTTCTTCCACTTCCTACGGTCAAATGGTTAATTTACGTGCATGCTAATGTGACACGTGTGGGTCTCGGTTTTTGTTCCATCTGAATAACTAGACATTGTTCTCAATTTACAACGGTTAAAGGTTATTTTACGTGCATGCCAATATGTAGGCTACGCTACACAAGTGTTTATCGTACCATAGGAATGATTAGGTTATAAGTACGAATCCTAATTATAATACAAATCTTCTGAATTATACGGAACTAGGATATCGAAGTCGGATTGTAGTGAAAATGGATTAGGGATCAGGATCTAATATCTCTCCATAAATAGTAGATAATCCTTTGATTAACTATGTACTGGAGACAGTAGGCCATATTGATTGATAATCTAGTATTTCCTGATTGCTCCAGTAGAGGATTGTGTCGGTTTGAAGGGAGATAACTCAATTGTATAACCTCCGTTGACCCATCGCTGTCCGCGTTTCGTTTCAATTGAGATAAAATCTTATTGAATTCAAATATTAGACCGTTGGTAATTTGTACCTCATCGATAAATAATAAGAATTGATTCGTAATTTGAATACTCTTTCTTTGACAAAGGAATGAAATGAAATGGAGTTTAACGTCCAACTGTTTTGCTCCTAAACTGGGCTAATGGGTTAGCGACATAGTGCTTTACTCACTGAGCTATCACCGCTCCAAAATCTTTTAGAGACATGTACCATGCTTGAATTTCACAAATATTCAAGGTTCCGAATATTTAAATCTTGATGACTATGCGGTAATAATGAAGCTTGTTATAATGGTGGTCAATGGCCTTTTATTACCAAAGAATATACATTAAACAAGAGCAAAGCTAACACTGCATGATACGTTCACATTTCTGCTTTGATTGGTCTGGTACTTTCAAAATGAAAAGAATTAAATATGAAATGATTTAAACAACTGTAATGTGACAAGAGACAAAGATGGCTAGGCGGTGGGTTTGTTTTGCCAAATTTACAGACAGGGGTCGGGTATGTACCAAAACTAACAGTTGTCATCCGTATGGTTATAAGTAATAAATATAACATGTTCCATGATGATCCATTAAGAATTGCAGTCTGTAGACGATAGACAACAGTATTATTCATTAAAAATAAATATGTACAATTAAATATTACAGACAAAATAAACAATAGATATAAACACAGTAAGTCCTGTAGATAAAGTACGAATACGTCATCAGTAGCTTTAACTGTTGACTAGAGACAGTGTAATACGTCATAAGTAGTTTCAACTGTTGACTACAGACAGTGTAATACGTCATCAGTAGTTTTAACTGTTGACTAGAGACAATAAAACTGTAAATTGTATGACTAGAGACAATAACATTATGTTGACTAGTTTACATGAATAACTTGTTTATTTTATTTTAATTTCATTTGATCTCTGATATATTTAACGTCTAAAGAGAGACCTGAATAAAGAAGATTTACCTTTAATATATTTCACCTTTTCCTTTGATTCAGTCTTTGATTTCCTACAATAATATAGAGGTGTATCACCATCTTCATCCTTGACATGTACATCTAGATGTAAACAATCAACTAGATATTGTACTGTAGATAAAGTACCATACCTACATGCCCAGTGTAAGATGGTACGATTAAATCTGTCTCTAGCGTTAATATCTGCCTGATGACTGACTAGATATTTTATTTTATCTACAGGAGTTACACTTGATAAACAACATTTAAACAACGGTGTATGGTCTGACAATCCATGTGTAAATCATCCACAAGATATTGCACTGTAGATAAAGTACCATGTAAACATGCTCAGTGTATGGTATTATTATTTCTGGTTCTAGCGTTAAATAACGGTGTCTGATTCCATCCATCTCTGACGTTAACATCTATGTTCACCATGTTTTTTTTATATCATCCAAAGTACCATGTAGACAGGCTTTAAATAATTGTTGTTGTTGTTGTTGACGTGTATCTGTAATATATAACATGTTATATTATATTTACAGTTTATCAACTTATATTTAATATTGTTTCATCTAAAGTAGGTAAGTCAGTCCTTGTTGGATATTATATATATAAGAACTTACCTTCCTCATCTGAGGCATCACTTGTATCATCAGATATATACAGGGGCGTAGCCGTGAAATATGTATTGGGGGGGGGGGGCCCATAAATTTTGTTTAAAGTCTCAGTTTGGCATATTTTACGGGGTTAAACTAAAACATCACATCAATACAACGTTTATCATGTTTACAGACAGCGGCACTGGTAGGTAAAATTAAACCATATGTTAGTCCCGTAATGACCTAGTTTGTGTCGAGTGGACGTTTAACCCCATTTCTCTCTCTCTCTTTCTTGACAGCCTCATTAAACTGTTTACGGATCTGAATTTCTTTTTGCTGAAAAAACAAAATCAAGTAACAAAAATAAAAACTGGAGTTTAATATCCTACTATTCTGCACCAAATATACCCCCAAAATACATCAAAAAAAGCTGGACGAGTAAATTTTGTATTAGCATCAAAATAAAGTGAAAATTTGAGCTAAACGTCTATTCAATGCAAACTAGGTCATTTCGGAACTAACATATCGTTTCAATTTTATTTCAATAACTCGCTTGCGCATAGGGGTCTTTAGCAGTGGGAGGAAACCGGAGTGCTCGGAGGAAACCCACGAGGTTGAGAAGGCGCCCCTATCTCCATGCCACATACGCTCACACCAGGCATCGAAACCACAGCCGCAAGCCAGAGGTGACCGGCCAGCTAGAGGTCGAAGCGCGGCACCCTACTCGCTAATTGATTTGACCACATGTGGTTGATATATACATGTAATATACCAAGTATTATTATGATTAGAGGCACTGATTTGCTTTCATGGAGACGACAGATTCAATCCTTCCTTTGGATTTTCCAGTGTATTTCTCCCAGTGCCTATCCATTATGTCAATCTGTTTCATGGAGAATTACTTAAGAATTATCTCTGTCACAGATGACTGTTGTCAACCAGTGGTGGATTAAGCTCCACCAAGGCCTGAGGCGGCAGTTGCTGGAGGGCCTATTTAAAATGGCGTGGGCCTAATTAATTTCGGGTCAGGGCCTATGTTGGCCACTTAAAGTTTTTGATATGTTTTATATTTTTCAGAAATGGAAAGATATAGTAAAAGAAGTAAAATTTCTTCGTCAACTCTCACATAGAAATACGATAGATTACAAGGGATGTTATATAAAAGACAATACAGCATGGGTACGATTTTATAAATGGCCTTAATTTACAGTCAAACACTGTAGAAGAACATATGACCAGGCTTAAGTTCTGTCTCAAGAAATTTTAACTAAGATAAAATACAAATTTTAGTAATTTGATTGGATAATATTAGATTGATTTTTGTGCTTAGTCAATCAAAAGTGAAGTATCTACTAAAATGTGGAGAAACAGGGCCCTGGAAATAACAGTTTTAGATGTTCCTGACAAAATATCATGCACTAATGAAATACATGGAGTACCTGACATTTTCAACTTAGTGCCGGACATGTATTAATAATATCATTTAAAAAAGACAGATCAGTGCCGGATAAAATGACAGACACCAGAGGTTTTGTGCCTGACAAAGCCTTAATCTGTGCCTGACATTGTCAGTGACCGGTGCCTCATTTCCAGGCTTGCATATACCAAATTTGATATGAAAAATCGAAGTGGTTGCTAAATGGTTAAGACGCTGACTCTCTTGCCTGGAGGTAGGGTGTACGATCCCTGCATTGCCCAAGATAATTCATGCAGGCTGGTTGCGTGTTTGATCTCTGCATTACCAGAGAAACTTTATCATGATTTTCTGGGGTGGTTTCCACTTGTCTGTGATACAGGATGGATGGCCTGACAAGGATAGCTGTCTAGTCGATTGGATGGTACCAAAAAATGAGGTCCCATGTACACATTGGCGTGCACAAAAAAGATCCCTGGACATTTTGAATTCGATATATAAGAGTAGGTCATAGCGCCACTGTCCAGGCAAAATTTCCCTCATAGCACACTGTATGGCGTATGCCCATCTTCATTAGCCCAGTTCGGAGCAAAAGAGTACAACAAATGCCAAGAGATCTTTAACATGCACGCCATTGTGTACACGGGACCCTGTTTTTTTGGCCCATCCAAATGACTAAACAGCTGTCTTGGTCAGGCCCTCCATCCTGCACCACTGACAAGGGGAAACCACAGTGGAAAATCTGAATGATTTATTCTTTGCCAATGCAGGGACCGAACACCCAGACTAGCGAGCCAGCGTCCTAGCCACGCTCATGAGATGAAGAAGTGTAATGATTTTCATGGACTAAAAGCTGCTCAAATTCATATCATTACTGAATGGTTTGAGGGTCCATGTTTCGTTGCCTGGCAACCGATCTATTAAAAACCGATAAGCTTGGGGCGTAGATAAGGTTTGCAGTTGCAGGAAAATATTTCAAATTATCGTTTTGATAATTAAATCAATACAACCAAATCCCATAATGGCCAGAAATTTATCAGAAACAGTTATTTTTACAGCCATATTTCTGTTGTTTCAATATTATCTACGTCCCTGTGGGTTACATTGGTGTATTTTGTTAAACATGGCTAAAGATATATTCTATTTGTTTATCCTGGAAGAGGGGATGGGGGGGGTGAGCGGTCTATAAGGTCAGCCTGTGACAAAAAGTAGGATACTTTGCTTTCCTTTCCAGAATTGATTATTGAAATAAAATTGGACTCAATGTTGGACCCTATTTATTCCCGAAATTAACTGTTTTTTTCTAGAATGGATGTTAAGCCGCATTCCTGTCTCTATCTCTCTTAAGAGAAGGATCTCTCGTCTATTCATCAGTGAGATTTAGATATTTTTCAATTTCCTGGTTGTACGTGATAAGAAGTAGGATCACACCTGTCCAACCTCGTGGGTTTTCTCCGGGTCCTCCGGTTTCTGCCAACTGCCAATGATCCCTAGGCACAATATTGAACCATGTGTTAGTTCCAAATTACCTAGATTGTGTCGAGTGGACATTCAACCCAATTTCCCTTCCCCCCTCTCTCATTTATAAATTTATTTATGTTTTTTTTTTAGCTTGTAATGGAATATTGTTTAGGCTCGGCTTCAGCTATTATAGAAGGTAAGACCTACAATTCATTACATTTACAAATACATCAGGCCCTTATTCAAAATAGCTTAAAGATACATTATGTAAGATTTAGATAAATAGCTGGTTAAAGATAGATAATACAAAATGAATATATCGAATATTTCATTGGAATTACTTTATCCTGAGTGAAGATATTAACACTGGTATTAATGGTCGTTCGAGACTAATCCTTGCTTCACCATTATTTCTGTAAATCATTAAATGGTTGAACCGTTCTAATCTAGTTAAAATCACAAGTGTCTGATGCCATTGAGAGTTGCATGATTATGATAATAAATGTCTAATTAATACCTTATATAAGGCCTAAAGAAAGACCTACAATAGGCAGATTTTGCTCTTGCATGTTTAAGATCTTGAATAAAACCAGTTTAACCTCTAATATTTTAAGAATGCAGCTTTTTCATTGGTCAAGAGCAAAAATTTGTTACGATTGACATTCTTAAAATTTTTGTAAATAGAACCTTTGAATTGATGGGGGTGTTTTGTCAGGTGGAAGTTAAACCTCAATTCTCTCTCTCTCTTTACAGATTATAAATTATTATATGGTTACAGTTCTCAATAAGCCATTGAGAGAGATTACGATAGCACACCCTCCCTCCTCTCTCACCCTTCGAATCCCCGGTCGTACGTGGTTGGCAAGGAGTAGGGTCTCCTGTCCTACCCCGTGGCTTTTCTCCAGGTCCTCCAGTTTCCTCTCACTACTGAAGACCCCTACACGCAAGCGAATTATTGAAATAAAATTATACTATATGTTAGTCCACCCCTTCCCCCCTACTCTCCATCCCTAGCGAAATTATTATTACTATAGGTCAACATATTAGTCTCCCCACCCCAACCCCGAAATTATTATTACTATATGTCAACATGAAAGTCCCTCCCGCTCTTCCCACCCCATACCCACATCCCCTCCCCTATACTATTATTACTATGATTATTATTACTATATGTCAACATGTTAGTCTATCCCAACCCATCACCCCAGCACCCCAGCCCCGATATTACTACCATGATTATTATTATATGTTTGCCGTGCACAAGAAGCCATTACGCGAAATAGAGATAGCAGCAATATGTCAACATGCATTACGTGGTTTATCGTACCTACATAGTTTAAATAGAATACACCGAGATGTTAAAGCAGGCAATATATTACTTACAGAAAACGGAACCGTTAAATTAGGTTAGTCTTAAACAATACTTTAACTTGTACAGCCATGGCGACTCAACGGTGTAAGTCTCTGGCCCATTAACCAGAAGATCATGTATTCAATCCTGGTCGTTATCCATGAGCTTCCAGTCTTGTCTGTGGTGCCAGGCGGGTGGATGAGATGAAATACAGGGGTCTGGTGTACATGGTGACCTGGAAGTAAAGAACCGTTAACAGACGCAGCAGAAATAACACTGGGCAAGGTGTGACTCATAGCACACTTCTAAAGCTAGTGTGTTCTTTGACATATTTTTTTTTTACTTGTGATTCGCAAGATTATTTTTTTTCAAAGAATGACAGCTTTTAGTATTATCCTATTATTCATGTTTATGTATAATTTACCTGGGTTTTTCAGGTGAAATACTGTGAAATATCTGATGTGATGACATGTAAAATGACTTAGATATCTGTGGCCAGTCTATATTACTAACATTCAATATTTGCATTAGAGGGAACCCCCTATTTTAGTTTTTCAGTCGATGCCCCGTCGATTTCCCAGAGAGATAGATGGATTGATATGAAGACATTAGGTTGATAGATAGATCACTTTTATTAGCACAGTAGTGGTTACATGCTTTTTTGACAACCAAATTTTCCTGGCAACAAAACCTCCAACTCAAAAGAGTCGATGACACTTAGCTAAAGTGTAGTTATCTCCCTTTAACTAATTAATGAAACATTACAAGATTTTCATAACACACTCCCCCCTTATTGACGTAAGTCAATAATAGAAAATGAAAATTTGACAACCCATAAGAACATATTGAAGCAATTAAACAATAAAGATTGATTTAAAAGTTTGATTAATAACGAAAGTGAATGATTGATTGATAACACAAACTCCAGTTAATTCTCATTGTTCGATAGTTCGATAGGATACAATCTCTGAAGAGGTCTATTCATCAGAATAGGTTTTCCAGATTTGTTAAGCACTCTAACAACAGCTGAACGAATATTTCCATCGCGACCTTCTAGAGTTCGTTCGATACGCGCGATGTTCCAATTATGTCTAGGTACTTTATCCTCATATATGATGACAACATCACCAACGTGTACAGATTGTCCCTTTGTTTGATTGAATTTATGATGTTCACGTAAATCAGTTACATACTCGCGTCTCCACCTATTCCAGAAATGATCTAAAACAGTTTTCAAATATTTACTGCGAGCATATGAATCTGGATTGATAACTTCTGGCGTTACAGCATTAGGTTCTGATAACAACCTCCTTCCGATCACTAGTTGCGACGGAGTTAATGGTTCACCACCATCATCACACAGGTATGTCAAAGGTCTAGAATTAAGAACACCTTCAATTTGAATAATCAGTGTTAGTAGCTCTTCGTACGTCAGGCGCGACGTCCCCAATGATTTCTTCAAACACCTTTTGACTGATCGAACCATACGTTCGAAGAACCCTCCCCACCATGGCGAGCGTTCCACGTTATATCTCCACTTATTTCCTTTTGATTGTAGAAATGATTTCAGTTCAACACCTTTAAACGTTTTACCATTGTCTGATATTACTGAAGTAGGAATTCCTCGACGTCCTATGAATCTCTTGAAACTACGGATGAATGTGGTTGAGCTGGCGTCAGGAACCAGATCTAGATGCAAGGCACGACTACTAGCACATGTGTAGAGAGCGATATAAACCTTATGCATGTCCTCGGATTTGGAGTAGATGTCTTTTACGAATAAAGGACCTGCATAGTCTATTCCAATGTGAGAAAAAGCAAAGTCATCACTTAATCGAAACGATGGTAAAGGAGGTGCGATAGGAGTTCCATATGCTTTAGCTTCTAATTTCCTACAAATCACACATTTCGATATGACACTTTTAATGATTTGCCGACCACGAACGACCCAATACTTGGTTCTGAATTGAGATAGAGTTTCTTGTACACCATTATGCATGACATCTTCATGACATTTCCAGATGACCAATGTCGTAAGATGATGATTTTCTGGTAGAAATGCTGGATATTTCGCTTCATAATCTAGATTTGAATGTTCGACTCTTCCATAACCACGAAGAATACCATCGTTGTCTTTCTTGAGATTTAGTGAAACAGATCGTTGATTAAATTTATCATCCCGTTTGATGTTTGATTGGACAGTTTTGATCCACAAATTTTCAGTTAGGATTAGATTGATTGACACGACATTTCACATTATGTATAAACCTCAATACATATGCCGACACTCTCAAAAGAGTTGATAACCGACTGAACTTCGGTGCAGATATGATAGCTTCTAAGTTCAGGTTTGGTTGATTGTTCTTAGAAGAGATAACACAAGAGACTACACTCTTAGATTTATTGGTAAGTTCGATATCGTTTTGATCACAAGATTCAGATGATTGGTGAGGCCATTCCTCTTTAGATAGACACAAAAAATGAGGACCATTCCACCATTTTTTATTATCAGCTAGTTCGGTTGATGTACTTCCTCGTGACGAAATGTCCGCGGGATTTTCTGACGTTGGACAATAATTCCAATTCTCTATTGGCGAAATTCGTCTGATTTCTGTAACCCGATTTTGTACGAATTGCTTGTATTCCTTATTGGTATTTCTAATCCAGCTTAAAGCGACCTGAGAATCTGACCAATAATATACTTGGTTGATTGTCAAATGATTTAAAGCGTTCACGACACTAACAGCAAGCCGTGCAGATATTAAGCATGCTAAGAGTTCTAATCTCGGCATTGTTTGTTTAGATAATGGCGCTACACGCGTCTTTGATGCCAAAAGGTTACAATGGATAGATGACTCATGTTTACACAATAGGTAAATGCAAGTACCATAAGCTTGTTCGGATGCGTCACCAAACACATGAAGTTCGTTTTCAGATTGATCACAATAAAGTTTGATACAATAACACCTTGGTATTTGAATAATATGTGTATTTTCTAATTTTATTAACAGATTCTTCCAGTCTGATACAAAGTTTTCACTCAGCTCATTATCCCAGTCTAAACTGAAAGTACATAGTTTCTGAAACAACAACTTGAAACTCAAAACGATCGGCGATATCAAACCCAAAGGATCATAAAACCTGGAAGCAACACTCAATACCAACCGTTTGGTTACTGAATCAGATTGAATAGCACTACATATCTTCGAAAAATCAAAAATTAGATTGTCTGATTGATTATCCCAGATAAGTCCAAGAATTTTAGGATTTCCTGTAGATTGTTGCGAGAAACTATATTTCGAATAACCCTCGTCTTCCTCTTTGACTGAAGTTTGATTGTTGGTTTGTTTGTTAGAATTCTGAAAATTAGAGTCACTTTGAATTTGATTCAAAAGTTCTGTAGAGTTTGATACCCATTTTCTCATATTAAATCCACCGTCTTGAAAGATATTATGTACTTGCTTACACATTTCGAAGGATAAATCCACAGAGTCTGACCCAGAGGCAAAATCATCAACGTAAAGTGATTCTGATACATCGCGTATAAAATCTGGATTTTCACTTTCATAAAAACTCAAATGATGACGTAAGGTTGCGTTTAACAAAAACGGACTAGATGTTACACCGAACACAACTCTAGCAAATCGATAAACTTGAATTGGTGAATCTTGATCGGTAGGATTCGATACCCAAAGAAATCGTAAATAATCACGATGTTCTGGTACAATTGAAATATTCAAAAATGCTTTTTCGATATCTGCGGTAACTGCTATCTTATTCAACCGAAACCTAAGCAGAATGTCAAATATCAAAGGTATGAGTGATGGACCTGCGTATAAACAATCGTTAAGACTAGGGCTAAATTTATTCGACTTGGCTGATGCGTCATACACAACGCGAACCTTTGTAGTGTCCTTGTCAGTTCGCACTACTTCTCGATGCGGAAGATAATGACAGTCACTCGTTGATGGTGTAGATAACTCTTTGCTTGGAACAGCTTCGATGATTCCTTCCTTAAGTTGATCTGAAATAATTCTGTTGTATTCGCCAAGAACTTCTGGTTGCGATTGTAACCTTCTTAACAGTCTTTGGAGCCTAGTTTGACAGATATCATAATTGTCCGGTAAATGCGCATGGTCCTCTTTAAAAGGCAATTTTACTTCGTACCTTTCTTGATTAAATTCAATATCTTCGATAAATTTATCATACACAGACGTTTCGTTTTCCTTGATCCCAATTGTTTCAAGATCCCAAAACTTATATAACTGCTGTTTGAGATCACATACATCGCCGCCATCTAGAATTGATGTATCGATATTGAGAACATGCGTAGAACTGATATTGACAGTACACTCTTGTTGATTTTTACAGGCTGCGACAACAGGCCCGGATAAAACCCATCCTAGATGCGAATACAAAGCTACTGGCCCTGGACCCTCCCCCCGTCGGGTAACACCGTTGAAAAATGACCAATAATAATCAGCCCCAATTAGAATGTCAACTTCCAAATCATTGATGTCAGATGGTTGTGGGTTATCTGCAAGTTCCAGATCAGACAGATGAGGGTATTTCTGTAGAGCGATTTTAATGGCTTGATTACTTATAGGACTACAAATAGTCGGCACCTTATAGGCGTTGATATAGATTTCCATTCCATCACGTGTTGTCACTGACAACTGAACAAGTTTACAGGGTTTCAGTCTTGGAGAATCGTCTCCAAAAGTTTTAATTAGTAAATTTTCTTCCCCGATTGCTGGCGCTTGAAGTTTGTTACAGACTGTGCTAAGAGCGTAAGTCCTTTGACTGCAGCTGTCAAAAACTATTCTAGCTTTCACTTTTGTCTGACTTGCCGGGCAACCTACATTTGTCACAGCAGTTTGCAATAACACAGCAGTGTTACTGTTAATACACATAGTATTAGTACTTGATGATTTAGGATCAGTAAACCCTACAGTGGTCTCATCCCTTGAATTAGATTTACAACTACTATCACATATAGCAGCATTATGATCACCTACACAAATGAAACATTTGAAATTAGCTGGGCAGTTTCTGATTAAATGTCCTGATCGTAAACAACGAAAACATTTGCCCTTTTTTCTTAGGATTGATTTCCGGGTTGATGGATCAATGACAGTTTTACAGTTTATAGATGCATGCGGATTAGCACAAAAACTACAATACGGAGTTTTAGTATTATTATAATCAGGCTTATTACCGGTCAGTAACGTAGATGCGGTTGTTGGTTTAGGTCTGAATCTCTGAAAGTCTTCTGATCGATTTGGCCTAGTACTAGTAGCACTTAATTCTTTAGATTTCATGTAAAAACACCTTTCCCTAGCTTCAAGTTCTCGTTTGATAGCAGATAAAAGTTCATCAAAATTCCATTTATCAGAATTAAATTGGCGAGTGATAAGTAAACTAAAATCTTCAGGAATTTTGTGTAGAATGATTGAGATCAAAATGTTTCCATATGATTCAGATGAAATTCCAAGAGCGTTTAGATTTCTAATGCTAGTTTCCACAGTGTCATAGAAAACACGAAGTTTCTTGATATCATTTGAATCTGTGACAGGTTTCAGATTAAGCAGCGAGTCCATGTGACTAGATATGATGACTTGTGATTTGGCGAATCTTTCTGTCAAAAGTTTTATGGCGGAATCATAATTTTCACTTGATAAAGAAAGTCCAGAAATAGCTGATGCAGCGGTTCCATCTAACAGATTTTTAAGATAACTAAACTTGTCCACTTTTGATAAATCGGGATTTGAATCGATTGCAGACGAAAAACTATCCCAGAATGCTTGCCACTGTTTAGCATCTCCAGAAAATTTATCAAGAGTCAATTTTGGTAGCTTGGCCCTTATTCGAAGGTTTGACTGTAATTGATGGACAGGTTGATGTGACACACCTACATTTTGCTCTTGTTGGCTAATATTCATGTTAGCTGATGCAATATCTTGACCCACATTGGCATTGCCTAGCAACTGGTCATCAGTCTCACTGACTGTTCCGGTTGATTGATTTTCACTCAGGCCTACTGAATTCTGTGTTAAATTAGAACTATCAACACTTACTTTATTTGATACAGGAGTCTGTAAGATTCTATCAATCCTTATGATTTCACTGAAAATATATTCTAAAAACTCACTACTGTCAAAAATTTCACTTTCGATATCATCGTCCTCAGATAATTTATCCAGAATGTCTTCATCTAATTTCTTTAGAATGACCTGTTTCTCTGTTAGGGTTTTTCTATAACCGTTTAATCTTTCGATGTCCTTTTCTGTATTTTGATAATTTGCAATTAGGTCTTCGCACATAGACACTGTTCTCTTCACAAAAGAGCGATGTCCACCTCTCACCTTTTTGGCCTTATCCGCCATGATTGATGTGATTATGATGAATATGATAACATTTTTCCAAAGATTCACAGTTTTAGTCCCAACAGAAAACATCCGTCTCGTCGGACCATATTTTAGTTTTTCAGTCGATGCCCCGTCGATTTCCCAGAGAGATAGATGGATTGATATGAAGACATTAGGTTGATAGATAGATCACTTTTATTAGCACAGTAGTGGTTACATGCTTTTTTGACAACCAAATTTTCCTGGCAACAAAACCTCCAACTCAAAAGAGTCGATGACACTTAGCTAAAGTGTAGTTATCTCCCTTTAACTAATTAATGAAACATTACAAGATTTTCATAACACCCCCCACCAAAAAATAATTCCTTTAGTTTGGGATCATGGTGGCTAAGTGCGTAAGATGCTGGCTTACTAGCCTGGAGGTCAGGTGTTAGATCCCTGCATCCACTGAGAAAGTTCATCCAGATTGTACAGCGTGGTTCACCTTGTCATTGATGCAGGACGGAGGGCCTGACAAGGATAGCTGTCTAGTCATTTGGATGGGACGAAAAACCAAAGTCCTGTGTACATATTGGCAAGCACGTAAAAGGTCCCTTGACAGTTGGAATTCGAAATGAGAGTAGGCTGCAGTGCAGCTGTTCAAGCAAAATTTCCTTCATAGCATGCTGTATGGCGTATGCCCGTCTTAATTAGCCCAGTTCTAAGCAGAACAGTAGGAGCTTACACCTTATTTTATTTCATTAGGCATTAATTTTAATTGACATCCAATAATGAAGTCCAAAAAAATCACTGACCCCCCACCCCCAGAAATACAAGGCATTTGCTTAGTTTTGTGCCTCAATACTTATAAAATAGAATAACTTGCTTCCTGTTGATCAATCAAGTATGGGTGGGATGGCCTAGTGGTCTAGAGTGCCGCGTTTCGACCTCTAGCTGGCCGGTCACCTCTGGCTTGCGGCTTTGGTTTCGATCCCTGGTGTGAGCGTATGTAGCATGGAGATAGGGGCGCCTTCTCAACCTCGTGGGTTTCCTCCGGGCACTCCGGTTTCCTCCCATGCTAAAGACACCTATGCGCAAGCGAATTATTGAAATAAAATTAAACCATATGTTAGTCCCGAAATGACATAGTTTGTGTCGAGTGGACGTTAACCCCATTTATCTCTCTCTCTCTCTCTCTCTCTCTCTCTCTGATCAATTAAGTTGCATCTAATATAATTATATTTCTTTTAAATCATATTTTCCAGTCAGTCCAGCCAACTCTTTTGTTGGTACGCCATATTGGATGGCACCAGAAGTGATATTGGCGATGGGTGAGGGACAGTATGACGGAAAGAGTGATATATGGTCTCTTGGTATAACTTGTATAGAATTAGGTAAATAAATCACAATTCTTTTACAACATTTGCTTTATAAGGGAGTCGGCCACCGAAATCACAATTCTTTTCTAACATTTTCTTTATAAGGGTGTCGGCCACCGGGATTGACACATTCAGGTGTAGGTGAGTGATCATTCTCCTTATTTGGCAATGTCTGCTTATCCAAAAAATTAAAGGGAAAATAAAGTCCTCACCAGCGGTTAAAGGGGAGGCAACTTCAAGGGGGAGTAATTTCATGTTTGGAAAAAAGTTATTTCCCTTGGGACCATATTTGCAATGAAAATATTACCACATAAATTTATTTTTGTCCGATTAAATTTAATTGTTATATTTCCTTTCCGTTTTCTACAATTCTAAAATATTAAAGGAGCTAAATCGCTAATATTTGAGGCCTAGAAATTGACACAAGTGGGTCGCAACGCATATAATAATGTAATATGAATGTATACAAACTGATTTACATTCAATCGTTTTCGTTTGTACTCTTAATTTCAAATTAGTTATGTTCGGCGAAATACGCCAGAAGTTTCAATCGAGTGGCTATTTCGAGTGTCTGGTTATTCCAGTCTACATACGCCGTTTGATTTGGTCCAATGTTTCTAGCCTCGTTCCTCGAGTCTCTTGATAGAACTGGGGCTGAAACGCATTATGTTACACGATTCGTGTACCAATGGTAAAATATTTATTTTGTTTTAAATATTGGATATCAAAAGCCCATCTTTTCCTGGTAAAATGATAACATTAGTGTTGATTTAAATTGACAAATAATTTGTGTTTTCAATGCCGAAGATTTTGGACGATATTGAGTTAGAGACTTAGCTACTTTAAGTAAATGGGATCCTCATTAAGTCCATTAATTTTCTCCTGAAATCAGTCTGCAAGATTCCACTAAGAAATTAATTTAAAAGGATTCTCCATTGTTTCTCCTGTGAACCATAAACAATCTACAAGAGTCCATTAATTTTCTCCTGAAATCAGTCTGCAAATTGCTACTAAGGAATCTGTTAAAAGCCATCTGCAGAATTCTACTAAATCCAAAGTTCTTATTGGGATTTACTTCAGTACTTTTTCTAAATATATTGGCTATAATTCGCTGACAATCACATAGTAAAATCGCACAGGAAATTTGAGAATTTTTTCTCCCCTATGTTGCACTATATTTAGAATATTTTACGATTTTATTTTCAGCTGAAAGGAAACCTCCGCTGTTTAATATGAATGCTATGAGTGCCCTGCATCATATAGCTCAAAATGATTCTCCCTCTCTATCTGGTGGCGACTGGTCAGATAACTTCAGGAATTTTGTGGACGTGTGCCTCGCCAAAAATCCTGCCGACAGACCATCGGTAGAGGAACTTTTACATGTAATGTTTTATGTGTATATTTGAAAAATATATATCTACATATGTGTAACGTGAAAATAGAATTCAGTGAAATTGCAGTGTAAAAAGGATGTGAATTTTGGAGATGTTTGGACTAGTTATTATAACAAACTACGACCATGATATGAACCATTGAAATGTTCTGCGTTGACTGAAAGAGAGATCTTACTTCACTCATTTTTACTGGTTTTGACTGGCTAACAGTGAAATCGTCTGGTTATACTATGTGTCATAGAATTTTAAATTTAAAGAACATGATTATGGCCCCTGGTTGTTTACAAAAACCATGCGCTTAGCTTGTGGTCTATCTAGAGGTCACAGTTTTTATCCCATTTAAAAAAAGAAAAAAAA
Organism: Patella depressa; assembly: GCA_948474765.1. Lineage (NCBI taxonomy): Eukaryota > Metazoa > Mollusca > Gastropoda > Patellidae > Patella > Patella depressa. The sequence goes on from OX419720.1 coordinate 3,683,867, forward strand.
CATTTACATATATCACCAACCGACCAAACCTGCCGGACAAAATACCAAAGTTGTGGACTCTCTAGAGGACACAATTTTTATCCGATTTTCATGAAACTTAAAATACATGTTTTAATCCAAAAGATCTTGGTTCCTTTCGATATTCATGCTTATTGGATCATAACTTCCTGGATTATGACCATTGATTGAACAAAAAATCACGTTTTTATATACTCCCACATTTTTGTGTGAAACTTTAAATCTATCTTTCTAAACCAAAGATCATGGTTCTTTTCGATATTCACGCATATTGAACCACAGCTTCCTGGATTACAGCCTCTGATTGTACAAAAAATCACATTTTTAACTTGTAGTCGCCCGAAAGGTCACAACAGTAGAACGTCGAAACCCAATTTATTTATATAATTTCTCTTGTACGTGGCAATGAGTAGGGTCACCTGTCCAACCTCGTGGGTTTTCTCCCCGGTTTCCTCCCACTGTTAAAGACAACCGCGCAAGCGAATTATTGAAATAAAACTAAACCATATGTTAGTCCCGAAACGACCTGGTTTGTGTCGAGTGGAAGTTAAACCCCATTTCTCTCTCTCCATATATATATTTAATTTCTCAATGATTGTGAATGTGTTTTGTGGTTTTGTTTCAGGATCCATTTATAACTTCCACGCATCTTGGTAAACGCTGTACGCAAGTTAGATAATTTACAATATCAACGATTACAGAAGTTAATAATTAACGGGGAACATGAAGGCAATATAAACGAAGAGAAAGATTCGAACGATACAGACGATGTAGAGACTTCTTCTCAGGTAAATCATCAAGTTTACAACTTGAGACAAGAGTAGACAGTGATGCTGCTGTCTGGACAATATTTCCCTCAAAGTCTTCATTAGCCCAGTCGGTGTTGAACAGTAGGACGTTACATCCCATTTCATTTCATTTCGTTCTCTGTTATATATCATGTTTAATCTTTACACTTTCCTCATAGTACACGGTAACGCGCATACCCGTTTTCATTTACCAGTCAGAGCAGAAGAGTAGGACGTTAAAACACATTTTAATAAATACTACAGTGGGAGAATGATGTTAAATCACATTTCATTATATACAGTTAGTGCAAAACATATATGCAGTCAGAGTAGAAGAGTAGGATGGTTTTTTTATTTTCTGCTGATGATTATAAAGTTGTATATATATTATATCTATAGGATGATGATCCAGATGGTAGTAAATCAGGAAGTATTACAAGTCATAACAGTAATTGTGCTAGTAGTCAGAGTAGTTTAACAAGTTATCCTGGTGCTACTACAGATATAACTAGTTTTACACAAGTTGATGGCAGTGTAAGTATTAAATATCACTTCTCTTATTCTATCTGTAGGTCATATGGTCTGTATGTGACTGTAGGGAATGGGTGGCATAGTGGTCAATGGGGGTGAGCGTCGTCTGTCTTAACTTGAATGCTTTCTTTGGGCCCTACCAATGCTAAAGACCTCCCTTCCCCCCGGACTACTTGGATCGTATAGTTAAACCAAAACTTACATTTTTATCTATCAATGTTGTTTGTCAAGCTATTTTTTTCACATCTTATTTATATAAAAGTGAGTTCATCAACTTTTGATATTTTTATATAAATCTGTGATACATAACAAACATGGAAATTATTTATATTTCTGGTGGATGAAAATTTGAATATATACTGTCGTAGGTTAAAGGTTTTATATATAGTATAAGCATTAATAACATGATACCAATAATTTTATATTTAGCACAAATTTATCAGGCAATTTAAAGCGAGAATTTCATAATTTTTAGTTATATTTTTAAAATGTATTGTTAAAGAATAAGCCAATTAATCCAATAATTGACTATTGCCAGTTGAGAAATTGGAAAAAAAGTCATTTTCAACTTCAAATTCAAACGTTTGAAGATAGCTATTCCATTGGGGCGGGGGTGTGGTGAGGGGAATAGAAAAACGAGGGAGGTAATTGTGTTATTTCCGATGCGAATTATTTTTAAGTGTGGGAAATCATGCCTATGATGGTATAATAGTGAGCTGACAACCTATTGAGCAAAAGACATAGAAATAATTATGTTTTGACCATCTTAGAAAATCTGAAATTCTCGCTTCAACACAAATTATGAAATAATTAAGTGTTTATATAAATATTATAATAGAATCAATTGTTTTATTTATTCATCTTCTGTAAACAGAGACTTGAATATCGACAAGGCTGATTAAATCTTCATATCATTTTTTATGTAATCATATTTTTTTAGCTGTGTCATAAAGCAGAATCTTACCAATGATACGTATTGATGGGGGTGGGGGGCGTGTAAGACCAATGATACGTATTGATGGGGCGAGTCGTGTAAGACCAATGATACGTATTGATGGGGGTGGGGGCGTGTAAGTTCAGTGTCCCAGGTTCAAATCTTGGTGTCAGGTCAGACATTTGCATGTCCGTAAAATGACGCTTGACTGTTGGAAATTGAACAAGTTCAGATGGAAAGGCTACTGACAGGTCAAAATTCCCTTATCTCACATTTGCTCGTGTTGCCATAGAAATAAAAAAAATGTTGTGCCAATAAAACCTGATTGTATTGGATATAGTAATTTATATAAGTATTTATTCGTATAGCCACCCCATACAGTACATGTACAGTTACATCAAATACAACAGGTATCAATCAATCTATCAAACCGGCATGCTTTATTGTCTATTAATTTACACCAGAAAATTACAAAAATCTCTTCGTATTCAACTTCAAAAACACCATTTAAAAACAAATACCTGTCGAACAAAATAATGGCCGGTGCATATTTGCAGACATGAGATTAATCAATCGGCGTTGATGTTTCTATTGGTTTACTCATAGTTCCATGCATCACATGCCAACAGCTCACCGTAACAGAAAGTTCCATTATTGGCTAATCCCTCGCATCAACTAGACTGTCTGTAATATAGCAATTCTTCTATCTCCTAGAGAAGTAAAGACAAGTAAAAACGAAATTTTAAAGTATAAAAGATGAAACGAAATAAGAGAAAACTGTAATTTTCTGGTCCTTTCTTGTCACTGTTTTGAGTTTTATAAGTTAAGTTTTTATAATTACCCGGTTTTGTATGATGAGGTTTTACAAACTCATGTTTAGTTGATTGTCTATATTTTGTTGGTTTTCAAAGGTACACACTTTTGTTGTATTATCGTAATAAAATGGAATTCAATCACTTGGGAGCTGGTAGGTGGGTTGTGGATGGCTGAATGGTTAGAACGTGCATGTCGTACCATAAAGCCTGTCAATGAGTCAACTGGCGTGGTTTCAAAGGAGTAGGGTCGCCTGTCCAATCTCATGGGTTTTCTCCAGGTCCTCCCACTGCTAGAGACTCCTACGCACAAGCAAAAAGTTGAAATAATATCAAACTATGTTAGTCCCAAAATGACCTAGTTTGTGTCGAGTGGATGTTTCACCCCATTTCTCTCTCTCGCTTTAGAATCAACACATGAAACAAAGTAAAATGATTTTCTCCACAATCCTGAGAGTGTTAACAATTTTGACAGAATTCCTTGGGTGCTGATATGATACTTTCAGACTTAAAATCGAAATAACATCATATAGGTTCAGACATAAAAAATATTTCCTGCAAGAAATAGTTTGTACCTTTGAAAATTTGATTTTGTTCAGCATGATATTAATATTGGAATGTTGATCACGGACATCCCTCGCTCTCACAATATTATAGCCTTGATCAATAAGTCACATAGCTATCACAATATTATAGTCTTGGTCAATAAGTCACATAGAGCCCAGATCAATGAGTCCTGTAACTTTTCTACCTTTCAGAAGCAATATTGGGTTCTGTGATTTGATTGTTGTGGTTACTTTTTGAGTTTTATTTGATCTTTAATCGGGGTTTTCTAGTTATTGATAATAATAACACGTTTCAGACTACAAAGTGGAAATACTATTATTGATTTATTCAAGTCGAACTACGTCCAGTTAAAACCATTCTGATTAAAATACAGATCTGTATTTCGTTTCGTTTTTTTTTTATACTTTCGATGGCCTACACTACATGAAGATCTAATCGATTGTACTAGAAGATGGCATCAGAGGTCATAAGAGTGGCTCTTGACCTTATGACATCAGATATCGATTAATCAATCAGCGTTAATGTTTCTATTGGTTTACCCACGGTTCAATGCATCGCATGCCAACAGTTCACCGTATAGGACCGTTCCATTATTGGCTAATCCCTCGCATCAACTATAACAAATCTTCCAGATTCTAGCGTTGTGAAGACAAGTAAAAAGAAATTTTGAACTTTTAAAAATGAAACGAAATAGGATGAGTGTTTTAATTAGGTTGAGTTAAAACACACTTTATTACCATCATCATGATAGAGACCTTGCGAATTTAAAAATATAAGTCTTAATTCTTTTATTAATTGGCTAAAATAATGATGGTTATTTACAATAAGTGATGTTAGATAGAGATTTAAAACAACGACCATTACGAGTATTGGGACTGTTAAACATACATTATTAGATTAAGAGCTGGCCGTTCTCACTAAAATAGTTAAAAACTAGATAATGTAAAGGGGATTAGCTGAAAATTTCAGTCAAATTGATCCTCTATGAAACAAGATTTAAGCGATCAATATTTTCCGCCTAGCCTCAATCATCATTACTGGCACTGGTTTTGATTCCCCAGTTGTTGGTTTTGTCCGGGTCTTCTGGTTTCTTCCCACTGTTAAAGACCCCAACGCGTAAGTGAATTATTGAAATAAAATCAATCCATAATGTTAAGTTGCAAAATAACCTAGTTTGTGTCTCGTTAAACCCCATCATCCCGCGGGGGGGTTGGGATGGCCTAGTGGTCTAGAGTGCCGCACTTCGACCTCTAGCTGGCCGGTCACCTCTGGCTTGCGGCTGTGGTTTCGAGCCCTGGTGTGAGCGTATGTGGCATGGAGATAGGGGCGTCTTCTCAACCTCGTGGGTTTCCTCCGGGAACTCCGGTTTCCTCCCACTGCTAAAGACCCCTACGCGCAAGCGAACTATTGAAATAAAATTAAAACCGTATGTTAGTCCCGAAATGCCCTGGTTGTGTTGAGTGGACGTTAAACCCCATTTCTCTCTCTCTCTCCATCATCCCGCTCTCTCGGATTTTAAGCACAATTCAAGGGAGGTAATAAGTACATATTGATCTAGGCTATTAGTTGTTTTTTTATTTTTGATGTAGATATAGGTTTAATGGCACGTGTACACCAATTGGGATATCTTACTACCTTGTGGTGTTCGAATGTTTTATAGTTTTAGATATAAACCCTTAGATGATTTTTGACTGTTGTTTTTAAAAAACAAACTTTGCACAGTGCCACGTATCCCCGTCCACAATTCTACGGATTACAATTATTCAACTCTATTTTATTTTTATTTTTTATCATTAATTTGAAAAAGGCTCAGTAATAAACTGTAATTGTATTCCATAGAATTGTGTGCTGTGTATTTACATTAAAACAAGTGAGATTTATACAGATTTAAACATGAAAACTGGACTAATTTAAAATGTATATATTAACTCTTAACTGACCCACAGCGATTTTTTTGTCGAAACACATAGGACGTTACCGCTAAGTACCCACGGTTACTTTTGTCGACAAAACCAGTTAGCCGAATGCAACGTTCCTAGTGCAATGAGAGTTACTTACCTTATAAAGAGGTGGCCTTTTCTAATTTGATTAATTCCTGTTTGACATTTTGACAGTTAAAAATCTTACTGTTTCTTCATGAAAATTTATAATAAAACAGTGTTATGCCTTGGCCTATACGACAACATTCTCCTTACGACGGATTACCACCCCTACAGTGATTCAGATTTTATCGGTTGTGTAGATATTTATAGTTTTACGTTAGAACGTCATAGAACTAGAAGCTAGACTAATCAACCAAAATTTTAATAACTTTTAAATATCAATAAGCTTAAATTAAAAGAGATTCATGATAAATGATTTTTAGTTCACAAAAAAAGAAGAAATAATCATTAGATCTATATAGGCCTACAAGAATTTTGTATGAAATGTCTAAATTAATTTTTTGTATAAAATTCATATTTATGCAAATGGCATTTTAGATTATTTTATCCATTTGCATGAAGGGTCTATTTTCAGTTGTTGTATTTAATGATATGATTTTAAAATGCATACCTACATTTTAGCACTATTCACCATTATGACGTGGGTTTTTATGACTTTACGACGTCAAACCTCTGGGTCATTTAAGAGTTAATGAATAGTCAATGTTTTCATAACACCACTAATCCTTTTGCTTGGATGAACAGCGATTTCAAGACAAAACCCTCTCCAAAAAACTTTGAAAATATTCTGAATTTTAGCCAGGCACTCTTGAGGTTTTTTATTATATCAATAAGATCTGTCACTGCATCAATGGCATGGTTGCGATCCCAGGCTTCTATCTGAGAAAGACTGGAATTAACTGGAAACCATGTGTTTTCTCCCTGGATCTTCTATTATCCTCCCACGACAGAAGAACCAAGTAAATTATATAAACCAGGACTCTGTTTCTCGAAATCTTAACTAAAGATAACATCCAAATTTTAGTAGATACTTCAATTTTGATTGGCTAAGTACTAAAATCAATCTAATATTATCTAATCAAATTACTAAAATTTGGAATTTATCTTTGTTAAAATTTCGGAAAACAGGTCCCAGGACATAAGACACACGTCACAGAAGTCTCTAACAGATTCCTTATGTCCTGGTTTAGAATTATAGAAATAAAATTGTACCTTATGTTAGTCCCAAAATAACCTAGTTTGTATTGAAAATAGATGTTGTTTGACCAGGCCGGTTTGTGTATTTATATGTATCTTAAGTTCGGTAGTCTGCCAAGGTTCTGTGCTATCGAAAGCAGTGGTTACATGCATTAATGACTCATTACCATTGCTACATCAAATAATAATTATTGTCTGAAGTGTTAATTGGTCTACCAATTTCATTTTCGACCAATGATAAGCAAGGTAATTAAAATGTTTGACGTATGGTTGTTTATTTTCTAAACGGTTTGGAAGGAGTTTAGTCCATTTTGGGAGTACGTTTCCATACCGAAATTTAAGGCTGGAATTACCTGATGCCTAATTCTTGTGGTCTCTAAGTGACCCAAAGTACCTAACTTGCCAGAAAGTAGAGCCTATTTGATAGTCAAACAAATTCCCCAAGAAGCAGTTGACAAAGCAATGGTTAATGAACTAGTAATGCATATATCCATTGCCTGTATTTATACATTATTCAATGTTTAAAGAATATCGTATCGGGGTTGTTTTTTTTATTCTATTTCAACTTGCATCAAACAGCCATATTTTCTGATACCTATGACCCAAATTTATTTTAAAATATTTAATTTTTCTCAAAGGCGTGGCCCTTTTTCCACAGAAGTGCGTCATACAGCCCGAACAAATACACTAAGGTAAAAATATTGGCACTGGTTTTATCCAGTCGTCAAAACATCTCTTTTGCATGGATCTGGATCACCCAATGAACTATTCTCAGATATATCAAAAATTATTTTTGCTAGAAATTTCATCTTTTCATATTTCAACAGGCCTTGGTGATTTGTATATTTCTCTGTAGTAGGAGAGCTTCTTTGATTCCCAGATCTCATTTCTTAGGTTTTTGGCAATTTACTGTCCTGGCTGTGTCATCATATTTCTTATTAGTTCTCATTCTTTTATTTTATTTTTGAAGATTTAAGAAGCTGATTTTTCTCAAATTTAAATAGTATCTGTACTCATAGAGCGTTAGGGGGTGGGGGCGTGTACATGTATAGTTGAATTTAAATCTGGGATGTCAACCGGATAAACACTCAATGAGGCAATAATTCTGTCACATAATGTAGGAAATACTTTATATAATAAATGTGAGGGTCACTGAGGGATTGATATCGAGCTTTATATATTTAACTTAACGCACTAATAAGATAAAGATAGGATTTGTTTTGTTATATATATATATGTTTATGTTGGATGAGTTTAGTACAATAGATGGATGGATCATATCTGTGTTTAGTTTACATGACAAACAATGTAATCAGTTTCTATATATAACCGGGGGGGGGGGGGGTTGAATGGCCGAATGGTTAGCACAATTGTACTGTATTATAAAGTCTGTCATTGAGTCAACTGGCGTGGTTTCGAATCCCCGGTTGTACGTGACAAGGAGTAGGGTCGCCTGTCCAACCTCGTGGGTTTTCTCTGGGGCCTCTGGTGTCCTCCCACTGCTAAAGAACCCCATGCCCAATTCGAATTTAAATAAAATTAAACCATATGTTAGTCCTGAAATGACCTAGTTTGTCTTGAGTGGACGTTAAAACCTGTTTATCGCTCTCTCTCCCTTTTTCTTTATGACACAATAAACACTTTTACAACCCTTCCCCAAAATCTAAAATAATTACACAAAAAAATTGGACAATTGTCTAATCCTTCTCAAAGATCTAAAACCATTTGAACAGCAATATTTCAGATATCAATCACCAAACTATATCAAAGATCTGATTACCCCATATAAATCTGCAAAAACCTTAGATCCACAGTTAAACAATTTCTGTATCAAGCATCAGTGAATCTTGAAATACAATAGAAACTTTAGTTTTAGTATTATTGCGCTATATAGATAGAGGATTAATATTTCAATGTAGTTAAGGCCATGCCACAGAAATATTTGGGTTCATGGACAATAAAAAACAATTTTACCATGTAGTTTATATAAAAAAAAATGAATCAAATTTGCATGTAGAATTAAAGGGACATTATTAGGAGATAAGATAAAGAGTTGACACTTCTCGCTATAATAGTTAAAAAGATAGATAATGTAAATTTTTGAAATAAAATTAAACCATATGATAGTCCTGACCTAGTTTGTGTCAAGAATGTGTCTCTCTCTATAAGGGCAGCTCAATCCAGGCAAAGATATAGGCCTGGTGACATTGCACTTCCCCTTCTAGTTCTGACTTTGGAGTTGTATTAGGTTTTTTTTTTATAGGCTGTGTTTTGTAGGTAAACTTCAAACTTCACATGGGGGTTGGGATGGCCTAGTGGTCTAGAGTGCCACGCTTCGACCTCTGGCTTGTGGCTGTGGTTTCGAACCCTGGTGTGAGCATATGTGGCATGGAGATAGGGTGCGCCTTCTCAACCTCGTGGGTTCCCTCCTGGCACTCCGGTTTCCTCCCACTGCTAAAGACCCCTACGCGCAAGCGAATTATCGAAATAAAAAATTGATAATTTATATAATATGATAATTTAAAAATAATAAAACTGATTACATTGTTACAACCCTCTATGTTGATAATAAATCTCACAATTCCACTTATTTTCAGTTTTGCATGTCCCTTTTGATCTTGGCATGCCTTTTATGATAATTTCACTCCTACACAGTTTTTTCTCTGTATCTTGTATTCTTCATGTTGTTGACATAATCAAGGTGTAGGACACCTCGAGTCGACTCAAGTCGTGAGTCTGGCCTACCTGAGCCTGATTCACGAGACTTGGGTTCCAACCTCGGATGTATATAAAAATTAACAATCATCAACCAAGTAATCAGAGAGTCGTAGAATAAATTTATAAACTAAAGGTTATGGCAAGTGGGGGATCCAATTGGATCAAATGTTACACATCGACGTGCACGTAAAAGATCCCTTGACTATTGGAATTTGAAATAAAAGTAGACCTCTGTCTGAGCACAGGGTCCCTCATAGCACACTGCTGTTTGTCGTAAGCCCATCTTTATATACAATATACCCTGTTGTCTAACAGTAGGACGTTAAATCCCATTAACTTATATTAAGTTATATTTCATGGTTTATGTTCTATTGTATGCCTTGGTTAAATAAAGATGCCTTATCCAAAATATTAATTTTGATAATGTTTTACCTCTAACAGCATTTATACACGTGGTCACTGATTGGTATTGGGGGTTGGGAAGTCGGGGATCCGAATTGTTAACATTTGATCATGAGGTCTGTCATTGAGTCAAGTGACGTGGTTTTAATTTCCAAACTTTTAGATGACAAGGTATTGTCATTTGTCCAGAAAAAAACCTATTCCCCCCCCCCCTTCTCTCTGATAGTAGTTTAATTGTACAAACCAAATGATGATTTTGTTTAGCCACAGGTAAATGCAAACCTAATCTGTATCAGTAAATATTTTATACAGTTGTATCAATAAACTATCTTTATTCTACAATCTCAATTTATTTTTTTTCAGCCATCTGCAAGCAGTTCTAGTTTAGATTTTGGTACGAGTAACTTCGCCACAATACTAACAACTTCGATTGTTCATAAACAGATCAAGGAACATGAACACTCGAACGAACTTCGGGAACAGTTTACTGGTTATAAAAGATTACGAAAACAGCATCAAAAAGAATTACAAACGGCGTGTAGAACTGGAATTGTTTTATTTCTTGACACTGTTAATATTTTAATCTTATGGACGTTAAGAGAAACGAACCTGTCTATTACCGAGAATCCTCGTATCCTGAGTTCAGAGTTGGCATTTCTCACTATAAGATTTAACAACCAGATAATGTAAAGGGAATTTGCTGAAAATTTCTGTCCAATTGATCCACTCTGAACCCAAGATTTTAGCTTTTGACTTTTAGGCCTAGCCTTGATCATCATTACTAAAGTCGGTACGATATAAAACAGTTCTTGCATAGTGCATGTTTAATGTATGGATTAAACTTTAATGTTGTTTTATATTCAAATGTGTAATGAGCAACTACTTGGTTGATTTATTTTTCCGATGTAGTTTTGTCTTGTCAATGATGGCAGGACAAGAGGGCCTAACAAGGACAGCTGTCTAGTCGTTTGGAGTGGATTAAAAACCAAGGTCCCGTGTACAAATTGGCGCGCATGTAAAATATCCCTTGGCACACTGTATGGCGTGTGCACGTCTCTACTAGCCCAGTTTAGGAGCAGAATAGTAGGACGTTAAACTTCATTTCATTTCTAATTTATTTTTATAGAATTTGTTTGTTCCGTTGTAGATGGAGAATAAGTTTGTTATTGAAATGGAAGAACATAAAACCAAGTTAGATAAAGAATATGAAAGATTACGGAATAAATTTTCAACAGAAATAGAAAGGTTGCGATTAAATCATATTTCAGAATTAGACAAAAAGGTTAGTTGTGGTGATTCATTAAAAATAAACCGAACATTGAACATGGTTGTTTGTCTGATATTTTGGCTCCCGTCAAGAGTCAAAACCTAGTACCTCACTTTTTTTTTTATCAAAATTGAGTTTGTTGGACTAAATTTGTAGTTACTAGGTTATGTGCTTCCTGCTGTTGTACTAGATTTTCCAGTCTTTTGATTTTGTAAGCAGTAACACCCATGCCATAACCTAGCAACTCCGTTTATTTGCCCAGTATGCCACGGAAAAACCTAGTAACTCAATAGTAAAATCACTGGATAAGCTTGGGATTAATATTAGTTCATTACGTGTTCCTTTGTTTTCTCAAAATAAGAAAAACGAGAGTTACTAGGTGTTGCTATTTGACAGGTGTAGCACTGTCTACCACATCAGTTGATTTATCGGTGAATTAGACTCCTATGGGAGCCATGTTGGTTAAGTGGGTAAGATGCTGGATCACTTGTCTGGAGGTCTCGTGTTCGATTCCTACATTGTCCGAGAAAGTTCATCAGGGGGATGGGATGGCCTAGTGGTCTAGAGTGCTGCGCTTCGACCTGTAGCTGGCCGGTTACCTCTGGCTTGTGGCTGTGGTTTCAAGCCCTGGTGTGAGCGTATCCGGTTTCCTCCCACTGCTAAAGACCCCTACGCACAAGCGAATTATTGAAATAAAATAGCAACCATATGTTAGTACTGAAATGACCTAGTTTGTGTTGAGCGGAGGTTAAACCCTCTCTCTCTCTCTCTCTCTCTCTGTTCTATAAATGTTTGTCTTGTGTGGGTACTCATCCTTATTGTCATTTCTTTCTGTTTTAAGCAAAAGGCTATGTAGCCCAAGAAAAGAAAGTTGTTAAAGATACGCTTAGTCAGCAAGAAACTGATAGAAGAAGTTTTTCTGAGAATTTTAAACGATCCTATAGAAGTGATAAAGAATAGTTAAAGAAGGTAATTTGTTTGAAATAAAACAACGCAACTTTATTTGAAAATACAGGGGGGTTGGTGGCCGAATGGTTTCCACATGTGCGCTGCTGTATTATAAGATCTGACATTGAGTTAACTGGCGTTGTTTCAATTCTTCGGTTGTGCGTGACCAGGAATAGGGTTGCCTGCCCAACCTTGTGGGTTTTCTCCGGTTTCATCCTACTGCTAAAGACCCTTGCGCACCATCGAATTCAAATAAAATTGAACCATATGTTAGTTTTGAAATGACCTAGTTTGTGTCGAGTGGACGTTAAACCCCTTTTCTCTTTCTCGTAAGTTAAGTGTTTGTTGAACTAAGAATAAGTGAAATTTGCGTCATAGCACACTGTAGAAGAGCTAAAGAAAGTAGTTTTTTCTCGATTTTCATGGGGGGGGTTGGAATGGCCTAGTGGTCAAGAGTGCCGCGCTTCGACCTTTAGCTGGCAGGTCACCTCTGGCTTGCGGCTGTGGTTTCGAGCCCTGGTGTGAGCGTATGTGGCATGGAGATAGGGGCGCCTTCTCAACCTCGTGGGTTTCCTCCGGGCACTCCGGTTTCCTCCCATGGCTAAAGACCCCTACGCGCAAGTGAATTATTGAAATAAAATTGAAACCGTATGTTAGTCCCGAAATGACCTGGTTGTGTTGAGTGGACGTTAAACCCCATTTCTCTCTCTCTCTCTCTCGATTTTCATGACTTGTTTATAAATACCCCTATATATTTATTGGAGAATATATCTACATGCGACGAACCAACAAACAAACATTTTCAAATAATCTTTTAAAATGATATCTTGAATTTGGAATCTCGTAGAATTTTTAAGAAATCTTTGTCCTTTTTCTTGACATTTTTGGATTATTGATAAATGCCATTGTATTGACGGATTTCTAGTGTGTGTCAGTACTATCAACGTGTCCATTGTTTAATAAAATCATAAAATTGGTATTTACTCTTGGACCCTATGATGGAGTTTGGGTGTCATTGGTCGAGAAAGTTCATCCAGATTTTCGGGCGTGGTTCCCCCATGTCAGTGATACAGGATGAAGGGCCCGATAAGGACAGCTATCAAGTCGTTCGGATGGGACGAAAAACCGAGGTCCAGTGCACACATTGGCGACGCAAGTAAAAGATCTCATAGCACACTGTATGGGGTATGCTTGTCTTCATCCGCCCAGTTATTGGGGCCGAACACAAGAAGATGTTAAACCCCATTTCATTTCGTTTTCTCCAACTGCTAAAAACCAAAGTATTGAAATAGAATTGTTTTCTCCAACTGCTAAAAACCAATGAAATAGAATTGTTTTCTCCAACTGCTAAAAACCAAAGTATAGAAATAGAATTGTACAACATGTTAGTCCCAAAATTAGCTAATTTACATTGAGTACCATCTCTCTTTCTCTGTGTTTGACAGGATCACGATTCTAAAAGTACACCGAGGAAAGAAAAGGAAGATGCTGTAAAAACGTATAAAGAAGCGACGTTACGTAAGATGAAGAATGAGGAATACAAACTACAGAAACAACATCAGGATCACATGGAATTTAAACTTCGTATCTTTAATCGGCAAAAAAAGATACAGTCACTACTACGCGAGGTATTTTGGCTTCCATTATTACTTTATTTTGTGTTTGGGGGTTGGGTGGTCGAATTTTGTGCGCATGATAGGGTCACCTGTCCAACCATGTGAGGTTTCTCGGGGTCGTCTGGTTTAGTCCCACAGATATACACCACAAATAAATTATTGAAATGGTTGTGACCTTATAACGCACTTGGTAAATGTAGCTCCTCCGAGGCAGAAAACATCTCTGCCCTAAATGGCCGCCATGTCCAAAAATGAGCAAACTGTTCTATTATGCAGTTCTCATCCATTTCAAAATGTCATACACACAGAGAATAAATAGATCTTTTCAATTTTAGTAAATGCAAGTAGAAAAAATACTTCTCGAGATATACTTGTTTTCGGCTAAAATCAGTGATTTAGTACTTGAAATGTCAGTCAATTAGCTTAGTGTCTGGTCTGTTCTCAAGCCTAGCTAATTATAGACAGCAGAAGTTTAGTATGACATCTAAGGCTCACAATTAAATTATTGCCTCGTCCCTTACACAACAACTTAGAATATGCTTCAATGTTATAATTTTTTTGTTTATTTTGCAGGAACTTAGTCAGAAGAAAGCTCAGTTAGAATATGAACACCGAATGTCAATTAGACACCATGAATCTACCCAAGACTTAGAATTTAAACATTTGGCAGCCCTTCAGAAATTACGTGATGAACAACTGAGAAAACAACACGAGATGGAACGAGAGAATCAGAAAGAATACAATGCTCGTGTCGAGTCAGATTTAAAGAAAAAACATGCAATGGAGGTTAAACAACAACCTCGTAGTTTAAGGGTAAGATCCCTAAATCTTAATTGAGGGATTTCTATGAACAATTTTAGGGGGGATGGCCGAATGGATAGCTTGTTGGCGCTGTTTCATAAAAGTCTGCTGGCGTGGTTTTGATTCCCCTGTTAAACGTGACAGGGTGTAGGGTCACCTGTCCAACCTCATGGGTTTTTGCCAGGCATTCCTGTTTCCTCCCATAGCTAAAGACACCCCTACACACATATAATATTCAACCATATGTTAATCCCAAAATGACTAAGTTTGCATTGAATAGACGTTTAGCCCCAATTTTCTCTTTATTTTGATGATAATACAAAATTTACTCGTCCAGCTTTTTTGATGTGTTTTTTGGGGTATACTTGGTGTAGAATAGTAGGACATTAAACTCCAGTTTTAATTTTTGTTACCTGATTTTTGTTTTTTCAGCAAAAAGAAATTCAGATCCGTAAACAGTTTAATGAGGCAGTCAAGACGCAACAGAAACAATATAAAGCCTTAAAAGAACATATATTACATACGACGCCTAAAAACGAACAGAAGGCCGTGGGTAAAAAGTTAAAGGAGGAACAGATGCGTAAACTAGCGTTACTTGGTGAACAATACGAACAAAGTATAGCAGAAATGTTACAACAACAAAATGTAAGTTACCACTGTCGAATTGGGGGTTAGCGTCTGTCATTGCAGACAGATCCTTTAGTGTGTTAGGATCGCGGCTCTGGGATACCCTTCCAGAAAGTGTAAAGCAATGCCAAACTGTAACAGATTTTAAAAACACACTTTTTCTGTATAGCATTCTTTTAACATTTGTGTAAGACTGTGTAAAGCGCCATTGAATGCATGGCAGTAGCGTGCGCTATATCAAATGTAACATGTTACGTTAGAGTCAACTGGTGTGCTTTAGATTCCGATTAGGGGGTTAAACGCTGCCATTGAGTCAACTGGCGTGATTTAGATTCCTTGGTTGTACGCGACACATAGTAGGGTCGTCTGTCCAGTTTCGTGGGTTTTCTCTGGGTCCTCCGGTTTCCTCCCACTGATAAAGTTTCAGACATGCATGCGCATTGTTGAAATAAAATCGAACTAGTTTGTTTGGAGTGGACGTTAAACCCCATTTCTCTCTCTCTTTCTCTTTCTCCCCCTCTCTCTCACGAATAACTGTCCGATGACTACAAATGTAATCATGTTTATATGTTTATTTACAGGTTAGACTGGATGAAGCTCAGTTAGCCGAGGCTAATGAATTAAAACAAAGGTTACAACAAGAGTTAGAACTACTTATTGCCTATCAGAGTAAACTAAAGATGCAAGCCGAATCACAACATCAAAAAGAACGCAAGCAATTAGAGGAACGGGTTTCGTTAAGAAGAGCATTATTAGAGCAGAAAGTAAGTAAATTGTCATTACAAAGATATCCTGTCTTCATTAGCCCAGTAGGTGTTGAACAGTTATTAGAGCAGACATTAAGTTATAAAGAAATAGATCCTAATTGTGTTATTGGCCTCTAACCTCACAGGTTTTCTCAGGAACCTCTGTTTCTCTCTACTGTTGGAAACCCCTACATGCAAGTAAATTAGTAAAAGGCTAGTCTCAAAATGACTGAGTTTGTGTCAAGCCATTGTTACACCTCCTATCTTTGCCTCTCTCCCCCCTCTCTCCCCCTCCCCTTTATATGTAATTGTTTTAACTGAAATATTCTAATTTGTATATCAACTCCCCCCTCCCATGCCCTCTCTCTACCCCTCCCCTATATATGTAATTGTTTTAACTGAAATATTCTAATATCTATATTTATAGATGGATGATGAAAGAATGATTTTTGAAAAGGAGGAAAAAGAAAGACTAAGACATCAATTACAAAAACAGGAACGAGAGTTACATGACTTTGACGTGGAGACGGCCGCGAAAGGATTAAATGCATTAGAAGTGGCAGACGCGTCGCTACGTGACTTTGACAATGATACAAACAGTGTACGTGGCAGCATGTTGAGTTTAAGTGGTAGTAGTAGTACCAGTTCTTTCTCTTCACAGACCCCCTTATAACAACTATGGTTACCATAGTTACAACCTGCCACCCTTCCCTGTTTTTATTATTATTATTATTATTTGGTACTTAGCTCCGCAAAACAGAACCCTGCCCTCTAGATGCAAGGAACTAGAAGAACAAAATATTCAGTATCTGTTTAATAAATAATCCTGATGATTTGGAGTCCATCATTCAAAAAACAGCTGAGTGTAACCCGATCTTCCAATTATGTGCTTACGCATGTGTGTGAATGAACATGCACATGCATGTAACAGTGTATGAGTGTTAAAGTGTGCTACTAAAGGATTAGGGAACCTCAATAAACTGATGGCAGATAGGGAATTATTACATAGTTAATACAGACAACACAAGTAGTAATGTCATTAATGGAATTAGCGTCACGGTTACTTGTTCTACAATAAGCAAGCCACTAACTGGATTTCGTCATTGTGTCGATACGTCGAGAATCTTTCCTTGTTGAATTGCGTGGTATAGTTAGTGGGTCATAGGTCGACTCGTTGTAAAATTATGTGGGTCATAGGTCAGACGAATATTATCTACAAGAAGACATGGACAGTGAAATGAGAGTGATTCAATTTATTTTCTAATTGATTGTGTTTTATACACCAGACAAGTAAATCGTATTATTTGACTGTTTTAAACTTGATCAGTATCACCAATAAAAACAAATAGATATTACATTTATATAAGAATCAGCTATGTTACTTAAAGAGTCAGGATTGAATTTATTGTTAATGATTCAAGATGGATTATAGAGCTGTTAAGATAGTTCTGGAACTGTGAAAGATGGTTCTAGAAGTGTTAAAGATGGTTCTGGAACTGTTAATATATGGTCCTGGAACTGTTAAAGATGGTTCTGGATCTGTGAAAGATAGATCTAGAACTGTTGAAGATGGTTCTGGAACTGTTAAAGATGGTCCTGGAACTGTTAAAGATGGTCCTGGAACTGTTAAAGGTTGTTCTGGAACTGTGAAAGATAGTTCTGGAACTGTTATTGATGGTTCTAGAACTGTTAAGGATGGTTCGACTGATTGTCTTGGTACATTTAGAAGCAGTCGGCTGCACCATTATTTTAATCAAACTGCAGTCAGCTCACCTCATTTGCTGTACAGAACGGTATGGTGAAGTCAGACGAGCCTAAAAATTCTTATTTTAACTGCAAAAACCAGGGGCCTTAATTATGAATCTAGAAATGATGTAGTCTAAGAATACTTTTGTTTCATTGGTCAGGGTTTTATTGTCCCGGACAGTGAATAGAAATTAGCCTTTTTAAAACGGGCAAAATTGCTTTTTTTGTAATAAGGTTTCTTTTCCAACTAAAACACACATGAAATGAAGAATTCAATCCACAGGGAGTAAGACTGATTGGTCATGGACAGGTGTTGAAATAATGGTTTTATCTGTACATGTATCGGACAGTCCTATTTCGTTCAGGTTTTTATTGTTCTAAATCTCGTTTTACATGTCTTTACTAAACTAGGAGCTGGAAGAGTTGTTACATGTTTTGGTTTAAGTGAGGGATAAGCCAATGAAACGGTCTGTTACGGCGAGTTCTTGGTATGTCATGAACGGAACTATGGGTAAACCACTAGAAATGTCAACGCCGATTGATTAATCAATGTCTGCGAGTATAACTTTTCACATCTTCCTGTAGGCCATCGAAAGAATATAAAAAACGAAACGAAATATAGATGTGTATTATATTCAGATTGGGCTTTGTGGAGACTTGAGACTCGACTAGGTTCTAAAATCACTGAGTTTCTTCCTATCTCTGATGAATAGGTACTAAAATCACTGAGTTTCTTCCTATCTCTGATGAATATAGAGGTGATGATGTCATCTGAATTATAAGGCCTGTTAGTCGTTCATTTCATGACACCCTTCATCTTCACAACGTCCAGATATTACAACAAACATCTATACACTTGTCACCTGTGTTATGCGATATTACTGGGTCCAGTGGTCTAAGAGTCTGTCGTTAAGTTAAGAGGTATGGCTTTCAAACCAGTCTTGTACATGTTCAATTTCTATCCGGGCAAAAATTGATGTCCTAGGACAAAAATGATGTATGTCCGTTAGATCTATGTCATAATAACTTGACCTTGTGAAGATGAATCTTATTGATTTTATCTTTTTTGTTATTGATATTAGTTGACTGATTATTATTATTATTCTTTCCTGGACGTTTTTTTATTGCGCTATCGTGCTTCACTTGATGCTTTTTGTCATTCTACTGTTCTTCACTGGTTGCTGCCCCCCCCCCCCCTCTGAAAGAAAAGGTATCAGTATTATTAACAAATCATAATAGAAAGATTGCTGAATTTTTGTAATAAATAAACTCACTGTCCGCCCCTTGAGTATATTTGGCGTTTTCCTTCGGGATTTTTTTTTAAAAATTAAGATTAATTTTAGTGCATCTGAGACAATTTAGGCAGCGATTTCATTGACGGTTAGAATTCGTTGACAATTTGAGTATTTTAAACAGACTCTTTCTCTTATGATGTTTTCATTTACTTTATTTTAGACCCAAAATTGTGGGGGGCGCCTAAATGTGGGGGGTCGGGACATTTGCCCCGGTAATGGCGTGCGTGTGAAATCATGAGGTATGTTATTGAGTGAAGTTGCGTGGCTTCAATTTCCCCGCATGAAGGTGACAAGGAGTAGCATCATGGATTTTCTCATGTTTCGTCAGTTTCCTCCCACTACTAGAAATCCCCTCTCTTTCTCTCTCCCTTTCTCTCTCTCTCTCTCTCTATGTCAGAGATAACAGTCCAGGACTTGAGTAAAATATTTTCTTTTCAACTTTCTTTAAAAAATATAAAATTGTAATGGCAGTTAGGGTCTTTGATTCAATGTAATATCTCAGGCTTTGGGGTTAGAAACACTACAAACACAAATACTATTACTATGTGTTGCCTTCATTGTTTAAGACAATTGTTACTACATTTAAAGCGCAATGGAGTTTTTCAATTTGTACATCCCTGTAAAAATAAGTTCTAAATTCAATGGTTTACATGTAGTAAATAATATTATGCTTGGATATTGAAATCTTGGTTTTCTCCTGGTAGTCATTATTTACCAGTCGTAAATTAATATCATATATAGCAAGACAATCACGATTATTGAAAGACATCATGTAAATTGTTTCGGAAATCAACTAAATGTGAAGCTTGACCTTGATACGATTATAATACGCGACGGCCCTAACAAGAACAGTATCTGGTCCTACAGATGGGGACTAAAAGCCTGGGTTTCTAACAACATGGGACCTAGGTTAAGGCCAAGATATTAATTGCTTGAACATTTATCATTGTTTGAATCAGGTCTTTAATAACTTGAGAAATAAACCAATAATTTAATGATGCAAGTTTTTCATCCTTAATTTATAGTACAATTTGTTAATTTAACTATTAAAGGCCACAGCAAGCTAAATTATATTTCTTCAGGATCAATTTTTAAATCTACCATGAGTAGAGTCAGACAGGTCCTGAATTGATTTGATTTAGTCAGCGTTTTTAGATTTTATGCAATCTTCACGGTCCTGTGATTATGGATGTTATTAATTGTCATTTTAAAATTAATAAGAATTGGAATTGGTTGTTAGTCAGAAAGGATTTAGGGGAACTATACTTACATGTATTCCCTGACCCCTTTTCATCCGTTTCAAGTAAAATATTGTTTACACAAAAAAAGGATTGATCAGAACTAATCTAAAGGATCTATAAAAAGATGGTCTTGACTTGACCAGAGGGATCACCCAGATTTATTGGACGCAATCCCTGAATGTAGTTGACCAAATGTCAAAAGGGAAATGAATGTGAAAAATTAACCCTTTGCGTCCTAAACAAACGATTTTAAATTTTGAGTTATGCATGAGTTGATTTGCCCAATACCCAATAATAGAAGAGTTGGGTGGGAAACGGATTATTAGCCACAAAGGTTCAATAGCTCTAATAAGAGCAAACTATTTCAGGTTTAAACGTCTGTAGCCGAAACGTCCGTGGCCGAGAATCCTACATTTGTTTGGGTAACAAGCTGCATAATTTATATTTGAAATAATTAAAAATAAACAAATCGCATCCAATATTGGTATAACCATTATGTTTATTATTATTATTATATTATTATTATTTGAAATATTGGTGTTCCATATCGTTATTTATTCTTATGGTCACTTTATTTAATGTCAGGTGTGGTCAGGTGCGAGTTTGTGTACCTGTAATTAAGGTATGTATGTATATTACTTACTGATAAAACTAATCACATTTATTTATTATCTCCCTTTATTTTTTTATTGCTACAAAGGGACATAACTCTGCATCAAAGGGAGACAACTGATGGGTCCCCTTCCTCAATGCTATTTTCAAATTGCATCAATTTTTGCCTTCAAATTATATTATAGAATTGTACATTATAATCCTTTTTGTATTAAAGAACACAGATATAGATATGTATCTATTATATGATATAAATATATATTATACAAGTGTTCAGTGCTGACTGCAGGGGTTTTAAAAGCTGAACTTATGTATATTTGTTCCAATGTATTATATAGACCAGGAGAGAAGATTATATAAACAGTAAATTTCTATAACATCACTGTAGACTAGCTATTTAACTTGGGAGATTATGTATTTTCAAACTTGTAAAATAAAATGTCACTTTGTATTTTCTACATCTTCTTTATTTATCCGTCTCGAGCAAACAAAGTAATCAGTTAAGCCGCTTTAATTTTATTTAAATATCCATCTAGTTGTTCGTATGGATCGAAGAAGAGAATCGGGGGGGGGGAATTCTCGTATTTTTTCATACAGAGAAGTGAATTTTTAATAAATTAAGTGATTAGAAGACATCTTTAAATGACATTTTAAATGTTCGGGATTCGTTTTTTTTCCCGCGTACATTATTTTTTTTTCTGCTGTAAAATTCAGAACGAAACGAAGAAGTGCTATGTTCTGATAATACGCGAAGGCGTCTATAATGTACGCGGGAAAAAACGAATCCCGAACATCAAATCGCGTTATCACTATTTTTTTGGCTTGCTTGCGTTTGTTCGCCGTAAACACTTTTTGTAGAATCAACACACCGGTAATGTGGGTTTAGGTACTTATAGGTAGGTACATTCAATAACAATTTACCTTCTGATAGGTAATGCGTGTTAAAGGGACAATAACACTCTTGCTGGCTTGGCAGCTCTGGAAAATACATAATAGTCTTATTCTAAGTACCAGATGTTTATGTGTCCTACCTGTTGTGTAAATTATCCATTACATCATATTTTACTTGTCCAGAGGGTTCGAAAATATTTTAAAATCCAAGTCACATTTGAAAAGGTTTACGTTAACCTTTTCAAATCATGTAGTTGAATTTTTCCAATTTTTTAAATTAGGTGTGTTACGATGAAATTTGTACCATCAATTTATTTGAATATTGTAAAATAATACAATTTGTTGACCAGAATAAAGATTGGGACATATTATTCAATTACAACTAGAGTGTTATTGGGGCTTTAAGGAACCTGTAGGTAAGTACGTCCAATAACGATACAAGTTGCCACTTTGGTTTATTACTGAATCCCGAATCTCGTTATTGAGATTCAGGATTCGACAGTAGACCTGGGTCCGTATTCAAAGGATATCTTAAGTCTAAGATAGTCACTTAACTACTAGCTTTCACTTAAATATACGTAACTTCCTGTAAGTTAAGGGCAAGTGGTATTCAAAGGCACGGTTAAGTATCAAATTTTCCCTTAAAGTTAAGCTGCCTTAACTTTTAAGTGTTAGTCTTCAAGTGGTATTCAAAGGCCAGTTTAAGTGAGAAATATCCACTTAACTTTAAGTGACCTACGGGAGGTACCTTAAAGTTAAGTGAGATTATAATGACTTCTTTTAATGCTGTAGAAGCAGTCCCGTAATGGCGATTTTAAAAGACAGGGAATTCAGATTAAAACAAAGACAATGTCGCCGAGCGTAGCTGACCTCCAATTTATTTTTTCGTCGTCAACTTTGATGCTGTAGTGCCATAATAGAGTATAAGGTTATTACCACCGATGTAGTTAAGGATATCTTGTTATGTTTGTATGTTTCCATGGCTGTCATAAAATATACTTAAATTCATTTGTGGAGACTTTGCTTTATAGATTTCGGAAATTATTTCTACTACCGCTAGAAGCAAGGCATGATCTAATTTTTACAACTCATTCCCATATATACATAATCGCTAGTATTTATTTAGGTAAAATATAATGAAGCATGAATATTTCGTACACACAATGTACCGTCAATGCCAGACCTGTCAAAATCTAAAGTGTAGGTACTTACACAATATCTATGAATTTCTCAAATGATAGATTAACAAACAACACTGTATAATTTGTCCAGTGTAACTTAGAAGGCAATGGTCATTATGTATTGCTAATAATATGCTGTTTTCTATTCGTGTTATATTGTTAAAAAATTAAAGCTTATAATCCATTATTATACTACCACTATTTATTGTAATCTATTTGAATGGATTTTATTTTTTAAAAAAAAGTCTATAAAAACAGCTGTTCCGGCAAAGGATGCACACTATCATAATTTATCTTAAATTATAATCATACTATTTTCATGGGTTACAATATAATATTTCGACAAACATTTTCCTGGTGATGTAAACTAAGAATTTGATAGAATATAGCGATACTCTTAATGGGGCATAACTAGCTGGCAATGTCAGTAATTCGTGATTTTTGGCAGTGAAGGGTATTCCATAAATAAAACAATTCATGCTTTTTGGCGAATGTGAGTATTCCATAATTTAAGTGTGCAGTTAAGTTTTCACATAGCCAAGTATGTGTAAAATACAACCTTTGAATACCGATTTTAGGTAAGACACTTGGTTAAGTGGAAAAATTAAGTATTTTTACTTAACTTTTAGAAAACCTTTGAATACGGACCCTGGCCTACGCTACCTCCCACAAGCCAGCACGTTATTCGGCAATCGGCAATAAAACAGGTGATTGCTGGAGATGACTGCCCCGTACACTCGTAAAGGGCTAATCCCGATAATTTTTTAGAGAATAAAATTGCTTAACTTTGTGTTAAAGTCACTTAAAATCCTTTTCCTAAAGGCAGAGAAACAAACTCAGTATTTGTGATACGTTTTCAAACAACTTAAACCCGTCAATCTTCAATTGGAAAGGAAACCGGTGTCCCAAGCTGTATTCTGCGGTGTCCACGTAAAACCAGGCTTTTTTTATGTGTAGGTGAAATTTACCTTTCGATATCAAGTACAGTTCATGGGTCATTCACTATATAGACCTCTCAATAAACGGAAGTCGATTATCAGGTCATTAACGAAAAAATAGACCAGAATTCTTAAAAGGGTTACGTGCCCGGATAACAGTTTTGACGTTCTTGCCCAAACGACTCAATATTTTGAGCTGAAATTTTGAGACAAGGTAAATACCACATTCGTCGATATTTTGGCGATTATATTTCATACATACTCGGACTTTTAATTTTTAGACTGGGTTTAAAACGGGATAGTCCAGTCAGCACCCTACTCGCTTGAAAAACGGTCGCCTCCGTGCTAATTGGTCTCCCAACGAGGAAATGGTCGGATGCATAGATCGTTCTGTTTCAGGGGCAAATCCCGAATAACGTGCTGGCTCGTTATTTGTTATTCGCGAAACCCGATTAACGAGCCAGAACGTTACTCCGGATTCGGCAATAAAACAGGTGATTGCTGGAGATGACTGTCCCGTATATTGTAACAAACCAGTCAGCACCCTATTCGCTTAACAAACAGTCGTCTCCGTGCTGGTTGGTCACCCAACGAGGAAATGGTCGGATGCAAGATAGATGGTTCTGTTTTGATGGCGAAACCCGAATAATGAGCCAGTACGTTATTCGGGATTCGACAATAAAACGGGTGAGCGCAGGACAGGACTGCCCAGTGCACCCCAACAAACCAGTCAACACGCTATTCGCGTGACAAACGGTCGTCTCGTTTTTAGTCGGTGACCCAGCGTTTACCCCTACGGTGGGGGGGGGGGGGGTAGCGAGGAAATGGTCGGATGCATCGTAAGTCGGTCTGTGTTTGTGGCAAGTCCCGAATAACGTGCTCAGAGGCGTTTATGGTTTATCATGGCGGAGGCTACACTATTTTAAGGGCCCTCGTTGGCGGGGTGGGGTGGGGGTCTTGATTGATAATTTTTATGCCAATGCAATGACTGCATTCTCATTCAGTAATGGATTCGACAGTAACAGTATATAAAACGATTGACTCGGACTCGGGGCCATTTCCCTTGGCCAGAGGAGCCCTTTTGTCAGACGTAGGGCCCTTTTGTCTGCCTTTAGGGCCCCCCTAACTAGGGTACGTTTTCATTTTCTCGTAGGTTTTAGCATTTTTCTCCCATTTTACTTTTCCAATTTCTTTGATTTTTTTTTCGCGAGGGGCTGACGCCTCCACCGCCCCAGCTATAAAACGCCTTTGAACGCGCTGGCTCGTTGTTAGTTATTTGCGAATGCCGAATAACTAGCTGGCTCGTTATTTGTTATTTGAATCCCGAATCCGGAATAACGTGCCAATTTCACCTTGCCTAGGTAATGATACAATAATACTAGTATTTGGAGATAACCTGGATCAGATTTGTTAATAGAATAATAAATTAAAGATTATATTTTAAAGTTAATCCTGTCTCCAACATGAAGCCATTGTAATTTGTTTGAGACTAGAGTGATGTCTGATCTGGATTTAGTTTTAGTGACAATGGAGCTTTGAAACGTCTTCGTCCGTTAGGCCCCCGTCAGACCGGGTTGGCGCTGCTGCGATGTACGGCGACCTGAAAATGCATAAGGTCGCCGGCAAGCGTGACCACAATGCGAGAAAATGTCCCAAAAAATTACGAACTTCAAATAAGTCGCGTTCTCACAGCCTTGTAGGTTAGATTGCAGAAACTTGGCCTTTGTTTTGTACATGATCAAAACAAACGCCGTGACTTGGCGATCATTGGCGACCATGAAAACCACAGCGCGATACCTATCGTCCCCCCCCACCTTTTATCACACTTATGACGATCTTGACGCGTTCTGAGACCATTTTCCTTCGCCATAGCAGTGCAGTAAGGACGCCAAACCGGTCTGACGGGGTATAACACCAGTTAGTAAAGAATTACATAGTCGATTCTTGACAGGACAAAGGACCGAGCTCATGTTGCATAAGCATCTTCTGCGTTATTTTACAGAGCCTGTGAGTAGGGCCCACGACTTCATCGTTGACATCTGCCATGTAAAGCTCGGTTCATACTACATCCGTATCTGTAAATACGTGAGTGAATAGGTACTGGTATACTTTAGTCATATTTAGAGAAAGGGTTCAAATAGAATCCGGCACGTATTCCGCACAAAAACAAGTGCGTCTGTTAAGCCGGATTGATTGCTCCCAGAGCGTAGTTTTGTAAAGTGCGTCCGGCATTTCGGCTTGTGACCCGAGCTTTAGCCAATCAGCGAGTACTTTCCCCTTATTACACCATCTCCCCAAATAGAAACTCAATCCATTCCAAGAAAAGCCTGGCCTTGTGTGCTGTGGATTTGTGTAGTCTTGTGAAGAACACAACGTGGACAAGACAGAGGAAAAAATCATCCTTTTGGAGAGAAATCCCATACTATATGACGAAACAGAAAACAATTACAAAGACGGGATAGTCCAGTCAGCACCCTACTCGCTTGAAAAACGGTCGCCTCCGTGCTAATTGGTCTTCCAACGAGGAAATGGTCGGATGCATAGATCGTTCTGTTTCAGGGGCAAATCCCGAATAACTTGCTGGCTCGTTATTTGTTATTCGCGAAACCCGATTAACGAGCCAGAACGTTATTCCGGATTCGGCAATAAAACAGGTGATTGCTGGAGATGACTGTCCCGTATATTGTAACAAACCAGTCAGCACCCTATTCGCTTAACAAACAGTCGTCTCCGTGCTGGTTGGTCACCCAACGAGGAAATGGTCGGATGCAAGATAGATGGTTCTGTTTTGATGGCGAAACCCGAATAATGAGCCAGTACGTTATTCGGGATTCGACAATAAAACGGGTGAGCGCAGGACAGGACTGCCCAGTGCACCCCAACAAACCAGTCAACACGCTATTCGCGTGACAAACGGTCGTCTCGTTTTTAGTCGGTGACCCAGCGTTTACCCCTACGGTGGGGGGGGGGGGGGGGTAGCGAGGAAATGGTCGGATGCATCGTAAGTCGGTCTGTGTTTGTGGCAAGTCCCGAATAACGTGCTCAGAGGCGTTTATGGTTTATCATGGCGGAGGCTTCACTATTTTAAGGGCCCTCGTTGGCGGGGTGGGGGTGGGGGTCTTGATTGATAATTTTTATGCCAATGCAATGACTGCATTCTCATTCAGTAATGGATTCGACAGTAACAGTATATAAAACGATTGACTCGGACTCGGGGCCATTTCCCTTGGCCAGAGGAGCCCTTTTGTCAGACGTAGGGCCCTTTTGTCTGCCTTTAGGGCCCGACTAACTAGGGTACGTTTTCATTTTCTCGTAGGTTTTAGCATTTTTCTCCAATTTTACTTTTCCAATTTCTTTGATTTTTTTTTCGCGAGGGGCTGACGCCTCCACCGCCCCAGCTATAAAACGCCTTTGAACGCGCTGGCTCGTTGTTAGTTATTTGCGAATGCCGAATAACTAGCTGGCTCGTTATTTGTTATTTGAATCCCGAATCCGGAATAACGTGCCAATTTCACCTTGCCTAGGTAATGATACAATAATACTAGTATTTGGAGATAACCTGGATCAGATTTGTTAATAGAATAATAAATTAAAGATTATACTTTAAAGTTAATCCTGTCTCCAACATGAAGCCATTGTAATTTGTTTGAGACTAGAGTGATGTCTGATCTGGATTTAGTTTTAGTGACAATGAAGCTTTGAAACGTCTTCGTCCGTTAGGCCCCCGTCAGACCGGGTTGGCGCTGCTGCGATGTACGGCGACCTGAAAATGCATAAGGTCGCCGGCAAGCGTGACCACAATGCGAGAAAATGTCCCAAAAAATTACGAACTTCAAATAAGTCGCGTTCTCACAGCCTTGTAGGTTAGATTGCAGAAACTTGGCCTTTGTTTTGTACATGATCAAAACAAACGCCGTGACTTGGCGATCATTGGCGACCATGAAAACCACAGCGCGATACCTATCGTCCCCCCCCCACCTTTTATCACACTTATGACGATCTTGACGCGTTCTGAGACCATTTTCCTTCGCCATAGCAGTGCAGTAAGGACGCCAAACCGGTCTGACGGGGTATAACACCAGTTAGTAAAGAATTACATAGTCGATTCTTGACAGGACAAAGGACCGAGCTCATGTTGCATAAGCATCTTCTGCGTTATTTTACAGAGCCTGTGAGTAGGGCCCACGACTTCATCGTTGACATCTGCCATGTAAAGCTCGGTTCATACTACATCCGTATCTGTAAATACGTGAGTGAATACGTACTGGTATACTTTAGTCATATATAGAGAAAGGGTTCAAATAGAATCCGGCACGTATTCCGCACAAAAACAAGTGCGTCTGTTAAGCCGGATTGATTGCTCCCAGAGCGTAGTTTTGTAAAGTGCGTCCGGCATTTCGGCTTGTGACCCGAGCTTTAGCCAATCAGCGAGTACTTTCCCCTTATTACACCATCTCCCCAAATAGAAACTCAATCCATTCCAAGAAAAGCCTGGCCTTGTGTGCTGTGGATTTGTGTAGTCTTGTGAAGAACACAACGTGGACAAGACAGAGGAAAAAATCATCCTTTTGGAGAGAAATCCCATACTATATGACGAAACAGAAAACAATTACAAAGACACAACCAAGAAACAAGATGTTTGGAAAGAACATGGACAAAATGTTGTAAGAGTTCATGGACCCCTGCTCTCTTTTTTCTCTTTCATCTTTGGGTCCACAAATGCAAAAGAAAGACTTCTTCTGTGTCACTGTCAGACTCCATGATTGCAAATGACAAATGTTATCTCTGACAGACAATTCAGCCTTGAAAGCCGGACGTTTTAGCGTTTTCTATTTGAACGGCAAAACGCGGATACGGATGCGGGTGCGAATACGGATGCGGATACGTTTATGGATACGGATATAGACCGAGCTGAAACACCCGTATTCCAGCACCCGGATTCGAGATCAAGTTAGCACCCATGTTCTCTCACCTTATTCCAGCACCTAGCGCCAAGAAAAAACTAGATATAATTACTAGTATCACGAAAATAATTGTTACCCTCATAATATATTACAAAATAAAATTTTAAAACATATTAATGCAAAGTAAATATCTAATAGATCCTCCGACCCACCCCACACCCATAAATATACTATTACCGTAAACATACTAAAATATCGCACACCAGGGTAACTAAGCATACAAATAAAGGTGTACGTCCATTCTGCATCAAAAAGCACCCAAAATCAGCTTTGGTGGGAAAATGTTTTTTGATTCACGGAATTAAAAGATGAATAAACTACTAGAATACAAAATTTCAGAAGGCTCCTATGCTGGCGTTTTGAGATATATTACCGGAAACATACGAAACATATGCCATAATATGGGGAAATCGGGTTAGGGTAGGCTCACTTTACACGCCATAACTTATGAACAGGCTCAGGTGGTTTCCATATCTTTATTTCACTACATGGACAGATGCATAAGGCATGCACATGCCAAATTTCATTAACTTTCTATGTTGGCCTATTGAGTTATACCACCGCAAAGTTTCTAGCACCCGGATTCGAGGTGGAGTTTGTGGGTTCAATAAACAACGGATACGCCCACGCTGCATCAAAAATCAATCCAAACCAGCTTTGGTGGGAAAATATTTTTTGTTTCATGGAATCAAGTGATGAATAAACTACTAGAATACAAAATTTCAGAAAACCCCTATGCTGGCGTTTTGAGATATATTACCGTAAACATACTAATTATATGATATGGGGCAATTGGGTAAGGGTAGGCTCACTTCGCACGCCATAACTTCTCAACTGGCTCAGGTGGCTTCAATATCTTTATTTCACTACATCGACAGACTCATAAGGTATGCACGTGCCGAATTTCATTAACTTTCTATGTTTCCCTATCGAGTTATACCATCGCAAAGTTCCTAGTACCCGGATTCGATGTAAAGTTTGTGGGTTCAATAAACAACGGGTACGCCCACGCATCAAGAAAAACGACCCAAACCAGCTTTGGTGGGAAAATGTTTTTTATTTCATGGAATCAAGAGATGAATAAACTACTAAAATACAAAATTTCAGGAAGGTTCTATGCTGGCGTTTTGAGATATATTACCGTAAACATACGAAACATATGTCATAATATGGGGAAATCGGGATAGGGTAGGCTCACTTCACACGTCATAACTTATGAACTGGCTAAGGTGGTTTCAGTATCCTTATTTCACTAAATGGACAGATGCACAAGGCATGCACATGCCAAATTTCATTATCTTTCTATGTTGGCCTATTGAGTTATACCACCGCAAAGTTCCTAGCACCCGGATTCGAGGTGGAGTTTGTGGGTTCAATAAACAACGGGTACACCCACGCTGCATCAAAAATCGAGCCAAACCAGCTTTGGTGGGAAAATGTTTTTTATTTCATGGAATCAAGAAATGAATAAACTACTAGAAGAAAAAATTTCAGAAGGCTCCTATGCTATCGTTTTGAGATATATTACCGTAAACATACGAAACATATGCCATAATATGTGGAAATCGGGATAGGGTAGGCTCACTTCACACGTCATAACTTATGAACTGGCTAAGGTGGTTTCAATATCTTTATTTCACTAAATCGAGGTGGAGTTTGTTGGTTCAATAAAGAACGGGTACGCCCACGCTGCATCAAAAATCAACCCAAACCAGCTTTGGTGGGAAAATAATTTTTGTTTCGTGGAATCAAGTGATGAATAAACTACCAGAATACAAAATTTCAGAAAGGCCCTATGCTGGCGTTTTGAGATATATTACCGTAAACATACTAATTATATGATTTGGGGCAATTGGGTAAGGGTAGGCTCACCTCGTACGCCATAACTTCTCAACTGGCTCAGGCGGCTTCAATATCTTTATTTCACTACATCGACAGACTCATAAGGTATGCACGTGCCAAATTTCATTAACTTTCTATGTTTCCCTATCGAGTTATACCATCGCAAAGTTCCTAGCACCCTGATTCGAGGTAAAGTTTGTGGGTTCAATAAACAACGGGTACGCCCACGTATCATAAAAAATCGACCCAAACCAGCTTTGGTGGGAAAATGTTTTTTGGTTCACGGAATCAAGAGATGAATAAACTACTAAAATACAAAATTTCAGGAAGGTTCTATGCTGGCGTTTTGAGATACATTACCGTAAACATACGAAACATTTGCCATAATATGGGGAAATCGGGATAGGGTAGGCTCACTTCACACGTCATAACTTATGAACTGGCTCAGGTGGTTTCAATATTTTTATTTCACCAAATGGACAGATGCACAAGGCATGCACATGCCAAATTTCATTATCTTTCTATGTTGGCCTATTGAGTTATACCACCGCAAAGTTCCTAGCACCCGGATTCGATGTGGAGTTTGTGGGTTCAATAAACAACGAGTACACCCGCGCTGCATCAAAAATCAACCCAAACCAGCTTTGGTGGGAAAATGTTTTTTATTTCATGGAATCAAGAGATGAATAAACTACTAGAATACAAAATTTCAGAAGGCTCCTATGCTGGCGTTTTGAGATATATTACCGTAAACATACGAAACATATGCCATAATATGGGGAAATCGGGATAGGGTAGGCTCACTTCACACGCCATAACCTCTCAACTGGCTCAGGTGGCTTCAATATCTTTATTTCACTACATCGGCAGACTCATAAGGTATGCACATGCTAAATTTTATTAACTTTCTATGTTGCCCTATCGAGTTATACCATCGCAAAGTTCCTAGCATCCGGATTCGAGGTGGAGTTGGTGGGTTCAATGTTTACGGTAATGGTATATTTTGGGGTGTGGGTTCGGATCGGGGGTTCTATTACAAATATACTTTGCATTAATGTGTTTTAAAATGTATTTAATTTTATAATATAAAGGTAACAATTATTTTCGTGATAATTATTTCTAGGTTTTTATTGGCGCTAGGAATATGCTAACTTGATCTCGAATCCGGGTGAGAGAATATGGTTGCGAAAATATGTATGCTAACTGGATCTCGAATCTTTGGAGATACATTACCGTAAACTTACTAAAACTATGGGGGAATCGGTTTAGGATAGGCTAGTCGCCTAACTTCTAAACTAGCTTTGTTGGCTTCAAGATCTTTATTTCACCAAATAGACAGATACATACGGTATGAATATGCACAATTTTATTTACTTTCTATGTTGTCTTATCAAACTTTACCTCGAATCCGGATGCTAGGAACTTTGCGATGGTATAACTCGATAGGGCAACATAGAGAGTTAATAAACTTTAGCATGTGCATACCTTATGAGTCTGCCGATGTAGTGAAATAAAGATATTGAAGCCACCTTAGCCAGTTGAGAAGTTATGACGTGTGAAGTGAGCCTACCCTTACCCAATTACCCATATCGTATAATTAGTATGTTTACGGTAATATATCTCAAAACGCCAGCATAGGGGCTTTCTGAAATTTTGTATTGTAGTAGTTTATTCATCTCTTGATTCCGTGAACTAAAAAACATTTTCCCACCAAAGCTCGTTTGGGTTAATTTTTGATGCAGCGTGGGTGTACCCGTTGTTTATTGAACCCACAAACTCCACCTCGAATCCGGGTGCTAGGAACTTTGCGGTGGTATAACTCAATAGGCCAACATAGAAAGATAATGAAATTTGGCATGTGCATGCCTTCTGCATCTGTCCATTTAGTGAAATAAAGATATTGATACCACCTTAGCCAGTTCATAAGTTATGACGTGTGAAATGAGCCTACCCTATCCCGATTTCCCCATATTATGGCATATGTTTCGTATGTTTACGGTAATATATCTCAAAACGCCAGCATAGAACCTTCCTGAAATTTTGTATTTTAGTAGTTTATTCATCTCTTGATTACATGAAATAAAAAACATTTTCCCACCAAAGCTGGTTTGGGTCGTTTTTCTTGATGCGTGGGCGTACCCGTTGTTTATTGAACCTTTAGTGAAATAAAGATATTGAAGCCACCTTAGCCAGTTGAGAAGTTATGACGTGTGAAGTGAGCCTACCCTTACCCAATTACCCATATCGTATAATTAGTATGTTTACGGTAATATATCTCAAAACGCCAGCATAGGGGCTTTCTGAAATTTTGTATTGTAGTAGTTTATTCATCTCTTGATTCCATGAAATAAAAAACATTTTCCCACCAAAGCTGGTTTGGGTTGATTTTTGATGTAGCGTGGGCGTACCCGTTGTTTATTGAACCCACCAACTCCACCTCGAATCCGGGTGCTAAGAACTTTGCGATGGTATAACTCGATAGGGAAACATAGAAAGTTAATGAAATTTGGCACGTGCATACCTTATGAGTCTGTCAATGTAGTGAAATAAAGATATAGAAGCCACCTGAGCCAGTTGAGAAGTTATGCCGTGCGAAGTGAGTCTACCCTTACCCAATTGCACCATATCATATAATTAGTATGTTTACGGTAATATATCTCAAAACACCAGCATAGGGCCTTTCTGAAATTTTGTATTCTGGTAGTTTATTCATCACTTGATTCCACGAAACAAAAAATATTTTCCCACCAAAGCTGGTTTGGGTTGAATATGATGCAGCGTGGGTGTACCCGTTGTTTATTGAACCCACAAACTCCACCTCGAATCCGGGTGCTAGGAACTTTGCGGTGGTATAACTCAATAGGCCAACATAGAAAGATAATGAAATTTGGCATGTGCATGCCTTCTGCATCTGTCCATTTAGTGAAATAAAGATATTGATACCACCTTAGCCAGTTCATAAGTTATGACGTGTGAAGTGAGCCTACCCTATCCCGATTTCCCCATATTATGGCATATGTTTCGTATGTTTACGGTAATATATCTCAAAACGCCAGCATAGAACCTTCCTGAAATTTTGTATTTTAGTAGTTTATTCATCTCTTGATTCCATGAAATAAAAAACATTTTCCCACCAAAGCTGGTTTGGGTTGATTTTTGATGTAGCGTGGGCGTACCCGTTGTTTATTGAACCCACCAACTCCACCTCGAATCCGGGTGCTAAGAACTTTGCGATGGTATAACTCGATAGGGAAACATAGAAAGTTAATGAAATTTGGCACGTGCATACCTTATGAGTCTGTCAATGTAGTGAAATAAAGATATAGAAGCCACCTGAGCCAGTTGAGAAGTTATGCCGTGCGAAGTGAGTCTACCCTTACCCAATTGCCCCATATCATATAATTAGTATGTTTACGGTAATATATCTCAAAACACCAGCATAGGGCCTTTCTGAAATTTTGTATTCTGGTAGTTTATTCATCACTTGATTCCACGAAACAAAAAATATTTTCCCACCAAAGCTGGTTTGGGTTGAATATGATGCAGCGTGGGTGTACCCGTTGTTTATTGAACCCACAAACTTTACCTCGAATCCGGGTGCTAGGAACTTTGCGATGGTATAACTCGATAGGGAAACATAGAAAGTTAATGAAATTTGATACATGCATACCTTATGAGTCTGTCGATGTAGTGAAATAAAGATATTGAAGCCACCTGAGCCAGTTGAGAAGTTATGGCGTGCGAAGTGAGCCTACCCTTACTCAATTGCCCCATATCATATAATTAGTATGTTTACTGTAATATATCTCAAAACACCAGCATAGGGCCTTTCTGAAATTTTGTATTCTGGTAGTTTATTCATCACTTGATTCCACGAAACAAAAAATATTTTCCCACCAAAGCTGGTTTGGGTTGATTTTTGATGCAGCGTGGGCGTACCCGTTCTTTATTGAACCCACAAACTCCACCTCGATTCCGGGTGCTAGGAACTTTGCGGTGATATAACTCAATAGGCCAACATAAAAAGTTAATGAAATTTGGCATGTGCATGCCTTATGTATCCGTCCATTTAGCGAAATAAAAATATTGAAACCACCTGACCCAGTTCATAAGTTATGACGTGTGAAGTGAGCCTACCCTATCCCGATTTCCCCATATTATGGCATATGTTTCGTATGTTTACGGTAATATATCTCAAAACGATAGCATAGGAGCCTTCTGAAATTTTTTCTTCTAGTAGTTTATTCATTTCTTGATTCCATGAAATAAAAAACATTTTCCCACCAAAGCTGGTTTGGCTCGATTTTTGATGCAGCGTGGGTGTACCCGTTGTTCATTGAACCCACAAACTCCACCTCGAATCCGGGTGCTAGGAACTTTGCGGTGGTATAACTCAATAGGCCAACATAGAAAGATAATGAAATTTGGCATGTGCATGCCTTGTGCATCTGTCCATTTGGTGAAATAAAGATATTGAAACCACCTTAACCAGTTCATAAGTTATGACGTGTGAAGTGTGCCTACCTTATCCCGATTTCCCCATATTATGGCATATGTTTCGTATGTTTACGGTAATATATCTCAAAACACCAGCATAGGAGCCTTCTGAAATTTTTTCTTCTAGTAGTTTATTCATTTCTTGATTCCATGAAATAAAAAACATTTTCCCACCAAAGCTGGTTTGGGTCGATTTTTGATGCAGCGTGGGTGTACCCGTTGGTTATTGAACCCACAAACTCCACCTCGAATCCTGGTGCTAGGAACTTTGCGGTGGAATAACTCAATAGGCCAACATAGAAAGATAATGAAATTTGGCATGTGCATGCCTTGTGCATCTGTCCATTTAGTGAAATAAAGATATTGAAACCACCTTAGCCAGTTCATAAGTTATGACGTGTGAAGTGAGCCTACCCTGTCCCGATTTCCCCATATTATGGCATATGTTTCGTATGTTTACGGTAATATATCTCAAAACGCCAGCATAGAACCTTCCTGAAATTTTGTATTTTAGTAGTTTATTCATCTCTTGATTCCATGAAATATAACTCAATAGAGAAACATAGAAAGTTAATGAAATTTGGCACGTGCATACCTTATGAGTCTGTCGATGTAGTGAACTAAAGATATTGAAGCCACCTGAGCCAGTTGAGAAGTTATGGCGTGCGAAGTGAGCCTACCCTTACCCAATTGCCCCATATCATATAATTAGTATGTTTACGGTAATATATCTCAAAACGCCAGCATAGGGGCTTTCTGAAATTTTGTATTCTAGTAGTTTGCGGTGGTATAACTCAATACCCCAACATAGAACGTTAATGAAATATGGCATCTGCATACCTTATGCACCATTTCAGTTAGTGATATAAAGATAGTGGAGCTAGTTTAGACGTTATTGCGTGAGCAGTGAGCCTACCCTAAGCCAATTCCCCCTTATCATGACATATATTTAGTATGTTTACGGTAATATATCTCGAAACGCCAACATAGGAAGCCTTCTGAAATTATGTATTCTTATAGTTTATTCATCTCCTGATTCCATGAAACATAAAACCTTTTCCCACCAAATCTGGTTTGGGTGCATTTTGATTTAAAATAAAAGTATACCTTTTTACAGGCTCAGTTAGCCTAGTGAAACATTTTAGTATCTTTACGGTAATAGTATATTTTCGGGTGTGGGGTCGGATCGAGGGATCTATGACATGATATATACTTTGCATTAATATATTTTAAAACAATTATTTTCGTGACAATTGTATCTACTTTTTTCTTGTGAGAATATGATATCGAATCTTTGGAGATACATTACCGTAAATCTACTAAAACTATGGGGGAATCGGGTTAGGATAGGCTCGCCTCGCCAATAACTTCTAAACTAGCTTTGCTGGCTTCAAGATCTTTATTTTACCAAATAGACAGATGCATACGGTATGAATATTCCAAATTTTATTTACTTTCTATGTTGGCGTATCGAGTTATACCACCGCAAAGTTTCTAGCACCCGGATTTGTGGCGGAGTTTGTGGGTTCAATAAACAATGGGTACGACCACGCTACATAAAAAAATTAACCCAAACCACCTTTGGTGAAATTTTTTATTCTACTAGTTTATTCATCTCTTGAATCCGTGAACTAAAAAACATTTCCCCACCAAAGCTGGCTTGGGTCGTTTTTTTGATGCAGCGTGAGCTTGGCCGTTGTTTATTGAACTCACAAACTCCACATCGAATCCGGGTGCTAGGAACTTTGCGGTGGTATATTCGATACGCAAACACAGAAAGTTAATAGAGACTTTTGGCAAGCGTAAATTCTTAGGACGTATCACGTATCCGTATGGATTTTGTGTGTGACGTCATCAATGTGTGTGTATTTCTCATACGTGATACAGCACACGGATACGGCAGTCCGTATCGAACAGCATTCATACGAAGAAGGTCCGTATAACATTGTCGTCTTTTCAGACGCTGAAATGTTGTATCATAGCGTTTTTACGAATCTATGTGTATCACAGAACACGGAGGTGTATATTTGATGTGAATTTAACCATAATAAAGACTGGAATTTAATCATTATTTATGACAGGTTTTTCTCGGAATTTTCATACTTTTTCCGTCTGTCTGTCTACACGCTGGTTGATCTATTTGCTAGATTTAGGTAGATATGGGACCTTGCAAAGCTGTAAATGTGATTCTATGGTAAAGGGGTGTAAAAAGAGGCGACATTTTTTTTTATTATAGCTCAGCGACTGTCGAGCGACTTCACTCACTCCGAGAAATTGTAGGCTAGGTACTAGACTAGTATTGATGGTGATCTTGGTAGATTGCTGCCATCATGCTGTACAGAATTAAGCTCAGCTCAGTGACGCATACGTACGCGACGCAAGAATCTGCCAAAACTCTAAAACTACTCTGACGCAACGTGTCACGTATATGATACGGATACGTAATACGGATATGGAAATGCCACTTGCCAAAAGTCTCTAATGAAATTTGGCATGTGCATACCTTATGCATCTGTCGATTTAGTGAAGTAAAGATATTGAAGATCATGGCATATGTTTAGCATGTTTACGGTAATATATCCCAAAATGCCAGCATAGGAGCCTTCTGAAATTTTGTATTTTAGTAGTTTATTCATCTCTTGATAGCGTGAACTAAAAAACATTTTCCCACCAAAGCTGGTTTGGGTCGATTTTTGATGCAGCGTGAACGTACCCGTTGTTTATTGAACTCACAAACTCCACCTCGAATCCGGGTGCTAGGAACTTTGCGGTGGTATAACTCGATACGCCAACATAGAAAATTACTGAAATTTGGCATGTACTTACCTTAAACATTTGTCAATTTAGTGAAATAAAGATATTAAAGCCAGCAGAGCTAATGTAGATGTTATTGCGTGCGCAGTGAGCCTACCCTAATCCGATTGCCCCATATCATGGTATATGTTTAGTATGTTTACGGTAATATCTCTCAAAACGCCAGCACAGGAGCCTTCTGAAATTTTGTAGTCTAGTACTTTATTCATCTTTCGATTCCGTGAACTAAAAAACATTTTCCCACCAAAGCTGGTTTGGGTAGTTTTTTGATGCTGCGTGAACGTACCCGTTGTTAATATTGAACCCAAAAATTCCGCCTTTAATCCGTGTGCTAGGAACTTTGCGGTGGTATAACTCAATACCCCAACATAGAACGTTAATCAAATTTAGCATGTGCATACCTTATGCATCTGTCGATTTAGCGAAATGAAGATATTGAAGCCACTGAAGCTAGTGTGGAAGTTATTGCGTACGCAATGAGCCTACACTAATCCGATTCCCACAAATCATAGTATATGTTTAGTATGTTTACGGTAATATATCTCAAAACGCCAGCATAGGAGCCTTCTAAAATTTTGTATTTTAGTAGTTTATTCATCTCTCGATTCTGTGAATTAAAAACCATTTTCCCACCAAAGCTGGTTTCGGTCGATTTTTGATGTAGTTTGAACGAACCCGTTGTTAATATTGAACCCACAAAATCCACCTTGAATCCGGGTGCTAGGAACTTTGTGGTGATATAACTCGATAGGCCAACATAGACCTTATGCACCATTTCAGTTGATGAAATAAAGATATTGAAGCTAGAATTGAGAAGTTATTGTGTGCGCAGTGAGCTTACCCTAACCCGATTCTCCAATATGTTTACGGTAATATATCTCAAACCGCCAGCATAGGAGCCTTCTGAAATTTTGCATTCTAGTAGTTTATTCATGTCTTGATTCCGTGACACAAAAAACATTTTCCCACCAAAACAGGTTTGAGTGCTTTTTGATGCGAAATGGGCGTAGACTTTTTCTTTTTTGCATGCTTAGGTGTGCGATATTTTAGTATGTTTACGGTAACAGTATATTTTGGGGTGCGTGGTGGAGTCGGGGGATCTGTTAGATATATACTTTGCATTAATATGTTTAAAAATTTCATTTTCTAATATAAAAGTAACAATTATTACCGTGATAATTATATCTAGTTTTTTCTTGGCGCTAGGAATATGTGTGCTAGCTTGATCTCGAATCCAGGTACTGGAAAACGATAACAGAATATGGGTGCTTATTTGATCTCGAATCCGGGTGCTAGAATACGGGTGAGAGAGGACGACAACCATGCTGGAATACGGGTGACAGATTCAGCTCGGTGATGCATTTAGAATTGCAAACTGTAGATCATAAATACAAAACAAATGGGGGTTGGAAAGGAACCAATATAAATAGGTAGAACGCTGTTATTGAAATTATTGGTCACGCCGAATATAAACAAAATCTTTTAATACTTGACACCTATAGAGAATTTACGGTAAAAATATTTACAAAACACAGTGGGCGTGGTTCAATGATGCGCGGAAAAGTTCGCCTAGTCGTTAGGATTTGATGTCGGCGTGCACGTAAAAGACCCCTAGGCAATTTGAATTGGCTATAATAGTAGACTATAGCGCCCGCTGTTCTGGCAAAATGTCATTCGTAGCCCGGTGTATGGTGAATGTCCGTCTTCATTAGACCAGTGGGAGCAGACCCATAGGACGTTAAAACCCATTTCATTTCATTTCACTACCCCTGGGGGTTGGACATGCACCCAAATAAATTCCCGCCCTTAGGGTATACGGAATAAATTTACCAAGTTCCACGCGACACACGGTAAATTGGTCTGACTCTGTCCCCGGGGCTCGGGCTTGCACCAAAGAATTGAAGTCTGTGGGAAAAACAAAGATACACGCGCAAAGATAGGATTGGACGTATAAAAATAAACACGAATTGTTGTAAACAGAATTATTCATTAAAAATAAAATTATGCAATAAAATATTGAAGACATTTTAAATAAATTAAACAATAAAATAAACAATAAATATAAACACAGTATAAGTCCTGTAGATAAAATACAAATACGTCATCAGTAGTTTTAACTCTTGACTACAGACAGTATAATACGTCATCAGTAGTTTTAACTAGACAGTGTAATACGTCATCAGTAGTTTTAACTAGAGACAGTGCAATACGTCATCAGTAATTTTAACTAGAGACAGTGTAATACGTCATCAGTAGTTTTAACTGTTGACTACAGACAGTGTAATACGTCATCAGTAGTTTTAACTAGAGACAGTGTAATACGTCATCAGTAGTTTTAACTAGAGACAGTGTAATACGTCAACAGTAACTGTTGACTACAGACAGTGTAATACGTCATCAGTAGTTTTAACTGTCGACTAGAGACAATAAAACTGTAAATTGTATGACTAGAGACAATAACATTATGTTGACTAGTTTACATGAATAACTTGTTTATTTTATTTTAATATCATTTGATCTGTGATAAATTTAACGTCTAAAGAAATACCTGAATAATGGAGATTGATCTGTGATATATTTGATCTTTTCATGTGATTCAATGGATGACAACCTACAACAATCTAGAGGTGTATCACCATCTTCATCCTTGACATGTACATCTAGATGTAAACAATCAACTAGATATTGTACTGTAGATAAAGTACCGAACCAACATGCCTGGTGTAAGATGGTAGAATTATAACTGTCTCTAGCGTTAATATCTGCCTGATGACTGACTAGATATTTTATTTTATCTACAGGACTTACACTTGATGAACAACAGGTAAATAACGGTGTCATGTTGTTATAACCTGTTGTATTAACATCCATGTGTAAATCATCAACAAGATATTGTACTGTAGATAAAGTACCATAGTAACATGCCTGGTGTAAGATGGTGATATTATAAATGTCTCTAGCGTTAATATCTGCCTGATGACTGACTAGATATTTTATTTTATCTACAGGACTTACACTTGATCTACAGCAGATAAATAACAGTGTCTCGCCCGACAATCCACCTCTGACGTTAACATCTATGTTCACCATGTTTTTTATATCATCCAAGGTACCATGTTGACAGGCATCAAATAATTGTTGTTGACGTGTATCTGTAATATATAACATGTTATATTATATTTACAGTTTATCAAGTTATATTTAATATTGTTTCATCTAAAGTAGGTACGTCAGCCATTGTTGGATATTATATATTAGAATAACTTACCTTTCTTATCTGAGGTATGACTTGTATTACCAGACAAAGTATCGTCTGAGGTATGACTTGTATTACCAGATAAAGTATCATCTGAGGTATGACTTGTATTACCAGACAAAGTATCATCTGAGGTATGACTTGTATTACCAGACAAAGTATCATCTGAGGTATGACTTGTATTACCAGACAAAGTATCATCTGAGGTATGACTTGTATTACCAGACAAAGTATTATCTGAGGTATGACTTGTATTACCAGACAAAGTACCATCTGAGGTATGACTTGTATTACCAGACAAAGTATCATCTGAGGTATGACTTGTATTACCAGACAAAGTACCATCTGAGGTATGACTTGTATTACCAGACAAAGTATCATCTGAGGTATGACTTGTATTACCAGACAAATTACCATGTAATAATTGTGGTTGAATGGTATCTGTAATATATAAGTCATATTTAATATTTTATCATCTAATTAGAATAACTATAAAGTTTGTTTTCTGACTTCAATGACGATAGGTATATGACGTAATTGCTTGTGACGATAGGTATATGACGTAATAGGTCCTACCTTGTGGCGATAGGTATGACTTAATAGTTGTGACGATGTGTGTATGACGTAATAACTTGTGACGATGTGTTTATGACGTAATATATTTGAAATAAATATCAACCTACCTTCGTCATTTAGGGTAAGAGTTTTAATACATGTCTCCAACTCATCAATTCTCTTCTTTGTTAGAACTTCTTTCTCTTCAGTTTGTTTTTTATATGTTTCTAGTTCATGTTCTCTCTTTTTGATTTTCTTCAACAACTGTCTGGAATCTCCATCTTGCCTTGTTTTCAGTGTTTCCATCTGTTTCTTCAGGTTCTCTAATTCCTGTTTAGTAAGGTCGTGATCTTTATGTAATTCTTCTAGTTGATGTCTTGTCTTGTCTTGTTCTGTCATCAGATTGGTTTTATTTTTACCTGTATGATAAAATTATATACAATTTAATAATGATACAATACTATTACCTGTATGATATAATATAATACACACGACAAACTCCCGAACAGGACACAATTTACACAGACAAATGAAATGAAACAGGGTTTAACGTCCTACTACACTGTTCCGACCGGGCTAATGAAGACGGACATACGCTATACAGTGTTCTGTGACGGAAATATTGACCGGACGTCATTTCGGCCTTCTCTTAAAATCAAATTCTAACTGCCAGGGAATCTTTCACGTTTAGGCAAATGTGTACAAGGGGACTCGGTTTTTTCTTCCCATCCCAACGACTATACATTTTCCCTTGCCCACCGTCCTTGACCACATTCACATGCGTATACCACGCCGGAATATATACCGTTAATACTGACGAACTTTCTCGACCAAGCCAAGGATAAAACATGGGACCTCCAGCTTAACGAGCCAATGTCTTACTCACTGAGCCACCGTGGCTCCAAAATATACATGAACATTCCAAATAAAAAGAAAACGTGAATGGAGTATGGACCCGGGTGCATGCTATAAGCGTCTATTACGCTGAAGCCGTAGCCCTACAGTCCCTAACTCAAAATAAGAATAATGGAAACAATCCAAGAAAAAATAGGAAACGTCAGCAACGTTGTATCATACTGATGTGAGTCATGATCGATCTACAAGAAATCTCAATGTCAGCACATTGAGCAAGAAACAGTAGGCCTACTGAATTAAAATACACGGAAGCCATCGAACACAAACAACCAGTCTTGACGGCCGTTGTCTGCCAAATGACGTTACACAAAGGTGGTCGTCTGCCAGTTGACGTCATGAATTAGAATGTAAAAAGCGCCAACAATAAGGGAGATAATCCAGTTGTAATAAGATAATTATAGCTTTGTTCATAGTATCAATCTGTCTTATTTTGCTATGATCACATACAGTATATTGTCATGTTTATAAAAGGCACCTGCTGTAGACCTGATTTAGTTAACATATGATGTAATTTTCTATGATGTTAAAATACCTAAAATGGTCTAGGCGAATAATTAACAATCTTTAATCATGGAAGTAGGCCTAATAAAAGTAATTTCTAGAATCGATCAGATTTATTCAAGCACATAAGAACAGAACCGGTACGTTTGTATTTTTATGTTTTTATAAGTTGTCAATGTTTATATTATAGCGTGTGTTGTTCTTGTTAAAAATAGAAATAAACTCACCATTCGTGGTGTTTTCTAATACATTTACTACGTCTATGTTACCCAGTTCTCGTAAACATTGGATGAATCTACTATAGGCATCACCACAGTTTGATAAGACATACGTCAGTAGCTTGTCAGCAGCTGCCCAGCGACCATCTTCAGAGTTCCTGAAAATTTTCTGTATTTCTTCCTTTTCATCTAGGCCGAATACGTGTTTTTCAAATAATTTAGTACCAAGTTTTACTGGTTCTTTGATATGATCCAATAGGTAGGTGTAATTTGTTTGAACCTTCAAATAATCGTCTTCGGGCATCCGACCTTTTTGTCTCCCTGGAATAAATAATTTATTACACAGATTAATTGTATTCTTGATATTCTCAAATCTAATTAAAATAAAATGTCAATAACCTTTTATGCCTTAATCATCCGTATCTAACTTCAAATATAGGAATGAGTTGTTAAAATTAAATCAAGCCTTGCTTCTCGTGGTAGTATAAATATTGTCTGAAATCTACAACGAAATGTCAGCACAATGGAAAATTTTACAAATGAATTTAACGCATCGGACTTTATTTTATGACAGTCGTGGGAAACATGATTAAACAATACGAACATCATAATTGATCGGAAAAAACCCCTTCTCCTTGACCATCTCGGTAGGAGAAATCTTATACACTACAACATCAAAGCTCGGCGATATTGTCTTTCTTTCAATCTCAATCTCAAGCCAGTGCGGGCCTGGATTTTTCATTTCATTTCATTTTCCAAGGGAAATGAACTAAAACGGGGTTTAACGTCCTACTGTTCTACACCTAAACTGGGCTAATGGAAACGGACATACGCCCTACAGTGTGCAATGAGGGAATCTACGGCCTAGTCTTATATCGAATTCCAACTGCCAAAGGATCTTTTACGTGCACGCCAATGTGTACACGGGACCACGGTGTTTCGTCCCATACGAACGACTAGACAGCTGTCCTTGTCAGGTCCCCCATTCGGCATCACTGACAAGGGGAAACCACGCCGGAAAATCGAGATGAACTTTTTCGGCCAATGCAGGGATCGAACCCCCGACCTCCGCAGGCTAGCGAGCCAGCATCTTACCCACTTGGTCACGTGTTCCCGGCTAGCCTTATAGCCATTACGTTGTATAGTCCTAGGCCCGTTGTGATACAAATGAAAACAAACTAACAATAAGGGTTCATGGAAAAGGTGACTTAGATCGTTCTTCTCCTGGACTCTTCAGTCCAAGCAAGAGACGCAAAGTCCAAAACAAGGGTATGAACAATATATGAAAGTAGCTATGGATGAATTGAATATAAAGTCCGGGCAGGAGTCATTTTGCACAAGAAAGAATTTA
The DNA here is from genome assembly GCA_948474765.1 of Patella depressa. Lineage (NCBI taxonomy): Eukaryota > Metazoa > Mollusca > Gastropoda > Patellidae > Patella > Patella depressa. The sequence continues at coordinate 3,728,599 of OX419720.1, forward strand.
TAATATAAAAGAAGTAACCGGTATTGTTTGACCGACCATTTTCATTTAAAATAATCACCCATTCAACATGACTATCAAATTTGGTTTAAATCCAACAAGTGATTCACGAGACGCACTCAAAATTTGGATTGTTAAAGAACAAGAGATATGATATACGCCTGTTTGTCCGCCAAGAGAAAAATATTGAATGGCATCAATGTGAATCTGAGAGTAAAGTAGGTAGAGTATTAATATCATATAATTCTACTTACCCTGGTAGCTCGACATCTTGATAACAAAATTTTTATTACTTGTATAATGGACTTAGATAGGTATCTTACTTCACTTGGTCTTTTATCTTAAAAACAAGATACATTGAATAAAATGTAATTAAAATTAGATTTAATTTCTTTCCCTGACTTGTATGCTCTGGCATTAGGGAGGTGGGAACCTACGCCCATATTCAAAGGTTTTCTTGAATTTAAGTCTTATATTATACGGATCGACTGTTTGTCTTTGCAAGGGGCTAGGATTCATACCAAGATTGCAGTGTGAAACTTATGGTCTAATAAACAAAATGTTCAATATTTCTATATTTTTTAACTTGTGTAACTAGGTCGGATAGAATGCACCATATCGAATCTAGTTTTCAAAATTTTCCGGATCCTACATTCTGTCACAACACACTTTATAGCGTATTCATGAGTCAGATGATGCAGAGAAGTGGTTTGTTTAATAACTTGTGGATGGCGAATATTTTAAATTCAATATATTTTTTTGTAAATACTAGCAAACGAAATATAAAACTGATACTCCTTAAAGCGGAAATTTCATATTTTCTAAGAAAGTCAAAACATAATTATTTCTCAACTGGCAATAGTGAATTATAGGATTAATAGGATTATTCTTTAACAAGGTAGGACTGTTTATAGATACAATCTATTTTAGGGCTTTATTTTAATATATTTTAAAAATATAACTAAAAAATATGAAATTGCCGTTTTAAATAAATTTATCATTCAAGGAATTCCTACTCCAAGGATATCAAATATTAATAAAAAATAATATCTACCTCAACTCTAGATGGTTAGCTGTTTAACGTCTGCTGTCGGGATGATTTCTGACGCTCGCCGCTTGGTCTACCTCAAAATGGGTTGATGTTTAACTACTGCTGTCTAGATAGCTTCTGGCGCTCGTCGCTTTGTCTATCTCTAGATATATATGTGTGTGTTTACTGTCACCCCTAGTAACATTTCAAACATTCATTTAAATAATCCAAATAAGGAGCGATTTAAACACTGTCCTGTATGATTGGTAGATGATGATGACTAATGCTACTACAAGGCGTGATTTAGACACTGTCCTGTATGATTGGTAGATAATGACTAATGTTACTATAAATATCTTCACCATTTTTATCGTGTAAGTAACTTATAGAAATTGAAACCTGTTATGCAAGTTACCCTCTCTCACTCTTGTAATTGGTTATTTGATGTCAATCTGTTTCACAGAAAATTACTTATTATCTCTGTCACAGATGACTGTCCACAACACGTGCATTGACTTCACGTGGCGTCAGTCATTGGCTCAACGGCTCGTGCATTGTTTACATAACACCTAACTGCTTCGGGCAAAATAATGCATTTTACTCATTTTAATACCCATTTACACTAAATAGGAAATATTTTTTAACTACAAATACTTCAAACATCTTTATTTATTTTTCTTATACTTCAAAAAAATGTTTGAGAATTTAATTTGTCGGAGTAAAAAGTTAATATGCCGAACTCATTACGTCTCGTCGATGTCATGCTTACCAGTGATTGTAGCGGCCAAGCGAATATCCACTGCGGGATCAGTTTGATTTGATGTGTATAGTACTTAACAACAGACCCTCTCTCCTATAGACTACAGGTCCACTATCCTAAAGGTTCACATTTCAGGCCTAAAGAAAGACCTGCCTATAGGCAGATTTAGCTCTTGCATAATGTATGTTGAACTGACAAAATCAGTAGTATATCAATTGACAAAATCTTTGGAACCTTTTCTTGCGATTTTCAGAGTTAAAAACCATGGCAACGTGGACTAAAATGGTGCGATTTGTTGTATGTTACATATAGACAGCTTTTGACATTTTTATTTCGCACAAAATTATCCGTAGTGCAGGCATGATTTCTAACCGATATCATTCCCGGCAAAGAGATATAAGAAAAGAAGAACTACGAGCGGACGCATCCAAATAAAATTTTTACTGCTATTTGAATCTTGATAAATATCCTTCTACGTTTTCGTATAATAAAGGACAGGTTATTTTTTGAGATTTTATAAGATATAATATATTCCATTAGGAATTGAATTAATATGTAAACTAGACAATATACACGTATAATTCTGTATATGTATATAAACTAGATAAGTATATAAATGTATAATTACCATTAAGAATTGAAATAATATATAAAAACTACTCAAGTAGATAGTAAAATTATTTTAAAAACAGACACATTTAACAGTTTGATCACAAAATTAGACTTGACATATTTTAAAAATAAGACGCTACAAATACTGTCAAATACTGGGGTTTTGTTATGTTGTCATAAGGCGGGTGTGCGGGGCAACATACAGGCCTCATGGCGGAGGGGGACAACTAGAAATGGTTCCACTACTGCTGTCTTCCGTCTTACTCCAGTCGCAGTAGTGGTTTTTCCTACAGAGTTCCTTTGCGCAAGTTTTTTAGTCAAATGACTACAAAAAGTTTACTGGCCTATAGCTCGCTTAATTTACAAATAAACTGGCCCAAAACAGTACTGCGCGTAGCTTAACATATAATAAATCAATTCTTATTGAAATAAAGGTGAGGCCTTACCGCATAATTATATGATTTGATGAAACCCATCTCCTGTGCGAAATTTCAACTGGCCGACCGTCATGGCCGCAAGTTGCGTAATACGTCATTAGGCCTACAACATAAACAGCGCTATGCAGAGAAAAACTGTTCGGTAACTATTTTAATGGTCCAGTCTTCACTATTTGTGATAGAAATACTTATTTTAATACATACTGTAATGATGTGTGTTGACAGTTGTGCGTTTGAACCTATTCGAACTTGCGTAAGGGGTCTTAGACTGTACCAATTGTTACCTTAAACACAGTTTAAGGTAACAAGTATAGTTACTAGGGGACAACGTACAGGCCTTGGGATAGTGAGGGATGGTGGGGGAGAGGGTGGGGGCAAACAGGTCTGGATGTGTACCTAAGAGTATCATACAAATTCCAGGTAACAAAGGTACCTTGGTAAAAACTGAATATAAATTCCCCGGGAATACCCCTCCGTGGTGTACGTGAGATTTGCACGTGGATATTAAATAGATTGATTGTTGAACCGAAGAAATAATCGTAATATTAATAAATACATTGAGACGTTTTATTGTGTAATCATGAATAGATATGCTATTATAAACACGAATCTATACGTCAGAAATAAAAACATTCCTTTCATAATATTTCATATTAAACGTAGGTCACTGGCACCTTGCCAAGGAAAAAACCGAGGTGGTTAAAATTACTACCACTTACCAGTCATATATGGAGCGGAATTCCCCCATAATAAATGTTAACGAAGCTAAACTGACTGCAATAAATTAAAAGTAATAATTTAAATAGAACAAAATACAAATTCTAACTGCAATATTTAAAAATAAGTCAATAAATTTAATTGTAGGCCTACACGTTTGTCCCTAGAAATGGTTCCACTACTGATATCTCTAACCAAAATAAATTTACAACCATCAACGCAGGTTCTTTTGAAATATAATTTTTGTTTCAGGTGTGTTTTTTCTTGATACCTGTACCAAGTAGGGACACTTTAATGTTTTCACCTTTTCAGAAAATGCCTCAATGATATCATTATTCTGTCAAGTTGTATGTATTATACAAGAAAACTCTGGAAAATGGTTTTTGATTTTTATATTTAACATTTTATTAATAAGAAGTTACGAGCATATTAGACCGGGAGCTCAGAGGGTCGAATCTAGACGAACGAGGTACCAATATCTGACCATATAGGCATCTACATACTAACCTGGGATGCACAGAAGTGGGCGTCTGTCGGGGCCCAGTCCATGGGTGTGACCCTGGTGACCCCTATAATGACCCCCAACATGGGTTAAACTCATACATTCGAGGTACCGGTCAAAACCAATTTTAAACGAAAGAATACATCCTACTGAGTACGAAAGGGCCCGTAACAGATGATTTTGGCCCTGGGATGGCCCAAACTGACACCCCAAATATGGATCCCAGAGGGCTTGGAAAAAAAAATTATATTCATACATTCGAGGTACCAGTTGAAACCAATTACAAATGGAAGAGTATATCCCACTGAGTACGAAATTACCCGTAACAGATGATTAGACCCCTGGGGTGGCCCAGACTGACACCCCAAAGCCGAAGGGGTGGGGAGGGGCAAAAATAGGGTTTGCTCATACATTCGAGCTACCGGTCAAAACCAATTTAAAATGAAAGAGTACATCTCACTGAGTACACAATTGCTCATAACAGAAGATTTCAGCCCTGGGTCTTCCCAAAGTGGCACCCCATCCCAGGGGCTTAAAAAAGGGTCATATTCGAGTTACCAGTTGAAACTAATTTCAAATGGAAGAGTATATCCCACTGAGTACAAAATTACCCATAACAGACGATTGGACCCTTGGGATGGCCCAGACCAACACACCAAAGCCGAAAAGGGGTGGTTGGGGAGGGAGGGGGGGCAAAATAGGGTATACTCATAGAATCTGTGGTACCGCTCAAAACCAATTCTCTCTGAGTACGAAATTGCTCATAACAGAAGATTTCAGCCCTGGGACTGGCCAAACTGACACCCAAAACATGACCCCCTGAGTTTAAAAAAGGGTTATACTCATACATTCACGGTACCAGTTCAAACTAATTCTAAATGAAAGAATATATCCCGCTGAGTACGGAATTGTCCATAACAGAAGATTACATGTGACTGAGTACGGAATTGTCCATAACAGACGTTCGTGACCCTGAAATGGCCCAAACTGACGCCATAGTTATGACCAATGGGGCTTAAAAATGGTTATATTCATACAAACGAGATACCAGTTGAAACTATTTTTAAATGAAAGTATAGACCCTACTGAGTACAAATTGGCTCATAACAGATTTATACCCCCACATTGTTTTTAAATTATCTGTTATATATGGTCCAGGTTAATTGGTTTCCCTTTAATAGTGTTAAATACATTGATCTTGATAATTCAATAGGTTGCCAGCCCACTGCCTTTTAATGCCTGAAAGAGTTTCCGCTGTGATGGTTCAGTTATAAATGGCCCCCTAATCGAAGGTCTTGCGATTTTATTGTATTTCATTGTTGTGTCTGTGTTGCATGTTCTTTGTATATTTGTGTACTATTTATATATTTGCATTGTCTGTGTTATCACCCTGTGTGGGAGTGGACGTAAAACCCCAGGAACGAGCGAACATATCTGTATCATTTGCTTGATAACGTCGAGAGTATCCTTGTGGAAACATCGTTTAGTACCTTGTACATGTATATAGACGATCTTGGTCTAAACTGACACCCTAAATTTTACATCCCTAGGCTTGAAAAAAGTTATTCTAACAAATCTTGACCCCCCCCACCCGCCCCCTTTCTAGATGGAAGTAGATGTAAAACCCAAGGAACGAACGAACATATCTTCATCGTTGGTGTCCTCGTCGAAACGTCGCTTAGTACCTTGTATGAAGATGATTCTGGCTCTGAGATGGTCCTAACTGACATCCTAAATTTTGCCCCCTAGGTTTGAAAAAAAAAATATACTGACAAGTTTTGCCCCCCTCCTCCACTTTGATTTGCCGAGGACTGCATGAAATGTTCTGGGCCATTTTTTGAAAAAATTGTACAAAGCCGATGGTTCCATAAACTTTTCTACACTATTGCCAACGATGCTGCAAGGCCTGGATGCCGGCCAGGAAGAATTTTTTTTATTTTTTATCCCCCCCTAAAGGGAGGGGGGGGGCAAAATAGGGTATACTCATAGAATCTGTGGTACCGCTCAAAACCAATTCTCTCTGAGTACGAAATTGCTCATAACAGAAGATTTCAGCCCTGGGACTGGCCAAACTGACACCCAAAACATGACCCCCTGAGTTTAAAAAAGGGTTATACTCATACATTCACGGTACCAGTTCAAACTAATTCTAAATGAAAGAATATATCCCGCTGAGTACGGAATTGTCCATAACAGAAGATTACATGTGACTGAGTACGGAATTGTCCATAACAGACGTTCGTGACCCTGAAATGGCCCAAACTGACGCCATAGTTATGACCAATGGGGCTTAAAAATGGTTATATTCATACAAACGAGATACCAGTTGAAACTATTTTTAAATGAAAGTATAGACCCTACTGAGTACAAATTGGCTCATAACAGATTTATACCCCCACATTGTTTTTAAATTATCTGTTATATATGGTCCAGGTTAATTGGTTTCCCTTTAATAGTGTTAAATACATTGATCTTGATAATTCAATAGGTTGCCAGCCCACTGCCTTTTAATGCCTGAAAGAGTTTCCGCTGTGATGGTTCAGTTATAAATGGCCCCCTAATCGAAGGTCTTGCGATTTTATTGTATTTCATTGTTGTGTCTGTGTTGCATGTTCTTTGTATATTTGTGTACTATTTATATATTTGCATTGTCTGTGTTATCACCCTGTGTGGGAGTGGACGTAAAACCCCAGGAACGAGCGAACATATCTGTATCATTTGCTTGATAACGTCGAGAGTATCCTTGTGGAAACATCGTTTAGTACCTTGTACATGTATATAGACGATCTTGGTCTAAACTGACACCCTAAATTTTACATCCCTAGGCTTGAAAAAAGTTATTCTAACAAATCTTGACCCCCCCCCCCCCACCCGCCCCCTTTTTAGATGGAAGTAGATGTAAAACCCAAGGAACGAACGAACATATCTTCATCGTTGGTGTCCTCGTCGAAACGTCGCTTAGTACCTTGTATGAAGATGATTCTGGCTCTGAGATGGTCCTAACTGACATCCTAAATTTTGCCCCCTAGGTTTGAAAAAAAAAATATACTGACAAGTTTTGCCCCCCTCCTCCACTTTGATTTGCCGAGGACTGCATGAAATGTTCTGGGCCATTTTTTGAAAAAATTGTACAAAGCCGATGGTTCCATAAACTTTTCTACACTATTGCCAACGATGCTGCAAGGCCTGGATGCCGGCCAGGAAGAATTTTTTTTATTTTTTATCCCCCCCCCCCCTAAAGAATTTCACATAGCTGAAATGGTGTCATCTTAACTAAGAAAATGAGGGCTGACATGTTACTTTTGTGTTAGGGTTAGTCCTTTCAGTGGCAGGTATTTGATAGCTGCCCTATAGCCAGTTTTGTACATTTCTGGTGATTCCTGATGGGTTAATAGCAAGATGGTCTGGTATGAAAACAATATTAACACTACAGGTGCAGTTCTTATGTCTATGATTGTACTTGTTGGTGGCAAAAGTCTGTTTCAATCTGGTCTCACAATACCATTTTATGCATTTTGTCAGTTTGAACCATCATCTTTTATGGGTCATTTCGTTATCAGCGAGATGCACCCTTTCATTTAAAATCAAATTGAACTGATACCTCGAATGTGTGAATATAACTTTTTCTCGAGCCTCGGGGTCGATATTATGGTGTCAGCTTGGCCCCCAGGGCCGAAACCAACTGTTATGGACAATTTCGAACTCAGTGAGATGTACTCTTCCATTTAAAATTGGTTTGACTGGTACTTCGAATATATGAGGATAACCTATTTTTGACCCTTCGGCTCCGCGGTCCATATTTAGGGTGTCAGTTTGGGCCGTCCAAGGGTCACAAGCGTCTGTTATGGGCAACTTCGTACCTAGTGAGATGTAGTCTTTCATTTAGAGTTTTGACCGGTACCGCGAATTTATGGCCCCATCGTCTTTGGGCGTTAATTTGGGCCATTCCATGAGTCCAATCGTCTGTTATGGATAATTCCGTAATCAGCGGCATATAGTCTTTCATTTAACATTAGTTTCTACTAATAACTCGAATGTATGAATATAACCCTTTTTTTAAGCCGCCCAGGGAGGACGGGGGGTCATATTTAGAGTGTCAGTTTGGGCAGTCCCATGGCCAAAATCGTCTGTTATGAGCAATTTCGCACTCAGTGAGATGTACCCTTCCATTTAAAATTGGTCTTGACCGGTACCTCGAATGTATGAGCAAACTCTATTTTGTCCCACCCACTCCCTTCGGCTTTGGGGTGCCAGTCTATGCCACCCCAGGGGTCTAATTGTCTGTTATGGGCAATTTCGTACTCAGTAGAGTGTATTCTTTCATTTAAAATTGGTTTTGACCGGTACCTCGAATGTATGAGTTTAACCCATTTTTGGGGTCATTATAGGGGTCACCAGGGTCACACCCATGGACTGGGACCCGGCAGACGCCCTTTCTGTGCATCCCAGGTTAGTATGTAGATGCCTATATGGTCAGACATTGGTACCTCGTTCGTCTAGGTTCGACCCTCTGGGCTCCTGGTCTATATATTAGCATATACATTACTAGGTTAGAAGTTAGAATTAAGGGGAAATTAACCCTGCCAACTCATCAAATTGTATTAACCCTCTTCAAATTGTTTTAACCCACTGCCAACTCATCAACTTGTATTAACCCCTATCAAATTGTATTAACCCACTGTCAACTCATCAACTTGGATTAACCCTGCTGACTCGTCAAATTGTATTAACCCTGCCAAACGACTTGGAGAGGAAATGGAAACTCTCAGGTCGAGAGGGAGTTACCTAGAGCACCATTCTGACTTTACTGCCTTAATACACCGTTCTTGTAAGAGGACTGATCCATAGCGTTTCCGAGATTTGGCACTACAGGAAGCTTATAGCGACGAACACGGACCCTAGAAGCCCAAGTGTGATCGCGGGTGGGTGCAACAGGGTCTTCAGTAAGCGACAGTGACTTGGTGCACTGATAGCACACAGATGATCAAACAGGGAACTGCAAATGATTACCATAAGTAACTGTCAGCTTCTATAAGCGAACTCGTGTCATGGATTTCAACATTTTCGGCGATGTCACTGGCTTAGGTGAACACTTTCAAAATTTGAGAAGGAAAAGCCAGAAAACACCCGCAATTTGGCTCTTTGTGTGTGTTTTTTTAATAACTTATTTGTCTATTTGGTTGTCATAGTAACACTTGTCAACAGATCAAGATAATGTCATAAATATTATCTTTATACAAGACGAGTTATAAAATATGTATACATCTTAATGTAGTTTATTGGTTTATACCGCAAGATTTTCCTATTTCTACAAAAAGCAAGTGGATTCATTTTCTTCACCAATGGCCTTTTCTTTTCTCCGTGAGATCTGAAGCCCTCTGTTTTAACTTTATTCTCCCGAAGAATCATTTCAAAGTGACATCTTTACATACAAGGACGTGCTTATGTTTTAAATAATCTTAATTAAAATCAACTGCCCATAATAGTAGTAATGTATTGGATTGTAATAAGCAATAACAAGCCCCGCCCCTACCAAACAACGATAAAATATCTTATATGATATTTATAAAATTGTCAAGTCTTAGTTTATTGTCGACTGTATATAGAACTGTTAAAGACGTCTAATACCCAATAAATATTTGGTAGTAAATAAGCATATATCCATATTTGGATATAAATTTCTTCAGTCCTATATATTAGCACGTGTTTATATACGTGTTTAAATATTCAGTCTTTCATTATACGGGTTGTTTTATTGTGTTTAAGGAATGTACTTTGTTTATTTTACATTTAATAACAAGAGATATTCAAAATAGTAACTATTCATAAACACTCCGTTGATCTGTTTCTAGGTGGTAAAATCAAACTTTAAAGCCCCAATAACACTCTTGTTGTAACTGAATAATATGTCCCAATCTTCATTCTGGTCAACAAATCGTATTGTTTTAGAATATTCCAATTAAATGATGATATAAATTTCATCTTAACACACCTATTTTAAAAAATTTGAAAAATTCAACCAATTGATTTGAAAAGTCTAACGTAAACCTTTTCAAATGTAACTTGGATTTTGAAATATTTTCGAACCCTCTGGACAAGTAAAATAGGTTGTAATGGATAATCTACACGACAGGTAGGACACTTAAACATCTAGTACTTAGAATAAGGGTATTATTTATTTTCTGGAGCTACCAAGCCAGCAAGAATGTTATTGTCCCTTTAATACAAAGCTTGTATAACTGTTTATCAAGTGTTGACAGCAATAATTTATATGTTTATTGTCAAGGACCTTGATATAATTCCCCAAATAAATAATGACATGTTGTTAATCCACATCGTACTCCTTTTTCAAATAACTATTCGATGAAAAACAAAGAGGTCTGATTCTATAATAGAAGTACGATTTCTAGAATGAAACTTTCCAGATGACGAAAATCTTGTTATGCTCTATACCCCGGGTTGCAGGGGTCACGATTTGATAACTGAGCAGTAGATCTCTATTTAAAGTGCATCTCACGTATCTATGACATGAAAGTACAAACTATTCAAAACGTTAAAGTCAGTGGTTTAATAATAATATATTTATTTCATACACAAAGGTATACATACAGGAGTAATAATAATAAAATTTACAACAATTTTACAATTATTTACAGTTTCATAAATACATATGATTAATTCAATTAAATTGAGTTATTTTGTACATAAATACTCTATAATCTCGTTTATTTGCTCTTTATCACAGACTTTATGAGAATATTTAATAAATAACATGTCATTTATAGCTGCAGCAGTTTGCAGGTCATTTACTTCATATTTGTTAGTGGCAACATTTGTCATTTTACTTATTATTTTAGTTTTTTTCATTGAACAGAAGATATTCTTATACATTTCATATTTTTCACAAATATAATTAATATTTTCACTTGCATTTGATTGGCTGCCATTTAGTGCAAGTAATCCACATATTTGTGTACATTTATTTTTACTGTTTAAAACAGATACAATAAATTTTACAAACCGTTTATGAATTTGGACATCAATAGGTAGGTCATTACAAATCAAATGTAATAGGACATTATGACTTCTATATGGAATATTGAATATGCGTCTTACACTTTTGCGCCAGGCACAGTAAAATTTCTCGGTAGATTTGTTAGTTAGATTCCACAATTGACATCCATATAATGGCATACAAAAAGATTTAAATAGTTTATACTTAATCCATGGCGAGACACACTTAAATACATTTGAAGTTACATTGAATCTTACAATAAAGTTATTTATACAATTGTCTATATTATTTTTGGTTTGATCACTAAAAATTAGATTACCTAAATGTAATTCTGAAGTGGAGATATTAATATTTTTTTCACCAAATTTAATTGGACAAGTACTCGTATCAGGTTTGTTATTATGTCTAAATATTAAAAGCTTACTTTTGTCAGGGTTAAATTTGACATCGTATTCATTAGAGTAAAACTCTGCAATGCTGAGTAATTCTTGTAGGGATTTTCTTGTTGGCGTGATTAAGGTGACGTCATCTGCATATGCCAGGGCTCCTATATAAACATGCCCAATGTGACAACTAATAACTCATCTAGATATAAACTAAATAATGTGGGAGATAAAACCCCGCCCTGTTTCACTCCATTTGAAACAGAAAATGGTTCATGTGTGTGGCATGGAGATAGGGGCGCCTTTTCAACCTCGTGGGTTTCCTCTGGGCACTCCGGTTTCCTTCCACTACTAAAGAACCCTGTATGCGAATTATTGAAATAAAATTTAACCATATGTTAGTTCCGAAATGACCTGGTTTGTGTCGAGTGGACGTTAAACCCCATCTCTCTCTCTCTCTCTCTCTCTCTCTCTACTCAGACAATTGAAAAGATCTCTGCCCTAAATGGCCGCCATTTCCGAAAAATTAGTAAACTGTTCTATTGTGCAGTTCTCCTCCATTTCATATCTAGGGGATCACGTGGCTAAGTGGGTAAGGCGCTAGCTCGCTAGCCTGGAGGTCGGATGTTCGATCCCTGCATTGTCCAAGAAAGTTCATTTCGATTTTTCAGCGTGGTTTCCCCTTGTCAGTGATGCAGAGCGGAGGGCCTGACAAGGATAGCTGCCTAGTCGTTCGAATGGGACGATAAACCGAGGTCCCGTGTACACACTTGAGTGCACGTAAAAGATCCCTTGGCAGTTGGAATTCGATATAAGAGTAGGTCGTAGTGCCGCTGTCCGTGTAAAATTTCCCTCATAGCACAATGTATTCATTTCAGCGGATTCTCAACCTCGTGGGTTCCCTACGGGCACTCCGGTTTCCTCCCACTGCTAAAGACCCCTACGCGAAGCGAATTATTGAAATAAAATTAAACCATATCTTAGTCCCGAAATGACCTAGTTTGTGTCAAGTGGACGTTAAACCCCATTTCTTTCTCTCTCTCTCTCTCTCTCTCTCTCTCTCTCTGTCATGCACACACAGTCTAAGTAAACCTTTTCAATTTTAGTAAATGGAAGTAGAAAAAATACTTCTCGAGATATACTTGTTTTCGGCTAAAATCAGTGATTTAGTAGTAATTATAATGTCGGTCAACTACCTTAGTGTGTTTTCCCAAACATGGCTAATTGCAGACAGACAGCAGCAGTTTAGTATGACATCTAAGGCTCACAATTAAATTATTGCCTCGTCCCTTACACAACAACTTAGAATATGCTTCAATGTTATAATTTTTTGTTTATTTTGCAGGAACTTAGTCAGAAGAAAGCTCAGTTAGAATATGAACACCGAATGTCAATTAGACACCATGAATCTACCCAAGACTTAGAATTTAAACATTTGGCAGCCCACAGAAATTACGTGATGAACAACTAAGAAAACAACACGAGATGGAACGAGAGAATCAGAAAGAATACAATGCTCCTGTCGAGTCAGATTTAAAGAAAAAAAACATGCAATGGAGGTTAAACAATAACCTTGTAATTTAAGGGTAAAATCCCCTAATCTTAAATGGGGGTTGGAATGGCCAAGTGATCTAGAGTGCCGCGCTTCGACCTCTAGCTGGCCGGTCACCTCTGCCTTGCGGCTGTGGTTTCAATCCCTGGTGTGAGCGTATGTGGCATGTAGATAGGGGCGCCTTCTCAACCTCATGGGTTTCCTCCGGGCACTCCGGTTTCCTCCCACTGCTAAAGACCCCTATGCGCAAGCGAATTATTGAAATAAAATTGAAACGATATGTTAGTTCCGGAAAAGAGCTAGTTTGCATTGAATAGACGTTTAGCCCCAATTTTCTCTTTATTTTGATGCTAATACAAAATTTACTCGTCCAGGTTTTTTTGATGTTTTTTTTGGGGTATATTTGGTGCAGAGTAGTCGGACATTAACTCCAGCTTTTATTTTTGTTACCTGATTTTGTTTTTTCAGCAAAAAGAAATTCAGATCCGTAAACAGTTTAATGAGGCAGTCAAGAGAGAGAGGGAGAGAAATGGGGTTTAACGTCCACTCGACACAAACTAGGTCATTACGGGACTAACATATGGTTTAATTTCACCTACCAGTGCCGCTGTCTGTAAACATGATAAACGTTGTATCGGTGTGATGTTTTAGTTTAACCCCGTAAAATATGCCAAACAATGTTTACAGAAGACTGAGACTTTAAACAAAATTTATGGGGGTACCCCCCCCCCCACCATTGCGGACCCCCCCCCCCCCCCTACATATTTCACGGCTACGCCCCTGTATATATCTGATGATACAAGTGATGCCTCAGATGAGGAAGGTAAGTTCTTATATATAATATAATATCCAACAAGGACTGACTTACCTACTTTAGATGAAACAATATTAAATATAAGTTGATAAACTGTAAATATAATATAACATGTTATATATTACAGATACACGTCAACAACAACAACAGCAACAATTATTTAAAGCCTGTCTACATGGTACTTTGGATGATATAAAAAAAAAACATGGTGAACATAGATTTTAACGTCAGAGACAGATGGAATCAGACACCGTTGTTTAAATGTTGTTTATCAAGTGAAAGTCCTGTAGATAAAATAAAATTTCTAGTCAGTCACCAGGCAGATATTAACGCCAGAAACAGTGTTAAAAAATACCATATTACACGTGGCATGTAGGTTTGGTACTTTATCTACAGTAAAATATCTAGTTGGTTGTTTACATCTAGATGTACATGTCAAGTATAAATATGGTCGAATACCTGTTAATTATTGTAGGATCTCACGCACTGAATCGCATGAAAAGATCAAATATATCACAGATCAAGGGAAATATATTAAAACTTTAAAAGTAAACCATCGTTTTTCGGGTCTTTATTTAGACGTTAAACATTTTACACATCAAATGAAATTAAAGTAAAATAAATAATTTATAACAATTCATGTAAACTAGTCAACCAAATGTTATTGTCACTAGTCATACAATTTACAGTTTTATTGTCTCTAGTCGACAGTTAAAACTACTGATGACGTATTATACTGTCTCTAGTCAACTGTTAAAACTACTGATGACGTATTAAACTGTCTCTAGTCAACAGTTAAAGTTACTGATGACGTATTCGTACTTTATCTACAGGACTTACTGTGTTTATATCTATTGTTTATTTTGTCTGTAATATTTAATTGTATATATTTATTTTTAATGAATAATACTGTTGTCTATCGTCTACAGACTGCAATTCTTAATGGATCATCATGGAACATGTTGTATTTATTACTTATAACCATACGGATGGCAACTGTTAGTTTGGGGCATACCCGACCCCTGTCTGTAAATTTGGCAAAACAAACCCACCGCCTAGCCATCTTTGTCTCTTGTCATATTACAGTTGTTTCAATCATTTTATATTTCATTCTTTTCATTTTGAAAGTACCAGATCAATCAAAGCAGAAATGTGAACGTATCATGCAGTGTTAGCTTTGCCCTTGAGTATTTGTGAAATTCAAGCATGGTACGTGTCTCTAAAAGATTTGGGAGCGTTGATAGCTCAGTGAGTAAAGCACTATGTCGCTAACCCATTAGCCCAGTTTAGGAGCAAAACAGTTGGACGTTAAACCCAATTTCATTTCATTCCTTTGTGAAAGAAAGAGTATTTAAATTACGAATCAATTCTTATTATTTATCGATGAGGTACAAATTACCAACGGTCTAATATTTGAATTTAATAAGATTCTATCCCAATTGGAACGAAACGCGGACGGTGATGGATCAACGGAGGTTATACAATTGAGTTATCTCCCTTCAAACCGATACAAACCTCTACTGGAGCAATCGGGAAATACTAGATTATCAATCAATATGCCCTACTGTCTCCAGTACATAGTTAATCAAAGGATTATCTACTATTTATGGAGAGATATTAGATCCTGATTCCTAAACCATTTTCACTACAATCCGACTTCGATATCCTAGTTCCGTATAATTCAGAAGATTTGTATTATAATTAGGATTCGTACTTATAACCTAATCATTCCTATGGTACGATAAACACTTGTGTAGCCTATTTATTTCAAATCATTGAATGTTTAACAAACAAATAAGTGTGAAATATATTTTCTATATTATTTATTTATATGAAAAAAATTATTTTATTTATATAAAATCATTTCAACATGAATAACATTAAACAACGTAAAATTCATTGTGAAATAACTGTCTGTCTTACCTGTTCAGGGACACTCAACCTGGGACATGACAGACTCCCTTCACCCGTCCCTTGATGATATATCTACCCAATTGTTGAATCACTCTATCCACTATCTGACCTGAACAACCATATATCAATTCAATGATCGATTCACACAACTTGCCACCTGGTTCATGATTACCGAATCCCTCCACCTGTCTCTAGATGTATATAATACTATATATAGATATAGGATGGTCCCTTGTGTGTGATCACCGTTTCTATTTAATATTGCCACACCCAATCCCAACCAGATGTTTTTGTACATCTCTCTATCATTGTCATTAAAATTTTAACATCTTCACAATAAAGCCTATAATGTTTAATTCCTAAAATACAAGCCTTTTGTACTGCAAACCATGAGACCTAAATCATCTGAAAACACTCATTTCTTGAATACGCATTTATCTCCCCATCCCACACACCTTACGAAATAGGGAGAGAGGTTTTACATAGGTTAAGCCAGTTCCCCAATACCATTCAGACAACCTGAATAAAATATTGTTTAAAAAAAACTTCAGAAAATAAAGGACGATGTCAAAAAAAACCTCCATGTAAACTTGTGTTCAATTCGGCATTTATACATGGGAAGTTATGGACTAAATTTTTGCAATGTGGGTGGAAATACTGAGCAGCTGATCTAGTTATATTACGTCAAATAATTGTTGACGGTAATAATAAGAAAGGTCATTTTTATGTAGTTTAGAAGATTTGAAAAATAAACCAATTACATTTTATTCAAAGATACCGACATCTTATACTGTATGATATATCCGGAAAAGCTAAGATAGGTTGCGATACTAACGTCTTTTTTAAAGTTTCAAAAGCATTTTGGCATTTATCTTCCCACTTAAATTTTATATCGTTTCGTTGTAAATCATGTAAAGGTTGTGCGATATGTGAATAATTAAAAATAAATCTTCTGTAATAGTTGCAAAGGCCTACAAATTGTCTAATCTCATGCTGTTTTTGTTACAGGGATAATTTGTACGGTTTCGGTTTAACCGTAATTCCATCTTTACTAAAGATGTGTCCCAAGTACTTAACACTTTAGCAAAAATTTCAGTACGGTATCTTGGTCCTTTTAATTTGTCTTCATTACGTAGGGAATACATGTATTTGTTTGTAGGTTCAAAGTTAATTGGATTCTTAAGATAAGGAGGGGGTTAGGTTATTGGTGATTTTGTAAAGTAATTTTAATATATGACGATTTCGTCTTTCTTTGAGTGGAATAAACCCAGTTTCTCCATAGAGAGAAGCATGGCTAATACCCCTAACTGCCCCGCAAATAGTGCGTAGTGCATAAAGCTAAAGGGATTCCAGGTCATTAGATAAATAGTCAGCGCACCCTCCCCAGATAACATCGGTACGTGTGGTAGAATGAAGGAAGAATATAGGGTATGTAGCGATTACTGTTTTCTAATATTTATACTTTGTTAATTATACTATCATGTGGCTGTCCCATTTACAATTGCTTCGGAACATAAGTCCAAGATGTTTATGTTCAGTTACTTCCTTTATTCCTATTGTTTAGTTTAGTGGAGAGGGTTAAGGTTTCTGTCTTGAGGGGGTTAAAAGTTACTAGCCATGTTTCTGTCCACGAATTGATTGCTTCGAGATCTTTGGTTAATGTAAGTGCGCATGCCTCTGGGTCATCTACTTTTAGGTACAGAGAGGTATCATCAGCAAATAGTCGAACGTTCGATTGTATATCATTCACCATAGGCGTACGGGGAAATTTTTGACTGGGGGGGGGGTGGTTGGTGCCCAAAAATTATAGTTAGGCTCTTAGTATGTTACACAATAATAATCATAGGCATACGGACTCAATGACAGTTAGGGAGGCAGAACCCAAATTGCCCGAAAAATTTTCGGGTTTACAGACGCACCCCCCCCCCCCCCCCCCCCCCCTCAAGAAAATTTTGGAATATTGACGGATGTTTTCCTATTTCAACCCGTGAAAAAAGCAACCTCAAAGTGATCAAATTTAGCTTAATTAGGGTAACTTCAATTTGGTCAAATACAGCCCACCTGCTGACCCGAATTCTAAAAACAATCAATCGTCGCGGAGTATGGGGGCCTCACCCTCCGGAGAAAAATTAGAAAATTTAACCACCGCAAATGCGTTTTCTGCTATTCAAGCCCATGTCAGTAACTCCAAAAGTATCCAATGGTTTTGTAACCGAAATCCCACTCCGAATTCCAACCATCCAACCAGACTGTTGTAGCTGCATTTACAAATACTAATCGATGCCCGAAAACTGTCGCACAAAGTAGAATGGCTCCAGACAAACTGTTTTAATCCATAGTCGACTCAGTACAAATTCGTGGTTGTCAATTAAAAGAAAAGTAAAATTAGTGTTTTAGGGCTCAAGGACAGTTAGGGAAGCAAACTAAACAGAAATTCAGGTTTACAGACAGCTGCGCCTGTTTTTTTCGATAGGCGAAGAAGCGGAGTTAACCTTGATAGACCTCCCAAGAAAATTTTGGAATATTTGACGAAACGCGTTTTACTGCTATTCCAGTCCGTAAAATTAGTGTTTTATTAGATTTCGAGCTAAGTAGGTGAAATTTTTTTTCACACTTTATCTGCCTGCCCGAAAAGTCAGCTTGCCCGAAAGTTAGGGGTCAATGTTGATTTAAATTGACAAATTATTCGTGTTTTCAATGTTGAAGATTTTGTATGATATTGAGTTAGGGAACTTGGCTACTTTAATACTATTAATACAAAATATAGGTTCACGTAGCAGCCCTATAGGATGGAAACGAAGTGTGCAGATTCTTTTACAAAGCTAACGGACCGAGTACCGGCTATATTTCCGATCCGAATGCTGCTAAGGGTGTCTTAGTGATACGTTAGTATAACTTGCGGGAAGAAGAAATCTTTTCACCAACTGGCTTCACAAAATATCGGCGAATTCGTCGCCACGGCTTTGGGTAGGATATAAATGGAGATAAAATCAAGGAGATCACAGCTTCCACAAAACCCGACCCAGACTGTCGTCTGTCAGTAGCTATCGTTTCAAAAAATTTCTATAAAATGGGTTTAGTTGTAAAGTCACACATTAGTAAAATGTGAATTTATATGGATAAAAAGCCGCCTTCCCGCTTCTAGAATGTCCCAGTTTTTATAAACGAGCCGTCGCAAGTTTCTGTTCGCGCCATGAAGTTTATCAACCACTACTTACACCTGATGCATATCATTAAAACAAACAACCAATCAAAAACACTCTAGAGCCAATTTGACCTCAAGTTCACAGGTCAAAAGGTGAGTCGAGTTAGCGTGTTTACGGAGGACCTGGACAAAACCCCCAAGGTTCCAGTGGGGGACCCAGCGGGCCGTCCCCCCCCCCCTTAGCCCCAGTGTGACATAGTTGATTTTCATTTTCGTTGGCTTTGTTCACATATCTGTTCTTTAATAGATGAAATAAACATGATTTTCGCTGGGACGACACCAAACCCGATTATTAGCCTTTGCTCCAATCTATGTCTCTCTGATTATTACCCTTTGCTCCAATCTATGATCAGGGCCTGACAACTGGGGAATCGAAAGCAAATCTGTTGACTCAATGACAGACCTCATGATACATCACACACACACATGCTTACCATTCTGCTACCTAAGACTACGAGTATTCTTTAAAGTAGCTAAGTCTCTAACTTAATATCGTCCAAAGTCTTCGGCATTCAAAACACAAATTTAATTTAAATCAACATTGATGTTGTCATTTTACTGGGAAAAGATGGGCTTTTGATATCCAATATTCAAAACAAAAAAAAACATTTTACCATTGGTACACGAATCGTGTACCATAATGTGTTTCAGTCCAAGTTCTAGCAAGAGACTCGAGGAACGGGGTTAGAAACATTACTCCAAATCAAACGGCGTATGTAGACTGGAATAACCAGACACTCGAAATAGCCACTCGATTGAAACTTCGGCAATCATGTTTGATCCGACTCCTTTTACATTCCATCACTTTTACATTCCCCCCCCCCCCACCCGAAAAAACAATCCCCCTTTTTTTTATTAACCCCCACAAATATTTTTTTAATACCCCACTTTTACATTAAACTGGGGGTATTATCCCCCAGAACTATTCTATCATTCTTTGGGATTAGGTATAGCATTTGGTCATTGGTTGGTACATAAGTTCACCATCCATTGTTCAGCATCCATATATATATAAGAGTGTACGGTTGATGTCACTCTTTCCTCAGCCTAGACACTATGGTTGTTCTCACTCCTTGCTGTACTGAGTTGTATGTAAAAGAGACATATCAAACATAGAGGCACAACAATTTCAAAGTACAAGGGAGTCTGAACAACCCACACTCACTCCACAAAGGCGTTACTGACGCATGCGTTACTGACTGCTGGTATATGGTGAGAGCCAAAGGCCCTCTCGCAGGCCCTTTATGGGTTAGGGTCAGGCTAGTTCAGCTCTGAACGTCGGAATTGACACCCCATAATGTTTAGCAGTGAAAAGTTGCCCAGTAAAATTGACTGGGGCTCAAATCATTTTCGACATTGATTCAATCGGGCAGTCTCTGAACGTTCAGGGTGAGTGTAATGAGACCGACGTTCAGAGC
Source organism: Patella depressa (assembly GCA_948474765.1). Lineage (NCBI taxonomy): Eukaryota > Metazoa > Mollusca > Gastropoda > Patellidae > Patella > Patella depressa. The sequence continues at coordinate 3,748,955 of OX419720.1, forward strand.
TGAACTAGGGTCAGGCATGTAAGATTAATATCTATTAATTCAGGGTTAGGGTCAGGTATATAAGATTAAATTTAAACCCTATAAATTCAGGGTCAGGGTTAGGGTTAGAGGTAGCCTTCCAGAGCCTTAAATCACAGGAATCTGACCTTTTATCTGCGTTTGCATACACAATACCGAACTAGACATATAATTTTTATTATATAATATTGTCTAGTTCGGTATGGTGTATATATATACAGATAGAAGGTCAGAATCCTGTGCTTAAATGCATCACTGTGTGATCATAATCACGTGTATTATTCTATAATGTAAAGGTTGTCAAACTGAGCTGAACCTACACGCTAGCTACCTAGCCTATAACTTCGATTTTTACTTTCAATTTCTCTTCTGATGACAGAATTCGTCACCAACTTTGCACACATGCGCACTTAACAGCGAATTTTGTTACTCGAACAATGGCGAACAAATGGCAAATTGCCTTATCCACCTCGTAGACAAAGATTGTGGAAAGCTGATTAAATTTACAGATACCAGTTGGAATAAGGTTGTTTCAAGTTTTAAAGAATGGTCAAATCTTGATGGAAACGAGCTAAAAGTGTGCCAACAATATAAAGATGTATTTGATGGTAAGTTTATCAACTAAATCAAACTAAAATTGAAAGTAGAGTCGCAAATCAAGTGCTAACAGGTGGCAGTGTCTTATTGTTTTTCATAAAAGAAAAGTAATTTTTATTATGGATATTTGTTGCCACCTAAATTCTTCTCTCGGGTTCTAATTTGCTTATTTTGTTTATGTGCGCAATAAAATTAGGAGTCAGTATGTTTGTATTTATAGGGAATAAAGATGATGCACTATGTGACTATGGATTTATGGCTAGCATTCCAAGTGTTATTCGAGATTCACAGACAGAACAAAGATTAAACGAGCTACTAAAAGAGTTGCATTAGGCTACAGTCTGGTCAGAAGCAAACGAGTGATGAGAGTCAATCCACCTCTAGACAAGGTTTGCGATCAGCCTCCACTAAATCATCAACCACCCAAGCTGTCCACCTGCGAGGACATGTCTTTCCTCCTGTGCATTATCTGCAAAAAAGTACCTTTGTTCTACAGGTCTCTGATAAGCTGGTTTTAGCAGAAATTAAAGATGGGGGTAAGTTTTTATTATTTGTTCAACTGTTGTGATTTAATATTGTCCCCCCACCCTCCTTTCCTGGCTATGCCCAGTGTTACCTAGTGGAATAGGCCCATCGACCCTCCTCAGCGTGTCGTAAAAGGCGTTTATTGGGAAGAGTGGTCGGGTGGCTGATAGGTGTTATCTATCAGTCTGTCATCAATAGTCGAGGGTACGAGTCTCATTCTCTGCGATCTCAGTGAAAACATGTGGGAGTAGCCTATCCGAACACGCAGGGTTATGTACATGTATTTACCCGGTCTGCCAAAAGTTGTCTAGTTCATTGTTAAAAGTAGGCTGCTCCATACAAAGCCTATTATACACATAAAAACTGTTGCATAAAGAATTTTATGGGTTTTTTTATTTATGCATATGTAACCAGAAAACGAATATGCATTCTACTTCTAGTTGGTTTATGATATCCATGATATTTACAATTTTTGTCCCCCGCCTTTCGAAGAAAGTTGGGAGACTATTAAAATGGGTTCGTCCGTCTGTCTGTCCGTCTGTCTGTCCTTCTGTCTGTCCGTCTGTCTGACCGTCACACTTTTTGGGACACAATAACTCTCTTCCTAATTGAGCTAGAATGTTCAAACTTGGTGTATGTGTTTATTAGGTCAATGCCTTGATGGAGTTCGAAGATGAGCATTTTCCGCTTTGGGTAAGCAGAGATAAGCAATTTGATTGGTTGATGCTTTGGGACACGATAACTTTAGTTCTAATTAAGTGAGATTGATGAAACTTGGTGTATAGTTTCATTATAGTAATACCTTGACTAAGTTCGATAATGAGCATTTTCTGCTCAGGGTAAGCAGAGCTATACGCAATTTGATTGGTCGAGAATTTGGAACACAATAACTCTCCTTCTAATTGAGTTAAAATGTTCAAACTTGGTGGATATGCTTATTAGGTCAATGCCTTGATGGAGTTCGAAGATGAGCATTTTCCGCTTAGGGTAAGCAGAGATAAGCAATTTGATTGGTTGATGCTTTGGGACACGATAACTATAGTTCTAATTAAGTGAGAGTGATGAAACTTGGTGTATAGTTTCATTACAGTAATACCTTGACTAAGTTCGATAATGAGCATTTTCTGCTCAGGGTAAGCAGAGCTATACGCAATTTGATTGGTCGAGAATTTGGAACACAATAACTCTCCTTCTAATTGAGTTAAAATGTTCAAACTTGGTGGATATGCTTATTAGGTCAATGCCTTGATGGAGTTCGAAGATGAGCATTTTCCGCTTAGGGTAAGCAGAGATAAGCAATTTGATTGGTTGATGCTTTGGGACACGATAACTTTAGTTCTAATTAAGTGAAAGTGATGAAACTTGGTGTATAGTTTCATTATAGTAATACCTTGACTAAATTCGATAATGAGCATTTTCTGCTCAGGGTAAGCAGAGCGATACGCAATTTGATTGGTCGAGACTTTGGAACACAATAACTCTCCTTCTAATTGAGTTAAAATGTTCAAACTTGGTGTATATGCTAATTAGGTCAATGCCTTGATGGAGTTCGAAGATGAGCATTTTCCGCTTAGGGTAAGCAGAGATAAGCAATTTGATTGGTTGATGCTTTGGGACACGATAACTTTAGTTCTAATTAAGTGAGAGTGATGAAACTTGGTGTATAGTTTCATTACAGTAATACCTTGACTAAGTTCGATAATGAGCATTTTCTGCTCAGGGTAAGCAGAGCGATACGCAATTTGATTGGTCGAGACTTTGGAACACAATAACTCTCCTTCTAATTGAGTTAAAATGTTCAAACTTGGTGTATATGCTTATTAGGTCAATGCCTTGATGGAGTTCGAAGATGAGCATTTTCCGCTTAGGGTAAGCAGAGATAAGCAATTTGATTGGTTGATGCTTTGGGACACGATAACTTTAGTTCTAATTAAGTGAGATTGATGAAACTTGGTGTATAGTTTCATTATAGTAATACCTTGACTAAGTTCGATAATGAGCATTTTCTGCTCAGGGTAAGCAGAGCTATACGCAATTTGATTGGTCGAGAATTTGGAACACAATAACTCTCCTTCTAATTGAGTTAAAATGTTCAAACTTGGTGGATATGCTTATTAGGTCAATGCCTTGATGGAGATCGAAGATGAGCATTTTCAGCTTAGGTAAGCAGAGATAAGCAATTTGATTGGTTGATGCTTTGGGACACGATAACTTTAGTTCTAATTAAGTGAGAGTGATGGAACTTGGTGTACAGTTTCATTACAGTAATACCTTGACTAAGTTCGATAATGAGCATTTTCTGCTCAGGGTAAGCAGAGCGATACGCAATTTGATTGGTCGAGACTTTGGAACACAATAACTCTCCTTCTAATTGAGTTAAAATGTTCAAACTTGGTGTATATGCTTATTAGGTCAATGCCTTGATGGAGTTCGAAGATGAGCATTTTCCGCTTAGGGTAGGCAGAGATAAGCAATTTGATTGGTTGATGCTTTGGGACACGATAACTTTAGTTCTAATTAAGTGAGAGTGATGAAACTTGGTGTATAGTTTCATTACAGTAATATCTTGACTAAGATCGATAATGAGCATTTTCTGCTCAGGGTAAGCAGAGCGATAAGCAATTTGATTTGCCGAGACTTTGGAACACAATAACTCTCCTTCGAATTGAGTTAAAATGTTCAAAATTGGTGTGTATGCTTATTAGGTCAATGCCTTGATGGAGTTCGAAGATGAGCATTTTCTTCTTACCGTAGGCATAGATAAGCAATTTTTGGACGACACTTCGTGTTCAGTTTGATTGGGCGATATGTTTGAAAAAAATAAATGTGCTATTAATTAATATGTGTCATCTATTTATTTTGGGATTTCGGCGGGGGACATCAGCCTCACTGTTGGCTTGTCCATATCTTTTTAGGGCGACTTAGAGAAGCAGCAATTAAGAAAGAAGATGAAACCATTCTTTGGCACATCAGAGATAAAGACTGTGTTGCTGTTGAAGTTAGGTACCATCTACGATGCTACAAGGATTATGTTCGATTCCCAACAAGAAAACCCACAATGGACTTGATTTCGAATCTCATTATCAGCGACCTCAATGACAAGGTGTGGGAGTAGCCGATTTATTCTATACTCTATAGTATAAGTAGTGCTGGTATATTTGATGGCAAGTGAATTGGCACAAAATGACTAGATTGTGGTGTCCAAATGCACTAAAACATCCGTTCTAAGAATGTGTCAACATTTTTTATTAGCACTTTTACTAGTTTTTAAATGTTTTAAATTACACTACACAGACATGATTTATATCTATTTTAACCTTTAAAAAAAATATATCACTAGATAAAGATGAATAAATATGTACATACTTTTCCATTTTTTGATTTTAGTATTTTGTTTAACTGTTTGTTTTACCTGTATTTTACATACTAACTACATGTATAATATTCAACTACTTTATGTCCAGATTTAATTGAATTATTATTTTAACAAAACAAAGGGTTTTCTGTATTTTTTAACTAGTTTGGAAATGTTGTTTTTAATTATAATACACAGGTATGATTCATATCTTTAAAAGATAACCAAACAATATATCGAAAGATAAATAAATGTGTAAATACTTTTCCATTTGTTGATTTTAGTACTTTGTTTAACTGTTTTTATATTTTTTTATATTTTATATTTTAACTATTTAAGCATTAATTATTGCACAACTGTTACAGCAACATTTAAAAAAATTATTGATATAACAGTTATTAAAATGAAAAAAATGTTTTCTGTATTTTAAAAAAATATTGATATTGAAATGTTGTTGTAAATTGCAATACAAAGGCCTAATTTATATCTATTTAAACCTTTAATACTAGTCATTACATAAAAGATTAATGTTTTAAATTTGTTTTCATTCTTTGTTTGGTGATAGGGTGGGTTGCCAAGGAGAAATTTAGTCTTTGTTCAATATTTATAGGTCATTTATGATACGAGTTATCTCCCCTTATACCTTTTTACCTGGGACCCCTCTTTGAAATATCACGTTTATGTATTGTTTTTTTGGTTGAAATCAAATATGTCTATGCAATTATCAAATTTATGTATAATTTCTGATAATAAATTAAATTCAATATCAATACAATGACGCTGTATTTTCATAAATAGACAAAAACATGCTACGATATGCAACATTACTGCTTTGTGGGCGCTTATAATTGGTCCTGTGCATATACAAATTGAGATATTTCCATAATTTTTTTTTCAAATGTTGCTGTGCATTTGGGCAGTACACACGAAAAAAATTATTCACCTGCAGTAATTTTATCATCCAAAATCACGACGTCAAAGTCATGTTAGACAAGCATGATAAAGTGACCGAGACCCTGGGTAAATGGGTAATATTTTAAGAACTGGCAATATCTGAAGGTGGGAATATGGATTTTCCATCACTAGAAACCTTGTATTATAAGAAAATGGCAACATTTTTTAGACCCAGGGGGGGTGCAACAAAAATCGATTTTTAAGCACATTTTCCCTATACAGACGACAGTCTATAGTAACCTGGTCTTGTATCAAATATAAAGTTGATATTTACAATGTTGATATGATAGTGTGACATACAAGATACAGGATAACATATTCTGCATTGTATTTATGTTATAAAAATATGAAATATACAAAAATGAAATGAAATTGGGTTTAAAAACGTCAGAAGGAGATAATTTGTTGGACCATGATGGATGTTCTACGCCCTTCATTCTACCTACCTGGGTTATAGAAATCATGACGGAGATTATTTTGGATTCAAATTAAATCTGTTTAAATGATTGGATTAAATTATATTTAATCGTAGAAAAATCCTTGAATAGCTCCAGTAACTACAGAGGAATATCACTGAGTAGTATTATAGGTAAATTAATTGATTTAATATTATTAGATAGTTATCCTCATATATTTAACTCCTCGCAATTATAATATGGTTTTAAGAGTGAACACTCGACCACCCAGTGTACCTTTGTATTGAATGAAACTATTAAGTATTATCATAACCGGAAGTCTGACGTATTTGTTGGTCTGCTTGATGCCAGCCAGGCATTTGATCGGTTGAATTACATAAATCTATTTCGATTATTATTACGAAAAAATATATGTTGTGTAATTGCTAGATTTCTCTTAAAGCTGTATATTAATCAAAAAATTAGGACCAGATGGGGTAATTTCACAGATGAACCATTTTCTGTTTCAAATGGAGTGAAACAGGGCGGGGTTTTATCTCCCACATTATTTAGTTTATATCTAGATGAGTTATTAGTTGTCACATTGGGCATGTTTATATAGGAGCCCTGGCATATGCAGATGACGTCACCTTAATCACGCCAACAAGAAAATCCCTACAAGAATTACTCAGCATTGCAGAGTTTTACTCTAATGAATACGATGTCAAATTTAACCCTGACAAAAGTAAGCTTCTAATATTTAGACATAATATATTTCTTTTGTAGAAAAAGATATTTATGTATAAAATTATATTAGACTATGCACTTTTGGTTTAGTGTGGTATTCAGCCCCAGGATTGTGTACAATCAGTAATTGAAGAGTTTAGAGACTTAGCAGGCCTACTGAGTTTTTGTAAAAAATGTTAAGAAAAATTCTTTTCTTTTGCAGACTATTATTTTTAACGCTGGTTAAAGAAAAAACTCATGTCCAAGACTCCACCATCAGAAACTAAACTGAAGACAATGATGTTATGACAGTGCTGATGAACTTAGATTTTTCAGTGGCCAAGGCCATCATTCAGAAAGTAGGCCTATCCATAGTGATGATACAAGGTAGATACAGTACATAATTATATATAGGGCCTACCCAGGATTTTATGGTGTGATTTCCATGTTAGTGGTGTTTGACAAAGGTCCAGGCAAGATACAATGTCTAAACTGTGTACAAATTGGTGTGCACATTAAAGAACCCTTGACAGTTTGAGTTAAAAAAAATAAGAATACATGTAGGTCATAGAGCCGCTATCTGGGCAAAAGTTTCCTCGTAACTCTTTGCATGTTATTTGTTTTTTTTTTCATTAGTCTGGATGGGAGCAGGAAAGTAGGACATTACATTAAACCTCATTTCATTTAAATATACTTTGATTTTCATTGCCTGTCATACATTCTTTTCATTTCATTCCCCGTGAAGGTCATAATCTATATTGTGGATTTTTATGAGTCGTGACTGGACAAGAATTCACAATATATCTTCTAAAGATCAAACTTATATTTTAATGCAGAACTGTCAATTTTATTTGCAGGAATAATAGTGGAGAAAGAACATTTGCTGAGCCCTTCAAAGTGACATATTTGTGCCAGCCCATCACTAACAGATAACAAAAATTCAGCTCAATATGGTACTAAATAGTACTTGCATGTGATTGATAGTTGTAATTATCATATGGGAATCCTGCTGATAAATAATAAAAAAATTTCTGAATATATATTGTTTTTATTTCCACTTTAATCCTGCATGTCATTTTCTTATACAAATGTGTCTCTGATAAATTTTTACAACACAAGATAGTATTGGTACACCGTTAGCATTTTGTCTTCCCAACTAGCCCCAACACCTGACAAACTGTTGTTAAGCCATGTTCGGTATTAATGTTTTCTGAAAATATAATTAATATACATGTTGGTACCGGCATATTATTTTCACTCAATATGGTTTATGTACGCTGCACAAATTGGGTCATTTTAGGAATAACATACATACATGTATGGTATATGGTAGAATCTAATAGGGGTCTTAGCTGTGGGAGGACCCAGTGCTAATATACAAATTTAGACAGGTAACTGTATGTAGTCACTCAAGCATGGGATGAAATGTGTATCTCCAAGATTTTCGTATGGTTATCTTAATTGTTAGGAACAAGCTTGATAAGTGAGTAAGATACTGGCGCGCTAGTGTGGACAAGGCAGTTCGATCTTGGTGTTGGCAAAGAAAGTTCATTGGGATCTTCCCTGAGTGGTTTCCTTGTCAGTGGTGTAGGATGGGACGGAAAGCTGAGATTCAACGTACACATTTGCATGCACGTAAAAGATCCCTTGGTAGTCGCAAGTTGATATAAGAGGAGGTTGTAGCACCGCTGTCTGGGCAAAATTTCCCTCATTGTCTTTTATGAATTTGAAAGGAAATACTAGGCCTAGCTCAGAATAGTTCGATAGCCGCCTAATCTATACGTTTGGTTAATGATTGTTTAAAGTGGGAATTTCATATTTTCTAAGAAACTCAAAACATAACTATTTCTATTTCTTTTGCTCAAAAGGTTGTCAACTCACTATTATAAGATCACAGGCATTATGTCCCAGGCCAAAAAATCATTGACACGGGAAATAATGACTCGATTACCTACATTTTTCCATTCCCCCCATGGAATGGCCAGGGCCCGTAGCCAGGGGGGGGGGGGGGGGGTCCCCCCCCCTTAAATCGAATTAGCCCCACCCAAATATTTCGCCAAAAATAATGATTTCTTAGCAGTGTTCTTAGCCGGCCACATCCTCAGCCCCTCCAAAACATTCTGTAGCCCCCCCCCCCAAAAAAAAAAAAACATTCCGTAGCCCTCCCCCAAATTTTATGAGCTGCCTACGGGCCCGGGAATGGCTATCTTCAAACATTTGAATTTGAAGTTGAAAATGATATTTTTGGCAATTTCTTGACTGGCAATAGTGAATTATAGGATTAATAGGATTATTCTTTAGGGCTTTATTTTAATACATTTTAAATATATAATATGAAATTGCAACTTTAAAGGAATGCATATTATCAAAGCCAAAAGAACATTTGATTTTCAATTTGATACAAACACAATATATTACTGATAGATATTTCAGGAAAGTTAATATGAAATGAATTGTAATGTAGATAATAAAGATAGGTTGCCAGGTAACGAAACATATGCCCACAGCTGCTAAATCGTCTGAACGGTGGACAATGGTTGACATATTTATTCTTTTGTAGGTAAATGGGGGCATTTACACGCACCATTTCATACAGATCAGATTATAATTTTTGTCGTTTGGGGGTTCACAAAGTTCTACAAACTGAAACAAGGGCCTTAGGATTGCTTTACTACTCTGGTCCTGGAAGTAGCCTAATTTACAGCAAATTTTGAAGTTTGACAGGCTTTTTCGTTTTACTAGATAATACATCATATTTATAACTTTTGGCGATAGAGCGTTCACAAGAAATCGTGGACGACGGACGGGGGTGACAACAATATACATCTACATCCACATTTCAATGTGGGCGTATAATAAAACTAACCATTCATTGACGTGGGATCAAGACGATCGTATTTGCGGGTTGTTCAAGCCGTTGGTCTGCATTTAAGGCTCACTTGATATGGACTGGATGAACCCTGCCGTCGTCTTCAAATCAATGACATCTTTTTCGTGTTTCGAATCCTTAAGCTACGATTTATTACATGCCAAATTTCGAGAACTTAAGAACAAATGTGGGATCGCTCTATCAGATCCCTAAGTCCAGGCCCCATGGGACGACCTTGGCTCACGGCCCTATTCCGGGATCGGCACGAAAAGACCAGCCCGGATACTGCACCTTGGAGCTCTCGCCTCTTAAACCGATCGACCTCGTGGGCGCGCATGGTGATCTTAATTTGACCCCAACTGGCCCAAGATGTGGGGATCAAGGTCAATCGTGTTTTGGGCGTCAATTTTGCCCACTTCGGAAGTCGATATACTAACGAATACCCAATCTGGGAGCCCACCCACGAGCCCTTTTGGGCGTTTACATACGAGTGTGTGTGTCTTGCTGTGAATTTTGAAGGTGACTTTTACCGAAGTTGCCACCATTGGCATTGTATGTTAGCGAAGGTCATCACCTTGACCCATGAGACAGCCCCGTCACCGGCCTTGTAGGTAGTAACCTTAACTTCGACCTTGACATTTCTGGCGAAAGTCTGGATGGTACATGAAGTTTTAAGACTTTTTCGAACCCAAGGTCAAATATCAGGTCAAAGGTCAAGGTCTCATTCCAAAGGCCGATGAAGTGTCCATCCATTGTCATGGTCTTTAACTTGTTGCATGGACCCAGGGTCCGACCAGATGCCCCGGAGCACCCGAGACGGTAGATATTTTAGTGACCTTGACCCTTTTAGATAAAATTGACCTACAAAGGTCATGTGGGCCATGATGTTATCTCGGAAGGTCAAGGTCCGGTGGTCCTAACTTTATTAGATCGGCCCTTAGGTGGCAAAAACCGAAATACTTCTGGGGCCCCTAGCGGGTCAAGGTCACGACTTTTGGTGGACGATTTTGAAAAATGAAGAACAAATGTGGCGTCGATCTATATGGTCACCAAATCCAAGATCGATCGGAAGAAATTTTTTGGGCAATACTCCCAGAGCCAGAGAAAGTAAATAGCCAGTATTTGCGTCATGTGGTCCAAGGGCAGATAACTGGCAATCCCGAACTGCATCCGACGATCTTGAGGTATTATCAGTAGGCCTTTAATCTGTCTTCTTCGTATTATTATTATAATTATTATTATCAAAGTCATGACCCCTGCTATTATCAGTAGGTCTGCTATCAGTCGTCGTCGTTGTCGTCGTCGTCGTCGTCTTCTTCTTATTATTATTATTATTATTATCATCATCATCGGAGCCGTAGCCTATAATAATGACGTTATACCTATACCCCCTTTGATTGGCTGTAACTTTCTCAACTGAAATTCAATGACTCCTTTTCAAGAGTAATAAATAATAATTTAAGTTATGAATTATTAACTTGGCCCCTTTCAACAGCGATAATTTGAAATAACAACCTTCTATTCAAGCAAGGCGAATCGGGTGAGAATGCTGTTCTTTGACATTTCTACATTTTACATTTCTCTCATTACAAATCACATTTGCGCTCTGCAACATCTCATTTGTCATTCACGCTTTCTTTTCATCAACTTGCGCATAGCATCTTCTTAAATATGCAAATATAGTATGCCACGTGATTTATTAACATTATATACGGAAATGTCCGATCTTTCTTGAAATAAGAATATGAATTATTTCTCCCAGTTAACGTGCTGTCATTCTTCAGTTGACTTCATGCCATTCATGGGTTCTTATTTAGCTAACAATTAAGTTGACCTCAATTGTGTGTCCCTTATTAAGGGAAACTTTCTCGGCCAATACAAGTCGATCCATAAGCCCAAGTGGTTCCATGCGCGTAGAATCTCTTATCATTATTCCACTTTCTAAATTTTTGTTTTCGTAAGATTATATAAAATGAAATAGGCCAAAGACAAAATACAGTACTACGGCTGTGCCACTATGGATATACAGATCATACATATTCATACATTTATAATATAATTATTGATACCGTATTATACATAATAACACAGGTAAGTGAAAAATTGATACGTGTATAGGCCTAATAAGTAAATATTACCGTGGTCTTTATTATGACAATCACAACGGATGAAAAAATTCCCTGGCCTCTCCGTCCTTCCATTATCCTGTTCCTGGCAGATAATAAAATTAAACCTGTCATCATCAATTCGCATCAAAACAGGTTCAGTTTAGTGTCATTAAATATTTTTCAAAATTGCGATTAGTTTAAAGGAGCTAAATCGCTAACATTTTAATTGGGACCTAGAAATTGACATAAGTGGGTCGCAACGCATATAATAATGTAGCATGAATGTATATAAACTGATTTAAATTCAATGGTTTCCGTTTTTACTCTTATTTCAAATCAGTTATGTTCGGCGAAATAAGTCAGTAGTCTCAATCGAATGCAAATTTCTAGCGTCTGGTTATTCCAGTCTACATACGCCGTTTGATTTGGTACAATGTTTCTAGCCTCGTTTCTTCGAGTCTCTTGCTAGAACTTGTTTTGAAACGCATTATGGTACACGATGCGGGTACCAATGGTAAAATGTTTATTGTGTCTTAAATATTGGATATCAGAAGTCCATCTTTTTCCGGTAAGATCACAACATCAATTGTTGATTTAAATTGACAAATAATTCGTGTTTTCAATGTTGAAGATTTTGGATGATATTGAGTTAGAGACTTAGCTACTTTAAACCTTTCACAAACATCAATAAATGTTTACTAATTCGGGGAAGAAATTGATCAGGATGCTCATATTTTTAGATTCCACAAAAAGTTATATTTTCCTTTTACCAGCACAAACATAAATAAATAATTAAAAAAGAAAAACAACTAATGGCGCGTTAACTGAGTTATCTTTCCTTCGGAACAATTATTAATATTTTTATTTTAAGAAAGATCGGTCTTTTCCGTATTTATGTTAATAAGTCACGTGGTATACTATATTTGCATATTTAAGAAGATGATATGCGCAAGTTGATAAAAAGAAAGTGTCAATGACGAATGAGATGTGACAGAGGGCAAATGTGATTTGTAATGAGAGAAATGTAAAATGTAGAAATGTCAAAGAACAGCATTTTGCATTAAAACATTTGTCATTTGACACATTACATTGGTGGTTTTACATTTAACTTTGGCTTTAGAGGTATTTTGACTTTATCATTACCGGTATTGTGACTTTGTACATTGTACTTTTTACATTTAATCAACGGAAAAGACATTTTAGCAGAGCATTTAATATTGGCAGCGATACCCTTCCATATTATTAAACTGTGTGATCACAAAATATATAATCAGCTATTTACTTGTAAGAAAAGCCAAAGTTTTTGTATCCACTCTTAGCAGTATATTTAAATAAAGAGATTTTATTCTAGAAAGAAATAGAGCTATATTGTTTAATGAATGTCATTCCAGTGTGTGTTGATTAATATAAGTTCGGGGTTAGGGTTCTGGGATTCGGTCGATGATCGTGTCAGGGAGATGGGTGCGGAATCGCCCGTTCGTCCGTTTGTCCGTAAGTTGACATCGCAGACAAGTGTTTTCAGAGAAACTTGACAAAAAGGTCACATAATAAGCTTATGATGGAGACGTGCGTTTGATTAGAAAGCTTACTACAACGGAGATTACAGAAAATTGAATACAATTACGAAACCAAATCATTTTCCTATTATACGGTTTGAGGACGGCATAGATTCCGTTAGACAGGCACGAGCAAAAATATTTTCAGTATTAGACAGTGAAAGTATGACACACAACACAGCCTTTATTACCAAAGATATGGGGTATGGGTGGAAGCAAATGCCTTTTGGATTAATTAAAGCTCTATGGCCTTTCAAATTGTCATGTCTGGCATATTTCGCGACATGAATTTGCAATACGCTCTTGTCTACGTCGATGATATAATTATTTTTATTAAAAATTGTCGCGAACACGTTCAACATCTTACAAATGTTTTCCAAAGATTTGAGCAAATCTGGCGTCACACTAAAGCCTAATAAATGTAAATTTGCAACACAAAGTGTTAAGTACTTGGGACACATCTTTAGTAAAGATGGAATTACGGTTAAACCGAAACCGTACAAATTATCCCTGTAACAAAAACAGCATGAGATTAGACAATTTGTAGGCCTTTGCAACTATTACAGAAGATTTATTTTTAATTATTCACATATCGCACAACCTTTACATGATTTACAACGAAACGATATAAAATTTAAGTGGGAAGATAAATGCCAAAATGCTTTTGAAACTTTAAAAAAGACGTTAGTATCGCCACCTGTCTTAGCTTTTCCGGATATATCATACAGTATAAGATGTCGGTATCATGTTGGATTATTTTTCAAATCTTCTAAACTATAAATAAATGATCTTTCTTATTATTACCGTCAACAATTATTTGACCTAATATAACTAGATCAGCTGCTCAGTATTTCTTCCCACATTGCCAAAATTTAATCCATAATTTCCCTTGTATAAATGCCGAATTGAACACAAGTTTACATGGAGTTTTTTTTGACATCGTCCTTTATTTTCTGAAGTTTTTTTTAAACAATATTTTATTCAGGTTGTCTGAATGGTATTGGGGAACTGGCTTAACCTATGTAAAACCCCTCTCCCTAGGTGTGTGGGATGGGGAGATAAATGCGTATTCAAGAAATGAGTGTTTTCAGATTTAGGTCTCATGGTTTGCAGTACAAAAGGCTTGTATTTGAGGAATTAAACATTATAGGCTTTATTGTGAAGATGTTAAAATTTTAATAACAATGATAGAGAGATGTACAAAAACATCTGGTTGGGATTGGGTGTGGCAATATTAAATAGAAACGGTGATCACACACAAGGGACCATCCTATATCTATATATACCTCTGGGGACAGGTGGAGGGATTCGGTAATCATGAACCAGGTGGCAAGTTGTGTGAATCGATCATTGAATTGATATTTGGTTGTTCAGGTCAGATGGTGGATATAGTGATTCAATAATTGGGTAGATATATCATCTAGGGGACGGTTGAAGGGAGTCTGTCATGTCCCAAGTTGAGTGTCCCTGACGACGGAAGACAGACAGTTATTTCACGTTGTTTAATGTTATTTATGTTGAAATGATTTTAAGAAGTTTATTTACATCATGTAATGATGTTTCATATAAATAAATAATATAGAAAATATATTTCACACTTATTTGTTTGTTAAACATTCAAAGATTTTCAAAGATTTGAAACAAAAAAAAAACAAATAAAATGTATATTAATTGTAAACACCAGTGTGGACAACTAGACGCTGTCCTTCAATGTCCAACTGTCAAAGGTTACACGGGGTTTTATCGTCCCACACGAATGATTAGGTTATAAATACGAATCTTATAATACACATATTCTGAATTATACAGAATTAGGATATGAATTATACGGAGCTAGGATATCGAAGTCGGATTGTAGTGAAAATGGTTTAGGGATCAGGATCTAATATCTCTCCATAAATAGTAGATAATCCTTTGATTAACTATGTACTGCGAGACAGTAGGCCATATTTATTTATAATCTAGTATTTCCCGATTGCTCCAGTAGAGGATTGTATCGGTTTGAAGGGAGATAACTCAATTGTATAACCTCCGTTGACCCATCGCTGTCTCATTTAATCCAAATACCAGACGTTTGGTTATGTGTACCTCATCCATAAATAATCTGAACTGATTCGTTACCCATCCATGAACACAAAAAATGGAATAATATTTTTGACATTGAATGATGTCTCCTTTTCTGTTCTGCACCGACTCAGCTAATGAAGTCGGGCATGCGTTGTAGAGGATGCTATGAGAGAAATATTGCCCGAACAGAAGTGATAAGACGAGGCGAGAGCGTTTGGAGTTAGTACACTCGTGCTAAGCCAAGATAAAGACATGACTCCCTCTATACAAATTAGATCTGGGGTCGTTTACATTACGATGTTTGAACCTAATATGTAAGAAGCAGAATAAAGGTATTATTTGAGTAACACTAGTGTTGTCATGAAGAACCTTATCCGAGACACAATTCTGTCATAAATCTCCCCCAGATCATGTGTGTATATTTGGTATTTTTATAAAGGAAAAACATTAGAGGATATTATAAATATCAAATTATTTCTATTTGAAACGGGTTTATAATTACATTTAATATTGACCCAAAAATTGGATATCAGATGTTATTAATTAAAATAGAAAGTTTATTATGATCGTCCACATAGTAGAAGGAATCTTTTAATTCATTCAACTCCCGTCGACCTTCCGAACCCCGTGTGTTCAGTTTAACATAAGTATATCAAAATATCATTCATTCTAATGTCAACAGATTATTTCATAACGTGTTAATATTTATAACAGATTGCATTGACCAGTAACAGATTTGCATTGACCAGTAACAGATTTGCATTGACCAGTATAAGATTTGCATTGACCAGTAACAGATTTTCCAGTTATCAATATTCACATGTGCGGGTTTATCATGACAGCTACCCGTCATGACTGCATAACGGTAAGGGGCTACTTTTTTGCAAGATTTGTTTCTAGAACCAGATGAAATGTATTTTCCGCTAAGAGACAGACACCCTATGCCAACCAAGTGAAACCGACAGTTAGAGAGATAAACATAGCAAGTCTTATTAACCCTGACAACTCATCAAATGGGAAGTGGTATAAGGTATTCTTAAAAGAGCATGTATACCAGCATCGTGCACAATGAACTGGCTAGGTGATTAGATTAAATTATTTGGTTATTTGAATTAACAGGCTGACCTTTCCATATTGTGTGTACAGGTCACAATTCTATGGAATACAATTACTGCTTATTACTGAGCGACGTTTCGATAGGGAGGATGGTATCGTATGATGTTGTAGATTTGTTCACAAATGTACCCAGGGAAGAGGCTCTGAAGATTCTACGCAAGCGCATAGATAGTTTAGACAACCCACTCGAGACTACCCTATCAACAGACAACATCATACTCCTGTTGAAACAATGCATCAATTCAACATATTTCCTCCTGGGGTGACGAATTTTACGAACAGTCCAATGGATTACCCATGGGAAGCCCTCTCTCGAAAGCAGCAACCAACAACTCCGCTGTAGCCGAACACTTGAACTCCAACCCTCGCCACAGAGTCCAATGGTCCAACGTAAAATCGCTATGCAAGAACATCAACAACAAGAGAGCGCGCCGATTGCATGAAGCCATTCAAATACGAAGACACAAACCCAAGATCAATAACAAGAGAACGTGCCGATTGCATGAAGCCATTCAAATACGAAGACACAAACCAAAGGATTGTTCCTCCCCAGGGCGTATGACACTCTTATCGCATAATCAAAGGCTAAGCATAACTATTTATTTATTTCAATCACACTCAAGACTCAATACTTAACAATATTCGAGTTTAAAAATAAAATTTTTAAGTCTGTAACTGTAATGACACTACAGTTTGCAAAAATAAAAATCAATAATTGTCAACTATTTTTACTTTTATTATTATTTTTTTTATATTCATTTTTATTTTATTTTATTTTTAATTTTTGGTTTTCAGGCCTGCTGTTATTATTAAAACCAGATCAAATCGTTGTAAATACTCCAAGCAATCAATTCAGTAACCATTTGTGTTTATTTCAGTGAAAGGGGTAGTTGATAAAATTTGATCAAATTCCATTTTCTCTGACCGTTTGTCATTATTAAAACCTACTAATTATTGTATTTACTCCACAACACTTAACCATTAATCAATAAGTCAGTTTGTTTTTATTTTTAGTGAAGTGGTCTATTGAATGTTGTCAATAACGTTTGAATTTATAATCCTTAATTAATTAGATTCCCTTTAAGTACAAACAAATGTAGATCTCTGGTATGTCAGCATTAAGAATGTATTGTTGTGTACATGTATATATTGACTTGTCTCTTTTTTATACGTCCACATTCATAATGTGAACGTATTATGCCGTCGCCCCTGTCTGTGTGTGTGTGTGTGTGTGTATGTATGTATGTGTGTATGTGTGTGTGTGTGTGGTTCGCCTACAGGGCGCAATTCTTCATGGATTTTCTTCAAACTTGGTATACTTATTCCTTATACCCCAAGGACGATCCCTATTGTTTTTGGGGCATGCCCGACCCCCAGGGGCCGAGCCACGCCCATTTCTAGTATTTGTTTGTTTGTCGTCTACAGGCCACATTTCTTAACTTATAATCTTGAAACTTTGCATACACATTCTTTGTACCCTAAGGAACATTTCTATCGTTTGGGGTGTATGCCCCACCCCCAGAGCCTGAGCCACTCCCATTTTCTTTTCGTGTGTCTTTGTGTCGCCTACACGGCGCAATTCTTACTGGATTTTCTTCAAACTTGGTATACGTATTCCTTATACCCTAAGGAAGATCTCTATTGTTTTTGGTGCATGCCCGACCCCAAGGGACAGAGCCACGCCCATTTCTTTTATGTATTTGTTTGTCGTCTACAGGCCACATTTCTTAACTTATAATTTTGAAACTTAGCATACACATTCTTTGTACCCTAAGGAACATCCCTATTATTTGGGGTGCATGCCCAACCCCCTGGGGCAGAGCCAGACCCATTTTCTTATCGTGTGTCTTTGTGTCGCCTACAGGCCGCAATTCTTATTGGATTTTCTTTAAAACTTTGTACACTTACTCTTTATACGCTAAGGATGATCCCTATCGTTTAGGGTGCATACCCAACCCCCAGGGGCAGAGCCACGCCCATTTTCATTTTGTGTGTCTCTGTGTCGACTAGAAGCCACAATTTTAACTGGATTTTCGTAAAACTTTGTATACTTACCCTAAGGATGATCCGTATTGTTTTTTGGTGCATGCCCGACCCCCAATGGCAGAGCCACGCCCATTCCTTGTATTTATTTGATTGTCGTCTACAAGCCACATTTCTTAACGTATCATCTTGAAACTTTGAATGATTATTCTTTGTACCCTAAGGAACATTTCTATTATTTGGGGTGCATGCCCAACCCCCCAGGGGCAGAGTCACGCCCATTTTCTTTTTGTGTGTCGCCTACAGGCCACAATTCTTAATCGGTCATCTTGAAACTTAAAATACTTATTCCTTATACCCTAAGGATGACCCCTTTTGTTTTTGGGTGCATGCCCGACCCCCGTGGGACAGCAACACCCATTTCTTGTATTTGTTTGTCTGTCGTCTACAGGCTGCATTTCTTAATGTATCATCTTGAAACTTTGAATACTTATTCTTGGTACCTTAAGGAAGATCCCTATTGTTTTTGGTGCATGCCCAACCCCAAGGGACAGTGCCACGCCCATTTTTTTTTGTCTGTCTGTGTGTCACCTACAGCCCACAATTCTTAATCGATCGCCTTGAAAACTGACCACTATTATTTTGGTGCATGACGAACCCCCTGGGACAGAGCCACGCCCAATGCTTTTGTGTCTTGTGTTCGCCTACAGGATGCAATTCTTAACAGATCCTTTTAAAACTTTACAAACCTATTCCTTATACCCTAAAGATGACCCCTATTGTTTTTGGTAATTTCCTAACCCCCAGGGGCAGAGCCATGCCCATTTTTACTTCGTGTCTATGTGTGTTGTCTACGGGCCACGATTCTTAATGGATCATTTTTAAACTTGGGATATGTATTCCATATAGCCTAAGGACGTCAACTGCATGTCCCGACTCACACAGGCAAGACGCGACCATTTTTTGTCGTTTACAGGCCGCAATTCTGAATGAATCAGCTTGGTACTTGGTTTATGTATTCCTTATAGTCTGAGGGCGTCCACTATTGATTTTGATGAATGTCCCGACCCCCAGTGGCAGAGCCACGCCCACTTTTTGCCTTTAGTGTTAGGAAGGCACAATTCTGAATGGATTATCTTGGTATAGTTATTCCTTATACTCTAAGGACGGCAACTATTAAGGTTGGTGCACGACCCTCAACGCTAAACAAACCAAACGCCTAGCCTTCTTGACAAAGTACCATATCAATCAAAGCAGGAATGTGGACGTATATTGTAGCGTTAGCGTTATGTTTAGATTTTATCATTGCTTGATAACGACTAGAGATGCCTACGTGAAACGTCGCTCAGTAGTAAGCAGTAATTGTATTCCATATAATTGTGACCTGCATACTCTAGTAACTATACTTGTTACCTTAAACTGGTTTAAGGTAACAATTGGTACAGTCTAAGACCCCTTACGCAAGTTCAAATAGGATCAAACGCACAATTGTCAACACACATCATTACAGTTTGTATTAAAATAAGTAATTCTATCACAAATAGTGAATACTGGACCATTAAAATAGTTACCGAACAGTTTTTCTCTGCATAGAGCTGTTTATGTTGTAGGCCTAAATGACGTATTACGCAACTTCGCGTAGGAGATGGGTTTCATCAAATCATATAATTATGCGGTAAGGCCTCACCTTTATTTCAATATGAATTGATTTATTATATGTTTAGCTACGCGCAGTACTGTTTTGGGCCAGTTTATTTGTAAATTAAGCGAGCTATAGGCCAGTAAACTTTTTGTAGTCATTTGACTAAAAAACGTGCGCAAAGGAACTCTGTAGGAAAAAACACTACTGCGACTGGAGTAAGACGGATGACAGCAGTAGTGGAACCATTTCTATGCATACTCTAGTTCAATTCCTAAATGTCATTGAAACAGTTCATATTGTGTTCGTGTGTGAAAGAACCAATTGGTAGGTGACGGACGGGTATGTTAGTTTAGAATGCCGTTCTCTATTGAAATATATAAAGATTAGTCATGTTTTCGGTGTAGTTACATGTATTCATGTATAAATTGGTATAAAAGAAAATCGTCTTTCTATTACTTTATAGATATTTGAGTGTTGTGATTGCCTAGATATTGTACAGTGAATAGTTAGTCTGACAACTGACGTCAAAAGTTAGAATATCAGGAAAACGCTAAACATGTGTTAAAACTAACAGCTTAGTAATAAATTAAAACATCAAATGCTATTAATAATTATGTCAATATCCTAGAGGGAATGCCAGGCAAAGGCTAACATCGAGCTAAAACTAACAATCTAATAGTAAAACCCAACCTACATTCAACTGTATGAATACAAAAAAATATAATCAACCATTTACTGGTAAGAAACGTCAAACTTGATATATAGAATAAATTAAAGATTTTCGAAACTTCTTTTATACAAAGTTTTTCTATACCACTCTTCACAGTACATTTAAATAAAGATACTGTTTATCATACACTGTGCTCTACGTTCATCATCTCATTTTTTTTATTATATTAAACAAGTCTTAGTTTCATAGTAAAATTATAAACTCACCCATATAAAACACGTTGGCTTCAACACACCTCTTTTTACAACATCACTGCTGATTGGCTATTCATTTTACTCTATCTAAAAGATTGGTACATTGCAAAAACATGTCTAAAATCATTACAGCCCCATCGACCACTCGGCAAACCTTTGAAGATTTCGGACAATCTAAACTCAGCTGTATGATGCACTCGGCTAATCTCGACAGATTCCGTAAACTACGTAAACTACATCTAGTCTCGGATGTATGACAGTAAGTGATATGTACCTACGCCCATACATTTGCGATGCGGCAACCTGTTTACTTTAACAGGAAAACTTGACGCTATTACACAAATTGGGAACCTATTCGACTAGCGACCTATTCAACCGATCGAGCTGCAACCTGTTCGTTGGAAACATATTTAGAGTAAAGACAACAGTCTCTATTTATCAACCAATAAAACCCAACGTTATATCTATCAAATGAAAGTAGAATATATATTTTTTTATCCATTCCTTCAGCTCGGAATAGAAGTGTAATTTCGTCATTATCTTACAGCTGGATCGGTCGAATAGGTCGCTAGCCAAATAGGTCGTCAACTTGTGTTTGGAATGGGCGCAGCCATGTTTCATCCGGGACCTTTAAAAAAGTTCCAATATGGCGGAATTCATCATACAGCACTCGGCAAACCTCGGAAGATTTCGGGAATCTAAACCCGGCCATCGTGATTAATCTTAGTATAAGATTACTATGTGCCATCATAATTAATCTTAGTATAATTATTTTTTGATAACCAATTAAGCTAGGGTTTCATCATTGTTACTTATGGTTTCACTTATTATTGTTAAAATCACATGTCAAAACGGAAAATTCTCATGTCAAGACGAAACAAAAAATCATATATCACGAACATGTGACCATTCAAGAGCATGTGACCATTCAAGAGCACGTGGCCACAAAAACCGATGACGTCATCAACTTTGTCTCTCTCCTTCTCTCTTTATCTTTCTCCCCATATTTCTCTCTATCTCTCTCTCATAACATTGGATGTCTGTAGTCTCTATAGCAATATCTCACATAATTTGTGCCTAGAGGCAGTCAGTTATTGGATAGATAGATTACCTGTACTTCGAAATCCCCGTTTTTCAAAAACCTTTATTTTAAAAGCTATCGATATTATTCTTAGGAATAATACTTTCGAATTCGGAAAACGTAATTTTATACAAATTAAAGGCTGTGCTATGGGCTCAGTGTGTTCACCTGACCTTAGCAACCTCGTTATGGGATTCTTAGAAGAAAAATTATATACAATAACTGAAAACAAATTTGGTATTAACTATAGAAACTACATCGAAGAAAATTTTAAAAGATATTTAGACGACGTCTTCCTCATTTGGAAAACCAATCTCGGCCATATAGCAGATTTGCACCAAATTTTAAATGACTTAGATATTAATATTAAATTCACTATTGAAACTAGTTATAAGGAAATTGCTTTTTTAGATGTTCTCGTTAAGAGATTTAACAATCAAATCATTACAGATATTTACTCCAAAGAAACAGATACTAAAAACTATTTATCATATAAATCATGTCACCCCCGTCATGTCAAAAATAATATACCCTTTTCTCTTGCCAGAAAACTATGCACTATTATTATAAACGAAGATCTCAGAATTCAACGACTTAATGAATTGAGATCCAATTTATTGAAAAAAGATTATCCACTTGGGGTTATTAATATAGGTATTGATAAAGCTAGGGGCCTAACTACTGAAGAATTAAGAACGCCAAAAAAAAAGAATATCTCTTCTTGTATTACCTTTATTTCGACATATAATCCTAGACATAATAATTTTTTTCAATATATTTATGATACTAAGAATGTTCTCCTTTCTAATGATAATCTTCATAATCAATTTCACGGCATAGAATTAATTAATAGTAAACGTCAGCCCCCTAGCCTTAAAAAGTTACTCACTAGAGCTAAGTTTCAAACTTCTAATAATGGAACTTTTACTACTTCGAAGTGCCATAGCCCACTTTGTAAATGTTGCCAACATATGATAATTAATAGTAAATTCACCTTTTCTAATACTAATTATACATTTAGGATTAATCATAATATGAATTGTAGTACTAAAAATTTAATTTATGTTCTTATTTGTAATAATTGTATGAAGATTTACATAGGCGAGTGCTCAACTGAATTACGCGCACGTATCCGAGTTCATAGGCAACAGAGTTTACAAACTAATCATGTCTTGAAAGTGTCCAAACATCTAAATACATGTGCTAAGAATTTAAATATTAAATTCAGTATTTTTCCTTTTTATAAAGTCAATATTGACAATACTATCAAAAGAAGGAATATGGAATCACACTTTATTGATCGGTTCAAACCGGATTTAAATGCTTAATTTGCCCCCTTCCCACCATGTTAATATTTTAATTTTAAATAAAATCTTAATATATATTTTTACACTTTTTACTTCAACACCATTTAAGGGGATTTTAAACCCTGTATATCTTTATTTCTCTATAGTCAGTTTATTAGAGAATAAGGTGGATATAAACAAGTTTACAACCATATTACATAATTGATCTATTGACATTTTTTTAATCTCTTCACTTCTGTATGGTTCTATTGTCAAATTATACCAGGAAGATTATGTAGTTTAATGTCATGTTATGTATTATATACCTTTAACCTTTTGTTATATGTTACTTAATATTATTTATAATCCATTCTCATGGAAATCTATTGTTCTAAGAAAATATATATAATATATATATGTATCGTATTTGCAATATTTTGTATACATTATTAATATCTGAAGACGCCTATAGAGGGCAGACAGCTAGCTTATATAATTTAATGTATGTCAGAATGAAGTAAAGTGGAGAATGTTTTACCTGGACGTATTTTTCTATTTTTTTATGTATTATCTACCGTAAACAAAGAAGTACTTGTACTTTATTTACTTTAATATATATATATATATATATATATATATATATATTTCTCTCTATCTCTCTCTCTTTCTATATCTTTCTCTCCCTCTTTATCTCTATCTCTCCCTCTCTTTATTTCTCTCCCCTCTCTCTACCAGTCTCTCTCCTCTCCCTCTCTCTATTTCCTGTCTCACTATGTCTCTCTCTCCCTCTCTCTTTGTCTGGTGACCTGTCTGTGTGTGTGTCTGTCGACCTGTCTATTCTCTCTCTCCGCCTCGTCTGTGTCTTTCTGTTTTATTATTAATCTTGGAATTCATGACAGGCTTAAAGTGACTTAAACATTGTTAAACATTTACAATTTGTCGCATTTTTTTATTAATTAAAGGAACATTTCATAATGAAGACCTTAAATGCTTAATTTTTAAGTTTTGTTTTAACGAAATACGATACTCCTTAGACGATATTTATTGGGCAGACGATATGATTAGATACAGCCAGTTTTTCTGGTCACGTGCTCTTGGTTTGGGTCGATGTTTGATGCAGCGTGGGCATAGGAGCCTTCTGAAATTTTGAATTCTAGTAGTTTATTCATGTCTTGATTCCGTGAAACTAAGAAATTCTCCCACCAAAACTGGTTTGGGTGCTTTTTGATGCGAAATGGGCGTACACCTTTTTTGCATGCTTAGGTGTGCGATATTTTAGTATGTTTAAAGTAATAGTATATTTGGGGTGCGTGGTGGGTTCGGGAGATCTGTCTGATATATACTTTGTATTAATATGTTTTAAAATTTCATTTTCTAATATAACGGTAGCAATTATTACCGTGATGATTGAATCTAGTTTTTTCTTGGCGCTAGGAATATGTGTGCTAATTTTGATCTCAAATCCAGGCGCTGGAATACGGTGAGAGAATATGGGTGCTAACTTGAAATTAAGCAATGTTGGACTTATGATGGCAGAATTTACATAAGATCTTTAGCTGATGATAAAAACATTCACATCTCAAATGAAAATCAGCTGGATGAATTTAGATATAAACAAAATACACAGGTATTAGAATATGACAATGCAGGTAGTCAACAGATGGAAGCTGAAAATGTAAACAGGGACGAACGACTTGTGATTCAACCACTAGTTGACATAAATACACTAATAAACAAAAGACAGCAGTCCTTGGTAGATTTTGGTCGGATAACCTCAACCCCAAGACATTCTACAAAACATGATTCTTCCTCTGAACTGAACTTTTAATATTATGATATGTTAATTTAACATCTTTATAAAGTAAGTTGATGTATATCTATCTTATAACTAATTACATTCATTTCAACGTATTATTGAAACCCTATTATTTGATCTTATAGTAAACCCCTGTCTATATCAACATAGACCCTACCTCAATATAATAATGTGATGTTTACTATTTGACAATATCACTTGATCTCTTAACATACCCACTTTTTGTCTACATGAACATAGACCATACTCCAATATAGAAATTTGATTGATATATCAACCTAGACTTAACTTAACTTTAATACAAAAATCTAATGGTTAATATTTGATCTTAATAAATGTCTACATACTATAATATACATAACTCTAATGTTTATTATTTGATTTATATTGTATCTAACTTTAGTCTATATCAACATAAACTGTACAATAGTATAGAGAACTGATATATCAACATAGCTTTATTTCAATATAGAAATCTAATATTAGTATGTATCAATGATCCTTAGACTCTACATCAATGAAATAAGTTTTATTAACTATGTCATAATATACATACTCTTGGTCTATACCAATGTAAAAATATGTCATAAAATATCCACCCTTAGTCTATATCAACATAGACTTTACTTCAACAACAAAGAAAAATGTTTTATTAAGTGATGTTATATTATACCTACCTTTAGCCTATATCAACATAGACTCTACATCAATATAGAAATATGTTTTATTAATTGATGTCATATTATACTTACCTTTAGTCTATATGAATATAGACTCTTACTCCAATATATAAAGATGTTTTATCAATTGATGTCATATTATACCTACTTTTAGTCTATATGAACATAGACTGTACCTCAATAAAGAATGGTTTGTTGTGGGTTTTTTTATATATATCAACACAGACTTTACATCAATATAGAAATATGTTTTATTAATTGGTGTCATATTATACCTACCTTTAGTCTTTATGAACATTGACTCTACCTTAAAGGAGCTAAGTCTTTAAGTCAGTATCATCCAAAATCTTCAACATTGAAAACACGAATTATTTGTCAATTTAAATCAAAATTAATGCTGTGATCTAACTGGAAAAAGATGGACTTCTGATATCAAATATTTAAGACAAAATGAATATTTTACCATTGGTACACGAATCGTGTACCATAATGCGTTTCAGCCCCAGTTCTAGCAAGAGACTCGAAGAACGAGGCTAGAGACATTGTACAAAATCAAACGGCGTATGTAGACTGGAATAACTAGACGCTAAAAAAATGCCTTAGGTTGACACTGCTGGTTTATTTCGCTGAACATAACTGATTTGAAATTAGAGTAAAAACAGAAACCATTGAATGTAAATCAGTTTATATACATTCATATTACATTATTATATGCGTTGTGACCCACTTGAGTCAATTTCTAGGTCCCAAATGTTAGCGATTTAGCTCCTTTAATATAGAATATGTGGGGGTTTTTTTCATAACTAACCCACTTTTAGTCTATATCAACATAGACTCTTACTTTCATATCTTTTATTAATTGATGTCATATTATACTCACCTTTAGTCTATATCAACATAGTCTCTTACCTTTAGTCTATATGAACATAGACTATTACCCAAATATAGAAATGTGTTTTATTGATAGATGTCATATCATACTTTAGTCTATATCAACATAAACTCTTACATCAATACTTCAATATATATATATGTTTTATTACTGGATGTCAAATTAAACCTGACTTAGTCTATACCAATATGGAAATATGTCTTATTAATTGATGGCACATTATACTTACTTTTTGCCTGTATCAACATAAACTCTTACTTCAATATATAAATGTTTTATTAATTGATGTCATATTATACTTTAGTCTTTTTCAACATGGACTCTTAAATCAATATGTTTTATTAATAGATGTTATAGTATACTTACCTTTAGACTATATCAACATAGACTCTTACTTCAATATGGAAATAAGTTTTATTAATTGAGGTCATATTATACTTTAGTCTATATCAACATAGACTTTATATCAATATATAAATATGTTTTATTAATTGGTGTCATAAACTCTAAATCAATATAGGAAACTGATATATCAACACAGTTTTACTTCAAAATAGAAATCTAATACTATTTAATCCTTAGTCTTATCGAGATAGACTCTATATCAATCAATTTTGTTTTATTAACTGTATGTGTCATAATATACATACACTTGGTCTGTATCAACATGGACTCCTGCCTCAACGTAGAAATATGTCATAAAATATTCACCCTTAGTCTATATCAACATAGACTTTACTTTAATAAAGAAAAAATGTTTTATTAATTGATGTTATATTATACCTACCTTTAGCCTATATCAACATAGACTCTACATCAATATAGAAATATGTTTTATTAATTGATGTTATATTATACTTACCTTTAGTCTATATGAACATAGACTCTACCTCAATAAAGAATGGTTTGTTGGGTTTTTTTTATATGATGTCATAACATACCCACCTTTAGTCTATATGAACATAGACTCTTACTTCAATATTATACTTAGCTTTAGTCTGTATCAACTTAGACTCTTACCTTATGAATATAGACTATTACCTCAATAAAGAAATATGTTTTATTAATAGATGTCATATCATACTTTAGTCTATATCAACATAGACTCTTACTTCTATATATATATATGTTTTATTACTGGATGTCAAATTAAACCTGCCATTAGTCTCTATCAATATGAAAATATGTCTTATTAAGTGATGTCATATTATATCTACCTTTATTCTATAACAACATAGACTGTACTTCAATATAGAATATGGTTTGATTTTTTTTATTTTATATAGACTTTATATCAATATATAAATATATTTTACCAATTGATGTCTATATCAACATAGACTCTATATCAATATAGATATGTTTTAGTAATTGATGTCATAATATACTGAAACTTTGCCAATAGCATCATAGACTCTTACTTCAATATACAAATATTTATATTATTTGTCATAAATTTATATATATCTTGTTCTTTTACATCAACATAGGTAATAATAGAAACTTTGTAATCTAATTATTATACCGTTTTAAACATAATCCAAATTGTTTACTCAATCCTGAAATGGCGTACTGGAGCTAAAATCGAAGGTAAAATGTGCACGTGAAATAGGTTGTAAATATATTTTGTTTTCTTATATTTGTTATTGCCATACTATATATTATACACAATTAATTGCACTTGCATTCATGGGTAAGTTACAACACAGCTATTGTAATTGTCGAGGCTTATTATTCCGTCCGTCATACCTTTCACCATTGTATCGTCCGTCAATCTGTCGTCCTTCATCTAACTGCCCTTTTGTCTCTTATTTACCGATCACCTCTTTGAAACTTGCGATCCCCCAAACTGTAATTTCGTTACTTCTTGTTCTTTCAGGTGACATTGAGTCAAACCCTGGTCCTGCAAAAGTTAATTTGTTATCTTTCGTTCATCTGAATGTAAGGAGTTTGCGACACAAGGTAGATCTCATCTCAGTAGAATTAGATGATTATGATATTCTCTCAATATCTGAAACCTGGCTCAATAGTAACATCTTAGATAGTTCAATTTCCATTCCATCATATCATAGACCTGTTAGGAAAGATCGCACAACTAATAGTGGTGGTGGGGTTGCTGTGTATGTCCGGAAATCTCTGTCGTATAAAAGACGCTGTGATTTAGAAGTTGATGGTACAGAGTGTATATGGCTCGAGATTGCAACATCAAACGAACGATTTTTATTTGGAACTTTCTATAGGCCTCCAAACTCTAAAATATGTGTAAATAAACTACTTTTAAAATCTTTTAACCTTGCCCTATTTGATGATGTTGGGAAATGCTTTATTTTGGGAGATTTTAATGTTGATATATTGACTCAAACTAATTCCTTTATTCATGAAGCCATAAATTTTTATAATTTGAATCAATTAATTGACTCTCCTACCAGATATAACGAGTCTGGCTGTAATTCACTTTTAGACCTGATTTTAACAAATTCACCCACATATGTCAAGAATTCTGGTATTTTATCTAATTTTTGTAGTGACCATTGCCCTGTGTACTGTCAACTTTCATTTAGCAGCCCAAAAATTCACTGCTTTAAAAGAGTTATCTGGGACTACAACAACATTGATTTATTCGGCCTTATCACAGACACTGTTAATACTGATTGGCAATCACTTTTTGCAGATAGTGATGTGGATGAATCATCTATCAAATTCACAAATGAGTTGACGAGTATAGCAAAAACAAATATTCCAAATAAAGTAGTTACAATTAGACCTAGAGACAAGCCATGGGTGAACAATGAAATTAGGAAACTCAGCAAATTCAAAAATAAACTTCATAAGAAAGCAAGAAAGTCAGATTTGGCAACCCACTGGGCAGATTTTCGCAAAACACGGAATGACTATATCTTTTTAATTCGGCAATGCAAAAAACAGCACTTCGAAAAGCTGGACACTTTGGCAAACACTGGTAATAATTTTGGCACTAAATCCTGGTGGAAATTGATCAACTCATTTGTGAAAGATAAGGATTCACACACCGATTCTATTCCACCGTTAAGTGACAATAACATCACACATTTTACCCCACAAGACAAAGCAAATTGCCTTAATGATTATTTTGTTCGTCAGGCAACACTAGATGATACATATCACTCACTCCCTTCATTGAAATATGCACAACATTCGATTACTAACATTGTTTTATCTCCCAAAGAAGTTAAAGACGTGCTTGATTGTATTGATACTTCCAAGGCTACAGGACCTGATAAAATTAGTGGTAAACTGTTAAAAAAAAATTTCAGCCCCGATTTCTAATCCACTCTGTTATATTTTCAATCTATCTCTCAAAAGCCTTAAATTCCCCTCAATATGGAAAGTTGCAAATGTTTCAGCGCTTCATAAAAAAGGAAATAAATCTGAATGTTGTAATTATCGACCTATTTCATTGCTATGTATTTTATCAAAAATCTTTGAAAAATGTGTTGATAAGCACGTCTTTAACTTCTTTCGGGATAACGCAACACTAACAAAGTTCCAAAGCGGCTTTATACGTGGAGATTCAACTATCTATCAACTCATTGACATGAACCACTTCTTTCTTTCGGCAATTGATAAAGGCAGCCACACGAGAACGGTGTTCTGTGACATCAGTAAAGCTTTTGACAGGGTCTGGCATGCTGGGCTATGTCAGAAGCTTGACGCCTCTGGTGTCAGGGGTGATCTACTCCACTGGTTTAGAAGCTATCTATGCAACAGACAACAAAAAGTAGTACTGAGTAGTGTCTCCTCTGACCCCAGGGAAGTAACTGCTGGTGTTCCACAGGGCTCTGTTCTCGGACCTTTACTCTTTTTAATATATATAAATGATATTATCGAAAACATAGAATCAAATATAAAACTATTTGCCGACGATACGTCACTTTATATATCAATCGAAGATCCGACCGAATGCGCGCGTGTTTTAGATTCAGATATTGAGAGAATAAATGAATGGTGAAAGAAATGGCTGGTATCCTTTAATCCCCTCAAAACAGAAACTCTCACGATTTCAGTTAAAACACAGCAAAATTTACCTCACCTTTTTATGGGGTCGGTGCAAATTAAAGAAGTAAACGAACACAAACATCTTGGTCTTTTCTTTCAGTCTAACGGGAAATGGGATTCGCATGTAAATTCAATCAGTCAAAAAGTGTATAAACTTGTTAACTATTTTCGTTCATTGAAATACCGGTTAAACAGAAAATCACTCAAAACGATATATACCTCTTTCATACTACCACATTTTGATTATGGGGATATTATATGGGACGGCTGCACACATCACTTGTCCAATCAGCTTGAACACCTGCAGCTTGACGCACTCCGCACTATTTGCGGGGCTGTAAAAGGAACCAGCCATTCCGATCTTTATAGCGAGACAGGTTTCATTACCCTTCTTGAAAGACGCAGGCGACATAAGCTAAGTTTGATTTACAAAATATTAAATAATTTAACCCCAGACTATCTCTCTGCTCTTATTCCTTCCAGATCTGTTTCTTATAATCTTCGTAATAACAATATCCCTGAATTCTATTGTCGAACTTCTCTCTTCTATAACTCATTCTTTCCCTCTGCAGTCAGACTCTGGAATTCTCTACCTGATACGGTCAAACATTTACCCTCCCTTAGCTCTTTCAAAACATATCTCTCTAAATCTGATACTTTACCTCCAAACTATTTTGATCATGGCTCTAGAAAACATCAAATAATTCATTCCAAACTCCGCCATAATATGAGCGATTTAAACGGTCACAAATTTCTAAGACATATTCATCAAAATCCTTCTTGTAATTGTGGACATCAGTTTGAAGATAGCTATCATTACTTACTAGTTTGCCCCTTGTATTTGGATGAACGACGGATAACAATTGAGACTCTTTCAACACAACAGAGAAACATAAAAATACTACTTTCTGGATCTTCCGAACTTACCTATGCTACTAATTTCTCCATATTTTCGATAGTTCATAATTTCATAGAAATTACAAAACGATTTTAATTTTTTAATAAGTTAAGCATTATTTATATGTATACATATGTGCGTGTATATGTATATATATATGTGTGTGTGTGTATGTATGTATCTATATATAATTATTATTGTTAAATACCAATATTATTATCCCACTTTGAATGCATGTGCAATTGACTGATTGATTGAATATAGCCATATTTATGTATTATATTGTAAATAGTGTACATATTTCCTTTGTTTTATTAGTTTACATGTTATAATTTTGGGGAGAGGGATTATATAGGCTTTGCCTGTTTCCCAATCCTAACATTCAATAAAATATTGTTTAAAAAAAAAAACAAAAAAAACTTGATCTCGAATCCGGGTGCTGGAATACGGGTGAGAGATTCAGCTCGGTAAATGACCTAGTTTCCTCTCACAGCTAAATACCCCTGCGCGCAAGCAATTTATTGAAATAAAATTGAACCGTATGTCAGTCCCGAAATGACCTAGTTTAGTCGATTGGACGTTGCCCCAAATCTCTCTCTCTCTCTCTCTCTCTCTCTCTCTCTCTCTCACCAATCAATATACATGTATTACAAGTCTCTAAAAGACTAAAAGATTTTGAAACTGCGGTGGCTCAGCGAGTAAGGCACTGGCTCACTAACCAGAAAGTCCAGGTTTCGATCCCGGTGTTCTCATGTATTTTCCAGCGTCGCGTCTCCTCGTCAGTGGTGCAAGACTAAGGGTATTGTTAGGACAGGGTCTAGTGTTTCGGATCGGGTGAGACGAACAACCGAGGTCCTTGTATAGTTGGAATTCGGAAAAAGTACCGATCGCCAAAGTTCTCAGAGATTCTCCAGTGTTGTTTCGCTTTGTTATTGGTACAGGGCATAGGGCATGGCAAGGGTAGCTGTCTAATTTATCGGATAGTATTAACAATCGAATCCGGGTGCTAGGAATTTTGCGGTGGAATAACTCGATACCCCAAGATAGATCGTTAATCAAATTTAGCATGTTTATACCTTATGCATCTGTCGATTTAGCGAAATAAAGATATTGAAGCCACCAAAGCGAGTTTAGAAGTTATTGCGTGCGCAGTGAACCTACCTTAACCCGATTCCCCTTATCATGACATATGTTTAGTATGTTTACGGTAATATATCCTCAAAACGCCAGAATAGGAGTTTTCTGAAATTTTGTATTCTAGTAGTTTATTCGCGTCTTGATTCCGTGAAAGAAAAAACATTTTCCCACCAAAGCTGGTATGGGTAGCTTTTTGATGCAGCATCGGCGTACCCGTTATGTATTGAACCCACAAACTCCACCTTGAATCCAGGTGCTAGGAACTTTGTGGTGATATAACTCGATAGACCAACATAGCAAGTTAATGAATTTTTGCATGTGCATACCTTATGCACCACTGCAATTGTTGAAATATAGATATTGAAACTACCAAAGCTAATTTAGAAGTTATTGCGTGCGCAGTGAGCCTACCCTATCCCGGTTCTCAAATATGTTTAGTATGTTTACGGTAATATATCTCGAAACGCCAGCAAAGGATCCGTCTGAAATTTTGTATTCTAGTAGTTTATTCATGTCTTGATTCCGTGAATCTAAAAACATTTTCTCACCAAAGCTGGTTTGGGTGCTTTTTGATGCACAATGGACGTACATGTACATCTTTTCTTGCTAGCTTAGTTACCCTAGCGTGCGACATTATAGTATGTTTACGGTAATAGTATATTTTATGGGGTGGGGTGGGGTCCGGTGATCTGTTAGATATATACTTAGGAGATAAACACTTCTTGTTACGTATTTAGAGGGGGTTTATTGTCCATTTAACCATGCTTGAATCATTAGAACATGAGACGCGATAGCGTCGAGTTGTTCTAATGGATAATTCAAGCATCGTGCTGGCGTTCATTTTTCAAAATATTCTCAACACAGATTTAGGCCGTCCTGGCTTTCCTTCAAATTTAAAATTCTGGATTCTCGAGTGTCTAGTAAATGAATTATGAAAGAAAATGTTATTTGGATATCGATATAAAAAAATTTTAACGTTTGAAGATTTTTTTAAAAGAACGGGAAATTAGTCTTACTGTGGCATTTTAAGAGACGGGTGTTAGCGTGATAGAAATAATTCCGGCCTGCTATCCGAGACTAAAAGAGGGGTAACTCTTGACAACAAAGGTTTCTTCGCTTCTTGAGTTTCATGTAAGTTTTCAGTCTTTATTATTTTATTTGCAGACTTTTATCACAACCCAGCAGCTTGTTCGTGTTCAAACAATTGCATTTCGTACTTACATCTGCAAAAGTACCGTATAAAACTATGACAGTGGTGGCTAGCCTAAGATTTCAAGTGGTTGCTATGTATACTATTCTGACGTGTTGTCAACAAATGTCAATTTTGGCATGTTTAGATATTCAGCTGCTATTTTCGACCCCCTCGTTGTATTTTTAAGCGGTTTCTTGTGACTAATGACTTAATATTAGGTAGATCATGTTGGCCAGACTTTGATCAAACCGTGATTTAATAAAAAAATCCACCTGATTAAGTAAAAATTGATTGGTGAGTGAAGCTATATCCTACCAAAAAAGAAAATAAATTTGTCCATACTGTGACAGCCTAGTTACGAATATATTTAGATACCTGAAAACGGTTTTAATTAATATATGGACTGATTTTCTACTGTTTTATGTATTTCAGAAATGTGTTTTCATAAAAGATGATGTATGAAAATGGTGTGATAGTCATATGTGCAGAATTTCTTGAAGATATTTGCCAATAAAGATTTGAGTTGAGGAAGATCATTGAGCACAAAAATGAAAAAAAGTACACTGGAATATTTATACGCAGTAATTCGCCTTGATAATTCAGAGGGGGTTTATTGTCCATTCGACCACACTTTTCGACCAATCAGAATCGAGGAAATTTCTAATTTGTGCTATAATTTGCATTAATATGTTTTATAATTTTATTTTCTAATATAAAGGTAACAATTATTTCCGTGATAAGTACATCTAGTTTTTTCTTGGCGCTAGGAATATGTGTGCTAACTTGATCTCGAATCCAGGTTCTGGAATACGATGAGAGAATATAGGTGCTAACTTGATCTCGAATCCGGGTGCTGGAATACGGGTGAGAGATTCCGTACTTGACACTTATAGAGAATTTACGGTAAAAATATTTACAAAAAACAGTGGACGTGGCTCAGCCGCTGGGGAATCCACGGCTGCTTAGTGAGTAAGATGCTGGCTCGCCCCATGTGATGCGCGGAAAAGTTCGCCTAGTCGTTCGGATTTGATGTCGGCGTGTACGTAAAAGATCCCTATGCAATTTGAATTGGCTATAATAGTAGACTATAGCGCCCGCTGTTCTGGCAAAATGTCACTCGTAGCACGGTGTATGGTGAATGTCCGTGTTCATTAGACCAGTGGGAGCAGACTCATAGGACGCTAAAGGCCATTTCATTTCATTTCACTACCCCTGGGGGTTGGACATGCACCCAAATAAATTAAAAGTTTCCTTCCTTAGGGTATAAGGAAATTGACCTGGCTCTGTCCCCGGGGCTCGGGCTTGCACCAAAGAATTGAAGTCTGTGGGAAAAACAAAGACACAAGCGCAAAGATAGGATTGGACGTATAAAAATAAACACAAGTTTTTGTAAACAGAATTATTCATTAAAAATAAAAATATACAATAAAATATTGAAGACATTTTGAATAAATTAAACAATAAAATAAACAATAGATATAAACACAGTATAAGTCCTGTAGATAAAATACAAATACGTCATCAGTAGTTTTAACTGTCGACTACAGACAGTATAATACGTCATCAGTAGTTTTAACTAGAGACAGTGTAATACGTCATCAGTAACTGTTGACTACAGACAGTGTAATACGTCATCAGTAGTTTTAACTGTTGACTAGAGACAATAAAACTGTAAATTGTATGACTAGAGACAATAACATTATGTTGATTAGTTTACATGAAAAACCTGTTTATTTTATTTTAATTTCATTTGATCTGTGATATATTTGATCTTTTTACGTGATTCAATGTCTGAGAACCTACAATAATCTAGAGTTGTTTTACCATCTTTATCCTTGACATGACAACATTTAAATAACGGTGTCTGGCTGTAACCACCTGTTGTATTAACGTCCATGTGTAAATCATCAACAAGATATTTTACTTAAAGTACCATAGTAACATGCCCAACGTAAGATCGTATAATTACCACTGTCTCTAGCGTTACAAATGTAGCTTGAGTCAACCGGAATGGTTTCGTTTCCCCGGTTGTACGTGACAAGGAGTAGGGTGGCCTGTCCAACCTCGTGGGTTTTCTACGGAACCTCTGGTTTCCGACCAAAACTACATGCAAGCTAATTATTGAAATAAAATTCAACCATATGTTAGCCCCAAAATTACTTAGTTTGTGTGAAGTGAGTGTTTCATCCCATCTCTCTCTCTGTCTCTCTCTCTCCCTCTCTCTCTCTCTCTCTCTCAATACAAAGCAGCTACATGTTGGAGCTAAATGCCCTATGAGAAATAACATGGGGGATCATTGAGCTTGTTAATTGCTGTATATTATTCCTTTCTACATGTTATAGTAGTATTGTAGTTGGTCCTTCTGGTGAATAAGCTCAGGGTTAATCACCATTAATAACCAAAACAACATGTATTGGCAGTCCCCAGGATTGTAATTGTTGAACTATCAGGAAAGGTACTGGTTATTCAAGTTTTGCCATTACTCATGGGTAAAAGGATGAATGAAATGAAATGGTTTAACTTCCTACTATTCTGCTCCTACTGGGCTAATGGAAGAGGCAACGTGAAGTTGGCACGTTATTCGGGATTCGGGATTCGGGATTCAAATAACGAATAACGAGCTAATGGAAGACGGGTATACAACATACAGTGTGGGGGAATTTGCAGCCCTACAGTCTACTCACAGAGAAATAAACAGTTTAAGATCATTGATACATGTATAAGTTATACTATAAGCTTCTTTTGATAAGTCTTGATCAAATGATTTAATAAATGTTCAACATAAACGGATTAAATTTATTCCAAATCAGCTTATAAATTCCTCTCTTAGATTACATGTAGTCACAGTTTTAATCTAAATATTACCATCTGTTTCGATTACAACGATTTCATTCCATTTATTAAGTTGATTTACAACATCTATTACAAAATAAATTAATTTGAAAAACCAGCAGAAATTCTATTTTTATGATAAAATAACCGTAAAATGATAAGCTTACTTGATAATTAGTTTGCCCATAAATAACATTGGAAGACATTTTAATTTTATTCACTTTTCAGCTGCTTTCCTTATTTAACATGAATTCCATTCATAGAATGAACTGTTATCAATGCTCAAGTTGAAATCACTGAAATTTGAAAATTATGTACCACTGCACACAGCAGTATTGTGAAAAAAATATGATTGATAGGATTAACAATCGGGTCTATACAAGGTTTTGCGGGAAAACTTTGTATTATTCCGAAATGAAAATGAAATAAGGTTTAACGTCCTACTATTCTGCTCCGACTGGGCTTAATATGTAGATAGGCATATGCCAAACATGTATATTTGCCATACAGCATATCGAATTCCAACTGCCAAGGGATCTTTTATGTGTAGTAATACACGTACAGTACATAACAATGTACTGGATAATAATGGCTTGTAGTGAACATGTACTTTAGCTATGGTCAAGAATGTCTGGATAACTGATAATTCCCATTAACCATCTGCTTACACAGCACATCTTAAGTCCCATGGATG
This sequence comes from Patella depressa, assembly GCA_948474765.1. Taxonomy (NCBI): domain Eukaryota; kingdom Metazoa; phylum Mollusca; class Gastropoda; family Patellidae; genus Patella; species Patella depressa. The sequence goes on from OX419720.1 coordinate 3,786,333, forward strand.
AATCCTTACATGCTTCTACTGTTTGATTATTTTTTTAACAAATTTTATTTTACAAATTTTATCTTATTATTATTTATGTTAAACTTCTCCATTTTTGTTATTTTTCAGTTAAATTGGATCAAGGAAAGAGCAAGATTTATCCTAGATTTACCCGAAGAGGAGTTCAATGATTGGGTTTTAAACGCCCGGTCATTTAGTTTGGCACCGGGGAAAAGCACCATGCGTGGTTCACACGTAACAGTTAGCATGCCTGGTTCAGGTAGCGATGGAGACGAACCGATAGTACCCCTTCAATCCTCCACCAGGAAGACTCTTCAATCAGGTAGTCTTACTGACCGAGATTCAGGTCGTCCAGGCACCATAAGCAGAAAGGACAGTATGTCGTGTCTGATTTGAGTGAAGAATCGCGAGGTTTCTATGACTACTTTCCAAAACTCGATAAACCTGTCAATGAAACCGTGAATATTCGTGATGATCCTTGCCCTGATTTTGACGAGGCTGTCGACGTGGAGTCTGATAAAAGTTCAATTGAATCTCCAGTCTGTGAAGATTCCGGAAAAAGGAGAATAAGATGTAATGCAACCGGATGAATACTGTGACAACATCAAGATGAAGACCTTCTTTCAATCTAAGGACTATCACGCCAGTGACGAGGATAGCGACGACTTTTCGAACCCTCATGGTTATCGCTATAGTCAGGGTACGAAATAAGACGCGAACGGTAGTTCAGGTTACGCATCGGTTACCACGACCTGGAATCACGAGAACGGACTTCCGTTCTCGACCACCTAAATATCTAATTTATAAACTGAAAGTTTCAGTTAAAATATTCCCCACTCCTACGTTTAAAAAATATTACAATTATCAAATAAAAAACGTGCGTTTCAACAAAGGATCTTCCGATATTTACGTACCCTAATGGGTCAGAGGTGAAAATTCACACCGTCACCGTGTCAATGAATGAATGATCAATGACTTTTGGCATCATTCCAATATTTTCACGCTCTCACTTACGGTTAATAATTTTATGACAGGGAGAGTGAACTGGAATCAATTTTTTTTATGATTTACAACCAGGGATATCGTGGAATATGATTATATCGAAAAAATCAGCTATTCATATTTTCTTTTTCGACGTTATGATGCAAAGAATACGTATACTCGAGCCGAGATCAAGCGTGTCGCAGCCATCTTGGATACGCAGTCTAACAGACGATAACACAAAACTTACGGCTAAAAATTCTACACTTTGGTATGGTGGCTGATTGGTATCATATCGTATTGTCGTGATGTCGCCTTTCATAACGCGACAACCCGACAATCCGACAACCCGACATCACGACATTTCTACCCGACAACACGACAACGCGACAACCCGACAACCCGACATCACGACATTTATACCCGACATCACGACATTTTTACCCGACATTACGACACTAAAAATGTCGTGATGTCGGGTAAAAATGTCGTATTGTCGGGTAAAAATGTCGTATTGTCGTATTGTCGGGTTGTCGGGTTGTCGTGATGTCGGGTTGTCGGGTTGTCGAGTTATGGAACAAAAATCTGGCAATAAAGAAAATGGTTGATCAAGTGGAAGTAGATTCACGCTCACATTGCAGTTTGAGTTGCATTCGTATCCATTTGTATACGTCCACATTCATAATGTGAACCGTCTTCATTAGCTCAGTCGGATCAGAACAGTAGGACGTTAAACCTCATTTCAGTTCATAATGTGAACATATTATGCCGCCGCCCTTGTCTGTGTGTCTGTCATTGAGTCAAGTGGTGTGGTTTCCAGCCCAAGCTTGTCCATGACAAAGAGTAGGGACGTCTGTCTAACCTCGTGGGTTTTCTCCGGGTGCATGCCCTACCCCGCGGGGCGGTGCCAATCCCTCCCGCTGTTTTGTTATTATTTTGTCTGTAAATATTCTACAGGTTGCAGTTATTAACAGATTTTGTTCAAATTCGGCATGATCAATCATTTCAATAACAGGATGGTACCTATATTAATATTTAGTCTGTAAACACTCTACAGGCCGCGATTCTTAATGGATTTTCTTCAAATTTGGCATGAGCATTATTTGTAAAGAGACAATGGCACCAGCTGATGTAAATGCATGCCCGACCCATAGGGACGTTGTCACGCCCACTTTTCGTGAATATTTTGTCTGAAAACACCTTTCAGGCTGGGCGTATAAAATTTGCAGCCTGTAGGGTGTTTACCATCCTGTCTTGATCATGCCAAATCTGATTACAAATCTCATACCAATTACAGTCTGAAAGGTGTTTACAGACAAAATATTCACGAAAAGTGGGCGTGACAACGCCCCTATGGGTCGGGCATGCATTTACATCAGTAGGTGCCATTTTCTCTTTGAAAATAATGCTCATGCCCAATTTGAAGAAAATTCATTAAGAATCGCGACCTGTAGAGTGTTTACAGACAAAATATTAATATAGGTACCATCCTGTTATTGAAATGATTGATCATGCCGAATTTGAACAAAATCTGTTAATAATTGCAACCTGTAGAATATTTACAGACAAAATAATAACAAAAAAGCGGGATTGGCACCACCCCGCGGGTAGGGCATGCACCCGGAGAAAACCCACGAGGTTAGACAGACGTCCCTACTCTTTGTCATGGACAAGCGTGGGCTGGAAACCACACCACTTGACTCAATGACAGACACACAGACAAGGGCGGCGGCATAATATGTTCACATTATGAACTGAAATGAGGTTTAACGTCCTACTGTTCTGATCCGACTGAGCTAATGAAGACGGTTCACATTATGAATGTGGACGTATACAAATGGATACGAATGCAACTCAAACTGCAATGTGAGCGTGAATCTACTTCCACTTGATCAACCATTTTCTTTATTGCCAGATTTTTGTTCCATAACTCGTCAACCCGACAACCCGACATCACGACAACCCGACATCACGACAACCCGACAACCCGACAACCCGACAACCCGACAATACGACATTTTTACCCGACATCACGACATTTTTACCCGACATCACGACATTTTTAGTGTCGTAATGTCGGGTAAAAATGTCGTGATGTCGGGTATAAATGTCGTGGTGTCGGGTTGTCGGGTTGTCGGGTTGTCGTGTTGTCGGGTAGAAATGTCGTGATGTCGGGTTGTCGGGTTGTCGGGTTGTCGCGTTATGAAAGGCGACATCACGACAATACGACATGATACTAATCAGCCACCATACTTTGGAAAGCTAAATTGAATAAAAACTTTTACGACTTATACAAGCTACGTAGAAGAATATTTCATTGCCGAAGATTTCAACTATACATATGTTTTTTTTTATTTTCGACGCAAGAAATGTCAAATGCCGATAGCGATAAAGTATCATAATGACAATGTGACGGTCATTTTGGGCGATATTTCTATTTAAAAGAGATGGCTACTTGTTCACATTGTTTTACCATTATGCCAGACATAAGTCATGATTTTAGTGGAACTTGACTTCTCAATATTATTTACAGTAATATAATTGTTACTTTGTACAATTGAAATTATATCATTGGAAAGAACAAGACAATTTGAACATTTTTGTAACTTAGTATTTTTTTATGCATAAAAATAAATTATTTTTTTAGTTATTTGCAATTTTGTAGAGGTAAACAGTACTGTTATCAACGACTACACGAGGATAACGATGAATACGAGATGGCAGCAAGTGTGGAACAATCTTCAAGAATTCAACCAGACATCAGTTTCCCAAGATACTCCAAACCCAATACAGATCATGCTCATTCTGTTGGTGTGGACGAGGGAATTGCCTTCACTCTCAAAGCTGAATGGCCGACACATAAACCACTTAACTAAGTGACATCAGAACGTGACAAAAAGTTGAAGAAAAAGAGCAAACGTCAAGGTTAATTTTAAAATTAATATCATTTCCGGCCAGTAAAATTACTTAGAGGAGACTGTGTTTCGCTCAGTTGGCTGGATACATATGAACAATGCCATTAATAAAAATATTGATCAGTATTTGAATCAGATTGTCCAACTCAAAGCATTTTATTTTTTGAATTTCAAGAATTAAAAGTTTGGCTCTTGAAGAACTCGGATTTAATTGTTGTGGAATAAAATACAATATTTATCAAAGTTAATTGACAATAATCGTATGACAGGGTACGAAATAAGACGCGAACGGTCGTTCAGGTGACGCATCGGTTACCACGACCTGGAATCACGACGGACTTCCGTTCTCAACCACCTAGCTATCTAATTTATAAACTGAAAGTTTCAGGTAAAATATTCTCCACTCCTACGTTTAAAAAATATTACAATTATGAAATAAAAAACGCGCGTTTCACCAATGGATCTTCCGATATTTACGTACCGTAATAGGTCAGAGGTGAAAATTCACACCGTCAACGTGTCAATGAATGAATGACCAATGACTTTTGGCATCATTCCAATATTTTCACGCTGTCACTTACGGCTAATAATTTTATGACAGGGAGAGTGAAATGGAATCATTTTTTTATGATTTACAACCAGGGATATCGTGGAATATGATTATATCGAAAAAATCAGCTATTCATATTTTCTATTCGACGTTATGATGCAAGGAATACGTATACTCGAGCCGAGGTCAAGCGTGTCGCAGCCATCATGGATACGCAGTCAAACAGACGATAACACAAAACGTACGGCTAAAAATTCTACAATTTGGAAAGCTAAATTGAATAAAAACTTTTACGACTTATACAAGCTACATAGAAGAATATTTCATTGCCGAAGATTTCAACTATATATATATATTTTTTTTTATTTTCGACGCAAGAAATGTCAAATGCCGATAGCGATAAAGTATCATAATGACAATGTGACGGTCATTTTGGGCGATATTTCTATTTAAAAGTTATGGCTACTTGTTCACATTGTTTTACCATTATGCCAGACATAAGTCATGATTTTAGTGGAACTTGACTTCTCAATATTATTTACAGTAATATAATTGTTACTTTGTACAATTGAAATTATATCATTGGAAAGAACAAGACAATTTGAACATTTTTGTAACTTAGTATTTTTTTATGCATAAAAATAAATTATTTTTTTAGTTATTTGCAATTTTGTAGAGGTAAACAGTACGGTTATCAACGACTACACGAGGATAACGATGAATACGAGATGGCAGCAAGTGTGGAACAATCTTCAAGAATTCAACCAGACATCAGTTTCCCAAGATACTCCAAACCCAATACAGATCATGCTCATTCTGTTGGTGTGGACGAGGGAATTGCCTTCACTCTCAAAGCTGAATGGCCGACACATAAACCACTTAACTAAGTGACATCAGAATGTGACGGTCATTTTGGGCGATATTTCTATTTAAAAGAGATGGGCTACTTGTTCACATTGTTTTACCATTATGCCAGACATAAGTCATGATTTTAGTGGAACGTGACTTGTCAATATTATTTACAGTAATATAATTGTTACTTTGTACAATTGAATTTGTATCATTGGAAAGAACAAGACAATTTGAACATTTTTGTAACTTAGTATTTTTTTCATGCATAAAAATAAATTATTTTTTTTAGTTATTTGCAATTTTGAAGAGGGTATTAGGATTAACAATAATCCACTAATTGGCTTAGGATGATGGGCCAGGCTGATTTAATGAACTAATGGGTCTAGCTGGCTAATCTTTTAATTGGCTTGAATTTTCTTTGACCCCACACTCCCTAGGTTAATTCATACATCGTAACCTATAGGATACCATTTCAAATTTTAGGCAGATTAGCGTAACCTATTTTGAGGTTGCCATATAATAGGCTTATTTCATACCCTGTATAGTAAACAGTACGGTTACCAACGACTACGCGAGGATTACGATGAATACGAGATGGCAGTGTGAAGTTAGCTCGATTTCCGTTTTTCAATATTGGTGAATGTCGAAAAACGAGTATCTCGTTTTTCGATATTGGCGAATAACGAAAAACAACTAGCTCGTTTTTCGATATTGTCGAAAAACATGTAGCTCGTTTTTCGACATTAAAACTTGAATCTCAAAAAAGAAGATTTAATGGAGGTATATCCGTAGAATGTCTCTAAAACATATTTTATTAAATACGTTTTCTAAAACGAACTAACGATATCATAATTCAGGATGCCTGAGCAGTGGATTCATATAAAAACTGCTCTTTCTCCTTGTTCTTTGATATTGGCGAATCTCGAAAAACGAGCTAATCGTTTTTCGATATTCAAACTTGAATATTAAAAAAGCAGATTTGAAGGATGTATATCTACAGAATGTCTCCAAAACACAATTTATTAAATCAAACGAACTACAAATATCATAATTGAGGATGCCTGAGCAGTGGATTCACATAAAAACTTTTCTTTCTCGTTGTTTTATGATATTGGCGAATCCCTCGCTTTTCGATATTCAAACTTGAATATCAAAAAAAATAGATTTGATGGATGTTTATCTTCAGAATGTCTCCAAAACACATATTATTAAATATGTTTTCTAAAACGAACTTAAAATATCATAATTGAGGATGCCTGAGCAGTGGATTCACATAAAAACTTTTCTTTCTCGTTGCTTTTTGATATTGGTGAATTTAAACTTGAATATCAAAAAAGTAGATTTGATGGATGTTTATCTACAGAATGTCTCCATGGCACATTTGATTAAATTAGTGATCTAATACGTACTAAAAAATATCATAATTGGGGATGTTCGAGCAGTGAATTCACATAAAAAGTGCTCTTTCTCCTTGTTTTTTCGATATTGGCGAATCTCGAAAAACGAGCTACTCGTTTTTCGATATTCAAACTTGAATATCAAAAAAGCAGATTTGATGGATGTATATCTTCAGAATGTCTCCAAAACACATTTTATTAAATACGTTTTCTAAAACGAACTAAAAATATCATAATTGAGGATGCCTGAGCAGTGGATTCACATAAAAACTTTTCTTTCTCGTTGCTTTTTGATATTGGTGAATCTCGAAAAACGGGCCACTCGTTTTTCGATATTCAAACTTGAATATCAAAAGAGCAGATTTGATGGATGTTTATCTACAGAATGTCTCCAAGACATTTTATTAAATGAGTGATCTAAAACGAACTAAATACATCATAATTGGGGATGCCCGAGCAGTGCATTCACATAAAAACGGCTCTTTCTCCTTGTTTTTTGATATTGGCGAATCTCGAAAAACGAGCTACTCGTTATTCGATATTCAAACTTGAATATTAAAAAAGCAGATTTGAAGGATGTATACTATTCAAAAAAAGTAGGGGATATTTGATTTTGGGGGCATAATACTAAAATATGCAAATGACTACGAAAAAAGTCACTATAGAACCTAATAGAAGAAACATTTCCAGTTACATGTGACGGCAGTGTGAAGTTAGCTCGATTTTCGTTTTTCGTTTTTCAATATTGGTGAATATCGGAAAACGAGCTACTCGTTTTTCGATATTGGCGAATAACGGAAAACAACTAGCTCGTTATTCGATATTGGCGAATGTTGAAAAACGAGCTACTTGTTTTTCGACATTCAAACTTGAATCTCAAAAAAGTAGATTTGATGGAGGTATATCTGTAGAATGTCTCCAAAACACATTTTATTAAATACGTTTTCTAAAACGAACTAAAGATATCATAATTCAGGATGCCTGAGCAGTGGATTCATATAAAAACTGCTCTTTCTCCTTGTTTTTTGATATTGGCGAATCTCGAAAAACGAGCCACTTGTTTTTCGATATTCAAACTTGAATATCAAAAAAGCAGATTTGATGGATTATTATCTACAGAATGTCTAAATTGACACATTATATTAAATGAGTGATCTAAAACGAACTAAATACATCATAATTTGGGATGCCCGAGCAGTCGATTCACTTAAACTGCTCTTTCTCCCTGTTTTTTGATATTAGCGAATCTCAAACTTGAATATCAAAAAAGCAGATTTGATGGATGTTTATTTACAGAATGTCTCCAAAACATATTTTATTAAATACGTTTTCTAAAACGAACTAAAAATATCATAATTGAGGACGCCTGCCTGAGCAATGGATTCACATAAAAACTTTTCTTTCTCGATGTTTTTTGATATTGGCGAATCTCGAAAAACGAGCCACTCGTTTTTCGATATTCATACTTGAATATCAAATAAGCAGATTTGATGGATGTTTATATACAGAATGTTTATATTGACACATTTTATTAAATGAGTGATCTAAAACGAACTAAATACATCATAATTGGGGATGCCCGAGCAAGTGGATTCACATAAAAACTGCTCTTTCTCCTTGCTTTTTGATATTGACGAATCTCGAAAAACGAGCTACTCGTTATTCGATATTCAAACTTGAATATTAAAAAAGAAGATTTGAAGGATGTATATCTACAGAATTTCTCCAAAACATATTTTATTAAATCAATGATCTAAAACGAACTAAAGATATCATAATTCAGGATGACTGAGCAGTGGATTCATATAAAAACTGCTCTTTCTCCTTGTTTTTTTTTATATTGGCGAATCCCGAAAAACGAGCCACTTGTTATTCGATATTCAAACTTGAATATCTAAAAAGCAGATTTGATGGATGTTCATCTACAGAATGTCTCCATGACACATTTTGTTAAATGAGTGATCTAAAACGAACTAAATACATCATGATTGGGGATGCCTGAGCAGTCGATTCACATAAAAACTTTCTTTCTCCTTGTTTTTTTGATATTGGCAAATCTCGAAAAACGAGCCAATCGTTTTTCGATATTCAAACTTGAATATCAAAAAAGCAGATTTGATGGATGTTGATCTACAGAATGTCTAAATTGACACATTTTATTAAATAAGTGATCTAAAACGAACTAAATACATCATAATTGGGGATGCCCGAGCAGTGGATTCACATAAAAACTGCTCTTTCTCCTTGTTTTTTGATATTGGCGAATCTCGAAAAACGAGCTACTCGTTATTCGATATTCAAACTTGAATATCTAAAAAGCAGATTTGATGGATGTTTATATACAGAATGTCTAAATTGACACATTTTATGAAATGAGTGATCTAAAACGAACTAAATACATCATAATTGGGGATGCCCGAGCAGTGGATTCGCATAAAAACTGCTCTTTCTCCTTGTTATTTGATATTGGCGAATCTCGAAAAACGAGCTACTCGTTATTCGATATTCAAACTTGAATATTAAAAAAGCAGATTTGAAGGATGTATATCTACATGATTTCTCCAAAACACATTTGATTAAATGAGTGATCTAAAACGAACTAAAGATATCATAATTCAGGATGCCTGAGCAGTGGATTCATATATAAACTTTTCTTTCTCGTTGTTTTTTGATATTGGCGAATCTCGAAAAACGAGCCATTCAACTTGAATATCAAAAAAGCAGATTTGGTGGATGTTTATCTACTGAATGTTTCCATGACACATTTGATTAAATGTGTGATCTTAAACGAACAAAATATATTATAATTCAGGATGCCCGAGCAGTGGATTCACATAAAAACTGCTCTTTCTCCTTGTTTTTTGATATTGGCGAATCTCAAAAAACGAGCCACGAGCCACTCGTTTTTCGATATTCAAACTTGAATATCAAAAAAGCAGATTTGATGGATGTTTATCTACAGAATGTCTCCATGACACATTTTATTAAATTAGTGATCTAAAACGAACTAAAGATATCATAATTCAGGATACCTGAGCAGTGGATTCATATAAAAGCGCTTCTTTCTCCTTGTGTTTTTGTATTGGCGAATCTCGAAAAACGAGCTCGTTTGAATATCAAAAAAGCAGATTTGATAGATGTTTATATACAGAATGTATAAATTGACACATTTTATTAAATGAGTGATCTATAACGAACTAAATACATCATAATTGGGGATGCCCGAGCAGTGGATCCACATGAAAACTTTCTTTCTCCTTGTTTTTTGATATTCAAACTTGAATATCAAAAAAGCAGATTTGATGGATGTTTATATACAGAATGTCTAAATTGACACATTTTATTAAATGAGTGATCTAAAACGAACTAAGTACATCATAATTGGGGATGCCCGAGCAGTGGATTCAAATAAAAATGAGTGATCCAAAACGAACTAAATACATCATAATTGGGAATGCCCGAGCATTTTTTGATATTCAAATTTGAATATCGAAAAACGAGTAGCTCGTTTTTCGAGATTCGCCAATATGAAAATACAACGAGAAAGAACAATTTTTATGTGTATCTACTGCTCAGGCATCCACATTTTTGATATCTGTTTCATTTTAGATCACCGATTTAATCAGATGTGTTTTGGAGACTTTCTTCAGCTATACATCCATCAAATCTACTTTTTTGAGATTAAAATTTGAACGTCGAATAACAAGTAGCTCGTTTTTCAACATTCGCCAATATCGAATAACGAGCTAATTGTTTTTCGTTATTCGCCAATATCGAAAAACGAGTAGCTCGTTTTTCGATATTCACCAATATTGAAAAGCGAAAAACGAAAATCGAGCTAACTTCACACTGCCACATGTGACGCCCAAACGCACTAATAGCTACCGCATGGAATGCAGGTGATGCTTGGGATCATCATGGGGGTCCAACCCAAGATTTGCACGACTCTGACTTTGAATGTTACACTCATTGTGGCATTGAATTCCAGGGTGGAAACATCAGTTTAATTGTTTTAGTGACCAGAAAACAAATTTTGATATGCGTCGACTTACCCAAAATGAAAGGTTACATGCCCTTGGCATGCTACAGATCGGCACAACACAGGCGGACGATGAATGTTTCTCAGTCTGTCATAAGCAGGCTATGGTTCAGATACCGTGATACACAATCTGTACAGGACAGACCACGCTCAGGTCGACCAAGGGCGACAACTCATTGAGAAATCGTGTCATCACAGCAAATCAGATCAGCGTTTGTCTTCAAACAGACACTGGTGTGAAAGTGAGTAGCCAGACGATTCGGAATCGACTACATAGGGGTCACCTTCGCGCCCGACGACCTCGCGTGATCCCTTGTTTGAGAGATCATCACATTCAGGCAAGACGTCGTTGGTGTAGGGATCGTCAACACTGGGATAATCGACGCTGGAGCAATGTGATGTTTTCAGATGAGTCAAGGTTCACTGTTGATTTTTTGGACAGAAGTAGGAGGGTGTGGCGTCGTCGAAACGAGCGCTTCCAAGACGTTAACGTCATCAGACATGATCGATTTGGGGGTGGTTCTGCTATGTTGAGGGGAGGCATCACTGTTGCTGGAAGAACGGCTTTACATGTTGTTGCAGAGCGTGTTACAGGCCAGTACTATTGGGACAACATCTTGGCAGTCCATGTTGTGCCGTCCGCACGACGTCATGGCCGCCGTTTCATCTTCCAGGATGACAACGCAAGATGTCACAGGGCCAGGATCGTTACAGGTTACCTCCAACAACAGCACATCACCACATTACCTTGGCCAGCACTGAGTCCCGACCTCTCCCCCATCGAGCATGTCTGGGACATGCTTGGACAGAGGTTGCGTCAACGTCAACAACGTCCTGCCAATGTCCAAGAACTTGCTGCTGCGTTAAGAGTATGCTCACTAGGAGTATGCCACGTCGTATCAATGCTTGTTTGGCAAACAGAGGAGGATTTACCCGTTACTGACTTTGTTGTGATGCTGTGGTAACTTTGCTGTTTGACCCCGGGTATCATTTTACCCTTATAATGGTCAGTCTGTGCCTTACTTAGTCTAACGATCATTTGGAATAAATCGATGAATGTGAACTTCATTTCATTTTGTCATTTGTTTCTTCGTCAGTTTCATTAGGTGACTTTAATAACACTTAAAAATCAAATATCCCCTACTTTTTTTGAATAGTATTAAATCAATGATCTAAAACGAACTAAAAAATAACATAATTGAGGATCCCTGAGCAGTGGATTCACATAAAAACTTTTCTTCTTGTTATTTTTTATATTGGGGACTCGTTTTTCGATATTCAAACTTGAATATCAAAAAAGCAGTTATACTATTATGTAAGTCTTCTAGTTGATGTCTTGTGTTGTCTTGTTCTGTCATCAGATTGGTTTTTCTTTTTACCTGTATGATAAAATCAAATACAATTTAATAATGATACAATACTATTACCTGTATGATATAATTTAATACACACGACAAACCCACGGACAAGACACAATTTACACAGACAAATGAAATGAAACGGGGTTTAACGTCCTACTGTTCAGTTCCGACCGAGATAATGAAGACGGGTATACGCTATACAGTGTTCTGTGACGGAAATATTGACCGGACGTCATTTCGGCCTTCTCTTAAAATCAAATTCTAACTGCCAGGGGATCTTTCACGTTTAGGCACATGTGTACAAGGGTTCTCGGTTTTTTCTTCCCACCCCAACGACTATTTTCCCTTGCACACCGTTCTAGACCACATTCACATGCGTATACCACGCCGGAATATACCGTCAATACCGACGAACTTTCTCGACCAAGCCATTGATAAAGCATGGGACCTCCAGCTTAACGAGCCAATGTCTTACTCACTGAGCCACCGTGGCTCACAAATATACACGAACATTTCAAATAAAAAGAAAACGTGAATGGACCCGGGTGCGTGCTATAAGCGTCTATTACGCTGAAGCCGTAGGCCTACAGTTCCTGGCCTATAGTGATACATATGTGCTTGTCTGCGATATCACCTCGGTGGAAGCGGACGTTAAATAAAACTAATTCATACACACACTTCACTCAAAATAAGAATAATGGAAACAATCCAAGAAAAAATAGGAAACGTCAGCAACCTTGTATCATACTGATGTGAGTCATGATCGGTCTACAAGAAATCTCAATGTCAGCACATTGAGCAAGAAACAGTAGGCCTACTGAATTAAAATACACGGAAGCCATCGAATACAAACAAACAGTCTTGACGGCCGTCGTCTGCTAAATGACGTTACACAAAGGTGATCGTCTGCCAATTGACGTCATGAAAAATAGAAATAAACTTACCATTCGTCTTTGTAACCTAGTTCTCGTAATCATTGGATGAATTTACCACAGCTTGATAGCACACACGTCAGTAGCTTGTCAGCAACTGCCCAGCGACCATCTTCAGAGTTCCTGGAAATTTTCTGTATTTCTTCCTTTTCGTTTGCGTCGAATACGTGTTTTTCAAATAATTTATTACCAAGTATTACTGGTTCTTTGATATGATCTAACAGGTAGGTGTAATTAGTTGGGCTTTTCTGATAATCGTTTTCAGGCATCCGACCTTTTTGTCTTCCTGAAATAAATAATTTATTACACAGATTAATTGTATTCTTGATATTCTAAAATCTCATCAAAATAAAATGTCAATAACCTTTCATGCCTTAATCATCCGCTAACTTCAAATATGTATATACAGGAATGAGTTGTTAAAATTAAATCAAGCCTTCCTGCTCGAGGTAGTATAAATATTGTCTGAAATCTACAAATGAATATAATGTATTAAAACAATAACATGTTACAATCACTACTATTCTCCATCTGTAGCTAACTTGAAATGTGTATATATGGGAATAAGTTGTTTTTAATAAATCATGCCTTGCTGCTTCGTCGTAGCAAAAATATTGTCTGAAATCTACAACGAAATGTCATCACAATGGAAAATTTTACAAATGAATTTAACACATCGAACTTTATTATATGACAGTCGTGGAAAACATGATTAAACAATACCAACATCATAATTGATCGGGAAAAAACATTCTCCTTGACCATCTCGGTAGGAGAAACCTTATACACTACTACACCAAAGCTCGGCGATATTGTCTTTCTTTCAATCTCAATCTCAAGCCGGTACGGGTCTGGATTTTTCATTTCATTTCATTTTCCATGGGAAATGAACTGAAACGTGGTTTAACGTCCTACTGTTCTGCTCCTAAACTGGGCTAATGAAGACGAACATACGCCCTACAGTGTGCTATGAGGGAAATCTACGGCCTATTCTTATATCGAATTCCAACTGCCAAAAGATCTTTTACGTGCACGCCAATGTGTACACAAGGCCTCGTTGTTTCGTCCCATCCGAACGACTAGACAGATGTCCTTGTCAGCCCCCCCCCCCATTCTGCATCACTGACAAGAGGAACCACGCCGATAAAATCGAGATGAACTTTCTCGATCAATGCAGGGATCGAACACCCGACAACCAGGCTAGTGAGCCAGCATCTTACCCACTTAGCCACGTGTTCCCGCCTTGCAGTATAGCCATTACGTTGTATAGTCCTAGAGCCGTTGTGATACAGGCTTCAATCAAAATGAAAACAAACTAACAATAACGGTTCATAGAAAAGGTGACTTAGGTCGTTCTTCTCCTGGGCTCTTCAGTCCAAGCAAGAGACGCAAAGTCCAAAACAAGGGTATGAACAATATATGAAAGTAGCTATAGATGAATTAAATATAAAGTTCGGGCATGAGTCATTTTGCACAAGAAAGAATTTATAATACAAAAGAAGTAACCGGTATTGTTTGACCGACCATTTTCATTTAAAATAATCACCCAATCAACATGACTACCAAATTCGGTTTAAATCCAACAAGTGATTCACGAGACGCATTCAAAATTTGGATAGTTAAAGAACAAGAGATATGATATACGCCTGTTGGTCCGTCAAGAGAAAAATATTGAATGGCATCAATGTGAATCTGAGAGTAAAGTAGGTTGAGTATAATAAATATCATATCATTCGACTTACCCTGGTAGCTCGACATCTTGATTATAGATTTCTATTATTTCTATACTTGACTTAGATAGGTATCTTACTTCACTTGGTCTTTTATCTTAAAACACAAAAAAACAAGATACATTGAATAAAATGTAGTTAGAATTAGATTGAATTACAAATGTGATAACAGATGTACTTGTTCATATGGGTTGGCGATATATTTTATTTGTAGCGCACATGAGATCCGCGTCGGTATGTCGCGCATCGCCGCGCGTCGCCCCGCCCCGCGTCTTTCTCGTCGCCGCCCCGCCCAAATACATGTCCTAAAATCCCTTCCAGGCAATTGCATAGTTAATAGTTCATTTACTTTTGTTATTTCGTCCTTTATTCATAATTTAATTACTTTTTTAAAATGAATTAATCATAATGCAATTATTTTTTCAATAATTAATTATTTTTTTTTCAATAATTTTTTTTCAATAATTAATTTTTTTTTTTCAATAATTATTTTTTTTTTCATAATTAATTTTTTTTTCAATAATCATTTTTTTTTTTCAACAATTATTTTTTTTCAACAATTATTTTTTTTCATTAATTTTTTTTTATTACTTTTTTTTAAAAATTATTTTCATTCATTTTAATTTGGTGAAGTTATTTACCGATCTAGTGACAGTTTTTTTTTTCACGACCGAAATAGAATATCCCAGATTTAACCAAATTGTAGTCATTTGTAGTATTAAGTAATTTGTTAATTAGTATATTAATTGTTTTATATTAATTGAATTTAGTTACAAGCTGTATGTCGTTAAGGTATGAGAAATGTTTTTTTTTTTAAAAAAAAGATAATTGTGCTCATTATCGTATCAATTAAAATATTAATTAGTATATTAATTGTCATACATTAATTTAAGTTAGTTAAACCACTTGAATGATTTATTTTAGCATTTGAAATATATTTAAGAAAAATAAATGTGGTTAGGTCTTTAAAAACAAGGTTAATATTACACTATGTATTTAACAGATGTTTTAACAGATGTTTTTCGAGGTAGTAGGTGAACTTTCGACCGATATTCTAAAAATACATGCTATGAACTTATTTAAATATGCAATTTGTTGTGCTGAGTTGTTAAAAAATTACAAGCTATATGTTGTTAACGCGTAAAAACAAAAATAATCCTAGTAATCAATGTATTATGTACTATGCAAAAAACAAGGTTAATATTATACTATGTATTTAACGGATGTTTTAACAGATGTTTTTCGAGGTAGTCGGTGAACCCGATATTCTAAAAATACATGTTATGAACTTATCTAAATATGCAATTTTTTGTGCTGAGTTGTTAAAAAATTACAAGCTGTATGTTGTTAACGCGTAAAAACAAAAATAATCCTAGTAATGTATTACTTACTATGCAAATTAGTATATTAATTGTCGCTAAGGTATGAAAAATGTTGTTGTTTTTTAAGAAAATAATTTTAAAAAATGACATTATCGTATTGATTAATATGTTAATTAGCATTTTAATTGTTTTATATTAATTGTGGTTAGTTAATGCCTAACGTAATAGAATAAGAAAGTGTTTTTATTTTAGCAAGATCAGATGAAATATACATGTGTATTGAAGAAAAATAAAAGTGGTCAATATTACATTATGTATTTAACAGATGTTTTAGCAGATGTTTTTTGTGGTCTTAGGTAAACTTTTGACCTATGTACCTTTTAAATATGGCAATAACCTCTGTCTTCTTTCTATTCCAGTTTTTAATTTGAGTTTTTACAGCCAAAATTGGGTTTTAAATACGACCAGTAAAACAAAGTTTAACTATTAAGCACACACTGGCTAATAATGATTAGATTTTTTTTAATTTAATTATTTCTGTAGTTTTGTAATCGGAGTTCAGCTTTAATAAAAGTTTTTAATAAAACGTGGTAGCATGATGAATCTGTTCCAGTATTTGAATTATAAAAATAGTATGACCAAGTTTCCACCACCGAAATATGTTCTTTATATAAGTGGGTCTTATTTTCGTAACACAGTATTTAAGATATGATTTATGTATTATAGCGTTTTAGCTATCAAATTGCAGCACACATCTTTATAACCATTCCATGTAATTTACTATCTTTGAGAACTAAAGAAAATATTTTCAGCGAAGAAAATTTGGTGGCTGTTTTTTTAATTAACACCAGTCTTGTAGTTGTCACATATGTTTTAATCATCAAAGTAAGTCAAGCCCCTTTGAAGTCAAATGATATTCTTGAGAACCAAAGAATATGTATTAGGAAAGTTTGGCATGTGTTTTATAACCAGTGACTTAGCTGAGCCAGTTGGTTTAGCTATTAGCACCACTTTGGAGTCATCTGATATTCGTGAGAATTGAAAAATATTTCTTTTGCGTGGGAAAGTTTGACAGGCGTTTTTTATTACCAGTGCCTTAACTGTGATATTCGTGAGAATCGAAAAATGTGCCAGATGTTTTAAATGTTTAAATGTTTTCAATGTATTTGCTTCATATTTTGACAATCAGTGAGTTATTTAACCATTTATTAATTTATTTAAACTATTTATCTTCTTTCGGGAGATGAAATTTTACTAGCTGACAAGATATTTTGGACAAAGAAAATTTGATTTTGATAAAGTAAATCCAACTTCATAAATGATGACACCCAAACACAACCTCCCCAGCACACACAAACACATGTCCAAACACACACTCGGTGCCCAACATGCACATATACAGACACACCCACTAAACTCATGGACCGTCGCATTCACGCACAACCCTTCTACCACACACACACACGATGCCTAACATGTACTCACCCAGACACACCTAACACACTCATGGACTGCCACACCCTAACACGCCATTCCCACCACACACACAAACACTCGCATGCTCAAACACTCACTCGGTGTCAGAGATGCACACACACACACACACAACCACACCAACCAACCAACCAACATATACAGCCTCACACACATCCACACACAGCGCAGTGCACATATTCACACATTATTTGTACATTTCATTTCCTTTGGCTATATTAAATTTCAACATATTCAATACTACAACAACGTTAGCATGCAGAATATTATCTAATATAAGTTGCGTTAAATTAACAGATCGTAAATTAATCTATTCTTACACACATAATAGTCTGAATTTTAAGATATTGATATCTTTAAAAGTTGCTCACCTATATTTTTTTTAACTAAAAATCATTCATCGACATCGTGAGTCCCTTTTAATTATCTAGACTACAAAAGTACAACCAAATAATAGCGATCAAAAACTGTACCCGCTTCTGAATCACTGTCCTTCAATACGGACGGTAATCCGTCATTAGTAGAACATTTCACATTGACATATCACCGTTTTACTCTAATCATTCAAGAAGAAAATAGACGATTTTTAACTGTCAAAATGCCAAACAGCGAGTAAACAAACCATTGAAAGTCGCCTGTTTATAAGGTGAGCAACCTCATTATGCTCGTCTGACCGGATTTCGTCGGCAGTTTTCAACATTGGCACTGAACGATGATGGTACAATGAGTCAGTTAAGAGTTAACGAATGATAATTCGCTTAAACCAATGTACATCTATAGTATCTGAAGACGTAAACGATTGTATAGGTGAGCAACTTTTAAAGATATCAATATCTTAAAATTCAGACTATTATGTGTGTAAGAATACATTAATTAACGATCTGTTAATTCAACGCAACTTATATTAGATAATATTCTGCATGTTAACGCTGTTGTAGTATTGAATATGTTGAAATGTAATATAGCCAAAGGAAATGAAATGTACAAATAATGTGTGAATATGTGCACTGCGCTGTGGGTGGATGTGTGTGAGGCTGTATATGTTGGTTGGTTGGTGTGTGTTTGTGTGGGTGGATGCGCGAATGTATAAGGGTGTGTGCATGTGGAGTGTGTGTATGAAGCATACATTGTGCCGTCCCGTAAATTTATATTTTTACGGAAATGTATTTAACATGTAAAACGTCGATAGAAAAGAAAGCAAAAATTAGTACATTTTGTTCAAATAGAATTACGTTCTCTATATTTAGTGGTAAAAAATGATGTGCAAGCACTTGTGTGTTGGTGTGACAGTGTGAGGTTGTGTGTGTATGTGTGTGTGCATGGGAGAGGTCGAGTATAAATATACAGTCCATATTAACATAGTGTTTCAATAGGTGACAGGTATTTTTTAGTATAACATTCAAAAGATCATCCACGAGCTAACCACTTTTGATTTTCTTAAATATATTTCAAATACTAGAATAGAAACATCCCTAGTCAAGTACGTTGTGGTCTTACTAACCTCAGTTAAGGTAAAGCAGTTAATATTTTAATGAACATATTGTTTGATACAAAGTTGACTATAATTTTCTTCTTTTTTCAAAAAAAAATAACATTTCTTATACGTTTACGGCATAATTTTTTAACAGTTCAGACTCAGCAAAACCCCAAATCACATGTGTTATAGTGTGGTGTTAAATATTTGAAAGTGATGGGAAATGTGTAAATTTTATGACGGGTATATAATTCGTGCCGTATGTAGGTAGTGGTGGTAATCAAGTCCGTTTGTGTTAACAATGAATTACATTCTCAATATTTGACAGTTAAGATGATTTGTGGTGATTGTGTGTCCGTGTGTCAGCCAATGTGTGTGGTTGTGTGTGTGTATGTGTGCATCTCGGAGACCGAGTGAGTGTTTGAGCATGCGAGTGTTTGTGTGTGTGGTGGGAATGGTGGGTGTGGCAGTCCATGAGTGTGTGAGGTGTGTCTGGGTGTACATGTTAGGCATCGTGTGGGTGTGTGTGTGTGTGTGTGGTGGAAGGGTTGTGCGTGGATGCGGCGGTCCATGAGTTTAGTGGGTGTGTCTGTATATGTGCATGTTGGGAACCGAGTGTGTGTTTGGACATGTGTTTGTGTGTGCTCGGGGGGGGGGGGGTGTTTGGGTGTCATCATTTATTAAGTTGGATTTACTTTATCAAAAGCAAATTTTCTTTGTCCAAAATATCTTGTCAGCAAGTAAAATTTCATCTCCCGAAATAAGAAAAATACTTTAAATAAATTAATAAATGGTTAAATAAATCACTGATTGTCAAAATATGAAGCAAATACTTTGAAAACATTTAAACATTTAAAACATCTGGCACAGTTAAGGCACTGGTAATAACAAAAACGCCTGTCAAACTTTCCCACGCAAAAGAAACATTTTTCAATTCACTGGTTATAAAACACATGCCAAACTTTCCCGCGCCAAAGATATATTCTTTAGTTCTCAAGAATATCAAATGACACCAAAGTGTTGCCTCTGTGTAATTTGATAGCTAAACCATCTGGCACAGCTAAGACACTGGTTATAAATACCAAACATACCAAACTTTCCTAATATATATTCTTTGGTTCTCAAGAATATCATTTGACTTCAAAGGGGCTTGACTTACTTTGATGATTAAAACATATGTCACAACTACAAGACTGGTGTTAATTATAAACAGTCACCAAATTTTCTTCGCTGAAAACATTTTCTTCAGTTCTCAAAGATAGTAAATTACATGGAATGGTTATAAAGATGTGTGCTGCAATTTGATAGCTAAAACGCTATAATACATAAATCATATCTTAATTACTGTGTTACGAAAATAAGACCCACTTATATAAAGAACATATTTCGGTGGTGAAAACTTGGTCGAACTATTTTCATAATTCAAATACTGGAACAGATTCATTATGCTACCACGTTTTATTAAAACCTTTTATTAAATATAAAACTCTCATCAGATAAAATATTGTTCCAAATTCAAACAATTGACTACAGAAGCAAACTTTCCATCAAATTAAAATCTGCCTACAAGTAATCGGTTAATGATTTCACCAAATTAAAATAAATCCAAATATTTTTTTAAAAACTAAAATGTATTAAAAAAACCCACTTAATGACAAAAAATAATGAATGAAACATCTATAAGGGGATAGAAGGTTATTGACATCTCTCTTGAACCCCGTTCTATTTCTACATTTTGATTGGTTAAATCTGAGAACATTTAAGTTCCAAAACATAACAACCGTACACTATTCTGTCGCACACGACTCTAAACAATTAGAAGTGTCGATATTTTCTTTAGTCCTGATAATCAGAGACAAAATAAAAAAATCGTGTATATCAATCTAATCATTATTAGCCAGAGTGTGCTTAATAGTTAAACTTTGTTTTACTGGTCGTGTTTAAAACCCAATTTTGGTTGTAAAAACTCAAATTAAAAACTGACATAGAAAGAAGACAGAGGTTATTGCCATATTTAAAAGGTATATAGGTCAAAAGGTCACCTAAGACCCCCAAAAAACATCTGCTAAATACATAATGTAATATTGACCACTTTTATTTGTCTTCAATACACATGTATATTTCATCTGATTTTGCTAAAATAAAAAACAGCAACATTTTTCATACCTTAACGACATACAGCTTGACATTGTATTCTTTAAACAAGTACGTGAGTTTTATTAATATTAATTAATATAAAACAATTAATATACTAATTTGCATAGTACATAACACATTGATTACTAGGATTATTTTTGTTTTTACGCGTTAACAACATATAGCTTGTAATTTTTTAACAACTCAGCACAACAAATTGCATATTTAAATAAGTTCATAGCATGTATTTTTAGAATATCGGTCGAAAGTTCACCTACTACCTCGAAAAACATCTGTTAAAACATCTGTTAAATACATAGTGTAATATTAACCTTGTTTTTAAAGACCTAGCCACTTTTATTTTTCTTAAATATATATTTCAAATGCTAAAATAAATTATTCAAGTACGTTGTGGTTTAACTAACTTAAATTAATGTATGACAATTAATATACTAATTACCTTATTAATTAATACGATAATGAGCACAATTATCTTTTTTTAAAAAAACATTTCTCGTACCTTAACGACATACAGCTTGTAACTAAACTCAATTAATATAAAACAATTAATATACTAATTAACAAATTACTTAATACTACAAATGACTACAATTTTTTTTATTTGTTAAATCTGGGATATTCTATTTCGGTCGTGAAATTAAAAAGAAACCTGTCACCAGATCGGTAAATAACTTCACCAAATTAAAATGAATGAAAATAATTTAAAAAAAAATAATAAAAAAAAAATTATTGAAAAAAAAATTAATTATTGAAAAAAAATTAATTATTGAAAAAAAAAATTAATTATTGAAAAAAATATTAATTATTGAAAGAAAAAATTAATAATGAAAAAATAATTGCATTATAATTAATTCATTTAAAAAAAAGTAATTAAATTATGAATAAATGACGAAATAACAAAACTAAATGAACTATTAACTATGCAATTGACTGGAAGGGATTTTAGGACATGTATTTGGGCGGGGCGGCGACGAAAAAGACGCGGGACGGGGCGGGGCGACGCGCGGCGATGCGCGACATGCCGACGCGGACCTCATGTGCGCTACAAATAAAATATATCGCCAACCCATATGAACAAGTACATCTGTTGTCACTTTGGTAAATCGTCTGAAGTCACGCCGCCCAATAACTCAGACTGCCGCAACAAAATACCTCAGACTGCCGCACCTCTAGACCTCCGCAACAAAAAACCTCAGACTCTCGCACCCCTAGACTGCCGCACTACCCACAGCGTACCTTACTAACTACTACTATAGCAAACGAAATATAAAAACGATACTCCTTTATAGAAATTTATCATTCAAGGATTTCCTACTCCAAGGATATCAAATATTAATTGAGTTATTGTATAGATATATAAAAAATATACAATTATATCATATCTACCATAATTCCTACTATAAAGGATATCAAATACTAATAGAGTTATTATAAAGATATATAAAATATATACAATAATATCATATCTACCTTAATTGTTCTTGTACTCGATGCAAACCTCAACTCCAGGTGGTTAGCTGTTTAACGTCTGCTGTCTGGATAATTTCTGACGCTCGCCGCTTGGTCTACCTCTAGATATATATGTGGGTGTTTACTGTCACCCCTAGTAACATTTCAAACATTCATTTTAATAATAATAGTGTCCTCTATGATTGGTAGATAATGACAAATGTTACTACAAATATCTTCACCATTTATATCGTATAACTAACTTATGGAAATTGAAACCTGTTTTGCAAGTTTACCCCCAATACACACCTACACTTAGTTAGGTTTTTGATATGTATAGACCTTATCAATAGCCTACTGGCCTTCAGGCCCAACCTCCCACAGTCTATAGACCCACTCTCTCAGATAGTACAGGCCCAACCTCTCACAGTCTACAAGCCCACTCTTTCACAGTCTATAGACCCTCTCTCTCAGATAGTACAGGCCCAACCTCTCACAGTCTACAAGCCCACTCTTTCACAGTCTATAGACCCTCTCTCTCAGATAGTACAGGCCCAACCTCTCACAGTCTACAAGCCCACTCTTTCACAGTCTATACACCCTCTCTCTCAGATAGTACAGGCCCAACCTCTCACAGTCTACAAGCCCACTATTTCACAGTCTATACACCCACTCTCTCAGATAGTACAGGCCCAACCTCTCACAGTCTACAAGCCCACTCTTTCACAGTCTATACACCCTCTCTCTCAGATAGTACAGGCCCAACCTCTCACAGTCTACAAGCCCACTCTTTCACAGTCTATAGACCCTCTCTCTCAGATAGTACAGGCCCAACCTCTCACAGTCTACAAGCCCACTCTTTCACAGTCTATACACCCTCTCTCTCAGATAGTACAGGCCCAACCTCTCACAGTCTACAAGCCCACTCTTTCACAGTCTATAGACCCTCTCCCCCACAGGATCACGTCAGATGCCTACAGAGCTTTAAAACATTTAGCGATCCCATTTTTGTTCACTAAAACCCAAACAGCACATTCCCCAGCAATTTGAGAGAGAGACATACAGAAATGGTGTTTAACGTCGACTCGATACAAACTATTCATTTCGGGACTAACATATGGTTTAATTTTATTTCAATAATTTGCTTTCGTGGCGTAGGGGTCTTTTAGCAGTGGGAGGAAACCAGAGGACCCGGAAAAAACCCCACGAGGTTGGACAGGCGACCCTACTCATTGTCACGTACATCGGAGAATCGAAATCAAGCCAGTTGACGTGCTAATCATTCGGCCATCCAACCCCCCACAGCTTTTGAATAAAATTGTCAAAAGCTTATATTTGGAATAGTATTTGCAAACCATATCACGTTCGATGTTGTTTTCAATTTCAACACTCCGCTAAGCCATTCAACCCGACGAAGAGCGAGTCGTTTGTATCTGTAGAGTGATCCAGATCAGGTGCTCAATCGCCATATTGAGTACACGGTGGCGACATCAAACGACGTTATAATGCTGGTTGCCAGGAAGAAGTATCAAAATTCTAAATTTGTTCATATTAATATGTAGAGCAACAACAACAACAACAAGAGCAAGTCTTAACCCATTGTTAATGAGATGAATTATAGATTAACGTGATTTAAAAAAGGGAGATATACGTCACCGGGTTTAGTCCAAGAATGTTCCTCAGTAATAACCTCTTAAGCCGTTAGCATGGTGGTACAAGTCTATTGTATATGTTAATTACATAGATTCCTGATAAAACAAATACTTTAACTTGTTAGCGGCGGTTGGGGCGATTATTTCACCGAACCAAACTATATTTAGAGACAAACTATATATTTCTGGACAAAGGAGCGGATGAGTAATATGATAACGCCACATATATCACTATCAGGGGCTCCGGGGTCACATGGATCGGTCCTGAAAAGGGAGACACAAGCCTTTTGTTTAACACAGATTCTACCCACGGGACAGGAACACAACCTCCACAAAATTAGGCAATATCCAGTTTAATCGTTTAGTCGTGTATCTAGCTGCAACATGTGAGAGCACAAGCGCAAAATATTGTATATTCTAAGCCATCGTAGTGGAGCTAAAAGCACACGTACTACCTGAGCTGTCACCCTTGCATCCACGTCTGATCATGAGCCACATAGCAGACTCCGAAAAAAAGTCGGACGGTTGTAATGTTCTCAATTGGGTATCCTTCTCCCAGCAATACTGTTCCAGATCAAGTTCCGGTGGATTCCGATCTTCCAGCAGATTCTGAACGAGGACACCCTAGGCTACTAAAATCAATCATAAAAAAAACTTTGTATATAATTTCCAGGTTCAGCCTTAGTTCTGCCGGACTATAAGAGTTTATTACTTGATCAATACCCGTGCGTATACAATAGACTTAAACCACCATGCTAACGGCTTAAGAGGTTAACACTGGTACGACATATTCTTCTACAAAAGCTGTTTTGGACACGGTCCGTACAGAAAGTGTAATTTTCAAAAGCAAAGCTTGTCAGAATTAAAGCAGTTCATTTTAGACAACTTAAAATCAGACGATTTACGACAATCAAAAGTTGGTCGCTCATCATATAAACAAGGCCAAGGCTGTGATGTGTATGACAGCGAAAATAGTCAACAGGATAAACCTAAAACACGCAGAAAGCGTAAATATGAACGAAGAGAGATCTTTAAAAATGTGATTTGCGATTCGGATTTAGATGAAATGATTCCCTCTGTAAAACATGTGCGACATGATATTGACGACCACGATGTCATGACCAAATTGATGAGTTGTTGGCGGACGATAATAATAAGGAAGATAATCTCGAAGTAAACAAAGATGAGACAGAGTCTTTTGAAACTGTCCTTGAGCAAGAATGCACTATAAAAGAAGTCGTGGGGGCAAACTTAAACCCCAAATTGATTTCTATTGTTAATCAATTGTTTGTAAAGGTACTGCCTGAGGAAAAACTTAAGGAAATAACTGAGAAATATCCTAAACCAGCAAATATGGATGTTAATATGCCTTCAGTAAATAAGGAAATTTGGTCGGTGTTGAAAACTAACACAAAAACTACAGACCTGAAGTCTCAGAAAATTCAAAATAAAGTGGTTAAAACTTCTTACTCACTTGCCTAGCTGATTGCTTTTTTAATGGAATTGAAGAAAAGGGCGAAATATTATCCAGATGACATGTCAAAGGCTATCAGAATGGCAATGGATAGCATGACTATGTTGGCACAGGCAAATCGTGAATTAATTCAAAAGAGAAAAGACACTTTGAGACCAGATTTGTCATATCCCTCTAAATTGTTGTGCAATCCTCCAAATGGAGATGTTGAAAATTCTGTTTTTCTATTTGGAGAAGAGCTTGGCAAGAAAGTTAACTTCTGCTTATAAATACAAAAATAACTATAATTATCGGTACCACCCTTACAAAAGAAGTACTAAGGAAGCCTTTTTTGTGCCAGGGTTTTCGGAAAACAGGCCAAACAAGATATCAGAAATCTTGGAAAAGCGGTCACATTAAAGACAAAAACCAAACTCAAACAAATAGTTAGAGTCTGAACTTTTGGTGAGTGAAATTCGAAGTAAGTCTGATTCCTGGGAAAATTTTATTAATATTATATCGGCAAATCTGCCTTTATTAGAATCCTTTTTTCAAGCAGGTCAACTGAAAAAACAAGCAGGATCTTGGAAGAATTTTACAACTGATCGAAATATTCTTCAGATTGTCTGTGGTTTAAAGCTACAATTTGATTTAAAACCTAAGCAAGATTTCATTGAATATCCATACAAATTTAATAAAAATAAAATAAATGCAATTTCATTAAAAATTTCTATATTTTTAGAAAAGGGTATTATTGAAAAATGTAATCATGTTGAGGGTGAATATATTTCAAATATATTTACCAGAGATAAGAAAAATGGAAAGTTTAGAATTATTTTAGATCTCAAGGATTTAAATGAAAATATAACATACCATCATTTTAAGATGGAGACTCTAGAAATAGCTCTAAATCATATTTCAAAAAATTGCTTTGTGGCCTCAATAGATTTTAAGGAAGCTTATTTTTCTGTTAATGTAGCTATGTCAGATAGAAAA
This sequence comes from Patella depressa, assembly GCA_948474765.1. Classification (NCBI taxonomy): domain Eukaryota; kingdom Metazoa; phylum Mollusca; class Gastropoda; family Patellidae; genus Patella; species Patella depressa. The sequence goes on from OX419720.1 coordinate 3,813,087, forward strand.
TATTTGAGATTTATTTGGGGTGCTCAATTGTTTCAGTTTACCTGCTTACCAAATGGACTTTCCTCAGCTCCAACACTTTTTCCAAAGTTAATTAAGGTTCTTTCTTCCAATCTTCGGGCAAAAGGACGTATAAATTCGGCATTCATTGGTGATAGTTTACTTCTTGGATATAGTCTTTCAGCTTGCCAGCAAAATGGCATAGACACAGTTAATTAGGCGATTTCTACTGGGTTTACTATCAAATATACTATTAAAAAAAAGTAGGGGATATTTGATTTTTAAGTGTTATTAAAGTCACCTAATGAAACTGACGAAGAAACAAACGACAAAATGAAATGAAGTTCACATTCATCGATTTATTCCAAATGATCGTTAGACTAAGTAAGGCACAGACTGACCATTATAAGGGTAAAATGATACCCGGGGTCAAATAGCAAAGTTACCACAGCATCACAACAAAGTCAGTAACGGGTAAATCCCCCTCTGTTTGCCAAACAAGCATTGATCCGACGTGGCATTCTCCTAATGAGACGTATAAGGTCATTTTGGTCCAGATTGTCCCATTCCTGTTGCAACGCAGCAGCAAGTTCTTGGATATTGGCAGGACGTTGTTGACGTTGACGTAACCTCTGTCCAAGCATGTCCCAGACATGCTCGATGGGGGAGAGGTCGGGACTCAGTGCTGGCCAAGGTAATGTGGTGATGTTCTGTTGTTAGAGGTAACCTGTAACGATCCTGGCCTTGTGACATCTTGCGTTGTCATCCTGGAAGATGAAACGGCGGCCATGACGTCGTGCGAACGGCACAACATGGACTGCCAAGATGTTGTCCCGGTAGTACTGGCCTGTAACACGCCCTGCAACAACATGTAAAGCCGTTCTTCCAGCAACAGGGATGCCTCCCCACACCATAACAGAACCACCCCCAAATCGATCATGTCTGATGACGTTAACGTCTTGGAAGCGCTCGTTTCGACGACGCCACACCCTCCTACGTCTGTCCAAAAAATCAACAGTGAACCTTGACTCATCTGAAAACATCACATTGCTCCAGCGTCGATTATCCCAGTGTTGACGATCCCTACACCAACGACGTCTTGCCTGAATGTGATAATCTCTCAAACAAGGGATCACGCGAGGACGTCGGGCGCGAAGGTGACCCCTATGCAGTCGATTCAGAATCGTCTGGCCACTCACTCTCACACCAGTGTCTGTTTGAAGACAACAGTTAACCTTGACTCATCTGAAAACATCACATTGCTCCAGCGTCGATTATCCCAGTGTTGACGATCCCTACACCAACGACGTCTTGCCTGAATGTGATAATCTCTCAAACAAGGGATCACGCGAGGACGTCGGGCGCGAAGGTGACCCCTATGCAGTCGATTCCGAATCGTCTGGCCACTCACTCTCACACCAGTGTCTGTTTGAAGACGAACGCTGATCTGATTTGCTGTGATGACACGATTTCTCAAGGCCAAGGTACGGATAAATCGATCCTGGGCTTGAGTTGTCACCCTTGATCGACCTGAGCGTGGTCTGTCCTGTACAGATTGTGTATCACGGTATCTGGACCATAGCCTGCGTATGACAGACTGAGAAACATTCATCGTCCGCGCCACAACCGCCTGTGTTGTGCCGATCTGTAGCATGCCAAGGGCACGTAATCTTTCATTTTGGGTAAGCCGACGCATATCAAAATTTGTTTTCTGGTCACTAAAACAATTAAACTGATGTTTCCACCCTGGAATTCAATGCCACCATGACTGTAACATTCAAAGTCAGAGTCGTGCAAATCTTGGGTTGGACCCCCATGATGATCCCAAGCATCACCTGCATTCCATGCGGTAGCTATTGGTGCGTTTGGGCGTCACATGTAACTGGAAATGTTTCTTCTGTTAGGTTCTATAGTGACTTTTTTCGTAGTCATTTGCATATTTTAGTATTATGCCCCCAAAATCAAATATCCCCTACTTTTTTTGAATAGTATATAATAAGTCAGTATTTAAACCAGTACAGGTTATTCAGTATTTAGGTTTTATCATTAATTCAAAACAAATGACTGTAAAATTAACTCAAGAAAAGAGCTTTAAGATACAATCACACTGTACTTCTATATTAAGTAAAAAACATGTTACAATTAGAGAGTTTGCGGCTGTAATTGGTCTGCTTGTATCATCTTTTCCTGGGGTACCCTATGGCAAATTACACTATACAAGGTATGATAACTTTAAATCTAGTGCTTTAAAATCAAAATTTGGGAATTTCGATGCTAAAATAATACTTCCAAATTATTGTATCGAGGATCTAAATTGGTGGATTAATCATATTAAGTATCAAGAAAAAGCTCTAATCATTAAAAATAATGAATATACTTTACAATCTGATGCTTCTAAATCTGGATATGGCATTGTTTTCAATGGACACGAAGCTAAAGGGGTTTGAGATGACCTAAACATATTAATGAACTTGAATTGCTTGCAGCAAAATTTGGAGTTATGAAAGAATTTAAAAATGTCAATATTTTACCTCAAATTGATAACACCACAGCTGATAGTTACATAAACTCTGAGGGTGGCAGAATTAATCATTTAAATAATATTGTCAGAGACATACTGCTATTTTGTATTCATCGGAATATTGAAATATCAGCTTCTTATTTACCAGGTATTTTAAATGTTGATGCAGATAGATTAAGTCGTGATGATCCAAATAAAGATAATTTAGAATGGGAATTAGATTCCGACGTGTTTGATATGATATGTTGCAATTGGGGTACACCAGAGGTTGATTTATTTGCCTCGCGTCTAAATTATAAATTGACTAGATATTTTTCTTTTAAACCTGACCCATTTGCAGAAATAATTGATGCTTTTACGGTGTCATGGAAAGGCATTTCTTTTTATGCATTTCCACCTTTTGCTATGATTGGCCGTGTTCTTAAGAAAGTTGAGACAGACTGTGCCACAGGAATACTTATTGTGCCATTTTGGAACACACAGGCATGGTTTAGTAAAATGATCCACATGCTAATTGATTACCCTTTTATTTTACCTAGGGCAGAGAAAAGTCTTCATCATCATGCCAAAAATCCAAGGACAGATTTTGCAAAGATGTGTGTGTTAGCAGTGAGGATAACAGGATTTTCTTATAAAACTACAATATTTCACAGCAAACTAAAGACATTCTCCAATCATCATGGAGGAAATCAAAAATGGTTCAATACAGATCGTATATCGACAAATCAATCAATCAATCAATCAACACCGCATTTGTATAGCGCAAACAATACCTCGATAAAGTTCCCAATGCGCTTAAAAGTTTATGTGGATTCTTTTAGTGTTTATTTTTCTCAAATAGATGTGTCTTTAAAGAGCATGTGTTCCTATTCAATCAATAATTAAAACTGCAGGTTGGTCAAGAGATACCACATTCAGAAAATATTATCATAAACCATTGTCTAAAGAAGGAATTTTTGGTGTAAAAATTTTGGAAAATTTACATAACGATAATGACTGATTACAAAACTTTAAGCTGGTTTATTTCTTAGATTAAAGATCTAAGATCTAATATTATAAAATAATTACTAATATGGTCTAATGTGTTTAATAATAAATGTACAACTGTCTGTGTTTGATTACAACTTTGAAATCTCATGTGACCTCTAAACCACAGTCAATCAACATAGCAGAATTTAAAAATTAAACGAAACTTACCTGGAAGTTGAAGTTTGATTGTAATTCTGCTATGTTGTTGACGGGGTTAGAGGTAACATGCCCTCCCTGTTTGGTCACTCCTTAGGCTTGTGCTGGAGTAAAATGTTCACTAACTTCCTTGTCCCCCTTTTTCTACATTGTATTATGTTTGGAATCAAACACACTTTAAAGAATGATCATTTAGCTGCTCGCGCATCTCATGTTACCTCTAACCCCGTCAACAACATAGCAGAATTACAATCAAACTTCAACTTCCAGGTAAGTTTCGTTTAATTTTTAAATAGTTTATTAGAACAATAACCTGGTAATTAAACGATAACATCAAGAAGATATAGATCTTTGTTTGAATGGTGACTAGACGTGACCATATATAGGCATGGTGACTGTAAGAGTTTAAGTTTATAGAAGAAGGATGTCCGGGTACAATTCATCGACCTCGTATGGCGCACGTGACCATATATAGACATGACATTATCATTATGCATCTTAATATGACCGAAGTATTCCATGAAATGTTTACTCCCCAGAAACATAATCCTTCTACATAACTTCAAATTTCTTTTCTTTCCTATCTATGCCCACCTGTATAAACTAACAAAATCGTTCCGCATAGGTAAACTTTTAATATGTGCATATCATGGTGTCCTATTTACTGATATTTTTATCTATCCATCTACAAATTCCCCGTTTAAACGTTCATTGTTGGTGCTTTATTCACACTTTAATTGCATGTTCGACATCTATTTAAAAGGACATGGCCACATAGTGTTGCTGTGTTTAACTATGGAGTCGTTTAAACCGACAGGAACGCGGTAACTGTCTAAAGGTTTGATTACACTAAGCGCGACCCTAACCGTGACCGCGGCGATCGCAAGTTTGAATGGAGCCGTTTATACTGACAGGAAAGCGAACGTCGGCCGATATTCTTTCGCGCCGAGATTGCCTCTAGAGCGAATGTTTGGGAATAGTTTGAGCGAACGATTTTCATTAGTCGAAAGACTTACAAGGTCAAATCGTATATGCGCCAGTTTCACCTGCGAATGTCCGTATCGCTGCTCACAACCGGAACGATGATGATTCGCGGACCAAGTTGAATTGGACAGTTGTCACTCAGTATAAATGGCCCGTTACTCATACATGGACATGTACGTCAAAATCAACTTGGTAGTTGGTATTCGACAACGAGTAGGCGGTAACACACTACACGGCGCATGCCCACTTCATTATCCCAGTAACAGAAAAGCAGTTGGTTAAACCCCACTTATATTGTCATTCTAGCTGATGATAAACATGTCCCGATATCCCCGAATTATACACGCCTCTTTATTTATACTTTATATTGTAATATTATCCACTTCAATATTAAATTTACAAATAAATAACAAAGCCAAATATAGCTTAAAAAAGCCAAATATAGCTTCTCATGAAACCCTTGCACTTTTTTACCGGACAGAAGAAGGATGTAATTTATACTAATAAATCAGTTATTTGATACAGGCTGGTTTTTTTGTTTGTATTCTAGTCTGTATAGTCTTAGTTAAAACTCTAGCCCAATCGGTGGTTTGGGGTACGAACTGAACAATCGTGAAAATTTCACATTTTGCCCATTTGAATAGCCATTGTCAGTTACTTTGTGATTGATTTGACACATTCGGAAGAGACACTTACAAATCTATAAAATTCGCAAAATTTAGGAAAACACAAAACATGTGGAAATGTATACATTTCCGTTATGGCGCGAGACTAAGGTCGTTTGAACAAATCTATATGAACGATTCATCAAAGTAGTTTAAAATCGATAAAACGGTTAGATGAAACCGAAGATGTAAAAATTAACGGACCGACGACTAACGAATCGGGGGGGGGGGAGTACATACGCTAGACTACATCTATTTGTCAGATGAAAACTTAAGGTCGGTGCCACGTTATACCGGAAAAGTATCCGTCATTTCCTTGCTTCTTTAGCCATTCCAAAAGCTATTTGGCTGATATTTTCGTCTAAGTAAAATTTCGGAACGGACATATTTGGGTCTGAGAAAAGGCACTTTCAGCAGCACCCCCCCTCCCTTGGATCCGCCTCTGAACTAAGATAGTATTATATATTCTGTAATTATATTAGGGGGCGATTATTACCGTTAATTTAAAAGTCAAATGTCAAATTACAAATATTTTTTGAAACAAATCCACAAACGTTACATTCAACACAATTCAACAAAGCAACTTTGGAAATTTCCCTGATAGCACACTGTATCATTAGCACAGTCGGAGCAGAAGAGTAAGACGTTAAACCACATTTCATTTCATTTCATTTACTTTGGAAATTGACATTTTGTTTCTTGTCTTTTAACACATCGTGAGTTCTTGGGGTCAACGGTCAATGGTCATCGGATTACATGTAAAATTGTTAAAATGGAAGCTCCCAAGAAGGAAGATAACTTTTGATAACATTGAGAATGTAAAGCAAGTTGAGGAAATTATATCAGATTTTATCAGTAGAAATAAAAATTTATGTCATAAATTCGAATGTCGGCGTTCAATTCACAACATGAATGTTTAGCTGGAAGTTCTTTGTGGAATATTGTCAGATAAATTTGATTGTTAGGGAGAATTGGCATTGGATAATGTTGTTTTACCGAGCGGAATCTCTCACCTGTGCCGTATTACAGCGCCTGGATTCGAAATGAAGGTAGCAAACATATTCCTAGCGCCAATAAAAACCTATAAAACCTATAATTATCCCGAAAATAATTGTTACCTTTATATTAGAAAATAACATTTGAAGACATATTAATGCAAAGTATATATAAAAAACGAAAACCTCAAATAACTATTACCGCCAAGTGAGCACACAGAAAGGGGTACGTCGATCTTTAATGCAGCGTGGGCGAACCCTTTGTTTATTGACCCTACGAATTGTGCTCGATAAAATTTTCAACATGCATTTAGTTTTGACCCTTAAATCCTGCCATAAAGATCGACCTCCTGTTTAGAGACTACATACCCCAACAACATGATATATCATGGTGTAGAGACGCTATCCGACCTACAGAGTACACAATGGTTTAGCTACTCTACCCGAACAGTTTTAGCGACACTTTTCGGGCATCGTTCATTACTTGTGTCATAAATATGCGATAATTTTCTGACATCGATCATTACTTGTGTCATAAATACTTCGGGAATCGAAATTTCTTTACATTGACTGATGGATAAAGCATTTAAAATCAATAAAGAAGAAGAAGACGAAGAAGAAGAAGTGTTTATTAAAGTGTCACACGATGTACATTTACATATCATAAATCAGTTAAAAACTGGGATCTCCTTTGAAACATGTCAAATATAAAATTGCATATCATATTGGGGTAGAACAAATACTAATTACTTTCTCTTTTACAGACATTTTATAGCAATTTGTGCCTATCTTATACATTTCTCTAAAAGGTCTATAACGAAGGTCGGAGTACATTTTGCATTCTATTAAAAAAAAAATAGGATTTTGTCTCAATTTCTGAGCAGAAGGGACATAATCGACAAATGAATGGGGTTGGGGGTGACTGTATCTCATTTTTGTCGATCATAAGATCAGCGCTACCGCTGCGTAATAAACAGACACTGGCTAACGCTACTCTATAGGCTAGTCACTTTGTTCGGGCATAATCATTTGTTTCATTAGTGAAATTTCTAATATCATGTGAATGCTACGGCATCACTCTCATACATTGACTGGTTGATATAGTTTGCATCGACTATATGAGACCATTTTAAGGTTGATATATTCACGGGCTGAATATTATAAATTTCCCTTACTATAGAATTTGGTCATACACTAAAACGCGTTTGTGACAGTCTAATTTTCACAAATATCTTGATGGGGCTGTTACGCCTCTCCGGACCTCGCATGTGCATGGCGATCATTGTCTTAATCAATTAAAGTCATTTGTAACATTAAGAACCAATCGCACCACAGAAGTTATGCGAAAGCCGTCTTTTACCTGCATACAATATGACTTACATTACAGTTCGCGTGAAGTAGGTCTACCCGTGACGTCGATAAACACGTGTATTGTTTACATCGGATGTACTAATACAAACTGTTTCACGCAGAATCGTAGTCTTTTACTATATTTATCCCTTTAAGATGTCCCCATCCATACTTGGCCGATCAACGTCATTTGAAAAAATCCGAATAAATTTATCCCCAAGCAACATACGTACAACATTTGGGTGAAATCTAGCAGGTGGTTTAGGAGAAGAAAATTAACAAACGTAAAAGGATAAAACTTTACCCATTTGAATTGCCCTCTCCATGTTCTTTCTGGTTGATCAGCCACATCTGAACAAACCTGAACCGACATTTCTAAATCTATAATATTTGCGAGATTTAAGAGAACTGCAAAAAGCGTGACAATATATAAACAAATCTGAATGAACACTTCGGTGCAAAAGGAAACTATTCATCAAATTAGGCTGTAATCCATAAAACGGTTCAGACGAAGACTGACGCAAGGGGAATTACACACGTGCTTTACAACTGGGCTACATCTACTGGTCAGATAAAAACATAAGGTCGGTGCCACGTTCTACCGGGTGATTCTGAAAGAGTAAGCACACTCTGCTTTGTAAATGGCACTATTTATAACTTCTAGTTACGGGATCAATGTATGCCCATATGAAAGTTATTCAGGTTTTCCAGCATGGTTTCCCCCTTTAAGTGGTTCGGGACAAAGGTCATAGCAGGAAACAACGCCCCGTCGTTCGGATTGGACGATAAACCGAGGTCCCTTGTACACATTTAGATGCACCTTAAAGAACCCTTTATAGTTGGAATTAGAAATAAAAGTAAGCTGCAGCACCGCTGTCAAGGCAAAATTACCTCCATATACACTGCATGACATATGCCCGACTTCTTCAGCCCGGCTGGAACAGAAAAGTTGGTCGTTAAACCATATTTCAGTTTATATGAATATAAGCGTGTGGAGATATCTCGTCCCAACTTGACAAATACGTAAGATGATATGTAAGCTCAAAACATATATAACGTGATTTAACTGAAAGGTGATATACATGTTTTTGCATAATAGATAAGTTAAACCAACTGGAGCTATTAATGTTTAAATCTTACGTTGAACAGAATATACTATATAATTTATTGTAATTAAAACTTCAATGGTTGGCTAACAGTACGTAATAAGAAAATATAATTGAATCTTTATAGAAATAATTCTATATTTAAGGTGATATAAACATACCTCCCAGGTAGCACTATCAGCTTTAAAATAAAGGACGTAAGAAAATCACACAATGGTGAAATACCTGCCACTACGGGGACACCGGGGTGACAATGATCGTCTAGGCCGTTCTTGTACTCCACGTTGTGGGACTGTGACACTATCCTGTGTCGCGGTACCAAATCGACGACTGTGACACTCTACAGACACGTACTGTGTGTCCGTACGGCCAAATCTTCTATGTCACACTGTCGTTTGTCTAGGTAGGACTTGACGTTGTGATCAATAAGAATTCAACTCTTTTCTGTACTCTTGAGATATTCTTTATGTGTTACAATAATATATTCTACAGCACAGATACAACTATTGTTCTTTAGGTATATAAACGTTATTTCGCCCAGCAGTCTCCCGCGGAACTTCTATAATGTCTTGTCTACGGTTTCATCATGACCGCTGCGTCAGGCCAGTAAGCCAGGCCAGCTCCCGGGGTGAACTTCCCCTTGGCTCTCTCGAATGTTGTACGATTATATCTTACTTAATCATATTCTTACCATTAAGTTTATTTAAAATTAAACTTGCATTTATTTCATTGGAATACACCTGTATTAATCCTTAATTCTGTTTATTTTTAACTGAGTAAACTATTACCAAAAGAACTTAATCTGTCCCATTAATGAAAATTAGCAGTATTAATTAGTACTTATCACCTACAGTAATTAATAACTTTGAAACTCATTAGTATGACTAAATAAATTTACCCATTAGTATTATCTGCGAACCAATTAATTACCCAGACGGTATCTGGTTATTGTTTAAGACATTCCGCTTGGTGTACAAACACACACCTTTAACATTGTGTATATAGGAAGGAAATGGTGTACCTTTTCAGCGTTGGTGCTATATGGAACTTTTGTATACCCTCCAAGCTTATAGTAACACGGCGCGTGTTATTCTAACTCGTAGTTACGCCTCTTTTCTAAAAAACATACACATACATCAAATAAACATCTTAAATGTTTTTGATTTCTGAATTTGTTTATTTTTTAATTCGACCGAAACAGCATCATTGAAACAAATGCGATTAATATTTATTTCAAGACCTGATCATATTATACCTGGTTGTAATAACAAATCAACCACTAACCGAAAGTTAATATATTCCTTACGTTTTTAAACACACATAACGATTTACAAATAAGTTCATGACGTTTTCGCTATCCTTAAGTATGGTCTAGTATACACAACGCATGACATATCAGGGAATTCAAAATTGATTCGACAGCTGACCGCACATTCGAATCCAACTTTAAATTACCCATTTACCATGGTGTGCTTACCACTTTTAAAAACACATACTTTCAACTTATTGTCTCTGTATATTTTTAACAAAACAACACGAAAATACAGAAACAGTTTATACCACTTGCATAATCTAAGCTATCCGCTATTGCAAGGCGCACTGTTTCATTTTAATCCTTTAATTTAAAACCTTATACCGACCCACACGCTATCCTGCGATTTACAAAGGGCCATTCAGTTATAAATTTTCCTTGGGCATTTCCCTTACCCTAAACCTAAACGCTATCTTGCGATTTACTCAGGTTTACATTATAACCTTATACTTGGTTCATATGCATGTACATTACTTAACAAAACAATACATTACATTAATTTACAAAAAGCAGTCTCCGGTCTGCGGCCTCTCGATAAGATTGTCTTTGTTATGCTTCTGAGATCATTTATAAGGCCAAGGTGTTATCGACAACCTTATTAGTATTGTTAAAACAGCCATTCACAAGTTATAATATATATATATATATATATATATTAGAAGCCTTCATCTAATGGACAATCATATAATATTATCTAATAATACGAGGAGATAGTGACTAATTTACTAACTTAGATAATGCATGTGTAACACATATATATACTAACTGTACCACACCTATAAACCACAGCTGCTTAATATTGTGTAACACCAGACATATTATCCTTGTCATTTACTACTCACCCATTGCACCCGTATTAATTGAAATTAAACATTAAGTATGGACTAAACCTTTCAATTCCTTTCCACTGGCTGACAATCATGCATTATAAGAACTAAGTTTATTGTGGAAGTAATGCACCCATCTGAAACAGGCGTCAAAATCACTAGTATAAATAAAATAAAACCGAGAGAGAGAAATGGGGTTTAACGTCCACTCAACACAAACTAGGTCATATGGTATAATTTTATTTCAATAATTCGCTTGCGCGTAGGGGTCTTTAGCAGTGGGAGGAAACCGGAGTGCCCGGAGGAAACCCACGAGGTTGAGAAGGCGCCCCTATCTCCATGCCACATAGGCTCACACCAGGGTTCGAAACCACAGGCGCAAGCAAGAGGTGACCGACCAGCTAGACGTCGAAGCGCGGCACTCTAGACCACTAGGCCATCCCAACCCCCCAAAAATAAAACCAAGCACAAACAATCCAAACCATTAGACAAAACTCGAAGTCCTTAAAACGCTATAGGCAAAATAGTGTAATCAGCAAATGGACTGTTCACTGTGTAGAAAATACACGACAAACAGTGGTAAAATTTGTGTTGGATGAATGAAAAGGGGTCCCACTGTTCGAGTTCTACTGGGTTAATTAAGACGGGCATAGAACATACAGTGTGCTATAACGGAAATTTTACAATGCATTGTCTTGAACCCATGACCCTCTATTTATATAACACTAACAATACAGTTTTATACATCCTGGAATTTATTACAGATTAAAATCATTTTTCCACTTTTGTAAAAGTTCTAAGGTAACAGAACTACCCCCACATACTATAACCAGAGCATTGGAAACGCTGCCAAGTTTTCCTTCTCCTTGAAGTCTTTGAATAACGTTACTATAAATAGCAGCCAACGTGGCACCACATGCTGGTTCTACCAAATACCGATGGTCATCTAAAATAGATAAGATAAAGAGATGGCAGTTCTCGCTATAATAGTTAAAAACTAGATAGTGTAAAGGTAATGTGCTGAACATTTCAGTCAAATTGATCCACTATTAGCCGAGAACGAAGCGAGTGAAATATTCACATAGCCTCGGTCATCATTACTAAAATCATTAATATAAACCGCATAGTCTCGATTATCCACTTGATTGATTTAATTATCAATTGCCGTTAAGCGGCATATAAGAATTTAATCCGCCAACATCAAAGGCTAGCCTTGACATCAAGAGTTTATTATGGTCTGGATAAGTTGATTAAGGTCTAATTGATTATTTAGATAACATTTCAGACCTAAAGAAAGACCTGTAATAAGCAGATTTTGCTCTTGCATAATGTTATTTTAAGTTATAACTATGGTGATATCAGACATTATAGTAAAATTCGAAAATATTGAATATTTGTGTCAATTTCTAGGCCCCAAATATTAGCGATTTAGCTCCTTTAAGTGCAAATGATGGTGAATAATCAGTTATTTTATGTTCGACCAAATACGCCCTAAGTCATTAACGGATGACAATTTCGAGCGTCTGGTTATTCCAGTCTACACCCATAGTATATATGGGACATGCTCTGCAGATAAGAATATGACTTCATCGTTTTACATGAGTTTTGGATAATGTCTAGCCCAGTTCTTCGAGCTCCTTGTTACAAATGGCGCTTAACGCATTATGGTACACGATTCGTGTAGCCATGGTAAAATGTTTATTTTGTATTAAATATTGGATATCAGAAGCTCAACTTTTCTCGTAAGTTCACAGCATCAATGTTGACAAATAATCCCTGTTTCCAATGTGAGAGAGGAAGAGAAATTCGCTTGTGCGTAGGGGTCTTTAACAGTGGGAGGAAACCGGAGTGCCCGGAGGAAACCCACGAGATTGAGAAGGCGCCCTTATCTCCATGCCACATACGCTCACACCAAGGACCGAAACCAAAGCCGCAAGCCAGAGGTGACCCGCCAGCTAAAGGTAGAAGCGCGGCACTCTAGACCACTAGGCCCCCCCCCCTCTTTTCAAGGTCGAAGACTCTGTGTGAAATAGAGTTAGAGACTTACCTACTTTAAAAACACAGAAAAACGAAATGCTACACCCATATGTTTACTTGTATTGCACTACTTTTTTTTGTATTTGTAAATATTGTCCACGTGATCAAAAGAGACCTCTCCTATTGGCTGTCCAGCTGTACGTGTATACAATACAAACGTCCGTTTCTCTGATAGCACAACTAAAGGCACTCGGATCCATTGTCACAAAATCCACGGACACGACATAATTATTTCTTCTATATGATCAGTGTATTGTTGTCCACTGTGAGTCGAATTGACAGAAAACTTGAATGAACCAACAAAATAGTGTTACAAGGTATAAGCCTACATATCTTTCCGTATTAGAGACTTTGCGATTACATACGATTACATGGTCACTAAATTGTTGGAGATAGAACTGTTATGGTCTCTTGATTCAATCAGGTTACAAAGAAGTCGACCAAAAATTAATAGCAAGATTTGAGTTAAGATTACAGATGACAGTGGCTTGTTACCTGCGAATTTAAGACAAGCATTGACAGCATCTCTATCAGGAACTACAGCTGATAATATGGGTGGTTTCTGGATTTTATAATTATCAAATGTTCTTGAACTCACTGTTAATGCTCCTAAACATTTAGCGACACTGAAATATGAACAATAAATAAATGACAGCATGAAATTAATGCGGTTTAGTCACTAATTAATACGATCTATTACAAGTAATTAAAGCGATCTATTACTAGTAGTTAATGCGATCTATTACTAGTAATTAATGCGATTTATTACTAGTATTTAAAGCGATCTATTACTAGTAATTAATGTTGGTTATTACTAGTAATAAACGCAATCTATTACTAGTAATTAATGTGGTCTATTACTAGTAATTAATGCGGTCTACTAGTAATTAATGTGATCTATTGCTAGTAATTAATGCGATCTATTACTAGTAATTAATGTGGTCTACTAATAATTAATGCGGTCTACTAGTAATTAATGTGGTCTGCTGGTTATTAATGTGGTCTACTAGTAATTAATGCGGTCTACTGGTAATTAATGTGGTCTGCTGGTTATTAATGCGGTCTACTCGTAATAAATGTGGTTTGTTACTAGTAATTAATGTGATCGATTACTAGTAATTAATGCGATCGATTACTAGTAATTAATGCGATCTGTTACTAATAATTAACTATCTATTACAAGTAATTAAAGCGATATATTACTAGTAATTAATGCGGTCTACTAGTAATTAACGCGATCTATTACTAGTAATATTACTAGTAATTAATGCGATTTCGTACTAGTAATTAATGCGATCTATTACTAGTAATTAATGTGATCTATTGCTAGTAATTAATGTGATCTATTATAGTAATTAATATGGTCTATTACTTGTAATTAATGCGATCTCTTATTAGTAATTAATGTGGTCTATTACTAGTAATTAATGCGGTCTAATAGTAATTAATGTGAACTATTACTAGTAATTAATGCGATCTATTACTAGTAATTCATTCGATCTATTACTAATAATGAATGCCACATGACTAGTTGACCTATTACTATTTCTTCTACACATTGCAGCTGTTCCTGCAATTCATATTATACCGTATGGAACATGTCCGCCTTCATTAGAGTCTTTAATTTCGATCTATGTTTCGGTTCATATAGGCACACTCCATGTTTCGGCCCATATAAGGCATGATCCATGTTTTGCACCATATAGGGAAGTGTTGAATTACCTGTTAATGTCCGGTAAAGTGATTAATTCTCCAGCTTCTATAGATTTATTAAAACAATCAGCACCAACAGTCTCCATGGCAACCACCGGTATATCATCCCAACCTATAGATCTCATACCTTGTAAAATACCATTTAATAATCCACCACCCCCAACACAGGTAATAACTACATCCGGTCTAACCGGTTTCAGTTGAGACTCGCATTCATAAATCACGGATTCATGACCTTTCCTGAAAAACAGAATGATTGTCCGTTTTATTATTCCTTATAGTAGTGTTTTTGCGCCGGGAGTTTCCAAAAAGGGGCAGAAAGAAAGAAAAGAGGGAAACTAGGTCACTATGGGACTAACACATGGTTCACACGAGATTGGCCAGACGACCATATTCCTTGTCACGTACAATCCGGGAATCGAAGCCATGCGATGGCGGACTTGCGTTAAGCCACTAGACGCCCCCCCAAAAAAAGGCATTATATCTTTAACATTATATAACTATAAATGGTCTCTGCTAGTGTCTTTTCGACATTGCCATCAGGTATATATTATCGGAGAAATTGTCTCTGTGACTGGTTGATGGGATTTAGTCAAGTTTGTCAAGTTATCCATTGGAAATATATTTTTATATATAAGATAGACTACTTACCACACGTCTGGTAAATCAAAGGGGTGAACATATTCACAACCTGTAAAATAAGTTCAAAACATTTAATTAATGTGGTTTAAGAATGGTGGCTTGAGGAAATCCCGCCTTGACCTCACGTGGTATCAAACTGGTTATGTGTATTCAGCAGACAAGTGTATTCGGCAAGCACTCGACGCGTGTAATCAGTTAACAGGTGTAATCAGTAGACATGAGTAATCAGTAGATATGCGTAATCGATAGACATGTGTAATCAGTAGACATTGGAATCAGTAGACATATGTAATCAGTGGACGTGTGTAATCAATAGACGTGTGTAATCAATAGCCTAGTGTAATTAGCGGACAGACGGAATCAGTGGACAGGTGGAATCAGTAGACATGTGTAATCAGTAGAGATATGTAATCAGTAGACATCTGTAATCAGTAGACACCGGTGGAATCAGTAGACAGGTGGAATCAGTAGACATGTGTCATAAGTAGAATAACTTACCCGTTTGTTTAGCTAATTCTAAAGCATATTGATTAGCGTGATCGAACACCTTTCCTTTGACAACTACTTCAGCTCCCTGTGAAATAAATTATTGACAGATTAACGTATAAACAATTACTTTAGCTTATCAGACTAGATTGTTTATATACTTAATTTGTTGAGGTGTTCAGAGTGTTTCTTCGTTATCAAAGATGGGATTTGCTGATTGTAGGCCGGTTGGGGAGGTTCGGGTATTACCGGAATCCAAAATGGCCACTTTATATAAATGACGTTTTGGGGGAATACTAACCCCAACCCTAAACCTTTTAAGAGGGGTAAAATATTTATTGGATCAAAGTTCATTCTTCTAAAAAGGGTTAGGGTAAGGGTTAGGCCTAATATTCCACAAAATTCTCATTTTACCCTCCCCATCCGGCCTACAATTAGCATCTCCTATGAAAGATAGAGATATAAACAACTGTATGTTTTATAATTCATACCAAACGGAAATGAATTATGTCTATTAATTCGGGAATTTGAATTACGGGTAGATTTTCCGCCACTGTCCTAGCAATATTTAAAACCTATTTCTGGTCATTTATACACTCGGAAGACATAGATCGTACTTGATTTAATATTCGCTGTACACCGGTTACACGGAACTTCAATCAAATGACTAGTGTATTGAGCCGAACACTATTCCATCTAATGGGTAATGGGAGATAACTCCAGTAATACTGGTCGATGCTGCTTGGGCTGATTCTTCTTCTGCTTACCATGAATAGAAATGACACGGGGTATAAACGCCCTACTCTTCTGCTCCTACCAGGTTGATCAAGACAGGAATCGAACTTGAGACACCCTAGTCACTTATCCACCGTGGCCCCCCTCACACAAATTAATTAGGTGATTTATAGAAAGATATACTTACATAGTCTCGTAGTTTATGTGCTATAAATTCTGGGGTACTTTCTGGTAGAACAATGGTACACGGTGTTTTAAGTTGTTGTGCTGCATGAGCCGCTGCCATGCCTGCATTTCCCCCAGATGCACATATAAGTCTTTTACACCCCCGTTCGTTTACAGCCTGAAATATTTAAAATAACTCTACCCAGTCGCGTCTTCTAGCAACCCGTAATGTACAATAATATTTAACACAAATACCTAAATATAATTACTTACTGCTGCAATGGGTACTATTAAGATATTTTACATACTCCATACTCTTCGTTGACCCTCCATTTACCTTTTTACAGAAATGAGAAATTCCACGTATTTTGAAGGAACCAGGTGGTTGAAGATTTTCTAATTTTAAGAAAACTGTAAATCCAGCCAGTTTCGATAACGGTACACTTTCAACAGTCGGCGTTGTTAGGTAATAGTTGACATTTCTTTCGTCCACCTCGGCCATTTTAGTATGTTGTTGCTGATTTTGAACTGTGAATGAAAATATGAGCAAATAATCAGCAGTAACTAAAATATGAATTATAAAAATATAATTGTCACGGGAACAGTAGTTATAATACGTAGATATGCAAATTTCAATAAGTCTTTTTCCCCTTGTCAGTGATGCAGAAGGAGGGCCCGACAAGGACAGCTGCCTAGTCGTTCGGATGGGACGAAAAACCGAGGTCGCGTGTACACATTGGCGTGCACGTAAAAGACCCCTTGGAAGTTGGAATTCGATATAAGAGTGAGACGTAGGCAAAATTTCCCTCATAGCACACTGTATGGCGTGTGCCCTTCTTCCATTAGCCCAGATCAGGTGCAGAAGAGTAGGACGTTAAACCCCATTTCATTTCATTTCCTTTCAATAAACCTTTTCGCATGAAAATGTACAATATAATAATATTATTCACAAAAAAAAGACTTTTGATGTGTAAGAGATGTCATTTAGATAGTAGGCTATATCTGATTCATTGTCACGGGTGCAACCGTAAAGCAAAATAAGCACGCGCTTATGACGTTAAGGGAAGGGAGTGCGCTGTAGGTACCACAGGGAAGAGAGTGGGTGGGAGGTAGTTACGTTTGCAACTGTCCATTAGCGAACGATATTCGCTGACAGTTGCTATCCAGCTTTCTATAGCTGCAGTATGAAGAAGTTTTTAGGAGGGGCACACCCGTTACAGTCTATAGTAGGTATTTTAGAGTTATGGTTGGCAAATTTTCTTTCGGGGGGAGGGGCAACCAAGGTTAACTATGAGGTACAACTATAGTCAAAATGAAGGTTGATCGAGAACGAGAAGGATGGAACGTTATTTACCTATTTATCTTCTGTAGTCTACCTTGGCCATAACTACATGTATAGTTAAAATGAAAGTAGACAAGAATGAGGGAACCCTATAGGCCTAGTCAACATGCCAGCTATAATCTACTTGACCTATATATATATATATATAATATATATCAGACATACGTCACTATACTGTTTATCATACACTGTGCTCTACGTTCATCATCTCAAATCTTTTATTAAAAGCAAGTCTTAGTTTCATAGTAAAATTATAAACTCACCCAGATAAAACACGTTGGCTTCAACACACCTCTTTTTATAACGTCACTGCTGATTGGCTATTCATTTTAATCTATCTAATACATTGCTACATTGCAAAAACATGTCTAAAATCATTACAACTCCATCGACCTCTTCTTAACCTTGTTATAAGTTGTATGGTGTACCATATCCGACAAAATATTCCAAGAGTATACTAATACTCATTGTAATATTACACATTTTGACGGGTATATGGATAACTAAAATTATATATCAATATAACAAGAAATGAAATGAAATGGGGTTTAACGTCCTACTCTTTTGCACCTAACCTGGGCTAATGGAAGACGGGCATACGCCATACAGCGTGCACTCCAATGTGTACACGGGACCTCGGTTTTTTCGTCCTATCCGAACGACTAAGCAGCTGTCCTTGTCAGGCCCTCCTTCTGCATCACTGACAAGGAGAAATCACGCCGGAAAATCGAGATGAACTTTCTCGGAATATAACAATACCTGTTAAGCTGTTAGTATGTAAGTAAAAATAACCTTATAACACAAAACACAGTTCTATGGATATCAATCACTATATTATACTCACACGACGTTTCGACACTGGTCGTTATCAAGCACACAAATGTGCCATCATAATTAATCTTAGTATAATTATTTTTTGATAACCAATTAAGCTAGGATTTCATAATTGTTACTTATGGTTTCTCTTATTATTGTTTAATGTACCTATATATAACACTGTCACATTCTTTCCTTATTTGTAATTTGTATGCTTGATAATGACCAGTTAATTCTTGTCGAAACGTCGTGTGTGTATTATATAGTGATTGTTATCTAAAGAACTGTGCTTTGTGTTATATTATGTTCAATCGCTAAATGCCATTCAAAGATTAAAAATAACCTTGATGGTACCCTGTCAACGATTAGTGATCTCTCGCCATATCGACAGTTACACATATTTTAAAAGTGGTATAAACTTTCTTATAAAGGATATAAATAATACCTTCCCTCTATTCTTAAGTTTTTGATATACAGCGACTAGTCGTTCGGACAGGATGGAAAAAAAAAGGAATCCTCATGCGTACGTTAAAGATCGCTAGAATTCTATAAAGTGCCCTGCCGTATAGCCGTGGCGTATACCCGTCTTCATTAGCCCGGTTCAGGGGCGGATCGGGCGATCGCCCGAAGGGCCGGTCGGAGGATCGACCGAAGGGCCGGTCAGACAAAAATTGAAAAAAATAATTTTGTCCAATTCATCTACCCCCCCCCCCCTTTTCTGCTGAACATTATAGGCCTGAAGATTATGTTGTATGTGGCCGGTGGCTTTAACGGGCCGCCACGCCACCAGTGGAGTCTGGAATGGGCTGGTATAATAGACTTTCTGGGTCAAGTGTAGTGGGTGTGGGCAACAATTCGGAATCCTGCAAAGGGGATTTCGAATTTCATCCGAAAATTTCATCGGATTCACCCGACACTGTCGCCCGCAAATTTACTAATGATTAAGTCACCTGCACCCTGTTTGTGGGGATATTAATCAACGTATTATCATTGACGATAAAATGATAATACGTTAATTCATAATATGACGATATGATAATTTCACAGGTTGATGGTTATAAATTACTTGCAGGTCGAGGTTTTGGCCTAAGTTAATCGATTTATGAAGTATTATTTCACAGAGATTATAATCAGATATACCACCAAATCGCCTATTTGGGGTTCGTTTTTCAAAAAAAGTCCCATCCGGGCTCCGCGGTTAGTAAAATGGGCCGCTCCGACACGGGAACCCGGGCCGATTCCCGGACCTAATACGCCCCTGGCCCGGTTTCTGTTCTGTGAATTTGTTGTGTATAGCAGTGGAAGGAAACCGGAGGATCGGGAGAAAACCCACGAGGTTGGACAACCGTCTCTATACTCCTTGTTGCGTAGAAACGGGGAATCGAAACCACACGGGGGGGGGGGGTCGTCTAGAATGCCGCGCTTCGACCTCTAGCTGAGCGTACAGTACACGCATCGTGGAGGTTGGATCATACACGATTATCGTGTCGTTTTTTGTTAAACATTTCCACGATAACGACACGATATTGCCACGATAAATAACTCGGTGTAGCAGTCGCTATCGTGTGCCACGATAGTCGCGTGACACGATAGGCCTCGGTGTAATTTGATATGTAAAATTAACGATGTTTATCTGTCATAAATAATTGATGTCAAAAAGATATACTGCCACGATGTTATCAAACTGCCACGATATTTGAAATGTTGAATAGTTTTTTCAATAATCTTGACGCGAATAGCCACGCTGCATAAAAAGAATGTACTTTTATGAGGTTATATTTTAACGGAGTCCCATTCTGACAAATAAATCGGTAAATCACACCTCAAGTAATATCTTCGGTTTTAAATCACAAATGAATTAAAAAGTCTGCCTCTCCTGCTTTTAAGCCCACGTCGCCATAAAATGTATCCATAAAATTGTACCTTGTGTTGTGGAATACATGTTCATTAAAACGTGTCTCCGTCGGATAACACCTTGGTGAACTTTTCATACTGTCAATCAAGTTTCCAAATAACGTGAATATAAAAGAGCCATCAAACATCAAAAGGAAACGATAATTGACTAAAATAGAAGTCCTTTTAACAAAAAATAGTCTTGTAGACAATATGACTTTTATTGCAAATTGTCAGTAAGTGGGCATTACCTAACATTGTTGCCCTCATTTTTTTTAAAAAAAACAATTGGTTAAATAGAACGGACCACGATGGAAAGCCCCCCCCCCCCCCCCCGAATACACGCTTTCAAAAAAATTGTGGATGTAAGTGTTTATTCAATGTTTAAATTGGTACAGACTTGAAGATTGTTACATAACAGCGCGTCTTATGACGAAAACTATGTATAATCAGCATATTCGCAGTGGGCATATTCTGCCAATAAAATCATACCTTAAACTACTGCCCCTTTTACTTGTGCATGCATTGTTAGTAAATTTTCTCTTTTTGTGTAAAGATCAAAGACAAATTGTAACCTAAATAACTCAACGAACGTTTATATTAATGAAGTATATACATATACCCACGTCGCGTATGTCAGTCATTCATCTACGAATGATCGCCATCTTATAAAAAGCGAATTCAGTTTATCTAAAAGGGGCTACGGCGCAATTTAATGAATTATTTTCGACCCGATATTAACCAGTGCCAGATATTTTAAATAATGAGATAACGTCAATCAACAAACCAAACAATACGAGTTTACTTTATAACAAAAACATTGGTGAATTTATTATTATGTTTAAAATCATAAAGCTAATCAACAAATAATACTATTGCTCTTTATTACAAAAACATCGGTGAACTAATCTCGGTTTGATCGGCTTGCCAAGATAATGTATTATTGGGTAAATAAAACAATATAAACAACCAGTGAGTAATACAATTAAATTATTAAACAACAACAACAACGGCGGAGGGGTTTAATATAGGCTATTCCCGTTCCCCAATACCTATTCAGATACAAATCTGAATAAAAATATTGCTTATAAAAAAAACCAATACGCCCCGTGGACGCCCTAACAACTGCGTACCTGTTTGCTTGTGGACGAGTTTACTGACACCCGTTCAATATATGAATGAAACATCCAAACATTTGACCGTATTCATGCCATAGACCATAAATACCCTTATTAATAAAACCGTTTTAGTTTCCAAAAATTATCACGTCATATTCATTTTGATTGTTTTACCCCTCAACACGATCTCACGACCATTTCTTATGAATTGAAGCCTCTTTGATAGTGAGATTAATAATAGTAGTATTAGAGTTATCGAGGTGTCAATTAGCCAAGAATGCAACACATCAAAGCGAACAGAGGGGATTGCCTAACACAAAAAACGTGCTTATTAAGTTGTTAAAGGTGACTGGTGCTATTTAAGGACTGACATTTGTGCACAATGTAATAAAATAATAACCACTCTGATAAATTATTAATGAGCACCGGTGTGATTTTATTGACAGAATATTATGTCAATTGCAAATATGATGACTAAACATTATTTTGCCCATTACATGATCTGCAGGAGTCAACCTCCGAGTCTGTACCGATTTAAATAATTGAACAATCTCTAAAAACATGACTTTTACCGTAAAACAGTAATCACAATTCCTCGTTACATATTTATTTTACATGTAGGGAAGGGGTGGGGGTGTCCAGCCAAATACAAACCCCGTAGTTAGTCATATTGTAAGTGTTTCGTGGTTTTCTTTAATTTGACATTCTGCTAATTGAGAAAATATTTCAGTAATAAATACGGGTTATTTTACAAGATATCTCTTTTCAAAATTTCCCTTACGTTTAATTTTAACCAAAACGCCCAAACTAATTGAGATGCAAAGAACAATCCATTGTGACCCCTCTTGAATGCCAACCATTTGCATATATATCAGAATCAATTTAACAATTGTGATTGTTTTTTTAAAATAAAGATTCAAACCTTTTTGGGTAGTTTTTACTACTGGCAATTTACAATACAAGTCGTACTGTCAAGATGACTACAACAGGATAATAATTTGTTGTAAAATGGGCGTGCAATTTTCTGTCAGTTGGTTTCTTTTGATGTCACGTACCAATTTACTTTATCAAACCTTGATTGGCAGTATGCATTCCCTAGACTCTTTGATGTGGAAATGAAAAAGTCAGCATTATATTATCGCCTTTATCGGAATGATACGTGTCCACGTCCATTCAGCAAAATGTGCTTCGTCTCGGGTGACGAAGGCTTTTAATTCATTTGTGATTTAAACCAGAAAAGATATATTAGTTGAGGTGTGATTTACCAATACTGTATGCACCACGTGGCTTATTTGTCAGTATGTGAATTACTATTTGAATGGATAAAACAATTTAAACTACACCCCGGTAAGACCAGAATTGATTTGTGTGCATTTATTTTTTCCCGTAATATGAATGGATTTGTAATAGTCGATTGACGAAAGTATGAAAAATATGGAACATATTATGAAGTAATAACGTATTGGTTTCTTAAGCATATTCTGTTTAGAAAAAGAATGAATAGTATCCGGGGTTTACCGAAAATTGTGTTTATTCCTTTTCCGATTTCGAACAAGCCATCAAATATTCGTGATTAATGGGAAAATGCCAACGTAGTAACTGATCTATAATAATTAATGTGCTACTGTATTTCACCTAAAATAAACCACGAGATGCATGTTTTAATAAAAACACCGAGTCACACGGTGTTTTTAACACCGAGGCACTGCTATCGTGGCCCTCTATATTTCCTCGGTAAATCATGAAATTCCACGATAGAAAACACGGTAATATCGTGTCCGGTCAAACCTCCACGATGCGTGTACTGTATGTGGCATGGAGATATATGCGCCTTCTCAACCTCGTGGGTGTCCTTCGGTTTCCTCCCACTGCTAAAGACCTCTACGCGCAAGGGAATTATTGATATAAAATGAAACCCTGTTAGTCCCACAATGACCTAGTTTGTGTCGAGTGGACGTTAAACCCCATTTTTCTCGAAACCACACGACGTGGGTGATTGACAGCTAGACCTCTTGATTCAACGCACATGCGTTAATCCTTAGTTGTCACATTTTAAGGTCCAAACCTCAGCAAATTCCAGTACCCTACACCTAATCTGCACGAGTCTATCATTTGGGAAATTTATAGAAAGATGCACATTGCTTTATATTTTACCCGAATAAATACTACCGATTTAAACACAGTAAATTAATGGTAGGCCCTAATCATTGGTGTCACGCTTCGGTCAGCAGTCATCATATATTTATAAATTTAATTGCAAACAAAGACAATAACATCAATATTACTGCCCATCCACAGCCAACTTCAAATAATAATCTATAGGAATAAGTTGCTAAAAATAAATCACGCCTTGCTGCTCGTGGTAGTATAGCCTAAATATTTTCTGAAATGTACCACAAAATGTCATCACAATGCAAATTTTGTACAAATGAACTTAACGCATCAAAGTTCCTTATACACTATAATGGCACTACAAGACCAAAGCTCGGCGACATTGTTTTTGTTAGAATCTCAATCCCCTAACTTTAAAAATCATGCTGCAACATTGTGTACTCCGGTTAATATTACTTAACTTTATGGTACCTCCCATAGGTCATTACGGACTCGAGACTTCCTGGTTAGCGAGTCACTTGCTAATGCCTAACACATAACCAGGTAGCTCGCAGACACGCCACCAGAGACACAGGGTGAAAATTTATATGTGCAGTACCAGGATTTTTTTGTGGGGGATGACAAACCCATGTTTTGTCTCACCGACCGCGGTTTACGGAGCTAATTTCTGCCGCTATAGTAACATAGATGTTGATTGTGTGTCTGATAAGATGCGCACCATGTGCTATATAATATATATACGACCATGCGTGCATGTCCCGGTGGAAGCTTGTAGGACCCAGGATTCCTATACACCTGTGGGGAGGGGGGGAGTGGCTAGTAACCCTAGTCACACACACCCCACCCTGGATCCGCCCCTGCTACGGCCAGTCTGCTATCGTCTATGGTGACTAACAGCAACTGACGCCAAGTCTCACGCGCGGGTTTTTTCTAAAACTAGGCCCGTAGGAGCACGAACGGCGGCTTGGCAGCTAGGCTTAACTAACAGATTCCTCCCACAAACGAATTATTGAAATAAGATTAAACCATATGTTAGTTCAGAAATGATCTAGGTTGTGTCGCGTGGACGTTAAACCCCATTTTTTATGGTAAGTTCCAAGATGATCCATTTAGAATTGCTGCCTGTAGACGATGTAACAAAATGGGGTTTAAAGTCCTACTGTTCTACTCTTAGTGTGAGCGTATGTGGCATGGAGATAGGGGGCGCATTCTCAACCTCGTGGGTTTCCTCCGGGCACCCCGGTTTCCTCCCACTGCTAAAGACCCCTAAGCGCAAACGAATTATTGAAATAAAATTAAACCATATGTTAGTCCCGAAATGACCTAGTTTGTGTTGAGTGGACGTTAAACCCCATTTCTCTCTATCTTGATACGCCATGTTGTATGCTATGAGGGGAAACTTGGCCCGGGAAGCAGCGCTATGGACTGCTCTAATCTTTAGCTGGCAAGGGTTCGTTTACGTACACCCCGTACACGGGAACTCGGGTTTTCGTCCCAAGCAAGTTGTTCCACCCAACATCACTGATAACGGGGAACCATACCGGCGAACCCGATGGACGCAGCTGCCCAACGTCCTATTTAAATAGAAGTGACCAATATAAATAGAAGTGACTTAAAAGAGAATACATTTGTGTAGCATCTTATATTAAAAGGTAAAGAAGTACTCTTGTCTTGGCCTCTGTGAACCGTCAATCCCGAATTCCTCCACGCACTCTCGGCTTTAGTACGAATCCTTCAAGAATATCATCGTTTAGCCATGGGGCACTAGGTCGAAGTCAAAAAACTTTCGTTTGGATTGGTGCGAGATCATCAATGATATTTTGAACGCATGTGTTAAAGAATGCTGCTTTCGAATCGATTATGTAATTTATCATACAAGCGATATCTACTGTCAAATAAGATATTGGATGATAAAGTACCATACCAACATGCCCATTGTAAGATGGTACAATTAAAACAGTCTCTAGCGTTAATATCAGCCTGATGAATGACTAGATATTTTATTTTATTTTATTTTCAGTATTTACAGGTGACATACAACATTTAAATAACAGTGCACTGTTGTCATTACATGTCTGTTGTATTAACCATTCATGTGTAAACAATGAACGCGATATTGTACTGTAGATAAAGTACTTGGTAGACAGGGGGGGGGGGGGGGGGCACCCGAGCTGTGAATTCATGAGACCAAGTTTAGTGGACCAGTTTTTTGTGTAGATTCCGAATATGGGGGGTGATCAGACGTTGGAGGGGGCGTTTGTATATTTTGATCATTGTTAGCAAGAGAATGATTGGGATGTCTATTTCGCCCGAGCAAGAATGCAAAATACAATATTTCTCAGCACCTCCATTAATTTGAAATGCGAAGATATTTTGATGTCCTAATGGATGGTTGACAGTTCTAGGATATTCTCGACACTTTCAATACTAATCTTGATATATTTTGATCCGATCAAGATTAGTATTGAAAGTGTTGAGAATATCTCGGCCTATGGTACATGCTTTCAGTGGTAATGACCATCTGTCCTTTCTTTTTCAAGATAATCCCAATGTAATTTGTTTAAGACTAGAGTGATGTCTGATCTGGCTTTAGTTTTAGTGACAATGGAGCTTTGAAATGTCTTCGTCCGTTACACTAGTTAGGAAAGAATTACGTAGTCGATTCTTGACAGGACAAAGGACCGAGCTGATGTTGCACAAGCATCTTCTGCGTGAGTAGTCCCACGACTTCATCGTTGACATTTACTATGTTAGATGAAATCCACTGTTTAACATTATCTAAACAACCTTCCAGATTCAAAACTTTCAATATTTTTATCAGATGATTGACACATGTTAAATAAATAAGGCATGGATTTAATATTGAAGTCGCTACCAGCCAGGAATCATTAGTGTGTTGGTAAGAGTTATCCCCCATTATTTATAAACAAACAACTCCCCACCTTAACTCTTCCTCCTGGCATTTAGCGAAGAAATGATAAAATACTAGAAATAAATACAGACAAGAGACAATTGGTTTATTGTTAAATCAAATATATTCTAATTGTAGAGTTGTTTCGATTCCCAGCTTGCACGTGACTCACTGCTATATATGTGAACTTCCGATCATAAGATATGTCATTTGGGGGGGGGGCAAGACAGGTCTATCTTCAACTATCTGGAGGATCTTGAACATTCTGCCATTAATGTAGACTTTCTGAACAAATAGACGCCCGTTTTCTGTTCAGACTGTCTGTCATGGATCACTGATTGGAAAAGTAATAAGTGACTTTTAGATCAATACAACAGAATCGAACCCTGAACATCCTGGTCAATGATTAGGCTGACAAACGTTTTGATATTTCTTTCATAGACCCCTACGCGCAAGATGCTATTGAAGACAGACATGGGTGATATGAGGGAATTTTGCCCTAAATGTGGCGCTAACAAGGGGGGGGGAGCAAACAATTTACCAGGACAGCTGCCTACAGCCTACAGCTGCCTACTCTTTATAATTCTAATTGTCAAGGGGTCTTTTACATGCACGTCAACGTGTACACTGTACCTCGGTTGTTAATACTATCCGATAAATTAGACAGCTACCCTTGCCATGCCCTATGCCCTGCACCAATAACAAAGCGAAACAACACTGGAAAATCTCTGAGAACTTTGGCGATCGGCACTTTTTCCGAATTCCAACTATACAGGGACCTCGGTTGTTCGTCTCACCCGATCCGAAACACTAGACCCTGTCTTACCAATACCCTCGGTCTTGCACCACTGACGAGGGGAGGCGACGCTGTTAAACAACAGGATCGAAACCTAGACTTTCTGGTTAGTGAACCAGTGCCTTATTCACTGAGTCACGACAGTTTCTAAATCTTTTAGAGACTTGTAATACGTGTACATTGATTTGAGAGAGAGAGAGAGAGAGAGAGAGAGAGAGGAGGGGGAGAGAGAGGGGGTTAACACCCACTCGACTAAACTAGGTCATTTCAATAAATTGCAGGGGTATTTAGCTGTGAGAGGAAACTAGGTCTTTTCGGGAGAAGACACTAGGTCATTTGAGTGTGGCACAGACCCTGGGGACGGTCTATTCGGAATTGCGGCCTGTTGATAAGAAACATAAATATTGGGCGTGTCTCATCCCCTGGGGGTTGGGGCATGAACCAATATAAATAGGTAGAACGCTGTTATTGAAATTATTGGTCACGCCGAATATAAACAAAATCTTTTAATACTTGACACCTATAGAGAATTTACGGTAAAAATATTTACAAAACACAGTGGGCGTGGCTCAGCCCCTGGGGGGAGGGGGCACGGTGGCTTAGTGAGTAAGGTGCTGGCTCGCTCCAAGTGATGCGCGGAAAAGTTCGCCTAGTCGTTCGGATTCGATGTCGGTGTGCACGTAAAAGACCCCTAGGCAATTTGAATTGGCTATAATAGTAGACTATAGCGCCCCGCTTTTCTGGCAAAATGTCACTCGTAGCCCGGTGTATGGTGAATGTCCGTCTTCATTAGACCAGTGGGAGCAAACCCATAGGACGTTAAACCCCATTTCATTTCATTTCACTACCCCTGGGGGTTGGACATGCACCCAAATAAATACCCGTCCTTAGGGTATACGGAATAAATTTACCAAGTTCCAAGCGACACACAGGAAATTGGCCTGGCTCTGTCCCCGGGGCTCGGGCATGCACCAAAGAATTGAAGTCTGTGGGAAAAACATAGGCACAGGGGCAAAGATAGGATTGGGCGTATAAAAATAAACACATGTTTTTGTAAACAGTATTATTCATTAAAAATAAAATTATACAATAAAATATTGAAGACATTTTGAATAAATTAAACAATAAAATAAACAATAAATATAAACACAGTATAAGTCCTGTAGATAAAATACAAATACGTCATCAGTAGTTTTAACTGCAGTCGACTACAGACAGTATAATACGTCATCAGTAGTTTTAACTACAGACAGTGTAATACGTCATCAGTAACTGTTGACTACAGACAGTGTAATACGTCATCAGTAGTTTTAACTAGAGACAGTGTAATACGTCATCAGTAACCGTTGACTACAGACAGTGTAATACGTCATCAGTAGTTTTAACTGTTGACTACAGACAGTGTAATACGTCATCAGTAGTTTTAACTGTCGACTAGAGACAATAAAACTGTAAATTGTATGACTAGAGACATTATGTTGACTAGTTTACATGAATAACTTGTTTATTTTATTTTAATTTCATTTGATCTCTGATATATTTAACGTCTAAAGAGAGACCTGAATAAAGAAGATTTACCTTTAATATATTTCACCTTTTCCTTTGATTCAGTCTTTGATTTCCTACAATAATATAGAGGTGTATCACCATCTTCATCCTTGACATGTACATCTAGATGTAAACAATCAACTAGATATTGTACTGTAGATAAAGTACCATGTAAACATGCCCAGTGTAAGATGGTATTATTATACCTGTCCCTAGCGTTAATATCAGCCCCATGACTGACTAGATATTTTATTTTATCTACAGGACTTACACTTGATGAACAACATTTAAATAACGGTGTCTTGTTGTTAACACCTGTTGTATGAACATCCATGTGTAAATCATCAACAAGATATTCTACTGTAGATAAAGTACCACGGTAACATGCCCAGTGTAAGATGGTATTATTACCACTGTCTCTAGCGTTAATATCTGCCTGATGACTGACTAGATATTTTATTTTATCTACAGGACTTACACTTGATTCACAACATCTAAATAACGGTGTCTTGTTCCATCCATCTCTGACGTTAACACCTATGTTCACCATGTTTTTTATATCATCCAAAGTACCATGTCGACAGGCTTTAAATAATTGTTGTTGTTGTTGTTTACGTGTATCTGTAATATATAACATGTTATATTATATAAACAGTTTATCAAGTTATATTTAATATTGTTTCATGTAAAGTAGGTAAGTCAGTCCTTGTTGGATATATAAGAATAATATATCTGTGGTATGACTTGTATTACCAGACAAATTACCATGTAATAATTGTGGCTGAATGGTATACAAGTCATATTTAATATTTTTCATCTAATTAAAATAACTATAAGGTGTTCTGAATTCAATGACGATAGGTATATGACGTAATACCGTATGACGATAGACATATATGACTTAGTAGGTCCTACCTTGTGGTGATAGGTATGACTTAATACTTGTGACGATGTGTGTATGACGTAATAACTTGTGACGATGTGTTTATGACGTAATATATTTGAAATACATATCAACGTACCTTCGTCATTTAGGGTAAGAGTTTTAATACTTGTCTCCAACTCATCCATTCTCTTCTTTGTTAGAACTTCTTTCTCTTCGGTTTGTTTTTTATATGTTTCTAGTTCTTCGATTTTCTTCAAAAACTGTTTGGAATCTCCATCTTGTCCTTCCATCTGTTTCTTCAGGTTCTCTAATTCCTGCTTAGTAAGGTCGTGATCTTTATGTAATTCTTCTAGTTGAAGCCTTGTCTTGTCTTGTTCTGTCATCAGATTGGTTTTATTTTTACCTGTATAATAAAATTATTTACATTTACCTGTATGATACAATACTACTATCTGTATGATATAATATAACACGAGACAAACACACGGACAGGGCACATTATACACAGACAAATGACATTAAATGGGGTTTAACGTCATACTGCTCTGTTCCGACCGGTCATACGCCATACATACAGTGCGCTGTGCGGGGCATTTTGCCAGGATGGCAGCGTTACTACCTATTCTTATATTGAATTCCAACTGCAAGGGGATTTTTATCTTTAGGCCGATGTGTACACACGGCCGCGGTTTTTCGTTCCATCCAAACGACTACATTTCACCTTGCAAGGGGCCACATCCCATGCCCTCCGTCGATCATCACTGAACCGTGCCAGAACGGAATAACAAAGGGTCCTCCAGGTTAACGAGTCAATGTCTTACCCACTGAACCACCGAGGCTCCAATATAGGCTACACAGACGTTTCAAATAAAAATATCTGAAAGGATCCGTGTGCTAGCTATAAGCGTCCACTACACTGTAGGCCTACAGACCAGGCCTTATACTGTCTATATATAGTGATTACTACAGGCTTCCGTCGAAATGAAATCAAAGAATAATGTAAAAAAAAAAATCGAACAAAAAAAAAGGGATGAATATTTCCATCATGATCGGCCTTGTGTTACAACAAATCTCAATGTCAGCATACTGAGCATGAAACAAAACTATGGAAGTCATCAACCTGTCTTAGCCGCAGTCGTCTGCTAAATAAATGACGTTACGCAAAGGTGATCGTCTGCCAATTGACGTCATAAGTTAGAATGTAAATAGCGCCAACAATTATAAGGGGGAGATAAACAAAAACCAGTTATATTAAAATAATTTTAGAATTGTTCATAGTCTCAATCTGTCTTATTTTGCTATAATCATATATATATACAGTATATTGTCATGTTTGAAAAGGCGCAAAGTATCTCGGTACGTGGGCCCAATTTTTTAAAAATAAGAAATCCTATTGTGGATCCATCATTTTTATTTTCTATGATGTTAAATATCTTAAAGGGTAACAATTAAAGATCTTTAGAAGTAATAAAACTAATTTCTAGCAAAAATCAGTTTCATTTAAACAATAAAAACAGAACCCGTGCGTTTGCATTTTTATGTTTTGATAAGTTGACAACGTTTATATATATAGTGTGTGTTCTTGTTTAAAATAGAAATAAACTTACCATTCGTGGAGTTTTCTAATACATTAACGACGTCTATGTAACCTAGTTCGTGTAAACATTGGATGAATCTACCATAGGCATCACCACAGTTTAAGACATACGTCACTAGCTTGTCAGCAGCTGCCGATCGACCCTGTTCAACGTTCCTGAAACTTTTCTCTATTTCTTCCTTTTCATCTAGGCCGAATACGTTTTTTTCAAATAGTTTATTAGCAAGTTTTATTGGTTCCCTGATATGATCCACCAGGTAGCAGAAATTAGCTCGAATCTTTACAAAGTGATCTTCTGGCATCCGACCTTTTTGTGTCTCTGAAATAAATAATTACACAGCTTTATTGTATTCTCGATATTCTCAAATGCGTTTGTATTTTGACTTGATAAACAGTGGCAAGGGAGACAATCCACAAACGATGAAAACTGTTTAAAACTATTAGGCCTTTTGGGATAAGAACAAATACAAAGTCCAAATCGACGAGGTGGGGTGTGGTGGCCCGGGGAGGGGATTGTCTATCGATAGGGATTAATACACCATAAGAATGAACAATGTGAAAGTAGCTGTGGATGAATTAAATATAAAGTTTGTGTGTAATGGGACGGTTTAATTGGCGGATGTTAATTGGCCTGGCGAACTTCCTTTACAACAATCATCCAATGAACATAAAAACCAGTTTGGTTTGAATCCAACAAATGATCCACGGGACGTACTCGAAATGTGGACAAGGGTTATGACATAAGACTTTTGGTCCACTGAGGGGCATTAGGCCTTTTATGAATCTGAGAGTAAAGTAGGTAAATTATTAACATAATATCATTCCACTAACCTTGACACCATGATGCCATCTTGATAACAGAGTTTTACTATTTTTATTCTTTACTTAGATAGGTATCTTACTTCACTTAGTCTTTTATCTTAAAACCAAGAACATGAAATTAAAATTAGATATCAAGTTGGTTCACTGACTTGTATGTCCTGGCGTAGAATACGGTATGATACTTACTATTTATATATAAAAAATATTATTTTCCACGAACGTCCCATGTTTTTTTCTTAAATAGTGTAATTTTGTTCTTTATGTCTTTTGTTTACCCCCATTCATACCAATATCGAAGATTGCAACTTATGGTCTTAATTTTCCACCCGAACCTCTCTACTCAAATTGCTTGACCCCTCCCCTCCTCCCGAGAGGCTCATTGTTATGAAGGCGGTCCTACTATTTATATATATATACAATATTATGAAGGATTTCCTATACAGATATAATATTAATAGAGTTATTATAAATATATGAAATATTATTAAAAGATTTATTTATTTTAAATATATCAAATATTTAACATTCGAGGAGTCCGTTCTATATCAAATATTATTTAAAATCCAAGGAGTTTCTACTATATAAAAACATCAAATATTAATAGAGTTATTAATATTAAAAGAGTTATGAAGGAGTTTCTACTGTATAAAAATATCAAATATAGATTTATTATGAAGAAATAAAAATAAAAACAGTTATTATGAAATATTGTCCGTACTATGCACAAAAATATAATAAATACTTGAAACAATATAATATCTACCTGACTGTTTAATTACTCTTGTTGAAGAAATCGTCAACTGTAGATGGGTAGATGTTTAATTTCGGCTGTCTGGTTTGTTTCTAACGCGTACCTCATGGTCTATCGTTATTTATATGCGTGTTTACTGTCATATATAGACAAATTGTCAAACAGTCATTTAATAACACAAAATAAGGCGTGGTTTAAACTCAGTCTTGTCATATGATTGGTAGATATTGACTAATGCTACAAGTATCTCCACCATTTATATCGTGTTACTAACTTATAGACATTGAAACCACCCCGCACGTTAATGGTTATTTGATTTGTAGCGACCATAGTCCCGAAATGACCTAGTTTGTGTTGAGTGGACGTTAAACACAATTTCTTTTCTACAGATGACCGTAATCAACCGAGAGAAATGTAAACAACAAATGTAGACAACAACAACAAGTCTTAACCCATTGTTAATGAGGTAAAAGAAACTAGAAATAACATAATTGAAAAATAGTAGATCAAAATTGTATCAACCCTGCCAACTCATCAAATTGCATTAACCCAACTCATCAAATGAGAAGTGGTATAAGGTATTCTTGAAAGATGTACACCCTGCATCGTGCACGATAAACCGGATTTGTGTTTCAAATTTTTGAGAATTTTCTAGAAATCCTTTAGCTGTTTTTGGGGTCGTTTGACCTTGGATTCCATTTTAATATGTGATGTTATTATTGTGCTCTTGTGTAAAAGAACCATGCCGTAATCACGCGGGTCTTTATTGAAATGTATAAAGATAAGTCATGTGTTTCATGTACAATTTACCATATATGGAAGTTTGCTTGAATATGTCCTTGAAAGCAGAATTTCTATCTATTTCAATTGTTGTTAGTCATAAATGGGACAGGATGAGTTCCAGTTGGCTGTTGGCTGAATAATAAACCACAGAGAAACGTCGTTAGATAAAATTATCTTTAAACCTGGCTTTCTGGGGAAGGAGGTGATAACAAGGTTCACGGAGAATCTTTATACGCCCTTATTTAACATGTATTGTAGTCACAATATCATTCCATAGATCCCTAAGCCTGTCCACAATTTTTGTAAACATTTGACAGATAAAACTTTTTGGAAATTAATTTTTCAAACTAGCTGTGGCTGCTTAGCTAGTTCCAAGGGACACCTGTTGAATTTCATAGCTGCCCCATATCATGTCCCCTGTCCCCTGAAATCCTATAAGCACTCTACAGGCCAGAGTTCTTTTTTCCAGTCTTTGTATGGTCCTGTTGGCACCCGCTCAGCAATTGTATTCGTAGTTTAAAAACAACAAAACATCTTCTTGATAAAGCTAGGTAATGTCGGGACTAGCATATTGTTTAATTTCATTTCAATAACTGGCTTGCGCGTGGGGGTCTTTAACAGTGGCTGGAAACCTGAGGACCCAGGGAAAATGTTAGATAGGTTACCATGAAAATCAGAACTAGCTGAATGGAGTCTTATCGCTCATATCTGATGTCACGTGTACACGTAAAGGAACCTTTGAGGTTGGGGGTATTCCCTACATCATTCTTTCTGAACTGTAATAACCTTTTCTGTAAATTGTAAAAAAAAATAACCCAAGGGTAAGTGTTTTATCAGGAATCTATGTAATTAACATGTAAATATATTATTAAAACAATATATACTTTTACCATCAACAAACCCCCTTATCATACCATGTAAGAACAGGGTAGAGGGAGAGGGGGCTTACATAACTATCTGTACTTTCATCATACCCCATGTTGTAAGAACAGTGGAGAGGGGGGGGGGCTTACATAACTACATGTATCTGTACTATAATCATACCCCATGTAAGAACAGGGGGGGGGGGGGGCTTTCGTCCTTGAGATAAATAATATACATCCTTCTGAATTCTAAAACAGGGTATCTGAATAATACGCAGATTGTTTGTGAAGACAGTGACTCGCTGGGCCGGAAAGAATCGTTGTGAACTAAGAGTGCTCATCCTGCACAGATTGTTTGTGAAGACAGTGACTCGCTGGGCCGGAAAGAATCGTTGTGAACTAAGAATGCTCATCCTGCACAGATTGTTTGTCAAGATTATGATCCACTGGGACGGAAAGAAATGGTTTATTTTGGGTAAACTACTTGAACCTTATAAGATGTACATATACAGAGTTATCATGACCCTATTATAATATTTATTTCACATGCACGTAGTATATTATAGAGTGCTTGTGAACTAAGAGTGCTCATCTTTGCTCCTACCCAACAACCCTCTCCCACCCCTCTTATCATATAACACAATTAATGTATTCAGTCAGTCACAAAAATTTATTTGGTTCTTATGTTTTTTATGGCGTTGTTTAGTTTACAGGGTTTTGAACTTATTCCGTCAGAAATTTAATTTAGTTCCCATGTCATCCCCGGAACAATACAATTAATTAGTAGACTAAAGTTTCTTCAGGTCGATGCAAAATATTGAATTGAATCCGAAGTTTATTTAATATCCTTTTAATTCATTTTAATTTTGCAGGGGAATCAAGATTCCTTGAGGGCACACGCATTAATATTGATATTGCCGTGGACGTGGGGTTCGATTGTGTTAGAGATGGTTAATTAGATCAGAGTGATATCTGAGTCACGGTATATGTTTGGTTATGTATGAAAGCTTACTAGCATATATATAAGTCGCTGATGTTTGAAAATTAAAAGACGTGAAGATGTTTTGATTTTTTTTGAAAGTCACATGAATTTCTACAATTTCCGAAAAATACTTTGTCCGTTGACACCAATTATATCATTAAGGCCTTTTCAGTTTTGGAAAAAAATCATGTTCTAATTTTTTTTATTTTGTTGGGACATTACTAGTTTATCCTACACCGAACAAAATCTTGTGATAAAATTACAATACACAAGCTTGTGTTGTTTTCTAATAAATTAACACGAGTTTGTGTTGTTTATATTGCATCAACAAAAACTTGTGTAAACCTGTCAAATCTTGTGTTTTTGTTTTATATTTTTAAGACAAGAAATGTGTATGTTTTGATAATTACTAAATATTATGTGCAATGTCGATTCTACCATAATATTTATTATCCTACTTTTGTTAGCTGTAATGATTGATTTTTTTTAAAAAAAAAAGAAACAATATTTCGTTTAGGGTTATCGTATTGAGGGACAGGCTCTCACTGAATTTGAATCTTTATGACTTGATTTCTGTACGATTGTCGCGTGTCTTTTCAGTGAATATATTGATAGTGCGATCCGTGTAATGTCTCCTCTAAACCTGTTTTATAAAATTATAATGAAATAAAATAAAACCAAGTACGAACAATCCAAACCATTAGTCAAAATTCGAAGTCCTAAAAAACGGTTTAGGCAAAATAGTGTAATCAGCAAATGGACTGTTCACCGTGTACAAAATACACGACAAACAGTGGTAACAGGTGTCCGGAAGAGTAAGCTTAACCTGCCTGGCGCCACACCCGCCATAGCTGCATCCTAACTATTAGACGAAATCTCAATAAAATAGCATTATAAACTATTTGTTTAAAGAGTGAGTGATAGAGAGAGAGAGAGAGAGAGAGAGAGAGAGAGAGAGAGAGAGAGGTGGGGTTTAACGTCCACACGACACAAACTAGGTCATTTCGGGACTAAAACTATTTGTTTCAGAAAATAGATAGGCACAGTTAGGTAATTACAATGTCTGCACATGCAAGCAGTTGATTGATATTGTCCCAATAAACTCGATAGGATGTGAAAATTAGAACAATAGTGTTAGGGTTTTTTTTAACAATGTCTGAATGGGCGTGGAAATAGATGAGCTAATCTTTTTATTTAATTTAATTGGTTTATTAATCGAAATTGGATATTGTTTGCTCCTAAAATTCAATCAAAATGCATTATTATTATTATTATTATTTTTAGACTACTACCTTCGACTCCAGTCAGTCCTGAATTGCAGTAATTTTTTTTGTGGACACCATCTTAGTTTTTTCGAGAAACAGACGACAATTAATTGTGTTCAATTTTTCAGATTGCAAAAGATTTTAGAAAGAAAATCCAACAACGCAAAGTGCTGCCTAAATGCTTTGAAAGGAAACGTAATTTCGGACACAGGCCTACAATAAATCCAAATGAATTGGGAAAGTTGTTAATGCATTTTCTTTTTGAACTATGAAGAGAGAAGTAGCTATCTATAAATGCCCAGTTGCTTTAGATAATTAACACTTCAAATCAGTTATACTCATGATAACAGTATATTGTATTTATTTAAATTATTCCACCAAGTATTTACTTTACCCAATTGCATAATAATAGAAACTCGACTTTATTTCATCTTTCAGACCAAGAAACGTGGATAATTGGTAAATGCCATGTTAAACTACCAACTATGGGCGTGTCATTGTATAACACAAAATTATTTGAATTGGAATCTACTTTGGTAATTAATTTTTGTTTTGTTTTATTTTCTTTAAATAGCTATTTTTTATTTTAGGATTGGGCTGGGGAGTAGGCGTATGTTTTCATTGTATAACACAATATAGTATTGGAATTGAATTTGTTTATTCAATGTCTATTTACTATTGATTTGGCATTTATCAAATATTACAATTCCAACAGAACAAACGGAGGGGGATGTCCAGAAAAGGTTGCTACACTGATTATAAATTGGTAAAATACAACATAAGCTTTAGTTGGTGGTTAAACACAAGTATGTATAAAACCACACAAGTTTCAGAAATTTCAACACAAGTTTCAGGAATTTCAATACAAGTTTCAACACACGCTTGTGTTTTTTGAACAAATTTAACAAAAGTTTGTGTTATTTGAACAAATTTAACACAAGTTCTGTTGTTTGATCAAATTTAACGCAACATATCCTCTGCCTTATGTTTCAACATAAGGCAGAGGATATTCGCCATTCGAATGGCAAACAGTTATTCGCCATTCGTTTTGGTTATTTGCCATTCGTTTTGGTTATTTGCCATTCTTTTTTTTAATCGATATTCTCTGCCCTATCACGATGTCTGGTCGAGGGGTTATGCTACCAAACACTGAAACTGGTTTAACTTCGTCCTACAATATGAACATATATCATTTTTGTTGCAGTAAAAATGCGAAAATAACTACTACAACAAACGCTGTTTGGCACAGTGCCATTGGATGTCTATTTATAGCCTAGCGGTGACTACCCGAAAAAGTACCATACTTCATGACTTGTCTTTGAAAGGTTTAAATAAGAAAAAATTGTTTTATCCAAGTATAATGAATTGGAAATAAACAGTGGTTAAAAACAGTGGTTAAAGGTTCGAGTAGATAATAAAAAAACAAATGAAATGAAAACTTGCTGCTAAAAAATGAAAAATAAAAACAAATGCCACAAAAACGATGGGCGTAGAATAGATTGTGTACAATAAGATAATAATAAAATACTTCATATTTTTACCTGTCTGTCTCTACCAATGTTTTACGTTATGTTGATATTCGTTATGTTATGTTGTATACCCTAATGGGGCACATGATATGGTGAGAGTGAGAGAGAGAGAGAAGGGCGAGAGAGAAAGATGGCCATACGTCCATTCGAAACAAACTAGGTCATTTCTGGACTAAAATATGGTTCAATTTTATTTTATCAATTCACTTACGCATAGGGGTCGTTAGCAGTTGGAGGACCCGGAGAAAACCCACGAGATTGGACAGACGGCCTTACTCCTTACAAGCGCGGAATCAAACCAACGCTCGCTACTTGACTATAAAACACCTTCTGTTCCAAGGCGCACGCGTTAACCATCCCTCCGCAAACCCACCTGAATGTACTTTGGCGCACCAAATATGGCGGGGGTGGGCACGATGGCCCAGCCAGTAAGACGTCGACTCGCTAATCTGGTGATTCCGGCCGAAAAAGTTTATCTGGAGTTTACGGCGTGGTTGCCCCTTACGGAAGATTGTAGTACTACTGCTACTTTTAGGACTTCTTGCTTCGTTGCGGTTCTGTGATCGTAAAATAATACCACAGTATTTCAGCTATAATAACTTTATTGCCAAGCTGGATAACTTCGCAGGCCCCTTGTTCCCAACAGATAATGGCTGCTTGAATATCTGGGTGAATATCTAATGGGGCTTGATCTACACTCAAATTTATACCCCCATCCCTGCACGTCCAAGATTTAGCCTTGACGTTAATTTCCATTCCAAATGCGTAATAACCTACTAAATTTAACACAAATAAAGCAGGTGTTGATACAATATTATGTCTACTAACCATAGGTCCAATAACAGGAAGAACGTGATGGACACTTTTGTCACAGGTTATGATTTTACCAAAACATCACTGACTTATTATGTATAGCTTATATTTCACGTTTACTAGGTACGTGGGATTTTAATTTTAGAGAATTTAATAATTTTCCAAAGACACAATATGGTCTTAAAGACCATAGTCTTACAAGATCTGGCATAGGACGACGTATAGCCGTCCGGCTGAAACAAAATCGATGTCCCGTGTACTCCTTAGAATTGGATATAAGGACATTTTTCATTGAAAGAAGACAATTTAAATGATTTTAGTTTCCTTGGTTTTTAAATGCAATATGTTTGTCAGTATGTCCGCAAATGAAAGGGTTAAATTACTAAATTTGTTCACCATTATTTATAGCTAATTTACTGTGGGGAAATACTTTTTGTTGAGCCATGTTCAGGAATATAGGGTCGCCTGTCCAACCTCGTGGGGTTTCTCCGGGTCCTACCACTGCTAAAGACCCCTACGCGCAAGGGAATTATTCATATAAAAAAAACTGAACCATATGTTAGTCCTGAAATGACCCCCCCCCCCCCATCGACTACACAGCTGCCGTCCTGCACCACTGACAAGAGAAAATAGCCGAAACAAATTATGACCATGCCTAAAAAAATATCCCGTTTAGATAGAGTACACAGAGACGCGGTATGCAAAGCCGGTCGCTTAAACAAAAATAAAATTCATGATTCACGAAAAAATTTCACTGTGTATTAAACTGACTTTAACTGTTCTAA
Source organism: Patella depressa (assembly GCA_948474765.1). Taxonomy (NCBI): domain Eukaryota; kingdom Metazoa; phylum Mollusca; class Gastropoda; family Patellidae; genus Patella; species Patella depressa. Next base: position 3,853,419 of record OX419720.1, read on the forward strand.
ATTTTAGGCCGAATTTTAATCCCTGTGACAATTTGTAAGAAATCTCTGCCTGGTACGCCTATGTGAGTATTTGTAGATGAATCATATGTTTGACAATAAAATAAAGGGTTGGGAAAGAGAGTTGCCTGTTTTCTCCGGGTCCTCCGGTTTCCAGCCACTGCTAAAGACCCCAATGTGCAAGCGAATTATTGAAATGAAATTGGACCATGTGTTAGTCCCAAAAAGATCTACTTTGTGTCGAGTAGACGTTACTCCCCCTCCCTCTCCCTCTCTCTTTCTCTTCAGTTTGACATAGTAATATACGGGTGGCAAACACTCGAATGGTAAATAAACTGGCGGGCAGATCCGGTAGAACAATTTCAATAACCCTCTATTGCTTTCGCTCGACAGGAATGAATTAGATCAAGTTTGTATTTGATCTACTTTGTGATAAACAAAAAAAGTGCAAAGAAATGCGTTTTAAAAAGGGATTCTCGGTCTGTATTTTAAATAACAGCACAAACAATCTGCAAGAATTTTAAGTTTATTATATAAAACGAATGGCGAATAACCATCCTTATGTGTCAAGGCCATTCGCCATTGGTTTGGTAAACGACAACAAGAAGATGTAGATCCTTGTTTGGATGGTGACTAGACGTGACCATATATAGGCATGGTGACTGTAAGCATGTAAGTTTATAACAGAAGGATGTCCGGGTACAATTTGTTGACCTCGTATGGCGCATTTGACCATATATAGGCATGACATTATCATATGCATCTATGAGCGAGGTAATCAATGAAATGCTTACTTCCCAGAAACATACTCCTTCTGCCTAACTGCCTAACTGCATATTTTTCCACATGCAAACCCAGTGCCGGACGGCTGTCATTGACCAAGGCCCACACAAGTGCGCACCGAAAGCGCGTCACGAGCGTCCGAGGGGGTCTTGGGGAGGGGGGGTCTCCCCCCTCCCATGAAAATGTTGAAAATTGACAACCGTAAACCCATTTTCCAAGCATTTCAGACCTAAGCTTCATATCTTTTCTTTCTCCTGTCCTCTAATCCCCTTTTTCTTTTATTTCTCCCCCTCTCCTTTCTTTCTCTTTTTTCTTTTTTTAATGAGCTTAGGCCCATCTGTCACGGCCAGGTGCGCCCAGTTCGGGACTGTACACACCTCCAGAAAATAACAAGAATAGTTCCGTGTAGGTTGAGCGAGAGAGAGAGAGAGGCAGAGACAGAGAGAGAGAGACAGAGAGGGGGGCGGCTAACTTCCACATGACACTATCATATGGTTCATTATTTCAATAATTTGCTGGCGCATAGTTGTAGACTTTAGCAGTGTGAGGGAACCGGTGGACCCAGAGAAAACCCACGAGATTGGACAGGCGACCATACTCCTTGTCACGTACAATCGGGGAATCAAAACCACACCAATTGACTCAATGACAGACCTTATAATAACAGCGCGCACGTGCTAAACTTTCCATGTGTGTATATCATAATGTCCTATTTACTAATATTGTTATCTATCCATCTACATATTCCCCGTTTAATCATTCATTTCGGGTGCTTTATTTACACTTTAACTCTATGTGCGACATCAGTTTGACATCATATTGTTGCTGTGTTTAACTAGGCAGTTTACCATTCAGAACTTGTGTTGTGTGCTTTTGCGCGGAGATTTCCTCCAGAGCGGATGTTTAGAAATAGTTCGAGCGAACGATTTCATTACTACATTAGCTAACCAGACCTTATAAAGCTTATAAGGTCAAATCGCCTATGCTCAAGTTAAATCTGCGAATGTCCGTATCGCTGCTCACAACCGGAACGATGATGATTTGCGGAGAAAGTTGCATTGGGCAGTTGTCACTCAGTATAAATGGCCCGTTACTCACACGTGAACATGGATGTCAAAATCAACTAGGTAGTTGGTATTCGACAACGAGTAGGCGGTAACACACTACACGGCGCATGCCCACTTTATTATACCAGTAACAGAAAAGCAGTTGGTTAAACCTCACTTGATTTCAATTATTGTCATTCTAGCTGATGATAAACATTTCCGGATAACCCCGATTTGTTCACGTCTCTTTATTGATGAAGGGTTGGGAAGGCCTAGTGGTCTAGAGTGCCGCGCTCCGACCTCTAGCTGGCCGGTCACCTCTGGCTTGTGGCTGTGGTTTGGAGCCCTGGTGTGAGCGTAGGTGGCATGGAGATAGGGGCGCCTTCTCAACCTCGTGGGTTTCCTCTGGGCACTCGTGTTTCCTTCCACCGCTAAATACCCCTACGCGCAAGCGAATTATTGAAATGAAATTGAACCATATGTTAGTCCCGAAATGACCTAGTTTGTGTCGAGTGGACGTTAAACCCCATTGCTCTCTCTCTCTCTCTCTCTCGCTCTCTCTTGATACTTTATCAGGCGCGGATCCAGAGGGGGGGTCCAGGGGGTCCGGACCCCTCCTGCTCAGACTTGAAAATTTTTTATGCGATTTTATTGGCGATTTTTAGACCTGTAATTTTGGAATTTACTTTCCGGAAATACGTCAGAATGCACCAAATTGAATGAATTTACCAAATTTTTCTGCGGGAGGGCCTCCGAACCCCCCGGTAATGGTGGCGGTGGCAATTATCAAACCTGGACCCCCCCCCTGCAAAAAATCCTGGATCCGCGCCTGTTTATATTGTATTATCATCCACATCAATATTAAATATACAAATAAATAACATTTTATAAGAAAAAAGCCAAATATAGCTGCATGAAAATTTAGACTCTTTTTACGGCACAGAAAGATGTAAATTATACTAATAAACCTGTTTGTGTTTGTACTCTGGTGTGTGAAGTCTTAGTTGAAATCCCATTTATTGTCGTATTTCGACATTTGTACACTCAAATTAACATTTGTATCTTAAAATCAATATAACAAATCAAACATCAGATTTGTAAAATATAAAGATAAAATTTATTTTAGCAAATCAAAAAAATAATCTACATTAACATTTCATCATAGACATACAAAAACAAATCTCGAACAACAAATTTCAAAATAAAAATCTACAAATACAAATTTTACAAAATATTTCCCCCAAAACATTTCTTCAATAACATTTCTCCAAAAACATTTCTTGAAATTCATCGGGGAAATCACGTGGCGAAGTGGGTAAGACGCTCACTCGCTAGCCTGGAGGTCGGGGGTTCGATTCCTGCATTAGCCGAGAAAGTTCATCCAGATTTTCCGGCGTGGTTTCCCCTTGTCAGTGATGCAGGATGGAGGGCCTGACAAGGACAGCTGTCTAGTCGTTCGGATGGGACGAAAAACCGAGGTCCCGTGTACACATTGCGTTACCGTAGACGAAAATATCAGCCAAATAGCTCTTGGAATGGCTACAGATACAAGGAAATGACGAATAAGCGGTGTGCCCCGTTTCCACGGTTAGTGCCCTCATTTTGCGTCGCTCCCTTTGGCAGTTGGAATTCGATATGAGAGAAGGCCGTAGCGCCGATGCCCGGGAAAAAATTCCCTCATAGCACACAATATGGCGTTCAACCCAGTTTAGGAGCAGAAGAGTAGGACGTTAAACCCCATTTCCTTTCGTTCCATTTCATGTTCTAACAGATACAACACAACTTTATACAATCCTTTAGTAGCAGATATAACTATAGCTTGCTTTTATCTTGTAATGATAATGTGTCTACGACTTCCTGTTTATATCCGTCTGTATAAGCTTTGTGTAGTTTTAACTCCAGCCTGAAATACGTGTTGTTGTAGTGCGTTAAACATTTTGTTTTAGTTTAAAGGATTATAAAAATACGATCAAAATGTTAGAACTGAACATATCCTTTAACCGTTTAGTTAGAATGTTGGTAGAATCTGTCTACCGGAGATACCTTAAAGCTGAACTTCGATTACAAAACTACAAAAATAATTAAACATCAGTCGCCATGTTTGTCCTACAAATTGAAAACAAGCATGGCGACTGTTAAGGGCTTTATCTTTTTTTTTTATTTAATTAATTCTGCAGTTTTGCAATCGAGTTCAGCTTTAACCATATCTACAATAGGCCAACTACAGATCATACCTGTACAGTTCCAAAGAAATGTGTGTTGCAGTTTATTCTAGTCCCCCCCGCCCCATTATAGGGTGGGCCTTATTTTGCAAAATTGTGAAAAGTTAATATGGAAACTTGTATTGCAAACATAAAAATTTTAATGAACAACACCGTATTTTATCGATACAAAACTTAAACTTTGATCTATCGACGCAAGCAGTATAGTTGCATTGTCACTTTTGAAATATTGATATGAATTAATTCAAATATTTTTTGGGGAAAATCACATAAACAATATCTGTAAAATATTTTATTTTAATCTTAGAAACATAGATAAATTAAATATGTAAATATTTGTCGTCGACAATTACGGTTTTCGAGTGATAATTTGCTCCATATTGAGAAAAATGCCAATTTCGTCAGTCTCAGTGAGAGGGCTTTTGGGATTGTTGCCCCGAAACTGTGGAATAAGCTTCCTTATACCATCGGGGCATGTACTTCTCTGTCGTCATTTAAAATTTCTCTTGAAACCAACTTTTTAAGGGATGGAATAAGGAAGTTTATCCCATCCGGTCAGTCATGAACTTTTCTATCATCATTTAAATTTTCTCTTAAAATCCACTTATTTAAAATATCGAATAAAGAAGTTTATTCCACAGTTGGGGACAGCAACTTCTAAAGCCTTCTCGTTGAAACTGACAAGTGTTACATAATGACAGGTGTCATAGAAGCGACCTGCCATATTAAAATATGTGAAAGTGATTGTAACATCAACCTGCTATCGACACCCCTGGTGTTCTTAGTAGAATTTCTTATGTCATTATGTAACCTTAACTTGTTTTATTTAACTGTCTTTGATAAGCTAACTCTAGTGAATGATAAACCTGATATGATACATTAGCCAGGTGTCTAATAACAAGATCCTTTGTCTTGAACCGAGAAGGGAAACGACTTCGGCAGTGAGGTCCAGTCAGGGCTAGGAGTCAGGTCCGACCAGGACTGAGCGAAGGCCATGGGCGCCTTGGCACGAGACGAGTGTTTTCATCAACAAGTTGATTTAAAGAACGAATTCTGGCACACAAGATTGGAATTTTTCAAAATAAGGAGCACATTATCAGTTGAAGACCTAATTGTCGACGAGATTCATAAAAATATAAAAGGTTATTTGTACATTTAAAAACTAATAATAAAATCTTTTATTCAATTCTAAAAATTACAGGAAGACAGTGTAGTTTCTCTAGAACAGGTGTGATATGATCCCTGTATATTGTTCAAGAAACAAGGTGAGCAGCTGAGTTTCGTATTTTACCTATGTTTCTTAAATTAAAATAACTTATTTTACAAAAAAAAATTATGTGAGTTTCCAAAGAAAAATACGAATTAAACATTACCCCAATATTTCTGGCGGAATAAGAAGTGACAATGCAACATCTCCTGCTGGTATGGATAGACCACCGTCGAACCTTTTCCTGTTAAGAAGACCCAGTGATCAAATATTCTGTCTGCAATACAAGTTTCAGTTTTCAGCTTTGAAAGTTACCTTTAGTAGGTTTGAATGAAATGTATAATTGTGTATCATTCGCATATATACTATTCAAAAAAAGTAGGGGATATTTGATTTTGGGGGCATAATACTAAAATATGCAAATAATTGTGTATCATTCGCATATATACTATTCAAAAAAAGTAGGGGATATTTGATTTTGGGGGCATAATACTAAAATATGCAAATGACTACGAAAAAAGTCACTATAGAACCTAACAGAAGAAACATTTCCAGTTACATGTGACGCCCAAACGCACCAATAGCTACCGCATGGAATGCAGGTGATGCTTGGGATCATCATGGGGGTCCAACCCAAGATTTGCACGACTCTGACTTTGAATGTTACAGTCATTGTGGCATTGAATTCCAGGGTGGAAACATCAGTTTTATTGTTTTAGTGACCAGAAAACAAATTTTGATATGCGTCGGCTTACCCAAAACGAAAGGTTACGTGCCCTTGGCATGCTACGGATCGGCACAACACAGGCGGTTGTGGCGCGGACGATGAATGTTTCTCAGTCTGTCATAAGCAGGCTATGGTCCAGATACCGTGATACACAATCTGTACAGGACAGACCACGATCAGGTCGACCAAGGGCGACAACTCAAGCCCAGGATCGATTTATCCGTACCTTGGCCTTGAGAAATCGTGTCATCACAGCAAATCAGATCAGAGCTCGTCTTCAAACAGACACTGGTGTGAGAGTGAGTGGCCAGACGATTCGGAATCGACTGCATAGGGGTCACCTTCGCGCCCGATGTCCTCGCGTGATCCCTTGTTTGAGAGATCATCACATTCAGGCAAGACGTCGTTGGTGTAGGGATCGTCAACACTGGGATAATCGACGCTGGAGCAATGTGATGTTTTCAGATGAGTCAAGGTTCACTGTTGATTTTTTGGACAGACGTAGGAATTTGTGGCGTCGTCGAAACGAGCGCTTCCAAGACGTTAACGTCATCAGACATGATCGATTTGGGGGTGGTTCTGTTATGGTGTGGGGAGACATCACTGTTGCTGGAAAAACGGCTTTACATGTTGTTGCAGGGCATGTTATAGGCCAGTACTACCGGCACAACATCTTGGCAGTCCATGTTGTGCCGTTCGCACGACGTCATGGCCGCCGTTTCATCTTCCAGGATGACAACCCAAGATGTCACAGGGCCAGGATCGTTACAGGTTACCTCCAACAACAGAACATCACCACATTACCTTGGCCAGCACTGAGTCCCGACCTCTCCCCCATCGAGCATGTCTGGGACATGCTTGGACAGAGGTTACGTCAACGTCAACAACGTCCTGCCAATGTCCAAGAACTTGTTGCTGCGTTGCAACAGGAATGGGACAATCTTGACCAAAATGACCTTAGACGTCTCATTAGGAGTATGCCACGTCGGATCAATGCTTGTTTGGCAAACAGAGGAGGATTTACCCGTTACTGACTTTGTTGTGATGCTGTGGTAACTTTGCTGTTTGACCCCGGGTATCATTTTACCCTTATAATGGTCAGTCTGTGCCTTACTTAGTCTAACGATCATTTGGAATAAATCGATGAATGTGAACTTCATTTCATTCTGTCATTTGTTTCTTCGTCAGTTTCATTATGTGACTTTAATAACACTTAAAAATCAAATATCCCCTACTTTTTTTGAATAGTATATTTAAATCTTGATAGGCGTACGGTGATAATGAAGCTTGTAGTAATGGTAGGCAATGACCTTTTATTATCATAGAATATACATTAAACAAGAGCAACGCTAACACTGCATGGTACGTTCACATTCCTGCTTTGATTAGTCTGGTACTTCTCAAAATGAAAAGAATGAAATATGATATAATATGACAAGAGACAAAGCAGGCTAGGAGGTGGATGTGTTTTGCCAAATTTACAGATGAAATATTAGCAAAACTAGTGGCAGCAGGATCAACAGTTGCCATCCTTAGGGTTTAAAGACTTTGACTTTCCGATCGTTAACTTTCCATTAATTAGTAGTAACATTCCTATATCACCAGCTTATGGAGTGTCTCAGCTAATTCGTTACGCGAGAACTTGATCCTTTTATTCTGATTTTTTAAGTAGATCGCGGCATTTGCCATGATATGCCTCAACTACAAGGATACTAGCGCACTAAAATCATTAAAACCTTTAATGTTTTATGGCCGTCATATTGACTTGATTGGTAAATATAACATGTATCTCTCGGCTATTATTCAAGATATATTTAATTGCTCGTATATTATCTCCCTAATCATGTCTGTCTACAACATCGTCAACACGGTTTGTCATATGGAATTTGCATACCGATAGTTCATTGGCCAATCATGCTATTTTATTGAGATTTCATCTAATAACTTGGATGCAGCTATAGCGGGTATGGCGCCAGACAGGGTAAGCTTACTCTTCTGGACACCTGTTACCACTGTTTGTCGTGTATTTTGTACACGATGAACAGTCCATGATCTGTAAGATATTGTTCCTTTTCATCAGATCAGGTGCGCTACAATAAATTAGAGGTGTGTGACCATCTTTACCCTTGACATTTACATCTAGATGTAAACAATCAACTGGATATTGAACTGTAGATAAAGTACCCCACCAACATGCCGAGTGTAAGATGGTATCATTATCCCTGTTTCTGGCGTTAATATCAGCCTGATGACTTACTAGATATTTTATTTTATCTACAGGAGTTACACCGGATCTAAAACATTCAAACAACGATGTTTGGTCTAACAATCCACCTTTTGTGTTAACATCCATGTGTAAATCCTCAACAAGATATTGTACTGTAGATAAAGTACCACTGTAACATGCCCAGTGTAAGATGGTATTATCAAACGTGTCTCGATCGTTAATTAATTAAATCAAATAAATTAGATAAATTAAATTCTATTGCATTATTCACTCCCGTTGTTGGCCGAGAAAGTTCATCAGTACTTTCAAGCGTTGTAGGACGGAGAGTCTAACAAGGACAACTGCCTAGTCGTTCGGTTTGGACGAAAAACCTATGTCCCGTGTATAAATTGGCATGCACATAAAAGATCCCTTGGCAGGTCGAATTCGATGTAAGAGTAGGCCGTCAGTCAATTTGATTGACAGTTCTGTTCCAGAACCATCGTAGATCGATGGGGAATTCTGGCTGATTTAACAATCCCATTCCATTTCGCTGATGAGAATGATAAAGCCTCTTTATTTCTGACTTCCACCTCCAATACCCACTAGAACTTTGTAAAAGCATTAACATTAAAGCAACCACGAGATTCGATAATATCTTTATCAGATGTCGTTCAATAAAATATCTGTCCATCAGACCGGATGTAGGATTTTACAAGTGGAGGTGCAGCAGAGTGGTGGCAAGGGGGCCAATATAATGTCCGAGTTACTGAGCGCGGAGTGGCGACACAAAGACCCCCCCCCCCCAAAAAAAAAAAAACCCAAAAAACTTTGACTGCCGCAATACCCGTTATCGAAGAACTTGGAGCCGCAATCCCGTGTTTCAATTTCGGTGGCGGTATTTCTCATTTTGATGTCAAAAACTCCAAAATAAGAAACTTCTGGCCTTCTTAAATAGAACTAGTCCGAAACACCAATAAGGCCATGTGGAAAGGGCGGCCAGAACGAGAATCTCTAATAATGTCATTTGTTGGCGGTGCCCCAAAACACCGATTAGGCCCTATCAAATGTGGATAGGGCAACCAAAACGAACCATCTAATGCAATGTGGTGGGACAGGCGCTGACCTAGAAAGAGGTAATATGAGGGGCATTTCGCTTATGGGGGTGGCACCCACGTCTGGGCCGGTCCACCCTCAGAACATTTGCAAAAATAACGCTGCTAGAAATTCCTATTTCGGTCACCTGGTGATATCTAAAAGTCGATTTTATAGTTTATAATGGACGATGTTGTTACATGGGGCAGCAGATTCTTTAGGAGAGGCAGTTGTTCCTAGTGCTCCGCCCTCCCCTCGGATCCGTGTCAGCGGGGGATCCCCATAACCTCCACATAAAACCGGCCGATTAATCAGTGTCTTAAGAGCATCATTTTGTAATCATAACCACGTGTATTATTTTATAATTGAGAGGTTGTCAAAGTTTTTAAGGGGGCGTCATTTCGCGGGGCGCCTTATTGTTCTGGGGGTACAATGTCTCCCTTGCACCCCGCTAGATACGGCCCTGGATACGGCCCGCTAGAGGTGGCACCCCGCTAGATACGGCCCTGGTGTCCATGTGGAGAGGTGGCTCTTAAACGCACAACTATCACTACAGTCCAGGTTGTTATCATCCACGGCATCATATGGTTCTACGTCACCAACGTTCGTAGATAAAATGAAAATAACTCGATAATGACCAGGCGCAGATCCGGGGATGGTGCAGGGGGCCGTGACCCCCCCCGCCCCCCAAGCCCCAGTGATAATAGTTGATTTTCATTTTCGTTTGCTTTGTTACTGTTGTAGTTCACATATCTGCCCTTTAATAGATGATATAAACATGATTTTCGAATGCACGTGGCCAATTATAATTTGTATATTTTGATTTCGTGATTACACCGTAAATATATCCAGGGGCTGCCTAGGCTAGGGCCCATAAATGTTTTGACGACCTTTTTAAAGGGACAATAACACTCTTGGTGGCTTGGAAGCTCGAGAAAAAAAATAATAGCCTTATTCTAAGTACTAGATGTTTAAGCGTCCTACCTGTTGTGTAAATATCCATTACAACCTATTTTACTTGTCCAGAATGTTCGAAAATATTTTAAAATCCAAGTAACATTTGAAAAGGTTTACGTTAGACTTTTCAAATCAATTGGTTGAATTTTTCCATTTTTTTTAAAAATTAGGTGTGCTAAGATGAAATTTATATCATCAATTAATTGGAATATTGTAAAATAATACGATTTCTTGACCAGAATGAAGATTGGGACATATTATTCAGTTACAACAAGGGTGGTATTGGGGCTTTAAATTTTATGAAAATGAAGGTGGGTATAGGCTTATACCTAGTGACTAAGAAAGGGTAGGCGTTTGAAATGCATTTCCTGTTGATAAATGTCTATGGTCATCACATGTAAATGATGAAATGAAGGAGTACTTTACTATAAGTGACAAAATCTACAGCTTGTCTGAATATAACAAGTGCCCTAACCACTTCTAAGAAGATCGTTGGAAAAGAAATGTATGGACGTTTATCCTCGGAAAATTCGTTTCTCTTAAAGCGGTCTTAGTTTTGCTACTTGAAACCAGTCCCGCAAATGGCCCAGCTGGTCGAGCTGTCTAGGGCCCATCAGAGCCTTGATCCGCCTCTGTTCCCAGCACAGTATATCCGGTTTGCAGACTTATTATAATTTTACATACTTGATTGAAATAGTTCAACAGACACTAAATTGTAACATGAAGTTATTTGTCGTAGTTCATCCTCAAGTTTTTAACAAATATTTGAAGGTTACGAAAGGGGTGCAAAATCGATAAATCTGCTATTGAACTTGATAGCGGAAACGGTCACACAGACTCCCACGTCTAAAGGGTACCAGAACACTCTTCAGGAAGTTCTGTTCAAAAAATAAAACGTGCTTAATTAAAATTATAGCAATTCCTTTTTTGCTTTACCTTTTTTGATTATGTTTGGTTTGTAGTGAAATAAAAAACAAAAAGATAAATGAACACATAGTATGTTATATTGTTTTTATTTTATATCATGCTGTTTTATAATACAATACACAATAGTTTATATACAACATATTCGACATTTTATAATATAAGACATATTATATACATTATAGTTACATTAATTGATTATATTTATTAATACAGGGAACACAGTGTATATCCCAGCAAACACATTACGTTGCGATAACGTTCGTTAAATAAACCTCTGTCAGTGACAATAAGTCAGTAAGTAGTAAGGGGAAACAATCTTGCCGAGAAATCAATATTTAAGGGATGTAACCCTACTATTAATTCAGTATTATGTATGGGGAAGTAATCCTGTAGAAAAGATACAAATATTTGACTGTGTTACTTAGTTAAAATATGTGCAAAAAATCTTTCAATAACAAAGACAAATTTTCTATTTGATGCTGTAGGGAGTATAGTTGAAAAATGTATTTTCCATTAGTTAAAATATTTGCTAAAAATCTTTCAATAATAAAGGCAAATTTTCTATTTTTGGTGAAGTTCTGAAGTTGTAGGGAGCATAGTTGAAAAAAGGAATTTTCTTGTTACAATTAACACCCACCAAATGATTCCTTTTTGAATTACTGCCCAATATAACATACAGTAACAATAATAACATGACAGACATATTATTTAAAGCAAATTAGTTGATATATTCAAATATCATAGCACCATTAAATTACACAACATATAATTTATATACAATTATGATAGCTAGTTATTACATCGGTTGTACACAGAATGATCCTCTATTGTATCATCAGTGATGTACAGTACTGTTGTACCATCAGTGACGTACAGTAGTGAGTAGGGCCCTGTTGTAGTACCATTAGTGATGTACAGTAGTGAGTTGATTCTACTGTAGTAACATTACTGATCCTGTAATACCATCAGTGATTCGAGTAGTGAATCGAGCACTGCTGTAGTGCCATAAGTGATGGCAGTAGTACGTGGGGCCCTATTTTACACCATCAATGATGCAAGTTGTAAGCAGGGCACTGTTGTACAACCATCAATGATATACAGTACTGCAGTACCATTGGTGATGTACAGTAGTGTGTAGGATGCTACTGTAGTACCATGAGTGATGTACAGTATCGAGTGGGGATCCTACTGTAGTACCATTAGTGATGTACAGTAGTGAGTAGCATCCTACTGTTGCACAAATAGTGGTGTACAATAGTGAATAGCATCCTACTTTAGTACCATCAGTAGTGTGTGGGGCCCTACTCAGTGATGTACAGTAGTAAGTTGGTTCCTACTGCAGTATCATCTTGATATAGCCTGTAGTATATAATGAACATGCTATTGGTTATCTGTTTTATATACAATATAGACTTAATGTCTTTATAAATAAACATCTCTGAGTTTTCAAATCGCCATTTTTTAATGTGTTTGTCTGTATGTTGACTTTAAGTTGTCAGAGGTAGTTTATATTGTTGATTAATTAAAACTTTGAATAAAAAAATCTTATTAAATATAAGAGTAACAGCTTTAAAGGGTGATACATGACACTCTTACTTAACTAGTTTGACTTGATCTAAAATTTTAGCTATAATTTTATTCTTTGGGGATTGAGAGATCATTTCGGGAATAGCACATGATACTTTTGTAATTTTTTTTCTGTTTGTGGGGAGAGAGAGGGAGAAAGAAAAGCCTGGAACAAGCTATGATTGTCAGTAGGGTCTTTAGCAGTTTAAGGAAAGTGAAGGCCATCAATAGAAATCACATCACTTGAGACCATTCACTCCCTCACTTCGAAATGAAAAGGGGTTTAACGTCCTACTCTTCTGCCCCTGACCTGGGCTAATGGAAGACGGGCATACCCCATACAGTGTGCTATGAGGGAAATTTTACACGGGCAGCAGCGATGCGACCATTTCTTATATCGAATTCCGACTGCCAAGGGATCTTTTACGTGCATGCCTATGTGTACAGTACGGGACCTTGGTTTTTCGTACCATGTCAGGCCCTCTTTCTGTATCACTGACAAGAGGAAACCACGCCGGAAAATCGAGATGAACTTTCTCGGCCAATGCAGGGATCGAACAGGCTAGCGAGCCAGTACCTTACCCACTTAGCCGCCGTGATCCCCCCTCCCCCACTTCGAGAACCAGTAATGTTAATATTGTCATAAGAAAGGGTAAAGTAAACTTTAGTTGAACTAAGAGTGCCATATATATTTTACTCCCTGGCGCCAATAAAACAGGTGACAAAATCCTAATATACATTATTAAAATAACAATACATATAAATGTAATAATGTTAGAAATCATTTCATGGGCCCTAGATATTTTTTGAAAGAAATGAACACAGATTTACAAGAACAAAAGATAACATTGATTAAATACCAATAGGTTTTTAAAGATGATTCAGATAGTCAAATTTGATTTTTTTTATTAAGTGAATAAAATCATTTCACCCAAAGATTCTAGCAATTGCAGTCAAATTGGATTAATTTTAGACTAAAATGCCTATTCCAAATTTTAAATTCTCAATATTGTGAGTTGAAAGGGGTTAAAAATCACTAAAATGATCATAAAAACATCAAATAATTCTAAAACAAATATTTCATTGAGAATATTTTCAATTTATCATATTGTTGTAAGCACTGACTGGGATTGAATCATACGGCTTTCACAATATTGTAACTGAACAAAACAAATCTTAAGTAAGTTTGATACATATACATTGGTCTGTTCACAGTTGCAATCAGAAAACAAATAGAAATATATAAAACTTAAATATAATATTGTAATTCAATATAGTAATTAGTATACTAGAATACATAAAATAAATATATACACAAATAATATCTGGCAGTATTTCAATAATCTTAATTTCATTAAACATTCATAGTCTGAAATATAATCTAAATCATAATTCATAGTCTAAAGTATAATCTATTTCTTTAATCATAGCTTATAGTCTAAAGTATAATCTATTTCTTAAATCATAGTTTATAGTCTCAAGTATAAACATAGTTTATAGTCTAAAGTATAATCATAGTTTATAGTCTAAACATCTATTTCTTAAATCATAGTTTATAGTCTCAAATGTAATCTATTTCTTAAATCATAGTTTATGGTCTCAAGTATAATCATAGTTTATAGTCTAAAGTATAGTATTTCTTAAATCCTAGGTCTGTTTATTAAAATCAAAGTTTATAGTCCAAAGTATAATCTGTTTTTTTAAATCATAGTTCATAGTCTGAAGTATAATTTATTTCTAAAATCATAGTTTATAGTCTGAAGTATAATATGTTTACCAAAACTGCAATAACAACATTTCTTTATTCTTCAGAAATTTTTTTTATAGTCTATTTCTTAAATCAAACTGACGAACATTTGTTTTTATTAATTATAGTTGGATGCCAGGCAGGTGTACATGTACTTAAACGCAGCAGCCTTCATAAACACATAGATAGGTGAACTTAACCACAGCAGCAGTCTTACAATAATAATAGTAAATTCACAATACGAAGACATGTATATTTATCACAGATATAGCTCCCCTCTTTCTCCTCACTTTAACCCTCCTTCCCTTTTGATTTATCTGAAGTGTTTGGCCATAAGTCTGGCTCAGTGATTCTCTTCCTCTAAGTGTCCCGCGAAATTTGAACGCGCACTAAGCAAATGCGAAAAAAAACCATGTGATCCCAATTGAGTATTCACTGGTGTCTATGGTTGTCTACAGTTGCATGCCGTTCATGACTTTTTATTTTGCAATATGTATATTTTCCATATATTTTTTCATGTCTTGGCAAAACAAAGGTTGAAAACCACTGGTCTAGCTAAAACTTTGCAAAAAATTTTTTTACTTAATCATAGGTTCCTGAATATTATTTTGATTTATTTGAAATGTTCTGCCATGAGTCGCTAAAACTTTGCAAAACAATTCCCTAAATCATTTGTTCAAGAAAACCCTTTAGATTAATCTGAAGAGACTAACTAAAACCTCTTCAAAATATCAACAAATCTTTAGTTTTTGAAAACTCTTTGATTATATAAAGTGTCCAGCAAAACCAATTGACTTTATCCATGGTTTTAGAAAACCTTTTTTCTATTTTATCAGAAAAAATTGTTGATTTAAAATGTTGAATAGTATGTTATTAATGTTTGAGTCACAAAGTTTATATAGAAACAAATCAATAATATCCAAGGTTACGCAAAATATTTTTTCCAAATTTTCTGAAACGTATCAAATAACATGGCACATGTATTGATAGTCTAAATTTTTAGTTTGTAAGATGGTCACAACTCTTTTAAAAAATATCGTTTGGTTTATATATTTACAAAGTTTCTACACATATTCCTGTACTGCTGCCTTCTTCACTAATAACAACCGTATGTATAAAACAGAGATTCAGTCACCTAGCCAACACATTAAGCCAGACTCGCACTTAATTACGCTCCACCGTTAACATCACTGTCCCGTATCTGTTAAGTTAATTAATAAGTAGTAATATTAATTCACATTAAATTAAAAACACTAATAATAAAGATTAAGGTGTGTCTCCATCATGCCCTTACATTTAATACGACTGTTTCCATGACAACACTCTTAACACATGTGGCATTGAACCGAAATGACCTGTAAAATTAAGGCCGACTTCAACTTATTTTCCAGTGACTAAAAGGTCATCAATGTACAGGAGTTTTTTTCTGGAAGATGGATTTCACTGTTTTCAATTCACATAGAAACGTCATAGCAACAATAGTACATCCATATTACTCCATGATAATCAGTGTTTAGATAACCTCTTTGGTACGCCTCTTCTGATCCACATGGACACACAAAGTCTACTGACCTACTGACACATGTTTTTCATTGTTTAGCACAAATTGCGGAGGGATAAAAAAAAAACAACAATCACACTCAAATCGCATAATAATCAAGTATCGACTGGTTGGTATGGAACATTGGGTAATGTTTCTGTGTAGCGTGGGTTATTTTTAAAAATATTCCTTGTTATACTGCGTGATTCGGCATGATGCGATGCTTGTGGAGATACGCTGGTCTCCATCTGATGAACTAAAGCTGTTGTTTCTGGATGTTGATTGGCTGAATCTGAATCAGCTGGTATCACAATTATTCTCTCCTGGGGAAGAAAATATAAAACACAGTTAATAAATAAAATGAAATGAAATGTGTTTTAACGTCCTACTGTTTTCTGGATGTATATGTTAGTATCTCATTATTTCATCCCATTTGAAAGGACTGGGTAGATTGCATTGACTCATCTTAGGACAGTATCAATCATTTGTCAACCATGTCTCCTGCTGGACGTGTAAAAAAAAGTTTCTGTATCACTCGACTAACCATTACTAACCAACCAATCAGCTTACCCAACTTTTATCAAAATGTAAGAATGAAATGAAATGAAATGTGGTTTTATGGCACGTCAGCTCCAACTGGACTATATTGCGCCAGACATATAAAATGTAAGAATATCAGGCTATCAAATAAGTTCCGGTACTTACCTCACTCTTGTTATAGCGGAAGAGTTGCCATCCACGTAAAGATCTTGTATCGGAATTGATGGTTTCTGTACTTGTCTTTTGGTAATTAGGATTTGCGTAGGTTAAAGTTGAAAATACGTCAACATTATACCTTCGTCTTCTTTGTCTACTGAAAAATACAATCATGTCTTTAGTCTTGGGGGCATAAAATCATGTCTCAGTACACAGCATTATACTTTAGTTCTCCAGGCCTAAATTCACGTCTCCGTACACTGCAATACATTTGGGGACATAAAATCATGTCTGATGTGCAAGGCATTATACTTAAGTCTTGGTGGATAAAATCACGTTTGAGAACACAGCATTATACTTAAGTCTTGGAGACATAAAATCATGTTCGAGAACACAGCATTATACTTAAGTCTTGGGGAAATAAAATCACGTTCGAGAACACAGCATTATACTTTAATCTTGAGTACATAAAATCACTTCTGATTACAAGGCATCATACTTTAGCCTGGAGGAGGGGGGGGGAAAAACAATTATGGAGTTGTTCCCCAGCATTACCAAATATCTGCACACAAAATATTAACACATATTATACGGCATATTATAAAACATTGGCTTGTTTCAAATAGTATTGAGGGAGAGAAATGGGGTTAAAGTAGGTCATTTTGGGACTAACATGTGGTTCCATTTCATTTCAATAATTCACTTGTGCGTAGGGGTCTTTAGCAGTGGGAGAAACCAGGGACCCTGAGGAAACCCTAGAGGTTGGACAGGTGACGCTACTCCTTCCCACCCAAAACCGGGGAATCGAAACCATGCCAGTTGACCCAATGGCAGACGAGCTAACCCTTCGGCCATCCAACGCCCCCAAGCCAGACAAGTGGGATGTATGCTTATATATTGTTATCACCTGTGCCCAAGTAAACCATATGAATCTTGGTTTAACCCTTAACCGGTCAGGGTCGCATATTTGCACCACAACGTTATATCCAAAAAGTGGTCACGGTCGCATATTTGCGACCATAATATGCGACCATAGCAAGACCCCTTTTTATAAGCCGCATTTGAGTATTTAGTTTCGTATTTAATTGATATCGCAATGCATGCGTCTCAGACAGGAACTTGTCTTGTCAATAACATTGAGAAAAACATGTCTTTGTTCAACAAAATATTTCACGTTAGTTATTTTTTAGCCTGACCACATAACGTCAAAATGACGTTGATCGGTTAAGGGATAAAGATAATATTAAAATAATGAAGAGTTAATTATAAAGTACATACCGTTTCCATACAATAAAGAAGATTATAAACCCAAGTAATATTAAAATAGTTATGACTAGTAGTGCTAAATACCATCCATGTAATTTTGAATTATCTGAAAATAAAATCCATAAATTCTACAATGGAAACATTCAAGAAATTAACTTTAGCTTCTAGAGCGCCCACAAGCAATTCTGGATGCCGGCCGGCCGGGGGCAACAACAATAAGGACCTTATTTCAATGTTGGCATATAAAAAGTAATTTGAATGAAATTTTTGAAAACATTAATTTTTCTCTTTTTTTAAATCTTATCAGTTTTCCTGCACACTCTTTTACATCTTTAACAATAATATATTTTCTTAACTTACTTTGAATTGTTTTTTACCTACTTTGAATTGTGTTTTACTTACTTTGAATTGTTTTTTGACATAAACCTTTCTTGGCATCTTCATCACTACATCTATAACAATAAAGAATTAATTCTTAATGACTTTTTTTCATAAATAAATATTGAAACAAGACGATAAGCTCATCCGCATCCTGTAGCGTTTAATAAAAAATTTGTCAAATTTGGTCCATGGAAACACCACAAATATTCAATTGAGAAATTTCAAATGAGCAAAAGGCACAACTACTATAATAAGATGATGTGTGCACAAAGTTTTGCAAAGATATCATTAGTATTTGCAGAGATATCTTCCGGAAATTGGTATTGACAAGCAGAGGGCATATGAGCAGCTTTTGACCCTATGATGTCAGCCATTTGATTATGCAATCAGCATTGATGTTTCTAGTGGATTACCCACAGTTCATCACAATGCCGTAACAGACGGTTTCATTGGTTAATCCTTCCCACTGTCCAGGACACATCAATGATAACAACTCTTTCAGATCCTAGTGTAACAAAGACAAGTAAAACGAAATGGTTTATTAACAGAGGTGGGAATATGAGTCTTTTGACTCAGACTTAAGTTGTCTCTACTTATTGAGACTTGACTTCCATTCGGCAACCGTGACGACGCGCGACTGGAAAGAGCTTTGGCTTTGAGTTGCGTTGAGGGTTCATAACTCTAACTTAATGAATTGCTGAGTTATTTGATCAACTAACGGCCTGGGGCTCGACCCGGACTCGAGTTATCCCAATTTGTTCCCATCTCTGGTTAATAAAATAACATCATTCAATAACTTACCTGTTTTTACTTTTACCAGAATTAATATCAATATTAGCGATACCTCCTGACAGTCCATCTCCTAGAGGAACTGAAATATAAATACGTGAGAAATGTCAGTACAGTCATGTGCAGACGTGGGTGATATGAGTGCCATCAAGTTCAGTCTATGATTGTTGGTGATAATTTTATTCCTGCTATTTTTCCCATTCAAAGTACCAAGGGATATTTTAAAGCTGCAATTTCACATTTTTAAGTTATATTTTTAAAATGTATTAAAATAAAGTCTTAAAATAGATGGTATCTATAAACAGTCCTACGTTGTTAAAAAAGAAAAATCCAATATTTCACTACTGTCAGTTGAGAAATTGGCAAATATATCATTTTCAACTTCAAATGTTGAAGATAGCTATACCATGGGGGAATGGAAAAACAAGGAAGGTAATTGTGTTACTATTTCCTGTGTCAATAATTTATAAGAGTGGGGAATTAATGCCTATGATCGTATAATAGTGATCGAGTTGACAACCTATAGAGCAAAAGACATAGAAATATTTATATTTTGACTTTCTTTGAAAATATGAAATTATTGCTTTAAATGCACTGTAAATCCCCTCATTGTGATGTAGTACTTCTCGTTGTTCTGAGAGTTAATGATTGTCCTTTGAAATTAAGCCCAAGGGAACGCTAATTACAGTACAATTTTTGATATAACATTAAAATTTCAAGATGGCTGTGATGACGTCATAGTTTTGTCTAATCAAGACATGATCGTGACCCTGAATAAATGTCAGAACTTGACGGTTTAAACAGGAAGATTAGGTACTTACATCTAAGACATGGTCGATCGTCAGGTTCATTTGGACATTCACAGACAAAATCATTAGGTAAAGCTAAACATAGATGTGTACACCCTCCATTGTTATTACCACATTGATTAATACCTGTAAATATATTGTTACCATAGTTACTACAACAATCCATTTATTACTAGCGGTATATATATTGTTACCATAGTAACTATGACAATCCATTCATTAATACCTGTTGTTGCTATAGTTACTATGACCAACCAATCATAAATACATGTAAATACATTGTTACCATTACAATCCATTCATTAATACCTGTAAATATGTTATTACCATTGTGAGCAAATTTGTTTGATGACTCGTTGGTACCATAGTAAACACAGTTTCCATGGTGATATGCTGTAACACTATGGTGATACATTGGTAAGCATGGTACCTAATAAGCTGATCAATTGCTAACATGGTGACGAGCAAGGTAATTCACTGTCACCATGGCGTTACTATATGTTGATATAGTTACCGTAGTGATCTATAAGGGTACATAGTTACTATTACATAGTGATGGTTTGCATTAGTGATGTGGTATATCCACAGATACATATAGTTACTATGGTGATTTACATACCTCCTTGTCTGCCAGCTGAAACAAGATGGACATCCATCAAACCTTCAAGATTTGACAGTACAAGATGCCGATTAGTGCCAGTATCTTTGTCGGCTCTTTCTATTCTTTCTGTCTGCCAATCTGTCCAGTAAATATACTTCCCGTACTGAAATAACAATATGGCAGTATTTAATATAATATATTTATATGTAGGCCTACTCAAATAATTTTAATTCATGCTTCATGTTAGAATTACACTGACCACAGTTCTGAGATTCTATTATACAATCCTAAAGGGTTTCATTATACCTAGAACAATAATCACTAATTTATTATACACAGGGACGCCATTTCGCTAAGTATTATTAAATTAAAGACCACACTGCGAGAACACTCAACTAAAACTTTGCCTATCATTGTCCCATATATCTGTTCTAGTGCTTCAAGAAAAGATGTGCCGTTGTCCTACATAGTTCTAAAAGTGTTCCCAATCACAAACTACCAATAAAGGATTATGTTTAAATAGAACAGATCTAGAATACTTAATCAAGTCTACACTACTTACCACAGTTATAAATTGATCAAGGCTACACTACTTACCACAGTTATAAATTAATCAAGTCTACAATACTTACTACAGTTAAATTGATCTCAAGGCTACAATACTTACTATGGTTGAATTAATCAAGTCTACAATACTTACTACGGTTATATATTAATCAAGTCTACAATGCTTACCACAGTTAAACCAAATGGGTGAGGAACTTTATTTATTAATGTCACACGATTTCTACCATTTAAATCCGATGTTTCTATTTTATCAAGTTTAGCATCTACCCAGTATAAACGCTTCATCTCGTAGTCAATTGATAAACCATTCGGAAAACCTACAAATAATGATACATAAATTATAGGAGAGTTAGTAGACCCAAATGAACAAATGAATTATTGAAACATAATTGATCAATAGTCAGTCTCGAGATGACCTTGTTTTTGTCAAGAGGGCTTTAACCCCCTCTCTCTCCCACCCTCTCTCTCTCTCCCCAGTACTTCTATTAATTATATTTTTGATTTATTTATTGCCACTGCATTTGCCAGGTTCATACATGTAAATAAAACTGTCTTACCAAGATTATCATCATTAACAATAACTCGACGTGACGAACCAGTTAAATACGCTTTTTCTATTTTCGGGTGAACTCCCCAATCTGTCCAAAACATCAAACTACAAATAAAAGCGTTAAAATAGAGATTATCTTCCTGTTAAACCTGAAATAAAATGTAGTTGAAAAAAGTATCAAAATTTTTAAGGCTTGTTTTGTCTAGTTTGTGTTGAGTTGGCATTAAACTTCAGTTCTCTGTGAGGAAAGAAAAAGGTTTCCAAATGAAAACTTGAAGCTAATTATGCACCTAACTCACCCTTTTTTAGGGAAGAGAGCAATAGCTCGAGGTTCATCTAGACCTGAGGATATCAGAGTTCTTCTACAAGATCCATCTGTTCTGGCTACTTCTATCACATCACGACCTAAAATATACAATTGATAAGAATAAGGTTTATATCAATGACAAGAGAGAAATGGGGCTAAATGTCCACACGACACAGACTAGGTCATTTCAGGACTAACATATGGCTTAATTTTATTTCAATAATTCGCTTGCGCGTAGGGATCTTTAGCAGTGGGAGGAAACCGGAGTACCAGGTGAGAAAACTCACGAGGCTGGCTGGACAGGCGACCCTTCTCCTTGCCACATACAACCGGGGATATCAATGACACTACTATGATTATATCATCATGCCATCCGGTACGAATGATCTTATAGGATGACTCCATTTGGATTGAAACATTTTCCCTGTGAATTTATTCTTGTCATCATCAGAATTAGTTTTGAAAAGCTCAATTATTTTTATCGTAATATTTCTACTCATGTGTCCTTCAAAATTCAAAAAAATTTTCACCAGTTTGGGTCTTCAAGTCGTCCTGGAGAAAGCGGCCACCATGCAGCAGATATCACAATCCCGTTTGACACACTTTTAGAGTAAATTAAGGATCAACACTCAACAAGTTTGTGAATCCCTAGCTGGGGTTGAAAAGTCTCCCTCTTAAAAGAGTATCTTTAAGACAGAAATTCCTTCTTAACCATGTGAGATCATGATTGACTTTTTGTTGGCGATTAAACTTCATCTGGATAACTGAATAGCAAATGTCATTTCTCTTACTAACTGGAACAGCTATCCACCATGCAGGGATATGCCAGTATAGTACCCAAGGGCCTAATTATCAAATCACAAGGGGCATCTCTGATTTTGTTTTGTCTTTTTGGTTGGTCAGCATTAATTAACTAAGTATTGTCGTGCGCATGTATATATTGTCTTGTTATATTTTATATTTTATCATAGAAACTAACCTGTATCAGTCCAGTAAATATTTTTTGCGATCCAATCAACAGCAAGTCCATCTGTGGTAGAAAGTTGTTTCTCTATGACAGTTTCTACATTACTACCATTCAAATCAGCTCGTCTACAAAAATACAAACATTTTAAAATATACAAATAATTATATAAATAATTATACTCAAATCCTATAAATAATCATACTTAAACTATATAAATAATTATATAAATAATTATACTCAAATCATATAAATAAACATACAAAGAATTAAGATGTACAAATAATTATACAAACACTTAAAGTCACTTGTACTCATGACTAGAACTAAAGTCAGCTGTTCACACTAGAACTCAAGTCACCTGTTCAAATCAATGGTACCCATTTGAGCCCAAATCTCTTGTACCCACTGGAACTCAAATCACTTGTACCCAATCGAGCTCAAATCACTTGTACCCAATCAAACCCAGACTCAACTCTGCATTTTCTTATATTATACTTTAATCAAATGTAATCGACCCGTGGGAATTGCATCACAATGACGAGAGAAGTTGGAGAGAGCAGTGGGGGAAGAGATGGCTGGGGAAGAGACGCTGGGTTGTACTATCGATGAATTTCAGTGCCTGCCTGTCTCAGACTGGAACTGGGGTCAGAAGCATTTTAAGCAATGACAAGATGCAAGCAATAATTTAATGTTTACCTGATGACATCTAAATATACATCTGTATAATAAACTTTATTGTCTTTATAATCGTAGTCAAGGGCAATAACATTGTGAAGGTCGTTGATAGGTAAATAGACGTCTGACCTGTCATCTGTATCCATGGAGATATAACGTATATTGGCACGACTAGCAAATAATAAATATTCACTTGGCACTGAAACAAAGATGAAAGTTATAATTAAAACAAAATATGAAATGTAATAAAATAGGGTATAACGTCCTACTGTTCTGCTCCGACTTAGGTAATGAAGGTGACCATAAAGTGTGCTATGATGGAAATTGTGCCTGGACAACAGCACAACAGTCTATTCTTATATCGCGTTCCAACTGTCAAGGGATCTTTTAGGTGCATGCCATTGTTTAGACAAAATGAAATGAAATGACGTAGGTTTAACGTCCTACTCTTTTGTACCTAACCTGGGCTAATGGAAGACAGGCATACGCCATACAGTGCGCTATGACCGAAATTTTGCCCCGGCTGCGTCGCTATGGCCTACTCTTATATCGAATTCCAACTGCCAAGGGATCTTTTACATGCATGCCTACATGTATGTGTACACGGGACCTCTGTTTTTCATCCCATCCAAACGACTAGGCAGCTGTCCTTGTCAGGGTAAATCATGCCGGAAAATCGAGATGAACTTTCTCGGCCAATGCAGGGATCGAACACCCGACCTCCAGGCTAGCGAGCCAGCGCCTTGCCCACTTATCCACCGTGATTCCACATTGTTTACACAGGACCTCAGTTGTTCGTCCCATCTGAACGACTAGACAGCAGTCCTTGTCAGGCCCTAGATGCCAGAAAATCTGGATGAACTTTCTCGGCCAATGCAGGGATCAAACACCCGAACCCAGACTAGAGACACACACTTAGGCTACTCACTTAGCAACAGTGATCCCCTTAAAACATAATATCCTGTTTCACTAAAAATATTTATAATACCGAAATTTGAAGACAGCTGTGATCAAAAGTTACACACACAAATTTAGATAGACCCAGGTCGACATAAGGAACCTCCCTGGCCACTCTCGTTAAATATTGACATATTTAGGGAGAGGTGGTGGTCCTTCATTCCCATTCTGATATCCTGAATAAAATTATTGGCCTTAAAATAGAAATAAACATCGACAGCAGACAATTCACGTAACTTACTGTGAGGACATGTTTTCTTGTCGTCCAGTAAAACAAGACCAGTAGGACAGGCACACGAATAACCCTGGGGTCGCGGCAAACAAAGATGGCTACATCCTCCATTATTATTACCACAGCGATTTATATACGTTTCTGAAAAATACACAATTGATTTACAAAATATTTCATAGCCAAATAATCACAATTAAACATACATTATGCAAGTGCTTAATCTGCATATTGCAGGTCTTCCTTTAGGCCTGAAATCTTATCTAAATATGTCTATTATGAGTCTTTCTTTAGGCCTGAAGTGTTATCTAAATTATTATTTGGACATTTAGTGACTTATCCAGACCATAACAAACTCTCAATGTCATCGCTAGCCTGTGAAATTTACTGGATTAAGATCCAATTTGCTGCTCAACTTTCATTCATGAAATGGATAGTTGAGACTATGTTTTTTATTGTACCGACTTTAGTAATGATGATCGAGGCTTGGCCCAAAATCCAATCACTGAATTCCTGGTTCACAGTGAATCAATTTGCCTGAAATTTTCAGCAAATTGCCTTTACATTATCTAGTTTTTAATTATTATAGTGAGAACTGCCAACTTTTTTTGTATCTAATCTCCGATATTTGGAAGGTGCAGTTAGTGTTTTTTTATTTAGTATCTAGCTGTATAAAAAATATTTTGATTTATGTTCAGTGATTTTATTGACGCACATTCAAAACATTAAAGTGATTTTACATACCAACGTGGTCCATATTGACTGCATGAATATCCATGATGCCGACTAAATTTTCTCGTATAATACTGATGTTCTTTCCAGTGTTTTTATTGGCTCGATTAATAGACATGGCCCTCCAGTCTGTCCAGTAAATCCAATTCCCGGAGACTGCCAGTCCATACGGATGAGCAACTTTTGCTACGAGTACTCGTCGATAATTTCCATGTAGATCTGAACATTCGATCACCTGTATAAATATTCACATTAACTATCAGATTTTCCAGCAGGGATTCCCATAGTCAGTGCTTCACAGAAATTTTGGTGTTCACTTACATCCATTGTTTGTTTCAATTCAAAATAAGAGAAGACATTAGTATCAGGGACTTATGTGGGATTTTAAAAGTGGGGCGCAGCAGAGAGGCGGGGCGCCATAGCCTCCACGTAAGGTGATATAAGAAAGTTTGGATCAGGGCAAACGAACCCATTGGTGTGTGAAGTGCCTTAAGAGCATCACTGTGTGATCATAATCAATTGTATTATTCTATGACTGAAAGATCGTCAAATTATATTTTTTTGGATGGGACCGCCATTTCTCGGGGCACCTTTTTTTTCTGGGGGTGCAATGTACTTCCAGCACCACTGCTAGGTACGGTGTCGTATCATAGTCCAGGTGACATGTACATGTTTTCATTTTCCCGGTTGGAGCAGAAGAGTACGATGCTGAATAAAGTTGGATGTTAAACCCCTTTTCCTTTCATTTTCATTAATGATCACATTTCTTATTTTGAAAGAACAGAAGATTTAAAAATATTCTAAAACACTGCTGACTCTTTGTTAGGCAGTTGTCCTACATCATTTCCGTGACAGACCAGCACTATTGCAGATCTTTTCATAACTTTGACTCTGATTTTGCTTGCAACTGGAAAAGTCAGTACGATGGTTTTCCAATTAATAAAACATGTTTTTAATATAAATACACATGATATAACAGACCTCTGTTTTTGCATCTCCCCAGATGATTCTTGAGTTTGCATAATCAACTGCAAGTCCATTTGGCCAAACCATTTGATCTGAGATTAATGTTTTTCTATTTCCACCATCCATGTCGGCTCGCTGTATGGAAGGATTTTTACCCCAATCAGTCCAAAACATATATCTACAATAAAATAAGATAAAAATAAGATGTTGTGTCAATTGATGAGCTAAACAGATACATTGTGTCAATTGATGAGCTCGTCAGATACATTGTGTCAATTAATGAGCTCGACTGATACATTGTGTCAATTGATAAATTCAACAGATACGTTGTGTCAATTGATGAGCTCAACAGATACATTAAGTCAATTGATGAACTCGACAGACACATTGTGTCAATTGATGAGCAGAACAGATACATTGTGTTAATTAATGAGCTCAACACATACATGTACGAGTTAAGACAAATACATTGATACATGTTAGGTCTTGACCGGTATATACAGCCGACGTGTAACCCATGATTTGTGTCAATTGAAGAGCTCAAATAGACAGGCAGGTAAGTTCACCATCTCGTCCATTTCAGTCATGACTTGTAAATACAACCACAACGATAGTCCTCAGTCGCATCAAAAAAGTTATTTATTTACTCACCCCGCATGGTAGTGTAGAGCTATAGCTCGTGGGCGATCTAAATCCTCCCAGAATAAAACTTTTCTCATATCTCCATCTAGACAGGCAACTTCTATTCGTTTATGACCAGCATCTGTCCAGTATACCTTTCTCCCTACAGAATCCACCGCCAGTCCATCTGCAGTCTGTAAACCATGCTTTAACACATGTTCTCTTCTTGATCCGTCTAAATTTGATCGCGATATCGTATCTGATAGAGTATCAGTCCAGTAAACCTTTCCTAAAAAATATTAAAAAGGGCACTTTAGTTCAAGTGAAATGAAATGGGGTTTAATGTTCTTCTGTTCTGCTCCTACTGGCCTAATGAACACGTGTATACGCCACACAGTGTGCTATGAGGGAAATTTTGCAGGGCCAGCGTCACTAAAGCATATTCTTATATCTAATTCCAACTGCCAAGGGATCTGAAACATGCACACCAATGAATTCACAGGTCCTCGGTTTTTAGTACCATCCCTATGGCTAGACAGCTGTTCCTGTCAGGCCCTCCGTTCTGATTCTGGTTCAAAAATAATGTATTGTACAATATTAATCTTACAGGTCATTCTATAAAAGTTTTTAGGGCAGTCCATAAGGGTTTTTTGCATATCATTTCTTTTGTAGGTAAGTATTTACAAGAAACTAAAAACTGATTAAGAATAACAACCAATTCAGTAATTATCATTAGGCTTACAATTTGGTCTCTAGAGCAGCCACAAGATTTTTCATAGGATTCTACAACCCGCGACCCGGAAGACTGTGCACCAATTGAAAGGCAAGCGGCTGATAACCCAAAAAATTTTCAATGATACCAAGAGCCATAACTTTGGGGCAGTAATAATATCAGAGCACTGTATCTGTTTAAAGTCAATTGGATTTTAACTTTTAGCCTCTGTTGAAAACAATCACCAGACTGATCATGTATCAGAAACTCTTAAAAGTCTTCATTGGCTGCCTGTGAAAGCCCGGATCGACTTTAAAGTGTATGAAATGTGTGTAAAGCTTTGTTTTCGGATACTGCTCCCTCCTACATGAAACAATTATTCAAATTCTACAAACAGGAAAGACTGAATCTTCGTTCGTCCACAGATACTACTTTACTATCTTTGTCTGCTTACAAGAGATTCATGGGAAAATTATCTGTTCCTACAAATGGTGCCCATATGTGGAATAAGCTACCAAGATCAATTAGAGCAAGTTTAACTCAATGGTTTAAATATTATTAAAAACTATGATGTGACATTTGATGGATAATAATAATAATAATATATGATTATTTCTGTTAAAGCTTACCTTCTGCTTTATCAACATCAATAGCTATAGAGTTAGTTAACTCTCCAACTGGTATAACCACATCTGCATAGTACGGAACATCCAGTGATAACTTCCTTATATCAGCTCTTCTAGCAAATATCAGAAAATGTCGCATCTCTATAAAAATAATAACGAAATATCAGAATAAATCAACAGTTTAATGAAAGGTCTTTAAATGAATTATTTTTTTCTTGGATTAAAAATTGTAAGTAGGGGTGACTATTGTTTCTAATTTTCACTATTGCGATAGTATTGCTATTGGGTAAACAGACTGCAATATTATTACTATTGGGGATTAAATATTGCGATACTATTGGACTATTGCGATAGTTTGATCTGTTTATTAGTTTAGGTTTAAAACACACTGTCATGTATACATTTATTATAACATTTAATCAAGCTAAAAATTTTGAAACACTAGAAAGTTGACATCAAAGGTATTACTCATATTGGTCCTCGTGGGTTTCCTCCGGGCACTCCGGTTTCCTCCCACTGCTACAGACCCCTACGCGCAAGCGAACTATTGAAATAAAATGAAACCATATGTTAGTCCCGAAATGACCTAATTTGTGTCGAGTGGATGTTAGACCCCATTTCTCTCTCTCTCTCTCAAAGGTATTACTCATATCGGTATTACTCACAAGGATCACAAGGATTATCAAGCTCATTTCTCAAAACAACTGAGACAGAGAGAGAGAGAAATGGGGTTCAACGTCCACTCGACACAAACTAGGTAATTTGGGGACTAACATATGGTTTCATTTTATTTCAATAATTCGCTTGCGCATAGGGGTCTTTAGCAGTGGGAGGAAACCAGAGTGCCCGGAGGAAACGCACGAGGTTGAGAAGTCGCCCCTATCTCCATGCCACATACGCTCACATCAGGGCTCGAAACCACAGCCGCAAGCCAGAAGTGACGGGCCAGCTAGAGGTCGAAGCGCGGCACTCTAGACCACTAGGCCATCCCAACCCCTCTATATCGGGATACATCAACGGTTTCAGCTCATGTCTCAAAACAACTGATTCACAAGGTTAAATGTACATAAGAGCTCAATCTAACTATTTCAGTCATTCACATGACCGGCCTGTAATCAATTCTCTGTGCCACAGGATGGCCTAATTATAAATGTATGGTGTAGGCCCATCTCCATTAGGCCAGTGGAAGTAGAACAGTAGGGCGTAAAAACACATTTTCATTTCATCTTTAAAGTAAACAAGCTCTCTTTCTTTTTTTAATAGTAAATAGTTTATTTGCAAATACATACATAGAAGTATATGTGTATATACAAACGGGATCAGAACAATTTACGAATTTACGAATCTTCTCAAGACCAATACAACAACCTTGGCCTGATAAGTGATGGCCTTTAATATTCAAACTTGGCTGATAAGTGAAGGCCTGGCTTGCCTTTAATATTCAAATAAATATTGTTTACCTTCTTCGCATGTTTTATTATCTGATTTTAACAGGATTCCAGTCGGACACGCACAGCTATGACTAGTAGGTAATGGAGCCACTAAACAAAGATGGCTGCATCCACCATTATTTACACTACATGTAGTGGGAACTAAAGAGAAAAAGACGAATAAAAATATGTATTAACAAAGTACGAACTCAGAATTCATCTTTTATTGATATTAAGAACAGCAGCATATCTATTGTTTTGTACTTAATGTGAGCGATCAAAAGACATACAACCTGATTCTGAGAAACATACCATGAAGTAATTATATAACTAGTCTCTACAGGGTCCACTAGATGTTTCAAAGTCATCAAGGGCTATAACTCTGTCAGTAATTATCTGAAATCACTAGACCTCTTCGTCTAACGATTATAACCAATATGTTTGCATTTCAAGTCAAGTGGATCAAAAATAAAGAATATTCACCAATATCTGGCAGAAAGTGTAAATCAAAACACCCTTCTTCAATGATTCAAGAAAAATGGCCGTACAAAAAAGGAGGAAAGGTAGAGAGAGAAAAATGTTGTAAATAAATTTATGAACTACATTAGTGGGTTCTTGGTGGTCTGCATCCAACTAAAAAGAATTTTGAGGTTGTCTCCCTAACAGCTGTAGATTCTACTTACTCTCCTCTCTGTTTTGATGATAAACATGAATATCCATCAAATGTCCGAGATCCGACAGTAATACACCTCTCTCACGTCCAGTCTTTTTATTAGCGTAATGTATACTCTCTGTTATCCAGTCTGTCCAGTACATATAATCACCATGTATCGCCAAACCAAACGGGTGATCTAGACCTAACTCTATCACATACTAAAATATAAAAATACAAGCAATCAAGTTTGATCATCTTCATCTGGAAGTTGAATAATCCTACTTTGTGGAAACTAAATCCATCGAAAAATAACCTTTAGAGGAAAGAAACCATTTAGTTTGGGTGAGAGTCCAATCTGATTAAAAAAAGGTACCAGGCCTTCCAAAATGAATGAGAATAATCTCCCCTGATGGTGTAATGTAAAATATGATTTACCTTTCTATCCCGTCCTGCCAGCGTACTAGATTCAATAGTTTTCATACTGGCATCCGTCCAATATAATCTCTCGTTATTATAATCTATAGCTAATCCATTCGGCCATGTTAGATTATCTTTAAATAATATTTTACGCTCACTGCCGTCCATTCCAGCTCGCTCTATTTTAGCCTTTGAACCCCAATCAGTCCAATACATGTACCTAAAAATACAAAATCAACCAATCAAAAATACAAAACAAACCAACCAAATCCATGTACTTAAAATGTTGACAGAACAACAGAGGTGGGAAATTGAGTCCTGCGACTCAGACCATCAATGACCTGTTTTGCGAATCAACTTGAAAGACTCGAGAAAAAGTTTGTGACTTTAAGTTGTGGTAAGTGCGTATAACTCTAACTTACACTATAAACCACAGAATGCCTCGTTCGGCATTTCTGTCCAAACGAGGCGAAATCGAGGTAAAATTTTTGCCTCGAATTTGCCTCGGTTTAACGAGGTAAAAAAAATACCTCGTTTGTCTGGGGTTCAAAAACGAGGTATTTTAAATTGCCCTGTTTTTGGAACGAGGTATTTTGTTCAGAACGAGGCTGGGTAAATTGCCTCGTTTACTAAACGTGGTTTTTTGGTCCAATATAATTATTAGCGGTCTTTGCTATCAAAAAATTGAGACATGTAAATTATGTTCGGACCATCACGTGACAAATTGCAGATCTACAAATTAGATCATTTATTTAGGACATGATATTGTTCATATCGTGTATAATAAACGCTTCCCAAGCGAAACAAAACATAACAATGTCACATGATATTATTACATATGGCGGATAAAAGCGTTCTGTTTGTTTTCATTAATAAATAATACGACAATCCCTATTTATGGGGAAAGAAAATGAATTTCCCCAAATCCAAAACTAGAAGACTGGGATATTTATTGAATGGTAAGTAAATATTATTTTATATACAAACCCTACTCCTTGCCACGTACAACAGGGGAATCGAAACCGCGCCAGTTGACTCATGATACAGCGCTCACATGCTAACCATTCGCCCCCCCCCCCTTTCTAGCTTTTGTGGGTTTGTGATTTGAATCCTATGTAACGATGACAGTAAACAATTCGATTACGGTCAACTTTTATAGGTATTAAGTTACATGTAGGCCATATTTATATTTTGGCGCATCGTCTTAATTCCATCTCAATACGGCAAACTGTATTTATGAGAAGAGAATTAATATTTCCCAAATTCAAAAATTTACAAACTAGATTATCTATTCGGACATAATATGGTTTATTATTAGGATTTATTGTACTGGAGTTCTATCGTGTATAATATGCGATTCCCCGGCAAAAAATGACGTGAAATTATTACATATGGCGGACATAGACCTTCTTTGATTACACTTTGATTATTTTTTAAAAAACAAATTCAAAAATAGATGACTGGAATATTTATTGAATGGAATCTTGATGTTTTTTTATACAGAAAGATTTTCGGATTTGTAGTTGTGTCTGATTTGTGACGAAAACAGTAAACAATTCGATTGCGTCTACTATGGTAAACTTTTATAGGGTATTTAAGATACATGTATCTATACTAATATGTAACTGTAGTTTGAGGGTTGTCCCGAGGCTGAAATTTGGCGCATGTTTAGTTCGGACACTGGAGTAACATAGGCGTGTATTCCGTATTTATATTAGCTTCTCGTCATATATTTGTATTATCATAGTGCTTGTGACCTATACATACAGTGCCGGATTAACATTGTTGGGGGTGGGGACTGGAGAGACCAACTGTGCTGTGGCCCAATTGTTGTTTGTTGAAATTGTTTGTAAGGACGGCGGATGGTACTGAAATTATTTAGGTGACCCAGAATTATGGGTGGGGGGACCTAGGACATTTGTCCCACTTTGCCCCACACCCTAGATCCGGTACTGTATACGTATATCAGCCATCGCATTTTCCATACACAACTTCAGTAGCATATGTTAGTCAAAACTCGAAGTCGGTGTTTTATACATTTTATTATAAAATTATAATAAATATATCTTACATGAATGAATACAATAAAACAATAAAATCTACAATTTTGAGAGTACAATAATGTTGAGATTGGACGTCCTGGGAATCACTGCGAGTATATAATTGACTAAAATAAGTTTATGGTCAAAAAATGACACTAGATCAAATATGTTTTCAAATCAGCTAGTTTTTGTCTCTCTATTGGTATATAGCAGACAATTCACATCACACTGTACACCACATTATACATCACCACATTGTACATCACACTGTACATCACCACAGTGTACATCACCACAGTGTACATCACATTGCACAGGATATATGGATTTAAGTATAATAATTGACAATGAATGAATTATTCAGAAATGACCATCGAATTTGCCCGGTAAATCACTTGTATTTTTTTCACTCCACCATTGGTTTGCCGCAAAGTTATCAGTTGTGTTCATGGGCAACATTTTGTTTTATTCGTCTAATTTGCTGTCTTAAACACCATTGTTCTACAGTGTAATTGTCTTGACACATGACCCATCTTACACACATTTAATTTGGTGTGGTTCCCTTACTTTTACCTAATTTATTTCATTTCATTCTATTGCCAAATCTTTTTTGTACTTTTGTAAAACGTTTTTAAAATGTCTTTCCTGCTCTTACTTTAACATTATTTTATTGTTTTGGACACCACATCTTCTTGACGAAATAATGTTTTCTATTTTTGTCCATAGAATGTCGTTCACATTTAGATATGTTTTTTGAAAGGATCTTTACTGAGCACGCGTACCTCGGACTCCTTCATATCGACTAGTGCACGCGTCTCAACTACTACCCCTTTCAAAAAACCATATTCGCCACCCCAGTATGTAACGACTATATCTCCATTCATAATGGAACTGCCATCCCATGCCTTTAACTGAAAAAAGAGTATGTTTGGGAACTTGTTAAAATGAATACAAGTAGGTTATTGAGTTTAACAAGGAGACATAAGAATTATAAAATTTGCATTCTAGAATAGAGGAATCTGTTATCTAACAAATTCAGGTTCACAAAACACAATTTCTTTCGAACCCATGATGCGATTAGCCGATATGGGCGACGACATTCGTTACTGATTTTTTAATTGATATTTCATAAAACCAAAATACTTACAACGGTATCAGATGTTGGAAATCTAACTTCCGTCTTAATCTGGTGGACCTTGTATACTGAAACAATTATTATTCATAATGTGAACGTAGCAATACCAATTTGTTTTTTTATATAATTCTATCAAATTGTTAGTTTCTTAGAGCTGGGCTAGAAACAAATTTATGTAAACTATATTTTACAATTTCATAAGCAAAACCAAATTATAATATATTGTAAATATGATAAGATGCAAGTATGTGGGTGCTAACACTATATATTTTACAAAATAAATTTTAAACATAAGATCATATCCATAGTAAATTTAACAATAAATATATAACTTACATTCATAAACTTGCTTTTTCTCTTATTTTCTTTTTTTCCAATATCCTATTAAATAGAACAAGACATACATCAATTTATATCTTCAGTTCAAACGAGTGTCGAGTCCCAATACTGTCAGTTTAACTCGAAATAGGAAAATCTACACAATAGGGCGGTATTTATTATTCAAAATTGTTAATGTCGTGCTTTGGTCCAAATGCTGCTCGATTCTCTTCATGTTATTTTTAATTTTGCTTTGGCGAGCGTTTAGCCCTAACAGAGCTTTATTTTATGACTGAAAGAATGAAATGTGGTTTTATGGCACTTCAGCACCAACCGGGATATATTGCGCCAATCATACGATGATTTATCAAAGAAAAAGTATTATATGCATAAATAAATATAATATCACAGTAAATAAAATATAAAAATGAAATGATAAATATGCAATTAAAATTTATACTAAAAGTTTGTCTCTTTTAAAAAGTGGACTATGTTACAATATAAACCCGGTTGGGCAAATAATTGACGCAGAGACTGGCAACGGTAATATTTCAATCTTAGGTTCTTGAGAACTATTTTATGACTGACATTATAAGTTTCGCCCCTGTGATTTGCGCAGGGCGTCGTTCTTGGATTGTTAGTACTGTGTCTAGTCGTTCGGATCCGTGGAAATTTAGCAGCCCGGACAGTGACGCTACGGCCTAGTCTTTTTTCCAATTCTAAGTGTCCAAACGATCTATTGTCCAATCATTCAACCAAGCGACTTCATAACGATAGTTGCCCCGTTCGATCTTTGTGCAAAACATGTAACGCGTCAGTGAAGAAAACATTTGCGCCTTGTTAATAGAAATAAGATGGAAACAGAATCAAAATTTAGGCTAAATAAATACAGACACTTTGCATGTTCAGATAAAAAGTTTTTGTCTTTGTAAATGATTTATAAGTTATAATATTATTTACTTACGTTGTTTACTTCCGTAAGCACTGTTGCCTGTGGAGGCTCCTCTGGCAATGTTTTCATATCTAAAAGATAATTACATGTATAACATATAATAATGGCTGTTCTAAACTTAAAATAACCATCAGTCATTTCTGTGATTCTGTTTCAATTCTTATTTTGAATATACAAGTACGGCTGAAGCTTACCTCGTGATACTTTGGTTAGTAGATGTGTATACAATCTAACAATAGGGACGTAGTCGTCAAGCTCCTGTAACGATAACCATTTACTATCTTAGTCTGTTATTTATTTAAAAAAGATAACCATTCTTGCAATAATAGTTTACAAATAGATAGCAAAAACTGAATACATTCAGTCAAATTACTTTATTCTCTGCGAAAATGTTTGGATGTTTGATAAAAAAAATACCCTTAATTAATTGTTCGTTCCCGACGAAGTCTTGATAGCTCTTGCATAATTCATCTTTAATTGTTCTGGGACAGAAATGGATAATATTGACTAAAAATCAAGAATATTTAACCAATTACAAGTGACAGAGATATTGTTACTGTACCTTGCTTTGACCAGGAATAACATTTTCAAGGAATTCAACACAACCAGGTCTGTGACATAAAACCTGAATTTCGGCGTATCCTTCGTTATCTTCGTTCATAGCTAAAAATATAGACAGCAATTTATGCTAATGATCTTTTTTTGTGGTCTTTGTAATAGAAATTCAGAGAAATAACATTTATGATTACAATTTAAGGGTAATTTCTCAAAGTGAGAAGATAGGATAAAATATCTTCAAATATCGGTATTATGAATAAATAAGGACGACGACAACTCCCACTCCTCACTCCCAACGGCCAAGACTTTTCCTAAAAGAACCATAGCGGTATCCTTGTACAAACACACCTGATCACTGAAATCATAAATGTTTGGAATGTCTAATATTGATATAAATACACCTGTCAATAACTGGATTTTCGAGTAAGGATAAATTTTAGAAACGAAAAGGCGGTGTGAACGGCGTGTTTATAGTACCTTCATTGGAAACTGGGTGATAATCGTTTAAAGACAAGTCAGATGTATTATCATTTTCAAACTGCAAGTTTGGGGATCATTAACCACAATCTCAATATTTCGAATCTAAATTGAAATGCATGTGTTCTATTTCCATATACATGTAGTATGGGACAATTTCTGTAAAGTAATCGTCTACAAATACGCCACCGTCTTGACAAAAAGGTAAAAATATCAATATTACTAAGTGGTGTCCATCTACTATGAGACCTATAGGCTTATTTTTGATGCGAAAGTAAGATTAAGAATTATTCCCTCGTTAAATAAATTCTGAATTCTTACCTCAAAACTACTTGTACGTTCTCTGTTCAGGGATTCAATCGAGACTTGTAGTTGTGCTAAAACATCTTTAATACAACCGACGTCCTTCTGCAGGGCAAGGCCATAGCGATAAAATAATATACGTTCAAAAAGTACAGGTATAATCACAGCGTAAAGAATAAGCACGTGAAATGATGATGATCAATCTTCACAGGGTTTACGTTCGCTTCCACCTTGGGTGATATCGCAGACAAATGAAACAGCAATGATTACTGGCAATTATATATGATGTCGAACAGAGCCATAAAACAATAAAACCAGCATGACTCCAGTGTGTTTTTCTGAGAGTTTTAACTTTTCGTTCGGCTTCTTTCATCTGCTTAATGTTTGTACGTTAGCACATTAGTGTGGAATTCGCGTGGCAATAAATTGAGATAAGGTTTTATTACCCCACCTGGCTGAATCAGTTCAATGATCATAATAACAAATATATATATATATATATCTATTCTATTTTGCCATTAATAGGTATGGTAGTGATTTCACATGCATATATCAAATCTTAATATTATGGCTCATAACAACTTCTTGATCAGACATCATGATCCCATCAAATCTACAATATATGTATACTTCGATTAGATTTTATTTTAACGCCCGCGAACACACAAACAACAATCTGTCTTAAATAAAGAATTATGTTACCCTTAATTAAAAGGACAATAACATTCTTGCTGGCTTGGTAACTCCAAAAAAAAAATAATACCCTTATTCTAAGTACTAGATGTTTAAGTGTCCTACCTGTTGGGTAAATTATCCATTACAACCTATTTTACTTGTCCAGTGGGTTCGAAAATATTTTAAAATCCAAGTCACATTTGAAAAGGTTTACGTTACACTTTTCAAATGAATTGGTTGAATTTTTCCAATTTTTTTAAAATAGGTGTGTTAAGATGAAATTTATATCATCATTTAATTGGAATATTCTAAAATAATACGATTTGTTGACCAGAATGAAGATTGGGACATATTATTCAGTTACAACAAGAGTGTTATTGGGGCTTTAATGAGGTCCTAACATTTTGTGAATTGCATTTTTCTTATGTCTGCCCACACCTGTTGTATTTGTCAATACACACGTCGTTGTAACTTTAATTAACCTGTCTGCACAACTTTGTCTGAAAACTCGTCTCAAATGGCAGACGTTGTTTTAACGTTTGAAATGTTATTTGTCTTATTACACCCCAAACATGTCACAAACAATCATAGCCTTATATAAAATATGTTTTCCTAACCTATGCTAAACACTAAGAGCATCAACGTAACCTATGTATCTTAATTCTATTGAACAGTCTATGGTAAATTGACTAAACTACAACCGCCTATCGTGATACATATGTGTATGATTTAGTGATTGGTAAGGATTATTCGATGTCATTGTGGAAAGTTGAACATGTCTAGATCAACCTGCTTTTGTGACAAATGTGGCGTGAATGGGAAACTTGTTTCAGATCGTACTAGAAAGCGACATCTCACCGAAACAGACACAGTTAGTTCTTTGTACTTGCAGGATATGTGGAACCGAAGGCCGTAATATATCAATACGCTTATATAGAAAACACCGCAAGTCCGATGATTTAGAACTTTATACACAAACAAGAGACATTTATTTTCCATCTGTAGTTAACTTTTTAAAGAACAATCTTGACGAAAGAAATTCACCCTTATTTGCAGGTTCTACATGGTCTGTGCTTGGCTTTCATGCGTCTATGCAACAAACTAAAATGTGGTCACCCTGGATTATCACAAAGTGCTTTCACGGATATTTTATGTCTTTTTAAGCGTGTTTTAGAAGAGAGTGGGTTAGAAAATGTCAAAATTAAAGACACATATAAAAGTTCATTCAGTTGTATTGAAGAACTGTTGGTGCCCAGTAAAACGGTCGATATTTGCATAAATGACTGTATGTCTTTTACTGGCGAATATGCTATTTTAGATTCGTGTCCAGTGTGTAAAGAGTCTCGTTACGTTTTTTCTAAACCAGTAAAACAGTACGAATACATTGAACTGCTACCAAGAATAGCACAATTCTATGAATTACCAAATATATCGAAATTGCTTCAAGTGAAAGCCAAAGATGGAAAACTCGTGACTGATTTCAAAGACAGCCCACGGTGGAAAGAGATATTTGAAGGGGATGGACATTTTAAGGTAAAAATTATTTACAATAATTATATACCTTTATATATTTCACTACTAATTTTTACAACATATACTGAGTCTTTACAATTCATTTGGCTGATGAAAATCCGTATATAAAATAGCCTAGAAATAATAAAATGCATACATGTGTGAATAAGATTTCGCCAAGGTTGTTACAACCTTAATTAATCGTACAACTTCCGTATATTCGATTGAAAATAGAATTTAGGAAAAAATATAAAAAACTTTTTTTTTTATAATTTTAAACCTTGTAGACAATGCTTATAAACTTTGGTCTTGTCAGGATTGCATGATTCAGGTTACCATCCTAAAAACAACAGTACGGAATGGAACAGCCAGATAAAAAAAAATATAGAGAAAGAGAGGGTTTAACGCCCACTCGACACAATCTCAATAATTTCGGGACTAATATGTAGTTTCAGTTACTTCAATAATTCGCTTGCGCGAAGGGGTCTTTAGCAGTGGGATGAAACCCACGAGGTTGGGCAAGCGACTCTACGCCTTGTCACGTACAACCTGGAAACGGGCTTTATGATACAGTGCGCACGTTCCAACCATTCGGCCATCACCTCCCCCCCCCCCTGTTAAACGTATTTTGTATGAGAAGTGTACATATCACAGTTGTATTTGTAGTATACTCAATATATAAGGAGACGAATTAATATAAGCCTTTGGCTTGTTTTTGAATCCTTACCTCCAGAATTGCATATGTATACGACACCTATCTTATTTGAATAAAATATTGTTTAAATCAATCACCCCCCCCCCACTCCCAAATAGGTTGGATGAAACGGTCGAGGGATGACCGACCCGCATCCCTTAAACGGGTGATAAATTCATTATTTTTGTCAGTTGCTTAAAACTCAGATTTTTAATTGGTATAAATTACGAATTTATCATCACACTCAATGTCCAGTGCATACCCTCGCGCCACCAGGTGGAAAAATGTTGAAATATTGAACTATTCAGTATTTTCAGGGCAGGGGTGGTGCTAGGTAGAGTAAGTCAATTTGATCAGTATTTTATCTGTTTAAATCGTTTTGTAGCACTTATTGAACAATTTCAAAACAGGCCTAGTTCTCACACTCATTCGCATTAAAGTACATATTGTATATTTGATGGCTTATATTTTTAATTGGCACTTAGAATCTGTGCAGTTTAAATGGTTATTATCAATGGCCGTTTTTGAGAGATGTAATTTGGGGTTTGGGAGCTTAAAGGCCATAAAATATATAATATATTTTTAATTGGCACTTAGAATCTGTGCAGTTTAAATGGTTATTATCAATGGCCGTTTTTGAGAGATGTAATTTGGGGTTTGGGAGCTTAAAGGCCATACAATATAAAATATATTTTTAGTCCTTCCGCAATAGGAGTCTCACGACAATATATTACAAAACTGAATTGGTACGACTTTGCATCGGTACGTGCAGTTTTACATCACTGGGAAGATAAACAATTTATATTTATATATGATACAATTGTTTCTTTCAGATTAACAGCCTATGTACATTGTTGGAGTATTCTGGCCTTAATGTTTTCGACTCCTACCAAAACGATGACGACAGTTCAAGATTTTCAATCATATCTCCGATGACGAAAAAAGACAACACTATATTAAATTTGTTCTTCAATAAGCAGCTACCTAACAACATTTTTAAATATCTAGGCGCGACAATTCAAAATCAACTTTTTGTGCGAAAATAGGATTACAGAGCCGTGTCACGTGAATTAGCATTAGGAGCTAAAACGCGAAATTCCCTGGTTGCAGTCAACTTTGATGAAAATTATTACGTTGGATTTATTTTATGGTTTTATAAGGTGAAAACGGGAGACCTGGCTTTTATTGATTGGTGGGGACCGGCAATTTTAAATGTGGAAAAAGGTTGGTGGAAAGTGGAGAAGTCACTGCATTTTGCACCAATAGTTTCTACCAGTTGTCTGTCAAGACCATTACTGTATATACATGATATTGACAAAGAGTTGACAGTTTTAAATTTAAAAGAATCATGGTTTTAATTTTGACGTTTGTATATTTAAAATATATTTTTAAAAAAAAATGATAATAACTAGGACACTGGTGTATATATGTTTGTGTGATATGAAAGAACAGAACTTATGATTGTTATATTGAATTGTATATATGAATGTACACTTGACGCATGTACGACTCGAAAATATGTTAAGACTGAATGGCCGGTAACCAGATATGTTATTGTAAGTGTTAAACTGACTACTAAATATACTTTGTGATCATTTTTATATTCCAATACTTAAGGCAGGGTCGGCCTATAAATGAACATGGCGGACCTTTTTGGCTTCTATTGGGTAATTAGTGCAACGTGTTATCTAGTTGATAGTTCCAAAGTATTTTTACATTCCATGTCCGTTAAATTTAATCAGCATACAACTACTGATTGATAGGTCGTCAAAACACTTAGATGCATACATCACAACACCCTGATTTAGACAAATTGCATTTGAAAGAAATTGGGTTATTTCACAGATGAATTGTATTGTAAGAATCTCAGAACCTAATACACACTCTGCCAGCGGCATCTTTTATCTTTAATCCAAACCTCAAATCTTTCAACGGTTTAACAAGAAGGTGCTAAATAAATGATTACATCACCAGTTGTATGGTTATGTAGGTCATTAAGACGTGTTATAACTGAGCAAATAAGTTATAACAAAAAAATAGACCATTTCCATTTAAACTTTATTCGAAAAATAAGCCCTAAGTAAAGGAACCATTTCAGTGAATAAAGCTATTAATAGGCCGCTAACCGGTGACGCTAACCGAGTGGCGTTTTATAGTAAATTTGACGAATAAAACATAACGTTGCCATTTCGACCCTGATGCCCACGGACACAAATGACGATTTTAAGACAAACCAACGGTGGAATGGAATTGATTAATGGAATATAAATTTAATTATATATGGACAACAAGTTTTCTGAAAAACATACGTACTGGTGACAATTTTGGCAGTCATATCTGAATGACTCAAACTAGTTATATTTCTTTAACTTTTCGTATACTTAAATTCGGGCTATTATTTATGGTAGAGATATAATAAAATGTCCTAAAGCTTTAAAACGCATTTTTAAATAGATAAATAAATTGATGCACCCTAAGAACCAAACTGAATTTATAACACCAAGGATAAATAAATAAAAATAGCTATAATGCACGATCTTATTGAAACTAGTGTACTGATTAATATTGTACACTTTATACAAACGGTAAATTAGTCAACAGAAGATTTATGAAAACATAGTTTTCGGGTTACTAGTAAAATATATCTTACCCACATCTTGGCATTTAAAATGGTCACGGCTAAAATAATTCCGTGCGGATCAATCAGTTTCATTCAATGTTAAACCCTGGGATATTGGTAAATGGGAACAAAAATTAGAAATCAAAATAACTGAAAGCTCTTTAATCTTGCACGTGTAAGTACTCGTACTCAAAATTTCCAATATCAGTATATTTATACAATAAGATGTACAGATGCGTTACTTTGTAAATTAAAATTAACCCAATACACCCCCTGGAGATAAGGCTAAATAACGTAATCTTAATATAAGATTAAGCTAGCCAGAATAAATCCTTTTTTGGGTGTTCATAAATAAACAGGCTTCAGTTATACGAATGATATATTTCTATAAACATGTATTACGATCGAAATTAGAACTCATTATGTCTCAATATTTACATAAGCACACCCTTAATAAATGAATAACTCAGTGATTTGTAGGGTGTCAATCCCTCTATATATTAGTGTTTATCTATAGCCCGAGTTAATTGGTTTACCATTAAATAGTGTTATCCACGCTAGTGTTTCTGTTGTGTATGTTTAGTTGAAAATGATCCCCTAATCAAAGGTGTTAAGATTTAATTCTTATCTTTGTTGCATACTATGTATATATTTGCCCGCTATTTCACATACTCTATCATTTTCTTGATAAAGACGAGAGTATCCTCGTCGAAACGTCGCTTATTATCGAACTCAGTAATTGTGTATCCATGAAATTGTACCCTGTGTTATTGTACTGTTATGAATTATAATTTTTATTATTTTATTCATTGATGTAAAAAAATTGTTACAATTTTATAATAAAATGTATAAAACACTGACTTCGACTTTTGTCTAGCAAATGCCTACAAAGTTATGAAAAATGCGATGGCTGATACATGTCTAGTTCACAAGCAG
The DNA here is from genome assembly GCA_948474765.1 of Patella depressa. Classification (NCBI taxonomy): domain Eukaryota; kingdom Metazoa; phylum Mollusca; class Gastropoda; family Patellidae; genus Patella; species Patella depressa. Next base: position 3,896,614 of record OX419720.1, read on the forward strand.
TATCATAATACAGATATATAACAGGAAGCTAAATACGGCCTATGTGTAGCTTAACACCCTTTAAAAGTTTACCATAGTGCATTGTAATCGAATTGTTTACTATCCTCCTCACATGGATTAAAATCACAAATTCGTCCAAGCGAGCGAACTGCAAACCCGAAGATCTTTGTATATACTATATTTACTTACCATTCAATAAATATTCCAGTCATCTAGTTTTGGATTTGGGGAAATTCATTCTCTTTCCCCATAAATACAGATTGTCGTATTATTTATCAATCAAAACAAACAGCATATAATCAAAGAACGCTTTTATCCGCCATATGTAATAATATCATGTGACATTGTTATGTTTTGTTTCGCTTGGGATAGAACTCCAGTAAAATAAATCCTAACTTTGAACAATATCATGTCCTAAATAAATGATCTAATTTGTAGATTTGCAATTTGACACGTGATGGTCCGAACATTATTTACATGTCTCAATTTGTTGATAGCAAAGACCGCTAATAATTATATTGGACCAAAAAACCACGTTTAGTAAACGAGGCAATTTACCCAGCCTCGTTCTGAACAAAATACCTCGTTCCAAAAACGGGGCAATTTAAAATACCTCGTTTTAGAACCACAGACAAACGAGGTATTTTTTTTACCTCGTTAAACCGAGGCAAATTCGAGGCAAAAATTTTACCTCGATTTCGCCTCGTTTGGACAGAAATGCCGAACGAGGCATTCTGTGGTTTATAGTGTTAGTTTTTTTGCCATGAATTGCTGACTCATTTGATGAACTGGCGACTTGAAGAAGACTTTGAGTTTGTGAAGACTTGGGACTTGATACTAAACGACTTGGGACTCGACCCAGACTCAAAGTGTCATGACATGGGACTCAACTCGGATTCGAGGCCCCACAACTTGCTCTCACCTCTACAGAACAAACACATTGAATTTCGATTGTTCTGACAAGTACAGGAGATAGAGAGAAATGAGATTAACTGCACTCAACATAAACTAGGTCATTTTGGGACTAACATACGGCTTAATTTCATTTTAATAATTCGCTTGCATGTATGAGTCTTTAGTAGTGGGAGGAAACTGGAGGACCCAGAGAAAACCCTCAAGGTTGACAGGCTTGTCAAGCAAAGCTTGCCTAATTGATCAGATGAGATGAATAACCAAGGTTTAACTCTGTTCACATAGTCTACATGAAAGTAATGTAAAGGAACCTTTGACAGTCAGCCATTGGTGCAATAATATAGTCCACGTGGGGCTGACATGCCATAAAACACCATTTCATTTACAATGCGACTCATTGCCTCGTTGGAGCAAGACCGATTGGAGCTGACGTGACTTAAAACTCCATTACAACATGATTCTAGAGAATATGTCTATAACTTACCCTGACATGGGATCTACGACAATATCACGTGGTTGATCAAATTCCTCCCATAATAAAACAGTTCTCATACTCCCATCCAGATTTGATACTTCAATACGATCATTCTCGGCGTCCGTCCAATATAACTTATGGCCGACCCAATCTAACGCTAAACCTGCTGGACTCTCCAAACAATTTCCTACCACAATCTGATAAAAGAATAAAGATAAGTTGACAGGCAACAAAATATACCCCACAGTGTTGTCAAATACTTACTAATTAAAAATAATGCACATTTTTTCATACAAATCTAACGATAGCTTTTGTTGATAGAGGGTTCACATGGTTTAACAAAGTGAATCAAGGGCCATAACTCTAAACGTTATTAACAAAAATTGCAGCATTTGAATACGGTTGTTTTACTAAATTAAATAATACGTAAATTTAGAACAGATTGAATAATCACTTTGTTTCTGTCTAAATGATTTACGGGTCAATCTACATGATTAACATGTCCATCTACATGATTAACATGTCCATCTACATGATTAACATGTCCATTAACATTCTTTGCTTGATAACGACGAGAGGACCCTTGTTGAAATGTCGCAAGCAATAAATCTTTAAAGTAACTTGTATTCCATATAATTATGTCATGTTATAATGAATCTGATTGGTTTATTTACCTCTTGCTCTGACCCATCCCATTTAGCTCGACCAATAACATCTGTGATAACATCCGTCCAATAGATATGATCGGTTTCGCTATCCCACTCTACACCAATAGATCGTGATACGTCCGATAATGGTATAACAACATCCGTTAAATCAGGCGTATCCAAGGTAACTCGACGTATACCCGTCTGCGTTGAAAATAATATAAATGTGTTGATTTCTGTAAATAAATTATAAAAAATATTAAATATTTTGAAAAATGAGAGGGCGAGGCAGAAGTTATTGTAAAGCCCATTCTGCAGAAAGTAGGTCATTTTGGGGCTGACATAGGGTACACTTTTATTTCAACAATTCACTTGTGCACAGGGGTCTTCAGAAAGGGGTCGAGGACCCATAGTAAACTCATGAAGTTACATGTAGGTAGGCAACACTACTACTAGTCACACACAAACGTGGCATCAATAACATGCCACCTGATGCGATGGCTGTCCAATATGAGAGAAAGAGAAATGGGGTTTAACGTCCACTCGACACAAACTAGGTCATTTTGGGACTAACATATGGTTTAATTTTATTTTAATAATTCGCTTGTGCCTATGGGTCTTTAGCAGTGGGAGAAAACTGAGAACCTGGAGAAAACACACAAGGTTGGACAGACGAACCTTCTTCTTGTCACGTATAACCCTGTCCAATATGAAAAATTCTTGTAAATCGCACCCGACAACAACCTATAGTACATAAATCTATTCACAAACCACGAACAGTTTCGAAACGTACCACATCGTGGACTCAAATGAAATGAAAGGAAATGGGGTTTAACGTCCTACTCTTTCGCATCTAACCTGGGCTAATGGAAGACAGGCATATGCCATACAGTGTGCTATGACCCACTAGGTTAGACAGACAACCCTACAACTTGTCACATACAATGACTGAAATTTTGCTCAGGCAGCGGCCCTACGGCCTACTCTTATATCGAATTCCAAATGCCGAGGGATCTTTTACATGCACTCCAATGTGCACACGGGGCCTCGTTTTTTTGTACTATCCGAACGACTAGGCTGCTGTCCTTGTCAGACCCTTGTCAGAAATCTCGCCGGAAAATCGAGATGAACTTTCTCAGCCAATGCAGGGATTGAACCAGCGCCTTATCCACTTAGCCACCGTGATCCCATCGTGGACTCAATCCTAACACTTAGTACAATAGTGGGAATCTAGCATAAGCTAACTGGTTGGTTGATAAAGCCTCAGATGTCTGCATAGATTACAGACTGTATATGGTCCCGAGTTCACAAAACATTCTCAGTCTAAGTTAAGAATTTACGCAACTTTCAATCACTATTTATGAGAAATATCTTTGATCCAGAAACACAAAACTTTGCACAAAGTTTCTTATTGACGTATTTGATACATTACAACAACCAACTTTGTATACAGGGCTCTATTTTATTGAACATAAGGTGAACAATTTTGATTAAATTAGTAACTTAAAATAGCATTATGCAAGAGCAAAATCTGCTTATTACAGGTCTTTCTTTAGGCTTGAGACGTTATCTAAATAATCAATTAGACATTAATTAACATATCCAGACCATAATAAACTCTTAAAGTCAAGGCTAGCCTTCGCTGTTGGCGGATTGAATTCCTATATGCCGCTTAATGGCTGTTGATAATTAAATCAATCAAGTGGATAATCGAGACTATGCTGTTTATATTAATGATTTGAGTAATGATGACCGAGGCTATGTGAATATTTCAAACGCTTTTTTCTCGGCTAATAGCGGACCAATTTGACTGAAATTTTCAGCAAATTACCTTTACACTATCTAGTTTTTAACTATTATAGTGCGAACTGCCATCTCTTTATCTTATTCCCCATAATGTAACTTAAGTCTGTGAATGCTGTGTGAAATCAGGGACAGGTGTTCCAATACCCATTCCTAGATAGGATAAATATCTGCCAGTAACCTATTTGGGTCTTGCAAAGGACCCTGAAATGGTTCAACTGCATCCAGGCATAAACTAACAGGGGGATATATCTGCTGCAAACTATCAATGGGTTTTGCCCAAGGCCCAAAAATACTTCAATCGCACCCAGTATATAAACTATAGTTATTGACAGGGGTAAATATCTGTCTGCAAACAATCAATGGATCTTGCCCAGAAATATCTCAATCGCACCCAGTCTATAAACTAAAGTTATTAACTCACTGGCTGTACAAGTTTTGTTATTCTCTGTAAGATGTAATCCAGTCGGACACGCACAACTATATCTCTTCTGATTGGGTAAACAAAGATGGCTACAACCTCCGTTATTTTTACCACAATGATTCTTAGCTGAAATAAATCAAGTTTAATTTAAACAATTAATAGAATCACATGATGGTAATAATGATTAATAAAGATATTCATACAATACAACTAGGGAAAGCTCTAGACGTCAGATTGTTAATACTGAAGTCTATTGTACATCAAAATCAAAACACACAAAGTTTCATTTTCTAGACGCAAAGATACAACCCTTTTTCTCTAGTAATGAGTGGCATATGCAGGATTTCAGAAAAAGGGATTTCAACATATTTTTATAAATACTCAAACAACAACTTTGAAGTTTAACATTTATTTTGGCTCAAGGGGACTTCCAGCTCGAAATGCCAAAATAATACAAACAACATTGATTATGCAATACATCACACACATAATACATAATAAAAGTAGCAAATAAAACATAACCTTATCAGTGTATTATATAATACCTGGAAATAACAATGCGGAAGTTGTAGAAATGTATAAAACATACATTCTATTAATAGCCTTCCTTTCCAATAGCTTGGGGATATTGATTTACCAGTTTAGTTAAAAGGTGTATTTTGCTAGACTGAACTGGTTAGGAAATTCCCAATTCCTGAAAAGGTGACACATGGGACAAAAAAGTAGGTAAAAAGTGAACACTGCAACCTTGCAACATGGGAAAGTAAATAGTGCCGAAGGCACAAGGCAACCATGTGTACAAAGGAAAATGAATGTGAATGTAACCTGGAGAAACCATGAGTACATGGGAAAATTCGTAGGTAAAAAATAATCACTGCAACCTTGCAACATGGGAAAGTAAATAGTACCAAAGGCACAAGGCAACCATGTGTACAAAGGAAAATGAATGTGAATGTAGCGAAGAGAAACCATGTGTAGCCTACATGGGAAAATGTTTAGGAAACGATAAGCACTGCAAACCCTGCAACATGGGAAAGTAATTAGTGCCAAAACACTGAGCGACCATGTGTACACTGGGACGTGAATGGTGCAGAGACTCAGCACTTTGAATACCAATGGAGTCTGCCAGTAAAAACATATATACATAAATCTATTAAGGCAATGAATAGGATATCATAATTTCAAGAAAAATAATACAGGCAATTTATATACACCGTGTGTAACAATAGTATTGTTAAGACATGCACTAATGATTACGAAAAAGTACATATGAGGTGGCATTGAATTGGTAGCATAACAAGTAAAATAATTGTACAAAAGTCCTATGTAAATAATTAGTGACCATTGACTGATTAGATTTTTAATCAAAAAAATAATTTGGAGTCAAATTTGTTACCATGAAAAATGAGGACGGTAGTACAATTTAATAACGCTTCAACGAAAATAATCTGGATCAATTATTTGGTAGTACAATTTAATAACGGTTCAACGAAAATATTCTGGATCAATTATTTGACTTTAATCAGCACAGGAGAATAATCTTGTAAACGTACCTGCTGGTTGTCTCTGTGGATGAAATGTGTGAATATCCATAGGAAAATGGAGACGATTTCTGACAGTCTCGATATTATTACCAGTAAATTTATTGGCTTTATTAATACTCTTCGTATGCCAATCTGTCCAAAATAACTCATCTTCAAATAATGTCAACGCAAATGGATGGGGAAGACCTGAAAAACATCAAACATTATTTATTTTGAGGGGATTGAGTGATCGAGTAGTTTCGACACACAAACTAGGCCATTTAAGAACTAATAAATGGTAGTGGTTCATTTTTAATTCACTTTTACAAAGGGATCTTTAGCTGTGGGAGGTAGAGAGACAGAGCTTCATCTCTCTCTCTGTCTGTCTGTCTACCTCCCGTTCTCTCTCTCTCAAAAATATAATGCTAAATCTTTTTTATTTTATGATCAGTAGTGGAATACCGCGTTTTATCAGTGAAATAAAAGTGTTATTCCACTGGCTAGCAGTACCTAAAATGATTGTATAATCATAAAAAAAATAGAACATTTATCGTTTTGTCGTGAATAACATATTTTATTACATCTCTAAGCAAGAAAACTTATATTTTCACGAATGAGATTACATCTCTAAGCAAGAAAACGTTTATAAGTTTTCTTGCTTCTCGTTGAAATAAAATATGTTATTCACTCTAAAACGACAAATATCCTCTATTTAATCTGAAGTAGACAAACAAGATGAAACATTGTGATGTGAAAACATTCGTTTACAACAAAGTCTCATTTGGTCAAATCTTACCTTGGTTTATAACTGTTCGTCTGTGACTCCCGTCTAAATTAGAACACTCAATCACATGATGTTTAGCATCTACCCAATAAATTCTTTCGGCAGCGTAATCCATCGTTAAACCATTCGGCCAGAATAATGATGTATTGGCGATGATCATCCTCTCCTCACCGTCCATCGAACCTCGTTCTATTTTAGGGGTTGTTCCCCAATCAGTCCAAAATATCCATCTTTAAATAAGAAGTAATAAACATACAATCAATTGTATAGTTCAGTAAATCGTAAGTTGATTACAAACTCGTATTTCATTTCATTTGCTTTATTTACCAAAATACACCCTGGGTATTTCACTTTAACTGGTCAGATAAAAATATGTTTAAAACAGAATTCATCATCTAATCAAAGTTCTGTAACTCATTGATAGTTTGATTATGATATATACCAGAGAATCCTGCAGTGAAATTTTAAAAAAATTAAATCTAACGACTTTTTACCCTTTATGTGGATAAGCTGCTATTGCTCGTGGTTTCTCGAGATTGTTCCAATATAAAACTTTACGATATCCTCCATCTAAATTAGAAACTTCAATACGGGATGTTCCTGCATCTGTCCAGAATAATTTATCATGGATCCAGTCAACAGCAAGACCCCCTGTTCCACACAAAACAAATCATTCTTATTTCATCATTAAAAAAAACAAAAGGACTAAATACAAATATTCCATCCTGGAATCTGTACAAAGACAAAGAATTGGTTGTTCAAAATTGAGGACATGGACATTCGAAATTAATGAATTCTAACTATGGCTCCTGATATCCTTCACTGCAAAATGAAACTGGTGAAATATAAAGTATAATAGTGGGACTGTCTGTACCAGAGTCAGGTCATTCCGGGACTAACACATGGTGCAATTTTATTTTAATAATTTGCTAGCGCTGTGGGATCTTTAACAGTGGTTTGAAATCAGAGGACCCATGAGGTTAGGCAAGTGACCCTACTCCTTGAATCAATAACAGATCTTATGATCTAAAGAAAATAGTAATAATTACCTGGATTATCGAGTCCACCATGTATTATCTCCATAACTTCACTCCCATTTAAATACGCTCGTTTTATCGTATCTAACGTAACATCTGACCAAAACACTAAACCCTTCTCATGATGAAAATCTAATGCTATTGCATCACGTAAACCTTTCAATATCGAGGTGTATTCTGATTGGTCCGTTGTAACTCGTCTGATGTCCACTCTGTTTGCGAATATCAAATAGGCTTCTCCTCCTGAAAAATTATAAACAAAACAATTTCATTTAGCAATTCATCAGTAAAAATCATACAAGTTTAAAGCGAAAATCAATCCATTCCAGAGTAAATATTTCTTACACATGGAAAACAAATGAAATTTTGGATTGTGTCCTTAAAAACAGATAAATCTCTATCTATCAACATCTATTATGTATTTAAATATAGATCGATGAAATCAAATTTAACAAAAGTACATTATTTTATACTTGTTTGTAATATGTCACGTAACTTTCACTGATTAATCTTTAAGCCACATTTAGCAATGGGGAAACACATTAACAGAACACAATTATTATGGGAAACAATTCTAAAAACACGATTTTGCGACAAGTATTCTCTTATCGTTATCAAGCACAATGATAACGATTAGAGGATACTTGTCTAAACGTCGTGATTTTTAGGATAAAACCAGTGATTACTCTATCTGTTTTGTTTGTGTGACAAAGCCAATCAGAACTCAGTATAAATATCACATGATTTGTTTGTACGATCTAGCTGATCTGCACACAATATAAATGTGACATGTATCTTATTTGATTGGCATTTAGTAATTGAACATATTAACACAAGGTAACAATTTTACGGATACACAATTACTGAGTTTGATACTAAGCGACGTTTCGACGAGGATGCTCTCGTCTTTATCAAGCAATGAGAGAGCATCCTCGTCGAAACGTCGCTTAGTATCAAACTCAGTAATTGTGTATCCGTAAAATTGTACCTTGTGTTAAAACGTGACATGGTCTGTAAATCTTTGCTTTTAATTTTTGATGGGCCCCATTGTTCACGCGACTGTGGATATTTTGATTTTATTCTACATTTTATGGTGGATATTTTCCGAAAATGAAAATTACCCACATACACTTTGTAAACGTGGAACTAAAAGTCTATAAGAATAGCAAACTAGACCACCAGGTGTTATCTTGTTAATTAACTGGGTTTGAAGGCAATAACAAAAAGCTGTGCCAAATGTTCCTAATTTTGTCCGTTGCGACTTCGTCAAGAAACCAACAAGGCGAAGTTAAGTAGTGACTTGACATCTTGACTTTGCATTGATTATTTCTTGTCTCCTTGTCAGCAGCAACAGGACGAGATTAGAAACATTCATGCTTTGCATTCGTGCCCAATTAACGTTAAGTTAAGTAGGAGTAAAGGGGTACTTATTGTTTTATTTGGATGAATAAAAGGATTTATTGTTATCAACCTATATTTCACATAACACTGGCACAATATGGATCACAACAACTCACCTAAAGCCTTGCAACCTCTGCCATCTGATTTTAAACTGTAGCCTTGAACACAGGAACATTTATAGGTACCTTGTGTATTATAACACAGTTGACTACACGACGCTTCAAATCCACATTCGTCTACATCTGTTAAATACAAAATACGAGTAGTAAATAAAGGCATTATCTTCCAGACTTTCAGATGTATTACGTAAAAGCTAAATCTGCCTATTGACAGGCCTGTAGCTGGCGAGGGGGCAAGAGAGACAATAGCCTGTCCTGGAACAAATGGGACACGCAATGAGTGCCTTTTTCCAAATAGGAAAAGAATCTGTTACCCTAATGGGCACATTTGGTGCCCTTTTCCATTGGTGGCAATACGAAACCAATGAGCAACATGACCCTCTCGCCAACCCCGCTAGCTACAGGCCTGATTGATCTTTATTTTGGTTTTGAATGTTATATAAATTATCATTTAGACATTTATTCACTTAACAAGCCTATGAACAACTTTCTAATCAATCAGATGGTCAAGATTTAAATGGTTTAGGTCGACATTCACAACTTCCATCATAATAAAGTAAATTGAATGAATTTTCAATATATCATTTATCATCTTTTTTTAAATTATTATAGCAAGAACAGCCACCATTTTTTTTTGTCTAATTCTTTCATTATACATCATAAACCAAATTTATGACAATCTAATTTCTATTGATTCTAGCTGAGAATGTCATCCATTTGCTAAATAATAATAACTTATTTCTATTCCTCCGATTCCCTGGTTGGATGTGGTGGGTCCAGGGTGTGCTAAAGGTCCCTCCCCACTTTAGTTTTTAGAAAACTAGAATCCTTTCCTGCTATTTGGATAACATATAATCAATATTTTTCAAATTTCATAGTTGAATATAAAGAAAATTATTCTTTAAATACAGAGTCTGTGTCTCATTAGAGCATCTGTAGCTAGTCCGATGATATTCATAGAATTCTACAGACATTATTATCAGAATAGATAGGTTGCCAGGCAACACAAATACACCCACAGAGGAGAAATCGTCTGAGCAGTCAACAAGGGTTGTCACATATTTATTCTTTCATAGGTGATTATGGGCAATTAAAAGACAATTTCATACAGATGATATTATAAATTTCTATTTTCCAAAGTTTTTACAAACTACAACAAGGGCCGTAAATCTGGAAGTATTCTACAGAAGTTTTTGAAATTCAACAGGTTTTTTGTTTTACTAATTCATATGGGCGTATAAAAAATATCCCAACCTTCACAAGTTCGTCCATTAGGTTTGAGTTGATATCCAACATTACAGACACATCTCGCTCCAATACTGGTTTCCGTACAACGATGCTGACAGCCTCCATTATTTCCTCCACAAGATGTCGGCAAATCTGTAAATACAAATGATTTATTAATTATTAGTGTGTCTCATTTGAGTTACTTGAACACTTGTTTAGTAAAACACAAACAATATTTTGTTTCACTAAATGCAGTATTACTTTCTAGTGTGCCATGCTATTTACAACTTTTAGTTACAAAACAAAGTCTCGATTATCATTTTCACAGTAAATTATCCATCACAAAATGTATTCAAATCCTGTAAATATTGCAGGCTAGCGAAATGACCTGGTTTATGTCGAGTGAACATTGAACCCCATTTCTCTCTCTCAGCTTTCATCCTCTGTATTAAACTCCGATGGCTAGTTGCGTGTCAGAATAAATAGACTCTTAAACAATATGTAAATTCTACTTACTGCAATTTTTTTCATCTGAACCGTCGCGACATTCATTTTTACCGTTACAGGCTTTCTGCTGTCCTATACATTTCCCATCGTCACATAAAAACTGACCACGTCCACATTCTTTCTTCTCTATAAATAATTAAACAAAACATCAGATCCGAACGACAATATTATATACCGGAAAACAACCGGAAAACACCAGGCCCCCGAGTTCACATAGCATTCTCAGACTTAAGTTGAGAATACTTACTTATTTTAACTAAAACAATAGTCATTTATATTAATTATTTTTGTTTTAATGTATCAAATACATCAATATGAAACTATACCATATACCGGAAACTAAACCTAACCCTAACACTAATTTTTAAGGTGTTTTGCGGTATTTAGTAGGTTTTCTGTTATTTAGTGTTTTTTCAGTGTTTTCCAGTATTCATTACAAAATGGTGTTTTCCGATAGTTTTTCGGTGTTTTCTGGCCCCAAGTTCACAAAGCATTCTCAGACTTAAGTTGAGAATTTGCTCAACTTTCAGTAAGGGTTTTTGAGAAATATCTTTGATGCAGAAACACAAAACTTTCCACATAGTTTCATAGTCAGTGATGCAGGACAGAGGGTGTGACAAGGACAGTTGTCTTGTTGTTCCGATGGACGAAAGTTTGCTCCGGACAGCAGTGCTACAGCCTTCTCTTATATCAACATCCAACTGCCAAAGCATCTTTTTTTTTTTGTATGTCAACGTGTACATAGGGCCTTGTTGTTTGTCTTATCTCAAGGACTATATGCTGCCTCGTGCCACGGGTTTACCAGAGATCATACAGTCAGTGTGGAATAGCGCTATACAAATGTTCACATTATTATTATCATACTTACTACAGTTGGCTTCATCGCTATTATCCGAACAATCATCATCTTCATCACATACCCACAATTTCTGTATACATTTACCAGATGCACATTCAAACTCATCCTTTTTACATCGTGGTTTACCTGGAAAAACACAATATTTTAATCAATTAACATTTTACATTGTAGTTTACTTTGAGAAACACAATATTTAAATTAATTAACGTTTTACAATGTGTTTTACCTGCACAAACTGTAAGAAAATGGGCATATGCCATACAGTGTGCTATGAGGAAAATTTTGCCCGGGCAACGGCTCTACCACCTACTCTTATATCGAATTCCAACTGCCAATGGATTTTTAAAGTGCACACCAATGTGTACACGGGACCTCGGTTTTTCATCCCATCTGAACGACTAGGCAGCTGTCCTCGTAATTCCGATCGAACACCAGACATGATAACTCTACCGCATCACGCGGTAAAATGCCGCAAAATGGCCTCGTGTACCGCTCTACTGCGCGGTAATAGATTTCTACCGCATTCTTAAACAAAGAGTTTTTTTTAATTGTCTCGCCAAAACTTTGGAACTAAGGGAAGCAACTCTTTGCATGTAAACAAAACATCTGAACGACTAGGCAGCTGTCCTTGTAATTCCGATCGAACACCAGACATGATAACTCTACCGCATCACGCGGTAAAATGCTGCAAAATGGCCTCGTGTACCGCTCTACTGCGCGGTAATAGATTTCTACCGCATTCTTAAACAAATAGTTTTTTTTAATTGTCTCGCCAAAACTTTGGAACTAAGGGAAGCAACTCTTTGCATGTAAACAAAACAGATTGTGACTTTCTGCTATCAACATCGACTTGGGGTGTTGTAAGGTGTAATTTAGCTAAGAGAGTTGTTCTCGAATTCGTTTCAACCCTTTTTAGAGTTAATAAAACGGATATATTATTGCCACGTGTTCCAAATACTCTTAAAATGCGTAGCGATAAACTAAACAAATAGCGACCAATTTACGGCAGCAATGGCTGACCTTTTCGTTTGCGCACGTACGTATAGGTACAGCATGTAAATGTAATACAATACTTCGAATGCAACACAACCTGGAACTTTAATTTCAAGATGAGAATACGTTTTGCCGATACGGCTTACATGGAAGGCTCCCTCGAATAAATTTAAAAGCAGATTTACGGAATTCAGTGAGAAAAAATCCCGTACACTGAATTGCATTGGAGGATAAACGTCACGGCATGAAAAGCATGTTCGATGCCAATAATATTTACTTATTTAGTCACTATGCAAAACTTATTTTTTACGCCCTCCTCTCTCTATTCCTAATCAAGAATTGCTGTAGAATCTATATAAGTACAATTATCTTACATTAATTAAAATTGACAAAAACTGTCGGAATAGGAAACCCACGTCAGACGAGGATTTTTTTTTAAATCATACTATTCATACTAATACTAATAAGTTAAAATTAAAACAAAATCAAAATGGTAGAATCTACTGCCAGTGTAGGCCCACTACTGGACTGCTAATTTTAATTATTTTTTCTTTACTAATAAATACTAATTATTTCTTTCTGTAGGGTACATATTCAATTTTGGTTTTACAAATAATTTTAAATATGGTTCATTGCTAATGAATGTGTGTGTATTTTATTTATTACCCATTTAATGCAATTTTTGTATTGTTAGGCCTACAATTCAATGTATCATTTGACATTTCCAAATTAATTACCCTTGGAAGTGCGAATTTACGCGTTTTTGGAAATCTACTGCCAAATCATGGTTTCTACTGCCTTTTTTACACTACCCTACTGCATTTCAGCTCTGAGGGGTTGACAGGTCTGTCGAACACCCAACCCCACGGCTAATGAGCCGGCGAATTACCCACATAACCATGTGATCCCCTGGTTCATGGAATTTGATAAAGAGTTTGTGATGTAAGAATAACTTACCGTTATTTGTTCTGTTACAGTTCTGTTCATCCGACATATCTTCACAATCATAATCTCCGTCACATCTCCACGATTTATTGATACATACACCGTTTGTACAATTAAACTCTTCGTCATGACAATAATTAGCCCCTAAAATATTATAAACAGAATTAAATCCTAAAAAATTGAACAGAATTAGATGCTAGAATATCATTAACAGAATTAGCCACTAAAATAGAATTAGATGCTGAAATATTATATACAAAATTAGACCTTATCAGAGAGAGAGAGAGAGAGAGAGAAATGGGGTTTAAAGTGCACTCGACACAAAGTAGTTCATTTCGGGACTGACATATGGTACAATTTCACAAATTCGCTAGCACAGATAGATCTTTAACAGTGGGAGAAAAACCCCAAGATTGGACAGGGGACCCTACTCCTTGTCACGTTTAACATCCACTCGACACAAACTAGGTCATTTTGAGACTAACATAAGGTTTCATTTTATTTCAATAATTCACTTGCACGTAGGGGTCTATAGCAGTGGGAGGAAACTGGAGTGCCCGGAGGAAACCCACGAGGTTGAGAAGGCGCCCCTATCTCCATGCCACATACGCTCACACCAGGGATCGAAACCACAGCCGCAAGCCAGAGATGACCAGCCAGATAGAGGTCGAAGCGCAGCACTCTACACCACTAGGCCATCCCAACACCCCACACATGGGGCTGAAACTATGCCATTGGACTCAATGACTGATCTTTTGATCTGAAGCATGAGGGTTAGAGTACTTGACCCCTTTCCCCTCCCATAGTGAATGCCCCAGATTAATGAAAGGGAGTTAATTAAAGGGACATTAGGTTAGGTTAATTAGATAAAGAGAGAAACAGGGCTTAACATCTCCACTCGACACAAACTAGGTCATTTTGGGACCAACATATGGTTTTCAAATTTTATTTCAATAATTCGCTGGAGCATAGGGATCTTTAGCAGTGGGAGGAGACCGGAGTACTCGGAAAAAACCCAAAAGGTTGGACAGGCGACCCTACTCCTTGCCACGCACAACCGTGGATTTGAAACCACGCCAGTTGACTCAATGGCAAGCAGTATGATACAGCGCGTGCAGGATAACCATTCGGCCATCCGGGGGGGTTGGGATGGCCTAGTGGTCTAGAGTGCCGCGCTTTGACCTCTAGCTGGCTGGTCACCTCTGGCTTGCGGCTGTGGTCCGGTGTGAGCGTATGTGGAATGGAGATAGGGGCCCCTTCTCAACCTTGTGGGTTTCCTCCGGGCACTAAGGTTTCCTCCCACTGCTAAAGTCCCCTACGTGCAAGCGAAATAAAATTAAACCATGTTAGTCCCGAAATGACATAGTTTGTGTTGAGTGGACGTTAAACCAGATTTCTCTATCTCTCATCTCTCATTCGGCCATCCACCCCCCCTCCGCCCCTCCCTGTTTATAAAGAGCTGACAGTTAAAATATAGATAATAAAAACAAGATATGCTGGAAATTTCAGTCAAATCGCTTTATTCTGAGATATTAGCCACTGAAATATCCCAGGCTACCGATTACATCAAGAGTTGTATAATGAATGTTTAACTTACCACAACCGATCTCATCTTGCCAATCACCACAATCATTTAAACCATCACAATGATGTCGTTTCTTTAAACATATCTTACTATGGTGACACAAAAATTCATCGTTACGACATCCTAGTCCTTTCTCTGAAAAATAAAAGTTACTTGTTTTGAGCAAGTGGTTGTTTGGCCTCGTTGATCATAGTAGAGAGAGAGAGAGAGAAATGGGGTCTACTGTCCACCTGACATAAACTCGGTCATTTCGGGACTGACATATGGTTCAATTTTATTTCAATATTGGCTTGCGTGTAGGGGTTTTTTGCTGTGGGAGGTAATGGAGGACCTGGAGAAAACTTACAGGGTTGGACAGGCGACCATACTCCTTGTCACATACAACTTGGGAATCACAACCACGCCCGTTGACTCAATGATAGACCTTACGATATAACGCGTAGGCGTTAATCATTCAACCACCCAACCTGCCCATTAAGCATTAAAATTGTTGAAATGAAATGGGCATGCATATTTATCCTTTAAATGCATAAATTATTCCATGAGTAAAATAACTTGTTTACTTTCAGTGAGTGTTAAGGCGTTTTCTACACTTGAAAGTGGCTAATTAATTGACCGAGGATGCGCCACATTTAAAGTAAATCATAAAACTTTATTTCCAAACTTTATTTCCAATCACCATATTAATCGTATCATAGACTACGAATTGTGATGCACATTGTATCATGGCCTGGCATATCGTTGTAGCGCTAGTACAATTTTATTTCAATAATTTGCTTGCTCATAGGGCTAGATCTATTTGTTAAGACCAACTCGATTTTTGTCAAGTTTCCTTAAATGTAAATAAGGTTAATAGGACAAAGTCCAGCATTAGGGACGGGTAAGGGTTGGGATTAGCGCTGGCCCTTTTAACTTGAAGTTTGGCCTTATCAATTAGATCTGACCTCCTCATAGGGATCTTTATTTGTGGGACGAAACCAGACGACTTGAAGAAACACACAAGGTTGAGTAGCGGACCCTATTCTTGTCATGTTCAAGCATCAGATCGACCACCAACGCCATCGTAAGCCAGTACAATATAAAACTTAGAACGTACCACAATTTTTGTCAAGTTTCCTTAAATGTAAATAAGGTTAATAGGACTAGGTTCAGTATTAGCGACGGAATAGTGTTGGGATTAGCGCTGGCCCTTTTTTACTTGAAGTTTGGCCTTATCAATTAGATCTAACCTGCTCCTAGGGGTTCTTTAGCTGTGGGAGGAAACCAGTCGACTTGGGGAAATACACAAGGTTGAGTACCGGACCCTATCCTTATCATGTTCAAGCTTCAGATCGACCGCCAACGCCACCGTAAGCCAGTAGAATATAAAACTTAGAACGTACCACAATTTTTTTCATCACTTCCATCTGTACAATCTGGATCCTGGTCACACAACCATTCGGCCATAATACACATCTTATTATCGCATTGAAATTCATTGTTTTTACACGGTCTGTCGGCTAAAACACAATAAAATAACAATTATATAATACTTTATGATAAAGGTACTTTTAATAGTAAATGGTCTCAACTTATATCTAGGTCTACCCTTTACTCTGGGTCTTTATATACTTTATATATATAATTGCCAAAAGGAGACCAGATAGAGAGAGAGGGACGGAGAGAGAGAAAGAGAGAGAGGTTGGGTTCATACTCTGTGTCACACATCACTTGACTCAATGACAGACCTTATGGTCTAAAGAATGTACAGTGTACACTACACACGTTAGGACCATTCCACCACATAAGATATGTAATATTCAGATAAAGAGTTGGTCGTTATTGCTATACTAGTTCAGTAAATTCTATAAATCGGTATTTTGTGTGTTTTTAAGTCAAAAGAACTATAAAGGTTAAATTCTCTAAGACTCTGAGTTAATTGACAGTAAGTTCTACAGCCAATCATTCTGATGTCAATGGAAGTATAGTGGTCTGATTCCTACAGGCGATCTTTAACAGGCTTCAGTATCCTAATTCATAATATAATTCTAATCATTATACAGAAGTAAAATGACAGTCAACTTCTACATCCTGTCACTTTGTTACTTATAAATCAACGTTATAAATCAGCTGTCAATCTGGACTTGTTTCCATATTAATTATAATTCCCTATATAGCCATATTCATTATATATCAATTATATAGTCACATTTCTCAACAAAAAACCCAACTAGTCAATAGGATATCGATCATTTGTCCAATTTTATTAATATACTGAGCGCCATAGAAAACACATCGTATAACAAAATGATCCTATAAACATATCTTATTTATTTTGCTTCTTATTCAAATGGGAACACATCAATAACAACACATTTATACACTTATGGATGTTTAATCTGTAATCAACGGTACAAATTAACTTTTGTATAGTATTAGTATTACAAATGTCCAAATATAATCTTTAAGTGGCATTTAGCGATCAGGAAAACACATTAACAGAACACAGTTTTTATGGGATACAATCACTGGTTTTATTCTAAAAGCACGACGTTTCGACAAGTATCCTCTTCGACAAGTTCTACTAGACTGGGTTAATGAAACTTGGACAGTGGCGCTACTCTTATTTCAAATACAAACAGTCAAAGGTTGTTTTATGTGCATGTACACAAAGCCCAGCTTAACCGGAGCTGGACCTTGGGCCTGACTAGAATTGCGCTGCCCCTAAAGCGACGAAAAAATTATTTCCCATCCTTTTGAATGACACACATGTGTAACACACAATTAAATGGTCTGTAATACAAGAATAATTACATAATATCTGATCACATACAAAATCTATTCAGTTCTTAATGGTTTACACAAGTCTAGAAGGCTTGACCGATCACCGAGTGAAACTTCACGGAGCAGGTTGAGGGATAGCTCAGTTTCCGCCCTCGCGCCACTAGATCGATTACAGTACCGTGAAACTTTCATCTGGAATTTGAATTTTTTTCTCTTTTTGCCATAACTGCAGGGCCCCACGATCTGGGCCCCTCAGGCACATGCCTCAGCTGGGCTTTGCACATACATGTACATTGAATCCATTTGTCTTTTATCTATGATTAGTTAGTTTATTGTTGTAGAATAACAAAGGCTGATTTGATAAAAACTCTGGCCTGTCGATAATAGTCCAGAATTATATCTTTTGATCATGACCATTTCCCTCCACAAGTGTCTAGTTACGCTACTCCATGATTCTAACACGATCTTGTTAATACCCTACTGTATAAGTCATGTGATCAGTAACCACGGCGATGAATTAGTACAATCGTGTGAAAGAGACGAAGTAGAGATGAACGGAAAGACTTGATGTAATATGATTCAAGACGATTATATCAAATATCACAGTATTACATCTTAACTGCTGTAGATCCTAATAATATCACTTAATACACAGAAAAAAATATGTTTGGTTAAAGCTGTATTACCCTTAATAAATGTCTAATATATGGCATTGTGTACTGCCCATAATGCAAAAGACCATCACTTAATGAAAGCTGTATTATCCTTAATAAACGTCTATGGCACTTACTGCACACAATGATTTGGCTAAAGCTGTATTACCCTTAATAAACGTCTGTATTGTATGGCACTATGTACTGCACACAACGCAAAGGTCCATTACTAAATTCACAGAAAAAACTTTGTTTGGTTAAAGCTGTATTATACTTAATAAATGTTTATAGGTTTATAAAAACGTAAATCACATTACAATTAACACCTGAAAGCCCAGTTTTGGTGTTGTAGTGTTCACAATACAACAGGTCAGTGCTCTCTGGTGGCAGTAGCCTTCCTGTCCATGCAATCAATGAAGATACGACCAACACTCTGAGGATGAGTATTAGAGATTTATTTTAACAGCCTCGTCCTGTCCAACTTCGCTGGTTTTCCCCGTTGTCTTCCCACCACTAATTTAAAGACCCTTAGGCGTCAGTAGATTATTGAAATAAAATCGAACCATTTGTTGGTCCCGAAATGACCTACTTTGTGCCAAGTGGACGTTAAACCCCATTTCTTTCTATGTTACCATTCAGTCAGTATACAGAAGTTTAACCCCATTCATTTCTAAAAGTACTGTTGTTCAGTTCGGGTTATGTTGCGCAGTTTTCCTTTGTGGTCTATGAATACGTTGTTCAGTTTGGGTTATGTTGTGCAGTTTTCCTTTGTGGTCTATGAATACGTTGTCCTAAAACTTTGACTTCTAATTTGACCATCTCTATGTATGTCTATTGCTTGAAAAACTGAGGTCCCGTGTACACATTGGCGTGCACATAAAAATTCCCTAACTAGTTGAAATTTGATATAACAGTAGGCCATAGCGCCGCTGCCAGGGCAAAACGTCCCTCATTGCAGTCTGTATGGCGTATGTCCGTCTTCATTAGTCCAGTTTAGGAGCAGAACAGTATGACGTGAAACTCCCATCTCATTTTATTTTGTTTTGTTAGCACAGAAACAGAATGAAGAATACTAAACGACATGATATTCAAACTAAAACCCCAATCATCAAGTGACATTTATCTGACTAGGAATGCCAGCTGAGTAGGGATTTGAAGTAATTTGTCCAGGAATTCCCCGGATATTTGTAAGGGAAGCTTGATGAATTATTCTCTAATTGTCGGTGTTTATTACTCCATTAGGCTAACCGTTCTTTCAACCTTGTGATTAATACCCTGCTACCTTTTATACCGCCCTAGAACCGGGATTAATCAAATCTTCGGAAATTACTACCAGAATTCAAAGGTAATCTTTAATTAGAAATTCTAGACCTTGTTACAGAGGAATGAGAATTAAATGACATTTCTTGATTCTGGAAAAACATGGTCGCACTACTTACACTGTCATATATGAAATGACATCAAATGGGATTTAATGCCCTACTGTTCTTCTCTGACTGGACTAATGAAGACGCGGCACGGTCATGAAACAATTCTAGATTCTGGAACAACATGGTCGCACTGTCATATCATATATGAAATGACATTTAATGGGGTTTAACGTCCTACTCTTCTGCTCTAACTGGGATAATGAAGGCAGAGCAACTTTTCTAGATTCTGGAAAACTATGAAAACAGTGACGAATAATTCTAATTAATTGACAATTGAAACTTGTTGTATTTCAATATGAAATATTTTAAAGTGTATTAAGATGCCTTACATGTATATAAGAGCTAAATCTGCCTATTACAAATCTTTATTTTGGGTTTCCATGTTTCATAAACTGTTATCAAAACACTGGATAGCAGAGATTTAAATGGATTAGAGATTTAAAAATTCAACGATAATCGAGGCTAAAATTATCTGAAACAATCTATGCTACATCTTCCTATCACTCGTAACTTCACTCAGAATAAAATAATTTCAATGAAGTTTTCAATATATTCATTTTTTTTTATCTATTTTTGAACTCTCTCTAAATAGTACCTTTCAGATGTGGAGGGAGATATCAAATATACATAATACTTTTTTTATCAAACAATATTTATCTGGCTTGTTGTGGCTCTAAATAGTAAGCAGGAAGACTGCACCACACACAAATAATTACACAAGACAAACCTACAGACAGGACACAATATACACAGACACCTTAAGCGGTGGACACATTAGCCTATTGATTCGGACAAATCAATCGGCGTCGAAATTTGCCTAGTGTGTCCACTATTGTTCAGTCAAATGATTCGCCCGAATCAAACAGGTTTGATATATTTGGCCCAATTATATTCGCCTGGTGTGTTTGCTTTGACGAAGCATTTGGTTGAATGTAGAATTCATTAGCCAATCACTACTCATATCGCGAAGTCACATGATTGTTTGAGGACATAGACGCCGCTATCTTTAATCATGCGTCGTGAAAGGCGATGCAATCGACTGGTGAATCGGGTGAAGCATTCGGCTAGTGTGTCCACCCATTGGGCCAAATAAAATTCGGCTAATGTGTCCCCTGCTTTAAGCAAGAAATTTAATATGTATATCACGTTAAGTGAATAGATCTAGGGGCTAGCGGTAAGCAACCACTGTGCTAAACAGTCCCAGATATATAAAGAATAGATCAATGGAATAGATCAGTCCGGGCCAAATAGACTAACCATTCAGCCACCCCCCCCCCCCCCCCCCCGTAATAGATAAATCCCGGACCTGTTATGATCCACGGTACGCTCAAAATAAACACAAATAATCAATGATTTACAAGAGAGAAGTAATGCGACCAGTTTTATTTGATACTAGGGCTATAAAATATGAAGACAACTCACAACAAATTTCATCTCTTTCGTCTCCGCAATTTGATAAAGAGGCTAAAAAATAACGAATATTATGACAACTTACGACAGATTTCGTCGGTGCCATCACCACAATCATCGTCATTATCACACAGCCATTCTTTAGCTACACAATTACTGTTGGCACAACGTAACTCATCCTTCGTACAATTCCTGGGTGCTAAAAATAGATTTAAAAGTAAGACAACTCTGTTAATATATATTTCTCAATACAGACATTTAAAAAACACAACACAATCTATATATAGAAAACAATCACTGGTTTATACACATATAGCCCGTTTCCACCAATATTCTCTTAACGTTATCGGGGGGTTGGATGGCCGAATGGTTAGCCTGCCATTGAGTCAACTGGTGCGGTTTCGGATCCCCGGTTGTACATGACAAGGAGTAGGGTCGCCTGTCAAACCTCGTGGTTTTTCTCCGGGTCCTCAAGTTTCCTCCCACTGCTAAAGACCCCTACGTGCAAACGAATTATTGAAATAAAATTCAACAATGTGTTAGTCCCGAAATGATCTAGTGTCGAGTGGGCGTTAAACCCCATTTCTCTCTCTCCGGTGATAGTTTTCCATATAAATTGTGTTGTGTTTTTTTAATGTGCTCAATCACTAAATGCCACTCATGGATTACAGACATTTAAGCTGGATTATGTCACAAGACCCTTGAATCAACAGTTAAAAGGGGGCTTATTCTGTTCGTTATATGTCTCACTCACACATATAAAATTTGTGAAATAAAATGGGGCTACAATGCTGCTATTGCCTACCCTTATTTCAAATTCCAACTGTCAGAAGTCGTGATGGCGACTAAAATAAACATTCAAGCAGATTTTAATGTTGAAAATTCAAAGGAAAATTTAAATACACAACCTTCAATATGATAATATAAATGAAATGAAATGAAATGGAGTTTAACATCTTTTCAGCTCCAACTGGGCTAATGAAGACAGGCATACATCATACAGAGTGCTATGAGGGAAATTTTGCCCAGGCAGCAGCCCTACAGCCTACTCTTCTATCAAATTCCAATGTCAAGGGATCTTTTACGTACACCCTAATATGTACACAGGACCTTAGTTTTCCATCCCATCTGCACTTTATGGAGCCCCCAGGAACTTGCTCTGGCTGACAATCACCTTAGTGGACCTGCATGTATTTTTGTTCTTTTAAAGGGGGGGGGTCAATAAACTGAATTGGACTGAACAACAGCAAAACGCCTATAAAAGTTCCTCTACAAACATATAAAATAGTTGGTGGAGATATTTACTGGCAGTGAGTTACAAATATACATACATTTCTTGCAGTGTAATTTTAAGTTTTAAATGTTAAAGTGATAAAATCTTTTACTGTCTTTTATGCATTTTTGCACTTTTTTAAATAATATGTTAGAATTACATGTAGTATCATCTGAAAGAGCGGGCTTGCCATATAAAATCAAGATAATGATTACTTTTGTGTAGATCATGTTTTTATAAATGCATGGAAAAATATCAAGTACTCTTACAATGCACAGAAAGCATTGACATTACTCTTACAAATGAAAGCAGTGAGAGAAAAGCATTTGATATCTAAAATCTCTTGCATTTTTAAAACCACATTTCACTGGAGAGAGAGAGTCCAGATCTGTGAACATAACTGTTCTATTTACACCCTGCTGGAATAGAACAATAGAAGTTATGTTGACCTGAAGGTTTGAGATAAACCATGAGGGTAATTTATCAACACTCCGAGCAGTTTATCTCTTGCTTACAAAATAAAAAATCCTACAATTTGCCTGTCAGTAGAGAAAAAGATATGAATTATCCAGATGCTGTTGGGTATAAATCAACACCTAGTCCAGTAATATGAGATAAAACATGGTGTAAAAAAATAATCCTGGTGATTTATTATACAACTAGAAATAAACATTCTTCACCATCACAGTTAAAGATGTTTATATCAGAAATTGGTTATTCTAGTCAAGTCGAGAGTGGGTTTGGCAAGGAAGAGAATCTAGTGAAGGGCGGGTTTGGCAATGAACATAACCTAGTCCAGAGCAGGTTTGGCATGGAATGATGTCTAGTTGTTTGGAATTTAAAAAAAATCCTGAGATCATGAACTATATATCTTGATGTGCACATAAAAGAACCCTTGCAGATGGAATTCACAATATTGCAGTCTTTAGTTGTTTAAAAGTGTTACAAAAAGGAGAGAGAGAGAGAGAGAGAGAGAGAGAGAGAGAGAAACTGGTTCATTGCACATAGGGGTCTTTACAGTGAACGAGTAGGTCATAGTACATGTACCACTGTCTGGATATTTTCCTCATAGCAGTGTATGACATATGCCCGTGTTCATTAGCCCAGTTGGAACACAACAGTAGGACTTTAAAAACCTGGGGATCATGATGGCTAATGGCAAGGACAGCTGCAGACAGTGACATTTTTTACTGCTGAAAGTGCCTTTTCTCAGACCCAAATATGTCTGTTCCGAACGTTTACTTAGACGAAAATATCAGCCAAATAGCTGGCGACAGATTCAAGGAAATGACGGATAATTTTCTTCCCCCCCCCCTCTCAGCGGCGTGCCCCGTCTCGGCGGTCAGTGCACTCATTTTGCTGCGCCCTACCTTTTCAAATTTCCTAGAGCCGCCCCTGAGCTGTCAACTGAGGTCCCGTGTACACATTGATGTGCACGTAGAAGATTCCCTGGCAGTTGGAATTTGATATAAGAGTAGGCCTTAGCGCCACTGCCCGGGCAAAATTTTCCTCATATCACACTGTATCGCGTATGCCCGTCTTCATTAACCCAGTAAGACGTAAAACTCCATTTTATTTCATTCCATTTCACTTCTAAAACCCATTTCATTTCATTAACACAATATTATTCTTTATTGACTATAAATATAGCTACTTTAACAAAACTATGTGTATGTTGGATGCCATTATTTAATCCTGCATGTTTATGGATAGATAGATATGAATTATCATCCAACGATCAGCTAATGATCTTATGTCCATGTTGAAAAAACATAGTAGCATGAAATCTTAGAAAGTCCTTACTTTAGATGACATTAGGCTTGAAGCCGTTGCAATACGGTTTGCACTGATATGCTTTTTTTGCTAACAACTTTACATATTATGCACTGAAAGTCTATATTGGCCTTCGAATCTGCATCTGTCTAAGCAGCATTTCCCTCATAGCCCACTGTATGGCGTACACCCGTCCTCATAAGTCCAGTCCGAGCAGAACAGTAGGACGTTAAAACACCATTTCTGGAATTTTGGGATAAATGATTTGTGTTCAGTTTCATGTCATATATATGCTAGGTTCCAGCTTGACATGCCTCTGCCATAAAAAAAGGGGCTGTAATTTTGCTCAACATGATTAACAGGTAGGAGGGGGGGGGTACATTAATTACAGCTGATGTATAATGCTCATAGTGATTACACATAATGTTTTATTGTAATTTTCTTACAGTCAAGGAAAAAATGCAGTGATGCTATTTTGTTTGCATATTCCAGACAAGTTCTACGTGATTTTTGAATTTCGACCATGAATATGCCCAAACGGACTTCAAGATATGGTGAATAATATTCAAATTCAAAAATATATTAACTGCACTGAGTGTATAACTACTACTCAACTTGATCATCAGTGATAATCGCCTTTATCGTATGAAGCCATTACAGCATCCTTTTTTAAACAAATCGCTTTAGCTTCTTTAAAGGACTAATAAACAAGATATCTTACCATGTTTTTATGGGAACTACATTAAACCATGGTCTTTTTTGTAGAGTCGAAAAGATGCTTATTAAAAGAATCTTATAAAATCTCTTGAGAATTGTAACACATCGTGAAGAAATGGCGACTGTCAAAATCAATGTCACGAAAAGAAGACAACAGTCAACATTGTAATTTTAAAACAGTTGTGTATTGAACAACTGAGAGAGAAAGAGAGAGAGGGAGAGAGAGGCGAGAGAGAGATGTGAGTTTAGCAGTGGGAGGAAACCAGAGGACCCGGAGAAAACCCAGACAGGCAACTCATCAACTGATAGACAGTAAAGCCTAGCGCACACAATGGAACATTTATATCCACGAACAAAAATGGAAAACCAATATATGTTTTTGTTGTCTGCTGATGACGAACATTGTCCCGAAATGTTTTGGTCGAACTGATAGACAGAGGGTGAGAAAAGAGGGGTTTACTAGTACTGATAGACAGTGAGAGGGAAGGGGGGGGGGTGTGTTACTGATACACATAGTTAGAGAACAGGGGGTTGATGGAGAGGGAGAGGTAGAGAAATATGGGGCATTTACTGATATATAGAGGGAGAGAAAAGAGTGGTTTACTGATAGAGGAGGGAACAGTGATTTACTGATTGAGTATAGAGAAGAGGGTTTACTGAGAGACAGTGGGAGATGACGGGTTTAGAGTTTACTGTTAGAGGGAGGGGGAAGTGGGACAACACAATCCCCGGATTGAATAAAGGGTAGGCTGAAACGCTGTGTCAGCAAAATGTACGTTATATACATAGATGATGTAGGGGGCCAATCTCAGTTTTTTTTGGGGGGGGGACTGTGACTTGTTTTCCCGGCCTGTTTGGTGCAGAAAAATAAAATGAAATGAAATGGGGTTTAACATCCGACTGTTCTGCTCCAAACTGGGCTAATCCAGATGGATGGTACAGAAAATTAAAACCCCATATCATTTCATTTGTCTGCCCAAGAACATTCCGTTGTAAAACGAGGCCATCATGGAGTGAAGACATATTCATATATTCTGTCTTCTAGCTCAGTGTATTATACAAGTGAAAGAAGTAATAAAGTAATTTGACAGTTTTACAGACCAGATGTCCTCATAATGTTGTCATATATATTTAATAACTGTCTTTATAACCAGCAGCAGGTGCTTGTTAGTTTCTATTATTTAATAACACATTCTACACATTCCTTCTTACACTCACTAAAATTAATTAACAAGACAAAATGGGGATTTGACAAAATTTCATTGGAATTGTCTTGAAATGTTTATTTTTCAAATCTGGGTCCTGCTCTTCTTTAAATATATATTCTTCTTCGAACGTTAGCTTTAAAGGGCCAAGCCCGATAACTTTCGGGGGAATAAAACTGCTTAATTTTGTGTTAAAATCCCTTAAAACCCATTACCTAAGGCCGACCAACGAACCCGATATTTGTGATATGCTTGTAAATAACTTAAACCTGACAGTCTTCATCTCGCAATGGAGACCGTTGTATTATACAGTATAGGGATAAAACCAGACTTTTTTCTATAAAAATAATATGTAGGTGAAATTGACCTTTTGTTATCAAGTACAGTACATGGGTCATTCACTGTATAGACCTCTCAAGAAACGGGCATCGATTATCAGGTCACCCAATGAAAAAATTGACCCGAAATCTTAAAAGGGTTACGTGTCCGGATAAGCAGTGTTGACGTTAACATCAAAATGACTCAATATTTTGAGCTGAAATTTCGAGACAAGGTAAATACACCATGCCTCTATATTTTGGTCCAAAAATTTCATAAATGCTCTGACTTTAATTTTTGAGACTCTGATCTTATCGGGATTGTCCCTTTAACAATGTTTTCCTGGATTAATTACTTAAACAGTTACTAGATTTTATGAACTTGTCCTATCCATTCCTGTAGTAACTAAGTCAATCTTTTAGTAGTAGGGGGTAGGGGGGATTGACACACTAACCAGGATCCTATATTTGATAAGCACGTGAACCTATGACAATTGGAATTTCCCTCATAACACACTGTATGGAATATATTGACAGGTCTTCATTAGCCCAGTTGGTGCAAAAAAAGTAGGATGTTAAACCCCATTTTATTTATATACAACCTGATCAAAACACAGATCCTAATTTGTTTTATTTTTATAGTTCAAAATTGTTCTATAACCTTCTTCTGTTGATGTGAAGGATTAGTGAATGAAACAGTCGGTTACAGCTAGCTTTTGGTGCTCCGACAGGTGCCCGGAACTGTTGGTATTCCACTACAAACATCAATGCTGATTGTTTAATCAAACGTCGGATGTCATAGGGTCACAAGTCGCTTGTATGATCCCTGATGCGATCCCCGACAACAACCAGTCACAACTTCATGTAGTAAAGGTCATCAAAAGTAAAAAGACAGGTTGCCAGGCAACAAATTCGAAACATACGCCTATTGCAACTAAATCGTCTGAGCATATATTTATTTTTTTTGTAGGTAAATGGAGGCATTTACAAGAGAATTTCATACAGATCAGATTATAATCTATATGCATCATTTAGATTTGTGAAACAATGAATCAAAATGAATTTTATGTGGGCATATAAAAAACGAAACGAAATCTATATCTGTATTTTACCAGGTTAATTCTACAATGATGTGTGGATAATCAAGCCTACTTACGACAACCAAGTTCATCACTATCATCTCCACAATCGTTATCACCATCACATAACCAGTCTTTCTTTATACAGCGATTATTATCACACGTAAATTCTCCGCTAGGACAGGTTCTCTGGACTTCTGAAATACAAGTACATTACACATAAAGAATTGGTATTTAACCAGCATTGTATTGGTAGACAGAGAGAGAGAGAAAGAAATGGAGGTTAGCAGTGGGGGGAACCGGAAAACCCAGAGAAAACGCACGAGGTTGGACCCTACTCCTTGTCACGTACAACCAGGGATTCGAAACCACGCCAGTTGACTCAATGACAGGCTTTATGATACAGCGTGAACGTGCTAACCATTCGGCCATTCAACCCCCCTGTATGGGTAGAGCTGTCTGAGCCTTAAGTAGTTGTGGAAGGCCACCAGGCCTATGTCACTACCTGGCTCAAGCTGGCCTTAAACACCAAATATCAACCTCAGGGTAACCCAAAAGTAGCCATCAAACTGAAACAGACAAACACACTAACCAGCGTCAACAAGCTGCTATTGATATTGTTTTATAGTGGAAACAACTATAATAGATCATAAGGTATCAATCAGATCTAAATATTAGGGCCCTCTGCATATTTCATCAAGGTCACAAGATGTAAGCAGGGTTAGAGCATGTGAATGTGGCGGACCTGCAGCCACATGGAGTGGGGGGGGCTTACATGTAGCTCCCCCACTAAATATTTTGCCAACAATAATGATTTCTTAGGAGTGTTGTTAGCCGGTCACATCCTCTGATCCTTAGCCCCTCCAGAAAATTCTGTAGCCCCACCAAATTTTATGAGCTGGCTATGGGCTCGGATTGTGGGTAAGCGCTAGGGCTTTCCTGCATCCGCTGGGTTAATAGTACAGGTTGTTATTTGAGGATATTTTGCCCATACAGCAGCACTATAGCCTGCTTTCATTTTGACTTTTGGGGTTGGGATGGCCTAGTGGTCTAGAGTGCCGCGCTTCAACCTCTAGCTGGTCGGACACCTCTGGCTTGCGGCTGTGGTTTCGATCCCTGGGGTGAGTGTACATGTACATGTATGTGGCATGGATATAGGGGTGCTTTCTCAACCTCGTGGGTTTCCTCCAGGCACTTCGGTTTTCTCCCACTGCTAAATAAGACCCCTACGCGCAAGCAAATTATTGAAATAAAATTAAAACCATATGTTAGTCCCAAAATGACCTAGTTTATGTCTAGTGAACATTAAATCCCATCTCTCTCTCTATCTATCATTTTGACTTCCAACTGTCAAGGGAGAAAATCCTGAGGAACACTGGGATTAAAATCAAATTTCCTGCGTTACTGAGCCATGTCTGAGTCACTAAGCCACATTCCCCCTGTCCTGGATTTGTGGGTTTTCTGGATCCTATATTTATTTTATATATGGGTGGACTACATTTCTTGCTGGTAGGCCTGATATTAATTTCTTCCTAGCAGGCTTGACATTAATATCTTGCAAGCAGACCTGGTCCCCAGTTCACAAAGTTGACAGACTTAAGTTGAGAATTTACCCAAATTTGTTTGCCTTATTTTAACTAAAACATGCCCTTTATAATATTTTTGATGTTTTAATGTATCAAATACACCAATAAGAAACTATGTGCAAAGTTTTGTATACATGTATCTGAATCAGAGATATTTCTCATAAACATAGTGATTGAAAGTTAAGCAAATTCTTAACTTAAGTCTGAGAATGCTTCGTGAACTCGCGGGCCTGGTATTAATTTCATGATGATTGAGCAAGAAATAAAAAAAAATTTGTTAGAATAAATTTCTAGCCAGGTAACATTTACTATTTTTGTATAACAGCACTTTAATTCATGCCCTATTAACTGCCGATAGAGATCCCATAAGAATGCAGAAATGTACATATAAAACAATGTGTTTCCTACTTAGTTAAACTATTTGCATTATTCTGATATATATGATTAGTAAAGGAAATACGTTCCAGATAGGGGGGTTGGGGTGGCCTAGTAGTCTAGAGTGCTGCGCTTCGACCTCTAGCTGGCCGGTCACCACTAGCTTGCGGCTGTGGTTTCGAGCCCTGGTGTGAGCGTATGTGGCATGGAAATAGGGGCGCCTTCTCAACCTTGTGGGTTTCCTCAGGGCACTCCGGTTTCCTCCCACTGCTAAAGACCCCTACGCGCAAGCTAATTATTGAAATAAAATGAAACCATATGTTAGTCCCGAAATGACCTAGTTTGTGTTGAGTGGACGTTAAACTCCATTTCTCTCTCTTTCACGTTCCAGATAGAAAGATTATTTATTATCAATTGGCAAAAATTTTTACACAATAAGCAATTTGGCACATTTCCATCTGATATTACAGTTTTTATTATTCCTCAGTCCAATAAAACACGACTGGATATAGTCTGATATTAAATAATCTTATAATTGGTTGAAGTCTGATTTTAAATTGACCCTAAGACTTCCATAAACACTGTTATTTATTCAAGGAAATTGGCCGTTAATATGTGATATATCTTTATATCCATCTAGTGGATTGGGAGGTTGGGTGGTATTACACACATACGCTGCAAAGCATAAATACAAACAACAGATAAATGCGGTTTCACTTACTACTTTACTCCATAAATTGGACTTAGATAAACAGCAGTAATAAATCCCAATGGATAATGCAAAATGAATACACACATATATTGAAAATTTCATTCAAATTACTTTATCCTGAGCCAAGTTATCACTGTTTGTAGTTTTGACAAAATCTATGCATTGATTGTGTATTATCACAACCACGGTACTGGTACCGGTATATATTTGAGGCTTAGCCTCACTTCTCCATGTTTAAACTAAAGTTTATATACGCTTTGCCTGTTCCGAAATCCTCTCAGTTTCTGAATAAATATTCTTTATAAATGGTCAAACCATTTAGAATCTAGAGCATACAATGGAAATCAGAGTTGATTACGGTGGCGTCATGTTAATAAATGTATAATCAATAATTTAAATAACATTTAAGGCCTAAAGAAAGTCTGCAATATAGGCAGATTTAGCTCATGAATATTATATCTCTACGCTGGGTATGCGCTATGACAGAAAATTTTCCAAGTCAGCGACCTTACTGCTACTTTTCATAAATTGCAACTGCGAAGGGTTGTTCATTTTTCAATCCATTCAAATGTCTTGACACTGTTCCTTGCTGGAAAAACCAGAGGACTATTGACCAACACTTTATTTTGTATTATTTAAAGCAAGTTGAAATTCTCGAATTAGAAAATCCAGTTCTGTAGCTAGTTTGACAAACTTGATGTTCCTGAAGCAACGACTGCGGATTTTACAACATCTGAACGTTGCTAGATTACAATTCGTTTACTTCAAACACATGAACAGTAGCGTCCAATCACAGGTTGTGACAGAAACCTTGACATTGAACAAACTTTGAACTTTGAACTCGATTATCACAATTAGACATTTCAGCTGGAAAGCGTGTGACTTGGCGTTCCAGACAACTGAGGAATCTGATAGGCTGCCAGGCAGAGTGAGTACTCAATCGAAATTAGTGCCGAAATACGCAGGTATTGCCTTGATAAAGCGAGATCAAGCCTTCTATTGAAGATAAACAAACCCAAGGTTATCTTGATCTATGACATCATAGATATCTAATTTCCTGATGATGTAATAACTACACATTAATAACTGGCAATAAATGGAATGAAATGGGGTTTAACGTCCTACTATTCTGCTCCAACTGGGCTAATGAAGACGGGCATACGCCATACTGTGTGCTAGGAGGGAATTTTGCCGGACAGCCGCACTATGGCCTACTTTTATATTGAATTCCAACTGCCGGGGGATCTTTTATGTGCACATCAATGTATGCACGGGTCCATGGTTTTTTCATGCCATCCGAACAACTAGACAGCTGTTCTGACCACAATGGAAAATCCTGATGAACTTTCTAGGTCAATGCAGGGATCGAACACACAACCTCTAAGCTAGCAAGCCAGCATCTTACCCACTTAGTCACCACGGCTCTCAACCAGCAAGAAAACAAATCTTCACAACGTTAAAATTTATTAACTGAAACTAATTGTTTTTTAAACCATAAAATAAAATCCCAAATCAAACTGAAGGCTGAAAACGGCTGGAATACATTAAAAATAAATGCCACCATTAAACCAAGGAGTCAATGTAAGTTAATTGAAAGTTAAAGGGTGGTCTTTTCCTGTTTCAATTAAAAATAACATTGGTTAAAAGAAGTTTAATAGGCTGTCAGAAAAAATTAGTAAAATTTGTTTGATGAGTTTGTTGTCGTAAATTTTGGATAATGAGCAGATTCACAAGAAGACGCAGGATGCATGATGGTGTTGCACTCAAAAAACGTGAAACTGTCTTAATGGTCGGAAAATTTAATTTAAGAAATTATTTCCAATTAATGAGAGCTTTTCAGGATAATGAATTTTCCCACCAACTTGCATGTGGTTTAAATTTAAACATGTGCAGAAAAATAGTTCCTTTGGATTATTTTATGGGTGGGGAGGTGGTCAATACGTCTTGATATGACATCTGTCGTTATATTTGAACAGTATTACATGTAAGTTTTGAAATGATTGACAATAAAAATTATGGAATAATTAGACGTATGTACAGGTCACTGATTCACCTTCATTCACAGCATTTAATTAGCAAGGATCATTTGACAATGAGTAGCTTTAATAAATCATCATTATTCTTCACGGCACCACCCATTTTATTTCCTACTGTTTTAGAAAAGATTTAATAAATTCTATCATGTCGATATTCATGCCATTCAAACTAAAAATATTCCATCCAAGTCGTTTTAATGTGTTGATATAAATTCTCTGAGGACAGAAATAACTCCTACCAATCCATCTTGTGTTTGTTCAACAGTGAATCATAATATGTCCATTTTGTCTTTCAATCAAGGCATTATGATTATCTCCGAGCCACACAGACTGTAAAAACATCAGATTATTTTTATACGTTTTTATTTTGTGCAAGTATTGGAATAAACTTGAAATCTCAAAATGTGATGCCAACACATTGAAAGAGACGAGCATGAATGATATTAAAAGTTCCCACGCTACGTCTTTGTATGACATCATTGATACAGAAAGAAATGTAGAGTCATTGTTTTATATACATGTTGTGAGATGAATAAAAGTGTTAATTTGCAAAAGATAGGTTGCCAGGCAACAAAACATACGCCCACAACAGCTAAATTATCCGAGCAGTTGTCACATATTTATTCTTTTGTAGAGAGAGAGAGAGAGCGAAATGGGGTTGAACGTCCACTCAACACAAACAAGGTCATTTCAGGACTAACATATGGTTTAATCTTATTTCATTAATTCGCTTGCACGTAGGGGTCTTTAGCAGTGGGAAGAAACCGGAGGACCCGGAGAAAACCCACGAAGTTGGACAGGCGAACCTACTCCTTGCCACGTACAACTGGGGATTCGAAACCTCAACCAGTTGACTCAATGACAGGCTTTATGATACAGTGCGCACGTGCTAACCATTCAGCCATCTAACATCCCTTATTCTTTTGTAAGTGATCAAGACAATTTCACACCGACCAGATTAAACGTTTTATCATTTGATGGATAACAAGGTTCTACAACCGAAGCAAGGGCCATAACTCTGGAACTAGGTAGAAAAAATGGTAGAATTCCACAGATTATATCGTTTTTACTAATTTAAATAATGCATATAAATTTCATACCAATCGAATGATAACTTTTGTCGTAAGAGCGTTCATGGTGCAACAAAAAAAAACCAAGGGACATAACTCCAGAAGAAAACGGAAATTATTGATGATTAATGTAGTTTGTAGAGTGTTCATAAGAAATTAAGTACCAAGGACTGACATACAGCTGTGCTAGTTTGAACAAGGAGAGTTATTATAATTATATCCCATATTATATTCAAGCGCTTATTTCAAATTCAAACTGTCAAGGGTTCTTATTAAAGCTGCAATTTCATATTTTTAAGTTACATTTTTAAAATGTATTGAAATAACGCCTTAAAATAGATGGTATCTATAAACAAGATCTACCTTGTTAAAGAATAATCCTATTAATCCAATAATTCACTATTGCCAGTTGAGAAATTAGCAAATATATCATTTTCAACCACAAATTCAAAGGTTTGAAAATAGCTATATGGGGGGAATGGAAAAACAAAGGAGGTAATTGTTTTGTTACTTCCTGTGTCAATGATTTTCAAGTATGGGAAATAATGATCGTATAACAGTGAGTTGACAACCCATTGAGCAAAAGACATAGAAATAATTATCTTTTGACTTTCTTTGAAAATATGAAATTATCGCTTTAAGTGACTGCCAATCTGTAGAAAGGACCTTGGTTTTTTCTGCACTATTCGAACAACTAGACCCTGTAGAAAGGCCCTACATGTATTTGAATGGTTTTATGACTAGACCATGTTCCTTGTCAGGTCATCTCTCCCTAACCCTACCCCACTGAAACGAGAAAACCTTGGCAGAAAATCCAGTGGAGCTTTCTGGGTATTACTCACAGAAAAAGAGAGAAGGATGGTGTCTAAAGTCCACTGGGGAGGGGGCGGTCTAGATTGATGATTATCATGCCAATGCAATGACTGCATTCTCATTCAGTAGTGGATTCCACAGTAACAGAGTATAGAAAACGATTGACTCGGGCTCAGGGTTCCTTTCCCTTGGTCAGAGAAGCCCTTCTGTCTGCCTTTAGGGCCCTCCCTAGCTAGGGTACATTTTCATTTTTCTCATCGG
This sequence comes from Patella depressa, assembly GCA_948474765.1. Taxonomy (NCBI): domain Eukaryota; kingdom Metazoa; phylum Mollusca; class Gastropoda; family Patellidae; genus Patella; species Patella depressa. The sequence goes on from OX419720.1 coordinate 3,931,328, forward strand.
TTTTAGCATTTTTCTCCAGTTTTATTTTTTCAACTTCTTTGAATTTTTTTCGCGAGGTGCCTCAGCTATAAAACGCCTTTGGTACAAGGTCATGTACAGATCTTATGCTCTAAATGTGCACATTGTAGACCAATGAAATATAAAGTCTGACTACAGGGTATTGTATAAAATATTATCTTAAAGTAATCTAACAGATCCAACCTACTCCTAACATCAACAATTTATACTCAGTTCTTCAAAACTGTTTAGAATACATCAAATATTAATAAACTTTATTCTTAATCTTCTTAAAGTTACATTATGTGAGATAAGATAAAGAGATGGCAGTTCTCACTATAATAGTTAAAAACTAGATAGTGTAAAGATAATTTGCTGAAAATTTCCGTCAAATTGATTCACTATTAGCCGAGAAAAAAGCTTTTGAAATATTCATAGCCTCGGTCATCATTACTCAAATCATTAATATAAACAGCATAGTCTCGATTATCCACTTGATTGATTTAATTATCAGCCGCCATTAAGCGGCATATGCGATTTTAATCTGCCAACATCGAAGGCTAGTCTTGACATAAAGAGTTTATTATGGTCTGAATATGTTAATTAATGTCTAATTGATTATTTAGATAACATCTCAGGCTTAAAGAAAGACCTGTAAAAATCAGATTTTGCTCTTGCATAATGCTATTTTAAATCAGCTCCGACATATAACATCTAAACATCTCTACAACCCACATTACAATACCTAGAACAATATACATTAACACCAGGTAACTGACAGGCCAGTAATTTATGGTATAAATATTCCATTTTTCATGTAGGTTTTTTTTTATCAAGTTTCATTATAAAAATATACATAAGTTTTTATTTATGTTTTTGTCCTCATACAAGTCTTGTCTGTTGAAATTATATTTAACCCTTATCTGATTTCTTCAATAACAATCACAGTGTATATTTAATAGAGCCCCAGTCACTAGCTAATGGACTAGGCAGTATTGGGTTCGATCCCAAGAAAGTCTCTTTGGTGGCTGAGTGAATATAGGGATGGTTTACTAACCAGGCAGTATCAGGTTTGATCCTGGTTGAGAAAGTCCCTTTGGTGGCTCAGTGAATAAGGGGCTGGCCTACTAACCAGGCAGTATCAGGTTTGATCCTGGATGAGAAAGTCCCTTTGGTGGCTCAGGGAATAAGGGGCTGGCCTACTAACCAGGCAGTATCAGGTTTGATGCAGGATGAGAAAGTCCCTTTGGAATCTCAGTGAATAAGGGGCTGGTTCGATCCTAGGGTTTGATAACAGTAAATATGGGAGTCCCTGTGGTTAAGTGGATAAGGGACGGGATAAGGAGTACGTTCACCCGTCCAACTTCGTGGGTTTTCTCCCATCCTCCGGTTTCTTCCCACTGCCAAAGACCCCTCAGCGCAAGCGAATTATTGAAATAAAATTGAACAATACGTTAGTCCCAAATGACCTCTTTTGTGTCAAGTGGTTGTTAAACATCATTTCTCTATCAATCCTGGTGTAGGACGGGAAAGTTCCTTTGGTGTCTCAGTGAATATGGTGCTGGCTGAACAACCAGCCATATCGGTAGAACAAGAAAGTTCCTAAAATATTCAAGCATTGTTTCCCCCATCTTCCTAAAGCAACGTCCGCGAGTTTTACAACATCTAACCGTTGCTTCAATACTTAGCAATTCCCGAACATTCCCCCCCTTGTGTAGACACGTGACTAATTAGCATTGTTCAATCGGAGGTCGTGGCACACAACACACTGTAAACAAACAAGTATACAGCTGTTGAAACTCACGGAAAACCAGTAACCTTGACATTGATCGATTCTCACATGTAAACATTTTAGCTAGAAGCCCGAGTCTAGGTATTCACGACGACTGATGAATCTGATAGGTTCCCAAGCTGGGCTTGTTACCCAATCGAACTTATTGGCGAAATATGCAATGTATTACGTGAAGGGCTTGATAAGATGTACATAGTTAAGGTGAGATCAAGCCTTCTATTGAAGATATGTTTTCCCATGTCATAGGTGGAGGACAGATGGTCTGGTAACTTGATCAATTTGTGGCAGGGGACTCTTATGAACATTTTCACCCCTGGAGGCGAGGCTTTAATGCCTACATGTACATCTTGCACCTGGGTGAAGGACTGAAGGCTATATTTGCTACTATTGTTTTCATACCATTGCTAAATCCTGTCCTGGAGTACATGTACATGTAGATGATATATTCCCTATTCTTCTTCTCCCTACCATTGCTACCTCATCCAAAATTAAAGTGGTATATGAATAAAAACATATTATTTGTCAGTTGTCTCATGAATAAAGTATTATCATATTATTCTGAAGAGATCTGGGACTATACAGCACAGCTGATGCTTATAGCTAGCCATTGGCTTCATTAACTTCACCTGATACCTTTGTTGTTTGGGGTACGTGTCTATGTATGGTGTGTTTGGTCCTTAGGTTTGCCATGCGTAACTGTTTGTGTGTGGTGCAGTCCCCCTACATTTACTATAATATAGTTTCAATATTCAATAACTTACCACATTTAGCCTCATCACTGCCATCTTTACAGTCATCATCCCCATCACAATTCCAGAGTTGAGGTATACATACGCAGTTACCACAGTCAAACAGATGATCCGGACACTGTTCACATCCAGATTTATCACATTGGACAACTGAAATATATTCAAATCAAATTAAACGAGGTTAAACAAGCCACTGCCCTGACTGGGATATTGAAGACAGGGAAATATATACTATAGAAGAGGCTGTTTTCCAACAGCCCCGAAATCCTAAAATATATGCATGTAGATATCAAATATTAATTCATTTTAAACATACTACCAATCAAATTGCTTATTTTCGAACTCCAACAAGGCATTTACCTAATAATTAGACCGAGAGTTATTGTGTCCCAAAACATCAACCAATCAAATTGCTTATCTCTGCTTACCCCCATCACGGCATTGACCTAATAACCACCTACACCAAGTTGGAACATTCTAGTTTAATTTGACTGAGAGTTATCATGTCCCAATCATACAGATAGACAGACAGATTTGAATTAATAGTCACCCCCTGCTTTCTTCGGAAAGTGGGGGGACAATAACAGATAAGTACAAGAAACATTCATTAAAAAATGTTGACCAAATGGAGAAAGAGAGAGAAATGGGGTTTAACGTCAATTCTACACAAACTAGGTAATTTCGGGACTAACAGATGGCTTAATCTTATTTCGATAATTCGTGTCTGCGTAAGGGACTTTGGCAGTAGGAGGGCACCGGAGGACCCGGGGAAAAGCAACAAGGTTGGAATTGACTGAATGGTTTAAAGAATGCATGTTACTAGGATCATGAAATCCGTCACTGAGTCAAGTGGCGAGGGTTCGATTCCCCACATGTGCGTAACAACGCATAGTGTAGCCTGTTCAACCTCTTTCGGTTTCATTCCACTGCTACAATGTATATTGAAATCAACTTAAAGCAAGTGTTAGTCACAAAATAACCATACTCCGCGCAGTGTAATCCCACTACACACTGCTATTATGAGTGGATATTGTTGTTTTAAATTTTGATTGGTCAGTAGTCTGTCTACCAACCAATCACTAGCTGCCCTACAAAAGCTTTACATTTAAAACGAGTGCCAACATTGGACCAAATATGTTTACATAACGTTACGTCATGGCTCACGATTTTATTATGCCTAATTAACCCTGCATAGCAGATACTGCAGTAAAACTAATTGCGTGAGAAACGAGACGAATGAAATGTAAACAATACTGTTTGAAAACGAAAACATACTTTCACCGTTTTAAATACCTTAAATCACTGTCCAAAGTTTTAGGGAAGACCCAGATTAAACGAAGGACTGTCATGTTGCTGTACTTAAGTGATAGCTTTCATTGAACGGAAAGAATAGACACACTCCCACATAAGTTCAAGAAACAGACGCTATTCCGGTAATGGCCAGAGAGGGATTTCTCAGGCCATTGCTTCAGGAATATGCAAAATGACATGGTTTGTGTTGTGTGGACTTCAAACTCTCTCTCTCATTTTGCAATTCTTAAGCCAGAAATTCAGAATTTGGCCTACAAATATGTCTAATTGGCTCCATTGAGAAATGGTACACGCTTAAAACAAGACGGTGATTGACCACAGATGCTAACAGGCAGAGAGAATGGCTCACAGTTTAACGTAATAACTCTTTAGTAACTGGACAGAGTAATAAAATATAACACACATATGGACAACCACTGAGAGAATTCTATTCCTAACAATAATTAAATATATCGCGAGGACTGCTCTAAGCACAAAACTAAATGGACAACATAAACCAGAGGTCAAGACAGAAATAAACATCAATTATCAAATCAAATGAATGGATAAAAGAAAAGCCTCTTCTTAGTACATAATTTTCAAATTGGTGCAAGTGACATTATATACATATGTATGTGAGGTAGGATGGCCGAATGGTTAGCACGGACGTAAGGTCTGTCACTGAATCACTGAGTCAATTGCCGAGGTTTTAATTCCCCGTTTGTACATGACAAGGCAGTAGGGTCCCCTGTCCAACCTTGTGGGGTTTTTCCAGGTCCTCCGGTTTCCTTCCACTGCTAAAGATCACTATACGCACGCGAATTGCCGAATTAAAATTAAACTATGTGTTAGTCCAGAAATAACCTAGTATGTGTGGAGTGGATGTAAAACCCATTTTTCTCTCTCTACATGTAATTTAAGAGTGAAGGCCTACTACTATAAAGAGGGTCATACTATGGAGATATAATAAACCCTAGTGTATGTTTCAAGGTTGTTAGTGGTTTATTGTGATTTATAGACTGTTGACCTGGAACTGATATCAATAAAACCTACTAGGACTGACTGTCCTACTATAAACTCTGCTTTATACTATCTCTCTACTGTATATAATATACCTACTGGCCAGTCTATACACCACTACTACTACTACTACTATTTGTACTCTCTCTTAATATCTACTGGTTGGTAATCTAATCCTACAACCAGTTTTACTTTATTATCACTAACACAGTGGCTTGGACGAGATGCTTAACATCTAGTATCTGCTACAGGACTGGGTTACACAAATCATTTCAAATCAAATAAAATGACTTACTGTTCTGCTCTAACTGGGCTTATGAAGACGGGTATACGCCATAGTGTGCTAATACTATGATGAGGGAAACTTTTGACAGTTCATTCTAAGTTGATGAAGGCACCTTTCTTTATATAATATAACTATTTTTGGACAGATCTCATGATATAAAATACATACATTAGTATACCGACGACCAACTACCCAGTTCTAGGATAAAGAACGATTTCTGGTTTATTCTTTACAACTATTTTAAGGCAGATCTTATAATGCATACATTAGACCATTCAATTCAACCACCAATTACCCTCATTCTTGGATAAAAAAAAAAAAAAATATCTGGTTCATTTAAGATGTAAAAAAAAAGAAAAAAACAATCATCATCAAATAAAGTGAAAGTTGTCAATTTACTAATATCATTTTTTTTATCTTTATTAACATGTGGACGTGATTTAGGGGAAAAGAGAAATTATTGTGAAGATGCTATAAATGATAAAAGATGTTTTATGGATATTTAGAGGACGATAATCAATAGTATGCTGGTATTATAGGTTGTTTGACTTGAGGCTATAAAACATATTAATTAGTAATATTAGGCTGATAATACCGTATTAATTCCTCTCTCTAAGGTTAGTCGGCTAATGGCTTATCACATTACAATCCTTATATATTTCAAATTATAACACATTTTATTGTTCAGCAGGAACAATGATTTTTATTTTTATTCTTAAAATGTAAAAAACAATTAATACTTCAGTTAAATTAACAATATAATTTAATTTTCTTGGGGTTTAAATGAACAACATAGTTTGAATTGCGTGAAGTTTAAATTGAGTAAAGTTTAAATTGGGTGTAGTTTAAATGAATAACAATGTTTAAAACAACACTATAACCCTCAGAATGCCTCGTTCGGCATTTCTGTCCAAACGAGGTAAAAAAAAATGCCTCGTGGTCTGCAGTTACAAAACGAGGTTTTTTAAAAATTGCCCTGTCTTTGGAACGAGGTATTTTGTTCAGAACAGGGCTTGGTAAAAATGCCTCGTTTACTAGACGTGTTTTTTTCATCAGCGAATTTGTACAAATTAAAATTTATGTTATTTAATATGAAAATAAACCAGTCCAAACTATGATATCATAATCAGAGAAATGGACAAGACAAGAATACACGCCATAGGTGGAGGTGTAAAACAAGGCTTGTTCAGAACAAGGCTTGGTAAAAATGCCTCGTTTACTAGACGTGTTTTTTTCATCAGCAAATTTGTACAAATTAAAATTTATGTTATTTAATATGAAAATAAACCAGTCCAAACTATGATATCATAATCAGAGAAATGGACAAGACAAGAATACACGCCATAGGTGGAGGTGTAAAACTATAGCAGACACACAGCTACATGCCTTGATTGATTTATTGCCCAATCAGGTATAGGTGTTAAGTAACAACTGAGGTGTTGTGAAAATTAAATTGGGGTTGTAAATCAATCAAGGTAGCTTTACAGTTTACACCTCCACCTAACTGATATCGCAGACAACAAATTAGTGTTTATCTGATCTAAATACAACAAATAATCCATTATTAATCAAAAAAAGCATTAAATTTCATCTCATCTCATATTTCCAAATGCCAGTTTATTTTTTTATATTTGTTGTAAAAAAAAAAATTAACTTGACCATAGCATTGAACAAAATATTATTGGAGCATTATATAAATGCACAGCGATAAATTTGTCGACTTTATACCAATTGTCAATTAAATGGGAAATAAAGCACACCCCACACATAAAAATTTAATTAAAATGTTTTATTATAAAGACAGATGGGTATTGATAATGATAAAATAATTTATGGTATGACGTGTATTCTTGTCTTGTCTATTTCTCTGATTATAATATCATAGTTTGGACTGGTTTTATTTTCGTGTTAAATAGCATAAATTTTTGATTTTTACAAATTCGCCGATAGCAAATACTGCTAATAACTATTTTGAAAAAAACATGTTTAATAAACAAGGCATTTTATCCAGCCTCGTTCTAAACAAAATACCTCGTTCCAAAAACAGGGCAATTTTAAAAAACCTCGTTTTTGAACTGCAGACAACGAGGCATTTATTTAACCTCGTTTGGACAGAAATGCCGAACGAGGCATTCTGAGATTTATAGTGCAATGGTAGTTTAAAAACTAACAATTATTAACAATAAAGTATAAATGGAGCCTAGTTCAAATTAAAAACATAAATCAATTTTAAATTTACTTGTGATTTAAATTACGAAAATAGTTTAAATTGAATGGAGTTTAAATCGAGTGGAGTTTTTGAGTGGAGTTTTTGAGTGGAGTTTAAATCAACAGTATACAGTATAGTTTAAATTGAGTGTACAATTTAAATTAACAACAAAGTTTAAATTGAGTGGAGTAAAAATTAACAACACAAATTGAGTGTACAATTTAAATTAACAGCAAAGTTTAAATTGAGGGGAATAAATATTAACAACACAATATATAAATTGTGTGGAATTAAATTAAGCATATAGTTTAAATTGAGGGGAATAAATATTAACAACACAATATATAAATTGTGTGAATTATTAGGCTTTCAGACTTTCGTCTGAAAGCCTATTGAGATTACTAAAATTATTATTATTATTATTATTATTATTTACCGCGGGAGCCTAGATCACCATGATCGAAAACAGATATCGATCTGGAATTAGATTTTCTGTCGGGAAACCATGTGGTGGCTACTTGATAAAATATTTTTGAAATTTCTGCGCATACCGGAAGTGACCGAACTTTGTATTTTGTCTAAAAATTGAAAATAGGCCATAGTTTCGTCAATTGTTTATCCATTTTCAAACAAGTTACCTTTTTGGAATCCCTGAATCTTTTCTTAGACAATGGCTATCTCACATTTTTCGATTTCGAACATTCGTCTATGACTTTTCGCGTTCGAAAATTGAAAACATGTTGCTTACGAGACAATTTTTGTTATTTTTCAAAATTTTCAAATTTGACCTATATTTTTGGATACCTGACGTCCATGCAATTCCAGTAATATAAGTTTCATTCAGAGTTATCGCCCTTTATTTTTCGATTTTTTTCGAATTTTCTTCCCATTTTGTGAGCTCGGGTTTCGTTTTATGGCAGAATTGACGTTTCTGAAACTTCTGGAACATGAAGTTATAGTCCAATACCAACAAATAAAGCAATTTCGACAAGAATCCTTAAACCGGAAGTGGTCGAAATAATGTGCAATATTTTGAAAAAAATGCAAAAAATGGATATTTTTGGGGAAAACGCGATTTCTCCGTCCGATATAAATGGATTAAAGAAATTAGGGTACCATTGGACTGCACTGGGATTGCACTATCGTATGATACCAAATTCATACGGATACTATGAACAGGCAGCAAAATATGGCACGCTGAAAATCAAGTATTTTCTGATTTTTAGCATTTTTGGACGCCTGTATCTCGAAAACTACTCCAGCGATTTTTATGAAACTTTCTCTATCAAGAGACCTTGTGGTAGTCTGAAGTACGAAACATTCCATTACGACTTTGAAATATCTGGAATAGGTGAAATAACGGACTGAAAATCGAAAAAAGTCGAAAAATCGTGAAATTTTGGAAAATGCTCTACTATTTTTTTATTTTAAGAGATTTTCGAAAAAAGGTTGTATTTTCAGATAGCTGACCTAATTACGATTCTAACGATGTATAATATGTATGTAGTTATTGAAAGTTAATTTTCGATATTTTAAATTGTTTGCATTTTTCTCACTTTTGGACATAGGATTTCTCAGTGGCATTTTATCTGATCAGTAAATGTAATATATCATTACAGAGCCCTATGACTATTTTAGTACCCAAACCGGCTATTTTAACTATTCCGACAATAATAACCATACCGGAAGTATTCAAAAAATAAAAAAAAAAGGTTAAAAACATTGTCGCACTTGCGAAAAACTTGATTTCTCCCTTAGGTAATAGTGGACCAAAAGAACTAAAGTGTCGTTGGATAGCCTATTAATGGACCATCATACGGTATGTAAATAATACGATTTCGATGGCAAGGAAATAAATTATTGTATGCCAAATATCCAGTATTTTCCGATTTTTTAACATTCTGAGACGCCCTTTTCTCGAAAACGACGCCTACGATTTTTCTCAAACTTTTCTTACTCAAAGTCCTATCGATTGTCTATATAGTGAATCCAAAATGAAAAGCATTGAAATAATATAGGTGGTCCAAAAATAGCATCAAACTTTGAAAAAAATTCAAAAATCGTCAAATTTTTGTAAACGCTCTTTATTTTATCTTTTCTTCCAAAACTACTCAATAGATGTTTCTGACACTTCTGGTACAGAAAGTTAAGTATCCAAAGAACTTCGTAAAGCTATCACGACAACAATCGTAAAACCGGAAGTAGTCGAAAAAATGTCCGATATTTTGAAAAAAAAAATTTTTTTTACGAAAACCTTTTTTATTTATGAATATTTTTTGACGATATTTTACACTGGGTTAAAATATCATCCTACTTGAGCAGAAATGAGAAAAAAAATTGTCTCGGTAATTTGCATTAGCCGCCATCGGCTAATTTAGTTTTTCGTACCCAGAAAAATTATTTATTGTTCAATTTATATAAAACAAAGTTCATAAGCTCCGTGGTCCCAATTGTAATTTTTTTTGTTACGGTGAAATTTTTCTGTCGGCAACGGAAATGACGTAATATTAATAAAAACTACAATTTTGACAGTTCGGTACCACTTTTTGAAAGCATATATTAATTTTTTTCAAAACTGATATAACTAAAATGATTCACCCTGCAAAGGTGCACAATATCCTTAGCTCAGACTTTTTAATTTCAATTTCATTTTCGGGCAATTTCGAATAAAATGTAAAATAAAGTGTAAAATTCAGTTGTTTGCAATTCATTCAGCTCTTCATATTTTGAAATATTTATTTGTAATTTTCATAAACTCGTAGCAATAATCCAGACGAAGAGAATGCATGCGAAAATTAGTTTGTAATGTGAACAGTTGCCGAGAAATATGCAATTTTGCATGCATCACTTTTCACGTTATTTTGCCTATAAAAGAATGAATTATTATTCGATTTGCAATTTTTTTCCCCATTTGATGCTTAATGCCATTTTGGACTAGGTCAAGCCAATTTTACATTTTCATTGTGACCGGAAATGACGTCATTTGGGCAAAAACTGTATTTTTAACCTAAAAAACAAATATTTTATTCAAATGAGTCTGCCTTATAATATTTTTAGAATTATGATATTTGATTCCCATCAACGAATAGAATCAAGCCATATGACCATACAGATGCCACAAAATGGTTTCTAACTTGTACGGTTACAGAGAAATAGGCGATCTTCTATAAGTCACTTTTCAAGGTTTTTGGTCTATAAAAGTGTCAATTATTATTCGATTTTTATAATATTTTTACCATTTGATGCCTTATGCCATTTATGACTTCAATGAACAAAGTTAACATTTTCAATATCACCGGAAGTAATGTAATTTTTGCAAAAAACGTATTTTTAGCCTTCAAAACAAAACATTTTTTTGAAGGGATTTATATTTATTATTCAATTAACTTTATAACGCCTGACTCTAATGGGCAGTAAGATTGAATCAATACCATCATATCGATATCAAGAAAAGGCTTCTAGCATGTTCCCTTGTCGAATAATAGCCAATTTTCCCAGGGTCACTTTTAATTTTTTTACCTTCTTAATTTCAGTTGATGGGTTACAGGTTAGTTATTTATTGCCCGATACGTATAAAACAAAGTTTGTATTTTGTATGTTACGAATTTTCGACTTATTTTTCCCCTATAAAAATTTCTTTCGGCACCGGAAGTGACGTAATTTTGCGATAATTTACAATTTTGGCCCGTCTTTTCGCCAGCACATATTACTTTTATATATGATAGAAGGTTTCACTGTAGCAAAACATCTAAAGTATAGTTCGGTAGCTCAATGGATCGGCTATGGTATAATAAACTTCCTGTATGATTCCTGAAAGCCGGTTCAGTGCTGCTTGCAGGTCTAGTTATTATTATTATTATAGTTTAAATTATGTGGGGTTTTTAAATAAACAAGGCAAATTGTGTGGAATTAAATCAACAACACAATTTAAATGGAGTGCAGTACATATTAGCAACATAGTAACATAAAATTTGAGTTTAAACCTCGTTTTTGTATAAAGTGAGTTAAGTGAATTATGTCTGTGGGGACTACAGCAACAGATGTCTTCTATATAACAAGTTAAACTGTGAAGCCAGCTGACTGACAGTTTTATCTCAAATATTCTCCAACACAAGTTGGTCTGGTATCATGTCCTCTAAACATTCCCCTATTTCATCTGCTTCTAGTTTACACTAATGGTTGAAAAACATCAACACGGCTCATATTTCAGATAAAAAAAAAAATACACTAAAAAAAGCAAAAAAGAGACAGAGAGAGACAGACAGAGCGAAAGATGAGGTTTAAGGTTCATTGAACTAACATAATGATTCAATTTTATTTCAATAATTCTCCAAAGGACCCGCAGAAAACCCACAAGGATGGATGACCAAGTCGGAAACCGAAACCACGTCACTTGAATCAACGACAGACCTTAACGATTCTAATATGCATGTGTTAAACCAATCAAACTGCTTAAATGTCGTTTACATGCTTTATCAATTTGTATGATGTCCAGACTCCCGGGGGTTCAGATCCAAAGTATCACTACTTCATTAAGACATACACCATCTCATATAAAATCAATTAATAAAATATGAATGCCTGAAGGACAGGAGGTCCGAATGCCTTCCATCCATTGCTGCATCAGCCTAGAGCCTAAAGACCCTAAATGCATGCACATCATTATATTCTTTCACATAGTACTGTGTCTCAATTTCAGATGCTCAATTAAAAATAAAAAGATTAGTTCGTAATGCACAAATCACTGATTATCGAAAGTCATGAATTGACAAAAATCGTTGTTTGATTTCTAGCATTGTCCGAGAAGAAAGTTCAGAAGTTTTCCAGCCTTGCTGGTTCCTACAAATTAAGTTTTGTTGTTTTAATGGAAGAAAAACCTGTGTACATATTATAAAAGAAGCCTTAAATTGACGATAGATTACAATAAATTAATGAAATATTAGTTCAAATTAACAATTGGCGTGCACATAAAAGATCCCTTGGCAGTAGGAACTCAAGAGTAAGCTATAGCGCCGCTGCCCGGGCAAAATTTCACTCATAGTACACTGTATGGCGTATGCCTGTTTTCATTAACCCAATTTAAGAGCAGAACAGTAGGATGTTAAACCCCATTTCATTTCTGAATCAAAACAGGAACCAGATTAATCAGAAATTGAGCAACAGCTAATGAAACGGAAATTACCAGTTATCCAAGGCTGGAAATAAGGCGTCTGTCACTGACAATGTCTGGCACAGATTCAGAATTTGTCAGACACAAAACCTCTGGTGCATGTCATTTTGTACGGCACTAATTTGTCTTTTTTAATGATATTATTAATACATGTCCGGCACTAAATTGAAAATGTCAGGTACTATTTCATTAGTGCCTGACTGTTGTCAGGTACATCTAAAACCGTTATTTCCAGGGGCAAGATTGAGGAAATCTTTACTTTAGAGAAAATCCAAATTTTAGTAGATACTTCAGTTTTGATTGGCTAAGCACTAAAAATAGTAAAATCAATCTAATATTATCCAATCATATAACTAAAATTTGGGTTTTATCTTAGTTAAAATTTCGTGAATAAGGCCCCAGGCCTGCTATCATTGCTTCGTTAGTTTATGAAATGACATGAAAATGAGGTTTAACGTCCTACTGCTCCTACTGGTTTAATGAAGATGGGCATACAGTGGGCTATGAGGGAAAGTTTGCCCGGGCAGCGGCGCTATGGCTTACTCTTACATCGCGTTCCAACTGCCCACCAATGTATACACGGGTCCTTGGTTTTTCGGCCCATCCAAATGACTAGACCGCTGTCATAGAACCTTTTATGTGCACGCCAATGTATACATGGGTCCTCGTTTTTTTGGCCCATCCAAATGACTAGACAGCTGTCATAGAACCTTTTATGTGCACGCCAATGTATACATGGGTCCTCGTTTTTTGGCCCATCCAAATGACTAGACGGCTGTCCTTGTCATAGAACCTTTTACGTGCATGCCAATGTATACATGGGTCCTCGTTTTTCGGCCCATCCAAATGACTAGGCAGCTGTCCTTGTCATAGAATCTTTTACGTGCACGCCAATGTATACATGGGTCCTCGTTTTTTTGGCCCATCCAAATGACTAGACGGCTGTCATAGAACCTTTTACGTGCACGCCAATGTATACATGGGTCCTCATTTTTTTGGCCCATCCAAATGACTAGACAGCTGTCATAGAACCTTTTATGTGCACGCCAATGTATACATGGGTCCTCGTTTTTTGGCCCATCCAAATGACTAGACGGCTGTCCTTGTCATAGAACCTTTTACGTGCATGCCAATGTATACATGGGTCCTCGTTTTTCGGCCCATCCAAATGACTAGGCAGCTGTCCTTGTCATAGAATCTTTTACGTGCACGCCAATGTATACATGGGTCCTCGTTTTTTTGGCCCATCCAAATGACTAGACGGCTGTCATAGAACCTTTTACGTGCACGCCAATGTATACATGGGTCCTCGGTTTTTCAGCCCATCCAAATGACTAGACATCTGTCATAGAACCTTTTATGTGCACGCCGATGTATATTGTCCCTTGCCAGGCCCCGCTTCTTGTACTACTGACACGGGGGAACCGCGCCGGAAAATCATGATGAACTTTCTCGGCCAACGCACGGACTGAACACAGGATGTCCGGGTTCGCGAGTCAACATCTTACTCTCTGAGTCACTGTGGCTCTCAAGGAGTTTATGAGTACATGTAACATGGATTAAGAAAGGACTTCCACACTATAACACCCACTCTTGTGGTTCCCTTCTGTACCCTCCAACTCTGTACACATATGAAGAGTCCAGGGGAAGAACGATCTAAGTATATTTTAGTATTTTGGCATAAAACGCAAAACAGACTTTCAGACGAGAATCTTTGATGCAAACAGAACAACAAGTGGGTTTAATTACAACGTTAAAATGATGTTAAATATGAACCATAACTACCAGTACAACTGATATCAACATTTCAGACCAATTAAGGCTAAATAAAGGGTGTGTTGGACAGGGGGCCATTTAAGAAGGGCCGTGGTTTGATGGGACTTTGATCATTTTGACCTGAGCTTATACAATTTGCTACCAGATGGTACCATTAACTGTGGTTTGTGGAAAAAGTGACTTTGATTATTCTTTCCTGGGACTCATCATAAACAATCAAATAAAGTCCTTAATTAATTATAATAACATGATATTTGAATACGAGAGGGGGGACCCTTTCCAACTCCCTGAACCCTCATGCTTTGTGAACATTGATAAAATCAATGATCAATTAAATTTACACGGTATTTGAATGACTGTAGACATCCATAACAATAAATTATAAATTGATAGAGAGGGAGTTACACACTCGAACACTATCCAGACCTGTACCCTTTAAATACCATACTTTGTACAAACAAATAACGTCCCTGAATCAATTAAAATTCCATGGTTATTAAATGACTATAGAAGATGTTTTATATTAAATAACTTGAAAGTAAATAAATACTATCATTGCATGTTATTACAAGATATCAAGTAGATTTTAATAGTTATTTAAACTAGAAGTAGGGTAAACGGTTACAAGAATTTCTTGTTAAATGAAGATTAAAACAGGTTTTAGAGTAAGAACATACTTGAGATATTTGAGTACATGTGGTATATATATATATATACACTATGATCAGGTATGTATGCAATGTCAACAGGTACACCAGGTAAACTATTCACTAATTATTTTTACAGCCTATATTACATTATATTAACTATCTTACAGTGTTTGCAACTTACACAGGTACAAATGCAAGCGCCATGATCCCCCCCCCCCCCAATTCCATTGTTGTGTTGACCATTCTGCTGTCACCAGAGAGTGAGAGAAATAACGTCCACTCGACACAAATTAGGTAATTTCGGGACTAACATGTGGTTTAATTCTATTTCAATAATTCGCTTGCGCACAGAGGTCTTACACCGAAGGTCCCAGAGAAAACCCACAAGGTTTGACACCACGATCGGTCAACAGTTCATAATTACTTTCCTATGGCCTAATTATGGGGGTTACCTTAATATTGATATGATGACATCTTAGGACATAGTTCTCATAATAAATATCGTAGTCTACTAAGAATGGTTCCTGTTTTTTCCTTGGATGCATCACTGAGATCCAAACATGCCTGCCTTGTTATGGGAACTCTTCTGCCCTTCTTTTCCTACTGAGTGTGGGGTTTTGTCGTCTCTTTTGGGGAATTAAGAGTTCAAGACTTAATGGGATAATGTATGTTAATTAAAGTTGCATTTTCATATTTTTAAGTTATATTTTTAGAATATATTAAAATAAAGCCCTAAAATTGATGGTATCATCTATAAACAGTCCTACCTTGTTAAAGAATAATCCTATAATTTACTATTGCCAGTTGAGAAATTGGCAAATATATCATTTTCAAATTCAAACGCTTGAAGATACATGTAGCTATTGCATGGGGGGAATGGAAAAACAAGAGAGGTAATTGTGTTATTATTTCCGATGTAAAGGATTTTTAAGTGTGGAAAATAATGCCTATGATTGTATAATAGTGAGTTGACAACCTATTAAGCAAAAGACATAGAAATAAATAATTTTTTACTTTCTTGGAAAATATGATATTCCCGTTTTAAGGTATCCCATAATTAATCAGGGGGAGAGAGAGATGGGGTTGAACATCAATACATACTAGGTCATTTTGGGACTAACATATGGATACAGTGCACACATGCTAACCATTCAGCCATCCAACCTCAATAATTAATTAGGCCATAGCAAAAGTAATTATGAATTCTTGACTGTAGTGACCCTGCACACAGAAAATTATCTATTTTGAGTCTTTCGCGTATAGATCTCTGCTGTAAATGGCCATATCAAAAAATTAAAGCACTTTTTTCTAATGAGATTTTACTTTGTTTCAAAATTGTCACACACACAAAGGCTAAATAAACCTTATTTTATTAAATGGAAGAGGAATAAATACTTCTCAAAAGTTGTGAAGTATACTTAGAGAGAGAGAGAGAGAAATGGAGTTTAACGTCCACTCGAAACAAACTAGATCTTTTCGGGACTAACATATGGTTTTATTTTATTTCAATAATTCGCTTGCGCGTAGGGGTCGTTAGCAGTGGGAGGAAACCAGAGTACCCGGAGAAAACCCACGAGGTTGGACAGGCGACCCTACTTTTTGTTACGTACAACCGGGGATTCGAAACCACGTCAGGTGACTCAATGGCAGGCCGTATGATACAGCGTGCACGCTAACCATTCGGCCATCCACCCCGCTAGTATACATAGAGCTACTCACAACCTGAACTAAATGTAGACAGACTACGGTATATATATGAAATTAAACGGGGGAGCCACGGCACATGTAGCTTACGTATTACGGCGCTTGCTTATTAACCACATAAAATCCTATCAACTTATTTACAATGCTTCTACTTCTAGCTTATCTTATATTACTACATGTACAAACGCATGCCAAGGAACCACCCCACAGGTGTGGACTACAGGTGTTTCATAACTTATCATTGAGAGGGAGGGGGGATAAATGAGGTTTGAAGGCTACTAAATACAATATGGTATTCATTTAATGGGATTATTTGCTGGCACGTTAACAGTGGATGGAAACTGGAGAACCAGGAGAAAACACATGAGATAAAGAATGAAGATTAAGCAGAAATGCTTCTGTCCAGAAAAAATTCTCCTACCAAGAATTGCACTTGAGAGCATAGAAAAAAAAAATCTCGCGTTAATTTCAAATTTAAAAGAAATGTTGTGTTGATGAAAAACTAAATAACTGTACATCTGTGTATCTAAAAATATTGTCAAGATGTATCGTTCACTGTGAAGAGGTTTAATTGTTGTGACACATGTACATTTTCCTTGACATCATGAAGATATATAATTGTGTCTTGGCAGTTGGAATTTGATAAGAGTTGTCCTTAGTGCCGCTACCTGGGCAAAAAGTTTCACTCACAGCACAACGTATAGCGTATACCCGTCTTCATTAGCCCAGTTGGAGCAGAATAGTAGGACATTAAACCCTATTTCATTTCAATTTACATGTACCTTGACACCGTGAAGATGTTTGGTTGTTTTATTTGACGGTGTGAAGATGTATAATTGTTTTACATGTACCTTGACAGTGTGAAGATGTATAATTGTTATACATGTACCGTGACGGTGTGAAGATGTATAATTGTTATACATGTACCTTGACACTGTGAAGATGTATAATTGTTATACATGTACCTTGACAGTGTGAAAATGTATAATTGTTATACATGTACCTTGACAGTGTGAAGATGTATAAGTGTTTTACATGTACCTTGACACTGTGAAGATGTATAATTGTTATACATGTACCTTGACAGTGTGAAAATGTATAATTGTTATACATGTACCTTGACGGTGTGAAAATGTATAATTGTTATACATGTACCTTGACAGTGTGAAGATGTATAAGTGTTTTACATGTACCTTGACACTGTGAAGATGTATAATTGTTATACATACATGAACCTTGACGGTGTGAAGATGTATGTTTGTTAATGTATCCACAGTTTATTGTTGTTGTGTTAACATGTAAGTAAACAAGGTAAACATATGGTAACCATTAGTTACATCCTACACACTAACTCACTCTATCATCCACCCGTAAGTAAATATACAAAATACGTATTAAATACACTTTTAATTTTACCGCCCATAGACTAAAACTAAAAGAACTTCTGTTTTTTTTCCCACCCCTGCGAGCAACCGAATTATTGAAGTAAAATTAAACCATGTTAGTCCCGAAATCACCTAGTGGGGTATGTGTATGTATGGACGGCCGAATGGTTAGCGAAAGCATGCTGTATCAAAAGGTCTGTCATTGAGTCAAATGGCGTGATTCCTCGGGAGTATGATCGCATGGGTCCTCCGGTTCCTCCCACTGCTAAATAATAATAGATTTTATTTGTACACTAAGTACAATAAATATGAAAAATAAATACATAGTTCTCAATTACTACAGAGTTGATTAATTATTTCATGTAAGTTTATATATTCAGATGGTGAACAATCTCTTAAATCTATGTATTCTGGTATAGCATTTCCTATTCTCTTATCACTTTCCTTCCAGGAACTTTTATTGTGACATTTTATTTACAATATTTAACAATGACTTATATGTTCTAAATTGTTTGTTATGTTATTGAAATAAAATTGTACCATATTTTAGTCCCAAAATGACCTGGTTTGTGTCACTCTCTCTTTCCCCCTCTCTCTCTCTCATGCATAGTAGACTGTGAAACCTATGTTCATTAAAACTGTTCTGTCAAGGGAGCCATAAAACTGTTTTTTTCTCAACTAAACTTTTATTCAAATTTCCTTTGCTAAATAATATTAAATCATTTTTAACTTTCTGTATATTTTGTTAGTAGAGTCTGACCTTTTATTTTAGACAATGAGAAAATTACAAATTCGACTGAATGATCCTATCAAAAAGAATTGTTTCGGTCATCCTTGTAGTAATAAAAGTTCAGAATCAGATATATGTTTTTCATTTATTTCTAAGAATTAAAACGTTTAACGTGAAAGCTTTTCTGACAGACTTTAACGCTTAGTCATTTCCTAAATTGCAGAAAACATACAGCTGTAACAAGAATGCACATGGAAGCACAATTCATATGGAGAGTACTATTTTGTACACACCAAGTACTGGTCTCCTATTGAGTGGATATGAAAAAAAATGGGGCTTAGCATCCTACTGTTCTGCTGAAGACTGGCATCATACAGTGTGCTATGAGGGTAATTTTGCCAAGGTAGTGGCACTATGGCATACTCTTGTATCGAATTCCAACTTCCAAGGGATCTTTTACGTACACACCAACATATACTGGACCTCATTTTTTTCCCATCTGAATGATTAGACAGCTGTCTTTGTCAGGGCCTCCATCCTGCATAACTGACAAGGGAAAACCATGCCAGAAAATCCAGATGAACTTTCTTGGCAAATGCAAGATAGAACATGCAACCTACAGGCACGCAGAGAGAGAGAGAGAGAGAAATGGGGTTTAATGTCCACTTGACACAAACTACATGTAGCTTATTTCAGGACAAATCGTTTTAATTTTATTTCAATAATTCGCTTGCGTGTAGGGGTCTTTACCAGTGGGAGGAAACCAGAGGTCCCGGAGAAAACCCACGAGGTTGGACAGGCTACCCTACTCCTTGTCACGTACAATCGTGGATTCAAAACCACGCCAGTTGACTCAATGACAGGCTTTATGATACAACAAGCACCTGCTAACCATTAAGCCATCCAACCCCCCTCCAAGCATGCAAGCTAACTTCCTACTCACGTGCCCACCAAGGCTGCATTAGTGAGTGGAAAACCCACTGAAAGGACACATTTTCTTACAGTGTTTGAAGCAAAGCAAAATTTAATTTTGAATTCACGGACCCAGGTCATCAAAAACTCACCGTCAAAATGTGTCATTATTCTAACTATTACTAGATTCTAAGTAAACCTTTTGTTAGTTCCGGATGCAACACAAAGTACAATTTTATTTTGATAATTTCCATGGGTGTAGGGGTTTGTAGCGGTGGGAGGAAACCAGATAGTCTGGAGAAAAATCCAGGAGACAAGACCGGCGACCCTACTCCTTGGCCTTGGGATAGAAAAGTATGCTACTTGACTTAAAGGGGAATTTAATTTTCTGTCTATAATAATCAGGGAATAACGCTGAGGCATTTTCAATGTAAAACAGTAGGTCTATCATTATATTTTTTTGACAAAGTCATTTCTTACAATACCAGTCTCCAATAAATGTTTATAAATTATTTTGAACTCTACTATATTATTTTGAGCTTCCCTGAGCTTACTGTGAGTATGCTAAAGATCCACCAACCAATATAATAGGCTACTGAGCTACTCTTCAATCATAATCGATAGCAAAAACAAAACCACGTTCTCAGTTGCACTGGATATTTTCCCATGCTAAATTATATTCCTTTTAGAAAAATAGGACCTTAAAACTTGGTTTCATTATTTCATTCCTTCGTATTTACTATTTTCCCTGTCTGGTTGAACAGCAAGATTATAAAATGTGGAATCATGCAGGCACTGATCATGTAGTAGCCATTGGCTTATAAAAAGCACCATCATGAAGTCCATCCAGCTTATCAAGAAGGATCTGTTTCACATTCATAACAGGGGTTTATGGTGGTAGGGTATTATTTTACTCTTAAATAAACAAAACTCCCCAACACTTGACAGTTAAACACACTTCACTGAACAACAAGATAATATAAAACCTCTAACACAGTTTATGAGAACACAACAAATACTAGGCCAACCATACTGCCAAAATTAAAGAAAATATTCAATTTAATGAAAGATTTGATTTGCTAACAGAAATAAATGTGTGTTTTTTTTAACAGTAAGTCTTCCTAACGGTACGGTTGAGGTCAAGAGAGCTGAAATAACGGGCTACACGGGGTCGTGCACTCACGCGTTCATTTCATGGATGATACGCTAACTTTACTCCGTCAATCTGTGCAATGCATGCGAATTACGCACGAGCGATTGTTCAATTCTTGTTGCCTTTCTTACTAAAATAAGCATTCACTTACCGTTAATTAATGTCCAAATGGAAAGAGCCGCGGCTACAATCCTCATTTCGCGGTTGTAAATTTCCTCATGTGTACGAACGGTTAACTATGTGTTTACTCGAACAGCTATTATATTATTGAGGTCGCGAAAAGCTTCAAGTCTATTTTTAGCTTTCCACCTCTCAGCTTCTGTCATACCACTCACTACAGCTGACAGATGAAGTTAGTTGTACGTGCGTTGTTAGATATTCGTCTTTCGTCTCGCCCATTCAAATAACAAAATAAAATTTTTTTAACAATTATTCTTTTAACAAATTTTAAAATCATTCCTCTAAGCAGATTTGCCTTTATTTACAGTTCGCAGATCAGATGTGTCTAGTCTTTAAGATAGGGTAAAGAATTAAACATTTGGACGTCAAATTTGAAACAGATTAATGGAAAATGCCACTGCCGGGGCAAATAAGTTCATGTCATAAACTGATGAAGCATTTGCACGTGATGTGCTAGGATTGCCAACTGTTTTGTTTAAACATATATTATGCAAGAGCTAAATCTGCCGATTGTAGGTATTCTTGAGGTCTGAAATGTTATCTAAATTATTAATTAGACATTAATTAACTTATCCGTCATCATCCTCGGCTTTGCTCAATATTCCAGTGATTTCCAGTGATTTTGGTGGGGTTTTTAAAAAGTGAATTTGCAATGTTTTTTTGGTTTGTTTTAAAGTGAATTCGGGTGATTTCCAGTGTTTTTCAAGTGAATTCCTACGTGAATTCCTGTACAATGTGCTATAGAGGGACATTTTGCCTGGACAACTGGTTCCTTTTATGTGCACGCTAATGTGTACACGGGACATCCAATTTTTGTAACATTCGAACGGCTATACATTGTTCCTCGCCGGGCACTGCCCAATCTAATTAAAATATAGATCTATATTTCGTTTCGTTTTTTATACCTTCGATGGCCTACACTCATGTAGATCTAACAAGTTATAGTGGGAGCTCACGTTCTATGACGTCAGGTATCAAGCACGGGCCATTTGACCCGATAACGTCAGTCATTCGATTAACCAATTAGCGACCGCCATGCTTTTTAAAATCGACTTTTGTTTTGTTTTGATTTCTACCCGCTGGTGTTAGTATAGACGTATCTACCCACAGTTCCACACATGAAAAAGTCAAACGGTCGATTCGACAGACCATTTGATTGGCTGACCCCTCATTTCAGGCAGAACACAAGTTAAATAACAAGTCCTCCAGATCCAAGAGTAGTAAAGACAAGTAAAAACGAAATTTTGAACTATAAAAAACGAAATTGGATCTGTGTTTTAATCAGATTGGGCACTGCCTTGCGCCACTACAAATCTTGATCAACATTCCCGGTCAAAACAGCTAGGGATCGAACATGGGACCTTATGGTTAGAGAGCCAACATCCTACTCAGTGAGCCGTTTCCGCAAGGAGAGCGAGAGAGAGAGGGAGAGAAAGAAAGGGAGAGAGGGGTAACGTCCACTCAACACAAACAACGTCATTTCGGGATTAACATATAGTTCAATTTTTTTTTCAATAATTCTCCTGTGCATAGGGGTCTTTAGTAGTGGGAGAGCCCGGAGAAAAGCCACGAAGTTGGACAGGCCACCTCCACAAGAAGAGAACTTGAGCTGTGATACAACACAACACTCTATGGTGCAAGCGTAATATATCATACCTACCAAATTTAGGCTGCCTGTCCACAATTATTAACTTTGTTGGAGAAGAGACACTATAGCTAGTTGACGGACATTTACTACGAAATCAACAATTTTAGCCAAAAACACAAATATTTCAAGAATTTAGGTAAACTAAGTATGATATGAAATGGGTTTTAACATCCTACTGTTCTGCTCCGACTGAACAAATGAAGAAGGACGAACGCCTTTGATTGAGAAGATTCTGCTTTTATTTGATAATATTGAAAAGGTTTCATTTCTTGTGTGTAACAAATGTGAACCGGAACATGACCTCATGACAAAATAGAAATCTAATTGTTGAATATGGCGGCTTATCAGGAAAGATCTTTTCCCGAAGTAAGGTTGGCACATGTAGTTTTCTATGTGAAGAATGAGCAAAACTGGGTCAAAATTCAATTAAAATCAAGTTGTATCATAAATGTGACCAATTTATTTATGTGCTTTTTCATACTAATTAAAGATACAAATTTAGTTCTAAGTTCCAAATCATGATCGCAGGGGCGTTTTAAGGTTTATCATGGCGGAGGCTATACTATTTTGAGGGTCCTCTTTCGCGCGGGGGGGGGGGGGGTACTCATTGAAGATTTTTATGCCAATGCAATGACCGCGTTCTCATTCTCATGGATTCGACAGTAACAGTGTGTAGAAAGCTATTGACTCGGACTCTGGGGCTCTTTCCCTTGGCCAGAGGGACCTTTTTTTGTCAGACGTAGGCCCCCCTAACTAGGGTAAATTTTCATTTTTCTCATCGGTTTGAGCATTTTTCTCCGGTTTTATTTTTCCAACTTCTTTGATTTTATTCGCGGATAGACTGGTGCCTCCAGCGCCTCAGTTTTAAAACGCTTTTGCATAACCGATAAAAATAATACGAAAGTGAAAATGTTATTTTTTTAAAAAAAAATGATTCAATGCCCAAGTTTTATTGTACTTTTTTATTTTAAGTTTTTCAAAAGTTTTATTTTAATTTTATGTGTTTATTTATGCATTTGTTTTTATTTTACATGTAGAATTCATTATTTTTTGCAGTGTTTATTTTGTTATCAAAGATATATAATATATTTCGCGATGATAACCATGGTCAAACTCCTGGTTAAAGCTACAATTTCATAATTTTAAGTTATATTTTTAAAATGTATTAAAATAAAGCCCTAAAATAGATGGTATCTGTAAACAGTCCTACCTTCAGTACCTTGTTAAAGAATAATCCTATTAATCATATAATTCACTTTTGCCAGTTGAGAAATTGGCAAAAATATCATATTCAACTTCAAATTCAAATGTTTTAAAGGGACAATCCCGATAAGAACAGAGTCTCAAAAATCAAAGTCCGAGTATTTATGAAATTTATGGACCAAAATATAGTGGCATGGTGTATTTACCTTGTCTCAAAATTTCAGCTCAAAATATTGAGTCGTTTGGACGTGAACGTCAACACTGCTTATCCGGACACGTAACCCTTTTAAGATTTCGGGTCAATTTTTTCATTGGGTGACCTGATAATCGATTAATGTTTATTGAGAGGTCTATACAGTGAATGACCCATGCCCTGTACTTGATAACAAAAGTTAAATTTCACCTACATATTATTTTTATAGAAAAAAGTCTGGTTTTATCCAGATACTGTATAATACAACGTTCTCCATTTCCAGATGAAGACTGTCAGGTTTAAGTTATTTACAAGCGTATCACAAATATCGGGTTAGTAGGTAGGCCTTAGGTTATGGATTTTAAAGGATTTTAACACAAAATTAAGCAGTTTTATTCCCCAAAAAGTCATCGGGATTGGCACTTTAAGATAGCTATTCCATGCTGGGGAATAGAAAAAACAAGGGCGGTAATTGTGTTATTAATGATTTTCAATAGTGAGCTGCCAACCTTTTGAACAAAAGCCATAGAAATAATTATGTTTTGACTTTCTTAGAAAATATGAAATTCTCGCTTTAACGCCATAGAAATAATTATGTTTTGACTTTCTTAGAAAATATGAAATTCTCGCTTACAGAACCAGCGACTTATAGAGCATCTGGGACTAAGAGTAACACACACCTAGTGAATAAATGGATATTAATTATTATACTCAAGCTTTATAATACAAAACTTATAAAACCGTGTAATTCTACATTACTCCCCGCCCCTTCACAAACTTATAATCAACTCTCTAGCTAGATCATCGGATGGCCGAGATTAAAATGTATTTAGACATACGCGAGATTATGAAAATATAACGGTTAAATGGACAATCGAGAAAAAGTCTCGGTTGTCAAGTACCGTTACGATAAGGAATTAATTACACTATATCTTCACAACAGTCACAACTTTGTTCAGAATAATGAATTTCGAATGAAATTTTCAAAATATTCATTTTGAACTAGTAATCAAGAACATCCAACTGAACAGATCTGTATCTATATCTTAAAAGGCCGTAATGATTAGTAATGTATCGTTAAATGAAACGGATAGCTGACTTTGAATAGTGAGCTAATTTCAATTGACCGATTAAATGATTTGTTTATCCACACGTTTCGTAAAATAGTATTGTCATTCATCGAATAGTTTCTACCAACAACAAAATAAAGCTTTGATACTTCATCAAAATTTAGATTTCGAACATTTTTCCATATTACTGAAAAGGTGCCTTTCTTTTCAGCTGTTCTTGACCGTTTTATTTTTAAAATGCGAAAATAATACAAGTCTGCTAAATTCCAAGATGGCGTCGGGCACCTGCAGAGTTTGGATAATGCTGTTATTTTGGTGATTCTATCGATTTACTTTGCGTAATATTAAAAAAATGTAAGTTGGAAGTCATTAGAATTGTTTCATTTCACAGTTGAAACGAAATCTGTAGCGATATAATATCGAAACGGCAATGTTATATACTCGTTGCTAGTGACGCCTGAACTTGAACTGTGGCATATGCGATGATCGGCGATGTGCATTCCAGTGAGTGTACTTGATTGATGTAGGCTACTAATCGCACTATAGACTGACTGC
The DNA here is from genome assembly GCA_948474765.1 of Patella depressa. Lineage (NCBI taxonomy): Eukaryota > Metazoa > Mollusca > Gastropoda > Patellidae > Patella > Patella depressa. The sequence goes on from OX419720.1 coordinate 3,957,000, forward strand.
AACCAGACCAACTGCTAGATTGGTCCGCTGAGGCTTAACATTCAGTAAATATGATCACCATAAGAGCTAAATGGCATCGATCAGATATACATATACTTTGTGTAATGAGTTGGCAAATGTCGAGTGCAGCTGGCATAACTTGAACTTGAATCAAAAGATCCCATCTCACCGGCGTCATATGACCTGGATTAATGAATGCTATCTAATCAAATACTTTTTTAAAATTGCATTACTCCAGTCAAAGTAGTGGATGGCTCAAAGGCCTTGTAGCCATTTGATTGCAAAAAAAGTTACAGGGCTGTAACTCACTTAATTTCCAATAATCTGGACCCAAAGGGCACAACACACATAGCGTAACATATAATTAACTGATCAACTTTCAAATATAAGTGAAACCTTACAGTTTACAGTATAATTCTATGATTTTGAAAAATCCAGTGGCTACTTGATATTTTATCACATTCACTAGAGAAAATGTTCGGTGACTTTTATAAGATTTCATAAAGCAGTGATAAAAACATGTATTTCCACTCAAATTATTATGACAATATGTTTTGAATAGCGTGGTTTTGAATCCCTGGTTGTACGTGACAAGTACAATGTAGTAGGGTCCCCTGTCCAACCTCCTGGGTTTTCTACGGTTCCTCTTGTTTCCCTACGCGCAAGCGAATTATTGAAATGAAATTGAACCATATGTTAGTCCCGAAATTACCTAGTATGTGTCTAGTAGATAGATAGAAAGAAATGGGGTTTAACGTCCACTCAACACAAACTAGGTCATTTCGGGACTAACACATGGTTTAATTTTATTTCAATAATTCGCTTGCGTGTAGGGTCTTTAGCAGTGGGAGGAAACCGGAGTGCCCGGAGGAAACCCATGAGGTTGAGAAGGCGCCCCTATCTCCATGCCACATACGCTCACACCAGGGCTCGAAACCACAGCCGCAAGCCAGAGGTGACCGGCCAGCTAGAGGTCGAAGTGCGACACTCTAGACCACTACTATAGGCCATCCCAACCCCCCCATGTGTCTAGTAGAAGTTAAACCCCATTTCTCTCTGTCTCTATTTGCGTAAAGTGGCAATAATAGAATATTGCCGTGGAGCCCATGTAGCTATAACAATTCATGTGATGAAAACAGCAGTTATACTTGTAGTAGTGTAGACTGCCGTAAAGTACTTCCTAATTCATTAAATATCGGTTATAGATCAATTGAGGCATATGTCTTTGCGTTAAAATAGTATTTTGAATATGTTTAACCAGATCTATCACATATAATATTTATTGACACCAATATTCTCCATTAATCAAATTGGTTTTTCATTTGTAGATCTACTTCAAGATTCAGATCATGATTTTTATTGACCTTCATCTTTAAGTCCAAACCTGATTTTCTTCCATTGATCCATTTGGTGAGTTCGTTGAATGAGTTGTGTAAAATGGCCGAGGAAGACAGATACTCCATGTCTGCAGAAAAATATTTAAGTAATTTGTTTTTTTTGTATATTTGAAAATGTCTAATATTAATATTATACATGTAAGAATCATTTAAATAAAAAGACATGATCAATTTGTCTCTCAAAATAACAAATGAGAGAGACTTTCAAAGTATGAATGCCTTACATTGCAAATTGTCTCACTGATTCTGCTATTAATAATTCGACTGAAGTAGAGTTCGATGTGGGTTAAACCTTTAAAAAATAGAGGAGTTGAGTGGCTGAATGGGTTGATCACACGGTCTGTCACATTGCGTCAAGGGGTTGGTACATGACAAGGTTTAGAGTTGCCTGTTCGACCTCACGGTAGTCCCGAAATGACCTAGTTTGTGTAGAGTGGATGTTAAACCCCATTTTTTTTTCTCTCTCTCTCTCTAGCTCTCTCTCTCTCGACCTCGTGGGTTTTCTCCTTGTCCTCTGGTTACAGTTCCCTCCCCATGCTTAAGATGCTTACATGCAAGCAAATTATTGAAATAGAATTGAACCATATGTTAGTCCCAAAATGACCTAGTTTGTGTTGAGTGGATGTTAAGCCCGTCTTAGATAATGTTTTTAACTTTATTATTTCTATTTTTATTTTATTTCAGCTAAACACAATATATTAGTATATCTAGAAGATGCTGTAACACAATTACTGGAACATAGAGAAGAAAATTCTAAAGTTAATTCCGTTAAATTTCTCACGGATTAGTATGTATAGTTTTCCCTTTTTACTTGTCATGTTAATTGGTCGGATAATTCTAATATCTTAGTGGGATTGGATGGCTCTGAAAGGTTAGCAATCATGTGCGTTCTGTATCATAAAGCCTGTCATTGTGTCAGTTGGCTTGTACGTGACAAGGAGGAGGGTCGCCTGTCCAATCCCGTGAGTTTTCTCTGGGTGCTCCGATTTCCTACCCCTGCTAAAGACCCCCTACCTGCAAGCGAATAATTGAAATAAAATTAAACCATATGTTAATCCCAAAAGGACATAGTTTGTGTCGAGTGGAGTTATTGTTAAACCCCATTTCTCTCTCTCTGTCTAATATCTTATTTTGAAAATTGATTCTTATTCTGTATGGTTCTTCAGACTGGAAATAAGCCAGTTGCCGCAAATTTAGACTTTGTCAGACCGTCATTTTGTCACACTTGTAAATTTGCCTATTTTTTGTATTTTTATTGATATGTTTATTATGTTTAGTTTCGGGGGCGTAAGACATTAGCTCGCTAACCTGTAGGTCCTGTGTTCGATCACTGCATTGACCGAGAAAGTTTATCTGAAGTTTTCGGCATGGTCCCCACTTGTCAGAGGTGTAGGATGGTACGAAGGGCAATGAAAGAAATGAAATGAAATAAGGTTTAACGTCCTACTGTTCTGCTCCTAAACTGGGCTAATGAAGACGGGCATACGCCATACAGTGTGCTATGAGGGAAATTTTATATCAAATTCCAACTACCAAGGGTTCTTTTACGTGAACGCCAATGTGTACACGGAACCTAGTTTTTTTTGTCCCATCCGAATGACTAGACATCTGGATGTACTTTCTCGGTCAATGTAAGGATCGAACACCTGAATTCCAGGCTAGCGATGCAGCGTCTTACTCACTTAGTCACTGTGATCCCCCGAATTCCTAGGTACAATATATAGTCCTTCGGATAGGATGAAAAACATGGTCCTGTGTGTACAATTTTATTCATAGCACATTGTATGGCATCAGCCCAGTCGGAGCAGAATAGTAGGAACTTAAATCACATTTTTTCAGGTTCTATTATATCATTTTCTTGACGATTTTAATTGCAGTTTCTCCAGTGTTCGAGATGGCAACCATACGATGTTTAGAGAGTATAGCTTCATTCATTCTACCCCTCATAACAGAGCCAGTTTCGTTCGCTTGTTCTGGAAGTGTTATCGACAGATTGGTAAAAAAGGAGGTAAAGTCTGTTAATTTATTCTTTGGATGATTCTGATTCTGATAATTATAGTTATACATGAAGGCAGGGATGTTTACGGCACAGTGGCTAAGTGGGTAAGATGTTGGCTAGCTAACCAGGATGTCGTGTGTTCGACGTCTGCATTGATCGAGAAAGCTCATCAGGATTTACCGATGGGGTCAGTGATGGAGGACAGAGGGCCTGACAAGAACAGCTGTCGAGTAATTTGGATGATATGAAAAACCAGAGTTCCGTGTATACACTGGTGTGGAATTCAATATTAGAGTAGGCCATAGTGCTGCTGCCCAGGCAATATTTCCCCCATAGCACACCGTTTACGTGAGTATCTGGATGTTTACGTCACATGTTGCTGTAAACCCATGCACATTCTTGACTAAAATGAAATGAAATAAAATGGAGTTTAACGCCTGTTTCCATCTTGGAAATGAACTTACTAATGACATGATCATTGTTCTGATTTATGTTGACATGTTATTGATGGGCCATTGTTCTGATTTATATTGACATATTGAAGATGTGCCATTGAATACAGTGGGTTTAAAGCTCACAGGAAAAGCTTCATATTTTTATTATGAATAATGCGCGTAATTATGTCAACATATCCTTTCGATAAAGAGAGAGAGAGAGAAATGGGGTTTAACGTCCACTCGACACAAACTAGGTCATTTTGGGACTAACATATGGTTTAATTTTATTTCAATAATTCGCTTGCGCGTAGGGGTCTTTAGCTGTGGGAGGAAACCGGAGTACCCGGATCCTTTCCATAACTATAACACAATCCCAAATGTCAATGTAAACTACCACAGGTAAATTTCAATGTTCGCGTTTTCCGCCGTTCTTCATGAGTAGTCGTAACTTTTCGACAATAAAACAGCTGTGACGTCATTTTAGGCCTTCTGCTCATAGAAATATAGATTAGAATACAAGCGGAAGATTATGTCGTCTATAATTGTATAAATGAGATGTATATTATTTTGTAGACTTATTAAGTATACAGGAATATCATTCTCTACTGGGACTTATCTCCCCTGACTTCCCGTTTGATGTTGTCAAGAAAACGGCCAGAATTATATTGATAGACGATGCTTTAGATTGTTTGATATCGTTCTCTGATTTTATCTACGCATTTCAAGCTCAGCTTTATTATGAAGGTAAATAAACATGTTATTATAGTAGGTGTGCAAACATCTTATATACCAGTTGTGGGTGTTGGATGGTAGGTATACATACATCTTATATACCACACTAACACTATTTACGGAATAACAATTACTGTCTCTTATTTTATATTGCCTTCAATAAATTGTTTCATTATTAGGAGGGGATCATAGTGGGTAAGACGCTGGCTCATTCGCCTGTAGGTCGAGTGTGCGATCTCTGCATTGACCGAGAAAGTTTATCCAGATTTTACGGCATGGTTTCCCCTTGTCAGTGATACAGGACGGAGGGCATGACAAGGACAGCTGTCTTGTCGTTCGGATGGAATGAAAAACTGAATGCCCGTGTCCACATTGGCGTACACGTAAATGTCCCTTGGCAGTTAGAATTCGATATAAGAGTAGGTCATAGCGCTGCCGCCCGGGCGAAATTTCCCTCATAGCAAACTGTATGGCGTATGCCCGCCTTCATTAGCCCAGTTTAGAAGCAGAACAGTAGGAAGTTAAACCCCACTTCATTATATTTTTGTTTCAGTATTAGGAATTACCATTTTATCTGGGTATTGTTTGTAACACTGATGTCTGTGATTTGATTTTCAGAATTCTTAGAAAAGTGTTCAGCCAAGTATCAGTCTTTGTTACAAAGTTTTTGTAGTCCGCGAGATCCGGTTGTCGTGCCGACGTCAGGCAGTGAAGAAGCCACTGTGCATCAAAGCAGTGGTCAACGTTCAGAGGATGTTGATTCTATGCATTTTTTCCGTGCTATTTACCCGCTGTGTGATAGAATAGAATATAGGTAAAGTCTGATGTGTATTTTTTAAGATTTTAATTGAAAGATTGGGCATATTGGGGTCTTAGATTTTTCATGGTATATTTTGATCAGATAGTATTACATAACTAATTTACATTACTGTCCGTGGGATTGGGATGGCCTAGTGGTCTAGAGTACCGTGCTTCGACCTCTAGCTGGCCGGTCACCTCTGGCTTGAGGCTGTGGTTTCGATCCCTGGTGTGAGCGTATGTGGCATGGAGATTGGGGCGCCTTCTCGACCTCGTGGGTTTCCTCCGGGCACTCCGGTTTCCTCCCACTGCTAAAGATCGCTACACGCAAGCGATTTCTTGAAATAAAATGGAGCCCTATGTTTGTCCCGAAATGACTTAGTCAAGTAGACTTTAAGCCCCATATACTTTAAAAAACCTGTCCAGGTAAAATTACCCTGCATGGTATGGGACGTCTTTATTGTCCCCCGCCTTTCGAAGAAAGTTGGGGGACTATTAAAATGTGTCTGTCTGTCTGTCTGTCTGTCTGTCTGTCTGTCTGTCTGTCTGTCTGTCTGTCTGTCTGTCTGTCTGTCTGTCTGTCTGTCTGTCTGTCTGTCTGTCTGTCTGTCTGTCTGTCTGTCTGTCTGTCTGTCTGTCTGTCTGTCTGTCTGTCTGTCTGTCTGTCTGTCTGTCTGTCTGTCTGTCTGTCCGTCACACTTTTTGGGACACAATAGCTCTCTTCCTAATTGAGCTAGAATGTTCAAACTTGGTGTATGTGTTTATTAGGTCAATGTCTTGATGGAGTTCGAAGATGAGCATTTTCCGCTTAGGGTAAGCAGAGATAAGCAATTTGATTGGTTGATGCTTTGGGACACGATAACTTTAGTTCTAATTAAGTGAAAGTGATGAAACTTGGTGTATAGTTTCATTACAGTAATACCTTGACTAAGTTCGATAATGAGCATTTTCTGCTCAGGGTAAGCAGAGCAATTTGATTGGTTGAGACTTTGGAACACAATAACTCTCCTTCTAATTGAGCTAAAATGTTCAAACTTGGTGTATATGCTTATTAGGTCAATGCCTTGATGGAGTTTGAAGATGAGCATTTTCCGCTTAGGGTAAGCAGAGATAAGCAATTTGATTGGTTGATACTTTGGGACAAGATAACTTAGGTTCATCTTGATTGATGATTTTTATGCCAATACAATGACTCATTCTCATTTAGTAATGGATTCGACAGTAACAGTGTATAGAAATGTTTGACTTGGACACGAGGGCCCTTTCCCTCGGCCAGAGGGGCTCTTTTGTCTGCCTTTAGGGTCCCCCTAACTAGGGTACATTTTCATTTTTCTCGTCGGTTTTAGCATTTTTCTTTATAAAACACTTTTGGATGACACTTCGTGTACAGTTTGATTGCTCGATACATTGAAAAAAATAAATGTGCGATTAATTAATATGTGTCTTCTATTTATTTTGGGATTTCGGCGGGGGACATCAGCCTCACTGTTGGCTTGTTGAGTCAACTGGCATGGATTCGTTTCCCGATTGTAAGTTAAAACAGTAGGCTCCCCTGTCCAATCTTGTGGGTTTTCTCCGGGTCCTCCAATTTCCTCCCACTGCTAAAGACTCCCACGCGCAATGACCCAAAATGATCCAAGTTCGTGTCGAATGAACGTTCTTAAAAATAGGAAGCAATCACTCTAGAGTCTAGACTATGCAGTTCAAAGTGGCATTGATTGGTTTAGTAAAAGTTATTTGTTTGAGTTCATCATTAATAAATCATGTTTTGTTTTAAATTGAATCATGATTTTATATTTCAGTTCACCACCGATTTCTTCTTTAAAAGAAATCCTCTTCAACATTCCACGAATCTCATTCTATGGTTTTCTTATATCTATAGCAAAAAGTGAATCAATTAATGCACATATAGGTATGTATTTCATTTAAGAAAATATATTTACTATTGTAAAGATAATTATTTTAGAGAATGTATAGACTATTATTTTAGAGATTGTGTTTACTAATTTACTCACTGTTATTTTAGAGACTGTGTTTACTATTATACACACTATTATTTTAGAGACTGTGTTTGCTATTTTACAGACTATTAATTTAGAGACTGTGTTTACTAATTAACAATCTATTTTGTCAGAGACTGTGTTTACTATTTTACGCACTATTATTTTGGAGACTGTTTACTATTTTACACACTATTATTTTAGAGACTGTGTTTATTATTTTACACACTATTGTTATAGAGACCGGGTTTACTAATTGTCATTCTATTTTGTTAGAGACTGTTTACTATTTTAGAGACTGTTTACTATTTTATACCCTATTATTTTAGAGACTGTGCTTATTATTTACACCCTATTATTTTAACAAATGTGCGTACTATTTTACACACTATTATTTTAACAAATGTGTATACTATTTTACAGTAGAAACCTATTATTTTAGAGACTGTACTTACTATATTACACACTATTATTTTAACAAATGTGTATACTGTTTTATATCCTATTATTATAGAGGCTGTGCTTACTATTTACACCCTATTATTTTAACAAATGTGCATACTATTTAACACTATTATTTTAACGAATGTGTTTACTATTTTACACACTATTATTTTAGAGAATTTGTTCATTATTTTAGAGACTATTATTTGAGAGGCTTTTTATCTTATATTTCAGGTCGATTACCACCCAAGATGGAATTACTGGAAGGTGGAGACACAGAACTAACGTCGTAAGATAATATTTTAAAATACTGCATGGTGATTGGTTAATATTTGAAACAATGCATGGTGATTGGTTCGTTCTTTAATCATAACTGCATGGTGATTGGTTGATATTTTAATTTTAATATTAACCCCCGAAATTTTAATTTATTGAAATTGTCTAATCTCTAACATGGCATTCGAATTGGATCAACTAAAATCATGTGACATTTTGTATTATATTTTTGTATAAAAGAAAACAATAATAATAAATAAATAAATAAATAATAAAATTTGAATGAATATGTTTAATATTGTTTGTTTCTTGTATATATTTATATGTATACACAGCCGTCTTTCACAAATTTCTGCATTCCACTCTCTCCTGAATCCCTTAAAGCGAGAATTTCATATTTTCAAAGTCAAAAGTCAAAACATAATTATTTCTATGTCTTTTGCTCAATAGGTTGTCAACTCACTATTATACGATCAAAGGCATTGATTATTATACGATCATAGGCATAATTTCCCACACTTAAAAATCATTGACACCTGAACTAATAACACAATTACTTCCCCCCCCCCCCACCTCCCATGTGCAATAGCTATCTTCAAACGTTTGAATGTGAAGTTGAAAATGATATTTTTGCCAATTTCAAAACTGGCAATATTGAATTATAGGATTTATAGGATTATAATTTAACAAGGTAGGACTGTTTATAAATACCACTATTTTAAGGCTTTATTTTAATACATTTTAAAGATATACTAGTAACTTAAAAATATGAAATTGTAGCTTTAAACACCCATACATCCCCTTTTCAACACAGTTCCTGTATCCATTTCTCTTCTCTACACCTTCTTCTTCCACTGATGCATCATGATTCTAAATTTTTGAATAAAACTGGTTCAATTTTGAATGTTTAAATGGTTTAAATGACCCAAGGATTCAATAAAAATGATGAATTTTAGCCGTTTTTTTAGCATGTATATGTCTGATTGAATAAAAATCTACACCACAACCAGATAAAGGAAAGTAAATTTATTTTACATATTCATTCATTAATTCTACTAACATATCTATAGGTCAAGCCAATTTAAATTTTTATAATTTAAAAACAAAAAAAAATATACTTGTATGCTCTTCTCCGAAATTTTAAGTTTTGAGATTTTAAACAAAACTTTGTTCAAACGATTTCAGTGATTACAATTTTTTATCATGACCCTAAAGGATTAAGAATTAAATTGCTTTGGCTTAGCTGTGTTTATGAATTAACTAGTACTAAACTGTAGAGCATGAAATTATTGCATGTGACAATAAATACTGGGTACATATACAGACCTCTTGAACCTGGTCTTATCATCGATCTTGTGAAAACAGAAAAACTTTTAAAATTGATGTCAAATTTATAAAAACATTAAAATTGATGGAAAATGTACAGAAACATTGATGGAAAATGTGCAAATTAAAATTGATGGATAATGTATAAAAGGTTTTGTAAATGTATAAGATTTTGCCACCAGAGAAATTACGAGTTGGCACTAGGATATAGTAGTATAGTAGTACTACTACTCTGGAATTTGTTATTGGAATAAAGGTTGATGCTATAGATGCTGCCCTGGCAAAATTCACACATTTTGGCATTCATCTTCAAAATCACAATTTTTGATCTTAAGAATTAATAGTTTTTTCTGTTTTATCTAATTATGTATTTATGTGCCAGAAACTGGGCCCAAGCGTTGTTCTAGGCAACCATCCTCTTCGAGAAAAGCCTAAAATTGTCAATTGATGTATGATCAACATGAAACATGAATTGCTTATTCGATGGAGAATTTGATATTAAATATGACACCACGATTCAAGTACAATCGAGGTGGCGTTACTCAATGATTGGCATACTTCGATTTTTGTTATGGCATCACAATTTCAAGATGGCTGCCATAGTACATTGTCATACTTATAATATCTTGACCCAGTTTCTTAAAACATTCTCCGAATTAAGTTAAGAATTTACTCAACTTTCAAGCACTGTTTATTAGAAATATATTTGATTCAGAAACACAAGACTTTTCACATAGTTTCGTATTGACGTATTTGATACATTAAAACAACAAAATGTTGAACAGGTTTATAATTTAGTTAGAATATTGACAAAAATCGCAACTTTGAGTCTCAATAAAAAAATTATATTGTCGTCCGATTTTGAATTTGTAAAAAGTTTTGTGAGAAGAATGATGAGATTTACTTTAAAAAAAACTAATAAAATCAAATGTATAATCATAATCTCAAAATCACCTTTTCCATCTGTTTAGTGTAAATTGTTTACTGAAGTCTGAGAATGATTTGTGTAACTGGGGCCTTATATCCTGTTGTTATATTTATCTACTACTAATCACATATCTTGACTAATATTCAGTTTTAAGCCAGCGTATGATATTTATGTTATGGGACCTTTATTAGGATTATACTAATCCATCATTCTTTATCTTCAGTAAGTAAAATCCCTCTTTATCTATATAGTCTAACATATATACATCAGGACTTCACTAGTCAGGTTCACTAATATGTAAAAGATTCAACAGTCAAAGATTTGTTTAATAAGCTATTGAGTTGTAGAAATGCTCTGTAGCAGAATGGGTAGGTTAAATGGGTGAATGGTTAGTGCATGCGTGTTGTATCATCAGGTTTCGAATCCCCCGTTGTACGCGACAAGAAGTAGGGTCGCATGTCCAACCTTGTGGGTTTTCTCCGGGTACTCCGGTTTCGTCCCATTGTTATAGACCCCTATGCACATGTGATCTCTTGTAATAAAATGGAACTATAATTAAAACCCATGTCGCTCTCTCTCTAACAGAGTGTTACTTTCTAGCCTGGAAATAAGGCACCTGTGACTGACAACAAAAACTACGACACCGGCCCTGTTATTATTACCAGTAATGCTACTTCCTAGCTTACATAATGATACTGTGAAGTCCTGGTGTGTTTCATTTACAGATTAAATATTGTAAAACAATTTCTCATATATATAAAAATTATTTTGCTGTGCAAGTAATATTTGCTTTGTATATAATTTGGATTAACAGGTATGCCTATTGTATTATATATTAAGGCCTATTCTATAATAATTTCTGTAGTTTCTGTCTGAACCCTGAACCTTCATCTTGTATCTGCCTTCTTGAACAATATCAAACTTTAAATATGTGCACCCTTTCTATCTATAACTTCGCATCACAACTACAAATAATACTTTTGCTGGTGCCTGAATAATACAAATTGTCAGGTCACAAGAGACACCCAATAACTTTTCATAATGTTTGATGAAAAATGATCTGATTTGTAGGTTTTAAGAGTAGAGGCAAAATTGTGATTTGTTGGCTATGATATGACAGTAGTAGTTTATTTATAGCCGAACTGTAGCAGTTTAAGCTGTTGGCAAAACATTTGATTTTTGTCATCAAATATAAGTATCAATATCAGCCTTTTTATCTGGAGCTCGGGAACTTATGTTGTGTAGAATTCCTTTTGGTGAAACTCAAAAAGCCGCTAGGGATTTTTCATGTCTGGCCTTCACTGGTGTCCCTTGTTCCTTGGATAGGATTAAAAGCTGTGCACATAACAAAACCATTTACCATTGGCAATCAAACAGGAGTAGGCAGAAATGTTGGTTTCTATGCCGAATTCTACTCCCTATAAAATTTACCATTTGGTCGTCTCAAAATGGGGGGTCACGGTGGGTAAGTGGATAAAGCGCTGGTTCGCTAGCCTGGAGGTCAGGTGTTCGATTCCTGCATTGGCCGAGAAAGTTTGTCCAGAATTCACGGCGTGGCTCCCCTTTGTCAGTGATGCATCAGCCCAATTGGGAGTAGGATGTTAAAGCCCTTTTCGTTTTAAGGGGGGTTGGGTTGGCCTAGTGGTCTAGAGTGCCGCGCTTCGACCTCTCGCTGGCTAGTCACCTCTGGCTTGCGGCTGTGGTTTCGAGCCCTGGTGTGAGCGTATGTGGCATGGAGATACGGGCGCCTTCTCAACCTTGTGGGTTTCCTCCGGGCACTCCGGTTTCCTCCAACTGCTAAAGACCCCCTACGCGCAAGCGAATTATTGAAATAAAATTAAACCATATGTTAGTCCCGAAATGACCTAGTTTGTGTTGAGTGGACGTTAAACCCAATCTCTCTCCCTCTCTCTTTTCATTTTAATTTCAGTCACAAAATGAGCATAGTGTCAAGTTGACAAGACATTAAAACACATTCGATTCCTGCCAATTAGTTTTATTTATAATTTTATTAATGTATAGATTTTAAATGTCAAATTTCTTTTTAAAAAATTATTTTCTATCGTTACAGATTACCGGAGGTGGCACCACAGAGAGCACCACAGAGTAACCCGCCTTCTCGCACCATGTTAGTCCGGCCCACAATGCCTGCACGATCAAAATCAGCGTTAGGTATAACAAAACCACGGAAACCTGCTCAACTCCCAACACAACTTGATTCGTCGTCATCCGATACAGACACAGTGTCAGATTCAACCGAAAGTATTTGAAGAACCTTTTTCAAAAAAAAACCAAAAAAAAAACCTCTGCCAGATCTAGCATGAGAATGTTCTAAAAAATGAAAGTTTCTAATTTCACTTGTCCTTTTTTTTTTTAGAAAAAAACCCCCACCATCATCATTTAATTCCATTCATGCAATTCAAATTATTTTGGGACATAACACAATTCCAGAATTATTAAGTGGGTTTTGAAAAATGAATTGAATGAGTTAAAAGTTCAGAGTGAAGTCATTTGACTGAAATTTTCAGAGTAATCTGTTTATATTATCTTTTCTGTCAGCTCTTTACCTTATCTTACCTAATGTAACTTTAATATTTAAAATGTGAATACATGTACGCAGAAGTTATTATTACAGAGTTCCGTCTAGGAATATAATCAGGCAAACTTGAGTCTCAATTGGTTCCATCTCCAACTATTCTCATGTCAACCACAACAAACATTGGTCTTGACAATACAACATTTAGAGAAAAGTGACCATCACCTCGTATTTGATGAATTATGCTGAATGAAATGTTAATTAGTGCATCATGACATCCTAATAAAGTCATTGTATAAATTGTAGCCTCAGACAACCAGTACACAACTAATACTAGTTTCATTAAACCAATGTTCATTCAGTCAAGAAGGACTGGAGCAATGAAGGCTAACCTTTTTTTATAGATGGTACTTGGGAGTCTGTATAAAATGTTGAATTAATGGAAACGTTTCCACACCATCACCTCACTTCATGTCTTGTTGTTTTTTTGTAATATTTATATTGGTTGATCAAAAAATAAAAAATATTTATATATAGTACTTCAATAATAGTCTCCATACTCCAGCCCTCTAAATCTGCCAGCGAGGGTCTTAAACAGGGATGGTACATGTAGCTGGGGTCAAGAGAGGCCAGAATTAGGTCAGCCCTCTTCTAGTTATATAGTCAGTAATCTTCCTTTCCCTTAAATGGACCTCAATAACAGATATATATTTTATGTTGCATATGTTCATATTGAAAGTGATACTGATTACACATTTTAGTCATATTGAAAGTGATACTGATTACACATTTTAGTCATATTGAAAATGATACTGATTACACATTTAAGTCATATTGAAAGTGATTAGGCTGGAACTGTTAAAACCAATCAGCGTAACTTCAATCAGACTTAAACCTATTGGAATGGGGTATGTTGGCTTATAGTTCCTTTAGAGCAATTGGTTGGTACAAGACAGGCGTACGCAAAACAGTGTGATATAAAGAGAATTTGTCTGAACATCGGCATTATTGAATTCTCTTATTTCAAATTCCAACTGTCAACCGGCCAACACGTATATAGTTCCAGCCAAATGCTGGGAGAATATTGCCTGGCAAACTATCTTTTAAAACATAAAAGTAAAAATTAACATTTCACCTGGTTTTTATACGCCCACATTGAAATGTGGTCGTATATTGTCGTCGCCCCCGTCCGTCCGTCCGTCCGTCCGTCCGTCGGTCCGTCCGTCCGTCCGTCCGTCCGTCCGTCCGTCCGTCCGTCCGTCGGTCCGGCGTCCACAATTGCTTGTGGACGCTCTACAGGCTAAAGTTAATATCCGATTGACTTTAAATTTATACACAGTGTTCAAGGTCATGAGACGAAGAAGCCTATTGTTTTTCAGCGATTTCCGATAATAACTACCAGAGTTATGGCCCTTGATCACTTCAAAAAATCTTGTGGACGCTCTAGAGGCCAAAATTAATATCCGATTGACTTTAAATTTATACACAGCGTTTAAGGTCATGAGACGAAGAAGCCTATTGTTTTTCAGCGATTTCCGATAATAACTACCGGAGTTATGGCCCTTGATCACTTCAAAAAATCTTGTGGACGCTCTAGAGGCCAAAGTTAATATCCGATTGACTTCAAATTTATACACAGTGTTTAAGGTCATAAGACAAAGACGCCTATTGATTTTCAGCGATTTCCGATAATTAGTGCCAGAGTTATGGCCCTTGATCACTTCAAAAAATCTTGTGGAGGCTCTAGAGGCCAAAGTTGATATCCGATTGACTTTAAATTTATACACAGTGTTTAAGGTCATAAGACGAAGATGCCTATTGATTTTCAGCGATTTCCGATAATTAGTGCCAGAGTTATGGCCCTTGATCACCTCAAAAAATCTTGTGGACGCTCTAGAGGCCAAAGTTAATATCCGATTGACTTTAGATTTATACACAGTGTTTAAGGTCATGAGACGAAGAAGCCTATTGATTTTCAGCAATTTCCGATAATTAGTGCCAGAGTTATGGCCCTTGATCTCTTTAAAAAATCATGTGGACGGTCTAAAGGTCTAAGTTAATATCCGATTGACTTTAAATTTATACACAGTGTTTAAGGTCATAAGACGAAGAATCCTATTGATTTTCAGTGATTTCCGATAATTAGTGCCAGAGTTATGGCCCTTGATCACTTCAAAAAATCTTGTGGAGGCTCTAGAGGCCAAAGTTAATATCCGATTGACTTTAAATTTATACACAGTGTTTAAGGTCATAAGACGAAGATGCCTATTGATTTTCAGCGATTTCCGATAATTAGTGCCAGAGTTATGGCCCTTGATCACCTCAAAAAATCTTGTGGACGCTCTAGAGACCAAAGTTAATATCCGATTGACTTTAGATTTATACATAGAGTTTAAGGTGTTGAAACGAACAAGTATTTTGATTTTCAATGAATTTAGATAACT
Source organism: Patella depressa (assembly GCA_948474765.1). Classification (NCBI taxonomy): domain Eukaryota; kingdom Metazoa; phylum Mollusca; class Gastropoda; family Patellidae; genus Patella; species Patella depressa. The sequence goes on from OX419720.1 coordinate 3,972,317, forward strand.
GAACAGCTAAATCCATGATATTAAATGTTTCATGTATATACTAATTGTTAGCGTGGGGTAAAACTTTATAAAAAGCAATCAAATTCTAATGATTTTCTGATAATTACATAATGAATTGTTACTCTTAATCAGTTCTTAGTGTATTACAAATGTTTCATTACCGAAAAAAGTAAAAATATGCGACAACCCTTGTTGACTGCCCGGACGACTTACCTGCTGTGGGCGTATGTTTCGTTGCCTGGCAACCTATCTTATTTTTTGGTAGCACAAATAATACAATTTATTATTTACAAGATGAATAAGCCTGGACATCAGGCATTTGTCACAGATATTGTCCAATACAAATTATCACACAGTGTTTGTTTATATTATATGGGAGGGTTAGCACGTGCGCTGTATCATAAAGTCTGTCACTGAGTCAACTGGTGTGGTTTCGAATCCCCGCTTGTACGTGACAAGGAGTAGGGTCACATGTTCAACCTCGTGGGTTTTCTGTGGGTCCTCCGGGTTCTTCCCACTTCTAAAGACCTCTACTCGCTAGCGAATTATTGAAATAAAATCAAACCATATGTTAGTCCCAAAATGATCTAGTTTGTATCGCGAGTGGACATTAAACCCCACTCACTCACACACACAGAGTGATAATTTGTGTTGGACAATATGTGTGACAGGTGCCAGATGTCCCTGCTTGATGATGAACATGATGAAAAAATATTTACAAACAGAATGATAAAAGATGAAATATAATGAAACAATTACATGATAACATTGACCAGTCTATATCGAACATAACAGTTCGAAGACAGTTTGTATCGAACATAATGGTTCAAGACCAGTATATATAGAACATAACAGTTCAAAACCAGTCTATGTGGAATATAACGGTTCAAAACCAGTCTATATGGAATATAACGGTTTAAAACCAGTCTATATGGAATATAACGGTTTATAACGGTTTAAAACCAGTCTATATGGAATATAACGGTTTAAAACCAGTCTATATGGAATATAACGGTTCAAAGCCAGCCTATTTAAAAAATAACAGTTCTAAGCCAGTCTATATTGAATATAACGGTTCAAAGCCAGGAGTAAAAGAAAAAACATGATGAAACAATTATATATATACTAACATATAACACTTGGAGAGAGGGTTTAATATAAAAATCTGAATCAAAATATTGTTTATAAATGGTTTGAGGCTAGGATGAAATAATTACATATAAACACTTAATAGTTCGAGACCAGGAGCAAAAAACATTAACTTAGAAAAGAGATCATTTTTGTTATGAGTGAGATAGCTATGTGTGATTTAAACAAATACAAACTTGGCCATTTTTAGAGAAATATGCTATATATTTTAATCCTAGGAGTATTTCGCCATGCAGGGAAGGGGTCAACCCTTACGCCTTGTACAAGAGGGGAGTTATATACACGATAAATGGATTGATGACAAACTTTAAAACCATTCATCTTAATCCCAATGGATGTAACATCTATAGGATTAGGAATGTATTTATTTTAATTTGAGCGTCAGAATAAGAGAGAAATGACATAAAATGGGGTTTAACATCCTAAAGTTCTGCTGCAAACTGGGCTAATGAAGACAAGTATTAGAAAGAAAGAAATGACATTTAACATCCAATGACACAAATTTAAGTCATTTTTGGACTAAGATGGTTCAATTTTATTTCAATCATTAGCTTGCGCTATAAGGGTCTTTAGCTATTGGAGGAAATCGGAGGATCATGCGGTTGGACAGGCGTTGACTCAATAACAAACATGATGATCTAATGTGTCAATATTAACAAAGGATTGGAGTTAATGGCTTGGCTCCAGATATCCCTCCATAAAATTTGCCACATGTCTCTCATTAAATTCCACACATTTAACTCTATGTTATTTTGAAATGAAATGAAATTGGGTTTGATGTTCTACTCCTAAACAGGGATAATGAAGACGGACAGACGCCAAACAAGGTGCTAGGAGGGAAATTTTGCCAGGGCAGCGGCACTACAGCCTATTCTTATATCGAATTCCAACAGCCAAGGGATCTTTTAAGGGCAAGCCAATGTGTACACAGGACCTCGTTTTTTCGTCTCATCCGTCTGCGAACAGTGGAGCGTCTGCTGTAAAACCAATCTGATTAAAATACACACCTTTATTTTTTTCGTTTTTTTTATATTTTTGATGTCCTCCACAGCATAAAGATCAGACTAGTTATAGTGGGAGTTCACGTCAAATCTTCATGTAGTGTAAGGCCATGGAAAGTATAAAAAAACGGAACCAAATTACAGATGTGTATTTTAATCCCAGTGACAATATGTAAGAAAAGTCAACATTATTTAATAATAATCACAACTTTGATTATGCAACATAATTAAAAGAATATATAAATAAATAGCAAAATATACGGAAATATAAATACTCATTTTGTACACGTTATATGACTTCTATCAATGAATTTAAGCAGGATAAACTTGAATGCCAAAAGAGCAAATTTATTTCCATTTGATTTTGATGAGAGCATTTCAGTGTACATACATTATTATGAGGCTTGTTATAATTGCTAAATTTGATATAAAACACCTTATACAGATAGCACTAAAAGTTAATTATAATCATTAAATTAAATATTCAAATTGATATTTTCAACTTTTATACATGATTATAAAATTTAATTTGTATTTTTATTGAGTATTATTGGGGAACAGAACGACTGGATAAAATAAATGTAGACTAGAACTGCCAGCCATTTCGAGACAAATGTGACGTTGATTTACTCTTCGACATTCCCCTAAAATATAAACAAAAACAGCAATTTATATTTTGGATTTGGGGGAAAATACAATCCACTTAAAGAAAACAAAATCAAAACCATTGAGCCTGTTCACTATCCTTCTATACATAGTTTGCAGTGGATTTCTAATCTTGTCAAATGTTCACATCATCAATTCTTAATAAATAGAATTGAGCCATTTCTGGGCTGATATTTCTATTAGAGATTCAGCTTTCATAATACTGTAGTTTATTAGTGATAAACAAGCGATTACAAGACAACCAGAAACTTTAATGAGAGAGAGAGAGCGACAGAGAAATGGGGTTTAACATTCACACGACATTTCGGGACTAACATATGTTTTAATTCTATTTCAATGATTCGCTTGCGTGTAGCTAGGGCAGGGCTCAAAATAGGGGCAAATTTTAGGGAGAAGTCACTTCTCCCTACAGGCAGAATAGGGAGAAGTGAGGGAGACACACAACATGTTAAGAAATTATTCTTTTGACACCCCACTCACACACACTCATTTACATTGTTTGTTTAACGTTCATGTGTTTAGATTAGTAGAACTAATAATATTGTTGTAGCTTTAATCATCAACCCGACATTATACTTATCATTTCGTATAAATTGTTTTCATTTTGATAACATTTGACAAATTGTTTTACTATTTCTTTCTATCGTTCTACAGAAATTTTCACTACCGGTATCACCACAGACGTGTTGTTCTTTACCGAGTGTATCGTATGTTGATAGAACAATATATACACCTTTTGCCCTCTTTCATCGCATATTTATATTTATTATTCTTTTTATCATTAAATTATTTCAACGAGAGAGAACCAAATCAGCATTTTGTCTTTATCTAGACAGAAATACATGAAAAACGTTGTATCCGCCGCCATATTGACCATAATGGCTTTTGATTGGCTGTTATTTTTGGACTACGCTAGAGGTTGTAACGGAGATTTATGATTCAAGTCTTTCGCTTTGTTTTAAAGAATTGTATTTCCTGTTGACATCAAATACAATATTTATCATTGAAACTATTAAACATTATCACAGCTAACACAGAGAAATTTGAAAAACAAAAATATTAAATACATGTTTTGCTTTTCGCAACTCTTCTAAAATTTCCTTTTTCCTTTCAAAGCTCACAATGTGAACCACGTGTGGTGTGTTGTTTTGAAAATGCTTTATTTACCGTTGCTAATCGATGCCGGTTACTACTTCGCCCTTACACAAATGTACGGCGATGTGAGGGCGACTTCAGCTTTGCCCTATTACCTTTTAGGGCGAAGTCAGCCATGGGTTAGGCGACTATTTCGTCCACGTCGCCCAGTAATTCGAGCCCTGGCGTATGGGTCTTTAGCAGTGGGAGGAAACCGGGGGCCCGAAGGAAACCCCCAAGGTTGTGAAGGCACCCCTATCCCCATGGAACATACGCTCACACCAGGGATCGAAACCACAGCTGGGCCAATGAATACAGGAATACGCCATACGGTGCTATGAGGGACAATTTTGCCAAGACTACTGCGCTATGGCCTACTCTGCAACAATGACAAGGGCGAAACCATGATGGAAAATTCTGATGAACGTTCTGTCATCACAGGGATAGAAAAGGCCACACAGGACTCCGGGTTAGCGTCCCGACTTCCTACTCACTAAGCCACCATGGCTTCCAACATAAATATATTATTATTATACACGTACCTGTTTAATGAATATTTAGATGTAACAGGAACTCGTCTGGCTGTCATGGGATCATCATCTTTAAACTGAAGTCGATTTCTTATCGATTTTGTCATTGACATATAATTAGGTCGCGTTTTAGTGCTGCTGGCTTCTGTAATGAAATCAATTTTGTATTTATGTTCATGGACTTTTTAAAATCATATTTTGGTACTAAGTACCAAGGTTGTACAACAAACTATGACTTTGCTATACATAAACTTTTATTTTATATAGAAAACAAAATGGGATATATGTACTTTTAATCATATTTTTTAATCTATTAATCTTGCATTATGCAAGAGCAAAATCTGCCTATTACGTGTCTTTCTTTAGGCCTGAAATGTTATCTAAATTATTAATTAGACATTAATTAACTTATCCAGACCATAATAAACTCTCGATGTCAAGGCTAGCCTTTGATGTAAGCTGGATTAGATTCAAATATGCCGCTTAACGGCCATTGTAATTAAATCACAATAATGGATAATCAAGACTACTCTGTATTTATTAATAATTATAGTAATGATGACCGAGGCTATTCAGAAATTTCACACACTCTGTTCTCGGCCTATAGTGCATCCATTTGACTGAAATTTTCAGCAAATTACATTTACACTATGTAGTTTTTAACTATTATAGTGCGAACTGCCAACTCTTTATCTTATCTCCCATAATGTATCTTTAATTTGGTTGGGCACCAGGCACATGAACCAGGCACCAACAGTGATGGAGAAATTAAACACTTGTAAATTGTACACTCATTATCAATATTGAATGATCAGCTTTAAACTGGACACAAGTACAAATTTGATCATTTTTGGTCATTTTAAAAGATTTTTTTGAGTTTGTAAACAAAGATTTGATACTGAATGAATCTTAAAAGAAATTACAACTAAATACACAAGATTAAATGATGCCCAGGTTGCAGTGATTGTAGACACATTTCAACCTATCATACATAGATTTCAAACAATCATACTTACTTATTGTATTAGACATAGATTTCAAACTATCATACATAGATTTCAAACTATCATACTTACTTGTATTAGACATAGATTTCAAACTATCATACATAGATTTCAATCATACTTACTTGTATTAGACATACATTGTAGATTTCAAACTATCATACTTACTTGTGTTAGACATAGATTTCAAACTATCATACTTACATGCATTATATAGACGCATATTTCAAACTATCATACATAGATTTCAAACTATCATACTCACTTGTATTATTAGACCTAGATTTCTCCATATTCTGTCGAAGTTTATATAAATTCTCTTTACATGTATTACTTAGTTTATAGTTGGGTGTAAACTTATCTAGATTTATTCTATACTGCTGAGGAGTAATATTCAACCTAAATCATGACAGAAAATTGAAAGATAATACAATATTAACAATAAACATCGGATGAGTAAACATGAGCCTGTTTTGTGGATGTAGCACTTTAGCACTGGTGAATGGGAAGGGCAGCTGCTCCCCCCCTCCCCCACCTCCCAATTTTCGTTCAATGCAATCTGACTTTTCGGGCAGACGGATAAAGTGAAAACAAAAATCACTATTTCATCAAGATGGCAAAATCAGTGCCTGAAATCTAGTAAAACATTGATTTTACATTTCTTTTATTTCAATACCGTACCACAAATTTGTACTGAATCTATGGATTAAAACATTTTGTCTGAAGCCGCTCTACTCCGGGCATCAATTCCCATTTCTGAATGCAGCTTCAACAGTCTGACAGTTGGAATTCAGGTCAGTATGGTGTGTGATTTCAGTAGCAAACTGATTGGAAACTTTAAATTTGCTAATTCGTTAATTCAAAATTTTCTCAGGGAGCTGGAGTAGCCCATATCTGGCGATGATTGGTTGTTGTGGACTGGGATATTGTGAAATAGTTTGTAAAATTGAATTATATTGAGACTCACCTGTTTGTTTGTTTTGTATTGTTGTTGATTGGAAGTAAAGGTGTTCTAACAGGTGACGGTGATTTAACAACATCAGCATAAGACATACCTGAACCTGTAAAATACAATCATTATAATATCAATTTATCAGTGGTAATTTGGGATAATATGATCATTGAACAGTAGTGAGAGAGAGAGAGAGAGAGAGAGAGAGAGACCATTTGACAACAAGTTTATTTCTATAATTTGCTTGCACATATGGGTCTTTGTGGGAGGTTATTTTAGGACTAACATATGGTTCAAATTGATTTCAATAATTCACTTGCGCGTAGTTGTCTTTAGCAGTAGGAAGAAAATGGAGGATCCAGAAATAATCCACGAGATTGGACAGGCGACCGTTATCTTACTCCTGTAATTTATAATAATAAATTTATTTATCAGTAGTAATCTGGGCTAATAAGGTCCATTATCTGTTGAAATAGATCTTTAACTGGTGATCAAACCCTTTAACATGTACGCATTTGATCAAGGAGGTCTGTCATTGACTCAACTGGCGTTGTTTCTATTCCCCACTTATACATGACAAGGACTAGGGTCACCTGTCCCATTTCGCAGGCTTTATTCAAATCCTCCAGTTTTGTCCCAATCTTCCCACTACTAAAGATCATAATGAACGAGTGAGTTATTGAAATCAAATTGAACCATATATTAGCCCCGAAATGACCTAATTTGTGTGGAGTGGGCTTTGTTTGTGTGTGGTGTGGCCCACCTGCACTTACTAAGGAAAGCGACTCAGAATGTATACCGTACCTGAAGGTGGTGTCGATTCAAATTTAATTGATCTTGCTACAGGCTTTCTGATTGGTTGGTCAGACGTTTGTTGTATTGTTGGTGCTGCCTTGGTAACAGTTGCATTATTTACAGATGTTGCTTTACTGACCGTCGTCGAGTTTATATTACAAGATTTCACAATGTTCTTATTTAAAACACTTGGGTTGGATAATATTACCGTCGCATCCTGAACACTGGATGATCCTGCCTTGACATAAGTTTGATCGAGGGATGGATCTGTGTGATTTTCACTGGGTTTAACATACGTTGAATTGAGATTAGAATTTGGGTTTTCACAAATATCTGTCACAGACATAAAGTCATAAGAAGCTTTAGGAGTTACAGGGCGTTCTTCTCGGGCTGTGTAGGCAGATACATTATTTCCGTCTGATGCAGACGAAAAGTCATAAGAAGCTTTGGGTGTTATAGGGCGTTCTTCTCTGGCTGCGTACGCAGATACATTATTTGTGTCTTTTGCAGACGAAAAGTCGTATGACAATTTTGGTGTAACTGGGCGTTCATCGCGGGCCTTGTAAGAAGATTTAACTAAATCTGGAGAAGAATAATTTGGCGTTGAATTTTCGCTGCTGGAAAGTTCCTCATCTCTTTCAATGTTTGTGTTTCTTATTTTATTTGTTGTCGAAGATTTTTCACCATCTGACAAGTTCGTCAAATCATACGATGATTTAGGCGTGATTGGACGTTCATCTCTCGCGGAATAAGGCGTCACTACATTCGCGGATGTAAAGTCGTAGGATGATTTCGGTGTTATTGGTCGTTCATCTCGAGCCGAATAAGATCTAACTACGTTAGGAGTTACTTCATTGGTTGTTAAAGAATTCTGAGTTTGTTTTTTATTTTTTTCACTGTGTACAGGTTTCTGATTAAACATATTAGCACTGAGAACGGCTCGTCGTAAACACGAAGTTGTCTGACTAGAAGTTAAAGATGGAGGATTATTTAATGTAAACGTTTCGTCTGTTTTACGATCAGGCATCTGTTGAATTTTATTATTTATTAAAACACGGGATGGAGTAAGTTTAGTCGGATCTGTCTCTTGATCTCTGGCTGCTAATTGGCTGTTATTATCACATGGTACTCTCTGTGCTTGGATCGTTTCCTTGCCAACTGAAAATATAGTAGACGATTTGTCTGAAATGTTCTTTGGTGGTTTTTTTTTCTAATAATAATAATCATAATGCTTTAACAGAACATAAATTTATGGGAAACACGCACTGACATTTGAACCAATATCCTCAAGCTCTTATCGTTATCATACACAATTAAGATAAAAATGGGTTGCCAGGCGATGAAATATACGCCAACATAAGCTGAGTCGTCTGTGAACTTTTTTCACACTGGACTGTGAAAAATTTATCATATATATACATGCATGGCTCGAAATGTTCACCTGTCTACTTGTCGCCGACAGGCGATTTTTTCGTCCGACAGGTAGCAAATAAAACTACCTGTCGCTTGCGACAGGTGGACTAAATTTTACTTGATGTTCAGTAAATTGACCACAATACTCATGTCCACGTCATGTACATGTAGGCCGTATTTATTTATTCGTAGAGTCGTTCTAAATACAAGAATTAAGAATTGAGCACGGAAATACCGCGAAAAGCCGCCATTTGCATTGTTTACATTTCGCTCTGTCGCAGGCTACAGGTACTCAGTTTGGAAGTAGACAATTTTATAACAATGAATTTCACACCATCTACTCTTGTTTTCATCTACTTGGCACTAGTTTATAGCATTGAGTATTATATCTAAGTAAATTAAAACGTCACCTGAAATAATTCTACCGTAACGACACCTTGAAAGTGGCTGGAGTGGAAGGGAAATACACACGGCTCGATAGATCGATGCCTCGTAAGTTCTTGTATCTAATCATTTAAATAATTCACAAGACAATTCGACAAAATCAAATAATCAGGTCGGAAAAATATCTTGGATATTAATATAATTTGTACTGTAGCGTAAATATAGTCCCGATACATTGTATGTGAGACGGGAATTCCAGGTGGCGCTACCTGTCTTTCGCACGCGGCATATTTCTTACTGTGCGATGCAAAGAGGTGATTTGTAATACGGATATTTTAATATTTGAATTCTACACCTCAACGTCGAACTATTCGATTTAGCACGGAGGTGTAATACCATGATAATTTGCGGAATCCACGTGGCTACGGGTGATAGAAATTAGAATTGTAGTTGTACGAATCTTCGACTCGCTAGGCCAACGCAGATTCGCCGACTTTCAAGAACTTTTAGACATTCCGATGTCGAAGAAATAAAAAGGTTTTTATATTACGATATTTATATGAAGCAATGTAATACGTCAATATCTAAACAAACGTGTGTGTAGTACACATGTATGGATATGTGTGATACTATATACTATTACTTAGTCTTTGGGTTTGACAATTGAGATCTAGTGACAGGTTATTTACTGAAGCGACAGGTATGATGAAAAGCTACCTGTCGCTTGCGACAGGTAGCTTTTTTCAAACATTTCGAGGCCTGTACATGTACATGTATTTACAGCTATAAAATCTAACCTTTTTTATTTTCACTGACATCAGATTTCGTTATGGTGGCGTCAAGATGTTTTTGTATATTTGATGATCTTCGACGGTTTCTAACACGACTTGGTGTTGAACCTAAAACAAGAAAAATATAATTACAGAGCCATAGTCAGTAAAAACAATCAGTGCTTCAAGGTGCATTATGTAAGAGATACATCTGCCCATTGAAGATCTTACTTTTGGCTTTAAAGGTTATTATTCAGATACTTATTAACTTGTTAAAAGTGAATTAGCACAGTTAAAAACTGTATCTCCACAGTTAAAAAGCCGTTACCATAGGTAAAAACTATATTACCACAGGTAAACACTATATTACCACAGGTAAACACTATATTACCACAAGTAAAAACTATATTACCACAGGTAAACACTATATTGCCACTGGAAAAAGTCGTATTACCACAGGTAAACACTATATTACCACAGGTAAACACTATATTACAACAAGTAAACTCTATATTAACAAAGGTAAAAGCTGTATTACCACAGGTAAACACTATAAATATTATCACAGGTAAAAACCATATTACTACAGGTAAAAGCTGTATTACCACAGATAAAAACCATATTACCACAGGTAAAAACCATATTACCACAGATAAAAACCATATTATCACAAGTAAAAACCATATTACCACAGGTAAAAACCATTTTACCACAGGTAAACACTATAAATATTACCACAGGTAAAAACCAAATTACTACAGGTAAAAGCTGTATTACCGCAGGTAAAAATAAATTGCAAATAGGAAAAAGTGATTGTGTAAAAATTGCCAGATTAAAAATTTTATCGGAATTGTTGGCAATTATGATCGACAATGCATGCCCACTTTTAGAGCTGGGCGATATTTCGGTATTTCGATATAAAACCGTCACGGAAATAAAAACCGTGAAAAATACCGTTTTTAGAAAAATATCGAAAAACCGAACATAATCGCGGTTTTGATTTTTTGGATGATATTTTACATAAATATTGAACAAAATGTTTTCTTTTTTATGTTATTTACGATATTTTATTGCTTAATGATGAAAAAATACTGCTATAAACTCCTGAGTATTCATTCCACAAAGTTTGCAAATGCCGATACGGAGCTTTATTTACGTCACGTGACTTATTGTCCACCTTTCCACCGGTTAGAATTATCCCTGTTTCTGTTCAATTTCTATACATCTTGATGAATGGTGAACACCGATACTTTGATTTTCGAAAGAAATCATTGCTTTTAAGATTGAATTAAATTTTAATAAAGCAGAAATATAAATAATGTCCCGGTAGAATGATTATCATTCAGCGTCGGACGTGTCATGGCGGTCGTGATCGGGGAAAAAATATTTGACGAAAACAATGGACACTTTTTGACATAGTACTTGTGTTTTATAGTTTAATTTAGTATCCCTGCATTGAATAATGCATTTTCAAGAAGGTATAAGCTTACTCTTGAATGGGAAAGAACGAGTTTGCAAGGGTAAACAAAGTTCAATCGTACACGTAGCTATAAAAATATGCACGACCGAAAGAACAAAAAAACCTGTTTTATGTTGTTTGGGCTTCCTTCATTCGAAATACATGTGTTTTTAATTTGAAAAAAATATTATAATTAATATTTTGAATATTAAAATTGTAATAAAAAAACAACTTTAGAAAGTTTTCATGGCTATAGATCTGTGTTTGAACCAGCTTGAATTAATGTTTTGTTAATTTTGTACTGTATGCTAAAAATAATATTGACTAGAAATAATAATATTGAGGGGTATTTCCAACTTTTTATGCATGTTTATTTACATTTAAAAAGTTATAAACTGAAAGTATTGACCTTTTATAAAATATAGTGATTATATCGCGATATCTGTTTCTAGGTATATTGCCCAGCTCTACCCACTTTTATTATTAAAGAAACGTAACACAGCATTTGGTGCCGAACAACCTATATAATAAATGTAATTTGTGTGGTTTGTCTAAAATAACTAACCTTTAAGTGAGATCATATTTATGACAGGTAGATTTATAATATCAGTTATTTTAAACTGATCTATCGTTGTATCTGCTGCAACTGTTTCATCGGCCCACGATACTTCTGGTTGGTCAATTTCTTCTTTCACATGGTCAAACTCTTGCTGCAGGTCAGAGGTCAAAAGGTTGTGACCTTTGATTGTATAATGTTGTTTTTTCACTAGTTTTAGAAGTTGGTTTATTAACCTGCAGAAAATAACAGATAACATTTAGACGCTGATTTCTAGATTCAAGAGACTTTTTAAAAAATACAAGAAGTAGGGACGGACATTATCACACGATGTCCTTGTATACAAAAATCAGACTTATCGCCATGGAAACATAAACATAATTATTTTTGAAAAATTAAATCTGAATAATAATTACATACCGAACACTAACTCAAAATTGTATCCATGGAAATACAAAAATTATTCTAATAAACAAAAGACACAACTGCTTTGATAGGTGGATGTAAGATATTTTTCATACAAAAAATGTACCATGGAGTCCATTTTAATACCCCTTGCATTGTTTGGAACATAAAAATAATTATTCATTAACCAAATTTATGGTTCACAATAAGATAAATAATACGTACTTGTCGCTTGCATCTGTCGTCTTCTCCTGGTTTTTTATGAGCTTTTTCAGGTATTTTGAATGATGTCTGGCGTCACTGAGTTCCACCTCAAGTTGATGCATTCGTAAACTGATCTCCAACATCTGATAAAACATGATATAATACCATATAAATATGGGTTGCCTATCAACAAAAGATATACGGCCACCAGCAGGTATGTTGCTCAAACATCTATCAGCTAAACAACTTTTACAAACTACAGAAACAAAACATACTTGCTGGAAAATCACAATGAATTTTCTTGGCCGTCACAAATAATTAAAGTTTCTAAGGTGTAAAACCAGATGAACATCACAAACTTAGTGTTCTGTAAACATTAAACATTTTATAAATAATGTAAAACAAAAAATGTATATTTACCTCGGGCATGATTTTACTGTCACCACCAGCCAGTTTCATCTCTGTTGTGACACGATCTAACCAGGCACAATTCTCATTGTATTTACTACTGGCTAATTCTACATGTCTGTCTAGATTAACCAGACGATTCTTGTGTTTAGTTACAGTTTTTTGAAGATTATCACAAACCTACCAATAAAACAGCTGATTTTCACATAAACTAAATAAGATAATACACATCTATATATAGTTTTGTATTTTTTTGGGGGGGTGGGTGGGTGGGGGGGGTCGGGGTTGGGATGGCCTGGAGGTCTAGAGTGCCGCAATTCGACACCTAGCTGGCCGGTCACCTCTGACTTGCGGCTGTGGTTTCGAGCCCTGGTGTGAGCTTATGTGACATGGAGATATGGGCGCCTTCTCAACCTCGTGGGTTTCCTCCGGGCACTCCGGGTTTCCTCCCACTGCTAAAGACCCCTACGCGCATGCGAATTATTGAAATAAAATTAAAACCATATGTTAGTCCAGGAATGACCTAGTTTGTGTCGAGTGGACGTTAAACCCCATATATCTCTCTCTCTCTAGTTTTGTATTTTTAAACTTTCAACAGCTCACACTACATGAAGATCAGACCAGTTGTATTGAAAGGTCGTGCCAGGGGTCATACGAACGACCTTCCACCCTATAACGTCAGACATTGATTAATGAATCAGCGTTGACGTTTCTAGTGGTTTACCTACAGGTCCCAAGGCAAGAACTCGTCGTAGCAGACCATTTAACCCTTAACCGGTCAGGGTCGCATATTTGCACCACGACTTTATATCCAAAAGTGGTCACGGTCACCATAGCAGGAACCTTTTTTATAAGCCGCATTTGAGTATCTAGTTTCGTATTTAATTGATATCGCCACGCATGCGTCTCAGACAGGAACTTGCCTTCGTTCAACATTTTTTGACAAAAAACGTAATTTAACGATGCCGGGAATGTTAAAGATCCTCAAAGTCATTTTCGGTTTTACGACCAGTGTTTAATGTACTCATTCTAGCGTTAATTCTACCGAATCTTAAAGGGACAATAACATTCTTGCTGGCTTGGTAGCTCCAGAAAATAAATAATACCCTTATTCTAAGTACTAGATGTTTAAATGTCCTACCTGTTGTGTAAATTATCCATTACAACCTATTTTATTTGTCCAGACGGTTCGAAAATATTTTAAAATCCAAGTCACATTTGAAAAGGTTTACGTTAGACTTTTCAAATCAATTGGGTGTGTTGAGATGAAATTTATATCATCATTTAATTGGAATATTCTAAAATAATACGATTTGTTGACCAAAATGAAGATTGGGACATATTTTTCAGTTACAACAAGAGTGTTATTGGGGCTTTAACTAAATTCGAGAGACAGCTGGGCTACAGTCCATTTTATTTACACTTGCCACAAAAAAATAAATTAGGAGACAAGGCGAGGGTAATGTTTTACTTATTCACTATTCACTAATACTAATAATATAAGTCGATGCTTTGTTGTTCTCCAAATATTATATTCTATCTATATCTAAATCAAAGAACCTGGCAGGAATAAATCATAGAATCGTTTGCTTCGTAACATACCTGAGTCTCGCCTGCCAGAATATTTAATCTGTTCATCACTTTTTCTTTCTTATAAATCTTCCAGGTGATATCTCGCTTACCGGCCTCGGCATCGAGAAACTCTTTACGTACAGCTAGTCGAGTGGTAAATAGGTTATGTAGGACATCTTGTAACCTTACAGTTAAAAACAAACCAGTGAACTGAATCATCAAATACAATCTAGGAAACTTATTCACAAAAAATAAAATTATCTTTTTTTTTTTGAATTGAGTTCTTTCATTGGTCAAGAGTTTCAATTTGAATTAGAATTTTAAATGTCAACCAATAAGTTCAGTGCTTTCATTGGTCAAGAGTTTCAATTTGAAATATAATTCTAAATGTCAACCAATGAAGAATCTGCATCTATAAAATATTTTAGTTAAAAGAAACACTGTAAAAGATTTAGATAAAAAGAGAGAGAGAGAGAGGGAAATGGGGTTTAACGTCCACTCGACATAAACTAGGTCATTTTAGGACTAACATATGGTTCAATTTTATTTCAATAATTAGCACTGGGAGGAGATTTAGACAAAAAGCTGACAGTTCTTGCTATGATAGTTACTGACTAGATAATGAAAGGGAATATGTTGAAAATTTCAGTCAAATTACTTCACTGTAACTAAGAAGAGATATTGCCGCCCAAAGAACAATGTAGTCTCAATTGTCATTGCTAATATTATTAACAGAATAAACAAAGTCTCGAAAAACCCCTCTCCGCCATCTCATTTCAAAAGTATCATTAAGGTAATTTCAAACAAAAAGCTATGGGTAAAATTCAGTAGTATTGAAAATAATTTAGCAACATGTTTGTGAGTCCACCCCACCCCACCCAACCCAAAAGAAGCTACATGGACTGGTATTACATCAGCCTTTTATAAGATAAAATACCACAACTAACCTGACAACTTCTTGATTTAAATTATTTTTAGTGGATGTTATTTTACCCTCTTCATATAAAGCAATTTTACTCTTTAATTCTATGATCTGAAACAAAAGAAGTTTTAATTCTATATATTATCTGTTTCTATTGTTATAAATAACACTTAAAATATTGATCAACACACAGAGAGAAATAGGGTTTAACACATGGATCAATTTATTTCAATAATTCTCTTGGGCGTAGGGGTCTTTAGGATTGATAGGAAACCAGAATACCCACAGAGATCTTTAGAATTGGTAGGAAATCGGAGGATCCACAGAAATCCCACAAGGAATCGAACCCATGCAACTTGACTCAATGACAGACATTATGATGAAACGTGTATGTTTTAACCATTCAGCCAGTGAGAGGAACTGGAGGAACCAAATAAACCCACAAGGTTAGACAAGTGACCACACTCCCTTTCATGCACAAGCTTCGATTGGAAACCCTGTCATTTGATTTTATGACAGGCCTTATGATTTAAAGCACAATGGTGAGAGAAAGAGAGAGAGAAATGGGGTTTAATGTCCACTCGACACAAACTAGGTCATTTTGGGACTAACATGGTTTCATTTATTTTCAATAATTCGTTTGCGCGTAGGGGTCTTTAGCAGTGGGAGGAAACCAGAGTGCCCCGAGGAAACCCACGAGAAAGCACAATGGTGAGAAAGCCCCGATCCATACAACTGGCGACTAAAATAAAATAAAATCTGTGGAAATCATATCATCTGTATCTGTATTGCCAGTTTTATCAAAATAAAAACTACAATTAGGATATTTTGGATAATTTAATCTAGGAAATCAAGCTCTACCAACCTCTTTTCTAAGATCTTCGACAATTTGACCATAACGACTGACATGAAAATCAACGTTTAATATATTCTTCTTTAACTGTAACAGAAAACATAAGAATGAATCGTTAAATCAAGTGCTATAATGAAATGGGGTTTAACGTCCTACTGTTCTGTTATTATGAAGATGGGCATGCACCATACAGGGGGCTATGAGGACCATTTTTCCCAGACAGTGACACTACGGCCTACTGTTGTATCGAATTCCAACTGTCAAGGGTTCTTTTACATACACACCAATGTGTAAACATTAACAGGACCTAGTTTTGAGAGAGAGAGAGAGAGAAATGGGGTTTAACGTCCACTCAACACAAACTAGGTCATTTCGGGACTAACATATGGTTTTAACTTTATTTCAATAATTTGCTTGCGCGTAGGGGTCTTTAGCAGTGGGAGGAAACCGGAACTATGAACATCTATATTGTACCTTGCCACGCCCTCTTATCTTGCATCAATGACCCGGGGGATCCACGACGGGGAAGCCTGACGAACTTTCTCGGCCAACACCAGGAACCAAATACAGGCTAGCGACCCAAAGTCTTAGTCACTGAGACACAGCGGCACTATATCAAAGGCTATAATTGTGACGTCAGGGGCATAATGGCAACACAACTCATTACAAACCCGTTGAAAGAAATGAATAGTTAGTTTAAATTAAGATGGAGTTAAAATGTTTGAAGAACCGAGGAATATCTATTATTTTAATCTTCATGTTGACTTACTGTTGCTCTGATATTTTTCGCTCTATCAGCGTATTTCAATGTATTGTACGTATCATCATAGGACATACTGGATGGACTGAAAATAATAAAAACAAACCAACGTACAAATATAATATGTATTAAAAAACAAAAATAAAACACACTGATACTTTTCTACACAGATCAGCAGCAAATAATCGCTTGGTCGTTACTATCACTGCAATCCTATTTTGTTTCGTTTATTTATAATTCAAAAGTTTGGTTTTTTTTCCACATCTTCATTGCGACGACGTTAGGAACTGGAAGAGTAGTTATTTAACCCGCTTTCTGGCTGAAATGACAGATTAGCCAATGACACGATCTGTTACGGCGAATTCTTGGAGTGCTGTGCAATGGAACTGTGGGTATTCAACAAAAACATCAACACTAATCAAAAGTCTGACATCATAAGTTCAAAATGACCTCTAGAAAGAAAGAACTGTTGTTTTATGGCACATCTGCTCCAACCGGGCTATATTGCGCCAAACATATGATGATATATACGAGACAAGCTAAATGGTATCACAAAATTTTACATATGCATAAATAAAAACAATATCACAGTATATCAAATGCTATCACTGAGAGAGATGAGGTTGGTCAATCATTGATCTCAATAAATTACGTTACTATAAATAATAATAATTAGCTATATCTACCTGACAGCTGCTATCATTACAGTTCTACAATTACCACCCAATGAATCCTTTAATATACGTGTTAATTTACTGTCTCTATATGGTATATGTACTTTACTCTACAAAATATAGACAATATATTGTATGATCAGTAGTGGAATACCGCGTTTTATCAGTGAAATAAAAGTGTTATTCCACTGGCTAGCAAATTAGTCCATGTTGGTAAAATCATAAAATAAATAGAACATTTGTCGTTTTGTCGTGAATAACATATTTTATTTCATCGAGAAGCAAGAAAACTTATATTCTCCTGAATGCGTAGCATGAGTGAAAATATAAACGTTTTCTTGCAACACATTTGTGAAAATAGAAGTTTTCTTGCTTCTCGATGAAATAAAATATATGTTATTCACGACAAAATGACAAATATCCTCTATGTACATGTTAATTCACTGTCTAGGATAATGTAAATATAAACAAACAAGAGAGCAAGAGAGATGGAGTTTAATATCTACTTGACACAAACTACGTCATTTTGGTACTAACATATGGTTCAATTTTATATTAATAATTCAGGGGTCTTTAGCAGTTGGAGGAAATAAGAAAACCCAAAGAAAACCTCACGAGGTTGGACAGTACGACCGTGCTCTTTGTCACTTACAATCGTAGAATGAAACAAGAGAGAGATAGTTTAACCTCCACTCGACAAAACAAAAACTATTTCTTATCAGGACTAAAATATTGTTCAATTTTATTTCATTAATTCATGCATAAGTGTGGGAACGAAACCACGTCATTGGACTCAAAGATGAACCTTTAGATGTTAAGTGCATCCAACAAATGATGCAGTGTATAATATTACCTTATTATCTGCAAGAGCATTGATGACATTACCAAGAGCTAAAAGAGATTTGTTGATATTTGCTCCTTCACGGAATCGTACCCCTCGATTAGTGGTTACTGTTGCTCTTTCAGATCCTGCTAAATCTACCAAACACATCTTGGCTACTTTTACTTCTGCCGATAAGTTGGCTGTTCTATCCTTCTGTTTTACAAAAACCTAAAAATGGAAAATTAAACTTTAGTATGTACGGTACAAGTTTTTTATTTAATGTGTAATTTTTACATTGGTGAAGGGGCATCCACTTCAAAATTTTCATTGTTGGTCATTTTTGATAACTAAGTAACACACAGAAAAATATTTCATGATTTTATTTATGATACGTGAATTCACATGTCTGGTCACTGTTTAGGGCATTCAATACATTTTATATATATTAAATATTTTTGTACCAGTAGTTTAGGGATTCGAATTCAGCTTTAATTGGTAACTCAATTCATGTCCAAGATTTGCACAATACAAGTATGGATACTAAATACGTTAACATCAAATACCCATAATCTAAACACAGATCATTTCATTATTATCATGTTTTTACATCCTAAATACCTGAAAGACGGCGCGAGATCGAGATGTTTTACATGCAGTGCACCTGAAAGACTGCACGAGATTGAGATGTTTTACATGTAGAATACCTGAAAGGTGGCATACATATTTTATATGTATACCTGAAAACAGCATGAGAACGTGATGTTTTACCTGAAAGACAGCATGAGATCGAGAAGATTCTGCATTAGCATCAGTTGGATGTTGGGAACGATTCTGATTACCATATTGTAACATCTTCAACAATTCATCAGCTGATTTAGGCTGAAATAAAAATACCAGATACCCAGTTATGTTAAACTTGAGATATAAACAGATATTAGAGAGAGTGAGTTTATCGTCCACTTGACACAAACTACCTGTTCCAATATTGTATACCGGGTAATAAATCTATAACATTCAACGATTGAACGTACCTTGTGTAATGATAAACCAGATATGACGATACCACTAGAGGAATCTTCACGGATCGGTAACGGAGCTTGTGGTTTCAGTAAATCACTTATCTGTTCATTATAAACCTAAAAAATAAATCACTGGTTGTAGAAAACTCTGTTCATAAAAATTCAAAAATAGGTACTCCAAAAAGCTTGTTTAAAAACAAACAAAGAATGATAAAATTATGCTATTTAGAGAAAAATATAAATCAAAATACTGATATATTTACTGGCTACCGTCCACGTAGAGTATATTTTAGAATCAGACCTTTTTTTGCACACCTTTTCATCTAGTTATTTTGTTGCAGTATTTCTTCTAATAGTTGTAAGACACCCCCCCCCCCACGTCCCCTAAAATATGGGATTTACAACTGCTAAGGGATATACACATCAGCCTCGGTACTATAAGCCTACCTCTAAATATGAGACAGCTACTTCACATGATTTCTCTTCCTGGATAGCGGCGATTCTCTCGTATAGATCTATCATCGTTAGATACATAACACCCGGTTTATTCTCACTACCTAACATAGTATGAGTCTTTCCTGCTCCTGTAGCTCCATAGGCAAACACTAAAATAATCAATATATTCTACCAATAATCAATATATTCTATCAATAATCAATATATTCTATCAATAATCAACATATTCTATAAATAATCAATTCTATAAATAATTAATTCTATAAATAATCAACCAATTGTATAAATAATCAATTATATAGATAATCAATGTACATGTATTCTATCAATTCACTGGGTTAATTCGAGACTAACATATGGTTCAATTTTATTTCAATAATTTACTTTTATTTCAGTAGAGAGAGAGAGAGAGAGAGAAATGGGGTTTAACGCCCACTCGACACAAACAAGGTAATTTCAGGCCTAACATATGGTTTTTAATTTTATTTCAATAATTTGCTTGCGCGTAAGGGTCTTTAGCAGTGGGAGGAAACCGGAGTGCCGGGAGGAAACCCACGAGGTTGAGAAGGCGCCCCTATCTCCATGCCACATACACTTACACCAGGGCAGGGTTCCCGCGGCTTCGTCTAACATTTTTTCAAGGATATTCAAGGATAAATATACGTCAAATTCCAGGATTTTCAAGGACATTTTTAGCCTAAAGTTACAATTTTTCATCTTAAAAACAACCAAAACATTACCATCTATCGTTATAATCTCATATATAAAGGAATTGAAGACATAAACTGTTTTTTATTATTACAGATTGACTTTCGGTACACCGGGAAAAACTCCCGCCATTTTTAAAACAGAGTTATTTCCCTTTTCGTCATTATGCATTGTTTAATGTAATTACTAATACCGATTTTGATTAGTCAGTGTAGTGGCTTCTAGTATGTTAATTGGACAATGGTGTCACGTGAGAGTATTTGGTAGCCTAATGGTAAATGTCATTGGCTTATCTTGTTATTACGTGACAAAACACGGCTGTTTATTTAGATCAGTTGATCGACAGGTATACGTCAGTTATTGTTTATAGTATAACCAGCATTACTTATAATCTAAACGGGATTTTCAGATCAACTTACTATTATTACCAACAAAATTAAGGATATTAACTGAAATTCAAGGATATTTTCCTATTTCCGCGAAATTCAAGGATATTCAAGACCTTGAAAATGAAATTTTAAATTTAAGGATATTCAAGGATTTTCAAGGACCGCGGGAACCCTGCAGGGATCGAAACCACAGCCGCAAGCCAGAGGTGACCAGTCAGCTAGAGGTCGAAGCGCAACACTCTAGACCACTAGGCCATCCCAACCCCCTTCTTTCAATAGATACATGTAAGGTACAGGTATTCAATACCAAAGGTGAGAAACGGGTTGGAATCAAATAATTGTGATCAAAGTTCTCTACTCTAGATTCCGTCAACCAGTGACAATGTCAATACTCATTACCGGTAATTTTCGCTAGGAAGACAATCTAGTCTACGATGACATTTAAAAATTATCCATGTGACTTCTTCTTAAAGATGATCACATGGATAATTTTAAAACGTCATCCTTACCTGAACAATTATATCCATTAAGAAAACCTTCCAGAATAGTTTTAGTTGTATGTTCATAAACTGTGTGATTTGAAGTATGGGGACCAAAAACATAATCAAAAGCAAAGCGTAGATCTTTTCTGGCTCTCTGTGTCAAATCACGATTTTTTCTCTTCCTGTAGCCGGGTGTATGATGCTCTTCTTTCATTGGATCAAATACTAAAACATGTTCGTTCATGGCTTTAACCACAATTCGTGATGCCCCTGATGAATGTTCCAGGGCATTCTCTGGCCGAATTCTAACAACGACTTTAACATTACTAGCTGTTGATTGGTCACCACCTTGACCATTGTCATGGCAACTTGGAATTCTTCCTGGTGTTTTATTGGCCGTTAATAATGTCATACTTCAATAATCTAATAAAAAAAAATCAACAAAAATATTTAATATCATAGGTAGTCATTACTCCTTTGGCTTATCAATGTTCACTCGACACAAACTATGTCATTTCGGGACTAACATATGGTTTAATTTTATTTCGATACCGGTAACTTGACTGCGCTTACGACTTATTTATGGGTCTTTGGCAGTGGGACGAAATTGGAGTACCCAGAGAAAACCCACAAGGTTGTCATTCCATTGGTAAGGCCTAACAATAACAACAGTGAACAAATTTAAATTATTCACTCACTACATAACATAGTACATGACTACACTGTCTACTGTGAATCAGTGAATCAATTGTCTTTTTTTTATCAAATTTTATTTAATGTCTCTTTTTTATAATTTTAATAATATTAATTTCCAATTTGTCTAGATATCACTACAAATAATAAAATTTTCGACAAAAGCACTGAACTCAGACAAACACAAAAACATGGAATAATGTCAACTATTACAATCTGTTTTCTCCAGTCCCAAAATCAAATGCCAAATAATGAAAAAATGTCATCTTCTTAACTTTATGGTCAAATGAAATAACACAAAATTCACGGGAAAAAAAATGCAGAATAAGTTCATAAATGTGGGCCTACCTGTCGACAGTACTCTTAATTGTCAACTTCAAGAATGAATTTACATTATTTCCAATGTAAACAAATTAAAATTATCAAAAAAGACTTGTTAAATTACACTTCCTCTGGCTTTCAAAATTGCCACTTCAAAGAAACAATCCATTTCATTGGTCAATGAAACGTACACCTCGCGGATTCAGGAAAAGATAACTCTTGCTTTTCTTTCCAAACCTTCGCTTTCAATTGCTTTCATAATATTGAAGAGAATCATGATATCCACTGTGTTTTTGATTATGGAGTTGTCACCATTTATTTTTTTTAAATATTGCATTTATTTTGTAAGTAGCTAGCGGTGTCGAACAATCTAAATTTAACCTAAACATTATGATATTACTTGCTGTACGTTCTGAGTGTCAAATCCATGGTATAAGGGAAACAACTCCATTTAGCTTCAGCTAAAATCGAGTTGCCTCCCTTAGGACAAAAGTCTTACGGTAAACGTTTTTACCGTCCACCGGAGCCTGGTCTTATGACGTCATATGTGGATTGTGGGTTGGGATAAGGGTTAGGCTTGGCCCAGGGTTAGGGTAAGGGCTAGCCCTGTCTTCATCTCGAGACTGTGACGAAATCTGCAGGCCACAGCCCTTATCCTAACCCTTATCCTAACCCACAATCCACATATGACGTCATAAGACCAGGCTCCGGTGGACGGTAAAAAATGCTTACCAAGTCTTACTTGCCTGCACCCAAACTGATCCCGCAGTGAATATTCGCTTGGCCGCAGTGATTATTCGCTTGGCCGCTACAATCACTGATAAGCATGACATCGACGAGGCTTAATGAGTACGGCATATTAACTTTTTTACCCCGACAAATTAAATTCTCAAACATTTTTTTGAAGTATAAGAAAAATAAATAAAGAGGTTTGATATTTCCCATTTAGTGTAAATGGGTATTAAAATGAGTAAAACGCACCATTTTGCCCGAAGCAGTTAGGTGTTATGTAAACAATGCACGAGCCGTTTAGCCAATGACTGACGGCACGTGAAGTCAATGCACATGTTGTAGACAGTCATGTGTGACAGAGATAATTCGTAAGTAATTCTCTGTGAAACAGATTGGCCTGCACCATCCACAGTCTTATTTCGAATTCAAACTGAATTAAGTACATGTCAGTGTGTACACGGCAACTCGATTTTTGCCCCATCTGAACAATGACGCCTTTTCTCTCCGTCATGACAAGGGGAAACAATGGCAATGCCAGCCGTACCGACAACGCAGAAAGTTTAGAAAACAAAAACCCAACAAAAAACGAGCAATTTTATCAAACCCACGACATCCGTTTGTAACGCCAATGAATATTTACCACTGATGTTAAATTCACAAGTTTGTTATTTAAAATGTCACACGACTTGTTTAAATTACAGATTTCCTTTTCAAGGGTTAAATTAAACCGCCCTGGTCATACAGATCATAGATCTACGCCCATTTAAAGGGACAATAACATTCTTGCTGGCTTGGTAGCTCCAGAAAATAAATTATACCCTTATTCTAAGTACTAGATGTTTAAATGTCCTACCTGTTGTGTAAATTATCCATTACAACCTATTTTATTTGTCCAGAGGGTTCGAAAATATTTTAAAATCCAAGTCACATTTGAAAAGGTTTATGTAGACTTTTCAAATCAATTGGTTGAATTTTTCCAATTTTTTAAATTAGGTGTGTTAAGATGAAATTTATATCATCATTTAATTGGAATATTCTAAAATAATACGATTTGTTGACCAGAATGAAGATTGGGACATATTTTTCAGTTACAACAAGAGTGTTATTGGGGCTTTAAATATCGTCTCATATTTTTAATGATTTATTCATGAGTCACGTGTTGAGTAACAATCAGTAATAAAAAAATTAAAATTATTCAGCTCGAATACTTTTTATAGCCTAATTATAGACAAATATTTTGATCTTACTTTTCCTCATCTTGAGAGAGAGAGAGAGAGAGATCTGGTTTAATACGGCTTAATCTTCTATCGAATTCCAACTGCCATGGGGTCGATTAGATGCACGCCAATGTGTACGCATAGGATCTCGATTTTTGTCCCCTCCGAATAACTACATGTATATGGATAGTTGTCCTGCACCACTGACAAGGGAACGAACGCCCGAAAATTCCAATGAACTTTCTCGGAAAACAATTGGAGCGAACCCACTAGCCCCACAGACTATAGAAAGCCAGCGCCTTACTCACTTAAGCCCCCGTGGCTCCGTCCTGTTGGGGAAATTTCGCCCCCTCTTTGTTGAACTCCAAATGTCAAATGTTCTTTTAAATCTACGCAAAACATCGAGTAGGTGTCTTTCTCGAGGAACCTTTTTGGTTAACTGGGATCGAAACTGCGGGAACTTCTAGAAGTGAGCTAGTGTCTAACTCATCAGTCACACACTGTGGGTTCCATATGCAAATTCATCGAAGTATGATCGAAGAAATTTAATCAAGAATATTATTTAAGTTTTCGGTGCAGTGTCTCGGGTGTAAACTGGATTAATTGGGGAATATGATTTCACCTGGCGGGAAACGCGTGCCACATTGATGAGCAGAAATGTAATTGTATCTGCCGACTGCCTGAAGAGTGAATAAGTTCGTCTGCTGTACATTACCAATCGACTGGCATATTCTAGAAATTGACTCAATGTTCCATGTTACGATTAACCAGTTTTTCACTGACACACCCGTGCACACCGACATGGAAATCGCCCTTTAAAATAGAAATGGGCCTACAATAAGTTCATTCATTTAGTTTATTGGAAAGAAGAAGAGATGCTCAATATTATATTATCGGATTTAGTAAAAAAATAAATTTCAAATTGTCTTTTGACGAAGTGAATCATTTTTTCATTTATTATGAAAAAAAGCCCAGATGACTAACCTACAAGTCTTGTAGACTTGACCAATCGAGTCTACTTGCAGGGATCGACTGTTCAGTTTAAAGCCGTTACTAATAATAGATTTACCGTTATAAAGAGATAATCGATATGAAAGAAAACTAGCACGCGCTGTATCTGTTGTTACGTGGAGTATATTTATCCGTGGGTTATAACCCTGTATATCCTGTTTAATAACGTGAGTATATCATCTATATTACATAGTTAATAATCTTTAATATACACCGGACACTATCATGTTTATATGCCATTGTTTTAAAAGTTTCTCTTATCGTCGTGGGGTGAGATGTATCGTCTGCTTGGATTCTAGGTCACGATGATAGGAACCATGCAGCCGTTGTTATAGTAATAACACCCGGTGGTATTCTCTATATACCATACCTGACTTAAATAGATAATACAGGATTACTGCACAACAAAAATCTAGACATAACAAACGGTACAACACAGTTTTACAAATAAAATCAACAATTTATGATAGATGACATTGATCTACATTCGATATCATACCTGATGCCATTAGCATTATAATATTTAACAGTTGACCGCGCTCTAGAATCTCCGAAGCAGAACAGTACCTAGGACGTTAATTTCATAATAAAATCAACAATTTATGATAGATGACATTGATCTACGTTCGACATCATACCTAATGCCATTATCATTATAATATTTAAGAATAGACTGCTGTAGAATCTCCGGAACAGAACAGAACAGTAGGACGTTAAACCCAATTTCATTTCTCTAGTGTTTCATATACATTGTATTTCACGTATGAAATATTCCATAGATTCTGTACCGTCAAACATGCATTTCTAAAAGGATATTACGTTTTAAATCGATTATTTTATATTACATTTTTTGTGTTTTGTATTTTACCTATCTATATTATGTATTGGAATTATCATAATATTTAACGGTAGAATATTCTAGAAGCTCTGCTTTATTCAGGAAATGATATGTCGTTGTATATTGATCATTTCATGTAAATATCATTGGCTGTGTTTTGTTTGATTAGACTCATTCCCACTCAAAGAAGGATGTCTCGACAGGCCATTGTTTCAGGAATATGATTTTATGTAGACATATTTTCAGTGTTTTGTTAAATGAAATGAAATGAATTGGGGTATAACGTTCTACTGTTCTGCTCCAAACCGTGCCAATGTGTACACGTGGCTTCGTCTTTCGTTCCATCCGAATAACTATACTTTGTAGATTAGATGTGTGACTTACATATTCTCTATAAACGTATTTAACTAAAGAAGAAGGAAAAAACTTTATTGCATAAAAAACTGTACCAGGTTATGTATATATACAAATAAAAATAATAGAAATATACATGAAACAAACAAAGGATATATATATATGGACATAACTATATAAAGATACACAACTTCACAGACATGAATGAATTGTATACTAAAGTTCTTTAACATTTTAAAATTTCTGTATTTTTATTCATCATCAGTATTTTAAATTGTTGTAACTCATTCAGTTTATAAAAATTTGGTTCAGGAAATAGAATTAATTTCTTTTCTGTTTTCGTCATGTCTTATGCAATTTCTTATCAAATATATTACGCCTTCTACCTCTTGACATATGTATATATGTATATATAATACATAAACGATCTTTTACGTCTAATTCTAAATATCTCTGCCATATCTTGTGAAGAGGTACGTGTTTTATATGAATGATGTTATAGTACGTGTATCTGGCCGACATTAAACTGTTTATATTCGCCTATATACCATGATACATATAGATATACCACAGCACGTGCTTTACATACAGGTTGATGTCTATATGTGTGTGTGCTACTGATAGCTGCAAACTATCATTTCATGAGATAATATCAAATGACTTTTCTGTATGCCATACAGTGTGCTGTTATGGGGGGGGGGCATTTTGCCAGGGAAGCAGCGCTACGACCCCCTCCTATTTCGAATTTGAGCTTTCAATGGTTCTTTTGTTTATACATTACCCGGTTTTTACGTTCCATCCGAACGACTATGAATTAAACCTTGCTAGCCCCCCCCCCCTCCCGGGCTAATACCACTGAAAAAAAGGGAAAAACACACCGGAAGCTGTCTCGGTTTTACGTCCACTTTCACTCACTGCCCCACTGCCCCCACCCCCTCCCGCCCCTGCTTCCCCTTCTTGATGTAAAGGGATGATGTAGAGAACCAGCGTCTTGTACTCACTACGTCACTGCCCCCACCCCCCGATATAAAGTGACAATGTACATGTATAATCTTACTGTTTGTTGTATCTATAGGAATGACGTCAGTTCTGATTATTATTGTTTCCTGTATACATATCTATCAATTCAGATAATATAACCTTATATCACATATTACGTCACAGCGGGCTAGAAAAGACGAGATAATTTTGTCAGACAGGTGCAAATAGTGAATACACCAAATGACATGTTGTTTTTAATGTTTTTATGGATTTTATTTAGTAAAGATCTTGCCTAATAATATGTCTAGATATACAATCAAGAGCTAAATCTGTCGTTTGACAGATATGCATTTATTCACATTTCAGGCCCATAATCAACTCTTGTCGGATAGTTTTGATTTTCAGTAGATTTAAATACGATCGGCACGGAATGATTTAATTTAAAAATGGATAATCGAGACTTCGTGTAGTATCGTAACATCGATAGAAATGACATTCTAAAATACACGTTCTGAAAAAAAAACCTCCGTTCAGTATGAAGTAATCAAAAAAGAAATTTTCAACGTATTCCCTTACCATTATCTATTTTTAAACTATTATAGCATGAACTGCCAGTTCTTCATTTAAATCTTACATAAAGACCCTTACGCGCAAGCGAATTATTGAAATAAAATTAAACCATATGTTAGTCCCAAAATGACCTAGTTTGTGTCGAGTGGACGTTAAACCCCATTTCTCTCTCTATGTCGGTATTACACAGACATCATAACTGGATGTTAATCCCCCGCCCCTCTCTCTCTCCCCCCAACTAACCCCCCACCCCTGTTTACTTTATTCAGTTTATATTTTTTGTATTTTAATATGTCACTAAAATCCCATACATATATAAACAAGACGTAGTGATATATATCAAGTTTATAATAAACGACTTGTTCTATGTTTCTAATCCTTGTTTATCTGTTTCCGTATCTCAACCAGTCTGTTTCTAGTCAGACAACTCAATAAACTCGATTTTCAGGTTTGTCGAGTCAAATCATTTCTTTTCATATTTCAATTTCACAAGAGCCCCGAGCTACATCAACCATTGATGTTTATTAAAGGTCCGCACCCTGATTGATTTGATTCAAAAAAAGAGCCACAGCCAGAATCTCATACAGTTTCATCGTTTCCATTAGCCCTAGGTCGGAGCAGAACAGTAGGACGTTAAACCCCATTTCATATCATACTGTTTCAATAAAATGTTCAATAAAACGTGCATGTGTGAAAACTCGGACTAGTAAGAAAGACACAAGAATAGTGACTTTTTTATTCGACTAGCGTGTACAAAGACGCACTATACCTCAGAGTAGTTACTGCCAACCCTTCCCTCTGCTGAAGAGACCGAGACCTACTGACTTTCAGAGTAACCCAACTGCTGGCTGACGTGGTGTACAGGATCTCAGAGTGTCATTAACATAGACCCCTCCCTCCTGGTGACGAGACGTACGAAGTCTCAAGCCCCCCCCCCCCCCGCCGCTCCATCACACAACAACGTCCTTCGCTATAGTGAAGCCCCGAACCATGGTGTTTTGTTATACATTTTAAACAAGTATTTTACTTTTTTATAACCTTCTTTATCACAGTGTGGAATATTAGTCGAGTCTATTTTCATCGGGGGGGGGGGGGGGGGGGTGGTAGCACGTGGCACACTGTATTGAGTCAACTGGCGTGGTTTCAAATCCTCAAATCCTTCGATTTCCTCCCACTGCTAAAGACCCTGTCTGTCTGTCTGTCTGTCTGTCTGTCTGTCTGTCTGTCTCTCTCTGTCTGTGTCTTTTTCATCCATAATGATTCACGTGAACGGGAGGGGTTTTATTGTGACTCAGCATATATGTAATTTAATATGTGGTTTAGTTAAGTCGATGATTGACAGGCGACATAAACAAAATACAATTTATTTTACATATAATAATACGTGTGGGAACATGTTAAACTATAATAATCACACTAAACTTACGCTATCTGTATACACAGACACGAAGCTAGTTGACCGACATTTTAATTCCTGATGGGACGATACTTTGAGAATTTTGAGCACTAGTTATTCTGTTTCCGTTAAACATGCATTATGCAAGAGCTAAATCCATCTATTGTGGGTCTTTCGTTAGGCCTGAAATGTTATCTAAATTATTGATTAGACATGGGGAAATGGGAAAGCTAGGCTAATTCTCGAATATACCAGTGCCCCTCCCTCCCTGGTTACAAACTGTGATAACCTGGCTAAGAATCAAGTAATTTGAATGAAATTTTCAATATTTTCATTTTGGACTATCTTCTTTTGAGCTATTATGGCAAGAATGGCTGGCTCTTTATCTAAATCTTACATAGTGATGTATCTTTAATAAAACCGAGAAAGTTTTTTACGCCTCTGTATCAACGACATAAAACGGATTACAAAAAAGCAAACTGATTTTTCATTTCAATATGGCGACCATTGAGGACAGAGTTCTATTCTCGAAGTCACTAGTTGTCTGTGTGCAGAATGTGTTTAGACAAACCAGGTGGTAAATATATTACACATAGTCATGTACTATGGAAGCATAACGTGGCCAATATCATTTCAATTTGCACATTTCAGCAGTTCAAAATATGTACTTTAGTTTTACAAATCCGTTGCTCGAGATTACCATTGTCACGGAGTTAAAATACAGAATACACTTTCAATAATACAAAATAAGCATTGTACAGTGGACATTGAAATAATATTGGCAACGTTATTCTTCCATAATATACGAGGTATTAGGTTCTACAGTAAACGTATAACGCAATATCCATCAAATATATATACATGTAGGCCTATATATTTCGATGATTGATAGATACATTGACCATACGTATTATAATATCTTCACTCAGACAGTTGAATAGATAATCGTATTATATATTTGTTGAGAGTTCTACAATGATTTATATAAGTGATTATTTCATCAATATCATACATGAAATATCTCTGAGTATTTATTGCCCGACTATTAATTTTTTAGACTGACAGCTGCTTAAATTACTCGCAAAGACCCCTTTTTATAAATACATGGACTGTGTATTCGCCCATGCACTCTAGTCTAATATGTTTCAATGTAAAATCAGAGGCGGATCCAGGAATTTTTGCAGGAGGGGGTTTGCCAGGTTTCTGTTACGGAAATCTGCCATCATCGTGTCTAAATTACATAGGCAGACATACAAATTGAGCTTTTTAAACAGAGAAATTTTTATACTTATGTAGGATCACTTTGTGATGTAATTTCATTGATGCAAGGCATTATTTTTTTATGTAGCTGGGCAGGTGGGGTGGGGTGGACCCCCCCTCTGGATCCGCCCCTGGATCCAAATTTTAAACATACATTATGCAAGAGCTAAATCAGCCAATTGTGGGCCTTTCTTTAGGTCTGAAATGTTATTTAAATTATTATTTAGACATTAATTAGCTTATTCAGACCATAACCAACCCTCGATGCCATCACTAGCCTGCGATATTTTCTGGATTATGATCCCATATGTTGCTCGACTTCCATTCATAATTTAATCATGAAATGGATAATCGAGACTATGTTTTTTTATTATATCGTACAAACTTTAGTAATGTTGATCGAGGCTACACCGGAATTTCAATCGCTAAAATCTCGGTTCAAAGTGGATCAATTTGACTGAAATTTTCTGCAAATAGCCTTTACACTATCTAGTTTTTAACTATTATAATAAGAACTGCCAGCTCTTTATCTAATCTCCCATAATGCATCTTTAATCTTGTATTGATCAGTCAAGAGATATAGAGAGAAATGGGGTTTAACATCCACTCGACACAAACCAAGTCATTTCGGGACTAACATATCTATCAATTTTATTTCAATATTCGCTTGCGCGTAGAGTCGCTAACAGTGGGATGAAACAGGGGGAACCGGAGAAAACCCACGATGATAGACAGGCGACCCTTCTCCATGTCACGTACAATCAGGGAATAGTAACCACGCAATTTGACTCAATGACAAACCTTGCGATACAATGCACAGACGCCAAACATTCGGCTAACCGGGTTACCAAGCCAACGTCTTACCCTCTTTCTCACTGATCTACCGTGACTTCCCCACTAGACGGAAGTATGCAGACGTTCAATGCCACTAGACGGAAGTATCCAGACGTTCAATAGATTATACATTCCTAGTGAACATCTGTCTGTCTGTGTATGTAAATATGTCGCTATATATCTATCTATCTCTCTGTCTGACTCGAGTCTATAACTTCGCCATCTGTTGAACTGTAACAGCACGATGCGCCAATCCACTCACTTTCTGACATTTACTCAAAATATTTTCTCTTTTTTTCACCCAGTAATCCGTCGAATCTTTTCACCTTTCTATTCATACCAGACATACAGACAAAGCGCTGACTTGGCTGTTTGTACGCTTATATTCTGTACATGAAAAGACAAAGAAGTGGAGATGAACGTCCTCTTTTTCTGCTCCATTCGGGTTATATCGGACCGGTGTACATCATGAAGTGTGGTATGATGATATTTTACTTGAACGGGGTTAAAACGGCCTTGTCGCATTTCCAATTCTTTCACTTGCACACCACGGACCATCGGCTTTCTTTGCCAGATCCTCCACCCTGTAGCCTAACAAGGAAGAACCACGCGAGTAACTTATAACCACTGTACAGACATAATAAGGCGGCCATGATGGATAAGTGTGTCATATGCTGGCTCGTTAGCCTGGAGGTCGCGGGTTCGATCCCCGTCTTGGCCTGCAGGATGGAGGACGCGACAAAGACAACTGTCTAGTTGTTCGCATAGGACGAAACACCGAGATACCGTGATTACATTGGCGTCCACATAAAAGATTCCTTGGCCGTTGGAATTCGATATACGAGTAGGCTGTAGCGCCGCTACTCGGGCAATATGTCCCTCATAGCACACTGTATGGCGCATGTCCGTCTTCATTATCCTAGTTGGAGCAGAAGCGTAGGACGTTAAACCCCATTTCATTTCACAAACATAATGATAAAACATGCTGTTAAACTACTGTAATAATTTAGATAAGAAAGTAATTTAATGTTTCCGGTCGATGTATTAAATCATATTTTATGTTTGAAGCAGTTACAGGTATTTTAAATTATTGCATGCTATGTTTATCGCGGCGACAGATTTTATGCTTTCTCTCAATGATTTGCCTTATCATTTATAAGTTTTCGTTAAGAAGAGGTCATAAATTCAATTTATGTTTTACCAGGTTTGGTCCCAAGTTGTAAAACATGAGGGTTCACCGTCTTCTGTGGGACAATACTATTAACGATACTGTTATGATGTTATCGCATATTTAAAGGAGCTAATTCCCTATTACTTTGACACCTAGAATTGGACACAGATCAGTTGCAAGGCATATAATAATGTAATATGAATGTATATAAACTGATTACATTCAATCATTTCTGTTTTTACTATAATATCTAATCAAAGTAAATGGCAGTCCTTGTTGTCTGGTTATTCCAGTCTACACCGGCAGTATTCTACGGTAAGCATTTTTTTCCGTCCACCGGAGCCTGGTCTTATGACGTCATATGAGGATTGTGGGTTAGGATAAGGGTTAGGATAAGGGCTGTGGCCTGCAGATTTCGTCACAGACTCGAGATGTAGACAGGGCTAGCCCTAACCCTAACCCTGGGCCAAGCCTAACCCTTATCCTAACCCACAATCCACATATGACGTCATAAGACCAGGCTCCGGTGGACGGTAAAAAACGTTTACCGTATTCTACTGTGGGGTATAAATAGCCTCGTTCATCGATTCGCTGTAATACAAACGGGGCTCGAAAGCATTCTGGCGCGCGATTATGCCGATTTTAAAATTTTCATTTTGTCTGAAATATTGGATATCAGAAACCCATCTGTTGATGTATATGTCGAAGGGAGAGAGAGAGAGAGAAATGGCGTTTAACGCCTACTTGACACAAACTAGGTCATTTCGGGACTAACATATGGTTTAAAATGTCGAAGACCGAGGATGATATTGAGTTAAAGACTTGCCTCAATACCTTCGAGACTTCAGCGCCTCACAAATTCATCCAGCAGCTGCTTCTGTACGTGAAAACAACCTCGTGGGTTTCCTCCTACGCGCAAGCGAATTATTGAAATAAAATCAAACCACATGTTAGTGCCGAAAATACATAGTTTGTGTCGATCGCGATTCGACGTTAAACTCCCCCCCTCTCTCTCTCTCTCTTTCTCTCTGCACGCGAAAGAAATTAAAATTCCGGTCTCAAGACAGTTTAGCTTTGTCCAACTCATATTTAGGTTGTTTGGGGTAAACACTTTATGTAATCAGGGTTAAACAATACCAATCGTCTAGAAAATGTTTGATGATAATAAAAAACATTATGTTATATTAAAGGACAAATGTTTAAACTGTTTGATCAGAAGAAATGACACGTTGTTATTGAAGTCTTGGTATGATTTACGACTTAATATGACATATCAATATGAATAATCTATTAAATGTATTATACAGCATTAGTTATGATTACAACTTTTATTACGACTTTATTTGTAAACAGAATACAAAATAGGTTAATATATGTAATCAATGGCAGTGACATATTGGGGTGGGGTGGGTGGGGTGCCTTCTAGGTATATCAATTACATAAGCAATAAGGAATCCTTTTTTCGAATTAGACTCATCTCCTGCCGAACGGGCTTAAATCTACCTTTTGGTAAGAGTAAGATTTACCCCACCCCCCATCATCTGTTCAATATGGCATAAATAGATCTACCGTCAAATTGTACCTTCATAAAGAGTATATACTACTATATAATGTAGTATATGCAAGCCGCTGTAAATACTAGTATATATATACGTGTAGTATATGCAAGGCACAGTAAATTAATTCCACACCTTCGTCACCTTTACCTCTACAAATATATCAATGGGCTGCACTGTTATACTCGTTATACCAGTCTTACAGCTTACCAATACCCCAAACCAGTCGAACCTGTAAGACTGGTCAGCCGTAGCTAATCGTATTGCAGGTTAAACATAAGTATATAGAATTTCTTTACATCTATTAATAGCCTCGATTATAGCAGTAGTTTTTACGGTTGAAATCAGAAACATCTGGAGAAAGTAAAAATCCGGTCTGGATGTGCGAGGTTTAAAAGCTAGGTAACGGGGCATTAGTTTTATACAACGACTGAGTGAGAGTTGGGGTATATTCAAGTGATATACCATACAGAGGATTATGATATACCACTTATCGTCTAATCTATCGGGGATTATCAACCAATAGATCACACCTAATAACTCACACCTGGTATTCGTTATAACTCATCATTAGTGGAATTTTGGTATTTACACCATTTACACTCCCACCTTTGAACTTTGTTATTTTTGGAATCTGGTGAAAAGTTGAGATACGTTTTTATTTCAAGAAACGTCAAGATGGAGGGAGGAGGTAAGCGTGGGAATATCTTAATACTTTCACTTTTATTCATAATTCTTTTAATTTTGTTGATTCTTAAACTTTCTACGTTAACATGAAATGTATATTTTTAATTCACGTGAAATGTATATTTTTGATTAATTGATTAATAAAAATACAGGGCAGCGTAAAGGGTTAAGTTTATCCTGCGGTGAAATTCTAATCTTATAATTTATGCCTAATAAGAGTGATTGACTACTTAATGATCAATACAGCGTATTTATGGTTAACTAGCTTATATAATCATTGATAATCATTTCCAGAAATAACAACTTATTTGATTAACTCATTCAATACGAGTTTAGTATTATCTTGTTCAATGGTCTGATTTTAAAGACATAATTAAAGGGTGTCCACATTTCAATACGACTGAATAAGTTTTATGCCCAATTGTCTAATTTTTAGTACGTAAAGCCTGCATGTGAGCCTGTATCATTGCAAAATCATAAGAAAACATTGTAATGGTGACGTGACTACGTTTTATGTAGACAAAGCGACGACTTAAGTTACTAATGTTACGTAATACGTATAAATGGCGTTTTATGTCGATGACGTTGCATAAATATAACGACAAAGTCACGTTCTATAGAATGACGTTTTATAAAGATGACGTTGCGTAAATCCCGCGCTTTGCATTGAAGACCTTCAGTTATACGCCTACGTTATGTGACGTTACATTATTAGAGTATGTTTTATATATATAAATGACGTTATTAGACCATGGTTTACATAAATGCAGTTCTTTTGTAATAAGTGTAGCCTACGTTTTGCACACAGGTAGATGACGTTACGAGATAATTCTACGTTTCATATAAACGGGAGTGAAGTTTTAAATGGATGCACGTTTTATAGATAACGTTGCCATATAAAACCATAGTTAGCATAAATGAGGTGTCACCACAGCAATTCGTTTCACACAGATGCCGTTGTTAGGGTAGGCGATGCGTGGCATGTTAATTTACCAAAATGTCTCTATGCCCCCACTGCTAAAGACCATTACGCACAAGCAAATTGTTAGTCTAGGTATGTTTTAATTTGTGTCGAGTGGACCTTAAAGGACAATATTGGTGCCAGTCATTATCACATATGTGACAGAACTGATTAAACACTTTCCAAATATAATATCAACACAGAGATCATCGCTACCATAGAGGAGTAATAAAGGATTCATGAATAGGAAGTGACGAACGCCAAAGGAAAACACGAGTTATCTCTCTATGTGAATGACTGAAGTGACGAGTGATGACAGATAAACGGCCGAATTTCTGCTCACTAATAATTCCTTCGAAGACAAAAGGTTGTTATATGGGACCGCAAGAGGTTATCTGACGATACAATAAAGTAATTAAGTGGGGCACATTGAACCACTTTGTTCACATACATGTTTGTCCTCATTTCATATCGAATGTTTTTATTATAAGATCTCTTTATTTCATGATCAAAATTTAAAAAAAAATCAATATGCCCCCTTATATGGATCAAACCCCGGTTTATCTGGATTGTATAGATTAGACATATATGAACTTAAGTACAAGAATTTCTTAAGCTAAGAAGTTAACATGTATATAAATCTCGCTCTGCTGATCCCAGGGATAATAATAAACCTGTTTATAACCGGTATCTAACGATCTAGGAGTGGTGAATAAATTTAAAAGTATTAAAATTAAAATTGTTAAAACTGATAGTAGTGTTGGCAGGGTGTCTAATGATATTGGTTCGTTTGTTGATTAGAGAATATTTAAAATGGAAGATTGGTGAAGACTCGGTTTATATCTAATGAGCGTTATAAGATGTAGTCTATTTATTTAAATTGATGTGAAGAGCCTCTCAGTTGTTTTCGAGTCTGTATCGTATCATGGTGTTTTAAGTGTCTAAATGTAATTTAAGATAGGACTGGTATGTAAGTTAAGATATGACTGGGATAGGACTAGATGACTAATATCCTATACATGTTGTACTTTAAACATCCATATAAGGGGTTACAATAGAACTATAGCTTTATAATTCAAACCTTGGGACAGTTTATACGATATGTTGTCTGCGATATCACTTCGGTGAAAGTGGACTTTAAATACATCTATTTCATACACTCTACAATATGCTGCTAATTTCACAAATACCAAATGCCATGTAAACAATATACAGGTTTTGGCTCAGTGGGTAGGAAGTTTGCTCACTAGTCTAGCTGGAGGTCCTGTTTTTGATCCCTGGGTTGACTGTCAAAGATCATTAGGATTTCCAGTGTGGTGCCTCCTCATCAGTGTTGTAGGGCGTGGCTAAGGACAACGTATAGTCGTTTAGATGAGACGAAAAACTGAGGTCTCGTGTACACATTGGTGTGCACGTAAAAGATCCCATATGAAGAAAGACCTGCAATAGGCAGATTTAACTCTTGCATAATGTATATTTAGGATTAATCTAGAAAAAAAGGTATTCTAGGTGTAGACATGACGTCATGACAACAGGGGATGGTTGTTATTCTTCTGTAGTTGTACCAATGATATATATTTATTTTATACAACGAAAACAAACCGCATTTTTTCTCCTATGATACAGAGTTGGGTATGAAAGAATTGTTTGCATGGTGTGGGTAGTAACAATAGGCAAAGAATGTTTTCTAAAGTACACGAACGGTTATATATTTATACACGTCTAGAAGTTTCCTATTGTACCAACAAATATATATTTATTATTGTAATGCACGTTTATTAGTCTATTATGGTCTATATATTATATCGTTATTGCACGTTTATTAGCATTATGGTCTAGAATACACAAACCAACGATGTAAAGACGTTCATTGATTTTTACAGTAAATTAACTGGTTATGTCAAAGTAAACCTGGAACATAATCCATATTCGAGATATAGAATATTCGACAAAACTACTATTACTACAGCAATTCGCTAACAGATTTCAAATTACTAGAGGTTTAACATATTTTCCCATTGTAATGCACATTTATTAGTATATTATTATAGTCTAGAGCACGGTTTTAACGACACATGAACGAAACATGTGATAAACGTGCTAAAGAATTCATATTCGAGATATAAGGTATTCGACAAAACTACCCTCACTTGGTAGATTATTGCACTCCTTTGCTGCGAGTTTGCAAATTCATGAACAGTTTTTAAAACAACAGATTTGTACACAAGTTGGATATTTGTGTGAGCAGATAAAGTTAAATTTTTTTCTACGGCTATCAATGGATGCAGGGACGGATCCAGGAGTTTTTGCAGGAGGGGGTTTGCCAGGTTTCGGTTACGGAAATCTGCCATCATCGTCTCTAAATTACATAGGCATACATACAAATTGAGCTTTTTAAACAGAGAAATCATTTTTATACTGATGTAGGATCACTTTAAGATGTAATTTCATTGATGCAAGGCATTATGTTTTTTTTTCATGTAGCCGAGACCCCCCCCCCCCCCTGGGATGAATTATTTTAAGAGATCAATGATCTAAAGTTGAATCTTTAGGAACCTGTTTTACATGTTCCTGGTACATTCGAACCATTGGAATACAAGTTACTCCGAATTCCTTGTATGTTCGAATCATACGAATAAACATTACTACGAATTCCCATTGTATTTCTATGTCGTGTAAAACTCAAAATGACCAAAAAAAAAAACCCCACACAACACCCCCCCCCCCCGCAAAAAAACCCCACAATAGTTAACCGTTTATGCCAAACACACCATTATATGACATACTGTGAATCATTTTCGATATTTCTATTGGATTATTCATGCAATATAGCGTTATTTCCGGACATGAACAAATTATATAAAACACCCAAAAATTAGTCTTGTGTCTACTCTAAAGTTTTTCAATTTATAGGAAATTCGTTTTTTAAGTGTGAATAAAAATCTAGAAATTGGCTTTTAAAAAAATCTATTTATTTTAGTGGAATGTGAGTTCACACCTGTCAGCATCGTTTGATTATATCGGTCAGTGATATAGAATAAAAGGAAAACATTTAATGATACACAGTAACAGAAATATATTTTATTTACGAGATTTTTAAGAGGTTGGCATTCTTTCAATTCTACTTGTAACTGCTGACCTTATTTTAGTTGAAAGAGATTTTATGGGAATATTTATAGAATGACGTCATGGCTTCTTGACATGAGGAACATGAGCGATGTTCTGAAAATCTTGAAATGGTCTTGAAGAACTTTAGACCTATAAATATTAATCAGTTGGTACACCATGTTCTTTAAGAGTCAGATACTAAATTAGCTGTTGATTTATTCCATATTTCATGATTATTTTAAGTTTAAGATCCATCACGCCTTTATTAAAATGAACTGGAATGGAGTTTAACATCCTACAGTTCGGCCTCGACTTGACTAATAGAGACGGGTATACGTCATATAGTGTGCTATGAGGGAAATTTTCCCGGACAGCGACACTACCACATGGCGTCGTGTACATTTTGACACCGTGGATATGGGGTACAGGTGCTGTTTGCACCGTACGCAGAGCTAAGCACTGGTTGTATTCATTTCATCTCTCTTCTTGTGCGCTGAATCAGCGGTCCGTGTCCAGAAATCGTCATTTATGTCCAGAATCAGTCGTTTATCCGACTAGAAAACCAATGGGTCTGCCTAGCTTGAGAACCAGCGCCTTAATCATTGAGCCACCGTAGCTCGATTCCTACGGGAAAAAACACGAGGCCACTGTCCCTGTCTTGCTATCAGACATTAAAGAGCACGTGAACATGTCATCGGTATGTTGTAATCTTTGAATGAATGAATGACTGCATCTAGATTATGTTAAGTAGACATAAACTATTAATTATCTGTATGTAATTAATCAGTGGTTAATTAATTACAATAATCATGACGTCTTACGCCAGACAGGACAAAGATAAAAGACATGTCAGAGGTTATAGAGATGTAGGGGTCAAGAGGTCATAGTATAATCCTAATGTAACCTGTGTCTATTATGTATGTAACAGTGTATGTAACTGTATAGTTAATACGATTTAGTTAAATAACAGCACGTTCATCTAGCCGTCAGTAGAAGTATTATTATAACCCCTGCACTATTCAAGCATTCCATACAAACACCAGACTTAAAGGGACATTTAGCTCGTCATGTTTTGAATGCTCAGAATTATTTCTCGTCTAGTTGTTCGGATTGTCCGTTAAACCGAGATCCTTGAAAATGTGGGCATACACGTAAAAGAATTCTTGTCTGTTAGATTCGATATAAGAGGGGGTCATAGTGCCACTGCCCGGGCAAAATTTTCCCATTAGCTTACTGTATGGCGTATGCCCTTCGTTAGTCGAGTAAGACGTTAAATCATATTTTACTTCATTTCATAAAATATAAGCCTGAAGTCTAAAATTAGAAATATTGAATGTAAATAGAAACAAATAAGTTCAGATTGGGATACTAGATAATTGATTACGTCATAATCTTACGTCATAAGCTCACCAGCTGCCAGTTTACCCATATACAGACTTCTTCATATTGGCCGTGTTGGCTCACCCGTTCCTACACAGGAACAAAAAGAGTTCCAGAAATTTCTAAGTGTATTTGGCAAAGCTTCGAGTAACGAGATTAGCAACCTTAATAGACTTTAAAATAATGAAATGTTCCAGAATTGCTGTAGCTACAGGTATTGCTACCATAAATAACGTAACTTACAGCAATACCCAACAAAACATTAAATACTATTTTACCTTAAAAGGAATGGTGACGTAGTTAACTTACGCTATCAGATGTGATATTTGTTTGTGGCCTTATTCGGCAATACAATTTTCTCTTTACTTTGATACCAAAAACTCCATTTCAGCCCCCACCCGAAAAACAACCCGGATAGAATATTCGGGAAATCTCTCTGAAGTGAATCTATGATGTATGAAAACTAGAAGAGATAGTTCACGTCATCTTCGAGCTTTTTAAAACTGAAATATTGAAATAATCGCAGTATATTGGCTACGTTATAAATGTCTACATCGTGGGGCGTAAAACTGAAACATCATATTATTTATGTTGTCTTTATCAGAAAAAATTGCGGTATAACGTTATAAACGTTTACATTAGTTATGTCGGCAATAAATAATTGCATTATAACGTCTGCATTATAAAAGTTTACGTTATACGCTCTCTTTATACCTGAAATAGTTTGTGGCGTTATAACGTTATAAACGTTTACTTTATACGTTCTGATTATATCTGAAACATTTCATCGCGGTATAACGTTATAAACGTTTAGATTATACGCTCTTTTTATATCTGAAATAAATAATCGCCGTATAACGTTATCAACGTAATGTCTCTTGAATAAATTATAACGTTAGAATAACAGTGTGTTATAAGTTAGGTTATTGTGTGATGAAAGTTGTCCTGACCAGAGACTATATAGAGATTAGATAATATATTCATATATAGACATAAACCTTGCACGAATATCATCATCATATAAGTTGGTGGAGATACCAGATGATCGTCATTTTCTGTCATTGTGATTTATTCTAAGGATTAAATAATATTATGAATAATTAACATTGAGTATAAACAAGAAATCGTCTTGAAGTAAATAAAACCAGTATATGGAATTACTGCAAAACAAATAAATTAAAAGTAGAAAGAAATTAATGCCGATCGAATTTATTTCATGACGTTTGATTTTGTGTCGGAGAGTGTGGACTGGATTGAGAATTATCATATTGTGATATACGACCACGTGTCAAGTTTGTTTAGAAAAAGTCTGTTTTAAAATTGAGATTTTTGAAGAAAATTATTTTATTTAAAGTGACAGGATTATTAAAGATATTGTGGGTACTATTTTAAGGGATTATTCATTTACCTGCATCAATTTACACACAGGTAAGTTGGTCTATTTGTAGTGGTAGAGAAGTGGTATCAGCTGTGTTTGAATGTAGAAAGAATAAGAATATCCTGGTGTTGCATTATTCTAAAATGAGAAATCGCACCACATGTTCATGAAGGAGTAAGCATACCTTACCTCGTTCTCGTATTGTGTTTACCCATATGGGAAATGATATTAGGTGTTCTAGACAGAATAAACATACACACTAACGTGCTATCTGTATACGAACTCATCAATTGAGAAATAGCATCAGATGTTCCAGATGGAGTAAGCATACCCTAACTCGTGCTACTGTATTGTTAGCTATGTGATCTCCTCAAATGAGAAATGGTATAAAGTGTTCTTGAAAGTGTTAATATACTATGTGAACTCTTTAAGTGAGAAACTGTACTAGGTCTTCTAGAAAGATAAATATTACTATGTGAACTCAAATGAGAAGTGGTATAGGTGTTCTTAAATGAGTAAACATACAGTAATGTTTTTTCTGCCGTAGATTGTCTTTTCAGTTCATTTTGGCCCTTAGTGTCAACACTTAGCACATCAACGTTTGTGAAATTGATATTTATGTACAGTTTCCGCGATCTAGGTTTTACTGTGCAGTTGTCCTATAATGTCTTTTCCGTGTTTACAGCACAGTTGGTGTGTGTGTGTGTGTGGGGGGGGGGGGGGCTATTACAAAGAATGGTTTTATTCATACCACTATTATTACATGGTGTGAAAGGTTTGATGGTGAATCGACACGTGAGAGAATTCAACATATTTATAAAATCGTGCTTTATCGTTAAACACTAAATATACAAGTATTTTGTATCAAGCAATGTCTGGTTTTTAATTAGAAAGTGTCAATACAATGTTCCTCGGTAGAGTATAAAGTTGTTATACGTTGTTCTCCGGTATAGTATAAAGTTGTTATATATTGTTCTCCGGTATAGTATAAAGTTGTTATATATTGTTCCCCAGTGTGGTATACAGGGGTTATATATATTGTTCCACGGTGTGGCATATAAGGGTTATATACTGTTAGTATACAGTTGTTATATATTGTTCTCCAATATAGAGGGTCTATTTATTGTTCTCCAGTACAGAGGGTCTATTTATTGTTCCCCAGTAAGGTATAAAGCGTCTATATATTGTTCCTCAGTATATAGGGTCTATATATTGTTCTCCAGGGTCTATGTATTGTTCCACAGTATAGAAGTATAACGATGACATAGACTGTGTATTCCACTATAAACTGTTTAACATATGTCACTATTATTTATAAAATCAACAGCTAAAACCGTTATATATTTATTTAAATAACATCAAAATATCTACAGGTCGTGTTATATAAATATATTTATATATCCCATTCCTTGCATACCATAACATTTCCATCTAACACAGTATTTGTGAAATGAACTAGATTTACAACAGCCAAGGGATC
The DNA here is from genome assembly GCA_948474765.1 of Patella depressa. Classification (NCBI taxonomy): domain Eukaryota; kingdom Metazoa; phylum Mollusca; class Gastropoda; family Patellidae; genus Patella; species Patella depressa. The sequence goes on from OX419720.1 coordinate 4,015,733, forward strand.
TTTTACGTGCACGCCAATGTATACACAAGACCTCGGTTTTTTCGTCCCATCCGAGTGCCCAAACATTAGGTTTAATGTCCACTCGACACAAACTAGGTCATGTCGAGACTAACATATGGTTCAGTCTTATTTTAATAATTCGCTTGCGCATAAGGATCTTTAGCAGTGAGAGGAAACCGGAGGACCCGGAGAAAAAACCTACGAGGTTGGACAGGCGACCCAACTCCTTGTCACGTACAAGCGTGGAATCGAAACCACGTCGGTTAACACAATGACAGACCTTATGATACAGCGCGCACACGCTAACCATTCGGCTACCCCCCCCCCCCCCACACACACACACACACACGTTTGATATAAGAGTAAGCCGTTAGTTAAACCCCTATGGCATTTCGCCACATTTGTAAACGCCTTTTACCAGCAGAATTATTTAATGTTTTGTTAACGATCGAAGACAGACGTTACATAAAACATATTCTCTGACTTGTTGGCTTATATAAAACTGGATCCAGGTGAAACTGATTAAAACTTAAAGATACAGAAAATTAAAACTGGGGGAAGTATTTATAGCAACGTGTTATATTTCACGAGTTAATCACTGTGAGAGATTGATGGGCCTATCTCTATAGATAGCCAGTAGCTGACATTCGAGGTTAGAAATAGGTCTAGAGATAGACAGAAAAATGTGCGTTAAACTTATCTCTGATAGCCGAGTGAAAAGCATCGTGGCTTCATCAAATTCTTTCTCTGATCGTCGATTAAAAAGCATCCTGCTTCATCACGTTTTTGTCAGTAATCGCAGAGCTGGCGTTATCAAATATTTTATGACGTGTTAAATACCCAACTGAGGTTTAAACATTCCTGATTATCAGTTAGCCACATCTAGACAAGTTATACAGTAAAATATTGATTGCTGTTTTACAGCTTGTCCCATTTAATGATTGCTATTTACAGTTTGTGTACCATTCTAAAAATGTGAAGGGGGTTTAAGGCCTGCTTTTCTGACCAAACCGGACTAATGAAGACAGGTACATGTCGCGCAATGGTGAGGTGCGGGGTGGGGGTCACTCAACCAGAATGCAGTGCTTCCGCCTTATGTTCATCGAATTCCAGTTGTCAAAGCATCTTTTACACGGGACCTCGGTGTTTCGGCCCATACGAACAACTAGACACTTGTTCCTTGCGAGTGTCGATCTCCATCCTGTATCAATGACAAGAGGAAATGTGACGTTGAATTAATCATCTTCATCCGTAGATGTGAATGGTTGTCAAGGATACGCTTTGTATTACACTTCCTACGTAACCCAATATCTTTCCCAGGGCTGTCATGGAGACATTTGCCCATTACACTTTCTGTAATTGCTATAACTACAGTTGTATACCTAACTTAACTTAGTAGGTAAAAGCAATATATACGGGTCTTGTCAGGTTTTACGTCCTACTCTTCTGCACCTAACCTGGGGGTCTTGTCAGGCCCAAAAAAACATAAGCAAAACGTCGTCATGACTAGATCTAAATTCAATGCCCGCGAAATGTTTTATTCCAACCCAGTTTAAAAACAAATTCGCTATAAAGATCTGTGTTGTGGACCGCATTTGCAAGTCTTGGATGTCCTCTTTATTTTTAGTGTTCCACCTTTTCACAAATAACCAATCCCTCCATTTCCATTAAGAACGTATCGTGTTAATGGAGCGATAACTTCGAAAAACACATTATTTGGATACCGATGTCAATTTCACAAATAAAGTATCAGACGGTTGTAAATAATAAACACACGCTGCCCCTTGCACGGATTCCTTAAACCCGTCATCGTGAAGTCACGTGGTCAGAACATTTGATTAATGTATCCGTATTTCTCTTTTCAGACTGTTTACGTTTTCCGGTAACCAATGGCAACGAGAATTCCTATAACTAAGGATAGTTTTGGATTTGACGATAATCGGAGTAAAATTTGGGAAGATATGGAGCGAGATATGGAGAGCAGACGTAGAGAATGGGAGGACGAGATCGAGAAGATGAGCAGCGATTTTTTTACACTTCGACCAGAAACCGGCAAGTTCCCTTTATCTGACAAATTTGGTCTGGCTGATCGAATGCAACCTAGTCGCGATGATCGCGCCCCTTTACGAGATGAAGGCAAAGCTTTAATAGAGAAGGATGAACGCGGTAACCCCGTGTTTAGGGTCAGATTTGACGTCAGCGATTACAAGCCAGACGAGGTAAATGTTAAAATGGATGCCAATAAGATGCAGGTGCATGCTAAACATGAAACCAAAGATGGCGGTAAAAGTGTGAGTAGAGAATTTAGTCGAGAGATAAATATTCCTCGAGAAATCGACCCCATGTCCTTACAGTGCTCTATATCTAAAGAAGGCGTTTTGTGTGTAGAAGCGCCATTTCCAACTCCACAATATTCTGTGACGTCAGGTCCACCTCCACCAACGTCATCTTATCAGCAGCCACAGCAGTTCCAGACGACAGCCAATGTGACGCCAAAATATCAAAGCCAACCGCCTCCACCGCCATCCTCACACCCCTATCAGCAGGTACCTAATTATACCCCTAGTCCTGCGTACCAACCCCAAGCACCCCCTTATCAACCTTCACAATCCCATTCGGTTCACCAGGAAAGGAGTACTCCAGTATTCCACCAATCCACTCCCGTACATACGATGCAGTCTCCACCAGGGGCACCATACCAACAGCCTCCATCCTATCAGCAACACTCTAAGCCGGCGGTTGCTTCCAACGTCATTACCATACAGAAAGATACTAAATTTAAAGTGGAGATAGATATTGAAGATTTCGCCCCAGAGGAGCTGACGGTGAAGACGGTGGACAAGAAAGTGGTTGTGAGCGGTCGAAGAGAGGTGAAGGAAGCCAACCGATCATCCAGTAAAGAATTATGTCGTGAATATAATATTCCGGATACCGTAGATCCAATCACAGTGAAAGCTTTCTTCACTGATGGTGGACGACTAATAGTAGAAGCTCCTTATAAGGCTAATACCAATGGCACCTTTATTCATTGATAAATAATCTGCTGACGTCACTTAAAGAAGCACCAAATAAAGCAAAAACAAACTTTTCATTGATAAATTACCCAATGATGTCATTTTTGTATCACGTCGACCGAAATCTCGTGTGTTTGAGAAAATGTTCGAGTTTATTTTGTGAGAGGAGAATTAACTGTCATGAATATTCATTTTGTTATGACCTTCACGACCTTTGCCTTCTAATATTATCAGGAATCGTTGTACAGCACTGCACACGAGGAGCAATAATTCTTGCATCTTACAACAAAGATCAACAAATGGGATATTTGTTTGGTGATGGATATTTTATTTTTGTCATGGCGGACGATGTTGCTCGTGGGGCGTGTTTTAAACAATTTTATTACCCAAGTTGCCAGAATGTATATTTAACGTGAAGCTTTAAACGTGGATTTGAGACAATTACCAATTTATGATATCACGCATGTAGCTAGAATTGCTAAACGTATTATATAATAAATCAAAAATAGTCTTTGTGCTTTATGATATTTTTGTTGTGCGCTGTGATGTGGTTAAATTGTCGTGTAACACGGCGTGAGATTGGCCAATTATCGTGTCACACGATCTTATTCATGGTGTTACACGATATAATTTGGATAACGTAACGTGTTAAACGCCGTGGTTTCAATGACGGCAAAACGCCGTTTACTTATATAGCCTTACAGTACGACACTCGCATGCTGTGGAATATTATATAAATCCACAACACACACCGTTCCCCATTTAATCAGAGTGGTATGGTGTGTTCCAGAAAGAGTAGTACGCAGATTAGATACAATGTAAAAGACTTTTGTATGTCGACAGAAAACGTGGTGATCTTTATGATTATTTGGGATTGATTGTGTAGTAGAACATCTTGACAATGTTAAGGTAACAGTGGGTGTAGGATTTCGTCCGGATACCAGAGTTTCAACCCTTCAAGGCCCGGACAATTCAATACCATACATGGATTTTGTGTGGACTGTGGTGAAATAAAATATATAAGGTTCTTTAGACGAATTTGTGTTTGTTAAGAAATAAAATGTCTATGTATTATTCTTGATCAACACAAAGAATAATTTCATTTAATAATCGTTATTCCGTAGTGGTGATATTTGTGATTGGATCGTAAACTTGTGCTTTTCAACCTGTTGTCCTTGATGAATGAATGGATTGGATAGTTCCTTCCTGACTGGTTTTGAAGTAAGTTGGGTCCAGGAAGATGTCCTTTGGACTGGGATACCGCACCCCACAGGGAATCAAAATGTTTCAAGTTTCAATTGATGAAGTTGTTTTGTATTTGTCATGTAACATTCAATATAAAAGATGCATTATGTGAAAGCTAAATATGCCCATTGCAGATCCTTTTTTTGGCCCCAGATGTTATGTGGATTTTTATGTAAACATTTTTTGCTCCCTTGACCATTGGATGAGCAATGTTAAGGTAACATTGAATGAGAACCATCTCGCTAACCCTTAAACGATAAAATGGACAATCAATGGTACCTAACAATCAAGACTATCTTATTAACACTAAAAACTTCGCTGACAATAAAGTAATTTGATTGAAATTGTCAAAATATTAATTTTTGATTCGCTTTTTTGAACTATAAGAGCACTGGCGACAAGCTCTTGATCGAAGTCTCACATAATGCAGCTTTAATAACCTTTAATTAAAAACATGTATGTTTTTTTTTGTTTATCTTTATTATGGATCGGGTAGTTCCTTCCTTGATGAAGTTGTTTTGTATTTATCTTTATTATCTTGTATTAATTTATATTAATTGTTAATATATCTTTAGTTGTCACGTGTTACATAGAATATCGATAGATTTACGAGTATTTTGTTATTAGCCCTCAGCTCGAATAACATGTGAAGGGAGATAACTCCATTATATTTTCTGTGCCTTTCCGTAGTATTACTATAGTTGTTTCAGGAAGCTATTGGTGTGTCCTATTCATACATTAGGATAAGACTTGTGTATTAATAATATATTGCTCTTTGTGATTAGAGGAAGGAAAGAAATGAGGGTTTACGTCCACTCATTTTGAGAATCCGAGATACAGGCGCGGATCCAGAGGGGGGGGGGGGGGGACCCCTGCCCCCCTGCCCCCCTGCTCAAACTTGAAAAATTTTTATGCGATTTTATTGGCGATTTTTAGACCTGTGATTTTCCGGAAATACGTCAGAATGCACCAAATTGAATCTAATTTACCCGTTAATTGCTTGAGCGCCTTCGCCAACCGCAATTATCAAACCTAGACCCCCCCCCCTCGCAAAAAATCCTGGATCCGCGCCTGAGATATGGTATTTTATTATACCACACGGGCCACCCAACTTCATAATGATTTTGTATTGAAATGATCCGTTGCCTTGTTTCAGAGTATGTTCTTTGATAGAGATGTGTGTTTAAGGGTCCTGCTGCACGGCGCATTTATAAATTTACGTACACTTAAGATCAACAGAGGAAGAAAAATGGGCGTAAATCTTATAATAGTTTTTGATCTATCACAATGTCACTTAGTTGATGAGTAGTTGTATTATCTATATGTTTATTTTGAATTATTTGTAGTAATTCATGTTAATCATTGTTATTTGTTTGATTCGTATGTTGCCATTTAAGATCCTATATATACTAAAACGTTACTTATATGGGGAAAAACCAAGATACTATTTTATTTGGGCAACGCTTAGTTATGAAGCAAAACTATAATACATGTTGGGGAAAACCCAGCTACTGTTTTATTAGTGCGACGTTTAGAAGTGTATTATCTCAACCTTATCAAGCTGAACTGTAATACGTGTTGGGGAAATACCCAGCTACTATATTTTTAGGGCGACGTTTAGAAGTGTATTCTCTCAATGTGATCAAGCTAAACTATAATAAATACTTATATATGGAATACAGATATTAATTATTTTGGGCGACCTTTCGAAGTGTAATCTCTCAACTTGATTAATCTAAATTATAACACATACTTCTGGAATACAGCTACTAATTTATTTGTTAGTTTGATGACGTTGGGTTAATTCTCTTCGAAAACCTCGCTGTTTTCCATAAGTATGTGTTTTCTCCAAATACAAATTATTTAGCACTTAGCCGATGAACAAGTTGCACAATTCTTAAACTATTTCAGATAACGTTTTCCTGGCATGCAGAAGGAAGACATGACATATGATTTAAATGTTGACTGTGTAGTATCTTTATATTATTTGTTTTTTATTTATATTATGTATAGATATACGTAGTTTTTGTTTTTACTTAGAAACGAGTCGTTCTCTGTGCTTAACATTGTGTAGATTTTATAACAATTAGCTGATAAAAACAATAAAAACTGAAATGGCATATTGCTATTGTTCATTTTAACAATGATGGACACAACAGTGATCACAGCGGGTCACAGAGCGAGAGAGAGAGAGGGAGCGAGAGAGGGAGAGAAATGGGGTTTAACGTCCACTCGACACAACTAGGTCATTTCGGGACTAACATATGGTTTAATTTTATTTCAATAATTCGCTTACGCGTAGCAGTGGGAGGAAACGGGGTGCCCGGAGGAAACTCACGAGGTTGAGAAGGCGCCCTTATCTCCATGCCACATACGTTCCCACCAGGGATCGAAACCGCAGCCGCAAGCCAGAGGTGCCCGACCAGCTAGAGGTGGAAGCTCTTCACTCTAGACCACTAGACCACTAGACCACCCCAACCCCCCGACTCACCTGTAGACATTGTGATCTACAGTGCACGCGTTAGATCACTCATCCACCAAACTCTACAAAGATGAGACTGAAATCAAACAATGTAAATAAAAAAAATCGATCCAATTAAAATACAGATCTATATTTCGTTTTAACCAGATTGTTCAAAAATCGACCATCTGACTAAATCAATGGGCAGGGGAGATAACTACATTGTTCTTCTGGTCGATTTGTTTTCACAATAGGCGAAGATATATTGAGACTGGCATGTCGTTGTTTCTTTTTCACAGAGATCCACTTATTGCCCAGGTGGGGGTTACTATCTGAAAAGCTTTAGGTCTTTTTCAAGGGAAATAACCCCACTTAACGAAAATGGTCTGGATCCAGATTAGTAATTATTTTCCCTTATTGAGTAGACTGGGAAAAATGTCTCTCATAGTACATTGTCTTCAACAGCCCAGGTGGAGCAGAACAGCAGGGCGCTAAACAACTTTCCATTTCATTTCAAATCAGGTCTGTTCTTCGTTTAAGAGAGATAATCACAAAGACGTTTCGCAGTTTACAACCGGCGTATTAATTTACAAAATTGTACCCACGTAAAAGATACTTGAAGGTTAGAATTTGACATAAGAGTAGGTCTGAGTGTCCTAGTATCACGTATGCCGCCTTCATTAGCTCAACCGGGAATATTTCATATCATTTCTTTTCACACAATGTCGTTCATAATGTCAATTGATCTGTCTTTCTTTGTCGCGTTTTTTTTTTGTCCTTTAATTTGTTAGGAATTTACAAAAAAACGAACTATTTTATATTAATTGACTAAGCACTAAAATCAATTTAATATTATCCAATCAAATAACTAAAATTTGGATTTTATCTTAGTTAAAATTTCTTGAAAAAGGCTCCTGCAGACTCACGATCATAAAGTTTCTCCCGTATAATATAAATAGTCTAAGTGTGAATTATGGAATCAACATGAAGCCAGCAGGTAAAAAGGCGTATACCTGTACTAAGATGACCTTCAGGTCGGTAACTTGTAGATATAATAAATCTGTTTACACGAACCAGCAACTAGTGTAAATATATTCTCTCTCCTGGTCCACTGTTTATAACCACCTGGTATAACCTACAGGTTGTATGGTTAGAAACGCAACACCACCAGACTTTAATCCCCATTTTCATAGTAATAGACTGTTTATAACTGCGAGATATGACATGTTTTGTCTGGTTAGAAATACAACACAGTCACACATTAATTATCAGATATCCCTCCCAGTTTCTTATTGTAATAGGCTAAACTGTTTATAGTAGGCTAAACTGTTTATAGTAGGCTAAACTGTTTATAGTAGGCTAAACTGTTTATAGTAGCGAGATGCGGCATGTATTGATTGTATGGCTAGAAACTTAGCACCATCACCCATTATTTCTCAGATATCCTTTCTGATTTCTTATTTTTCGCCAACTGGTAAAAATATAAGGTGATAGATTGTTTATAGCTGCAAGATGCGACATATATAGTTAGAAACCTAGCACCATCACCCATTATTTCTCAGATATCCTTTCCCATCTTTTTATTTTTCGCCAACTGGTAAACTCTTTATAGTTGTGAGATACGGCATATATTTTATTGTTAGAAACACAAGACCATCATAATCTTTTAGTGGCATTTAGTGATCGTAAACAGAGCACAGTTTTCCTGAGATACAATCACTATAGTTTTAATCCTAAAAGCACGACGTTTCGACAAGTATCCTTTTGTCGTTATCAAGCACAAATCATCCCCCCCCCCCAGTTTTATCTTATCAGTTTTGATTATTTTCAGTAAAACGGTTAATTTACTATGATAAACCGTTTATAGCGACGGGGAAATGTTTATATATCTAATGAAACTGTTAATGTATGGAGATAAACCGTTTATAGCCGTGGGATATTGTGTATATTTCTATTAAAACAGTAAATAAATTGTGGTAAACCGTTTATAGCCGTGGGATTAGTAACATATAACTCCCATTAACCAAACAAATAATCCATTCTGTTACAGACCATTACACCTGTAATATTAATACATTCACGTTGCATTTCACGCTTAAACGGTGTGCGACATTGATGTATATAAAATTTGTATAGCCTTTGGATGGGACGAAACACCGAGGTCCCGTGTGCAAATTGGCGTGCACGTAACAGGATCATAGACTGCAGTTGGAATTCGAAGTAAAAGTGGGTTGTAACGCAGCTACCCGGTCAGAATTTCCCTCATTGCACGCCGATTCGTGGCGTATGCCCGTCTTAATTGACCCAGTCGTAACAGAACAGTAGGACGTTAAACCCCATTACATTTCATTAAATCTCAAACCGTTTGCCACTTGGAACAATATAAAACAGCTACAGGAGCAATAACGAATTCAATACGCTTTTAAACTATCACAAAAGATAAAGATGTTTCAATCACCGGGTATCTTGTCTAGATACATTATACCTATTCTTATCAACAAAATACCTCATATATACTATAGATCTAAATAAACGCTGACAGCACATTAACCTTCAGTGCTTGTCTAGATTTATTTAACAGATCAGAGGAAGAACAGAAAACAACTCATCCCGAGGTTAAATAGATTTTTAACTGTTGAAACTGAATAGAAGATAGATTTATCTTAGTTTAAATATGAACAACAGAACAGAGAAAAATCACACATTGTACATAAATTATACACCCAGACCAGCCCCCGAGTTCACAAAGCATTCTCAGACACTTAAGTCAAGAGTTTACTCAAAATTGTTCGCCTTATTGTAACTAAAATATAACCCTTTCTAAAACTTTTGTTGTTTTAATGTGTAAAATACATCTATAAGAAACTGTATGCAAAGTTTTGTGTTTCTGGATCAAAGATATTTCTTATAAACAGTGATTGAAAGTTGAGCAAATTCTCAACTTAAGTCTGAGAATTCTTTGTGAACTTGGGGCCAGAAGGAAGCATATTAATATAAGACAACTTGGCTTGTATTTGTATCCTATTCTTTATGTCTTTATATTCTCTGTCCAGTCTCGTGGGTTTTCTCCGGGTCCCCCGGTTTCCCCCACTGCAAAAGAGAGAGAGAGAGAAATGGGGTTTAACGTCCACTCAACACAAACTAGGTCATTTCGGGACTAACATATGGTTTTAATTTTATTTAAATAATTCGCATGCGCGTAGGGGTCTTTAGCAGTGGGAGGAAACCGGAGTGCCCGGAGGAAACCCACGAGGTTGAGAAGGCGCCCCTATCTCCATGCCACATACGCTCACACCAGGGATCGAAACCACAGCCGCATGTCAGAGGTGACCGGCCAGCTAGATGTCGAAGCGCGGCACTCTAGACCACTAGGCCATCCCACCCCACCCCCACTGCAAAAGATCCCTACGCGCAAGCGAATTATTGAAATAGAATTAAAACACATTTTAGTCCCAAAATGACCTAGTTTGTGCCTAGTGAACATTAAACTCCATTTCTCTCTCTCTCTCTCTCTCTCTCTCTCTCTCTCTCTGTATAATATTCTCAAAATAAATACTGTATAAACCGAGAAAATCAAACTAAGATCGTAAAGTGTTTGAACAGTAAAACGGCTAAATCTATTTGTTTTAACAGGCCAACTGAATTTTTGGCAAGGTGGCTTAGCGCGAGAGAGAGAGGGAGAGAGAGAGAGAGGGAGAGAGAGAGGGTGATAGAGAGAGAGAGAGATAGAGACAGAGACAGAGACAGAGAGAGAAATGGGGTTTAACGTCCACTCGACACAAACTAGGTCATATCGGGACTAACATATGGTTTAATTTTATTTCAACAATTCGCTTGTGCGTAGGGGCCTTTAGCAGTGGGAGGAAACCGGAGTACCTGGAGAAAACCCACGTGGTTGGACAGGCGACATCACTCTTTGTCACGTACAACCGGGGATTCGAAACCACGCCAGTTGACTCTATGACAAAGGTGGCTGAGATATAAATAAGGCTAGGACACGTGGTATTTGGTTTGATTGTCGGTTAGGTTTAAGAATTTTGGGGAGATCAAGTCTCCACATAGCACTGACCTAGGATGACGTTAATTTTATTCATGATACAATTCATAGTTTTATATAAAAAAAATACATTCAATACACTAGATTAATATTAAAAGTTGTTTTCGACGTTTTTTGGTGTTATCGGTGCTGATGGTCTTCCTTAGGTGCCACTTGTGGTATTCTGGTATTTTGGTTTCTGAAGAAAAAAGAATAAATTTGAGGCCCTCGAGTGTTCCCTTCTAAGGATTGGACTTTCTAAAAATGAGTTTTTTTTCACTATCCCGGGTTTAGGCTAGGGATAGCGATTCTACCCATTCAACGATTGTAAACACGTTTTAAACTTTTAACAAATGTGTGTTTATTGCAAATTTTTACATCGTGCGAGAACTTGCCGGGAAACTGGTGATATGTGCCTTTTGACATTCCCTTTTTTGTTATTTGAAGAAAGCTCGGATATTGGTGATAGCTTTTGTTTAAATATCAGTGGAAATAAACGAACAAATGCTACTTTACAAAATATTGCTACTGTACGATGTTGCGTTTGCAGACCAATGCAATGGTCAAAAGACATAAAACTGCTCAATGAAAAGAATGTATGAAATAGCGTTTGCTTGCTCACAATTGAAAGGTACTTGCTTTTAAACACATCTTTTATTTATATTATTATAAATATATGAAAATTATTTAACTTTAAACAATATGTATAGATAGAAAATATATATACGGTAGGAAGCATGTTGTGATGCGTTCAATAGACCAGCTCTGGGCATTTTTCATTTTAAGTAAAATTTGAACTTATTTAGTCCAATAATAGGAACAACCCTCGAAACCCAAAAATTCAAAATTTAGCGGAAATGACGTGTTGGACCTTGCAGATGTTCTAAAAATGAGATTCCGTGTTTGTAGTATATTTGTTGAATTATTAAGCTGTATCGACAATATGTTGAATAACGATTTTAATTTAGTAGACTATTTTAATAGATTTTATTTGTATATAATTATTGTAGATATTGTACATTTTATACCAAATTGTTTTTAAATAAAAATCACCTGTTTTGTTATAATTAAGTTACTTTTAAAACCAGAAAGGTATGAAATATTTTTAGACCGAAGCGCTTTTATTATGATAGACGAATGGTAATTTGAGAGATCTTATAGTTCTGGGCCACATTCTGAAGATATGTTCTTGGTAGTAAACTCCCGGGACAGACATACCATTAAAGATATCGTCGCTTGCAAAAGTGTAGGGGTGGGGGATGATGTAGGATGTGCGTTACTGACAAGAGGAAACCTCACCGGGAACTCTGGGAGAACTTTCTCAGCTAATGCAAGGACGGTACACTCAACCTCCAGGCTAGCCATCGTGTTACCCAAACGTTTTCACTCCATCCCTAGGAAATTTATATGCATGATTTAAATTAGTGAAACGAAGAAATCTATTGAATTTTAACAATTACGTCTAGGGTTATGGCCCTTGTTCCACCCTGTTGCACTTTGGGAACGCTCGATCTAACACAAAAGTTATCTGCCGATCTGTATCACATTTACACGCGTCATTTGAATTAATAAAAGAAAATTTCTTTTTACTTCCAGAGTTATGGCCCTTGTTTCACTTTGTTGTATTTTGTGAACGCTCTAACCGCTAAAGTTATCTGCCGATCTGTATGAAATTTGTATGTGCCATCTAAGTTAGTAAAAAGCAGAATCCTCTTATATTTCAATAACTTCCGTTATATACGTCTAGAATTATGAATCGTTTCACTTTATTGAACCTTGTGAACGCTCTAACGCCAGAAGTTATCATCCAATCCTTCTGAAAGTTATATGCATTATTCAAATTAGCGAAACCGCAGAGCTTATTGAATTTCAGCAATTTAAAATAGCTACTTCAAGTGTTGTCGCCCTTGTTTCACTCTGTTCAACTTTGTTGATGTTCGATTTATAGAAGTTATTATCCCATTACCTACAAAGGAATAAGTATGCGAGAAATCTTGTCGACCGCTCGGACGATTTAGCTGCTGTGGCCGTATGTTTCGTTAACTGGCAACTTATCTTTAAAACATTTGAAGCCAAAATAAAGACCTGCAATAGACCTGTTCAGCTCTTACGTAAACATTTGCCTATTAAATATTTGAGCGAGAGAACCCACCTTTAAACGCGCTATCTCAGCAGAAACCCGTGTCAATGAACCTTCTTTCTCAGGAAATGGGGTTTAATGTCAACTCTACACAAACTAGGTCATTTCGGGACTAAATATCGTAAAATTTTGAGCAGTGGAGGAAACAGGAGGGCCCGGAGAAAACATATGAGGTTGGACAGGCGACCGCAAACTGATCCCGCAGTGAATATTCGCTTGGTCGCTACAATTACTGATAAGCATGACATCGACGAGACGTAATGAGTTCGGCATATTAACTTTTTTACTCCGACAAATTAAATTCTCAAACATTTTTTTGAGGTAAAAGAAAAATAAATGAAGACGTTTGAAGTATTTGTAGTTAGAAAATATTTCCTATTTAGTGTAAATGGGTATTAAAATAAGTAAAATGCATCATTTTGCCCGAAGTAGTTAGGTGTTATGTAAACATTGCACGAGCCGTTGAGCCAATGACAGACGCCACGTGCAGTCAGCGCACGTGTTGTGGACAGTCATCTGTTACAGAGATAATTCGTAAGTAATTCTCTGTGAAACAGATTAAGGCGACCCCTCTCCTTATCACGTACGAGTCGGGAATCGAAACCACGCCATTTGACTCGGTTACAGACCTTATGACCTAACGTGCAAGCAAAGTGCCTTTCAGGTTAATTTATTCACAAAATATACAAAATACTAATCCATTTTCATTCTATAAAAATAGTCTCGTTGGATGTTCACTGGGTGTTTACATTTGTAAATTCAAATATAGAGACATATGCACAGATACACGCACCCATACATTCAAGTATAAATATTTATGTATACATTTAAATAAAAGCATATTGTTCGGTTGATATATGCGTTCAACCATCCAGCCCCCTTCTCAAAGTCAAAAACTATTTACCATTGAAAAGGTTTATTTTTTGGTGCGTGTTTCTGCTTTTTTAGTATTAATTAATTGACGCTATGATTTTAAGTTACGCTTTTGAGAAAATGGACCAAAGTATTCTATTTGATACCTGACAACATTAAATGCTCTTTTCTTTTTTTTTCTTTTTCTTTTTTGTTTGTTTTTTGTTTTAATTTGCATTGTATTTACATTATACAATCTGCACTATTAAAGACAGAAATGAATATTTACTCGCATGTTTTACATTCTGACGTCAACGTTAGTAAAGGGCCGTGATATTAAAATAGAATAATTATACCCCCTCCCCTTTTATACATAATGGGACTTTCCCTTTTACACACGTGTCCTTAATGGGAATTTCCCTTTTATGGATATGTCCTTAATATGACTTTCCCTATTGAACACGTGCCCTTCATAACAATTCCCCTTTAAACATGACATCATCAAAGACACAATATGCAATGCACAATAAGAACATATCAGAACAGGGTTCCCAGCCCCTTTAACTTATCTTAATATTTCTGTAATTTATTGACTACTCCACACTCAGGACAGCTGTCTAGTCGTTCGAATGGTGTCCACGTAAATATCCCTTAGCAGTTACAATTCGATATAAGAGTAGGCGGTAGCTCCGCTGCGGGGAACACTCATAGCACACTAAGGGCAGGGCTGGGGTAATGGTAATGAGTAATGGTAATGGAATGTAATCATTACATTTTTTAAGTAATGGTGAAGTAACGAGTAATGGAAGATTTCAAAAGTAATGAGTAATGGAAATGTCTATGGCTTATGCCCATCTTCATTAGCTCAGAAGCAGCAGAATAGTAGGACGTTAAACCCAATTTCATTTTCATTTCTCAGGTTACTTGTTCAACACAATACCTATTGTAAATTGTTCCCGAGGTACTGGCGTTTCACCTTCCCTTCTTTCAATACCCACTGTCGGGTTTATTCTATCCGACGGACTAGGCGCAGATTCGTCACGGCCTACGGTGGGATGCGAACACTGGGTATTCTAGGCTATTGATTCCAGAGGCTAATTCTCGGCTAGATCTTTTCCTTAAGGTCACCTACAGTAGCTGTGATGTAGCTAAAGGTTAGCGTAGCCTACGTGCTTATTGGCGAGACTGTGGGTTAGGGTTTTGATAAGGGTTAGGGCTTTGACCAAATATGGAGGTGGTCTTAATAAATAGATCTAACTCTCATAATGCGAGCCTGGGATGATCTCATTCACCCATCCCGGGATTCGAACCGAGTCAAGAAAGCAAAAGAAGAGAATTTCAGCGACCTCACCACTGTATACATGAGAAACATGGCTTGAATAAACGATGCCAAAAGGTTATATACCCCATATTTACATAGGATTTATAGACCATCCTTTATCATCGTCTGCAACCCGACATGCAGACTTTCCCGCGAATAATCCTTTTTAAAATTATATCTAGATCCGCCCTATTTGTCTGAATGTTGAACGCACCATACATGTTATTTGTTTTCTACAAATTCTGACTGTGGTTGATTAATTCTATTGCTATGGTGATTCATTTTAACGGCATTTAATAATTCATCATCTTATAGAATAAATACTCCACCAAATACCACGTGTATATCTTCATTGGTGCGCGCGGTGGATATAAATAGGCGCGAAAAAACATTCTTATCATACTACAGAATCAGACCACGATAATAACAGGCGTTGATATTCCACACTGGAAGAACTCGCTCTGTATGTTAAATTCCTAGAGAAGTAATAATTTACGTTTGACGATTCCACGTACTAGCAGACGATAATATAGTTCGACTTTAGTAGACGATAATCTTTCCACGAGATATTTGAGCAGACGATAAGACCAAAAATATACCTGTGTTTCTGACATTTGATAAATCGTTTGAAAGAGGTGAAATTTACACGCCACGATACAGCTTCGTTTACAGGCTGACGTCACAGATATATTCACTGGTTTACTGAGAAGCAGCCGTTCACCAGATTCGTCAAGGTCGGATCAATAGCAGACGATATTTTACATCGTTGACGAATTTTAAAGTTAAATTTTGTATTTCATTGAAAAACAAACCGAAAAAGATGGCGTCCTCACGTTTGGTTCCAATAAGGCGGGAAGAATGGAGTTTCTTCGATAGACAGAGGTCAATATTCTCCTCCATGAATAAAGATATGGAAAAAGAATGGAAGGATTTCGACATGGAACTGGAACAAATCCGTAAAGAAATGTTTAAATTGACTCCCATTGACTCTGGAATGGGTCAGCTCACTTCCGGAGCAGATTTTGGAAATTTTGGAACTGACATGGATTTCGGAAAGATGGGATCTGGCATGGATTTAGCAAAGATGGGATCCGGGATGGACTTGATGAAGTCCGAGATGAGCAGACTTGAAAATTCCGCCGGATTCGGAAACATGAACAGTAACCTGATTCAAGTTGACAAACCATTCGTCACGGACATGGACGGCAACAAGAAACTCTCCATCCGTTTTGATGTCAGTCAGTTCAAACCCGAGGAAATCTCCGTAAAAACCATGGACAACAAACTGATGATTCACGCCAAGCACACGGAAGAATCTCCAGGTCGTAAGGTCTACAGGGAGTTCAGCAAACAATACGTCCTTCCAAACAAGATCGACCCCTTAAAACTTAACTCCATTCTCTCAAAAGATGGCGTACTCAACATCGAAGCACCGGCTCCCGACGCCGTCGAGGCACCGAGGGAAAGGATTCTACCCATTCAACGATTATAAACTTTTAACAAATGTGTGTGTTTATTACAAATTTTGAGATCGTGCGAGAACTTGATTTGAAGAATGCTGGGAAACTGGTGATGTGTGCTTTCTGACCTTTCATTTTTTGTTATTTGATGGCTTTTGTGTAGCCGAGAATTCCGAACAGTGTAAAACAAAATACGAATAAAAACCAAATATTGTTCCTAAGAAAGAAACATTAATGAATATTCCATACTATACGAAATATTGGTACAATATGACATTCTGTTTTTAGACCAATGTAATGGTCAAAAGACATAAAACAGTTTACTAGAATGTATGAACTAGCGTTTTGCTTGCTCACAGTTGAAAGGTACTAGCATTTAAACATATCTTTTATTTACATTATTATAAATATATAAAAATGCTTTAACTATAAACAATATGGAGATAGATAGAAAAAATATATACGGCCTGAATCATTGTGTGGTGCTACCTTCAAGTTCAAATTTCTCATCAACTGAAAACATGACGCCCTTTTAAACCCTGTTTCTGGTTTGGGCATTTCCATTTTAAGTAAAATTTGAACTTTTTTAGTCGAAAAATAGGAACAACTCTCGAAATCTGCAAATCCAAAATATTAAATGTCTCCTTATATATCTCACCTGCGCTTTCCTCCCTGTAGCGGAAATGACGTTTTTTACCTTGCAGATGTTCTATAAATGAGATTCTGTGTTTGTAGTATTTTTGTTGAATTATCAAGCTGTATCGACAATATGTTGAATAACGATTTTAACTTAGTAGTCTATTTTGATAGATTTTATTTGTATATAATTATTGTAGATATTTTACATTTTATACTAAATTGTTTTTAAATAAAAATCACCTGTTTTGTTATAATTTTTAGTTAGTTTTTGATAATTAAAACCAGAAAAGTAATAGGTAAAATATTGTAAGACTGAACAGCTTTTATTATGATAGAGGAACGGTAGTTATAGAGACCTCAGTTCTTAGCCACATACTTAAAATATGGTCTTGAGTAAGTTCCCGGAACAAAAATAAACTTAAAGATATCTTTGCTTTCAAAGGCGGGGGTGGGGAGTACCTGATCCCTGTTTCACGAAATTTTAACTAAAGATAAAATCCAAATTTTAGTAGATACCTCAACTTTGATTGGCTAGGAACTAAAATCAATCTAATATTGTCCAATCAAATAACTAAAATTCAGATCTTATCTTAGTTAAAATTTTGTGAAATAGGCCCCTGGTATGTAACAGGTACAATTTAGCCTAGTCGTAAGCTGACAGGAGAAGTATAGGTGCAATAGCTGTTTGTTTATAAAGTGTCTATAAAGACGGGCATATGGTGTGTTATGATCGGAGATATTTTGCCCAGACAGCAGCACTACGGCCTACTCTTATATCGAATACCAATTATCAAGGGATCTTTAACGTGCATGCCAATATGTACATTGGACCCCAATTATATATTTATACTTTACCGTATATACACGTACATGTATGTGTTTATTTTTGTAAAAATGGCGAAGGGATAAACATCGACCTGCATCCAAGTTCACATGAATAGAAATATTGTTTATAAAATACCCCACCTCACTATTTTGTTAGGCGTAATTTATTTACTGTGGAGTATTTCGTTCCATGCAATAAAGTTAGTTATAATAAATGTTACCTAGCAACGTGATTTATTCTATAGAACATGTGGTTCCTGGAATATCTCCAGTCGTTACCATGGTTTTATTTATTTTTATTTCATCATTGCATGAAATTTGACAAGTATTCTGGTTTCTATGGTTATTGTAAATGTCAACGTTCTATTAACAATCTTATAAACACGGAGAACACGTGGTCATATCAACCTCTACGTTCTTAAAGATGTACTCGATGCATATACCCAAACGTGTATGGTGTATGTGCAACAAAGAAAAATAAAAAAATAGCTGAATACAGGGGCGATCAGAGACTGAATTATTTAGGAATTGTTAACTTACTGATGGTTATTCTGGTTCATCTGAGATTGGGGCTTGTGTCATAGAACGGAACAAAAGTAAAAATGAAATTTAATGAAATGGGGTTTAACGTCCTACGCTTCTGCACCTGGCCTGGGCTAATGGAAGACGGGCATACGCCATACAGTGTGGTATGAGGGAAAATTTGCCCAGTCAGCGGCGCTACAGCCTACTCTTATATCGAATTCCAACTGCCAAGGGATATTTTACGTGCACTCCAATGTGTACATTGGACCTCGGTTTTTCGTCCCATCCGAACGACAAGACAGCTGTCCTTGTCAGGCCCGCCTACTGCATCACCGACAAGGGGAAACCACGCCAGAAAAGGAACGAAAGTAAAACAAAACGATTTAAAGATGAACATTTCCGTGCAGATATTGGGCGTTTATTATACCTGGTCTGCTGTAAATATTTGAAATCATATTATACCAGTAGTGGTGTCGATGTTTAAAACCTTCCTACCTATTTCGCGAAATTTTAACTAAGATAAAATGATTGGATAATATTAGATTGATATTAGTGATTAGCCAATCAAAATTGAAGTATGTACTAAAATTTAGATTTCAAAGCATGCATTATGCAAGAGCTAAATCTGCCTATTGCAGGTCTTTTTTAGGCTTGAAATGTTTTAATTGGACATTAATTAACTGCTCCAGGCCTTAATTAAGTCTGAATGGCATCAGATTTCTCCGATATTAAACAGATTAAAACGATTCAGCGATACTTTGATTCATTCAAATATGGAGTAGCGAGACATACATGTAGCTTCCATCAACCAGTACGGTGGTTGAAATTATTGCACACGTTTGTCAACCCTTCAAAGGCTAATATCTTCGCATGCAATAGAGTAATTTGAATGAAATTTTCAAATTATTCATTTTACATTATCTACTTTTGAACTATTATAGCAAGAATGGCTAGTTCTTTATCTAAATCTTACATAATGTATCTTTAAGATTTCGAGAAACAGGACTCTGGTTTACAGATACCATACGGTACAGGTATAACACAATTATACATGCATTGGTCTAAATAATTAAAATTGCAATTTCAGGAAAAATATGTGCTGAAAGGTAATTTAATTATGATTTACGACACACAAACATCTTGTTATAGATGATTAGGAGTAGATAATTTTGGTCTAAGGAGAATATGATGTAAAATACAGACTGAATAGTCTTTATATACAAGTTTAACATATTGTACAACATGCCTCATGATGATGATGTTAACGTCCGCTTCCACCTTGGGATGGTTTCATAGACCATCTTTAGAGCAAGCAGTTTGAAGCGACATTATATAAGTTCCGGCAATAATAGTTTAAAAAATAGATAATGGAAGCAGAATCTTCTAAAAATTTCAGTCAAATTACTTCACTCTCAACCACGGATTCGGCGATATAGTAATAGTCTAGCCTCCGCCATCTTTAATGAAGTCCTAACGATAAAAAACCCAATGTATTCCAACGCGCTAAATTTTGCAGGTTAGCGATGGCATCAAGAGTTGATTATGGTCTGGATAAGTTAATTAATGTCTAACAGTTTTTATAACATTTCAGGCCTAAAGAAAGACCTGCAATAGACAGATTTAACTCTTGTATACTGTATGTTTAATGATATAGTCGTGTTGTATGTACTGATGCTTACCATTCTCAGGAGTAGAGGTTGGGTGGCCTGTCATTGAGTCAACTGGCGTGGTTTCGAATCCCCGGTTGTACGTGGCAAGGAGTAGGGTCGCCTGTCCAAGATCGTGGGTTTAGTTCGGGCACTCCGGTTTCATCCCACTGCTAAAGACCCCGACGCGCAAGTGAATTATTGAAATAAAATAAAATTAAACCATACCTAAGTCCCGAAATGACCTAGTTGTGTCAAGTGGGCGTTACCCCCCCCCCTCTCTCTCTCTTTCTCTCCCCATAGTTTATGTCGAGTGGACGTTAAACCCCGTTTCTCTCTCTCCATTCTCATGAATATAATTTTCCATTATAGAGTTTAAAAAACATTGTTTATTATTGCTAGAGCATCTGATATCACTTCCCATAGTATTTTGCACTTATGGAAGAATACAATAATTACAATGTAAAAAAAAAACCTCTTTGAAACGATCTAAAATTATAATTTGGAGTAATTTGATTGTACAGTTACAACGTTCATGTTCAAATTAGATTTGGAGCCACGGTGGCTCAGTGGGTAAGGGATAGCTCTCTGACCAGAACGTCTCGGGTTCGATCCTGATATTGGTCGACGCGATTCATTTTCAAGCGTGGTTCCCCCTTAAAATTGTCAGTTGTGTAGGGCAAATACTGAGAGTTGGGATTCGAAATAATAGTAGGCCGTAGCACAATATGTGGCATATATCCGTCTTCATTCCGTCTCATTTCGTTTCAAGAGACTGTTCGCAACATCCTAACTTTCAATAATTTACTGTATAGTTTCTGAGTGCTTGCATTTTCGGCAATATTACAAGATTATATTGAGTATAAGATTATTCCGAATTAATTTCATTTATTTTCTTTGTGATATTTTCTCTGTAAGACACTGTATGTCATGTTGGTGCAGAACAAATACAACATTAAACAGCGTTTCATTTCTTTTCTTTCTTTAAAATAATGCACATTTGACCATCCCACGACATAGTCTGACGCCTTACTAATCAACTTTAACCCCACCTTGAAAACGCCCGAATCACATTACATTTTATTGTCTAGTGTTCAAATAAAACTTGCATCGTGATATGGGCGACATCTTCAAGTCATTAGTGATATAGTTATGGAGAGGGAGAGAGAGAGAGAAATGGGGTTTAACGTCTACTCAACACAAACTAGGTCATTTCGGGACTAACATATGGTTTAATTTTATTTCAATAATTCGCTTGCGCGTAGGGGTCTTTAGCAGTGGGGGGAAACCGGAGTGCCCGGAGGAAACCCACAAGGTTGAGAAGGCGCCCCTATCTCAATGCCACATACGCTCATACCAGGGATCGAAACCACAGCCGCAAGTCAGAGGTGACCGGCCAGCTAGATGTTGAAGCGCGGCACTCTAGTCCACTAGGCCATCCCAACCTCCCGATATAGTTATGGAATTAAAAATAAATTCTGGTGGAAAATGTTATAATGATGACTATTTGAAGACAGTAGTTGGTCAGATCCGTTTATTACAGGAGTTCATACTGGAGAATACCCACCTCCCCCGCTTGTACATGACAAGGAGTAGGGTCGTCCGGTTTTCTCCAGGTCCTTCAGTTTTCTCGCACTGTTAGAGACCCCTGTGCGCAAGTGAATGATTGAAATTAGTTTGGATCATGTGTTAGTCTCGAAATGTCTTTTTGTTTCGATTGGACGTTAATCTGAGTAAAACACTTTTTATAGTTTCATTTTAATAGTTCAAAATATCGTTTTACTTGTCTTTACTACACTAGGATCTGAAAGAGTTGTTATATGACCGGCTTTTTGGTTTAATTGGAGAATTAGCCAAAACAACGATCTGGTACGGCGAATTCTTGGCTTTTGATGCACGGAATTGTGGGTAAACCACTAGAAACGTCAACTCTGATTGAATAATCAATGTCTGACGTCATATTGTCAAAAGTTTAACCCTTGACGTGAACTTCCACTATAACTTTTTAGATCTTTATGTATTGTAGGCCATCGAAAGTAAAAAAAATATAGATCTCGAATCTTTCTATGACAGTCAAGTAATCCAGAGGATAGTATCGAAAATAAGTTTTGCGGTGGGATTGGCACGCTTCGGCACCAGAACAAGATTTTATATTTTTGTTCCTCCAGAGTTAAGACAGCTGTCCTGTGTTTGAAATGATATAGTCAATAGATAGATAAGATGATTATCAAGTAGAATGCTATTGGGCAAATGAACCTACTTCTTTGTAAGGTGCAAGCCTAGGAACCACGTACGACACCTTTTCAATTATATACCCGCTGATTAGCCCCACCGTCGACAACGTTATGATTTGTAAATTTAAATATTCTTTAAATTATAATGGTTTTGGAAACCGGTATATTTCCCTGTAGTTTAGATCCATGTCTTTATCGGTTATGGGGGGTTGGGATGGCCGCGCTTCGACCTCTAGCTGGCCGATCACCTCCGGCTTGCGGCTGTGGTTTCGAGCCCTGGTGTGAGCGTATATGGCATGGATATAGGGGCGCCTTCTCAACCTCGTGGGTTTCCTCCGGGCACTCCATTTTTCTCCCACTGCAAAAGACCCCTACGTGCAAACAAATTATTGAAATAAAATTAAACCATATGTTAGTCCCGAAATGACCTAGTTTGTGTCGAGTGGACGTTAAACCCCATTTCTCTCGCTCTCTCTCTCTCTCTCTCTCTCTCTCTCTCTCTCTCTCTCTCTCTCTTTTATCGGTGATTATTTGTTTAATATGGGGTAAATGTATCTTTAAGAACATCCACTTTACAGCGATGTGAAGTTACTTTATCCCTGGTGTAAATCTTGTTTCAGATATTTACAGAAGAAATGTCAGAACAATAAAACCTGATGCCAAACAATTTACAGGTTTTTATATCAACATGCTTCTATCTTGTTACCCGGTACAACTAGTGTTTACTGGATGCTACAGTTATAAGACAACCCCAATATTCAGTGAAAGTGTAATAAAATGGGGTTTAACGACATATAGTGTGCTATGAGGGACATTTGGCCACCTACTCTTGGTTTCTTGTGGAGAAAAAATGTAGCAATATTGTTATGGTGACCACATTATGTCATGGACCAATTATTGGTTTCAAAATTTATAGACAAAGAGTAGAGCAATATGATGACTGAAATAATATTGATATTATATAAATTATTACTGATTCGATGTTCATAACCTAAAGACAGTGGACTCTGTCAAATCCGACATCGCACGGGATAAATTATTTCTGATTCGATGTTCATAACCAAAATACAATTATGTAAAAAGTATGCCGAGGTTTTTAATGATAGAGCGTCACGGTGGCTGCGTTGGTAAGACGCTGACTCGCTAGCCTGGGGGTCGGGTGTTCAGTCCAAATTTTCCGGCGTGGTTCTCATTTGTCCGTGATACAATACGGAGGGCCCGGCAAGGACAACTGCCAAGTCGATCAAATGGGACGAAAAATCGAGGTTGTAAACATGTAAGATCCTTTAGTGTTGGAATCCATATAAGAATATGCCGTAGTGCCGCTGTCCGGGCAAAATTTCTCCGATAGCACACTGTATCACATATGCCCTCACGACAGTATACAGTGTAATGAATCTCGTATCCTTCGTGGCATATAAGGGAGCGCCGTGTATACATTGGAGTGCACGTGAATAACCCATCAATGGTGGCATTCGACGAAGAGTAGGCAGAAGCAAAGCTGCCTGGCAAACTGTCTCTTATATCACGGATCGCGAATAACCCGGATAGTGAAGCAAAGTAGAAAGTTAAATCCGATATCATTAATTTGTAACGCATCAAGTTACAAGTCTATACACCAACTGTTTCATATAGCGTGTCCTTCGTAACGTCTAGTAATTCGCATGGTACGAAAAGTGAAGACTCGGTTTATACATTCACTAGTGAAATTCGACGAAATTGCCCCCATAGCGTGGCGTATATACGTTGCAATTAATGAATCAAGTATCCCCACCGCCGTCAAAATATTCACATACATGTATAGAGCGTCCACGTTTGAATCGATGTGTAAATACAAATTGACGTGTTTGTGGTTATTTTAGGATTGTTCTAGTCGTGGGTATGATAAAGTTGTAACATTTACAGTGTAAATAAAGGCTGGTTAAGTATTGTATAATGTGGGCTATTCACGGCATCAAGTGGGGGATTTACTAACAAACAGGAGAGAAAAACAAAACGCAGAAAGCAATCCAATTAAACGAAACACTTTTAATCTTTTTGACAAAAAATATTTCTGTTGTATTTGTATAGTGCGGAGAGGAATATTTAATTAATTGTAGGGCATTACGTTTTATTTTATGCTTTATAAGGAAACGTTGTAACGTCCCAGCGACGTACAACAGGGTACTAAAGTAGCGCAGACAAAGCCAGTGAGAAAGACCCCCACCCTCAACAAAACAAACAAAAGACAAAGAATTAATGAAACATATCTTACAAACACAAAATAACGAACAAAATATAATAGAAAAAGTCACAAAAGTCCAACAAAAAAAATCAAACCACAATAAGTCGTTTTTTTGTGACGGTTTTATGTGAAATGTTCACATATTTTGTCTTTTGTTACGTATATTTAACTTGAGAGTAATGGCCAGTGTCGTGCACGAGGCAAATTATATTTACATTATTTACATCAGCCGAACTTTTTGTAAAGCTCTCATAACACACACCACGCTATATGGTGGACATCGTGATGTGATTAAACCAGTGAGTGAACCTCTTACATTATGTAAGATTAGACACGGTACTCTCTATAATAGTTTTAAAAAAAGGATAATTAAAATGGAATATGAAGAAAATGTCAGTCAAATTGTTTCACACGGAACCGTGATATTGGTGATTTTTTCAGTAGCAACTTATTCTATTTATATTATAACTATTTATGCCATTGTCTTACTAATATATCTATAATAATCTGTCAGTCATCAGTGAGTTATTAATATAAAGATTTAGTCATTGTTTATTATTGTAGTAATGTTATTTTATTATTGTTTAACATACATGTTATGACTTTGATGTATTAATAATAAATATACATCAACTATGATAACCATATCACTCATCTTGCTACTAAAATAATTTACGGTATATTCTAGGAAATGACTGAAACCTGCATATTGTACAGCGTCTTATAATAAATTATCTTTAATTCTGGCAATTGTTTTGACGTATTACTTATAATTTTGGATATGGAGATGCTGGTGATACCGCCAAAAACCCTCGCTGTTGTCAAATCTTTGAAGGCGCGTTCCAGTCACCCTTGGTCCGACAACTGGAACGTTAAGAATTTAGAAAACAAATAACTTTATTAACGTATATTGAAGCCTCATGAAAAAGTTCCTAGGTAACGGCGCAGCAGTTATTGTTAAATAAATGGTTTAATTTTGATATTGTCGGTGTTGATTAAACTGGTCATGTGACACGGTCAAAGGTGACTAAAGGGACCATGTGACGCATCTTGACCAATAATAAATCAACAATAACGAAAGTGGCAGCCCCCCAGTAAATATTGTTTTGCTATCATTCAAAGCTTATGTTTTACGTTTTAACCTGCAACAAACTTCATGTGTACAGCAAAACGAGGGAGTGGAGTGAAGAAAGGAAATGTCGACAGCGGTTAAAAGAAAGTGTCTTATGCGTTAATGATTTTAAATAATAATCCAATATTTGACATGTACACTTAGGTTTTCTGTTTCACTCATATTTTGGGGCTCAAAGACCGGGTTTCGGTGCAATTTTTTTCTGTATGTTTCAATTATATTGTATGAACACTTTTTTGGCATTAGATTTTAAATGTTTTAAGTATGTTTCTTTTTAAAATAATGTGTATTAAAACCCTCTAAGTGAAAAACATGATACTGAGCAGACAGACGTACATGTATGTAGTTCTTAAAAAAGCACACAATTTAAACCCTTTTCTTACCAGACCGCTGCTACCTAGCCAATCTGTCAAACCCTTGTCTAAACTTGGAAGTACAATTTAGACAATTGTATTGTAAAGGAAGTGGAAATTGATTTTGGTGCTTGGGTTAGAGGGGGCTGCAGGAACATAATTTGGTGTCTTTCTGAAAATTCATTTTGGTATTAATAATTAACCGGAGCTGGAGTGGGAAGTTAAACACACTGCAGTGCAATCAGTCAATTATAAAGTGTGGTATGGGGGTGGGGAGGGGTGTATGATTTTATTCATTTTCATATTTTTTTCTTGTTAATAATTACAAGTTTAAAGTATGGAAATAGGCCATTCAATACTTCAAACATGTAGTTATTTTTCAAGGAAACATATGAAAATGAAAAGTGTAATTATTTGTTTTGAGATAAATAATACAAAAGCAATGGTCGAAGTATGTGTATTGGACTATGAACATGTGTAATTTCTGTCATAAGATAATATTACAAAAGCATTTGCCTAATATGTGTAATGACATGGAGTAACATGTGGGAATAGGAGAGTGGTGTAATATGTATTA
The DNA here is from genome assembly GCA_948474765.1 of Patella depressa. Classification (NCBI taxonomy): domain Eukaryota; kingdom Metazoa; phylum Mollusca; class Gastropoda; family Patellidae; genus Patella; species Patella depressa. The sequence continues at coordinate 4,042,417 of OX419720.1, forward strand.
TGAGATAAATAATACAAAAGCATTTGCCAAAATCTATGGAGTAACATATGGGAAAGGGGGAGACCAAAGGAGTGTTATTTGTGTTATGAAATAAGTAATACTGAAGCACTGGCCAAGTATATGTGTATCGGACTAGGGAGTAAAGTGTGCAAAAAAAAGTATACTAGTAGGCCTACTGTTTGTACTTGTAACTAATGACCCCAGTTTCAAACGTAGCATAGTAATTATAAATAGATTGTAGTTCAATGCAGAGTGAAATTTAATTTGATTTAACAAGATCCGTTTTAATAAAGACTAAACTGGGAAAGTTATTTTATTGACAACTAAAAATAAGCGAGTATTTGTCAAGGAAACACGTTCAGCCGTGCGCTATTCTCCGGCGAGTTCGGGAGTTGGATTTAATTACCGCGTAACTATTAATTTACAAAACTTGAATGAAAAATATTATCAAACTATGTAAAATTGATATTTACGCTATCAAGGTACAATTAAGATCATGTTAGAATCGAAGTTTTCATACGTTTAAGTTTAATTAAAGTTTGTCGTGTAGTTTTGTTTACCGTAGTGTCTACAACATCTCACGCAGTTCGTGGAAAAGACCACGTGTTTTAAGTGTTTACTTGCCCGTGATTGGCTACTTAAGAATACTACGTAACACGCTAGTCTAAATATAGTATAAAAGCAACTCTTCGCACAACAAACAAATATGATCAAAGAACTAATTTACTGCTTCTGTCCCATCTAGGAACTTTTGATATAATGTTCAGAACATTTAGTTCTATCATTTAAAGCAAAAATATCTTAAAGTTCCAAAGTCGGAGCAAACTTGGTTTTCTGTTAATATATATCGATCACAGATACTGTCCTAGATCGTATTTAGTACCATAATGAAGAACACACTTTTATTTACGAGGGGGCCTCAGTGATTGAGACGTTGACTCGCTAATCTGGAGGTTCGACCTTCGATCCCTCAGTTGGTCGAAAAGGTCATATGGATTTTCAGGCGTGGTCCCTCCTTGCCAGTGGTGCAGGATAAAGGGCCAGGCATGGGCAACGTATAGTCGCGCGGTGGGACGAAAAACCGAGGTCCCATGTACACATTCGCGTGCACTTGAAAGCTCCTTTGGCAGTTGGAATTCGATGTAACAGTAAGCTGTCCAGGGACAATTTCCCTCATAGCACATTCTATTGGCAAATAAAAAAATTGGCGCCGTATAACACCGTTGACAGGTCGTTGAACCCCATACAATTGTACGTCATCACTAGTAAGTTATAGATATTTTGTTATCAGATATCGTAATCTTTTATTAATTACATACTCAGCAAACATGTGGTTACACCTTCTCTTACTCATTTTATGCAGGTGTATAATCATTCTGCAGTTTCTATAAATAAAATCATGCTTCATCAGTTGTAATAATAAGAAACTAAGTAGAGAGAATAATATTATTTTATACACGTCTATAATAATGTCAGTCTCATGTTTCTAGTTTAACAAACACGTGGTTACACATCTTTTTACTACTTTATATCATAATACCATTCCGATCTTTCTATTAAAGATTCGTTACGTAAGAGATAATTCCACCTATAGAAGGCCTTTCTCTTGTCGTCACTATTAAAATATATACATTTATTGACACGACAAGCCTATAATCAAGTGTCTAGGTCATCAAATGGCCCCGATTGTAATTTGATTTAAAAATGGAGATACGAGGCTAACTCTCGAATAACAAGTACCGTTGTTACGATAATTAACAATCAAGTGTAGGTATTTCTCCGGTTTTCTTCCACTGCTAAAGACCTCTCCGCGCAGGGGAATTATTGAAATAATCTTAACCATATGTTAGTCTCGAAATGACCTAGTTTGTGTCAAGGAGGTTAATCCCCATATGCGTGTGTGTGTGTCTCTCTCTCTCTCTTAAGCCAATGGTACATGGTAATATGATCATCCGACACCCAGGGGGCTATGGGTAGGGCGGGCCTCGCCCCCCCCCACCCATCAGATAAGCCCCCTCCCCCAATATTTCGCCAACAGGTGCATTCCTAGCAGGCCATATCCTCAGCCCCTCCAAACAATTCCGTAGCCCCACCAAATTTTATGAGCTGTCTACAGGCCCGCACCCAGGATACTGTTCTCGAACTATCAAAGTCTCTTCTGGTCTGGTGTTCGACCCCGGTGTAGGCTGATTAAGCGTACAAGATCCCTCGACAGTTGGAATTGAATGGATGAGGAGTTCAAAACCACTCCAGTCGTTTTATCCCTGCTGATTTTAAACTTCTATTTCATTTCATTTTGGGATCCTTTTTGTCATTGCAAATGGAAATAATTGTCACAGCCCACATAAAATATACTCGTTCTAACGACACCAACGTTGCATTTTGATAACCTTCTGTTTTATTGGTCTTCCATGTAATTTTGAAATCTATAAAACTTCCGAGCTCGTTATTTATTGCACCTAAACATATCGGGGACTAAGACTAGGCTAAATTATACCCGTTCGTTACACTTCCATCCATTGCATATGCTTCATCATTCTCCTCCGTCTTCATTAGCCCAGTTCGGAGCAGAACAGTAGGACGATAAACCCCATTTCATTTCATTGTATTATTGCCCATCCATCCATAGCATATAATGCGAATTGTTCATTCATCCCTCCCCACTCCATGAACACGTTACCGATCCTTCCCATTGGGAATATTCCCATTGCCCATCCTACACCATTGCATCCCACCCTTTGTATATCCCGTCGACAGAATTAGCAGCAAATAAAGATATCTTTAATTCTATGTCTGTCCATGGAGCTTACTAACAAAATCATTTTTTAAGAATGTGGTCAAGAAATAAGATCTCTCTTTAAAGTACTGATCGTCTGTCATAATAAAAGCTGTTCAGTCTTACAATATTTCACCCATTACTTCTGGTTTTAAATATCAAAAATTAACTCAGAATTATAACAAAACAGGTAATTTTTATTTAAAAACAATTTAGTATAAAATGTAAAGTATCTACAATAATTATGTACAAATAAAATCTATTAAAATAGTCTACCAAGTTAAAATCGAAAGCCCACGTTTCGTTATTCAACATATTGTGTATACAGCTTAATAATTCAACAAATATACTAAAAACACAGAATCTCATTTTTAGAACATCTGTAAGGTCCAAAACGTCATTTCCGCTACAGGGAGGAAAGCTCGAGTGAGATATATAAGGGGACTTCTAATATATGAGATTTGGGGAGGTCTTCGTTATTTTTGGATAACACAAGCTCAAATTTAACTAAAAATGAAAATGCCCAGATCTGGTCTATTCTGTGTTCCTTAAACAGGAAATTAACAGGGAACAAAACGGACGTCATGTTTTCAGTTTGTAAGAAATGTGAACTTAAGGGTAACACCACACAATCATTCAGGCCGTATTATTTTCTATCTATCTACATGCTGTTTATAGTTAAAGCTTTTTTTTATATATTTATAATAATATAAATAAATGATATGTTTAAATGCTAGTACCTTTCAACTGTGAGCAAGCAAAACGTTATTTAACACATCATTTTAGAAGCTGTTTTATGTCTTTTGACCATTGCATTGGTCTGCAAATGGAACATCCTACAGTGTCAATATTTCGTATTGTATGGAATATTCATTAATGTTTCTTTCTCTGGAACAATATTTGGTTTTTGTTTGTATTTTATTTTACACTGTGCTGAATTCTCGGCTACACAAAAGCCATCAAATTACAAAAAATGAAAGGTCAAAAAGCACACATCACCAGTTTCCCAGCATTCTTCAAATCAAGTTCTCGCACGATCTCAAAATTTGCAATAAACACACACATTTGTTAAAAGTTTACAATCGTTGAATAGGTAGAATCCTTTCCCTCGGTGCCTCGACGGCGTCAGGAGCCGGTGCTTCGATGTTGAGTACGCCATCTTTTGAGAGAATGGAGTTAAGTTTTAAGGGGTCGATCTTGTTTGGAAGGACGTATTGTTTGCTGAACTCCCTGTAGACCTTACGACCTGGAGATTCTTCAGTGTGCTTGGCGTGAATCATCAGTTTGTTGTCCATGGTTTTCACGGAGATTTCCTCGGGTTTGAACTGACTGACATCAAAACGGATGGAGAGTTTCTTGTTGCCGTCCATGTCCGTGACGAATGGTTTGTCAACTTGAATCAGGTTACTGTTCATGTTTCCGAATCCGGCGGAATTTTCAAGTCTGCTCATCTCGGACTTCATCAAGTCCATACCGGATCCCATCTTTGCTAAATCCATGCCAGATCCCATCTTTCCGAAATCCATGTCAGTTCCAAAATTTCCGAAATCTGCTCCGGAAGTGAGCTGACCCATTCCAGAGTCAATGGGAGTCAATGTAAACATTTCTTTACGGATTCGTTCCAGTTCCATGTCGAAATCCTTCCATTCTTTTTCCATATCTTTATTCATGGAGGAGAATATTGACCTCTGTCGATCGAAGAAACTCCATTCTTCCCGCCTTATTGGAACCAAACGTGAGGATGCCATCTTCTTCGGTTTGTTTTTTGATGAAATACAAAATAAAACTTTAAAATTCGTCAGCGATGTAAAATATCGTCTGCTATTGATCCGACCTTGACGAATCTGGTGAACGTCTGCTTCTTAGTAAACCAGTGAATATATCTGTGACGTCAGCGTGTAAACGAAGCTGTACCGTGGCGTGTAAATTCCACCTCTTTCAAACGATTTATCAAATGTCAGAAACACAGGTATACTTATCGTCTGCTCAAATATCTCGTGTCAGATTATTTATTATCGTCTGCTAGCACGTGGAATCGTCAAACGTAAATTATTACTTCTCTAGGAATTTAACATACACCGCGAGTTCTTCCAGTGCGGAATATCAACGTCTGTTATTATCGTGGTCTGATTCTATCGTGTGGTAAGAATGGTTTTCGCGCCTATTTATATCCAGCTCGCGCACCGATGAACACATACACGTGGTATTTGGTGGAGTATTCTATAAGATGGTGAATTATTAAATACCGGTAAAATGAATCACCATAGCAATAGAATTAATCAACCACAGTCAGAATTTGTAGAAAACAAATAACATGTATGGTGCGTTCAACATCCAGACAAATAGGGCGGATCTAAATATAATTTTAAAAAGGATTATTCGAGGGAAAGTCTGCATGTCGGGTTGCAGACGATAATAAAGGATGGTCTATAAATCCTATGTAAATATGGGGGTATATAACCTTTTGGCATCGTTTGTGACGAGATAAAACGCGTATCTTATTCAAGCCACGTTGCTCATGTACAGTGATGAGGTCGCTGAATTTCTCTTCTTTAGCTTTCTTGACTCGGTTCGAATCCCGGGATGGGTGAATGAGATCATCCGGAAGGCTCGCATTATAGTCAAATGGTGGATTAAAGTAGATTTGGTCAAAGGTCACGATATGTAAATAGGGCTAGCGCTAACCCCAACCATAACCCTATCCTTGGACCTAGTCCCAACCCTTACCCAAACCCTAACCCACAATCCCGCCAACAATCACGTGTCCTAAACATATTTACACCTGAGCTACTGGAGGTGGTCTTAAGAAACAGATCTAGCTGAGTAATAGCCTCTTGAATCAATAAACTATCCCGTTGTATTAAAATAAGAAAATAAGTTAAAGGAACTGGGAACCCTATTCTGATATGTTCTTATTGTGCATTGAATATTGTGCCATGACGTCATGTTTAAAGAGGAATTATTATAAAGGGCACGTGTCTAATAGAGAAAGTCATATTAAGGACATATCCATAAAAGGGAAAAACCCATTAGATATGTATAAAAGGGGAGGGGGTATAATTATTCTATTTTAATATCACGGCTCTTTAATAATGTTGACGTCAGAATTTAAAACATGCGAGTAAATATTTGTTTCTGTCTTTAATAGTACAGACTGTATAATGTAAATACAATGCAAATTAAAACAAAAAACAAACAAAAAAGAAAGAAGAAGAAAGCAGTTGATGTTGTCGGGTATCAAATGAATTAATCATGTCCCGACAAACGTGAAATAGAATTTTCTCGAGAGCATAACTTAAAATCATAACGTCAACTTATTAATTTTAGAATAGTAAATGAAAACAATGTGACATGATATTTATCATATTATAAAACACGAGCGATTACACTGGAAATAACGTTTGTGTATTTTTACCGTAAATTGACTGGCAGAAAGTTTCCAGTAAAATGACTCTATTTTAACACCGATTTGTAAATGTACACCTAAGTGGTAGATTGAGATTGAGATTTACAAACAGTATGTTAATTTATAATGATTTTTACGTGTACACGGAACCCCGGTATTTCGTCCCATCCGAACGACTAGACAGCTATCTATGTCACTCCGTCTTGCATCAGTGACAATGAGGAACTATGCCGTAAAATCTGGATGAACTTTTCCGGTCAATTCAGGGATCGAACACGCGACTTCCAGGCTAGCGAGTCAGCGTCTTACTCACTTAGCCACCGAGATCCCCTCATGAGTTGACTATAGTATAGACGAAAAGTAATGAAGCCTTAAAAGGTCTATCAATGTTAAAGGGACAATAACATTCTTGCTGGCTTGGTAGCTCCAGAAAATAAATAATACCCTTATTCTAAGTACTAGATGTTTAAATGTCCTACCTGTTGTGTAAATTATCCATTACAACCTATTTTATTTGTCCAGAGGGTTCGAAAATATTTTAAAATCCAAGTCACATTTGAAAAGGTTTACGTTAGACTTTTCAAATCAATTGGTTGAATTTTTCCAATTTTTTAAATTAGGTGTGTTAACATGAAATTTATATCATCATTTAATTGGAATATTCTAAAATAATACGATTTGTTGACCAGAATGAAGATTGGGACATATTTTTCAGTTACAACAAGAGTGTTATTGGGGCTTTAAAGTTTTAAGGAAATATACAATTACACCGTACACGTTTCTTGTAAATTGTATACACCAATCCCGTATTTAAACATGTTTGAATAGTAGAATTACCCATAAAAAGCAGTCAAAGTACAACATACATGTATTAACAAACACAGTTGTATCAATACAGGTTACATGTAATAAAAATACAGTTCTAATTGTAAAACTACACTTTTATTGTTAATTTACCATTTGTTTACAGCAATCCCTTGTTACCTTACTAATACAGTCAATTTATAGTATAAAACGTGTAGTGATATGTTTACATCTAAGCGTCATTTAGATGCACTGGACTTATTGACCTCCAGATGGTTTTGATGATTATCTTCTTCCCAACTCTACATAGAACCCCCCCCCCCCCACCACCACCAAAAAAAAAGAAAAAAAAAACAACAAAAAATAATCTTATGGTAAAGATTTAGTCTGGTGACCGACTCGCCCTAGCGATACATATCTCGTTATTGTGACTGTCAGCACTCCGGCAGAATAAATAGCCAGATTAGTAAAGATTCTTCATTTAAGAAGCTAAATGTGACTATTACAGTTCTTTATTTTGCCAGGTTTCTGTTACGGAAATCTGCCATCACCGTCTCTGAATTACATAGGCATACATACAAATTGAGCTTTTTAAACAGAGAAATCATTTTGAAACTGATGTAGGATCACTTTGTGATGTAATTTCATTGATGTAAGGCATTTCTTTTATGTAGCTGTAAATATTATTCAAACTATTATTCAAACATTTATCATCATGACAAGCCTATGATCAACTTTCTAGTCCATCGCGTGCTTCTGATTCTAAGTAGATTAGAATTCTGTAATTTAAGTACTTAATTTAAAAACTGATATCAAGTCTCGAATAACAAGTACCGTTGTTATGATAATAAACAATCGATGTATACACCTTGTCACAACTCAAAACACTGATTCCTTCGCCCAGGATAAAATTTTCAACATGTTCCCCTTTTCAATTAGCTATTATATCAAGAATTAGCAGCTCGGTATCTAAATTTAACATAAGGTACAGCCTTAGCAGAATAGTAATACGACCGCTATAAAATGTCTTTGTTTTCTGACCGCTATAAACTGTTTGTCCATAGTTTCTGAACAAATGTTTCTAGACATTCTCAGACATATCTTGTCTTTGTTTTCGGCTGTTTTTATCAGAATCTTCTTTCTCTCCATTTCATACTCGAGCGATGGTCGGTGAAGCAAATTACTTGAGAGTTTATTGTGAACATGATGAAAAAAATCGAATATGATGAATGGGCTCTTCGTTAAATGGGGCACCAAGAGTAGGATGGTATAAATTTAAAAAAAACACGGGCAAGAAAATGGCTAAAACCTGTCGTTGAAAAATTATTAAGCAATATGAAAAAAATTCAGTTCCGTTCAAGTAACTACATTGAAAATGTCATCGGAATATTTTCTCTCTATTGTAGCAGACAATGTTTCTTTGGTAGTTTTTTTCCAATCTTAGTCCCTCTCCCGGCCTCCTTGCATTTAAAAAATATCTTGATTAAAAGATACGTTTTTGTGGTCTTATTCCAAACATGTGGACTAATTAGTTATTCCCCGTATCCCTTCTTCAAATAGCGAGTTGCGTTTGGTATATTTAATATAGGCGTTATTATCAAGACGGAATTTGCAAAAGAATCATAATAAGAAAATCGTCTGGATAATCGAATTTTATAGCCTGTAAACAACGTGTTCCGGTTTTCTGTTTTATGTCGTAAGTTTGCCAAGATAAAAATTAATTACGAACATCTTATAGAAATTTTATTATAAAAAGTCTGTTGAGTAGAAATAAAAACGTATTTTCTTTGCAATTAGTCATTTTAGAACAATAATCCTCCACACAGGAATTTCACGTTGGATTGGAATTGCCAGTTCCTCAGTGGAAAGTTGTTGCCGAGAAGTCCTTCTGGCTTCAGTTCTGGTCCGATTTGTGTGAAATTTAACGAACTGTCTGTCGCACTAACAAGGAATCTTGGAAACGTACCGGTAAAATCGAACTAACTAAACTGGAAACGAAGAAAAGAACATTCGATTTGCATTGCCATGATTTTATAAGGCCTCCGCTGGCGCTGATAAGGAAATCGTAAATAGTCATTCGGATGGGTTAAAAAAACTGTCCCAAAGGTACACAAAACAATAGACTAGACTGAAAGCATGTACCTAGATCCCCTGACTGTTGGAAGTTTGAACAAGTGGCTAGGAACACTGCTGTCCGGTAAAAATACTCCTTGTCCTTCGAAGGCATAATCAACATAGGAATAAGGATTACCGTATGTATTTATTGCAAAATGCCAGAAGTATTATCTTTGCTAAGAATCTCAACCAATTTTAATCCTTTTGTTCCATAGTATGAAATGGATGATATATCATCCTGATGGGGCGTTTTGCTACAAAATAAAATCCACAATATTTCTGAGCTAATTTTTTGACCACTTTTTCATCCCATCCCCCATTTCCAAATTTCAAATTCATTTTTGAAATTCTAAATACCATATCTTTTCATCTTACAGGTATAAAAAGAGAAAGAACAGGAGAGAGTAGTTTGAATTATCTGGTTTTATCAACACCTGAGTGTAAAATAATGATGTTGAGTAAATGAAGAGGTTGTGAATCATATTAATAGTCAAGATGAGTTGTCTTGAACAACAAGAGGTATGGTTGATTTAATCCTAAATTTGAAATATAATAAATTTAATAAAAAATGTATTGGTATTATCACTAATGTTCTGAATTGACAGCGATAAATGTAAATACAAAATAGCTTGGGGGGGAGGGGATGGCCTAGTGGTCTAGACTGCCGTGCTTCGACCTCTAGCTGGCCGGTCACCTCTGGCTTGCGGCTGTGGTTTCGATCCCTGTTGTAAGCGAATGTGGCATGGAGATAGGGACGCCTTCATAACCTCGTTGGTTTCCTCCGGGCACTCCGGTTTCCTCTTACTGCTAAAGACCCCCTACGCGCAAGCGAATTATTGAAATAAAATTAAACCATATGTTAGTCCCGTAATGACATATTTTGTGTCGAGTGGACGTTAAACCCCATTTCTCTCTCACAAAATAGCTTACATATAAGTTTCCATTATCATATTATCGTTAGATTTTTAATTTGTGGGAGGTGGGGGATGTTGAGGTGTGCATATCAAATTATTAAATAGCAATAATGTTTTTAATCATGACATGTAAATCGGTGCCACCAGGGGGCTACTGTAATTATGTGCATAAATGTCGGAATAGTAATTTATATAACATTTGAAGCCATAATAAAACCTGCAATTTAGGCAGATTTAGGTCTTCTATAATGCATCTTTCATTGTACCTGCAGATACCATCTTACTATTGGTCTAAAGGTAAAATGACATTAACCATTATGGGAGATTAGATAACGAGTTGGCAGTTCTCATTATAATAGTTAAAAACTAGATAATGTAAAGGCAATTTGCTGAAAATTACAGTCAAATTGATCCACTATGAACTGAGAATTAAGTGAATGAAAGTTCCGCTTAGCCTCGATCATCATTACTACAGTCGGTACCACAAAAATCGTAGCCTAGATTATTCATTAAATCCTGAAGGAAAGTGATGCAGCAAATGGGACCATAATCCAAAAAATATCTAGGGTTGTTTATGGTCTGGATAAGTAAATTAATGTCTAATTAATAGTTTACATAACATTTCAGGCTTAAAGAAAGACCTACAATCGGCAGATTTTGCTCTTGCATAATGTATGTTTAGATTTATGAATTAAAACCACAATTATTTTTTGAATTTTAATAATTTGCCCTGATACAGGAGGAGATTGAAGTATTGGAATCTATTTATGATGGGGATGAGAATTTTAAAAAAGTCAACGCAACTACGTATCAATACAAGGTTAGTCTACTAGTCTCAGTCACCCAGTACCTCATATTCTTCAACGTACGGAGAGTTTGAGACCATTTTCAATATTTGAGGGTACTTTACAGATAGAGAGGGATGAGAGAGATAATGTCCGAAACTCTTCCATATGGTACAATTTTATTGTTATATCCATGATGTTTCCAGTGGGAGGAAACCGGATTGTCAATGACAGAGGGAGGGAGAAATGTGCTGTAACATGCATCGGACACAGACTAGGTCATTTGGTTCAATTTTATTTCAATAATTCGTTTGTCATAACGTCAAAAACTGCTCGTATGACCTGTTACACGACCTTCCATTACAACTGGTCAGATGTGCATGTAATAGAGGTCATCGAGGGGAAGACACCTGGTACATTCTAAGAGCAAACAGTGTGCAGCTGAGTTACCTGCCCTTGTATTTAAAGAGAAAAATGGGGTTTAACCTTCACTTGACAGTGACACAAACTAGGTCATTTAGGGACTAACACATGGTACAAATTGCTACCTTTACTAGAAGGGAGGAAACGGAGAGACCTGAAGAAACATCCCCCTAGTCCTTGTCACAGATTATCTGAGAATAAGGTGCACATGTTCAACCACATTGACCACCCAGCCCCTCTTGTGTTTGAATTTAAATTAAAGGTGAAATTTGAATTCTTTATTTGATCTGAAAGACAGTATATTATGTTTTTTTTTATTACAGTATGGAACAGACGGAGAACACAGATCCTTTATGATAGAAATAAAATGGGGCGAGAATTACCCAGAATCCTCCCCGGAAATAAATCTTGATCTTTTCTACAATAAACACATGTAAGTTATTGTTCAATTTGTGACCGGTATCCCTCGTCGTCCAGACACTGTTACTTGAATTTATCTATGTATCATGGAATTTGATTTGAGTGGTATTGTCTACCGACCTAATGGTTTTTCTCCGGATTCGCTATTATTCTTATAAAGTTAACTAATACACCCATTCAACGCCCCTTGTTGATATCATCCTGTCATAGCACCTCCACTAATCCTGTGATAAACAGTTAATATTCTGGCAGATTTTATTAAGGGGTCATTCCCCTTAAACGATTGGTCATAAAAATTCCCTTGAATAGGTGCTGAATAAAGATTCATAAAGATTCTACTTTCTTTACAAGTTCTGACTCAGACAAACAAAAAACAAAGTTAAATTTGATGGGTTTTTATGTCTAAAACACCTCAGAATCAAACATTTATAGGGCTTATTTGTCACATTCATAAATGAAATACAATGGTGTTCAACATACTATTGTTGAACTCCACTGACTGTGCTGATTAAGACAGGTATACAGCATACAGTGTGTAATATGGTCTACTCTTATATTCAATTCCAACTCCCAATGATTCTTTTACATGCTCCCCAATGTATACACAGGACCTCGGTTTTTGTTGACAAGGGGAAACCACGCCGGAAAATCTGGATGCACTTTCTCAGCTAATGCAGGGATCGAACATGCAACCTCCAGACTAGCGAGCCAGCGCCTTGCCCATTAATGACTGTAGCTCCCATTCATCCATGACCTAGTCATAATTTAGCAAAAGTAAATTTATTTTATCAAGTGTAAACCGAGGTCAGCTCCATTTTATCAAGAGTAAACACATGGTTACTATGGTTATTATATATTTCAGATTAGAGGAAGTAAAAACTAAGATAATCAATCACCTCAAACAGCAAGTAAATATAACATACTTCATTTAGCTTATAGGGATATACATGTTGTAGCACCATGGGTCTTTTCTGTCTGACGTGGAGAGCGGACGGGGGTCGCGATGGTCAAACCGGTCGCCACTTCCTACGTATGACCCATGCATCTTTTCTTACTACATATTTTTGTAGCCTTGTGATCGTCTTGAATTTATCTCGGATCGTCTGTGCTTCTCCTTCATGTTGTGTTTACTTAAGACGTTTGTCTTCTTCAGTTATAACAATGCAACAGTCCGTTTTTACCTTTTATGTAGCATAGGTATACATACAAGCATAGTACATATTACAATTACAGTCAATACTAACTAAACTCTTCTCAACCTAGACACCTCTTGGTGTCTAGGACTCTTATAGATGGTAACCCTCTGGAATCTAATCGAAGTCTGCTGAATTCTCACGAGTATCCTAATTTTGTATCAACTGGTTTTGGACATTCAATTATCTAATTGGTCAAACATGATGTAAATAATTAGAGAGATTGGTTAATTGAGCCCAATGACGTCAAAACCCACCCTTAAATGGTCATGGAAATTTACTAGATAAATTTCCCATGAGATATTAATTATCATGTTGTTGACATATAGAGCAAGTTATGTTTCGGCTAAACTACTCTTTTTATAAAACAATATGTCATTTTACTCTAAGTGATGTTTAGTACATACTACATATTATGTGAATATGTTAGAAACATAAAACTTATCCTATCTTCTCATTCCTTGTCTATAATCTTTAAAAACAATGTCACCACGACTATATTGCTACAATGTAGGATTCACTCAGAATGAAAGAGAAATATGGAGTGTCATGGATTCAAGTAATAGAGTTACAATAAAATATCCCTAATTCAAATCATAGCAATGCGGGAGATAAGCTTGGGGATCCGTGTTTTATACAGCTTCATTCAACAATTAAGAACAAAGCAATTTGATTTTTATTTTTCACAGTCACAAAAGAAAATGGCCTGTTAAGTTTCTAAAATTGAACTTCGGAGTATAGCAATCAAGTATTTTTTTTAAAATTAGTATATTTTTTTGAAGAAGTCAGAAGTAAAATTTATAGGTGATCTTTAAGAATAAAAATTCATATTTGCTGGGCCTTAATTATGAAAAGTGATTACTTACGAGTACGATATCTATGATGGTTTTTTTTTCAGGTGGAGGATTTATTAGGCACCTGTATGACTTATTCGTTATTTGATTCTATAAAGGATAATCTAGACTCTTTAATATCTGATCAACCAGACGCACCACCAGTTATACAGGTTAGTCTCTTTAAACTCTGCAGTTGTTCTTCTTTGTTTTCTCTGGAGAATTTGGTTTGTCAGGGATGCTGGGCGGGGAGGGACTGGATCTAGTTATTCAGATGACCCAGAAAACTGACGTCACCCAGTTAAAGATCCAAAAAGAATAGATGGTAATTCCACTGTCTGGGCAAAATTTGTCCGTAGGGCAAAACAAGGTGGCACTGGGAAATAAAAAATAAGGTTTAACGTCCTACTGTTCTGCACAAATCAGTTTAATGGAATCAGACATACACCTATTCTTTGCCGCAATATGGCCCCGTTGAAGCTGATGCGCCATAGAGCTCTATTTCATTCATTCATTACAGCCATTCTGCACACATAGGTTTGTCTACTTCATTCAACGGAGGAGGGTGGGATGGCCTAGTGGTCTAGAGTGCTGCGCTTCAACCTCTAGCTGGCCGGTCACCTCTGGCTTACGGCTGTAGTTTCGATACCTCGTGTGAGCGTATGTGGCATGGAGATAGGGGCGCCTTCTCAACCTCGTGGGTTTCCTCCGGGCACTCCGGTTTCCTCCCACTGCTAAAGACCTCTACGTGCAAGCGAATTTTTGAATTAAAATAAAACCATGTGTTAGACCCGAAATTAAATGTCAGTATAAATACTCAACAAGCTTTGTGTTTGCGACTAAAATAATTGATTTAGGAATTAAAATGTCAGTCAACTAGCTTAATGTCTGTTCTCTAGCGGAGCTAACTGTACACAGGCAGCCTAGGTTTAGTATGGCATACACCTTAATACGAGGGAAATTTTGCCCAGACAGCAGATGTATTGAGAATATGATGAATTGTTTTGAGTTATTCACTCAAATGAAAGCCGATAAACCTGATTCCTTCCGTTTTTGATTTCTAGATAGAGAAAGTGGATCAAGGAGTTACTTCCCCTGAAGATGCTCCAAAGAAAAAAGAGAAAAAAGAACAGTTAACAAAAGCCCAGAAGCGGAGAATAATGGATAAATTTGGTTCCGAGACTGATCGTCCGAGGGGCTGGGATTGGGTGGACGTTGTTAAACATTTATCACAGACAGGGGGCAAACATTCCTAGCAGTCGTCCGATTGTCTAGGCATAATTAAAACATTTTATAATTTAAATATTATCTAGGCAATATTGTAAATATGTGATGGGATAAAATCGTTATTAAAACATGTTGTTATGATGATTGAAATTACGAGCCGGGGAAAATTGAAAGGAAAGGAAGATGTCCAATCCGACTTGAAATGATATATGTGTCGTAATACAATTAAATGGGCTTTATGGAACAGTTAAATCTACCTGTAACCTGTTGCAGGTCTTTGTATGGGCCTTGGAAGTTATATGTATTGTTTAATGGTCGAGAGGGGGGTTGGGATGGCCTAGTGGTCTAGAGTGCCGCGCTTCGAACTCTAGCTGGCCAGTCACCTCTGGCTTGTGGCTGTGGTTTCGAACCCTGGTGTGAGCGAAAGTGGCAGTCCGGTTTCCCCCCACTGCTAAAGACCCCTACACACAAGCGAATTATTGAAATAAGATTAAACCATATGTTAGTCCTGAAATGACCTAGTTTGTGTTGAGTGGACGTTAAACCCCATTTCTCTCTCTCTCTCTCGTTAATGGTCGAGAGTGAGACATTAAAATAGCATTATGCAAGAGCAAAATCTGATTTTTACAAGTCTTTCTTTAAGCCTGAGATGTTATCTAAATAATCAATTAGACATTAATTAACATTTTCAGACCATGATAAACTCTTTATGTCAAGACTAGCCTTCGATGTTGGCAGATTAAAATCGTATATGCCGCTTAATGGCGGTTGATAATTAAATCAATCAAGTGGATAATCGAGACTATGCTGTTTATATTAATGATTTGAGTAATGATGACCGAGGCTATGAATATTTCAAAAGCTTTTTTCTCGGCTAATAGTGAATCAATTTGACTGAAATTTTCAGCAAATTATCTTTACACTATCTAGTTTTTAACTATTGTAGTGAGAACTGCCATCTCTTTATCTTATCTCCCATAATGTAACTTTAAGTAATATATTGTAACAGCATGAGCACCGTGCAGCCCGAATGTTTTTACAATATATTATGCAATGTCTTAAGCTCGAGACTATTAAACATCTTAAAATACTGACAGTCCTCACGAGCTTTTAAATTGAAATACGTCACACTAGTCCAATATTTCACTAATATATATAAAGTACTATTGGCAAGTTGCCCGTACGATTATTTGAAATAATGGTAGGTCAACATCAAAGGGTGATGTCACATCTGTATTTTAAAAATTATTAAAGACACATTATGTAAGATTTAGATAAAGTGCTGAACATAGCTCAAAATTAGAGACGGTAAAATGAAAATATTGAACATTTCATTCAAATTACTTCTTTCTTTCCAGCCAAGTTATCACTGTTTGTCGTTTTGACAAGATGTGTGCATTGTGGTAACCAGGGTTACTGGTATATGCTTTCCCAATTTGACATAAAATTTTTAAATAGTGACCCTTTCTAATCTAGTTAAAATCTTGACTATACGATGCCATTGAGAGTTCATTATGGTTTTGTTTTGTTAATAAATGTCTAATTAATAGTTTATATACCATTTCAATCCTAAAGAAAGACCAGCAATAGACAAACTTAGAGCTTGCATAATGTATGTTTAATTTTAATTAGATATTTATTAACATGACCATATGTTGTTATAATTTCTCAATATATACTGAACACCATAGAAAATGCATCACATCCATAAGTGTACAAATGTGTTGTTATTGATTTGTTTCCATTTGAATATTGTTCACAATAAGAAGCAATATAAATAAGGTATGTTTACAGGATCATTTTGTTATACGAAAAATTAAGTGATGCGTTTTCTATGGCGCTCAGTATATTTGCTTCTTATTTCTATTGTTGCATTTGCTTGATAACAATGATAGAATAATCATCCTTGAACAGTAGTAGCTGTTTTCAATAAGCTCTACATACTTAACCTTGAGATGCTGAATTTTTCAATATTTTCAGTTCAACATATCTTTGTAAATACAGAAATGAATTGAACCATTTTTGGACAGGTGATCCATTTATAGGTTTGACTTTATAGGTTTTCAAGAGCTTCCTTAATCCCAAAATTAACTCTGAACTCAGTATAAAACACAATAAAAATACATGTATATAGATGTTTAAATAAAAGAAATTCTATTGAATTCATGGCAGTATCAAATATAAATATATATTGTGTTGCCAAGTAACTCTGTAAAATGGGTGAAAGGAAGCAAGAGGGTCACAGTGTGTTGTTTACACAAAACAGCGGTTGCCAGGCAAGATACACCCATATCACATTTTGCAAGAGATGGATAGAGAACAAGCCAAAAAAAAAAAGCGATTTTTCGTACAATCAAGGGCCATAATCCAGGAAGACATGGTCTGAAATGTGCGAATATAGTAGGGGACTGAAATATTTGGGATATCAAGTTTGCATCAAATTCGGATAAATTTTGTGGCCTCTAGGGGGTCCACAACCTTGATATACCATACATTTACACTATTTGCTTACAAGGGGCTGTTGATTAGTCCGCAGTTTTGGTCTGATAACTCGAAATTTGAATTCAACCATCATTAGTGTGTAACAGTAATATATTCAAAGATGTTTGTAAAATTGAATACAAATTGTGACTTATAATGTGTCCAGAAGCTAAAAATGTGATTTTTCGAAAAATTAGTGGCTATAATCAAGGAAGTTACGTTCGGATATCGGTGATTATCGAAAGGAACCAAGATCTCTTTTATTTGTCCGCCGTTTTTGGTTCGATTTTTACAAAATAGAACTCGCATATCATTAGGGTAAACGGTTTTTAAATCCGATAAAAATGGTGGCCTTGAGAGGGACCACAAGCTAAAAACGTGATTTTTCATACAATCAGGGGCCATAATCCAAGAAGTTACAATTCAGTTTGTGCGAAGGACCCGAGATCTTTGGGTAGAAAACATACCTTTTAATTTTTATCAAAATCCGATTAAAATTGTTATGTCTCAGGGACGGATCCAGGAATTTTTGCAGAAGGGGGTTCGCCTGGTTTCTGTTACGGAAATCTGCCATCATCATCTCAAAATTACATAGGCATACATACAAATTGAGCTTTTTAAACAGAAAAATCATTTTTATACTGATGTAGGATCACTTTGTGATGTAATTTCATAGATGCAAGGCATTAATTTTTTTCATGTAGCTGAGGAGGGCCACCCCTCCCTCTTGATCTGCCCCAGCGTCTACATGAAAATGTGGGCGTATAAATATGAGGATCTAAAGACAACAAATCTGACCTTTCCACATGGTTCTGATGTGGCATTATTTACAATGGGCTAATCTAAATATGAAGAATTCTCAATGTTGTAGTTACCCCAAAACCTCTGTAGCCTACTTAATTTTGTGTCATCCCTAGCCTCTTTCTACATTTGAACTGGGTACACATCTCTACAGTGTAGGCTACACATCCGGACTACATTTCTCATATATCACACTGCATGGCGCAGGACGTTAAACCCCATTTTATTAATTCATTCTATCCTTACCGTTACACACCCTATCCACATGGGGATGGGGGTGGGGGGCGAACGGTTAGAACGTGCTGTATCATAAATCAACTGGCGTGGTTTCGATTGACTGGTTGGATGTGGCAAGGAGTAGGGTCGCCTGTCCAACCTCGTGGGTTTTCTCTGGGTCCTCCAGTTACCTCCCACTGCTAACAACCCATCGGGCCCGTATCTACAGGGGAGCGCCGGGGGGGGGGGGGGGAGCGTGAAGTGCTCGCCACCCCGCTCAGAAATTGCTAACAATCATTAAAGTATACACAGTTCCTTATATTAACCTAAAAAAGCCATTTTTTTGTTCTAATCTAAAATAGTTTTAAATAAATTTTTTGGTTTGAATACCTATTTTAAAATGCTTATTTGACGCCTAGGTAACTACATAGCATGATGATTACAACAATCTGTTATAATGACCTTTCCGAAAATTTACTCAAAATATTCGCCCCCCTACCGAAAGGTAATGCTCCCCCCACCTTAATGATGTCTAGATACGGGCCCGCAACCCATACGCGCAAGCGAATTATTGAAATAAAAATGAACCACGTGTTAGTCTCGAAATGACCTAGTTTGTGTGGAGTGGACGTTAACCTCTCTCTCTCTCTCTTCTAGACGCCCAGACGAAGCCTTGCTTCTAGCTGTGATAAAGGATCAATAGACCCTGACCTATTTCGTTCAGATTCACTATGATTAGATGAAAAAGGTTTGCTAATTGGGGCTGTTACAATTATTCTTCCATTCAGTGTTGTTTTTAATGGTTACTCGTATTTTACTGAAAAAGAAAATGTTGTTTGTATTAAAATTAACCTAAAAGGAAGATGTTCAATAGACAAAATGGCGCCTACTGTTAAACTATGTCCATTAGCCTTAAAGATTCATGCCTGTGACAACGAGTAGGTCATGGATTTTTCCGAGTCCCCTGGTTTCTTGTCACTCCTTAAAAAAAACCTACGCGCATGCGAATTATAAAAATAAAATTAAATCGTGTGTTAGTCCCGAAATGACCTAGTTTGTGTCGAGTTGACATTAAACGCCATTTCTGGGGTTTGGGATGGCCTAGTGGTGCCGCGCTTCGACCTCTTTATAGCTGACCGGTCACCTCTGGCTTGCGGCTGTGGTTTCGAGCCCTGGTGTGAGCGTATGTGGCATGGAGATAGGGGCGCCTTCTCAACCTCGTGGGTTTCCTCCGGGCACTCCGGTTTCCTCCCACTGCTAAAGACCCCTACGCGCAAGCGAATTATTGAAATAAAATGAAACCATATGTTAGTCCCAAAATGACCTAGTTTGTGTCGAGTGGACGTTAATCACCATTTCTCTATGTCCACATTAAAGATGCATTATGTAAATAAAAAGCTGACAGTTCTCGCTATAATGATTAAAATATAGATAATGAAAAGGGAATATATTGAACATTTCAGTCAAAATATTTCATTATGGCTGTTTGGAGTCTCATGGTAGATAGCGATTATCCGACGTGGCTACCCCTTGTATAAACTATTTGAAACCAAAAGGTTGACAGCCGATGATACTCCTAGATTGTCAGACCGGAATGTCCCGAAATGACAACACTGCAACCGAGTGACGCTGAATGACATAGGCGTACGAGCCAGGGGGCGGGGGGAGGGGCAGCTGCCCCCCTAACTTTCGAGCAAGCTGACTTTTCGGGCAGACCGGTAAAAAAAATCATTTCATTCTACTTGGCAAAATAAAGTGCCCGAAATCTAATAAAACACTAATTTCAGGGCTTGAATAGCAAGAAATCTCGTTTGCGACCGTCAAATATTCCAAATTTTTTGGGGGCTCCATACAAGGTCAGTTCTGCTTCGGCGCCGCTGTGTAAACCCGATGTTTTTCGGGCATTATTTCTAGTTTTGCTTCCATAACTGTCATCGCGCCCTAATATAACAATAATTTTACTTTTCTTTTAATTGAATACCACAACTATCGATTAAAACATTTTGCCTGGAACCATTCTACTTTGTGCGACATTTTTTGGGCATCGATTATTATTTGTGAATGCAGCTGCAACAATCTGATTGGATGGTTGTAATTCGGAGTGGGATTTCGGTAACAAAACCGTTGGATACTTTTTGAGTTGCTCACGCGGTCTAGAACAGCAGAAAACGCATTTGCGGTGGTTAAATTTTCCAAATTTTTGTCCGAGAGGGTAAGTAACCTAAACCCAGCGACGATTGATTGGTTGTTTGGAATTCGGGTCAGCCAGGTATAAGACTATATTGGACCAAATTGACGTTGCTGTATTCACAGGCTGGAATAGCAGGAAAACGCGTTTGCGGCAGTTAAATTTTCAAACAAATTTCCCAACTGTGCCGTTGTGGACTGTAAAGCAGCCACCTTAATTAAGCTATGTTAGACCTCTGTGATTTTGCTTTGTTCACGGACTGAAATAGACGGAAAACGTGTTTGCAGCCGTCAAATATTGCAAGATTTTCTTTGTGTGTGGGTGTGTGTGTGTGTGTGTGTGTGGGGGGGGGGGGGGCTCCATACAAGGTAAGCTTCCCTTCTTCGCCTCTCCAGGAAGATCGGCGCCGCTCTCTGTCAACCCGAAATTCTTTCGGGCATTTTGGGTTCTGCTCCCCTAAATGTTATCGAGCCCGTACGCCTATGCTGAATGGAGTCCTGTCACAGTTCTGTCAGTCCAGAAAACGGAGGCGCTGTGAGTAGAATCGTGACGTAAGTACACACAGCGAATATGTTTTAGCTGCCACGGTTGGTTGGGATATTTTCTTTTTCAGACAGCATACTGACTAAAGAGAGAGAGAGAGAGAAATGAGGTTTAAAGTCCACTCAACACAACTAGGTCATTTCGGGACTAACATATGGTTTAATTTTATTTCAATAATTCGCTTGCGCGAAGGGGTCTTTTAGCAGTGGGAGGAAACCGGAATGCCCGGAGGATACCCACGAGGTTGAGAAGGCGCCCCTATCTCCATGCCACATACGCTCACACCAGGGCTCGAAACCACAGCCGCAAGCCAGAGGTGACTGGCCAGCTAGAGGTTGAAGCGCGGCACTCTAGACCACAAGGCCATCCCAACCGCCCCATACTGTCTAAAACATAGATCCTATTCCGTTTTGTTTTTTATAGTTCGAAATTTCGTTTTACTTGACTTTACAACACTAAGATCTCGAAGAGTTGTTATATGACCGCGAGCCAATGAAACGGTCTGTTACGGCACTGGGACCTGTTTCACAAAAACTTAAATCTTCTTAAAATCGTCTTAAACTAAAATTTCATCTAACCATGTAGTGTAGACCATCGTTTTAAATGTAAAGCTTTTGTAAAGCAGCTAGTCATTGGTTGTTAGTCAGACTACTGACCAATCAAAATTTTAAACCAAGAATATCCTTTCATTACCTCTAATCAAACAGAAGGCTCCCATTTCACTTGATTGCCACCTGTTGAGATAAGAGAATTTAATTCTGGAATACTCAATCGAATATCCCTTAGTGAAATGGTTTGTTAAAGGCGGGATTAGCTGAAAAGTCTAGAATAGATTACATAAGCTGGGGACCATTGGTCAGCTGTTGCTGGTTGTCCGATTGATTTAAAGTTTACTTAGGGAAAATTAAACTAAAATCTTTGAATAGTTCAGAGTTTTTCACTGCAATAGATGTAGGGCTTGTGCTAGAAATTTCAACACCGAACCCAAACAAATATCGACTTCACCGTTAAAATGGTTTAGTTTAAATTGTTTTTATTAGGTCTCATATGTTTATATTTTACAGCTCGTTGTCGAACCTGCTCCTCCGGTTATGTTAGATGATTAACCACCACTGGTAAGGTTGTCGTATGGAGGGGGGGGGGGGGTGTGAAGCGGGAGCGGTAGCGATAGAATTACAGGGCGATAACTCCTCTTGACTGCGCTACAAACTTGACGACCATTTGTGATTATTCTCCTGTCCAGATGTAAACTCGCTACAGCAATCTGATCACAGCCAGTATAAGCGCTATTTGTAAGGCAACTTATGACCAAGGTCTCTAGAAATTGAGTGCGTGGAAAAGAGTTTACGTCCTGGGTGCGGGAACGAATAATGACTGGGCGAACACCTTTGTGTGCAACAGGCAAACTCTGTATAAACACCATGAGCTCATTCGTTGGGGAAACGTTTAATCCATGTCCCGACAAGAGGTAGCGAGCCTACGCCTGGGCACGAGAATGACTGGGATACTGCCTTTGTGTTATAAGTGTTGGGAAGTTTTTAACCATGTGTCTAGAATAGTGGTGGTTGTCAACCTTTTCTGCCAACGACACAGCTTCGAATACATGGATAAATAGCGGCACACCTGGCTTAATATAGTATATAAAAAATATTTGAATTTTGTAAAATTAAAACATGACTCAGTCATAGGCACAGACTAGTCATAGACACATAGAAAGACTCAAACGAAATAAAGAAAAACACAGCTATGAGATTACTTTATTGCAGTGTTTCGAATTGCACCAGTCAAATAGCCGGCTTCTTTAGTGAGAAATTTTGTAAGTGTGCCGTTGACAAGTTCGCGGCACACTTTGGAAGATCTCCGTGGCACACTGCTTGAGAATCATTGCTCTAGAAGATGTATGCGTGGCAGCGACTTTACGCCTGGGCACAAGAATGACTGGATATTTGATATACACTAACTTTATGTACAACACTCGTTACATCAAGGTAAACAAAATACTTTATTAAAGATAACTCGATCTATTTATTACTGGAAACATTCACAATAATAAAACCACAATATAAACATATACACACACACATTCAACATAGGCTATCAATGTTAATACATCCAAATTATTCAATTTCGACTTTTATATAAAAATAAGTACATTAACAATATGTTAGCTACAGTGCAAAGCATATCCTGCCGTTCACATGACACCCGTTACGAAGTGTAGGTGTGGCGTAGCTTTATCTTTTGATCGAAAAACAACACACAATCAGTAGGTAAAATGAGAACAGTCAAGGCTGGAAATACGTTCGTCAGACCGGGACGGCGTCGTTACTCTGCTGTTGCGACCGTACCCAGAAAATGAACAAGCTCGATGTCAAACGTGAATACAACGCCAGAAGTCCCCCAAAATTACGAACTTAAAAAAGAAGGGTTATCATACCTTTCAGGGTCAGATTGCAGAACCTTGTCGTTTGTATAGAACATGCTCAAAACAAACGCCATGACTCAGCGATCATTGACGACCATGGAGACCACGCACGATATCTGGCTTTTCCACCACACTTTTACCACGCTTAGGCGATCTTGACGAGTTCCTTATTACACATTGCCGGGTAGGTAATATAGATCACTTAGCCGTTGGAATTCGATATAAGAGTAGGCCGCAGCACCGCTAGCCGGGCAAAATTTGCCTCATAGTCCACTGTATGACGTATGATCGTCGTCATTAGCCCAGTCCGAGCAGAACAGTTGGACGTTAACCCTCGTTCCATTTCATTTCAAAAAGACATTGCATCTTGGAACGATTCAAGATTTAATTACAACACAATGAAGGGAAATTACATGTATTTAATTGAAAAATATATTCAAGTCATCCGGGTATGTCCGGTCCACCTACTTTTTAAATATAAAAACAAACACAGAGTAAGAGATAAATTAAAGGGCAACCACCACATCAAATTATTCAAATATTTTACAGTTATAACATTATTTTTCAGCTATAACACCAATTTAAAAACCATGTGCAGTAGGTAATAAACACACGTAAGTTATGAATATATATAAGTTTTATTTTAATTCATAATTGAAGGCGGTGCTTATGACACCCAAAACAGGTTATGTCGCTGAAACTAATTGTAACCGAGCACAGGAAACGGGAAGAACTACTAGTAACTACATGGGTTATTTGACAGTCGCATCCGATCACATGACCGCTCATATCCCTCATTCAAACCTTATTCAAAATGACGCGCCATGGAGTACAAACGTGTTTCGACATCAATAATTCGTTCTTCGAAAATAAGAAACCATGCTCTGAAAAAATGGTGTAGGCTCTGAAAAAGTGAAAGGTAACGAAGCCTTTTTACCTTAAATGGGTGTTTGCCCTGGTGGTGGCCAGTTGCACAGATCAGATGAGATCAGGTGGCGCTCGGCCGACTACCTCGGATAAGTTGAGTAAGTGCCAGTCGCACCACCTCAGAAGTCAAGTTTTTTTTAGTAGGCCTGGTATCCGATCTGCTGCGTCCATGACCGTTATTTCACTTTCATTTTGAACAAGTTTTCGTGGACACGGAATCCGTGCTACGAGAATGTAGTTCTTGTTGTTCCTGCAACCCAGTTGCACCTGACCCAATTGCACTCAGTCGCATTGTGTCGCATGATATCGCAAGGGCGACATAAACATTTCTTTAATTTACTACTAATGATAATGCTAAAGATTGCAATAAATATTAAAACCCGATGTTTAGTGCAACATACAATAGAATAGGATTTAGGTTATCAATTTGTATAAAGAACATCATATATTTATATATATCACAAATAATACAAATAATTTCATGAACACGTGACAAGACAAGGTAACATGAAATTCTAAAATGGTGAAATGGTGATTTTAAATAAAATGTGATACCATATTTAGTGTTTTAAGTGATTGGAACAGGACCACAAAGTGTTCAGCTGAAAAGTTATGATTTAACTATAATTGTTAGTTCTTTTGGTTCTTGTACAATACCCCCCCCCCCCCCCCCAGCCATAACGAATTATCGTTAAGACTTAAAAACATAACTATTTGTAACTAAAAGCATGTAAAGGACAAATGAAATATAAAAAAAAACGTGAACAAAAATTAATGATAAACTGCAGTTGTTCATAAATATATTATACACGTTAGGTTCTGAAGAATTTATCTTTCTCCATTTTATTGACTGTAAGAAATCCTTATATAGCATTTAGCAACTGAACATATGATATAAAATACACATTTATATTGAAAACAATCACTGAGTTTATTTCGGACTATGATTCAACAAATTCCGCTTGTCGAACTCACTTGAGAACAAGAGGAACTTGAAACGAAGTGTGAAATAAACTCAGACATTATTTTCCATATAAATTTGTGTTTTATATCATTGACTGTAAGAGTAGCTTTAACAACAATTTGCAGTTTGTAATTAATCTAGACCAAGGTGATATAAATATTAAATTTAAAGCTTATTTATAGAATTATTAAATTGTTTAAGAAATGAAGTCTGTGAGCCTCACCCCGGCAATTCAGATGAAATAAAATTCTAAATTTGTCTGGAATTCAATTTATGGTACATAACAAGGATCTCAATCTCTTGAGTTCATGTAATCCATGGGAAAAGGGCATACACAAGGATGTCGATACTATCGTGTCGATGAAATACTCGAACTTAAAAGTTTACTTTGTCACTCAATTCAAAAACGTTATGCCCCTTTAAAATGACGAAAGACGTGTGAGTTACTTCACTTTAGTTTTACCATTTGTTGTTATTTTTGTTTCCCGATAGAGGGGGCTAAAGACTGTATCAAATACTAGCAACAGTGGTATAATTAGATACGGACTATAAATAGCCAGTAGAAACAAACGTTCATTCATATTTCTGGGCGCAGGATGGTTGTAGTCACGGAAATCCCCGAACATAATTTCAAACCCAATGGAGAATACGGTGGTGGCGGTATGACTGCCATATAACATCAGCGGGATGCGACTCCATCTACATTTCTCCACGCCTGAAAATGTTAAACATACATTATGCAAGAGCTTAATCGCCTATTGCAGGTCTTTATTTAGGCCTGAAATGTTATCTAAATCATTAATTAGATATTAATTAACTTATCCCGGCTATAATCAACTCTCGATGGCATCGGATTTCTCCGATATTAAATAGATTAGAACAGTTCAACCATGTTTCGATTTAAACCAAAAATGGAGGGGCAAGACATAGCTTCGAACTACCAGTACGGTGGTTGAAATTATTGCACACGCCTTGTCAAACTTTCAGAGAGGCTAATAATTTGAAATGAAACGGAGTTTAACGTCCTAATGCTTAGACTGGGCTAATGGAGACAGGCTTACAACGAATGCAAGGCTAATGAAGACGGTCAAACGTGAAATTTTGCTCAGTTTTTCGTCCAATCTTTCGGCTTCAACTCGGTTAATACAAACCAATAGCCAATCATAATTGAGACACGTGTTGGCCAGATTCTCTTTATATAAGGCTCGGATAAAAACGGGCAAGCACCATGCACTGTGCTAAGAGATAGATTTTGCCCGGACAGCGGCGCTACGGCTTACGTTTATATTGAACTCCAACCGCCAAGGGTTCTTTTTTACGAGCACGACAATGTGTACACGATACCTCGTTGTTTTTCATACCATACGAACAACTAGACAGGTGTCCTTGTCAGGCCCCCTCCATCCCGCACCACTGACATGGGGGAACTACGCCGAAAAATCGCGAGGATCATTTTCGGCCAACAACCACAGCCAACCCGAGACCTCCAAGCTATCGAGGTAGTATCTTACTCGTTGAACCACCGAGGCTTCAAAATCACACAGCGATACCAGAGCGAGAGAGAGAGAGAGAGAGAGAGAGAGAGAGAAATGGGGTTTAACGTCCACTGAACACAAACTAGGTCATTTCATATGGTTTAATTTTATTTCAATAATTCGCTTGCGCGTAGGGGTCTTCAGGAGTGGGAGGAAACCGGAGTGCCCGGAGGAAACTCACGAGGTTGAGAAGGCGCCCCTATCTCCATGCCACATACGCTCACACCAGGGCTCGAAACCACAGCCGCAAGCCAGAGGTGACCGACCAGCTAGAGGTCGAAGCGCGGCACTTAGACCACTAGCCCCCCACCCCCCCCCAGCGATACCAACCTTTATAAAAGACGTAAACACCCATGAAGAAACACACTAGTTGAATGGTGATTTCACAAAAACAGAATGAAATAAACCAGGGTTTCGGATCCCCCATTAACGGATCTCGAGCGGCATGTGTATACCATTCTTTTAAAGCCACACACTGAAATAAAGAAAGAAAGGAATAAATAAAGATATGAATAAAACTAGTCGAAACCAAAGCCTCTAGGGCCTTCCGAAATGAGAATTTCCGTTTTTAAAAATAAACGTCAAATATACAATGTACTCCAAATGTACAACAAAAACGTGTACGCATTGAAATTACTGTAGATTCAAATCCAATAATCTTACCTCTGTATTCACAGTGGCGGGCATAGGAGGATAAGAAGGGGTGGGGCATGTTAGAAATGGGGAAGGCATTGAGCCATGGGCCACCCCTTGGTTGGGGCGTCGGGTTGTATGACCGTTTACTGCAATAATTTTAAATTCTATAAAATTAGCAGTCAGAATAGCGGGTCATATTTATATCTGATTAAAACAAAGATCCTATTTCATTTCGTTTTATTTTTTTTTTAGTTCAAAATTTCGTTTAACTAGGATCTGGAACAGTTGTTACATAACCCACGTTCTGGTTGATGTTAGGGATTAGCCAATGCAACGGTCTGCTATGACGAGTTCTTGGCGTGCGGTGGACGGAACTGTGGGTGTATTAGAAACGTCAACGTCACAGACTAAAAAGCCGCTTGTATGGCCCCTGACGCTACTCCCAACTCCAACTGGTTAGATCTTCATGTAGTGTAGTCCATCGAAAGTTTAAAAAAACGAAACGAAAAATAGATTATTAATTAATCAAATTGATTATTCTTAATGACCCCAATAATACGCCATAGAAATATAAAAAGCACAAAATAAAGACGGTGCAATAAATTAAAACAACAATATACCAATAATAAAGACAGAGCCATTGTCAACGACCGAACTTTACCAATTACCCGTTGTTTAGCAATTAATGGTCTACTATATAAACTTACTGCTTTGGGAAACATCCATTTTGGAAACATGGCTTGCATGTCAACGAAAAATGTGATTGGAATATGTGAGGCAAAATATGAAAAAAATATAATATCTAATATTCTCGCCATTTTCTTCCACTTTTCCACTTTTCAATAGTAAATACACAACAGTTAAAGTCCGATCACGCCATCTATTAATAGTAACTGGTCACATGACGTGTAGTTTATTTATCTTTAAGTTAAAGAGAGTGGGCCATTGTGCGTTGACTAGGGACAAGAGTTCAAGGCTGCGAATCTTGCTGATAACTAGCTTAAATTTAAATATTGTGTACCCCGACATGAATTAATGCCTTGTCGTAAGACAGTATTGCAGCGAAGTAGCTGGTAGAAATGGTCACAGATCACTAAAGATTTCCCCTTTGACTTTAATGTTAATTCTCATCTCTTAGATTGGCTCTAACATTTTTTGCAAATTTTCTGCCTCAGATGGAGCAACATGTGACATCCTCTTGCCCAAAAGCACGTATGAGGTTATTCATGAAAAACCTGAGATGCACAAGTTGGAAGTAGAGATAAATAAACATGTGATTTTCGGCTCTAAATTTCAGCGTTGGCAAACTCTGGTATCCTTCCGCCTAAAAATTATGAATATTTACCAAAACCTGACAGAAAATGCATGTCCAAATGCTTTCCCGGTTTTCTCTCAATTGATAGACAATGATAATTATGTAGAATTTCTCTCCCTTCGCTTTCCCCATTGAGCTATTCTGACCCCCGTAATTCTATGGTTCAAATAAATTGCGGTGTCTCTGTTTTATGCCTCCCGATTAAATAGAGAATGTCTTACGAATCTAGTTTGATATCAAAATATTTCAACACAAGTCAATAAACAAAAACAAAAGGCAAAAAACAAACAAACGAGGCTGTGTCGAGTTTTATTTACTTTATCGACAAGTGTTGATATTAAGACGAGTAGGAAATTTTATTTATAACCCAATAATTTCTTACATGCACAAATAAATAAAAATAATCCTTTGCTATAGATTCCATGCGCACTTTTACTGAACTTGATTACAAAGCGACAGCAATTCAACTATTGCAAAGTCCTTTTCTTATCCATAATATTATCAATGAAAATTTTTATTTCATAAAAAAAAGATTAATCAGTCATTTTAAAAAAAAAATTAATCCTTTTTTAAAAATGTTAGTCTATTTTTTAAAAATATTGATCTATTTTTAAGAATAGTAATCTAATTTTGAAAATATCGATCTATAAAAAAAACTCTGTTCTGTGTCCTGAAAATTGTTATTTTAAAAATTATTTTCATTTCATTTTATTTTAATAAAAATGAACATTTTATTTTAATAAAAATGAACATTTTATTCTATTTTTTTCTATCTAGCTGCACTGTCATTTTTAAAATAGATTATTTTTGTTTATTTCCATTTTAAAAAAATGCCTTGAAAAAAAAAAAATAAATTCAGTTTCTCATTGATATCATGTAATTCTCAGGTGGCAATCACGAACCACTTTACACAAACAACATGCTTTATTAGTTTTAAACGAGCTCTTGGATTTTATTTAAGGATAGATTATTACAGACCAAATCTGCCTAATGCAGTTCTTTCGTTTGAGAGAGAGAGAGAGAGAGAGAGAGAGAGAGAGAAATGGGTTTAACGTCCACTCGACACAAACCAGGTCAACTCGGAACTAACATATGGTTTTATTTTATTTCAATAATTCGCGTGCGCGTATATGGGAGGAAACCGGAGTTCCTGGAGAAAAAACCCACGAGGTTGCGTAGGCAACCCTACTCCTTACCACGTACAACCGGGGATTCGAAACCACGCCAGTTGACTTAATATCAGGCCGTATGGTACAGCGTGCGCACGCTAACCATTTGCCCCCCCCCCTTTCGTTTGGCCTCAAATGTTAAGTTAATATATTACCTTATATTTATTTACATGCCAGGCCCATAATCAACTGTCAAAATGGTTGTAATTTTCAACAGATTTAAAAAAGATTGGCAGTTAATGATTTAATTTAAAAATGGATAATCGAGACTTTAGTGTCGTAACAACGACAGTAATGACAATCGAGACTAAATCGTTTCGCAAAATACAATAACTCCGCCCAGAAAGATGTAATTTGACAACAACTCCACCCAGAAAGATGTAATTTGACAATAACCCTGCCCAGAAAGATGTAATTTGACAACAACTCCGCCCAGAAAGAAGTAATTTGACAATAACGCCGCCCAGATAGAAGTAATTTGACTTTAACTCCGCCCAGAAGGAAGTAATTTGACAGCAATTCCGCCTAAAAAGAAGTAATTTGATTGAAATTTTCAACACATTATCTAGTTTTTAACCATAGCGAGAACTGTCAACTCTCTAAATCTAACATAATACATCTTTAAGGTTGACATTTTATAAAACGAACAACATTTGATTGAAGAGGGCGGTATATATATATATACTGTATGAGAAAACTAATCGACAATATGGCGTGGAAAAATCGCGTCAAGTCATAAAATCGCGTCAAGTCATAAAATCACACAAACATATGATAGCATTCTTATCTGGTTAGAAATTCGAATTTTCTTTCTTAAAGTTCAATGTATATTGTTTCTTCGTGCTATGCTTCAACCTGTAGGTTCCTGTATTGTAAAATATAATTGAGTGAATTTCTTCTTTCTAGGCGAACGAATGGTTAGCACATGCGCGCTAGATCATAAGGTCTGATTCAACTAACATGGTTTCGATTCCCTGGTTGTACGTGGCAAGGAGAAGGGTCGCATGTCCAACCTCAAATGTTTTCTCCAGGCCTTCTTATTCCCCCCCCCCACTGCTACAGACCCCTACGCGCAAGCGATTTATTGAAATAAAATTTAACCACGCGTAAGTCACGAAATGATCTTGTTTGTGTCGATTGGACGTTACTCCCCCCTCACTCTCTCGTTTTGTCATGTTATAAACCGGTTGTTTGTTATCGATATTGAAAACGTTATCAACCAGCTTACTGCACCAATAGGGATAATGAAGATGACATTCCACAGGCAACCCTGCTCATTGTCACGTACAAGCGGGGAATCTATACCACTCACTTGACTCAATCGCATACCTTACAATGCAACGCGCATGCGTTAACCACTCGGTCACCCCAACCCTCGTCATACAAGCAAGAAAACTTTACCTCATGCACAGTATCCTTTAAAACTAATTTCTTGTAATGAATTTATCATGCCATTACAGATTTACCTTTCTTGAACCACAACTAATGTAAAACTTAACCCTGTTAAAACCCACAGTGTTTGAAAACTATATACTAATGAAATAATTATATAAAAAAAAACCATTGTAATGTATATACTCACTATTTTAGGAAAGAATCTTTTCGGAATTATTCCTTGTGAGTTCAAAAAGAACGTGAAAGGAATATGTGATACAAAATATAAAAAGAACACAATATCGAGAATTCTAGCCATCGTGTCTGCGTGTAATAAAAGATAATACTGTGTTGTTATAGATCTATAACGGCCCACTTATTTATAGTAACAAAATTATACACCCACACTTTTAATAATAGAACAATAACGACCTCTATCTTATTGTTTAACAGTGTTCATAAAGAAAATGTCAGAGTGATATAAATTCTGCAGGTATAAATGGTTTCGAAGTAGGTTAAGAAAAATACTGAAATAAAACTATTACTATCATATAAAACGAATTAAAGAGATTTTTTCTGGAATTGCTATTTTAATGAATAACTTCCATGGCGTGGATTAAAATACTATGACGTAAGATTCAGCATGTTATTAGACTCATGAAGATGTATCAGATTAAAGTCTACAAATAGTAATAATAATCTGTAGGAATAAAAACATAGCAAATTATATCAGAATTAATATAATGTTAAAACATTAAGTTAAACAAAAAAATATCCACGACATAGAAAATGACGTTAATGTTAGAATATACTGTGTAACTTATAGAGTATATCTGACGATATAGATTATGTCGTATATCTGACGATATAGAGTAGATATGGCGATATAGAGTAGATCTGACGACACAGAGAATATCTGGCGATATAGAGAATATAATGACGATAAAGAATATAGCTAACGTCATCATCGAGTATATCTGGCGACAGAGAGTAGTTCTGACGATATAGAGTAGATCTGACTTTATAGAATGGCGTTTGACGTTATAAAATGTATAATATGACGTTATAGAATATATAGAGAATCTCCTACGAGTGTTTTTTGATATCAAAAAATATCAACACAAGTTGATAATGTAAAAAAAACGAGGCTCTGCCGAGTTTTTTTTACTTTATCAACGAGTGTTGATATTTTTTGATATCAAAAAACACGAGTTGGAGATTTTATTTATCACCCAATCCTTTCTTACATGCACAAGTAAATGAATATAATTCTTTGGTATAGATTTCACTTTTACTGAATCTTAATTACATTACAGCGTTGTGATACATCAGTTTTTTGACAGCAGTTTAGCTATTGCAAAGTCCTATATATTGACCCAGTATTTCCTTCAAGGTCAATTGAATAAAAACAGTTTCTTTTTAACAAAAAAAAAGTCACTTTTTATTTAAAATAAGTGGTTTCTTTATAATAAAAGAAAGTAGTTCCCTTTTGACTGTCCAATCAAATTCATGTAATTTATCATAGAAGCGATATCTACTGTCAAATAAGATATTGGGTGATAAATGACTTTATAGAATGTGTATGATGTTATGAATGTATATATGACGTTGATGTTAAAATATATATGACTTTATAATATAATATATATGACATGATATAATATACATTACATTATATAATATATATGAAGTCATAAAATATGTATGACGTTATATAAGAATATATATGACGTGACATTATAAAATATAAATGACGTACATAATTATGACGTAAATGTTAGAGTATATATGACGTGACATTATAAAATATAACATAACATGACGTTATAAAATATGTCTGACGTTATTGAATATACACGTATACGACGTTGTAGAATATATTGTTATAAAAATAGTGATGTTAACATTATTATTCTAATATGTGTCTTGTGACATTTTAATGACCTAAACTTAATAAACTTGGAATTGTAATGTTAGAATGACTATGTTAATTATGGACCAACATGGAAATTATCTTTAATTGCTTTTTGCTAAGTTTGTGTTGCAGATGTGTGCGTGAACATGCAAACAATATTTCGCAAAGATTTGCTGCTTTAAAGTTTCCAAGTGTGACTGCTGTCCGCCTAGCAACCGTTTGCTGTTTTTAAAATAAGCTCGTTAAAGTTAGTTATTAAGTTTATTTATTGGATACTAGCAAATAAATAAAGTTTTTATTTACTGTCAGTAG
The DNA here is from genome assembly GCA_948474765.1 of Patella depressa. NCBI lineage: Eukaryota > Metazoa > Mollusca > Gastropoda > Patellidae > Patella > Patella depressa. Next base: position 4,076,114 of record OX419720.1, read on the forward strand.
TTCTACTCACATTTTCAGTTAAACACATTATGCAAGAGCTAAATCTATCTAATGCAAGTCTTTCTTTAGGCTTGAATTAATATCTAAATTATTAATACGACATTAAATACACATTTGTAAGAGTTTAATAAAGAATTTGTCATTTTCGCTGTAACAATTCAAAAATAGGTGATAAAAAAGAATAAAAACTGAACAGTTCAGTCATATTACTTTATTCTGAGCAGAGTGGTCATGGTTTGGAGTTTGGAGTAGAAATAGGCATCAACTGTGTCTGCAGCGTCCAAGAGAATTGCCGATCGTTTGTTTGAAAGACGATAACTCTACTCACATATTCCGATTATCAGTTACATTTTCAATGGCTATGGAAGCCTCGCTTGCCAGGCCTTTCATCAGCGGTAACAGCTGTGTCGTTAGCTTGGTCAGCCATTTATTTGTTTAAATCCAAGCCATCCGAGGATCTACAGAGTTGATTTTCAGCTGATCATGTAAATAAAGGTCTAATTAATAATGTCTGTAACATCTCTTGCATAATGTATGTTTAATTAACATGAAAGGCCTAAATGTCAATGCTATCTACTGCGTCGGATTTTCACTGGATTTGATGACTAAATCCAAAAATGGATAAACGAGACTTTGTTTTTTTTTGTTATCAATCTGTTCAGAATTGATCAATTTGACCGTAATCTTTATCATATTTCCTTTACACTATCAAACTTGTAACTATTATAGTGAGAACTGTCAGCTCTTTATCTAATCTTCGATAATGTCCCTTGAAACCTTACTAATTAGATTCCATACTAGCAAATAATTTAATTTACATTTATTCCATATAAATATAGTGAATGTACACTGAAGCATGATTATATCGTGTTTACAAGCCTAATGATCAAAGTTTGAGACTATAAAAAACAACGAAACGAAAGAAACCCATGATGTATTCGTCATGTTAGGTCAATAGGGAACCTTTGATGTTTGACAGTACAACGAGATTGTTATAACACGAGAAAGTTTTTATATCGTATTTTTATCAATCAAATCGATTTTTACCAATGTTCTCGTGTGTATTTAGCCCGATATTGTCAATAAAGAAAATCAATTAATTGATTTATAGGACAAAAAGTAATCAAACTTTATTTATTTATTTTAATCAAACTAACATTTTCATTAAGTAAGAAAAAAGTATAATTTTTATGGAAAATATCAAATATAGATAATAGAATTGCGTTTGGGAGAAATCGTTTCCGTTTTCTGATCGTTGTTGAAATGAGTTAATACCAGTTTCACCAAACAAAACATTCTCATTAGAAAAAAATAAAAAAACTATTTGATTTCAAACGATGCAATACTAATATCGCTGTTTTTAGATTGTTTTTGAAAAGATTCAATACTAGCTTCACCAAATAAAACATTCTCATTAGACAAAAATGAAAGCTTAGTACGTTTTTGAAAACTATTTGATTTCAAACGATGCAATACTAATATCGCCAAACAAACATTTTCATTTAAATAAGAATCAACTTACTATTGAATATGGATGAAACACAAGCGTTGGTGAGACCTCGCTTCCAGTTTTAATTAAAGAAAAAAAATGAAATAAAAAAAAGTATTTTTAGTTTGATTCCAGAAAATACATGTAATTAATTTCAAAAAAATATTTAATGTCCTACTTGTTTTTGTGCACCGACTGGGCTAATGAAGACAAGCATACGCCATACAATGTGGTATGCGCCACGGCCTACTCTTTCAACTGCCAAGGGATATTATTTTTACATGCACGCTATCGTGTACTTACCATATCATTGTGTGTGATGTGAGTTCAATGAGTCTGTATTTGACAGAATATTCAGTACTAACCACCCCCGTGGAACTGCAGGCAGTTAAAGATTTAATAAATATCAATGCTAGATGCAGAGCGATTTTACATTTTTCATGCTAAACCGCTATGATGCCCGTGGGTTTCCAGAACAGATTTATTGTTTAATTGTGAATGACTTGTGGTTCATTTCAGAGCACAGTTTCTATGACGGAACCACGATTCAATGGTTGTAGAAGCCAGCCAGCTATTACAAAAATGATTTTTATTTCATGAGAATTACAAGAGAATACTTATGGTACACATAATTTGTTGAAATATTTTCTGACGGTATCTAGTATACTAGAGGTTGTTGTTCGGAGATGGGCGGGGGTGGGATGGCCTAGTGGTCTAGAGTGCCGCGCTTCGACCTCTAGCTGGCCGGTCACCTCTGGATTGCGGCTGTGGGTTCGATCCCTGGTGTGGGTTTCCTCCGGGATCTCCGGTTTCCTCCCACTGCTAAAGACACCTACGCGCAAGCGAATTATTGAAATAAAATTGAACCATGTGTTAGTCCCGAAATGACCTAGTTTGTGTTGAGTGGACGTTAAACCCCATTTCTCTCTCTCTCTCTCTCGGAGATGGGCATATGTATTGGAGTCATCTGAGATGGGCATATGGAAGAGTGCCAATTTGGATTCCTGTCGCATATCTGGATAAGGGCACAACTTTGTTCTTTGTGTTTTCATGGTGTCTGTGTCCAGTATTATTCCTTGGCTTCTGATTTTCAATATTTAAGACAAAATAAACATTTTACCATTGATACACGAATCGTATACCATAATACATTTCAGCGCAATTTGCAACAAGGGACTCGAAAAACGAGGCTAAGCCTATTCCCCAATCCCTTGTTCACAAATATTAGTGATTTAGCTCCTTTAACTTGCTCCCAACCCCTTTTATTCTCAATCCCCGGAATCGAACTCTGACCACCTTACTCTTTGTGTTTCACATGTATTGACCATAGAATGATGATTTTAATTCCTTGTGGCAAACCACATAATGTTACAGCGTGGTTTTCACAACCTTCCCAACACATCTGGTATGTGATATATCGGGTAACAGAGAAATGCTTTAATTTAGTTTACACATATTTTATTGACACATAACAATAGGACCAGGCACAAGTTTCATAAACTTATAGTTGACCTTTCCACATATATTGTTATATTTATAAACATTACAATTTTAACCCTTGTGCGTATACAAGGGATATTTTGAACCCCAACGACCATATCCTTAACGTTTGTGATAAATTGGTTCATAATTGTCCAGCGAGAATTTTATACATTTTCACTATTGTCAGCTACTTGATGTCGAGTATAATGCAGCAAATTGAATGGACGTGAGGCAGTGGCAACATTCATTATTTGATAAGAAAGTACGAATATTACATTATCGGATACCAGGGGTCTTGTGGACCCCCCTTCTCATTCATTTCAACATATTGGTGGTTACAGGTGTCTAATCTGTCCTGCAATCGGTGCTAGCTTTGTATTAGGATTTTTTCTTACTGATGATATTGATTTGGTTATTCTAGTAATCTAGATCTGAAAGCAAACCAAGGTACCCTACAAAACCCATCAAAAGACGATATTTTTAGATTTGTATGGTTTCAGAAAAATCTTATAATTCTTATCATCACTGATAATACCTGACATATTTTGTTTTAGCCTGATTGATTATTGTTCAGTCTTGATATGAAGCTGTAGTTTGATCGTATTTGAATGAAATTATTCACCCAAAAACCTATTTATGTCTGGGTTCTTAGATTACCCCTAGTAGCCGACAACGTTTTTCGTGCGACGTGTACGAACAAGGGTTAAACAAGATAGGTGTATTTTGAGAGTGGGATTGGGTTGGCGAAAGATTTAGCGCTGGATCGGAAAGTCTGTCATTGCGTCAACTGGTGTGGTTTCATTCCCCGCTTGTACGTCACAAGGAATAGGATCGCCTGTCAAACCTCGTAGGTTTTTTTTCTGAGTCCTCCGATTTCCTCCCCACTAGGTCATTTCAGGACTAACACATGCTTCAATTTTATTTTAATGATTCGTTTGCGCGTATGGGTCAGTAGCAGCGGGAGGAAACTCGAAGCCATGGATCATCACATGACAGTTTGATAAACATCATCCACAACACAGGTTCAAAGAAATCGATTTAAATAAATTAAGGTGTTCTTAATTCTTTTGATGGTCTGTAAAATTTTTGATTAACTACAGATAAAAATGAAAATGCCGTATACTTTTCGCGGGGCGTTTTCAATGCCGGGTACTCCTTCATCAGAAACCTGTTTAACTTATTGTTGTGTAAAGCTTAAGGGAGCTAGAAATTGATTCAAGTGGATTGCAACGCTTTTAATACAGTCGAATGTACAAAAACTGATTTACATTGAATGTTTTCCGTTTTTACACTAAATTCAGATTTCTAGCGTCTGGTTATTCCAGTCTACATACGCCGTTTGATTTCGTGCAATGATTCTAGCCTCGTTCCTCGAGTCTCTTGCTAGAGCTGGGACTACAACGCATTATGGTACACGATTCGTGTACCAACGGTAAAATGTTTATTTTTTCTTAAATATTGGATATCAGAATCCCACCTTTCTCCGGTAAGATCATAGCATCAATGTTGATTTATATTGATAATTAATTCGTGTTTTCAATGTTTTGGATGATATTGAGTGAGAGACTTAGCAACTTTAAATGCTATCTGAATTGTTAATTAAATATTAATTAAATTATCCAGACCATAATCAACTCTCGGTGTCATCGCTAGCCTGCTGATTAAATCAAAAGTGGATAATCGAGCCTGTTTGTTTTATTATCTTACCGACTAAATTAAAGATGATCGATGCAAAGCCTAAAATTCAATCGCTAAATTCTAAGTTCGGCAAATTTCCTTTATCTAGTTTTTAACTGTTATAGTCAGAACTGCCAGCTCTTTATCTAGTCTTCCATAATGTTCATTTAACGTTCAATACTTTTCAGTTATACAATGACTGAAGAGATGTGTAAAAATATATTTTAAAAAAGACCTTTGAGGTAGTATTTGTATTCTTTAGTATACAAAAGTAATATAAATTTCCAAGTACTGTTTCGAGGAATTATTGTCACGTGCATTTTATTGTGTTACGCCAGTCTCCTTTTGTTCCAAAAAAAAGCATTGTATCTCTGTAGTTATTGCATTCTCCGTCCGTGAGGAAACTTACACTATTGTTTATCTCTGGTAAAATTCACCGGCCGTAAATCAGCGTGAAATTGAGATTGCGGTTAGTTTTTCCGTACAATTCAACATGTGACAACGATTGGACCCAAACAAACAACAACAACCCCCCCCCCCCAAAAAAAAAACCCAAAAAACAAACAAAACAAACTCCAACGTGGCCCCTTTAAAAATTCTGATACTTACCGGTGTAGGAAATATAGATTTTGGTAAAACAGGCTGGGTATCCAAGACTATGGTGATTGGTATATGTGTCATGAAATATAGTAAATAAATATAATCTATAGGTCGACGCATTCTGGTAAATTTTTGTCCTATTCCAATCCAACAATCGAACCAATTTCCGGTTGTATTAGTCCAAACCCACTTCCGGTCCGCTTCCTGTGTTCCTAAGATACTACCGAAACTACTTCCGGTCTGTATACCCCCTCTATCTCGTTCCAGGGATACGTGCTTGTTATCTGCGGTCGTCGTTGTCAAATATTTATGAGTGTGTAAATCACAGCCCAGAAAAACACCCAAGAATATCACACAGCTGCTTAAATATTGTTAAAGTTTCTCATTTATCACAAATATACTCTTGAAGATGACAGTCCAGAAAAACACCCAAAAATATCACACAGATGCTTTAATATTGCTAAAGTTCCTCATTTATCACAAATACACTCTTGACGAATATCTCAGTTTATTGTCTTAATCCCGTTTAATCCGTGATGCCTATTGACCTGTGTCTTGTGTCTATCTTTATATAAGCAACGGATATATGTCTCACGCGTTCTGCACACGATGCTTAAATTCTGATCCGAGAGCAAAATGATATCAATGTTTCAGAAACTATAATCTATTGACAAACAAGCCCGATTCACACGAATAATTTCGATTTTATAATTTCGAAAATTTGATAATAGTTTCCATTTAACTTTCGCCCCAATTTAATTTCTAATTCAAAATCTGGCGTCACTTATGTTTTAGTTAAAAAAAAAGAAATCGGGAGCACAGATTCAATTTATACTGTCTCAGAAATTCAAAGATTCGACAAAAGAATTATTGTTTCGTGTCTCCTTTTGATCAAATTCCTAATCCGATGAGTTAACAGGAACTACAAGACATTCTACGTCTGTTAAATATCAACATTAAATACACAAAATGTCAGGAATTGCTGTATTTTCTGGAATACTTCCCAGCGACGCGCTTCTACACGTGGAATCGATTGAGTTGAGCTGGAGGGATATATCCAACAAACTCGTCGTTTACTAAATTTATTATAAGGAAAACAGTTTTAATATAGATAATGAATATTGATGAAGTCCCCCGCGAATACATACCTTTTTTTATTAGCTCACGATTTAATGTTTATTTATTGTATTTCCCTTCAGTCAAAGTCAATTACCAATAGATTTTTGTGTATATGTTTAGGATACTGTGCCTCAACGTGTTCAGACTGCTTCCACCCCCGCAACTTCCCACCATTGTTTTTACGCCACGACGACTTAATGAAGTCAACTTAGGTGTATTTACCTTCTGTATAAATAAACATTATATTTATATATAACTATGATAGACAAATTATGTTAAATCTATACGATATAGAAGGAAACCACCAAATATCAAACATATTGAAGAGCAGTACGGTTACCAATTAATACCAACAGACCAAAATGTATAAAAGTCATCTTTAAAAGCAGAATAGTAGGACGTTAAACTCCATTTCATTTCATTTCTTACAGTCATCATATGCATTCAATATACTTCAATCCTCTTCTTTATTGATTTAATGCATCTAGTTTTTTAGAACTAGGCCTACTTCGTTGATACATTTAACGGTGTGGTTACTTGTATATCGAAATTTATACAACAATATGCTTGCATTCGTAATTCTTGCAACATATAACAGATCATGACTCATGCTGACATTATATAACTGTTTCCTTGGGTTTTACTCCCAACTTGTTTTCAAATATGAGTAAAGTCTGTGTCACCACAGGCCCGGGACTGTACAGCGCAGTGGACGCTTACGGCTAGCCCCCGGATCCATTCACTCTTTTTGATTTGTTTTTGTTTGTGGTCTCTTAGTATGATGTCTTATCTGTATATTTGTTTTTGTGTAGAATTGTGTGTGGTGCAGTCCCCCTGCACTTACTATTAGAGATAGGGGTCGGACATTAGAATAGCCCAGTTTGGAACAGAACAGTAGGGCGTTAAACCCCATCTCATCTCTCTTCATTTTTGACATAGACATTTTGCCTGTTCCCCCGCAACTTCCCGTTCATTTATAGAGAATAAAATATGTCTTATAAAACATGATTCGCTATATCTAGGCATAATTAAATAAAGAGTCCCAATTTTGTTCGGAAATATATTCCTGTTTATGCTATTTAGTCTTATTTGTTTCTGCATGGACGAGCTATCTTTTACTCGTATTACGCCTTGGCGTTTTTTTTTATGTAATTATTTACACTATTTGAAGTATTTGTTATCCAAATATACTTCAAATACGTTTTTTTCCCTGAATTTTTAAACATAGAGTTTATTAGATATTTTATTAATTTTATAAACCTGAACAAAAAAACCCTGCCTCTAGAACTTTCAGAAAAATTTCGTGATGATCGAATTAAACCACAAAATAAAGCCACATTTACACAAACCATTGTAAACTTATAAGTCGAGAATCCACATTAAAATTGGTGTCTTGCCTGCATTAATAAGTCATAATATTTGTGTTTAAAAGAATTAAGATCATCACATGTTCATACAGTCTACAATAAAAACGTGGTATCCTGCGAGCATCGTCAAGTTGCGGTAAAAGAAATGAACTGGGGTTTAACGTCCTACTGTTTTGTACTGACTGGGCTAATAAAGACACTATGGTCGATCCTTTTGTCGAATGCCAACTGTCAAGGCTCGGTTTGTTGTCCCATCCGAACGACTATACGTTGTCTAATACCCCCCCCCCGCCCCCCCGCGCGTGTACCTGAGAACCACGCTGGCAAATACGATGAACATTCTCAGCCTACACAGCAACCAAAACATACAAGAGGAGACGGGAATGTGAAGGGGTTTAGCACGTCATAATAAAACTGAACGGTGGATGAACAACATTTGAAATAGTTGCTCATATGGTGTGTATATGATAATTGTTTTATGTGATGATGTTTTAAAAATAAAATCGATATGTTTTGACTTCAACTTAAAGATACATTATATAAGATTAATAGATCAAGAGCTGAACATTTTTGCTATCATAGCCCCAAAAAGATAATGTAAAAGAAATATATTTAAAATTTGATTCAAATTACTTCAGTCTGAGCCAAGTTATCACGTGTAATTAATAATTTATAATATATAACATTTCAAGGCTAAAGAAAGGTCTGCAATACGGTGATTTAGCTCTTGCATAATGTATGTTTTACAAAATCATTTATAAACCTCAGTGTGGGGGGGGGGGGGGGGTACTAGTGGTCTAGAGTGCCGCGCTTCGACCTCTAGCTGGCCGGTCACCTCTGGCTTGCGGCTGTGGTTTCGATCCCTGGTGTGAGCGTATGTGGCATGGAGATAGGGACGACTTCTTAACCTCGTGAGTTTCCTCCGGGCACTCCGGTTTCCTTACACTGCCTGCTAAAGACCCCTCCGTGCAAGCGAATTATTGAAATAAAATTAAACCATATGTTAGTGCCGAAATGACCTAGTTTGTCTCGAGTGGACGTTTCTCTCTCTCTCTCTCTCTCTCTCTCTCTCTCTCTCTCTCTCCCCTCTCTCTCTTTTAAACTACAGCAGCACACATGATATTTCCTTGACCCGACTTACAACTTAGTTTGGTATTAAACCATCATATACTAATTCATCTCTGGAAACTTGTCGATAAAAGTGTACATTGATAACAAAGTCAAAGTTCAAATAAATTTGGGCGTACAGAAATCTTAAAGGTCTACTACATAAGCTAATTCAATAAAACGTGATATTTCATATCTTGTTTTTTTCCCTGTTGTTAATATGGTGCAGTCGTAGAACATCTTTAAACAGTTTGTGATGATTGGAGCTTATGTAACCAATGCCTAAAGGTTTCGTCTCAGATAAAGGCGGCTTTAATTTAACCAAACACGGAAACGTAATTTAGACAGCGTCGAGGAGAACGCCATACTGCATACAGAGACCTACCTATCTACTGTACTTCGAGAGTAGATCTCAGCCGTGAATGACCACCATCTTTAAAAATTAATACGCTATTTTGTATTTCGGTTCTAGTCCGTTTTCTACAGAAAGACTAAATAAACTTTTCTATTTTTTTTCAAAAGAAACGAAATAAATATTTTTCAAAATTCGCGAACTTATACTGTGTGAATTAAACTTAAATCGTTGATTTAGGAATTTAGTTCTCTACTTGAACTAGTTGTTGACAAGCAGCGTAATTTTAGCATTGAACAAGAATAAACTAATAAAGGTATGGTTTAAATCGTTGTATTCGGTTGGAAGGAGAGGGACGGAAAACAAACCTCATTTTATTTTTATTTCTTAGTCGTGTACGTAAAAGAACCCCTGCAATTCGATGAAGTGGGGCAGAAACGCCATAGTTCGGACTAAATCTCGCCCAGATGCTTACGACACATTGAACGAATTTTTTACGCGAATCACCCTGGTAAACCCCTCTAAATCGAATTTCGTCTACCCTGTCTGGACCTGCGACATTCGCCACAGCGTCGGTCGTCTCCATTCCTCTATATTCATTATGTTTGCTGCTTATCACCAAAAAAGTCATACAACGAGTCCTCGAATTCCTCAGCCAATAAAAATTGTTCACAAATGACACAAATCAAATGGCGAACTCTAAACGATATAAGGTGTCTAAAAGCGAATTATTTGCCCAGAAATCAGCCCAGGACGTTAAAACCCATTTTATTTCATCGTCATTTCTCCCACTGCTGAATACCCCTCTCTCTCTGTCCTTCTCTCTCTCTCTCTCTCTCTCTCTGTCACTTTAAAGTGATATTTAAAATGTATGTATAATGATATAAAATGTACTCTCTCCGACCTCCCTCTCTCTCTCTCTCTCGCTCTCTCTCTCTCTCTCTGTCACTTTAACCCTTGTCGGTGCACATGGGGTCTCCGTGGACCCCATGCACTTGTTTTATAGTGTTTTGTAATAACTACTGGGCACTGCTTTCTGAAATTTAGTGACTTTGTCTCCAATATATTTTTAAACATAGCGAATAGATCGGTATTCATCTGCTTCCCACATGAAGAGTTATGTTACATGCCAAACAGGCCCAACGCTTGTAGGGCACAAGGGGTCCAATCGGACCCCAAACTTACAACTCGCAGTAGGAATTCTGCTAATGTGTTTGCTGCCTGATACCATATTGCGTATGCCAGACTATTCTCTCTTTAAACATCTGCATGTCACAAATACCAAAAATTAAATGATGAATTCCAAAAATTCTATGGTTTTTGTATCAAGCGTGAATCGCCATTTAACCCCGTTATTACATAGTACACAAAGTAGCAATTTTGTGAGTATTATTAAATCTGTTCAAAATGTCACTTAAATGTTTTTGTATAATAATTTAGTTGTTTTTCAGTTGTCAAATATAAATGCAAATAAAAACTTAACCGCTGCTTTTAAATTCAAATACATCTGTACGTGAAAACTTTGAATTACAACTGGGGTCCATACGGACCCCTTGTTACCTACTATGTGATTCTCACCACGTGCATCCACAAGGGTTAAAGTGATATTTAAAATGTATGTATAATGATATAAAATGTACTCTCTCCGCCCTCTCTCTCCCTCTCCCTCTCTCCCTCTCTCTCTCGCTCTCTCTCTCTCTTTTGGTCACTTTAAAGTGATATTTGAAATATATTATCTATGGTTGTTTGTTCATTCACTAATGTTTAAATACTACAGGTCATCTACTTCACACCCAATAAATATAGCCATTATTTCATCATTTATATTCCACATAATAATCTTTACAACAACCCACCCGAACTCTCTAACATTCCAACTTACTGACGCCCAAAAACTCAAATATGTCTTACAAACATGACTAGCGGTTCAGGAAACGGGTGTATGTTTGTGTCATGCAGGCGGCAATATAGACTAGATGAACCGAATGTCTATACAGGAATATATTACAATGCAACCATTGTTTAAATCTAGAGAAATATTTATTTTAAATTCAGAAAGTTAGCCTAGGCATAATCTACAACTGTCTTCCGTTCAAAAAATGTTTAGTACGTTCATTTTGGGATTTTAGAAAGATATTATTTTTATTTTACCGTGATATCATAATTGTAGTATTTTCACTCCGGGCATTATTGTCGACAATTTATCTGATGTCCATTGCCCCCGTGGATAGCCAGTGGCCAGTAAATAAGTCCCCGGAATCGCTGCTCCTGTGGACTATGCATAGTAACGTGGATTGTACACGAGGCAAAGTTTTCTTACTATTGTTGGATTCTATACTGTTTTATCTTCATATTATTTATTCTCTGAATTCCATGAAGTCCAGCACCCATGCTTACTATTGTGCGATTCTAATTTTTTAAATTATTTTTTTCCCAATTCGATAAAGAGTCAATCGCCACTGCTCATACAGAATTCTTCCTTCTAGCATCTCACACGTTGCCATAGAAAACAACACTTTGTTCTAAAACAAAACCCATCGGAGAATGGACTTGAAGATGTTTCAAATCCATTCTTTTTTTCTGTTTGTCTCGAGTAATTTTGTTGCAGTTTTTATTCATTACAAACACACTAGTTCTTGCTTACACTTCATCAAATACCCGTCACCAAGGTATTTGTTATTTGCGGCAGCCACGGTGGCTAAGTTAGTAAGCGTTGGCTCGCTAGTCTGGAGGCCCCGTGTTCTATGTCTGCGTAGGTCGAGAAAGTTTATCGGGATTTTCCGAAGTGGTCCCCTCCCCTTGTCAGTGGTATAGAACGCAGGGCACGACAAGGGACAATATATAGTCATTCGGATAGGCCGATAAACCGAAGCCCCGTGTACACATTGGTGTGCACGTAAATGAACCCTTCCAGATGGAATGCGATATAAGAGTAGATCGTGCCGCCGCTGTATGGGCAAAATTTCTCTCCTGTCACACAACCCAGTTGGAGTAAAACAGCAGAACAAATAGTCACACATTCTCCATTATCACAAGGGGCTGTCAGAATCGGGTTCCACTTCACCCAAGCTATAATCAAAACCGGAACATTCTTGAAGTCGTGCATCCACACTTTTAGCAGTCAAAGGTGCTTGACTTGTTCGGTTACTTGGAGTAAATGTTTACCAACAATACATATATCCTAGAGTGTTAACGGCCACCAACATCAGAGTAACCAAGTCGCAAATAAACAGTCAAGATGTCATTAGCTCGAAACCTGACTGACAGCTCAAAATAATTAACGAAAATCAACAAACAAACTATAATAAACAAATAAATTGTTGTCGTTGTCAATAAAACCAACTCATACATCTCGTCTAGTTGTTGACAGTCGACTTAAGGCACCCGTCTTAAAGAACATCCTTAATTCTGTCACCCTATTTCTCTTGACTTCAATATTTTCAAACTAACGATACGAGAGTGAGAGGAACAAGTTTGGTTTTATTTTTTGGAGGAATATTTGACGATACAGCGCTATCGTCATGTTACGATATGTGATTTTATTTGTCTGTGTTTGCGCAGTTCTTGCACAGTTTAAACGAGGTGATGTATCATTTAGCTTAGAGATTTGAAAGCTCATATATACATGAATCTTCTTCTAGAAGTCATTATCTCTGAAATGATTATGTTTTAAATCGAGCCTTAAAATCTGCACATCTCTCCCTCTCACTTTTTCTCTCTCCCTTATAAAATGTATATGTAATTTATTCAGGTAAACCGAGAAGAAAATCCGAAAAACCTAAATGGAATTGTACTGATATAGAAGATGGGTTGTATATCGGTGATTGTTTAAATTTTTATAGATGTCAGAATGAAACAACACGCCATCTTCCCTGTCCTGGGGACCTCGTAGTTAATGAAAAACAGATGTGGTGCGATTAGTAAGTTCTTAATTTATATTTTAAACTCATTCATCTTGGTGTCTAGTAGCTGGGATAAGACATAAATTGAGGGCGTGGTTTCCTAAGGCGGGAGGGCCTAAAAAATAGTGTCTAGCCGTTGGGATAGTAAAAAATGAGACCGCGCGTACATGATGGCGATGGCGTGCACGTAAAATGACCTATGCGGGTTGGAATTCGAAATAAGAGTAGGCCATAGCACCGCTGTATGTCGCATGCTCGTCGCCATTAGCCCAGTCTCTAGTCATTACAGAAAAGAGTTAGGTTAAACAACATTCCCGAAAATCTAGCTTTCAAATACGTCTCCGGAATAACTATTTAAAGTGGGAAGAATGTTTGGTGGGTGCGGGGTGGGGGGTTGTGTGGCGGTTTTACCTTCCATTAACGTTTGTCCCAGTTTCCTTTGGTTAGCTATAAAGCTTGTCATTGACTCAAATGGCGTGGTTTCGAATCCCCGGTTGTACGTGATAAGGAGTAGGGTCGCATTTCCAAGCTCGTGGGTTTTCTCCGAGTCCTCTCAGTGCTAAAGACCTCTAGCGAATTATTGAAATAAAATTAGACCATGTGCTAGTCCCGAAATGACATAGTTTGTGTCAATTGGACGTTACCCCCCCCTCTCTCTCCCCTCTCTCTCTCTCTCCCCCTCTCTCTCTCTCATTTGTTAACTAAATCTCTATATCGATTATTGGGTAAGATTTACTAAATGTTGAAATCTAGACCGATATTTACCCCCAAAACCTTTCAAAATCTTAACAGCCTATTTATTTTAACTTTATGTCAGTCTAAAAGGAGATGCGTTTACATGGTCTTGATAAACTGTGTTACAAATATAGTATGTAAGAAATGAGATATTTAATATGAATATCGGAATAACTTGCTCTGGTTATTATAATTCTACAATTATTATTTTTAGAAATAAGAAAAGAATTTGAAAGGTGATATATACACCCTATGACATGGTTTCTTATTGTGTTAAAGATTGATATTGTTATTAAGAGGATAATATTTCATTTGAAATAGGAAACATGGATTCTTTAAATGTGTTTGTCAGAGTTAATGGAATTCCGAATTAACTGTATAACATCCATTATAAACCCACATATAACTTAATGTCGCAACATAAAGGCGTTTTTATAGATGAATATTTCTAATATTCCTGAATATAGAAAATCCATTAGAGCCGCTGATCAATGCCATCCCAGGAAATAAAATATATTTATGTACAAGGCCATCTTTTTTAATAATATCATTTCTAATCTGCATGCGTCAGCACGTGTAGGAGGCGCCACCAACCGTCCATGCATTTTTAGTCACTAAGTAACATTTTAAAAAAATTTCTATTTTTGCGAATTATATGTTGTAATAATAACGAATAATGGAGAGTGTCGACACGTTGGAAACAGAGTAGCTACGTTTCGTAACTACAGAATAATCCCCAGTATTTGAACTTGTTGGCCGAGATTTCTATGTCGCGATGAACGACCCTTAACTTGTTGATTACAGTAGGCTATCAAATGGACATTATAGCGGGTATCTTTAACTATTTAAACTTACACCAAACCGTCCTCGTTATTTTTCCTGCGTGGTTTCCCCTTGTCAGTGGTGCAGACAGGAGGGCCCGAGAAGCACAGCTGTTTACTCGTTCGTTCGAATGGGACGAAAAGCCGAGGTCCCATGTAAATATTTATGTGAACGTAAAAGATCCCCTCGATATAAGAGTGGTGGGCCATAGCGCCGCTGTCGGGGCAAAATGTCTTTCAGTTCATTTCCATCTTCGTTATCGCAAGTGGTGCAGAGAAATTGGGTACAAAAATAAATGTAGGCTACAGTAAGGACCGGTGCGGTATGGGTGCGTACTATATCTACATTTCAGGACATGATGACCCTACTTTGTGGTACATGCCCTTACTGTACTGTATCAATGTAGGATTTGATGGCCTAATAATCGTATGGTACAACCGCTAATTGTAGTATATTTACATTAAGGACTTGGTGGCCCCTAATTCTTCTATACTTCTGTTATATTTATAATAAGGACTTAATGGTCCCATACAGCCCCTCCTTATACTATATTTATGTTATTGTTTATTTACAGTAAGGACTTGGTTGCCCCACCATGTGGTACAGCCCCTAATTGTACAGGTATTATAGATGGTAACTACCCGGATTACTCCAGACGATGTCAATACTATTATACATGTTTACATAACGATTTCTACGGTTTTACCAAATGTGCTGCCAGTGAGTATACATAATGAGTGGTTTTACTAAATGTGCTGTCAGTAAGTATATTTAATGAGTGGTTTTACTAAATGTGCTGCCAGTAAGTATATGTAATGGGTTGTTTAACGTCCTATTGTTCTGCTCCGAAGAGCTAACATGAAGATGGGCATACGCCATCAATTGTGCTATTTTGGAGAAATCGGGCCGGACACCAGCAACTGTCACGTTTTCATACGGGGACTCATTTGTTCGTTCCACCCTATCGACAGTGCGTTGTACCGTAGCAGTGGAAAGAGCATTATTTAATCCCGGTCCCCCAACAAGCAAACTTTGTCTGCGATATCACGTCGGTGGAAGTGGACGTAAAATGCAACTTACTCACACACAAGCAAACTGTTCTGTTGCCCAGTCGATGGAGGGACACAAAACTGTGGTTAGAATATTTACACCTTGGCGTGTACGTAAAATAACCATTCACAAATGGAAGCTGACGAAGAAAGAGTTGGCGGAAGCCCAGATATCCCTGCAATATTCTACTCTCAGGGAGCGGCCACGTCACCATAACTAAGTCTACTTCCGGGGTCAACTCCCCTCCCCCACCTTCACTTTACCCAATATAAATCATCACGGTAATTATCGAAGAATGCCGATTGTAATATAAAAGGTTGATTTTCAATGGACGGAGTAGAACGAGACGATTTGCATGAAATAGATGTCAACCGTAGAGATCATTTATTATCGAGTTATGTAATAATTCAAAATATTTGAAAAATGCAGTAGAAAATATTTGAGGGATATATACACTACTTATTGTGTCAACAGTGACGATATCCGAACACGCGCGACCTTCATGAACAGTACTCTCGATTAAGTTGTGAGCATAGAGACAGCACACCATGAACTGGTCTCCCTCCCGCTTCATAGGGGGTGGCGCTCTCAAGAATTATGGTTTGAAGCTATAGGGGCAGCACCTCATGGTCTCATGCCACGTAGGGGTGATCTATAGGAGTAGCATCCCATGATCTCCTGCCACATGAAGGAATGGGGCTCCCAAAAATTATAGTTTGAAGCTATAAGAATAGCACCCCATGGTCTCGCCACGTAGCGGTGTGGGGCTTCACGGAATTATGGTGTGATCTATAGGGGTAGCATCCCATGATCTCCCGCCACATAAAGGGATGGGCTCCCAATAATTATGGTGTAAGTTAAAGGGGTATCACCCCATGGTCTCGCCACGTAGGGGGTGGCGCTCCCAGGAATTATGGTGAAAACTTTAGGGGTAGCACCCGAGAGACAGCGCATGATGTTCTCCTGCCACATTGGGGGTGAGGCTCCTGGTAATTGTGTAAGCTATAGGGTAACATTCCATGGTCTTCTCCGCCACATACGGGGAGTGGAGTTCCTAGGAAATGTGGTGTAAGCTATAGGAATAGCATCCCATGATCTCCGGCCACATAGGGGGTGGCGCTCCTAGGAATTATGGTGTAAGCTATAGGGTTAGCATCCCATGGTCCCCCGCCATATGGGGGGTGGGGCTCCCAGGAATCATGGTGTAAGCTATCAAGATGTGAGCTAGAGGGGTAGCATCCCATGACAATATACGGTAGCACCGTTGTCCTGGCAAAATTGCTCTCACCAAAGCACAGCTCGTGGCGTATTGCCCGGACGATAGGACATTAAATAACATTTCAATTCATTATATATTTGACATCTGAAACCATGAAGACGACATGACCTCAGTACTGATGTATAATGAATGGGACTATATCACTCAATGCATTAGTTTTCCGGAAGTAATAATACGACCACATACATGGTTAATATATACGGATCTACGTCATTGGTGATCAGTGTGTTTTTGCACTAACCCAAACATGAAATAAAATACACGTCCTATTGTTCTATACTGGTTGGGTTAATGAAGACGGGCATCCAGTGTGCCTTTGGGGATAGCTTGCCCAGACACGGTATGCTTCTATTTAGAATTCCAAATGTCAAAGATTCTTTTGTGGTTACGAGGGATCTCGTGAGTGTGTGTGTGTGGGGGTGGGGGGGTGGGGGTGGGGGTGGGTATTCCTTATATGTCCAGTCGGAACAGCAGGACTTTAAACCCCATTTCACTTAATTTTATTGATTACTCTGGCATGTACCATAGACCGTAGCTCATCACGGCACACGGTATGACCTATACCTGTCTTCATTAGTCCAGTCGCTACAGATGCGTAGGAGGTTAAACGTTGTGGGCTCGCAGGAGGCCGATTCGAAATAGGCGTTTTCGGCCTTCTTGAAATGCAATAATTCACCAATAGCATTTCGAGTTTTTCAAACGGAGGACCCCACTATACCCCCAAAATATCCCGTGTCCGCCATAATAACTGCCACCCACACCCTCAAACATCCGGTTTCCGCCATTATAGCTGCCACCCCCACCCACCACCAAATATCCCGCTTCCGCCAGAATAGCTGCCATCCCCTTCCCCACCACCTATTAGCCTGTGCCCACCACAGTATCTGCCACCCTCACCCACCACCAAATATCCTGGGTCCGCCATATTACCTGCCACCCACCACCAAATATCCTGATTCCGCCATGATATCTGGCACACCACTTTTAAAACATATTTGTTTATTTCTTTTTCTCTCAGATTTACTATACAACCCAGAGAAGAATAACTGTGATTGGGCATTCCTGGTAAAACCACCGTGTGGTGACGCTGCTGAACACGTCTACCCGGAAAAACCTGATCGAGTTGGCTGAATACAAGACGGGAAGAGTTGTCTGCCCTTACCAATATACTCTTTCACCATTCATAATTTTTTCAAATATGTTCAAGTGCACCATGCATGCGTAGGTTTTTAACTCTGATCAACCCATTTGCAGGACATGAAGAGTTACTTCCCATGTGTTTCTAAATCTAATTTTATCTTTACTCAGTGTATTTCCAGGACACACAGAGTTGCTTCCCTTGTGTTAATACCCAATCAGTTCCCGTAATGACTTCAATATTTATTATTCGCTGTGTGCATTAATGTGGATTAAAAATACTGAAGTTAACAGCCTTTTCCACATTCGAAACTTTCATTTTCTACACCCCAATTTTGTTGCCAATCGGTAGTTACAATATCGATATAAACATTCATCGTTTGTTCATCGGATCATAATTCATTAATAAACAATTAAAAAAGTAAGAGTTATTTATAATGTATTATCAAAATGATGACGTAGGCAATGTTGGTGTTGATTGTTGGCAATGGTTGTTGAGCCATTACGAGACACACTAATTAGTGTCTTATCCCCAGATCAAAGGACCGTTTTCCAAAGAATCAATGATGTGTTATTGAAAGCGAACCAAACTAATTGGTGTCTACGTCATACCCACGTGTTTTTGGCTAGCTAACGTCATGTCAACGCGATTCTCACCATATTAGTTAGCGCCATGCCCACGTGACCGTAGTTATAGTAGTTTGCGTCATGTCCACGTGACCCTAGTTATACAGATCATTTAGTATTAACTTTGGATTTAATAATCAATGAGCGTGAAGTAGTAGGTCGGATTCAAATCCAGTGAAAATGCGCCACATAAATTATCTTTGAGATTTAGTTATGGTTTGGATAAGTTAACTAATGTCTTTAATAGTTTATATAACATTTCAGGCCTAAGGAAGACCGACAATAGGTCGATTTAGCTCTTGCATAATCTATGTTCACGAATATGGTGGAATTGACTTGGTTGTCGCTTGCAGGTTGAAATGTTTTCACTCAATATATCAATATATCAAGTAAACCATTCCATAATATGATGAAGAGATTTCTAGTCTAGTAGTAGATGAACTTGAACTTATAGTTGGATCAGCTGTTATATCTGTACAGGTCCAATATAAAACGTAATCCAGGCTAAAACGAAATAAAACAACCCAATATACACCACTGTTAAAACAATATACATTCAGAGTTATCTAACAAGTGTAGGAAATTAACAATTTTAAATATTACATAGGCGATGTGAATGCGACAAAGTTAACCTAGCACTGGGTACATATATGTTAACTGAGAGTTTGCGAGTATAGACAATCTTGTTGTTTGTGCAAATTTTGTGGGGTTTTCAGAATGTTAAAGTAAATTTCAAGATATAACCTACTAATCTAGTTTTGCCATTTTACAAACTCACGCCCGATGTCCATGCACAGCTCATAATATTTGTTCCACTCGATTGAGAGTCTATGTAAGCTATTGAAGCCCTTATCAAGCACCTGCCACATTTGTGCAATGTAGGTAATCGTTATCTCTCATAGACAATACTAGTAACTCCAATTCTCTTATCTATTTTATACTCTCATGTTCCTAATTAGATAGGGGGTTGGATGGCCGAATGGTTAGCACGTTCGCGCGGTGTCATAAGGTTGATCATTGAGTCAACTGGCGTGATTTCTATTCTCCGGATTGTTCGTGACAAGGAGTATGGTCGCCTGGCCAACCCCGCGGCGTGGGTTTTCTCCAACTGCTAAAGACCCCTATGGGCAAGTTAATTATTGAAATAAAATTAAACAATGTATAGTCTTTCTGATGGACCGACAGATTCCGTGTTCACATTGACTACGAAATAAGGGTAGCTCGTATAAACGCCGCTGCCTGGACAGAATTGCCTTTATCATAACACACATTATGGCCTAAGCTCGTCTTCATTAGCCCCATTGGTGTACGATAACGACATGACAATCTGATTATAACACACACCCTATTTCGTTTCGTTTTTATTGTTCAAAATTTTGTTTTACGTAACTTTACTACACTGGGATCTGGAAGAGTTGTTATATAACCCGCGATGCTGTGATGGGTTAGCAAATGAAACAGCCTGTTACGGCGAGTTTTTGGCGTGAGGTGCACGGGGTTGTGGGCATACCAACTAGAACCAACGAACACTGACGTCATTAGACCAAAAGCCGCTCGTATGGCCACTGATGCGACGTTCCACTATAACAGGTCAGATCTTCATGTAGATGCCATCAAAAGTATAAAAAAAACCGAAACGAAATATTGATGTGTATTTTATTCAGATTGACGAGCGCGTATAGGCAATAAATCTTATACCAGAATCGACTTACCAGCTATGAAAGAAAAGAAAAATACTGAAAATATAAAACGTATTCAATTATAAATGGAAAATGATGTATGCACATATCGGATGTATGAATAAACTCTAATGTTCATTAAACTTTGACTTGGATGTTTTCTAAATTATATTCTAAGAAAAATAGTTTACGGTAGCGTTTCCAGGGTCTAACTTCTGCATCGTGGGGTTAGAAATCAGTAAACTCTTAGCATTCTAATACGAAGGAAAATAATCCCATGAAATGCTACATGAATTGTCCCAATCTGTTTCACAAAGGATTACAAAAGTCTTTTAATATCTTGTAATAGACGACTGCCTTGAACACACGACGTCAATCATTAGCACAAAGGCGCGTGCATTGGTTACATAAGACGTTTATACAGTCTTACCGAGACTGTAGTAAGGCTGTCACGCTGAGCGTCTGTGTTAACATCAATGATGACAATCAACTAATCAAGTCAATGTTAAAATGTGATTTTTTAATGTTTATGCAAATACAAATTATACATAATGTACTTTATCTGTAGTATGAAGAGTTAGTTGGCTTGTTTTTACAGGATTCTATTTCTGTATTCTGTACTGTGTCATTGCCTGTAAAAACTCGTTTTGCCTCTTACTCTTTGCATGTTAAAACTGTCAGACTTTGGCTTCTCTCGAAAGCATGCTTTTTTCTAAACGGAAGTCTAAGCAAAGCTAAGACACGACCAATCGATAAATGATGCCAATATAGGCGGAGTCTATACTACCCGATAAAATATCAGTAATATAACAGGCAGGCCGTTACATGGCTCCCCTAAATTGACATGATAAATGACGATTTACTAATAAAATATACAAATAAAATAAATATAAAAAAGTTTTTTCTTTGTCTTGTTCTGTAAATAGTTTTTGTCACTGTTAAAGAGTTTCTGTGATTCCAAAGAATTTCTAATGAATGAATAATTTAAGTATCACCCCATTCTATCACACATGGTTTAACATATATATTCACTAGTGATACTCAAATAACACAAATATTTACTATCAACTGGCAAATGTTTTATAACTGTCAATATGATACACAAATTCACTAAGACTGTAGAACTACCATCTGTGGGTCCTTTAATATAAACTGAATACCAAAAGAAACTTTGCATCAGATTGACATGACTGTAATTAAAAAACTAAAAATAGCAACGCTTTGATGTAGAGTATATTTAATGCATCAACATGTTCACAGTGGATTGGAAAACTTCAAATGAACGCTGTGCGGTAAATGGAATTACACCATACAAACAAAGGTGGTGGGGGTCGAAAATCCCATTGTTCAGAGTTTCAATGCAGTTCATTAACATCAGGAGAGTGTTCAAAATCACTAAAAATGTCATTTTAAAGTTTAATATCGAATGTGACCACCCTGTGCAGCAATACAGGCCATGATTCGACGTCGTACTGAAGACGTCAAACGTCGGATGGGATCAGGTGGTAGGTGGTTCCATTCTTCTTGCAGAGCTTGATTCAATTCTTGTCTGTTGGCGGGAACGTGTTGTCGGGCTCGAACTTGCCTGTCCAAGCGGTCCCAGAGGTGTTCAATGGGTGATTAGTCTGGAGAACACGCTGGCCACGGCAAGACATTGACGTTGTTGGCGGCCAAAAAGTCCTGTACGATACGAGCTGTGTGGGGCCTGGCGTTGTCGTGTTGGAACAGAACACCCACGGGCTGTTGTTGGAGGTAGGGCAGCACCACTGGACGAAGGATTTCATCTCTGTAACGTTGCGCGTTGAGATTACCATTAATGACGATGAGTGGCGTCTTCTGGTTCCCACAAATGCCTCCCCACACCATAACGCTACCACCACCGTAGGGAACGACTTCTCTAACGCAGCAAGCAGCAGTCCTTTCACCTCTGCGACGGTAAACACGCTGTCTGCCGTCAACTCGAAACAAACAGAACCGACTTTCGTCGGAAAACACAACGCGTTGCCACTGCCGACGTTGCCACCTTCGCACTGTATTTGCCCATCGTAGTCGTCTGCGTCGATATTCATGAGTCAATAACTGTCCTTTGAACGGTCGGAAGGCCCGGATACCTCCTGTTCGAAGTCTTCTGGACACTGTCTGTGGGCTCACCCGCCGACCCAAAGCATTCCGTGCTGATGACGTCACCGTCAGGAAGCGGTTTCGCAGGTGCAGCGTTCGAAGATAACGGTCTTCCCGTGGCGTGGTGACCCGTGGTCGTCCGGTTCTGGACCTGTCCGATGTCCGTCCAGTCTGTCTGAACCGCTGTACCAAATTTCCAACTGTAACGCGGGAACAGCCAAAGGTTCTTGCAACGTGAACGTGCGTGGCCCCCATATTAAGCATTCCCAGTGCTCGCTGACGCTGTCCTTCTGTAAGTCGTGGCATTTTTCAGTGTTCTTTTTGCATTGTGGTTGTTTGACATTGCTACTGTGCAGTTTTTATACTCCTGTGGCACGTGCATTTCTCCCAGTAACGACGTCACGTGATTTTCACATTTTCGCGTTTTCAAAGGAACACGGGAATATTGCCGGTAGAAATTGTAGGTCAAAGAAGCTTGCGTTTGGGCGATGTGTTCATCCTATTTGTTTTTTTAACCTATCCAACTAATTTGTAACAACTTTGTTTTTAAATGTGCAAAGTTTCTTTTGGTATTCAGTTTAAATAGGTTACATTGACTTTCATGAATACACATACAGGCTTATAATGTTAATTTTGGCTCCTTGACGGGGATACCTCGGTTTAATTTTCACTGGATAATATCAATACCAATTTGTGGATGGGTCTGTCCATGAATGTTGTGGGTTTTACGCGTTTTCCATCTTTATCTAATAAGCTGTCTCCAATAGCTAGTTTTACTGAACGAACCAGACCATCGGAACTGGGATACACTTCGTGAATACGAGCTAGCTTCCAATTATTTCTTGACAGATTATCGTCTTTAATTAAAACTACATCATCAACTTTAAGATTGTCTTTGGGGCGAATCCACTTTTGTCTAATCTGTAGAATTTGAAGGAATTCTTTACGCCATCTGTGCCAGAAAACATCAGCTAGGTGTTGAACTCGACGCCACCTCTTTTTGCTGTAAATATCTGTCTGTGGGAATTCACCAGGAGGTGGTTTTACTGTATTGGTTTTCTGGGTCAGCAAATGATTGGGTGTGAGGGGCTCTTGATTATCTGCGGCTACTGCTATTGGTCGACAATTAACTATTGATTCAGCTTCAGTGAATAAAGTTCTTAGTGATTCATCATCAAGTTGTCCACCATTTTTGTCTAATACTGAGGAGAGCACACTGCGTACTGTTCTTATAAGTCTTTCCCAAACACCTCCCATGTGACTGGAAGAGGGTGGATTCATAATAAATTCACAATTATCATGTAACAGTTCATTCTGTACTTTATCAAAGTCTAACTGTGATTTCGAAAGTTCAGCTTTCGCGCCTACGAAATTTGTACCTTGATCACATCGAATATGTCGAACAGGACCACGTCTGTTAATAAATCTTCTGTACGAGTTCAGAAAGGCGTCTGTTTCTAATGAATTTACAGTCTCTAAATGAATTGCTCTGGAATAGAGGCAGGTATACAACACACCATATCTTTTTACATCGGAGCGTTTTTCTCGAATAAAAAATGGTCCAAATAGGTCGACTGCAACGTAAGTGAAGGGTGGAGTTTGACTGAGACGGTCTGAAGGCAGATCAGCCATTTTCTGGATCTGAGGACTGGATCTTAATTTATGACATCTAACACAGTTGTATATGTAATGATCGACTGCTGGCTTTCCACCAATAATCCAGAAACCAGAGGACCTGATTTCATTGTGGGTTATACCTCTGCCTTGATGTTGAGTCTTCTCATGAAAATGTCTGATGATGAGACCAGTCAGATGACTTTCTTTAGGGATCAATATCGGATGAGTTATGTCCCTTGATAAACTTGATTTCTGTATTCTTCCACCAACTCTTAATAAATTGTCTTCATCAATAAATGGATCTAATCTGTATAATTTGCTGGCTCTTTTGATTTCTCTCCGTTTATTGTCAGGTTGTTTTTCTTGATCTCTGATTATAGATATTTCTTCTTTAAAACTGATGTTCTGTTGCTGTCTAATAATTTCTTTCTCTGCTCTGTCTACGTCTTCAACTGTTAATTTGAATCTGGCTGTATTCTGTGAGTGTGATGTAGGTTTATTGTGATGTGATTTCACAATGTACTGTAATTTCTTAATGTACTGCATACAGATAGCTATTGCTCTTTTTGCATGAAACCAATCAGAAAAATAGGTTATTCTGTCTGTGACTGAAGGAAACTGTGGTTGATTATTAGTTGTCAAGACTTTAAGCTCAGGATCACTGACTTTAATAGATGGGGTTAAGACATCATAATTTTCAACATCTAGATCATTCCATAACATCTCTGGTCCATTCCACCATCTTTTCTTGTTGATGATTTCTTTAGTGATGAGACCTCTGGATGCATCATCTGCTGGATTTTCTGCGGTTTCTATTTTATGCCACTGGCTTGGTTCAGATTTATTTCTAATTTGCTGAACTCTATTTGCAACAAATACATGGAATTTCTTAGCATCATTATTAATGTAGCCTAGTACGACATTGCTATCAGTCCAGTACACTTCCTTCAGGTTGTCATATTTCAATTCGTTACATAAAATAGAGCTGATCTTTGTAGATAATACAGCTGCTGTGAGTTCGAGTCTTGGAACTGTGATGCATTTTAGTGGTGTAACGCGAGCTTTTGCCATTACCAAAGTGCAGTGGACATTATCATGGTCATCTGTAAGTCGTAAATAGGAACATTCACCATAACCAATTAAGCTAGCATCAGAAAAGTTATGTAGCTCTGCTGATTTTACTGTACCAAAATTCTGTGGTTTATAGCATCTTGGAATTTTCTTTTGACCAAGGAGGTGTAAATCTTTTCTCCAGGCTTCCCATTTCATCCTTATGTTATCTGGAATATCATCGTCCCATCCAAGACTGTCTCTGCAAAGATCTTGGAGTATTCTCTTACCAACAAGGACTACTGGTGCAACAAGGCCCAATGGGTCATATATGGAGCTGACTGTTGATAGGATCCCTCGTCGTGTAAGAGGACTGTCTTTAAGTATAATTTTAAACTGGAAACAATCTGATTCCACACACCACTGTACTCCAAGTGTTCTTTCCACTGGGAGTATATCTTTATTAATGTCAAAATCTTTAAGGCTCTGTGTTCTTTCATCTTCTGGGACAGATTGAATAACTTCTTTAGAGTTTGAAAGAAATTTATGGAGATGAAAACCACCTTCTTTACATAAAAGTTGACTCTGACGGATGAGATCTTTAGCCTGTTCGGGAGACGAAACAGATTTAAGGCCATCGTCTACGTAGAAATCATCCCTTACAAAATCTGCGACTTCTTTTCCATAGACATCTTCGAATCTGTTGGCTGTTTCCTTTAAAGCATAGTTGGCGCATCCCGGCGAGGAAGTGGCGCCAAACAAATGTACTGTCATTCTGTAATCTGTTACTGTAGTAAGTGTTTCATCTGACCACCATACGAATCGAAGGAGATTTCTGTAATCTGGGTCAACCTTTACTTGATGAAACATTCCCTCAATGTCACATACAAATGCATAGTTCTCTTTTCTAAATCTGCTCAGGACTCCTACTAGTGAGTTGGTCAAATCAGGACCCTGCAGTAAATTGTCATTCAAGGTAACATTCTTGTACTTAACACTACAGTCAAATACAATTCTCTGCTTCTCTGGTTTCTTAGCATGCTTGATGGAGAAATGAGGAATGTACCAAACTGGACTAGTCTTTAATTCTTCCTGGGGTACCATTTCAGCATGTTTATTCTCTAGTAGCTTAAGAATAATCTTGATATGACGATCTGTATTTACTATCTTTCTCAAATCTTCTTTTCTGTAGAAACAATCTTTTAACAGCTAAATCTCTGTTATTAGGTAGGGTTAATTGATCAGTCTTCAATGGCAAGGGCATCCGGAAATGACCATCTATGAGTTTGATACCTTTTTTAGCTTTCTCAAGGAACTTTGTGTCATTGAAGGAGTAAGGTTTGTCATTACTGTTATAATCTACAAAATCCCTGCTATATATTTGCTCTAGTGTTTCCATGGTAACTTTATTTGTAAAATATTCTTCTGTTACAGTACTACCGTTACTGTCATTATCTTCATTACCTTTAACTCTGCCTATAACTCCCCAACCTAGATGAGTTCTAATACCATATGGATCATTTTCTTTCCCGGGAACAATCTCTAATGGCTTGATAGCTTGTATACAGTTGGTTCCTAGTAATAATCCAATCTCAATGTCTTCCCTGTAAGGCATCAGTGACTGTGATATTTCTGTAAGGTGAGGCCACTGTGAGACGAGGTAATCTTTAGGTATCTGGCCTCTACTTGAAGGAATTTCATCTCTGGTATAGAGTGAAGGTAAGTATAACTCTTTACTTTCAGCAAAACCATGTACTGCTAAACCATTGATCTTTTTACAGGTAATATCATCTCTTCCTAGTATTGTTGAAAGTGTAATATCAACATCAGAGCCATTAACTTTAAGTTTGTTGACTAAAGAATTCTTAATAAATGAAGCATCGGATTGATCATCTAATAAGGCATAAGTTAATAGTTTATCATCTCTGACATCCTTATGATAGAGCCACACTGGGACTATTAAACTGTGAGTTACAATTGTTGAATGAGGCCTGTGTACTTTCTTACAAGTTGCCTGGCAGTTACTGTAAACTTCTTTCTTACTAGTTTGTTCTGTATCAGGTATAGGCCTACGTGTATTGTTACCAGAAGAGGTCATTGTTTCATCCTTCCTGAAGTTCTCATCATGAATAGATGTAGGATGGAGTTTGTGACAAATTGAACATCTCTTTCTCACTTTACAATCTGTTACTCTATGGCCTCTCCTTAAACATCCCCAACATAAATTCTGGTCCAGGATATATTTATTTTTCTCAATCAAGGTCAATTTAATAAACTTTCTGCAAATGTCAATATGATGACCTATATTATTACAGTAAATGCAACCACTGTCAGGTTTAACCTCTGGATTTCTGTTTACATCAGTAGCGAATGAGGCAAAGGGTCTTCGACGATCAGGCTGATTATTAATATCTCTTCTGTTGTATCTACTAACAGCATCTCTAGCGACATTCAAACTAGTAATAGGGTTGGTTGCTATTCTAGCTTCCTTTGAAATGAAATCTGCAAGTTCCCTGAAGGACGGATATCCTACAGCTATTGGATTATGTTCTAATAGGCCTTCTTCATTATCTGGTCTTAAACGGAAATCGACAATTCTTCCCCATCGTGCTATGATGTAGTTTGGGAGTTTCATTAATATTTTTCGATGTTCCCCTGGGTCATCTAAAATAGCAAGGTATACTGTAGTCTCTTTAAAGTCAGCACACTGTTGAAGGAAATCTGCAAATTTTTCAAGATCTGTTTCTGCATTACGCACTTTTGGCCATTCTTCTAATTTCTTACGATAGGATTCTGCAACTTTCAATGGATCACCATATTTCAATTTCAATTTGACTTTTGCTTTAGTGTAAGCCTCTGATGTATTGAGAGAAAGTAGACCACTGATATGATCTTTTGCTTCAAAGGTTGTATATCTTCCTAAATAGTAGAGAAGCTCTGCAGGATTATCTGTTTTGTCTTCAATTAAGGTTTGAAAGGACTTGGCCCACATAGGATACTTCAAGATGTCACCACGAAAAATGTCAGGTTCAGGTCTGGGTAGTGTGTTTCTATCTTGTTGCTTTGATAAAATATCGGCCAGAGTAATCAAAGGGTCTTCTCTTTCTGATGGTTGCTGTTGTGGTTGTTGTCTTGGTATATATTGACGTTGAATGTATTGATGAGACTGTGGCGGTGGGTTTAAATTTAATGTGGGTTGATTAATCGTACCGGTAGGTTCTGTGATCTCATCTTGCGGTCTTATGAATTCATTTTGTTGATATGCTGTAGAAGGTTGCTGTACAACAGGTGTAAGAACTTGTGACTGTGTGATGCTTGTTGCACGATTTAAGGTGTCTGGTGGCTCAGTTGAAGGCTGCTGTGGGGTATTCACAGGTGGAACAGTTTGTGACTGTGTGTTACTTGCTGTGTGATTACTGTCAGGTAATTCATTACAGGTTTCATATTGTTCATAGAGTTTTGAACTACAACTTGCTATGGTTAACTGTGTTTCTAAATCCAATTCTTTTTCTTGAAACTTTAAATCTAATTTCGCTTTCTCTATTTCTCTTTTGTTTTTAATGGCTTTTCTTTCTGCTTCTAATTTTATCTTTCTTACTTCTTCTTGTAATCGTAAAGATTTTAAACTGGTGGATGATGTAATTGAACTTCTTTGGCTGTGGTGACTGGATGATGTGATTGAACTTCTTTGGCTGTGGTGACTGGACGCAACCGACTGTCTGTCTACATCATCGTTCTTTTGTCTCGAATCTGTCTCTATCCACTTCAACATGTCAAGTTTCTTGATACAAAGTTCAATGATTTCTTGTGCTTCATTTTCATGTTCTTCTAAACTAACAGATTTTGCGGTTATCTCATCAGATGATAAAAACTGTTGAGCCTGTAAGTAACTGTCTGCAATACTTTGAATACCATTTTCCACATCCTCTTTATATTGTCGTACTGTGTCTGTGTTGCTGTCTTTAATGTCACTCTTTCTATCAATCAAGGCTCGGAAGCATCTCACTGCAGCTGAACATTTCTTTTCTATTCGAAATCTTTCAATATCAGGTATGCCCGTTGCTGATTGTTTAGCCATGTTGACAGTTTGGTTTAATAAGTTGAGTTTTATCTTAAGAGAATTAGCCACGAGTTTTTACTATACAGTCTTACCGAGACTGTAGTAAGGCTGTCACGCTGAGCGTCTGTGTTAACATCAATGATGACAATCAACTAATCAAGTCAATGTTAAAATGTGATTTTTTAATGTTTATGCAAATACAAATTATACATAATGTACTTTATCTGTAGTATGAAGAGTTAGTTGGCTTGTTTTTACAGGATTCTATTTCTGTATTCTGTACTGTGTCATTGCCTGTAAAAACTCGTTTTGCCTCTTACTCTTTGCATGTTAAAACTGTCAGACTTTGGCTTCTCTCGAAAGCATGCTTTTTTCTAAACGGAAGTCTAAGCAAAGCTAAGACACGACCAATCGATAAATGATGCCAATATAGGCGGAGTCTATACTACCCGATAAAATATCAGTAATATAACAGGCAGGCCGTTACAACGTTACTGAATCGGACAGAATGGAGCCTTTTATTCATTTTAATACCCATTTACACTAAATAGGAAAAAATATACCTACAAATACTTTAAACTTCTTTATTTATTAAATGTTTTACAATTTAATTTGTCGGAGGAAAACAGTTAATATTTCGGGCTCATTATGTCGCATGGATGTCATCCTTATAAGTGATTGTAGCGCCCTAGTCAACATTCATCGTTGATCAGTGTGGTATTTTCCATTTCGAGAGTTTAAAACCGGTGATAAACATTTACAGTGAGAGATAGAGAGAGGGAGAGAGAGAGAGAGAGAGAGAGAGAGAGAAATGGGTTTAACGTCCACTCAACACAAACTAGGTCATTTCGGGACTAACATATGGTTTTTAATTTATTTCAATAATTCGCTTGCGCGTAGGGGTCTTTAGCAGTTGGAGGAAACCGGAGTGCCCGGATGAAACCCACGAGGTTGAGAAGGCGCCCCTATCTCCATGCCAGAGAGGGAGAGAGAGAGAGAGAGAGGGAGAGAGAGAGAGAGAGATAAGGTTTAACGTCCATTCGACACAAACTAGGTCATTTCGGAACTACCATATGGTTTCATCTTTTTATTTCTATAGTTCGCTTGCGCGTAGGGGTCTTTAGCGGTGGGGGAGAACAGGAGGACCCGGAGAAAACCCACGAGGTTGGAATTACAGTTAGAGGATAACGAAGAGGTTTGTACAGAAATCCGTGTACGAAATCTAACTTCGTTCGTTTCCAGAGTTTTATGTCCACTTTCATCAGAGGTGATATCGCAGACTGCAATACATTTAATTAAATACACGTACCCGTGTTCACCATCATTGTACTGGATGTTGACGATGGTGGCGGCGATGGTGGAATCTTACATTCTTCGTCCCAATCATCTGGTATTTTGTCTTTAGTTAACTCAACAAATTTATCAAAAGGACATATCTCCTCACATCCTAAAATACATAAGGCATATATAGAAGTAGTGGTGTGCGTTTAGGGGAGAACGCTAGATCGGAGACGGTCCTACGCAAATTGTGACGTCATATGTGAATTGTGGGTCAGGGTAAGGGTTAGGCTTGATCATGGGTTAGGGTTAGGGCTAGCCCTGTTTACATCTCGGGACTTTGACCAAATCTACAGGTCCTAGCCCTTACCCTAACCCTAACCCACAATCTATATATGACGTCATATGTGCTAAAATGCGTAGGACCGTCTCCGATCTAGCGTTCTCCGCGTTTACGACCATTCTGAGTAAAATACGGATCTATATTTCGTTTCGCTTTTTTATACTTTCGATGACCTACAATACATGAAGATCTGACAAGTCATAGTGGGAGTTCAGGTCAGGGGTCAAGCGAGTTGCATTTGACCCTATGACGCCAGAAATCGATTAATCAATCAGCGTTGACGGTAAGTTGCTAGGGGGTTTACCTACAGTTCCACACAGGAAAAGCCAAGAAGGCGCCGTAACATACAGTTTCATTGGCTATAAGAACGCCTATTATATAACTACTCTTCCAGATCCTAATGTAGTAAAGACAAGTAAAAGGAAATTTTGAACTATGAAAACGAAACGAAATAGAATCTGTATTTGTATCCGATTGGGGTGGATATGCACTGAAATGAAATGAAATGAAATGAGGTTTAACGTCCTACTCTTTTGCACCTAACCTTGGCTAATGGAAGACCGGCATACGCCATATAGTGTGCTATGAGGGAAATTTTGCCCGGGTAGCGACGCTACGGCCTAATCTTATATCGAATTCCAACTGCCAAGGGATCTTTTACGTGCACGCCAATGTGTACACGGGACCTCAGTTTTTCGTCCCATCCCAAGGACTAGGCAGCTGTCCTTGTCAGGCCCTCCTTCTGTATCACTGACAAGGGGAAATCACGCCGGAAAATCGAGATGAACTTTCTCAGCCAATGCAGGGATCGAACACCCGACCTCCAGGCTAGTGAACCAGCGCCGTATCCACTTAGCCACCGCGACCCCCCTGAAATGAAATGGGGTTTAATATTTTACAATCGTGTTAGAGTACAGAGTAATTCTCTTTTCCAAATCGGCTGAGTTACGTGAGACCAGGGTGTGAGATTGTTTACAAGGTTTCAGAGTCAGAATAGAGTTGTTACCAAAAGTATGTGGTTTGGATCAGAATGAGTCAGTGTTCAAAACTGGTCCCATATGTGAAGTGAAAATACCAGAATAGATTTATTTGCCAGAGCTATTTTTAACCCTCAAAACCGTTGTGTCTAAGGGGAAGTCTAAGCCTAACAATTGTTTATGATACCACCAAACGACCAGATGCCTGTTCTTCTGCCTATAACATAACTAACGTTATTGTTATCCTGTTGAATCTGATTTTATTTTACTTTATCCAAACATTCTCCACTCAAGAGAAGTGGGGGTGCTAAAGTTCAATCTGATTAAAACACAGATCCTATTTCGTTTCATTTTAACGTGTCTTTACTACACTAGCATCTGGAAGAGTTGGTATATAACGGAGAACGCTAGATCGGAGACGGTCCTACGCATTTTAGCACATATGACGTCATATATAGATTGTGGGTTAGGGTTAGGGTAAGGGCTAGGACCTGTAGATTTGGTCAAAGTCCCGAGATGTAAACAGGGCTAGCCCTAACCCTAACCCATGATCAAACCTAACCCTTACCCTAACCCACAATTCACATATGACGTCACAATTTGCGTAGGACCGTCTCCGATCTAGCGTTCTCCGTATATTACCGGTGTTCTGGTGAAGTGAGGGAGTAGCCAATGAAATGATCTGTTACTGTGAGTTCTTGGCGTGCGATGTGTCAAACCGGTTGTACCTGACGCAACATTATGTACAACCGATCAGGCCCCGAGTTCACAAAGCATTCTCAGACTTAAGTTGAGAATTTACTCAAAATTGTCCACCTTATTTTAACTAAAACATTGCCCTTTATAATAATTTTGGTGTTTTAAAGTATCAAATACATCAATAAGAAACTATATGCAAGGTTTTGTGTTTCTGTTTTAAAGATATTTCTTATAAACAGTGATTGAAAGTTGAGCAAATTCTCAACTTAAGTCTGAGAATGCTTTGTGAACTTGGGGCCAGATCTTCATGTAGTGTTGGTCATCGAGCGTATAAAAATTGAAACGAAATATAGATCTGTATTTTGGCAACAAATGTGGTTTTGTAGTTTGATGGACTCACGCTTTGCATTAGACCATACGATATGTCATTGAGTCAAGTGACGTGATTTAGATTCCCAGCGGGGGGGGGGGGGTCTTGAGTGCCGCGCTTCGACCTCTAGCTGGTCGGTCACCTCTGGCTCGCGGCTGTGGTTTCGATCCCTGGCGTATGGGGCGTCTTCTCAACCTCGCGGTTTTCCTCCGGGCACCCCGGTTTCCTCCCACTGCTAAAGACAACTATTGAAATAAAATTAAAACCATGTTAGTCCCGAAATGACCTAATTTGTGTTGAGTGGACGTTAAACCCCCATATCTCTCTCTTTAGATTCCCAGCCTTATGCATGCCAAGGAATAGGGTCGCCGATCCAACCTTGTGTCGTATGTCCGGGTCAACCCAGTTTCGACATGCCACACTCAGCTAATTATTGAAATAATTAGTCATGCAATGACCTATTCTATCAAACCCAATTTCTCGCCCCGTTTTAGACAAAACGCCAACATCCGGGTCACTAGACAGACGATTTTAAAAAACAAGAACGACACATACATTGTTTATGTTCCGATTTTATTTTTATCTTGAGGCAGAATTAAATATTAATAAAACATCTGCTCTAGCCTATAATGGTCGAACCAGCTTCGCTTATCTGAAATACAACTGCGCCCTCTGTTGGGATCTCTGTATATTTATAAGTGTGCTTGCCGATTGTCACTCGGAAAGTTTGTTTACTCGTCCAGCTGTCGTTGATAACAATCAAGATTATGTCCCCGTTAGGATTCTTAAAAGCAACCGAATGAAGAGTTCCGCCATCTCCAAGGTCACTTGTCGATTCTAGACGTATCGCGTTTCTGTGTACGAATTTCGTGAAGTGCTGTATGGTATAATATTCGATGTTTTTATCGAAACCAGATTTGTCGCTGTGGACAGTAACGACACCTCGACAGTCCTTGCAACCACAGCCGCGTGAACATCCAGGTGTAGTCAGCACGGGGCCATGATGTTCATCTAAAGCTAGATTCCATAGCAGAACAGTCTTGGCAAATACCCGAGGTTGTCCAACGAACAGATTGACGAAGTTCCATCGGAAAACTCGCTTCCACGTAGTATCACTGCCACTTCCGGTACATTCGGTGAAATAGATATCGCGATCAGGATGGGCGTTGACTACTTGTGCCGGCGACTTTCTATCACCACCATAACAATGGAAAGCTGAACCAGAAATATACCGCTTGGCTGTATGATCGTTGAGAATACTGATCGGATATTCTGGGTGATCCCAATTGTGGTCGTATATGATGATTTTAGTGTGTATATTGGCACTAGCAAACTTCGGACCAAGCACCTTTACAAAATCTCGTTCATCAGGAGCATCCAACTTCATGGTCGGGTATCCATCGGCTTCAAATCCCGGTTCGTTCTGAACAGTCATGGCATAGATTTTGATACCTTCGTGTTGATAAGCTTGAATAAATTTAACAAGATACGTAGCATAGGTATCTGCATATTTCATATTGAAAGAACCACCATTTAGAGATGAACTTTGTCTGTTCCAATATGGTGCCCATTTCATCCATGCCGGAGCACTCCATGGGGACGCTATTATCTCTAATTCCGGGTTCAAGCTGAGTGCTTGCTTCAAGATTGGGATCATGTACTGTTTATCCTTACTTATACTAAAATCGTTAATATTACCAGAATCGGCATACGTGTAGGGTTGATTAGGCACGAAGTCAGAACCATCTATCGGCATCCGTATTACGTTTATGCCAGCCCCTCTAGTGGGTGAAAATAACGATTCCATGATCTGATTTCTATGAGGACTATTGAAGATCAGGTATGCCGAAGAATGCGACATTGCGGCACCAAATCCCAACATCTTCTGGTGATGTTTGGTCAGGTCGACTGTTATTTGAGGTCCACTTGAATCTGAGGTAGGGGAGAGACATCCGCGTTTAAAGAAATTTTTCCGCTGTGGAAATCCTTCAACGTCACTAACCCAAAATTGTAAATCACTGCAAAACAAAATGGCGAAATATATATATTTTTTAAAATCTGCATAATTATAATAAATCTAATTCATTTAAAAGGGTATTAGGTTATTTAGATAAAAGCAGGTCGTTCTCGCTACAATAGTTGAAAAATAGATAATATGCTAGTACTTTCAGTTAAATTGTTTCACCCTGAACCGAGATATTAACGATTCCATTTCACGCTAGCCTCGATCGTCATTGCTACAGTTTGTACGACAATATACAATGTCTAGATTAACCATTTTTACATTAATTCAATCACCACAAAACGTATTCACTAAATATCGCAGGTATCCGATGGCAGACAGAGTTGATTATTATAGTTTTGATAATTAATTTAGATAACATTTAAATCCACTAAATATCACAGGTATCCGATGACAGACAGAGTTGATTATTAGAGTTTTGATAATTAATTTAGATAACATTCAAATCCACTAAATATCACAGGTATCCGATGGCAGACAGAGTTGATTATTATAATATCTTGATAATTAATTTAGATAACATGGGGCCTATTTAACAAAATTTTAACGAAGATAAGATCTGAATTTTAGTTATTTGATTGGACAATATTAGATTGATTTTAGTTCTTAGCCAATCAAAATTGCAGTATCTGCTAAAATTTGGATTTTATCTTTAGTTAAAATTTCGTGAAACAGGGCCCAGCAATAGGCAGATTTAGTTCTTGCATGATGCTTGTTCAAGGCTATCTTGTGTTTATTTCCATTTTATTTAAATTCCAATTTGACAAGTTATAATCGACAACTCTCGGCTGAATCCGGGTGCATTATTAGTAAACTATGTTCATTGCGCTTAGGGGATCACGGTGGCTAAGTGGATAAGGCGCTGGTTCGCTAGCCTGGAGGTCGGGTGTTCGATCCCTGCATTGGCCGAGAAAGTTCATCTCGATTTTCCGGCGTGATTTCCCCTTGTCAGTGAAGCAGAAGGAGGGCTTGACAAGGACAGCTGCCTAGTCGTTTGGATGGGACGAAAAACCGAGGTCCCGTGTACGCATTGGAGTGCACGTAAAAGATCCTTGACAGTTGGAATTCGATATAAGAGTAGGCCGTAGCAAAAATGTCCCACATAGCACACTGTATGGCGTATGCCCATCTTCCTTAGCCCAAAAGAGTAGGACGTTAAACCCCATTTCATTTCATTTCATTGCGCTTAGCTCCCACTTAATAGAGTATCGAAGCGGTGGGTAGGTCACAGTTTATACCGAGGGATTGTCATCTTCTCAAAAATAGCTTTTACTTTCAAATATTCAAGTTATTGGATTGTTTATTGAACTATAATTTGAATTGATTTGATATATTTGTCAGTCTACACGAATAAGACCTTTGACGGTAGATCATTTACTTATAATGCAGCACATACATGGAACTCTCTACATCTCTCGGCATGTTTAAACATAACCCCGAACCTGCATGTATTGTTGTTCATGGTTGTAATCATTTCCTGGATATTTCTTTAAATTGTTGCAAACTCTACTCGTGTTATGTTCTATTATTACACTTACCTTTCTCTACAGCAAGTGATGGCGCCAACAGAATATAATAATATACAGATAGATCCCAAGTACTTCATTATTACTATAATGAAAAACAAAGTTATGATTTAACTAAAAAAAGATAATGTGCTGGTATCTACACCTACGGACAGCCCCACACCCCAAAGTCTTTAAACGTAAACTCAAACCTCATTTACTTCCCAAGGTTATAAAAGATATAATGCGCTGTGATCAAATTCAATCAGCTACGAGGAAAATATTCGCCCGTAAGGGGATCATTAAAACGGGACCTCGGTTTTCGTCTCATCCTCACGACTCGACAGTTGTACTTCCCAGCACCCCCCCTCCCCAAACACCCAATCAGTAACCACTGAAAATGGGGAAGCAGCCGAAAAATCCAAAGATCTTACACTAAGATTGGTCCCGGGATCTCCAGGTTAAAGGCTCATACCTCATACTCACTGGGTAAACCAGGGACAGGGACAAGCGCTGCTTTGACACGAGGAACTAAATCGCATTCGGCAGAAAAAGTCCAAAATTTGTTTCGAAAGTGGAGAGTCGATTACTAGCACTATACAAGTGATATAAAGCCATACCGAAGAACCAACATACGTCAGGTTATTTGAAATAAATATAGAGAGAACCGAGGAATTACCTTTCTTTCACGTAGACTTCAGTTGTTGATATGTTATATGTATTATTATCTTATCTGGAAACTATCTACGCTATCCACGTGCAACTCGTTATTGATTATGGCCTTGAATATACTTCATAAGTATGTATAGGTTCTTAATTATTGTACATGAAACATGTACAGCAAACAATGTAACACAATACTAGAGTGGTTCAGAGACACAGTATTTGTCCTTATAAAAACTGACCCGCTTATCTGTGTGATTGCTCCGTCGAGAAATCTTCTGAAGTGAGCAGAAGTTAGCGCCGCGCACGTGGTTTAGGAAGTCGCAGCAAATATACGTCACATGAGGTATTTTTACAAACCTGTATTGGTATATAACGCGGAGTAAAAAATACACTCATTACGGGCTTCGACTTACGTGTTTATTTAATAGCGAACGTGAGCAAAAATTTCGATTTCACTCCTTGATTTGATTTTTGATTTTGGCGATTTTGGTGATTTAAATACAGAGCTAGCTATAATAGCTTCGTTTCATTTCTAACTTTCAAGTAGGTGAAAGCGCCCAGATAAATTCACTACAACCTTTCGAGATTTACTTTTATTAAGTGGCTACATTCTTGGTTTACGCTGGCGACTATTGTGGTTAGGAAATAAATATTTGTTAGCTCTAAATACGCAGAACTATTTGAGACCGGAAAATAACCGAAACAAACTTTTTATTTGTAGTCTTTATTTTCCAGACCCTTTTCGGTAACATGGTGTAAATTATTTTTATAATCATAGTATATTATCTAACCATCCTGTAGCCATAGACTTTGATCGACGGACTTATTTTTTTCTAGATTTGAGACTGAGCCCTGCAAGATATTAATAAACAGAGAGACTCGGACATCTGTCGATGCGACCTTAACTGATTTAGATAGAAAGAAAAGTATTTGCGGCGATTGTCATAAAAGCACAATCACCAAGTTTGAAAAAAAAATCAACTTCCGAAGACTAAAAAAGAAATGATTCACATGAAGGCTAATAATGAAAATAAAAAACAATTGGCAGGTAAAAAGAATGGTTGCAAGTCCAAACCTTTTTAGATGAACGAAGGAATTTAGTATGATGTCAAAAATCAAAGATACACAGCAGAATGCCATAATTTGGTCATGAAACTTAAAAATCTAAACGTTTCCAATGGTAACGTAGCAGTGGTTATAAACGCATGTTTGGCTCTCGCGGAAAAAAAAATATAATTACACTCCATCAAAATCTACAGTTCAAAGAATATCATGTGAGCGCGTCGGTGTCCACATGTTTAGGAAACCTTGAAGTTGGCGAAAAATACCACCCTTTATAGGCCTACAGACGAAACTACAAAATTTGGCTCTAAATTCGGTACATACGCAATAATCGCTGGCTCGGCGCATACGCCACTTACCCAGCAATGTGTTTTTTTTTTCATAACAAACATCATGCAGTACAAAATATTTATTTATCTGAGGGACAAAAAATAAAGTCTTAATTAATAGTTTTATTGGGGTGTTTATCCCCCTCTCTCACTCCCCGTATTACATGTCATTATATTTTCCTCGTACTTTACCCGGCAATTTATTTTTCATAACAAACATCGTACTGCACAATATAATATTTAGTTATCTTTGAGATAAACATTAAAATGTTACATTATTAGATTTATAGACCCCTCTCTCTCCCTCGCTCCCTCTGTATAACATGCCGTTATAAATAGGCCACTGTCTGGGTATAAATAAGTAAACGCACTGTTCATTTTAATATATGTATGAGGCTAATCTTGAAATAATTCATGTC
The DNA here is from genome assembly GCA_948474765.1 of Patella depressa. NCBI lineage: Eukaryota > Metazoa > Mollusca > Gastropoda > Patellidae > Patella > Patella depressa. The sequence continues at coordinate 4,115,057 of OX419720.1, forward strand.
AAATGCCGATCTTTTCATCTCCAGCTTAACATGTATTTTAATTTCTACTGTAGCATTATAAACACGGTTAATATAAAGACATTTGAAGGCGCGGGTTTACTGTTAAAACAACGAAGCGTTCGCGCATGCGTACATATGTCAAATCCAATCGTCTCATAGAGTGTATTCGGTTACTTTGCAGTATGGAAATAAACGATATTTTGCGACTGCGATCAAGTTATTTCGTTTCCGGGACGTGCGTAGCTTGGAGCATATTTTTTTTAGTACAACCAAGGGACATAGCTCTTATTCTCACTAAGAGATAACTCCTTTGATTATGGAAGCCGGGAAGATTTTGAGCCATTTATAATATATGTCCAAATGATTATATATCCTCAAAATTCAGAAGTGGCCAGACTTCCATTGTTGATCAATGAAGTTTTTATAGTAAGTCTTATCATATAATGTCTTTACTGTCCCGAAATAGTGTCTGTTTGTTATAAAACATTTTTAGCCTGAACCACTCTAACAATACTGACATTGTGGCGAAACAAGCAACCGGCTGTATTTACAATAATAAAATACAACCAGGAGAGTTGCATGCGACCAGGGTGTGGGGTTGTTTACAAGGAGTGGTATCAGAGTCAGAAGGAAGTTGTTAACAAAGGATGGGGTCTGGGTCAAAATGGGACAGTGTTCAAAACTGCTATACGAGATGAAAAAATGCCCGAATAGATTTATTTACAAGAGTTGTTATATAATGTACTGGAAATGGTCGAAATAAGATCAAATTAGGAGTAAAGACCAAATCAATAACTAAGATCAAAGTAAGAATTAAGATCCAATTAAGAATCAAGATCAGAGCAATAATAAAGATCGAGTTAAGAATCAAGATCAGATTAAGAATCTAGATCAGATTAAGAATCAAGATCAGATTAAAAAATAAGATCAAATTAAGAGTTAAGACCAAATCAACAACTAAGATCAAATTAAAAAATCAAGAATTAAGAATTAAGATTAAAGAAGATTTCCTGGAATAAAGTTTTGAGGTGTAGAATTTTTTGCCACTGCAAACAAGAGTCTAGTACCCACAAAACATTCATTCGCAGTGAGTCGCCCAGGCAATTTAGAGGACTGTTATACTCATTGGAGGTCATTTTTCGACAAATCAGAATCCACGAAATTCCCATTTTGGGCTACAATTAGGAGATAAACACCGACTGTTTAGAATTTAAAGGACTGTTATTGTCCATTTGATACCGCTTAAATCATTAGAGGCCGAGATCAGAATCCAAGAAATTTCCATTTTGGGCTACAATAAAGAATTAAGATCAAATTAAGATCAAATTAAGAATTAGATTCAAATTAAGAACTAAAATCAAATTAAGATTTAGAGTTGAATTAAGAATTAATGTCAAATTAAGTTCAAATTAAGAATTAAATTCAAATTAAGAACTGAAATTTAAGTTAAGAACTAAAATTAAATTAAGAATTAAGGTCAAATTAAGAATTAAGATTGAAATCAGATTGGAGTTAGTTGTATAAAGTAAAGATGTATTATGTATTGCAGATCTTTCGTTTGACGTCAAACGTTTAATAAATCCTTAAGGCCATTTATTCACACGTACAGCCCAACTACACTTCGGCTGCTTTTGTTTTCAATACTATTCCTCAAACGGCCATAACTCCTCCCAGAATGAAGTAATTGGACAGCAATATTCCCTTTTCGTTATCCTGTTCTATAATAGCCAGAACTCTAAATCTTATCTAACTTATAGGTTGTGTCCGTTGCTTGATGAAATGACTGTTGGTTAAGTTTTACTTGACTTTGCAATGCTATAGTTAATGATATTGTCAATGTGATCAGATCAATTTACATAAATATCACCTGATAGTTTTAATTAACCTACCATTGGTATGTTCTTGTCACGTTCCGTGAAAGCTACATTTTCTTATAATTTGTAAATCAAAAATGTCATCTAAGATTTCGTCTCAACCCGCCGCTCAAATTTAAAGACTGATTAAGTTGAATAGTCCAACGTCCAGGTTTCTTAATCCACAAATTGGCGAATCAACGTCGGGCTACAATTCGATCTCATGTGTTATTGTTAAATCTAAGGGGAAGCAACTCCATATTAGCGTAACCGTTTTTTTCGGACCGCCTGTAAATCGCAGTTTATGTAACAACACGTTGATGAATCTGTTTTCATTTTACGTCAGCCCAACATTCGTCATTCAATGACGTAGTGAGCTAAAGAGAAGTCATATTCCTGAAGCAATGGCCCGAGAAATCCCTCTCTGGCCATTGCTGGAATAGTGTCTGTTTTTTGAACTTGTGCGGGAGTGTGTCTATTTTTCCGTTCAATGAAAGCTATCATTTAAGTACAGCAACATGACAGTCCTTCGTTTAATCTAGGTCTTCCCTAAAACTTTGGACAGTGATTTAAGGTATTAAAAACGGTGAAAGTATGTTCGTTTCCAAACATTATTGTTTACATTTCATTCGATTTGATAGCCTCGTTTGTCACGCAATTAGTTTTACTGCAGTATTCTGCTATGCACGAGTTAAAATTAGGCATAATAAAATCGTGAGCCATGACGTAACGTTATGTAAACATATTTGGTCCAATATTGGCACTCGTTTTAAACAGTGATTGGTTGGTAGACGGACTACTGACCAATCAAAATTTAACACAACAATATCCACTCATAATAGCAATGTGTAGTAGGATTACCTCTAATCAAACGCAACACTGCGCGGAGTATGAAGAGAAGTGTGCTAAATTTGGAATTTAGACACATAAATAAAGAAGATGAATCTGATCAAAATACAAATCGTTTTTATATAATTTCGATAGCCTACACTTCTTAAAGATATCACAAGTTATAGTGGAAGTTCACGTTAGAGGTCAAACGAACGGCTTTTGACCCTATGACATCATACTTTTATTAATCAATCAGCGTTGACCTTTCAAGTGGTTTACCCACGGTCACCTGCATCGAAAGGCCAAGAACTCGCCGTAAAAGACCGTTTCATTGACTAATCTCTCACATCATCCAGAACAATGATAACAACTCTTCCAGATCCTAGTGTGGTAAAGACAAGTAAGACGAAATTATGAACTATAAAAACCGAAACGAAATAGGAACTGTGTTTAAATCAGACTGATAGAAGATATACGACAATCGTTGTGTCAACAAGTGGATTGGGTAGTCTTTAGATCATGCTGATTTCCCTCTTGTACCCAATAATGATTAGGGTACCCACCTGCTTCAGGAGATCTTAAAAACGCGACCTCGGGTTTTCGTCCTATCCGCACGACTCATCAATTATCCCTAGCAGCCGCCCTCCACTTCCTATATAACCATTGGTAATGGGGAAGCAGCTGAACAAACCAAAGAAAGAAACACTTGTTCTGGACCCGGGACCTTCTGGTTTAAGTGAAATTCTTCACAGCTCCTTGTCAACACGCCGCTCTGTGTTAGGCAAGGGCAGGAGCCGCAGCTGCTTTAGCATGGGGAACCAAATCTCGTTGGGCACAAACACAATATATATATCGAAAGAGGAGAGGGTCATGCTAGGGTTGATATGTAGCGTATCGGAACTACAATATATTTTAACCCTAACTTAACATTATAATTCTGGCTACACCCGTGACACAAAGCACTTCATTATGCCGGACTGACCTACCCCGTGTCACAAGCAATATAAAGCAATACACCATGCTGAGTAAATACCAAAGAACCATGCGTTAGGTTATTTATTCAAAATATAGAAAAACCTGGACTTACCTTTCTTTCACGCAGACTCCGGTTGTTGATATATTGCATGTATTATCTTATCTGGAAACTATCTACGTGTAACTCGTTATAAATTATGGCCTTGAATATACTTTATAAGTATATATAGTCATACAGGGTTCGCACCACTGATGTCAGTTCCCATCAGACATGTAGTTACACATAACAGGGTTCGCACCACTGATGTGAGTTCTCAGCGGACAAATTGTCGCATTTCAATTCTGACAACTGACACAAAACTCGTACTTTAATGTCCAAAACAATAAAGTATTTAAAAACTAAATCTGGCTTATATACGTTTTTGTTTTGTTTCTAATGTTATATAAATTAATTCTCTTTTAGTAAATTTTGGAGAGGAGTCAACATAGGCCCGGTCTGTTCTCCAATCCATTTTCATGTGAAATAAAATATTGCTTTCAAAATAAAATTAGAATCTATACATTCATTTACACGACAGCCCTATAGCGGTCTCACAATAAAAAATGACGATAACGTCACGCGCACTTGCTCCAGGTACAAATGCTGATCAAGACCATCGTTAACATGGATAATATTTCGTAAAACAAAAATTGATAAAAAATGGTACCCCAATTGTGCTCTAGTGCTTGTGAAGACAAAAACAAATAAACATTCGAGGGGGGGGGGGGGGTAAATGTGTCTATCTACGAAGCTTAAAAGATGATATTAAAAAGGCATGGAAACGAAAAATTCAGGGGGGGGGGGGGTAAATATGTCTATCTACGAAGCTTAAAAGATGATATTAAAAAGGCATGGAAACCAAAAATTTTGGAAAAAAAAGTCCACGTACTACTGATTAAGGCGATTGCATGGTCGAATGGTTAAAACGTGCGCGCTGTATCATACGGTCTGTCATTGGCGTGGTTTCTTTTCGCCGATTGTACGTGGTAATGCTGCGAATTGTTGAAATAAAATTAACCCATGTGTTAGTCCCGAAATGACCTAGTTTGTGTCGGGTGTACGTTAAACCAATCCCCCCTCTCTCTCACACCCTCTCTCCCTCTCTCTATCTCTCCCTCGCTCTCCCTCTCCCTCCTTGGTCATAATGAAATAACTTACCGGGTAAAGTTAGTGTCATGATATTAACTGGTTCCGGCCACGTGTCGTTTTTATAGTAGAGTAGGATATAATACTGGTCATTCTCTTGGTGTAGGTCCATCATAACAGTTGCCGTGAAAGGTGGAATCACCATATTGTACAAATCTAGGTTGTTCAAAAACGCGACAATAGTTGAATCGTGCTGAAAACATTGAAATAATGCAATGGGATTTGAAATATCAACTGCATGCATTCTGTGTAGAATATCGTGTCCAGCGGCGTTATACTACAACATGTTAATACAATGATGAATGTCTCTTAGCTTATATTTTAAACAGCACAGGCCGCGGTTTCACAAACCATTTTCAGACTTAAGAATTTAGTTAACTTTCAATACCTGTTACAGAGAAATATCTTTGACCCAGAAATACACAGATTGGTGCATAGTTATTGATGTTTTATGAAAGGCTATATTTTAGTTCAATTAAGGCACAATTTTGAGTCCATTATGGTATGGTGCCAATTAAGTTGAAATTATCTCTTTCCGCTTTGTTTACGATTCATGAACTGTTGCCATACGCTTTGTGTGACGCTCTTCCACATTGACGTTTGACATTTCCAAGATGGCTAAGATGACCTCATGGACAATAAAGTTCGCTCGTGCTCGTTGTATCTTTATAAATGTTGGTGCTCTGTCATGATTTCGTTTGAAGGCCTAGGTTAGAGGATGCACGAGAACAGGTCAAGCAATCAAGCCCAAGGTGTACGCAGCACCAAAAGAATGGAACAAATTGCCCTGGATGTCCAAAATAGTCCAAACTTGTGGCTGTATTCAAACGACGTCTAAAAACCCTGTATTTTTACCCAAACTTTTGAACAATAATTTAAATGCTTCACTTAACTATTCCTTTGTATTATTTTGTTTATTTGTATATACGTTGTAAAGCGCCACAGAGCAGTCAGGCTGAATGATTGTTCAGCGGTATAGAAAACGATTATTATTATTATTATTACAAAGGTTTCAGCGCATTGGATTCATTACTCTCTTTGAATTGATAGTTTTATACTTACAGCTGAATAAACCATCATTTTCTCTGTGAGTGTTCCAGCCATCTTCATTTTCATATTCTTTATCATTTGTTTTAGTAAAGGACCTGATATTTCGATATATAATAAATACCGAGAAAAATCCACGAAACACGACATTGAAAACTACTGTAACCTAAACAAGCTTAGTAAATTAGACGGGGTAATTTTAAATCTAAAAGATAAATTATACATGGAACGGGGATAACAACCAAAGTTCAATCTATAACCCAATTAATTCTTCAAGCTTTGTTAAATCAAAAGGCTATGTTAAAAAAACATCGACAAATATCATACCACGCGCGAAGTTCAGTCTACAAGCTAAGTTAAATCAACAAGCTATGTTCAATCTACATGATAAATCAAACGGCAAAGTTCCATATACTAGTTAATCTACAAGCTAAGTGCAATCTACAAGCTAAGTGCAATCTAAAAGCTAAGTGCAATCCACAAGCTCAGTTCGGTCTACAAGATATTTCGGTCTTCAGGCTAAGTTCAATTTACAAGCCAAGTGCAGTCTACCAGCTCAGTTAAATCTACCAACAACGTATAATCAATAATCCAAGTTAAATCAACAAGCTAAGTTAAATCAACAAGCTAAGTTAAATCTCCAAGCTACGATTAATGTACAAGCTACGTTTAATGTACAAGCTAAGTTAAATCTAGCTACGTTAAATCAACAAGCTAAGTTAAATCAAAAAGCTAAGTTAAATCTCCATGCCACGTTTAATGTACAAGCTAAGTTAAACCTACCAGCTACGTTTAATCTACAAGCTAAGTCAAATCTCCTAGCTAAGTTAAATATCCATTGTACAAACCAAGTGCAGTCTACAAGCCAAATCTACAAGCTAAGCTAAGTGCAGTCTACGAGCTAAGTTAAATCTACAAGCTAAGTTAAATCTACAAGTTAATTACAAGATAATTCAAATCTACAAATCGGTAATCTCACCTCCTTTTAATCGTTGTTGAACTGGACTTCTATAAAGTAGATCATATCCCAAGCCCTCAATCTCTCTCAACTTATTATATACAGTCTCGTTCATCCACGACGGCCATGTTATATTGTGATTTTTCTAGTAAGAGGGGAAAAAAGTATGTTTAGTTAATAAATCATGTTGTCACGTAAATATACACTGAACATCTGTGCCTGGGGAGCGACATTTCTCTGTATTCTGATTGTCAACCCGTGGGGAGATGTATGATGGACTATGGCTGTCATAGCAAATACATATTATTTGTATAAAATTTTAACATTTTTATAAATTATTTTTTAAACAATTTTTTTTTTTTATAAAAAAAGATATTATAAATTATTTTTTTTTAAACAATTTATTATAAATTATTTTGTATTTTTTTTATATTATAAATCATTTATAATAAAAAAATTAAAAAAAAAAAGATTTATAATCAAAACAAATTTAAAAAATAATTTATAATAAAAATGTTTTTAAGAAAATAATTTAGAATAATTTTTATTTAAAAATTAATTCATAAAAAAATTTTTTTAAAAAATAATTTATAAAATTTTTTTTTAAAAAATAATTTATAAAAACTTTTTTTAAAAAAAAATAGTTTATAAAAAAATTGTTTTAAAATTAATTGATAAAAAGAAAATTAAAATAAATATAAATTGTTTTTAAATGAAAAAAAAAGAATTAAATAAAAAAATAGATAAAAATATTAAAATTTCATACAAATAATATGTATTTGCTATGACAACCATAGTCCACCATAGAGCTCGTTATTGTTCATCTAACCTGATCCTTGACAATTGTTATTGTGCATGATATGTTAAAGGTATCTTGTGCCGTCCATTGTTTTAAATTTGTATCGTATATGGTTTATTCTATACATTTCCGGTAATATCCACTAGACGATTCCACTCCCAGGGTTTATTGGACCATATAGTCTGTAATTATTCTTTACCACCATTTCGAAACGCCGAAGACACATCATTCAAGGGAGATAACTGACATATAGAATATTTCTGGAGGACGGCCATTTATTAAATTTCACCATTTCTGTACAAATGTAGTTCGTATATTTTCGTCTATTTATAGCAAATCTCAAAACGTTTGTGGTAAACCTCATACAAATTTGGAGCAAAAACATGACCATATAGTTCTCTGCTTGTAGTGAAAAATGTTCTGCCCACCGAAAAGTTGGAGGTTGGCAAAGAGAGACAATTAACATTGCAGTCAATGGGGAAAGTAATAATGGTTTGCCTCATATATTATCGTGGATGTAACAGAGGTCAAGGGAGAGAACCGATGTATTAAATATTATGAACATGATGCCGAGGTCTTTACGAGATTAACACATGGAATGTTTATGTTTCTATGGTTACACGTACAATCAGGTATTGTATTTTCTAATTGCTGATTGGCGCAATATGGCCCGGTTGGAGCTGATGTGCCATAAAACTATATTTCATTCATTCATTCTAATTGCTGAATCATATTGCCAAGGAGCACCGACGGAACAGCAATCATGGGAGATAACTCACATATTAAATACGTCTTTCTAGAAATAGGGTTAAATGTTTCGCAAACATACGCTAGCTTACACCGCTTTGGTTACGTTCACAATGAGATAAAATGGTCTTCCAGGTGGACACGTATATATACTCTTACTTGTAATTTCAGTAATCATGAAGATGCCGAAAATTATTAAAATTTCTCAAACACAAACTGAAAGGAACTTACCTCACAAAACAGTGTATCACTTATTATCCAGGATGTGTCAATAGTAACATTTGCTTCACCACTTTTCTCTGATACAAACATGTACAACTCCTGACAACAAAGAGCACAGTTACAACGATAATAGATAGATTGTCTCATACTGGAGTATCGTATGTTAGATTGAACCAGGACGGTCCGAAAGTAATTCATGGTTGGAAATGGAGTTGTCCGGTTATCGAGTCTAAAATGGGGTTATAGTAAAGAACACGGTTTTGCGAGATGGGAATGCACACAGTTTTCGACTACCACTAACACAAATTTAAAGTCGAGTTGTTCCAGCGTCTTAATGCAAAGTAAACGAAATGGAGTTTAATATCCTATGTTCGGGGCCATTAGAGAATTTTGCCAGGGCACAGGCGCTACAGCCTACTTCTTTCCAAATTCCAACTGTCATGGGCTCTTTAACGTGCAGGCCAATGTGTACACTGGACTTTGGATTTCCGTTCCACCCACAGGACTAGACACTGTTTTGGCAAAGCCCACTGACAAAGGGAGTCCCACCTGAAAATCAAGATGATATGTCTCGACCATCGCATGCATCGAACCTGAGCAAGCGTCAGCACATTCCCCAATTTCTTGCTGGCAAGACTCATCTTTAGTGTACCGGTTATGACGTCGGTGGTACTAGCGCGGCCTACCTTTCACAGTGTAGCTTGCGAGTCATGGTTTTTGCTGGCAAGACTGATCTTTAGTGTACCGGTTATGACGTCGGTGGTGCTAGCGCGGCCTACCGTTTACAGTGTAGCCTGCGAGTCATGACGACGGTGGAGGTAGTGTAGCTTACGAGTCATGGCCACGGTGAAGCTAGTAGAGCCAACAGTGGTGCTAATGTAGCCTATTAGCCATGACCATGGCTGTACTAGTGTAGCCTACTCGACATGATGACAGTGGTTCTCGTACCGCTGATGATATTTTAGTTTATATTATTTACCCTATTTTCTGCTTCTTCCTCTAGAACTGACTTTGACTGGTACGAATCTTTATAGAGTTTATCATATAGTGGACAGGGTTTATTTATACTCAGCATCTAAAGACAGAATGAAGTTTATTTTATGTATCTCCTTTTTAATCCTTTTTTTTCTGTAATTGGTTAATTTGTCCAGTCAAACCAGAACAGTAGGAGTTAAAGCCAATTTTTTTCATTTGGTATTATTCTGTTCTATCCCACTCATCCCGAGTTCATTCACGTTTTGTTTTTTTTACGAATTTAAATTATCTGCTCTTGATCCTAGGGTGATTCTGCGAACCAATGAAAAACAGTTTACATACCAGTCTTAGGTTCATTATTTACGCTCACCATAATAAGTCAGTTTAAGCTCGATTATAGAAATGTAACGTGAAAAAGGTGACATGTAAACAAAACGATGTCCTAAATTATTTCGAGAAAGTTAGCAAAACCGATTCGGCTATCTTACTAGCAATAAAATGCGAGTTACTTCCTTTTGCTCACTCGATTGATCGATAAAAATAGGAAAAGTATGACCAAGTGCACTTTGTGTCTCCGTGAATGGAATCAGGGTTAGTGAAGGAGAAAGATACCGCTGGAGATACCGAAGATGTAAAGGCTCATGCGGCTATTACAACTGACCTTGTAACAAAATTCGAAATGGAATTACTGGATTCGAAAGTAACCAGCATTGTTTTCGGGTAAGTATTTGGTTGCCTAGTTTAAATGATTGTATTGTTACCATGGTAACGCAGTCATTGTTATATACCCGTATTTTGCTGATTCAATGGTATTAACTATAAATTTGTTTTCTGGTTAATTCGTATCTGTATTGTTATGGTTACTCACATTATCTAAATCATCCGGTACAGTGTGTACAGGTATTGGTTGCCATAGTAACTCTTTATTCCATATTTGACGACCAGTAGGTGGGAATAAACCAGCCAAGTTACAATATGCTGACATAAGACATCTATCTACCGTAGAACTTGTGATATGGAACTGAAAGAGAATGAATTATACCAGAACATCAGATGATGAAATCAGTGTTTGAATGGATACCCAGACATCGTACAGGAGGACGGGTTAACCTTGAAAGGAGGAGGAGATGCTATTATTCATTGAACGGGACTGTGTGACGTTACTGCAAGGAGCTTCGGTGCGGTGGTTCAGCGAGTAAGGCACATATTCGGGTTTGTTACCGGTGTTCTCTCAAATTGTCCGGCGTTGTTTCCACTTCATTATGGTGCAATGCACATGACCTGACAAGGACAGCTGTTCAGTCGTTTTGGTGGAACGGAAAAACCGAGGCAGAGTGTTCAAGTTGGAATGCGCCTTTAGAGTAGGTGATGGCGCTGTCGTCCGGGCAATATATTGTCCCTCGAAACAAAACACAAATCTTCCTCATTAACCCAGTCATTGCAGAAAAGTAGGACGTTAAACCCCATTTCATGACATTCGTACAATGGGACCCACTCTTGAACAAATCAATGGGTCAGGCTGCTGGTTTACTTGAGATGTAAACCTTCTAAAGAAAAGGAAACATGAATAGTTCATCGATAGCCTTAGGCATATTTATGTATTACGATATAAGCATTCTGGTTATTGGGAAGTTATTAACCGCGCGTCAGTTTCTTTTGTATTAGAGAGGTGCCGTTGGTCGGGTACGTAAGCCTCTCCAAAGCCCGTTTACATTTTCCTGCGGCGACAACAGACTGCGTTCATTCCCTGGACTCAAGTGACCCAAAGAACTGTAATAACCAATTAGTGGAACAACGGTGGATCAGTAACCAGTAGACCCCAGGAACGATCTTTAGGAAGTTGCGCGGGCTTTCTCATTAGTGCAGGGTGGACAGGGAGAGCCTGCCAAGGAACAGTGTCGCGACTTATTTATGAGCAGAGTAATCGTTGGCGCTCAAATATCCGGACACAATTAGCCTCGTTAGCGCACTGTCCCTATTATTCCTGTTCGCATACTGTCCCCATTATCACCGTTAGCACATTGTTCCCATTATCCCTATTAGCACGCTGTCCTCACTATCTCCGTTAGCACACTGCCCCCATTATCCCTGTTAGCACACTGCCCTCATTATTACCGTTAGCACACTGTCCTCATTATCCCTGTTAGCACACTGCCCCCATTATCCCTGTTAGCACACTGCCCCCATTATCCCTGTTAGCACACTGCCCTCATTATTACCGTTAGCACACTGTCCTCATTATCCCTGTTAGCACACTGCCCCCATTATCCCTGTTAGCACACTGCCCTCATTATTACCGTTAGCACACTGCCCTCATTATTACCGTTAGCACACTGCCCCCATTATCCCTGTTAGCACACTGACCTCATTATCCCCTGTTAGCACACTGTCCTTATTATCCCCGAAAATACAGACAAGACGTTAAAACTTGCTGCATGTCTCTTTGCCTTGAATCACGACGATTAAAACTTCAATAAGGTTCCTAACTAACTACTTACCTCTGATCGAATATACGTCTGATTTAAATAACCCTGATATCGGTTCCTCAGATACTGACCAAGGTGATATTGCTGTTTCATTCCCAGCTAAAATAACAAAAATAGCAAACCAGTAATGAATTAAGCTGGGGTTTTATTTGTGGGGAGACAATCCCGAACTGAATCCACAACTGACTTTATGCTCTACAACGTCCGTTTTATTAGTCCCTGACTTTGCCATGGGGGATAAAGAACGTCCATAGTCTTTGTTTATAATTTATACAACTTTAGGGCTTTGCGTTGTTATTTAAATTAGCTGATGCTTCGGTGGGTTGGAAGACATTGACTCGCTAAGCTGGAGGTTCCGTGTTCGATCCTTGCGTGGTTCCCCTTGTCAGTGGTGCAGAATAGGGGTTCTGGCAACTGGCAACGTATTGTCGTCCGAATGGAACGCAAAACTATCTTGATTAGTCTCATCTGAGCAAAGCAGCAGGACATTAAACCACATTTTATTTACATTATCTTTAAAATAGCATTATGCAAGAGCAAAATCTGCTTATTACAGGTCTTTCTTTAGGCCTGAAATGTTATCTAAATAATCAATTAGAAATTAATTAACATATCCAGACCATAATAAAATCTTGATGTCAAGACTAGCCTTCGTTGTTGGCGGATTAAAATCCTATATGCCGCTTAATGGCCGTTCATAATTAAATCAATCAAGTGGATAATCGAGACTATGTTGTTTATATTATTGATTTGAGTAATGATGACCGAGGCTATGTGAATATTTCAAACGCTTTTTCTCGGCTAATAGTGGATCAATTTGACTGAAATTTTCAGCAAATTACCTTTACACTATCTAGTTTTTAACTATTATAGTGAGAACTGCCATCTCTCTATCTTATCTCCCATAATGTAACTTTAATTTAGCAAACATATTACATTATGTACGAATCAAAGAGTGAACAAATATACTACCTGAGTGAGATAGCCTAAGCCTTGATCCCAGGTATCAACTTGATGGGTGTCTGTTCTAAATATCTGATAGGGACCTCTATCACCATGACGATACATCTGTAAATAAATATGATATCATGTAAATATTATCATATTGCCCACAGAAAATATATTCTTTACTTTGGTTAGATTTCAGGGTCTATCTGGCCATTGTTTGAGTGACGACCTTCACTATATAAAAGGAATACCGGCCATTTAGCGTCGATAAGGCCGTGAAAAATTTAACGCGCGACGATAGTTCGCCCACTTTAAACAGTTGAAAGACGATTAAAAATTGGTTTAAAGACAGTGTGCAGTGATGGAATTTTGGCCAGACCGCGGCGTTTTGGCCCGTTTGTTTTTGTAATGAATTCAACAGCACCCTTAACAAGAGGAAAACACCCCGGAAAACACCAAGTAACTTACTCGATCGGAATAGAATCCTGACACGCCTGGTTTGCGAGTCAGGGCCTTACTGTCTGAGTCACCGTGCCCCCTTTATCAATTTGCATTAATTATAATAAATAACTACACTAACAAACAGATGTCAGGAATAAAATCAAATGCTCCGAACTGGGCTAATGAAGACGGTGTGCTATGAGGGTAATTTTACCGGACAGCTGCACTACGGTCTACTCTTATATCGAATTCCAACTGTCAAGAGATCTTTTACGTGCACGCCACCCACAGTGTACACGGGACCTCGGTTTTTCGTCCCACTCAAACGACTTGACACATGTCCTTGTTTTGGGCCCTTCATCCTGCATCACTGACAAGAAGAAACGACTGTCAAACTTCGTTAACTAGATGTAGGTCAACATATTGATTGCTTGATCTGATGAGTTATCTGACGTACGATTACATTTCATTTCAACTCATTGACCTCAGTTGAAAACTTAGCCTACACTGTTGATTGTTGAAATGGGATGTAGTGGGTTGGGGTTGCCGAATGGTTTAACGCCACCGCCTTAGATCATCAGATCCGTCATTGGTGTCAGATGGCGAAGGTTCGATTCCCCATTGTGTAGGATCGCCTCTCCATCCTCGTGGATTTCTCCGCGACCCCAGTTTCCCTCAATTGCTAAAAGCCCCTACGCTCAAGTGAATGCCTGTAATAAACTTCTATTGATACCGAAATATCCAATAGAGTTACTAACTTACCACATTAGCTAGTTTAAGTGTATTAATATCAATTGTTTCGCCATTTTGTATATAAAATGATAAGAGAACACAAAACAACACTTTAACTGACGCCATTTTCATCTCGTATGCTAGGATGACTACATGTGTATGTATCATATGAAGTAAATATAAACTACTTATAATTATCTATACGTTAAAGGGACGTGACCCATTTCCATTGAATCGCGATTTGACGAATCATTGTAAATTTTACACTTAACGTTGAATCACTGCAAAATACATTTTAGCAGTGAAATTACTATTGGCAGCGGAATCCGTCAATACAAAAAATAATGTCAGTTTCAGAGTTGCCCACCCTCTTACACTCAGCATGTACGCCGCGCACATGTTTAAAAAAGTGATAAATGAGAGAATGGTTATTATTATTATTATTTTATTACTATTATGGATTTATATAGCGCCACTTCCACAGTCCTGTGCTCCCGTGCGCTTTACAATATAGATATTAAAGCAAATATAAAAATATAAAAAATATAAATACAAAAAGGATATACAGACCAGGTACAGCGTATAATAGGAAAGGTACGTACATTTAAAATTATTAAAACCTCACCATATACATAAAGTGTATAGAATATAAAAATAATAAAAAAAAGTAAGATAATTAGTAAAATATAGGAAAGATAGCTTTTTAACATTTTTATAAATGGAATGCCGATACAACTGTGATTAACTGCACTGATAGTGTCTGGTTATTCCAGTCTATTGCGCATGCTCTCCATATATTGATAAGTTATGGCGTCGTCGTTTGACATGAGTTATGTCATATGTCTAGCCTCGTTCTTTCTGGTCACTTGTTACAAATGACGCTGAAACGCACTATGGTACACCAATGATTAAATGTTTATTTTGTCTTAAATATTGGATACCAGAAGCCTATCTTTTGAAGGTAAGATCACAACATCAAAGTTGATTTTAATAGACAAATAATTCGTGTTAGAGACTTAGCTACTTTAGCTACTTTAAAACATCACCATGTGTATAGAATACAAACAATTAATGAAATAAAAGTAAAATAAATAACAAAACACAAGAATAGAAGATAATTGTTACAGCTATAATTTATATTGTATTGTAGCATCTTTTGGTGTAAATACAATACCATTAATGAACTGGGTCGTTAAAAAGATGTGTTTTGAGACGTGTTTTAAGGGCGGCAGGACACTCCGAGGTAAGCTGTTACACAAAAAAGGACCCTGGAAGGCAAACGATACAAAAGGTATTCTTATGATGATGCAATAGGGATACCGATGAGACAAAAGGTACACTGAATTGGCCTACTTTATGGTGAGTGTACTCTGGACTCTAGATTATATTACACGTTACTTTGAAAAAAGATAACACTGCCCCGTGGTGATGTATAATATGTCAATCGAATTATTTGTTTAACTATTTACATGTTTTAGTAACCAGATAAGATATGTAATATTGTTTGATAAAACTATAAACAAATGCCTTAATATAGAATTGTCACCAATCAATATCCTACTATTCTGCTGCGAACTTGGCTAATGTAGGCGGGCAAACGCCATACAGGGTACTTTAATGGAGATTTTGCCTGGCATCGAACTCCAACTGTCGGGGGATATGGACACTGGACCTCAGTTTTTCGTCCCATCTGAACGACAAGCGGTAACCACAACAGTAAAGCTGGACGAACTTTCTCGGCAATGCATAGGGATCAAGCCCCCGACTTTCAACCTAGACAGCCGGCGCCTTCCCACTTAGCCAAAATAACGTGTAATATAATCTAGAGTCCAGAGTACACTCACCATAAAGTAGGCCAATGGCTTGCGGCTGTTATTTCGATCCCTGGTGTGAGCGTATGTGGCATGGAGATAGTGGCGCCTTCTCAACCTCGTGGGTTTCCTCCGGGCATTCCGGTTTCCTCCCACTGCTAAAGACCCATACGCGCAAGCGAATTATTGAAATAAAATTAAACCATATGTTAGTCCTGAAATGACCTAGTTTGTGTCGAGTGGACGTTAAACCCTGTTTCTCTTTCTATCTCTCTCTGTATCCATTACACGTGGTTTATATTTTTTTACATCTTAAAGTGCAATCAATCTACACAGTCACATCATTTAAAAAGGACATATTTTAAGATTTTCTGATAAATTTTCTGATAAACGCAATACAGTTTCGGATTGTTTTCAAACTTGGCATGAAAGGACGGGAGAGCGCAAGAAAAGGGGTTTTTTTAACGTCAACTTCCCCATTGGAGAGAAACCAAATCACCCGGAGAAAAAACCTGGACAGT
Organism: Patella depressa; assembly: GCA_948474765.1. NCBI lineage: Eukaryota > Metazoa > Mollusca > Gastropoda > Patellidae > Patella > Patella depressa. The sequence goes on from OX419720.1 coordinate 4,131,589, forward strand.
TGACACTTGACTCAATGACAGACACCGCGTGGTCATGAAAGGACAAACCCTATTGATATTCAGCATTCTTGGGTTACACCCTGATAAACATGGCAGAGGTTAGAGTCATTAATGCATTTATGTCAAAGTTGTTGTGAAACATTTGGTTATGGCAGGACGAGCCCCCAAACTATTCAGCGCTTTGAGACACCCCCCCCCCCCCCTGACAACCCCGAGTATGCGATGGAGACTACAGTTTTAAACCTACTTTTGAAGGGCAGAAAGTATCCTTGTGAAATGTGTTCCAACAACCAGATAATCCTCTCAGATAAACTGCTATCGAGATCAGATAATCCTCTCAGATAAACTGCTATCGAGATATAATTGCGTTGCGTGGTTACCTTTGTGTAAATAAATACTCAAAAGAAAGGAATTCCTAAGCAGCACATGAGCGAAATGCATGACAAGGGAAGTGCCAATGGACACTTTACCTTCCCCACCGATATGTTTCGTCCCGCCCCGATATGTTTCGTCCTGCTTCGATATGTTTCGTCCCGCCCCGATGTTGTTTCGTCCCGCCCCGATGTTGTTTCGTCCCGCCCCGATGTTGTTTCGTCCCGGAATTGATATTAATTATGTTGTTTCGTCCCACCCGGAATTGATATATGTTATTTCGTCCCGCGCTGAACTGATATGTATGTTGTTTCGTCCCGGTCAGAATTGATATATGTTGTTTTGTCCTGCCCGGAGTTGATATGTTGTTTCGTCCCGCCCAGTGAGATCCCCTCCGTCAACACAGAGATCTTTTCATTTGAATTACAACAACCAAAAGATCTTTAATGTCTTAGCTATATCAATTCCTCAAACATATCTTACCCTATGCACGACGCTCTTTTCGAATTCACACACAGACTATGTTTATTATTGATGCAGAATGAAGGGGGAGAGAGAGAAATGGGGTTTAACGTCTACTCGACACAACTGGGTCATTTCGGGACTAACATATGGTTTAACTTTATTTCAATAATTCGCAGTGGGAGGAAACCCAGAATGTAGGGTCTGACAAGGACAGCCTTCAAGTCGCTCCGGTGGAACGAAAAGAACAGATCACTGGCAGTTTGCATTCGATATCAGTGTAGGCCTTCGCGCCACTGTCCGGGCAAAATGTCCCTCATGGCACACTGTATGGCGTATGCCCGTCTTCCATTAGCCCAGTTGGAGTAGAACAGTCGGACGCTAAACACCATTTTATTTCATTTTATGTTTACATTTTTGAGCAAGGCTAATAGAATTTTGTCACGACATTGGTTAAATCCCAGATGTTATCAAAGAATCACACGTGCGTGTCTTAGCTACAAGTTTAAACACATTTAAACAGATTTTATTATTATTTTTATTTGTACAAAATAAACAATAAACTACATATTTCTGCTATGAAACTATAGTAAGATATATTTGGAATATTTCAAGGTCAGGGGCCCAGGGCTCTGTTTCTCGAAATCTTAACTAAAGATAAAATCCAAACTTTAGTAGATACTTCAATTTTGAGTGACTAAGCACTAAAACCAATCTAATATTATCCAATCAAATTACTAAAATTTCGTCAAACAGAACCCAGGACTGCTATACGCGTTAAATCGGATGTATCTGCAGACACTTAATTGAAATAAAAGCAACTCTTTTAGTTTGGATCCAAACTAAAGAGGTCTGGCCATTTTAAACTTAATTCACGTGAGCCGCCATTACTATAATATATGTTAACCGCCGCTCCTACTTGTGATATCCAAGACCACAATAACCCCACCCACACCCATTAATAACCCAACTACACAAACCCAACTAAATAACAACATATACAATCCAATAACAAAACAAAAACAAAACACAAAACGGGTCAACACAAACAAAAAAAACTAAGGTCATGATCAAAAAAACAAATTAAAAACATGACAGAAGAAGGTGTTACAACCAAGATAAATTGCAATTGATAGATTGTCATAAAGTAAAAATCTTCAACTGACAGATTGACATAAGGTAAAAATCATCAACTGTCAGGTTAGCATAGAGTTAAAATTTCAATTGAAGATCGTTTTCTGTAAGCTGAAAGTCCTCGCACTAATAGTTCAAAACTACACAATGAAAAGTTGGAATATCTTCAAAAATTGCAGAAGCAGTTCTCCATTCTGAGCAACGTTGTGGCTATTTGGTGAATAGTGGAGCCTCGATTATCATTACTACCGTTGTTACGATAGTAAACAAAGTCTCGATTATCCATCTTTGTTAAATTTAGGCAGATATAACTTTTATATAATGTATCTTTAGTAAAATTTAATATATTCATATAACATAATTATAACCCCTGTTTATACTGTTTTCTGATCTTCAGTAACATCAACCAGGTTTACAGCCATCTTTTACCTACAATTATACATTTTATTAATTGTAAACTTTATACTTCATCCAATATATTCTCATTTACTTACAACATGACAGGCAGTTTACCATCGTGACGTCGTATCCGGAATGTTAATTAATTAAAGTTTCTGGTCATATTTTGAGGAGTTGTTAATCTCTTGTCTACTATAACACGGAGAGAGTGTTGGATGGCCGATTGGTTAGCGTGTGCCCACTATATCATAAGGTCTGTCATTGAGTCAACTGCCATGATTCCTCGGTTGTAAGCGATAAGTAGAAGGTTCGCCTGCCCAACCTCGTGGAGATTCTCTCTTGGTCCTCTACTAAAGACCCAAAATGCCCTTGTTTTTTTGAGTAGACGTCAACCCTCTCTGTTTATATATATATAATTGAAATTAAAGATGGCAAAATAAAACTACATTTTTATGTTAACGTTTCAGGCGTTTTATTAAACAATAATTGAATTATTATTGTTTAATAAAACGCCTTATGAGCCGCTATCGCGGTGAAAACGTTAGCATAAAAATGTAGTTTTATTTTGCCATCTTTAATTTCAATTATATATTACCAAAGAGCAGCTTTAATTAACTATTCTACAATATATATATATATATTCCGTTTTTATCAACAATATATATATGTATATATTTATGTTTTTTTATTAATACACGTTCATTTGTTATAGACGTTAATCAACTAATAATAAAATATAGACAAACTTTAATTTACTCTACCAAATAATATGGGTATTATTAATAAAATATATATATATTATATAAAACTTTAAATACACAATATTTAACAATTAATGGTATGTGTACATATATCACAATTATATTGAAGATTTAATTAATAAAATTTACATACCGGCAACTAGAGTAAGCATCATTATCATCCACACTGAAAATATAAAACAACAAATATGAAGGTGAAATTTATCCTTCGTTATTAAGTACAGCATATGGTCTATTCATTGTACACACCTCTAACGGAATGGGAATCTATTATCAGGTCACCCAACGAAACAAATGATCCGAAATCTTAAAAGGGTTACGTGTCCGGATAAGTAGGTTTTATGTTCACGTCAAAACGACTCAATATTTTGAGCTAAAACTTTAAAACAAGATAAATAACCCATTCCTCGATAATTTGGCATTTAAATGGAGAAAAAGCCCGCGAGGTTGGACAACCTACCCTACTCCCTGTCACGCACAACGGGGGGAATCGAAACCACGCCAGTTGACTCAATGACAGACCTTATGATACAGAGTGCTCAAGCTAAACATTCAGCCATCTAACCCCCCCGGATCGAAATAAAGATCCGATGTTAAAATGGACCATTATATTATTCTGCTCACCTGTGTCATGTTTTATAATACCGGAACTAGATGTTGGTCCTGTCGCCAACTTACATTCCTCATCCCAGTCACCAGGTATTTTGTCTTTGGTTAATTCAATAAACTTGTTAAACGGACATTTCTCGTCACAACCTGATATAAAAATACCACATCATAATAAAACTGGAGACGGGACAACACTAGTTGCCGATCGTGGTTTCGGTCGCTGGTGTTGGCGGATGCGGCTTTGAGACACAGACGCCATTTCATCTTGGTAAGCATTTTTTTCCGTCCACCGGAGCCGGATTAAACTCACGAAGATGAAAGGGTAAAAAACGTTTACCCTTTCATCTTCGTGAGTTTAACCCGGTAACTCCAGTTTCATCCCACTGAAATGACCCCCTACGCATGCGCTAAGATAACAAAAAAATAAGATAACTTGTCTGCAATATCATTTCGGTGGAAGCGGACTTTAAACACTTCGAACAACAACAACACAGGTTGACTATATGATAGAGGGTTTTCCGGGTAAGCTGGTTATCGATCGTCCGAGTTGTCGTGAATGTGTACGAAATATGAGGTAATGGTGTATCCTCATAGACTCGATTGTCACGAATGGATTTATATAAAGAGTATCTGGTGAAGTTAGATTCACGGCCATAGACTGGGTAGGCAAGATTGAGTATTTAATGGGGGATGCTCGATTGTCTGTCCAGAACGTCCCGAATCGACGGAATTACAATGAAGTGATAAAGAATTGAGTCATGTCACAATTCTGCCAGACGGACAGCTGAGGTGGTGTGAGTAGAATCGTGACGTATTTTAAGTAACAAATATGTTTCAGTTGCCATGATTGGTTGAGATATTTTTTATGCAGTCGGCACATGCGTTGTACTCCAAAATTCTCCTTTGCACTCGATTGACACTATTTTCGGAGTTGAGAGAATTTAATCCCGGAACGTCTAATCGACTATCCATTAAGTGTCGTAATAAACTCGAATGTCACGAATGTCTACATAAAAATTACCTGGCAGAGTTAATGTCATGACGTTTTCTGGTTCCGGCCACGTGTCATTTTTATAGGAAACTTGTACATAATATTTATTATTCTCTTGGTGTAAATCCATCATGACAGTGGCGGTGTATTGTGGGGCCAGTTGGTTGAACACGCCCATGGCGGTAAGTAAGGCCGTTATAGTTGTATCGTGCTGTAAAAACAACGGAAGAAATTGGATATTTCATGCAATAAAGGCAAAACTTAAACACATATTTTGTAAGAACTGAATCTGTCTATTGTAGGTCTGAACTTTAACACCGATTTCCTGATCACCGCGCGTTGATCATATTATCCAAAAATGGAACGTCAGGACTATGTTTTTTTATTGAACCGACTTTAGTAAAGATAATCGAGGCTAGGCCTAAAATTCAAACTCTAATATCTTGGTTCAAAGAGGAGAAATTTGACTGATATTAATACAACGGTAATTGTAGGGACATAGGAGACTACTGGCATTGACCATAAGTCATGAGGGAACTGAATAAGATACTGGCTCATCGCTATAAACACTAACCGAGGAAGTTCATCGGGGGTTTTCGGCGTGGTTTTTCCTTGTCAGTGGTCAAATATATCTTGCCTCATGCGACATTCTTGTCGAAGTCACACATCTTCTATTCATTAGGACGGAGGGCCTGACAAGAAAAGCAGTCTAGTCGTTCGGATGAGCCAAAAAAAAACGAGGACCCGTATATACATTGACGTACACGTAAACAATCCCCTGCCAGTTGGAATTTAATATGAAATTTCCGCCTAGTCTCGATCATCATTACTAATGTCAAAACGACAAGAAACATAGTCTCGATTATCTATTTATTAATCAAACCGTGACGGAAAGTTTTGTGTTAAATCGGATCCTAATCCAGTAAATATCGCAGACTAGAGATTTCATCGACCGTTGATTATGGCCTGGATAAGTTAATTAATGTCTAATTAATCATTTAGATGACATTTCAGGCCTAAAGAAAGGCCTGAACTAGGCAGATGTAGCTTTTGCAAAATGTATGTTTAATTTCATTTCATTTCTAATAGGGAGAGATAGGAGAGAAACGGAGTTTAACGTCCACTCAACACAAACTGGGTCATTTCGGAACTAACATATGATTTCAATGCTATTTCAATAATTCGCTCGCGCGTAGGGGTCTTTAGTAGTTAGAGGAAACCGGAGTACTCGGAGAAAACCCACGAGACTGGACAGGCGACCCAACTCCTTGCCACGTACAACAGGGGATTCGAAACCACACCAGTTGAGACTCAATAGCAGGCCGCTTGATACAGTGCGTATAACCATTCGCCCCCCCCCCCCATTTCTAATAGGACATCAAGACTAATGGCATTGAACACATTTCATGAACTAGTGGACGCTGTGTTGTCACATTACGACTAGTTAATATAGACTACGTTTCCTACCCATGTGATCAATCAAATTGCAAATAGCACCAGGATATGTCGGAGATACAAAAATAGTTACGTAACAGCTTGATAATCAGAACTAAATAGTCATTGCACGCGATATGTCAGGGGCGGATCTAGGTTTTTTGAAAAGAGGGGGGGGGGGCGCCGCAAAATGAGGGCATTGACCGCAGAGATGGGGCACGCCGCTGAGAGGGGGTGGGGACCCCAAGAAAATTATCCGTCATTCCTTGCATCTCTAGCCAATTCAAGAGCTATTTGGCTGATATTTTCGTCTAAACATTCGGAAATCGTAGAAAAAGAGCCTCAAAATCGAGCAAAAAAGCTAGTTGAAAGGCACTTTCAGTAGTAAAAAACGGGCACTGTCAAAAATTAGGGGGGGGGGGGCTTGCGTCCCCCCTCCATTGAATTCGCCTCTGCATGTATTATGAATGACAAAATTAAAGGTGCATTTAGATAAAATTTAGATACCGAGCTGGCCGTCCTTGCTATAATAGTTCTAAGCGAAATTTTCAAGTTGATCTTGGCATGTTAATAAAAGTTTAAACAATTAATATTTGAAGCCAACAGCATATTAGGCGCTAAAGTAATACAACTTTAAAACGGAAAAAAAGAATTAGAAAATCCTATATAGCACGCAAACAATTCGATAGGACGACATAAAGAGAGCTGTTATTTCTGAAATCTGTTCAATTATTTTGTTCGAATTCCAACAGTCAAGGATTCTTTTACGTGCACGCAAATGTGTACATGCGACCTCAGTTTTTTGTCCCATCCAAACGCGATTATCCCTTGTCATTAGTAGGCGAACCAACTACCACCCTTCCCAATCTACTAGAAATTCAGATGGCCTACACTACATGTAGATCTAACAAGTTATAGCGGGAGCTCACGTTCAGCCAGTTCAGATGTCAAGCACGCGACATTTGACCCTATAACCTCAGTCATTCGATTAACAAATCGGAATGGTTGTTGCTTTGTTTTGATTTCTATCGCTGATAATGCCTCCCATAATTCTGCGCAAAAGTGGTCAAACCCTCGATTCGACAGACACTTTGATTGGCTGAACCCTAATTTCAAGCAGAACACGAGTTAAATAACAAGTCTTTCAGATCCTAATATAGTAACGACAAGTAAAACGAAATTTTGCACTAAAAAAAACGAAACGAAATAGGATCTGTGTTTTAATCCGATTGAACCCATCCAATCATTCAAAACGAAATTTATTCGGAAAGAGCCGCTGCTTACTCCATCACTGGTCAAGTCATTACGATGTGCGACCGGAATCCAAATAGTTTAACTTTGTTTTAAAAAAATCGCACAGCAACATAAATAAAAGAAGTTCGGGTAGGGTATTCAGAAAAAAAAACAACAATCAAATAATCCAACGAAAAAAACCCCCACAAAAGAACTTACAGCAACGTAAACCATCATTTTCTTGGTGCTTTTCCCAGCAATCTTCTGTTTCATATTCTCAATCATGTCTTTTAGTACAGGTCCTGAAATGAGTTCACAGAATATATAAATATTTCATCAATTCTATCACTATTTCATTAATTACAGCATTACTTAACAAATTATATCATTATTTCATCAAGTATATAATTATTTTATAAATTATACTAGTAGTCTATAAATTATCCTAGTAGTCTATAAATTATACCATTAGTCCACAAATTATACCATTATCATAACACATTGCATGGTCTCTTTCCATATATATACAATAGGATAAATTCTCCCATTACGTTCCCGAAATATGCCAATTGTTCATACATTATATCGACTGTTCATACATTATACCAATTGTTCATACATTATACCCATTGTTCATACATTATACCAATAGTTCATACATTATACCCATTGTTCATACATTATACCCATTGTTCATACATTATACCAATTGGTCATACATTATACCAATTGTTCATACATTATACCTATTGTTCATACATTATACAAATTGGTCATACATTATACCAATTGGTCATACATTATACCCATTGTTCATACATTATACCCATTGTTCATACATTATACCAATTGGTCATACATTATACCATTTGGTCATACATTATACCAATTGTTCATACATTATACCTATTGTTCATACATTATACAAATTGGTCATACATTATACCAATTGGTCATACATTATACCAATTGTTCATTCTTTATACCTATTGTTCATACATTATACAAATTGTTCATAAATCATACCAATTGTGCCTACATTATACCATTCTATGAACAGTGTATGAATATACTATTTTGAGAAACATTAACATGACGTAGCTAACAATACTGCGTATTGCGTTGATGGAATACTCCGAAAGGAATAAGGTCAAACTTCCCTCTATTCTGAACCAACCGGGAAGGCGTATGCAGGGACATTAGTGCACCAACTAGATTAATAACGATGGAGATTAACGTCATACTGTTCTTCAGAGACCGGGACTATGAAGAAATTGGAGATAACCCCACTGTTCTTCAGAGACCAGGATTAGGAAGACATTGGAGATAACCCCACTGTTCTTCACAGACCGGGTTTATGAAGACATTGGAGATAACCCCACTGTTCTTCACAGACCGGGTCTATGAAGACATTGGAGATAACCGCACTGTTCTTCACAGACCAGGTTTATGAAGACATTGGAGATAACCGTAATGTTCTTCACAGACCGGGTTTATGAAGACATTGGAGATAACTGCACTGTTCTTCACAGATCGGGTTTATGCAGACGCTGGAGATAACCGTAACGTTCTTCACAGACCGGGTTTATGAAGACGCTGTAAATAAATCCATTGTTGTTCACAGACCGGGATTATGAGGACGCTGGTAAAGACGATGGAGGTAATCGTATACGGAAGTGGATTTTAGCATCATGTAATTAATCATATCGGAGCGTACACAGAAAGCCATGGATATATTTATACGAAGAGACACTTACCGCCTTTCAATCGACTTTCTATTGGGCCTTTAAAGAGAAGATCAAATCCCCACGTCTCAAGGTCTCGAAGTTTATTGTAAATTGTATCATTTACCCATGACGGCCAGGTCTTGTTGTGCACTTTCTGTCAAGAGAATAAATGAAATGAAACGAAATAGTTACACTTTGCGCCATCGACTGGGCTAATGAAGACGTGCATACGCCATACCGTGGGGCATGAGGAAAATTTAACCAGGATTTTACCGGCGCTACGGTCTGCTTTTATATCGAATCCCGACGACCAAGGGTTCTTTTACGTGCACGCCAATGTGATCTCGGTTTCGTCCCATTCCAAAGTCTAGACAACTGTCTTTGTCATGCCATGCCCTCCTTCCTACACCACTGATACGTTAAAACAACGCCAGAAAACTTCGAGGGACTTTCTCGACCAACACCGGAAGCGAACCCGGGAACTCCAGGCTAGCAACCCTATTCAAGAGAATAACAAAGATATTGGGTTTCTAATGTAACGGAATGAACTCCCATAGTATACTGCGTGCGTCATCGCGCGCCATCAACTTGTGGGACAAGATATTAACCAGTGCAGGAGAACCGTAGGCTACATACACGCAAATGAAAACCTGCACGAATCACCAACAGATATCAATTCAAGCGAATGTTTTTGCAAAGCCCGATGTACATAACAGCGCAAGTAATAGCTTTGCATTAAAATGTACGTTTGATTGTTTTAATATAGATGAGAAATGATCTTGCTAGCGGTGATTTAAAGAGCAGGGTTTTACGACTTACGTCGGTTTCCTAAATCCTTCAACTATCCCGAACCAAGTATTGGTTATAAAAGAAATCAGACAACAGCTTCGGTACATTGGTGTCGTCTGAGAACTCATGAACCACCTGGGTGTATTCGCCTTTCTGAGATGATACGAGGTTTCACGTCCTACTGTTCTGCTCCCAAACGGGGATAATGAAGACCGACATACGCCATACAGTGTAGAAATGGATCTTTCACGTGCACGCCAATGTGTTCACGGGACCTCGGCATTTGGTCCCATCTGAACGACTAAACAGCTGTTCATGCCAGACCCTCTACATCACTGACAACATGAAAAATCTGGACGAACTTTCTTGGCCAATGCACGGATCGAACATGCGACCTCCAGACCAACGACATAGCGTTTTACAAACTTAGCCACTGTGATCCCCCTGAAATTATATTTACCTCACAGTAAAGGGTGTCACCAATTGACCATACTTTATCTATTGTTTCATGTGGTACTCCACTTTTCTCCGATAAAAACTTGTAGAATTCCTAAATAAATACATCACACATACATATATAAATAAATATATATATAAATTTTTTCTTTAATATAGTGCTCTAATTTAAATCAGGCACACAAACGCTCTAATATTGTGATATCACCCCGGCTTACATTTATCATTTCTATCAACCACGCCTGGTACACCTGGTAGTTGGGCTAACTGATACGCCTTAGAAAGGGGAGAGATAGAGACTTGGGGTTTAACGCCCACTCGACACAAACTAGGTCATTTTGGGACTAACGTGTTTTTAAATTTTATTTCATAAATTCGCTTGCACATAGAGTCTTAAGCAGTGGGAAGAAACCGGAGGACCCGGAGAAAACCCACGAGGTTGGACACGCTACTCTACTCCTCACACACAACCGGTACTCGAAACCACACCAGTTGACTCAATGACAGACTTTATGATATAGCGCGCACGTGCTAACCTTTCCTCCACCAAAGTTTAGGTTGTTTCGAAAATCTCGAACAAAATTTCTACCATGCTTGATGAGTGGACACCGGTGCGAGATACTCTGAATCTTGATTCAGATGTTGCTGCTCCTCTTCCCATGGAGGTGGGGTTACGATAAAACGTCGAAATTTCGAATTTCATTCCACTTTTGTGTACAAAATTCAACTTTCGTGCATAATTGGCGTAATTTGTTAACTCATCGCGGCGTATTAATTAAGAAAAGGTCATGTATTAATTATGTACAATAGGTGCAGGTCGTGCGGTTGTATTAGTTAAGTCCTTAGAAAAATCCAATAGGTACATCAGTTCAGTTCTGGGGTCTTTTAGTTAAGTCAAATGGATGTAGTAATGAGGTTCTCCAGCCAAAAGTCAAAACTGCGTTAGGACCAAATTTGTAGTTTCATGTTGCTGTACTAGATATTCCAATCTTTTGATTTTGTAAGCAGTTACACCCATGGCACAACCTAGCAACTTCCTTCATTTGCTTAGCTAGTATGCCAAACGGCAACACCTAGTAACTCAATGGTTAAATCAATGGATGAGCTGGGGTTCAATATTCATTCATTATGTTTTCTCAAAATAAGAAAAAAGTGAGTTACTAGGTGTTGCCGTTTGGCGGGAGACTTGAAGATGTGTATTAAGGTGTTGCTGTTGATGATGTTGTCCAAAACTGTACTACTGATACGGTAGCAGGAACAGAAATGGTGATGATGATGATGATGATGATGATGACGGAAGATGATGGGTGTAGAAGATAATGGCGAAATTTACCTTATTGTCCGTCTCTTCTTTTACAACTTCGGGTGATTTTAACGACTTTTTATAAAGTTGGTCATATTTTGGACAGGGTTTGTCTATGGCCAGCATCTAAGTAAGGCATATACGTATTAAATCAAATTCTAATTAAACATACATTATGCGAGAACTAAATCTCCCTATTGCAGGTCATTCATTGGGCCTGGAATGTTGTATAAACTATTAAAGATACGTTATGCAAGAGTTAAATCTACCTATTGCACCTATTGTAGGTCGTTCATTTGGCCTGAAATGTAATATAAATTACTAAGTAGATATCAATTAATATATCCAGACCATAATCAACTCTCGATGTTATCGCTATACTGTGATATTTACTGGATTGGAATCTGATCTGCTGCTCAATGCTCACTGATGAGTAATAAAAAATGGATAATCGAGACGATGAGTTTTATCGTACCGACTGTTGTACTGATGATCGAGCCTAAACCTAAAATTAAATCGCTAACAGCTCTATATCTAATCTCAAATATGGTATCCTTAATAATGATACTAGGGATTGCAAAAAGGTATCTTAAAACTTAACATGGATCTTGCAATATGCATCCGCTTGTCGAAGTAACTTACATTGTCTAGTGGTTCAGGTATTGTGTGTACAGGTATTGGTTGCCATAGTAACGTGTTATTCCATACTTGACGACCCGTGGGAGGGTATAATCCAGCCAGGTTGCAGTACGCCGACATTAGGCATCTATCTATATTAGAGCTTCGAATACTGAACTGTAGAATGATACACAAATAACAAAATAACGTGATACACAACTACCGAGTTTAATACTATGCGACGTCTGGGCGAGGATATTCTCGTCTTTATCGTTTGCTTGATAATTATGCATCCACGTACCATGTGTTAATATGTTCAATTACTAAATGTTAATCATACATGAATTATACACTTTGTATTTATAGTAAAATTTGGCAATTACTTTGTATTTATATTAAACCTAGTATATATTTTGTATTTATAGTAAATCTGACATAATATACTTTGTATTTATTGTAAGCTAGTGTATATTTTGTATTTATATTGAACTAACATATATTTTGTATTTATAGTAAATCCAGTAAATATTTTGTATTTATAGTAAATCTAGGATTTCTGGCATTTTTCTTTTATCTTTATTATAGTAAACTAGCATACATTTTGTAATTATAGATTTATAGTAAATCTAGCATGCCTAGCATATACTTTGTATCTATAATAGAACTGGCATATATATTGTATCTAGCATATATTTTGTATTTATAGTAACCCATAGCATATACTTTGTATTTATAGTAGAACTAGCATATATTTTGTATTGAAGTCCTAGCATATATATTTTGTATTTATAGTAACCCATAGCATATACTTTTTATTTATAGTAGAACTAGCATATATTTTGTATTTATAGTAGATTTACCCACATATTTTGTATTTACGCGAACATCTAGTATATATTTTGCTTTTAAGGGAATTCTATAAAGCATGTAAAAACCAGTTTATAGACTTACCTCGGACAAAAGATACGATTTGTTTAAAAATCCGTCGTATCGGTTTCTCAGATATTGACCCAGTATGCAATGTTGGTTCATACCAAGCTGTAAATAATATATAACATCCAATAAATAACTATCTAATGACACTCAATTATATGATTGAATCGTAAGATATCCTCTAGCAGTCCCATATTACAACTTTTGGTCTTGGAAGGAATTATCAGTGAGCAGAAATTCAGCTATCACTTCACTCGGCAAACCTCGTAAGATTTCGGGAATCTAAACTCGGCTGTATGATGAATTCCGCCATATTGGAACTACTTTAAAGGTCCCGGATGAAACATGGCTGCGCCCATTCCAAACACAAGTTGGCAACCTATTTGGCTAGGGACCTATTCGACCGATCCAGCTGTAAGATAATGACGAAATTACACGTCTATTCTGAGCTGAAGGAATGGATAAAAAATAATATATTCTACTTTCATTTGAGAGACATAACGTTGGATTTTATTGGTTGATAAATAGAGACTGTTGTCTTTACTCTAAATAGGTTTCCAACGAACCGGTTGCAACTCGATCGGTCGAATAGGTCGCTAGCGGAATAGGTTCCCAATTTGTGTAATAGCGTCAAGTTTTCCGGTTAAAGTAAACCGGTAGCCGCATCGCAAATGTATGGGCGTAGGTACATATCACTTACTGTCATACATCCGAGACTAGATGTAGTTGACGTAGTTTACGGAATCTGTCGAGTTTAGCCGAGTGCTATCACTTGTCACTTCAGCCAGTTATATAGAGGGATAACTCGCGTTTTCCTTTTGCGTTCGTCACTTTCGATTCATGGAACCTTTATTACTCATCTATATGGTAGCAGTGATCTATGTGTTAAAATTATATTTGAAATGTGTTTAACCAGTTCTATCACATATGTGATAATGACTGACACCAATATTGTCCTTTAAAACAAATTCGACGGCACCTGCTAAATGACATTATACCTTCGACGGCACCTGCTAAATGACATTATACCTTCATCACGCATGCGTAATTACAAGAAAATATTTATCTTATGAAATAAACTTTCAGTTATCTGTCATACCTCAGTAAGGTATCCCTCTCCTTGAAACCAGCTATCGGCTTGATTGGGATCCGTTTTAAATATTTTAACGGGACTTCTGTCACCATGACGATACATCTGTAAATAAATTGAATAATTGTTGTATGTCAAGTGTAAACAATCTCCGTTTTTTTGGCATCCATGACTTTATATATTTAAACGGAAAGCAATCGTGTTGTGTATTATTTGCATATTCTGATTGGCGTCGGTCTGTTTATATTTATGTTGTGTTTTCCTACGCTAACGACACTTAACAAACTATTACGCCCCTACCCAGACACGGGGCATACGCTAACGACACCTAACGCTCTTACCCAGACCCGGGGCATACGCTAACGATACCTAACAAACTATTACGCTCTTACCCAGACACGGGGCATACGCTAACGACACCTAACAAACTATTACACTCTTACCCAGACACGGGGCATACGTTAACGACATCTAACAAACTACAACGCTCTTACCCTAGGCTAAGGACATTCAACACGCTATACCGCTCTAACTTCAGTCTAAAGACCCAGAACAGACTATAAAGCTCTTGTCCCAGTCTAAAACACAGACCAGATACAGAGCATACTACATGTATAACGTTCTTACCCAAGTCTAAAGATGTGTACAAACACAGGATGTTCTTATCCCCGTCTAAAGACAAACGACATACTATATTTATAACGTACTTACGGCGATTAAAGACACAGAGTATACTTTTATAACGTTCTTATCCCAGTCTAAGGACCCAAAACATACTGGAACGTTCGTAGTCCGTCCTAAGTACACGTAAAATATGTAACACTACAGATTACAGAATATCAGCATAGTTGATAGACCCTTATTGGGAGCATGAAATAGGCATACCCCGGGAGGAGCGCCATTCCAAGTCTTCTGAAACTAACAGTAAACTCTGACTTATAAAGCATACAATCAATGTTACACGACCGATGTGCATATTTGGCTTTGTTTATTTATGAGATTATAGTATCTGTAACTGCACTGCATATTTCCTTTGAATAAATAATATGTTTAATGAGATCGTGCCTTCCATCAAAACGAGGGGGGTTGGGACTAGAGTGCCGCGCTTCGACCTCTAGCTGGCCGGTCACCTCTGGCTTGTGGCTGTGGTTTCGAGCCCTGGTGTGAGCGTATGTGGCATGGAGACAGGGGCGCCTTCTCAACCTCGTAGGTTTCCTCCGGGCACTCCGGTTTCCTCCCACTGCTAAAGACCCCTACGCGCAAGCGAATTATTGAAATAAAATGAAACCATATGTTAGTCTCAAAATGACCTAGTTTGTGTCGTAGGTTTCCTCCGGGCACTCCGGTTTCCTCCCACTGCTAAAGACCCCTACGCGCAAGCGAATTATTGAAATAAAATGAAACCATATGTTAGTCTCAAAATGACCTAGTTTGTGTCGAGTGGACATTAAACCCCATTTCTCTCTCTCTCTCTTTATCAAAACGAGAAGAGGCCATTCGTGTGTGTAGTCGTAAATCACATATTGAACACATTTTAATAAGTCCGTGCCTAGAAGAAGTTGTGTCGAGTTGAACACGTCAATATCATTAATGACCACAGAGGTCAGAAAGTTCTATCTGTATATGTATATTTCAATTTGATGTACAGATGACTTTGTCACAAATATTATAGCGTTCCTATCCCGGTCTAAGGACACAGGGCATACTATGACGTACTTACGGCGGTTATAGACACAGAGCATACGGTAAAGTTCATACTTCGGTCCAAGGACACGGAATATACGATAACGTTCGTACCCTGATCTAAGGACACATGACATACTAATACGTTCGTATCCTGTCACAGCACATACTACAAAGTCTTTATCCATGTCTATTGACACAACGCATACTATAAAGTTATAACCCAGTCTAAAGACACGGGGCATACTATTGCGCCCAAAACCCGGTCTAAAGATAGGTAACATGTCATAACATTCTGACCCCAATCATAACATGCCATAACATTCTAATCATAACATACCATAACATTTTGACAGCAATCTTAAGACACAAAACATATCTCATTTTGATGAACGGTTACCGTGCATTATCTTTCTGGTAGCGTGGATACGGATACAATGTCTTATTCAAGCACATTATGCGAGGATCTCACACCTGCCATATTATTCAATAGTATGCAACGAAAGTCATCACATACACCAATTCCTACCACTTTTCAAATTCTATACTTTTAAAAATACATTATGCATGAGCTAAATCTACCTATTGCAGATCTTTCTTGGGGCCTGAAATGTTTTCTAAATTATAAATTTATTAACAAGACCCTGACCATAACTCGATGGTACTAGATACTCAAGATTGTAACTAGATTAGAACGGTTCGCCGTTTAAAAATTAATTTAAAATTGGGAAAGCGAGGCTAAGTGTCGAATATACCAGTGCATTAGTTACAACTATGCACATATCTTGGCAAAACCAAAACATGGTGAATGCCTGAACTTAAAAATATTTTCATTTTACATGATCTATTGCAGGTGCAGATCCAGGAATTTTTGCAGGAGGGGGTTTGCCAGGTTTCTGTTACGGAAATCTGCCATCATCGTCTCTAAATTACATAGGCATACATACAAATTGAGCTTTTTAAACAGAGAAATCATTTTTATACTGATGTAGGATCACTTTGTGATGTAATTTCATTGATGCAAGGGATTATTTTTTTTTATATAGCTGAGCAGGGGGGGTGGGGTGGAACCCCCCCCCCCCCCCCCCCCCCCCTCTGGATCCGCGCCTGTCTTGTTGAGCTATTACAGCAAGAATGGTCAGCTCTTTATCTAAATCCTACATAATGTATCTTTAAATAAAACCCAGCGGTGTGGTGATTACACTGTATGCTAAACTTGAAGCAAACCGGTCAATCTATTCGTCTAGTATTCATACGCATTCTATTGGTTGATCCAATGTCAACGAAGACAGGCCGACATCTTACACACGTCACAAAACAAATCAGCACACACAATCCAGCTAGCAAATCTGGGTGTCTCCCGATGTTGGTCGAGATGTAATATTGTTGGACGAGGGACCCGCATGGGACAGCGTATAGTTGTTCGGGTGGGACAAAAAACCGAGGTCCCGTATACACATTGACGAACACGTACAAGAACCCTTGACAATTGGAGTTCTGAATTAGATTATGCTATGGTGACCCGGGACCGGGAAAATTTCCCTCATAGCATGGCGTATGGTCGTTTTCATTAACCCATCGGAGCGAATCAGCAGGTCACTAAACCCATTGTATTTCAAAAGAAATTGACAATTTTATTTTTGATCTGCACCAAACCTGCAGTTGCCATTTTAAATGTTTCTGACCATTACCAATATAAGATAAACCAAGTACGAACAATCCAAACCATTAGTCAAAATTCGAAGTCCTAAAAAACGGTTGAGGCAAAATAGTGTAATCAGCAAATGGACTGTTCACCGTGTACAAAATACACGACAAACAGTGGTAACAGGTGCCGGAAGAGTAAGCTTACCCTGCCTGGCGCCACACCCGCCATAGCTGCATCCAAACTATTAGACGAAATCTCAATAAAATAGCAGGTTTGGCCAATGGACTATGGTATGTAAAATGAACATGATGATCAGTGTTAACGATGTAGTTGACAGACATAATTAGGGAGATGATAAACAACAAATGGCAGCTATATCTCATAAAGAGTTCAACACTTACCACATTGGTCAGTTTAAGTGTATTGATATCAATTGTTTCGCCATTTTGTATATAAAATATTAACAGAGCACAAAACAACACTTTAACTGACGCCATTTTCATCTCGTCTGCAGTGGTCGACGTGTATTGTAGCAGATACCAAGCGACTGATATAACATCCAGGGTTCGCTCCCACCACAAGTAGATATATTGACATGTTTTGGTAACTAGAATGTCAGTTATTTTCACAGATAAAAGTATCGAACAAAGGTATGATTGGAGATAAACATAGAATATATAATATACTTGTATTAGAAGAAAAAAAATGTTGATAATTTTCTTTCTTGTTTATTTGTTATAAGATACATGACTTGTCGCACATATTTTCCCATGATGTTGAAGGCGATATTCGTTTAGTATTGGGCGATATCAAATAAGTCATGCTGCGGATATTAATTGTTTCGGTATTGCAATAATAACACTCTCAAGCCAGAGAGACAGAGAGAGAGGGAGAGGGGGAGAGAGACGGGGGAATGGGGCTTAACGTTCAGTCGACACAAATCAGAGAGGGAGAGGGGGAGAGAGACAGGGGGAAAAATGGGGCTTAACGTTCACTCGACACAATCCAGGCCATTTCGGGACTAACATATGGTTTAAATTTATTTGAATAATTCGCCTGCAGGTAGGGGGTCTTTAGGAGTGGGAGGAAACCGGAGGACCCGGAGAAAACCCACGAGGTTGGGCAGGCGATTCTTCTCCTTGTCACGTACAACTGGGCTTTCGAAACCACGGCAGTTGACTCAATGACAGGCTTTATGATACAGCGTGCGCGTGCTAACCATCCGGCCATCCAAACACCCAGCAGCCACCCCGCCCCCTTTCAAGCAAAACCTGGATCTTGCTTTAAGTTTCTTATAGCTATTCCAACTGTCAAGGTATCTCTTACTCGTATGCCAATGTGTAAACGGGACCTCGAAGTTTCGTCTCACCCGAACGACTACACAGCTGCCCCAGCCAGACACTCCGTCCTGCAAATTGTTCATAGAATTGACCAATGTCTACGATGTTTCTTGTATAAAGTATCAATCAACGACTGTAATGCCTATTGCCACTGTCAAGCCCCCCCCCCCCCCCCCCAACCAACCCACAACCCAGACGAATCCAACACATTTGGTGGATGCTAAGTATTGGGTTTTAGTATTATCCGAATACAGTTATTATCCATGTATTTGATTACACCTTATTTACCACCATGTATCAATACAGCAGATTGTTAACACAGGGATTGCCGCGGCGATATACAAACCATGTAGTTATTGTTTCATCGTTAATGGTGGCGTGATACCTGTGTCGCCAGTTCACTAACCGGATTGGACCAATCGTTGGACAACAAAGTGCCTACCAGAGGAGCCGCGACGGCACACAGGTGTCATACACCGTAGCTTCGACTGTCATTCCTACCGCTGATACGATAATCTAAAAGTTTCGATAATCCATTTTTCGGTTACTCATCAATGGGCGTTGAACAGGAGACCGAATTCAAACCCTATGGAAATCGAATCGATATGATGGCATCCAGAGTTGATGTTACAGTTGATTGGGATAATGCTAAGAGAACAGTACGTGTAGATCACCGCAAAACAAAACAATGTCATAGTGGCTAAGGTGTCCGTCAAGGTTCTCTGTTAGGCCACATGTTGTCTACCCAGTGTGCACCAATCAGTTTTGTATTTTAAGACCATAATGGTTGAAGGACATTACATAGCTTTATCGCGTATTCTCAGAGGTTATCGGCGTTGGGGGAACGAGTGCTATATCGCGTGCATTTTATATCATATTATGTCATTGAATCAAGTAGCGTACGTGACCAGGGGTCGCCTAGACAACCTTAGGTTTCTTCGTGTCCTCCCACTTCTCACGAAACCTACGTTAGTGAATTATTGAAATACATTTGCACCAGTAGACGTTAAACCCATCTTGTGCTTTGTAACCAACTTTGTGCCTTAAAGCTGTAGGCTGACCTGATACTTTACATATAACAATCTTATAATCAGCAATTAAAATGTTTTAATTTCTGTTAATCAACAGTGTCTTGTATCCTGATCTATTCCTATACGCAATTGGTAGTATCACTTCTCTTATGTCGGACTCACCTGGTGTATAATAAAACTTGTTAGTCCCAAAATACAACGACTAGACGTTAATCACCCCTCCTAAACAAATTATAGAGGATTAAGAGACGGAAAAGGATACACAAGCATTTATAGACTCTCAGATTCATCGGCATTTATAGTGCAAAGATGCTAACCTGGTTGTTAAAGGTTTCTAGTGTTTCGAAATCCTCGCCCACTTGATATTACTTGAAATAAATTTAAAATACAGGTTATTTAATACGTATTTATTGGAGACTATGTTATTACTCGTTTGTATAATATGTTACCCCTAACATAACGATATAAAACAGCAAGAACTGACAGAATGTTACTCAAACAGGCGTCTGTTGGTGAAAGCGGGAAGAAAGCAGGTAAGTGTTTTATAGTTACAATATGGTAGCCAAAATTACCATTTTCCTGTTTTTTACTCTTAGTACTGCCGGTCTTTTACTATTCTTAAACAGGAATTAAACATAATGCTGCTTTCCTTGTACTCTTAGTTAAGTAAGAATTTAACATAACACTGTTTGTCTTAGTAAAGAAAGAATGTAACGTAGCACTGCTTGTCTTTTACTTTTAATAAGAAATCAACATAATACTGCTTATCTTTTACTCTAAGTAAAGTAAAAATTTAACATTATTCTGCTTGCTTTTACTCTTAGTAAGGTTAAAGTTGTCGTGATACTGCTTCTCTTACTCTTAGTAAAATAATACTTTAACAGAACAAAGTTTTTATGGGATACAATCACTAGTTTTATTCTAAAAGCACGACGTTTCGACAAGTATAAGAGGATACTTGTCGAAACGTCGTGCTTTTAGAATAAAACTAGTGATTGTATCCCATAAAAACTGTGTTCTGTTAATGTGTTTTCCCGATCGCTAAATGCCACTTAAAGATTAAAATAATACTGTTTAAACGGCATTTGGTAATTGAACTTATTAGAGTAAAATCAACAGTTCTGTGATAATTAATTACTGTATTGTAAATGGAGCCACGATTCTACAATGATTGTGCTTGCAAAACGACAATACGATCATTGATTGTTCCGTAACTTCGATTAAAATTACAGTAATTGTTTTCCACAGAGCTGTTATTTTACAGTTACCAAAAAAATGTATTTGTTTTATCCAATGAACAATTTATTGTTAGGTCGTGTAAAAAGACGTGGTGCTGAGATGTGTTGCAAATTTCCGTATTACATGCTACATCTCAACAAATCATATAATCAGTTGGTATATTACATTACCGGTATACAAAATGTTTCCGTATTATTCAATAAACAATTTATTGTTAATTCACGTAGAAAGATATGGTGTTAAACGTGTTACAAGCTAACAATTGGTAGATTAGTCCAACATTTTATAGCTACAAGAACATTTACAATTAATCGAAAACTCGAATAAACAATTAGTATCCAATATTTGAAAAACAGTGAAAATTTTACCATTGGTACACGGATCCCGTGCCAGATCGCTATTGTGATGATGCGACTTAATGGGTCTAATTAAACATATCTCATAACAGAGTACTACCAAAGTAGACTGGAATAACCAGACGCGACAGAATGCTACTCAATGGGGACTTTTCTCGTATTTCGCCGAACAAAACTGACTATAAATTACAGTAACGACTGAGTGTAAATCAGTTATTATGCATTTATATTACATTATCATATTCGTTGCGATCCATTTGTATCAATTTCTAAGTGCCTAAAATTAAAGAATTAACCCCTTTAACATAAATTTGCTATCAAACTCATATCTTTTTAAATCACAATTTTTCTGGAATAACGGCGTTTCTGTGGATCGTCTTTTACGCTAAATTAAGAATCTGGGCCTTGTGCATTTGATTACACCATGCTTTACCCCGCGAGATGTATTTCCGGGGAAATTAAGTTTTCTCATGGACATGTGGCTAAATGTGTGATGAGTGAGAGAGAGAGAGAGAGATGGGGGAGGTAAACGTCCATTCGATTAGGTCATTTCAGGACTAACATATGGTTTATTTTATTTCAATAATTCGCTTGCGAGTAGGGGTCTTTAGCAGTGGGAGGAAACCGGGAGGCCCGACGAAAACCCACGAGGTTAAACATGCGACCCCTCTCCTTGTCACGTACAACCGAAAAATCGACACCACGCCATTTGACTCAATGAATGACTTCATGATACACCACGCACGCGCTAACCATTAAGCCATCCGACCCCGCTGAGTAACTTGTCGGTATTTAGTACGGCCTCTTTCAATAGGAGTACAACAAATATTTTAAGATTGGCTACATCAAGATATGGATGTCCGAATTGTTTATCACATGCTGTTTAGATCATGAAGCCTAACATTCAGTCAAGTGGCGTGATTTCGTTCTCACGCTTGCACGTGGCAAGGAATATGGTACCTGCCAAACCTCGGGTTTCCACCCTACGTGCAAGCGAATAAGTGAAATAAAAATGTGTTTCCAGAAACGAACTGGGTGTTTTGAGTGGACGGTAAACCACCTCTCTCTCGTTCTTCTCTTGAATTACACCCAATATTAAAACATGCAGATCTGTGCACTCAATCTCTATTAATTTTACACTTAAAAGAGCGTTCTATAAATAAAATAAGAATGAACAATAGCAGTGTGACATCCCTGTCCCCAGAAATACAGTATGAAGTCTCTGGATTCCCCTAAAAGTAACTTGGACGCTTTTCAAATTCTAAATATTTTCGGAGGCCCTTGAAGAAGGAAACAATCACTCAAACATTCCTGAAAAAATACGCCAGAATGTTTTTTTTACACTCTACTGATTTTCAGAGATTTTAAATTCGGAAATACTTTGCTTTCTGACACATCTAGATTATTTTTAGCACACGGTTGATGCCGGACAACGCATCTGTAGACTCACGCCTAGTTTGTGCCTTGTAATGTTACCAAAGTAAGTTCCTGAATAGAATTTTTTTACATATTTGGGAAATTATCAACGCCCTTACATCAAAACTAAAAACCCTGTTTAGATAATTCTAGTTAGATATTTGTGTTAACATGCTGATATTTTGAGCATACAGTTTTTGAATTATACGGAGTTGTTTCTTTGGGCATGGAACAAATCGAAACAACTTCTAACTTCTAATCTTATTAGCTTTAAACTAATGCTCCCGTCAGACCTGGGTGGCGTCCTTACTGAACTGCTGCAACCGCACAAGGTCGCCGACAAACGAGAAAACAACGCGCGAAAATGTCCCAAAAAATTGCAAACTGGAAAAAATGTCAAAGCTTTCCAGTTTAGATCGCAGGACCTTGGCGTTTGTTTTGAACATGCGCAAAATAAACTTCGCCGATCATTGGCGACCATGGTGGCCACAGCACGATAGCTGGCATTTCCAACTCGTTTATGGCGATCTTAACACACCATTTCCCATCGCCGTAGCAGCGAAGTAAGGACGCCACCCAGGTCTGACGGGGATATGACTTCAAAAACAGAAGAACTTATCAATACAAAAATAACTTCACAATAACCATTTTTTTAAAAAAAAAAAGGAATTTAACGGTAGCAGCGAAGTAAGGTCTGACGGGGATATGACTTCAAAAACAGAAGAACTTATAAATACAAAAATAACTTCACAATAACCATTTTAAAAAAAAAAAAAAAACCGATGCAATCACTCGGTGCAATCACTCTTTCGTGTGACAAACAAATTCCATTTTAAGACAGGGTTCTTATTATTATTTAAATTTCACCTTCTATGTACCGACGAATATTGTCTCTTGCAATTACATGGCACTGTTTGTTGGGTTC
This sequence comes from Patella depressa, assembly GCA_948474765.1. Lineage (NCBI taxonomy): Eukaryota > Metazoa > Mollusca > Gastropoda > Patellidae > Patella > Patella depressa. Next base: position 4,155,538 of record OX419720.1, read on the forward strand.
TGCAAGGCCTTATAAAAACACATGTTTTAGAGATGGTTTATTACGGTGAAATATATGGCGGAAAGTTCTTTTTTCAAATATTATCCTTCAAATTTGTGTATTATCTCTAATATCAGTTGTTACTTTTTAGAACAAAAACATAACCAGTTGTCCCCGAAAAAATGTGGCACTAAATTGGATCTAGATAAAGGGACCAAAGAGAGAGAGAGAGAGAGAGAGAGAGAGAGAGGTGGGTAACGTTCCCTCGTGTCTAGCACATGGTTAAATTATATTTCAATAAATCGCTTGCGTGTAGGGTCTAGGATCACAACTTACATCGAATCGTAGGATTTATCTGCCTTTTAAAACATTTTTGCGGGCTGCGGCAACTTATCTCTGTTAAAGGAAATTTCCCCATCCTATTGAAATGAAGGCCGCTAAATGCTCAAAATGCATACAATAGTTTCTGATAAGCCTGCCTAATAGTGTTTTTTTTTCTTTTTAATTTTATTGTGTTATTGGTTATAAGTGTTTATCGGTGTATTTATGCGCCTGGTCACCGACGACTGGATAAAATTGGTTCTTCGATCAGTAACTTGACTTTGTCGACTGTGTGTGCATCTGAAATAGGTTTATTCAGCGCTGGCTTCCAGTGATGTGATATCGCAGACAAATTCTGTTATATTATATAAAATACTGTGAAGCAGGTAAGATGGATATAATTAGAACAACTTAAAATAGCATTATGCAAGAGCAAAATCTGCCTATTACGTGTGATTCTTTAGGCCTGAAATGTTATCTAAATAATCAGTTAGACATCAATTAACTTATCCATACCATAATAAACTCTTGATGTCAAGGCTACCCTTCGATGTTGGCGGATTAAATTCCTATATGCCGCTTAACGGCCATTGATAATTAAATCAATCAAGTGGATAATCGAGACTATGCTGTTTAATATATTAATGATTTTAGTAATGATGGCCGAGTCTATGTGAATATTTCACTCGCTTCGTTCTCGGCTAATAGTGGATCAATTTGACTGAAATTTTCAGCAAATTACCTTTACACTATCTAGTTTTTAACTATTATAGTGAGAACTGCTATACCTTTATCTATGAAAGATTACATAAATAGCTGAATGTTCTCACTATAACAATTACAAAATACCAATGTAAAGGGAATTTGCTGAAAATTTCAATCAAATTGATTAACTCGAAACATAGAATTTAGCTATTTAATTTTCGGAAAAGCCTCAATCTCATTAATAAATCGGAAACTGTAAAATATAGCCTCGATTATGCTTTTCATGATTAAATCATGAATGAAAGTTGAGCAGCAAATCGGATCCTAATCCAGTAAATATAATTGTTCTAAGTACATAAAGTCAATAAAGTTTAGATTGCCAAACTGGAACTTGGATAAGCACCTATCATGAATATTATTCTGACTTTTGTCTCCTTTGTATTTGTATTCTTTTTGTTCTTGCCCATTGCTCGTGTCTCCAACCTCTGCATATTATGTGAATTAAATTGACGTCCTATTTTTTATGGAATTATTTAATATTTTAAACGTCCGTTAATGAATAGAAAGTCAAAACTTTCTAGTCGATCAATATAACGATGTCATAGTTCTGATGTCGGATTTAGATTTTGAGATATGCAAGGAAACCCTATTCCAATCTTAATAACGCAATAAGGATATCAACATCTTTACAGGCATTTTTTTGTGGTAGTTTTGTGTGTTAATTCAACTAATTTTTCATTATTTTATGGAATTAATAATAGTAAGTTCTTGTATAGCGCACAGATCTATTAAAGTTAATGGTCAAGGCGCATTTAGCTCTCCACTTATCACAAGATGTTCAATTGCTTCAATTGCTTCTTAAAACAGCTAAGTGATTGTGAATTCTTTAAGGTCAAGGGTAATGAATTCCATAGGTTTGGTACAGTGTATGAGAAGCATCTACGACCAAGTGTCTTAAGCCTATAGTTAGTTCCACCAGACGTAGTTCATGTTGGGACCGAAGATTTTGGGGGGACATAATCAATAAGCATCGAGGAAAAGTATTCTGGTGCTTCACCTGTCTGGCATTTGTAGGCTGTGCACAGAAGTTTGAACTTAATTGTGCTTTCCACTGGAAGCCAATGGAAATCCTTTCACAATAGTGTGATTGACACACAATTCTAGCCGTCGAATTTTGTACATGTTGTAATTTCTGTGTAAGACTGTTGTGTATGCCAAATAAAAGGTTATTGCAGTTTGCAGTAGTTGAGTCTGCAGTAGTTGAGTTAAAGATCGAACCAGCGCATATGCTGCATCGTTCGTAATCAAATTGCGAATTCGATGTAACGACCTCAAATGAAAGAAACACGATATTGTACATAAGTCAAAACTCTCTGGACAGTCAATCAACAAATAAAAAGCAATGCACAGAAGTTTAAACTTTCTATTCAACCAATCAACATATATCAATGCACAAAAGTCTAACCTTTTTAGTCAACCAATCAACATATAGATCCATCAATAATGGATATACGCGTTTATGGAATGATCTTCTCTCAACTACGCATAATTATCACAAATAAAGCTGCATTTCCTTTAGTACGGCTCCAATCCGGCTCCGTTCCGGGAGCAGACATGGGCGACAATTGGCATTTCCCTACCTTTTTGTAGACTTTTTGCCGTGCGGGCTACCGAAACTGTGTTTCCTTATGTGCGTTATGTTTCGAAAAACTGTACCGGACGCCGGATAGAGAACCGTATCCGCACCCTCACATAAGGAAACACTCTTACTAAAATTCTATGAAAATGATTTTTCCGTATCCGCAACCGGACCGGAGCCGAACCGGATCCGTACTAACGGAAATGCAGCTTAACGCATAGAAATACGTGAAAAACCATCGTCCCGCAACCATCACTTTAAATCCCGTTTTTCTTCGCGTCAAATACTATGAAGGGAATTTAAAAAAAAAAAACAACAACAAAAACTAAATTGATATTGTGTTGCACTGTTGAAAGTAATAAAATAAAAAAAATATTTACAAAATGAAATAGGGTTTAACGTCCTACTTTTCAACTCCTTTACTGGGCTATTGAAGACGGGCATACACCAAATAGTGTACTACGAGGGAAAGTTTGCCCGGGCAGCGCTACAGCCAACTGCCAAGGGATCTTTTACATGTATGCCAATGTGTACACGGGACCTCGATTTTTCGTCCCATCCGAACGACTAGACAGCTGTCCTTGTCATACCCCGTCCAAATCTATATCAACACAACTCAACATTCTCTTTTGAATGGAAACAAATGAATAAAGAGATGACGCTCATTCAATATACGTTCGTTATCCTGCCATACATATCCAATATTTAATGAACACCGGATTTACTATTTTCCACCATTTATTGGGAGGCAAGTTTTTATTATTGATTTGTTGCTCTAGTTTATTTTTAAAGTTATTAATAGCTTGTCAAATTAATGTTATTGCTTTCATTCGTATGATTATTAGGGGTTTTTGGGTTTTTTTTTGGTGCGTTCGAATGTGTATACGTATGGTGCTATTCATAAATGAGAGAGAGAGAGAGAGAGAATGGGGTTTAACGTCCACTCGACAAAAACTAGGTAATTTCGGGACTAACATATGGTTTTAATTTTTATTTCAATAATTCGCATGCGCGTACGGGTCTTTAGCAGTGGGAGGATACACCAATAAGAAACTGTATGCAAAGTTTTGTGTTTCTGTATCTAAGATATTTCTCATAAATAGTGATTAAAAGTTGAGAAAATTCTCAACTTAAGTCTGAGAATGTTTTGTGAACTTGGGGCCTTGTTCAATTGTATTTCAACAATTCGCATGTCCGAAGGGGTCTGTAGCAATAAAGGGGAACTGGAGGACACGGAGAAAACCCACGAGGTTGGACAGCTGATTCAATGACAGACCTGTTGATACAAGGCACACACATAACCAATCGACCATCCAACCTTCTAGTAATACAAATATCAATACATCCACCTGATAGAGTTATGAAATTTGTCGTTTCTTTTATCAAGTTTTTAAGATTTAATCATTGTAATAGTTTTTAAATTAAGACAATTACTTGAAGTATTGACGATGTTGATATTAAAATGTTATTGCGTCATATGTTGCGGTTTATATGATAAGACCAAGATAAATATCAGTAAGCCGTACGTCTGGGCTAGAAATTATCTAGGACTGTTTAATCTACAGGTCAAGGACAATTATTTTGGGAATGTGGCCTCAATATTATTGTTGTATAAAGGCAAGTCATGGTGTACCTTAGCGACGTAGGATGGTTTCATGTCCGAGCAATGTGCATGACTGTTGGTAACAAATGTATGAAAGTACTCTATAGCTGTCCTTCCAACGAAACCCGTAGCAAGGATACCTCTTCAATTTCCGTCGTTTTCCGAATCATATCCGTTTTGTAAGAGGGCTGAGTAATACAGTGTCCAACACATAAACGTCTCAGGGACAGATAGGGACATCTCTCCCCTTATAGCCTCAAGAAGGTCATCTACCGAGAAAAACTTATGTTACAGAAATGCAGAAATGATTGATTACCATTTCAAGCCCCTCAGATCAGCTTGAAAACCAAAAGACTAAAAGTAAGAACCGATACGATATGTACTTAAAAATAGTACATATTAACGTCCATCAATTGCATTTATCAATTACTTGATTATTGATCAGGCCTTCCCCGCATCACAGTACACCAATCGTTAACAGGTGTTAGCAAGAGGTCAGTGGTATAGGACAGAGGGTCTGGCAAGGGACTTCGTATAGTCATTCGGATGGGACGAAAACCCGAGTTCATGTGCACACATTGGCGTGTACTTACACGGTTCGTGGGCAGTTTGAATTCGCAATAAGTTAAGGCCTTAGCGCCACCGTAAGGGCAAAATACACCCCATGTAGCACGGTATGACTGTCTCCATTAGCTTCTGACCTAAACAGTCGGACAGGTAAACTCTTTTTCATTTCATTTCACTATAAAATAAAATATTGAAACTGTTTATGATATATAGCAGTCTCGATAACCGATCCTAAGAATTCCCGGAAGACGACATGACGTTGTGACGTCATTTCCTATTCATGATTTTGCCCTGAGTAAAAACATAAACCATATGATTAACGATGGTTGTTAAGGGTGCGTCTTCATTTAGCTACATGCATTTAGATTGTAATATAGATTTGTAAAATGTTCTCCTATATTTTTGTTTTCCTTGGCATCAGAATGCTAGTGGCTGTTACTTATCCTCAACACGGGTACAGCGTTGACTCGATGAGAAAGACGTTGGCTGGGTCACGTGTTCGATCCCGGTGTTGGCGTAAAAAATTCATGGAGATTTTCTGTCATGGTTCCCCCTTGTCAGTGGTGCAGGACGGAGGACGGAGGAGCTGGCAGGGGACAATATATAGTCGTTCGATTCGAAAAACACTCGACGTTTCGGAGTACATTGGAATAAAAATAAACCTTGACAGTTGTAATTCAAGATGAGAGTGACGCGAACGTTAAACCCCATAGTATTTCATTTCATTTATCGGCATTAAGTTTAGAAGGCTGGACTAAACGTCCCATAATTTCCGGGTCATTTGGTCTGTCGTGTAACGGTTTCGATTCTTCTTTTTTACGTGAGCTAAAGGACCCATTGAAATTCGAAATAAGAGTATGCCGTAGCGTCGCTGCCTGTGCAAAATGTCCCTCGTAACACTCATTAGCCCTGTGCCAGCAGAACAGTAGGACAATTGACAACAAACGCTATCAAATGAATCTGCTTGCTAATGTATATACATCGGGATTGGGTAAAGAAATCTTTAACCTCCACAAAATGAATTGTATTCGTAAATTCCCGAGTTAGCGAACAAAATAAAATATGAACCTCTGCTATAACTACCCACGTTACTGAACAATCGTGGAGTATTGTTCTACAAGAGGAGGTTAACAAAACAGTGTTTATAGTTTCTTCAATCGCGGGTTATCATATGTCGATGTAAATAGCCGAAACTTGAATCGAGCGAGAAGAAAAGATGGAGGATACTTACTCAGTGGGTCAATATAAACTTGATATGAACGGCATAATAACAGTTATCACACGGTTCAAACATTTCACTTCAGTGTACACGTGTCAACAACTCCAATCTCTTAACTTGGGTGTTCTATGTGTAGGTCAGGATCAAAATAAAGTGGAATTTCTATTTATTTAATTAGATGTTTACAGATTTTGACAAAAGGGATGGGGTGGGGTGTCAGCGCATGTAGCTGGAAACAAATGTCTATGATATCACGAAGATTGACGATAGACATTTCTGTGTCAATCGGCATAGGTAAGATTGCCTGACATTACGAATTGTTAGAAAAAAAGCCCGGCCCTTCTCGAGTTCTGGGTATGACCTCAATATCGCTTCTCGGCAAAGAACTTTGTTCGTGCAAACGCAAGACTTGCCTTTTTTCACGATTTTAAGCAGTCCCATGTCCCATGTTTTGTACGTACATTCCCTGTACTCTGGTTCTTGAAATCCAGATCAAAATTCCAATATTCATCAGTGTGGACAAATGCAACGCCTTAGGCAAGAAAACAGGAATAGGGTTATTATCATGCCGTCGCCAGGCACTTTAATGTCCACCTATCTACCATTTCTCGTCTCATGCAGGCAACGCTTCCACGCCACTGGAAGAATTGCCAATCGACCCGACCTGGAGCGCCACCTGTAACAACCGTTGCTCAAGATCGCCACATCGTACTGAAGCATCTGCACAACAGGTTCCAGCTACCTTTTGCTACTGCCAGGGGATCGTTTCGGGGGGGGGGGTGTCATGGTTTGGGCCGCTATTAACGTCAACTTCCGGTCCCAGTTGGTGGTGATCCAAGGCAATCTCAACACTTAATATCATGTTGACGCCATCGGTGTTGCTTCCATTGCTGACTCCACATGGTGTCCGTCGACAGATTGTTTTCCAGCATACCAACGCCTGACCCCGCACTGCCAGATTGACAAGAGACTTTCTGAACAACCACCACGTCCGTCTTATATATTGGCACACCTTTTGGGATGAACATGCCAGTAGCAGAGTTCGCACAGACACTCCAAAAACGTCGGCAAACAATGCCACAGGTCGTAGCGAGACATTTGTGCCAGTCAATGCCAAGGTGAATTCAGGTTCTCTAACGTTTAGGTTTTGTGCATTTGTAGTGAATTCTTTCAGATGCTTGTTATCTCGATTTTATCAATTGCTATGTACATTAAATAAAAGTTGTTGCAGTAAATAAACTTTGAATTTGGTATTATGTGTTTAATGGCTTTGAGTATGATGATCGAACTTATATAAAGTAACACGTGTCTCTAATTGCTGCAATGATACTAGTAGACGATACACGAAACGACTTCAATTACCATGAAATGACCACTAATTATTTGTCAATTATAGAGTGAATAATTATAAATATAACATCATGTGTATAATTTCCCGTTGTTATTGTTTCATGGCTAAAAATACCGTACTTATGGCGACTGGTGCATGATCTTGTTTCCATGTGTCTTACAAATCTTTTTATATTGCAAAACACAGTGACATCATCAATCTGTTTCACACAGAATTACGAAAGTCATCTAATTTCTCTGTAAAAGATGACTGTCTTCAAAATCACAGCACGCAGCATCAATCATTGGCCCAACGGCTGATGCATTGTTTACATAATACGTAGCTGCTTGAGGAAGAATGATGTCTTTTGCTCATTTTAATACCCATTTACACTAATTTAATTTGTCGGCGGAAAAAAGTAAATATTTTTGGCTCATTAAGCTGTATCGATGTCATCCTTACCAGTGACCGTAACGGTCGAGAATACTAGTGATCAGTGGAATAGATAGTAGAGGAATCGTTTCGCCAAATGTAAAAGTGTTGTGAGTCCAGATGATTAATATGGCTTGTGGATGCTTTTTTTTTAATTCTCTCATGTCAACACCCTGGGTGTCTGTCTAGCCAGTTAACAACTTCCTGAAAGCACAGGTCGTGGAAAATGTTGGCATACATATACAAATTTTAAGTTTGATGCGTAAGTTTTGTTTGGTAAGATATCAATGATATTTGAAAGCCTATTTATAGGACCAGGCCGGACCGGCAATTAATTACTGATCTAAAAATAGTTTATATCACACACACACTAATTCATTTGCAGTATGTTAACTCTAGGCGTGGGTGTGAATTGGTATTCTCTCTGTAGGAGGTTTATATCGTAATGAATGAGAACTACGGATAATCCATCTGTTATCTTTGGGTGAACTGGTTCTGGCGATTGGACATTGTGTTTACGTTCCCGGGGTGACGCTGGTGGGTTGGTGGGCTATGTGGCTGGGTCTGGGATGGCGGTCGATGGGATTAGGCTTGGTAGCAATATCATAGTGGTTTTTTATGTGGTAGTATGAAAAATCGAAGCACGGAGCTCAGGTTGGCATGGGCCAAACTCACCCATAACACACACACCATCTTCATCGGTTAAACCCTCGTCTCATATCATTTTAACTGGCAGATCTTTCACTTTTTCCTTTTATCTTTTCAGAGATCACGAGGGGAACCATGGCAACAATTTACACCTACTGGTACTCAATAATAATTCTTATGACGTCATCATGGTTGGACCAGCATTCTGCTCACATGTGTGACGATTCGCGCCGATTTACGGACACGTGGCGTTACTGGGACATTTCCATATCCACCGAACACGGCGTTTTACCTAGCTTCACAAACATAGTTGATTTCCACACGTGTCCCCGTGTTCTACGACTAGGGCCGTTTAGTCCTGAAGAAGATCGGTCAACTTGTCCTTACTTTTACGTAGATAATGTAGAAACATACCGCCTACCAAGTGTTATTCAGGAGGCCAAGTGTAATTGTACAGAATGTTTTGGCGTGACAGCTGATTCATATTGTAAGGAACAGCTAATACAGATTCCTGTGATTTATTGTATACCGGATACGACTAGAATCTCGGACTGTGCTATTAGACTAGAAATAGAAACATTTAGCGTGGGTTGTAGTTGTTACTTCACTAGAACATTACAATCTATTAGATAAACTAGTTAAACTATTTGATATACATTCTAGACAGTTTACAAGGTGTTAGATAGACAGTCTATTAGATGAACTGGTGAAGCTATTTTATAGACGTGTACAGACATTCTAAAGAGCATACAATATATTTGATAGGCATTCTTGATAGTATAAACAGTATATAAGATATATATTCTAGACAGTTTACAAGCTGTTAGATTAACTCGTGAAGTATTGTAATGCCTTCTAGACAGTTTACAATATTTTACATATATATATTCTAGACAATTTAGAATATATTAGATATACATTCTAGAATATATTACATAAATTTTCTAGACAGTTTACAAGCTATTAGATAGATATTCTAGACAGGCTACTAGTACTACATAGATATTTTAGACAGTTTACAAACTATTAGATACATATTCTAGACAGTTTACAAGCCACTAAATAGATATTGTAGACAGTTTACAATAAATTATATACATTGGGAAACTGTGTTTATAGTATAGAGAGTTTACAAGAAACTGACGGAACTTACAATCGGCTGGATAATCTGGTAGAAACATGTTATATACATACATTGTCAGCTGTTTACAATCCACTGGATAATCTAGTAGAAACATGTTATAATAACTCATAGACAATTTACATTATAATCTTCAATTAAGGAGTCTATCTTCTACGTAGTTTATAACATATTCAACAATTTCATCAGTTTACATTCGATCGCATAGACAATTGACAATATATTCATTGACAGCTGTAAAAGTACCATTTTAGACAGTAGCGTTTCAAGTGGACCGTTTACAGTGTATACACTTTTTTGACTTTATTGGATGAATGCCAAATGAACAGTTTGCTATAACAATATAAACTCTTAATATCTTTGAATATATCCCTGTCAACGTGTCTTCCACTCTATGAAATGTCTTCCAGTGTACTAAGGCAAGGGGCACATAATTTGTTAAAACGACGATAATATAGGAAAAGAAGTGAAATGCAATGAAATGAAATGGGGTTTAACGTCCTACTCTTTTGCTACAAACTGGGCTAATAGAGACGGGCATACGTCATACAGTGTGCTATGAGGGGAAATTGTGCCCGTACAGTGGCACTGCGGCCTACTCTTTTATCGAATTCCAACTGCCAAGGGATCTTTTAAGTGCCTCGCTCTTGTGTGGCTTGTGAATAAATGTCTAATTAATAATTTGTGTAACATCTGGGGCCGAAAGAAAGATCTGCAATTGGCGGATTTAGTTCTTGTATTGTTTATCTTTAAACATGCATTGTGCGTTAATTCTGCCCATTACGTCTTTCTTATGTGACTTAGTTTAGTTCGTTCTTCCCTTGGACTCTTCATATCATTTCTTTTAATGGATTCACTGATTTATATCACTTCGGTTAAGGTGAATCAAAACCCCTAGGCGACTTTTAAGCTCTGTAAGAATCACTTTCCAACTCCTATTGTGAAATCTGAGTCTCTAAAAGGAATATCGAAACAAAATGGTTCAATTCCATTCAATAATTATAAAGTTATGCGGAATTGATTTTTTATAGATCAATGCTACTTCGCTATATAAAATAGGGGGTGGTCGATTGGTTGGTTACATCTCACTGTGCCCACTTTGATTAATCCAATTAAGGTCTAATTAGGATTAGTGTATTAAGCGGATTAGGATTAGGTCTTATAGGTAATTAGATCGATAAAAACAAATATTGAATGTGACTAAATATTCAGTCTTATAATTGGTGAGATGAACTCACTGTAATCGTTAAAGTGATGAATTTTATTCAAAAAATGACACTTGAATATAATATGAATTATGTTCAGTAAGCCTGCACATTACACGGTCTTTATAAGGACACACAGAAGTCAGTCTGTCATATTTCATCATGGCAAACATTCAAGTAAACATCCAGTACATCCCCAATGCTCAAGGTGGAGAAAACTTAGTCCATGAAGAATACAAATACCGAGTGAAGAATAGGAAGGCAGAACGAGTATACTGGAGATGTTGTATAAAAGGTTGTCCAGCAACCCTGAACACCCACCAAGGCTTTATTACCAAATATTCCAGAAACCACAACCATGTTGCTAACCCACACAAGGTGGCAGTCGACAAATTTCTTGTTGCCATGAAAACCAAGGTGCAAGAGGAAACCAAACCAGTCTGTGCCGTCTATCAAGAATAAGTATCAAGTATGTATTTATCTCTAATGTTGTGTGCCGTTGATTTAAATGATTCAACGTTAAAGCATACTGAACATGTTCTTCCGTAACAAACCAATCGAGTGTCTGGTCGAGTATTAATGATATAATAATATGTATAATAAATATTTTCTTTTTGTTTGTTTACAGACCTTCGATCTGACCGTGACTCAGGTGAGATGATTAGAGAGATTCCAACATTCTATAGTTGCTGTGCTTCCCTGTATAGAGCCCGAGCAAAGATCCTCCCAGCACTTCCTCAGACCCGCAACGATATCCAGCTTCCAGATTCTTACACCAAAACCACATCCGGAGAAGACTTCCTTCTCCACGCAGCAGCAGACAACAGGTTTCTAGTGTTTTCCACACAAGAAAATCTTTACCATCTTGCCAATGCAGACACTATATACTGTGATGGAACATTTAGCATGAGTCCTACCTTATTCACCCAGATCTACATTATACATGCTTTTGTACACAATAAAATGTTCCCTTTGGTGTATGCACTATTACCCGATAAGAAGGAGGCAACATATGTTGAGTTCCTCAGCTGTGTTACAGACAAAACATTGGCACTTGTCAATGTTAATCTTAACCCAGGCCATGTGTTTACAGATTTCGAAGTTAGTATGCAAAATGCTGTGAGAAATCAATAAAATCGTCAAGCAAGCAGCAGCATTACCATTAATTCCAATACAGCAGGTTGAAGATGTATGGCTGCATGCCCTTGATGATGCACCACTCCAAGATGCCAGAGTGTTGCAATTTGCAGATTACGTAACTAAGTTCTGGTTGGAGGGGCAACATGGCAGAATGATGTGGAACCATTTCCACACCGAAGGTCCACGCACAACGAACCATGTTGAAGGATGGCATTCCAAGATAACATCCATTATTGCCACCCCTCACCCAAATATTTTTAAGTTGGTGGCTTTTTTTAAGAATGAACAAGCTTACTCCGAAGTAACCATTCTCCAGTTAGGTGCCAACGGAAAATTACGGCCTAAGAGAAGAAACTACAGGCAACTAGAAACCCGACTCCAAACTCTGAAAACAGATCTTCAGAACGGTATAAAGACTGTATTCGAGTATGCCGATGGCGTAGCCCGTTTAACTACATTGTAAATTTTCATTGTTTATCTTGTTTTTGTGTGATGTATGATATATCCATGTATGTTATACTTTTATTACATATTTTATATATAAAACATCGAAAATTGTTATATTTTCATTAAATTATAAAGTGCTAATGTGATGTATGATATATCCATGTATGTTATATTTTTATTAAATATATATAAAACATCGAAAAATAATAAAAAATTACATAAAATATTTGGGTTTTTTTTCCATCTAATTACATATAACACCTAATCCTAATCCGCTTAATACACTAATCCTAATTAGACCTTAATTGGATTAATCAAAAGAAGGCACAGTGAGGACACACCGATTGGTTAGCGCATGCGCGCTGAATAACAAGGTCTACCGCTGGGTCAACTCGCGTGGCTTCGGTTTCTTGATTGTACGTGACAAGGACTGAGGTTGCCTGTTTTTTTCTCCGGGTCCTCGGTTTTCTTCCCTACTTCTAAACACCCATACGCTCCAGCGAATTATTGAAATGTAATTGAACCATGTGTTAGTCCCGAAATGACCTTTATAGGTTGTGTCGAATGGATGTTACCACCTCTCTCTCTCTTGGACTGGAACCAAATGGGCCCTTTTGTGCGATCCAGGTCACACACAGGAATTAGGGGGACCGTATCAAGCCCACCCCCTGCATGGATTCAGCGTATTCTTTCAGCGCTATATTCCGTTTCTAAATTATGTATTCATATACAACTGGTAGTAGTTTTTTTCTTTGATGTCCATAGCAGTTATATCTTATAACAACCTCTCGTGACGTCATCAGAGGTTGATATATTCGGTTCATATCAACCGCTGATGACGTCCTGAGAGGTTGATATTTCATATCAACCGCTGATGACGTCATTACAGGTCGATATATTCGGCTCATATCAACCCCTCTTGACGTAGATGATCGAGATAATACAAAGAACACAGAAATAAAATTTTATTCTTTTGACAATAAAAAAAAAATTGTTTTGGTACAGTTTGTAGCATTCAGGACCTAAATAGACGGCGTACATATCGGCTTATTTAAATCGGTTATCCACACTCCAGTCCATGTCTAAGATATCTTCAGAATTTTCTTTCTGCCCAAATCATTTCTCCACACATCCCAAGACGTGAAAGTATTTATCACCCAAGAGTTCCTTTGTAAAGTATTTTTGGCTACGGCTACAATCCACTCAAAACAGTCGGTCAAATCTTTCTCTGAACATACCGAAAAGTAACCTTCAGTCACGGTTCATTGTCAGAATTATCGGAAAAGATTGCCTTTTGATCCAAATTTTCTTCAGGCTTTGTATAGATCCTCATCATAGTTGCATTCACATCTATTCCATGGTCAATATGATGACTAAAGAGGATTGATTATTCGTCTGACTTCGTTTTACTATCCATTTTGTTTTAGCTTTCTTCAGTTCAATTACTACAAAATGGCGACGTATAAACAAACACGTCACGTGCTGTCGAGCAATTAACCAATCACTGTTGCCTTTTTTTAGAAGAGTCCATTAAATTTAAGGGTGAACGTTGTATATGTCAGATATAAACCTACTCTCCCTCGGATTGATATGATAGAGAACACTTGGGCTGCGCCCGCGTGTTCTCTATCATATCAACCTCGGGTAGGTTAATATCCTATACATAACCACAAACATTACGTATATTAATTATATGGATATAACGACTCCCCGGTTAACACATGTCACGTTTTCAAGTTATAACGACGTTTCGTAACACCTATCGATCACGTTTTCAATCAAATGAAAACTATGTATCACGTAGCCTATTTGGCCTGTTATTAACTATGTATGCCTTCTTTATATATTTTGTGTGTTTGTGGGGAGGGGGCGGAGGTGAGTGGTCTTAACGCCGCTTTAGATCGAACTATCTGTCAATGACCCCAAGCTTGCACGTTACTGAACTTGTCATCCATCAAAAACTAAATCAAATCAACTGTTTGTTCAGGCGCCCATGCAACTTCATTTTGACAGAACTATCAAGAAGGTCAAGGTCCATTTGATAATCCGTTCAAAGAACCACTCTTTTGTTGTTGTACTCAAAAATGACAGATTATATTCAGAACTGATTTTTAATCATTAAAATTATTATGATTATTATTATTAAGTATGAATTATAAAATATCCTTTTGTAACTTCATAGTATAAATAACGTAAATGCATGTAAATTGTATAAATACAGTAGAGAATTCTTTCACGGCAGTGGTACAGATAGCTGTTTTAAAATAAATACTTACATTTTATTAAATGTAATAAAAAAGTTAAATTTGATTGTTTTCTTTTTTTGTATTCAAAGGTGGTTTGGGGTGGATGGCTGAATGGTTAGCACGTGCGCGCTCCATCATAAGGTCTGTCGTTGAGTCAACTGGCGTGGTTTGGATTCTCCAGTTGTACGTGACAAAGAGTAAGGTCGCCTTTTCTCAGGGTCCTCCGACGGTTTCTCGCTGCTAAAGATCCCTACGCGCAAGCGCAAGCAAAATATTGCAATAAAATTGAACCATTTGTTAGTATCGAAACGACCTAGTTTGTGTCGAATGGACGTTACCCCCCCCCTCTCTCTCTCTCTCTCTCTCTCTCTCTCTATCTCTCTCTCTCTCTGATTTGTGTCGAGTGAACATCAAGCCCCATTTCTCTCTCTCTCTCTCTCTCTCTCTGTGTATGGAATTACAATTATCATTCTTTTACGATGTATAATTGCTAGTGAAGACAATAGAACCTCGTTCCCGGTACTAATAATTACAGATAAAGCTATCAAGTCAATGACGTCACATGGCAGGTGTCGGTTGTCAAATTTAACTTAGTGTTGACAATCGGCGTTCGGTTTATTGGAAGAATATACAGGAATAACAGCTATCAATATATTTAATTAAAAACGCTGCCACGTTATTGAAATTTGATCATTTTAACAGGTGTAGCCTACCCGTGTCAAATTCGTAATTATTCTCCCAAAACGACCCCTCGCTCCTACAAAGGGGGTGGGGCACTGGTGCAAATAAACCATCATCATCGACCCTCTGAACATTATAAGATAAAATCGATGGGAATGAGTTTGGTGTAAATATAATCGGCTGTACCACATAACGAAACATTTCGGAAATACCATCCAAAAAATCGGAAAAGTGGTAGAAATACCAAAAAAAAAACTAATTACCGAAAACAATCTGAAAATCCCTAATTTCGGAAGCACAACACAAATTACCGAAAAAAAAATATAGGCCACGCAAAAGCATTGTTAGTTCTTCATCGGTCAAGCTCGGCCACGCATAAAAATGTGGAGAACACTAGGCCACGTATAAACATGGTAAATTCAATGGGGTTTAACGTCCTGAACTGGACTACAGAAGACGTGTATACGCCATACAGTGTACTATGAAGGAAACTCTGTCCGGGCAGTGGTTCTACGGCCTACTCATATATCGAATTCCAACTGCCAAGAGATCTTTTACGTGAACGCCAATGTGTACACGGGTCACACGCTTGGCCACGCTTAAATATAGTGGGACACGCTAGTAAAAGACTTATGGAGCGCTGTACTCTGTAGTTGGATCATGAATCAGACTAGTTGCTATTCAGTGATTTTTCGTACATAACAGGCATATTAGCATTCGCGCCAATTATTGCTCATAATCTGATAAACTTAACCCCGGCAAAGTATTCTCCCCTGGGTATTCCTCATCTGACAATTATGAAATCTATATAAAGGAAATGAAATGAAATTGGGTTTAACGTCCTACTCTTCTGCACCCGAGCTAATGGAAGACGGGCATACGCCATACAGTGTGCTATGAGGGAAATTTTGTCCTGGCAGCGGCGCTAGGCCTACTCTTATGTAGAATTCCAACTGCCAGGGGATTTTTTTACGTGCACGCCAATATGTATACGGAACTTCGGCTTTTCGTCCCATCCGAACGACTAGATAGCTGCCCTTGTCAGGCCCCCGTTCTCCATCACCGACAAGGGGAAACCACGCCGGAAAATGGAGATGAACTTTCTCGGCCAATGTAGGGATCGAACACCCGACCTCCAGACTAGCGAGCCAGAGTCACGTGATACCCAGAAATCCATATAGGTACTGATGAGCCATTAATCATCGTTCCACACTTTTCAATTAACACAATTCTACGTTTGCAATAAGAGAATGTAAAACAGTAAGTCGTCTTCATTAGCCCCGTCGGTACAGAGAGTAGGACGTTAATCCCATTTATTAGGGTAGTGAGGAGCTGTCAAGCTGTTTAACTTTAAGTTATAAGGTCTGTCGTTAAGCCAATTTCTGTAGTTTAGGTTCTCCGCTTGTACCTGACAAGGAATATGATCGTCTATCCACCCACATGCTTTGTCTCTGAGTTTTCCGGTTTCCTCCCATCGCTAAAGACCCCTACGCGCTAGCGAATCATTGCACTAGCACCGACATGACCTACATGTGTCGATTGGGCGTTCAACCCCATTTCGCTCTCGGTCTCTGATTCCATCAGCAAATCTGAACCTGAAAGGGTATTCTCTGTTTGATAAACGAGTATTAAATCTCTGTTTTATATAAGATTATTCAAATCTCGGGTTTGATAAAAGAATATTCAAAGTACAAATTTACCTGTAAACGTTTAAAAGCCTTTGATGTGTACCTGAACTTGATCTATCACATACATACAAGTCTTTAACACAATCGAACTGTAATCAAGACAAAAATTAAACCCGATACGAGAACCTACATTTTTCTTTCATAAGGCTAAATATAACATATTGAAATAGCCCTGAGTCTGGAAACCCCTCCGTAAAATCTCGCAAAAATCATGAAGCACAATAAATATGATTCTTATCCTAACAAACTCATTATCGGAGTGATATAATACCTTTAGCCGGGATCCGAGTTCTGACTGGAGAACGGAAATAGGGGAGTAAGGTAGCGTCGTCGAACGGATGTGACAAGAGGCGTGTGAAAATGACGTGGATTCCGTATCCCGGGGTCTGTCACCATCGCGCATATAAACGTATTATTAATTACAAAGTCGTTCATTTGTTTCGTTTTGCGAGAAGAAGACAGAAGAATCGTGATGTTGTTTTATCAGCGATCTGTCTATGTCTTAAATCAGGTTCGTTTAAATCAGATATTTATTTCTTATTCTAATATTAATTCATTCTGATTAAATCACAAATCCTATTTCGTTTCGTTTTTATAGTTCAAAATTTCGTTTTACCTGTCTTTACTACACTAGGGTAGTGTAGTTTGTCGAAAGTATAAAACAACAAAACAGAATATAGATCTGTATTTTAATGGAAACAAATCGACCATGGTTTAAACAACATATTTATCCATGTAATCAGCAGTTAATTGTTAAGACACGAATTGGGTAGGATGTATTTAATTGGTACATACTGAATTAATTGATAAAAACAAATTGAATATGATATACTTAATGATCAATTAGAAACAAATTGAGTATGCTATATTTAATACATGTATGTAATTGTTATAAATGAACTGAGTATGCTATATTTATATTTATTTATCAATCTAATCATCCGATACATACTCTTTAGTTAATTGATAAGAAACGAATTGGATAGGATATATTTTTTTTATCAATTTTATCATCTGGTACATACTCTTTAGCTAACTAATTCAAGTTTTTAATTAGACACGAATCGAATATGATATATTTAATAATCAATAATAAAATAATTGGGTATGATATAATTAAATATTTATTTTTCCAATTAAGCATCCGGTACATACTTTTGAGTTAAGTAATGAGAAACAAAGTGAAGAGAATCCAAAACATTATTTCTTGTGCTTAAATGTCTGAATACGTTAGCCCCGTTTTATCTTTCTCAGCGCTGCTGTTATAGAATAAACTACCAATTTGATATTCGAAACATCACCACCATAAACTAAACGAGAAACGTGTTCAAATTATAAAAAGGGTTTATCCTGTGATTCCATTAATACGCGACTATCTAGAGTACCAGTTGGTGCTGAAGGGTAGGACGTTAAACCCCAGAAAGTTCATAGGATCATTCGGCGTGAATTGCCCTTGTCAGTGGTGCAGGACGGAAAGAGAAAAGCAAGAAATGGTGTTTAACGACCACTCGACAAAAACAAGCTCATAGGACTAGTATATGATTTCAATATAATTCGCTTGCGCGTTAAATATTCGCCACACTGTATGACGTATGCCCGTCTTCATTAGCCCAGTTGGAGCAGAACAGTAGGACGTTAGAACCCATGTTCTTTGTTCTTTCCAGTCTCAACAACATTATTAGAAGAATAAATTGACAAAATGTAATATTTCTACGTTGTTGGTATGACTGACGATCTTAAAGTTTAATTTATAATTATAAAGTTTAATTTATAATTTTAAAGTTTAATTTATAATTTTAAAGTTTAATTCATAATTTTAAACTTTTATCTTTAATTTCAAACTTTGATATTTATTTCATAATTTCAAACTTTGATATTTATTTCATAGTAATTTAATTCACGATTTCAAACCTTTTCAATTTTTAATTTTCAATTTCAAACTTTTTAAACTTTCTCGGGCTAAACCGGGATAGACCACGAGCCCTCAGCGTCAGTGAACCAGTGTCTTATTCACTGACTCTCCACGACTCCATTTTAAGACAAAAAATATGATATAGAGCTTTTTCAATAATTCACTGGGTGTATGGGAAAACCGGAGGACACCAAATCGACCCCCAGACACGTCATGCGTGGGAGCATTGTCAGACCGTTTGATCTAAAGCAGTTTGAATTCGATATATCATATAAGAGTAGACAGTATAGCCGCTGCCCGGGCAACACTTCCCTCATAGTACACGATATGGCGTATGTCCGTCTTCATTAGCCCAATTTTAGGAACAGAACAGTAGGACGTTAAATCCCATTTCATTTCATTTTGTCTACAAAAGGCTGAATAATGAAGACGTACATCTGCGGTACAGCGTATTATCGGGGACATGTTGGACAGCAATTGTATTCGAAATATCTAGAGTTCTTCCATACTAAACTTACGCTGTCTGTCTAAAGTTAGCTCCCCTTGAGAACAGACACTAAGCTAGTTAGCCGACATTTTGAGTCCTAAATGTTAGCCGACATTTATTCCACTTCCATTTAGAAAAATTGAAAACGTTTAGTTAGTTGCTGCGTGTATGAAAGTTGTGAAACGGAGAAGAAATGCATTACAAAATAGTGTAATAATTTTTGGATATGGCGGCCATTCGGGACAGAGAATTATTCTCGATGTATGAAGTTGATGGATATCTGTGTATAGAATCGGGATCTTCTACACACTTACTAACTATGCCACCGTGGCTATCAGCCAATTAAAATGGAAGTATCTACTAAAATTTGGATTTTATCTTTAGTTAAAATTTCGAGAAACAGGGCCCTGATTATTAAATTGATGGTGAAAGCACGCGATACACCTGCGACGCGCACGGATACTGATATGATCTATTTTTATTATATAAATACTTAAATAGACATCGTTCATTATCTTAAACAGAAATAAACATTTCAATAATATGATCACTTCCGTTTATCATTCATATTTAGCTTTCACCGTCTCTCAGTCTTTCCATCTTTGAAATACTCAATGGCTTAACTTACTTACCGGATACATTAGATAAGAGCTAAATCTGCCTAATATATATCTTTTGTTTGGCGCCAAATGTTATATAAATCATTATTAATCAGACATTTGTTCACATGCCATGGCTGTAATCGCATGCGTTTGATATTCAACGGGGTTAAACGTGGTTGATTTAATTAAAAATGGATAATCGCGATTTTGCTTATTATCATAATAACGATAGTTATGACAATCGCGACTACATCGTTCTTCTAACTGCAATACCCAGGCTCAGGAGGAAGTAATATGACTAAAATTGTCAGCACATCCTCTTTTATATTATTATGTATTATAGTGCATACTCCTCGCATTGCAATTGTATCGTTCCATTAGACCTAATCCCGCTCAAACACTGCTGTAACGAAAGCAAATGTCTATTCCAAATTATGGCTGGCCAAAGGTCGGATTAACAACCAATACCTAACTGCATAATATGACGGTAGGCATACGGTAGATCTAAGCAAATACTTGATATTTTGATCTAACAAACAGTTGAAAGATTCTTCAGCTGATTGATTTAATCATAAAAGCAGTAAAAGCTCGTGAAACAGCATGGTACATGGCTGTATAACATGGAAAACCATGAAGAGGCATAACTGATGTAACTTCGATCTTCTTCTTTTGTTCTATCGCGACTGAGCTAATGAAGACAGACATACGCTATGAGGGAAAGTTTGCTCGGACAGCGGCGCTATGGCCTATAGCCCTATATCGAATTCCAACTTTCAAGAGATCTTTTACATGCACGTCAGCGGACTACATGTTCTTTCTCGGCCAGTGATCGACCAACAGGCTAGCGATCCAGCGCCTTAATTACTCACTTAGTCAGAGTTGCTTCCTAAGATCGAACAAGCGACCTACAGACTTGCGAGCCAGCGCCTTACTCACTTATCGACAGTGACTCCCCAAGATGGAACAAGCGATCTCCAGTTTAAGGCGCCAGCGTCTTACTCTCTCTCCAAGATTTTTAAAACAAAGCATTATTAGTCTTCATTGTGACCAGTATTAAACATTTTATTTTTTTTTATTCTTGATTTTTAAATTAATTGACTTATTGGTTATATCTCTTACAGAAAGCAGCATGGTATTGTGGTGTCATCTCTGTATTCGTGTTTGTCGGGGTATCGTCGCTATCGGGCACCTGTCAACCCTCCCAAGAGGCAAACGAACTGAAGAGAATATTTGAGCGATTCCGAATATCCAGAGATTTCGACCCACACTTTCCAAATCCAATGGAAATTATGGAAGATGTCGAGGAAAACTGTCCACATTTAAATCCGCGAGTTCAAGGTGTCAGTGTCCAGTCCCTGTGTCCGTGGGAATACTATCAACATCATTCTGAGAATCGGTACCCAGCGAAATTATGGTATGCCCGATGCATGTGTTCCCGGTGTTTAGGAACAAACTATCGATGTCGTGCCGTCTATCATAACGTGGCAGTCATCAGGGAACAATGCCTAAACGGCACCTATGACTTTTTCTGGGATACCGAACCTATTCCTGTTGGATGCACGTGTATTCACGAACCAATCAGACGTGTGGCAAACGTGAAACGCACGTGGCCTAATTTACTGGAGCATAAATTAAATGCTCATCCGTGATAAACACACTTTTAATTTTCGCCATTCGGTCGATGCTTTCACGGCCATACTTGCCACCCGAAACCCATTTAAATGACAGCATGTTAGACTGAAATTCTACTTCTATATTTGATCAGATTACGTTGTTGAGTAATGCCCACGGCCGGCAACCCAAGAACAGAAATTACACACGTTTTAGTTTTTAGATGTGATTTTAGAGAAATGTGTAGGTGCCCCACGCAGTCAAAGTCTGTACTATTAAAAGTGGAACTCGCCACAGCGAATGTTTACACTCAAATGACAAGCCCCCCGGGGTGGTAGACATGTAGCAGGAGAATAATCCATAGCATGCTCCATTAATAAACAGGTTACAATTACTGCTTGTGAAGATACATTAGGAGAGATAAGATAAGGAGTTTGCTGAAAATTTCAGTCAAATTGATCCACTCTGAGCCGAGATTTTAGCGATTACATTTTCGGCCTAGCCTCGATCATCATTACTAATGTCGGTTAGATAAAAAAATAGTCGTGCTTATCCATTTTATGAATGGAAGTTGTGCAGCAAATTGGATCTTAATCCAGTAAATTAATATCACAGACTAGCGTTGACATTGAGAGTTGATTATGGTCTGGATAAGTTAATTAATAATTGAGATAACATTTCAGGCCTACAGAAAGAATTGCGATAGGCAGATTTAGTTCTTGCATAATGTATGTTTACTGAGCGACGTTTCGACTAAGCGTCATTATCAAGGAATGATTGAAATATAAAAATATACCTGAACAGTACAAGGTGATCCCAGGTTGGTTAGAATTAACTAAGTATTGTGGTGTACATGTATATATTGTGTCTTGTTAGATTTTATCATTGTTTGATAATGACTAGAGAAGCCATGTCGACACGGTGCTCAGTTATAAGCAGTAATTGTATTCCGTAGCATTGTGACCTGTTTGTTCCATTCCAATTACTAAATGCCATGGAAACAATTTGTGTTGTATTAGGCTATAAATAGCCATCGCATGTGAACTGGTCTACATATCTATCAGAAATAAAATGGGCTTTAAGGTACACGTCTCTCAGCGTCGGATCCAGAGGGTGGGGGTGGGGGTTGCTGGTCAACACCCCACCCTGCTCCGCTATATAAAAAAAGGGTTGCTTTGCATCAATGAAATTAAATCACAATGTGATCCTACATCATTATAAAACTTGACATCAAACGAGGTGTTGGTTTTCTTTCTTTAAAAGGCTCACTGTGTAAAATGGAACCGTATGTTAGTCCCAAAATAACCTTGTTTGTGTCGAGTGGACATTAAATCCGATCTCTCTCTCTCGCTCTCTCTCTCTCTCTCTCTCTCTCTCTCTCTCTCTCTCTCTTTCTTACATTATTTCATAGGATGCTTATGACCTTACGTGAAAGAAACTAATGGAATGGAAAAAACGAGTTTACCGATGATACATTTGACCAGTTTATTGATTTATCGATCATTTTGTTCCCCTCCCCCATACATTTATATTTTTCTTCCAAAGACATATAATTAAATTTGAATAGTTTATTTTGCATCTAAATTATTTATATCTAGATATATTATATTTAAACTGAATAAAATACTATGTTTCATTATGTACAAAGTGTTTGTTAATATTTCATCAGCTAATCTGCTTTATAATAAATTCCAATATTACTACCGCCAAGAAGGGGACAATATTAACGACAAAAACGGCCTTTAAGGAGGTAAACTACAGAGAGATTTACACTTAGGTACAGGCGGAATGATATCAGGGTTAAGAGTTTGTTGATATCTATAGTTCCCTAATTCAAATTTGTGTCTCGCAATGTGGTCCAAACAAATTACTAGTTATGGTGGTCTGTTCCCAAACGGTATTTATATTTTTGAAGGATTGCCTCCCTTCAACTGCGATTTGTTGATAATGAAATATAATCTGACGGAACTATTTGAATTTGTACCCTATGTACCGGTATGGATAACCGTGAGTAAGGCACCGATTTCTAACCATGTTCACCCTGTTCGGTATTTTTCTGGGATGGTTTCCCTTCGTTCAGGGTGCATAAAGGGGGTCCTGACAAGGACAGTTGTTAGTCACTCGATTGGGACGAAATCCAGGGTGGTCTATCGCCACATGGTATTGACGTATTTGACAGGTTTGTCTCCCTTGTATTGCCTATAATTTTGTGATCCTGTAGTAGGGTGACCTGTGCACTGAACATTTCTTTACAGAAAGTTGTACTCGTTCGGATTGGACGAAAAACCGAGGTCCCGTGTACACATTGGCGTATACGTAAATTCCTTGACAGTTTGAATTCGATATTAAACTAGGCCTTAGCGCCGCCGCCCGGGCAAAATTTCCCTCATAACACACTGTATGGCGTATGCCCGTCTTCATTAGCCCAGTTTAAGAGTCGAATGTTAAAGCCCATTTCATTTCATTTCATTTCATATGCCATTTATAATGAAAGTTTCATTGGGAATTACGCTACTAAGATAATTAGTTGATTACCATGCCAGCCTTAGTTTTAAAATTTCCAATAGTCCCCAAGGAAAATATGAAGCTTCTATACAAACCGCCAAAACTGTCAGCACAAAAGAGCTCTATTATACTGGACTGCAAAAAAACCACCCACACATCCAAGTATAGTTAAAATACTCAAAGCCAACTTAGCACCCCTTGTCCTTTCAGGATGGTCAATATAAATAGGCCAAATATGACTGTTTTCAGTACCAATGTCAACAAACCATGATTTTCCAAGGGCGAAAAGCTATACGGCTTGGTCTGAACTTAGTTCGCACAAGAAGAAAGCAATGGAGTGACCATTTTAGGTATTTCAAAAAGTATTACCAATGTATATAAAAATGGCAAGCACTTGTCGAGTCGTAGTATTACCTGTAACAGACAGTAAGCTATATTGGACCATATTGAAGTTATTAACGGATTGGAATTGCAGGAAAACGTTTTAGCCACTGTCAAATTTTTCCAATTTTCTTGGGGAGACGCTTATACCCCGTTTCTCTCTCTCTCTCTCCCGCTCTTTCTCTCCCTCTTTCTCCACCAATATGGATTTCTAATTTGTGTTTCTGATTTCGAATATTATGGATAATGATGAGTTAGAGATTGGGCTTATTTAAACTTTTTGAAACTACTTGTCAAACTAAAGAGTGTCATACGAAACAGATTTATTTTTACAACTGGAAATCTGTCCATTTTTGATTTCGTTAATTGTGAGTATTTTTTTCAAAAACCAAGTCTTTTTTTTTGGAACTCACCGTGGGCGTATTGTGACTTTATAATAGATTTTGCGCAATACAGTGTGTTTTAATTAAACGATTAAAAAACGGCTCGGCGCATGGACCGATCGATGTAACTATTGTTTTAATAAAATAGTTTCGCATCGCTAACACCGACCCACCCCCACACAATGGGAATCTTACACACTTGTTTGGCAATGTTTCATCAAGCTCTCAGACAATCAACAACGTGAACTCATTTCCTGCCAACTCTAAATTACACAGGCATACATACAAATTGATCTTTTTAAACAGAGAAATCATTTTTATACTAATGTAAGATCACTTTGTGGTGTAATTTCAATGATGCAAGGCATTATTTTTTTATGTAGCTGAGCAGGGTGGGGTTTGCCCCCCCCCTCACTCTCTGGGTCCGTCCCTGCTGTTGACATACTTTGCCCTGGTTTAGTTGTTTGTAATAAGATATAACAACAAAGGATTTTAAATTCCCCGACGATTTGTTTTTGTTCTATAACAATAGTTTATAGGCGGGATTATCGTAGCAATTCTGAAGACTTATAGAAGTTGATAAATATATCGATTGATGTTTTAGATATAGTTATTGTTGGGTCTTCATTTGTTTAATATGTTTCAGTGACAATGGAACTTAGTAATCTCTGCTGAATTTAATACGCTCATCGCATTAGCCAAACATTCAATTTGGAAAGGATTTGACAGATTCCAATCAACAACTGAAGTGTCGAAAGTACAAATGCTCCAATAGTTAACATTTCGATTGCCCCAAGTTGTTGCTGAGGCATATAATTGTTGGAGTCCAAAGTTGAGTACCACTTTTGAAAGGATTTAAAATATTCGATTCAACAACTGACATGTCTAAAGTACAAATGCTGTGATATAAAACATTGCAATTGTCGTTGGAGGATATAATTGTTCACATCGACTAAATTGACTATCAAACGCAGCCCATTTGCTGAATGTGACGTACGAAGTCTATAGTATGGAACTTTGTTTAACGTTCACCATGAGTTATTCAATAATATTCGATGTTCACGTTGTTCCTGGAGGAGTTGTTCGGTGAGATCGGCCAGCTGCCCAGAAACTCTGGATGAATTAAATTGTTTGTCGCTCTATTCTTTCGGACCTTAAAGAGGCTTAACATTCAGTTCATAATCTTGCCATTGCTGGATACAAAATCTATGAGACTTCACGGACAAAATTGGCATGGAAATTGTGAATGGAAAATGTGAAGGTCTTCTCGTTCAAGAAATCGCCGGTGGAAATAACAATGCGAATGACGTGCTTTCGTGCAATCCATGTAAATCTGATATTATATGTGCAGTGTCGTAAAAAAAAAGAAATAGGAGTGCTAAGCCATCATAAAACCATGACAATAGTTGAGCGAGTCGCCCGGAAGTGTTACTGTTTTGTCAATGGGTTTTACCTGAAAGAATACGATGTGTAATTCGCTTTTACTATCATTTAAATACAATTTTAATCGCTAAGGAATTCCTGTTTGACATCAAACACTCGGTGGAAACAAATTAGCCAGTGATGCTTACGAATAAATAACTCAAACTTATCGTCCTGTATTGACAACCTGACAATGGTTCAACATTCAAACACATCGTCCTCTATGGACAATATAACAATGATTCGACATACAAACATATCGCCCTGTATGGACAACCAAACACTGAAAGAATGTATTACATCAAATTTAGATGAATTCTTACTTGGGGGTATATTTGTGGTAACGGACATTGTATTGATAGCACAAAATATTATATTGTTACAAGCCGTACGTAAACTTGTTAGTATTTCAAAGGCCTGTCGTTGGATTTGGTATAATGAATTGATTGTAGAAATAGGGACTTATTTGATTTATCTCGGAGGGGACATTTCGGCCTTTTTCTTCGACATTGAGTTAAGTCATTTAGAGCTGGCTATAGTTGTCATCATGTTTTTAACGTGTTTGTACATGTCGACACATATGTTAGCAGCAAATATGTACAACATATATCTAGCATTCCATGTCACGTATGACTATTCAAATATCAGTGAAAAGAAAATTCGCATTTTCTTGTTGGCTTCTTGGTGTCTCAACTTTCTGATCTCTTGTATGGTTTTGTTTGATGATAGCCTTCTTCTCCCAAGTCAAACTTTGATAGTTGATTTTAATCTAACTAAATCAAACTTCTGGATTGTATTGATTCACATTTTAAATTTCATTGTTTATCCCACAACCTGTGTAATATGGCCATTTATGCGAATTAAGAAACTTCAGGCTTGTAACAAATCTGTGAGTAATGCGGTTCAAAGAGGTTTCCAAGCTGGATATAAACTAGCCTGTCTAATATTTAAGTTGTACATGGTACACATACTATCCCTTACCCCTTTTATTATTTTTATGTACTTTGGCCACTCTCTTAAAACTTTCCAAATTGGTATTCAATGGGATGTGTTAGAAACCGTGGGCATGGTAATAAGTCTCGTGGCTCCGTTTTTAAAATTACCAATATTTATCTTGCGAAACAAGGAATTGAAACAATTGCTGAAATGTTGCAGGTGTTGCTACAGGAACACGGTTGTGCCATCTTCCGCGTAAACCAAATTAAAGTTTCATCCCTGTTGTATAATGCACAATTTGCTATCTCATGTCTCACAACCGTCCACGGTCACTATAACTGTCGTTTCGGAAATGAAATGAAGTGAAATGGGGTTTAACGTCCTGGTTTTCTGCTCCGAGCGGGCATGAGTGTACGTCATACGTCCAGTGTGCTATAAGGATAATTTTACCAGGACAGCGGCGCTACAGACTACTCTTGTAACTGCCAAGGGACCTTGCACGTGTATGTTTCATCTGCACGACTAGACAGCTGCCCTTGTCAGGCCCTCCATATCCTCCACTACTGGCTCAACAGACAAGTGCAAACCACGTTGAAAAATCCCGATGGACTCACTTAACCACCGTGGCTAATGTTATATAATATTTGTTTATGCTATAATGTATTACCGATTTCATTGATAAGCGTACTAAACCCCCATCTTGATACATGTTAAATAATGATGAGGTATTCTGCTTCTATTACATCTAAACTATTGTACATGAACTAATGAACTACTATTGTACATGAATTATATAGGATGTATTCTGAAATTACATGTAAAATATTGTACATGAATTATATACCACGTATTCTGCTATTGCATCTTAAATATTGTACATTAATTATATACGATGTTAAATATTTTACATGAAGTATATATATATGAAAGCTTTACAGTGAATGAAAATTAAAAATGCACAGCTCAACAGTGTTATTTACTATTTCTCTTCCTTGTACAAACTTCGTTCTTTTAAGGAAATCACTCGCATCTGTCGTAATAATATTCAGAATAGGTTTTAGTTTCGTTTTATCTTTTACACGGCAATGATTAGACAGAATGGGATACTCACGCCTTTCTCCATTGTCGGGTGTCTTCCCCCGAACAACTGTGCAGCGACCTACAATTCTTTCGAATTCTATGCAACTGTCAAGGGTTATGTTTCGATCGCTTCAACCATACGTTATCGCCCGTCAGGCCCTACTACCTACACCAAATTAGACAAAAATCCAGGTGAACAGTCTAGTTTAAACATGCATTATGCAAGAGCAAAGTCTGCCTATTACAGGTCTTTATTTAGGCCTGAAATATTTTCTAAAGTATTAGACATTAATTAACTAATCCAGGCCTTAATCATTTCTCGATGGCATCGGATTAGAATGGTTCAGCGACCCTTTGATTTAAACAAATATTGAGCCCAGACATAGCTTGGATCAACCAGTACGAATTGTTGAATTTATTGCACACGTGTGTCAAACCTTCAAAGACTAATATCGTCGCGTGCAATAAAGTTATTTGAATGGAATTTTCAAATTATTCATTTTACATTATCTACTTTTGAACTAAATCTTTATCTAAATCTTACATAATGTAACGCAGGGGTGTTGACGTCGCACTCTCTGAGCCACCGTGGCGGATTTGATATTTATGAGTTCTTAGAAATGGCTGGTTCGTCATAATAATGGTCTTATTCATATGTGGCTTCCAGAGTCATTCAGTCATTATCTCTTATTAGTTTTGAAGTTTTACCAAGAAATAGCCGATTGCCTCAAGAACAACTATTGGGGACTGAACCAAGCGATGGTCTAGCGAGTTAATGGGGGTTTTCATGTGCATGTCTAATTTTCCAAAAGCCAAACCTACGTCATTTTGATCGAGATTGAAGACGTCGTTAAATGTGAGAAAATGTCTTTTTATGTATTATTAATTCTATATCTGGTAAATCACGAACAATAAACTAGCGGAGGACATCCTGTTAGATTCTATTTCCTTAGATTTTGACGTGTTATAGGCTCATCGAAACCCCACTCGCAGCGTGTTCCCGATAAAATTGTCATTATTGTTTTACTAGGTCCATGTATGGTGAATAGAAAAACAACGAACCACACACTAACTTCGGGTCGTTTATTTACTTGTTCACACATGTGCACACTCCACACACTATAAACCCCAGAATGCTTCGTCCAAACGAGTTAAAGAAAATGCGTCGTTGTCTGCAGTTCCAAAACGAGTTTTTTTTTTTAAATTGCCTTGTTTTTGGAACGAGGTATTTTGTTCAGAACGAGGTTTGGTAAAATGCCTCGTTTACTAAACGTTTTTTTTTTTCTTTTTAAGATAAGACAAGAACACACGCCATAAAATAAATTATTTTTGCATTTTTAATATCCATATGTCTTCACAATTAAACCAAAATGGCACGATAAACGGGCCACTCCTTGCACTCAAATAGTGTAATAATGTATGTAATAACAATGTTGTGGAACCTCTAACCATTAAGCCTTAACGAATTTCGTGACAATCGGACCGAAATGGCACGTAAAGGTATGTAATAACAAAGTTGTGGACCCTCTAGAGGTCGCAATTTGTATCCGATTTTGATGAAACTTAAAATATATGTTTATATCCCTCCCAACGATCTTGGAACGTCCAATAAGCACGTATATCGGATCCTAATTTCCAGGATTGTAGCCCCTGGTTGTACGGAAAATCGCGTTTTTAGCAAATAATGTAAAAGTATGTAATACCAAAGTTTTGGACCCTCTAGATGTCACAATATTCATCCGATTTTGATGAAACTTAAAACATATTTTTATATCCCACCAGATCTTGGTTCCTGTTGATGTTGTCGCTTGTCCGTAAACATACCGGATTATGGCCCCTCATTGTCCATCTCGCGTTGTTGTCTGTGCATCTTGCATGACAATCGCATTATTACAAACATTTTAATATTTTTCAACGGTCTCAATAATACTTTGTTTAACATTTGCAGTTCGAAATAAAACTTAGAAACAAGACCGGTAGTAGTCAGCGGTAAAGAAGTCGCTGACATGTTTTATATTAAAGAAATTTTAATTTCTTTAATATAAAACATGTCAGCGACTTCTTTACAATTTTAATCGCATGGCTGGAAGCATTAAAATGCTTCCAGCCATGCGATTAAAATTTTGATAATGTCACAAGCAATCTATAAACTAAGTCTTTCATTTTGAAATTACGTGACAATCATTAGCAGA
This sequence comes from Patella depressa, assembly GCA_948474765.1. Classification (NCBI taxonomy): domain Eukaryota; kingdom Metazoa; phylum Mollusca; class Gastropoda; family Patellidae; genus Patella; species Patella depressa. Next base: position 4,186,040 of record OX419720.1, read on the forward strand.
GTAGCCTATTGTCTTTTTTTTCAATTTCCGTAGTGGGACATTTGTTCATCAGTCTAGTTGCCATAAATATAATTAATTAAATTGGCTTCGTATGACAAAAATGATGACAGTTTGTTTGGTAACGAGTGTCTTATTAAAACAGAGTTTACTTCAACCGCGAGGGGCGATGGATCATACGAAGGAACGGGCGTCCCCGGAATATGTTGGGATTCAGACGCGACACACGTGTTTTCCTGGTATGCGAGCAGACCACAATCGTGGTGGAGGGGAAGTCCAAATATTACTGGATCTGTTATGGTTATGCCATAGAATGACACATAATTAAACCTCAATACAGATCTGTATTTCCTTTGTTTTTTTATATATACTTTTGATGGCCTACACTACATGAAGATCTGACAAGTTACAGTGAATTCACGTCAGGGGTCAAACGAGCGGCTTTTGACCCTTTGACGTTAAACATTGATAATCAGTCAGCGTTGACGTTTCTTTGGGCTTACCCACAGATTTTCCGGCGTAATTTCCCGTTGTCGGTGATGCAGAAGGACAGCTGCCTAGTCGTTCGGATGGGACGAAAAACCGAGGTGCCGTGTACACATTGGAGTGCACGTAAAATATCCCTTGGCAGATGGAATTCGATATAAGATTAGGCCGTAGCGCCGCTGCCCGGGCAAAATTTCCCTCATAGCACACTATGGCGTATGCCTGTCTTCCATTAGCCCAGGTTAGGTGCAAAAAAGGAGGACGTTAAACCCCATTTCATTTCATTTCACATCATTAAGAGCCCCTATTAAATAACAACTCATCCTGGTCCTACTGTAGTAAGGGGGTTGGGATGGCCTAGTGGTCTAGAGTGCCGCGCTTCGACCTCTAGCTGGCCGGTCACCTCTGGCTTGCAGCTGTAGTTTCGAGCCCTGGTGTGAGCGTATGTGGCATAGAGGCGCCTTCTCAACCTCGTGGGTTTCCTCCGGGTTTCCTCCCACTGCTAAAGACCCCTACGCGCAAGCGAATTATTGAAATGAAATGAAACCATATGTTAGTTCCAAAATGACCTAGTTTGATCAGGCATAATAATTGTATAGCAATGATATTTTCATCAAACTGATAGTGTAAACACGTCCCACAGTCAGGAGGTAATTGGTAGTTGAAATGTTGCTAGCCGGATGTTGACAGTGTGGCTGACAAGAGACACACTTAATGTGGGCGTGGCCTGCCATTGTTTTCGTACGCCGTACAGTCGCCATACTTCTTCTACCAAATTGAAAACAAAATTATGTATTTTTTTTTTATTTAATTATTTCTGTAGTTTTGTAATCTGAGTCCAGCTTTAATTGTATTTCTTATTCGAAGATAGGGTGTGTGCGATTATCACACAAAAAGAGTCTATGCTGTTATTCTTGTGTATATATTTATATATTTGTCTTCTTAAAGAATCTTTAATGCGGTTTGACGAGAACATGTACTTTTCATGATTATGTGTTTATCTTCTGTTTTGGGATTTGACGAGACCAAGTCGTGTTTCTTGAGTAATGTTTCTTTTACCATGGCTCAATATATCATAACTTGGACCATTAGTTTACATAACGAGTGTTGTTGTGGCAATAATCAAACGTCCCCCTCTCCCTCTCCCCCTCTCTTCCCCTCCTTTTAACCACACCCACCATATTTTGGTCTGCACTCGAAGATCGTTTGAATTAATATTTTCTGCCATATAATCGTGTGGCAAATAGGAACATACTTATTTCAATCATGTGTTTCTCAAGATTTTGGTGGTCAATCCCGTAGAAATTTGTATGCAAAGATATGTCCATACCGGAAAAAGAGCCAGACGTAGCATTGAAGTCATAATGTGACGGTCCCGAGCTTGGCGGTTACGGACGACGCACTGAGCAATAACTGTTTGGGCCAAATGCACGTCAAATTAGCCTTTCAAAACTATACAGATAAGTGATTGTCCTTAACAGCGTTAACTGGTTAGGCAAATCAAATTATCTAAATATGAATAAACCACTTTATGTAAAAAAACAGATTTTAATCGATTCAAATGTTGAAATGACATAAGAATTACAATCAATAAACCATAAAATCATTAATCATTAAGTGAATTATTTAGAAATGCCATATACGGTACATATAAACTCTATTATGGTGTTACTTTCCCTTACTGTCTAAGTCAGGAATAACTCCCCTTGTCCAAATCATGGACAAATCAAATCCCTTAGTTATGATTCAGATCCTGAATCAACTAAACTAAGAAATAGAAAATAATAATTCTGACTATATGCATGTAATATCCAGTCAACTCACCATAAAACGGCACGAACTTCCTCTATAATTGCAATGACTTGGTAATTTTAAATGATAAAATAAAATAACTTCTAAGAAACTCTACATTCGTCTACCCCCTCAACTTGAATCGCTAAAATCATCTGACGGCCTCTCCCGAATTCCGCGCGCTATTTACCTTATATAGACACACCAACGTTGGAAATTCTCGCGGAAAATGTTGGAAAGGTGGGAAATTGTGGGAAATATTCCACAGAATAGACTACATATGAGCAAAATATATGGAAATACATGGCGACTTTAATAATATACAATACAAATAGCGGTGGTAATAAACAAACAGGAATGAAATAAAAGGTTGCGATAAAATTGAAATATTACGGCCGATAATTTGTAAATTCCGCCGTAACTATGGAGGTTGCTATAGACTGACCGCGAGTACCGGAAGTATCGTGCGATGAAGTAAACAACAATGGCCGCGCCCATGAAATCGGCCACAAATGGTTCACGGAAATAAAATAAAGTGTCTAGCTAGTCGTTAATACGCCAATGAATAAAAAGAAAATGTGATATACAGGTTATTCCGACGTCGTAACACCAACGAATATAAAATATGTTATAGAATAACAGGCAATGACTAAAATGACAGGGGGGGGGGGGTCTAGAGTGCCGCGCTTCGACCTCTAGCTGGCAGGTCACCTCTGGCTTGCGGCAGTGGTTTCGAGCCCTGGTGTGAGCGTATGTGGCATGGAGATAGGGGCGCCTTCTCAACCTCTTGGGTTTCCTCTCGGCTCTCCGGTTTCCTCCCACTGCTAAAGACCCCTACGCGCAATCGAATTATAGAAATAAAATTGAATCATATGTTAGTCTCGAAATGACCTAGTTTGTGTTGAGTGGACGTTAAACCCCATTTCTCCCTCTCTCTCTCTTTCTCTAAAATGACAGTGTAATTCAAACCGTGAACTGATGTGATATGGATAGATGGTCAAGCCGGTCATCACAATTAGGGTAAATAAGTGGTGGTCTGCATCCAGTAGCAATACGACAGAGTTGGCTTTATAGCGTAACTATTATCCGGTTGCCATGTCCGGTATTATATTAAAATATAATCGATTTGTATGTTTTAGCATATCCCTCAAGTGTAATAGACAGTACACCGTACATATATTCATGATACATGTATATTCAATAACATATAGTCTACATGTCACGCCTCATCAATTTTCACTCAGTACAACAAAACACCAAACATACTTCTAGTCCTTGACAATTATAAACAGTGATTTACTTTTTACACTAGGAGCAACCATTCAGGATGTAACACATCTAACCATGTGGCTGATGGAGAGAATCAAACAGTTGAATTATTGACAAGAGAAGAGAACGATAACAGGTAAACCTGAACAGTGCTGCTTTACTAAATAATAATAAATAAAGTACAATCTAGTGATCAGGGTAAAGACAAATCTCGTAGAATAAGACTTACATGTAGTTAAATATAATCGTCTTTATTTACTTTAAATGGGGTCAGTATATAAATATTCACACACGGTATAGACATTTAGTTTTAAAACAAAGTCAATTAACACAGTAAAGAGAGGTATAGGAACCGTGGATATAACCAATGAATTATATAATTAAATAATGGATACAGTGGAAAATTGACTTCGTAGTGGTGGATACAATCGAGGATATATCAGTGACGTATACAATCCATTAAACGATAGTGTCACATCCACACATCCGGGTTCATAGGGAGAGAGAGAGAGAGAGAGAGAGAGAAATGGGGTTTAACGTCCACTCAACACAAACTAGGTCATTTCGGGACTAACATATGGTTTAATTTTATTTCAATAATTCGCTTGTGCGTAGGGATCTTTAGCAGTGGGAGGAAACCGGAGTGCCCGGAGGAATCCCACGAGGTTGAGAAGGCGCCCCTATCTCCATGTCACATACGCTCACACCAGGTTTCAAAACCACAGCCGCAAGCCAGAGGTGACCGGCCAGCTAGAGGTCGAGGAGCGGCACTCTAGACCACTAGGCCATCCCAACCCCTCCCCTCCCCGGAGAGAGAGAGAGAGAGTGATAGATCGAGGTAAGGTTGGGTTTAAAGTCTACTTGACATAAACTAGGTCATTAGGGACTAACACAATAATTCGCTTGCGCGTACGGTCTTTAGCAGTGAGGGAAAACCGGAGGACCCGGAGGAAACCCACGAGGTTGGGCAGGCGATCCTACTCTCTCTCACATACGACAGGTGAATCCAAACCACGCTAGTTGACTCAATGACAGACCTTATGATACAGCGCGCAGGTGCTAACCTTTCGGCCACTCCCCCCCTATACGGCTCAAGAGATTAATACACAGATAAAATGCATGCGTTAATCACAATATTGTGTGGCAATAATCTGACTGTTTAAGCTGCCACGCTGGATTTCGCCAAGGCGATAACCATTAACCGTCTTTATTCACTTTCTGTTATAACGATTTGATGGAGTTCCTGTTCATGCAATTCAATGAATGGGGTTAAACGCCAAACTCTTATGCTCCGATCAGGCTCATGAATATGGGGATAAGTAATACAACGTGCTGTGAGAGAAAGTTTTCCCACATTTATATATCTTCCAATTGATTAAATGAATTTAAAATTAAATTGTATTGTTTATGTTTGATGAAAACAGAAATGACAAAAATTATGTGAGAGATTTAAAAAGTTTAATATGAGTGGTGAGACGGAATATGGTGCTACCTTGGAATTAAAGCCGGTTAGTGATAGAAAGATTCCCAGCTATGATGCACATGTGATGTCAAACGCAACAGTCGAAGATGACACTCCACGGCTTGATTATTATGACGAAAAGGTTTGTAATAATTATTTGATACAAGAGAGAGAAAGAGAGATATAGAGGTATGATGTTTAACGTCGATTTCACAATCTTGGTCATTTTGGAACTAATAAATGGTTCAATTATATTTCAATAATTCGCTTGCGCGTAGAAGTCTTTAGCGGTGGGAGGAAACCGGAGTACCAGGAGAAAACCCAAGGGGGTTTGACAGGCGATTCTACTCCGTACCACGTACAATCGGGGATTTGAAACCAGTTGACTCAATGGTAGGCCGTATGGTAGCAGCAGGAGAAAAGTGGTAGAGCCGGTGAAAAACCACGAGGTTGGATTGGCTACTCTACTCCCTGTCAGGGAATCGAATTTACGCCACTTGACTCGAGGTGTTGTTTTTGGCAACCGATTTTATTATCCGAGTTGGTGCAGAAAAGTAGGACATTTAAATGGTGTTTTTAGAAATTGAAACTTAATCAAATAAAATATTATTTAGTGTTTAACCATGATACGTTAGTTGCCAAATGAACTCCATGATTCAGATGAGTCTGCGGGTAAGAAATACTTCTGGCAGTGTCAAAACGATTATACCAATAGTCGCCACCACCCCTAGATCTTAAGAAATCTGCACGCCCGTAGCTAGCAGGGAGGGGGGCATGTTAGTCGTTGGTTTCGTATTGCATCCAACGGAAAGGGCACCAAAGGCGCCCATTGGGGTAACCGATTCTTTCCCCGTTGCGTAAAGGCACCCATTGGGTGTTCGATTTGCTCCAGGGGTGACGGCTGCTTTTCTTGCCACTCACCCCACCCGCACTAGCTACGGGCCTGGTCTGCGCTTTAAGTTTTAGTTTATAATTTATTTCCAGGAAGACGAAGACGAAGTTCGCTGGATAAAGTCACACGTACAGAACAAATGCCAACACCATAAATACACGCAACCTCTACACACGGGGAGTAAACTTGACGAGTTAGTAAAAAGTTTTATTTTTAATTGCTTCATAAATTCAATTTGATTATCGTTCACGATTAACAACCACAAATGTTACACATTTGGTAAAAATTCGCCATGCTAATGACGTGAAAGTACGCTCGCTTATTTCCATACTGTCAAAAGAAGAGTGTTTATGTTGACTATCGCTGTAAAGAGAGCGGCGTGAAGCTAGCTTGTTGTTCGTTGTTCATTGTTCGTGAACTATTTATTATGCCGTTATAGTCCGATTAAATCTGTTATACAAACAAAGACTAAAATTGAAAATGGACGCAGAACAATTATTGTTATGTTGATGTAGGGATTAACATTTCCATCAACTCGCTTGGTGTCCCTTTTCAATTGGGTCTAATTATTAACGGAGAGTTCGAAGTTTTCATAACGACAAGAAATTGGAACACGAGAACGATGTTTATATTTGATTAGTTACTAATTAATGTAAACCATATGTGACATTTTTTATTGATGAAGTGGTGACATGTTATGACTTTTGACGAGGAAGCTATAGATTTTAAAGATAAGTTCCCAGAAAAGTATTTATCGGGTGGTTATTGCGATTACAGACAACATCGTCTAGTATAAATATATCATCAAATAACCCAGCTTGTAAGTGGGAATAAATCTTTAATTATTTATTTTAGTAAGGTGATAGGTTTAAACTCCATGTGTACTTGTGGAAATCTCAGAAGCCAACATGAATCTACTGATGTTTTTGGTGAATTTCAATTTGATAACGATGATAATCAACTTGCAAGGGTAATGTAATTTTTGATGTTGCTAATAGAAAGAACGGGGGATTGGATGGTTGGATTGTTAGCACGTCCGTGCTGTATCATAAGGTCAGCCGTTGAGTCAACTGGCGTGATGTTCGATTCCTGGGTTGTGCCTGACAAGGAATAGGGTCGCCTGTCTAGCCTCGTGGGTTTTCTCCGGGTCCTCCTGTTTCCTCCCGCTGCTGCAGACCCCTACTCGTAAGCGACTTATGGAAATGAATTCAATCATGTGCTAGTTCCGGAATAACCTTGTGTCGAGTGGACGTTAAACCCCATCCCCAGCCCTATACAAACTTATGTGTTGATTTGGTTTGATCATTTCTAGTTCATGAAAACTGATGATGTCGAGTTACTTCCACAACTGCTGGCTAGAAGTCAACGAAGATGGAATAGTCCAAGAAAACTGATTTCTATCGTAGGAGGAGATCACAACATCCTAATGCCGAAACAGTCAAAGGAAATATTACGTCACGGTTTTACAGATATTGCAGAAAAATATGAACGAAGTAAAGTCTTAGTATACTAGGATTTGAATTTTCTTTCAGTTTGGGGCGCTCTAGGTGTAGAATAGTTTTCTATCTCGTAATTGTTGGTCTAAGTGAATAGTTTTCTAATACATAAAGAAATTCGGTGGTTCGGTGGGGTTCGATGGTTGAGGGTATTATAGAGTCGAGATTGATATGAGATGCTCCACCCGACTGTTCTTCTCCGATTGGGATATTGTAGAACATAGTTACCAGTAGTTCTTGTCATGTTTATAAATACGAAATGGGGTTTAACGTCTGACTGGGATAATGAAAACGGGTATTAGTCATAAATTGTGCTAAGACGGTAATTTTGTCTGGAAAGCAGCATTACGGCCAACTCTTATTTCCAATTCCAACTGCCACATGCACGCTAATGTATACACGCTACCTCGTCAATTTTCCGTTTCGCCCCCACCCCCCTGTTCTCGGCTTAACCTTGGCTAATGACACGGAACATCTCATGGGAATAGGCAGGTAACCCTTCTCCGTCACAGTCATGCGGGGGATTGAAAGCACTCTACTTGACTCACTGCCAAACCGTCTGATCTAAAGCGCATGCACTATGTCATCCGGTCACCCAACTGCCGAACCCAAGCAGAGTAACTGAAATCCGCCTTTTTAATTAGGGTTTCACACTGCGTAGCTTGTGTGAAACACTATTGTTTTTGTTAAAATTATTATTCTTATTATTAGGCTTTCAGACTTTCGTCTGAAAGCCTATTGAGATTACTAAAATTAGGGTTTCACACTGCGTAGCTTGTGTGAAACACTATTGTTTTTGTTAAAATTATTATTCTTATTATTATTATTATTATTATTATTATTATTATTATTATTCAGATTCCAATTTGAGTAGATCTCAGCAACTACGTGTCGCATCGTTACGATTTCTTCGGTTTTACTGGGAAAGTGGGTGTGACTTAGAGGATAAAGCTATTTTGAACGTTCTGCGACAATGCGAAATGTCCGAAATCACCGAAGTTATCGTTTTTGAAAATATTGCAGTAATTTTAACAATAATCATTGGATTTTAACTTTCGATACATTTTGGCATAGTCTGAGACAGGGCACATAGCTACACTACTTTCGATTTTTGATTTTCGGCAAATCTTCGAAGATATTAGGCGCCAAATTTCGAAAATTTAAAATTTTACAAAAAACTTTTTTATTTATGAATATTTTTTAGTCGTATTGTGCACAGAATTAAAGAGTCATCTGACTAGCGCAAAAATGTTAAAAATTTTTGTCTCAGTAATTTTCCTTGGCCGCCATTGGCTAATTCAGTTTTTCAGTCCTAGATTAATTTTTTATTGTTCGATTTGTATAAAACAAAGTTCATATGCTTCGTTGTCTCAATTGTCATTTTTTTTATTACCGAAAGTGTTATCTGTCGGCACCGGAAGTGGCATAATTTTACCAAAAACTACAATTTTGACAGTTTTTTACGATCTTCAAAAACAAATATTATTTTTTTGAAAAATTATATGACTCAAAGAGTGTGTCCTTTCAAGGCGCAAAAAATGGCGGAAGCAGTTTTTTTAATTTCTATTTCATTTTCTAGCAAATTGGATTAAGGGGTGAAAAAAGGCGTAAAATTGACCTATTTACAACCCATTCAGGCTTTTCAGATTTTAAAATATTTTTACATAACTTTTATAAACTTGTAGCTATAATCCATACGAAGAGAATGTATGTAAAAATTAGTTTGTAATATAAGCAGTTGCCGAGAAAAGGGCAGTTTTGCATAAGTCACTGTTTTCGCAATTTTGCCTGTAAAATAGTCAATTATTAATGGATATTCACAAAAGTGACATCATTTGATTCAGAAAGCAAGTGTGCGTTATATCATGTTGATTACTATTTAAAATTGACACCGGAAGTTACGTCATTTAGTCAAAAACTCAATTTTTAACTTTTGAAATCGATATTTTTTTCAACCAAGAATTATGTCACATATAATAATAAAATCAACTTTTGGTTTAAATTCACATATTAACAAAACTCATACGGTCAAAAAGATATCATAAGATTGTTTCTAACTTGTTCGGTTGCCGAGATATAGGCGATTTTCTAAAAGTCACTTTTGAAGGTTTTTGGCCCATAAAAGTGTTAATTATTATTCGATTTTCATAAAATTTTCACCCTTTGAAGCCTAATGTCATAGACGATGTTATAAAACTAATTTAACGTTTTCATTATCACCGGAAGTAACGTCATTTTTGCAAAAACTGTATTTTAAGCCTTCAAAACAGATATTTTATTCAAATGAGTCTGATTTGTAATGTTTATACAATTATGATATTTGATTCCAATCAACAAATAGATTAAAGCCATACGGTCATATAAATACCAAAAAATGGTTTCTAACTTGTACGGTTGCCGAGAAATAGACGATTTTCTACACGTCACTTTTCAAGGTTTTTGGTCTATAAAAGTGGCAATTATTATTCGATTTACATAAAATTTTCACCATGAGATGCCTTATGCCATTTCTGATTTCATAAAACTAATGGAACATTTACATTATCACCGGAAGTACTGTAATTTTGTCAGGATCAATTACATGTAACAAATGTATAAAATGAAATGATATTGCTGGGTTTGTTTGTTTCTGTTTCCATTTTATTTGATGTGTGCAATGCTTATGTGGAAACCTGTATATTGGTTTCATTGGTACCGGAAGTGACATATGTTCAAGGGTAACGTGGCACCGAAAGTGACACAAGTTCAAGTTCAAAGGTAACATGGCACCAGTGAAACCCGTCATTCCTGCATGCAGGTCTAGTTATTATTATTATTATTATTTACCGCGGGGGCCAAGTTCTCCATGATCGAAAGCAGATATCGATCTGAAATCAACTTTTCTTTCGGGAAACCATGTGGTGGCTACTTGATAAAGTATTTTCGAAAATTCTGCGCATACCGGAAGTGGCAGATCTTTGTACGTTGTCAAAAAATGGAAAATTGGCCATAGTTTCGTCAATTATTTACCCATTTTCAAACAAATGACATTTTCGGAAACCCTGAATCTTTTTCGAGCCAATAGCAATCTAAGATTTTGTAATTTCGAAACTTCGTCGCTGACTTCTAGCGTTCGAAAATTGAAAAATTTTGTTTAAGAGACAATTTTTTTCATTTTTCAAAATTTTCAAATTTGACTTATATTTTTGGATACCTTAAGTCCATCCGATTCCAGTAATATAAGTTTCATTCAGAGTTATCGCCCTTTATTTTTCGATTTTTTTCGAATTTTCTACCTATTTTGTGAGCTCGGGTTTCGTTATATGGCCGAATTGGCGAATCTGAAACTTCTAAGGCATGAAGCCAAATGACCATTGCAAGGAATAAAGCAATTTCAACAATGATCCGTAGACCGGAAGTAGTCGAAATAATGTGCAATATTTTGAAAAAATGCAAAAAAATGGATAGTTTTGGGGGAAAACGCGATTTCTCCGTCCGATATCAATGGATTAAACAAATTAGGGTACCATTGGACTGCACTAGGATTGTACTATCGTATGATACCCAATTCATACAGATACTATGATCAGGCAGTAAAATATGGCACGCTGAAAATCAAGTATTTTCTGATTTTTAGCATTTTTGGACGCCTGTATCTCGAAAACTTAACCTACAATTTTTTTTTAATTTTTTCTATTGAGAGTCCTTTTGGAGGTATTTTGCATGAAGCCATCCAATAAGACTTTGAAATGTCTGGAATAGGATAAAAAAGGGACTGAAAATCGAAAAAAGTCGAAAAATCGTGAAATTTTGGAAAATGCTCCACCATTTTTTTATTTTAAGAGATTTTCAAAAAAAGGTTGTATATTCAGATAGCTGACCTAATTACGATTCTAACGATGTATAATATGTATGTGGTTATTGAAATTTAATTTTCGATATTTTAATTTTTTTGCATTTTTGGCACTTTTGAACACCAGATTTCCCAGGGGCACTTTATCTGATCATATAATGTAATACATCATTACAGAGCCCTGTGGCTATTTTAGTGCCCAAACCGGCTATTAAAACTATTCCGACAATAATAATCACACCGGAAGTATTCAAAAAATGAAAAAAAAGGTTAAAAAAATTGTCGCACTTGCGAAAAACTTGATTTCTCCCTTAGGTAATAGCGGACCAAAAGAACTAAAGTGTCGTTGGATAGCCCTATTAATGGACCATCATATGGTATCTAAATAATATGATTTCGATGGTAAGGAAATAAATTATTGTATGCCAAAAATCTAGTATTTTCCGATTTTTTAACATTCCGAGACGCCCTTTTCTCGAAAACAACGCCTACGATTTTTCTTAAACTTTCCTTACTCAAAGTCCTATCGGTTGTCTATATAGTGAATCCAAAATGAAAAGCATTGAAATAATGTAGGTGGTCCAAAAATGGCCCCAAACTTTGAAAAAAATTGAAAAATCGTTAAATTTTTGGAAACGCTCTTTAATTTATCTTTTTTTCCAAGACTACTCAATGGATGTTTCTGACACTTCTGGTACGTAAAGTTAAGTATCCAAAGAACTTCGTAAAGCTATCACGACAATGATCGTAAAATCGGAAGTAGTCGAAAAAATGTCCGATATTTTGAAAAAAAAATTTTTTTTTACGAAAACCTTTTTCATTTATGAATATTGTTTGATGGTATTTTACACAGGGTTAAAATATCATCCTACTTGAACAGAAATGAGAAAAAAAATTGTCTCGGTAATTTGCGTTAGCCGCCATCGGCTAATTTAGTTTTTCGTACCCAGAACAATTATTTATTGTTCGATTTGTATGAAACAAAGTTCATATGCTCCGTGTTCCCAATTGTAATATTTTTTGTTACGGTGAAATTTTTCTGTCGGCAACGGAAGTGACGTAATATTAACAAAAACTACAATTTGGACAGTTCTGTACCACTTTTTGAAAGCAAATGTTATTTTTTTCAAAACTGATATAACTAAAAGGATGCACCCTGCAAAGGTGCACAAAATCTTTAGCTCAGATTTTTTAATTCCAATTTCATTTTCGGGCAATTTCGAATAAAATGTAAAATAAAGTGTAAAATTCAGTTATTTACAAATCATTCAGCGTCTTCATATTTTGAAATATTTATTTGTTATTTTCATAAACTCGTAGCATTAATCCAGACGAAGAGAATGTATGGGAAAATTAGTTTGTAATATGAGCAGTTGCCGAGAAATATGCAATTTTGCATGCATCACTTTTCACGTTATTTTGCCTATAAAGGAGGGAATTATTATTCGATTTGCAATTTTTTTTTCCATTTGATGCTTAATGCCAATTTGGACTAGGTCAAGCCAATTTTACAATTTCACTGTGACCGGAAATGACGTCATTTGGGCAAAAACTGTATTTTTAACCTAAAAAACAAATATTTTATTAAAATGAGTCTGCCTTATAATATTTTTAGAATTATGATATTTGATTCCCATCAACGAATAGAATGAAGCCATACGGCCATACAGATACCACAAAATGGTTTCTAACTTGTACGGTTACAGAGAAATAGGCGATCTTCTATAAGTTACTTTTCAAGGGTTTTCGTCCATAAAAGTGTCAATAATTATACGATTTTAATAATTTTTTTACCATTTGATGCCTTATGCCATTTATGACTTCTGTGAACTAAATTAACATTTTCAATATAACCGGAAGTAATGTAATTTTTGCAAAAAAACCCATTTTTAGCCTTCAAAACAAACATTTATTTGAAGGGATTTATATTTATCATTCGTTTAACTTTATAACGTCTAACTCTAATGGGCAGTAAGATTGAATCAATACCATCATATTGATATCAAGTAAAGGCTTCTAGCATGTTCCCTTGTTGAATAATAGCCAATTTTCCCAGGGTCACTTTTAAGTTTTTTACCTTAATTATTTATTGCCCGATATGATAAAACAAAGTTTGTATTTTGTATGTCGCGAATTTTCGACTTATTTTTCACCTATAAAAATTTCTTTCGGCACCGGAAGTGACGTAATTTTGCCATAATTTACAATTTTGACCGGTCTTTTCGCCAGCAAATATTACTTTAACATATGGTATAGGGTGTCACTGAAGCAAAACAACTAAAGTATAGTTTGGTAGCTCAATGGATCGGCTATGGTATAATAAACTTTCTGTATGATTCCTGAAAGCCGGTTCAGTGCTGCTTGCAGGTCTAGTTATTATTATTATTATTATTATTTACCGCGGGGGCCTAGATCTCCATGATCGAAAACAGATATCGACCTGGAATTAGATTTTCTATTGGGAAACCATGTGGTGGCTACTTGATAAAATATTTTTGAAATTTCTGCGCATACCGGAAGTGACCGAACTTTGCACGTTGTCTAAAAATTGAAAATCGGCCATAGTTTCGTCAATTCTTTATCCATTTTCAAACAAATTACATTTTTGGAATCCCTGAATCTTTTCTGAGACAATGGCTATCTCACATTTTTCAATTTCGAACATTCGTCTATGACTTTTATCGTTCGAAAATTGAAAACATGTTGTTTGCGAGACAATTTTTGTTATTTTTCAAAATTTTGAAATTTGACCTACATTTTTGGATACCTGAAGTCCATCCGATTCCAGTAATATAAGTTTCATTCAGAGTTATCGCCCTTTATTTTTCGATTTTTTTCGAATTTTCTACCCATTTTGTGAGCTCGGGTTCCGTTTTATGGCCAAATTGACGTTTCTGAAATTTCCGAGGCATGAAGCCAAATGACCATTGCAAGGAATAAAGCAATTTCAACAATAATCTGTACACCGGAAGTGGTCGAAATAATGTCGGATATTTTGAAAAAAATGCAAAAAATGGGTATTTTGGGGAAAAACGCGATTTCTCCGTCCGATATAAATGGATTAAAGAAATTAGGGTACCATTGGACTGCACTGGGATTTCACTATCGTATGATACCAAATTCTTACGGATACTATGAACAGGCAGCAAAATATGGCACGCTGAAAATCAAGTATTTTCTGATTTTTAGCATTTTTGGACGCCTGTATCTCGAAAACTACTCCAGCGATTTTTATGAAACTTTCTCTATCGAGAGACCTTGTGGTAGTCTGAAGTACGAAACATTCCATTACGACTTTGAAATGTCTGGAATAGGTGAAATAACGGACTGAAAATCAAAAAAAGTCGAAAAATCGTGAAATTTTGGAAAATGCTCTACTATTTTTTTATTTGAAGAGATTTTCAAAAAAAGGTTGTATATTCAGATAGCTGACCTAATTACGATTCTAACGATGTATAATATGTATGTAGTTATTGAAATTTAATTTTCGATATTTTAAATTTTTTGCATTTTTGGCACTTTTGAACATAGGATTTCTCAGAGGCATTTTATCTGATCAGATAATGTAATATATCATTACAGAGCCCCGTGGCTATTTTAGTGCCCAAACCGGCTATTAAAACTTTTCCGACAATAATAACCATACCAGAAGTATTCAAAAAATGAAAAAAAAGGTTAAAAACATTGTCGCACTTGCGAGAAACTTGATTTCTCCCTTAGGTAATAGCGGACCAAAAGAACTAAAGTGTCGCTGGATAGCCCTATTAATGGACCATCATATGGTATCTAAATAATACGATTTCGATGGTAAGGAAATAAATTATTGTATAACAAAAATCTAGTATTTTCCGATTTTTTAACATTCTGGGACGCCCTTTTCTCGAAAACGACGCCGCAGATTTTTCTTAAACTTTTCTTACTCAAAGTCCTATCGGTTGTCTATATAGTGAATCCAAAATGAAAAGCATTGAAATAATATAAATGGTCCAAAAATGGCCTCAAACTTTGAAAAAAATTGAAAAATCGTTAAATTTTTGGAAACGCACTTTAAGTTATCTTTTTTTCCAAAACTACTCAATGGATGTTTCTGACACTTCTGGTACAGAAAGTTAATTATCCAAAGAACTTCGTAAAGCTATCACGACAACGATCGTAAAACCGGAAGTAGTCGAAAAAATGTCCGATATTTTGAAAAAAATTAATTTTTTTACGAAAACCTTTTTTATTTATGAATATTTTTTGATTATATTTTACACAGGGTTAAAAATATCATCCTACTTGAGCAGAAATGAGAAAAAAAATTGTCTCGGTAATTTGCGTTAGCCGCCATCGGCTAATTTAGTTTTTTGTACCCAGAAAAATTATTTATTGTTCGATTTGTATAAAACAAAGTTCATATGCTCCGTGGTCCCAATTGTAATTTTTTTTGTTACGGTGAAATTTTTCTGGCGGCAACGGAAGTGACGTAATATTAACAAAAACTACAATTTTGACCGTTCAGTACCACTTTTTGAAAGCAAATATTCTTTTTTTTCAAAACTGATATAACTAAAAGGATGCACCCTGCAAAGGTGCACAAAATCCTTAGCTCAGATTTTTTAATTTCAATTTCATTTTCGGGCAATTTCGAATAAAATGTAAAATAAAGTGTAAAATTCAGTTATTTACAATTCATTCAGCGTCTTCATATTTTGAAATATTTATTTGTAATTTTCATAAACTCGTAGCAATAATCCAGACGAAGAGAATGTATGCGCAAATTAGTTTGTAATATGAGCAGTTGCCGAGAAATATGCAATTTTGCATGCATCACTTTTCACGTTATTTTGCCTATAAAAGAGTGAATTATTATTCGATTTGCAATATTTTTTTCCATTTGATGCTTAATGCCAATTTGGACTAGGTCAAGCCAATTTTACATTTTCACTGTGACCGGAAATGACGTCATTTGGGCAAAAACTGTATTTTTAACTTAAAAAACAAATATTTTATTCAAATGAGTCTGCCTTATAATATTCTTGAAATTATGATATTTGATTCCCATCAACGAATAGAATGAAGCCATACGACCATACGGATACCACAAAATGGTTTCTAACTTGTACGGTTACAGAGAAATAGGCGATCTTCTATAAGTCACTTTTCAAGGTTTTTGGTCTATAAAAGTGTCAATTATTATTCGATTTTTATCATTTTTTTACCATTTGATGCCTTATGCCATTTATGACTTCTATGAACTAAATTAACATTTTCAATATCTCCGGAAGTAATGTAATTTTTGCAAAAAACATATTTTTAGCCCTCAAAACAAACATTTTTTTGAAGGGATTTATATTTATTATTCGTTTAACTTTATAACGTCTGACTCTAATGGGCAGTAAGATTGAATCAATACCATCATATTGATATCAAGAAAAGGCTTCTAGCATGTTCCCTTGTCGAATAATAGCCAATTTTCCCAGTGTCACTTTTAAGTTTTATACCTTCTTAATTTCAGTTTATGGGTTATAGGTTGATTATTTATTGCCCGATATGTATAAAACAAAGTTTGTATTTTGTATGTTGCGAATTTTCGACTTATTTTTCACCTATAAAAATTTCTTTCGGCACCGGAAGTGACGTAATTTTGCCATAATTTACAATTTTGATCGGTCTTTTCGCCAGCAAATATTACTTTTACATATGATAGAAGGTGTCACTGAAGCAAAACAATTAAAGTATAGTTTGGTAGCTCAATGGATCGGTTAGGGTATAATGAACTTCCTGTATGATTCCTGAAAGCCGGTTCAGTGCTGCTTGCAGGTCTAGTTATTATTATTATTATTATTATTATTCAGATTCCAATTTGAATAGATCTCAGCAACTACATGTCGCATCGTTACGATTTCTTCGGTTTTACTGCGAAAGTGGGTGTGACTTAGAGGATAAAGCTATTTTGAACGTTCTGCGACAATGCGAAATGTCCGAAATCACCGAAGTTATCGTTTTTGAAAATATTGCAGTAATTTTAACAATAATCATTGGATTTTAACTTTCGATACATTTTGGCATAGCCGGAGACAGGGCACATAGCTACGCTACTTTCGATTTTTGATTTTCGGCAAATCTTCGAAGATATTAGGCGCCAAATTTCGAAAATTTAAAATTTTACAAAAAACTTTTTTATTTATAAATATTTTTTAGTCGTGTTGTGCACAGAATTAAAGAGTCGTCTGACGAGCGCAAAAATGTTAAAAAAATTTGTCGAAGTAATTTTCCTTGGCCGCCATTGGCTAATTCACTTTTTCAGTCCTAGATTAAATTTTTATTGTTTGATTTGTATAAAACAAAGTTCATATGCTTCGTTGTCTCAATTGTCATTTTTTTTATTACCAAAAGTGTTATCTGTCGGCACCGGAAGTGGCATAATTTTACCAAAAACTACAATTTTGACGGTTAGTTTCCTTCTTCTTAAACAAATATTATTTTTTGGAAAAATTTTATGACTCAAAGAGTGTGTCCTTTCAAGGCGCAAAAAATGGCGGAAGCAGTTTTTTTAATTTCTATTTCATTTTCTAGCAAATTGGATTAAGAGGTGAAAAAAGGCGTAAAATTGACCTATTTACAACCCATTCAGGCTTTTCAGATTTTAAAATATTTTTACTTAACTTTTATAAACCTGTAACTATAATCCACACGAAGAGAATGTATGTTAAAATTAGTTTCTAAAATAAGCAGTTGCCGAGAAATGGGCAGTTTTGCATAAGTCACTGTTTTCGTAATTTTGCCTGTAAAATAGTCAATTATTAATGGATATTCACAAAAGTGACATCATTTGATTCAAAAAGCAAGTCTGCGTCATACCATGTTGATTACTATTTAAAATTGACACCGGAAGTGACGTCATTTAGTCAAAAACTCAATTTTTAACTTTTAAAATCGATATTTTTTTCAACCAAAAATTATGTCACATATAATAATAAAATTAATTTTTGGTTTAAATTCACATATTAACAAAACTCATACGGTCAAATAGATATCATAAAATTGTTTCTAACTTGTTCGGTTGCCGAGATATAGGCGATTTTCTAAAAGTCACTTTTGAAGGTTTTTGGCCCATAAAAGTGTCAATTATTATTCGATTTTCATAAAATTTTCACCCTTTGAAGCCTAATGTCATAGACGATGTTAAAAAACTAATTTAAAGTTTTCATTATCACCGGAAGTAACGTCATTTTGGCAAAAACTGTATTTTAAGCCTTCAAAGCCGATATTTTATTCAAATGAGTCTGATTTGTAATGTTTATACAATTATGATATTTGATTCCAATCAACAAATAGATTAAACCCATACGGTCATATAAATACCAAAAAATGGTTTCTAACTTGTACGGTTGCCGAGAAATAGACGATTTTCTACACGTCACTTTTCAAGGTTTTTGGTCTATAAAAGTGGCAATTATTATTCGATTTACATAAAATTTTCACCATGTGATGCCTTATGCCATTTCTGATTTCATAAAACTAATGGAACATTTACATTATCACCGGAAGTACTGTAATTTTGTCAGGATCAATTACATGTAACAAATGTATGAAATGAAATGATATTGCTGGATTTGTTTGATTCTGTTTCCATTTTATTTGATGTGTGCAATTCTTATGTGGAAACCTGTATATTGGTTTCATTGGTACCGGAAGTGACATATGTTCAAGAGTAACGTGGCACCGAAATTGACACAAGTTCAAGTTCAAAGGTAACATGGCACCAGTGAAACCCGTCATTCCTGCATGCAGGTCTAGTTTATTATTGGATTTATCTTTTTATGATGGCTATCTCACTGGACAATGGCAGTCAATAAACAAATCTGATTTAGATACAAAGCTCTATTTCGTTTCGATGGCCAACACTACATAAAGATCTGACAAGTCATCGTGGGGTGCACGCATGGGGTCAAACGTGCGGCTTTGTTGACCCAAAGACGTGAGGCATTGATTTATCAATCAGCGTTGACGTTTCTAGTGGTTTACCAACAGTTCCGTGTATCAAAAGACGGGGAACTCGCCGTAACAGACCGTTTCATTGGCTAATCGCTCACATCATCCAGAACACGTCAATGATTACAACTGTTTCACATCCCAGTGTGGTAAAATCAAAATTTTGAACTATAAAAACTAAACGAAATAGGATCGGTGTTTTAATCTGATTGTCATTAAACCAGAGAGGAGAACGTCGAATGCGGGGCATTGATCTGTAATTTAATATGACACTTCATTTTTCTTGTAGATATCTGTTTTGTAACGAATGGCGTGAATACCACAATTAACAGACTTGTCGGTGAATCATGTAAGAAAATGAATTTACTAACCGGATGGAACGGATATAATAAATTAACACCGGTTATAGGGGTTGTACCTTGGAGTAACATTCCAAATAAAGACCAGTTAATAGATAGAGAGGTAACTATAGTAACGGGGTATTTCATTAATGGTTATCTCCCCTTGGTGTAACAGCCCTAGGGCGTACTCGATTGAACGTTCCGGAATTGAATTCTCTCAATCCCCAAAATAGTGCCAATCGAATGACAAGGGGTATTTCTGGCTACAACGCATGCGTCGACGGAAGAAGTAAATATCTCAACCAACCATGCAGCCGAAACCTATTCGTTGTGGTTGATTACGTCACAATTCTACTCACACCACCTGCGTAGTTGGGGCTGACAGAACTGTCACAGGACTGACTTCTGCGTCACTCGATTGCAATTCTTTCTCTTCGGGACGTTCTGGACCGTGAATCGAGCATCCCCTATAAAATGAACGGTTGATAGATAGAGGGGTATCTATAGTAACGGGGTATTTCAGTGATGGTTATCCCCCCTTGTTGTAACAGTCCTAATTAAGATCAATTAATATACAGAGAGGTGATTATAATAGCAACGTTTTCAATTCATGGGGCCGTCTTCATTAGTCCATTTTGGAGCAGAACAGTAGGATGTTAAACCTTTTTATTTCGTTTCATTAATGGGGTTAATAGATCGAGGTAACTATAGTAACAGACTATTTCAGTAATAATTATCTCCCCTTTGTATGATAATTCCAACTAAGCTCATTTAATACAGAGGTAATTCTTAAAACAAGATGTTTCATTAAAAGAGTTAATCCACTGTAGCGAGCGTATGTCTTACCCGCTTACCCACCGTGACCGCCATTTCTACTGAGAGAGGGCATTGTAAATAACAAGGTATTTAAGGGTTAATCTAGGGTATTCGAAATGAAACTATTGTCTCCTGACCTTAGCACTGGAATATTCACCGGGCAATATATATATTTAATTGACGCGTATACTATTATAATCTCCCTGATTTTGTCTACTACATCGTTAACACAGTTCATCGCGTGCATTTTGCATACCGATAGTTCATTGGCCAATCACGCTATTTTACCGACATTTCGCCTAATAGTTTCGAAGAGCAGTTATCGCGGGTATGGCGCCAGGCAAGATAAGCTTACCCTTCCGGACACCTGTTACCACTGTTTATCGTGTATTTTGTACACGTAGAGCAGTCTATTTGCTGATTACACTATTTTGCCTATAACGTTTTTTAGGACTTCGAATTCTATCTTATGGTTTGGATTGTTCGTACTTGGTTTTATTTTATTATTAAGGGCTCCATACACGCTCAATATAATTGTCAATATTATTGATGTCAATTTTTTGGAAGAAAATTTCGGTTTCCCACACACGTTCAATTATATTTTCTCAATATTCATTCTGTGGAAAGCAGCCATGATTGACGGAACTATTTGTTTAGCATTAGCTATGGCGTTTCCAAGTCCCAAGAAAAGGAAAATACATGGAAAATGCTAAAATGGTCATAACGGTGGTGCAGCCAGGCGGGGAGAAGTTTGGGCCCACACACTCACTTCGAGAGCTTCGTGAAAACGAAATATTGCGTCAATATTATTGATGACGCCCACACACGATCAATTCTTGCACAAAAATTGACGGTTCGTCAATAAAAAATCTACGGACTATTGATTTCTTCAATAATATTGACAATTATATTGAGCATGTGAGGTCCGCTTTATCGGAATAAAGACGCAAGATGATTATCGGAATAAAAAGCACGAACAGTTGATAGTTTTGTATATATTTAATTGATTTATTTTAGGGTAAATGGCAGTTTAAGTACAGTCAAATATATGATAAAAATAGCGTGAATTTAGAAACAAATCATACAGATTTCTTCTTTGTGGATGATAATAACGAATACCGGTTGGCATTAGAGAGACAATATTCAATAGGTAAGTTCTAATAGTAAGTACAGGAGGATCGCACTACACGCAAAACAAAAACCTATAAGATTAACCTGCGGACAAGATAGAAAATAGACATTGCAAAAAATAAACAAATATCAAATCAAGTGAATGGATCCGGGGGCCAGGTACACAATCAGCATCAATCTCGTGTGGGTAGAGAAAGTTAATCAGGACTTTCCAGCCACCCCCCCCCCCCCCCCCGAGAGAGAGAGAGAGAGAGAGAAATGGGTTTAAAGCCCACTCGACGCACAAACTAGGTCATTTCGGGACTAACATATGGTTTAATCTTATTTCAATAAATCGCTTGCGCGTAGGGGTCTTTAGCAGTGGGAGGAAATCGGAGTACCCGTGGAAAACCCACGAGGTTGGACTTACGATCCTACTCCTTGCCATGTACAACCGGGGATTCGAAACCACGCCATTTGAATCAATGGCACGCCGTATGATAGAGCGAGTGCACGCTAACCGATCGGCCATCCACCCCCACCCGTCGAGAGAGATAGAGAGAGAGGTGGTTAAACGCCCACTCGACATAAACTAGGTCATTTCGGGACTAACATATGGTTTAATTTTATTTCAATAAATCGTTTGCGCGTAGGGGTCTTTAGCAGTGGGAGGAAACCGTAGACCCCGGAGAAAACCCACGAGGTTAGCTCTTAATCGAATCCTGTTTAATTTCAACTTATGGCGAATGATTATAACTTTAACGTGTGACACATGATTAACGCTAGGACCATTGATTGATAAGTTTAACCTTGTAGTGCTAATATTTATGATGGTTATTCTATTTGTTAGGTATTTTATTGGTAATACGAGGTGGAATAGAAGCCTTCCCCTTTATTGAAGAAGCAATTAGAAATGGTTTGAGAATAGTTGTTATAAAGGTGAGAATAATCTTATTGAAGAAACAATTAGAAATTCTTCTTCTTCGTCTTCTTGTGCATGACAATGAGTATGGTCGCCAGTCAAACCATGTGGGTTTTCTCCAGGTCCTCCGGTTTCCTCTCACTGCTATAGATCCCTACGTGCAAGCAAATAACCGAAATAGAATTGAACCATATGCTGGTCCCAAAATGACCTAGAATTTAGTGGAGTGGGGTAGCAAATATTTGAAACAAAATTAATTGAACCATATTTTAGTCCAGAAATTTCAAATGGCCTAGTTTGTGTCGAGTGGGCGTTAAAACCCATCTCTCTCTCTCTCTCTCTCCCCTCTCTCTGCCTCGCTCTCTCTCTCTCTCTCTCTCTCTCTTTCAACCGAGTGAAAAGTAAAATTTCGGAGTTCAACGCATGTGCCGACTGAATAAGAAATATCTCGACCAATCGTGGCAACTGTAAGATATGTGTTACTTAAATACGTCACCATTTCAGCTGTCGGGACTGTCAGAACTGTGACAGGAGGGAACAGGCTAAAGCATCTACCTGTATAGCGATCTGTATAGCGTTGATCATGTGGTGCTCCGGGTGATAAAACAGTCTCGGCTCTAAACAACTTCAACTTTTTATTGTCGGCTTTCAGCGTGAAATTAAAAAAGAACTGTCCAGTTGCCTACATGTAATTATTGGCTGGTTGTATTTTTATTGTAGGGGTTTGGTGGCGTAGCTGATATCGTGGCTCAAGTTTTACCTCTAACCAGAGATGGGGAGTAAGTCAAATAGTATGGTTTTTGTTCATTTATGTATTGCCACCCCGATCTGACCGAGACAACAAAGAGAAATGGAATGAAATTATATTTAACGTCCTACTGTTCTGCTCATAAAATGGCCTAATGAAGACGGACATACGCCATACAGGGTGTCAAGCGGGAACATAATACAACATATTGAACGAATATCGTATGATGGTCTGCAGCAAAACCGATTACTACACAGACACAAAAAAGTACATTCCCCCCCCCCCCCCGTAGAAAAATTAAACCAAAAGAGACGTTTTTGCCCATTAAACACATACGATTTATTTAATTATAATTTTTTTGTAATCAGTTGATGTGATTTATTGTACAGGAGACAAAGCCTTTTAAAAACATTGATCGAACGGGGCACATGTCTGGGAATCAGTTATAGTGGTGAAGAACTTCAACGAATCATGAATGCCGTAGAAAACATCATCATTCACAAGCAATCCATAGCTGTGTATGATCTGAGTTCAGACAGATCACAAGATTTTGGGCGGTTTCTTTTGTACCAGATTGAAGATTCCCGCTATGGTAAACTGATTTATGCTTATTATAGTCCTGTCGGGCGATACGATTACCCCTATTGATAAGGTTGGGCAAATGACGTCAACATATATTGTAAGGAAAAGTAAGGAAATATTAAAACCAGTCGTCTATTGTTGTTAAGGTTGGGGACATATAGGAATCATGGTACTGTCATTGCGTTTTTGCCGTTTGTTTTCAGAAAACAAGACTGCTTTTTTGTTCAGATAATTGCTTTAATTTGTTCATATCTGTGATGTTGGGTTATTCTAATTCAGACTTCTTTGCACTGAACTGGGATATTCGCAGCCCACAAATAGTTCAATGAAAGTCATGTCATGGTGAAGGCGGGTAATTTATATAAAGAAGCTGGTTATAAACAGTTTAGAACTAAGTGTGGCAGATCGCTCCCAAAGGAATGATCTGAACTCCTCTGGGTAGGTGGCTTACGCTTCTCTTGCTGGGAGCTGGTGCTAGTCTCTGACTCTTCTGGGAATAAATGAGTTGTTGTAGGTGTCATCTTGTATTTTCTCCTGGTAGAATCTGTGTTGGCCTCGGGTGAAGAGTCGCCGTTTTGTAAGTACTTGTGGTGAGGTATATCAACTAAGTCGTGCTGCATTCTATACAGCTTTAGAATCTTGTTGAAAGTTAGCGGTTCTTAGTGAAGGTCTATTTCCATCTCAGTGTCAATTCCTTGGGTTCTGCTATATGGCAGTCGTCGTGTATGTATCTTGTGACTCTACACTTGACTGATTCTAGTCGTTTGGTGATGGTCGCAGATCGGATGTATACTCCAGTACTAGTCTTGCCATGGCTGTGTAGGTAGTTACTTTCACTGGAACTATACATTCTTTGACCTCCATCCCTATAACGCCTAGAGTTATATTACCACTGTTGGCTAAGTTCTGTACATGCCTGTCTCACGTCAGGTTTGCGATACTCTGTACGAATCCATCCTCGTTTTTTAGTGGTGCTACTGCAATGATTTTTGTTGATGTCTTCCTTATAGTCGCTGCTGACCATGGTTTCAATGTAATTCCTGTTTGCTCGTCTGACCTGGACTGTACTTCATTCTTTGGGTTCTTGTAAGGGCTTAATCTTGTTCTTATCAGGCGCGCCTTTTTTACGTCCCCGATTACCGTCTGACCGTGTTACTTTTATGAAGAAAACGGAAAGTCCATTTTGTGGCCATGTCGAAAAGGGCCGTTCGAACCAACCTACGATGACGTCAACAAAATCTCATCGGATTCAGCAAACTGGACCTTTATCTAGCCATCCCTACCATTGAGTCCACGGTCTGGTACGTGTAGATACGTTCGGCTACTTTCAATACGATCGCTGCGACTATCCACAACATATGTTAAGACCAAAAGAAGGGTCAGCTATAGGCAAATGGGACTCTTACGAATGCATCTGTCACATATCGCTGTGTTTTTATCGTTTACTTTGTAGAACTTCTAAGTGTCTGATTAAACTTCTTCTTCATGAAACGTATTAACATAGACGATATTTTTTTAAATGTTGACAGGTATTTTTTAAAACTTATTTCTCACATCCAATTTGTTAGACTTATTTATCACATTCCCCTATTTTGGAATAATTATCTTTTCACCGCCCCTTGACTCCATATATTGAAACATGGCTACCGTCTAATTGTTCGTTTTTCAGCTCCAGGAACAACCAAGCATGAATCGCCGAACACCGGTGACTTGAGGATTATAGAGGAAATGAGGGATGCAATTGTCGGTGGTAAGAACAGTGTAGCTATAGAATTGTTGGAGAGTGGAAGATATGATGTCAATTATTTACAGGTGTGGATATATAATCTAATTGAAAATGAAATGCGTCAAGCTGAGTATATAACACAGGCACACGCCATATTATGTGTTATTTTTCTACGATATCACCCCTGGTGGAAGTGAACATTATATTCCAGAAACGAACTAACGACGCCATGTCATGTGCTATTAGGGCGATATTGCTTCACTGCGGCGTGTCCGCCTGTGCTGCATCGAAATATATCATCCAAGCCCCTCGTCTAGCACGACTGACATTGACTAACTGGCGAATCTGGGAGCTTTGGGTTAGTAATTCGGTACTATTCTCTCAGAACCACCGTGCCCCCACCCCCTTAAAGACATGGAATGACATGGTGTAACGTCCTACTGTCCTGTCAGACTCCCTGTCCGCTACTACTCACAAGGGGGAACCACGTGGGAAAATCCCAATGAACGTCAACGGCCAACGGAGGGATCGAACACGGAACCGAGCCACGTCTTAGCCACCGACTCACCGGATAAAGCTCGTTGCTACATGCTAAGGAATTATGTCATATTCTAATCAGGGTGATAAAGATCAAATAACTAACTTTAAACTAACTAACAGACAAATACGTAACTTTAATGCCATAAAATTATCACTAACATTACACTATGCTACAGAAAAGCGAGACAAGAATATCCTCGCCGAAACGTCGCTAAGTATTACACTCAGTAATTGTACGTATCCATAAAATTGTGCCTTGTGTTAAATAACTTTAATAGTATCACATTTCGGGATGATACAGATGAAAACCCCAGCCGAAACAAACATCCGAACGTTCCACATTTGTTGAATGATATATTGGTTAACACTGTTACATTTTGTAACTTTTAAAGTTCTTTGATTTATTGGTTGTATTTCAGGACAAGGATAGTAACTTCGGACAGAGAATGGCCAAGTTGTTAAGTAGCAACAATTATGAGTGTCTTGATACATTTTTTAACAACGGTTTAAAGGGTAACCAGTTTTTAACTCTCAGAGTATTAGAAGATAGTTATAAAGCTGAAGGCGTAAATGTTCACATGGTATAACACGATATTATTTTATTATTGGACTATAAAATATACTAAGTATGTAGCACCATTATCAAACCGGTCGCCACATTCTACATACGACCCATGTATCTTTTCTTGTTTAATTGAGTCAAATGAAGTCGAAACCCACCCTTATATGGTTATGGAAATTTACTGGAGAAACGTCCCATGAGATATCTCTGTTATCAACTTAGAATTGAATGTTTACCACATGTAACCATCTGTCACTTAGTCGCTAGTTTGAATGGGTTGTAAAAACGAACAAATGAATATCTTTATTCTGCAAGTTTATATTAAAATAATGCACAAAATGATACAGCTTAAAACATTGGTTGAGACGTGTTCGGTTGTATTATCTCGAGCATCTGACTTAATATCTGGACTTAGTATCTCCAGCGCTCGACTTAGTATCTCATGTGCTCGACTTATGATAATCTCCAGCGCTCGACTTAGTGTCTCGAGCGCTCGACTTTGTATCTCGAGTCGTCATGATATTTTTTTTTGCGTGTCCTAAATCAGCCACCGTAGAACACCGAGAAAATTGTAATTAGGTTAAATAATGTGAAGTGAAATACAAAATTTTAAAAGAAGCTTTAAGACACAAATGAAATGCTGCAATCTGTGTATATCATTATAAACTTTCAGTTGGAGGACACCTGGACAGAATTCGTGGATAGTTTAAAAGGTTTGGGATACAGATGGCCGTTTGAGACAGGTTCACCAGGTAAGGTTGGGTTATTGGTTGGGTTATTGGTTGTTTCATTGTTGTTAACGAATACGGATGACCGTTTGTGACAGGTTCACCCGGTAGGGTTATGGGTTGTTTTTACAGTTGGTAACGAATACAGATGGCCGTTTGTGCCAGGTTCACCAGGTAGAGGCTATGGGCTGTTTTATTGTTTTTAACGAATTTGAGAAGGAAGAATTGAAATGAGTGTTAGGAACTCACGTTTATGAACCAATGGGGTAATTAAGACGGACATACATCATAAACCTACACCTCTGACAGTGAGAATCACGCTGCCAAATATCGGGAAACTACCAAAGCCAACCCTGGCAACGACTTCAGTACTGTCTGGATATTGACCCTGCTGGTGACCAGAAATCATAAACCATATTTAACATTTTCACCCCACTTACCATCAGAGTGATGTGTGAAACATCCGTTTATTATCAAAAGGCGTGTGGGTGGGGGGAATTTAAACTTTCTTTCGGTCGCAGTGGATCCAATGTTAATGAGCCCGGAACACAATTAGATCTACTTAATTCTTGCTTCTCTTTCAGTTCATGATAAGATGATAAACCTGGAACATTTGTTTGTGTGGAGTGTGGTATTTAGACGACACGAAATAGCAATGTTAATCTGGGCAGAATTAGACGTATGTTATCATTTCTTCTTTTTAATACGAAAGTTACTACAATTCCAAGTAGTTGAAAGAAAATTAAATAATAACTAATTAAAGACGAGTATGAGTTTTTATCGAAATATATCACTGCACGCCCGGGACGGTACAGCACAGTGGAAACTTACGGCTAGCACCCCGATCCATTCGCTTAATTTGAATTGTTCATTTGTTTATGATTTCTGCGTATTGTGTCTTGTCCGTAGATTTGTTTTTGTATATTATGTGTTATGCAGCCCCCTGCACCTACTATTTGAATATAATTTACTGATAATGTTCTCACAAAGGGTATTATTTTTACAGGAACCTGTTGCTGCGGCATTAACAGTAAATAAAATACAACAACTAATAATCAGCATCAAGAGGATTAAAGATACAGAAGTATTAAATAAATACGAACAGTACTCAAAGTAAGAAATTGTATATTTTACTATAGCTACCGTCTGAGTTATGTATGTTGCTATAGTTACTCTCTGGGTTATATTATAATAATTTTCTGAGTTATATCTGTTAATATAGCTACTGTCCGGGTTATATTGTAACCACCGTCTGAGTTATGTATTATTGCTATGGGTTTTGTATGTTACTATAGCTGCTTTCTGCGTTATATCGGTTACTATGGTTACTGTCCGAATTACGTATGTTACTATAGCTACTGTCTGCGTTGTATCTGTTACTATAGCTGCTGTCTGAGTTATATATGTTACTATAGCCAATGTCTGCGTTGTATCTGTCACTATAGCTACTGTCTGAGTTACATGTTACTATAGCTACTGTCTGAGTTATGTATGTTACTATAACTCAGTGGTTCTCAACCTTTTTTGGATAACGGCACACCGTAAAACACTTGAAGATATAGCGACACACCTGGCTAAATAATATATGAAAAACATTAGAATTTTGCAAAACAAAAACATGGCAAGTCATAGATGGCATACCACCGTAGACACGAATTAGTCATAGAGACATAGAATGACTCAAACTAGTGAATATTCAATTAGATCTTGCGGCACACTGATTGAGAATCACTGATATAGCTACTGTCTGAGTTATGAATGTTACTAGTCAATTTTATTTGTTGTTTTTAGTGAATTTACAGATTTAGGTATTGAAGTTATTGATGCATGTTACGAGAATAAGATAGCTAAATATAACTTACGCCGGAAGTTAAGAAACTGGAAGGACCAATCTTGTTTAATCATGGCGTCAGAAACTGACAATAAAAGATTTATATCTCGAATAGCCTGTCAAGAATACATCCGATCTATTTGGTGGCGGAATGACGATCTCCGTTACTCTAAATATTCTGTAAGTATCCAGTTTGTCTTTTATAGAATAAGAAAATCCAGAATTGGTATCGGAGAGATAGAGTGAGAGAGAAAGGGGGTGGGGGAAAGAGAGAGAGAAAGATCAACCTGCTATTTTTACAAGAACGACAGAATATGGCCGACTACTGGATGGTGTTTCTAAATAACGATAGTCTGCCAGTTGACCTCATGTTTCAAGACGTCAACAAGTCAACAACAATAAGGGCGATAATCCGGAGAGAATTTCGAAAAACGCTAAAAATGTAAAATAAAATGTGTAAATCATGTATATTATATACATGTAGTAAATAACGTCATAAATATCGAAAAATATATTTCAGGATGTATTTTATGAGTAACTATAGATATATCACTAAATATTCTACAGTTACCAATAAATAGTCTATAGATAATCACTAAATATTCTATAAGTAACTAATAGATAGCCTATGAATTATCACCAGTTATAAGTAACCAGCAAATATTCTATGAGTAACCAACAAATAGTCTATAAGTAACCAATAAATAGTGTATAAATAGTCTATAGATAATGCCACCCTTACTAGGGATCTCCTATCATTTAATTTCAGTTTTCTCGGTATATATTATACTGGCTTTCGCGATGTTGTTCCACGGAAATGAGAGACAGGGCTAAGCAGTTAAGTACATCACCAGTGGCGAAATTCTCATTTAATGCGGCAAGTATTTCTATTTTAATAAAGCTTGTAAAACATTTTACTGCCCAAATTAATATTATAAGAACAACTTCCAGTCAAATCTTTCACTGTTCTTTAGCAGTAACGTCAGTCCACATATGTGACAACAACGTCCAGTCGAGCATTTTACTGCTGGAATTAATCCTTTAAGAACAACTTCCAGTAAAGCTTTTTATTGAGCTTAGTAACCTTCAGCAAAGATTTCAGGCATCATTTCTTACTGTCCAGTCAAACATTTTAACGTGTCACGTAATTTTCGTAACCCAACTCTCAAGCGTTGTACGATGCCAAGTAATTTTTAACAACAACACGTTCAAACACTTTAGTATTATCTAAACATCAACTTGGCGCCAAAGATATTACTGCGCCAAGTAATGCTGTTGAATATAACTTGGCGCCAAAAATATTAATAGTAAACAATGGTTTATTTTTCAGTTATCGTATGTGATATTTCTTATTCTATACAGCTATCATATGCTGACTAACTTCAATAGTCAGTTTACAGTTATTGAAGGAGTTCTATGTTTCTGGGTTTTTACGTTGATCTGCGAAGAATTTCGACAGGTCTGTAAATAATACCAATTATAGCCTTGTTTTATCATTATTAGTTAGCTTTATTGGATAACTTGAAATTATCATTTGAATTGCTCTCGATTTTAGTTTAGTTAGAGTGTTGTAGCATATTTGTTTTTAAGCAATTAGAGTATATGGGGTATATTGTAAACGTTGTTAGACGGGTCTTATTGTAAATGGTTATTAGATTTTTGGAAACGTTATTAGACTGGGCATATTATAAAAAGTATTTGGAGGGGTTCTCTTCCGAAACGTTAGAAGAGGGATTGTATTGTCAAATGTTATTAGGCTGGAAATATTTTTAAAAAATAATTGGAGGGGTGATGTTATGAAACGTTATTTGAAAACGTTATTAGAGGGGTTATATTTGAAACCGTTATTAGAGTGGTTTTAATTGAAAACGTCATTAGAGGGCTCATATTTGAAAAGTTATTAGAGGGTTTATAATTGGAAACGCTATTAGAGGGGCTATATTTTGAAAACGTCATTAGAGTTGTCATATTTGAAAACATTATTAGAGGGGTTATATTTTGAAAACATTATTAGAGAGCTTATATTTTGAAAACGTTATTAGAAGACTGGTAGTTAGAAGTGGCATGGAATTCTTAAGCGTTATTACATGGGACATTTTGTTTGTGATATTTTATGACATAATTAGAGGGAGATATTTTAAAACTTTAGGGGACATAACATTTTCAAAGTAATTGTAGGGATGATTATTTGTTAAATAACTAGAGGGAGGTATTTTATAATATTTTTTGAAAGTAAATGGAGGTTGGTATTACGCGGTAAAAAACTTCACACAGTTAAAATATTTTTTTTATAATTGAATATGTACGAGTATACCCTTATTTTGAATTTTATCTTATAGTTTGTAACCAGTGATTCCGTATCTCTGACATCAAAGCTGAAGGTGTACATATATGATTCGTTGAATGTTTTGGACCTGGTGACCATTGTGTTATTTATATTGGGTATTATATTACGGTTTATACCCAACAGTGATTGTTTCGAAGCATCTAGAGTTGTGTTCTGTCTCAATCTCGTGTCGTTCTATATCCGGTTATTGCGAACATTTGTTCCGTACAAACAAATCGGACCCAAACTTGTCATGATTAATAAAATGGTAAGTATGTAAATGCACTCTATTGCGCATGTTCTGACGTAATATTTTAAACGCATTGTATGTAAAGGCATTGTTCTAACGTTTGAAAACGCACTCGGTGTGGTCTGAGAAGGTTTATCGGGATTTTCGGTGTACTTGCACCCCCCCCCCCCCACTTTGTTGACAGCGGTGCAGGGTGGAGGGTCTGGAAATGGAAAACGCATATAGTCGTATGCATAGTACGACAAACATTGCCATTATCAGGGCAAATGTCCCCCAAAGCACACTGGGCGGCACATACACAGTCGAAGCAGAACCGTGGGACGTTAAACCCCATTTCAATTGATTTCTTTTCATTTATGTTTAATAGCTTTGGCAGGATTTAACACCCTTCATGATCATCCTGATGGTCTTTCTGGTAGCTTACTCTGTTGCATCAGAAGC
Organism: Patella depressa; assembly: GCA_948474765.1. Classification (NCBI taxonomy): domain Eukaryota; kingdom Metazoa; phylum Mollusca; class Gastropoda; family Patellidae; genus Patella; species Patella depressa. The sequence continues at coordinate 4,218,165 of OX419720.1, forward strand.
TTTGTTATATCCCAATACAGAAATCTCCTGGAAACTGATTTACTACCTTCCGAGAAAAGCCTACTGGCAGATATACGGTGAACTATTTTTGGATAATATTGAAGGTAAGAAATGTCCGGGAAAAAATAACAGACAAACAATTCAATTTGTGTTTGAAATTTGAATGTAGATACGTGGTTCATCTGATTCACCTCATACCCAGGGTTTCTGCGGTCGCGTTACATACTTATTACACGCGTATTGGACAATTGCGCATCGGTTGTTCCCGGTCCATACAGGTCTACCGTACATAGCGCATTGCCGATAACACGGAATACATGTGGGATCTATGGTTATGTCACTAAGCCTAGGGACTAGAATGGGACTAGATGGTGATTGTACATACTTTATCAACAAATCCTTCAATTCAACAAAAAAGAAACTTTCACGTAAGATGTTAAATTTGCATTAAATTTTGGAGAGTTGGAGGTCCCAGTCAATAAATAAATGCCAGTTCTTTTTATAGGCACCCTGATTGCAGTATTGGTTTCGTTTATAGATAAATATCAGTTTTATAGGCGATGCTGATTAGAGTTACTGGCTTCTTTTGTTGAGTTGTAGGCCGTAATAAACAAATACCAGATCTGTTTATTGGCGATCCTGATTGTAGTATTGGTATCTAATTATAGGCGATCCTGATTGTACACGGGATCCTATTTCAAGCGGTGATTATAGCAAACAAAGATGTCCGACGGAAGTGGGAAAATATGCAGGACCTGTTTTTCTTGGAATTTATGTTCTGTTTACAAATGTGTTGCTGTTGAACTTGTTGATCGCCATGTTCAGGTAATCACGTGTTGTATATATTTACAGTATTGATACGCCAGTACCAGAATAAGACATATTGATTAGACACAAGGCATCACGTGTTCTAGACAAGTGTGCATCAGTCACTACTTCTCAGCAACACACTACAATCCACGGTTTCGCCAGTGGTCTTAATCCGTGTTACTCCATTATACCCTGGGTCAATCCATATGTATTTCACGATTTCAAATTATCTGCCCTGGCCTTGATTGTAGATTAGGTTTACTAACCATTAAACAACAGTTTACAAACCAGTTTTACTTGTTTACATGTTTACATTCACAACTATTGAATTATTTCCATTCGCCAACTCCCTTTGCAATTAACGATTTATTATGCCATATGGCGAAAACATCTTGAATACGTGCCCCCCCCCCAAGGATTAACCATGAGGTTAGTGTATAGTATAACGGAATAAGACCACTCGGCATACCGCGCATAGTAACTCACCAGTTAAAAACAAAAATGTTTTGTTTTTATATTGGAGACTAGAATTATCAACTTTTGTGTACTTTAAATTCGATTGAATCCAAGCTCGGGCATTATCGTAGACGTTAATATTGGCTTTATTGTAATGAATCGTTATGCTTATATGGTACGTTAATATTGTGTGTTTTTATGTATTTAATAGTGATATTCTTTTTTAACAGTAATACATTTGCAAGAATCCAAGAACAATCGAATCTGTACTGGTGTTCAAATTATTTCCATCTTGTTCGTGAGTATGATGGTCGTCCCGTTCTTCCTCCGCCATTGATCATCATTGAACATATCTACCGGATACTAAAGTCTATTAAATGTCGATGTTCGCGTTGTAAAAAAGTTCAATCACATTACGATACTGATGACACCGATACAAAATTTAGTAAGTTTTAGTTGTTTTTTGTATCGATATATTTTTTCCATTCATGAAAATAATGTTTTACTCTTTTTGAAATTGTTTGTTTGTGGTCTCTGAGTATGATGTCTTGACCATATATTTGTTTTTATGTAAATTGTGTGTGGTGCAGTCCCCCTGCACTTACTATTAGAGAAACACCATGAGACCGGTATGGTCACATCATGTATCAAGAAAACGTTTGTCATACAAATAGGGTTTCAATATTCAGTTTTCTGTCTAGATGTTTGCTAATGACACACGTCGAGTTCCCTCCCATTGACAGTGTAAACGTAGAAGATCTTCCGAGTAAGCTAAACAGACGGAAATACTAGTTTCACTTTAAAAAATCTCCGACGACCCGCTTGTTAAAATCACATTCCATTTGAAGTAAATTTTAATTTCAGAAATGACTTTGGACTATAAGATGGACAATTATTGTGGGCGTTTTGAAAGGATGGCGGCTAAATTGTGTTTACAAAAGAGGAAAGATGTATCAGTCGATAGTTCCAAATATGTACAACAGTGGTATGTTGGCCAATCCTATATTTAACCACAGTCATACACATTTCTATCTTTTACGACAATTGTATCTGGATTTATTTTATGTTTTACGACAATGTTCACTAAAAACTGTTTTTTTTCTGAGGTTGGGTTATTTTTGTGTGTGTGGGGTTTTTTTTTTGGGTTTTTTTTTTTGGGGGGGGGGGGGGCTATGACAGACCTCTATAGATGTATGTTTTATATGTAACCGTGTATTATGTTTAACAACGATTACTCCATACCTCTATATCTGTATATGTAGGCCTTTTTATGATTACGATGTGTCTGTTTATATCAGTGGTTACGGCATGTCTATAGGTTTGTATTATATATAGCAACATTACAACATGTCTGTTTTATTATAACAGTGGTTACGACATATCTGTCTTATGTGTATATCAGTGGTCCCGGCATGTCTCAATGGGCCTGTAGTATTATGTGTATACATCAGTGGTCACGACAAGTCTCCATGTGTCTGTATTATGTTTAGGTGGGGTTACGATATATCTATATAGACCTGTGTTATGTATAGCAGTGATTACGACAAGTCTTTAAAGGTCTCTACTATGTATACAAATGGGTAGGAGATGACTCTATGGTGCACACGGCACAATGTAGTTCACAATGTCCGTTCGTTCGTTTCTGGAGTTTAACGTCCACTTCCACAGAGGGTGATATCGTAGATAAGCCTTCATCCTGTGAATTTAACGTACTATATAGGGAATATTAAAACACACACGTGCTTCAAAAACGCCACAATAATAATACTAATTGTATATTATGTTCAAGTTAAATAAATATATTTAATTACCAATATTTATTAGGTTAGAATCAAATCAGAAAGAGTTAAAGGAAGCATTGAATAGAGAGAAGACGATACATGGAAGTTTGGATCAGGAACGATCGAGACGAGATATCAATGAGGATGAGCTCAGAGCCTTAAGACAAGAGGTAGATATGACAAAGACTCCAAAACGTAAGGTCAGATGCGCACCGAAACAAATTACATTCCCCCATATTTAAAATGCAGCGTAAAAGTTGGGGGGGGGGGGGGGGATACACCTGTCCAATGTTCAGAGAAGGGGAGGGGGGATACACCTGTAAATCTCAATCAGATTGAAACACAGATCTATATTCCGTTTCGGTTTTTAAACTTTCGATGGCCTACACTACATGAAGATCTGACCAGCTGTACTACAAAGTCACGTCAGGATTAAAACGAGAGACTTTTGACCCTATGACATCAGAGATTGATTAATCAATCAGCGTTCACGTTCCTTGGGGTTTACCCACAGTTCGGGGCAGAACACTTTAAGACCGTTTCATTGGCCAATTCCTCACATCAACTAGAAAGCCTGTTATATGACAACTCTTCCTGATCCTAGTGTTATGAGGACAAATAAAACAAATTTTGAACTATTTAAAAGGACTGTATAAATCAAGCCAGGATCTCAGAGAACGTGTGTTACTAGGCGGGTCTCATATTCCTGAAGCAATGGCCCGAGAAATCCCCCTCTGACCATTGCAGGAATAGCGTCTGTTTCTTGAATTTATGCGGGAGTGTGTCTATTCTTTCCGTTCAATGAAAGCTATCACTTAAGTACAGCAACATGACAGTCCTTCGTTTAATCTGGGTCTTCCCGAAAACTTTGGACAGTGATTTAAGGTATTAAAAACGGTGAAAGTATTTTCGTTTCCAAACAGTATTGTTTACATTTCATTCGACTTGATAGCCTCGTTTGTCACGCAATTAGTTTTACTGCAGTATTCTGCTATGCACGGGTTAATTAGGCATAATAAAATCGTGAGTCATGACGTAACGTTATGTAAACATAATTGGTCCAATATTGGCAGCTAGTGATTGGTTGGTAGACGGACTACTGACAAATCAAAATTTAAAACAACAATATCCACTCATAATAGCAGTGTGTAGTTGGATTACCTCTAATTAAACGCAACACTGCGCGGAGTATGGGCGGGTCTAGGATGAAGATAAGACAGTAAACAGAATGGCTCGACATTGTTATAATTCCGATTGGATCACACTGGAAAGAATTATATTTTATTTTATTTTGACTTTTTTAAATTTTTGCAATTACAGATTGGTGCCAGCCAGAAGAAACTAGAAGTCCAGGTTTGTTATAAAGTTCTAAAATCAAAGAGTATGCATTTTTTTTATTTAATTAAAAATCTATTTGAAGTAAATGGGGATGGATGATGTATAAAGCGGTTTTATGTTATTTCAATTTATTCTAAAAATAAAAGATTATACAATCTTTTATTTAATTTAAAACCCCTTTGAAGTAAATTGATAGAATTGTTTATGTAGAAGTTGTATGCTTTTCGTATGTTGTCCAAATGAAAGCGAGAGAGAGAGAGAGAGTGAGTGAGAGAGAGAGAGAGATGAGAGGTAAGGGGAGGAAAGAAGGGAGAGAGAGGTTATTTTGGGACTAACATGGTTCAATTTTAGTTCAAAATCCAGGGGGGGGGGGTACAGGCGACCCCACTCCTTGTCACGTACAACCAGGGAATCAAAACCTCGTCAGTTGCCTAAATGACAGACCTTATGATACAGCACACTAACAATTCGGTCATACACCCACCCCACCCCACTTCACCTCTACACATCCCCCCAAAACGAATCTAAACTTCAATTAAATTTAATTTAAAAGATATTAGTTGATATTGATAAAAGTACTGTGTTACTCCTACTGGGGGGGGGGGCTAGTGGTCTAGAGTGCCGCGTTTCGACCTTTAACTGGCCGGTCACCTTTGGCATGCGGCTGTGGTTTCGATCCCTGGTTTGAGCGTATGTGTCATAGACATAGGGGCACCTTCTCAACCTCGTGGGTTTCCTCCGTGCACTCCAGTTTCCTCCCACTGCTAAAGACCCCTACGCGCAAGCGAATTATTTAAATAAAATTTAAAAAAAAACATATGTTAGTCCCGAAATGACCTGGTTTGTGTCGAGTGGACGTTAAAACACATCTCTCTCTTTCTCTCTTTACTCCTATTAATACTATGTGCGTGGCAAGGAGTAGGGTCGATTATCTAACCTCCGGTTTTCTCCCACTGCTAAAGATCCCTTCGCGCAAGCGGATTATTGAAATAAAATTAAACCATATGTTAGTCCCGACATTATCTATTTTGTGTCGAGTGTACGCTCTCCTTCTCTCGGGGGGTTGGGATGGCCTAGTGGTCTAGAGTGCCGCGCTTCGACCTCTAGTTGGCCGGTCACCTCTCGCTTGTGGCTGTTGTTTCGAGCCCTGGTGTGACCGTATGTGGCATGGAGATAGGGGCGCCTTCTCAACCTCGTGGGTTTCCTCCGGGCACTCCGGTTTCCTCCCACTGCTAAAGACCCCTACGCGCAAGCGAATTATTGAAATAAAAAGAAACCATATGTAAGTCCCAAAATGACCTGGTTTGTGTCGAGTGGACGTTAAACCCCATTTCTCTCTCTCTCTCTCTCCTTCTCTCTCTCTCGCCCTCTACCTCTCTCTATATTGTTACAAGGTGAGTTATACAATATAAAACCCGAATGTGAAGAAGTGAGATGGGGTGGGGTGGGTGTATTAATTTTGATATTTTCGTTATTTTTGTTTCAGATGCAAGAGATTTTAAATTATTTATCCGGTTCATCAAAACATAACAATATCTAGATTTATTAATATTTTGGATTTATTAATATTTAATGCGTGTTAAATCTTCGAGAATTATTTCCCCTGCCGAATTGTGACACTACTTAGCACAACAGAACACTTGGCTGGATGTAAAACGCTATAGAAAAAAACTTATTATTATCATTATTTATTCAGAAATTGATTCGGATTATAATATACATTTTGATTCATTGAATTGAACCCGACCGCTTGTTTTGCAACCAATGTTAAAAGTCTGTTTATACGGAATGTTACCTCTGACCACTGTAAATTCCCGTGCGAATCGTGGTTGGTATGAAAGTGGAAAATCACAGATGAATAAGGTACTCTTTCAATGTAAGATATGACGCCTGCAAATGTAAAAGGGCCGTTTTCATGCATGCGTTTTAGAGAACAAATCATGCTTGACATCGTATGTTTACATTCCGGCGTACAAAGATTGGTTCTCAGGCGCGGATCCATGGGGGGGGGGGGCGCACCCGGCGCACGCTCTCTCTATTTTTTGAGGTGGCGAGAAAATAGTTTAGGTTGGAAATCGTAATTTACAGTACTAGTATAACATTAGTCTTATTGGGCATTTTTTACACTCAAAGATCACGATTCAGGGCTTCGCACACCCAAGTTTGTGCAGCACGCCCCCTCTTTCTGAGAATCCTGGATCCGCCCCTATTCTCTCCCACTAAGTTAATCAACCGCTCTAATTGCTTGCAAGTGGAAGATTATTTGGACTTGGTGAAGTATAAAAAAGGGCGGCGACTTGACGTAAGCAATGCCGGGCTACGTGTTGTAGAGAAAAATCACCACTTCCGACTTTACATAATTACTTTCGTGCAGAAACGCGTACATGTAAGAGGGTATAACGCATTGACAAGTTGATCGTGCATGCCTTTCGATCTCGCAATCACGATCTTTCTCGGGGATTATTCCAATAAAGTCGCTCTGTAATCAATCGACGTCCGTATACGCGACTTCATTCAAATATTAAAATCAATTACATTTGACCGATCACCTCTTTAACATTTGGGTTTGTTTTGGTGTGAATACTATGCTTCTTTAGCCCAGACTGTAGATGATTTTAGAACTCTTACAGATGTTGTAGTTTCCTGTATATGATATATATGTAAACATAATTAACACGGGGTTCCCGAGTTATTTGATCATATACACAACGTGGAAGTTAGAGTTAATCTATAATTGATCGTAGTGAATATATTTGTTATAGATCCCTGACCAGAATAATGTCACTACAGTGCGGCGAATAATTTAAGACGCTGTGATTGTTGATCTTCAAGTTTGGTCAATCTCGTGCAACTTGTGGTTGTGGTGAAAAGCGTCCCTTCCATCGAAAATTTAAAGACTAGTTGGAGCCGGGCACAGAAACAAGAAGTAACATTGAAGTCAATAAGAAATTAGTGCTGGTCTGCACCCCTTGAAGTTTCTTGCCTCTCCGTCATTTGGATATATTTGGCCACAGATCACCAATGATTTCCCCATTATCTTTAATGTTAACTGTCGTCTCTTAGATCAGCTCTAACTGTTTGTTTTCCCAAATTTTCGTTGGGTAGAACGCTTTCTACTACAGGTGGGACAACATGTAGCAACCTCTGGCAAAAAGCAAATATGAGGTTCTTCACGAAAAACTTCAGATACACAATTTGGAAGTAGAGACAACAACGCATGCAATTTTCCGCCCTACATTTCAACTTAAACAACCTATCAACTCTTGAACGCCCTTCCACCGCAAAATCATGAACTTTCACCAAACCCGGACAGAAAATGTACATTTATATGCAAGTCCATTTCTTCAATTCTACACCAAAAGGTCAACAAATACAAAAGGGGGAAATTGAGAAAGTGGGAGAAGGACTAAAATAGATTTGGTCCTTGGGGATGGCCCAGGAATATTTGGTAGGTGCCCATTTACAACTTTTACCAAGCGTACCAAGAACTGTACAGCTCGATACGACAGCTTCTGAATAGGACACCTCATCTGTTAACCCTGCATTTCTGATGATGCTATATATAGTTTCCTTTGGAAGAATCGCCATTGTTTTTGCCAATACAACAATTCATTATTACATTTCTGCCACATCTAACTAAGTTAAGCATGTAATCTGAGTCGAGGTATCGTCGATTACAGAACAGTGTAGTCACGACTGCCACAGGTTACCGTTGTTACAATAAAAGACAAGTCTGGATTATCCATTTTCAAATTAATTCATTAACCGTAAATCGCATTCAACCCTGTTGAATATGTATAGCATTGGATGGTACCGCGGGTTGATTACGGCCTTGGTAGGTTATAAATGTCGACAGGCTAAAGGCTAAAAGAAAACCATGCAAAAGGCAGATTTAGCTCTTGAGAAATACCCATTTAATGTTTTACGTTCAATAAACATTTGGAAAATGATCTCGATTTCTGTTCGGGTGTGAATATTTTTCGTGGCAATTTCCAATTAGCTGTGTTCGTTGTAATACGTGAACAATCGAATGCGCCTGGTTAGTCTAGTCTACGTCATTAGTACTGTTTGAGGTTTCACCTATGCCCCTAATACAATAGCTTTCGAGGACATAAGGTACACAACGCTGTTGACTAATTTTAAAATTATTCGTCGCTATTCCTGAAACCCGACAAAAGATGTTGAAGGTAGATTAATATTTGTATGTAGTTCAATTCTAAACGATAACAATATGAGCTCAAACTATATCTAATTTTTGAAATTACGATCTCAAAAACCCTTTTCCCAAATTGATATTTATTTACATGAATACGAGAAGATATCAATGGTTTATATGCAATATAAATACCAGAATTATACCTGTATTGTAGATAGAACAGAATTTTGAACATATGTCAATACATTTTGTCACGCTTTACTCATAAATATTGAGGTCATATAGGAGAAACCCGAAACTGCTTTTGATATGCGATAATGCATATTATACCCATTGTAAATTGCTCTTCAAGTGTGTATTTTTTGATAGGTTATACTCCATTAAGATTGTTTAAAATTGTTAACTCATCGTAATACCACCACGAATGCGCGATAATATATTTAATAATAATAGTGCACTTTTAACGCTCCAAGACTCATGGACAAAGAGTATGCTGAAGCGCTACAAAACTCCTTGCCTTAATCACCATTGCTACAGTCTGGATGATCAAAAAAATATTGTCTCGATTAGCCATTTGCATTTAATCTTCAATAAGTGTTGAACAGCAGATATAATTCAAATCCAGTAAAATCGAACATATAGCACTATTTTTGGATTAACAATTACTGTTTATATAAACATGCAACGTTTCGACGATGATACTCTCGTCTTTTTGAACCAGATGATGATAAAGACGAGTAATTGTTAATCCATAAATAGTGTTAGTGTGTTACTGTTCAATTACTAAATAAATGCCACTTAAAGAAGTTCCACAATTGGCATATTTAGCTCTTGCATAATACCACAAATCAGATTACATTCTCCAGGAAGAATACACATTATGTTCTAATGTCATAAATTAAAAAATGTCATAAATTAAAATATAGTATGTCACATTTCAATTTATTTCATTTCAATTAATTTCATTTCACTAGTTAATTGAAGCAAAATTTAATTTCTATTCGATGTTTCTCAAATCCAAACCCAATTTCCCTAAATTAAAACAAAAGTAGGTATAACAATTTTAATTAGGGAACTTGACTTCGATTTAACCCCTCTTTGTTTCCCAGTCTCAAATGAGTTCGGGCATGATTATTGGGAAATAAGCAGGGGTTAGGAAAAACATATTTACACATTACAATTATGTTATAACACAACAATTATGTTAAAACACAAAACTTATGTTAATACACGACTATTATGTTAGAACACGACAATTATGTTAGAACACGACAGTAATGTTAGAACACGACAATTATGTTAGAACGAGACAAGTATGTTACAAAACAACAATTATGTTAGAACACAACAATTATGTTAGAACGCAGCAATTATGTTAAAACACGACAATTATGTTAAAACACGGCAATTATGTTAAAACACAACAATTATGTTAAAGTACCAACAAATGATCAGTAAACACGACTATTATGTTAGAACACGACAATTATGTTAGAACACGACAATTATGTTAGAACACGACAATTATGTTAGAACAAGAAAATTATGTTACAAAACATTAATTATGTTAGAACACAACAATTATGTTAGAACAAAGCAATTATGTTAAAACACGACAATTATGTTAAAACACGACGTTTATGTTTTTATCACGACAATTATGTTACAGTACCGAAAAATGATCAGTAAACACGCAAATCTATTTGTGAGAATGCTGTAAAACAACGCGTCTTAAACATAACAATAATTACAATAGGTAAGCCATTTACGGCACTGATTCTCAACCAATGTGACGCGAAATTGTACACGCACATTAAGACACTGAAGAAGCCAGCTATTTCACGGATGAAATTCGAAACACTGCAATAAAATATGTTGTCTTTGTTTTCTTTGTGTCTGTAGTTGTATGCCGTCTATAATATGCCATGTTTTTATTTTGCAAAATTCAAATATTTTCAAATGTATTTAGTCGGATATGTGTTGCTATTATTTTCCAAGGATTGCTTTTGACAACAAAAGATTGACAACCACTGACTTACGGTTACCCAGGCATAAAACGTCAAGTAAGTAATCCTACACTTACATGTATATGCATGGAGAGAGGGAGAGAAACGGGTGAAACGTCCACTCAACACAAGGTTATTTCGAGACTAACATATGGTTTAATTTTGTTTCAATAATTCGCTTGCGCGTAGGGGTCTTTAGCAGTGGGAGAAAACCGGCGGAGAAAACCCACGTACAACCGAGGATTTGAAACCACGCCAGTTGACTAAATGGCAGGCCGTATGATGCAGCGCGCGCACGCTAACCACTCCACCAGCCAAACCCCCAAATAAGTTGGAGATCATGGCTAGACAAAATAAACAAACATTAAAGAGTTGGTTACATTTATGTTAAAGGGATATTGACAATCTCTATCGTTGTCAGTTTTTAAATTTATTTTGAAGGGGTATTAACACCCTTGATAGTCGTTCGGTGTAAAATACGGAGCCCAATTTGTGATACCGGATACTGGGTTTCCGGAGTGGCCTCGTGTCCCACAGCTCGATTGTCACAAATAATCAGGTCACCTTCCTCCCACTGAAAAATAAATGCAAAATAAAATCCATGAATAATGAACAGGAGAAACAAAAGAAGCAGAACAAAAACAGATTAAATTAATTCGGCTTGTGGTAAGTGAGTCGCCGTAGCTCGGTTAGCAATACCGTAGCCAGCTTTCTAGGAGGTCAAAATTCATATTCCCCGTGTCTGTGGTGAAGGCCTCGACGCAAACTAGGTCATTTTGGGACTAACATATGGTTTAATTTTATTTCATTAATTCGCATGCGCGTAGGGGTCTTTAGCAGTGGGAGCAAACCGGAGTGCCCGGAGGAAACCCACGCGGTTGAGAAGGCGCCCCTATCTCCATGCCACATACGATCAGACCAGGGATCGAAACCACAGCCGCAAGCTAGGGGTGACGACAAACCGTGGTCCCGTGTAGAAATTGACGTGCATGTAAAAGATCCATTGGTAGTTGGAATTCGATATAAGAGTAGGCAAAATGGCCCTCATAGTACACCGTATGGCGTATCTCCGTCTTCATTAGCTCAGTTTAGGAGCAGAACAGTAGGACGTTAACTCCATTTCATTTCATTTAGACTACAGCTTGTTACAGACTATATGGTCTAGTGGTTTTATTATTCCTACTTATATACCCTCGCTACAAATAGAATAGATTCTTGCATAAAAACATCTCATTCAGACTACTTAGAGGACAGATAATACGCTCTAGATTCTTCCATAAAAACATTATCGAAACAAAAAAAAACAAAAACGAATGAAAAACCAAGATACATAGAAATCGTATAAAATATCTAAAAATTAATTTATATGGATTCAAAACAAACAAATATAATTAAAAAAACTATCACGTGTAATTAGAAAGCCAAACACCCAAAATAAAAAAAGTACTGTAGAAACTCAAAATAAAAAAAGAGAAATTATTTTAGATAGAAAAACCAAAAACTATTTTAAAAAGTAAATTGCTTATAACATAAAATAACAAAACGAATGACCTTTAAATAGCACCATGGACACTGTCTGAAAAGGCAAATAATCATGAAAATGGAGGCAGTAAGACTCCTCTGTCTCCTACCCCCGTTAGACAAGCCTCTTATCTAATCTTCATCCAAGGTTTCAAGGAATCACTTGTACTACATATCACCCTCGGTGAGAGCGACCGTGGAGCCCCAAAAAACGAACACACATAATACATACCTTGTGCCTGTAAATAAGATCTTTGCTTTGCTTTATTTCTCTGTCAATATCCTTCAATGTATCTTCAGTTTCATCATTTTTAAGAAATCTTTCATCTTTCCCACCCAAATCAAATATAAATTCTTCCATATTTCCTAAATTGAAGCACATCGTCTGAAAAACACGAACAATTGCGTCATTTTAGCGAGATTTCGTCTAATGGTTTAGAAATGCAGTTATGGCGGGTGTGGCACCAGGCAGGGTAAGCTTCCGAACACGTGTTACCACTATTTGCTGTGTATTTTGTACACAGTAAACAGTTCATTTGCTGATTACACTATTTTTCCAACGCCATTTTACGGACTTTAAAATTTATCTAATGGTTTGGATTTATTTATAACCTTTGATTTGTTGATTATAAACCCAACTGCTACAGACAAAGACAAGGATCAGATATTATCGATATTTGGAAACCACGAATAATCAACATCATAACCATGCCCTCTTCACCTTTATCCGTTTTATGGAACGCACTCACAACAAACCCGACCCGTCAATTCAGTCCACGCCATACACCTGGAAAATGTTATTACATGTAAATGTGCTTGGCAATAACTCCCTTAATGGCTTAATTGCACAGGGTTTGAGTAATATAAAGCTGCAAATCTGACAAAATTCAGTCCATGCCATATAACTTGAAAATGTTATTAATCGTGTTTGGAAATATTTCCCTTACAAAATGCCTTAATTTGCACAATGGCCACATTTTGTGTCTGAACAAATTCAGTCCGCATCATATACCTTGATAACATTAATACACGTGTTTGGAAATATCAGTTGCTATCTGTTAATAAGCTAATTAGCGATGTTAAGATTGGTCGTTGTTGCTTACCGGTTGCCGGGTAACAGGATGTGGATAGACCAATGGATGGATGTTTTCGTAACCATCTTGTCTGAATATTCCATGAAGTGAATTCCACAGTTCTCTCTTCTCGGGTGTCAGTTGATTGAGCAAACCATTCAGGGATATAAAGGCTGTAAATAATAATGTCTAAACTACATTTTCCTACTTCAGATGTCTGGATTGTCATTATCAATAAGTGTGTCCTAAATCCGGGCGCGAGATAAACATCCTAGACCAGCACTAGATCAAAGAGTTCTGTGCTAAATTCGGGCGTGTTACTGAATACCAACATGGTCCCCACTACCCTTGAGATAACCACACTGACCAAGCACTAGTTCATATAAATCTATGTTCACAAGATAACGGAATAACATACCAAAACATATAATATAACAATACTAATATATTTCGAACAGTGCCTACCTGTACTTCCTTCTCTCGGTATAGATACCATATAGAATATACACAGCCTGAATGGCGTTTCTATAAAACTTCCATCAATATGCCATCCGGTTCGACTAAAGCCCGTCCATCCTTCCGTGCTATCATTTGAAACACGAAGAATATCAGGATGTGGTGATCTTGTATGTTTCTTGTGTTTGGAATCCAGTTCTCCGAACCATCGACTGATTTCTAAATGGCGTTCAGGAGTGATGACACCCTGGTTTTTAAATATCAGGAGTTTATGTTCATGTACATCCTTCTTAATCTTCTCAAGAATATTGTCTGGTAGTGTTTCCTTGAGATCAATTCCACGTACTTCAACTCCAAGCTGGCCATTAGATCTATACTCCATTTTGTATTCCAACTTCGTATGTCGACGTGTGCGCCTGTAAAACCTGCAACACAAAGAGAGAAAATTCACCTAATCTCCCTCCCAGTTGATATCTCTCGGCAAAAGAAAAAACTGAAAATTGTTTAAAATAATCATACCAATGATCTACACATTTCTAAAAATACATTTCAGCCTAAAACAACATAATTGTAATATCTCTTAGTGAAGTTAAGCATCACCATGTAATATCTACGAGTCCTTTCGTCCAGAGAGAGGGAGAGAGAAATGGGGTTTAACGTCCACTCAACACAAACTAGGTCATTTCGGGACTAACATATGGTTTGATTTTATTTCAATAATTCGCTTGCGCGTAGGGGTCTCTAGAAGTGGGAGGAAACCGGAGTGTCCGGAGGAAACCCACGAGGTTGAGAAGGCGCCCCTATCTCCATGCCACATACGCTCACACCAGGGCTTGAAACAATAGCCGCAAGCCAGAGGTGACCGGCCAGCCTTTCGTCCAGAGAACATTCTAAACAACATCTCTCCTTTTATATATCTCACCGCATTTTAGCTACTTATTTGTGAGCGTTATTCTTAATTGCATTATTACAGCGAAATGTAGCGTATCTTTTAATCCATACTTGGTAGGTGTAAATATACCAGTTTATTGTCATTTAAATGTTCTATAAATTAGAAAAATAGGTTGCCAGGCAACGAAACATACGCCCACCAGCAGCTAAATCGTCCGGGCAGTCAACAAGAGTTGTCGCATATTAAGTACTTATCAAAAATCATTAGAATTTGTTTGTTTTTTTATAAAGTTCTGCCCCATGCTAATGTTTAGTATACGAAACATTTAATATTATGGATTTAGCTGTACAATTATCAAATTCATTACGGTGTAACGGTGATATAATCAAGTGTTTTTTTTAAATCGGATAATAATTGCGACCTCCAGGGAGACCACAAGGAATAAAAGGCGATTTTTCGGACAATCAGGGGCCATAATTCAGGAAGTTACAATCCGATATGCGCAAATATGGAAAGGAACCAAGATCTTTAGGTTATAAACATGTATTTTAAGTTTTATCAAAATCGAATTAAAATTGTGACCTCTATTGGGGCCACAACTTTGATATAATTACACTATTCGCGTACAAACGACGGCCATTTTGTCTGTCAATTTTGGTCCGATTTTCATGAAATTCGAACTCAACCTTCATTACCAAGCAACGGTGATATCATCATCAGAAGGACCACAATCTAAAAAGGGTGATTTTTCGGACAAACAGGGGCCATAATTCAGGAAGTTACAATCCGATGGGCACAAATATCAAAAGGAGCTAAGATCCTTGGGTTGTAAACATACATGTCAAGTTTCATCAAAATTGGTTCAAAATTGTGACCTCTATAATATCCACAAGCTGAAAGCGTGATCTTTCGTACAATCTGGGGCCATAATTCAGGATGTTACAATCCGATATGCGCAAATATCGAAAGGAACCAAGATCTTTGAGTTATAGACATGCATTTCAAGTTTCATCAAATTCGGTTCAAAATTGTGACCTCTACAGTGTTCACAACCTTGACATACCATATTTTTACACTTTTCGAGTACAAGCGGCGGCCATTTTGTGCGTCAATTTTGGTCCGATTTTCACGAAATTCGAACACAACCTTCTTTACGGTGTAACGGTGATATAATCAGGCGTTTTATTTTTAAATCAGATTATAATTTTGGCCTCAAGAGGGACCACAAGTTAAAAAAAGGTGATTTTCGTACAATCAGGGGCCATAATTCAGGAAGTTACAATCCGTTATGCGCAAATATGGAAAGGAACCAAGATCTTTAGGTTATAAATATGTATTTTAAGTTTATCAAAATCGAAATAAAATTGTGACCTCTATAGGGTCCATAGCTTTGATATAACATATTTTTACACTATTCGCGTACAAACGACGGCCATTTTGTCTGTCAATTTTGGTCCAATTTTCACGAAATTCGAACTCAACCTTCATTACCAAGCAACGGTGATATCATCAAACGTTTTTGTAAATCGGATTATAATTTTGACCTTCAGAAGGACCACAATCTAAAAAGAGTGATTTTTTGGACAAACAGGGGCCATAATTCGGGAAGTTACGATCCGATGGGCGCAGATATCAAAAGGAACTAAGATCCTTGGGTTATAAACAAACATGTTTCATCAAAATCGGTTCAAAATTGTGACCTCTATAATATCCACAAGCTAAAAGCTTGATTTTTTTTCGTACAATCAGGGGCCATAATTCAGGATGTTACAATCCGATATGTGCAAATATCAAAATGAATCAAGAACTTTGAGTCATAGACATGCATTTCAAGTTTCATCAAAATCGGTTCAAAATTGTGACCTCTACAGTGTTCACAACCTTGACATACCATATTTTTACACTTTTCGCGTACAAGCGGCGGCCATTTTGTCCGTCAATTTTGGTCCGATTTTCACGAAATTCGAACACACCCTTCTTTACGGTGTAACGGTGATATAATCAGGCGTTTTATTTTTAAATCAGATTATAATTTTGGCCTCAAGAGGGACCACAAGCTAAAAAAAGGTGATTTTCGTACAATCAGGGGCCATAATTCAGGAAGTTACAATCCGTTATGCGCAAATATGGAAAGGAACCAAGATCTTTAGGTTATAAATATGTATTTTAAGTTTATCAAAATCGAAATAAAATTGTGACCTCTATAGGGTCCATAGCTTTGATATAACATATTTTTACACTATTCGCGTACAAACGACGGCCATTTTGTCTGTCAATTTTGGTCCAATTTTCACGAAATTCGAACTCAACCTTCATTACCAAGCAACGGTGATATCATCAAACGTTTTTGTAAATCGGATTATAATTTTGACCTTCAGAAGGACCACAATCTAAAAAGAGTGATTTTTTGGACAAACAGGGGCCATAATTCGGGAAGTTACGATCCGATGGGCGCAGATATCAAAAGGAACTAAGATCCTTGGGTTATAAACAAACATGTTTCATCAAAATCGGTTCAAAATTGTGACCTCTATAATATCCACAAGCTAAAAGCTTGATTTTTTTTCGTACAATCAGGGGCCATAATTCAGGATGTTACAATCCGATATGTGCAAATATCAAAATGAATCAAGAACTTTGAGTCATAGACATGCATTTCAAGTTTCATCAAAATCGGTTCAAAATTGTGACCTCTACAGTGTTCACAACCTTGACATACCATATTTTTACACTTTTCGCGTACAAGCGGCGGCCATTTTGTCCGTCAATTTTGGTCCGATTTTCACGAAATTCGAACACACCCTTCTTTACGGTGTAACGGTGATATAATCAGACTTTTTTTTTAAATCGGATAATAATTTGGGGCTAAATAGGGTCCACAAGCTAAAAAAGGCGATTTTTCGTACAATCAGGGGCAATAATTGTAGAAGTTACGATCCGATATGCGCAAATATCGACAGGAACCAAGATCTTTGAGTTATAAACCGGCATTTGAAGTATCATCAAAATCGATACATGCCAATATCGAAAGGAACCGAGATCTTGGGGTGATAAACTTATATTTCAAGTTTCATTGAAATCGGATAAAAATTGTGACCTGTAGACTGTTCACAAACAATTGTGGACGGACGGACGGACAGACGGACGGACGGACAGGGGCGACGACAATATACGTCCACATAAAAATGTGGGCGTATAAAAACATCTCATGAGAAATGTGTCCATTGTAGAAGGTTGTTTGCTTATCACCGTGACGTGGATCACGTGCACTTTAATAGAATGTGATTTATAAAACCGTGACTGACGACTAAAGTACAAAGACAACGCGTAAATATACCAATTATTCATAAGCTAGTGAACTAAAGTATACGAATAGCGCGGAGTCGTGGTGGTTCACTGAGTAGGTCAGTGTTTGATTTGTCTTGGCTGAGAAGGTGCATTTGGGTTTTCCGGCATGGTTACCCCTTGTCAGAGATGCGTGAAGGCGGTTCAGAAAAGAGACACCTCATAGTCATTCGGATTGGACAAAAAGTTGAGGTTCTTGTTTATAAGCAATGTTTTTATTCAGATTTGTATCTGAATAGCAATTAGCCTATATTAAACCCCTCTCCATAAGAAGTTCCGTGTATGTAAAAAAAACTTTTGACAGTTGGAACTAGCAATGGAAATGTAGTCTTTATTTCAGTCATATTGCTGAGAATAAGTATACGAAACGGGGTGTGGTGGGAGAGAATGTGGCGGAGGGGGGGGGCTAACGTCCACTCAAGACACAAACTAGACCTTTTCTGGACTAACATGCGTAAAACGACGAATCAAAGTCACATGACAAATCTTGTTATCTAACGCACGAGCGTGTAATCATATTCACCCCCTTTAAATATGAGGAAATATTGTACAAATTCATGGCTTCGTAACAATGGCTGCACTTTAAATGATCAATTAATTATTTTAGAAACTGAACTGATAGCGACTTACCTTTTTAGATCGCGTCAAACAAAAAAGAAAATCCTTTTGCGTTATTCGGTCAATATCGGTAGGTACAATACATATATATTTTGTAAATTAGCTTAAATTTAAACGATTGGCTACAGAATTTTAAATCTTGTGAACCAGGGTGTCACCTTCCCTGCTGAGAAATATATAAATATGTTAGTATCACCACATCTTTTCTATACACAGTCGTGCTTGAACGATATCGACAATGTGACATAACGGGCTCACCCCGATATGTATGGAAGCCTATTGCGGCCATTTCAGAATCTCGTGTTCTCGCCGCGAGAAGTCGGGGGCGAGAACACGAGAAGACGAGAGGACGAGAACACGAGAAGTCGAGGGCGAGGGAGCGAGAACGCGAGGAAACAGGGCGAGAATACGAGGATCTCGCCCCGAGAACACGAGATTACTTTCACCTCGACTTCTCGTCCCTCGACTTCTCGTCTTCTCGCCTATGAAAAACCTCGTGTTCTCGCACTCTCGCCTATGGAAGCCTATTGCGGCCATTTCAGAATCTCGTCCCCTCCCCGCGAGAAGTCGAGGACGAGAACACGAGAAGACATGAAGTCGAGGGCGAGTGAGCGAGAACGCGAGAACGCGAGAAGTCGAGGGCGAGGGAGCGAGAGAGCGAGAACGCGAGGAAACAGGGCGAGAATACGAGGATCTCGCCCCGAGAACACGAGATTACTTTCACCTCGACTTCTCGTCTTCTCGTCCCTCGACTTCTCGCTCCCTCGTGTTCTCGCCTTTGAAAAACCTCGTGTTCTCGCTCCCTCGCCCTCGACTTCTCGCTCCCTCGCGTTCTCGCCCTCGACTTCTCGCCCTCGACTTCTCGCTCCCTCGTGTTCTCGCCTTTGAAAAACCTCGACTTCTCGCTCCCTCGCTCCCTCGCCTTTGAGTCAATCTCGTCCTCTCGTGTTCTCGCTCCCTCGCTTCGTCACAATCTCGTCTTCTCGTGTTCTCGCTCCCTCGCCTCGGAAGTGCAGTTATTACGCATGTCCACTGACTACCGTATCGGCATTTGTATTTTGACATGGATTATAATAAACGAAAATGTTTGAAGTTCTAGAAAATGTAATAGTCCTAAACAAGTTTAATCTCTTCTTGCACAGATAGTATTGTATTCTGTAATTGATTTTAAGTCTTCAGTCAAATCTTTCTTTGCTCTCTAAAAATATTCATCGGGAGTTTTCACTTGATGCGTGGTTTTGTCAGTGCTGCAGGATGGAGAGCCTGACAGGGAAAAATGTATAGTTTTTCGAATGGGATTTAAAAAAACCAGGTCCGGTGCCCGGAATCGAAATGAAGTTGGTTCTATGGTGGCTCACTGCGTAGGAGGTTTGCTCTCTAACTTAATCGAAGTTCATCGTGATTTTTCTGCCTATGTCCACCCTTGTCAGTGGTGTAGAACAGAGAGCCTAGCAAGAGACAACGTATAATCGTTCGGATGAAATAAAAATAACCGAGGTGACGTGTCCGGAATCTAAATGAAATGAAATGAAATAAAATAGGGTCTAACGTCCTACTGTTCTGTTCCTAAATTGGGCTAATGAAGACGGGCATACGATACAATAATACAGTGTGCTATCAAGGAAATTTTGCCCGGGCAGTGGCGCTAAGGCCTACTCTTATATCGAATTTAAACTTCCAAATGGTCTTTTATGTGCACGCCAATAGGTGTCCTTGACAGGCCCTACGTTTTGCATCACTGACAAGGAGAAATCACGCCCGAAAAAAAATCTGGATGAACTTGCAGGGATCGAATACCAAGTGGTATCAGTGGTGTGGGGCGGGGGCCTGAGAAGGGACAATGAATAGTTGTTCGGCTGGAATACAAATAACCGAGATCCCGTGGCCGGAATACAAATGGAGCCACGATGGCTCAGTGAGCAGGATCGACGTTTGCTCTTTTACTTTATCAAAGTTTTTCAGGATTTTTCGGTCGGGTTCCTGCTTGTCAGTGGTATAGGACCGAAGACTTGGCAAGGGACAACGTATAGTCGTTTGAACGGTATATATATAAAATACGAGGTTCTATGTCCGAAATCGTAATGAAGTGGTGGCTACAATGGCTCGGTGTGTAGGACGTTTGCTCTCTAGCTTCATCGAAGTGCATCGGGCTAAATTTCTGGAGATGTCCTCCCATGTCAGTTGTGTAAGATGGAGGACGGAAGGCCTGTCAAGGGATAACGTATAGTCGTTCGGTTTAGATTCGCCGTGTGTGTTTTTTCCGGTTTCTCCCACTTAGACTGCGATTTAGCCCCGAAAATCGTTTCATCTCGTCCCAGCAAATTCCGGGTGAAAATCTGACGCTTTGTTACATAAGTTAACCAGATAGCCGTCACTGTCGCATACATTTCGTTTCCGATGCATTGCACAATACGTCAGCACTAGAATTACGCCTCGAACTATATTCAGAAACCATAAATCAACGTCATAGGGTCACGGGTCAATAGCCATAATTAGACCATGGAATACCTTTTACGAGACGGAACATGTTGGTTTGTTTACATTTGTCAGAGAGAATTTTTCTCAAAATATGCCCGGATTACTGCATAATACCACATATTAAATGTTGCAGTGACACGATGAAAACGACTAATCCTAGATCTGTGGAATAAATATGGTCAACAGTAGAGAAATAATCTGTTATTTACTGGAAACAAGTATTTTTTTTAAAAAAACTATTTCAGTAAAACAATATACTAAATACCCCTGAAAACGATTTTGGCAAAAATAAACAAATGCAATAATATAAATTTCCTCATACACAACAATACCATACACTACTAGTAAGAGAAATGAGGTTTAACGTCCACTCGACACAAACTTGGTCATTTACAGACTAACATATGGTTAAATTTTATTTCAATAATTCGTTTGTGCGTTGGGGTCTTTAGCAGTGGGAGGAAACTGGAGTGCCTGGAGGCAACCTATCTCCATGCCACATACGCTCACACAGGGATCGAAACTACAGCCGCAAGCCAGAGGTGACCGGCCAGCTAGAGGTCGAAACGTGGCACTCTAGACCAATAGGCCATCCCAACCCCCCCCCCCCCCACTTCTAGTAAATAAAATGAAATGGGTTTTAACGTCCTACTCTTCTGCACCTAACCTTGGTTAATGGAAGACGAGCATATGCTATACAGTGTGCTATCAGGGAAATTTTGCCCGGGCAGCACCGCTACAGCCTACTTTTGTATTGAATTCCAACCTCCAAGGGATCTTTTACGTGCACGCCAATGTGTACACTGGACCACGGTTTCCCATACCATCTTAACGACTAGAGTTGTCCTTGTCAGGCCCCTCAGTTCTGCATCATTGACAAGGGGAAACCACACCGGTAAATCGAGATGAACTTTCTCGGCCAATGCAGGGATCTAACACACCACTAGTATTGATGAAAAATGTATATAATAATATCATTGTTCTGGAGTACGGTTTTTAATCTGCTGTTTAGATTGTTATATTCACAGAATATACACAGATCAGGTCTTGTGCCCATTTACACTGTACAAAATTAAACGATATATACCAGTAAATGAAAATAGATATAAGAGAAAAACAAATAGTTATCTAAATGATTCCAGTAAAATGAATTAGAAATGAAATGGAGTTTAACGTCCTACTGTTTTGTTCCTATACATGTACTGGGCTAATGAAAACAGGCATACACCATACAGTGTGCTATGATGGAAATTTGGCCGGGTACAGCACTATTCCCTACTCTTATATCGAATTCCAACTGCCAAGGGATCCTGTGAATTTAACGTACTATATAGGGAATATTAAAACACACACGTGCTTCAAAAACGCCATAATAATAATACTAATTGTATATTATGTTCAAGTTAAATAAATATATTTAATTACCAGTATTTATTAGGTTAGAATCAAATCAGAAAGAGTTAAAGGAAGCGTTGAATAGAGAGAAGACGATACATGGAAGTTTGGATCAGGAACGATCGAGACGAGATATCAATGAGGACGAGCTCAGAGCCTTAAGACAAGAGGTAGATATGACAAAGACCCCAAAACGGAAGGTCAGGTGCGCACCGAAACAAATTACATTCCCCCATATTTAAAATGCAGCGTAAAAGTTGGGGGGGGGGGGGCAATGTTCAGAGAAGGGGGGGGGGATACACCTGTAAATCTCAATCAGATTGAAACACAGATGTATATTCCGTTTCGGTTTTTAAACTTTCGATGGCCTACACTACATGAAGATCTGACCAGCTGTACTACAAAGTCACGTCAGGATTAAAACGAGAGACTTTTGACCCTATGACATCAGAGATTGATTAATCAATCAGCGTTCACGTTTCGGGTTTACCCACAGTTCGGTGCAGAATACTTTAAGACCGTTTCATTGGCCAATTCCTCACATCAACTAGAAAGCCTGTTATATGACAACTCTTCCTGATCTTAGTGTTATGAGGACAAATAAAACAAATTTTGAACTATTTGAAAGGATTGTATAAATCAAGCCAGGATCTCGGAGAACGTGTGTTACTAGGCGGGTCTCATATTCCTGAAGCAATGGCCCGAGAAATCCCTCTCTGACCATTGCTGGAATGGCGTCTGTTTCTTGAATTTATGCGGGAGTGTGTCTATTCTTTCCGTTCAATGAAGGCTATCACTTACGTACAGCAACATGACAGTCCTTCGTTTAATCTGGGTCTTCCCTAAAACTTTGGACAGTGATTTAAGGTATTAAAAACGGTGAAAGTATGTTCGTTTCCAAACAGTATTGTTTACATTTCATTCGACTTGATAGCCTCGTTTGTCACGCAATTAGTTTTACTGCAGTATTCTGCTATGCACGGGTTAATTAGGCATAATAAAATCGTGAGTCATGACGTAACGTTATGTGAACATAATTGGTCCAATATTGGCAGCTAGTGATTGGTTGGTAGACGGACTACTGACAAATTAAAATTTAAAACAACAATATCCACTCATAATAGCAGTGTGTAGTTGGATTACCTCTAATTAAACGCAACACTGCGCGGAGTATGGGCGGGTCTAGGATGCAGATAAGACAGTAAACAGAATGGCTCGACATTGTTATAATTCCGATTGGATCACACCGACTGGAAAGAATTATATTTTGGGTTTTTTTTTACTTTTATAAATTTTGCAATTACAGATTGGTGCCAGCCAGAAGAAACTAGAAGTCCAGGTTTGTTATAAAGTTCTAAAATCAAAGAGTATGCAATTTTTTATTTAATTAAAAATCTATTTGAAGTAAATGGATGGAAGATGTATAAAGCGGTTTTATGTTATTTCAATTTATTCTAAAAATAAAAGATTATACAATCTTTTATCTAATTTAAAACCCCTTTGAAGTAAATTGATAGAATTGTTTATGTAGAAGTTGTATGCTTTTCGTATGTTGTCCAAATGAAAGCGAGAGGGAGAGAGATAGAGAGGGAGCGAGAGAGAGAGAGTGAGAGAGAGAGGAGGATGTACAGGCGACCCCAATCCTTGTCACGTACAACCAGGGAATCAAAACCTCGTCAGTTGCCTAAATGACAGACCTTATGATATAGCGCACTAACAATTCGGTTATACACCCACCCCAACCCACTTCACCTCTTCACTCCCCAAAAAAGAATCTAGACTTCAATTAAATTTAATTTAAAAGATATTAATTGATATTAATAAAAATACTGTCTTACTCCTATTGGGGGGAGGGGCTAGTGGTCAAGAGTGCCGCGTTTCGACCTCTAACTGGCCGGTCACCTCTGGCTTGCCGCCGTGGTTTCGATCCCTGGTGTGAGCGTATGTGTCATAGAGATAGGGGCACCTTCTCAACCTCGTGGGTTTCCTCCGTGCACTCCAGTTTCCTCCCACTGCTAAAGACCCCTACGCGCAAGCGAATTATTTAAATAAAATTTAAAAAAAACATATGTTAGTCCCAAAATGACCTGGTTTGTGTCGAGTGGACGTTAAAACACATCTCTCTCTCCCTCTCTCTCTCTCTCTCTCTCTTTCTCTCTCTCTCTTTCTCTCTCTCTCTTTCTCTCTTTACTCCTATTAATACTATGCCTATTAATACTATGTGCGTGGCAAGGAGTAGGGTCGATTATCTAACCTCCGGTTTTCTCCCACTGCTAAAGATCCCTTCGCGCAAGCGGATTATTGAAATAAAATTAAACCATATGTTAGTCCCGACATTATCTATTTTGTTTCGAGTGTACGCTCTCCTTCTCTCTCGCCCTCTACCTCTCTCTATATTGTTACAAGGTGAGTTATACAATATAAAACCTGAACGTGAAGAAGTGAGGTGGGGTGGGGTGGGTGTATTAATTTTGATATTTTTGATATTTTTGTTTCAGATGCAAGAGATTTTAAATTATTTATCCGGTTCATCAAAACATAACAATATCTAGATTTATTAATATTTGGGATTTATTAATATTGATTGCGTGTTAAATCTTCGAGAATTATTTCTATTTCCCCTGCCGAATTGTGACACTACTTAGCACAACAGAACACTTGGCTGGATGTAAAACGCTATAGAAAAAAACTTATTATTATCATTATTTATTCTGAGATTGATTCGGATTATAATATACATTTTGATTCATTGAATTGAACCCGACCGCTTGTTTTGCAACCAATGTTAAAAGTCTGTTTATACGGAACGTTACCTCTGACCACTGTAAATTCCCGTGCGAATCGTGGTTGGTATGAAAGTGGAAAATCACAGATGAATAAGGTACTCTTTCAATGTAAGATATGACGCCTGCAAATGTAAAAGGGCCGTATCATGCATGCGTTTTAGAGAACAAATCATGCTTGACATCGTATGTTTACATTCCGGCGTACAAAGATTGGTTCTCAGGCGCGGATCCATGGGGCGGGGGGGGGGGGCGCACCCGGCGCACGCCCTCTCTATTTTTTGAGGTGGCGAACAATTTTTAGCTCCATATATTCTCGCGAGAAAATAGTTTAGGTTGGAAATCGTAATTTACAGTACTAGTATAACATTAGTCTTATTGGGCATTTTTTACACTCAAAGATCACGATTCAGGGCTTCGCACACCCAAGTTTGTGCAGCACGCCCCCTCTTTCTGAGAATCCTGGATCCGCCCCTATTCTCTCCCACTAAGTTAATCAACCGCTCTAATTGCTTGCAAGTGGAAGATTATTTGGACTTGGTGAAGTATAAAAAAGGGCGGCGACTTGACGTAAGCAATGCCGGGCTACGTGTTGTTGAGAAAAATCACCACTTCCGACTTTACATAATTACTTTCGTGCGGAAACGCGTACATGTAAGAGGGTATAACGCATTGACGAGTTGATCGTGCATGCCTTTCGATCTCGAAATCACGATCTTTCTCGGGGATTATTCCAATAAAGTCGCTCTGTAATCAATCGACGTCCGTATACGCGACTTCATTCAAATATTAAAATCAATTACATTTGACCGACCACCTCTTTAACATTTGGGTTCGTTTTGGTGTGAATACTATGCTTCTTAAGCCCAGACTGCAGATGATTTTAGAACTCTTACAGATGTTGTAGTTTCCTGTATTTGATAAAAGATGTTGAAGGTAGATTAATATTTGTATGTAGTTCAATTCTAAACGATAACAATATGAGCTCAAACCATATCTAATTTTTGAAATTACGATCTCAAAAACCCTTTTCCCAAATTGATATTTATTTACATGAATACGAGAAGATATGGTGTATATGCAATATAAATACCAGAATTATACCTGTATTGTTGATAGAACAGAATTTTGAACATATGTCAATACATTTTGTCACGCTTTACTCATAAATATTGAGGTCATATAGGAGAAACCCGAAACTGCTTTTGATATGCGATAATGCATATTATACCCATTGTAAATTGCTCTTCAAGTGTGTATTTTCTGATAGGTTATACTCCATTAAGATTGTTTAAAATTGTTAACTCATCGTAATACCACCACGAATGCACGATAATATATATAATAATAATAGTGCACTTTTAACGCTCCAAGACTCATGGACAAAGAGTATGCTGAAGCGCTACAAAACTCCATGGACAAAGAGTATGCTGAAGCGCTACAAAACGCCTTGCATCAATCACCATTGTTACAGTCTGTATGATAACAAAAAAATATTGTCTCGATTAGCCATTTGCATTTAATCTTCAATAAGTGTTGAACAGCAGATATAATTCAAATCCAGTAAAATCGAACATATAGCACTATTTTTGGATTAACAATTACTGTTTATATAAACATGCAACGTTTCGACGATGATACGCTCGTCTTTTTGAACCAGATGATGATAAAGACGAGTAATTGTTAATCCATAAATAGTGTTAGTGTGTTACTGTTCAATTACTAAATAAATGCCACTTAAAGAAGTTCCACAATTGGCATATTTAGCTCTTGCATAATACCACAAATCAGATTACATTCTCCAGGAAGAATACACATTATGTTCTAATGTCATAAATTAAAAAATGTCATAAATTAAAATATAGTATGTCACATTTCAATTTATTTCATTTCAATTAATTTCATTTCACTAGTTAATTGAAGCAAAATTTAATTTCTATTCGATGTTTCTCAAATCCAAACCCAACTTCACTAAATTAAAACAAAAGTAGGTGTAACAATTTTAATTAGGGAACTTGAGATCGATTTAACCAGTTTTTGTTTCCCAGCCCCACGTGAGTTCGGCCATGATTATTGGGAAATAAGCGGGGATTAAGCAAAAACATATTCATAAATTACAATTATGTTATAACACAACAATTATGTTAGAACACAACAATTATGTTAATAAAACACAACACTTATGTTAAAACACGACTATTATGTTAGAACACGACAATTATGTTAGAACACGACAGTTATGTTAGAACACGACAATTATGTTAGAACAAGACAATTATGTTAGAACACAACAATTATGTTAGAACACAACAATTATGTTAATAAAACACAACACTTATGTTAAAACACGACTATTATGTTAGAACACGACATTTATGTTAGAACACGACAATTATGTTAGAACAAGACAATTATGTTAGAACACAACAATTATGTTAAAACACGACAATTATGTTAGAACACGACAGTTATGTTAGAACACGACAATTATGTTAGAACAAGACAATTATGTTAGAACACAACAATTATGTTAGAACACAACAATTATGTTAATAAAACACAACACTTATGTTAAAACACGACTATTATGTTAGAACACGACATTTATGTTAGAACACGACAATTATGTTAGAACAAGACAATTATGTTAGAACACAACAATTATGTTAAAACACGACAATTATGTTAAAACACGATGTTTATGTTAAAACACGACAATTATGTTACAGTACCAACAAATGATCATTAAACACGCAAATCTATTTGTGAGAATGCTGTAAAACAACGCGTCTTGCAAGCACTAACAATAACAATAATTACAATAGGTAAGCCAGTGATTTTCAACCAGTGTGACGCGAAGTTGTAAACGCACATTGAGACACTGAAGAAGCCAGCTATTTGACTTATGAAATTCGAAACACTGCAATAAAATATGTTCATAGCCGTATTTTCTTTGTCTTGTTTGTGTCTACAGTTGTATGCCGTCTATAATATGCCATGTTTTTATTTTGCAAAATTCAAATATTTTCAAATGTATTTAGTCGGATATGTGTTGCTATTATTTTCCAAGGATTGTTTTTGACAACGAAAGATTGAGAACCACTGACTTACGGTTACCCAGGCATAAAACGTCAAGTAAGAAATCCTACACTTATATCTATGGAGAGAGAGAGATAAATGGGTTAAACGTCCACTTAACACAAGGTTATTTCGAGACTAACATATGGTTTAATTTTGTTTCAATATATCGTCAGTTTTTAAATTTATTTTGAAGGGGTATTCACACCCTTGATCGTCGTTCGGTGTAAAATACGGAGCCCAATTTGTGATACCGGATACTGGGTTTCCGGAGTGGCCTCGTGTCCAACAGCTCGATTGTCACAGATAATCAGGTCACCTTCCTCCCACTGAAAAATAAATGCAAAATAAAATCCATGAATAATGAACACGAAAAACAAAAGCAACAGAACAAAAACAGATTAAATTAATTCGGCTTGTGGTAAGGGAGTCGCCGTAGCTCGGTTAGCAGAACAGTAGGACGTTAACTCCATTTCATTTCATTTCGACTACAGCTTGTTACAGACTATATGGTCTGGTGGTTTTATTATCCCTACTTATATACCCTCGCTACAAATAGAATAGATTCTTGCATAAAAACATCTCATTCAGACTACTTAGAGGACAGATAATACGCTCTAGATTCTTCCATAAAAACATTATCGAAACAAAAAAAAAAAACGAATGAAAAACCAAGATACATAGAAATCGTATAAAATATGTAAAAATTAATTTATATGGATTCAAAACAAACAAATATAATTAAAAAAAAACTATCACGTGTAATTAGAAAGCCAAACACCCAAAATAAAAAAAGTACTGTAGAAACTCAAAATAAAAAAAGAGAAATTATTTTAGATAGAAAAACCAAAAACTATTTTAAAAAGTAAATTGCTTATAACATAAAATAACAAAACGAATGACCTTTAAATAGCACCATGGACACTATCTGAAAAGGCAAATAATCATGAAAATGGAGGCAGTAAGACTCCTCTGTCTCCTACCCCCGTTAGACAAGCCTCTTATCTAATCTTCATCCAAGGTTTCAAGGAATCACTTGTACTACATATCACCCTCGGTGAGAGCGACCGTGGAGCCCCAAAAAACGAACACACATAATACATACCTTGTGCCTGTAAATAAGATCTTTGCTTTGCTTTATTTCTCTGTCAATATCCCTCAATGTATCTTCAGTTTCATCATTTTTAAGAAATCTTTCATCTTTCCCACCCAAATCAAATATAAATTCTTCCATATTTCCTAAATTGAAGCACATCGTCTGCAAAACACAAACAATTGCGTCATTTTAGCGAGATATCGTCTAATGGTTTAGAGATGCTGTTATGGCGAGTGTGGCACCAGGCAGGGTACGCTTCCGGACTCCTGTTACCACTGTTTGTCGTGTATTTAGTACACAGTGAACAGTTCATTTGCTGATTACACTGTTTTGCCTACGCCATTTTTCCAGGTACCTCGAACCTAAGGTCTACTCATATTAAATGTTAGTTACATTTTCCTGTTTATCAAGCTGTGTGAGAAAAGTTTCCACAATATAAGTAGCTATTTCCAACCATCTTAATATTTCTTCTCCTATAAATGCATCCTTGCATCTTAATTTCTTATGCATTAGCGACATCCAAATCTGATGATATGTTGAATTTCTCTTAGAGAAGGGGAACCTTGTTTATTCATATATGGCTGTTTGTATGACTAAATGTATATGTACATGTTAGGGGTACCAGTCAAGTCGTCCACAAGCAAAGTCGTCCACACCCGTTGGTGGAGTCGTCCACAACTGTTGGTGATGTCTTCCACAACTATTGGTGATGTCGTCCACAACTAAGAATAGGATTAGTAAAAAACTAAGAATAAGACTCGTACACAATTTAATCGCATAGAAGAAATAGCTAGTACTTGTTCACTATTTATTTTGTTATTTGATTTCAGATCGAATCACCGATGACTTGTAATAAAGTTAATCGTATTGTTTGCATAATCGTACTTGGAAAGCGGTTGAAAGTTTCAACCATTCTAAATAAACTGGTACGATAGTTTTCGGGTAGCGGCAGCGTGTACCTACTCTATATACATTCGGAAGTTTCCCCAATCCCTTTACTAATTGATTAGTACGTCGTGGCCGACGGAAGTACAGTTCGTAATTACAAACACCTATTGCAGATCTATTTTACACCTTATAACAGTTGTGTTTCTCTTCACATTTTATGTTGACTTGATTTATATTAAAGTGTCTAGACCAAATATCTGTGTTGTTCTGTTCAGGGAAGTGTTATCTTTTGACTGACACCTTGCCCTCGTCTACCGATCAGGATTTTATGTTAGCGGAAAGGGGTTGCGTATTGCGTTAATATAGGCCCTTGGGTACGCTACACAAACTTGTGTTCTTTACCTATTCATAGGCTACATTTTGAACCATGGGCTGCAATAGCAGGAAAGCGCGTTTCCATGATGCGGCCGTAATATTTTCTAATTTTTTCTTCTTTGAAAACGGGGATTTGTCTGGCCTTCCAGCCCCCCCCCCTCCGACATTCATCTGACCCGTATGTCTATTGGGAAAAAAAGTGTAGATTGCTAATTCTGGATAGTAAAATACAATAAATTACCCTCAACACCATTGACAGGTAGCTCAATGGGTAAGTCGCTGACGCTTACCATAAGGTCTCGGGGTTTTTTCCCGGTGTTGACCGAAAAAGTTCCTCCAGATTTTGCGACGGTTTCCCCATGTCGGTCGTGTAAGGTGGAGGGCCTGACAAGGAAAGTGTCTATTCGTTCGGATGGGCGAAACATCGAGGTCCCGTGTACACGTAGAAGCTCGCTTGGAATTTGGTATAAGAGTAGACCGTAGTATCATTAGCTAAGCGGAGATAAACCTCATTGCGTTTCATTTAGCATGTAGGTATATTCTTTATTTCGAGTGTATATTATAGATTGTAGTGTCTCGTATACCATGTAGGTATATTCTTTATTTGGATTGTATGCTACAGATTGTAGTATTTCAGACATTTTGTCATATCTTTAAACATGTTTACCTGATTAAATATTCATGGACCTAACCGAAACAACCAATCAGGGTGTAATTTAATCTCTTGTACATAATATCATGGCTTAATTGCACATGGCAGGGTTTGAGTAATATAAAGCTGCAAGTCTGACCAAATTCAGTCCATGCCATATAACTTGAAAATGTTATTAATCGTGTTTGGAAATATTTCCCTTACAAAATGCCTTAATTTGTATAATGGCCCCATTTTGTGTTTGAACAAATTCAGTCCACATCATACCTTGATAATATTAATACACGTGTTTGGAAATATCAGTTGCTATCTGTTAATAAGCTAATTAGCGATGTTAAAGGTGGTTTTTGTTGCTTACCGGTTGCCGGGTAACGGGATGTGGATAGACCAATGGATGGATGTTTTCGTAACCATCTTGTCTGAATATTCCATGAAGTGAATTCCACAGTTCTCTCTTCTCGGGTGACAGTTGATTGATCAAACCATTCAGGGATAGAAAGGCTGTAAATGATAATGTTTAAACTACATTTTCATAATCAGATGTCTGGTCTGTCATTACCAATAATTGTGGGCTTAATTCGGGCGTGGAACTGAATACCGACATGGCCATCACGTTCCTGGTGATAACCACACTGACCCAGCACTAGTTCATATGTTCACAAGATAACGGA
The DNA here is from genome assembly GCA_948474765.1 of Patella depressa. Lineage (NCBI taxonomy): Eukaryota > Metazoa > Mollusca > Gastropoda > Patellidae > Patella > Patella depressa. Next base: position 4,250,033 of record OX419720.1, read on the forward strand.
ATAACATACCGAAACATAACAGTACTAATATATTTCGAACAGTGCCTACCTGTACTTCCTTCTCTTGGTATGGATACCATATAGAATATACACAGCCTGAATGGCTTTTCAATAAAACTTCCATCAATATGCCATCCGGTTCGACCAATGCCCGTGCATCCTTCCGTGCTATCATTTGAAACACGAAGAATATCAGGATGGGGTGATCTTTTATGTTTCTTATGTTTGGAATCCAATTCTCCGAACCATCGACTGATTTCTAAATGGCGTTCAGCAGTGATGACACCCTGGTTTTTAAATATCAGGAGTTTATGTTCGTGTACATCCTTTTTAATCTTCTCAAGAATATTGTCTGGTATCGTTTCTTTGAGATCAATTCCACGTACTTCAACTCCAAGTTGGCCATTGGAACGATACTCCATTTCTTATTCCAATTTCGTCTGTCGACGTGTGCGCCTGTAAAACCTACAACACAAAGAGAGAAAATTCACCTAATCTCCTCCCAGTTGATGTCTCTCGGCAAAAGAAAAAAACTGAAAATTGTTTAAAATAATCCAACCAATGAATTACACATTTCTAAAAATACATTTCAGCCTAAAACAATATAATTGTAATATCTCGTAGTGAAGTTAAGCATCACCATGTAATATCTACTTGTCCTTTCGTCCAGAGAATATTCTCCACGACGTCTCTCCTTTTATATATCTCGCCGTGTTTTAGCTACTTATTTGTGAGCGTTATTCTTAATTGCATTATTACAGCGAATTGTAGCGTATCTTTTAATCCATACTTGGTAGGTGTAAATATATCGGTTTATTGTCATTTAAATATTCTATAAATTAGAAAAAAAAATCTAATGAGAAATGTGTCCATTGTAGAAGGTTGTTTGCTTATCACCGTGACGTGAATAATGTGCACTTTAATAGAATGTGATTTATAAAAACGTGACTGACGACTAAAGTACAAAGACAACACGTAAATATACCGATTAATTTATAAGCTAGTGTAATAAAGTATACGAACAGTGTGGAGTCGCGGTGGTTCAGTGAGTAGGTCCGTGTTTGATTAGTTTTGGCCGAGAAGGTGCATGGGTGTTTCCCGGTATGGTTGCCCCTTGTCAGAGATGCAGGAAGCCGGTTCAGAAAAGAGACACCTTATAGTCATTCGGACTGGACACAAAGTTGAGGTTCTTTTTTTATTTTTGTTTTTATTCAGATTTGTATCTGAATACGAATTAGGGAACAGACAGATCCTATATTAAACCCCTCTCCCTAAGAAGTTCCGTGTATGTAAAAAAAAACCCTCTTGACAGTTGGAACTAGCAATGGAAATGTGGTCTTTATTTCAGTCATATTGCTGAGAATAAGTATACGAGATGGGGTGTGGTGGAGGGGGGGGGCTAACGTCCACTCAAGACACAAACTTGTCCTTTTCTGTACTATAATGCGTAAAACGACGAATCGAAATCACACGACTTTTTCAATAACAAATCTTGTGATCTGACGCACGATCGTGTAATCATATTCATCCCCTTTAAATATGAGGAAATATTGTACAAATTCATGGCTTCGTAACAATGATTGCACTTAAATAGATCAATTAATTATTTTAGAAACTGAACTGATAGCCACTTACCTTTTTAGATCGGGTCAAACAAAAAAAAATTGTTGGCGTTATTCGGTCAATATCGGTAGGTACAATACATATATATTTTGTAAATTTGCTTAAATTTAAACGATTGACTACAGAAATTTCTAAATCTTGTGAACCAGGGTGTCACCTTCCCAGCTGAGAAATATATAAATATGTTAGTATCACCACATCTTTTCTATACACAGTCATGCTTGACCGATGGCGACAAGGTGTCATGACGGGGTCACCCCGATATGCCAGTTTCTAATCCCCGGATTATAATCTGCTTATGCTTAACGACTCTTTTGTTCAGCAAAGAATAACCAGTTATATTCACGAAAAAGGTCATCGATTTTATATAAATTCATTTGCTTTATTCGTCTGTGTTTTGTTATTTTACTCGTTCCAGTTGATTCATGATTCAGTTGTGTTTCTATTAATTTCAATAGCCGGTAATGAGTTCACGTGATGTTCTTTAACACCATTTCTTATCAGCTATATTATGTCACATTTCTGACTGTTAAGTGATAGTAAGGATTGCACTGTGCACATTTGTGAAGTAACATTAGCAGGGGCGGATCTAGGAATTGTGAAGGGGCGTCGCAAAATGAGGGCACTGACTGTGGGGACGGGGCACGCCGCTGAGAGGGTGGATCAAGGAATTTTGAAAGATTGTAAAATAGTTGTTTTTGATGGGGGGGCGCCATTTCTCGGGGCGCCTTATTTTTCTTGGGGTGCAATGTACACCCTGCACCCCCCGCTAAATACGGTCCTGCCTCGTGACTCCACATCCACCTCACCTCACGCGTAGTCCTCATGTTCTAATATCGGCCCAAAGTCTACGCTCGAAATCGTTTACGTCATTCTCAAATACCAGTGTAAACTAACAGGATGCATAACCTCGAGACCAGTTGTTCCGGTGTGGTTTCCTCTTGTCAGTGATACAGGACGGAGGGCCTGACAAGGACAGTTGTCTTGTCGTGCGGATGGGACGAAAACCCGAGGTCCCGCGTGTACATTTGCACGTAAAAGATCTCTTGGATGTTGGAATTCGATATAAAGGTAGGCCGTAGTGCCGCTGCCCGGGCAAAATTCCCCTCATAGCACACTGTATGGCGTATGCCCGTTTTCATTGGCCCAGTTTAGTAGCAGAACAGTAAGACGTTAAACCCCATTTCATGTCATTTCATTTCATGACCCGTGTACGTTTTTTTAAAGTCCGGTGTAGAGCAGAAGGACGATAACCTCCATTTTATTTCATTTCACCTGTAAAGGAACACTTCGGCAACATCAGTTACTGTGGTAACCCCGACTCTTTAGGAGAACGCTAGATCGGAGACGGTCCTACGCAAATTGTGACGTCATATGTGAATTGTGGGTTAGGGTAAGGGTTAGGCTTGATCATGGGTTAGGGTTAGGGCTAGCCCTGTTTATATCTCGGGACTTTGACCAAATCTACAGGTCCTAGCCCTTACCCTAACCCTAACCCACAATCTATATATGACGTCATATGTGCTAAAATGCGTAGGACCGTCGCCGATCTAGCGTTCTCCGACTCTTTAAGAAGTCCATGCCATTAATTTGTATCACGATCGATGGTACGAAATGTTATCCCACATGTTTTATTACGAGTCCGAATATTGCGATAAAATACTGTAAAGGATATTTTCGTTGTGTATGGTGTCAATGTGATCTTCTCGGACCAGATATTTAACGAGCTTGATTATACGAAACATACTCATGTCTGATATATAAATTTACTAGATATTTGTGGACAAACAATGTCATTTAAATTGCCTAACTTATTATTTCTTAAAAAAAGTAGTGTTCTGATGATAGCAAGGGAGGTAATCCAGTTTAACACTCTATGGCATGGAAACAGAGCGCCATGAATTTCCCAATTGACTCCAATGTTAATTCTGGCTCCTTGTCCGACTCCAACCTTTTATTGGGCTGAATAACTTTCGCTACAGACAGCGGGGTTTGGATAGCCGAATGTTTGAGTCGAATCCCTGGATGTAGACGACAAGTAGTAGAGTCGCCTGTCCAACCTCGTGGGTTTTCTTTGGACCCCCATGTTTCCTCCCACTACTAAAGACCCCTACGCGCAAACAAATTATTGAAATAAAATTGAACCATATATTAGACCCGAAATGACCTAGTTTGTGTCGAGTGGATATTAAACCCCAATTATCTCTTACACACCCTTGAGCAAAGTGCACTCGGCAAATCTCGACAGATTCCGTAGCCTACATCTAGTCTAGGCTGTATGACGAATTCCGCCATAATGGAACTACTTTAAAGGCCCCGGATGAAGCATGGCTGCTCCCAAGAAAGCTTCTTGGCTGCACCCATGGTGTCTTGGAACTACTTTAAAGGTCCCGGAAGAAACATGGCTGTACCCATGGTGTTTTGTTTGTTTGTAATAGCGTCAAGTTTTCCGGTTAAAGTAAACCGGTAGCCGCATCGCAAATGTATGGGTGTAGGTACATATCACTTACTACCATACAGCCGAGATTAGATGTAGGTTCCGGAACCGGAATCTGTCGAGGATTGCCGAGTGGAGCACAGTGCACTTATGCTGGAGAGTGATGATGCAGCAAGGTGTTTCATTACTACACCAATACCTTGACTAGTTCGATTATTACCTGTCCAATGTCATTTTTGGATATGAAGAGCACGGGGGGAGAACGATCTAAGTCACTTTCTTGATGAACCACAGTTAATGGCGCCATCTGGTAGCAAATTGTATAAGCTTTGTGTGGAACAATCAATTTCAGGTAAAAACGATTGGAGTCGAACCAAGTCCCTTCTTAAATGACCTACCGAACAAATACGTCCATCATACACTGTACTTGACTTTTATTTGGCTGAAACGTGGAAGTCAGTTGTTGTGCTGGTATTATGATTCGTATTAAACATCATTTTGAAGTTGCAATTAAACCCACTCGTTGTTCTGTTCGCGTCAAGCATTCTCGTTCAAAAGTTTGTTATGCCTTTTATGCGAAAAGCCAAAAATGTGACTTCATATATTTATGCCATTAATTAAGCACATTAAAATGAAAAGACAAACAAACTTGTAACATCATAGTTTATTGTTATAATAAATGTCTAAGATGAACACGCTCCATTGGATTTAACGTGCAGGCTTCGGTGTGTACATCTTTGTTTCTCAAATTCACACCTGAAAAATTAAATGCCACATTCCGTTTATATAATACCAAACTTTATTCATTAGAGATACATTATGTACGATTTAGATAACGAACTACTCATTCTTGCTATAATAGTTCGAGAGTAGATAATGTAAAACGAATAATTTGAAAATTTCATTCAAATTACTATATTGCAAGCGAAGATATTACCCTTTGAAGGTTTGACAGACGTGTGCAATAATTTCAACTGGTTGATCGAAGCTAAATCTCGGTCCTCCATATTTGATTAAATCAAAGTATCGCTGAACCTTACTTATCTATTTAATATCAGAGAAATGTTTAAAATCAATAAATAACTAGGCAAATAACATCATATATCCAGAATGAAATGGGGTTTAACGTCCTACTGTTCTGCTCCTAAATGGGGCTAATGAAGACGGACACACGCCATACAGTGTGCTACGAGGAAAATTTTGCCCGAGGCAGCGGTGCTACGGCCTACTCTTATATCGAATTCCAAATGCCACTGTCGGAGAAGCAAAATCGGACTTTAAACCCGTTCATTGATATCGTTTAGCACATTGGACCAATACGCACAATACAATTTGTTGGGTCGGGTCGGATCGTGTGGATCGGGGGAGGGGGGGGGGGGGTCTAATATCTAAATAATACTTACAAATTTTGATATGTGACATTATCCGAAGCACAAACTTCATCAACTGTTGTTGGACATTCCTCGTGTGAGAGTTCAACACAGAGATAATCTAAAACTGCTTGATCACCATTAAAACCAGGCAAGGTCTGATTAGTGCTGGTTGTTGTGCAGCTACCATAATGAGCTATGTCTGTATCAATTCCCTCGCATCTAGCTTGTGTATAGTCACATCTATATAATATACGTACCAATAAATTCAGATTAGCATTTAAAAGTCCAGTAACAAAATGAGAGAGAGAGAAAGAGAGAGAGACAAATGGGGTTTAACGTCCACTCAACACAAACTAGGTCATTTCAGGACTAACATATGGTTTAATTTTATTTCAATATTTCGCTTGCGCGTAGGGTCTTTAGCAGTGGGAGGAAACCGGAGTGCCCGGAGGAAACCCACGAGATTGAGAAGGCGCCCCTACCTCCATGTCACATACGCTCACACCAGGGCTCGAAACCACAGCCGCAAGCAGAGGTGACCGGCCAGCTAGAGGTCGAAGCGCGGCACTCTAGACCACTAGGCCATCCCAACCCCCTAGTAACAAAATGATTAATCCTCTTAATATAGCCAAACAAGTTGTAGTTTCAAATTAAAGATACATCATGGTTAACATCTAGATAATGTTAATGAAATCTGCTGAAAATTTCAGTCAAATTAATCCACCCTGAACCGAGAATTTAGCGATAGAATTTTAGGACAAGTCTCGATCATCATTACTGAAGTCGGTACGATACAAATCATTGTCTCGATTATCCATTTTTTGATTGCTGAGCAGCAGATTGCGGATTTTAATTCAGTAAATAGTGCAGGTTAGCGACGACATCGATAGTTTTGTAATGTCGAGATCCATTCAGTAATGTCTCATTAATAATTTAGGGCTTAAAGTCAATATGGCGATTTAGCCCTCGCATAATGTATGTTTAACTAATGTACAGTAAGGAGCACATGCCAAACTCGAAATTAAAATTAGTAGTAAATAAATCAACATCCGCATAATAATTATGAATAATATATGGTCTGATGACACTTATCGAAACACTTATTACATACATGAATGTGACCGATCGCTTTCTAATTTTGATATAGTATAGGTATTTTTGTTTTTCAAAATAATTGTTTTACATTTAATATGGCAGTAGAAAGAGTCTCTCTCGTCTTTATTGTTATCTTACAACTTGACCAGAGTTCAGTATGTCAAATTATTTTACATAATATACGTGTATCACTTATGGTATACAATTTATCAAATAATATCCATGAAAGGTTAACTTTACCTATTGTGATGTTTAAATGGTCTTACGACTATCGCTTGTTCAAAGGGTTAATCTTTTAAATTTATCTATAATCACCTAAACATGTTTAACTTAGTTCCAAGTAAACTTCTAAACTGATGATAAGGTTTACTTTGTATACGACAGAAGACATACGGTCAGTATTCTTACTGTGCCAGTCGTCTAATAAACGTTTGAACCTTCATCAGGGTATGTAAATTATTTGGAACTGTATAAAAGTTTTAGATGCCCGGAATATACGGTGAGGACGTGCAAGATCCTTTAACTAACATTACTGAGCTACACCCACATAACGTACCGTCGTAACAGTTATTCAGCAACGGTGCACGTTCTCAATTTAATAAATGAGATTTACAGGCCCCGATCCAGGATTTTGTCAAGGGGGGGGGGGGGGCATACATTGGAAAAAAAGGGTAATACGTTGCAACCTTGCGTTGCTTGGGCGGAGACAATGCGAAAATCATGTTTATATCATCTGTGAACTACAACAGTTACAAAGCAAACGTTAAGTTACGCGATTCAAAGGTTGCCACTGAAACCCGACAACCCGGTTTCCTTCCACTGCTAAAGACCCCTACGCGCAAGCGAATTATTGAAATAAAATTAAACCATATGTTAGTCCCAAAATGACCTAGTTTGTGTCGATTGGACGTTAAACCCCATTCCCCTCTCTCTCTCCTCCAGTTCCAGGTCTACGGGTTGAAAGTCTTTAAATATATGATCTCATTTATCGTTTTCAAGTACGAATTGTGTCTTTCGGTCTGTAACCACTTAAAGCAAGGAATGAAATTATTGTCAACGTTAAAGACTCCTCTCTTGTTGGGTTGGTTTCGGCGTTGACTATGGCCACTTCCTTTAATTACCGAAATACGAAGTAGGTTCATAAATTAAAACAGAAACACGAGGCTGAAGGGTGGGGGGGGGGGTAAAGTCGATTCGGGTCACCTAGAGATAAGTTCTTTTTAAAGTGGAATAGATGCTACGTATTCAGAAGAACCTACTTGTTATCGTAGGTTACACCATCTGTACCACACCGTAAGTCTTCAGGTTGCGAGTCACAATTTCGAAATAATATTGCTCTACAATAGAAGGATCCGAAGTGACCACTAAACTGACAGTTGACAGCTACTAAAATATAGAAAGCATGGCGTTTCCATCATTTGTTTTCTGTTTATAACAATTCCACGATGTTTCAATTATAATAATTAAATACGAATAATCCAAACCATAAGACACAATTCGAAAAAAAAACGTTTAGGCAAAATAGTGTAATCAGCAATGAACTGTTGACCGTGTACTACGACAAACAGTGTTAATAGGTGTCCGGAAGAACAAGCTTAACCTGCCTGGAGAAAGCATAATATATTAATCATTTTTAGTGTCCTCAAACGTTTTCATTTTATTTTGGTCTATTTATAGTGACCAGGTTGTGGTCTTCATCGGTTTCTTTGTAAACATGAATTCTAAATTTCTGAACAAGCAGCTTTGCCGAACTTACTTGCAATGTTTCATTCATAAAATTACTAAAGCGACAGTATAAAATATATTATTATACCACGTCTTACATTATTTTGCGACGTCTTGTTAGGATCCCTTAAATTCGTTTTAACTGGTCTTAGTAGCGTTCCATATGACAGTGGTTTGTTTAAAGCTACCATTTCAATTTTTTAAGTTATATGTTTAAAATATATTAAAATAAACCCTTAAAATATATGGTATTTATAAACAGTACTACCTTGTTAAAGAATAATCCTAATTAATCGTATAATTCACTATTGCCAGTTGAGAAATTGGCAAATATATCATTTTCAAAAAGAAATTCAAACGTTTGAAGGTAGCTATTGCATGGGGGAATAGAACAGGGGAAGTAATTGTGTTATTATTTTCGGTGTGGAAGATTTTTAAGTGTGGGAAATAATGCCTATGGTCAGACATAGAAATAATTATGTTTTGACTTTCTTAGAAAATATGAAATTCTCGCTTTAAAATATTCAACGATAAAACGTGGAAATGTTGATAAGAAAACAAATTGATTATTTTACCTGATAATGTCACCAGTAATAAGATAGTTCGCAACATGACTTCGTGTCTTTTAACAGTGAACGGTATGTACAAAGTGGACAGGCTACATATCTATATACTGATTATATATTTAAGATAAGGGACGGACTTGTCTAATTATTGATTCTAATTGTAAAGATAAGGGAATGGCAGAGATCGATTCCCACAAGGGATGGTCAATTACACGAATGTGACCTACAATATCAACAGTTCCGTCAAAAGTGATGCATCATTCCGTTAGGAATCCAAATATTGACACAGTTCGGAAAGTATGGAGCGGAATTTCCCCCATAATTCTAAATCCTAACCTAGTAATGCGTATGCTAATATGCTTACTTCTATGCATGTAACTTCTTACTTACAAATGTTAAATTGGCTATTTAAACATGTAAAAATGCTAATTTACATTACTTATTTCTTAAATATTGCAGTTAGAATTTGTATTTTGTTCTCTTTCCATTATTAGTTTTAATTTGTTGTAGTCTGTTTAGTTTCGTTAACATTTTGACATTTCACAAATGTTGCGCGGTATAGCTGTCATAATTCTAAGCCAAATTTTGCTAACAGACGGCGCTGTTTACAATTGTATGGAGGCTGATTGGGGACATGCAAAATCTCGCCCTTTTCATAACCCGACATAGACCAAAATCATAAACTATTCTATATATGTTTAAAATATATAAATATGATTCTCTGTCGTGCATTTATCATAATAATACTGCTAAATTATCGATCGATTTAGCACATTGTGTTTCTAAAAGAACAATAAAATATATAGTAAGAACTATATATTGAATAAATAAATATAAATAGGTAATCATTTTTCCCCTCAAATTTATGAAATATTTTAGGCACATAAGTAAATTTTTTTTGATTTTATTTTGGCTTTTTATCGGGTCAAGCTTCCAAATTTTCATGATCCTCGGTGGCTCGGTGGGTATGTCCCAAACTCGGTCTCGGGTTCGCTGTCGGTATTGGAAGAGAAAGTCCCTCGGGTTTTCCACGGGTTTAACGTCCTGTATTCTTCTGCACCTAACCTGGGCTAAGGAAAGATGGGCATACGCCATACAGTGTGCTATGAGGGAAATTTTGACCGGGTAGCGGCGCTACGGCCAATGTGTACACGGGACCTCGGTTTTTCGTCCCTTCGGTTCCTGACTTGGAACAATGTCTAGTCGTTCTAATGGCGTGCACGTAAATGAACCCTGGACGTTGTTCTCGCCTTGATGCTGAACGACGGGACGTTAAACTCGATTTCATTTAAAGATAAATTAAGGGAGAATAGATAGGCCCAAAATGCTGACTAATGTATAGGGAATTTGCTGAAAATTTCAGTTTCATTCTGACTGAGAATTTAGCGATTGAATTTGGTACATAGCCTCGATCATCATTACTAAAGTCGGTAAGATACAAGAAAAAACACATAGTCTCTATTATTCATTTTCTGATTTAATCATGAATCAGCGTTGAGCATCAGATCGGATCTCTATACAGTAAACATCGCAGGCTAAAGGTGACATCGACAATTGGTAATGCAGATTCTGCTCTTGCATAATTTATGTTTAATTTCCAAATCACCGGGTTGTCTTATGAGGTAGAGGGTCTCTTTGGGCATTGGGCGAACGATTCGCCCCTTAAATTGATCTTATTAATCTCATTCCAAAGTTTGGGTTTGTGGGTGGGTGGGGTGTGTCTGTGTGGAGTGGGCGGGGCGTGGCTTTGCTTTAATATTTATATCTGAATTACCATTTCCTGTTTCTCAATCCAATCTCAAATAAAATAAAATATTGTTTATAAACCAAAACAAACACAAAATAGCTTTTTTCTACCGGTGTATTTCTATATAATTTAAATAATATAAGAATAATTTACTTTTGTACGTAACATATTTTATTTATCTTTACTTCTTTCAAAAATATTGAGAACGAATATTGCAAAAAAAAGGAGACTAAATAAATCGATAAGGCCGTATCGGGGGCAAATGCACGAAAAAGTATCATATTTATTCATCTGAAAAATATGTAGAATAAGTTGCCTTTGTACGTAAAGTATTTTAGTATTTTTGACATAAAAATGTCGTCATGTCTGACGGGTAATGAAAAGAGTGATATTGTACATGTCTCCAATGAACTACCATATAATACACAGCGCCACCTGTTAGCATAATGCGTATTATGCTAACAGGTGGCGCTGTTTACTATATGGTGGCCCATTGTGAACATGTATATGTATTACATGCTTTGTAACTGCATGTATTTGCGTAAAGGGGCGGAGCAATTTTAACGAGAAGTTACGGACCGATTTCCTCCAAAATCGAATTCACCAGTGATTGTTGTTTATGTTTAAAACATATTATATACAGCTAATCAAAATTATGATCTCTTCGGGGCGCACAAGCTATGTACGCGATTTTGGCTCAACCAGGGGTTAAAATCCTGGAAAATACGGTCCAAACGCGCCAGAATTGAACCTAATCGAGTTCTTCGTTTATAACATACAATTTTAGTTTTAAAGAAATTGAATAAAAATTGTGATCCACAAGCTGTTTGTGCGACTTTCGTGCGATCAGGAGCTACACTACTAACTGTTATCGAAATCTTTGGGATATCAATATACGATTTAAGTTTCATCAAAGTCTGATAACAAATTGGGATCTGTAGACACACGCACGGACAAGTGTGATGGCATAATACGTGCACGTGAAAATATGAATGGATGCAAACTCTTGAAAGAATAATATTTGTCTATACTACCCTATGTTGTCTAATCAATTTTAATGTTATGTACCTGTCATTTATCATTGGTATAAGTTTATTGATTCCAAATAATTTACAGGCATGGTAACATTAATTGGGGGGGGGGTCATGGTGGCTGAGTAAGTAGGACGCTGGCTCGCTAGCCTGGAGGTCGAGTGTCCGATCCCTGCATTGGCCGAGAAAGTTCATTCAGATTTGTGACACTCTTAAGGACAAGTTACCCTGTGTCCGGACGACCAAATCTTCTGTGTCACACTGTCGTTTGTCTAGGTAGGACTTGACGTTGTGATCAATAACAATTCAACTCTTTTCTGTACTCTTGAGATATTCATTATATGTTACGATACTATATTCTACAGCACAGATACAACTATTGTTCTTTAGGTGTATAAACGTTAACCACGATTAAAACCTATGAAACCTATGTTGTCTACCCTGGCTATTTCGCCTAACCGTCTCCAACCGTCTCCCGGGAAAACGCGCTTGTCTAATTTATATAAAAAGGTGAGGGGCATCCACTATCAGGGCGGATCCTTGACCATATTTGGGCTAGTGCGACAGTTGAGCACGTAGTTACGTCAACCCTGATTTTGTGAAATTTGGGCTAATTTGTACTTTAGCAAAGGTGCGTAGACCTCTGACCGGATGTCTGATCGTTAGCGTAATAGGATATCATTTTTAACTAACTGTGACACAACAGTAGCCCTCTTCCAGAAATAACTGGTAGCAGGACCCGTGAGTCAGTCTAAGACAAATGAAGGAATCCTACCAGCGTACAGCCTGCATTGTGTCACAGATTTCCCGGAATGCCCCCCCCCCCCCCTAATCAGTGATGCAGGACGGGGGGGCTGGCAAGAACAGCTGTCTAGTGTACGTATAAAATCCCTCGACAGTTGAAATTCGATATAAGAGTAGGCTGTAGTGCCGCTGTCCGAGCAAAATTTCCCTCACAGCACACTGTATGGCGTATTAGCTCAGTTCGGAGCAGAACAGTATTATGTTAAACTCCATTTCATTTGGAAACATTAAGATATAAGAGGAGAGGGGCGGTGGCAATTACCCCGGAACCCCTCAACGGGTGCATAATATAGAAATTTGAGAGGGTGTAAACAATGTAGAACTATACCATTTTTAAATTCGTGCATAATAATGGCCCATTCCCCAAAACCCCTACCTCCAGACACAAAACCGGTGATTTAGAAATGAAATAAAGTTTAACACCCTGCTATTATGCACTGACTATGCTAATGAAGACAGGGAAACGTCATGAAGTGTGCAATTTCTAGGGATTTTGTACGGAAAGGGGCGCTATGGCTTACTCTTGGTGTACGTAATTGGGTTTTCGTCCCATGAAGACATAGTTCCTTGTCAGGCACTAACAGGTGGAAAGCGAGCCGGAAACCCGAGATCTCCTGGTTACCGAGCCAGTGACTTACTCACCGAGGCACCGCGACTCTCGATGATTTGGTAGCCTAGCCCGATATAGGTAACTTCAATAATATAATAAATACTTTGTTTGTGTGCGTATAGCATTTCATAATTTTGAGGGGAAGAGATAAGCCAAACTAAGCATGACCGATTTATAATTATTTATTTACTTTCATTCATGAAGTAATGAGTTCTTGCTATATATTATTCTTTTAGAAAACAAAAAAGCCAAAACAATCGATAGTGCATTATTTGTGAAAATGCACGATAAAATAGCCCATTTATTTATCGGGTCATTTTTACGTGTTCCTAATGAGCCACCATACAATTGTAAACAGCGCCGTCTGTTAGCAAAATTAGGCTTAGAATTATGACAGCTTTACCGCGCAACATTTGTGAAATGTCAAAGTGTTAACGAAACTAAACAGACTACAATAAATTAAAACTAATAATGGAAAGAGAACAAAATACAAATTCTAACTGCAATATTTAAGAAATAAGTAATGTAAATTAGCATTTTTACATGTTTAAATAGCCAATTTAACATTTGTAAGTAAGAAGTTACATGCATAGAAGTAAGCATATTAGCATACGCATTACGAGGTTAGGATTTAGAATTATGGGGGAAATTCCGCTCCATAGGAAAGTTCTCCTCAGTTCATCTAAGTGGGGATTCAGTGTGAAGCCCGTTTTCTAAAATAAGCGTGTCGATGGTTATATTGACACGACCGTATTACATTTGCATTATCCCGAATTTTTCTCCGGCGATAACGCTTGCGGTACTGAAGAGTATGCTGAATATACACGAAAAGCCGAAGGATTTACGGGAAATAATGGACCTTTATTGACACATGCCGTGTATTCGGCTATTCACTTTATTAACATCAGGGCCTAGCAGAACACCTGATTGATAGATTGGTCTGGACATTCCGCGGATTACTGATCTTGCCTTGTGAAGAAATATATGTACAGCACGATCAAATATAAAAACTAACGTAAAAAAAACAGAACGAAACGGCGTTCACAAGCGGTATTATTTGATTTTGAATAGAATTCCGATTTGGATGATGATCTAAATGTTTTCTTCTGAACAACTTGTATCAATCAAGCTATGGTAATTGAAAGGGGCTGTTGAAAATTGTCAGTTTTGTTTCACTATAGAAATAATAGAATTGAATATATATATATAGGTATGTCCATCAATTGCATAACCAACACATTTGTTCACACAATGTTTATTTGATATTGAAATATACAGTTTGTGTTTCTAAAACTTAGTGAACTTGACATCATACAGGACACGCTTGATAGGTATAGATTTCAAGGGCGCTGTCGTCACATTTTGCTTGTTGAAACAGGCACCTGTAATTAGAGGAGGAAGTAACAGATAAAAAATGTTGCGCTTATTGGGGTAGACGAAGAGGGTTTTTTTGCGCTTCAAAAATCGAATGGATTGGATACTTTTCCCCCACGTTAACAAACATTAGTCATGTCAGTTGGACCCACACGCTCTGCACGCGATAACGATTTTTAACGCCATGCTTTTAAGAGAGAGAGAGAGAGAGAGAGAAAAAAATGGGGTTTAACGTTCACTCGACACAAACTAGGTCATTTCGGGACTAACATATGGTTCAATTTGCGCGTAGATGCCTTTAGCAGTGGGATTAAAACTAGAGGAACCGGAGAAAACCCACAAGGTTGGACAGGCGACCCTACTCCATGTCACGTACAACCGTGGAATCAAAATCACACCAGTTGATCCGATGACACACGTTATGATACAACGCGCATCTGTTTAGCATTCGGCCATTCAACCCCACCTTATGATACAGCGCGCACGAGTTAAGCATTCGGGTAGTAAGGATTGCGATCGTTATCTGGGTCTTCTATTCCAAAATTAGCTGAAAAGAAATACTTACAAATTATCATACGTCTTCATGTCAGTTCCGCAAACGATTTCCACATCAGTTCCACACTGTATGTGCTTTAGATTGTTACAGAAGAATGTGTAGACCAGATTGCTACCATGGAGATTAGGATCAGGTTTATCAACGGCAGGATCACAGGTACCATTGTGGGAGAAATGGAGTTCTGGTTCAAGACAGTGAGCTTGAGCAAATTCACATCTAGAAATGAAATAACACTTTACATCTTCACTTAATTTAACGCTTTCTATAAAGAGCTTATAGATCTCGTTATTATAGTTACAATGTAAATAATGCAAAAAGAATATATTGAAATTTCAGTCAAATTACATCATTTAGCTCAGATTATCCAATTATTAGTTGCGATGGTGTTTCAGTCTGTTGAAAATCTCACAGACCCGGGGGTCTAAAGAGTTGAGTATGGGGTTAGCATGAGAATAAATGTTGTATTAATGATTTCTATACTATTTCTAGCCAACCATGCAATAGGATAATTTGATTTTTACATTTACATAATGTATTCTTAGAATCTGTTGATTCTTTATATATACATATCCTCAATGCATATGATCGTGCACTGGACAGCATATTCAGAATTGTTTCAAGACACATTTTGTACCTTTATTTTTACTAGAAACTAAATTGACCATGCCATACCGGTTCTGGAACATGTCAGCTACTGTGTATTTTGAACCAGAAACTATGGCTTTTAAAGATATCGCCAAAAGCAATTGAATTAGAAAGGATCATTGTTGTCCTTTTTCTATTATACTCACCTATTGTTGTAAGTCTTGGCATCAGTACCACACTGTATATGATCAGCGAATATAGTGCAATCGGCACCAGCTATATATGCGCACACCGAGGTACCTTCGTTCTGTTCACCAGCATTTATCTGACCATAGGCAGCCACTATAACATTAATATTGATAAGACAATAATACCAAACAGTTTAACTCAGCCTGATAGTAGTTTCTCCCTCCCAGACCCTTAATGTAAATATAATCTATTGGCGATTGGACAGATTTTGTACACGGTGAACAGTTCATTTGCTGATTACACTACTTTGCCTCGACCGTTTTGTAGGACTTCGAATTTTGACTAATGGTTTGGATTGTTCGTACTTAGTTTTTATTTTATATATATGGGGTTTAACGACCTCTTGAAAAACCTGGGTCACTTCCGTAGCCTCCTAGGCCTTCTCCTTAACCAGAATAAAAACTATTGGCGATTGGACAGAAGGAAATTAAGTTTTAGGTTATTTCGTTACTTAGGAAGTGGGAACAAACCCACGACCTTTGATATGTGATTGGGGATCACGTAGTTAAAGGGGTAAGACGCTGGCTCTCTAGACTGGATGTCGGGTGTTCGATCCCTGCATTGGCCGAGAAAGTTCATCCACATTTTCAGGCGTGGTTTCCCCTTGTCAGTGATGCAAGATGGAGGGCCTGACAAGAACAGCTGTCTAGCCGTTCGGATGAGACGAAAAACCAAGGTCCCGTGTACACATTGGCGAGCGCGTAAAAGATCCCTTGGCAGTACGAATTCGATATAAGGGTAGGCCGTAGCTCCGCTGCCCGGGAAAAATTTCCCTCATAGCACACTGTATGGCGTATGCCCGTTTTCATTAGCCCAGGTAAAGGTGGGGAACAGTAGAACGTTAAATCCCATTTTTTAAAAAATTCTTTTTCATTTCATTTCCTTTGATATTTCATCTTGTGACACTACACTTGGTGAATTGAAACCTTGCCATTAAAGTAAACGAGGTGCGTTAAACCCTGCGGTCACTCAACACTCATGATTAGAACAGAAAGAAATAGATCTAAAACTACTCTACTTTTACGTATCTATCTGGGTTTCAATCAAGATTCGAAATATTAGTTTGGTTTTGTAAATTTACGAAATACATTTTCTTACCTGCGATAAGACCAAGGTAGAGGGTAAGCTTCAGCATGTTGTCAGATATTATTTAGAAAGGATAAACTACTGTCTGTTTTTTTAATCTATGTAGGTGTGTATGGAGGTCACGTGTTGGAGCACCTTACCACTGTTAGAGATAACTGTAAGTGCTGAGGAACCACACTGCATGCGAGGCGAACAGATAAGAGAGAGAAATTGGGTGGGGCGGGTAGGGGGTGGGGTGGTAACGACCACTAGACACAAACGCAGGACTAACACTGTTATTCCATAATTCACTTACGCGTAGGGGTTTTTACGGGAGAAAACCGGAGGGCCAGGTGAAAACTCGTGGTGTTGGGTAGGGACCCTACTCCTTGTCACGCACAAGCGGGGAAGAATCGAAGCCGCCCCACTTGACCCAATGACAGAGCCTATGATACAAAACCGATCAAAGTCCTGTGTAATTCTGCAAATTTTGGAATTACTACGGCAACGTCGGGGGGACATCAGTAAATGACTGTCTACAAACTACCACTTCAAAGCAGTGGAAGCAACGAGAGCAAAGAAAACTTCAGCAACCGAATACTAAAATTGGACTGAATAATGTGAGTATTCTTGTAGATTGATTCTAATCAACGTTGGTATATTTGTCCTAAAATTATTTTATTATTTTTTTCCGGCGTGGTTTCCCCTTGTCAGTGATGCAGAACAGAGGGCCTGACAAGGACAGCTGTCTAGTCGTTCGTATGGGACGAAAAACCGAGGTCCCGTGTACACATTGGCGTGCACGTAAAAGATCCCTTGTCAAAATTTTCCTCATAGCACACTGTATGGCGTATGTCCGTCTTCCATTAGCCCAGGTTAGGAGCAGAACAGTAGGACGTTAAACCCCATTTCATTTCATTTCATATTTTATTATTTGTAGTTGCTATATTGGTCCTGTTCTAATGTAATTTTATTATTAATATACTTTTATATAGCAGTAGTGAGTTGTTGTTCTATAGACTATTGTACAGTATAATATATTAAATCGGTTGTTGTTCTATTGTACAGGTTTGTCAGATCGAGGTATTGTGTGGATCTTGAATCTGTACACTGCAATCGATAGCCAGAGATTGAACATCCCCTCCACGTCCCTCTCTTTACAACGTTTTTCAATATTAGTTTGATGGCAGTAATGTTTGCGACATGCCACAAGGTACTGACCACTGATCTGAAAAGCACGACCATTATAAGGCTCTGGCCGAATAGGTGCTAATCTGTGTTTTGTGTGACGTCAGCGCATGGAGTTGAGGACAAAATGGAAATGGACGAAAATAATGTAATTATTGGAAACAAGTGGCTATGATATCGTTTTGTGGGAGTATTTATGCAAATCAAAACGACTGGATTGAAGAAAAACATATCTGAGTGAATCGACAGGGGTTTGATTGCCTGGCATTACGAATTGTTGGAAAAAAAAACGAACCGAAACGAGAGCAGGTAAAACCGCGTCTTCAAAAGGCATTGCATTCCTGTTCTTTTTTTATTATTTATTGTCAAATACTTCATGGTGTATGCATATATACGGATAGAAGGTCAGATTCCTGTGTTGTAGGTTAGATATTTCGAACTTTGGTTATAATATTCATTATACGTCTAGACCGACCATAAACCGTGTTTGGCATTTCTATTGCAACAATTGCCCAGGATTATGCGGAATTGTAATGCCTGGACTATCGTGACTAATATTGTGCCCAGGGGCCTATTTCACGAAGTTTTAACTAAGATAAGATCCCAATTTTAGTAATTTGATTGGATAATATTAGATTGATTTTAGTGCTTAGCCAATCAAAATTGAAGTATCTACTAAAATTGGATTTTATCTTAAGTTAAAATTTCGTGAAACAGGGCCCTGGTCCCTAATTAGCTGGATCTCGCTTGATCACCGTATCTTTTTAGTTACCATGGTATCTAACCGCACGTTCACGCATGTCTATAGAAAGGTATTTTGGTATACCATCATCAGTGTGACCTCGGAAAGAGCCTTTTCTACTGCTACGTTAATCTTTATTGGCAAGAGAAATTGACCCAAGTTCACATTCTACATTTATTTGCAAAGAATCCGAAGAATGACTTACATACGAATACAGATCCCAAGACCCGTCGATTGATCGAATATCCGAAAATTACTTTTAAACCTAACATCCTGGCGGCCATATGCTAGGACACTGTTACACACTGTCGTAGCAATGGTTACCTATTTTACGTTCGTTGGATGTAAAGGTGATTCTGTTGAGTTATTAATATAGGCGACAGATGGGCAAAACCAAACCCAACAATTATTACTGACGGTACCAGTCAAGGTGTATCCAGCTTCTTCTTTCGCAAGGGAATCGCTAATTGATCTACACTCCCACCCTTTAAAACCATACCCATGGAGCAGAATGTCGAAAGGGTCTTCATTTTCTATATGATCTGGGGAATTAAAGGGAAGTTTCTCCAGTAAATCACACCGCTTCCTAACGGATGACAGACTTGCTTCAGCGATCTGCCTCGAATTGTTTATATTTCTCACTTTCTCCTCCACGTCCCTAACTCTGGACACTTCGGAGCTTCTCTCACAGCAATACCATCTTCTCGGTCACTTGCCAAGTGTAGCCACCACTAGTCTGGGTTGACTGTTGAATTTTCTTAGCTGAATGAAAAGGACATTGGATCTGAAACTGTGTTTGTCTGCGTCATACTTGGTGTAACGCCTGGTCCAGTTTGTCACGATGTTACATCGTTGGGTCTCTCTGGTGGATTTTTCAACTGCAAAAGTCTCAGATATGATCAATTGGATTCAGGTCAGGGTTTCTGGCGCAGGTTTGATGCGCGAATGGTGTTTTCGTCTACAAATGTCGGCCATAATGTTTGGTAGGAGGAGGATGCTTGTCGCAGTGGAGCAACCCGAGATCAATCAGGACAGCGCAGCGCCTGAATGGAACCGTTCTCGTCTAGGATCTTCTTCTGTATACATGTCATGTCATGTTCCTACGTCGTCATAACCGCGCTCTACCATCCATCACGATTCACGGTCAAGAAAAACATCTCTAATCCGACCATTGAGTTTGTCGCCGTACCACTATGTTCCAAAATGGCACGCTCGGTAAAGCCAGGCTGACACTTGCACGACTTTTTGTCACGATTTTGTCGTGCCCATCAGTGTCCACATAGTTCACGCATAGTTTGCGCATTGTTTACGCACTTCCCGCATTGGCACGACGAGTTTGCGCAAATCGGACGGTGTCGTGCCGACTCGAGTCGTGCCAATGCGTGCCACGGAATCGTGCAAGTGTCAGTCTTGCTGTAGTCAGTCACGCAGAATTACTGACAAGATCGAGATGTCGTCTGATAGGTCTTATAGCGCCGTAACGGGTAATATCTGTTGTTAGCTTTAGGGTTGGGTTAGGGTTCATTAGTCTACCGATATCTATTATTAGGGAGATGGTTAGGGTTAGGATTATTAGGTTTATTGATATCCATATTCATAGTACTTCTTACAGTGGCGGACTTGTGCACCCTGTCGTCAAAACTAGCCAAATTGACTGTGACGATCTAAGATATATTATGTGAGTTAGGGGTAGGTGTCCAATCCCTTTTACATATAGTATTTATTCTAAAAGAAAGGATTATATTTCCCCTTAATCTTAAATTGTGGAAGTACTGATAAAAGCTATTTTCCTTAGAAATTGTATAATCAATTTCCGCTTGGATATCAAACCCCTTTCATTGTGTTTATCCACGATAACAAACGGGCCTACTTTTCTCGAACATGATCTTAAATATTGTAAATACTGCTGAAAGCTAGGAATTTGAGGGTATTTTTTTATAAATCAAAATATATGAATACGAATAATAACTGAATAGCGAAATTAAATACAATATGCATGCATTCGTATTTCTTGCAACTTATGACAGATCATGACTCAATGCTGACAATATACAATTATTTTTTTGGGTTGTATTCCCTATTGCTTTCAAATATGAGTGAAGTCTGTGTCACCACAGGCCCGGGACTGTACAACGCAGTGGACGCTTACAGCTAGCCCCCGGACCCATTCACTCTTTTTGAATTGTTTTGTTTGTGGTCTACTCTGAGTACGATGTCTTGTCCACATATTTGTAAAATTGTGTGCGGTGCAGTCCCCCTGCACTTACTATTAGCTAATGCAAGAAGACCAAATTGTATGTTTAAGTTTATTGAAATATACAGATCTTTTTTTCTGAAACTGTCATTATAACGGACACGCTTGATAGGTCGAGACTTGAAGGTTGATGTCGTCACATCTTGCTTGTTCAAAGAGGCACCTGCAATAAGAAAAAGAAATGAAATGAAATGGGTTTAACGTCCTACTGTTCTTCCCCGGCGTATGAACACGGACATACGTCATCCAGTGTGCTATGACGGAAACGTTGCATCTCAATGATTGGTGGCCTTGCGAAAATTCACTATTGATCAGCGAGTGTTAGCATCCTCACAATAATGAAAACACATTACCAATTTAGTGGGAGTTGGTTGGTCGAATGGTTAACACGTGCGTGCTGTATCAAAAGGTTTTTCACTGAATCAACTGGCGTGGTTTCGATTCCTTGGTTGTTCGCGACAAAGTGTTGGGTCGCCGGGTCCCTAAGCGCGAGAGAATTATTGAAATAAAATTGAACCATGTGTTAGTCTCGAAAAGACCTAGTTTGTGTCGAGTGGAAGTTATGCCCCATCTCTATCTCGCATACGAATAAATGGAATTTGATATGATTGTTGCTCTCTCCCCCTCTCTCTCGTTATCAAATAAGAGAGCGAGGGGGGGGGGAGTTTCAGGAGAAAAACCACGAGATTGGACAGGTGACCCTACTTCTTGCCACATTCAACCGGGGATTCGAAACCACGCGTGTTGACTCAATGGCAGACGGTATGATACAGCGTGCTCACGCTAACCATTCGGCCATCCACCCCCCCTACCAAATTAGAGGAAAACGAATACTTACAAATTATCATAAGTCTTCCCGTCAGTACCGCATACGATTTCTAGATCGGCACCACAGGTTTGATGTTTTAGATTGTTACAGAAGAATGTGTAGACCAGATCGTTACCATGGAGATTAGGATCGGGTTTATCAACGGCAGGATCACAGGTACCATTGTGAGAGAAATGGAGTTCTGGTTCAAGACAGTGAGCCTTAGCAAATTCACATCTACAAATAAAATGATTATATTTTAAAAGAGTCGCCCGTTCGTTCGTAAAATCTTCCAATTTGGTGTCTCTTAAGTCAATGCCTTTATTGAGGTCGCACAAAGATAAGCATTTTCTGCTAAGGCTTAGAAGAACTACGTAAGAGGATAAGTCGGTGCTTATATCAACATAGACTTGGTTCTATGAAAAGCATTATGTTCACAAACTGAGCAGAGTAATTGGCAATGGAATTGGTCGACTTTTGAATTCGATAAATTTGATAATAGGACTTATGAATTTGTGTGTATAGTTACATTACCTCAGTTAACCAATGGTTTTAATTGAAGACCAATAACCCCTCTGCTAATACAGTTGGTGTGGTGCAAGTGTGCGTATAGTTTCAATCCCTAGGCTTAGTTCGATAATCATTTTCTGTCATTTTTTTGATTGGGAAACTGTGTAGTCCGATAACCCCCTTACTAGTTGATATAGAATGACCAATCTTGGTGTAGGTATTGGTTAGGCGATGGTTGGTCCGATGATGAGCATTTGCTATTGTGGCTAAGCAGTTTTATTGTTTGGCTTAGTTGGAACGCGAACCTTTGAATTTAATGGGGGGGGGGGGTTCATTTCGTGACGAACATCAATACCTTGACTAACCTCCATTATGAAGATTTTCTGCTACGATTAAGTAGCCATGGGTAATTTGATTAGTCAAGACTTCGGAAATCAACAACAGAACAAGGTGGAATGTTCATTACCTTGACGGTTCGATAATGATCTTTTTGTGCCCAGGTTACGCAGAGTGGTAAACAATTTCTTTGTCTCAAAATTATTCATGTTTATTTTTAATTCGAGGTATGTGTCATAATCTCTATGTCTGTGCAATTGTGTCAAAATAATAGTATTATAAACCATATTTACGAACCAGAAACTACAGTGGAATCATGACATACAACGTATTGTATTGTATGTAACTCCTTCTTCAAAACAAGAGAATCATTCTAGAAACGTAGCTCCGTAGTAATTGCTTTTCATAGAATGGTTGTGTCCAATTACTAATGGCATTTAAACAGTATTCAACGGCTTGTACAGGCGCGGATCAGCCCCAGTGACATAGTTGTTTTTCATTTTCGTTTGCTTTGTTACGGTTTAGTTCACATATCTGCTCTTAATAGATGAAATAAACATGATTACCCTTTGCTCCAATGTATACCCCCCCCCCTCTCGACAAAATCTGTTGTATCCCGATTGCAGCCTTTTCCCCTCAAAACTCACTTATTGTGGTAGGTCTTGGCATCAGTAGCACACAGCACATGGTCAGCAAATATTGAACAATCAGCACCAGCTATATATGCACATACTGAAGTACCATGGTGGTGTTCAGCGTGATCAGTATTTAACTGGCCAAAGGCACCCACTGTAACAGGAATGTTTTAGAAACGTAACTACGAAATGAAATAAAATGAAATTGGGTTTAACGTCCTACTCTTTTGCACCTAACCTGGGCTAATGGAAGGCGGGCATACGCCATACAGTGTGCTATGAGGGAGATTTTGCCCGGGCAGCGGCGCTACGGCCTACTCTTATATCGAATTTCAACCGCCAAGGGGTCTTTTACGTGCACTCCAATGTGTACACGGGACCTCGGTTTTTGGTCCCATTCGAACGACTAGGCAGCTGTCCTTGTCAGGCCCTCCTTCTGTATCACTGACAAGGGGAAATCACGCTGGAAAATCGAGATGAACGTTCTCGGCCAATGCAGGGATCGAACACCCGACCTCCAGGCTAGCGAACCAGCGCCTTACCCACTTAACCACCGTGATTCCAAGTAACTACGATGAAGGAAATAGATGGGTTCACGCAAACGAATCCTGCATGATATTATATTCCAAAGGATACGTACTGAATTTGTGGTGGTAGCCACTTCCGACAATATTAATGATTCCATATACAAAGATACATTATTGGAGATTAGAAAAAGAGCTGTCAGTTCTCACTATAACAATTAAAACCTAGATAATGTAAAGGGATTTTGCTGAAAATTTCAGGCACGCTGATCCACGCTGAACCGATATTTAAGCGATTGAATTTTCGGCCTAGCTTTGATCATCATTACAAAAGTCGGTACGAAGGAAACATTGCCTCGATCGAGAGTTGATTATTGTCTGGATAAGTTTATTAATGTCTAACCGTCTTCATTAGCCCAGTTCTGAGTAGAACAGTTGGGCGTTAAACCCCCATTTCATTTCAATTAATGTCTAATTAATAATTTAGATAAAATTGTATGTCTTAAGCAAGGCTGACACTTGCACCATTCCGTGGCACGGATTGGCACGACTCGAGTCGGCACGGCACCGTCCGATTTGCGCAAACCCGTCGTGCCTATGCGAGAAGTGCGTAAACAATGCGCAAACTATGCGTGAACTCGTCGTGTCAATGTTGACACTGATGGGCACGACAAAATCGTGGCCAAAATCGTGCAAGTGTCAGTCTGGCTTAAGTAAATAGGCCGATTATGTATGTATAACTGATGAAAACATTAACTGGTAGGGAGGGAGTAGGGAATTTACGCCCGCTCTCACCTTGAGCTATGTGGCAGACAACCAATGTTAACTTAAGACATAAGCATTTTAAAGACGGGCTCATTGTTTTGTGTTTAATGATCCTTAAGACAATTGTCCACTGGGTATGGTTTCATCGTATTCACTCGTGATGTATCTGGTTTTTTTGATTGATATATCGGTCCATAGAAACTGCCCCAGTTCAAATACAATTATCAAATAAACTGTTTCAGATAACCAAATGAGCTAAATTATTCACTAAAAATGAGCTCAATAATTCACTAAAAATGAGCTCAATATTTCACTAAACGTGCTTAATATTTCATAAAATGGGATTAATCTATGACAGAGTGAGCTGATGATTTCATAAATTTATCTTACCTGCGACAAGAACAAGAAAAAGGGTCAGTTTAATCATATTGTTGGGTGACCTGTTGTGCTACAAGGTGTTGTTGAAAAGGGTCAAAAGACTGCCTAGGTCTGGTTTTATCTAAGCAGATGTACGTTAAAGTCACGCGTGTAGCTGGAACACCTAACTAGTTTATAGATAAGAAATGTATATTTAAAACAAACACGAATTTTATCTTCGTAGATCGACTGAAGTTCATTCTAAAACGCAGTCATAAGCAACAAGACAACTGTATGCGTTTAATTTTTAAATTCAGACAGTTGGAAGAAACAGCGAAATCATACAAAGGATTGGCTGAAGTTCATTGTAAATTGGCGACAATCATAAGAAACAAGACATCCATTTTAGGTTATAATTAAGGTATTCGCACTCGCCACAGACGTGCGAGTCATTATTAAATGCAGACAGTTGGAAGCAACAGGACACTCAATTACAGGAATGATTAAGGTATTCGCCCGATCCACATAAGCGTGCAATCCTGGTGAACCTTCTAAAAAAAGTGATGTTTCTGCTTTGAATAAATCCGATCATAAGGAACACGAATAAATCCCCAGATAAATAAAACACCCCTCGGTTTAATTAAGATTTTTAATGACGTAGTTTAGGTAGGACATGCTTGATACGTTGATACCTGCAAGCTGATATCACTACATCTTTCTTGTTCAAAGAGACATCTGAAATAAACAACAGCAACAAATAAACAACAACAAAAAACAAATTTCAACTTTGCTACGAATTGTTTTCCAATTAAAACACTGAACAAATATTTGAGGGTTTAAAGCCTGTCATTGAGTCAACAGCGTGGACTCAAATCCCCGGTTGTACGTGACAAGGATTAGGGTCCCCTGTCCAACCTCGTGGGTTTTCGCCGTGTCCCCCGGTTTCCACCCACTGCTGAACACCGCTACGCGCAAGCAAAGTATTGAAATGAAATTAAAACATGTTAGTTCCAAAATGACCTTGTTTGTGTCGAGTGGACGTTAAAACCAATTTCTCTTTATGTACATACATAACACGGAAACTCCAGGATCCAGTGTCTTACTTACAAATTGTCATAGGTATGTCCATCAGTACCACATACGATTTCCTGATCAGTACCACATTTTTGATGTTTTAGATTGGCACAGAAGAATGTGTAGACCAGATCGTTACCATGGAGATTAGGATCAGGTTTGTCAACGGCAGGATCACAGGTACCATTGTGAGAGAAATGGAGTTCTGGTAGAATACAGTGAGCTTTAGAAAAATCACACCTGAAAATTTTTTTTAAAAAATCGAATGTTGTCAAAGCGGTGCTGTTTCTGAATCAAACAATTTCAAAGCATTATAATATTCAAATCCCAAGAACGTGTCTACAAAAAAACAAGACAATAACAAATTTTCACTGGACTATTACATCTTAATATAGGTTATAATGTCCGCGACTTAATCTTTCTAACTCCGCACTGAATCAAAGTGCTCTTCTCATCTCAATACTCTTATTTGAAAACTCATATAAATGTGTGTTCATACCAAAACACATAGAACAAAATACATGTCTAACCACCGACGAAGTTCCCAGGAGTTCTGACTCCCCTTTAAATGTGTAGTATGTTTAATGCGTCAAATTTCTTGTAAATGTAAAAAACATGATGGCAGTTGTGGTTTTATAAATGATATGAAATGAGGTTTACTATAGGGTTAATTAAGACTACCGCAAGCCGTGCGTCAAATTTCTTGTGCATAAATGATGTCAGTTGGGTGTGGTTTTATAAATGATATGAATTGGGGTTAATTAAGACGAACGCAAACCATCCAACCTGCTCAGCGGGTAATTTTACAGCTTAATCTGTTGTTACATGTGCATGAAAATGTTTAATTGATACCTCGGTTGTTCGTCACAGCCAAACGACACCGATTCTTTTTAGGCAATCGTTCCGGCACCAATGACATTGGGAAACCATACTGGACAATCTGGTCGTGGGGGGACCCGATGAAACTGCAGAAAACCATCCAGGCTCAATTACAAGCCTAGTATCGATTGGCGAATTTTGACTCAGTGACACACGTTATTTTATAACGATTATGAAACCACTGTTATTCGCCCAGCATAGATTATGAAACTCGCCTTACAATCTGTTTATATTTCCTGTGACAATCAACATGTGGCAAGGCGTTATCAGATATGAAAAAAAACCCAAATTTATTTATTTTAGTAACGTAATCATTTTGCGCAATAATTCGGTGTGATTAAAGGTTCTACGCTACAGCAGCGTGAAAACTATTTTACAATTCTTTGAATGATGACTGGCCCTAGAGGTCACGTGTAGTATAGGTCTACGTGTGACGTCACATCAAACAGCATTCTTTAAACCGGATGTAGTGACAATTTTTTCTGGGCATAATTGGTGACTTTAACGACTGCATGAAACGGATTTTTTTTTAAACCCTTTACACTAAATGTTTACTTTGTTTTAAAAAGATAAACTTCCAAAACATTTTAAACAATTTCTTAATAATTAAACAAACTGTCCTAAAATTTAATTTGCAAAATATTATCGAGAATTAATTAACACTTTCCGATGTCATCTCTCTCAGTTTTAGTAGCAATATTTACTGCTGATCAGTTTGTAAAAGTACAACTGAATCCCGTAACATAAAACAACTGAAGCACAATTTAATTTTAGAAAGATTGTATCTTAGATAAAGGTGCAATATCTAGAGAACGTGGGTTATATAACAGAGGCCTATTTCACGAAATTTTAACTAAGATAAGATCCCAATTTTAGTAATTTGATTGGATAATATTAGATTGATTTTAGTGCTTAGCCAATCAAAATTGAAGTATCTACTAAAATTGGATTTTATCTTAAGTTAAAATTTCGTGAAACAGGGCCCTGATCCTAGAGCAGTGACGATACGTAACGCGAAATTTTGAACTATATAAATCGAAACGAAATAAGATCTGTGTTTTAATTAGATTTATTTTAATTCCGTTCATAAAAACGATCTATGCGGTTTCACATGCATTTTATGGTCCGGAATTTTTGTTTTAAATCCGATTGAATTAAGGGTTATCTGAATTATTTATTTCATTTTGTGGTTTCAGATCTTAGAAATATGATAATTTGGTGAAAAATGCAAATGACCACTCGTTACTCTATGGGGAAAGTCGATTGAACGTTTATGAATTAAATTATCTAAACTTCGGGTGAAATGGAGATTGTCGGAGTCGGACTACAACGCATGTGCCGACTGCATACGAATATATAAACCAATCATGACAGCTTCACAATTTTACTGACACCACCTCAGCTGTCGGCGCTGACAGAACTGCGGCAGGGCTGAAATCCGTATCATTTAATTTCAATTCATTCTATTAATTTGGGACGTACTGGATTGACAATCGAACAAGCTCTAAATCCACGTTTCTCAACCTTTTCTCACCCCTAAATGAATTCTCAATCAACCAATTTACCCCAAGAGTTTTGAGGAGGTTACTGACCGCGGAGCCGTGGCCGGCGAAGCTGGGCAGAGTGAGCGCCGTAGGCGCGAAGACCGTCGAGGAGGGTCAAGGGGGGGGGGTCTCAGGAACTTGAAAATGGCCTTTTTCTATAGAAGCCATCCGACATGGATCGCGGATCCTTGCACGGGCCTGCACCCCCTGACAACATTGACATTGAATATGGAATGAATACGGATCGAAGGTGAGATTCAATAATCACCAAATTTATATTTTAATGAAAATACGTTGTTTCCAGTTCAGTGCGCAATTTGCTCCCAGTGGTTGTCACAAA
Organism: Patella depressa; assembly: GCA_948474765.1. Taxonomy (NCBI): domain Eukaryota; kingdom Metazoa; phylum Mollusca; class Gastropoda; family Patellidae; genus Patella; species Patella depressa. The sequence goes on from OX419720.1 coordinate 4,278,829, forward strand.
CGATTTTTTTTATTCTCGGAACAGTGTTTGAGAGTGCTAATCTCAACTGCACAACCTTTATATGATCATTTTTGAAGTTATTGGGAGTGTGGTCATTCACCCCCTGGATGCCAGCCATTCCCCCCTTGGGGGTGAATTCACCCCAGGTTGAGAAACGCGGCTCTAAATGTATCTTACCGGTTATTGTAGGTCTTCGCATCGGTGGCACAGATCTTATGATCTGCGAATACCGTGCAGTCAGCAGAAGCTATAAATGAACACACTGTTGTACCATGGTGATGTTCACCGTGGTCTGTATGTGGCCATTCAGCTTTAATACTCACTGAAATCAATATAAATTAAATCAACCTGTTACAATATGGGTTCACTTTTCTATACGCTCACAATTGATACATTTAAGTTTACATATAAATATTATCAAGATCTGAAAAAAAAACACCACTTTCCCCACCATCTAGGCTATATTGATATGAATAAAAGCAAAGGTGGGATATGTGGTGTGGCATGAGAAATAATATGCCTTCTCCTCTTGGACTTTTATATATTCATCCACGTGAACACACAATTTCAGTTCGTCCTCCTACCTCCAGTTCCTTGAAATAGCTCTCTGTCCAGGACCAGTGAAAAGGGAGAACCTTGTTGCAAACTCCTTTTAAAACGACAGATTGGAGGGGGTGTCCTAAAACGTAACCCTTACTACTTATATCATGATTTCTTACCGGCTACAAATATGATCGAGCACACGTATTTCATCATCTTGGGCAGGTACAAGGTCTTGTGATTTGTGTATTTTGCTCATTATATTTTGTCTGCGCATGTGGTTCACAATTAATGCGTCACGACATGTGAATTATGTCAGCCGATACATAAAACTGATAACCCATGTTTGTTTTTTTTATAATTGAGGAAATGGCGTTCAAAATCAGATTTGTGCACGAGGGTTATGGGAGTGTGCAACTCAATATTTTAGCCTCGATATAATATTGCTTCCACTGGGGTAATCAAATTTTATAAGGTAGTGTCATTAAATACCTAATACACATACGAGGTCAGCATTGGCATAATTCAAAACCATTATTTGCCTTCTAGCTCAATTAAACGGAGAGTTATGCCCGTCTTTATTACCCGGTTTGGAGCAGAACAGTAGGACGTTAAACCCCATTTCATTTCATTCTACTATTCTTAATACTGTGGTATTTTCAGTTATGCTGATACTGGTGTGTTTAGGCATTTATCGTTCCCAAGAAATATACTTTGTCTGACACCCGACCTCCAGGCTATCGAGCCAGCATCTTAGCCACCGTGGCCCCCGGTAGAATGAAAAAGACGATATAGTAAAATAGACCATCGTGTGTAAGGCAAGGAGAACGTGCAAAGCAATAAACAAGCCAACAGTGAGGCTGATGTCCCCCGCCGAAATCCCAAAATAAATAGTTGATTAATTAATCGCACATTTATTTATTTCAAACTGTACACTTAGTGTCATCACTCTCTATCAGAAAGAATGAAGATTATCTTGTCCTAAAGCATCGACCAATGGAAGTGATTAGCTCTGCTTAGCTTCAGCTCGAAATGTTAATAGTTGGTTCAAGTCCTATCTAACAGATAGAAAACAGCGAGTTTGCATAGGAGATGAATACTCCAAGGATGTTCCCCTGCTCTGTGGTGTCCCACAGGGTTCAGTTCTGGGACCGGTGTTATTCATCATCTTCACCAAACCACTGAATAAAATTGCACAGAAATATGGCTTTAGTATCCACCTTTTTGCCGACGACACACAGCTTTATATTAGCTTCGAAGAACAATCCCAGTCGCACACTGTCGCAAATGTCGAGACATGTCTGCAAGAAATCCATGACTGGATGACACTTCATTTTCTAAAGCTAAACCCTGACAAAACAGAGATTCTCTTTCTTGGGAGTAAACACCAACTGAAAAAAAATTAAACAAACCACCTTTCAACTGGATGGCGAGATCATCAGTCCCACTAGCAAAGCTAAAAATATTGGCGCCATTATTGACTCGTGCCTCTCTTTTGAAAACCATATAACTGCTGTATGTTCTTCATCATATTATCAACTTTATAAACTAGGAAAAATCAAAACTTATTTAAGCTCCGAAAACCTCGAACTTTTGATTCATGCTTTAATAACCACTTAATTGGATTATCATAATGCTCTACTGTACGGGCTTCCCAAATCACAAATTCAACGTCTGCAACATGTTCAGAATTCGGCTGCACGTCTACTTACTGGAACTTGAAAAATGGCCCACATCACCAAAATACTAAAAAAGCCTCCACTGGCTTCCTGTACATCAAAGAATAATATTTAAAATACTCTTGTTGACCTACAAAGCTATTAACAACTCTGCTCCATCCTACATCAAAAATCTCATCTTCACATATATTCCTGGAAAATGTCTACGATCTTCTTCAAAACATCTCTTAGTAGTACCATCCACGAGCTTAGACATGACCAAACGTTCATTCCAGTACTCTTCGGCTTTTTTGCGGAATTCACTACCCCTTCATATTAAAACATCAAAGTCTGTCTGCATTTTCAAATCAAGACTGAAAAGTCACCTGTTCATACAACATTATAGATGAAATGGAACCAAAATGTATAACTTTGCAAGCGCATTTGGAACTCCTAATACGAGTATTTATTGCGCTATATAAATTTGGGTGTTATGTTATGTTATGTTATGAACTCAGTCAAGACATTCACGTAAAGAACATCTACACTAAGTTTAAACATTCTACCTCAAATAGAAGCAGGGTTGTGTTCTAAAGTCTAAATTTTGGCCCTTGATTGTCCGTAAAGTCGCCTGTTGTGGACCCTGTAGAGGTCACAATTTTAATTCGATTTTGATGAAACTTACATGTTTATAACCTAAAGCCCCTTATTCCTTTTGATATTTGCGCATATCGGATGGTTACTTCCTGAATTATGGCCCCTGCTGATCGTGGTCCCTCTGGAGGTCACAATTATTACCCGGTTTATAAAAACGTTTGATTATATCACCGTTACACAGTAATGAAGGTTGAGTTTGAATTTCGTGAAAATCGGACCAAAATGGCCGCAGCTTTTACACGAATGGTGTAAAAAATATGGTATAATTCGATTTTGATGCATGTTTATAACTCACAGATCCTGCTTCCTGTCGATATTTGCGCATATCGGATCGTAACTTCCCGAATTATCACCCCTGATTTTACAAAAATAAAATAGCCCTTTGTTAGGTAACAATTATTAACGAATTTAACCAAACGTTTAATTATATCACCGTAATGAAGCATGAATTCGAATTTCGTGAAAATCGGACCAAGACTGCCAGAAAAAAATGGCCGCCGCTTGTACGCGAAAACTATAGAGATAAGGTATATCCAATGCATGTTTATAATCCAAAGATCTTGGTGTCAATATTTGCGCATATCCAATTGTAGCGTCATGAATTATGGCCCTTGGTTGTAGGAAAAATCACTTTCTCTCAATCCTCGAAAATGTGGGCGTATACTGCCTGGTAGTAGCTTGTTCATTTATATTTTCAGGGAGAGTTTACGGACATGATAAAAATTGCACCGAATATATTAGCACCAACAAAATTAGCAACATGAAACGGTTATTGAACATGAAGACGACCAAGGATGTTGAAGACATTCTGTATGGCCTGGGATATCCCAATAGGACTACAACATCCGGTGACGTATATATACCTGATTTACCAGACCCTAGGGTTCATATTCCAGATATTCCTGTAATTGTGGCAGGTGGGTCGTCTAATCATTTCATGGAGATGCAAGCTATGATGCATAATATTGATACTGTTATAAGACCAGTTTATCCTCATATAAAAGTCATTTTATACGATATCGGATTTACAGAGCGTGAAAGACAGGCGGTAAGTGAGATGGTATTATCTACTATAATACACAATAATTAACACCTGGTACCAGAATAGGTGATGTTCAACAATATAATATAAATATTATAAATTTATAATATAAATAAATGATATAGTTTCAGATGTTATTATTATTACCATAGATTTATATAGCGCTCTTTTCATAAAATGTTCAAGGGCGCTTTACAATAAAATGATTAATAGCATAAAATACATAAATATAATGTTTAAAAGTATATCGAACATAAATTAAGAAACATTCAACTAAAGGTAAGCATAAGCCTAAAAGAAGTCTAAATAAATATGATATATAAATATAAAACAAGATACAAAACAATTATTTAAAAGCAATATTAAATAAATACGTCTTTAAGCGAGTTTTAAAAATAGATAATGAAGTGCTGTTTCTGATAAAATAGGGGATCTTATTCCACAACTTAGGAGAAGCCACTGAGAAAGCCTTTTCTCCGTATGACACCATATTGGCACTCTTTTCGACTAAAAGATATAAATCCGCTGTGGACCGTAAGTTTCTACATGGGATATAAAAGCGTAAAAGACTAGAGAGATATGATGGCGCTAGATTATGTATACATTTAAAAGTTAATAGTAAAATCTTATACTGAATTCTGAAATGGACAGGCAACCAGTGCAAATTAAAAAGAATAGGAGTAATGTGATCGCTAAAAGAGGCTCCTGTTATCATTCTAGCAGCACAATTCTGAACTTTTTGAAGTTTACTAATGTGTTTTAAAGGCAAACCATATAAGAGCAAATTAAAATTATCAAGACGAGAAATGACAAGGCAACTGATTAGTGTTCTAGTGGCATCTGTGGTTATATATTTCCTGATTTTACTAATATTACGAAGATTTAGATAACCTAATTTGCAAATATTATTGACATGATTTTCCAAAGACATATTAGAATCAAATATTGCACCTATATTTCTAACTGTATGTACAGAATTGATTGAACTACTATCAACATTGATAGACAGATTATTACAAATAGGTAAATTAGTTTTTGAACCGATAACTATGAATTTAGTTTTTTCGTCATTGAGTTTTAAAAAGTTATCTGTCATCCAGGATTTAATTTCTAAAATACATTTCTCTAACTTCAACTTCGTTGTATCAATGTCATTATTTGCAGGTTTAAATGAAATATAAAGTTGGGTATCATCCGCATAAAAGTGGAATGATAGACCATATTTTCTGACGATAACACCCAGTGGTTTAGTGTATAAACTAAATAGCAGAGGACCGAGGACGGAACCTTGGGGAACACCATATGTCAGGGATCTTCGTGACGATGCTATGCCATTCACAGAAACACTCTGTTTCCTATCAGTGATGTAAGATTCTAACAGTTTCAATGCATTGCCGGTTATGCCAAATTCAAGATCCAATCGTTTGAGTAGAATATTGTGGTCAACAGTATCGAATGCAGCTGAGAGGTCGAGAAGAATCAGAAGAACACATTCACGATTGTCTAGACACAGATTTATATCATTGTGAACACGCACAAGTGCCGTTTCGGTGCTGTGAAACTGTCTGTACGCACTTTGAAATTCCTCCATTAAGTTATTGTCGCTGACATACGATGTTAACTGTGCAGCAATAACCCGCTCCAATGTTTTCGACAAGAAGCTGAGGTTCGATACTGGCCGATAGTTTTTGTTGACATTCCTGTCCAGATTCGGCTTTTTAATTAATGGAAAAACAACTGCTGCTTTAAATATATTTGGAAATGTATTTTCGTCAATAGCAGAACTAATAATGCTAGTTATAACTGGTAAAAAGTCGTCCAAACATGTCTTAAGAAATGTAGTTGGTACAGGATCCAGCAAACAGGATTTGGATGCCGACCTTAATATAACTTTTGACACTTCTTCATTTGAATACTGGCGAAAGCTACTGAATAATGATTTTGATGAACGAGTGGTTACTGTTGTATTGCTTTGGCTTTCTAAATGCTGGCGAATCTTCTGAATCTTATCACTGGAATAGTGAGAAAAACGTTCGGATAACTGTTCTACTGATTCAGTGTTCGGAAGTGTAGTTCTACCATGAGAAGGACTCAACAAAGAGTTTGTGATTTTCCAAATATCTCGTTTATTGTGCCTAGAATCGATTTTGTCAGAATAGAATTTTTTCTTAGCATCTTGAATCATGTGGTTTAATTTGACTTTAAGGCTTTTGAACATATCCTTGTGGATAGTTAGATTTGATTCGCGCCATACATGCTCAGCTTTATTACGGAGACGTTTGATATCTAAAATATCACTGTTAAACCATTCACAATTTGGTCGAATTTTAAACGTTTTCGTTTTTTCAGGAGCTAGTTCATTTAATATATTGGTTAAGATGGAGTTGTATTGTTCAACTTTTTTATCAACAGAATCCAGGAACTGAATATCAGAAAAGTCACTATTAGAGAGTGCACCGAGGAAAACATCTTTATTTAGATCCCTGAGTTTTCTATAAGTGATTGTATTGGTGAGATATGCAGGTTTAGAGATTTGCAAGTTGAAAATAACAGTAAAATGGTCTGATATTAATTTATCCTCAACGTGGAGGTTTCGAAGGAGGGAACTATCCTCTCTTGTTATAACGAGGTCCAGTGTATGGCCATGGCTGTGAGTGGAACAATTCACATGCTGTTTAAGTGAGAATGCGTTAATTAGATCGTTAAATCGTGATGCAGAGACATTAGATACAGTGTCCAAATGGAAGTTAAAGTCTTCTAAAATAAGAAGTTCGCAATTTTCGGACACAGTTCCATTTATTGATTCCATGTACTCATAGAATTCACTGAAAAACACATTGTCAGATTTAGCAGGGGCGCGATACACTAAAATGCAGCGTACAGACTTCTTCGTGATGGTCAAGTTAACATCAAGAATATTCAAAGCTCTCAAATTTCTTGAGATTTAGTATGGAAACAGGTATTGATGACTTATAAATTAGAGCCACGCCTCCACCCCTCTTGCGTCTGGATACGCATTTTATTGAATAGCCTTGTGGTACAAGTTCACACAGTACAGTGGAGTTGGTAGATTCTAGCTCCGATAGCCAGGTTTCAGTAATAGCGACAATGTCAAACTTGTTATCACAGATAAACGTGTTTAAATCAGTCGCCTTATTTCTGACAGATCTAGCGTTAATGAGGCCAAAATGAATATCAGATGAAATAGATGTGCAAATATCAGTCTCCTTAATGGGAATTAAATTATTAACATTAGGTTTGCCAATTCTTACTATTTCTGGGTGTTTAGTAATTCTACTGGGAATTCTATGATAGCTTGGAATCTTCAGCTTTCTTCTGGTGGGTTTAAATTTTAACACTGATTTGAAACTATTTTTGATGTTGTGATAGATTTTAATGCTATCAGCCACTGTCACGTTGTCTTTCAGTTGAAATAGTTTATCTCTGCTGTACTGCAGTGAGTTACCTGTTGATATGTTCTCACCCGTAATCATCACACAGGTGTAGTAAAGTAAACTGCTAATTATAGAAATCCAAATCTTCATGCTCCACTAATCACTATTGCAGTCAATATAAATATATAATGTCAAATATTTCGAAATCAAAAATATTTTCAGCTAAAATAAATATCAACGCTGTTGCAGAAGGTTACGAATTAGTGCGGATAAAAGTTAGAATGTCTTGGTCCTATAGATTACATGCACAATTTCAAAACAAAACAGAGCTCGTGTGGAGCTGCCTTCCGCGCTCACACACAACCATCATATTCATGCTATTGTTAAAGCCAAGTAAAGTTCATTAGGTCAGCGAATTTTAACCTCCAGATTGTGCAAGATATGATTTCAAGATACCTTAAAAATTAATTTACTACGTCTACGATACATATTCATAGATCCTAACCATTTTCTCTGTCCTATAAATCGGAAATATAGCCATATAACCGCTGTTATAAATCTATGTTCAGGTTGTATTTCAATCAATATATCGTTAAAACAATATTAATAAACATATTTTCAGATAATTAAATATGGGAGATGTGAGTTAAGGAAGTTTAACTTTAGTATATATCCAGATCACATCAAATATCTTAATACTTGTTCCTGGAAACCCGTCATTATACAGGTAACAGTCATTGCCACAATTCACCTTTGTGTCAGAAACTGGAGAGAAATGGGATTCAACGTGAAATCGACACCAACTAGTTTATTTTGGGATTAACATGATTGGTGAATGTATGCAAGTTAACGCTAATATTTTCCTCGAACCAGACTGCATGGTAAACGCCCGAATTCGTTAGCCCAGTTGGTGCAGAAAAGTGGAATGTTAACCTCATTGGTTTCATTTCTAATGGACCGGTCCCATTGCCCTTACGGATGCAAGAGAATGTAAAACGGGGGAAAAAACGTGCCCTCCGTTTAAAAACGCCTTGCATTCGCTGTGTACTCATTGCATACGTGTTTCATACGCTCTATCCATCGAGCATCCGTTCACTTTGATTTCATCTGCGCAAAAAGTTTTGAGCGGCACAAAACTTTTATAACGGATGAACTTTCTGCCGTGTACTATGTAAATGCGCGATATATACGAGAAACAAGCGTTCCATGTCCGTTATCATCCGTTAAACGTCTTCTGTGTCCCCTCTGCATCCTCTGGGCATCCGCTGAACTCACATCCGCTCCAGCTGAAATCGGAAAGAGGGAGGAAAGATAAGGTACATGGAACGTCTATACACCGTTAGTAGCACGGAATTAGAAAGGATGTAAGCGTATGCATCTCGTATATCCCATTTGTTTCCGTAAGGAGTACGTGATGCATCCGCTTCAACCGCTATGCTTCCGCTCTTTCCGCTATGTGTCTGCTACGAAATTATCCCCGATAACCCCTTCGGACCTGTCACCGCTTTCATCCGCTAGGCTTCCGATGAACATCCATTTAACATCCCCGCTACATACTTCCCACTTTCGTTCTTTCCGTTCTGTTTTCGCAAATTTTGTCCATTTCTGTAGCGGATGAAAACGGATGGAGCCACCCCCGAAAGTTTGCTCGTCCGCTGTGTCCTTTTTGCACATGTTCTGTGTCCACCGGCCACTGGGACCGGGCCTTAAACCTTGAACTGTCATTGGAATGATGATTGAGAACAGGCGAAAATATCAATCCAAACGGCAGCTTGGTTTAATACAAGCAATTAACTAAACCTGTAGCTTAATTAAACGATTTTATTAGGATATTTAACACGACAATTCGTATGTAATTTCACATACATCGAAGGGTCCCAATCATTTGGAAGGTGACTAAGAACAGACAAAAATAGCAATCCAAACGACAGCGTGGTTGTTCCTTCAATTTACTGTAGTGTTAATACAAACAATAAACTTAGTTGTTGCTAAATTAAAACATTTTATTGATTTGGGGGATCGTAGTAATTTCGTGTAATTTTTTAGATAAAATTAACAAGACAACAGATGTTTGTAGATGAGTGCAATCGTATGATCTGGTCAATGCTCGATATAAATTTGATTTAACGTCCCACTGTTTTCAAACCTGGGCTAATATACACGAGCATACGAAATACAATGTATCTTCAGGGCTTCTTTTGCGTAAACGCCGTCGTGTTGTTCGTCTCATTCTAACGACTAGGCGCTCTTCCTTTTCGGTCTCTTCGTCCCAAACACTAACCGAAGTAGTCGTATAATATATAGTCGGTAAAATAAGATATTAACTGGATATGAATTACGGGGGATCACGGTGGGTAAGACGCAGGCTCGCTAGCCTGGAGGTCGGGTGTTCGATCCCTGCATTGGCCGTGATGCAGAATGGTGGGCCTAACAAGGGTAGTTGTGTAGTCGTTTGGATGGGACGGAAACCCAAGGTTCCGTGTACACTTTGGCGTAAAAGATCTCTTAGCAGCTGGAATTCGATATAAGAGTATGCCGTAGCGCCGGTGTCCGGGAAAAATGTCCCCCGCCATAACACACTGTATGGTGGATGCCCGTCTTCATTAGTCCAGTCTAGGAGTAGTCTGACGTTAAACCCCATTTCACTTCATTTGTTATGGGAGAGAGAGAGAAATGGGGTTTAACGTCCACTCAACACAAACTAGGTCATTTCGGGTTTAATTTAAAGAGCACATCAAATGGCCTCAAATTTTTTTTCTAGATTGATAGTCCATGGTTATTTTATCCACGTTACGGCAAATTCACATCAATCCGACTAAAATTAATTTAGCTATCTTCACTCAAAGTCGTATCCCGTTAAAACGCCTTTGCCAGTTATCGAAAACACTCTTGATCCCCTCAGACGCCTGTGACGTCACAGTGACCGAATGCATATTCGGAATGTTTATTCCTTAATTACCTATATACACCCGGCGTGTGTATTCATTAACGCCTGACTGATTCCTTAATCCCCCTAATTAAATAAAACAACGCATATAATAGTAATATGAATGTATAATATATGAACTGATTTACATTTTTACTGTAGTTTCTAATTAGTTATGTTTGGCGAAAAACGCGAACAGTCCAACTTATACGGCAGTCTTTAGCGCCTGGTAATTCCGGTCTAGACCGGCTATGTTAGCCTCGTTCATCAAGTAGCTTTATAACAAATGCTACATAAAAGTATCCAAACTGATCCCGCAGTGAATATTCGCTTGGCCGCTACAATCACTGATAAGCATGACATCGACGAGACTTAATGAGTACGGCATATTAACTTTTTTACTCCGACAAATTAAATTCTCAGACATTTTTTTGAGGTAAAAGAAAAATAAATAAAGACGTTTGAAGTATTTGTAGTTAAAAAATATTTCCTATTTAGTGTAAATGGGTATTAAAATGAGTAAAATGCATCATTTTGCCCGAAGCAGTTAGGTTTAGGTTTAATTTTATTTCAATAATTCGCTTGCGCATAGGGGTCTTTACAAACAAATAAAATGACAAATAGATTAATAAGTATGAACATGTAAATATATGACAGACTAACTAGCTAATTAAACGCTCTTATAAAACAGATGGGTCTTCAGCAGAGATTTAAAATGGAGTAGGGACGGAAAACTATGCATAGTGTCACGTGAGAGTTTTTTCTGGTGTATGAGAGAGGCAACTAAAATGCTTTCTCACAATGAAACTCCAAATAAGCTACTCGTGGAAACTGGGAGATAGTACTGCACATCATTCCTTTTCTCACAAAGCCAATTTTTGACTATTGGTCAATGGCAGTAAGTCCATTTTAACAATGAAAGAGAATTCTAATCGTCGACTTTTAGATCAGCAATAACACAAAATAGATTTCTATATTATCTGAAATTACCTTGAAGTGACATGCGCGATAAACAAAATAAACGTTAAACACACAAAGGTAAGGGGGGGGGGGAACGCCCACTCGACAGAAACTAGGTCATTATGGGATTAACATATGGGTTAATTTTATTTCAATAATTCGTTTGCGCAGTGGCACAAAACCGGGGGACCGGGCAGACGACCCTTCTCCTTGTCACGTACAACCGGGGAATCGAAACCACTTAGTAGCTAAGTCTCTAACTCAATATCATCCAAAATCTTTAACTTTGAAAACACGATTTATTTGTCAATTTAAATTAACATTGATGCTGTGATCTTACCGGGAAAAGATGGGCTTCTGATATCCCATATTTAAGACAAAATAAACATTTTACTATTGGTACACGAATCGTGTACCACTACGCGTTTCAGTCCCAGTTCTAGTAAGAGACTCGGGGAACGAGGCTACCACATTGCACTAAATCAAACGGCGTATGTAGACTGGAATAACCAGACGCTAGAAATTTGCATTCGATTGAGACTGCTGGCTTAGTTCGCGGAACATAACTGATTTGAAATTAAGAGTGAAAACGGAAACCATTGAATGTAAATCACTTTATATACATCCATATTACAGTATTATATGCGTTGTGACCCACTTCTGTCAATCTCTAGCTCCCAAATAATAGCGATTTAGCTCCTTTAACATTACGTTTTACACGTATTTACATGTATTTTGTAAAATTAAAACAACAATATGTTACCAACCCACGTAGTTTCATTCTGTTTGTGTCAACTATGTCAATGTTGAACCATAATGGTGGAAATTTCCATACACATTTTCAATTTTAATTTCAGAATTTAATTTTTTGAATAAGGGCGATCAAAACCAATTACTCTTTTTTAATTTCAATCAAGTCTATCTATCCCAAGTACAGCAACATGGCAGCCCTTTATGTATTGTTTACATTCTATTCGATTTGATAGCGTCATTTGTCACGCAATTAAGTTTCTTCTGCAATATTCTGCTATGCACTGGTTAATTGTGCATAATGACGTAACGTTATGTCAACAAATGTGATGCCCCAGTGCTAAATCAGTCGCATACATCACAAGCTGATTTCAACAGAAACGTTAAAATACTATTGTTGAAATGTCCATTTTGGCACTAAAAATTCCTGTCATATTTTTTGATTACCTCTGAATTTTATAGCTACATTATGTCTCATTTCGATCCCCTGAATTCATTTTGTAATTGTCTCAATTGTATCCCCCAAACTCATCTGAATTGTCAACTGCAATCTGAGGCATGCAGCTTGTGCACAATATAGGTGTAAAATCGGGGGTGGATGTAGATAAAAAAAAATCATCTCTCAACCCGCCGTGTTTCCAGATGAAAATTGTTCCAATATGGTTCAACGTTGCAAGCGCGATTCTGATTCGCATTCGGCATTACTACGGCAAAATTGACAATGTTTTTCATCAAAACAACGATTGATTATTGTTATTATTAATATTTCTGCCACAACCAATTACAATATTAAGCATATAATTCTACCTGGAACGGGTATAAATCATCGTATTTAAAATCGAGGCGTTAAGTCGTTACAAAGACCGCCATCTTTTTAGACAGGAAACTTAATGACACTGTCATCATGAAGGCGGGGCTAAATATAAGCCAGTCAAAAATACAATCTTAACCGTTGGCGCATGCCTAAAGCACTGTAACTATGAATGGATTTGGATGGCGGTGTATGTTCGGACAAAAAACGCTTTAATGCGAATACATGGAGTTGGGCGATACAATGGGGCGAGAGACAAAATGGGGTTTAACGTCCACTCGACACAAACTAGGTGCATGCGCGTAGGGGTCTTTAGCAGTTTGAGGAACCCACGAGGTTGAGAAGGCGTCCCCATCTCCATGCTACATACGCACACACCAGGGATCGAAACCACAGCCGCAAGCCAGAGGTGGCCGGCCAGCTATATCTCAACGCTTTTAGCTACGTTCTAGGGTGGATAGTACGTCTTTGCTAGTATTGTTCAGGCAGGTTCAATTGGGACGACCATGGGTTAATTTTAGCAGACTTTAGTAAAGATACCGGGTCATGTTCGATTAGACATGTGAAATTATTTGCATGGGTGATTTGTATGACTACATTTAATATGGAATGATGTTGGGGCAAACTTTAGCCACAGTGTCGTGACAATTACTTTAGGAAACAGAATAATTGAGCTACATTCCAGATTAGGATCTACAGGCCTAAATGTCTCAACTTCGCTGTTCAAACAACTCCGCGAGTGTTACAGTGTTGACCCTTTAAAATTGTATAGGTTGTGCAGACCTATGTTTTAAAGGTGGCTTATTTTTGTTTAGTAGTGTCGTTAGTTTTTCTGGGAATTCCAATGGTCACAAAATGAAGCCATCGACGTATCGAATTCTGACATCGATTATTTATTTTGTTTTTCTTTGTGCTTTATGAAGACGCAGTCGGGGTTAGTTTGCACGAGTGGTAATTTTCAGGTGTCAAATCGACAGTTTTCGTAAAATTGTTAAAGAAAATATATATATATGGACAATTTTGTAGAGGCTGTGAAAAAATAACGAGATTGTATCGCTAATTGCGTAAAATGATCAAACTTAGCAAGGCTCGTATTTCCTTTCCCTTTCATGCTGTAAGTGTAAATGTCGATCGGATAATCGATGTCATAGACATTTTGGTCCTCTTCCTGTGACTGTGGATGGTAACGAATATATTATGGTAGTGGGTGACTATTTCACTAAGTGGGTAGAATCATTTGCTATTCCCAACCACACTACTTTGGTGGTTGCTGATAAGTTGGTCACGGAAGTGGTCTGTAGATTTGGTTGCCCGGGTCAGATTCATACCGATCAAGGAAGGGAATTTGAGTCTGAACTTTTTGCTGTGATGTGTAAACTGTTAGATATTCATAAAACTCGCATTACTCCCTATCATCCCCAATCGGATGGGTTCGTAGAACGGTTTAATCGGACTCTGAAACAAATGTTAGGTATTTTCTGCAATGAACATAAAGATGACTGTCATAACTTCCTTCCATATTTAATGATTGCATATCGGAGTAGTATTCAGGCATCCACCCAATGTACTCCTAATTTGCTTATGTTGGGCAGGGAAATTGCGTGTCCTGTTGATTTGATGTTTGGTGCTCCTCCAGGTGAGAATGATTCTTGCCCCATTGAATATGCGGAGTGGCTCCAAACTGCAATGAGGTCAGCATTTGCTGGCGCATATCAGTCTTTGGGTAACGCTGATGTAAGACAAAAACGAAATTATGATAAAGAATTAAAATGTAAAAGATTTGAAATAGGAACCTGGGTCTGGAGATGGTATCCTCCAGCCGCGGGGATGGATGGGGTCCTTATCTAATCGTAAATAAACTAACCGAACTTACTTATGTTATTCAAAAGTCAGAGGCAACGCTTAGGATTTCAGTGCATATAAATCAGTTAAAAGTTACTCTGGGGTGAATGCCCCTGAAAGTTGGCTAGTAGGTGCATCGGATGAGGTGGAATCCATAGTGGAGAGTATGGAGTCTGATATGTCCGAGGTTGAGCAGGATGGCCTGATAGTTGAGGAATCGGTACCATTAGTTCGAACTCGCGCAGGTCGGGTAGTAAAGCCGAAAGTGCCGTATTCACCTTCTTGAAATAATTAACGTAATAAATTGATACATTTGGAAGGTTTAGGATAGTCTGGAGATAGTTGATATCTCTCTTTCTATCTATGTTGAAGTTGATATCTCTCTTTCTATCTATGTTGAATTAAGTGTTATCTGTTAGGGGGTAACTTGTTACTGACGTTGTACCGTCATTTAGGTTGCTGTCTGTACTGGGGATTTCGGGGGACGAGACCTTTGATAGAGGTTCTATCATTTCAGAGAATCATGGAAATACGGGTGAATAACCAGGAATTGAGACATTTCCAGAGTGATTTGAGGGAGCCCTTCCCAGAGGGTGGTATGGTGTGTCCTGTTGTGGAATGCAACACTGGTCAAGTTTAGGCAGCACTGGAAGGGTTTCCATGTTACGACTAGTCGAGTATGGAGATGTGATGTATGTCGGGAAAACCTCACCACCGCATACAGAGCAAGGAGGCATAACCTTACTCACCACGACAACCGGGCCTCAATACAGACTAAGGAGGTGCGGAACACACAATTTATCTGTCCGGGGGGTTACTTACCGCCCTCTAGGAACCTGAGGGTGGAGACGGCTTTGGAACGTGGGAAACTGGCCCCACACCCCTCTTTAAAGTTGGGGTCTAACACCAACCCCAGGGACGGAAGATGGGGAAACTTCACCTGCATCTCGCAGCTAGGAAACCGTTGGATCCCGCCTACAAATGAAATTGATGAAATGGAATGGCCTCAGGAGTAGGACATTCAGACAATGATTATGTATGATGAGTGTTACGGGTACAATAAAATCGGTACTTGTTGAGTAAGGTGTTCGGTGCTTTTTGGGGTTTGTTTTTGTCTCATGCCTTACTGTGGGTCAGGCGTTCGGTCTTGATGTTCGGGGAATGTGGGGATTTTGCATGTAAGAAGCATTGGAATAAATGGCTTACCTTATTCTTGCCCATACATCGAAACAGTTCATAATTATTGCTCTATAGTACGACAGAATTGAACGGCCGGTCATATCACGTGGAAATTCTATAGAAACCCGCCATCTTGTTGAATGGCCTGGGCTGTGTAAGTTCGGTGCATCTGATTGGATAGCGGCGATGACAACCAGCCAATGGAGAGCGTGTTCTCAATTAGGATTTACAAGCCAGGTCAAGGTTCATGCACGTACATGCCGCGCGTATTCAAAGGGTGTATATAAGGCCACTGACAGCCAGGCTTAGTCGAACGGTCGGGGGTGCGAATCGCAGCAGGAGTATTGAATATTCCACTCTGTGGTAAGCATCTCAAGGGAAGACTTTGACTTCGGTGGTCAGCGAGTTCCGCAGGAGTAATTAAATTATTCCGCTCGGGGCAAGTTAGATCTCCGGGGCGAGTTCTGCCTTTTGGTCGTTTGCTTTCCTTTGTGCGAATATCGTAAGTTCGGGCTGAGGCGGGCGAAACCGCGATGTTTAAAGGTATTTCCGTTTAATTATGAGTTATAGTTCTTAGTTATTTAAGGGGTTCCGTTGGGGTGATATAAGATTTATTTGCTCTCCTCTGAACGAATGCTGTAAGTTCGGGCCAAAGCAGGTATCTAGCCGCGATTTGTATGTTTATTTATGGAGTTATGAGTTTTTGATTAGTTTATTCAAGGGGTTCTGTTGGGATGATATAAGATTTGTTTGCTTTTCTTTGAACGAATGCTGTAAGTTCGGGCTGAGGCGGGCATTACACTGTGGTTTCTGTAATTGTAGAATTAGGAGTGTCTAATTAGTCGAGGCTTCCGTTGGATGATGTAAGATTTGCGACGTCTTTTAGTGTGAACATTATTAGTTAAGGCTGAGCTAGGCGTCAGTTATTGTCCATATATATCCTAAAGTTTGATTCATTCGGCCTTTTCATTCGCAAGACATCGACTTTTGTGTAGACGGGACGCTCAGTTTCTTGTTGGTAAAGAGAAGTAGTTAATGAACTTGGCAGAGTTCTTTTATTTCAGCTGGTACAACATTGGAGGGAAGAGGACCAACAGTTACGAACGTGCGTTTCGGGCTTTCTATTTTTGTATTTTCCGAAATAAAAACTTTGAAACTTTAAAAATGTGTTCTCTTTTTGCTTCAGTCCACGTGAGAAGCCCGACATCCTGCGTACGAACCTGGACATAAGAGCGGTCACTTCCGCCGCTCGAGTGCAAATCGAGAACACCCCGTCCTGTTACAGTTGATTGGTATGACCACATTTTATATGGAACAACGTTGGGGCAAACTTTAGTCATAGTGTCGTGACAATTACTTTAGGAAACTGAATAACTGAGCTACATTCCAGATTAGGATCTACAGGCCTAAATGTCTCAACTTAGCTGTTCAAACAACTCCGCGAGTGTTACAGTGTTGACCCTTTAAAATTGTATAGGTAATGCAGACCTATGTTTTAATAGTGGCTTATTTTTGTTTAGTCGTGTCGTTAGTTTTCCTGGGAATTCCAATGGTCACAAAATGAAGCCATCGACGTATCTTACTCTGGCATCGATTTTTTATTTTGTTTTTCTTTGTGCTTTTTGAAGACGCAGCCGGGGTTAGTTTGCACGAGTGTCAAATGTCAGGTGTCAAATCCACAGTTTTCGTGAAATTGTTAAAGAAAATATATATATATGGAAAATTTTGTAGAGGCTGTGAAAAAAAAAACTAGATTGTATCGCTAATTGCGTAAAATGATCAAACTTAGCAAGGCTCGTATTTCCTTCGCTTCCGGGATTTCCCTTCCATGTTGTCAGTGTAAATGTCGATTGCGTAATCGATGTCATAGACATCTTGGTCCAGCATCATAGATGGGGACACCTCACTTTTCCCACATCTATTGTTTCGAGTCTGGGTCCACCAGGCCATGACCAATTAATCAACAAAGGGTGTTTAAAGTATAGTGAGTAACAAGTTTGTGACACTTCAACGAATGAATTTAATAATATTAGTGAAAAAGATTACAAGTAGGCCAATACATGTAACATGGATTCCTATATTATGCCATTTCCAGAATTTTAATAATATTACGCCATCTAGCACTACGTTCTGACCACATTAGCAATGTATCCAATATTAATCAGAGCGTTCGCCATTTTGGAATGACCATTTGTGATTCAGAGGTTGCTATATCAAGTGATAAATGTGATGAAATAAATATCAGTAGTTTACTTGTTTCTGTTTCAAATTAATTATTATATCAAAACAGCTTACAATTTTAATTTATCAGTAAACTGATTTCACCAATTTGCCCATCTACTGATAGTGGGAAGAGTTCACCAGTAACAATAATTTAGAGGGAGAAGTTTACACCAGTAATACTAATTAATTAGAACAGACTATAGTCCAAAACCCACGGTCTAGTCACCTCCTAATCCTTTATCAAAATAATTAAAGAGCAAGAGAAAGAAATGGGGTTTAACGTTCACTCAACACAAACTAGGTCATTTCGGGACTAACATATGGTTTAATTTTATTTCAATAATTCGCTTGCGCGAAGGGGTCTGTGGCAGTGGGAGGAAACCGGAGTGCTCGGAGGAAACCCACGAGGTTGAGAAGGCGCCCCTATCTCCATGCCAGATCTAGACCACTAGGCCATCACCCCCCCCCCCCAAAAAAAAACCCAATTAAATGTGGGGAAAGTGAGGTTAAACCTCTTATGTAACCCCCTATTCCATATGACTTGTTGCTATGCACGTAAACACAATAGTCGTTTTTGATTGGTAGTATTGAATTAGCGCATGTGTAGAGTTCTGCCTACTTCTATTTACATCTCCTAACGTGTTAAATTTCATTGCGGAAGATCGAATTTATCAAATTTATTATCAGATTATATGACGGCGGAAGCTTGGAAGACCTTTTTTTTTATCAGATAGATCGTCGAATGATTCTTCGGAATCCGACGAAGAGTTTAACGCCACGTTAACTGTATTTGATTTGACAGAGAAAAGTGACGTTTACAAGCAATGTGCCGTTTCGTTTCGTCCCGAGAACATTGGCGAAGTTGAATGGGAAAAGGTTTGTAAATTCAGGTAATTAACCTGGTTAATTTCATCTGTTTATGAAATATGTGTAGCCAATTTCAGTTCTCCACGACGCGTCCCGAATCTTTACTGACTTCAGAAGTTCAAAGGATATTATTTTTAACCCAAATTTGTATGGCACGGCTAGCTGAACATAATTAAATTTTATATACAATATAAAATCATACAATATTCAAAACTTTGATTTACACGTTAATCATTTGATATATTTATTAATTTGTTAGCTGCATCGGTAAGTATAATGACGGTGAATCATGCTTTTTTTCAACCAGAAGAGCTGTTGCGACATAGAATACGTATGAGAGAAATGACACCTAGTAAGTTATCAATATCAACAAATTTTGTTTGCAAATATAAATATAAGCCTAAAGGTTCAAAATGTAATTCAGAAAATGATTAGGCCTACAGACTTTAAATTTCAATCTAGGCCTACAGATTTTTTTTTTTGAAGACATCGAGGCCTATAGTAGGTGTAGATAACATAGCGATCAATAATATTGTTCTTGTGCACTTCCATTATATTATTGCCTCATCATTTTTCGAAGAGAAAAACTCAATATGTTTTTTCTTAGTTGCAAAGACATTCACTTCACTTCAGTTATCACGTTATTATTGTTCGATTTATATAGCGCTAAATTACACATGCGTGTTTCTAAGCTTTGTTTTGCTGTAGTATAGTGTCTATATGTAGGCCATGTTCCTTAAGCAACGTTCGCGAGTTTTACAACATCTAACCGTTGCTTCAATACTCAGAAATTTCCGAACTTTGCGCCCGTCGTTTTTACACGTGACTACTTAGCATTGTCCAATCAGAGTTCGTGGCACATAACTATAAACAAACAGGTTTTTTTTTTAAATTGAGTTAACTCGTGGAAAACCAGCAACCTTGACATTGATCGATCTTTGAACATTGCAACTCGATTGTCACATGTAGGAATTTTAGCTAAAAGCAAGAGACTAGGTATTCACGGCGACCGATGAATCTGATGGGTTTCCAATCTGGGCTTGTGCCAATCGAACTTAATGGCGAAATATGCAGGGTATTACGCGAAGGGCGTGATAAGATGTATGTAGTTAAGGCGATATCAAGCCTTCTATTAAAGATGAATGTAGGCTAGCCTTGTCAGACTGCACAACTATGTGCATTGCATTTCAGGATCTGTTAAACCGGAAGCTCACATTACATAATCAAGAGACCATGCATTCAACTGCGGCTCAAAGACCATGCATTCAACTGCGGCTCAAATTACACTCGTCGTAAGTGATAGCGCTCCAAGTTTGATTTTTAATTATAACAATGTAAAATCACCAATTTAATTACATCGGAAGGTGTATATGTTCAAATAAAGTCTAGCTGGCAATATAAAATACATAAAGTGCCAGAACTAGTGGGATGATAGCAGACGAAATGTCGTATGCAATACATTATATTATACTATACTTTATAGTCGAGCAGTTTATTTTAATCCCTTCAAGTGCCTGTGCCTGAAATATACAACTTTGTATACACCCAGGGACAGTTAATGATACATTATGGGAGATTAGATAACGAGTTGACAGTTCCCACTACAATAGTTAACAACTACATAATGTAAAGGCAATTTGCTGAAAATTTGATCCACAATGAACCGAGAACTAAGCGGATGAAGTCGGTAAGACAACACTAATAGTCTCGAATATCCATTTAACCGTTTATCACGAAGGAAAGTTTTGAGTGTTAATCAGATTATAATCCAACAAATGTCGCAGACTAGCCTTGACATCAAGAGCTGGTTATGGTCTGGATAAGTTAATTTTAATTTCCAATTAATAGTGTTTATAACATTTCAGACAGATTTTGCTCTTGCATAAACTATGTTAAGTGGCAAGTACATGGTAGAGTCACTTCTTGGGATAGGAATGCTAAGTGTATTTTCAAATTAATTTATATTTACTGACATCCAACGAGCTGTGAAATTTCGGACCTCCTTCGCGAATGAAAATGCCCTAATTTTACCCGGTCGAGTTCAAGGATTAAGAAGAGATGACATCACTGAAATGTTGGTTAATAGTTATTACAAGAAATCCCTTGAAAATTGTTCCGAAATTTTTCTGTAGTGTGCTTAATAATTGTAAATTATTGCAGTCAGATATGTTTTTTAAGTGAAAATTACGATATTTTTTTTTCTAATTAATCTTACACCTGTGACTGTAAAATGAATGGCAAGCCATACGTGAGAACGCTTAACTTGAGTCAATGAGATACCCCTCGCACAAAACAAAGTGTAAAAGAATATGACTCTATAATATACAGGAGCTTATAAAGGCTTATTATTCTTGACCCTCAAGCATTGAAGACAATGTTCTCCAACCTCCAAAGCTGATTTTGCAAAAACAATGTTCAGGCATCTTTTTAATCTTCATTTCAGTGCTGAGTAATAATATGTTTGATGAGCTTTTGTTGAATTCTGGAAGCAGCTTTGTCCATTTATTATCACAGCTAGACCTATGACCGGTCTATGTCGGACCCGTCAACATAAACTAATATTACATACATTATCTAGTAGCCTGATAGATGAGATGAAGTCAGAAAGAATTCGTCAACAAGAACTACACTTGCTTGCTGTTCAATGAGAAGCATCCCTCTACCATAGTATGGTTGATGATGTACAGCAAATGGATTCAGCGAATTGTCAACTAACACACTCTGCAGCCGCAATCTCTCAATGCACTATAGTTTTGACTTTGCACAGCAGATTCATTTGCTAAGTAACCCTTTACAGCCAGGTCCAATATATTTCCTTGTTCCAAGAAAATATGGCTTGTTTGGGGTTTACTGTGAAGGGCTTCCTCCCTCGGCAAGTAAATTTTCTGATTGAAGCTTATCTTATCAGTTAAGGATCAAATGCGGTTGTGCACTATTTGTCAACAATTATGGCATTGGAGAGACCACTGTCCATCTCCTTTATGATAATTGTTCTGGGCAAAACAACAATCGTTTTGTCATTTGGTATTGCGCGTAGCAATAGGTCTTCACCGATCTATCATACCCACATTTGCTCCTGACTGGTGTTTTGTGCTCCTGAATTTAAGCGTCATGTGGTACCATCACTAAGTGTATTAAATGATGTGATGAATGCGAAGTGCAGTGGTAAATAAAACACAAGTTGACGGCAGAGAAGACGGAACAACAAAATAACTTGCAGTCATTTTGAGTGTGTTTTATAGGACACTGCAAGGTATTAAGTCTTACGAACATTTGAAAAATGTATCTTACACGAATTATATAAAATAATTAACTGTCTTTTTTTTGCCTCTACACAGTGATTAATAAACTAGAAGTTTTTATTCTACTTCTAATATACAGTACCGTTACTTATATCGTCTGTTGTAGAAAGGTCAAAGGCGAAAGACAATATATTCAGTACTATTACATCTGGCAACACTGCCAACTCTGCCTCCGGTCAATCCGGGTCGAATCACTCGACGGATGATTCTAATATTCCCGTCCAAACTTTACTAGAATTGAAGAAACTCATGAATGAGTGAAATGAAGTCTACGGTAGAAAATTTCTTTTGCTCGCCTTGAAGAATACCCAGGGACGATGTCTCTACAAAAATATCAGAGAATTTGTTGATGACTATAAGGATATTTTGTGCCCTAAACCAGACATTATTGAAGAAGCATGAAAACAAAAAAATTGTGAAATTTGTACTGTGCATTTTCCTATGGTGTATTACACTGCAATGTTTCCATTTTCATTTTATTCATTCGTGTTTATATATTTGATAGCGACTATTGTTATCTAACTTTCATACATTTTACAAGTTTTTTTTTCTTATTTCAGGTTATGTTTATTAGGTCTGTACAGTGGCTGTTACAGAAATTAAAAGCACTGAATGATGCAAAATTCTATCATCCTTATTTCTATGTAATTAACTTTTAATATTACTAAAATACCTGTTCGCTTTCAGGTCGTAAATGGATGACCAGATTTCAGTGAACAAATTACTATCACTGCTTGATTATTTGTTATTCTCTGATGTAATTACATCATCTTTCAGGTGGTTGTTGAGGGTTCTTTTTTAGGGGTGTGAATTTATGTGTCAAGATTTTAACTTATTATTACATGTCCTTCTTGTTTCAGGTTGTTATTATTATTAAAACCTGATCAAATCACAAATTATCGATAAACATGTTACGTTTTACTTTTCAGATCGTTTGTGTTATATTGTATGCTATTCGTCTAATATTTTGGATCCGGCTGTGGCACCAGGCAGGGTAAGCTTAATCTCCCGGACACCTGTTACCACTGTTTGTCGTGTATTTTGTACACGGTGAACATTCCATTTGCTGATTACACTATTCCAATTTTGGCTAATGGTTTGGATTGTTTGTACGCGCAGGAGGACCACACTACACGCAGTACAAAAATCTACAAGATAAAATTGTGAACAAGACAGAAAATAGACATTACAAAAAATAAACAATATCAAATCAAGTGAATGGATCCTTAGCCAGCCGTAAGCGTCCTTTGCGCTGCACAGTCCCCGGCAAGTTATGGTACAGGTTTCACTAATAATGATGTACAAAAAAGACGAAACGTTTCTTAGTAATCCCATAGAAAGACTTGTATCATGTACGGTTTAACCCGTGCATAGATTAATTAAACTTTCTCATTTCTTCGATCAAAAAATGGGAAATATCATTTGAACCTGGACAAAATACTGATTAATTTACTTCACAATGAATATCGGTCAACCATTGAAGGGTTGCAGAGTCGAGGTCGCCCTCCCCCCTTCGAAGAAAGCAGGGGACTATTGAAATGAGTTCGTACGTCTGCCCGTCACAATTTTTGGGACACAATAACCCTCTTTCTAATTGTGGTAGAATATTCAAACTTGGAGTAGGTGTTTATTAGGTCGATGCCTTGATGGAGTTCGAAGATGAGCATTTTCTGCTCAGGGTAAGAAATTTGATTGGAGCACGATAACTTTTGTGAGAGTGCCGAAACTTGGTGTATAGTTCCATTACACCAATACATTGACTAAGGTTGATAATGAGATTTTCTGTTCAGGGTAAGCAGAGCGATAAGCAATTTGATTGGCCGAGACTTTAGAACATAGTAATTCTCCTTTTAATTGAGTTTAAATGTTCAAACATGGCGGTTATTAGGTCAATGCCTTGATGTAAGTAGAGATAGCTAATTTGATTGGTTGATGCATTGGGACACAATAACTTTAGTTCATATTAAGTGAGGGTGGTGTAACGGAACTAAAATGTTCAAACGTGGTTTCGGCGTTCACGGTGAATGCCTTGCTAGATGGGGTGCGATGTTGAACATTTTCTGCTTACTGAAAGCAGAGATAAGCAATCTGATTGGTTGATGCTTTGGGGCACGATAACTTTGGTTATAATGAAGTGAGAGCGATGAAACTCAGACTATAGATTCATTATATCATAACCATCACTAAGATCGATAGTAAGAATTTTCTGCTTAGACTAAAAAGCTATAAGCAATTTGATTGGTCAAGGATTTGGAACATAACAACTCTGCTTTTAATATTCAAACTTGATGTATATGTTCAATAGCTGAATGTCTTGACTAAGTCCATTGATTAATATTTAGATCTGAAACTAAACAGAGCTAATCTATTTCATTGGTCGATGCTTTGGGATTAGATAATCTTGATTCTATCCCATAGAGATTGGTGAAACTTAGTGTATAGTTTGATTGCTCCATACTTTTGAAAACTATGAATATGCGATTAATTAATATGAGTCCTCTATTTTGGAGGGGATTTCGGCGGGGACATCAGTTTCACTGTTCGCTTGTTTGTTTTTTTTTCTTTTATTTTAGTTTCCAGTATTTCATATACCTGTATTAATATGCTTACTTATAATATATATTAGATTTCCTCTTTAATTCTGGTTTTTGGGCATTTTACGTCCTGATCAAGTAATTGCCAATGATTCGGTATCTTTTTATTAATTTGTTTTATTTTCTAGCCAATTGTGCATTGTATTAATTCAATGTTATTATTGGAATTTAACCTTTTTTTTTTCAACACTTATATAGAGGTGATATCATGATAACGTATATTTGGCAATAAGATAAATAATAATGACCTTTAACTTAAAGTTCCAATTTCATATTTTCTAAGAAAGTCAAAAAGTTGTCAACTCACTATTATACGATCATGGGCAAAATTTCACAGGCGTTAAAATGGTTGACACATGCTATTTGAGGAAATAGTAACTCAATTACCTCCCTTGTTTCCCCATTCCTCTCCATGGACGGCCAACTTCAAACGTTTGAAGTTGAAAATGGTATTTTTACCAATTTCTCAACTGGCAATAGTGAATTATAGGATTATTCTTTAACAAGGTAGGACTGTTTATAGGTACAATCTATTTTAGGGCTTTATTTTAATACATTTTAAAAATATAACTTAAAAATATGCTTTTGGAACTTTAACATTAGTAAAGGTTACCTTCGAGGTAATTAGGTAGCCACGGTGGCTCTGTGTGTAATGCGATGGCTTGCATGTTGGAGATCCTGGGTTTAATCCCTGGTGTTGGCTGTGACAGATTGGCCAGCGTAGTTTCCCACGGTCAGGAACATGTACACTTTAGCCTGAAGAAATTTAATGAAGATGCCCCCGTGCGGCAAAATGGCACCATTTCCGAGAAAATTATTCCCAGTTCATGCAAAATTATAAACTATGCTACATTATTTATCAGATGGACACAATGTAATTTATGATTAAGTTGACTTAAAATACAGATGTGACGTCATCATTTGATGTTGGCTTACCATTATACGGGCAGTGTGCCAAGCGTACGTTATTCGTAATAGTTGAAATATTGTAGGCCTACCCGAGTGACGTATTTCATTGAAATGCACGTGCTGGATAGTATATGTATTTTAAGTTGTTTAATCGTCTCGTGCAAGACATTGTGTAATATATCGATATTCCGGTCGTGCTACCGCACTCGTAGAATACCAATATATTACTTAATGTCTCGCACTCGACTATTAAACTATTCATACAGAAGTATATTTTAGTTGCGTTAAACAAGTCATTGGATATGCACATGAATTATAATCGCATGCTATATATTTAAATTCAGCTATTAAAGTAAAGGGGGAGGGGGGTAATAATACTCATTAAACTACAGATGGGACGTCACCCTTTGATGTAGGCGTACCATGATTTCAAAAAAAACGTAGGGTCAACCTGCCAATCGTACATTATTCACATCAGTGAAATATTGGACTAGTATGACGTATTTCACGAGCGGAGTGTCTGCATTTTAAGTAGTTTAATGTTGTCAACGTTACAATACATTACTTAATGTCTCGCTCCCTTCATATGGGTGGTTTTAGTCTCGACTATTTAGGCGTCTACAGACTGTAAATAAAACAATACTGGCAAAATGGGACTAGCTTTACCACACTGTTCTCTGTAATAAACAGTATGAGTATTGTATAGAATTTTATCAAATGTGTTATTTTTAAAACAAATTGGACTCAGTCAGGCTCTGGATCACTTCCAGCAGTGTTTCCCTCTTGTCAATGAAGCACAAAGGAAAGCCTGAAAAAGCTACTAATTTTGTGTAAGGCACATAATTGCAAAAAATCATATTATTTCTCTCTGTGTCTCTATTCTCCCCTTTGCGTGCCCAATTTATTTGATTGGCCTAGAATGGACGAAGAGGGTTCGCATTAACGTATTTTGATAAATATTCATTATTTTGAGGCGGAGGGATAACAGGGTTATCAGGTTGGTTACGGTGATATGTACGGCAACTAGTTACACGTTTTTAGTACGCTTCTTCAAGATTGTGTGTCTCAGAATTTTGGTGGTCAACCTCATACCAATTTTAGTGCAAGGACATGACTATTTGTTACTCCGTCTTTGTAGTGAAAAGCATTCAGCCAAACGAAAATTTGGGGAAAAGTTGGAGGTGGGCAAAGGGGTCAGAATTAACATGGGGAAAGTAATGGTGGTGCGCCCCCCCCCCCACCCGGTATTATGTTTACGTGTCTTATAGATATTCGATTTTCGCTTCATGGCGCGGTCGGTGATAGCCTTTCTAGTGTTGTGAATAAAAGCACGTTTAAGAATATTAATATATATAAACTAGATATTTAAGTCACTTCGTTTGGCCCAGAAAAACTGCGATTGCACAATTTAAAGTGGAATAATTCAAACTGTATTCTTATACTTTAATCATTAACATTTTCATGCCTTACCATTTGGGTGATTGGCAACTGCACTTCCAACTGTTGGATGGAAAGGACGCTCGCGTTTTATTTGAGTAATCTTAGGTCAGTGTCATGTGACTTCTCACGCGTTGGATATGGGGCGTTGAGCCATAAGGCCTGTCATTGAGCCAAGTGGAGTGGTTTCGATTCACCACTCGTGCCTGGCAAGACTTGGGCTCGCCTGCCAAACCTCATGGGTTTTCCCCGAGTCCCCCACCAATCTCCCACAGCTAAAGACCAATACCTGCAATCGAATTGTTGAAATAAAATTTAGCTATATTGTTATTCCCGAAATGATCTACTTACTCTCTATCAATCGATTTAAAACCTACTAACTAAATGTGGGTATTCTTTGTAAACAAACATGTAGTGTGGAAAGAAGATTCGATGGTTTATCGTTACAAAAGATACTCAGCGTTAATTTCTATTAACATCATAACAGCATTGTTTGTATTTATCGAAATAGTTGGTAATATAAAAAAAAACCCATGTAAATAATTAATCAATCTGTATTCATATTGCCCTATACCAATTCAAATAAATGTCTTGAACCATTTATGTAATAGCTTTAATTCATCGTGTTTTATAAAATTTCGTTACTTTGTTTTTTTCATAAACTTTATTTTCTATTAATAAAAACATTTCAAAAGCATTTTGAACTTTTGGGCTTTTTCTTTACATAGTAGCCTGTTTTTTGTTGTACAATTCGTAATCTTGTATTTTAGAAAATCTCATAAAGCTCGTTGTTGATGGGTAATCATGTTTAGCCTTCCATTTTGTTCAAGAGTTTGTAATGAACCTTTAAATGTTATCTGTATTACAAAATGGTCACTAAGGGGCCAACTAGATACCGGAAAACCCTGGAAAACACCATGTTATAATGAATACCAGAAAAAACAGAAAAACACTAAATACAAGAAAACACACTAAATACCGGAAAATCCTCTAAATAGGCAACTCGGGGCCTGGTCCACCGAAAACACACACGAAAAACCTAACGTCCCCCCACCCGCACACCGAGGACCTGGTCCTCTGAGAAACACCTGGAAAAACCTAACCCTAACTCCAACCCCCCGCACACAGTGGACCAGGCTCCAGGTTATCTATTTATGGTGTTTTCCGATATTCAGTATTACATGTAGTTTTCCGGTATATAGTATAGGCCGGTCCGGAGTTCCTATTTAGGGTGTTTTCTGGTATGTAGTGTGTTTTCTGGCATTTGGTGCTTTTCATGTGTTTTCCGATATTCAGTATTACATGGTGTTTTCCGGTAGGTTTCCGGTATATAGTATTGCCGTCGCTAAAAGCACAATGCACAATAGATGATTCGGTTATATAAATTGACGATTCAGACGGGTGAAAGAGGATTCTCTCATTTACAGTGTCTCTCCAACTGCGTGGGTTTTCCGGGCTTCCCAAATATAGATCTGGAAAAGAATACTATAACTACATGCAGTAATTAAAAACTTACAATTACCGAGTTTAACCGTGACACCACTGAATTTCTACACGTCAACAATGTGATTTGGGGGAAATGTTGCCCGGGCAGCGGCACTATGGCATTATCTTATATCGAATTCTAACTATCAATGAATCTTTTACATGCATGTCAATATACACGCGAGACTTCGGTTTTTCGACCCATCCGAACGACTAGACAGCTGTCCTTGTCAGACCCTTCATCCGTCACCACTGACAAGAGGAAACTACGCCGGGAAATCACGATGAACTTTCTCGACCAATGCAGAGATCGAATACGCGAACTCCAGATTAGCGAGCCAATGGCTTACTCACTGAGCCTCCGCCCCCTCCCTTAGTTATTTCCGGCCTCTAAAGATAGCTATTGAAAAGAGTAACATAATTATCTAAGAGCTGAAATGGTCTGACTAGTTATACGGGTACATAAAATAACAAACATTATTTAACCAACATTAAACGCAATTCATTAACGATTATTCGTGGGGTTTTTTGTTTTCTATCATCGTTTTTAATTGCGTCAACCCACAAACTGGTCATTTATTATATGGCATTACTCTATTTGATAATGCATGTTTTATTGAAAGTATAGTCAGTCCATTATCAGTACTGATGTTTAGTACAATGTCCAACCATTAAACACTCGTGGGGCATGTTCTGTATAAACGAATAACGTTTGGACTACCGAGTTATTTTTTGTATTGCTTTGTAGCAGACCAGTTATATTTACTTTGTAAACCAGAAACGATATTTAGATCATTGTTGATCTCAAAGTACAATGTATTGTATAGACGGATTACTTCGAACTATTAATTGTAAACCAGAAACGATAGTTAGTTGACAGTGTAATCTGAACAAACAATAAGAATTAACAATAGAACAAGTATAATGGTAAAATATCATGCAAATAATTCGTGATATATAAATATTAAAATCGTTTAGCTTTGTTTTTAGTACCCTACAAAAGAACAGTTCTGAAATATAATATCAGTGTTATCGTTTTCCGGCGTGGTTTCCTATTGCCAGGACGAAGGGGTCTGACAAGGAGAGCTGTGTAGTCGTTCGGGTACAACGGAAACCCGCGGCCCGGTGTAGTGACAGATGAAATTCGATATAAGAGTAGGCCGTAGCATCGCTGCCCCCGGCACAATTTCCCTCATAGCACACGTCTTCAATAGCCCAGTTTAGACGTAGGACGTTCAACCCTATTTCATTTCAGATGCATCTTGTGTTTGCCTGCTGTTTTATTTTCTGTGGTGGTGGAATGACTCTGGCGAATAATACCACAGAGGTGGTCGACAACAACGCGAAGGATGAGGATCTGGAAATGCTACGTCGTTGTGTACAATGTTCCCCACAGAGCATAAGATTGCTAAATCCAAAGTGTGTGGAGTGCATGTGTGATTTGGATTGTATTAAATATGGCGATTGTTGTATTGATGTGATGATAAATCTGGGACTTCACACCGTCCGACCACAATCTGAATTCACCTGCATCTCGCCTCAACTGGGAACGTCTAAAATGTTTCATTTGAAGAATATGAGGAGTTTGATGGATGGTTATTATATGAAGACATGGTTTGTGGATGATTATGTCACCCGTCGAGCATGTAACAACCACCCAATACAACCTGTTTCGTGTACAGCTACTGGTATCACTTACGTCAACATGGACTGTGCT
The DNA here is from genome assembly GCA_948474765.1 of Patella depressa. Taxonomy (NCBI): domain Eukaryota; kingdom Metazoa; phylum Mollusca; class Gastropoda; family Patellidae; genus Patella; species Patella depressa. Next base: position 4,309,123 of record OX419720.1, read on the forward strand.
TTCTTAAACAAGGAACTGGACTGTACGCACTGGGGTCTACAATCAGAATGTAATGCAACCGATCCGACCAACATGTGCAAGACGTACATTATCCCGCCGTTCTTCGCGGAGCTAAGATACTGTGACGCAAGGAGGTCGCAACAGTTTATATCCCACTGCATGGATGGCTTTGATTGGTATTCCGAACAGTGTGCAAGGTACTTTTATCTTGTTTACGGACGCGACGGCACGATTTATAAAAATATATTTTGTTATTTGTGTAATTTGAATATTCTTGAACAAAGACCTATTGATGCATATGTCCCATTTGAAATTCTTACACGTTTTTCGGATCTATTTGAGAAAGCTGTATATGACCTACCTTGTGATGGTACAACGGCATGGATGGATTTCCGTGTGGTAAGTACATCACAATAATATCACCGCATAAATAACCAATTGTAATTGTGCCCGAACTACGGTATATTCGTTAATGGTTCCTTTACGTGCATTACAGTTAATAGACACTTTTGGCAAGTGGGATTTTCCCTATCCGTATCACGTATCCATATCATATGCGTCACACGTTGCGTCAAAGTAGTTTTAGAGTTTTGGCAGATTCTTGTGCCGCGTACGTATGCATCACTCAGCTAAGCTTAGTTCTGTACAACATGATGTCAATTATCTACCAAGATCACCATCAGTACTAGTCAAATGCTTTGCCTACAATTTCTCGGAGTGCTGAGCTATTAAAAAAATGAATGTCGCATCATTTAAAAAAAATCTTTGACGCGACAGGAATTTTTGGTTTCACTAATTTATCATTTACATCCCTTTACCATAGAATCACATCATTTACAGATTTGCAAGGTCCCATATCTTCCTAAATCTAGCGCGTAGATCAACGAGCGTGCAGACAGACAGGAAAAGTATGAAAATTCCGAGAAAAACCCATCAAAAATAATGATTAAATTCCAGTCTTTATTATGATTAAATTCACATCAAATATACACCTATTTGTTCTAAGATACACATAGATTCATAGAAAACGCTATGATACAACATTTCAGTGTCTTAAAAGATGGCAATGTTATACGGACCTTCTCCGTATGTAAGCTGTTCGATACGGGCTGTCGTATCCGTGTGCTATATCACGTATGAAAAATACACACACATTGATGACGTCTTGCCAAAAGTCTCTACTGTGTCGGTTTGTTCTCTCATCGGAACAACTAGAAATTGTTCTTTGTCAGACTGCATAGGAATGAAATGAAATGAAATGGGGTTTACGCCCTACCGTTCTGCTCCAGAAATTGTGTTCGGACATCGGCACCACGGCCTATTCTTCTATTGATTTCCAACTGTCAAGGGATATTTTACGTGTACGCCAATGTGTATACGGGACCTTGGTTTTACGTCATATCCGAACGACTAGACAGTTGTCCTTGTCAGGCCCTCCGCCCTGCATCACTGACAAGGGGGAACCACCCGGAAATATGGTTGAACTTTCTAGGTCGATACAGGGATTGGACACCCGACGTCAAGGCTAGCGAGCCAGCGTCTTACCCACCATACCCCCAGCCCTGCATAGGAATCAAACTGAACAGTGCAAAATGACAATAAAGGGACATGGGTTCTTATACCGACTCCAAAATTGACATACTAAAATTGAATTATATACGAGCACAGGCTACGGACAAACTCTTGGGTATAAAATGGATATTTTGATACGTCTAGCATATCCATCTCAGATCTGCCTCGTGCAGGTTTCGAACATCCGACAGTGTTAATTGTCATAGAATTCGTGCTTGACAAGCGACACTATCTACATCTTGTCAAAACGTCCAACTTAATTCGTTCAGAATAGAGAGAGAGAGAGAAATGGGGTTTAACGTCCACTCAACACAAACTAGATCATTTCGGGAATAACATTTGGTTTCATTTTATTTCAATAATTCGCTTGCGCGTAGGGGTCTTTAGCAGTGGGAGGAAACCGGAGTGCCCGGAGGAAACCCACGAAGTTGAGAAAGCGCCCCTATCTCCATGCCACATACGCTCACACCAGGGCTCGAAACCACAGCCGCAAGCCAGAGGTGACCGGCCAGCTAGAGGTCAAAGCGCGGCACCCTAGTCCACTAGGCCATTCCAACCCCCTCGTTCAGAATAAAGTCATTTGATTGAAATATCTTCAAATTACAATATTTATTGTTGAACTATTATTATAGCAAACATAACCAGTCTTTTATCTAAATCTTACATAATGCATCTTGATATACTTATCTTGTATTTTTTTAGAATCGATGTCGACCAATAAGATGTGATACTAACAAGACGTTACTGGGAGGGTATTGTATACACGATGCCATGACATCTCAAGGTAATTCGTACCATCTATTGCAACAGGTTGTCATAGAATCTGAAGACAGGATCCCAATACTGAAACAAGCTGTCCATAACATCCTATCGAACCTATCCTTTTACATCAGTTCAGCTGATTATCATGCTAGTGTAACCAGAGGAAATACTGTGCTTTATGTGAATGTTTGGTTTACGATTACTGACAATATCTCGCTGGAGAATTTTGAAAGGCGCGTATTGTACATCGAGCCTATTTATTTTTACGATGTTAAGAGTACCCCTCTTTATCAGTCAGTTGATTATACGGTATTCGAGCATCCGCAATCATCACTTTCATCACTTGGCACGTTTGCATCTGATGTAGATACAAAAATATTATGTTGTACTGTAGACGAGAACCCGATATTAGATAAAATATACACGCCAATCACGTTTCAGTTATTGTGTTCATATATTGAATTCAATTCTGATGAATACATCATGGAAAACAAAATGGCGCGAATAGATCATCTTAATCTAACATTGTTCTCGGATGAGTTTTCAGTTTACAAAAATCAACTCAGGGTCTGTTTTAATTTGTTTTTGACACGGACGGGGATTGCGTATAATAATGAAACTGTCATGTATGACGTGTCACCTGATGGTGATGATGCTAACGATGATATTAAATGGTATCTTAGTACCGTATTAATAGCCCTATCAATGTTAGCCTTATTTATTACTTTTATAACGTATCTCAGATTCAGCGAAATGAGATCTCAGCCGGGAAAAAACAACATGGCGTTAATAATCAACTTATTTCTAGCCCAGTTAATGTTACTGGTAGGCGTTGATAAAATAGATAATATTATAACATGTCAAATTCTGGGTGTTATCATTCATTATTTATGGTTCAGTATGTTGCTATGGATGAACGTGTGTTCATATCATATGTTTAAAGTGTTTGTATTGCACACAATCATTAGGATGAACGGTTCGAATGATATGAAACAAACGATGCTATATTGTCTATATGCCAATGGAACTCCCATCCTGATTATTGCAGTGAATATTGTTACTAATTATATTTTGTCAAGTGGTGCTCTAATTGGTTATGGTGGCAATTCTTGTTATTTATCTACAGCCCACCTTGTACTTTATTGTTTTATTTTACCACTTAGTTTAGTTATTTTAAGTAATATCATATTTTTCGTATCCACCGTCGTGTCTATTCATAGTGTAGAGCAAATCGGTAAACAGGCGGGAGAAAGAAATAATCTCTATATCTATATTAAACTATCCGTGGTTACTGGGGGCTTCTGGCTTTTTGCTGTTTTAACCAATGTTGTCAATAGCCCTGCTATGGAATATCTGTCTATTATTCTCAACTCATCCCAGGGTATCTTTCTATTCTGGTCGATTGTATTGAATAAAACTGTAATATTTAAATGTAGGCGGGAACTACGTGATGTTACAGAATCGTCATCCAAACCGAAAAACACCTCGTTACCGGTCTACAACATCAAACCGGAGAGGGACACCGTGACGTCAGTTAACACAAGCTTGTGATTTGCCCCTCCATGTCGTTTAACGAACGGTTGAAATGATTTTAGATTTCATTAACAAGGCTTTATTATGTCAAATCTAGTCGGGTAACGCAATCTTCTGGTCTGTCCGTTGAGTTGACGACACTTCGATACACATCTAGCCTTTCAGATATTTATTGTATCATGTATACTATTTTTAATATTTTTAGTTTCGTGTATATTATTTACGTTACTTGTTGATATTTGTAGTGTCGTGTATAAAATTTAAGGTATAACTTGATATAGTGCCGTGTTAAATATTTAAGCTGTTATTTAATATTTAAGCTGTTTTTAATATGTATACCTTGTATTTAATATTTATACTATCGTGTGTTATATTCAAGCTATTATTTTATTTACATTTATTTATATTTAAGCTATTATTTAACATTTATACTAATTATTTAAAATTTATACTATCGTGTATAATGTTTAAGCTATTGTTTAATATTGTTATTTTATATTTATACTAATACGTAAAATTATTTCAGTTATTATTTAATATTTATACTATCGTGTATAACATTTAAGCTATAATTTAATAAATACATGATAATAAAAAAAACTCATTTCAAACCATGTGAATTTACTGGAATTCGTTAAAGGACAACACCTAATTGTTATGCGGAGACGCAAAACCAAGGTTCAGTGTACACGTAAAAGCACTCGGCATACCTCATCAGATTCCAGTATCCTACATCTACCTATATTCTCGGCTGTATGACGAATCGGCCATTAGAACTACTTCCAAGTTCCCGGATTACCAGTGGCGTTGCCACAAAGTTTTCAAATTTTGGAGCTGTTTTTCTTTCAAGTTTATCCGATTTTCTTTAGGCAAGGACAAGTTTGCACTGAACATTCTACACACCCTTCGAACGACGCAATTTTGAGAATTTTTTTTATAAAAGTGGCAAGTGTTCCTAATAAGTAAAACGGTGGCGCATTGTAATTGTATAGGCGTGGGTACATATCACTTACTGGCATACATCCGAGGCTAGATGTAGGTTCCGGAATCCGCCGAGGTTTGCCGAGTGCACGTAAAAGAACAGTTGGTAATTGATATAAGAGTTGGTCGTACGTGCTTTTGGGCAAGAGGTTGCTACGTGTTGCTCCATCTGTGTTAGAAAGCGTTCTACCCAACGAAAATTTGGGAAAAAGTTACAGCCGGTCTTAGAGACGAGAATTAACAGAGAGATCGTGACGAGGCCGTCGTGAGAACACGGTATAATCGCACAGGTCGCAGTAAGAACTCGACTATTTTTTAAGTTTGTAATTTTGGGACATTTGTCCGCGTTGTGTTCACGTTAGCCGGCGACCTTATTCATTTTATGGTCGCGGAACGATTCAGCAGCGCGGTAAGGACACCACTCCGGTCTGACGGGGGCATAAAACAACTTGCCTGCGATATCACCCTTCCCGGAAGCGGGCTTTAAACACTAATAAAAGGGGAAGAGTTGTATATATGAATAGCATCAAACCCCCAATTCGTGAAGCTGCACTACTTTGTTTCACGGTAAACTCTGAAGAGATAAAAAGTATGCCGACACAAACTGATTACCACCCTTGTTTTTAACATTCCGGCCGCCTTAAGACTAAACATAAACACTGCCATTGCCATATGTATATTTGGAAACCATTACCATGTTTTTCAGCTTCCGGGGGGGGGGATGGCCTAGTGGACTAGAGTGCCGCGCTTCGACCTCTAGCTGGCCGGTCACCTCTGGCTTGCGGCTGTGGTTTCGAGCCCTGATGTGAGCGTATGTGGCATGGAGATAGGGGCGCCTTCTCAACCTCGTGGGTTTCCTCCGGGCACTCCGGTTTCCCCCCCCCCACACTGCTAAAGACCCCTACGCGCAAGCGAATTATTCAAATAAAATTAAACCATATGTTAGTCCCGAAATGACCTAGTTTGTGTTGAGTGGACGTTAAACCCCATTTCTCTCTCTCTCTCTCTCTCTCTTGTCAGCTTCCTGGTTTGTAAATGTTTAGCTGTTAATTTATGGCGCATGGCCGTCTTCATTAGACCATTCAGAACAGAATAGTACAATGTTAAAACCTATTTCATTACGTTTGATTTGATTTATTTGTATTTTGATGCCAGATTCGGGGTTCGAATTATGGCGTAAATGACGCCACATACTTTACATCTACAGTTCAATAACTGTTAACTCTTGTTATGTTCTTTAACTAAGTAGAGTAGGTTTCCGATTAAGGTCATAATGGCGTTAATGTAATGATAGTTTATTGTGAGCGTCATTATTGCCAAAGTACAAATCCTCCTGTTAATGTTCATTGTCGATTCCACAATAACAATATATACAATAGCAGATAAAACTGTTACAAACAATTGTTAAATTAATGATTTCTCACCATGGATTGCTAAATAAGTGCCCATTACAATTTCTTGATGTATATTCACTAAACCGCTGATGCAGCCGTGTGAAAATAGTTGATATTCATCAGAGGGAGGTCAAAAGAGAGAGAGAGCGCGAGAGAGAGAGAGAGGGGGCACATTCAAAATATCTGCTAACGCCACCGTGACTAAATAAAACGAAATACTACAGCACAGGTTTAACATGAACGCAAATTATTTCACACAAATTGCTATGCTAATTCCTTGCAGATTACCTTGGATAATTTCCTAATTGTAATATCGTGACAAATCCGAACAATGTCGGCACATTCCCCCGTTTAGTTTTTAAGGGTTTTTTTTCGGATAATCTCTGTAACTTACTAAAGGATTTAAAAAAAAAAATGAATTTGTTATCTAGTAAGACATGGTATTGTTACAACATTCGTGTTTGATTCTATAGGGGGTTGGGGGTGGGAGCAGCGTGTGCTTCCTTTAACCAGAGCACCTGAAATTACTTCACGGTAGGTGTATTTATTATTGTGATCAATTACTATTCACGTAGTTCAGTTACTAATATCCAATCGGAATTTTAGTTTTGATTTTTTTTTTGTAACTGATAACGTCGTCTTGAGTTTTAAATTTTTATATAAAATTTGTATATTAAATTTCAGGAAATGCATATGGTCGTGTAAAAGTAGTATACATGAGATATTTTGTAAGGAAAGACAAGAGACGTATTTTAAAAGGAAGTACAGTGATCAATGAGCACATGTAAAAACGGGTATATTTCCGTTATTGATTTTTCTATCAAGATTTTCTACACAGTACCGGTTGTTATTGATTGTAATAAATAGAATTTACCCCCCCCCCCCTCCCAGTTGTTCAAACATACATGATAATTAGTTTAGTCTTTCTTCTCACATTTGGGTAAATATATTTTAAAGGAGCCAAACCTCTAAAATTTAGGACCTAGAAATGCATATAAAAATGTAATACAAATGTATATAAACTGATTTTTACATTCAATCGTTAATGCTTATTTGTAGCGTCTGATTATGCCGGTCTACACTGACAGTATTTATAGCGCATGCTCTCCAGAAAAGAATATGAGTCACCGATTGTTACAAATGGCGCTGTAAGACAGTATGGTACACGATTCGTGTATCAATGGTAAAATGTTTATTTTGTCTTAAATATTGGTTATCAACACCAATGTTGATTTAAATTGACAAATAATTCGTGTTTTTAATGTCGAAGACTATGGATGATATTGAATTAGAGACTTATAGCTACTTTAAAATATATTTAATTCAATGATAGAATGTTGAAAGGCGAGGAATTAATAGTGCACATACAATGAATATTGATATTGATACGTGTATTGCTTACAGGAAAAATAAATCGTATTGATAGTATTGAATTGATATCGCCCGCGTGGTGTACTTTATTTTTAACTTCCGTTAATTTGGACTAAAAGACGAAAACCCAGAAATCACCAGACTATACGGAAGAATGTCGTTACATATAAATATGCTTTGAATCTCAGGTATGTTTATCAACAGGTGTTTGTCGGTCTCGAGTGTTCTTAACATTATTTAAGAAATGTTTCTCAAGGTATTTTTATATATTTCATTTTCTCAAATTTTGGGGAAATTATTGGTTTCAGCTTTAGTGACAATTTAGGTTTCGTCAAACGTATAGTGTATCATTGCACATGGTGCACAAGATAGTGTATGCTCACCCTTTTGAAAACACCTAATACCAGTCACAAAATGAGATTCGTTATCCCTTTTGCAACGTACAGATATGGTGATCGGTTGTTCTAAAACAGTCACTATTCAGACTGTCGTCAGATTATTATTACAGCATATTTATAGTGCGCCCTTTCATATAACATGTTCAGATGCACTTTACATAAATCATAAATAAACAACAAGATTATGGACATGTTAACGATTGTATACAGTGCCAGTTGAAAGTCCGATTAAAGAAATGTGCTTTAAGTGTTATTTATTTTAAAGAATATGCATGTTGTAACATGTCTGTGCATACTGATTCTCCCAGAAACGGGTTAAAACGTCTGTTTACTGTACTGATTTAAACATACATTATGCAAGAGCTAAATCTGCCTATTGCAGGTCTTTCATTCGGCCTGAAATATTGTCTTATTTATTAATTAGACATCTCGATGTCATCGCTAGTCTGCCATATTTTTCGGATTAGGATCCGAATTGCTGATTAACTTTCATTCATGATTTAATAATAATCGATGGTATGTTTTATTAACGTACCAACTTTAGCAATGATGATCAAGGCGAGGCCGAAAAAATCCAATCGCGAAATTCTTGGTTCAGAGTGGCTCAAATTGACTGATATTTTCAGCAAATTCGCTTTACATAATTTTGTTTTAAAAAATTATAGCGAGAACTGCCAGCTCTTTATAAAATCTCCCATAATGTATCTCTAATATATAATCGTATTGTTTGTAAGTTGTATGTACTTTCTGTTGTACTTATAGGTTGTATTTGCATGCGTGATGGTGTTTGGCTTTGACGCAGTTCGATCGTCCAGCTGTAGGGAACCGGATTTATCTAAACTACGTCTTGGTGCTGATGATATCCACGAGAGCTTCTACCAGTTACCATCGATGAGCAGCAACATGGTCAACAAGACACTGTCCGAGTATGTTAACATTCACCATGGTTACATACACGGGCCTAAACGATGCCCAAGTTGGAACGAGATCGCCAGCAACTACGACGGACGACTCTGTCCTGTATATTATGTTTTAAATCATGACGAGAACCGAATTCCCAGAAGTTTTGTTGAAGCTCGATGCAGTTGTAGAAATCCCCCAACAGAAGTAAACCTCGGGTCTACTTATTCAGTCTACGATTGCGCACCACTAATGAAGTATTCGAAAGTTCAGCGAAGAATTGGTTGTGACGGTAATGGAGTGTATATTTATCAACCAATGTGGGAATCTGTTCAAATGGGATGTTTCACACAATTGTCGGTAAGATCAGGATCTCCTTTCGAGCCCCCACATGCACCCGAGGGTCCCAAATAATTACGATTTCTCAAATTTGTCTTATTTTAACTAATTGTAACGCTTTTAATTAGAGTCGTATTCACAAATCCTCTCCGTTTCGCGATTTTGTTTATTTTGTTCGTCATAACAAGACTTCCTATATCACAATTTACTTTCTTTTTGAGTCATTTTTATATTGCTTGAATAATTCCATATTCAATAATTTGATAGGGAATCGCTTTCATCAGCATTTTTTATTCGGATACATTTTTATATTGCTGAAACAATTTCATTTTTATTCGGATATTTTTATATTGCTAAAATAATTTCGTTTTTATTAATTCGATACGATATCGCTTCCATATAAAGATATATTGCTTTAATTCGAGTATATTTTGATTATTGCTTAAATAATTTAACATTTTATAATTCATAGTATCATTCCATTAGCATTTATTTTTATTGACACACTGTGTTTTTTTACATATGGTTGATATATCAAGATTAGCCAACGAGTTAAATGTAGATCATATTGATTGATACTGGTTCATTGTAATGTCCATCAGGTCAAAATACAGATCTTTACTTCGTTTCGTTTTTTGTTATGCTTTCGGTGGCCTACACTACATCTGACAGGGGTCGAACTAGCGGCTTTTGACCCCATGACTTCATACATTGATTAATCAATCAGCTTCATGCACCAAAAGCTCGTCGTAGCAGGCCGTTTCATTGTCTAATACCCCACACCAACCAGGACACGTCAATAACAACTCTTCTAGATCCTTTTGTAGTAAAGACAAGTAAAACGAAATTTTGAACTATTAAACCGAAACGAAATAGGATCTATGTTTTAACCACATGGTTACAATGTTGTATTTTAATGTTGTAATGGAGATAACTATAGAAGATCGATTGGTCATCATAATGTTATATTTTAATGTTATAATGGAAATGACTATAGACGACCTACTGGCACAATATTAACGATTTGTGTTTTTACGTACCAGTTTTAACATTTTATATACAAGAACAATATTATAAAATACTGACTTTCTTGTGTTAACATTTAATGCACGAAGTCATTATTATTGTCTCGTGTGATCCTCCGCGGAGGAGAGATTGTCAAAGTTTACCATATTGGTAATTAGTGACATCATAGTGATGTATATTATTTAAAAGTTGCATTCATATGATAAAGTAGAAGTTCATATTTTTTATGAAAGTCAAAACATAGTTATTTCTATGCCTTTTGTTCAAAAGGTTGTCAACTCACTATAATACGATCACAAATATAACTAAAATATGAATTTGTAGCTTTACAGTAGAATTTTATTAGATATATTGATATATAATGTAATACTTGTATATTTCAAATTCCATGTGTCCTGCTAGTGATGGGGGAGGGTCTGGGGGTAGCTCTGAATTATTCTACATTAGCCTACTCAATACACTTACTCTTTCTTCTTGCAATTCGTATGATATAATCAATATGTCCTTTATCAATATCATTATGTTTTATTTGTGTTACCATTTCGTATTAAATCCAAGCATCAGGCATGTAGTTTCTGGTTGTTTATTTTTTCATACCCCCATATTTCCAACCGGTCGCCTTCTCAACCTCGTGGGTTTCTCTGGGCACTCCGGTTTCCTCCCACTGCTAAAGACCCCTACGCGCATACGAATTATTAAAATAGAATTAAACCATATGTTAGTCCAGAAATTACCTAGTTTGTGTCGAGTGGACGTTAAACCCAATTTCTCTCTCTTTCTCTCTCCAAGCGGTCATATTTTATCGCCATACTTAGGACAGTTAACGATTTTATGTTTGTCAAATATTCAAGGGACACAATTCCACAGAATTCAATAGGGTGTAGACCACCATTACTTTGCCCATTGACTTCAGTGTTATTTCTGGCCCCTTGTCCGGCTACGATCCCGTGTACACACTGACGTGCACGTAAAAGATCCCTTGACAAATGGAATTCAATATAAGAGTAGGTCGTAGTGCCGCTGTCCGGGCAAAATGTCCCCCATATCCCCCGTCTTCATTAGCCCAGTTCGGAGCAGAACAGTAGGACGGTAAACTCCATTTCATTTTATTTTTAAGATGGTTACCATTGGCCTTTACAATAGGCCTGTACCGAGTACACTATTTAAAGTGGAGAGAGGGGTTGGATTTAACGTCCACTCGACACAAACTAAGTCATTTCGGGACTAACTTATGGTTTAATTTCAATAATTCTCTTGCTTGTAAGGAGTCTTTAGGAGTGGGAGACACCGGAAGACCCAGATAAACGCCACAAGGTTGGACAGGCGACCCTACTGCTTGTCACGTACCACCAGGGATTCGAAACCACGCCATTTGACTCAATGACAGGTCTTATGATACAGCGTGCATGTGCTGACCATTCGGCCATCCACCATCACCCACCCCCTGTTTAAAGTGGAATACTGCGAATTGAAGGTGCGCCGTTCAAATAGTGATAACATGGTAATCATAAAATATCACGAGAACAAATCTGTGATATTTGAACCGGGAACAGTTCTATGTTCAGTGACTAATGTTGTATTAGAAATTGTGAAGCATATTGGGAGGTGGGAGTGGGGGGGGATCATTTACACACAATACGTTATTTTATACACTCCCGCAGTCCGGTAATTGTTGCTTAACAGAACACAATTTTTATGGGAGACAATCACTGGTTATATTCTAAAAGCGCGAAGTTTCGACAAGTATCCTCGTATCGTTATCAAGCACAATGACATTTAGTTGTTGTTGTTCTTGGTGTTTAACGTCCGCTTCCACCGAAGGTGATATCGCAGACAAGTCTTATTTTTCATTTTCATTATCTTAGCGCACGCGCAGGGGTCTTTGCTGTGGGAGGAAACCGGAGTGCCCGGGGGAAACCCACGAGGTTGAGAAGGAGCCCCTATCTCCATGCCACATACGCTCACAGCAGGGCTCGAAACCACAGCCGCAAGCCAGAGGTGACCGGCCAGCTAGAGGTCGAAGCGCGGCACTCTAGACCACTAGGCCATCCCAACCCCCCATGACATTTAGTAAACTTGGGTTTAATATATAAGAGTTTATAATGAAGCCATTTACAAAAAATTAAATAACAATAACAATGAGAAGTAAAGGATTAAACAAAAACAACACAATATAAGATACTCACGGTCCAAACAAAGGATAATATTAACTAACAATGAATGCCCTTAAAAGGAACACTGGGAGAAACCATATTACAGTTAATGAGGTGATCAAGATGAGACCATTTGCCAAGAAATACAAACACAACATGACTCTCCACTACTTGACTAAAAAACATGAATACTTACTAATTAAGCAATCCAGGAAATGAATAATATTTTATAAAAAACATAACAAAATATGAATAAACACTAAAAATGGGAATGCAAGCCTATTCTCAGATGACTAAATAAGTAATATCACGTGATTAAACATGTATAGGTTGGCAGACTGATTGTAAGAAACCCGTAGGGGGGATATATACTGAGCGCCACAGAAAACGCATCACTTAGTTTTCCGTATAACATAATGATCCTGTAAACATATCTTATTTATTTTGCTTCTTATTGTGAACAATATTCAAATGGTAACACACCAATAACAACACATTTGTACACTTATAGATGTTTAATCAGATGATTAATGAAATATCCACCATTTTTTTTTTTATTATTTTATTTTCATTTTTTTAGAGGGTTTGAGAATCGGTCCGTGTCTCTCTGGGTGGATTGGTTTATTAAAGATACCTTATGTAAGATTCAGATATAGAGTGGCTGGTTCTTGCTTTACTAGTTCGAAAATAGATAATGTAAAATACATAATTGGAAAATTTCAATCAGTTTCCATTACAAACTGATCCCGCAGTGAATATTCGCTTGGCCGCTACAATCACTGATAAGCATGACATCGACGAGGCTTAATAAGTACGGCATATTAACTTTTTTACTCCGACAAATTAAATTCTCAAACATTTTTTTGAGGTAAAAGAAAAATAAATAAAGACGTTTGAAGTATTTTTAGTTAAAAAATATTTCCTATTTAGTATAAATGGGTATTAAAATGAGTAAAATGCATCATTTTGCCCGAAGCAGTTCGGTGTTAAGTAAACATTGCACGAGCCGTTGAGCCAATGACTACGAGGCGTGCAGTCAACCCACGTGTTTTGGACAGGCATCCGTTACAGAGATAATTCGTAAGTAATTCTCTGTGAAACAGATTGATTCCATTATTGCGAGTGAAAATATTTGAAGGTTAAAAAAGACGTGTGCAATAATTTCAACCTCCGTACTGGTTGTTCCGTAAGTGGAATTATTGAAATAAAATAGAACCAAGTCTTAGTCCTGAAATTACCTAGTTAACGCTAGGCTAGGTATTAGTTAAACCAAATTTTTTCTCTCTGTCTCCTCCCTATCCCCACCAAAAGTGAATAATATATGTAAAGAAGACTGTATGTTATATCGCACTCACAAGGTTTTCGGCTAAGGGGATTTTAATCCTCGCAAACGAAGGGTTGCTTCCCACCAAATTTTAAAAGAATGCACCAAAAACCTGTATCGTCTATCGTAAATCATTTTAATTAAACAATTTTATACTTTTGATGACCTAAACTACATCAAGATCTGGCAAATTATAGTGAGAGTTCACGTCAGAGGTTATATTGGCGCCTTTTGACCATATTATGACGTCAGACATTGATTAACCAATCAGCATATTAGAACATATACCTTATATGGGATCTACGACGAAGCTCATTTGCGTACCGAAGAAAGTCATGACTAGAACGGAAATTATTAATTGATGCGACTGACCTACAAGGTCAACGTCAGTAGAAGTGGCAGAGATCAAACTGGCATGCAATAATTCACCATACAGAACGTCGTCTTGCCATTCGATAAGGGCGAATAAAGCTAGCATGCAATAGGGAACTTCTGTCAAATCATGTGCTCGATATAGCTAATCGGAGCCTTCGATAAGCCCCACATTTTACTTCATATTCCCCCGCCCCGCGCGCGCAGAAAGGAGTAGTGTAATGTGTAAAATAACTATTATACTGTTTTTTGTATTATTGTAAAAGTGTATTCTGTATTTTGACACTGTGACATTGGTATTGTGGAACAATGGAAATTGCAAATTGTAAAACTAAAATACGTATTTTGAATTGCTGACATGAAATATTTATGGCAATGTTATCCTTCCATAGTATGTTCACTAAATTGAATCAACTGATATACATGTTATAATTAATAACATAAATGCGTTGAGTTATAATTAATGACATAAATGAGGCGTGCCAAATGATAAACACCCAAACGTTTAAATACTCGACATCTATACACCAATATTCACAGCTCTGAACGGGTTTATTTTATATAACGACCAAGTTCGATTGAAGATGATGAAGGTTTATTTAGTATGCATCCTATTTATGCTATTAGACACTGGAGTATATATATATCCAAATGGGGTTCGACGTCAACTGGGCTGATGAAGATGGGCATACGTCTCACGACTTACTCTTAATTCGAATTCCACCTTTCAGGGGTTCTTTTACGTGCATGTGAGATCTCTGTTTATTCGTCCCATCTGAACGCCCATACGTTGTCCCATCCAGACCTCCATTCTAACACACCCTAAACGGGAGACAAGTCAGGATAACCCAGTTGGTGTCGTGCTCTACTTCCCTCCCTATACTGCAGCAAAGCTTGTGACCAGAATCAATTTTGATAAATAGTTCGGTAACACACGATACGTATTCTGGTTGAGGCAGTGAAGGTCCTTCCAATTGCAACCGCTCCAATACCTTCTCAACACAATTCATATACAAGGGTCACATTTTAAGATTTTCGCATATTTCTCACTATCTAATTTACTATTGATATAGTGTACCATTACCGCCACGCCCTCTTCCAAATTTCGTTATTAACCCACGTGAAGAGGGTTAGCAATAGGACAGGGGGTTTTAATATAGGAATGCACTTCAATGGCTTGATTCAAAGCAGAATAACATATTGTTTATAAACAAAATCGTTATTTCAATGTCATTCCGTCAGATTATGTGAAATTTAGTGTTTATTTCCGTAGTTCAGTTGATTAATGTTATTGATGTCATATTGTAAATAACTAACATCTTGGTTTTAATCGTGGAGTAATCGTGTTGATTCTACCAGTTCTTGTCATATATTGTGGTCAGTCATAGCAATCGTATTGATCATATCTTAACATATCTAAACGCAGCCTACCAAATCGCGGACGCAATAGGGACAGTCATATGGTAACGGATCGTATCTAGTATAGGGCTCAGGCGGTGAATTCATCCGTAACCCGGGTCCTTAACTGGCCTTTCAGTGTTACACATCTGTAAATGAAACTGATGATTCTAGATATCTCTTGGCATATCTTTGGGAGTGATATTATCAGTCAAGTAAATTGCTTGTTATTCAGTTGAAATTTAGTGGCACTCGATGCGATCTAAGCTTATCAATGTCATTATTGAGGTACTCCTACCTGTGCTAGTTTGTCTTGGCTGGGAGAGCTTGCGTTATAAATACTGTCTGAGTTGACATGATATAAGAAAATTCAGATTTGATCGTCATGCTGTTCTGTTCCATGCTTGGCTAATGGAAGACGGGCATACGCCATACAGTGTGCTATGAGGGCAATTTTGCCCGTGCAGCGGTGCTACAGCCTACTCTTATATCGAATTGCAACTGCCAAGGGATCTTATTCTTGCACGCCATTTCGTCCCATTCGAACGACGAGACAGCTGTCCTTGTCAGTCCCTTGATTAGATAAAACGATGAATATAAATAGAATATTATTAGCTGAAATGTCAGCCATATTGCTTAACTCTGGGCCGATAAAAAAAATCCTCGTTTTAAAAACATTGTCATTGTTACGGTTATTAGGATAATAAACAGTCTCGGTTATCCAGGTTTTTGGTTAATCATTAACATCATTAGGCATTGAACAGCCGATCGGATTCAAATCATTCTGATTAAAACACAGTTCCTAATTCGTTTCATTTTGTGTAGTTCAAAATTTCATTTTATTGTCTTTACTACACTCGAACCTGAAGAGTTGTTATATGTCAAATTAACAGTTTGCATAACATTTAAGGCCCAAAGAAAAACCTGCAACACGAAGATTTAGCTATTGCATATGTGTTAAACATATATTTCTTCATGGTTTTATTTCAGATGGATATATCCCTACTAACCACGAAGCAAAGTCCAACAGCTACGGGTGATGACATTTCGTCTAAAGCTGTAGATGTAGACTGGAACACTATTGCATTAATAAGTGACGAAACAAATGGCCCATGGATGTGTGTGGATCTAGGGTATAATTATGATTTGTATTCTATTAGTATGGCCATGGCAAAGGTTGATCAAGGTACGTAAATAAACCTTATCAAACGGCTCACTAAACTCTCCACAGATCAGGTCGCGGGCTCACAAAGCATTCTCAGACTTGAGTTGAGAATTTACTCAAAATTGTCCACCATATTTTAAGTAAAATATAGAACTTTATATTAATTTTGTTGTTTTAATGTATCAAATACATCAATAAGAAACTATGTGCAAAATTTTGTGTTTCTGGACCAAAGATATTTCTCATAAACCGTGATTGAAAGTTGAGCAAATTCTCAACTTAAGTCTGAGAATGCTTCGTGAACTTGGGGCCAGGTCTCGGGCTCACAAAGCATTCTCAGACTTGAGTTGAGAATTTACTTAAAATTGTTCACCTTATTTCAACTAAAATATTAAATACATCAGTAAGAAACTGTGTGCAAAGTTATGTGTTTCTGGATCAAAGATGTTTCTCATAATCACTGATTGAAAGTTGGGCAAATTCTCAATTAAAGTCTGTGAATGCTTTGTGAAATAGGAGCCAGAGCTATTCATGAGGGGAAATCGTAGTGTGGCGTCCGATTCGGCCACCCTACCGCCCACTCTTAACTCAATGGAAAGGGCGGGTGTGTTCAGCACAGGACGGGAATCCAAGGGATGTGGTTTCTCGGTCAACCCTCGGACCACAGCTACTCTTCCGAGAAAACGGGAGCACGTGTCAGCTCAAAAGCGACTATACTCATATATTGCCAGACCCGAGACCCTGAATGTATGTCAATGTCTGCGCCACAGATAAGAGGGGAGCATACCGAAAATGGTGAGGAACTGTAAAGGGAAGAGCAGGATGGATCGGACCCCAAACCTCCTGGATGATTACAATTTCGATTTGTCCTCGGAAGTGACACCATTTTGTCCAGGACGGTATCTTTGACTTTTTTTTTGACAATTTTGACGTTTATCACAAAATAGTGTAACAATGAAAAATTGTTAATCATCTTTACAAATTATTAATTCTAAATTCATAATGAAGAAAAAACAGAGCAAGTAATGCTGGTTATTGTAATGAGTTATACTGACCTAGGGTTGGTCATTTCCATTTGTCATGGCTGTTCTGTTACTGTTTAAAGGACAAAGTTGGTGTCAATCATTATCAGGAGTGACGGAGTACGGAGTGACGAGTGGTAACAGATACACGGGTGAATATCTGCTCACTAACAATTTTTTCGAAGACCAAAAAATGTTATGTGAGACTGAGCAATGATATCCGACAATTCCAAAAATTATTTGGTTGCCACTGTATGGGAGAACACCAGAAAAAAAAGAAATGGTCCTTACATTCACGTGCGTTTATTCATTCTATACTTAACATATAACAAGGGAATGCACGAACTTTTTCTATATTTTTTCGTTTTCTCTTTTCTAGTGACAGTCAATTCGTGTTTTGAATTGTCAGAGATCCTCTCACAGTCTCGTGTAACAAGGAATTATCAGTGAGCAGAAACTGCTCCGTCTATCTGTTATCACTCGTTACTTCAGTCAGTAATATAGCAGGATAACCACAATATCAAAGAAGTGATCATGTTTACTTCCACGCGACTGGTATATCCAGAAAGGAACTTGGGGCATGAAAATGTTGGTGAAACAGTATTGGTTCATTCTTAATGGTTAGGCAGAGTGATGCGCAAAATAATTGGTCGTTACTTTATAGAAAATGAAAATAAAATGGCTATACCATCCATCTCTTATTTCGCGACTCCAAAAGATACAGAACACGGCAGCTAGAATAATATCTCTGGCTCCTCGTTACAGTCATATAACACCAATTCTTAAAGAACTCCATTTTCTTCCTGTTAGTTACAGAATCAAATTTAAAATTCTGTGTTATACATTTCGATGTTTAAATGGCACAGCCCCAACATACCTGAGTGATCTCTTACAATCATATACTCCTGCAAGAACCTTAAGATCTGTAGATAAGAAACTCCTTGTTGTGCCTAAACCGAAAACACTCCGTTTTGGACAAAGGACTTTTTCCTACTCAGCCCCAACAGAGTGGAATGATCTGCCACTCATAGGCGTACGAGCTGGGGGGGCTGGGGGGGGGGGGGGGCGGCCGCCCCCCCATTTTGGGCACCAAATGCTGGGAAATTTGGGCACACAATTGTACTTTGTAAAAGTTGTATAAAAAAATATTTTGTTCTTGAATGTGTCCAATTTAACAGCGAATTTAAATTCAGAGTGTCTATAGTTAGGCAATTAAATAGAAATCTTATGACTCGGACCCTCTTTTGTTTGCAGTACAGTAAGCCACGAGTTACAGTTACATAAACAACTGTTTCTAGTTGGGTATATTACAAGTAAATAAAATTTAGTTCTCTTTTATTGATGATTTAGAAATCAAGAACTTATTCATCGCAAAAGAGATATTGTAGAACCTGTCATGGGCCTTCAAATAAAAATTGAACTTTTTTTTATTTGGTAAAAACTCCTTAGAATCACTTAAAATGCATATTTATTCATACTATATTTGGTTAAATAAAAACACAGACACCCTTAGCAGCATTCGGATCAGAAATATGGTCGGTACTCGGTCCGTTAGCTTTGTAAAAGAATCTGCACACTTCGTTTCCATCCTACAGGCCTGGTACGTGAACCTATATTTTGTATTAATAATATTAAAGTAGCTAAGTCCCTAACTCAATATCATCCAAAATCCTAAACATTGAAAACACGAATAATTTGTCAATTTAAATCAACATTAACCCCCTAACTTTCGGGCAAGCTGACTTTTCGGGCAGGCAGATAAAGTGTGAAAAAAAAATTCACCTACTTAGCCCGAAATCTAATAAAACACTAATTTTACGGACTGGAATAGCAGTAAAACGCGTTTCGTCAAATATTCCAAAATTTTCTTGAGAGTTCTATCAATGTCAACTCCGCTTCTTCGTCTATCGAAAAAAACAGGCGCTGCCGTCTGTAAACCTGAATTTCTGTTTAGTTTGCTTCCCTAACTGTCCTTGAGCCCTAAATCACTAATTTTACTTTTCTTTTAATTGACAACCATGAATTTGTACTGAGTCGACTATGGATTAAAACAGTTTGTCTGGAGCCATTCTACTTTGTGCGACAGTTTTCGGGCATCGATTAGTATTTGTAAATGCAACTACAACAGTCTGGTTGGTTGGTTGGAATTCGGAGTGGGATTTCGGTTACAAAACCATTGGATACTTTTTGGAGTTACTGACATGGGCTAGAATAGCAGAAAACGCAATTGCGGTGGTTAAATTTTCAAATTTTTCTCCGGAGGGTGAGGCCCCCATACTCCGCGACGATTGATTATTTTTAGAATTCGGGTCAGAAGGTGGACTGTATTTGACCAAATTGAAGTTACCCTAATTAAGCTAAATTTGATCACTATGAAATTGCTTTTTTCACGGGTTGAAATAGAAGGAAAACAGCCGTCAATATTCCAAAATTTTCTTGAGGGGAGGGGGGGGGGGGATATGCGTCTGTAAACCCGAAAATTTTCCGGGCAATTTGGGTCCTGCCCCCCTAACTGCCATTGAGTCCGTATGCCTATGATTATTATTTTGTAACATACTAAGAACCTAACTATATTTTTTGGGCACCAACCACCACCGCCCCCCTAGTCAAAAATTCCCCCGTACGCCTATGCTGCCACTGGAAATAAAGAACTCTCCATATACTGCGGTGTTTAGATCCAGACTTTTGTTTAAGAAAGCATTCAATTTAGGACAGTTGTGATCATTTTTGGACTGCGCTTTGAGCATGCTCATGCATGGATATTGCGCAATATAAATAGACTATTATTATTATTATTATCTGCTCTGCTCTACTGCGACCGAGCTAATGAAAACAGGGATATGCCACACAGTGTGTTGCCCGGGTGGCGGTGGCCAACTAGTAGGTCGAACACTTTTTTTACGTGTGCGCCAAACGTGTATAAAGGATCCGTCTGTATATACACTCCCCACTGTCCCGCCTGCTTAGAAATAGATAAATTAATGAAAACTGGAATGTTGTGATAGTGTGGTTTGGAGTTATCTCCCTGCTTACATTTGGCATTGCATATTGACAGAAAAGAAAACAAAAATATATTGAAAAATGGTGTTTAACTTCCTACTGGTCTGCTCCGATTAGGCTTATGAAGATGGCCTACTCTTATTTCGAATTCCAACAAATGTCTACTTTGGATCTTGGTTTTTCGTCTCACCCGAATGTTTATACACTGTACCCTGTCAGGGGGCATCCACGCGGTTAAGCTTTCACGGCCAACGGTTGGATTGAAGGCGGCGTGAAGTTGAATCGTTTTTCGTTTTTCAGGTGACCTGCCGCGTTATTGGCGAATAACGAGGCAAGTCACCTCGTTATTCGTTATTCAACTTTATATTCGTTATTCAACTTTATATTCCAATATGCAGCTAGGACTAGAATGATGGATGCCAAGTATCCCCCAGTAGTATAAAACACAGCAAAACGACCTCTAGACCAAAAACAGTCCACATTGTTATTCAAGCAGCGAATAACGAGCTGTTTGTTATTCGTTTTTCACCTCGTTTTTTTGGTCTAGAGGTCGTTTTGCTGTGTTTTATACCACTGGGGGATACTTTGCAATCCATTATTCTATTGTTGTCTCATGATCGTTCATTAAAGATACATGAACACCTTATATGTCAATCCGGATTAACGAGGTGAAAAACGAATAACAAACAGTTCGTTATTCGCTGCTTTAATAACAATGTGCACTGTGTTTTATACTACTGGGGGATACTTGTCATCCATCACCCTAGTCATGGCTATCTGCATATTGGAATCCCAAATATAAAGTTGAATAACGAATAACTTGCTTCGTTATTCGCCAATAACCTCGTTATTCATTATTGGTGAATAACAAATAACGAAAACGAAAAACGATTCAACTTCACACTGCCTGGATGGACCACCACGTCGCCGCGGCTCCTATGTGAATGGGGCATTGCTGTTGTTATAGTGATACAGGACGCACTATTATTTGTGTTACATTATTTCATTGAAAGGGTAGAAGGGGTGGAGAGGGAAATTTGGTTTAACGCCCACTTGACACAAACTAATTAATCTTAAAAGATGTGGGAGGACCCGAAGAAAACCCACTAGGTTGGACAGCCGACCCTATTCTTTGTCACATACAAACGCAGAATCCAAACCACGCAACTTGACTCAATGACGCGCTAGACCCAATGCCGGATTAACCATGGTGGGGGCCCTGGGCCTGGAACATGTGGGGGCCCCTAATCACTGACCGCGAGCGCCGAAGGCGCGAAGCCCCGCATAGGGGTCTGGGGGTTTTCTCCCCCCCCCCCCACGAAATTTTCAGAAATTGGAGGCCAGAAACGTGATTTCCTGGCATTTCAGGCACTTGTGTTGGAACCATTTAGAAGTACCTTCCCAGGAAAAAAATAAAATTCTGCCACCAAATTAGCGCATTCTGACGTTATTTCAGTGAACCAATCCATGCGAGTGCTATGAAATGATGGCATTTCTAGAGGAGGAGACTGTAAGTGGGCAGAGCGACATTAAACCTAATTTTGAAGTCGCTCAGTGATAAATAACGGGGTTACTTGATTTGGAATCGTATTATACCCCCAAGATGATTTGATGAATGGAGGCCGTAACGTTACGACCAAGCCGTACTCGATGTTTGACAAACAAAATGGTAATACGAGATTTGATCAAGAAATATGAATATTTCGTGTGATCATGGTGTGCATCTCATCAAATTCAGCTTATACCCAAATATCAACAACAACAACAACTACAGCTTATATACAATCGTACGTCAATCTGAGGCAAAATTCGCGCTACTCGAAATGATGGGGACGTGTAAGGTGTTCGAGTTATACGATAATTCGAGTTAGACGATGGTCGGTCCGACAGGGGATCTCACGACAATAAAAAAAACATGTGTTACACCCATCACCGGATTACATCGAATTCTCGGATGTCGATCGCAACACAACATGGATTGAGGGGCCCAAGGGACTTCCGATGGAGGGCCCTCGAAGCATCGGAGGGGCCCCGTCACTAGGTCACCGGCCGTTGGAATCCTCGGTCCGACCATGCTCGAGGTTAATCCGGCGTTGGCTAGACCACTCAGACCTGAAGTTTTGCCAAGTCTGAAAATGGAAATTGAATTTTGGGAATGGAGAGTTCTACCAGAGATTTTGAAAGCTCACGAACTTAACAATACACAACAAGTTATGTTGGAGTTTCACACCTGTGAAAAATGTACCTGTGAAACCTGTACTAGTGGACAGGTTGTATAATTATTGTTAAAAATCTGTACAATATTGGTTTTAGAATATTCTGGGTGCATAAAATTCCGGCATGTGTGTACATGTGTACATATACGGGCGAGAAATTGACTCTTTGTCAGGAAGTTTATTTCCTAAAAAAAAAAATAATTGTAATATTTTATCGGTAGGTATGCCTGATTTTATCAAAGACCACGATAGAGCCCTCCGGGGACGAGCTACTTGACCAGGGCAAGAAAGTTTTTGAAAGTTTGAAATATACATGTATCTGGGATAACTGTGTGACACTTTGCTAAAAAACCGAATCTTAGATTTCAAAACCACGCCATGACATACCAAATGTAATTGCTACATTTTAGTTATAATGTTATAATGATAATCAGACAGGACACTTTAAGCAAGCCAACAAATAGAAAAACAGAAACTGTCACCATTGGACGTCATAATATCAAAAATAAATGGTCTCATCACATAAACTATTAGTTTATATTTTTTCAATATCTAAAATCATGTAAGTCCGACATCAACATATGATTTAAAGTTTTTGGGCGACATCAATAACACATGACACAATTATGGGATACAAGTTACTTGAAAGATTGAATTCTGCCGACGTTTTGACAAGGGGTCACTCGTTTTTGTCCCGTCGTATCACACTGTATGGCGCATGCACGTCTTTATTAACCCCCTTCTGAGCAGAACAGTAGGACGTTAAACCCCATTTCATTTACATTATGACACTATTGTTGGTTTTGTTGCTGTCTAGTCGTTCGGATGGGACGAAAAACCGAGGTCCCATGTACTCATTTGCGTGCACATAAAAGATTCCTTGGCAGTTGAAATTCGATGTAAGAGTAGGTCGTAGCGCCGCTGCCCGGGCAAATTTCCTTCATAGTACACTCACTGTATGGCGTATGCCCGTCTTCCATTAGCCCAGGTTAGGTGTAGAAGAGTAGGACGTTAAACCACATTTCATTTCAGTTCATTTATTTGTTTTGTAATTTAAACATCTTAATACAATTTTAATATTTTATATTATGTCATTGATATTAACTTATCTTTGTTTAAAGCCCCAATAACACTCTTGTTGTAACTGAAAAATATGTCCCAATCTTCATTCTGGTCAACAAATCGTATTATTTTAGAATATTCCAATTAAATGATGATATAAATTTCATCTTAACACACCTAATTTAAAAAATTGGAAAAATTCAACCAATTGATTTGAAAAGTCTAACGTAAACCTTTTCAAATGTGACTTGGATTTTAAAATATTTTCGAACCCTCTGGACAAATAAAATAGGTTGTAATGGATAATTTACACAACAGGTAGGACATTTAAACATCTAGTACTTAGAATAAGGGTATTATTTATTTTCTGGAACTACCAAGCCAGCAAGAATTGTCCCTTTAATTGTAATCTGATCAAAATTCAGATCTATGTTTCGTTTTGTTTTTTTATACTTTCGATGACCTACACTACACGTAGATATGACAAGTTATAGCGGGAGTTCACGTCAGGGGTCAAACGAGAGGCTTTTGACCCTATGTCGCCATACATTATCAACCTTGTGGTTTACCCACAGTTCCGTGCATCAAAAGGCCAAGAACTCGCCATAACAGACGTCAATGGCAACAACTCTTCCAGATCCTAGTGTAGTAAAGATAATCTTTGGAAGTAGATGAAATAAAGATATACTTATGTATACAACAGATGGGTTTCATGAGATTAAAGGAGAGGGAGAAAAATGGGTTTAACGTCCACTCGACAAAAACTAGATCATTTCATTTCGTTGTGCGTTGTGATCGTTAGCAGTGGTAGGAACCCGGAGAACCCGGAGAAAACCTACGAGGTTGGGCAGGCGACCCTACTCTCTCACAATTGGGGAATCGAAACCACTCATGGCAGGCGTTATGAAAACCCATGCTCTAATCATTCGGCCTTCCAGGTTCTTGGACCTGCAGTAAGTATAAATTATTGGGAAATTTCAACCAACAACCATTTTTGTCTATATAAAGATAAACCTCATGGGTAAGCAGTAGCATGGAATAAGCATTGATGTTAATAGGTCGAGGGGTGGGGTCGGGGTGTAGCAGTCTGAAACCAACAGTCTGATGGGAGTTATCTCCCCGTAAAAAGAGGGACGTACAAGGGCGCTGCACACTGACACAGTAAATTCTGAGTAAAACGTTATAATGAAATAACTGAATTAATTTAAGGCTTGTAGAATACCATAGTTTTACATGTATATGTGAGTCAGCTGTTAAATCCACGAGCCTCGGTTTGTGAATGCCGAGGATGTTATTGATACATTTTTTTTTTTAACGTAGACGAATGACACCTTCTCTTTCAACTCAACTTAAATCTACTTTCGCTTTCTTCCCTGGAAAACCCTCAGCTATTTTTAGACCTTGTCACGAAACCGTTCTTGAAACTTGATTTTGCAAATTTCTTTCCGGATTGGTGAAGTAAGTATTAATATTATTCATTCAGACATTTAACCGACCGCTGAGCTTGACCCTTTTGGAATTTGAGAATAAAACTATAAGAAGATAAAGATAGATTAATAGAATTATATTAGATCCAAGGCGAGATATTGCACAATAAAATGAAATGAAAAATGACGTTCTGCTTTTCTGTACCAACTGGGCAAATTAAAGGTGGCCCATAGATTTACCCTCAACAACTTTAATTTCCCCAAAACGACCCATATTTAGATAAATGCATATATATTTTTGCTCTCTCTCTCTCTTATCTTATGATCAACATTCCCCAAAACTTTATTAATAAGATGACAACAAAAATATCAACTATCCTGTATTGTATAGCTTTGATTCTGTTATTTCTGGATAGGGCTGTGCAATCTGTTTCACAGAGAATTACTTACGAATTATCTCTGTAACAGATGACTGTCCACAACACGTCATTGGCTCAACGGCTCGTGCCTTCAATGTTGCCTGGATTAGAATCCTTTATGCTGCTTAACGCTCATTGATAATTAAATCAAAAAAAGGGTAATCGACACTATGTTGTTTATCTTACTGACTTTAGTAATGATGATCGAGGCTAGGCGAAAATTTCAACTGCTTAGTTCTCTGTTCGTAGTGGATCAATTTGACTAAAATTTTCAGCAAATTACCTTTACGTTATGTAGTTTTGAACTATTATAGTGAGAACTGTCAACTCGTTATATCTAATCTCCCATAATGTATCTTTAATGATAATTAAGGAGAGTTTTATTTGGTTATTTTAGGTGAAGATGTTAAAATGGAGGAGATAAAACATCAAGTTTTAACAGATTTAACAGATGTGTTTCCACAGTTACCAGAAAGTGTTCTACTCGAAGTCATTGTTGATAACATAGAACCAGATAGACCATTAGAACCAGCGAGAAAGACGTTAGTCCAATCGTGTGTTGATCAATTACTGGACACTTGTAAGTTATAATCATTTGATAGTGAATCAATCACCTCCCTTTTCTGTACCTTAGTCTGTTTGCCCCCATCTGTCAGTCTGCCAGCCACAATTATTGCTTGTGAATGCGCTAAGAGGCTAAAGTTAATATCCGATTGACTTTAAATTTATGCACAGTGTTTAGTTTACGGTCATGAGGCAAACTCTACTGATTTTCAGTGATTGCAAAGTTTTGTGTTTGTAGATCAAAGATATTTCTCATAAATAGTGATTGAAAGTCCATTAAATTCTTAACGTAAGCCTGAGAATGCTTTGTGAACTCGAGGCCTAATAATTTTTAATGGGTTATTACTCGTAATCAGATTTTCATGTGTTGTAAATGTTCTCATTACTGACAAAAGAATAAATATGCAGTTGTGGCCTTTGTTTCACTTTGTTGAATCCTGTGAAAGCTATAACGTGGAACGCCAAATGATTATAATCAGATCGTTGTTGACATGTCTTGTGAATCCCCTCTATCCACTCATCTAATATTACACCCCCACCCCTCACCCAAACCCCACCACACCACACCCCTCGCCAACTGACTACAGGCATATATATGTAACGATTCTATTCATTTAGAGCCAAAATGTTACCCTCTACTTAAGCATGGCCTAAATGCCTTCATGAACAAACTACTTTTACCCTTAAAATCAGACTTGAAACTATCAGGGAAGCTGCCTGACCCCTTTAGCTATGGCTATAAGCATTATTGGTTACTATATATTATCTTATCATCTACAAATTGATAGATATTAGACAACCCTCAGACAATTTAGCTGCTGTGGGCATATGTTGGGTATTGCCACTGCCAACCTATCTCATTTTTTTCGACTTCAACAGGACTAAAAATATCTATTACTTAATTATCCTGTTGTTTTCTTGGTAAGTATTGACCTAGTTATGAATCATGCTACAAATTGTATCGTAGCACATGAATTACAATATGTATTATTTTATGACTGCAGTGGTAATACCCAACATTCAATATTTTTGGTCTGTTCCAAACAACTAGACATATTTAATGTGGATTGAGCCATGAAAAATTTGATGGTTTAGAAAAAAATTCTCATGATGCATCAAGCCTTTTAACTTGTTTTCGTCTTTATATTTCAGCTAAGTTTTTATCCAGCAATGGCGATAGTCAACAAACTAACAACAAATCGCTTTCTTCAATGCCTGAAGATGGTAAAACATTTCCCGTTGTGGTCCTGGAGCAGCCCGACAATTCCAATCATGTGATTTGTGATAGCGATAATATGTTTGATTTAGATTTATCGTCGCCCAGAGCTTATTCATCAGACTCTTTCTCTCATCCCCGCGTTTCTTTAGGATTGGACAGAAACATTATATCAGCTGCCTCGAGGAACAGTGATATATCTATTACTCCGAGTTCTAACGTCGGCCCGCAGCAAGCAAATGGTAGTTTGACAATACCTGGTGTTACTAATACTAACACAACATTAGATAAGCCCATCACACATTTATTGACACTGTCCCCATCAGCATCACAGTGTGTTAAATTGTGTAGTATCGATTCACAAAATCCACGCTCCTCCCCATCAACATCACAGACTGTTAAATCTTGTAGTGTCAATTCAAAAAGTGTTAGTTCTGCTCCAAAACAACCAACTGTGATTAATCAAGGCAGTTTGCCACATCCTCAACAACCACCTCAATCTTGTGTTAAATCTATAAGTTTTCTTGAGTTTTTTGAAACAGTTAAAGGTTCATCAGAAAGCTGTATTAATAAATCTATATCAGCCGATAATAATTTAGCATCTTCACAAAGTTTGACAACAAATAGCTCTAAAACAAGCAACTCAGTAAGACTGTCATCATCACCAACCAGTGAATTACCTAAAACATCTTCACAATCTACATCAACAGAAGAAACTAGTAAGAAGTCAGACAACTCTGTGAATTTGACTTCACATGTGACTACATCAAGGCCGACAGCAAGTAAGGCTTCTGTTATTTGTCAGAATCTTGTACAAAACTGTGTAGACCGAACACTGTCCTCAACTGCTACGTCAAACTCACTTGATGTGACGACAAGAAGGCAGACAGTAAAAAGTACAAATAACACTTCTGCGATTGGACAGAATCTTGTGCAAAATTGTGTAGATAGAACGCCCTCCTCAACCGTTACACCAAACCCTCTTAATGTGACAACAGGAAGTCCGACAGTACAGAATTTAAATCAGACTTCTGTTGTTAGCCTGACAATGGAACCTAACTGTGTAAGCCCGCCACCGTCCTCGAAGCCGTTTAATGTGAAGACATCAAGAACAACAATACAAGATACAAATCATAACTCTCCAGTTAGGTTGGATCCCATACGTAACAGGATAGACCCGTCAACGTCCTCAAACTTGACATTAAACCCACTTATTCTGACGACATCAGAAAAGACACTTTGTCACAATCTTGGACGGAAGAACTGTGTTAGTCCAACACCACCATCAATAAAGTCATCAAAATTTACAGTTATAAATATATCGGATGATGAAGACAAAAATTCTTCAATAACTACTTTAAACAGAGAAAGTTCAATTCCTCCGCTAAAGCAAAACTCGCAACAAAGGAACACAAATGTGATAAAAAATGTGGTTCAGGGTCCTCTCGGGAATGAAGACAAAAAATCATCAAAAGAAGATGCTGCTGTTCTGAATTTAGCAGAAGAAGAAGGAGATGAGGAAATTCATTCCTCTCTAGAGACATTGGTGAGTATTATTCAACCACCGAGAAAATATTACTTTTTTAAACCTACCTCAAATTCACGCCTTGCATCGGAATCAAAATTTAAATTTCTACAAATACACTTCTTGTCTTGTGATGAAAAACTACATTGTAGTTACTATAGTAACAGATTCTTATTGGCTTTGGCCTTTAGGGGGGTGGATGGCTGTGCGTGCGCTGTACCATACAGCCTGCCATTGAGTCAACTGGCGTGGTTTCAAATCCCTTGTTGTATGTTGTAAGGATTAGGGTCACCTGTCCAACCTCGTGGGTTTTCTCCGGGTATTCTGGTTTCCTCCCACTGCTAAAGACATCTACGCACAAGTGAATTATTGAAATAAAATTAATCCATACGTTAGTCCCGAAATGACCTAGTTTGTGTTGAGTGGACGTTAAACCCCATTTCTCTCCCTCTCTTGCTTTGGCCTTTATTCATTACCCGCTTAATTGTACCTGAAATTAGTGTTAGATTACCATGAATTGGTGTCAGATGTGGCAAGAAGAATCACAGTGAAAAATAAACGGTAAGGATTCCAAAATAGCCTTAGAACCAAGATTAGCGAAAAGTCTTATTTTCATATTGATTGTCTATAGGGTCAGCCAGTAACCAATAGAGGCCAAAGGCGATAAGAATCTGTTACTAAAAAGTAACTGGGGGGAATGGCCAATTATTCTGTTACGTAATTTTTGTTATTCCAGTTAGATATATTTCCTGACGCTGATAGGAACTGGGTGGAGAATCAACTTAAAGCTATAAAAACCCAAGATCCAACAAATTATACAGAGGTTGTTTGTAATACCATGGTTGATAGTCCGTACAAAAAACATAGAGCCATCGAGATCGATAAAAACTTACCGTTGATATCCCCGCCCAAAAAACATACAGCCAAGACAAAACATCTTGACGAGGTGGTGGCATCTTGTTCTACTCTTGATTCCAGTCGGCAGACCTTGAATACAACTATGTTGCTAGAAAACAACAGAAAGAGAAAAGCCGATGAAGATACAGTCCTGGATCAACACTCAACTGTTAAATATATTAAAAAGGTAAACAGATTCAATAGTTTATGGAAGGGCTGAATGGTTAGTGCGTTCGCGTTGTATCAAAATACTGGAACACCCGAACAACACTAACAAGACAAACACTGAGCAAAAATGTCAGGGTATATACTAACTGGTAACCTGACTGTTGTCTGTCAGTTTTTTGAACATGACATTATATTGGAATATATTCGAACCATATAATGTTGGTATCAAAATGACCTAATGTCACCAGTGGATGTTAAACGCTATTTCTCTCCCTCTCACTTCTAATTGAAGAATATATTTTGTATATGTTAGGAAGATGATAAAACTGTAACCGTTACCAATCAAGATGTTCATGAAACCAGTAGTTCTACTCCAATGGATTGTGATGCCAGTAACGCCACTACAGACGAGGGTTAGTTATTTACACAATTTATGTTATGACAGATTTGTGAATTACAAATTGTATTAGCATTGAAAATACATTCGGTACTGCACAACATCTTATTTTTCTAGCACTTAATATTCAAATATGAGCAGCACTACACATCATACTAAGAGTCTAGCACTTTGCAGTTGATAGTCCCCCCATACTAAGTTACTAGCACTGTACAGTTGATAGTACCCCCCCCCCCATACTAAGTTACTAGCACTGTACAGTTGATAATCCCACCCCCCATACTAAGTTACTAGCACTGTACAGTTGATAGTCCCACCCATACTAAGTTACTAGCACTGTACAGTTGATAGTACCCCCCCCCCCCAATACTAAGTTACTAGCACTGTACAGTTGATAGTCCCACCCCCCATACTAAGTTACTAGCACTGTACAGTTGATAGTACACCCCCCCCCCATACTAAGTTACTAGCTACTAGCACTGTGCAGTTGATAGTCCCACCATACTAAGTTACTAGCACTGTACAGTTGATAGTCCCCCCATACTAAGTTAATCGCACTGTACAGTTGATAGTCCCACCATACTAAGTTAATAGCACTGTACAGTTGATAGTCCCCCCATACTAAGTTACTAGCACTGTACAGTTGATAGTACCCCCCCATACTAAGTTACTAGCACTGTGCAGTTGATAGTCCCCCCCCCCATACTAAGTTACTAGCACTGTGCAGTTGATAGTCCCACCATACTAAGTTACTAGCACTGTACAGTTGATAGTCCCACCATACTAAGTTACTAGCACTATGCAAAGTTTCCCTCATAGCATACTGTACAGTGTATACCCATCTTCCATTAGCCCATATTCAGTGCATTTGTTATATTTTATATATTCCAGATTGTTGCCCATGTGAAAGTTGTCATCAATTCTACAATCTATCAAAACTAGGGCAATGCTGCGAAGGACATTTGCTGTGTCAAAAGTGTATTTGGATGGAAATTAAACCATTATTGGATCCAAATTTTAAAAAGGTAAGGATAACAGAGAAATATCCAGCTGATGGTTCAATTGAACTGTAGCAATTATCTCTATGTTAATATTATATTTGGAATGTAATTAATAAGTCCTATCATAATTTAACAATGATCGACACCAACCTTGTCCTTTAAATTCCAAACCATTCCCTCCCCAGGCAGGGTCTAGTGTATGTGTATTATATTTATGTTAATGTCCTAGGCAATGTCTAGTATATATATCTATATATTATATGTTTTATAATTCTCCAGGCAGGGTCTAGTATATCTATATATTATATGTTTTATAATTCCCCAGACAGGGTCTGGTATATCTGTATATTATATGTTTTATAATTCTCCAGACAAGTTCTAGTGTGTATTGTATGTTTTATAATTTCAGTCACACATACATGTAGAATGTAAAGTTAAAGACTGTACAAGTTTTATGTCAATTGGTAGGTACAACAATATATTGATTACTTTCATTTCTTCCATAGTAATACGGTACTGTGAATTCTAATTGTCTATGTAAACTGTGAATTATAATTGTCTATGTAAACTGTGAATTCTAATTGTCTATATATACTGTGAATTCTAATTGTCTATGGTTCTGTGAATTATAATTGTCTATGTAAACTGTGAATGTGAATTCTAATTGTCGATGCTACTGTGAAATCTAATTGCCTATGGTACTGTGATTCTAATTATGTATGTTGTTGTGAATTATAATTATAATTTTATGTGTCTAATTGTAATGTGACCATCTTCATTAGTCCAGTTTAGGAGAAGAACAGTAGGACGTTAAACTCCATTTCTTTTCAATTCTAATATGAACTATAGTTGTTCAATATCCATGTGTTTATTGTAGGCGAAGTTAGAAGAATCGTGCCTGGTGAAATTATGGAGTTGTTTAACGATAGATTGGAGAAAGAAAATATCATTACTATAAATAACCTTGAGAATATAGTCAGGTATACACTTGTTACTATAAATAACCTCGAGAATATAGTATACCAGTAGTTCTGGGTTAAAATAGACTGTAACAATACTTACTTTATGTGAGGGATTTCTCGGGCCATTGCGTCGCGAATATCTTGGTTAGATTCCAGTTATAAGGCTTTATCTGATCACGGTGAAGAACTCTATTGATATTCCATTTGTCAAATTTCTTAGTTTTTCCTATCTCAGTTTAGTTCCACCCCTTTGTCAGGATGAATGGCCACTTGTGTATTTATGATATATTTTATCAGATGTCCAGAATGTGGTTTCACTGCCGAGTTGCTACAGAAAGAGAAAGAGTTTCATTGTGGTAATCCTGACTGTATGCTGGTAGGTATATAGAGGATATTTGTCGTTTTAGAGTGAATAACATATTTTATTTCATCGAGAAGCAAGAAAACTTATATTTTCACGATGTGTAGCATGAGTGAAAATATAAACGTTTTCTTGCTTAGAGATGAAATAAAATATGTTATGTACTACAAAACGGCAAATGTTCTATTTATTTTATGATTTTACAATCATTTTAGGTAAAACAACTGCTAGCCAGTGGAATAACATTTTTATTTCACTGTGATGAGACAAAGAAGCCAAATGATTGTCAGAGATTTCCGATTATTACTGACAGAGTTATGGCCCTTGATCACTTTGTAAAATCTTGTGGTCAGTCTTGAGGCCAAAGCAAATATCCGATTGACTTTGAATTATACAGTGTTTAAGGTCATGAGACGAAAAAGGCTATTTTCATGTGTTGTAAACGTTCTCCTTACTGACAAAATAAAAAATATGCGAAAACCCTTTTGACTGCCTGGACAATTTAGCTGTTGTGGGCGTATGTTTCGCTGCCTGGCAACCTATCTTATTTTAATCTGACCACTATATACGTATTTTAGGACTAAATATATAATGAAAACCTTTTTTTTTTTTTACCAACCCCAGTATACATTTATAAAATACTGATAAAACTAATGAACTAATGAAGCGAGGGAAATTTCTATATTTAGCAAACAACCAACTCTCCTATATTTTAATATTAACCCCTGTTTGATATAGGTTGTATATATGTGTTTGATATTGTTTTTTATACGCCCACATTGAAATGTGGTCGTATATCATCGGTCCGTCCGTCGGTCCGGCGTCCACAATTGCTTGTGGACGCTCTACAGGCTAAAGTTAATATCCGATTGACTTTAAATTTATACACAGTGTTTAAGGTCATGAGACGAAGAAGCCTATTGTTTTTCAGCGATTTCCTATAATAACTACCAGAGTTATGGCCCTTGATCACTTCAAAAAATCTTGTGGACGCTCTAGAGGCCAAAGTTAATATCCGATTGACTTGAAATTTATACACAGCGTTTAAGGTCATAAGACAATGACGCCTATTGATTTTCGGCGATTTCCGATCATTAGTTCCAGAGTTATGGCCCTTGATCTCTTTAAAAAATCTTGTGGGCGCTCTAAAGGTCAAAGGTAATATCCGATTGACTTTAAATTTATACACAGTGTTTAAGGTCATGAGACGAAGAAGCCTATTGTTTTTCAGCGATTTCCGATAATAACTACCAGAGTTATGGCCCTTGATCACTTCAAAAAATCTTGTGGACGCTCTAGAGGCCAAAGTTAATATCCGATTGACTTTAAATTTATACACAGCGTTTAAGGTCATAAGACAATGACGCCTATTGATTTTCGGCGATTTCCGATCATTAGTGCCAGAGTTATGGCCCTTGATCTCTTTAAAAAATCTTGTGGACGCTCTAAAGGTCAAAGGTAATATCCGATTGACTTTAAATTTATACACAGTGTTTAAGGTCATAAGACGAAGAAGCCTGTTGATTTTCAGCCATTTCCGATAATTAGTGCCAGAGTTATGGCCCTTGATCACTTCAAAAAATTTTGTGGACGCTCTAGAGGCCAAAGTTAATATCCGATTGACTTTAAATTTATACACAGTGTTTAAGGTCATAAGACGAAGACGCCTATTGATTTTCAGCGATGTCCGATAATTAGTGCCAGAGTTATGGCCCTCGATCACCTCAAAAAATCTTGTGGACGCTTTAGAGGCCAAAGTTAATATCAGATTGACTTTAGATTTATACACGGTGTTTAAGGTCATGAGACGAAGAAGCCTATTGATTTTCGGCGATTTCTGATAATTAGTGCCAGAGTTATGGCCCTTGATCTCTTTAAAAAATCATGTGGACGGTCTAAAGGTCAAAGTTAATATCCGATTGACTTTAAATTTATACACAGTGTTTAAGGTCATAAGACGAAGAAGGCTATTGATTTTCAGCGATTTCCGATAATTAGTGCCAGAGTTATGGCCCTTGATCACTTCAAAAAATCTTGTGGAAGCTCTAGAGGCCAAAGTTAATATCCGATTGACTTCAAATTTATACACAGTGTTTAAGGTCATAAGACAAAGACGCCTATTGATTTTCAGCGATTTCCGATAATTAGTGCCAGAGTTATGGCCCTTGATCACCTCAAAAAATCTTGTGGACGCTCTGGAGGCCAAAGTTAATATCCGATTGACTTTAGATTTATACACAGTGTTTAAGGTCATGAGACGAAGAAGCCTATTGATTTTCAGCGATTTCAAATAATTACTGGCAGAGTTATCTCCCTTGATAACTTCAAAAATTCTTGTGATGCTATAGAGGCCAAAGTTACCATCCGATTGACTTCAGATTGATACATAGAGTTTAAGGTGTTGAAACGAACAAGTATTTTGATTTTCAATGAATTTAGATAACTGAACAGCTAAATCCATGATATTAAATGTTTCATGTATATACTAATTGTTAGCGTGGGGTAAAACTTTATAAAAAGCAATCAAATTCTAATGATTTTCTGATAATTACATACTGAGTTGTTACTCGTAATCAGTTTTTAGTGTATTACAAATGTTTCATTACCGAAAAAGGTAAAAATATGCGACAACCCTTGTTGACTGCCCGGACGACTTAGCTGCTGTGGGCATATGTTTCGTTGCCTGGCAACCTTTCTTTACTTATTGTATTTATTTATCTGTTTCTACTGTATGTTATACCTGATGAGTCTTAGACTTAAAGGAATAAAGAACTTTAACTTCTTGTATTAAGAAGTAATAATATAATGTTAGCCATGAGAACTCCACGGATAAGAAATATTATGGGAACTGGAACTCCTTGTATAAGTAGTATATGTCATGTTTTATGTTTCAGTCATCGTGTCGATACTGTAAGAAATCGTGGAATGATGATTCTCACACCGACTGTACAGCTTTATTAACATTAGTAGATAAAACTGATGGCACCTCTTGTCCTAAATACTGGAAAAACATAGAAGAGAAAACAGATAAGGTAAAACTTTATACCTTTTTTTTGTTGTTTATGTGATAATTAGAGGAGGTGGAAGGTGGGGTGGAGGATGGGGTTAATGCGTGCGCATTGTATTATGAGGTATGTCATTGACGAAAATGGTGTGGTTTTGATACCTGGCTTGTATTTGACAGAGTAGGGTCACCTGTCCAGCATCATTGGTTTCCTCCCACTGCTAAAGACTCTTACGCAGGTGATGGAATGAAATAAAATGGAAAATGAAATAAAATTGAACTATATGTTAGTCCCTAGCTTGCATCGAGTGGACATTAAACCACATTTCTCTCTGTCTAGCTGGCTTTGGCAACGAAGTTTCTTTGAAATTTCCTCTCTAATTCTGTCTTGTGTATACCATTCACAGCTGGAAAACTATGGTTTTAAGTATACCATTCGCAGCTGGATTCCTCTTACTGCTAAACATATAAAATGACACAATATTGAAGAGAGGTCATATGCCTGTTCCTCATTCCCTTCCCTTTTAATTTGTGAATAAATTTTAAAAAAACCTTTGAAAGTTGTGTTGGATATTTTTCCAGGATTTTTTTATTTTACCACTGGAGAAAGAGAGCGAAGAATACCGAGCTGTAAAAAATTTAATGTTAGCGACGATGTCACAGACAATGATTAAATCTATTTATAGAATACAGAATACTAAATTATGGGAGAAATATTATCTGTAGGTATTTTATCAATTACTTCCCTTGATTCTACATATGGGTATTCTTCTCACCAGGCTTTCAGTAACTTACGGGTCAAGGGGGGGATCCTAGATTTTAATCAGGGCTTGGGGGAGGGATATAAGAAATTTCAGATCTCTATTCAGGAGTGCCATATGTGCAAAGCTTACTACAGGGTTCTGGATGGTATCCAGGAGAAAAGTTTAAAAATGCATTGCTGTATATGCCATTTTCGATCATATCAGGCCTCAGACTATAAAACCACAGTGAACAAACCTTATTTTGGTTGTCTACCAATTTAAGAATTAGAATCTTCAGGATCTGTATTCAGGTCTCGATGGCCTCTCTTCAGAAAATTTTATCAATGCAATGCTTAAGATGTCATTCTGATCATATCAGGTCTCAACTATATATAGCACCACAGTAAATAAACCTTATTTCGGCAGCCTACCAATTTAAGAATTGTGATTTTCAAATGCTAACCTTGAGAAATGTGGATGTTTGTGATATTCAATACGTTTATAGATGACCATAACTCCCTTTCACACCGAGTAAATTGATATTGCTTCTTTAAACCATGTGTATTGAGACTAATATTATTTGTTTCACTGTAGTTCTAGAAAACATATCAGTGATGATTTTGGTGCTCAAAAGTTAAATGAAAGACATCTATTTCATGGAACCAACCCCCAAAACATCCAACAGATTTGTCAGCAGGGTTTTGACTGGCGTTTATCAGGAAAACAAGTTGGAGCAGCTTATGGTGACGGTATTATTATTATTTATAAGCATTTACTTAGAACTATTTCCAGAAAAGTGCTCATTGAGCTTTAAGAAAAACATTATATGATATTAAAAACAAATTGACAAAAGAAATATAGGATTAAAACATACAAACGTGAATAATATAGATTAAAGTCCAATAAAAGGAAGTAATACATGGGCATTTGTTATAAAAGTCCTTTTTATATACAGATCAAATTCTTATGTGTCTGGGAGGAAGAAATCGGCCCGCTAACCTGTGTTCTGTGTTCTACCCCTTCCCTTCGTAGGCCCGCGAAAGTTCATCCGGATTTTCCGGCATGGTTCCACCTTGTCAGTCGTGGAGGAATGAGATCCTGACTATGGACAATGTAGAGTCTTTCGGATAGGATGATGGTACCCCCTTGTCAGTGATGCCTGACAAGGACAGCTGTCTAGTCGTGCGGATGGGATGGAAAACCGCGGTCCCGTGTACACATTGGCATGCACATAAAAGATCCCTTAACATTTGGAATTCGATATAAGAGTAGGCCGTAGCGCCGCTGTCCGAGCAAAATTTCCCTCATAGTACACTGTATAGCATATGCCCGTCTTTATTAGCCCTGTTTGGCGCAGAACAGTAGGACGTTAAACCCCATTTCATTTTAAACGAATATCTTCGGTTATGAACAAACTTTGATTATTATAAATTTTACCTGTGTATTTGAAATCACCTCTGGTTAACTGAAATCTTTTATGCAATTAAATATTCCAACGAATGAAAAAGTTATCATCTGAAAATTTGACTCATTTATTTGTATTTATGACCAAATTCAAGACAACATGGCTTTCGTCATGTGTTGTAAGAAACCAGTGAAACTGTGGCGGGGGTGGATTAACTTTGATAGAGATTTTGACAACCACGTGTTGCAATCAAAATAAAGCGCCATCATTTCGATCGATTGAGTTTGGGCAACGAAAAATAGCCAAATGACTGGGGTTAACCTCATGCTTGGATCTTGGTCCATATTGTAAGCTCGTTCTAGTTTTTAATATTATGTGTTTTTGTCTTCTTCTAGGTGCATATTTTGCAGTTACAGCTCGGTATTCTGATAAATTGACCCAGCCAATCAGTGATAAGGAAGATGTGATGAAATCTTTATCGTTTGGACATTTTATACCATTAACAGAGAAATCGGCAACCGTCGTTAAACAGAATGATACATCGTCGCATAATCCAACCAATGAAACAACTTCTACAGATCATATAAGTAACACCTTAGCATCTGTGGGACAAACTCCTGGGAATCACTTCGGACCTGTTTCATTTCCAACATCTCACTTTCCACTATTCCCTGCTGCACAATCTCCATATCAACCCAAAAATATATTTGGACTCCCTTCGTCAATGGCAAGCCATTTCAATTATTTTGGACAGCAGTCAACATCTGGGGGTAGTCCATCTATGGGAGGAAAAGTTAAGTTGATGTTTATGGCTAGGGTTGTGTGTGGACGCCCATTTCAAGGAGCTAAAGGAATACGAAGACCTCCACCCGATGAAACTGACAGTAAAAAACGACTTTATAATTCAGCAGTGAATTCTTTAGGTAGACCTGATATGTTTATTATATTTGATAGTTCGCAGTGTTACCCGGAATATGTTATAGAATATTATTGTTAACATGGCCGGGATATGTTATACAATATTATTGTTAACATGACCCGGAATATGTTATAGAATATTATTGTTAACATGACCCGGAATATGTTATAGAATATTATTGTTAACATGGCCCGGAATGTGTTATAATTTATTATTGTTAACATGGCCGAAATATGTTATAGAATATTATTGTTAACATGGCCCGGAATATGTTATATATGATTTATTATTGTTAAGGCGATAATTTCATATTTTCAAAGAAAGTCAAAACATAAATATTTCTATGTCTTTTGCTCAATTGGTTGTCAACTCACTATTATAGGATCATATGCATTATTCCCCACTCTTATAACTCATTAACACAGGAAATAATAACACAATTACCTTCCTTGTCTTTCTATTGCCCCATTCAATCACTATCTTCAAACGTTTGAATTTAAAGTTGAAAATGACATTTTTGCCCATTCTCAACTGGCAATAGTGAATTATGGGATTAATAGGATTATTCTTTAACAAGGTAGGATTGTTTATAGATATTTTAAGGCTTTATTGTTATAAATTTTAAAAATATAACTTAAAAATATGAAATTGCAACTTTAACATTATTCTGGTGTATATTTTCGCCCGAAATTTGAAGAAATCAAACTTTGATGTTATGGCATGCAACTGAAAATGAAATTAAAAGAAATTTAGAGTGAACTGATTAAAAATGTACACTAATGAATAAATCAATAACATTAGATTCCTAAGATCTATTCTTTACTAAAGTCAGCCCAGAAAAGGACCTTTTTTTAAAAAAAATGAGGAACATTTTGCATGTATGTATATGTTTGTATATATAAATGTGTTTATAACATTTTATTCCAATTTTTGTTAACATTGTTGAACCACTGATGTTTAAGTTTTACAATGTTGCATCATATTTTATTTATCGTACATGTTTGTTACTGAAAGAGGTATGACATATATCTAAATGTAATCATTTGTACAAGTTTGTAACTGAAAGAGGTATGACATATATCTAAATATAATCATTAGTATGAGTTTGTTACTGAAAGAGATGTGACCTTAATGTAATCATTCGTACATGTTTGTTACTGTATATTATCATTATTGTTTAGTTTGATCATGTATTTTTTTACCATGAATAAAATACATTTAATTTGTTATGAAATTGTAAGTCATTTATAGATAGATAAAACGTGTATGTATCCCTTTAAATGGGTTTTCTGCACCAATCGAAATAAGATTCCATGCGGTGTGTTTTCTGGGGACACTGTACTTGGACAGTTGTGTCTATTCTTCGTTAAATTCTCAGTGTCAAGGGCTAAATCTATTAGTTAAGACCGACTGAACTTTTGTCTAAAACGTTGAGATGTAAATAAAGTTAGGGCACGTGATAATTGGTGAGATTGTAGGTTAGAGTTAGGGTAAGCGTGGGGGCTAGGTCAAGTGTTAGGGATGGGATTAGAGCCGTATCATTTAGCACTAACCCAGGGTTCATCAGCGTGTATGCCAACGTTCATTTCGTGCACATAAAAGATCCCTTGGCAGTTGGAATTCGCTATAAGAGCAGGCCGTAGCTCCGCTGCCTGGGCAAAATTCCCCCCGTAGCACACTAAATGTATATGGGGTATGCCCGTCTCAATTAGCCCAGGGAGCAGAAGAGTAAACCCCTTTCATTTCTCTGTAACAGATGACTGTCTTCAACATGTGCAATCACACGTGGCGCCAATCATTGGCTCAATGGCTTGTGCATTGTTTACATAAAACGAAACTGGTTCGGACAGAATGGTGCCTTTTACTCATTGCAATACCCATTTACACTAAATAGGAAATATGTTTTACCTACAAATACTTCAAACGTCTTTATTTATTTTTCTAATACATACAAAAATGTTTTAGAATTTAATTTGTAGGATTAATATTGGGGACTCATCGATGTCATCCGTATCAATGACTGTCGCAGCGTAGCAAATATTCACTGCTGTCGGCTGATGTGTGTGGTGTTCGGGGTCTAGGTTTCCCCAACCAACTGAACGACCAGGCGTTATTTTCTTTTTGGCACACCCTGTTCCCTACGTCAATGTCACATTTATGGCAAGCAAAATCCTGTGGAATTTTCACGGCAAACACAGAGCTCCATTGTAGGCCTGATGAACTATCGCCTTATTCACTGAGACATCCTGGCTCCATAAAGCTGCTGAAACTTATACTCCGAGGGACTCATATAATGCGAAGATCACGTGGCTGTTATAGTGCACTATCAACCGGATGCTTGCTGACTCTTCCAGTAATATATTGCAACGTGAATGTTAACTGACCAACGTGCTAATTGAAAGTTAGATCCATTCGTGATATTTCCGTTCCAGTTGATTGTGTTGCACCAGGCCCGTAGCTAGCGGGAGGGAGGGGTGGGGGTGGGGCAAGGTTTCCAATGGAAAGGGTTAATGCACCCATTGGATGTCCGATTTGCTCCAGGGTAAGCAGCTGTCTGGGCTGACACCTCCCTCGCATTGACGGATTTATATCTGATCAATTATAATTTCAGATACCAAGAAAATAAAAACAAAACAAAAATGCTTAAATTTTTTATAAACTTAGCAGATATACAGTTAACTAAGCAAATACGACAGGGTAAATTTCTAGGTGAATAATATTAAAACAGGTTTAAGATATAAGCAAATAGATTAAATGCATATATGATCCTATGTATTCGTCTACCATCATCAAAGACGTCCAGATACTCAGGGTAAACATTGAGTTGTCGTTCAAAAAGGTTGGTTCAAAGAGGTGCGTGTTCAGTTCTAGACGGTAGCATAGAAAGGAACTGTCAAAATGAAGGAATTTGGTAAAATGTTTAAAATTTTTACAGTCACGAGTGTTACGAAAACATCTAAAGAGTTATAATTAAAATATGTTTACAGTTACATCAGTACATCAAATTGTTTCTGTAATAACTTCCAATCTGGTCATTATTAACTGAAAACAAAACAAAAAAAACCAAAACATTGTCTTTAATAACTGAATAGTACAATGAACTATAACACATACTTAAAGAAAAAAAACAACGGCTTTAGACACTAATCAGCTAGCTAGAACAGTGCTACATAATCCTGAATGTCTTCCGATCATCCCCTAGCATATAATAATCCAAAGTATCCCAATCAATAGTTATAATTTTTGTCCGGATAATGTTTACTATCAATTATCAATTTAATGTATTGATAAAATTTCTATATTGTTGGTTCCCAGCACGACGTTCGAGTATCTTGTTTTTAATAAGTAGAGAGTTATTAAATCATAACTTACTTTATACAAACACCATCATTTATTTTACAGCCATTTGGACCACAGGTGGGACATTTCTGTAGACACATACCATTGGCCCCCCAAAATCCTGCATTACAAGTACCTGACGAACAAAGACCATCGATCTGTCGGCAAGCACCATTGCAATTAGAGCAGGAATCTTCACAGAAATCACCATAGTAACCTTCTTTACAACCTCTACATTTCCCACTGATTGCGAAACATTTACCATCTTTACAATTTGCGTTGCAACCCGAACTGCACGATTTACCATAGTAACCATCAATGCAACCATCAGAACATTCTCCACCTTCTGCCTCACACATCTTCTTGAGACAGTTCGTTGGGCACCTCAATTGACAATTACTACCGTAAAAACCAGCCTCACAGTTCACTAAATAGAAACAAATTCCATATCATATTACATTAATTCTGTTTATTTAATTTTACATAACTGAATAAAAACATTAATCAAACGTATCAGGTTTAATTCGATATGATTGTACCCCTGCCCCACCCACCATCCCCCAATTACTCAAACGGATGGAGTGATTTTCTTTTTGTTTTTTGTCATGTTTGCAAGTTAAAAATCCCCCCCCCTCCTTCCTAATTCCAAAAACACCAGCATCAGTCGAATTGTAACTTATCTAGGTTCTGAAAAACTTTAAGTTGAAATAACAATGTTAAGCCATAAACTATAAATCTTACACGAGTTAACGCTTAGTGTACGTATGCTCAATGTTGTAGCTGGAGTTGGAAGATATATAAACACATATCTGCCTGCTAATGCTGGTCGGCTTGGTTCTGTACATGAATGTAATATTACATGAGATGGATTTGATCTTTTCTCTTTATGGCATTTCGAAGCTGATGTAAATGTTGCCTCGTCACAATTACCAGTACCGCTCAGTTTTACCTCTAATCCCGTTGAAACGTATTCTGGAAAAATATACCAAAATATACCTAAATATAACATGGCTTTTAAAATATACCTAAATGAAATAGGGCCTTTAAAATATTGACGTAAATCAGGTCTTAATATTAACTTTCGATGGGGTTCTCAAATATGACCACAAAAGCACTCCATATATATAGCGTTCACAAAACAATTTGCCAATGAACGGAAGTTAACATCTGCTTAAAGAATGAATAGACGCGAGTAAGAATCGGAAGAGCGGTGGGGGTTATTATGATTTGGAGATAAATGTTTACTGCTTAGTCGACAATCAGTCGGCACTTGGACAGGTGGACTAATGGACTGCAGCCTGTGAGATAAGACCCCAAATTTCTAACGTATCTCTTAATCGATGATTTATAATATATTATTGGTATCAATAGCAAACTATGGGTTTATTGTTTCAGATGCCAATTCTAACCCTATTTAAAGTGGTTAAACAGGCGACAACCTAGTTCCTTTTGGAAGCGTCCTTAAGCGAACGATTCGCTGACAGTTCCTAACCGGCCTTCTATAACTGCTGTATGAAAATACCGTTCTTCCCCACCTCTGTTCTTAGGCTATTTTGGAATCCTTACCTACTATTTTTCAACT
This sequence comes from Patella depressa, assembly GCA_948474765.1. NCBI lineage: Eukaryota > Metazoa > Mollusca > Gastropoda > Patellidae > Patella > Patella depressa. Next base: position 4,353,040 of record OX419720.1, read on the forward strand.
TGATTCTACTTTATTCGCCAAAGGAATCATTTCTAGCCACAGCTGACACACATTTTTTTATAAAGATTCAACACTATTTTCAAGTAGAATTCTGCGATTAAAAACATACACCAAATACGTTTAAACTGAAGAACTGTTACGAGACCCGGACATGCGCCAACCGCATGTTTGTTTCATCGCTAAATTCTACTTGAAAATGGAGTTGAATTAGTATAAATTTGTGTGGAAAATAAAGAATTGTGGTGACAAATAGACGGTAAGGGTTCTAAAACAGTCTGAGAACAGGGGTGGGGAATAGCGGTATTTCACCCTATTTTTATACTGTAGTTAAAGAAGACCGGATAGGAACTGTCAGCGAATATCGTTCGCCCAAAGACAGTTCCAAAAGGAACTAGGGACAACCATGCTTACAATAAATAAAGGGTTCTGCCGTTTGCTTGGATTCTCCCTTATTACTAGCTCTGATCTGTGGAGAGTTTAGTGAGCTGTAAGATAAGGTTTATTTTGCGTACCTTGACCAATCTGTGCCAGGGATAGACTAATAACGGACAGATCATAATTATATCCTAGATCCACACACATCCATGGGCCATTGGTTTCGTCACTTATTAATGCAATAGTGTTCCATTCTACATCTACTGCTTTAGACGTCATGTCAACACCCGTGGCTGTTGGACTTTGCTTCGTGGCTTTATGAATAGCCGCACTGTGGTACACCGTTTGATCTGAAGATAAAACCATAAAGAAATATATGCTTAAACGATAAGAGCTAAATCTTCCTGATGCAGGTTTTTCTTTGTGCCTTAAATGTTATACAACTATCAATTTGACATTATATAACAACTTATATAAATATGGATTAATTTGATATTATATAACAACTTATATAAATATGGATTACCGAGAATTTGTTTATTAACCCAATAACGGTAACAATGACAATGTTTTTAAAACGAGGTTTTCTCGGACCAGAGTTAAGCAATTTGACTAACATTTTCAGCATATTCGATTTACATAACTATAAGCAAACTGATCCCGCAGTGAATATTCGCTTGGCCGCTACAATCACTGATAAGCATGACATCGACGAGGCTTAATGAGTACGGCATATTAACTTTTTTTCTCCGACAAATTAAATTCTCAAACATTTTTTTGAGGTAAAAGAAAAATAAATAAAGACGTTTGAAGTATTTGTAGTTAAAAAATATTTCCTATTTAGTGTAAATGGGTATTAAAATGAGTAAAATGCATCATTTTGCGTGAAGCAGTTAGGTGTTAAGAAAACATTGCACGAGCCGTTGAGCCAATAACTACGAGGCGTGCAGTCAACGCACGTGTTTGGACCATCATCCGTTACAGAGATAGTTCGTAAGTAATTCTCTGTGAAAAGAGAGAGAGAGAAATGGGGTTTAACGTCCACTCAACACAAATTAGGTCATTTCGGGACTCACATATGGTTTAATTTTATTTCAATAATTCGCTTGCGCGTAGGGGTCTTTAGCAGTGGGAGGAAACCGGGGTGCCCGGAGGAAACCCACGAGGTTGAGAAGGCGCCCCTATCTCCATGCCACATACGCTCACACCAGGGCTCGAAACCACAGCAGCAAACCAGAGGTGACCGGCCAGCTAGAGGTCGAAGCGCGGCCCTCTAGACCACTAGGCCATCCCAACCCCCAATTCTCTGTGAAACACATTGAACTATACGTTGTAACTATTATAGTGAGAACATACATTTATTTATCTAATTGTCCTTAATGTATCTTTAATCGATTGCAATTACACCTTCTTCCACGTGTTTCAGACTAACTAGGTTAACGAATAGTGGACGATTGTTAAAACCTGTTATTTCTTATATCATGTAAACTCAGACAGTATTCGCAACGCAAGCCCTCCTACCCAAGACACACTAGCACAGACAGGAGTACCTCATTACTGACATTGATGAGCTTAGATCGCATCGAGTGCCACTAAATTTCAACTGAATAACATGCAATTTACTTTGTCTGATAATAACACCCCCAAATATATGCCACGATAAATATAGAAATATCAGTTTGATTAACAGATGATGTAGTACACTGCTATGAATTCGGGTTACGGATGAATCCATATTGTAGCTGCGATGCCCGTCTTCATCAGCCCAGTTGACGTCGAACCCCCATTTGATTATATATAAATATACTCACATGTAGTGTCTATTAGCATAAATAGGATGCATACTAGATAAACAGACGTCATCTTCAATACAAACTTGGTCGTTATATAAAATGAACCCGTTCAGAGCTGTGAATATTGGTGTATAGATGTCGAGTATTTAAACGTTTAGGTGCTTATCATTTGACACGTCTCATTTATGTCATTAATTATAACTCAACGCATTTATGTTATTAATTATAACATGTATTCAGTTGATTAAATTAGTGAACTTTGCGATAAATATTTCAATGTTCACGGTGCAAAATGCTTGTCAGCAATTCCAAATACGTATTTAGTTTTAAAATTTGCAATTTCCATTGCTCCACAATACCATTGTCACAGTATCAAAATACAGAATAAACTTTTCAATAATACAAAGTACAGTATGATAGTTATTTTACACATTACGCTTCTCCGTTCTGCATTCTGCATGATAGACAAATGCATAATAGAACAAATACCTTGTAGGGATCTACGACAAAGCTCATTTGAACAGGAAGAAAGTCTAGACTATGACGGAAATTATTAATTTAAGCGATTATTCTACATGGTCAACGTAAAACTAAAAACATATTTTGAACTGATGACATAGTACTTTGTACAGTGAACATTGAAATAACATTGTTAACGTTATCCTTCCATTAATCCGATTAAAACACAAATCCTATTTCGTTTCGTTTTTGTATAGTTTAAAATTTAGTTTTACATGTCTTTAATACTTGACGTGTTCTGGATAATGTGAGGGGTTAGCCAATGCAAACGTCTGTTATGACGAGCTTTTGGCGTCTTTGCACGAACTGTGGGTAATCCACTAGTAACATCAATGCCGATTGGTTAATCAATGCCCGACGTCTTGGGGTCCAAAGACGCTCGTATGGCCTCTGATGTGATTTCCCACTATAACTTTTTCAGATCTTCATACAGTGTAGGCCATCAAAAGTATTAAAAACAAAACTAAAAATATAGATCTGTGTAATTAAATTTGGTTTGCGATAGACGATACAGTTTTTTGGTGAATTCTGTTACGATTTGGTGGAAAGCATTGGGGTCATAAGAGACTGAAACCCTATTGATTTTAAGCTTTCCACGAAACTGACCCTTCGTTTGCGAGGATTGAAATTCCCTTAGCCGAAAACCTTGTGATTGCGATATAAGCTACAGTCTTCTTTACATATATTATTCAAATAGGGTCGGAATAGAGTGGAGTTGAGCCGGGTTAAAGTATGGAGGTTGTCGCATTATTTTTATTATGATAGACTGGCCCAGTCTCTTCTATTTATTTTACATTTCGATTTATATAAAAGTAATAATTTTTAGTAAACCAACACTTTCGTTTCCATTTGTATAAAAAAAAAATTTGAGTAAACCTGAAACCAGCACCAGAGACTGGACAATTTGCGAGCTTCACAATAAAATGGGCGTTCCTGTCCGGTTTTACGTTGTTCCTTATTTGGAATGATTGACAGTTGTCAAGCAAGCCCCGAGTCACGTGACACGAATTTGTAAATAAAGTTTGTTTCCATTCGCCATTCGGCTTCGTCCCGATACGCATGAACTGGCTTCGTTAAGTTGTTATAATGATGTCGTGTGTAATTATTTATGTTCATTCACCTCATCCCATACGTTGTATCCGTTCATTCGACAGATATTGTCCGTCAACAAAATTCTTAGATCGTTCAAGTATCACTAAATAACAATAACTGTTATCCACAACAAACATCTCGCACCTACACCAGTTTGCCAGTTAGTCGACAGCCATGTTTATTATCACGTGATGTTAGATATGTCGTGATCACGTGCACGACGTCACACGATCTACATAATGCAGATTGACCTACTAGATGAGAATGAAGCTCTATTTGCCCAGTCTCTAGAGATTACGTTTTTTTTTCGTTTTTTTTTTTTTTTTGAGAGGACTGGCCAATTTTTGGTGTGTGGAGAAGACTGGCCACCAGTCTATTATTATGTTTATACCTGATTAGTATTGTGTAATTTGTAATATTTTCAAACAATGTTGTGTCAGAGAGAGAGAGAAAGAGGGGGATATCGTTAGCGGTGGGAGGAAACCGAAATACCCACCAAAAACCCACGAGGTTGGACAGGCAACCCTTCTCCTTGTCACGTACAAGCGGGGAATCGAAACCATGCCACTTGATTGAATGACAGACCTTGTGATTTCACACGCACGTGCTAACCACGCCCCCAATAAATTGTGACTAGGGTCAGATTCAATTATTAAATTCTCCCTTCCATATTGATAAAAATAATATATTAAAAATGGTAAAGCTGTAATCTTAACAAGTCAGAATCATTTTTCATCATACTAGCTAATAATAATAGTGGGTTTTTATATAGCGCACAGATATTGGCAGTTGGAATTCGATATAAGAGAAGGTCGTAGTTTAATCTCTGGTACTAGCATTCTGTTAGAATAACGATGCTATGGAAACCTGTTGCAGCCGCTGTGTAGTCTTAACATCTCGATTCTCGACCCCAGACAAGGATAGACGGACCAAGAACTGAGGCACGTGGGACTGTGGGGCAGCGACTGGAAATTGTCGGGTCGGTGGGGGATTAATGATGGCAGAAATTCCAAAATTGCCACAAAAATGAAATCCAAAATGGCGGAATTGTAATTAATCTTAATAAAATGGCCTTTTTCTTATATAACCATGATATGACCTGTAGCGTGTCATTTACGTGCTTGTCGATGAAGTTGGGTTCAATTCTTGTCTCAAATATCAATTTTGAGAATCCATGAAGGCAATTTATATGACTTATGTAAGGGTTTTGAGGTTGTTAATTTCAGTTTCTACGAAGATGGTGTAAATTAAAACGGCAATACAAATAGAATCCAAAATTGATATTGCTTAAAAAAAACGTTTTCGGGATTACAGAATTCAATATCAAATTCAAAGAAAACATAAATTTGCAGTCAGTTCTTTTCGCGTCGGGGAGAAGAGAACCACATCGGACACCCATAGAGTGGGAACCCTTCACGACGCGAAAAAAAGAACTATCTGTTATTCATTTCACGCGTTCGTGTAATTGCTCTGAGGGGGACGACAGGGTTCTCACCAACCAGACTACAGAGTTCTTTTGAAAAAACACACCGATTGTAAATGATTCTTTCTACAGTATTCCCTGGTGTTTTTAGCTTTAGCATATTACAAATTCACCAAAAACGACGTAAATTGGTCACTACGCAAGGGACCTCTGAAACTACCATACTCCTGTTCATCCCTGGAAGGGGAAGGGGTGGGGGGGAGATGGGACGTCAACATATGTTGCAATTTTCCCCATTACTTGATTATTTTCATTATCAGTAAAACTGTTCCGTAAAAAATGATCATTCGTAGATTATTTTACAGTTATAAAACGAAATGTTCTATTTTGTACAATGTATAATTTATTGCTAGGCCGTGTAGAAAGATATGGTGCCGAAACCTGTTGCAAATTTTCACATTACATGATAGACATTAACTTTTAATATAATCAATTGGTATATTACCTTACCGGTATACAAAATGTTTCCGTTTTATTCAATAAACAATTTATTGTTAATTCACGTAGAAAGATATGGTGTTAAACGTGTTACAAGCTAACATATCAGTCTAGCATTACGTTTAATCGAAAATTCTAATAAACAATTTGAAAGGAACTTGCTGCAAATTAACAGTTGGTATATTAGTCACATATGAAGTTTACGTTTAATGGAAAATTCCAATAAACGATTTATTTCTATACTGAAAGGACAATGCTACATGGGGTAGGCTATATTTAAATGTTGCTTTAAAGCCCCAATAACACTCTTGTTGTAACTGAATAATATGTTCCAATCTTCATTCTGGTCAACAAATCGTATTATTTTACAATATTCCAATTAAAAGATAAGAAAAATTCAACCAATTGATTTGAAAAGTCTAACGTAAACCTTTTCAAATGTGACTTGGATTTTAAAATATTTTCGAACCCTCTGGATAAGTAAAATAGGATGTAATGGGTAATTTACACAACAGGTAGGACACTTAAACATCTAGTACTTAGAATAAGGGTGTTATTTATTTTCTGGAGCTACCAAGCCAGCAAGAATGTTATTGTCCCTTTAAGGAATCAAGTGAATCAGTATCATCCACAGCCTTTGACAATGCAAACACGACTTATTGGTTAGTTCAAATCATCAACATTGAAATTGTTACATTGCCTTCTGATATACAATATTTATGGCAAAATGAACATTTTAAAATTGGCACACGTGTGCCAGAATGCCTGTGATTGCAATTTGTATGAAACGATTTGATGAAGGAGGCTAAACATACCCCACAGGAGAATATTACCTGTGTAGACTAAAATAGCCAAACGCCAAAGACTGTCATTCAATTACTCAACGCATATTACCCCGAGCATAACGATTGAATGTAAATCAGGTTATACACATTCACATTACATTATTTGTTGTTACCCATTTTGATCCATTTCTAGGTACCAAAGAAAATGTGATTGCTATCAGTCTATAAGATACCAGTGGTAGACTAGGGGGCCCTGATCCTTGCGCCGTTAAAGGTTCCCACACTATATGGGAAGGGGGGGGGGTCTCTCGAACCGGGTGCGAAATGTTTTGAAACCCCGTATGCAAATAGTACTTTCTATTGTATGTCATGGTGTTTCTAGCTTATGCACATATTTAACGTGTGGCAGTCTTAACAATTGATCAAAAACAAAGTCAATTGACGACCAACAGGAAGCCATAATTAACTATGGAATAGTATTAACTACGTTAGATACCCTTGAAACGACCATACTCCTTTTCAATCCATCCCTGGAATTGATACCACAAGGGTCGTAAATACGGACAGAATAATCATTTTGAACATAATATTAGGGCACAAATTTTTCACATCTAGATACATCGGAACAAATTTTAACCCCGATGAAGATGGTGCAAATAAATACCAAATGAAGCAAATTACACTTGAAAAATGAATGCTAAACAGATATTTGGAATTCCTAAATTCAATTGTGAACCCAAAATAGAATTCAGTAACCTTGAAAGCCTTATTAGATATATATAAAAGCAATATCCACATGGACAAAATCCACAGTATAGATTCTATGTTGATTTATACCATCTGGGCTAAAGGAGAATCATCTGAAAATGTATCTGATGCATGTGTTATTAGGACTTACTGTTGATCAAAATTCAGATTGGAATGCACAAATTACCAAAATTTACAAAATCATATCCTCCGAAATCTACCTTAATACCCTTATTTACCACACCATCTTAGAATTTTATTTTTCAATGACTAGCCTTCAAAATTCTAAGGAACGAATTGCCATCATACTTGTATAACATAATCTGCGAAAATTCTAAATTGACCGAAATTACCATGACAGGAACATTCCAATATACTGCCTATGCACTCAGAAATTCGCTCCCTGAAACACTGCGTGAAACTGTGAAACATGCGTTTTCAAGTTTTATCTTCAAAAAGGGTTTAGTAAAACATGTTAAATCTTTGCTAATTAATGCTGTCCTCAAAATGTATGTTTATTTGTTTTGGGTTTTTTTTTTGTTTTTGTTTGTTTGTTTGATATTTGTCCTTTATAAACTGGCCAATGACGTAACTGATGACAGAATAAATGTCAATAGTGTACGTGATATACGGTTAGCGTATTGATCCTGACTAACATTGGTGCCCCATATCGTTACCCTGGTAACATTGGCGTCTCCTGTCGGTACCCTGGTAACATTCTGCTGACTCTGGGACTGTGTAAAGGAATTGGATGTTTGCTCCTGAAGTCTATAGTTTGTGTCGACTAAGCGCCCCCCTTTCTCTCTCTCTCTCTCTCATTCATTTTCTTATCATTACACAGTATTTCAATCTCAATTTTAGTTTGATGCTCTTATCAATTTTCTCTTCACGTTAAATTAATTTGTCATCACGTTAAATTGATTTATTCATGTATATTGCAACTTTTTAAAAATCATTTTATGTTATTTTTTCTTCACGTTTTTTTCTCCACGCGTCTCGGGTCCTAATGATCTCAGGACATGTCTATTGGACAATAACACCCCTCTAAATGCGAAACAGGAAGGGCTTATCGACATTGTAACATGCTGTTGTAGGATTTTAAAAGACATTACTAAAACAGAAGGGTGTTATTGTCCAATAGACAGTGTCTAATTGACCAATCAAAACGCAGGGTTTACCCTGAAGCATGTTACAATGGTGGGTATGGTCTGACCAGATAGGATCATTGCCATATGGTTTAACCTTATTTCATTAATTCGTTTACACGTAGGGATCTTTAGCAGTGGGAGGAAACCGAAGGCACCTAAGCAAACCAACGAGGTTGGACAGACAACCCCACTCATTATTGACTCGCACAGGGCGGTTTCAGTGCTGTAACACTTCTTGTAAGCAGACTGAAATGACTCATCTACGTTGTTCTGTGCAATATGATCCTTGAATCTGGAAGCTACAACCTTTTCTATGAGACGGGGCGGTAGTTTTGACATAAGTCTGGGTCTAAATTCGCTTTTTTTAGTAGTGGTGTCACAAGAACACTGTTCGGTGATTGGCACACCCTTCCAGATTTTAATGAACTCTTTGCAATGCGGGGCGAAGAAGCGGAGCTGACCTTGTATGGACCCCCATCCCCCCAGAAAATTTTGGAATATTTGATGGCCGCAAACGCGTTTTACTGCTATTCCAGTCCTAAAATTAGTGTTTTATGTGATTTCGGGCACTTTACTTTGCCAAATTTGGGGGAGGGGGGGTCCAAGTATATTCAGCCCCCCCCCCCCCAGGAAAACAATTTGTGCGACGCCCATAGTTGGCACACTAACATTACCAGAGGAATGTCCAATAGCTATGTTTCGCAATTCCATGGAAACATATATGCAGATAACTTGCAATACACATGTGAATTTTTGTTTAAAATATCCAGAGGTAAATAAGAAAAGACGCCATATTTAATTCACAATCAAAGAAAACATAAGGTTTCCAACACCTTTATCCGAGGCATCAGAATTGATCAACAATGTGGATAGGTTTGTGTTGAAGTTTTCTTTTGATTGCCAGGATTTTTATTTATTTTTATTGTAGTTATTCTATGGTTTCTGTTAAGATATGATCGAGTAATGTCACACATTTTCGTATGGAAATCGTTGAGTTGTGAGGTTTTTATTGCATTTTTGTTACTTCACAATTTATATTGCCCCACTCACCCCATACCTCCACTATGCTGGGAATACTAAAGTCTATTCATGTTTTCGTTACAGTTCCGAGGATCACTTCTAGCCAGAGAAATAATGGCGTATAGGAAATATGAGATGGAATTTTATGCTTTTTTGATCAAGAAGAATGGATTATTTGTTGTATTTAGATCAAATAATCACTAATGTATTGTCTGCGATATCAGTTAGGTGGAGGTGTAAAACTATTGCAGACACGCATCTACCTTGATTAATTTATAACCCTAATTTAGCTTTCACACCTGATTGGGGCTTTAAATTAATCAAGGTAGCTGTGTGTCTGCAATAGTTTTACACCTCCACCTATGGCGTGTATTTTTGTCTTGTCTATTTCTCTGATTATAATATCATAGTTTGGACCCTTTTTTTTCTTATTAAATAACATAAATTTAAATTTTTACAAATTCGCTGATAGCAAATACCGCTAATAACTGTATTGAAAAAAAAAAACACGTTTCCCAAGCTCGTTCTGAACAAAATACCTCGCTCGAAAAACAGGGTATTTTTTTTTTTTTTTTTTTTTTAACTCGTTTTGGAACTCCATACAACGAGACATTTTTTTTTTTACCTCGTTTGGACAGAAATGCCGAACGAGGCATTCTGAGGTTTACAATGTGTGGTAGGCTCCTTTGTCTGATAGTGAACAAGTATAAAAGATGTGAAAAAGAACCTTGAAGAGAGAGTGCAAGAGAACATGAATGTGCCTACGGCCAAAGAGGTGGAACGGGTGGTCGACCGAGTTCCCACTACCGCCGATGCAGTTAGCAATCAAAGGGCTCCTAACCTGGTTACTAGTGGTACAGCATCTCACAATTGTTCAGCACATTTAAGTTGAACCCGCAAGTTTATTGATAGAATCGTACCAATTTATCATAGCCGATCGAATATGGAAGCTCACCCACAATGCTTACCACATTCTCCACGTTTATGACATCCGTGCATACTGTTGCAGGTCTCCACACTTAGACTCCTTTGAAAATTTAGACAAAAATATTTGTCTAAGAATGGGACTTGGGAATAGACCAGTCGACGGACTACATACGACTCCTAATTTATATCTCCAGAATAACGGAGGAAAACAAACTGTTCTTCTTAAATACGTTTTATATCAATCAGGGTACAAAGTTTACAATATCTATGAGATTAATAATATAATAATACTAATAATAACAAGCCAACAGTGAAGCTGATGTCCCCCGCCGAAATCTTAAAATAAATACGTTTTATATCAATCAGGGTACAAAGTTTACAATATCTATGAGATTAATAATATAATAATACTAATAATAACAAGCCAACAGTGAAGCTGATGTCCCCCGCCGAAATCCTAAAATAAATAGATGACACATATTAATCAATCGCACATTTATATTTTTCAAACGTATCAAGCAATCAAACTGTACACGAAGTGTCATCCAAAAGTGTTTTATAAAGAAAAATGCTAAAACCGACGAGAAAAATGAAAATGTACCCTAGTTCCTAAAGGCAGACAAAAGGGCCCCCACGCTTGACAAAAGGGCCCCTCTGGCCAAGGGAAAGGGCCCTCGTGTCTGAGTCAATCGTTTCTAGTCATTGTATTGGCATAAAAACCCAATCAAGATGAACCTAAGTTATCTTGTCCCAAAGTATCAACCAATCAAATTGCTTATCTCTGCTTACCCTAAGCGGAAAATGCTCATAAGCATATACACCAAGTTTGAACATTTTAACTCAATTAGAAGGAGAGTTATTGTGTTCCAAAGTCTCGACCAATCAAATTGCGTATCGCTCTGCTTACCATGGGCAGAAAATGCCCATTATCCAAATTAGTCAAGGTATTACTGTAATGAAACTATACATCAAGTTTCATCACTCTCACTTAATTAGAACTAAAGTTATCGTGTCCCAAATCATCAACCAATCAAATTGCTTATCTCTGCTTACCCTAAGCGGAAAATGCTCATCTTCCAACTCCATCAAGGCATTGACCTAATAAACACATACATCAAGTTTGAACATTCTAGCTCAATTAGGAAGAGAGTTATTGTGTCCCAAAAAGTGTGACGGACATACGGACAGACAGACGTACGAACCCATTTTCTTCGAAAGGCGGGGGACAATAATCCGGATTTATATAGCCTATGATTACTAACAATTTAAAGAATATTCTCGTTGGTCACGTAACACTATTTTGAAAAACATGGGTTTTTTTACTTCTGCCTGTTTCAATCTGATTGAAATACAGATCTATATTTCGTTTCGTTTTTTATACTTTCGATGGCCTTCACTACATGTAGATCTGACAATTTATAGTGAGGGTTCACGTCAGGTCTCAAACTAGCGGCTTTTGACCCTATGACGCTAGCCATTGATTAATCAATCAGCAGCGTTGACGTTTCGGGTAGTTTATCCACAGTTCCGTGCATTAAAAGGTCAAGAAGTCGCCGTAACAAATCGTGTCATTGGCTAATCACTCACATCATTCAGAACACGTCAATGATGACAACTCTTCCAGATCCTAGTGTAGTATACACAAGTAAAACGAAGCGAAATAGGATCAGAGTTTTAATCAGACTGTGGCTGGAGTCATGGTCTCTGAGAATTTCCTTCATGTTGTTCGACATTTTGTCATTTATTCCTTTTTATGTAGGGAGTGTGATTTTGAAAATAATCCGCTTTTTCATAGGAAGCCAATATAAATTTGAAAAAATCGATGTTAAACGGGTTTTGGTTAAGGGTCTTGCAGATGAGTTGCGTATATGTTAGAGCATCTGGATTTGATAGTCTGGTATGCTATGCTGTATAGTAGTGTATTGGGGCAGTCCATCGTTGATGATATAAGGCGTGCATAAGCCTCATGATTTATCCTCGCGGTGATACAATGTTGTTCAACAGATAGTTTATACGAGTTTATTGAAGTTGATAGTTGAATCCAACGTTGCTCCGATGTGTTGGCTGATACTGATGGTTGTGAGATCGGTTTGTCAAACTGCAGCTGTGGTGAATTGAGCTTGGCAAATTGTTGCTTTATGCTGATGACTAGGAATTATATTTTTCTGGATCAAGTTTCCGGAAGGGCATGGTGTAATTCTTGAAGACTGCTTTATGATTCTATTGCTTCCATTTGCGTTTGAATCACAGTTGCGGGTTATGTGCAAATACAAATATTTCTAATCAATATTTGGCGGCGATTCCAGTCACTGGTTTGGTAAATATGATGAACAAGACAGGGTCTAGAACCGAACCTTCAGGGACACTACAGAGCACGTCCATGGTGATTGGTGGTGTTCCATCAATCTTAACAAGTAGACCACTCTGTTTAACCCAATGTCACTCAATAGTGTTTGGGAGATCAGGAATGTCAAGATCGTCAAAAGCGGTGGAAAGGTGAAGTGGGACTAAAAGGATACATTGCTGCTTGCCCAAGGCTCTTTAATGTTACTGCCTCTGTGCTATGAAATTCTTTATTGGCAGATTGAAGACGGTTGTCTAAATGAAGTAGAACACACCTTCCAATAAGCTTTGAAATATAACTAAGATTGCTGACCAGGCGGTAGTTCTTCAGGGTGTCTTGGTTCCCAAGAATTGCTTCTTCAAATGGGGTATAATGATTGCTGTGAAAATAGGCCGATTTCGAGAGATTCGTTAATTATGTGACACAAAATTGGAAGGAACAGTCCATGCGCTGCTTCAAGAGATTTATTGGTAGGGGTGACCTCACATGTAACTAACACATGAAAATGCCTTTCGTGTCACTTAACCCCGCATAATATAATTTATATAACATTTAAAAATATAGCATCAATCCGCAACCATCTTAGACCAATTTACATATATATATATATATAAACTAAATTAAAGAAAGACACCAAAATACTAATTTGACGGTTAGCGCTTTCTGTTCGTACTGAACATTGTCAGACCATTTTTTTATATATATATAGTATTAAAATACAATCAGATATGTTGGTTTAGTGACATACATGCTCAATATTAATAATATTTCGAACACTTCAACTAAAATATCTAATCCAAAAATTAAAAAAAAATTAACTGGCGAGAACTAAGATAATATTTATTTATTTATTTATTTATTTATTCTTCAAGTAAAGGTTACAACATGACAACAATAAATTAAAGTACATGAGCTGCATTGTATGATCTGGAAAGAGGCAACAATATAATATATTAAGTTGTGCATATAAAATAAAGGACGTTCTGGAGCATTGTATGATTAGGAATGAGAAATGAGAAGTATGATAGGTATGATGTCATGAAGAGACCTTTACTTAGGATAGCCCAAAAAGCTAGACGTAAATAACATCAATTGCTTATTTCCATTGGGGTCCAGGGTTGTCAAGGTCGCGTCAGGTCATCATTAGGAGACAAAATTTAATAACTAAGCCATCACAGCAATGTATCATAAATAATTAAAAATAGTTAAGTCTACATGTTATACATCAACCAATTTTAGTAGATAATCAAGCACGTAGGCCTATCACAGATTAATTTTGGGTTAACAATAAATACTTCTTGGTTGCAGCTTTAAAGCTGTATAGTGATTCTAAAGACTTAATATCATTCGGTAAATCGTTCCAGATACTTATGGCTGTGTAATAAAATGATGTGAACTGATCTCTACCCGCGCATTTTGGAACAGAAAAATTGAATAAACTAGATCTTGTACCGTATTGATGAGTATCTCTAACACATTTGAATTTTGATTTAAGGTATGATGGACAATTATTATGAAAAATCTTATGTACATGGTTTAGTTTTAACTGTTTAACTATACTAAAACAAATCGGGTCCACTTATTTGTCCGCAATTTAACCTAATAACAAATATAATATAGGACAGAGTTGATATATACAAATGTATAAATGTTTCCAAATAACAGATTGTAATAGGCCACACATTTTCCCTGCAAGAGATAACAATTTATACAAACACCCAATTGAAAAGTTTACAAAACAATCAACACACGTGACACAGTGAGCAACAAGCGTAGTTTGGTTGTAGAATAACAAATAATTAAGGTTTAGTCATTAGCTTGCTTGCAAATTGATACTCCCCGTGGCCCAGTTAAACCCTGTTAACCAAAATTGGGATATAAATCTAGAAATTCAAGAAGTAATAATTGCATAATTTCATAATTAACCACCTAGTTTTATTATTTAGGTAAACATTGTGAGGACTAACTACAAACAGTTCAAGGGTTGTGTCACATCATCAAAAACAAAATCATGGCACGTTCCCACGCATCACTTTACGCATCTGTAACTTATTTAACTACGAAATCTGTTGTTAGATTGAAGTCGACTTTGCAGGTTTTTTATTGAGTAGCGTAGCTGATTGTTTTGTCAGTTTACATTTCTTTTACTTTTTTTCTGGTTGTTGTTTCAATTTGCTGTACATTTCTGAATACAAAAGTTGTTGAAAAAATTGCGGAGTTAGTAAAATTAATCCGGTTACTCAGTAAATTGGATACTGAGGGGTCTTTTCGTCACCTTTTGGTGTTTGATTAACAAATTGAAAGTATGGAAACAATTTGTCGTAAACAGGGCGTAGTTAATTAATCATCCGTTGATGGATACGTTAATTTGTTGTATATACGTCGGAATAATCATCGTATCCTACTCAAGACTATAATATTCATAATTATAGATACGAGGGTCAATCTTAGCGATATCACGTGGTACGTCTTCAATAATAAGAAATTTTTTAAGTGGCCGCGGGAGCATTGTTAACTTATTAATATCCTCATTGGTAAACATCTCTCTAAGTTTCACTTTACATTGTGTTTTAAGTGACGGTGTGCTTGCTACTTTTAGTACACTGGTGTCATCATAAACATCATATTCATAGTCAAAATCATAGGAATCATAATCAGAATCATCGTCACTGCACTCATCATCAACTTCAGGAAAAGCAATATCAATGGTATAATACCTGGGATGGAGACAATCTTTCATTAAAAGAAATTCGTTTAATTCGCATGGCAGATCTAAATCTAGAATGTTAGATTTTATTTTGGTGCCCAACTCCTTTCTGATAATTCTTCTACACAATGATTTTAAAGATAAGCTGCTACAGAACAGGTGAAACGTATCAAGCGCATCTTCGTAGTCGTTGTCTCTCTTCCCAAATCTTAAAGTGGATCTAATTTGGCTTTTGGAAGCCCCACTTTGATAAAGAAGTCGTCGCAGCTGCGATATTTCACGACATTCACTTAATTCAATTAAATTATAGCTACTTTCACCATTTTGTGGTACAAGCCTTTCAACAGAGCAATTATTTGCAACAAGGAATCGAATGAATGCTACGGCGTCTTGAGGATCCCAGAACAATGGAAAGCATAACGCATTTTGTAGGATTGTGTTGCCATTGATGCAAGGTATATCAAGGATGTCATAGTCGTCACTGGATAGTAATAATGTGAAGCATGCCAGGTCAAATTTACTTTTATAGATATTCAGGTACTGTAGAGCCGATCGCCCCGAATGATCCAATTTGCTAACCTTAGCACCAGCTTTAAGTAATAATCTTGTTATCTGTCGATCATTTTTCATCGCTGCCATCATCAAAGCGGTTCTACCTCCTTTGTCTTGAATATTGACGTCAATATTACTGCTCCCCAGTAAAATAATCATACATTCCAAGTAAATTGGATATATTCTCTCACAGTATTCATGAACAACATCATTCACCTGTCTCTTGTTCAGTCCATCTTTCAACATAGCAAACCCTATTATACAAAGATGGAGTGCTGTATGACCTTTGTTATTCTGTGAATTTATTTCTATATTTGGGTGATGTGTGATAACTTCTAAATACTTACTGTTTAGTAAGAACGAAGCTATCATAATAGGTGTATTTGTTTTAGAACATTGCTGGTTTATATCCACATCGATGTCAAGTAGCCATTTGAACTTGGGTTGAGAATAGTTGTAGTTGACTTTAGCTAAAAGATGAAGCATATTCTCTCCTTCATCAGTAACTCCCTTAAAAAGCGTTTTTAAACCCATACAATAGTTGAACATCTCTAGCCGTCCACATTCGAGTATTTGATGAAGTAATATAACATGACATTTAGCCGAAAGAGTGGTGTCTGCAATTTCTAACATTTCCAAGATACCAATACAGTCATGCTTACGATATTGAATACAGTAGATATAAGCTGTATTACCATAGCTATCACATATATCTACGTTGACACAATTTGTAATTAAAAGTCTTAATATATCAACCTTGACCTGTTTCATTATAAAATACATCAATGGCGTCCGTCCTAGGTTGTTTTGGCGATTCACATCACAACCGTATGAAATTAGAACATGTATTAAGTTGTGTATCAATCTTAGCGAAACATCCTTTCTATTCGCTAAACATTCTATATAGAATATTGGCGTGTTACCTATTTTATCCTGCTGATTTACATCTAAACCCCGATGTAATAATTCCTTAACAACATGTATACACTTAGTTTCGTCCTTTCCCGTTCCGTCTATTGCTCTTAAAAGTAAATGGAGAATATTATGACCTTCTGCATCAATACAATGTATTTCAGCCCCATGATCTAACAGATATATTACAATTTCTAACAACCCTTGTTTAGCAGCTTGAATTAACGGTCTTTCATTAGCTACATCACACTTATTTAAATCTACGCCAGTATAAACTAATTGAACTACACATTGCAATAAATAAGTACTACAATTACTTTCTGTTGGACGATAATTATCTAGAATAATGCTTAGTAGGTTGGTTAGATATTCTTTAGAGTAAACTAGATGCTGTAATAAATAGATAAAGACGTCGTACCACCCTGCTACCGACGCCATCATAATAGCCGATTCTCCGTCTTCAGGTGATATTGTCTTTATAAATTCTAGGATATTCCCATCGACGTTTGCTCGGTGTAAACGATTCCAGAGTCTGAAAATAACGAGAATTAAAATAATAGAACCATTTGTTTCTGTTTATTTAATGTCATAATAATTATTAAAACAAGTCAACAATGAGGCTTGTGTAAAATTTACTCACTCTTCTCAATTAGAATCAAAGTTATCACTGCTAGCCCTAAGAAGATAATAATCATTGTTTAACCTAGGTATTGATATAATGAAATCTGCATTCCGAGTTTTAAAATCTATGGTTAGCCTACCGAGAAAATGTTCGTAATTTATCAACATTTCTGGGGGAAGGAAGCGTTGTTGGCAAGTATACAAACGGTCGCCATGCAAGATTCGCAAACACTTTGCAAGGGATGAATAAAGAACATGCTAAGAAAGAGATTTTTCGTACACCCAGGGGCCATAATCTAGGAAGAAAGTTACGATCCGATACGCACAAGTATCGACAGGATCCCGCATCTTTGGGATAAAAACCTATATGTTAAGTTGTAATCTCTAGAGGATCCACAAACTAAACACGATTTTTCGTACTATTAAGGGGCCATAATGCAGGAGTTACTTCCGATATTCGAAAAAGAATTGAGATCTTTGGGATATACACATTCTTTTCAGTTTCATCAAAATCTGATGAAAAATTAGTTCATACTTCTACACTCTTTGCGTACAAGGAGCGAGCATTTTGTCGGGCAGTTTCGATCCCATTTTTACCAAATTCGAAATCAACTGTCATTATGGAGAAACAATGATATATTGGAACGCCTTTTAAAATCAGGACTCATAAGCTAATATTGCGATTTTTCGTACAATCAAGGGCCACAATCTAAAACGTTACAGTCCGCTATTCGCGAATACCCACAACAACTGTGATCTGTAGAGGGCCCACCATCTTGGTATTACATACTTTAACACTATATGCGTACCTGGAAATTCGAGCCAAAACGCCGTTGTGTTGAAACGATGATATATTTGAACGGTTTTTAAAATCAGATAACAAGCCATTGCTATGCAAGAAACACCAGGCTGTGGACGGACGGACGGAACGGCGGACAGGGTGACGACATAAGAGGTATCAAAATAATATAAAAGCAAATATCAACATAAGAAAACTGTAATTCTAGATATTATAAGGCCACCAATAAGAACGATTCGTAAGTAGATTTTATATACTAAGCAGCAAAAGAGACGCCAGGTTGGTATGTTACTCTGAATAGATGCATTGCATAAAACTATCAAATGTTTTTATTGTATATTTGTGACCACATCTCCAACTTTACCTGAGCAAGAAGACTCCTTCCTTCCCAAACACAGAATTGAACCCAGGAAATGTGGTCTCCATGATTTTCATGTAACTGATGCTGCACGTGGTGTTCACCAGGACCAGTTCTATAAAATGTACCCCCATACCTGGTTGAATCATTCACACTACAGCGTCAGCAGCATGCCACGACTCACAGAGGCGGATTCAGTGGGGGGCGCAAGGGCCGCGCCCCCACCCCCCTAATTTTCGACAATGCCCTTTTTTTACTACTTAAAGTGCCTTTCAACTAGCTTTTTTGCTCGATTTTGAGGTTCCTTTTCTACGATTTCCGAACTTTTAGACGAAAATATCAGCAAAATAGCTCTTGAATTGGCTAGAGAGGCAAGAAAATGACGGATAATTCTCTTGGGGCCCCACCCCGTCTTAGCGGCGTGCCCCGTCTCCGCGGTCAGTGCCCTCATTTTGCGGCGCCACCCCCTTTTTATACGCCCACATTTTCATGTGGACGTATTATGTCGTCGCCCCTGTCCGTCCGGACGTCCGTCCGTCCGTCCGTCTGTCCGTCCACAATTTGTTTGTGGACTCTCTACAGGTCACAATTCTTATCCGATTTTGACGAAACTTGAAATATAGGTTTATCCCCATAAGATCTCGACTCCTTTCGATATTGGCATGTATCGGATCGGAACTTCATGGATTATGGCCCCTGATTGTACGAAATATCATGTTTTTAGCTTGTGGACCCTATAGAGGTCACAATTTTGAACCGATTTTGATGAAACTTGACATGCATGTTTATAACCCAAAGATCTTGGTTCCTTTCGATATTTGCGCCTATCGGAACGTAATTTTCTGAATTATGGTCCCTGATTGTCCGAAAAATCACCTTTTTATACGCCCACATTTTTATGTGGACGTATATTGTCGTCGCCCCTGTCCGTCCGAACGTCCGTCCGTCCGTCCGTCCGTCCATCCACAATTTGTTTGTGGACCCTCTACAGGTCACAATTCTTATCCGATTTTGACGAAAATTGTATATCATGGTTGTGGACCCTGTAGAGGTCACAATTTTAATTCGATTTTGATGAAACTTGAAATGCATGGTTCTAACCCAAAGATCTTGGTTCCTTTCGTTATTTGCGCATATCGGATCGTAACTTCCTGAATTATGGCCCCTGATTGTCCGAAAAGTCGCCTATGGTCCCTCTGGAGGTCACAATTATTATCCGATTTGAAAAAACGTTTGACTCTATCACCGTTACACCCTACGGAAGGTTGAGTTCGAATTTCGAGAAAATTGGACCATAATTGCCAGAAAAAATGGCCGCCGTTTGTACGCGAACAGTGTAAAAATATGGTATGTCAAAGTTGTGACAATTTTAATTCGATTTTGATGAAACCTGAAATGCTTCTTTATAACCTAAAGATCTTTATTCTTTTCGATATTTGCGCATATCAAATTGTAACTTAATGAATTATGGCCTTTGATTGTAGGAAAAATCACTTTCAGTATTGCTTGAATGTTCTCTATCAATCTCTCAAAAATGTGGGCGTATCCTGCCTGGCAGTGCCAGCCTATCTTTTAGCTTGTGGTCCCTCTGGAGGTCACAATTATTATCCGATTTACAAAACCGTTTAATTATATCACCGTTACACCCTAAGGAAGGTTGAGTTCGAATTTCGGGAAAATCGGACCAAAATTGCCATACAAAGTTGCCGCCGTTTGTACGCCAATACGGTTAAAAAATGGTATATCAAGGTTGAGGAACCTGTAAGGGTCACAATTTTAATTCCATTTTGATGAAACTTGAAATTCATGGTTATAACCCAAAGATCTTGGTTCCTTTCGATATTTGCGCATATCCGACCGTAACTTCCTGAATTATGGCCCCTGATTATACGCAAAATCGCCTTTTTATACGCCCACATTTTCATGTGGACGTATTATGTCGTCGCCCCTGTCCGTCCGTCCGTCTGTCCGTCCGTCCGTCCACAATTTGTTTATGGACTCTCTACAGGTCACAATTCTTATCTGATTTGGACGAAACTTAAAATATAGGTTTATCCCCATAAGATCTCGGCTGCTTTCGATATTGGCATGTATCGGATCAAAACTTCATGGATTATGGCCCCTGATTGTACGAAAAATCACGTTTTTAGCTTGTGGACCCTATAGAGGTCACAATTTTGAACCGATTTTGATGAAACTTGACATGCATGTTTATAACCCAAAGATCTTGGTTGCTTTCGATATTTGCGCCTATCGGAACGTAATTTCCTGAATTATGGTCCCTGATTGTCCGAAAAATCACCTTTTTGAGCGTGTGGTCCCTCTGGATTCACAATTATTATCCGATTTAAAAAACCGTTCGATCATATCACCGTTACACCCTAAGGAAGGTTGAGTTCGAATTTCGGGAGTATCGGACCAAAATTGCCATACAAAATGGCCGCCGTTTGTACGCGAATACTGTTAAAAAAATGGTATATCAAGGTTGTGGACCCTGTAGAGGTCACAATTTTAATTCGATTTAGATGAAACTTGACATTCATGGTTATAACCCAAAGATCTTGGTTCCTTTCGATATTTGCGCATATCGGATCGTAACTTCCGGAATTATGGCCCCTGATTGTCCGAAAAATCGCCTATGGTCCCTCTGGAGGTCACAGTTATTATCCGATTTAAAAAAACGTTTGACTGTATCACCGTTACAGCCTACGGAAGGTTGAGTTCGAATTTCGAGAAAATCGGACCATAATTGCCAGACAAAATGGCCGCCGTTTGTACACATTTCTAGGTTGTGTACCGTCACACCATAATCATTGTCAGCTTCGAATTTCATGAATATCAGACTGGAACTGACCAACAAAATGGCTGCTCCCAATACAGTATGAAATACAGGACTTAATGATGTAGGAAAAATCACTTTCGGTATTGCTTGTTCTCTATCCATCTCTTCAAAATGTGGGCGTATCCTGTCTGGCAGTGCCAGCCTATCTTTTTAGCTTGTGGTCCCTCTGGAGGTCACAATTATTATCCGATTTAAAAAAACGTTTGATTATGTTACCGTTACATCATAAGGAAGGTTGAGTTCGAATTTAGGGAAAATCGGACCGAAATTGCCAAACAAAATGGCCGCCGTTTGTACGCGAATACTGTTAAAAAATGGTATATCATGGTTGTGATGAAACTTGAAATGCATGGTTATAACCCAAAGATCTTGGTTCCTTTCGTTGTTTGCGCATATCTTATCGTAACTTCCTGAATTATCACCCCTGATTGTCCGAAAAATCGCCTATGGTCCCTCCGGACGTAACATTTATTATCCCATTTAAAAAAATGTTTTACTCTATCACCGTTACACCCTACGGAAGGTTGAGTTCGAATTTCGAGAAAATCGGACCATAGTGTAAAAATATGGTATATCATGGTTGTGGACTCTCTACAGGTTACAATTCATCTCAGATTTTGACGAAAAGTCACATTTCTAGGTTGTGTACCGTCACACCATAATCATTGTCGGCTTCGAATTCCATGAATATCAAACTGGAACTGACCAACAAAATGGCTGCTGCCAATACAGTATGAAATACAGGACTTAATGATGTAGAAAAAATCACTTTCGGTTTTGTTTGTTCTCTATCCATCTCTCGAAAATGTGGGCGTATCCTGCCTGGCAGTGCCAGCCTATCTTTGAAATTCCTAGATCCGCCCCTGACTCACGACAGCTCAGAGGAACCAGGCGTTTGGAAGACTCGACGCTGGTCACACTGCACAAGCCGTTGTCAATCACTTCCAGGTCAATGTTCGGTCCATCTACTTGTCAGGTCCTCCGTCCGGAATCACTGACAAAGAAAAACTAGATTTTCCGGCGTGGTTTCCCTTTGTCACACACTAATTAATAAGGGATTAAGTAAATCTACCCATAGATTTGGGAGAAAATGTCCTGAGTCTGTTTAATTTAGGCTTGTGTTTCTGAATCTGAATTTCTTGGGGGGGGGGGGGGGCAATTGGTTAGCGTGCTGTATCTTAAAGCCTGTCATTGGGTCAACTGGCATGGTTTAGAAATCCCGGTTGTACGTGACAAAGAGTAGGGTCGCCTGTTCAACCCCGTGGGTTTTCTCCGGTTTCTTCCCGCTGCCAGAGACCCCTACGCGCAAGCGAATTATTGAAATAAAATTAAACCATTTGTTAGTCCCGAAATGACCTAGTTTCTGTCAGGTGGACGTTAAACCCTCTCTCTCTCTCTCTCTCTCTCTCTCTCTCTCTCTCTCTCTCTACGGCTTCTCTTAGAATTCTGTTTTTTCCACTCGGGCCATTTTCTCCCAAATCTATGGGTAGATTTACTTAATCCTTAATTAGTGTGTGGTTAATATTTTTTCTGCTATGGCTACTAAAGTGTTCATCTATATATTGCACCACATTTTTGTTAATTAATCACTATTTGCTTGATAACGATACCTGTATGTGTATTGAAATGTAGCATGTTAATTAAATTCAGAAGTAGTTGACCCATATAAGTGTGTTTATTTTTACATCTATATTATGGAATACTTACAGTTGTTCGCGTGTATCTTTACTTTGACATGATATGTCTTCTTTTATTTGGTCTGGTATGGCTTGCCAGTCTTAAAAATAAAACACCACATTGTCTTTAGCCAATGTAGCCAGTAATCGGGTTAGAAATGTAAAATGTATGTCGATTTTGATACACTCCGTCTACTAAGAGTGACTCGAATGACAGACATTTTTGTTGTCAGTCGGTTCAGCTTACATGCCGAATCTAGTTACATTTATCTTTGGGTTCTATAATCTTGGATAAACGTGCGATATTTACCTTCAATTCGACAAAATGAAAAATGGTCTCTTGACACTTTATATGGACCAACATATCCTGATTCCACAATTTGTTCCACGATTGGTTGTAAATTTGTACTGTTAGTCTTCGGGTAAGTAGTGAAGACAAAGGTTATTACTATTGATCCTTTCCTGAAAAATATATAGATATATTAATACATACTTGATAACAACTATATACATGTATAATTGAAGGTTGATACAATGTATTTATGTGTTTAAAGTATTGCACTTTGAAATATGTATTCATACAAAATCTAGTCAATCGAGTAGACCGATTGATACGATTTGTATTGTCAGATGCCTTCTCATTATATATGGCGGGGGAAAGCGGCAAAAACCTAATGCTATGTAGAAATGTCTAATTCAAAACACACATGTAACATAATGCCATACCAAATACCTAAAACGCCTAATGCAAAAAACAAAATACAAGAAACCTCTAATACAAAATACCTCATACGTCTATTGCAAAAGACAAAATACAAGAAACCTCTAATACAAAATACATATAACCTCTTATGCACAATTGATTTTACAATCTGAAACATCTACCATAAGCATTAGATGACATATCTCTCATGCATTACTTACGTTTCTCCACTGAATTATCTTTATTTAGGTCAATGTCAAGGTCACCGAACACAACTTGGCGACCTATTCGGCTAGCGAGCTATTCGACCGATCCAGGTGGCAACCTATTCAGAATTAAGACAACAGTCGCCCAAACTCATCTATTTTTAACAACCAATAAAATCCAACGTTACGTCTATCAAATGAAAGTAGAATAATATATTATTTTTATCAATTCCTTTAGCTCAGAATAGAGATGTAATTTCGCATTATCGTACAAAATTCTATACATCCAACTAAATATATTCCGAAAGGTAATTAAATAGGCTTTCTAAGTATTATCAGTAAAAATTGGCACAATCATATTAAAGGGGTGCACTCTCTTCCTAAACATGACCAATTTTTTAAACATTTTAAAGAGAAAAACTGTTAATATCCCGTGTCAAAATTCGGACCATCGTAAAAAATTCTCTTGATCCAATTAAATATATTAAATATTATTAGTAAAAGTTGGCACAATCATATTAAAGGGGTGCGCTCTCAACCTGAACATAGCCAATTTTTCAATATTTTAAAGTGAAAGAACGGTAATATTTCGAGTCGAAATTCGGACCATCGTACAAAATTCTGAGCATCCAGCTATATATTTTCTGAATGGTAATTCAATAAGCTTTTTAAATATTATTAGTAAAAGTAGGCACAATCATATTAAAGGGGCGCGCTCTCAACCTGAACATAGCCAATTTTTCAATATTCTATATGTAAAGATAGACCGGAATTTTTTTCGAAGTCCGAATTTGGACCATCGTACAAAATTCTGACCATCCAGCTATATATATTCTGAAAGGTAATTGGATAAGCTTTCCAAATATTAATAGTAAAAGTTGGCAGAATCATATTAAAGGGGCGCGCTCTCAACCTGAACATAGCCAATTTTTCAATATTTTAAAGTGAAACAACGGTAATATTCCGAGTCGAAATTCGGACCATCGTACAAAATTCTGAGCATCCAGCTATATATATTCTGAAAGGTAATTGAATAAGCTTTCTAAATATTATTAGTAAAAGTTGGCACAATCATATTAAAGGGGCGCGCTCTCAACCTGAACATCGTCAATTTTTTAATATTTTAAAGTGAAAGAACGGTAATATTCCGTGTCAAAATTCGGACCATCGTACAAAATTCTGATGATCAAACTAAATATATTCTGAAAGGTAATTGAATAAGCTTTCCAAATATTATTAGTACAAGTTGGCACAATCATATTAAAGGATTGCGCTCTCAACCTGAACATAGCCAATTTTTCAATATTTTAAAGTGAAAGAACGGTAATATTTCGAGTCGAAATTCGGACCCTCGTACAAAATTCTTAGCAACCAGCTATATATATTCTGAAAGGTAATTGAATAACCTTTTAAATATTATTAGTAAAACTTGGCACAGTCATATTAAAGGGGCGCGCTCTCAACCTGAACATAGCCAATTTTTCAATATTTTAAAATGAAAGAACGGTAATATTCCGAGTCGAAATTCGGACCATCGTACAAAATTCTGAGCATCCAGCTATATATTTTCTGAATGGTAATTCAATAAGCTTTCTAAATATTATTAGTAAAAGTAGGCACAATCATATTAAAGGGGCGCGCTCTCAACCTGAACATAGCCAATTTTTCAATATTCTATATGTAAAGATAGACCGGAATTTTTTTCGAAGTCCGAATTTGGACCATCGTACAAAATTCTGACCATCCAGCTATATATATTCTGAAAGGTAATTGGATAAGCTTTCCAAATATTAATAGTAAAAGTTGGCAGAATCATATTAAAGGGGCGCGCTCTCAACCTGAACATAGCCACTTTTTCAATATTTTAAAGTGAAACAACGGTAATATTCCGAGTCGAAATTCGGACCATCGTACAAAATTCTGAGCATCCAGCTATATATATTCTGAAAGGTAATTGAATAAGCTTTCTAAATATTATTAGTAAAAGTTGGCACAATCATATTAAAGGGGCGCGCTCTCAACCTGAACATCGTCAATTTTTTAATATTTTAAAGTGAAAGAACGGTAATATTCCGTGTCAAAGTTCGGACCATCGTACAAAATTCTGATGATCCAACTAAATATATTCTAAAAGGTAATTGCATAAGCTTTCCAAATATTATTAGTAAAAGTTGGCACAATCATATTAAAGGGGCGCGCTCTCAACCTGAACATAGCCAATTTTTCAATATTTTAAAGTGAAAGAACGGTAATATTTCGAGTCGAAATTCGGACCATCGTACAAATTTCTTAGCAACCAGCTATATATATTCTGAAAGGTAATTGAAAAAGCTTTCTAAATATTATTAGTAACAGTTGGCACAGTCATATTAAAGGGGCGCGCTCTCAACCTGAACATAGCCAATTTTTCAATATTTTAAAATGAAAGAACGGTAATATTCCGAGTCAAAATTCGGACCATCGTACAAAATTTTGAGCATCCAGCTATATATTTTCTGAATGGTAATTCAATAAGCTTTCTAAATATTATTAGTAAAAGTAGGCACAATCATATTAGATATATAGCTGGATGCTCAGAATTTTGTACGATGGTCCGAATTTCGACTCGGAATATTACCGTTCTTTCATTTTAATATATTGAAAAATTGGCTATGTTCAGGTTGAGAGCGCGCCCCTTTAATATGACTGTGCGAACTTTTACTAATAATATTTAAAAGGTTATTCAATTACCTTTCAGAATATATAAAGCTGATTGCTAAGAATTTTGTACGATGGTCCGAATTTCGACTCGAAATATTACCGTTCTTTCACTTTAAAATATTGAAAAATTGGCTATGTTCAGGTTGAGAGCGCACCCCTTTAATATGATTGTGCCAACTTTTACTAATAATATTTAATATATTTAATTGGATCATGAGAATTTTTTACGATGGTCCGAATTTTGACACGGGATATTAACAGTTTTTCCTTTTAAAATTTTAAAAAAATTGGTCATGTTTAGGAAGAGAGTGCACCCCTTTAATATGAATGTGCCAATTTTTACTGATAATACTTAGAAAGCCTATTTAATTACCTTTCGGAATATATTTAGTTGGATGTCTGGAATTTTGTACGATAATGCGAAATTACATCTCTATTCTGAGCTAAAGGAATTGATAAAAATAATATATTGTTCTACTTTCATTTGATAGACGTAACGTTGGATTTTATTGGTTGTTAAAAATAGATGAGTTTGGGCGACTGTTGTCTTAATAGGTTGCCAACGAACAGGTTGCCAGCTGGATCGGTCGAATAGCTCGCTAGCCGAATAGGTCGCCAAGTTGTGTTCGGTGACCTTGACATTGACCTAAATAAAGATAATTCAGTGGAGAAACGTAAGTAATGCATGAGAGATATGTCATCTAATGCTTATGGTAGATGTTTCAGATTGTAAAATCATTTGTGCATAAGAGGTTATATGTATTTTGTATTAGAGGTTTCTTGTATTTTGTCTTTTGCAATAGACGTATGAGGTATTTTGTATTAGAGGTTTCTTGTATTTTGTTTTTTGCAATAGGCGTTTTAGGTATTTGGTATGGCATTATGTTACATGTGTGTTTTGAATTAGACATTTCTACATAGCATTAGGTTTTTGCCGCTTTCCCCCGCCATAATTATAACACAACATACCTCATATCTACTACCACAGCCCAAGTTTCACCCGAACCATTGCGTTTTAACTCCGTAATCACTGCTTTTTCCAGTTGTGCCGCTAAAGATTTGAACCGGTGGTTATTACGATTTTTGTAATCTGGATCAAAGTTAGTCTCTGAGAAATTAACATTTACAACACAATGACCTGAAAATTAAGAAATTAATACGAGAGATATAAGTAAGATAGCCATACACCGTAGAAATAGGCCCAAACAGCAGCAATGTCTCTACGGCAGCATTGCTGAAATGAAAACTTCTTTGTTGATGACAATTTGATATTTCGGCAAAACGGGGGGAGGGGATAACTTTAGAACTAAAAGTCTCAGAATAATAAATATTGCTGCGAATTTAAAAAAAATCTGTTAAACACTATCGCATGTATGATAGAGTTCAACTCTCATAGCACCAATGCTTCCTAACAAATCTGAAAACATCTGTTACAAACTAAAGACCCTATGGCGGTTAAGAAGTCCTCCGGAAAAGGGCATCAAAGGTCTTGGAACGCCGAAAAGATACAGGTCGCCTTCTCATAAACCAAATGCCTCAATTCCTACTTTCTGTTAACTCACTTATGACGACAGTGTGTCCTTCCATATTTGAATAACTACAGGCTATATCGCACTAACAAGGTTAGCTTTACATCAAATTTTAAAAACAAATCCTTCACAAACTATAGCCCCTGGTTTGTTGAAAGGCCAATTGTTGACCGAACAATCGACGGACATAACATGCATTTAGTGAGCGAATATATATTCGATTCATGTCATACTGCTTTCCATCTATGAAGACTTACCTATCATCATTCGAATTGAATTGAATAAAAACAAGGCATATAACCCGACACCATCTCCTCGCTTCTCTCAAAAGGAATCTACTCTTGGGTTATAATTATAAATGATCGATAAATACTTACTTGGATTCCCACAGTCTTCCTCCTGTATATCTGTAATAAAGGTTAAGTGGAGTGAATAAAGTAATTGAAAATGAAATGGGCTTTAGCGTTTTACCTTTCTTATCAATCTCGACTAACGAAGAAGGCAGGCTATGAACGAATGATTGTTCAAGGGTTCTTTTATGTACACAACAAATCGGCAAACATATTTTACATGTAATATTTATTTTCTTCACTGTATTCCCGTCTTCATGAGCCCAGTCGGTGCAGAAAGTAAGACGTTAAACCCCATTTCATTTTATTTCACTCTATCACTTTTTATGGGGAACCCAAAGCTGTTTGTAATAGCAGTGGCACTATACAAGAAGCTATGGAAGGATAACGTTGCCAATATTATTTCATTGCTCACAGTGCAAACTGCAAGTGTCAGCAATTCAAAATACGTATTTTAGTTTTACAATTTGCAATTACCATTGCTCAACAATACCATTGTCACAGTGTTAAAATAAAGAATACACGTTTCAATAATATAAAATACAGTATAATACTTATTTTGCACATTACACTTCTGCATTTTGCATAATAGACAAATGCAAATTTATTTTGTATAATAGACAAATGCAAATTATAACCTTGCATAGTAGAACATATACCTTATATGGTATCTACGAGAACCTCATTTGCATACGAAAAAAATTCCGGACTATGACGGAAATAAATGATTTACGCGAAATGAAGTTAGCACACATATTCCTGGCGCCAATAAAAACCTAGATATAATTATCACGAAAATAATTGTTACCTTTATATTAGAAAACAACATTTTATGACATATAAATGCAAAGTATATATGTAATAGACCCCCCCCCCCCCCATCCCCCCGAAAGAAAATATACTATTACCGTAATCATACTAAATCCCTCCGAAACCAGCTTTGGTGGCAATTTTTTTTATATCACAGAATCAAGGGATTAATAAACTACTCGACTGTAAAACTCGAAAAATCTCCAATGTTGGCTTTTCGAGATATATTACCGTAAACATGCTACAATATTGGAGAATCGGTTTAGGATAGGCTCACTGCGTACAGAATAACTTCTAAACTAGCTTTGGTGGTTCCAAGACCTTTATTTCACCAACTCGACAGATGCATAAGGTATGGACATGCCAAATTTCAATAACTTTCTATGATGGCGTATCGAGTGAATTTATGGCAAAGTTCTTAGCAACCGGAATCACGCCGAGCATCATGGGTTCAATATACAAAGCTGCATCACGAAGCACCCAAACCAGTTTTGGTGGCAACATGTTTTTTTGTTTCTTGGATTCAAGCAATGAATAAACTACTAGAATGCAAAATATCAGAAGCTTCCTACGCTGGTTTTTCGAGAAATATTACAGTAAACATACTAAATCCATGGGGGAATCCGGTTAGGGTATAGACTCACCGAGCAAGTAATAACTTCTAAAATAGCTCTGGTGGTTCCAAGATCTTTATTTCACCAAATCGACAGATGGATAAGATATGAACATGCCAAATTTCAATAACCTTCTATACAGTAGAAATAAACCGACAAAACTAATTTGATGGTCAAGTCAACTCACCTCCTTCTAATACTGCCCTCGCATGATGATGTCCTGTAGAAGTAAGTGCTTCTAAGAATTTTGGAAATGCGTTGGGGCCACTTTCCAACACTTTCATCAAAAGCTGGTTACATTGATTTCCCCGACCTTCTATTGCCTCTATTTTATCTTTATCGTCTGCGTTGAATACGTTTCTGCTAAATAATGCTATACATATGGGCAATGGTTTCAAGTGTTTTAGAAGAAAGGGAAATTGCCTTTGTATTTTGTGATAATCCCGTTCTCGCATAAGGCCACGTTCTTTTTTCATAGAGCCTGTAAGGTAAGTTGAATACACGTATCACATTTAGAAGTATATAACATGAAAGCCCAAACATAAAGTTCGATCCATATCACATGGTAATTTACACTGTGACCTCAAATGATCACCATCTATTAAGACCTGTTGTTCACCCACTTCATTTCATTCGGACTGAATAAAAACAAGTCATAGAATCAGCCCCCCACCCCACCCCACCCACCACAGCCAAAGAATCTACTCTTTTGTATTTTATTTCATGCTACACTACACTATAGATGATAAATACTTACTTGGAACCGCACTTTCCTCCTCGTGTATATCTGTAATATGAATTTAATGGTGTGAATAAAATGAATTGTAACATGCTTAAGGATGAATCTCACCTTTAGATTGGATAATTATTCGCCAACTTTTAAAACGACCCTTTCAGAATTGCGGCCAATATATGATAAACACACAACTTGGGCGTGGCGCTGCCACTGGAGATCGGGGATCAAAATCAATAGTTGCCGTATAGGCTATAAGGAATGCATCTGCAAGTTCAAAGACGAGCCATTCAGAATTGTGATCTGTAGGTATAAGTATGAAGCGTTTTCAAGACGAGCAGAACAGTAGGACATCCAACCCTATTTCATTTCATTTTCAAGACGACCTATTAAGAATTGCGGAGTGTGGGCGACACCCATGAAATAGGTGCGGCTTTGCCGCTGGGTGTCGGGCATTCACACAAAACAATTCGATTCAGGATTAGTGTATAAGGTATCAGTATAAAGCTGGTACCCGTCAAGCAACTTTCACTTTTATTGTAATACTGTGGTCTCGTTGACCATATTGTATCATTAACCAATTATTGGATTTACATATTTACGCACACAAATTGAATGAGTAATAGGTTTGTGTTATTTATAAAAACAGTTATAATTTCATAAACATTTAATTCTGGCTTATAACAAAATAATACGTCTGACACTTCTGACGGAATGTTTCTACTGTCCATATAAGGGGGTTCTCGACGTCATTAGACTTTGTAACCAATCATCATAATTAATTACGTAATATTTGTCCAATGTAATAATTGACTGAGTGGAGACATGCATTGAGAGAGATACCGTTGAGGTGGAAGAGACACCATCTGGATTCAGAATGCCCGGTTAGGTCGTCGGAGAGCCACATGATGTAGCAGCCTGTCAGTGAGAGCCATATGATGTCCATTGCCGTCTGTAAATTCGTTTTGCGAAATGGTGGGGTTCAGAGAGTAGAGAATGACTTTTATTGTAATGTAACCTATGAGTCAAGTGCATGTTATAAAATGTTTAAACGTACTTTGCATTGTTGTTTCAGATAGATAAACATCTTAACTAATAAAATAGTAAGCTGTAAATTCACAACGTAAACAACGTCGTAAGAGGAGAATTACAAATATAACCAGAGACAATACTAGACCATCACATGGCTAAAACAAGCCAACAGTGAGGCTGATGTGCCCCGCCGAAATCCCAAAATAAATAGATGACACATATTAATTAATCGCACATTTATTTTTTTCAAACGTATCGACCAATCAAACTGAACACGACGTGTCATCCAAAAATTGCTTATCTCTGCCTACCGTAAGAAGAAAATGCTCATCTTCGAACTCCATCAACGCATTAACCTAATAAGCATACACACCAATTTTGAACATTTTAACTCAATTCGAAGGAGAGTTATTGTGTTCCAAAGTCTCGGCAAATCAAATTGCTTATCGCTCTGCTTACCCTGAGCAGAAAATGCTCATTATCGATCTTAGTCAAGGTATTACTGTAATGAAACTATACACCAAGTTTCATCACTCTCACTTAATTAGAACTAAAGTTATCGTGTCCCAATGCATCAACCAATAAAATTGCTTATCTCTGCTTACCCTAAGCGGAAAATGCTCATCTTCGAACTCCATCAAGGCATTGACCTAATAAGCATATACACCAAGTTTGAACATTTTAACTCAATTAGAAGGAGAGTTATTGTGTTCCAAAGTCTCGACCAATCAAATTGCGTATAGCTCTGCTTACCCTGAGCAGAAAATGCTCATTATCGAACTTAGTCAAGGTATTACTATAATGAAACTATATACCAAGTTTCATCAATCTCACTTAATTAGAACTAAAGTTATCGTGTCCCAAAGCATCAACCAATCAAATTGCTTATCTCTGCTTACCCTAAGCGGAAAATGCTCATCTTCGAACTCCATCGAGGCATTGACCTAATAAACACATACACCAAGTTTGAACATTCTAGCTCAATTAGGAAGAGAGTTATTGTGTCCCAAAAAGTGTGACGGACGGACAGACAGACGGACAGACAGACAGACAGACGTACGAACCCATTTTAATAGTCCCCCAACTTTCTTCGAAAGGCGGGGGACAAAAATGTGTAGCAGAAGATAATATGAATCACAAGTCGGTTGTTATTTTTCGTTGGCTTATTGGCGTTCCACATCTAAGCAGCAACGCATATCACTATGGCGGGGTATCGGGTTCAAAATGCGATCTGCAGTAGAAAGTAGAAAATAAAAAACAAAAGAGAATATTCTTATCCAAAATGGACATTTTCGTGTGGGAAACATATACCGCTCGTGCTTTTCAACCTAATACGTCCACCTTTTCAACTTTAAGTCGTAAATATTCTACTTTCAACAACAGAATTTCTACTTTCAATAATCAACTTTTGACATTCGGAATTTCAACTTCAGATTTTCCACTCCAGATTTTCTGCTCGAGATTTTCTCAATGCATATTACGGAAATAAATTTGATCACGTGAATATTTTTGCATGTCATTAAAATACGGAAATTACCCCTAAGTACCGCAAGGATTTCAACAACCTGTTTTACAGAGAATTACTAACGAAATATCCCTGTAACGGATGGCTGTCTAAAACACGTGCGTTGACTTGCACGCCTTCTAGTCATTGGCTCAACGGCTCGTGCAATTAACACCTAACTGCTTCGGGGAAAATGATGCATTTTACTCATTTTAATACCCATTTACACTAAATAGGAAATATTTTTTAACTACAAATACTTCAAACGTCTTTATTTATTTTTCTTTTACCTCAAAAAAATGTTTGAGAATTTAATTTGTCGGAGTAAAAAAGTTAATATGCCGTACCCATTAAGCCTCGTCAATGTCATGCTTATCAGTGATTGTAGCGGCCAAGCGAATATTCACTGCGGGATCAGTTTGGGATTTCAAGTGAGCAAACTCGGTGGATGGTTGGGTTAACATTTGGGAATAGTTTGTTTGACTTAAATAAAAAACGCACTAACTCAAATTTCATTTCATCGTTTTTTGTCTATTTTGTTTTTTCCCCAAGCTCAAATCTGACAGTTGAAATCAAAACTTTATTGAGATTTTTCTTTAATAGCAATCCCCTAAACAACCCGTTGACTTCTCTTTGAGAGTAAGGTCCAAACTGATCCCGCAGTGAATATTCGCTTGGCCGCTACAATCACTGATAAGCATGACATCGACGTGGCTTAATGAGTACGGCATATTAACTTTTTTACTCCGACAAAGTAAATTCTCAAACATTTTTTTGAGGTAAGAGAAAAATAAATAAAGACGTTTGAAGTATTTGTAGTTAAATAATATTTCCTATTTAGTGTAAATGAGTATTAAAATGAGTAAAATGCATCATTTTGCCCGAAGCAGTTAGGTGTTAAGTAAACATTGCACGAGCCGTTGAGCCAATGACTACGAGGCGTGCAGTCAACGCACGTGTTTTGGACAGGCATCCGTTACAGAGATAATTCGTAAGTAATTCACTGTGAAACAGATTGAGTAAGGTCATCAACTTCGGGTTAAGGGTCAACGTCTGATGTCAGCGACTGAAAACAATAACTGTTTATAAAATGGAATGGGGTTTAACAAACTACTTTTGTGCACCGACTGGGATTATGAAGACGGGCATACGCCATACAGTGTGCTACGAGGGACATTTTGCCCGTGCAGCAGCGCTACAGCCTACTTATATATTGAATTCCAAATGACAGGGGATCTTTTACGTGCGTGCAAATGTGTACATGAGACCTTGGCTTTTCGTCCTATCCAAACGACAAGACAGTTGTCCTTGTTGTCAGGCCCTACGTCCTACCTCATCAGCAAGAGGAAACCACCCGGAAAATCCCGAGGAACTGTCTCGAGCAATACCGGGAACGAACCCACTACCTCCAGGCCAGCATACCAGCGTCTTACTCACTTAGCCACTCTTGCTCCAGGCTACTTATTGTTATCTTAGTTCACTCCCATTAGTGCTTTTGAATGCTTGTTGAGAGAGAGAGAGGTTTAACGTCCACTCGGGACTAACAAATGGTCTTTACAGTAGGAGGAAACTGGAGTACACGGAGAAAACCCACAAGGTTGGACAGGCGACCCTAAGTCTTGCCACGATGTATGTAAGATGAATTATAGTTGAACTTGGGGGAAAATATACCACACAGACAAAAAACGATGTAATGAAATTTGAGTTGGTGCGTTTTTATTTAAGTCAAACAAACTATTCCCAAATTTTAACCCAACCATCGACCGAGTTTGCTGACTGCAAATCCAGTGGTACCTAGGGGTAATTGCCGAATTTTAATGACATGCAGAAATAGTCACGTGATCAAATTTATTTCCGTAATATGCATGGAGAAAATCTTTAGCAGAAAATCTGGAGTAGAAAATCTGAAGTTGAAAGTCCGAATGTCAAAAGTTGATTATTGAAAGTAGAAATTCTGCTGTTGAAAGTAGAATATTTACGACTTCAAGTTGAAAAGCACGAGCAGTATATGTTTCCTACACGAAAATGTCCATTTTGGATTAGAATTTTCTCTTTTGCTTTTTATTTTCTACTTTCAACTGCAGATCGCATTTTGAACCTGATACCCCGCCATATATCACTTCATAGTGCTACATTATTTTTAAAAAGGTTTTGGATATTTTCTCCTCGAAAATTATCTTTTTTCTTCATTACGTAAAGACTCCATCTTATATTTGTACAACAGTTATTTGAATTATTCAAACTGATTCACAATCAATCAACTTACGCAGCAAGAGTTCAATGAGACATATTCGACTGACGTATTAGACAATGGTTAACTAAGGCCAAAAAAAAAAGAGTTCTGTTTCCTGTAACGGATGGAAAATAGGGTAGGGTCGGTAGGTAGGTAGGGTTTTTTTTTTTTTTTTTTTTGTTTTTTTTTTAATATTAGTATTAGATCTCCTCCACAGGGGGTTCAGGTCAAAGTTTCAAATGACAGAAACAATTTTTTTAAAAATATTTTTTGAAAACATACATAAAAAGCTACACATTTTTTTTTTATTTTATCGAAATATTCCAATTAGATCCAAAATCATGGAATTTTAAAATCCGAGATCGACGTCAAAATTGTAATCAAAACTGTCCGTATGTCGTATAATATTCTGTGCGAAAATCTTCAATTTTATGTTGGGTTGAGTCGGTGCCGTGAACATAAAATACGAATAGATTTGTGGTATTCTTGGATAATTGTTTAAAATGTATCAGAGACTCGATTACGATTTAAATATTATCTTTGGTGGCAAAAGAACTTTTAATCGTTCAATGATGATAAAAACAATAGCGTGGGGAGGCCATTTTGTTCAAGGGAAATAACTCGCGCTGAAAACTTATATCGTACCGTTGCACGAAATTGGTCCGTAATAAATTTATTTGTCTTCTTTTAAATACCAATCGAACAGATCCTATCCAACTGTTTGAAATATAGGCTCACTTGTTTATGTCCATCTGCGAGCCGTTGATAATTAGAACAAAAGTTGTGAGCTTCATAGTTTTTCGGAACTTGTGCATTATCTATACGAAACCCGTAGTCTCGTTTTTCACGTCAGTTAGCGATCTCGCGTCAAAAGTATGGCAGATCTTAATAAACGTTTGTTGTACCCGCTTATTCCGATCGGTAAATGCCGATTCAAAGAACGATGACATTAATATTCATTTATAGCAACAATTAATATATATATTTTCACGAATCCGGTAGGGTTAGAGTATTCTGAACGGTCGCTTGAAAAAATTTTTTTATTTCTCTTGACACTAAAAAAAAAAATTTGAGTCGGCAGGTTTTGTAATGGGTCGGTCGGGTTACCGGAAACAGAATATTTTTTTTTTTGGCCTAACAGTCATTTCCTTGAGCGACATAACTAAGAAGCTGCTACACTTAAATATTCAATCTCGAGGCTAGTTAAAGATGACATGATTGACGGCCGAATTGAGGGGAACCTTGGTTATAGATTGTATCATTCTCTTCTTTCAAGGAACTCATTTGATAATTGGCTCCGCTAAACATATGATCGTCGCATATGGTAATGAGAGTGTCACAAAGTGACCTCAGGTACTTTAACTTAATTGCCCCGTTTCCCAACTACCAATAAACAACACAACTAATTAATTAAATTTTAATATATGTATATCATTAGAACCCAGTTACTAAATATTTCTCAATATCGGTTTTCGTCGCCACGTCCAATGGATATTGATGGGATATCTAACGATATCCTCTAGTGTCATTTAATCCTTACTTACGATTTAGTAGAAATAAACCGACAAAACAAATCTGATGATTAATAAAGTCAACTCACCTTCTTCTAACATCCCCCTCGCATGACCATGTCCCGTAGAAGTAAGTGCATCTAAGAATTTTGGAAATGCGTTTCTGCCACTTTCCAACACTTTCATCAAAAGTTTGTTACATTTATTTCTTCGACCTTTTATCTTTTCTATTGTACATTTATCATCTTTGTCGAATACTCCTCTATTAAATAATTCTATACATAAGTTCTGTGGATTCAAGTCATCTAGAAGAACAGGCCATGTCCTCAGTATATTATGATAATCCCGGTATTGCATAGGGTTACATTCTTTTTTCATATACCCTGTAAGTAATTTTGAATAATATATTTACCACATAAAAAGGCCCGTGTATAAATTTTACCTAAGTGTAGATCTGCATATATGACTCAATCTGGCCGTATATGAACGCATTTACATATATGAAAAGTATACTCTTGTGTGTAAATTTAATAGAAAATGTTTTCTTGCTACCTGGGCAAATATAGTCGTTTGGACGTACATTAACATTAGAACAAGGTCTATATCAAATATATCGTCGCTGCGCTATCCAAATCTCGTATGTCGATTTATGCAACTTTTCAGGGGAAACAAAAAACATTATAAAAATGTTACTACTAAACCAAATTCTACAATTTTTTCACACAATGACTTACTAACTAAACATGAATTATTGCATATAGTGGGGTGGGGGTGGGACACCTATGACGTCATAAACCAGACATACGATAATTTGACGCATTTTATTTTCTCCAAAATTGGACATACGAAGTTTGAATATGATGCATATGTCCCAAAAAACGATGTACGATAATTTGTCGATAACAAAACGGGCGTGGTCGTATACCATTTACGTGGTTAAAAGCCTTATTCTGGCTTGAGTATCTCGATGTCATTCATTTGATTAGTGAGACACGTTTATTAAAAATAAATGAAATGAAATGGAGTTTAACATCCAACTTTTCAGCACTATCCAGGTTAATGAAACGGGTCAAAGTGGCTCAGTGAGAAAGGCTCTTACTCGCTTACCCGGGTGTACCGGTCTTAGCACGGATTTTCCCGTGTCCTCTCCTATTGTGAGGCCTGACTAGTAACACAATCTAGTTGTTCGGATAGGACGAAAACCCGAGGTCTCGTGTACAGTTGTAATTTGAATTTAAAATAGGCTTTTGTGCCACTGCATAACCTTTGATTTCCGCTTTTTACTGACATTATGATTTTCTATTATTTCATTATCTTCATTTATTTCATTATCTTCATTTATTTCATTTGCTTTATTGTCTTCAATTATTTCAATATCATCATTTATTTCGTTATCTTCAGTTATTTCAATATGTCCAGTCATTTCATTTATTTCATTATCTTCAATTATTTCATTATCTTCAGTGTGTGATCTAGACATATACCTACATCCCAATCCGGATCTTTTGATAATGTCATCAGAGTCTGAAAGTGTGTCACTTAATTCATAGATTTTTATCTTCTAGGCTATTTTCTATATTTTCGTTCCCACTATAGTATCGAAAAGCTTATCTATTGTGGAGACATTTAAACCGATTTCATCATAACTGGAATCACTGTGCCCTGAATACAGTTCGAGTTGGAATGTTTGAAGCAACACCTCTATTTCTGGCTCTCATATTTTCTATTTCGGGTTGTATATAAGGAATAAACAACCTGCCGTGTGCCATAACTGCTCCCGGACCGGAGCCGTACTGGATCCGTGCTAAAGGAAATACAGCTTCAAGCTGCATTTCCTTTAGTACGGATCCGATCCGGCTCCGGTCCGGTTGCGGATACGGAAAAAAACACTTTAATAGAATTTTAGTAATAGTGTTACCTTATGTGCGGGTGCGGATACGATTCTCTATGCGGCGTACGGTACGTTTTTTCGAAACGGACCATGTCGCGTTCGGTACGAAAACGAAAACGCATGCGGAACCGTGACTGTAAAGACCCATAACGCACATAAGGAAACACAGCTAAAAATAGGTAGGAAAATTCCAGGCTGCATTTCCTTTAGTATGGATCCGGTCCGGCTCAGGTCCGGTTGCGGATACGGAAATAATTACTTTCATAGAATTTTAGTAAGAGTAAGGACACACAAGCTGCCGTTTGCCAGTTATGCTCCCGAACCGGAGCCGTACTAAAGGAAATGCAGCATTATTCGAATTACTAGCAATCAAACTCGTCGCTTTTGGTGCTTGTTTAGCCCGGGCCATATTTACAAGTATCTGACCCCTTGATAAGGCTTTTTGCAGACTAGTAGACATATACTGATGTAGATTAAAAAGACAGAAACCGTTCTGAAATTTAAAAAAAAAAAAAATGTCAAAATGTCGTATCTCTCTCTGTACGTTACTCGCCGATGGGGTATACCATTCATGGGTGTCGTTAATGTCAAATTATCGTATGTCAGAATTTCCCACTAATATCTTACTTATTAGTGTGTTATCAGTAAAAGAAGCACGTATTCATTAAATAATGATAGTATGTACTGTAATATATTTTATATTTAGCCAATTTTATACAAATTGTAACTAAATAACCCCAAAACAATGAAAATAGGTTAATCAAAGTATTCGTAATTGTAATTCGATATATATGCAAAATATTGATTTACTGTTTAAAGAAATTTAAGTTTTCTTTCTGGATTAGTTATGGTTTACCTCATACAGCATTTAAAAGGGACTTCAAACTACACAA
Organism: Patella depressa; assembly: GCA_948474765.1. Lineage (NCBI taxonomy): Eukaryota > Metazoa > Mollusca > Gastropoda > Patellidae > Patella > Patella depressa. The sequence goes on from OX419720.1 coordinate 4,392,887, forward strand.
AACATCCACGTCGTCTGATTTTGCCACGTGGTACCGAGATACGATATTTTGTCAGAAATACGATGTTTTGGAGAAATTAATTTTGGCGAATCAGATTCCGAGAAATTGTCACATGCTCGAAAATCCTATTTCTAATTGGCGTAGAGGTACGAACTTTTGATAGATGGTGCGCGGCAGGAATTTGATTCTGATCAAGCAAAAATGTAAATTTGGCAAAAAACCGAGATACGAGGTTTGGATAGCACAGCGACGATATAAGAAATCTTTCTGCGACTTCCATGGCAATAGCAAACATGTTCCCTGGCAGCTAAATCTTCGACCATGGTTGTCGCATAGTCATTCTTTTGTAGGTATGGGGGAGGGGGCATTTACAAGACAATTTCATACAGATCAGATTATAATTTTCGTCTTTGAAGGGTTCAGAAAGTTTTACAAACTGGAACAAGGGCCATAAATATGGAAATGATTTACCGGAATTGTTCAAATTCGACAGTTTTTTTTGTTTTACTAATTTAAGTAATTTATATGATTTTGATATAGATCGGAGTATAACTTTTGTCGTCTGAGCGTTCACAGGGTTCAACAAAGTAAAACAAGGGTCATACCTTTAGAATTAATTGACAGAAATTGCTGCAATTCAATAGGCTTCTTTGTTTTACTAATTTAAATGATGCTATTAAATTTCATACAGATTGGTTGATTATTTTTGCCGTTAGTGTATTCACATGGTGCAACACAGTGGTACAAGAAAAAAAATCTCCAGAAGTAATTAACGGAAATTATTGAAATTAAAAAGATTTCTTCATCTCACATACATTTTATCAATTTCAAAACAATCAGATGATAAATGTAATCTGTATAATGTTCACAAGAAATTGCGGACGACGGATGGACTTTTACCTGTGACCATGTTAACTAAACAGTTTTATTGCAGAAGTAAAGTTATTACAATTTGAAGTACGCTAAATAAATTTGTGTGACACTAGGCACTTCAGTGTAATAATTAAGTTACATGTTATTTGCATTTCAAAGAAACGGGAAATGAAACTACAGCAAAGTACTATATACGCGAATGCCACTGACAGCAACAGACAGACAGTACTATACATTTGAACTTATTCATTCATTCTGTGCTGTACAAATGTGCTAAAGATAGGCTGGCACTGCCAGGCAGGATACGCCCACATTTTCGAGAGATGGACAGAGAACAAGCAATACCGAAAGTGATTTTTCCTACATCTTTAAGTCCTGTATTTCATACTGTATTGGGAGCAGCCATTTAGTTGGTCAGTTCCAGTCTGATATTAATGAAATTCGAAACCGACAATGATTATGGTGTGACGGTACACAACCTAGAAATGTGACTTTTCATCAAAATCGGATAAGAATTGTGACCTGTAGAGAGTCCACAACCATGATATACCATATTTTTACACTATTCGCGTACAAATGGCGACCATTTCGTCCGGCAATTTTGGTACGATTTTCAGGAAATTAGAACTCAACCTTCCTCATCAAAATCGAATTAAAATTGTGACCTATACAGGGTCCACAACCATGATATATCATTTTTTTAACAGTATTCGCGTACAAACGGCGGCCATTTTGTCCGTCAATTTTGGTCCGAATTTCCCGAAATTCAAACTCAACCTTCCTTACAGTGTAACAGTGATATAATCAAACGTTTTTTTAAATTGGATAATAATTGTGACCTCCAGAGGGACCACAAGCTAAAGAAAGGGGGATTTTGCGTATAACCAGGGGCCATAATTCAGGAAGTTACGATCCGATATGCGCAAATATCGAAAAGAACCAAGATCTTTGGGTTATAACCATGAATTTCAAGTTTCATCAAAATCGAATCAAAATTGTGACCTCCACAGGGTCCACAACCTTGATATACCATTTTTTAACAGTATTCGCGTACAAACGGCGGCCATTTTGTATGGCAATTTTCGTCCGATTTTCCCGAAATTTGAACTCAACCTTCCTTAGGGTGTAACGGTGATATAATCAAACGGTTTTTTAAATCGAATAATAATTGTGACCTCCAAGCTAAAAAAAAAGGCGATTTTGCGTATAATCAGGGGCCATAATTCAGGAAGTTACGATCCGATATGCGCAAATATCGAAAGGAAGCAAGATCTTTGGGTTATAACCATGAATTTCAAGTTTCATCAAAATTGAATCAAAATTGTGACCTCAACAGGGTCCACAACCTTGATATACCATCTTTTAACAGTATTCGCGTACAAACGGCAGCCATTTTGTATGGCAATTTTCGTCCGATTTTCCCGAAATTCGAACTCAACCTTCCTTAGGGTGTAACGGTGATATAATCAAACGGTTTTTTAAATCGAATAATAATTGTGACCTCCAGAGGGACCACAAGCTAAAAAGGGTGATTTTTCGGACAATCAGGGGCCATAATTCAGGAAATTACATTCCGATAGCCGCAAATATCGAAAGGAACCAAGATCTTTGGGTTACAAACATGCATGTCAAGTTTCATCAAAATCGGTTCAAAATTGTGACCTCTATAGGGTCCACAAGCTAAAAACGTGATTTTTCGTACAATCAGGGGCCATAATCCATGAAGTTTTGATCCGATACATGCCAATATCGAAAGGAACCGAGATCTTTTGGGGATAAACCTATATTTCAAGTTTCGTCAAAATCGGATAAGAATTGTGACCTGTAGAGAGTCCACAAACAAATTGTGGACGGACGGACGTCCGGACGGACAGGGGCGACGACATAATACGTCCACATGAAAATGTGGGCGTATAAAAAGGAGGATTGTGTTACCTGTGTCCCATGTCTTTTGTAGGGGAAGCTGACGTTTCAGTCTCGTGATCTCTTGTTCTTTATCTGCCAGTTGGATTTTCATATCTTTCTGTGTTTCTTTTAATTCTTGTTTTTCATTGTACGAGCGTTCCGCTTCTACGAAAATATTACTTGAATAGTGTTTTCCATCGTTGTCTCTAACGGTGTCGCGTATCATTTGTAGAAGATTGTCAACACACTTCTCTACTCCTACTCCAGTATTACTGTCAGCAAAGTTTATGGTCACATACCTATCATGACACTCCTTCAAAAGGGTATTCAAAAATTCGCACTGTTCAATAATTGTGTTAGCGTCCATTTCTTTTGGTTTTCTATTCAAGACAAAAATCACATACTTATTTACCTCGGCTCCAAATATATCTCGGAAAAGGTAAATAGAATCTTTGTTTTCCACTGTAAATTTCTCATCAGCTCTCAACACATAAAGAAATACATGCGGTCCCGGGGCGGTTAAAGACGACAGAGAAAACAGGTGTTTTACTAATTCAGCTGTTTTATACCGTGTATCAAAAAATCCCGGGGTATCAAATACCCTAATTATTGTGCCGTCGTTTAGTGTGCGTGTACCGGATGAACATTTACATGTAATCGAATCAAAACATAATCGGGACTCGAACAACTGTTTCCTCAACAAACGGTTTCCGAGATAACTTTTACCCACTCCAGTTTTCCCAGATAAAACTATTTTTAACTCTACATATGCTGGCGAAAGTGTAGTATCGGTAAATGCAGTATGTTGGTGCTGATCAGCTATATTTGGTGGTCCAATTAATTCTACGGCCAAATGATCGCCATTTCCTATAACAAGAAGTTATTTGAAATCATGTCCAGTCGTAAATACTACCAAATTTAATATAGACCCTACATAACAAGCACTGGGATGAAATCATCGAGCAATTGAAATTCGGGTGTTTCTGTATTAAAAGGACTCATGTCCGTGTTTAACGGGTATTTAGTTATATGCAACCACATACCCAAATCTCCGGGCTGGTCGTTAATTCTTAGATTAAAATGTTTACCAACGCAGACTTGTTTTATAATGACTTCGTGGCACGCGTTAAACTGCACGTGAACTAATTCTACATTTCACTTATTAGAGACTTTTGGCAAGCGTAAATTCCTTGTGCGTATCGCGTGTCCGTATTGATTGTGTGTTTGACGTCATCAATGTGTGTGTATAACATTGTCGTCTTTTTAGACGCTGAAATGTTGTATCATAGCGTTTTTTTATGAATCTATGTGTATCTTAGAACAAATAGGTGTAAATTTGATGTGAATTTAATCATAATAAAGACTGTAAATTAATCATTATTTTTGATGGGGTTTTCTCGGAATTTCCATATTTTTCCTGTCTGTTTGTCTGCACGCTGGTTGATCTACGCGCTAGATTTAGGTAGATATGGGACCTTGCAAATCTGTAAATGATGTGATTCTACGGTAAAGGGATGTGTAAATGATAAATTAGTGAAACTAAAAATTCCTGTCGAGTCAAAGTCAAAGATTTTTTTAATGAGATGCGACATTGATTTTTTTATTAGCTCAGCGACTGTCGAGTGACTTCACGAACTTCGAGAAATTGTAGGCAAGGCACTTGACTAGTACAGATAGGATAGTGATCTCGGTAGATAACTGCCACCATGCTGTTCCGAATTAAGCTCAGCTCAGTGACGCATACGTACGCGGCGCAAGAATCTGCCAAAACTCTAAAACAACTCTGACGCAACGTGTGACGTATACGATACGGATACGTGATACGGACAGGGAAAATGCCACTTGCCAAAAGTCTCTAATGTGGCCTTAATAACGTAACGTGTCTACTAATTGGCCCAACCTAATACACGTACACGGCGTTTCATTTAACACGACGGTAGTAATGATGGGAACTATATTCGAGGCAAGGTATGTTTACCCTTTCATCATCATCTTGTACCACTTCCAATCATATAGCAGAAAAGCAGAACGTTAAACCCCCATTTTATTTCATTTTATGAGGCCAGACTAGCGTCTGTCGATACCAATTTGTGATCACTGGTTTATTTGGCAACGATTGATACTAACTACGGATAGTTCTAACACAATCCATGGACATTTTACAATATGAACGGCTTTTTTTTTTATCAATTTATGGCCTTTTTTTATTGCAAATTAACTTCATATTATGTTCTTTATTCAATTTCCGAGTTTGGTTTCTCACCGAAAAACCCCCATTTTAAACTAAAAATGTAGGGTTATGATTGGGTATGGTTCGGATTAGACAGGGTATGTGCTAGTATTTATAGGACAATGCTCTCGGCATCGTTGGCCTTCCCATCAACCCAGGAACCGCTCATTACGGACTTCAAGTCTGTAGTATGTTTTACATATTTAACAACACCTAGCTTAGTCAAACTGAGTCCCACTAGTAAGATATGCGCTACCGAGCATCATTACTTTCTTTCACAGACACGTGGTTGTCCTTCCCAAAGTGAGTTATCTGTGATAATTGGCGGGAAGCCCACATCGTACGCTAGAAACGCGCTTTCATATGCTTATTTAACATGTGCCTGTGGAAATTTCTCTGTATACACCGAAACATACACAAAAATGCCTGCACTCACCGAGTCATATTCTCAATCCCCTTTGAAACTTTTAAAATGACAATTCATCTTTGTATTTGATGTTTGACGAATAGAACTTTGACATCTATAAATTTAGTTGTCCAAATTTTGTTTTAGGGTCTCCCAGGGGTCTCTAGTGGCTGAAAGCATACCTGAAAAGTGTTGTGCTGCCAATTCTGGAGTATTTTCAACATGGTGACTGTATGACCCTGATGCTTGTAATAAATCCGTCTGGGTTGTCACTGGAATAGACTGGCGGTTCGCCTGTGCAATCGTTTGATTAATTTCACTGTCAGTGGTATCCTGCTGAACGATGTGAACTTCAGCACTATGATGTGTAGAGTTCTTGGAATGTCCTATACTGGAAGAAACTCGCTGTGGCTGTGCGTCAGTTGTTGGTGAATCTTCGGGGTCATGATCAGTATCCGAGTTGTCCTGCTCTGCCTTGGAGGTAAGTGATCGAATCCGCTTGGATGGTTCGCGAGTGCGGAGTTTAGATGGACTCTTTCCCATTTTGTAGCTGGACAGAGTAATTTAAAAAAAAGTAAAACAACACGCTAAAATATTATACATCAAGAATACAAAATCTCTCAGTTTATTCATCACCCAACGTTGCACCGCATAAGGCTATGCACAATATTTTAAATAGACGCGGGTGATAATTACAGACGTAAACTTTCCGCCGTTTGCTACTACATACATCGGTACATGTATTCCATCTATGAACATACATTGATGAGGGGGTGGGGGACGTCTAAATCCTCTCAATTTACAAAATCCCTTCTAATAAGAGTAAATTGGTTTTCTAGTGACACAAACGATTGTAACATGATGGTGATATTGTCGTGTGTCTTCTCGTATTCCATCCACGAACATTTATTAGGAGGTGTGGGGGTGGCACTTCAAAATCCTCTCAATTTACAAAATCCCCAATTCCTTCACATTCTTTTACACTATTTGCATAAAGGGGAGTGGTCATATTGACGGGAAGTTTTAGTCCACAAGCTAAACTGCGACTTTTGTTCAAACAGGGGCCATAATGAAGGACGTTACGATCCGATATTCACCAATATCCAATGCAATCGAGATCGTTGGGATAAACAAATATTTACAGTTTCATCAAAGATAGGCTGGCACTGCCAGGCAGGATACGCCCACATTTTCGAGAGATGGACAGAGAACAAGCAATACCGAAAGTGATTTTTCCTACATCTTTAAGTCGTGTATTTCATACTGTATTGGGAGCAGCCATTTAGTTGGTCAATTCCAGTCTGATATTAATGAAATTCGAAACCGACAATGATTATGGTGTGACGGTACACAACCTAGAAATGTGACTTTTCATCAAAATCGGATAAGAATTGTGACCTGTAGAGAGTCCACAACCAAGATATACCATATTTTTACACTATTCGCGTACAAACGGCGACCATTTCGTCCGGCAATTTTGGTACGATTTTCACGAAATTAGAACTCAACCTTCCTTATCAAAATCTAATTAAAATTGTGACCTATACAGGGTCCACAACCATGATATATCATTTTTTTAACAGTATTCGCGTACAAACGGCGGACATTTTGTCTGTCAATTTTGGTCCGATTTTCCCGAAATTCAAACTCAACCTTTCTTACAGTGTAACGGTGATATAATCAAACGTTTTTTTAAATTGGATAATAATTGTGACCTCCAGAGGGACCACAAGCTAAAGAAAGGGGGATTTTGCGTATAACCAGGGGCCATAATTCAGGAAGTTACGATCCGATATGCGCAAATATCGAAAAGAACCAAGATCTTTGGGTTATAACCATGAATTTCAAGTTTCATCAAAATCGAATTAAAATTGTGGCCTTTACAGGATCCACAACCTTGATATTCCATTTTTTAACAGTATTCGCGTACAAACGGCGGCCATTTTGTATGGCAATTTTGGTCTGATTTTCCCGAAATTCGAACTCAACCTTCCTTACGGTGTAACAGTAATATAATCAAACATTTTTTTAAATCAGGTAATAATTGTGACCTCCAAGCTAAAAAAAAAGGGCGATTTTGCGTATAATCAGGGGCCATAATTCAGGAAGTTATGATCCGATATGCGCAAATATCGAAAGGAAGCAAGATCTTTGGGTTATAACCATGAATTTCAAGTTTCATCAAAATCGAATCAAAATTGTGACCTCCACAGGGTCCACAACCTTGATATACCATTTTTTAACAGTATTTGCGTACAAACGGCGGCCATTTTGTATGGCAATTTTCGTCCGATTTTCCCGAAATTCGAACTCAACCTTCCTTAGGGTGTAACGGTGATATAATCAAACGGTTTTTTAAATCGAATAATAATTGTGACCTCCAAGCTAAAAAAAAAGGCGATTTTGCGTATAATCAGGGGCCATAATTCAGGAAGTTACGATCCGATATGCGCAAATATCAAAAGGAAGCAAGATCTTTGGGTTATAACCATGAATTTCAAGTTTCATCAAAATCGAATCAAAATTGTGACCTCCACACTGCCCTACAAAAGAGAAAGGCAGTATCTGCAAAATAGTCATTTTGAGAAAATCGACTTTAAAGTTTGTCACATTCCTGTACTCATAGTTTTGTATAAAATAATGTGATTTCTTCAACGTAAGGAAATATTTTGGTTCTCTTTCGATATAACTTGTCGATTTTCGTATATTTCTTTGAGGGACTGGGATAATGCAGATACTGCCCATTTTATGGCTCGGGACCTTTTCCTGTGCCCATTGTAAAACCAAGGTACAAAGCAGCATCTACACATGCTCTCTCATTGTTTCTGTGATAAACAGACCGTTTACAAACTGCATATTTATGCATAAACATTGTTCTAGGCATTTCCCCATTCAGTAGAGTCCAAATCCTTGACATTATATACTGTTTTTTACCTTAGTTATTCCAGGTAACTTTACATTTACTGCCAGCACATTATCTTAAGGTACATACCTGTCCCAAGGAGAACGGCAGTATCTACATTTACTGCTTTTCTCCTTAGTTATATAAGAGAAATTTGCATTTACTGCCAAAATTTCGCTCTGGGTTGTAATAGATGTATCAAGGAGAACGGCAGTATCTACACTTACTGCTTTCATCCTTAGTAATACCAGAGAAATTTACATTTACTGCCCAAATCGACACTGTAAATCTCTTTACCTAATTGAAATATAGCAATGAAATTTTTACATGTGATAGCGCTGATACTGCCGATCACAATGATACCAAAAACGTATTTTGGCCAAAAGTGTAGATACTGCCTTCTTCCTTTGCACGGCAGCACAGGGTCCACAACCTTGATATACCATTTTTTAACAGTATTCGCGTACAAACGGCGGCCATTTTGTATGGCAATTTTCGTCCGATTTTCCCGAAATTCGAACTCAACCTTCCTTAGGGTGTAACGGTGATATAATCAAACGGTTTTTTAAATCGAATAATAATTGTGACCTCCAGAGGGACCACAAGCTAAAAAGGGTGATTTTTCGGACAATCAGGGGCCATAATTCAGGAAATTACATTCCGATAGCCGCAAATATCGAAAGGAACCAAGATCTTTGGGTTACAAACATGCATGTCAAGTTTCATCAAAATCGGTTCAAAATTGTGACCTCTATAGGGTCCACAAGCTAAAAACGTGATTTTTCGTACAATCAGGGGCCATAATCCATGAAGTTTTGATCCGATACATGCCAATATCGAAAGCAGCCAAGATCTTTTGGGGTTAAACCTATATTTCAAGTTTCGTCAAAATCGGATAAGAATAATTGTGACCTGTAGAGAGTCCACAAACAAATTGTGGGCGTATAAAAAGGGAAAAAATTAAAACTTGTATAGGACCCCCCCCCCCCACACACACACACACACACACACACAATTGCGTAAAAGGGGACAGCGAATTTGCGAGAGGTTTCGGTCTGATTTTCACGGAATTCGAACTGAATTGTTTTTAGCATTAAATGTGTATTATCCCAAGCAGTAATAATAGTATGTCATATAATTTGGACCTGTATATTTTGGTTCAATTACTAAATGCCATTGAAACAACTGATGGAGTTTCTTGTAGGAGAATTGACTTAATATGTGTCTTGTTCATGGTATATAAGTGGTTATCGTCGCATGCGGTTATAATATAAAGACGCGTGTGTACCTAATGACTAATGTATAAGTGGTGGGTAATGCATGCTATACGTAATCGGGCATTTCTATTTGGTATGTGATATTTCAACAGGAAATTAAATACTAGACATTAATTTGCATTATGACAGTGTTAAAGCCAATTTAAATAACTTTAATAACTTTTATCATCTTACAATTATCATATATAAAGACTGATCAATAATAGGCCCTATCATCAATTCAAAATAAAGAGTAGACCAGGGGCCGGTTGCTCAAAACTAAGTTATTTAAACGATCTAGGGTTAGGGTTAGGGTATCTTTCATGTGTCCTTTGTTAAATTTCTGTTGCTGGAAAGTCAATTTCATTATCCGTTAAAGTTAACGGGGCTTCCAACAACAACCTTTCTTTCTGTTAAAGTTAACGATCCGTTTACTCCATGTTAACGGATCGTTAAAAGTTAACAGAGCTTTGAGCAACGGGCCCCAGGAAGCAATCACTCATCCAAACGTTTGCGTTAATTCGTATTCGGGTAACCCTTAACATTTTAATCATGGCCGGAATAACTCTTTACCATACGAACTCTTACCTGTTTAATCACCAATCTTGTGGGGGGTCTGGTGAAGCATGTTTTTCCATCTTCTAACGGCAACTTCGTGTACCAATTCCTTCCTTGTGTGTGGTTTCGGTTTAATGCAAGGGGGATAAATCCATTGACACGCTTCTTTGTGCAAGTTAAAATTCTCTCATATAGGACACAGATCACCAAATATTCATGGGCAGTCACCCACGAAACAAGGGCGAAAGTTATTTTTAGTCCTTCTCTCCCTTTCCCTTTTTCCCTGTGTATGACAAGGCTGTTACTGATATGCCTTAGTTTTGAAAATATGATGACTAATTTGTCAGAAAATATGTATAAAATGACTTGACTACAGAAAAACTAAAAAAAATTAAATTTAGAAAAAAATTTATCAAAGTTTGGGGAAAAATTGTGATTTTACTGCAAATTTTCCAATTTTCAGTTTTTATTTAATTTCTAACAGTAAGAAAAATATTTCAATGTCCAATTTTGATGTATTCAGCCTCAGAAAGCACAGATAAAGTGAACAACATTGTAATTTCACCTAATTTTGTCTAAAAATCAGGAATATTAACAGAAAATCTCCAGATTTTCCCATTTCGATGTAAAAATTAATGCTTTCATACCTACTCAAATGACTCAAAATTTCTAAAAATGCCCTTATTTTTATTGCTAATGTAACTTAGATGGGATCTATAAGTTTGTTATGTTTAGAAATAGCTCCAGCTTTCCTACAGAAAATGGAAAATTGGCAACACTGAGTTAATGATATTCAGCAGATGGGTTTGTACAAAATGGTCAAAACAGGGGTAGGCTCAATTTGGCCACTATTTTATCCAGAACAAGCATTTTTTTCTTCTTTAACGCATTAAATTCTTGCATTTTCTTCATGTAGGAATCAATATCCCAGTCTTTGTAGACATTTTTCACTCCATCTTTCTATTTAGAGGGGCTATAAATGCCCCACCCCACCCGTTTTTATTAATGTGTTTTGAGAGATTTAATTGCACCTGTGTTGACAATTAAATGATAATAATTGGAATTTGTTGTTGAATTACAGATGGGAATGTTATTTTTTGCCAATAAATGGTCATTTTGTACATTTCAAGGATTTCTGACCTTTTTTGTTCATAGTCAAACTCAGAACCTTGAGACATGTCAGGCCAGTAAGACCACATCCTGATACAGAACTGATGTAGATGTGTAAATGTCAGCTTAATGGTCAATATTTTCTTATCAAAATCTAGGATTTGTGGTGTTTGTTGCATTTATGTCACTTATAGAACAGTAAAATGTTCATTTTGCTCCTTTTCAGGCCTCTTTTATGTTGTCAACTATCTCATAACTACCTTTTTGACTTCATTTTTTAAGGCAATTGATGTAAAGGTCCAGACATCTTACTTCAGTACAATAATTGCAATAAAGATTTGTATGATGCCTCTGAGGTTTGAGATGTTGAAAACATTAAACTATTTCCAAATTTGTGAAAATTGTGTATTCTGTGACCCTTTTGTTAGAGAGGGGTGGACATAGGCCGAATATACCTTTTTTATTCTTCCAGCAAGGCCTATTTTAACCATAATTCATATTAATTGCACCTATATTAGCTTCTATGTACATATATTAGCCAGGGATGGTAAAACATATCTGTTAGACAGATTCCTTTGGTTATGTTAGCTCTGCAACCAAAGATAAGATTGATTCAGTCATTGACATTTTTAGGGGGTGGGGTTACATGTTTCAGTACAGACCTCTATAATTAAAATCAATGCAATTGATTTGTGTGATTTTTCTGTTTGCATATTGTCCAGGGTTTCCAAAAATATATTACTTGCCAGTCTGGCCATCTAAAAAAGTGGAAAATTATTGGGTTTTTGACAGATGCTACATGTAAATTTTATACATTTTTCATGACATGGCAGTAAAAAAATATATTTTTGATAAAAATTCCAAATTATGAGTGTTTTCTATGTAGTTTGTTTGTAACTTGTCTAATTTTTTCACAGAGCTCAAATACTGCCTCTATTAAAAAAGATTTTTTAAATTTTAGCACAAAAGGCCCAGGGACCCGAGATGCACCACTGTACTTAAAGCAGCATGTATACTTAAAGGGCCATCATTTTTGCAGTTATTCTGAGATTTTGATTTCCTTTCACCAGCATGTTGCCAGAACATATGGGAAGCAAATACAAAAGGCCTTTTGGTGATATCCGAAGTTTCACCCCTATATAGGACACAGAAACAAGGGCGAAAGTTATTTTTAGTCCTTCTCTCCCTTTCCCTTTTTCCTCCTTTTGCATGGCGATTTTTGTTGAATTTTTGGTGTAGAATCGAAGAAAAGGGTTTGAAAATACATTTTCTGCCAGGTTTTGGTGAATATTCATGATTTTGAGGCGGAAGGATACAAGAGTTGTGAGGTTGGTTACGTTGAAAGGGAGGGCCGAAAATTGCAAGGTTAGCTGTCTCTACTTCCAGCTTGTCTATCTCAAGTTTTTCATGAAGAGCCTCATACATGCTTTTGGGCAAGAGTCTGCCACATGTTGCTCCATCTGTGGCAGAAAGCGTTTTTCCCAACGAATATTTGGGAAAAAGTTACAGCCGGTCTAAGAGACGAGAATTAACATTAAAGTCAATGGGGCAATAATTAGTGTTCTGTGGCCATATGGACATAGATCACTAAATATTGGTGTAGATGTGTAAATGTCAGCTTAATGGTCAATATTTTCTTATCGAAATCTAGGATTTGTGGTGTTTGTTGCATTTATGTTACTTATATCCGTTTGACTTCAAACTTTTGCACAGTGCTAAATGTCATGTGAAAAACTCTAGTGATTTTCAATGTTTTCCATTAACTATTAACAGACATATTACTTTGAAATCCTTATATAATATGTAAATATTTACATGCTATGTTGTTTTTTGTTTTTTTAATTTTAATTTTAATTATGAGCCTTTGTCATAAATGATGTTCATGCTTTTTTCTTCTTAAAATGTATTGTGGATATTTGTATGCTGCCTCTTATGGGGTGTTTAGATACAATAAAATCTTATCTTATCTTATCTTATCTTATAGAACAGTAAAATGTTAATTTTGATCCTTTTCAGGCCTCTTTTATGATGTCAACCCTGTTGTTATTATTATTATTACAACATTTTTATAGTGCACCCTTTCATATAACATGTTCAGGGGCACTTTACAAAGTGACAATGTAATCATAAATAAACAACAAGATGTTAACGATTGCATACCAAGTCAGTTAAAAGCCTGATTAAATAAATGTGTTTTAAGTTGTTTTTTAAAAGAATAGAGAGATGTACAACATCTTAAACTACATGGTAGATTATTCAATAAAACAGGTGCTTGATAACTAAAAGAGCGTTGACCATAAGAGACTAGTTGAATAGTTTTGGGCTTTACAAGTAGTTTATCTGATGTACGTAATGTTCGACCGGGTGTATAAAGTTCTAAAAGATCTGAGAGGTAAACAGGAGCTAGATTATTTAAGCATTTAAAAGTAAGTAACAAAATCTTAAAATCAATTATTGGAGAGCAAAAACTGACTTTTGTCGGTCTTCCTTTTGGCCTCAGAGGTCATAGAAATTATAAATTAGATCTTTATTTAAACAACAAGCCAAAAATCAACTCTGTAGACCCACGGATGGCTTGGATTGGGCTCGGATTTAAACAGGATTTCGTTGATTGATTTAATCACAATGGCGTTGTGGGCGGAGATTCTTCGTGACGTTGACGTCATCATACTTCCGTCTCAAACCGAATACGCTTACGGTACCACAGTCATTGTAAACATTACTTGATAATCGAGACTATGTAGGTGGAGTTAACGCCTGTCAATCAACGATCGGCCATACTAAGAATCGGTGACGATGGAATTCAATACCATTTCTTGTCAAAAATTACACTGATAATAACTATGTTCAGAATAAAGTAATGTGACTGAAATTTTCAGTATATTCTTCTTTCATCATTTATTTTTGAACTGTTATAGCAAGAATGGTTAACTCCTTATAAAAATCTCCAATAATGTAACTTTAACAGGTAACCAGTGTAAACTGTATAAAACAGGAGTTATGTGGTCACATTTTTTAGTTAAAGTAACAAGTCTAGCAGCAGTATTCTGTACTTTTTGTAATTTATCTATAAGCTTTAACGGTAAACCAACTGAAAGTGAATTAAAGTTATCGAATCGAGAAGTGACAAGAGAATTAACAAGTGACTTAGTGGCCTCTTCAGTTACAAATTTACGTATTTTACCTATATTTCTAATATTAAAATAGCACAATTTACAAATATTATTTACTTGAGCTCCCATAAGCATAAAACTATCAAAGATTGCGCCAATATTACGAGCAGAATCAGATGAAAATATATCACAATTACCTATTACAACAGGGGGATTATCATGTGCAAATTTCCTTAAGTGATGCCTTGAGCCTAATAACAATTAATATTCAGTTTTATCATCAGTTAATTTTAGAAAGTTCTTTGGCATCCATTTTCTAATTTCACTAATACAGTTCTCAAGTTGCAGTTTTGATAAATTGAAAGAGTATGGACAATTAGGTTTAAATGAAATATATAATTGAGTATCATCGGCATACAAGTGAAAGCTGAGACCATATTTTCTAACAATATCACCTAATGGTGACGTATAGAGGGTAAATAAAATCGGTCCAAGAACAGAACCCTGGGGAACCTCAGATGACAAAACAGATTCAGAAGACGATTTACAATTAACTAAAATACACTGTTTTCTACCCACAAGATAGCTTTCTAAAAGATTTAATGCAGAGCCACAAATACCGAATTTAGTCTACGTAGAAGAATTGAATGGTCCACTGTGTCGAAAACAGCAGATAGATCCAATAAAATTAAAATTGTACATTTTCTATTATCAATTTCCATCAAAATATCATTTGAAACCCGGGTTAAGGCTGTTTCGGTGCTGTGAAATTGTTTATAAGCACTTTGAAATGGTTCATACAAACAGTTATCATCTAGATGGTGTCTTTATCTGAGAAGCAATACATTTCTCTAATATTTTAGAAATAAAACTTAAGTTAGAGACAGGTCTGTAATTTTTAAAAATATTAGGATCCAGTGTAGACATTTTAATTAAAGGGGTAACATAAGCTTGCTTGAAAATGTTGGGAGCAGTAGAGGATGATATACAAGAATTAATAATATTAGTGAAAACTGGAATAACTTCGTCTAGACAGTCCTTAAGAACAGGAGTCGGAATAGGATCTAATGAACAAGATTTAGGAGCAGACGATTTAATTAACTTTAAAACAAAAGATTCACTAACCAAGTTAAATTTTTATAAATAAACAGAACTTTCTAACTTATCAAAATCATGAGCATTAAAGTCAATAGTTTTATTTAAATCATCAAGTTCAGTTCGTATTTTCTGTATTTTATTTGAAAGAAATCAGAGAATAAATTCGCAAGTTCAGCATCATTATCATTATCCGGGAGAATAGTCCGCTCGGCATTATAATCCAAAAGAGAATTCACAACTTTATACAGGTCTTTTTGTCTGTTTTCGCCATTTTCTTTTTTATCAGAGTAAAATTTAATTTTAGCGACTTCAATTAATTTATTCACATTGTTTTTTTTAAAGATTTATAAATCTGTTTATGGACATGTAGATTTGTTTTACGCCATAGATGTTCGGCCTTATTACGATCCCTTTTGGCTTCTAAAATAGACTCATTAAACCACTGCGTATTGGGACGAATGGTAAATGTTTTTGTTTGAAGAGGCACAAGTGAGTCCAAAATTTCAGCAAGTTCAGAGTGGTATTGGGTTGCCTTCTCTTGTACATCTTGAATATGTTGAATGTCATTGAAGTCCGAGTTGACTATTTCCGCTTTAAATTTAGTAATGTCAAGTGATTTAAACCTTCGATATATTACAGTCTTTCTTGTTGGTTGTGGTTTCTGGATCTTTAGATTAAAACTTGCCGGGAAATGATCAGATATTAATTTGTCAGAGACAGAGAGATTATCCAGTTTAATATCACGTGGATTAGTTATAACAAGATCGAGAATATGTCCACCATTATGGGTAGAAGAAGAAACATGTTGTGTTAGAGATCTATTATTCAACATTTCACAAAAGTCAACCGCGGCAGGGTCATTAGAATCATCAACATGAAAATTAAAATCCCCACAAATAATAGTGCAACACTTAGTCACATTTAACTGGTCCAGAAATAATCCAAATTCTTTCATAAACCTTTGACACAATCTGTTATTGGGCGGGCGATAAATTGTAATTATCCTAGTTTCCCTTGAAGAAAACTGTAGAGAACAAACCAAGATTTTAAAAGAATCAAAGCGTTTTCTTACACTTAATAGATGACTTAAATATAAGTGCTACACCTCCCCAACGTGAACCTCTAGGGCAATGTTGTATGGAATATCCATAAGGTACTAAAGCTGCGATTGTCGATGAATCCAAGCAGTCATTACTCAGCCACGTTTCAGTTATTCCAAAAATATCGACCGAATTTTCAACAATATAATCAGATAAAATTGTTGTTTTGTTCTTTACAGATCTGGCATTAATTAATCCAAACGAAGTTGTTAAAACCGACGCTTCATTTTCGACTGCCTTTCTAATTTGTATAATATTGTTGTTTATCTTCTGTTCTGTTCTAAAATGTTTGATCTGTTTGTGATTTGTGATAGAGTTTGGGGTGAGCTGGATGAAATTATTAAGATTAATATTAATGTTCCGTGGTTTAGTGTTCAAAGATTCATAAGGTCTGTTGGTTATGATAACTTTTAAATGTTCTTGATTTCCCCCATTTTCTTCATTAATTTCAATGTTATTGTATATATAATCATTCGAGGCGGGCCTTGCCTTAAGACACAGATGTTTGCTATCTGAGCGTTGGTCAATTTGCTCAGAAATTATTGGAATATTAACAAGATTAGCCCTGTTCACTGTTCTGTGGCTTTTAACTGTATCCTTTCTAATAGTAATAGATGGATTTAACACATTAATCCTTTTCACCCACTGCTTTCCACTCCCCACGCCTCTATTATTATTATTATTACCGGTATATATAATTCACATTTATTGCACCTATTTTAGTTTTTATGTTCATATATTAGCCAGGGATGGTAAATCATATCTGTTAGACAGATTCTTTTGGTAATGTTAGCTTTGCAACCAAAGATAAGATTGATTCAGTCATTGACATTTTTAGGGGGTGGGGTTACATGTTTCAGTACAGACCTTTAAAATTTCAATCAATGCAACAGTTTTGTGATTTTTCTGTTTGCATATTGTCCAGGGTTTCCAAAAATATATTACTTGCCAGTCTGGCTATCTAAAAAAGTGGAAAATTATTGTTTTTTTGAAAGATGCTACATGTAAATTCTGTACATTTTTCATGACATGGCAGTAAAAAAATATATTTTTGAAAAAAAATCCAGATTATGAGTGTTTTCTGTGTAATTTGTTTGTTACTTGTCGTATTTTTTCACAAAACTCAAATACTGCCTTTAATAAGAAAGATTTTTAAATTTTAGCACAAAAGGCCCAGGGACCTGAGATGCACTGCTGTACATAAAGCAGCTTGTATACTTAAAGGGCCATCATTTTTGCAGTTATTCTTTGATTTTGATTTTCTTTCACCAGTGCGTTGCCAGAACATATGGGAAGCATATAAAAAGGGCATTTTGGTGATACCTGAAGTTTCACCCCTATGCAGGACACAGATCGCTAAATATTTCTACGCCGGTACCCACAAATTGTAGGGCCAAGTTATTTTTAGTCTTTCTCTCCCTTTCCCTTTTTCCCCCTTTTGCATAGTGATTTTTGTTTACTTTTTGGCGTAGAATTGAAGAAAAGGGTTTGAAAATACATTTTCTGCGAGGTTTTGGTGAATATTCATGATTTTGACGCGGAAGGATACATGAGTTGTGAGGTTGGTTACGTTGAAAGGAAGGGCCGAAAGTTGCTTGTTTAGTTGTCTCCACTTCCAGCTTTTCGTGGCGAACCTCATACATGCTTTCGGACAAGAGTTTGCCACATGCTGCTCCATCTGTGGCAGAAAGCGTTCTACCCAACGAATATTTGGGAAAAAGTAACAGTCGGTCTAAAAAACGAGAATTATTAACATTAAAGACAATGGGGAAATAATTAGTGATCTGTGGCCGTATTATTAGGCAGTGGGAAGTTAGCTCGGTATTCGTTTTTCGTGAAATATTGGATATTCAGATATTTGAATCTAAAAAAGCTGATTTCATGGTTGTATAGAGAAAAACCGATAAATTAATTTAATGTCATGAGCTTACAAATCATAAATGGAGACGCCTGTGCAGTTGCATATTTTTGAAGCAATTGCCCGAGAAATCCCTCTCTGGACATTGCTGGTCTGATACTCGAGCTTTTGAGGGAGTGTGTCTATTCTTCCCTTCCAAGTACAGCAGGCTGACAGCCCTTCGTTTAATCTTGGGTCGTCCATAAAACCTTGGAGGGTGATTTAAAGTATTAAACAAGTGCGAAAGTAGTGTACGTCTCCAAACAGTAGTATTTACATTGTATCCATTTTGATAACCGCGTTTCAACGAGGAGATCGCACGACACGTATGCTCCAGTGATAGCCCTTTATGGAAATAAAACATTAATATTATAAGGCAAGTCTGGTACTCGGCATACCTCAGGATGTACCCTACATCTAACCTCGGCTGTGTGACGAAGTTCGCCATTAGAACTACTTTCAAGTTCCCGAATTACCAACGACGTTGCCCATGACGACGACTTTGAAGAATGTTTTATCTTACAAAGTTTTCAAAGTTTGAAGATGTTTTTATTTCAAGTTTATCCGATTTTCTTTAGACAAGGACAAGTTTGCACTGAAAGTTCTACACACCCTTCGAACGACGCAATTTTGAGAATTTCTTTCTAAAAGCGGCAAGTTTTCCTAAAAAGTAAACCGGCGACGCATCACTATTGTATATGCGTTGGTACATATCACTAACTGTCATAGAGCCGAGGCTAGATGTAGGTTTAGGAATATGCCGAGGTTTGCCGAGTGGCACATCTGGTAGATAGTAAGTCCGGATAACAGGAACCAGGAACCACAAGTTTAAATGTCTTAAACACACGATGTAAACATCATTTCCAAACATTAAAAAATAGAAATTAACACAATCAATATAAATAACTTTCAGAAAAAATAGCAAAAATGTTTTTAAATTTAAAATGGGATTTTGTCAAATTGTGTTTTGCTTGAGATAAATGATAATGAATGATCTGAACACATTTCCCTAATTTTAAATAATATATCTTTCAAATAACTTATCAATATTAACAATGAACAAAATGTACGAGTCATACAGATTTTGTTTTTACTACCGCACTTTTTTTTTTGGGGGGGGGGGGGCCTAGTGGTCTAGAGTGCCGCGCTTCGACCTCTAGCTGGCCGGTCACCTCTGGCTTGCGGCTGTGGTTTCGAGCCCTGGTGTGAGCGTATGTGGCATGGAGATAGGGGCACCTTCTCAACCTCGTGGGTTTCCTCCGGGCACTCCGGTTTCCTCCCACTGCTAAAGACCCCTACGCGCAAGCGAATTATTGAAATGGAATTAAACCATATGTTAGTCCCGAAATGACCTAGTTTGTGTTGAATGGACGTTAAACCCCATTTCTCTCTCTCTCTCCGCACTTTTTTGTTGATCGGGATCTTTGCTCTCTCTCTCTCTCTCTGTCTCTCTCTCTTCCCCCACACACGGATATGGTTAGAAATAGGATTCATTCCAGTACTATTTGGAGGGGAGGGGGGAATATAGTGGTTTAAAAAATGGGCGAAAACCAACATAACAAATATATTTTCCTCCGTAGTTTGAATAAATTTTCCGATAGATGGTTATGTTTTCAGAATCTCAAATGAATTAGCTTTACATATCAATTTCACAAATAAAACGAACGATCCGCACTTCTCATTTTTGGACGGTCTAGTGAAATGACGGGGAGAACTTCTTATAACAGATAGATATTCCAAACAAACCGATACCAAAAACTATCTCTAAGATATCATCCCAATCTGATTAAAATATCGATCCTATTTTGTTTCGTTTTTTTATAGTTCAAAATTTCACTTTATGTGTCTGTACTACACTAGGATCTGGAAGAGTTGTTATATAACATGCGTTCTGGAAGGCGTGAGTGGTTAGCCGATGAAACCATCTTTTACGGCGACTTCTTGTCGTGCGATGCACAGAACTGTGGGCAAACCACTAGAAACATCAAAGCTGATTGATTAATGAATTTCTGACACCATAGAGTCAAAAGCGGTTCGTACGACCTCTGATGCGAACCTTTAGTAAAACAAGTCAGATCTTCATGTAGAATAAAAAAAAACGAAATATAGATCTGTATTTTAATCAGTTTGGATGTCATCCACGTCATACCAAAAATAACATTCCATTTTCTCTAGGAAGACAAAATAGATGAAGACCTACAGATTATCAGATTAGGTGAGCTAAAATAAATTTATCGACACAGCCTTACCCTATCGAGGCAATAGACGTTGGGAAAAAAACAGGCTTTGGGAATTCGTAACCAAACATTCGGGTCTGCCAAAATCAAAAGACACTTCGGATAACCCCCAAGAACGCTAACACCAAACAACAACCTCCGAACTAATTTTGACAATGTTCGATTTATCAAATCACAAAGACAGACACTTAATCTGCAACTCTTTCTACCCACGAGGACCGGTTAGTATGTATCTAAATGCCCCGATCTTTGATGTAAATGTTTCGACCATAAACCGCTAAAGGGCAAATATATGGCCTTAATTCAAACTTTACTGTTAGGGTCAACAATATGAATTGTGACAGAAAAGACAACTAATATATGACTTGATTTGTAATGGTTTTCGCCATGTTTACAGTGGACAAACGGGTGCGCAACCATTGACGAGATTGTAACACATTGAACATGTCTATGACATGCTAAAAAGAAAAAAATAATGGAAAATCATTTTACGTAATAGTTCAAATTTATCACCGTTACACCATAAATACAGTTGGGTGACATTTTCTTGAAAATCGGGCCGAAACTCGTCGATAAAATGGCCGCTACCCTTAGAAGCATGTAATGCCAAGGTTGTGGACCACCCAGAGGTTCGAACTTTCATCTAATTTGATATATTTCGCACGGGTTGCAGTTACTTTCGATATAAGCGCGTAGCGTAATGGACCGTAACTTTCTGGATTATGACCCCTGATTGTATCACATGTTTAACGGGTTGTCCAATTCACGAGATGAAACTTACATTATGTGTTAAGGATCAAAAGTTCTTGGGTGAGTTCGACTCTCGTTAGCGCATGTATTCTAAAGCTATAGTCCCTACTTTTTATGTAAGAAATGTGAAACATATAAGAATTGGGCAGAATATTGGTCCGGGCCGTAACCCCCACTGTATTTGGGGGAAAAATCGTCTGCGGAAAAATTGGCACGAAATCTATCATGGCGAGCTTTAATTTATTAGCTTGCGCGTGGGGGTCTTTAGTAGTGGGAGGAAACCGGAGTGCCCGGAGGAAACCCACGAGGTTGAGAAGGCGCCCCTATCTCCATGCCACATACGCTCACACCAGGGATCGAAACCACAGCCGCAAGCCAGAGGTGACCGGCTAGCTAGAGGTCGAAGTGCGGCACTCTAGACACTAGGCCATCCCAACCCCCCGAATTATTGTAGACAGATATATCCAATATACATGGCTTGTATTGATGCTTTACTTGGTGTTGATGGTATTGATGTAAATATTCCAGAGAATGGAGGTAGAACTAGTTTTATGATGGCTGTAATGAAAAACGACAGAGTTCTTACAAGGAAATTACTGGGACTATTCAGGAAGATCTGCTCTACAATATCTTAATATTTATCAGCGTGTGTTTGATTTGACTTGTTTTAAATTACTTCTATCTAATGGTAATACTGGTCTTCTCGATTCAACCTGTATTGATGGTAACACAATTATTCAAACAGTCCTGTGTTTTTCCTCCTTCTGGTAACCGCCAAGTTGTCTGTTTTATTAGATATTTAGTTGCTGAAAACTGTTGTCTTCAGATTCGCGTATAATCGTCACATGAAAGTAGCTATAACAAAACTGATCTTACTGAGTTAAACCACCAAGAAAGACATAGACCGAGAAAACTGTTATATCTTAGTGGCGCCGAAGGCAAGAAAATAATGACTTCTTTAAATTTTGACAAGGAAGACAGACATTATCAACGCTCGAGACAGAGCAGAATTGGTTACTTTCTGTAGTAATGTACCTCTCAAGTCCCTCTGTCGAA
Organism: Patella depressa; assembly: GCA_948474765.1. Lineage (NCBI taxonomy): Eukaryota > Metazoa > Mollusca > Gastropoda > Patellidae > Patella > Patella depressa. The sequence goes on from OX419720.1 coordinate 4,415,378, forward strand.
GATTCATCAGACATAATCTTGGACTGGGAATAAAGGACAAAATTATGGATCTTGAATTGCCTCGTGACTTAAAGGAATTTCTCCTGTGTACACGGGTTTTGTCGTCAGGATATCGTTAACCAATTTTGACACGATGTCCGCCAATAATTTTATATATTTATCTGATATGTGCATAGACAATTACCTGGTAGAAAAAAGGGTTTGACCCTTAACCCCTTTTGAGTAGTATATATACCTGAGAGTACGTCTTTCTAAGAAGCCACCATGATAACTATAACAGGTATGTAAGACGAGTTGGAAAGCCAGTGATGTCTAAACACAAACTTGATGGTGCTGTTTAATTTATATTAAACGTTTCCATGTGTCGGTTGTTAGGGTGGGACAATTACTATTTTTGTTTCCTTTGAGCACCTGTTTTCATCGATGTTATTCTGTTTAATTGTACCGATTTGTGCACCAGATTGCTGGGAGGATAGTAACCCCCTTCCAGAAATGGATACTGGCATAACTGTCAGTAAGTTAATCTAAGATAGTAGTAGAATAATGCAAGATTCGTCGTTTGCGTAGTTTCCGCTACACATCCTGTAGGTAACGAATTTCTTTATTAAACAGAACACTTTTCATTTAACTAAAATAAAGCTTATAGTGTTATACTAAGTTAAGTAGTAAAAACGGATTAAGCGACCGGTCCCAGGAGGTGGCTCGTTCCGAAGGGGCCTAGCTGAGTCGTAGATGAGATTTTGAGCACCTTTCCGTTGGTTTAGATTTAGTTGCCCATGTCTGACGAAGAACAAATGAAATTGGGTTTAAAGGACAATATTGGTGTCAGTCATTATCACATATATGATAGAACTGATTAAACATGACTAAGTGGGTAAGACGCTGACTCGCTAGCCTGGAGGTCGGGTGTTCTATCCCTGCATTGGCCGAGAAAGTTCATCCAGATTTTCCGGCGTAGTTTCTCCTTTGTCGGATGGGGCGAAAAACCGGGGACCCGTTTAATCATGGGCGTGCACGTAAAAGATCCCCTGCAGTTGCCATGAACCGTGAGGCCCCCTAAACCACGGGACCCTTGGCCGAGGCCCCTCAGGTCCATGCCTATGCTTTAATCTGAACCTGCGAACAAGATGAGCTTAGAAAACGGATGAGAAATTGGCACGCTCATATAATAATAGCGCCGATAAATGATTGGGCGACGCACTTCTCAAGATTCGTGTATCTTTCGACTGGATACATACATAGGGGCCCATACGCTGGAGCCGAAGGGGACATTTTCTTCGGTTCGGAGGCCCTTTTCTTGGACTCGGAAGTCGTTCCACGGAGGTCCTGCCTCACAGTCATAGGGTCCATGAACGTTTTCTCCCCGTATTCGACGTTTTCTTCCAGTTGTCTTTTTTGAGATTCTCAAATAAATTTCTGATCCGTTATAATCCGATTCAGTCTAACTTAATTCCCCGTTTCCCTTTTTCCCTCCCCCCCTCCCCAGCGATACAGATTCTAATATCGCTCATATTATTTCGTGTTTCGTTTCTTTGAATCTAATTTTATTATTTCGTTTTTCGTCTCTTTTATCCGTAATATTGTGTTGCCGTAAACTACCACGTGACGTTGAATGGCTCGACTTTCGGTTTGCTGAAGAAAATAACCGTGCGTGATTTCTGCAAAACAACAAGTTTTCAACATGAATACGCTTTATCCCGTAAGTATACAGTAACTGCCTGTATTGTTTAACGCGAATCTTGAGTTTATAACTGAAAACGCTTTCAAGCTTGATAGTTTCAAAGCTGGGATTAATTAATATTTTTTGTTGGATTCGAGTAGTCGAGACAATCTTTATTTATGGAAAACTATTTCTGTCAAAAGGGATTCTCTTCGTAAGATTATTTAAGTATCTGCGAAATGCATCACTAAATACTATTTCTACGACCTACGCGTCCTACTGAATCCTTGTCGAAAGAATTTCATTTCTCACCCCTGTAAATTTTACTGAACAACTTTTTACTGCTGAACAGTTGCTTGTCAGTAGGGTTTTCAGGTCACGTGACATCAGCGTGAAATCGGACAGCCACTGGCTGATAAATAGCTAAATTCAATCTACGATTCTGAATTACTATTTTATGTAAATGTATTACTCGTTAGCAATTGTATTGTAATAGTTTAATGTCAATCTCGATATCTACAAAGATTTAGGCTAAAAAATGTAAGCGAAATTACCGTTTGTTTACATGAGGCGGCAGCGGGAAAATCCCGCTCTGACATCACGCGACCTAGAATTCTATAATCAGAACCGAAGAAAACAAGATTTATCTGTTTAGCCTAAGTTTTTTGTGGTATAAATATTTGACATATTATCATTCAAATTATTACGATTTTAATAAATCTTAGCTGACAATAACGTGCGGATTTCAGTTTTGAAATTGGTACTAGCGATTCTGAAGGGAAAATCCCCATTATGACGTCACTTGGATATGACTGAAAAGCACTTATTTTGGTGCCATTCCACGCATTGACTGGTATAGAGCATTTTGATTACATTTTTGACGTCGATCTCGGATTTTAAAATTCCATAACTTTGGATCTAATTGGAATATTTTGATGAAATAAAAAAATTTGGGTAGCATTTTATGTATACTTTCACAAAATATTTTTAAAAAATTTTTTTCTGTCATTTGAAACTTTGACCTGAACCCCCTATTGTCAGTCCCTATGAACGACAGAACAATGTAAATGAACATCTCACATGAGAAAATAAGACCTTACTAATACTTACCTCGCTAGAAGCAGTATGAGCGACAACTCCCACTGACTCTCAGTTAGAAGATATGTCCCCGTCTTCTAAAGGACTTGATCAATGCCATTGATAGGGTACAGGTAACGCACAAATTTATGCACTCGGCAATATAAGATGAAACAAAATTTAGGGTGAAAAATTGAAATCGTTGAAAAGTTGAGAATCAAGGTGCCATTGTCTCTTTAAAAATAATGCTCATGCCAAATTTGAAGAAAATCCATTAAGAATCGCGGCCTGTAGAGTGTTTACAGACTAAATATTAATATAGGTACCATCCTGTTATTGAAATGATTGATCATGCAGAATTTGAACAAAATCTGTTAATAATTGCAACATGTAGAATATTTACAGACAAAATAATAACAAAAAAGCGGCTTTGGCACCACCCCGCGGGGTAGGGCATGCACCCGGAGAAAACCCACAAGGTTAGACAGACGACCCTACTCTTTGTCATGGACAAGCTTGGGCTGGAAACCACCCCACTTGACTCAATGACGGACACACAGACAAGGGCGGCGGCATAATATGTTCACATTATGAAATAAAATGGGCGGCGGCATAATATGTTCACATTATGAACTGAAATGGGGTTTAACGTCCTACTGTTCTGATCCGACTGAGCTAATGAAGACGGTTCACATCATGAATGTGGACGTATACAAATGGATACGAATGCAACTCAAACTGCAATGTGAGTGTGAATCTACTTCCACTTGATCAACCATTTTCTTTATTGCCAGTTTTTTGTTCCATTACGCGACAACCCGACATCACGACAACCCGACATCACGGCATTTTTAGTGTCGTAATGTCGGGTAAAAATGTCGTGATGTCGGGTAGAAATGTCGTGATGTCGGGTTGTCGTGTTGTTGGGTAGAAATGTCGTGAGGTCGGGTTGTGGCGTTATGAAAGGCGACATCACGACAATACGACATGATACCAATCAGCCACCATAGCTCATACAGGTTCAAGCGAAGTAAGTAAGGTCTTATTTTCTCCTAGTCGAACTGTGACAAGTTCTATATGCAACTGGTCATATGTTTTGTTGGCTGGCAGCTTACATTTTTTATTGTTTCAGGATGATGAACCCACAGTTACATTAACCAATGGCATTGATTTGAATGATTTACGTAACCCAAACACAAATGGGGTAGAATTTGAAGTCCAAGATGAGTCTAAAGATAAAGGTATGGTTAACCACACATATGATAATGTAATCTAATTGTATATGAACTAGAAATTGTCCAGTGAAATAGAAATTTCTACTGTCTGGTTATTCATGTCTATTGCACATGATCTCCAGATAAGTTATGGCGTTGCCATTTGACATGAGATGTGGAATATGCCTAGCCTTGTTCCTTCTGGTCACTTGTAACAAATGACACTGAAAAGCACTATGGTACACGATTCGTGTACCGAAGGTAAAATGTTTATTTTGTCCTAAATATTGGGTAAGATAACAACATCAATGTTGATTTGAATTGACAAATATATCGTGATTTCATTATTGAAGATTTTGGATGATATTGTATAAGACACATAGCTACTTTAATGTTTGTCCTTCATCAATTTCTTGATTGATGAAACCTATTAATCCTATAAACAGTATAACTACCGGTATTAAAAAAAAAACAGTATGTAACAGCTTAAATGGATAATCAAGACTTTGTTTATATTGGTTTCTTACCATAGCAATTGTACTTGACAATCAAAACTATCTTGTCAAAACTTCAAACACTAATAACTTTGCTCAGAATAAGATATTTTGACTGCAATTTCTATAGGGATGGCAGGTGACCAAATGGTTAGCATGAGCGCACTGTATCATACGGCCTGCCATTGAGTCAACTGGTGTGGGTTTTTTTATTCCCTGGTTGTACGTGGCAAGGAGTAGGATCGCCTATCCAACCACATGGGTTTTCTCCGGGTCCTCCGGTTTCCTCCCACTGCTAAAGACCCTTACGCGCAAGCGAATTATTGAAATAAAATTAAACCATATTATGTTAGTCCCAAAATGACCTAGTTTGTGTCGATTGGACGTTAAACCCCATTTCCCTCTCTCTCTTGCAATTTTAATAAACATTTGTCAATTGTCAATTTTTAAACCATTATAGTAAAAACATTGGACATACTGCATGTTTGATATTTTAGAGGAGGACACGGATGTCTATCAAGTATTTAACCAGGACGATGTCTTTAAGAATATGTATCAAGATGATTACAGTCTGGATGAGGAAGAAATGGATACGTTCGAAAGAATTAAACTCAAGATGTCCGATATCAGTAGTGGTGATGGTGGAGTCATGAAAAGAATTTTAAATCCTGGTTCAGGGAACGTTGTAACACCAGAATCACTAGTCAGGGGTTTGTAGTCTTATTATGTCTACCCTGTGTACATTGGTGTGCACCTAAAAGATCCCTTGGCAGTTGGAATTCGATATAAGCGTGTGCCGCTGTCCGGGAAATATTTCACTCATAGCACACGTATACGGGCCTGTAGCCAGTTCTAAAAATTTAGGGGGGCTACTGAATTTTTTGGAGGGGCTGAGGATGTGGCCGGCTAAGAACATTCCTAAGAAATCATTATTGTTGGTGAAATATATGGGGGGCGGCTATGCCCCCCCAAGTCCCTCCGTGGCTACGTGCCCAACTGTATGGCATATGCCCGTCTTTATTAGCCCAGTCAGTGTAGAACAGTAGGATGTTAAACCCCATTTCATTTCAATATGTTGATTTAATATCCTATTAGATCATGGGGGTCAGTGCTTCACCATACACTTTAGATCATAAGGTCTGTCATTGAATCAAGTTGCTTGGTTTAGATTCCCTGCTTGAACGTGACATGGAGTGGAGTCACCTATCCAACGTCATGGGTTTTCTCAGGGTTGTTCTCCCTGCTAAAGATGAGATATTGATGATTTCATTGAATGAAATACAGGTTAGAGCTGGGCGATAACCTTAGAAACCAATATCGCAATATTTTCAAAAAACAAAGCTCCTTATTGCCATTTGCAAACATCGTGGAATGAATACTCAGAAGTTTATAACAGTATTTTTTTGTCATTAAGCAATAAAATATGGTAAATAACATAAAAAAGAAAAACATTGTTCAATAACAATGTATTACTTAATATTTAATTATATTTCTAGTCCACTATAACCTGTATCTAGAAGGAAGTGATGAACCATTTGATTCAACCAGATTACGAGGAGAAGTTTTCAAGTTTCGACTTGGCCAAGGTTTGTGACTTTCAGACTTCAGTTGTTGTGATAATTTGAAATATGGTTGTTACAAATTGATATAATAGTAGGCCCATGATCACACTTGTTTTGTTTACTGGCCACAAATATTTTACTTCTCCAAAACTGCTAGAATCACTAATAAGATTTTGATTATAGATTTCTTGTGTGGCATTAACTGATGATGGGCATTTCAATTAGATATAACCATTAAATATACAATATCTAGATATACCCATTAACTATACAATATAACATATCTATATATGTTATATTGTATATTTAATGGTTATATCTAGATATGTTATATTCTGTTATATAATACGAGTGGCAATATATTCTATTTACAATGGGAATGGTGATATATTATTTGTTCTATTTACGATAGGAATGGTGATATATTATATTTACAATGGGAATGGTTATATATTATATTTGTACTGGGGCTGGTGATGTATGGTTTATTCTATTTACAATAGGAATGGTAATAACAGGATTAGAAATAGCCGTGTCATCAATGAAAAAGGGAGAGAAATCACAGTACATATTTACCCCAGATTATGGTTATGGTAAAATGGGTTGTGGTAACCGGATACCAGGAAATTCAGCAAGTAAGGGACTTATTAATATTCTTCTTAATGGACGCCGGTATTCAAAAAACACCCATGGGCCCACCTTTTTGACTATGGTCAACAAACAACCTAGCATGCTTGTTCTCTTGACCTTTATACATCCATCGCAGACTTTGATATGACATGACAGATCCAAAATAGCTTCATTTCTGCTGTGCTGCTGCCCAAACAAAATTTCTCTCATTGCCTGGCATACGTTTTCATTAGTGCCACTGCCCAGGCAATATATCTGTCATTGCCTGGCGTACGTTTTCAGTAGCCCAGTCATTGCAGAAAGTAGGACTGTGAACTCTATTTCATTTGAATAAATGTGTAGTTATTGATAATGATATGTAACAGACATTTCCTCAGTTTTGCCCAGTGTATCCGGTTTCGGTCTGGGTGACACTTTTAGTTGCGCTCCTGTGTTACCAGAAAATAGCTTTGCTCAAGCAATGCACTTCATGCGATTCTTAATAGTATTATATTATAATAGTATATATATATATATTGGTCTTTGCTTTATAATTTTTATATTTTATATTTCGTAGTTTTAGCAGAAGTGGAGTTAATGAGTTTTGTAGAACAAGAAGGTGTTGATGATTTTTATAATATGACCGAGGTAAGATACAAATATCCAATCTGAACAACTAGACTATAATATGATATGTAAGGTACAAACTTCCCATCTGAACAACTTCAGGCGCGGATCCAGAGGAGGGTGCATCCGGCGCAGGCCCCCTCTATTTTTTGAGGTGGCGAACAATTTTTAGCTCCATATATTCTCGTGAAAAAGAAGAACAAAAATAGTTTATGTTGGAAATAGTAATTTACAGTACTAGTATGAAATTACTCCTTGTGGGCATTTTTTACAATCAAAAATCACTGACCGGTCTTCGCACTCCCAAGTGGGTGCGGCACGCCCCCTCTTTCTGAAAATCCTGGATCCGCCTCTGAACTAGACTATATTATCACAGGTAAGATACAAACATCCCATCCGAATAACAAGGCTATAATATGACAGGTAAGATACAAACATCCCATCCGAATAACATGGCTATAATATGACAGGTAAGATACAAACATCCCATCGAAATAACATGACTTAAAAATTCCTTGCCATTTCTTTCACATTTAATTAAAATGGTAAAACTTAGCAACGTACCTGGAATTGTCTATTGGTACATGTACCAACCTATTATATGTAGTAGTTGTGCCTGTTCATGGTAAGAAATTCCTTGGATTTACAAATATTTGTGTTTCCATGGAAACAAATTTGACCAGGGGCGCAGGATATTAATGACTGAGGCCTCGTGATAAATCCTATGAATTATAAAGTTAAAAGTACATGTGATTAATTTATTGAACGTTGTGTTTCAGATTGAACGTAAGAATATTACTTTGGAACAGATTCTAAAAGTTTGTCGAGCTCATAAAGATGTAAGTTATTTTGATCAGACTCGATCCATCTTTGTTAGATGGTGCTTGATAGAGTGGTCTAGACTGTTCACAGCGTATATTAGATTGGGAATAGTGAAATGAACCGTGAACGACCACCCAACCATGCACATCTTCCACAGAGCATTTCGTGGACAGTGTTTTACCAAACAGTTTCACCTTGATCAGTTTTCTTGGTAGAGTTTGATTGTCTTAACACTTAACTAAAATTACTTGGAAACCTTGGGACTATTTTTTACCCATCTGATTTTGAAATATATACCGATATGCATAATTATAGAAATCAAGGGCTTTTATGGATTAATGTGCACATGCACTAAAGCCATCATGTCAGCTCATGCTTGCTTTCTAGAACTGTATACAGAATTGTCGGCAGAGAATTTTATTGTGTGTTTTGTTGATAATTAATGATGGGTCGTCTGATCATAGAATAATGATAGTGAACAATTCTGGAAGAATCATATTAAATGATGAGCATAAGCCTGTGAGAGTTATATCAAAATCATACCAGATGATGAGGACGTCTCAATAAAATAGCCAAGAACGAAGCCACTACACATTCGTATTATCGAATGATATTTAATCTTAGGAACTAAGGCAATCAGGTACAAAGACCTGCTAGTCAGACTTAATTCACTTTGATGTTATGGAAATGCCTACATCCCTCTGCCATCATTAGGGGGTCACGGTGGCTAAGTGGATAAGGCGCTGGTTCGCTAGCCTGGAGGTCAGGTGTTCGATCCCTGCATTGGCCGAGAAAGTTCATCTCGATTTTCCGGCGTGATTTTCCCTTGTCAGTGATGCAGAAGGAGGGCCTGACAAGGACAGCTGCCTAGTCGTTTGCATGGGACAAAAAAGCGAGGTCCTGTGTACACGTTGGAGTGCACGTAAAAGATCCCTTGGCAGTTGGAATTCGATATAAGAGTAGGACGTAGCACCGCTGCCCGGGCAAAATTTTCCTCATAGCACTCTGTATGGCGTATGGCCGTCTTCCATTAGCCCAGGTTAGGACGTTAAACCCCATTTCATTTCCGTTTTGATTAACCCAGTCAGAGCAGAACAGTAGGACGTTAAACCCCATTACATTTTATGTAAATCCCCAACAACATATCAGAATAAAGAATTAACCATTAATGATTACTAAAACTTGCTAACCGAGAAATTAAGAAAATCTGTATCGGTATTATAGGGATAATCTACAACTTGTGCTGGGTCGACGTTGTGAATATCTACTTTTATTTTGCCATTTACACTTTCTGTAGCTCAAAATTGGTTTTATTTCTTAGGATGGGAAAGCCTGCTTTCAAGCTAAACAATATCAGAAATCTTTTACACGTTACAAGAAGGTAAGCACCACTTCTCATATTTTTGGGGAAAATAATTTGGGTTTTTACTAAAGTTTGGTTTTTAGTAGTAAAACAAGATATTATGCAACAGTTGTAATTTTCGATGTGATGTTTAATTACGAATTCCACCATAAGTCTGCTAACATTTTAGACCCTTGATTTCTCTGAGTTTTGGAGCAGAACTGAGAAACAGTGTCCAGCCATTCGGATGGGACGTAACAGTGAGATCGAATTCAATTTCCCTCATAGCATACTTTGTCCGGCTTCATTGTTTAAACTCCATTTCTTTTGTTCATTCGTGGCATAATAGAGATGTTCTTGAGATGGTTTGCTATAATAATACTATTTCTTCTACAGACTGCAGATATTCTAGAGATGTTATAATATCATAATACTATTTTGTTTACTACAGGCTGTGGCTGTTCTACAGATGTTATGCTATAATGATACTATTTTTTTTACTACAGGCAGTTGATGTTCTAGAGATGTTATAATGATACTATTTTCTACTACAGGCAGTTGACGTTCAAGAGATGGTATAATTATACTATTTTCTACTCCAGGCAGTTGATGTTCTAGAGATGTTATAATGATACTATTTTCTACTTCAGGCAGTTGACGTTCTAGAGATGTTATAATTATACTAATTTCTACTCCAGGCAGTTGATGGTCTAGAGATGTCATAATAATAATACTTTTTTTTACTCCAGGCAGTTGACGTTCTAGAGATGTCATAATTATACTACTTTCTAATTCAGGCCGTTGACGTTCTAGAGATGTTATAATTATACTATTTTCTACTCCAGGCAGTTGACGTCCTAGAGATGTTATAATTATACTATTTTCTAATTCAGGCCGTTGACGTTCTAGAGATGTTATAATTATACTATTTTCTACTACAGGCAGTTGACGTTCTAGAGATGTTATAATTATACTATTTTCTACTACAGGCAGTTGACGTTCCAGAGATGTTATAATTATACTATTTTCTACTTCAGGCAGTTGACGTTCTAGAGATGTTATAATTATACTATTTTCTACTCCAGGCAGTGGACGTTATAATTATACTATTTTCTAATTCAGGCCGTTGACGTTCTAGAGATGTTATAATTATACTATTTTCTACTACAGTTGACGTTCTAGAGATGTTATAATTATACTATTTTCTACTACTGGCAGTTGACATTCCAGAGATGTTATACTATTTTTTACTTCAGGCAGTTGACGTTCTAGAGATGTTATAATGATACTATTTTCTACTCGAGGCAGTGGACGTTATAATTATACTATTTTCTAATTCAGGCCGTTGACGTTCTAGAGATGTTATAATTATACTATTTTCTAATTCAGGCCGTTGACGTCCTAGAGATGTTATAATAATACTATTTTCTACTTCAGGCAGTTGACGTTCCAGAGATGTTATAATAATACTATTTTCTACTACAGGCAGTTGACGTTGTAGAGATGTTATAATTATACTATTTTCTAATTCAGGCCGTTGTCGTTCTAGAGATGTCATAATGATACTATTTTCTACTCCAGGCAGTTGACGTTCTAGAGATGTATCATCTAAAGAATGAGAAAGAAGAAGAAAGTCAACAGAAGATGTTATTAAAACTTTATCTCAACCTTTCCTTGTGTTGTTTGAATCTCTGTCACAGTGGTCGAGCTATCAGTTATTGTAAAAAGGTGCTGGAGCTCGATAAAAACAATTGTAAAGCATTGTTTAGATTTGGAAAGGTAAGATGGGCCCTTATTATTCAAAGGGTAGGGGTGGATGTGTGTGCTCTATCATAAAACCTGTCATTGAGTCAAGTTTCGAATCCCCAGTTGTACGTGACAAGGAGTAGCGTCGCCTGTCCAACCTTGTGGTGGAAACCATGATATGCCACTCAATGACAGACCTGATGAGCTAAAGTATGTGCATTAGACCATTCCAATCTTGACACATGTTTTAATCTCATTGGTCTTCTAAATCGTATTAAAATTTCATTGCCAGTTTCAATTCAGAGAAGTGTATACTTAGTAAATGCTACCTTGGTAAAATTCATGACCATTGCATGACGCATGTTTTTTCTTACAATGACGTAATTGTTAATGTATGTTAGGATTTATTTATTTGTTATTGCAGGCGTTACGACAAGTATCAGAGTTTGATAGGGCGAGAAATTATTATAGACGTGCACAGAAACTTGAACCCCATAATAAAGAGATCAACCATGCTCTGGTAGAATTAGATAAGTAAGTTATACAAATATTTATATTATATCCAGAATATCTTAACTTTACCTTTTCTACTTGGGCATCTGATCAAACAGATGTCATTCCATTCTATTACTTAAAGGGTCATTTTCGGAGATTAGATAAAATAGTTATAAAATAGAATATGCTGAAAATTAGCTATTGAATTTTAGTACTAAAGTCGGTACGATAAAAACAAAGTCTCAATTATCCATTTTTATGTCTAATTATTCCAATCCACTAAATATCGCAGGCTAGCGATGGCATAGAGAGTTGATTATTGTCTGGATAAGTTAATGGGCGTCCTCGCTAGAGATAAAGGGACATAATTTCATAGAAGAGTGGGTCCCACGTGACCTCATTGTATACCGCACAGCACTGTTTTCCTGTACATTCAATACGAACTGATGTGTTGATAAACGTTATTTTTTGTCATTAATATGGAATTTAATCCCTATACGTCGAAACATAGTCCCTTTACTATTGATAAGGTCACGTTGAACCAAATTTTTACTGCCGACTCCTGTGTTAAACTCAAATTCTACACAATATAATAACAGTCTTAGAACACGCTTTATTAACAAACCGTCATAACTTAAACACACTACCATACGCATGCGCAACCAGGCATGTAAATATAGAACAGAACAATACGCATGCGCAACTAGGCATGTAGATATAAACTGTGTACATTTAAATAACAGTAAATAAAGATATCTTAAACTTATCATCCTGGTGGGAATTCCTTCAGTGAGGACGCCCATTAATGTCTTAATTGATAATTTAAATAACATTTTAGGCCTAAAGAAAGACCTGCAATGGGTAGATTTAGTTCTTGCATATTGTTTATTTCAAATTGAAGTGATATTCTGATATTTTTGTAAAAACATCAGTTATTATAAAGACCAAAGATTTATTTAAAGATATATTATGGGAGATTAGATATCGAGTTGGCAGTTCTCACTACAATAATTAAAAACTAGCCAATGTAAAGGCAATTTGCTGAAAATTTCAGTCAAATTGAGCCACCTAGACTTCAAGATATATTATGGGAGATTAGATAAAGAGTTGGCAGTTCTCACTATAATAGTTAAAAACTAGATCATGTTAAGGCAGTTTGCTGAAATTAGGCATGGTTTTGCTTATAAAATGGAATAACAAGGGGGTTGATATATCATGTTTCAGTATTGTACAGAAGAATAAAGCAATGGAAGAGACATTTTGTCGTAAAATGTTTACAGCTTCACTCAGTGATGATAAAGAAGGTAAGTGACTGTCTAGAATTTTTATTTATTAAAAAATAATCAAAATGAATCATTTCATTTTTTATACGGCTTTTATTGTCACCAAGTGGTCTGTTTGTTGTCCACAATTTGGGATAAATACTGTCAGGCCTAAAACCATTGGTCTTTAAGAGACTCAAGTGATCGTTCGATTGATTTGAAATGTATATATAGTGTTCATGTGTATGCGACGAGGCAGCCTATTAATTTTCAGCAAGTTATGCCCCTTGAAAAATATTGTGGATGTAAACAGTTTTTCTGTTCATGAACTGAAAGGAGAGAGAGTGGGAGGGAGAAAGAGGGTTTAACAACCTCCACTGGACACATAATAGGTCATTTCGGGAATAACATATGGTTCAATTTTATTTAAATATTTCACTTGCGCATAGTGGTCTTTAACAGTGGGAGGAAACCGGAGGACAGGCGAGCCGCCTACTCCTTGCCACATACAACCCGGAATTCGAAACCGTGCCAGTTGACTCAATGACAGACCTTATGATACAACGTGCACGTGATAACCATTCGGCCATGCAACCCCAGGTGATCTGAAAATGCTCCCATTATCTACAACAAAATAAATATGCGACAATCTTTGTGGGCTGCTCATGGGAGTTGGATGGTCGAATGGTTATCATGTGCACGCTGTATCATACAGACATGATTTTTTCCCGCTTTAAAGCGGATTTCCGCTTTTTGTCCCGTCAGGTTCTGATTTTTTGCGGTCGGTTCCGATTTTTGACAATGCTTTTGTTATGATATTGTTCCGCTTTAATTAATTCAAGCACCTTGTGTCAAAAGCCTAATATCATAAATCAAACAATCATTAATTTTTTCCTGACAAATTTATAACTGGTGAACTTCAAAATATCTATCCATAACTTTAAAATCTGCCGACCGGATGTCAGCGATGTAAACATTAACAATACCATATCGTAGAATCGCGCGAGATCGAACGAGATCGCCTGTCATTAAAATTCATAAGGTCTGTCATTGAGTCAACTGGCGTGGTTTCGAATCCCGGGTTGTATGTGGCAAGGATTAGGGTTGCCTGTCCAACCTCGTGTTTTCTCCAGATACTCCGGTTTCCTCCCACTGCTAAAGACCCCTACACGCAAGCCAATTATTGCAATAAATTTTAACCATATGTAAGTCCCGAATGATCCAGTTTGTGTCAAGTGGACGTTAAACCCCATTTCCCTCTCTCTCTGGGGTGCTCGGATGACTTTGCTTCTGTGAGCATTTGTTTGGTTGCCTGGCAATCTATCTTAATACTTTCAAACTCAACCAGTGAGAGTTTAGTTCATTTGTTAATGAGGTATGGAATGAGATTCCAGTGTGTTTCATTATTTCAGATAAACCATTAGAATCAAAACCTGAACTAACTGGCATCAATCCCGGATTTCAAGAGAGTGTTGAAAACGCATTGAAGTAAGTTTGATATGGAATGACTGTTTTATTTGTACAATAACCTATTGGATTTGGTTGAAGTAAGTTTCTTGTGGGATGGCTGGATGATTGGTCCTACTGTATGTCATGCACTGATAAACTGCAATTGCTACATCATTTTGGTACTGGATGAACATCCCTACTGTATATATTTCTGCATTTGTAGCAAATTTACGTTATTTTTGTATAAACTTCCAATTGCTACATCAATTTTGTACTGGATTTGTATACGTCATGGGGCAATAAACTCCAGTTGCTGTTATTTTGGTACTGGATGATCAGTCCTTCTTTATATAGTTCTACATGATATATACAATATTTTGAAACATTAACCATGTGATATTGTTTTTTTACAGGGCATTTCATGATGATCATTCTTCTATGGAGATGCCATTTCCACCCACACAACTTACAGGACCAGAAGTCAACTGTATTTTAGAGACAGCAATAAAATATGGACTGGATGTCCGACAGTTTGGTTCGGTACGTATATATCATTATAATGTAGTTCTGACATTTTCAATTGTTTTAAATGAAAACATGGACAATGGATGATTTGGTTGACTTGGTCACAGCCATTAGCAGGTTTATCTTGCGATTTTATGTCTATAGGACAGGCGGGTCGTCTACAGGACCAGACGGGCCTGGAAATAACAGTTTTAGATGTAACTGACAAACTATCAGGCACTAATTAAATATTACCTGACATTTTCAACTTAGTACCGGACATGTATTAATAATATCATTAAAAAAGACAAATAAGTGCCTGATAAAATTAGTGCCTGACAAAATGACAGGTACTGAGGCTTTGTGCCTGACAAATCCAGAATCTGTTCCTGACATTGTCAGTGACAGGTGCCTTATTTCCAGACTGGAGAACATGTAACTCATAACGTATAGAACATATCCTATTCAGGTAGAATATGTCCTATAGAGTACAAGTAAGCCCTAACATATTGAACATGTCCTATACCCATAGGTTTTGTCCTATTCAGGTAAATTTGTCCAATAGGTTACATGCAACCCTTAACATAGAATAAGTCGTGACCTGTGTAGAATTTATCCAATAGGTAACAGGTAGACCGTAAAATATAGAACGTGTCCCGACTGGTGTAGAATTTGTCCAATAGGTAACAGATAGACCGTAAAGTATAGAACAAGTCTTATTCACGTAGGATTTGTTCAACCAACCGACCAGTTAGGTCTTAAAACATAGTATGTTCAGCAACAGAACTTATTCCTTAAGACTTTTGCAGGGTTATGTTTTTAACGAATCGATCTACTAGTGTGATTACCCCTTTATTGTGTAAACTAAAATCTGTAATTTATTCATTTTTCATTATCAATTTTTGAAAGTTCCAATTTTTGAAAGTTCCATTTTCTAAGAAAGTCAAAATATAATTATTTCTATGTTTTTTGCTCAAAAGGTTGTCAACTCACTATTATACGATCATGGACAAAATTTTGGGGGGGTTAGAAAGGGTGACACTGGTTGATTGAGGAAATAGTTACTCAATTACCTCCCTTGTTTTCCCATTCTTCTCCATGGACGGCCATCTTCAAACGTTTGAATTTGAAGTTGAAAATGATATTTTTGCCAATTTCTCAAATGGCAATAGTGAATTATAGGATTAATAGGATTATTCTTTAACAAGGTAGGACTGTTTATAGGTTCAATCTATTTTGGGGCTTTATTTTAATAAATTTTAAAAATATAACTTAAAAAAATGCTATTGGAACTTGAACTATTATAGCAAAAATACCTGCTTGCTGTCTATACACCAATATGTTTTAGTTTATACACTCCCGGGGGTTGGGATGGCCTAGTGGTCTAGAGTGCCGCGCTTCGACCTCTAGTTGGCTGGTCACCTCTGGCTTGCGGCTGTGGTTTCGAGCCCTGGTGTGAGCGTATGTGGCATGGAGATAGGGCCCCGTCTCAACCTCGTGGGTTTCCTCCGGGCACTCCGGTTTCCTCCCACTACTAAAGACCCCTACGCGCAAGCGAATTATTGAAATAAAATGAAACCATATGTTAGTCCCGAAATGACCTAGTTTGTGTTGAGTGGACGTTAAACCCCATTTCTCTCTCTCTCTCTTATACACTCCCAGTATGTGACATAACCAAACTGCTCTCATTGAGAATTATCGATCAGTCACTTCTGCGAGTTATTGTCCTTCTCTCAGGGGGGCGCTTTTTTCTGTTTACCCTTCTTGTCGGCTAGTCGTATTTTCTCTGTACACAATATTCAGTCATAATATAACCTGATAGTTTATCTTAGCCTTTGTTTATTTACAAGACACTAGAACTACGTCCTCAACTGGCGATAGGATATATCAATCTACTTGTGTGATTCTACCTTTAACAGGGATCGTTGGTATTATTTAATTTCAGGGAGGTAATATGGAGATGAAGATAATGAAAAAAAGACCTGATAATCCAATTAAAAGTAGTAAGGAGAAGTGGTGATCATCCAGTCTTATAAAGACAGAAATACTTGACATGAGAACAAGCTTTGGAATAAATTTGCTGCGCACATGGTGATACAAATCACATAAAAGACTTTAACAGGTGTAAATAGGACCATTTTACAAATCAAATCTGTTGAACTGTGGAGTACAGAAATTTACATTCACTTTTACAACCGATAGCTGTTTTTGTGTATAGCTGTTTTTGTGTATGACTGTTGATCTGTTGATATGTATGGCTGTTGATGTATGGCTGTTGACATATGGTCGGAATTCAGTTTTAATCCATTTGAGTTTATTTGAGAGTTATAGCTGTTGATGTATGGCTGTTATGAGGTGTGGCTGTTGAGATATAGCTGTTGACATATCTAGCTGTTGACATATGGTTCAAATTCAGTTTTAATCTATTTTAGATATTTTAGTTTATTGGACAGACTTTTAGTTTTAATAAGACTATCATTATCTCCTCTTTATGCTGATCTGGGCATTCAGCAGTATTTTAATTTTCATCGGTTATGAATGTTTTCTGTGTTGACCAAAAGAATATTTTATTTTTTTCCAACAGGCCTGGATTTACAAGTTAATATTTTAGTTTTTATCCAAAGTTTGACGAGTTTTAAAATAAATTAAGATAACAACATAAAAATTACTTTTAATAACTATAATAAAAGCTAAACATACATTATGCAAGAGGTAAATCAGCCTATTTCAGGTCTTTCTTTGGGCCTGAAATGTTATATAAACTATTAATTAGACATTTATTAACTTCAGAGGACCTTAATCAACTCTCAATGCTATCTTTTGTGTTTGGTTTTCACAAGATTTGAATCCAATCTGCTGCTCAACGCTCGCTGATGAGTTAATCCAAAGATGAATAACCAAGACTGTTTTTATCATACCGACTTGAGTAATGAAGATCAAGGCTAGATCTAAAATTAAAACGCTAATATCTATGCCCAGAGTGGAACAATTTGACTTAAATTTTCAGCATATTCCCTTCACATTATCTAGTATCTTCCATAATGCCCCTTTAAATGATTGTTATTCCATGTTATCTTTAAATATTCAATGCTTTTCAATTATTAAATAACATTTTAACTGCTTACCTGATTTTCATTATATATAAGTATTAAATATATTTTTATATGATTTTGTTAAAAAATTATTATTTGTTTCTGGAAGAGTTTTTATCTTATTCGAATACTTTTCTTTCGGCAAGAGGGGGGTGGGGATGGCCTAGTGGTCTAGAGTGCCGCACTTCGACCTCTAGCTGACCGGTCACCTCTGGCTTGCGGCTGTGGTTTCGATACCTGGTGTAAGCGTATGTGACATGGACATAGGGGCGCCTTTTCAACCTTGTGGGTTTCCTCCCACTGCTAAAGACCCCTAGCAAATTATTGAAATAAAATTGAAACCATGTGTTAGCCCCAAAATGACCAAGTTTGTGTCGAGTGGACGTTAAACCCCATTTCTCTCTCTCTCTCTCTTTCAGCAAGAGTGTATTTTTGTTTTTTTATCATATTAACAGAAGTAAATGTAGCTATCAAATGCCTTGTAATTTTTTTTATTATTTTCTTGAAGATGTATAGCTATTTTATATAGAGAATTTTCATACTTTGCCAAAAATATACATATTCGTTTTTATCACATGGTACATTTATAACCCGATTATTTTATTGGTTTGGAAAGTGTTTATCTTTAATATCAGTCAATATCAGAGAAAATAATCCTTTTTCTACGTTAAAACAGAAGTGAAATGAAAGTAAAATATTAATTATTTGAAATTTGTTAATATAAGTATTAATTTGTTATCCTTAGAGTGCCCCTACCCTTTTTAAAAACTACGAACGAGTGGCTTTCTCAGAATTTAACCAAGACGGAATTACACAATGGAAATTTCTACATTGATTAATCTATTGTTTGTGAGTTGTCATGGTGATTTGATTGTTGAACTACCCATACTAACTTCTTTTTTTTTTACAGTATCATAGATTATCCTTGCCAAATAGACTATTATTTTTGGATTATTGAGGATTCACATGTAATAATGACGATCTCTGTGTATTAATGATGATCCTTCTGGATTATTGACGATTCCCATGGATTAATGATAATCCCTCTGGATTAATGATATCCCCCTGGATTAATGATATCCCTCTGGATTAATGACGATCCATATGGATTATTACTATTCCCTGTGGATTAGTGACGACTCCCATAGATTATTGACAATCCTTTGGGATTAATTACGATTCCAGTGGATAAGTGACGATTCCTTGGGATTAGTGATGATCCCCAAACATTTTTACTCTTTAAATTGGTTAAAATTTGTATTTTTTTTTTTAATCTTAGAACCTGAAAGATGAAGTGTAAATAAACTTCTTTATGATGTTTTTTGTTCAAATGCATGTATAATGCCATATTTTTTTTTATTATGTTTTATAAAATATTTTATGTAAAAAAAATAAATAAATCATATCTTTTGTTAACCATACTTCAGGTTCAGAATTTTTAGGTTAAAAAATCTTTTATTGACAGGAAATATTGGGTGGCCGAATTCAATTGTTAAAGCATGCGCATTAGTTCGGAAGGTCTGTCATTGATTCAAGTGACGTGGTGACTATTCCCCAAGTGTAGGTGACAAGTTGTAGTAAAGTTGTTTATCCAACTTCGTGTTTTTTTTCCAGGTCCTCCCACAGATTTCGACCTCTAGCTGGCCGGTCACCTCTGGTTTGCGGCTGTGGTTTCGAGCCCTGGTGTGAGCGTATGTGGCATGGAGAATGGGGCGCCTTCTAAATCTCGTGGGTTTCCTCCAGGCACTCCGGTTTCTCTCCCACTGCTAAAGACCCGTACATGCACGCGAATTATTGAAATAAAATTAAACCATTTGTTAGTCCCGAAATGACCTAGTTTGTGTGGAGTGGACGTTAAACCCCATTTCTCTCTCTCTCTCCTCCCACAGATAAAGATCCCTATGTGCAAGCAAATTATTGAAATAAAACTGAACCATATGACCTAGTTTGCATCGAGTTGAGGTTAAACCCCCACCTCTCTATAACTAAAATTTTGTCAAGTATATTCAGGTATGTGTCCAGAGGAGAGAGGTCTCTGTTGCCCAGTTTCATATATATCCAGAAATATGTCCGGAGGAGGGTCGGAAGCTCTTTTCTCATGCAGTGCATATATTCTCTTAAATTCTATCAAAATAGCTCCGTGAGTCGGATACTGCTGGCTCGCTAACTTGGAGGTCCTGTGTTCGATTTCTACATTGGCTGAGAAAGTTAATAGCAATTTACCGCTGGCATGGTTCCCCCCATGTCAGTGGTGTAAAACTGAGGGCCAGGCAAGGAACAACTGAACAACGTATAGTCATTCAGATCAGACAAAAATCTAATGTCCGGTCACAATCATTGGCATGCATGTAGAAGAACACTTGACAGTTGAATTTGAATTAAGGCTTTTTTATCGACTTGCCAAATTGATTTGAATTTAGTAGAGATGTCATGTGACAATTTAGTCGATTTCAAAGTACTTTGGTGAGTTCGTAAAATGCTCCGATTAGCTGTCAACAATTCTTGTGGCTGGACACAGTTGAAAAAAACATGTGACCACCCGATCAAATCATCAAATCGCACCCTGAACTGATTTGGCGATTTGATGTCATCGCTTCGGAAATCGATGTCGATAAATTCGTTGATTAGGGTAACCAATTTGAATTAGATGGACGTTAAAGATGAAAATGTGATTGAATGCAAATCACTTTGGCTAATCAGTGGTCGATAAAAACGCCTTTAATAGTAGGCCATAGCCCTACTGTCCCAGCAATATGTCCCTCAAAATAACACACTAGCCCTTTAGGAGAAGAACAGAAGTACGTTAAACCAATTTCATATTATTTTCACTCAAATCCTATAGGTCTATGTGTATGCCAGTAAATGAGCAGAAATATATAATTTCCCAGGCCTAACACCAAAATGATGTTTTATTATCAAGTCTGGGTTTGTGTAATAAATTATGTAAAATTAGTTTTTATTTTTAAAGGATTACAATTTATGTTTTCCTATCCAGACATTTTAACAGATTCCGACTAACATTTGAACATCCAGGCACTTGTTCCATACACTCCCTGTCCGCTCTGTTCACTAGTCTTGATAATCTAGTCTATTTTCAAATTAACATTCACAAAGTTTATATTTTCCACACAGCCAATCAGAATAAAGCTTTCACAAGTGTTTTTCTACCCATCCAATCAGAATCAAGCTTTTACCAGTGTTTTTTATCGTCTTCTTCTATTGTGTTTTCTAAGAGTTCAGTTATATCAATATCTAATTTATTTTCTACATAATATTCGTCATCATTATAAAGTTCATTAATATTACTCAGCGCAGAAATTTTCGTTTTTCCTTTCATTTCTTGGCTGTTTTTCCTTTCCTGTAAAAAAAGATATTGATATTAAATATTACATCTCATCACAGGGAGGGGTGGGTTGGTGGAAGCTATAGATCACAGGGGTTGGTTGGTGGAAGCTATAGATCACAGGGGTGGGTTGGGTGAAGCTATAGATCACAGTGGTGGGTTGGTGAAAGCTATAGATCACAGTGGTGGGTTGGTGGAAGCTATATATACATCACAGGGGTTGGTTGGTGGAAGCTATAGATCACAGGGGTGGGTTGGGTGAAGCTATAGATCACAGTGGTGGATTGGTGGAAGCTATAGATCACAAGGGTGTGTGGATGGCAGCTACGGATAATGGGTTGGTGGAATCCATAGATAACAGGGGTGGGTTGGTGGAAGCTATAGATCACAGGGGTTCGTTGGTGGAAGCTATAGATCACAGGGATTCGTTGGTGGAAGCTATAGATCACAGGGGTTCGTTGGTGGAAGCTATAGATCACAGGGGTGGGTTGGGTGAAGCTATAGATCACAGTGGTGGGTTGGTGGAAGCTATAGATCACAAGGGTGTGTGGATGACAGCTACGGATAATGGGGGTGGGTTGGTGGAAGCTATAATCACATGGGTGGGTGACAACTATACATGCAGATCACAGGGGTAGGTGACAGCTGTACATATATACATGTATCACAGCTGTACATATATATACATGCAGATCACAGGGGCTGGTGTCAGGTATAATTTGGTAAGTTGGGAATAAATGCTTTTGACTATAAAAGCAGTGGAGTGTTAATATAAAATGTAAACCTTTTTTGTCTGTAATGGTTTTCCATGGAAGTCTAAAGACGCAATCGCAGTTTGAAAAACATCATCTGGTGGTGATTCCGTTGCCATTAATTCCATATACTTGTCAACAAATCTAAAATATAATAAAATACAGATATTGGAACTAACATGTGCTTATTTCTAGGCTGAAACTTACATAGTGTTCCATGTACTGAAACTAACATATCGTTCCATGTACTGAAACTAACATATCGTCCCATGTACTGAAAGTTACATATCGTTCCATGTACTGAAAGTTACATATCGTTCCATGTACTGAAACTAACATAGCGTTCCATGTACTGAAACTAACATATCGTCCCATGTACTGAAACTAATATATTGTTCTGAAACTAACATATCATTCCATGTACTGAAACTAACATAGCGTCCCATGTACTGAAACTAACATATTGTTCTGAAACTAACATATTGTTCCATATACTGAAACTAACTTATTGTTCGATGGATGGGGCCTCATAGCAAAATAAAGGCTACATGGAAGTGCATTTTTCACAATGTTGCTTATCTCATGTACCTTAGGTTTTTTGGATTCATTTAGTTAAAAGATTTAAAATTAGTTACTTTTGACAATTTGTCTTACTCTTCGGATCTTCTGTAGCTAAATCTTCTAATTCCATATTACCATAGATTTTATGAAATTGCCTGAAAATAGAAATACATGCTGAATTTACATATAAATCCCTAACATTTCAACAGTCAGGACTACTGGCCCCGAGTTCACAAGGCATTCTCAGAGTTAAGTTAAGAATTTACTCAACTTTCAAATCACTGTTTATGACAAATGTTTTTGATCCAGAAACACAAAACTTTACACATAGTTTCTTATTGATATATTTGATACATTAAAACAACAAAAGTTTTATAAATTGTATATTTTAGTTAAAATAAGGCAAACAATTTTGAGTTAATTTTTAACTTAAAGGTGCTAAATCACTAACATTTAGGACCTAGAAATTGACACAAGTGGGTCGCAACGCATATAATACTCTAGTATGAATGTATATAAATTGATTTACATTCAATGCTTTACGTTTTAGTCTAATTTCAAATCAGTTATGGGCTAATGAAAACGGACATATGCCATACAGTGTGCTATGAAGGAAATTTTATCCGGACAGCGGCACTAAGGCCTACTCTTATATCGAATTCTAACTGTCAAGGGATCTTTTACGTGCACATCAATGTGTACATTAGACTAAGGTTTTTGCCCCCATCCGAACGACTAAGCAGCTGTCCTTGTCAGACCCTCCAACTTGCGTCACTGACAAAGGGAGAACAGAGGTGAGGACTGAGCAGTTATTTCATAATGCAACCGACTAAAAACAAAAAAGAGGGGTTAGAGGACTTTGTCTATCAGAGACCAATCAGAAAGAAACCAAAATAACATGAGATACTAACACTCTGAGTATATCCTCTGGATACAAGATTGGCCGTACTCTGTCTTTAGGCATAGGTCTTTCATAAAGGGGTGCAACTTTAGGAGGGAATTTTTCATAAACATCATACCAAAGGGGACGATCAACTTCACTCCAGGCCCCAGATCTTAATAAACCTTGAACTCTGTAAGAAAAAAATCATGTTATTAAATAGGAAGTCATTTTGAACTGTGAGGATACATAAAATATTATTGTGTCCTCATTGAGAATAGACATGAAGGAATAAATGGACATTATTGTAAAGCCAAAGAGGATTCGTCGGTCTAAAGTCCACTGTCTGAGGAAAATGTGTCTATCGAACATGGGCACAAAACCAGACCCAACTTTTCTAGAGTAAAATTTTGCGCAGAATACGATACCGAGTGGTAATCAGTACATGAATTTAGCAAGTTTACATTTTTATTGAAAGGGTGATTATATTCGACCATTTTCAGCTTATTTTTCATAATATAATACAAGAATGGCTGCGCACTCACTTTCAGTGCAAATGAACTTATTTGACCCTGAATATCTCGAAAAAGCCCCAATGGCGGACTGATTACCATTTGGCATCGTATTCTACGCAAAATTTTACTCTAGAAATGTTGGGTCTGGTTTTGTGCCCATTTGATGCACACCTCCCCAGCTCGCACTGGGTCTCCAGACCATTATCATATTATGAATGGCTTATCCGTGTTTGTTAAAAACACTGCTTGATTAACTTTACTGACAATATTTTCTGATAAACGAAAGTTGTGTCACTACCTACATTAGGCTGGGTATGTTTAATTATTTCTAATACTAATAGAATAGAAATAGTATAATAGATAATTTCAATTTGCTAGGTAAAACTAATAACTAATCGTAGCTAAAAATACAAACACATCGGTATATTTATGTTTGTAGCTACATTCTCGTAACTAGCATTTAGTATACATAATCTATATTATAGCAATTATATATAGATATACTGAACTGGCACTACATACATTAGGCTGGGTATGTTTAATAATTTCTAATACTAATAGAATAGAAATAGTATAATAGATAATTTCAATTTGCTAGGTAAAACTAATAACTAATCGTAGCTAAAAATACAAACACATCGGTATATTTATGTTTGTAGCTACGTTCTCGTAACTAGCATTTAGTATACATAGTCTATATTATAGCAATTATATATATAGATATACTGAACTGGCAAGTATCGGAAAATTGGCACGTACAAAAAACGCAAATTATTTGTTTAAATTGTTATTCGAGACATTCGAGGTCGAATTGCAAGAAGTTTACCTTTTGAATATTGTACCAAATTTATCTAATCTGCTGCCAGCCATATTTTTAACTAATGCCGCTGCCGCTTCTAATTGTTTGATTAAGGAATCAACAAGTGATTGGCAATTAACGCCAGATTAATTAATCACTTTTAGGATTTATTCAATTAACACTTCGCACGTTCTCATACAATTGTAGTGACATGCTATTCGAGCCTACAAATTTTGAACAGAGTAGCCTGCCCTTTGGTAGAGTAAAATTACATCTGAATGATTTTAACGAAATAATATACATTTAGTCCGGTATTTATTCTAATAATTGTGTATTAATTAAAGGTTTATAAAATTGTATATACATATAGTATATCGATAATAATTCAGTATTAATTGCAGCAATTAATTAACGACTCGGTACAATAGTTACTATAATAAGTCAAAATTAAATACCAATTTTTGTTCCGCTTGATTTCCGACATCGAATTTTAATTTTATATTATTTTTACAGATTTGTAAGTGGAAATACATGAAAGGTTGTTTATCTTCAATAATTTTACGAGTGAGTCTTATGACGTAATTGTCTGGTTCATCCCGTTTTTTTGTTCATTTAGACTACATAGCGTAAGTATGTGAAGAATTTTGTAGAAAAATTATGTTTTGATTGAGATATTTGAAGTTTGCTAATTGGGGTTATAACAGGTGGCATCAATTCGGTCTTGGCCAGATTTTGGCCAGACACAATGTCAAACTAATCAACTGACCGGTTTGACCATCGTTATCAGTTTGGTGACTCAGATTTGCATACAATTGAGTTTAAGGTTTATCAACATGTGGGATTGGAGGGATTAATTGTGTGAACTTACTCTAACTCTAGTCTCAAGTGAATTTTATATTTTATATTTGTTTGGTTTGTAATTTAGTTAAAGTTAAAGAGATCACATTACCGTACCGTACTTAAAAAAAAATAAGAAACTAGCAAGATTTCATTTTTAATTACCAAAACAGAGGTAAAGTATGATACAACTTGACAGAGAATTCAACATTAAGAGAAATTATTATTATTAATATTAACAAGAAAATAAACGTTTATTTTTAACAAAATTGTATTGACACATCTCTACTTATCACAAATCCCCAAATTGACATTCTTAATTCTTAGTGTTAGGCATTCATTGTTTTCAATTGCTTGTTAAACTCCATGCAAACTCCTTCAAAAGTTGTACATGTATATTGAATGTAAAAATTTGTCTAACTCAGCAATAGTGTTTTAAATCAAACACGCAGCAAAGACTTCCAGAGAAATAATACAATGTACCTCTTGAATTGTGATATACAGATCATGTTTGACTGAGCTAAATGTAGTTTTCACTGCATGGATTTCAACCTTACATTACCGGTATTTGAAAATTGTATTTTCCATCTGCAGTAGAATTAAAGAATGGAAAAATAAGTTTTAGGTACAGGTAATTTGATTCTATGTAAGAGTGTATATAAGTAAGGATATGCTATCCAGGTCAGTGGGGAATTAAAAATTATCTGAAAACAATTCATGATTATGATACAGCCACAGATCATGCTAGATTGTGTATCTTATTCTAAAGGATAAAAATCGTGTAAAAATGTTGTTTGTTTTGTGTTATCTATTATTTTGGTCTCTAGTGCATTTTTCAGAGGGGGGTTGGGATGGCCTAGTGGTCTAGAGTGCCGCGCTTCGACCTCTAGCTGGCCGGTCACCTCTGGCTTGCGGCTGTGGTTTCGAGCCCTGGTGTGAGCGTATGTGGCATGGAGATAGGGGCGCCTTCTCAATCTCGTGGGTTTCCTCTGGGCACTCAGGTTTCCTCCCACTGCTAAAGACCCCTACGCGCAAGCGAATTATTGAAATAAAATCGAACCATATGTTAGTCCCGAAATGACCTAGTTTGTGTTGAGTGGACGTTAAACCCAATTTCTCTCTCTCTCTCGCATTTTTCAGAATATTGTGCCTTTGTGACCTGGTGTATTCCAGTGTCAGTTACATGTACATAATTAGTCACTGTGCATAATTAATCACTGTGCATAAATACTAAAATAGTCATGGTGCATAATTAGTCATTATTCAAGTTTAAAGGACTAGTGTCATAAAGTAAAATACATCCAAATATTAGATAATTTTTTTCATGATATAAATTTGTATTGGAAGCTACTCTTTTTATAATAGTAAAAATAAAAGTGACCATGATCAATTCGCAACAGAATTAGGCAAGTATATTTAAGATAATGACGTGTTTGTTATTGCTTACATCATAGATATTGATTAGCTTCTATTTTAATCGTAGCCACAGTGGCTCTGAGAGTACGACATTGGCTCGGTAAACAGTTTGCCTCTGGTAAAATCCCAATTTCGGCTGAGAAAGTTCCTCTGTCAGTGATGCAGAAAATGGACAGTGGCTAGTCGCTTAGATTGGAAGAAAAAACAGAGGTTAATGATTAACCCCAATTTTTATTAATGTAGAGGCTGTGTTATATAAGCAGTCAAGGGCATTGGATTGGACCCTAAACTGGAGTTACAGATTACAGGTTTGAATATTGCCAAGAAGAACTGTCAGAATTGTTCAAGTCTTGCCGTGACTTGTCAGGTACATGTACCTGAGTCGTTGACAATAGCTTATATTTTTGCAGACATTGTCAGTGACACGAGGCCTATTTACAGGCTTGATTGGATTAAAATATCAAGAAAAATAATGCAAAATGGAACTGTAAAATTTTGAGTGGACTAACTGAAGAGAAATATATCCATATTATGATAGAAAATATCAATGTATGGGTTTTTTTTTATTGTGGCAAGCTTTAAATATGTTGTCAGTGTCATTTTTTAATGATTGAATTTTGTATTTTTCAGACAGAAATTGAAAATGCGGAAGTCTTCCTGAATATCAGCTAGAAATCTCCCGAAAACTTCCTCTGATGGCAGACACGGAAAATCTTTCCAATCCACCGTCCCATGACGAACTAAGGCGCAATGAAAATGATTTCTCCCCAGGGAGTATTCACGAGCGCAGTAGCTCAGTATCGACACCCAGAGGACGTCCCACCCGACAGCTTGATTTTCACCAAGCAATGTCCGACTTCAAGACCATGTTTCCTAATATGGACATAGAAATAATTGAAGCTGTCCTACGAGCAAATAATGGTATCGTGGACGCTACTATCGACCAACTCTTGACTATGAGTATTGATAACGAAACGTTGGAACAGACACATGTTCACTGGTCACCTGACATGCCAAGTACCCACGGGTCTTCACATCACCATAGTCACCACCACCACCATCACCATAGACACGGTCACCATGGTCACCGAGAACATGGACACAGTAAATCAGTAAGTGTAGAATAGAATCAAAGCGTTGTCAAGAGTAAGACATTACATCAGCCTTCCCCTTTAACTTGCCCTTGCCCCTTTATTTTGATTTCGTAAACCATATTTTCTTTCAGGGATATTGTGAAAATGCGATTAGGAGAACATGTACATGTAATTATATGCCCCCTCCTTCTCCCTGGGCCAGGTGTAAGACACTCCATTCTCTTGGCCGCAGTAAGATTTCAGCCTTGCATCGTATCAGAATTTAATATAGTCCCTGTTTGTGCTGATGACAAATCCTTCAAATCGAAAGATTATCAGAAATTGATAATTTAGGATTGATAATCTAAAGATACATTATGGGAGATTAGATAAAGAGTTGGCAGTTCTCACTATTATAGTTAAAAACTACATGTACAAAATTTAAAGGTAATTTGCTGAAAATTTTAGTTAAATTGATCCACTATTAGCAGAGAACGAAGCGAATGAAATTTCCCTCTAGCCTCAGTCATCATTTTTAAAATCATTAATATAAACAGCATAGTCTTGATTATCCACTTCTTAAATTTAATTGTCAATGGCCGTTAAGCGGCATATAGGAATCTAATCCAGCTTACATCGAAGGCTAGCTTTGACATCCAGATTTTATTATGGTCTGGATAAGTTAATTAATGTCTAATTAATAATTCAGATAGCATTTCAGGCCTAAAGAAAGACTCGTAATAGGCAGATTTTGCTCTTGCATAATTCATGTTTAATCTCCAAGTCTAGTATATCAATACTTGTACACATACGGTACTTATACAACAGAATTCAAACTGGCAGACTTTTAAAGATAGTAATGAATTTTTGTTTGTTATGTACATTTATAATCACAGTGAATAACCATATATTTTTATGCTCCTTCAGAAATCAAAACGCTCGTCGAAACATCAGCTGCCAGAAGTCAATGGAACAAGGCTACCAGTTAATCTGGAGTCACCCCCGTCATATTCGGAAGCCATTCAGTCGCCCCCACTACAAGCAGAACCTCAAAGAAGTCGATCGCACTCAAATACTCCACGTAAATCAGGAAGTAAAACACAGCCTACGATGCTCACAACTTTTAGACAAGCAGCAGATTCACCATCTTCTAGTCTTCTGGGTAAATATTTTAATGACATAATGTTTTGAAATGATTGGTGAGAAAGCTCTTCCAGGTTTTCCGGCATGGTTTCCCCTTGTCAGTGATGCAGGACTGAGGGCATGACAATGGGATGAAAAAAACGAAGTCCCGTGTACACATTGGCGTGCTCATAAATGATCCCTTCACCGTTCGAATTTGATATACATGTAAGAGTAGCCCCAGTTGTTCTGGCAATATTTCCTTCATAGCATACTGTATGGCGTATGCCCATCTTCATTAGCCAAGTCCGGAGCCAAACAGTAGGATGTTAAACTCATTTCGTTTTTCATTTACTCATTTTTTGTTTTCCTTCAGAATTGGATGTGGATGAGTTGGCGTTATCAAATACTGAATTAAAAACTCCGATAACATCAACATGGAGTAATCCAATATTATCGACTAATAGTACTGCCCCCTTGTGGGGAAGTCCAGCAACGATGCCTGATTTACCGGATCATGTTTCGTGGAATTCTTTAAGACCGTCACACAAACACACATCGGCCTCGGTTTGTACGAAACCGCCATCATACTCAACAAAATCAACGTCTAAATCTGCCTCAATCTCAAGTAAATCACGAATGTACAGAAATTGGAATCCCCCTATGCTCGGAACTTTGCCTGATGATTTTCTACGCCTGTCTGTTGCCCCACCAAAGCCTGTTGTAAATTCTTCCATGCCACTGCCAAAGAAAAGTAGTTCTGTTCGACGTAGCCAGTCGGAACGTCATGTACGACATCATTCACAGCCTGCCAGGGTAAGTTCAAACATTTGTCGTAGCCAGAGATCGATAAGGCTGTTCAGGGATGTAGCCAGGATTTGCTGAGTGGGGGAAAAAAAAATTCCGATCAAAGCGAGTAAAAGAATTTTTGGGGAGGGGGGCGTGGTCTTTTATGAAAATTCAACCCTTCTTGGTGTATTTTCAGAGCATCTGCTGCCTTTTGTATTTACATGTGTACCATTGCAAATTAATTTACTAAAAAATAGGATCAGTTTCACAGATTCTAAGTCAAAAGCCTTTCGTACTTATCTTATATTAATTATTAGTGACTGGTGTAATAGTGTCATACTCATAGTGAATAATAAGTAAAACAGTAAACTTGCCTTCTTTTTTTGTGGCATGTGTAAATAAAATGGACTGTAGCCCAGCTGTCTCTCGGATTTAATTTAGATTCGGTAGAAGTAACGCTAGAATGAGTACATTAAAAATTGGTCGTAAAACCGAACATACAAAAATAATCTTTTATGTTAGTCTAGACATGTCCTACATGTAGTTTGTGTCAAGTGGATATTAAACCCCATATCTATCTCACTCTTTAAACACTTTTCTCCTGTTGTTTTGAAAATAATCTTTTATTTTTGTTTTGTTTTTAAATACTTTTCTTCAATATGCTAAATTTCAGTTGTTTACAACACATGATTTTAGTACCGACATGTTACAAGAGAAAATGAAGGAAAACGAACGAAGACGTCGTATGACGTGTCATGTACCCGACCCTGAACTTGCCCAATATCTAGCCGATGAGAGATTAGCCTTAATGATACAAAACAGTGAATTTCTACAAGAATTGAGAAATAATGAAGATTTTATGAACACTTTAGAAAGTGGTAAGTGAGTTTGCGGTGGAAGTTTGGTTTCTGTACCATAGAGTACAATCTTGACGTGCCTTGCACAGATCTGTAGATATCCCACTAGAAACATTACCGCCTCTTGCATGACCCCTGACATAACCTGCCTCTACAACCAATCAGATCTTCATGTAGATCTGTATTTGTAGCTGTTTCAGAGTTCAATTTAAGCGGTATCGCATCGCAAAAAGCGACTCAGATTTTGGTAAAAGCAATTGAATTATTTTATTCATTAGCTAAAAATTGCATTCAAACGTGTGAAGTGCGATTCATTATTTTGGATGAATGTGGACTATAATTGAATTATTTTATTCATTAGCCAAAAATTGCATTCAAACTTGTGAAGTGCGATTCATTATTTTTGATGAATGTGGACTATAATTAGGCCTACGAAAAAATCAATTTATAAATGCAGGACTAACTTGTTTAATATTCCAAGTTGTGGTCTTGATTAATTTGAACCAGTTTTTATTTTGATATATCCGATAACTAGAAGACAGTGCAGGCTCCGTTTTTAATCACACATGTTTATAAAATATGTTACTAAAAATAGAATCAAACAACACAGTATAGTATGTATGATTGGTTAACTTATCTGAAAACTAAAAGTAGACATTTTTGACGAATGTCTGAAAAAATTTTTATGCTGACGGTAACTGATTATTTTTTACAATTTTTTTGGAGATGTCAATTTTTTTTACCTTCATTCGTACATAAGCCGAAGCAGAGTATACATCGAAGGCCGGACTTCGGCGGAAAAAAGTATCCCCTTATACACCGAAAAATCAAAATTGCAAATTTTTGTGATGTACATGTAAGCTACGTTTTACTGCTCCCCAAATCTGAGAAAATGCTATTCAAATTTTGAATTGATTAGCCAAAATGTGAATCTGTCACAAAAATTTGCTACTCATTGGTATTAGACTAAATTGAACCCTGAGCTGTTTCTGGTGCTCCTAATAGAAGTGAAATTGCATAGTCCAGATACGTGTTACTAATGCTATAACAACACTGGCAAGCATCAGTATTAAGAACAATGGAAGATGAACTTGAATATTTTGTTGTGACAAGATTTTCTGTGCAGTGTGAGTCATTTTGAAACAATAAATCTTATTATGGAATGATTCATAATAAATTAGAAATGTCAAACTTTAAGATTCCCCCCCCCCCCTTCAGGATAGATCTGACAAGTCAATAATATTACTGAATTACTTTTATTTCAGACCGTCTGAATATGTCAGCATTTGAACCTCCATTACCGTCACCAGTAGCAACAGGTCCAACCTCCGATGATGAAGCTAAACATGGTAAATATCATATTTAGTAAATACTAATATTTGGATGGAATAACCTATATTTAAATAAATTTTACATTAGTGCCAAGATCTTTCGGCCTTACGGCGTCTTCAAGGCTAATATAAAAGACAATGGCGTTGCTTAGTTGCGATTGTCTTTTATATTAGAGAAGAATCTGGGAGGGCTGCACCCCTATATAGATTTTATTTGTTGTAGTTGGGTACGGCGAGGATCATCAGACGACGCTAGAAGCGTTTCCGTTTAGTCAACAGCTTCCACCACGAACTGATAAAGATGAAGAATTGCGAACAAAACTCAAGCATATGGGCAAAGGTCAGTAAATTAATATTGTTGATATATTTTACGGTGGTGGCTTACTAACCAGGAGGTCTTGACTGCAACCCAGGTGTTCAGTGGTGCAGTATAGAGTGGTGTCCTCTTGTCAGTGGTGCAGTACAGAGTGGTGACCTCTTGTCTGTGGTGTACATGTAGTATAGAGTGGTGTCCTCCCTAGAAATAATTGCAGGATCTTGGACTTGAAACAATATATATTGTAGTCAAAGTGGAGACAATTTAGGATGGAAAGATGGAAATTTGTTGAGTGAAATGGACTTACATCCTGTCACAGCTCTGCCAATCTTGAAAACAGTTTTGCCGATTTTGAAGACCGATGTCATCTGAACAGAATCAGGACATGATCAACCCTTTCAGCCATGTTGTTGGGGTTGGAATGGCCTAGTGGTCTAGAGTGACGCGCTTCGACCTCTAGCTGGCCGGTCACCTCTGGATTGTGGCTGTGGTTTCGATCCCTGGTGTGGCATGGAGATAGGTGCGCATTCTTAACCTCGGGGGTTTCCTGTGGGCACTCCGGTTTCCTCCCACTGCTAAAGACCCCTACGTGCAAGCGAATTATTGAAATAAAATGAAACCATATGTTAGTCCCAAAATGACCTAGTTTGTGTCGTTAAACCCCTCTCTCTCTCTCCCTCTCTCTCTCTCTCTCTCTCTCTCTCTCTCTCTCTCTCTCTCTCTCTTCAGCCATATTGATTCTTTGAAATAGTGTCATATTCAATGAGTTGTAGCATGTGTTGTATTAATTGATTAATTGAAACGTTTTTACCGAAGACAAAGTGTCTGTTGATTAAGTAGATGTCAGCTAGAGATGTTATTATTAACCTCTGCTCCTCTATATTGCTAATGTTAATAACATACAAAAAAAAAAGAGATGAAACTGCATGAAATGTTCTCTTTTTTTCAGCTTCAAGAAAACAATTTACTGCTCTAGCACGAAGATTCACCAGTATTCGAAGAAAAAAATCTCCAAAACAGATGTATCCTTCAAAACACAAAAACCCTGGACATCAAATCTGGGTACAAACTCAGGGTTTTTCAATGAGATTCACCCTAGTGCCTGTCATATTGATTATAACAGATTTGTCTTTTGTCTGACCATTTATTGCTATTATGTCTGGTACAGTTAAAATCTTTCGATGTGTAATTCAACAAAAACGATGTTAATGTTTAATATAAGGGATATGACATAGACATGTCATAAGACGTGTTTCACAGACATTTTTGGGTCATAAGGTGTGTGCCACAAACATTGTCAGCACATTTCACAGACATTGTGAGGACTTACGTCACATTTCACGGATGTTGTGAGGACTTAAGGCACATTTCACAGACATTGTGAGGACTTAAGGTACTTTTCACAGAGACTGTCAAGGCAAGACGTGCGACGCGAACATTGTCATGCTTAAAGTATCACAACATATAACAAGTCTGGACATGACTGTGACAATTCCAGACTGATAGAACTCAATTATTGTCAATGCGACATTTGTATGTTTTATTCCTTGACTGTATAAAGATTAAAGGAACAGTCAGCACCTTCAACAGCTAATTTACTAGACAGTGAGACAGATGATGGAGCAGACGGACCCATTGATCATTCATCTTACGATGATCCCCTAGTTATAGAACCCTTGGTAAGTTATATGGGATTTTTAGAGTATAAAAGAGGCCCTATGTGAGCATTACATTTGGCTTTTGCATGGTGTTTTCTGGCTTCAAATATTTTTTTTCGTTTAAACAATATTTTTATTTGGATTAACAATCTGGAGCCACCATTAATAAATCGGTAAGACCCTGACTCGCTAGCTTGGAGGTTGTAGGTTTTCTCCAGGTGTTGGAAGCGAAATTTCATCAAGATTATACGGCATAGTTTACCTTTGTCAGTTGTACAGGACGAAGGGCCTGACAAAGACAGCTGTCTAGTCATTTTGATTGTATGAAAAATTGAGGTCCCGTGTACGCATTGGAATGCATGTAAAAGATCCATTGGCAGTTGGAATTCGATATAGGAGTAGAATGTTGTGCCACTGTCCAGGCAAAATTTCCCTCACAGCACACTGTATAGTGTATGCCAGTCTTCATTAGCCCAGTTTGAACAGAACAGTAGGACTTTGAACACCCGTTTTATTTCATTACAGGGGGTTGGGATGGCCTAGTGGTCTAGAGTGCCGCGCTTCGACCTTTAGCTGGCTGGTCATCTCTGACTTGCGGCTGTGGTTTTGATCCCTGGTGTGAGCATATGTGGCATGGAGATAGGGGCGCCTTCTCAACCTCGTGGGTTTACTCCCATTGCTAAAGACCCTTAAGCACAAGCGAGTTATTGACATAAAATTTAACCATATGTTAGCCCCGAAATGACCTAGTTTAAATTAATGTAGATTTAACGACCATAAAAGTTGATATCTTTTTCTTTCTTTTTTTAGCCAAGTGCCTTAGGTGTCCGTGATGTGCCAAACTCTAGATTAGTGTGACCTACTTATTATTTATAGAAAGACGCTTTACATATAGAACTCCTCTGATTAAACAATTCATAAACAGATAAGTGACATAACTCAGAAACGTGCAATGCAGTCACAAGAACTCCCCCCCCCACCTCCATCCATAGAATCACTTTTAGAGTTCAAGTAGACGGATTATGTGGAATGTTAATAGGGAAAACTTCAGGATGTAGCACAATTTGCTTTGATATTCATATTCTTTAAAGTCAACAAATATTTAGAAATACATCAACAGGTCATGAAATGGAAATAAGTAAGAAAGTGGACCAAAAGCCTTCATTAAAGTTGGATGGAATATTCGAATATCATGTGAATAATGACTTGAATATTGAAGGTGATCCCTGCTATTTGTATATTTTTTAGCATAATTGTGAATCTTGTGCAATTCATTAACGGTATAATAAAACTGACTAGTTGAACAGTATACAGAATTCTGACTAGTTTACCATTATACAGAAATCTGACTAGTTTACCATTATACAGAAATCTAACTAGTGTACCAAAAACAGAAATCTGACTAGTGTACCGAAAACAGAAATCTGACTTGTTTACCAAAAACAGAAATCTGACTGAAATCTGACTAGTTTAACAGTATACAGAAATCTAAGTACAGAAATCTGACGAGTCTACCTGTATACAGAAATCTGACTAGCTTAACAGTTTACAGAAATCTGACTAGTTTAACAGAAATCTGACCATCCAGAAATCTTTACTACCATTAAACAGAAATATCAAGATCATGTATTTCAGTATGGATTTACAGGGTTGACATACTTCATTCTTTGAAAACTCTGAAAAATTATAAATTGCATTGCTACAGACTATTTGATTGATTACAGAAAATCTTTAAACCAATCATTGATTACCAAACATAAGTTTGTTCGGTCTAGCAAGATTTGTGTTGATGGTTCCTACTGAAGGGTAATAATGTTAACAAAATATCATACTAAAAAATCAATGAGTTATAGGCCTACCATGTTATTATACTGTGAACTGAAGAGTAATATTAAAACATGAAGTTCCACTACTAGGATGATATCTTAAGGTATTTTATTCGATTGGCGCATTTTTACAGTCCATCTTTTTTTTATATATCTGAGTACAGCATTTTTTTTTTCATGGAAATAGTTATATTAATTGTTTAGTTAGTTAACCGTTCTTATATCTATTGTATTTTATGGTTAATTTCTTGAAAATACAAATTTATCCGTGATGGCATGTAAATATGACAAAAATTAAATACCTGGGTAACAGAGCCTATGCTGAGTGTGATTTGTACTACTGTAATACAGACACCCTGGGTTACAGAGACTACATTTGAGTGTGACATATACCAGTGTGAAATGAGTGTCCTGGGTTACAGAGACTAAATGTGAGTGAGATATATACTACTGTAAAACGGGTGTCGAGGTTATATTATAGAGATGAGTGTGCTGTATAATACTGTAAATGAGACACCTGGGTTGCCAAGACTATACATGAGCTGGGTTACAGAGACTACACTTAAAGCACACTATTGAAAAACAAGAAATTATTCTGGGAGAAATTACATGAAATTAATGATACTTGAAGTAATTAAGATGCAGGAATCTCTGGCTTACAATAATTTGTGAATGTTTATAGTGTGTGGCTTTGTTTAAACTTGTATATATATATAGGTGTTGATATAATTATACATATATACATATATAACCAATATTTACCTCATTAAATGACTGTACGTACACTACAATATTATAGCTTGTTTCACTATAATGTAAATGTATGTACACTCACTGATATTATACTACAGCCTGTTTCACTATTCAGTGGCTTTCAGTATAAATTGGGGGCAGCATCTATTGTTACTTTTATGACTTTTAGAAACCTTCTTTTATTGAAATTCATTTTATATCCCACAGACAGGCATTTTAGATTTTTGTCCACTGTGGCCTTTCACGAAAAAATTCCTTATTTAGTCTTAAAATAATGTGAATGTTTAGAATAATAATAATGATAATAAGGAGTCTTATAAAGTGCTAAAATCCACGTCACAATAGGGAAATGCTCTAAGCGCTGACTACACACAAAACACACAACACTACAAAATGCACATGATAATGTCATATTCAAACATAACGTTTGAAAAGATGGGTCTTTAGGTTTGATTTGAATGAAGTTAATGTTTCAGCAGACTTTATTTTTAGGGGCAATGAATTCCAAAGCGTTGCAGAGATATGTGAAGAGATTAATCCAATGTAAGTTGAAGGTTCAGTCGCAGATATGAACACAGCGTACCGGTACATTGATGCAATGACATTAAAATGTTTAAATCAAATGCCAAAGAAATATTTATCAATTTGGAAAAAAATTGTCAAAGATACATTATGTACATGTAAGAGCTAAGTCTTAAGCCAGGCTGACACTTGCACGATTCCGTGGCACGCATTGGCACGACTCGAGTCGGCACGACACCGTCTGATTTGCGCAAACTCGTCCTGCCAATGCGGGAAGTGTGTAAACTATGCGTGAACTCGTCGTGCCAGTTCGTGTCAATGTGGACATTGATGGGCACGACAAAATCGTGGCCAAAAGTCGCGCAAGTGTCAACCTGGCTTTAGCCTCAAATGTTATGTAAAAGATTATTTCAACATTTATTCACATAATCATTACCAACTGTCTAGAACACCGTTTAAAAATGGATACAGTAATCAAGACTTTGTTTATTAGCATAACAATGGTACTTGACAATCAAGGCTATAATGTGAGGGGGGTGGGATGGCCTAGTGGTCTAGAGTGCCGCGCTTCGACCTCTAGCTGGCCAGTCACCTCTGGCTTGCGGCTGTGGTTTCGAGCCCTGGTGTGAGCATATGTGGCATGGAGATAGGGGCGCCTTCTCAACCTCGTGGGTTTCCGGGGTGGGATGGCCTAGTGGTCTAGAGTGCCGCGCTTCGACCTCTAGCTGGCCAGTCACCTCTGGCTTGCGGCTGTGGTTTCGAGCCCTGGTGTGAGCGTATGTGGCATGGAGATAGGGGCGCCTTCTCAACCTCGTGGGTTTCCTCCGGGCACTCCGGTTTCCTCCCACTGCTAAAAACTCCTACGCGCAAGCGAATTATTGAAATAAAATGAAACCATATGTTAGTCCCGAAATGACCTAGTTTGTGTTGAGTTCCCGTTAAACCCCATTTCTCTCTCTCCCTCTATAATGTGAACCCTTCAAAGCCTGATGATTTCGCACAGAAACAGGTAGTTTGGCAGAAATTTCCAGTATATTCATTTTTTCTTGATCTATTTTTGAACTACCGGTATTATACCAAAACCAGTAAGCTGTTTATATAAATCGTACATAAAGCATCTTTGATCAAGTTTTACATAAATCAGAATGATTTTTGTTGTTGATATATTGCTTATATGTAATGATGAGTGAGCAGGTGATTATTTATTGATTATCTCAACCTTCTCACCAATCTTTAAATGGGACAGATTTTACTGAACATTCACATTCACTAGATTATATCTGGGACAGTTCCTTTAAAGAACAATAGTAGTGTCAGTCATTATTACATATTTGATAGAACTGGTTAAATACATTCCACAAATATAATTTTAACACAAAGAATATTGCTATTATAGATGTGTAAAAAAATTTGAAGAAAGGGGACGTGTGGTAAAAAATGGAAAACATCAGTTATCGTTACCCTTATATAAGTGACTGACAGTCGAATTGCAGCTCACTGATATTCTGTCAAAGACAAGAATTTGTTATGAGACTGTGAGAGGATATCTTACAATTGACTGTCACTAGTAACAATGATCTCTGTTTTAAAATTATATTTAGAATGTGTTTAACCAGGTCTATCGCATGGCTAACACCAACATTGTCCTTTATAAGACTTGCATTGGAAAAATATAATTATGTTACCGGTATGTTTTTGACTCTTTATCCCAATTATCCCAACAGAAATGTCTATAAATCACATTTTTGTATTTTTACTAAACTAACATGATGTTGAACTGTTTAATAGAGTTTAAATTTTTCTCTAACATTGGTTAGAATCATACTTGGTAGAATCAGGTGTGTCAGTTTGACTCATACCCATGTCGATAAATCGTCATGACAACTTTCTTCTAATTATTTTGTATCAAAGGTCATCTTTTGGTGGATTTTACACAGAATAAGCAAATGTCATTTGAATGAACACAGAATAAGCCAAGCCAATTGAATGAACACAGAGTAAGCCAAGCCAGTTGATTTGATAGGTATAAGCCAGGCCCCAAGATTACAAAGCATTCTCAGACTTAAGTTGAGAATTTACTCAAAATTGATCACCTTATTTTAACTAAAATATAGTCTTTTATAAAACCTTTGCTGTTTTAATGTATCAAATAAGTCAATAAGAAACTATGTGCAAAGTTTTATTTTTCTGAATCAAAGATATTTTTCATCAACAGGGATTGTAAGTTGAGTAAATTCTCAACTTAAGTCTGGGAATGCTTTGTGAACTTGAGGCCTGGCGCCTTATTCACGAAATTTTAACTAAGATAAAACTCAAATTTGAGTTAATGATTGGATAATATTAGACTTATTTTAGTGCTTAGCCAATCAAAACTGAAGTATCTATTAAAATTTGGATTTTATCTTAAGTTAAGATTTCGTGAATCAGAGCCCAGATCTTATTTTACAGTGACGGAATAAGCCAAGTTAGTTGAAATGACACAGAATAATCCAGATAAATTTTTAACCTCACTAGTTAATCACCGGTAGATTATTTTAGTATTAGTTGTTTTTGTATCTTTATACACTTATTTAGAATTCAGGTGTTTTTTTGGTTTTTTTTGTTTATATTAATAAATGTTCATGTTATTTACTTGTTTTATAACCTGGGTAAATACTCATACCCCTAATGTAGGTAGGAATATAAATTCTAGACCCCCCCCTCCGTTCTTATTCTATGATGCAAACATAAACTCTGACACTCCCAGATCGTATGTGGCATGGAGATAGGGGCGCCTTCTCAACCTCGTGGGTTTCCTCCGGGCACTCCGGTTTCCTCCCACTGCTAAAGACCCCTACGCCAAGCGAATTATTGAAATAAAATTAAACCATATGTTAGTCCCGAAATGACCTAGTTTGTGTTGAGTGGACGTTAAACCCCATTTCTCTCTCTCTCTCTCTGACACTCCCATACATCTCTCTATTCTCTGTAACATGCTTTTTTCTTAGTGGGAGGTGGGAGTGTCTTGTTGGTTGGTATCATATGATAGGTAACTGCCATGTTAATGCTTAAAGGGACAATAACATTCTTGCTGGCTTGGTAGCTCCAGAAAATAAATAATACCCTTATTCTAAGTACTAGATGTTTAAATGTCCTACCTGTTGTGTAAATTATCCATTACAACCTATTTTATTTGTCTAGAGGGTTCGAAAATATTTTAAAATCCAAGTCACATTTGAAAAGGTTTACGTTAGACTTTTCAAATCAATTGGTTGAATTTTTCCAATTTTTTAAATTAGGTGTGTTAAGATGAAATTTATATCATCATTTAATTGGAATATTCTAAAATAATACGATTTGTTGACCAGAATGAAGATTGGGACATATTTTTCAGTTACAACAAGAGTGTTATTGGGGCTTTAACATAATATAGTTCATTTTATGCTGATGACATCATTAGACTATATTTCAATTGTTTTAGCCAGTTTCCATGTGTAATAATTATATGTTTTACAATATCATAAACCATCTATTTTGGGTATGCATGTAGTACAATATTTATGTTGTTATATACATATACAATTATGTTCGAGTTCAAATAGGGCTTTTATAAATATATTTTATACATAATACATATTACAAGCATATAGTTGGGTTTTTTTTAAAAAAGAAAAGATTTCGTCGATATATGTGTACATACAATATATAAGTAATAAGCACGGTTTTATATTATATAAATATATATATCTCAATTATGATCAAATATTTAGAAGGAGCATTTAATGGCCCTATCAAGATTTTTTGATTAATTAAAAACAAGATTTATTTACAGAAATTGGATCAGAGAACAAGCAGGGGCTAAACAGACACTCTCCTGTTAAGTCTTGGAGTTGCCTGTTTATTTTATTTAAAACTTTTTTTTAACCAACACAAGTATAAGTTACATAATGTGTGTATATATGAAAGATACATATGTATAAATTTCCATTGCCAAAAAAAGTAACAATGTGTTACTTATATTGCTATATTTTACTTTGCATCTTAAACTTCAGCTAAATATTTTTTGGGGTAAATTTACTTCCATCAATTTTTGATTTTTCTTTTTTGTTGTTACTAGTTAAGTATATTACTCAGTTGAGTTATCCTAGTTGACTGTATTAAGTGATATTTGTTATAATTTAGAGAATAGATAGCTTATTATAGCAAAATTAGTTGTTTCTATTGGAATTAGTAAACACACATTTCTTTACTTATATTTAGGAAAAGAAAGCTTCAAATATCTTGTGAAATAAAAGATGATAAATATTTATGCATTGATTTTATGTATTTAATCCTTTACCAAAACTTACGACTTACAAATGCCTTATGATTTGAAGAGTCAGTCAGTCTCTTATGACATTTGAATATTAACTGGTTTAAAAACATACCAGATAGGTTTGCAATCAGCATATGTAAAACATGATTGAAAGACTCATTTTTTAATTACTTTATTAACACTAAGACCCATAATTTAGTAAATAATATGAATCTGACATATAAATGAAATAAGAGGCTGTCCCAATAATTTTGTTTATTCAAAATTGTATATATTTTTTTTTGTGTTATAAATAATCATCATAATTGGAAAACAAAGTCAGTTTATACAACTTCTCTTCTGTCTTCAAGACAGTATTAAGTAATCTTGAATATATCATATGTACTGGTATATATATTATTTAGTATGAATACCTCAGGTTGTTAATATATACAGTTATAAATATATATAATATGTAAATAATATTAATGATATAGCCAATTCTTCCCATCCTAGTTATGTATTGTTATTTTGCAGCAATGATTATCAGAACATCTTAAATCATCCCATGAAATCAATTGTCTTTTCCTTTCATATATACATGTACACTGCCTCTTTAGAATAGTACACCCAAGATTCAGAAGAATATTTATATTCTCATAACATTTATGT
This sequence comes from Patella depressa, assembly GCA_948474765.1. Classification (NCBI taxonomy): domain Eukaryota; kingdom Metazoa; phylum Mollusca; class Gastropoda; family Patellidae; genus Patella; species Patella depressa. The sequence goes on from OX419720.1 coordinate 4,457,628, forward strand.
TTTAACTGTTGACAGTAGAAGTCAAAATTGAAGCTGTGACATAGAAAACTTAATAGCTAACAGTATCGAACCAATCTGATCAGCAGAAATCATTCGCTTGGCTACCAATATAACTGATAATTAATTAGCTCTCAATGTAATCAAGAAAAAAATAAAGTGGTTTGAAGTATATCTGGACAAAAAAATATATTTCCTATTTAGTGTCAATGGATAGATAAAATTATTGAAGTAAAGTGTAGTTATTATAATTTTATTAACAATAAATAATTCTTCAAAGCGATGAAATTGAATAGAACAGGAAATGGAATAGAACAGGCGATTAGTATTTTTGTGTTTTTTTTGTAAGTTAGATATTAGGTTTTTTTATTTATTTTAGTTTAGTTACTTAAGTCCTGTATTTTATGTCCAGAAGTGGTTGTCTAATAGTTTAGAAAATATGAAATTTTGTCCAGAAATTTAACTTTGTTTTATTATATTTTATGTCATTTTATCTACTATTTAGTCTTTAGAAACACGTCTTTAGTTTCCCTGTTAAGTAAATTTTAAAATGATAGTACAAACTGGGAGAGTATTAGATATTTGATTGAAATTAATGCATGCATACTGTATTTACCCCCCTATATATAATCTGTTGTTATGTTGATGAATATTATCATGTCCTATATTATATAAGTTATAAAACAGTTATAATAGTATATACACAGTATTCCTCGGGTTTTTTTTACACCCTCATAAGTGTGTTTCACTATTCAACTTCAACAATCCAATCTGGCTATCTTTTCTGGATTGTTTCCATTGGGCTCCCAAATGACCACTACCAAATTTATATAAGTTATAATAGTATATTCGTCGGTGAGGTGTTAAAAGGGTGTATCTCGGGAAATTAGTCAAATACACTTTTTTTTTGCATTTTTAAAATCTCCCAATTAATATGCACATTTCTGGCTAAGCTGTGTATCTCTACGCCAATTAGAACTTTTCTGGGTATCGTCTCCAAATTTTGTATCTTGATTTGTGGAAATTTTGAAATGCAAAAGGTTCCATTTCTTAATCTTAGAAATTCTGAGATACACCCTTTTGACACTTCACCGAAGATACACAGTATTCCACGTTTTTTATACACTCCCGTTAGTGTGTGTTACTTTTCAACTTTCTAGAGGAATCCAATCTGGCTGTTTTTAGGGGTCGTTTCCATTAGGCTCCCAAATGACCACTTACAAAATTACACCCGCATTACATTATTGTGTTAAATTTTAAACTTAAATGAATCAAATCTGGCTATGTTTTATGGGTTGTTTCCATTTGGCTCCCTAATAATCTCTACCAAAAATTACAAATGCAATTAGATAAAGGATAGGTAGAAATGCCGCTGTCCAGACCTGGGAGAGAGAGCGAATGGTTAATATGTGCTCATTGCATCATTAGGTCTGTCATTGAGTCAAGTGGCATGGTTTCGATTCCCTCATTGTAAGAGGCAAAGAGTAGGGTCACCTGTCCAATCTCGTGGGTTTTCTGCGAGTCCTTCGGTTTCTCCCACTCTGTTAAAGATCCCTACGTCCAAGAAAATTATTGAAATAACATTGAACCATATGTTAGTCCCGAAATTACCTAGTTTGTGTCCAGTGGTACACTTCATAGTACTTGCTTGCATTTCTTCGTTAGCCAGGTTGGTATAATAAAGTGAACTTCGAATTGCTGTCACCACAGTCTGGGACTAACAGTGAACAAGGACAGCTGTCTAATTTTTCGGGTGGGACAAAAAAAAAACCAAGTTTCTGTGTGCACATTGTCATGCACGTAAAAGATACCTAGGTGGTTGGAATTTGATATTAGTGTAGGCCGCAGCGCCATTGTCTTGGACATATTTTCCTCATAGTTCACTATATGGCATATGCCTGTCTTCATTAGCCCAGTCAATACAGAAAAGTAGGAAGTTAAACCCCATTTCACCTGTGTCTGTCAGTCAGCAAACTTAGTGCAAGTCAGTGAAATGCAGAGGTTTGGTGATGCCCAGGGAAAAATCCTGGGTTATATCTCCCACAATGTTGAAGTATACGAGAGAGAGAGAGAGAGAGAGAAATGTGGGTTAACATCCATCCAACACAAACCAGGCCATTTGGGGACTAACATATGGTTCAAATTTATTTTAATAATTTGCTTGTGCATAGGGGTTTTTAGCAGTGGGAGGAAACATGAGGACCTGGAATAAACCCAAATGGTTTGAAAAGTGACCCTAGTCCTTGTCATGTACAAGCAAAGAATCGAAAGCTGAACATTTTAATCAATGACAGACATCATGATGTGAAGCACACATCTTAGACCCACCTGTCCATTTGAAGGACACCTTATACAGCAATCTGTTTATAATTACCAGGTGTAGTCTAGAAACAAACTAAGTTGAGCGATCACTCTCTAAAGATATTAAACAGGCAAATAAACATAGCAGTCTTAAAGGTACGTCTTTTAATTTTTTATTCTTCAAATTTACATCATGATTCAATTATTTACAATTTAATATATAAATATAAAAACACTATTAATTACATATTTACGGATTGTCATTTCAACATATATGTCAAATATATAGAGGTTTTATTAGAGCAAAGAAACGGAGTGCATCTCCTTTAACTGAGATATGTACATGTAGTATAATGTACAAACAACTCACCCATTCATCCATCCACTTTTTAATTCAATTCCACTATACTTGATAGTGTTTACTAGTTACACTTCTTAATTTTAATACATTAATTCCTACATGGCTGTCATATAATTGATTGCATTTACACTTCCAAATTATAATAATTTAATTCATACAAAGTTGAGATAATTTCAGAAAGTTTTGTACTAGATCAGTTCAAATTTTTCAAAAATTCATATCCTAAATTTTAAAACATATCTTACATGTAACTATATTGTAAAATTCTAAGTTTCAACGAAATACATCTTAAATTTTAAAATATATATTTTAAATTTACACATATATCTTATTTATAGTAAAATACTAATATTCCAAAATTGATATCTTTAATTTTAAAACATTTATCTTAAATTTTAAAACATTTATCTTAAATTTTAAAATATATATCTTAAATTTTAAAATATATATATCTTAAATTTTAAAATATATATATCTTAAATTTTAAAATATATATATCTTAAATTTTAAATATATATCTTAAATTTTAAATATATATCTTAAATTTTAAATATAGATGATAAATTTAAATGTATATCTTAAATTTTAAAGATAGATCATAAATTTTAAATACATATCTTAAATTTTAAATATATATCTTAAATTTTGAATATATATCTTAAAGTTTTAAATATATATTTGAAACTTTAAAACATATATCCTATTTGTAGTTAAATACTAATATTATCGAATGCATCACAATAATAGAATAATAGACAGTAGTATTGAATGTTGGTACAAAATGACAAGTTTACAGAAGTTATGTCCGAGATCCAGCGACGGCCAAATTTACCGATGCAAGTGAAGTATTGGTGTTTGCCTCCAATGCATTCAAGCGTATATTAATTGATGTCAGCACAAAAAAAACCATGAGATTTTACAAAAATGGATAAATATTATCGAATGCATCACAATGATAGACAGTAGTATTGAAGGTTGAGACAAAATGACAAGTTTACGGAAGTTATGTCCAAATTTACCGATGCAAGTGTACCCAAGCGGAATACTAATTGATGCCAGCACAAAAAAACACGAGATTTTATTAAGAGGCCGCTCCCGTTAAGCGGCCAATCGTAAAAATTCCCATGGGTGGCTGCTTAATGCAGATTCTACTGTATTCAAAAATATGTAAAAATAATTAATGTCATGCTGATCACTTTTTTTTATAACTGCAAATAAATGTAATATTATTTTTTACTGAAAATTAAACAAATAATTTAAATGCTAAATACAATAATTTTCATTGACCAATAAGATATGTTACAGTTTAAGATAAAGTGGCATATAAAGGTTCAAGTTTAATTTATCAGCATCACTTTAAAAGATTCAAACATGGATGAAACAAAACAATACTGTTATTACTCTTTATATATCTACATGTAAAAACTACCGGTTTATTTATCATACTTAAAGTCTAATTTTGAAGTCTTATTTAAAGGAGCTCAATCGCTCATCTTTTCCCAGTAAGATCACACCATCAATGTTGATTTTAATTGACAAATAAATTTGTGTTTTCAATGTGAAAAACTTTTGATGATATTGAGTCAGAGACTTAGCTACTTTAAAGTGGATTCATCCTTTAAAAAAGGTAGTTGTGCTTGAGTTTACCAATGGTCATGATCTGGGTGAGTTATAAATATATGCTAATCTGGTGTACAAACCAACATTTTACCCTGGAACTTCAAGATGATTCTGGTCGATTAATTGTATGCGCGTATTTAAATAATAGTAACGTGTATTTAAATAATACCTTATTATCCTTAAATCCTATTTGTTCTCAATGACTGGAGATGGTGGGTATCGCTGACTGAGATATTATAATTTAGCCAATGGTCTAGAGTTTAGTTTGGGTTTATCCAGGAATTCTTGCCAATAATGGGGGCGCTGTAAAACGTCTGGTGTTTGTAACATGGCTCCATATAAGTTCTTGTAAATCTAAAACAACACAAAAATTGATGAAACTTGGACAACTACGTGGTTTCCTTTTTGTTAATTATTTACGAAGTTGTCTTTAATGTGCACCAAATTTACAATTAGAAACTGGTGACCACCAATTTCAATGTTAATTCTATTAATCACATTTATCTAAGTGGCATTCCCTCAACAATAATAGTCAATTGAATTACCCTTTGCTAAAGAGATACACAAACTAGGTCATTTCAGGAAATGGTACACTTATATTTCAATAATTCGCTTGTGTGTTCAGGTTTATAGGACTGGTAGGAACTATAAAGAAAACACACATAGTTAAGTGAACAAGTGTGGACTCGTAACCATGCCAACGAGTCAATGACAGACCTTGTACTCTAAAGCCTCTTTATAACCACTCAAACCCCCTTTCATTCCATTCCATTCCAAACCACCTTTCATTCCATTCCATTCCAAACCCCCTTTCATTCCATTCCATTCATAACCCCCATTCATTCCATTCCATTCATAACCCCCTTTCATACAATTCTATTGCAAACCCCATTTCATTCCATTCCATTCATAACCCCCTTTCATTCCATTCCATTCCATTCCAAGCCCCCTTTCATTCCATTCCATTCATAACACCCTTTCATTCCATTCCATTCATAACCCACTTTCATACAATTCTATTCCAAACCCCATTTTATTCCATTCCATTCATAACACCCTTTCATTCCATTCCATTCATAACCCCCTTTCATTCCATTCTATTCCAAACCCCATTTTATTCCATTCCTTTCATAACCCCCTTTCATTCCATTCCATTCATAACCCCCTTTCATTCCATTCTATTCCAAACCCCCTTTCATTCCATTCCATTCATAACCCCCATTCATTCCATTCCATTCATAACCCCCTTTCATACAATTCTATTCCAAACCCCATTTCATTCCATTCCATTCATAACCCCCTTTCATTCCATTCCATTCCAAGCCCCCTTTCATTCCATTCCATTCCAAGCCCCCTTTCATTCCATTCCATTCATAACACCCTTTCATTCCATTCCATTCATAACCCACTTTCATACAATTCTATTCCAAACCCCATTTTATTCCATTCCATTCATAACACCCTTTCATTCCATTCCATTCATAACCCCCTTTCATTTCATTCTATTCCAAACCCCATTTTATTCCATTCCTTTCATAACCCCCTTTCATTCCATTCCATTCATAACCCACTTTCATACAATTCTATTCCAAACCCCATTTCATTCCATTCCATTCCAAACCACCATTCATTCCATTCCAAACCCCCTTTCATTCCATTCCATTCATAACCCCCTTTCATTCCATTCCTTTCATAACCCCCTTTCATTCCATTCATACCCCATTTCATTCCATTCCCAGCCTCTTTATAATAAAACATATCAATTACCTGTCCATCTGATTTCCCTATCGGAGAATCGAGAATAAAATCAGGCGGAGCTATGGCATCCACTAATGAAACAGCATCATCTTTAAGATCCCGACAGAGTTTTAAAATGGCTTCGTGGACTAGTTTAGGTGGTTGACTTCCTGTTATGTAGCCACCTGGAGCAGATATTGAAAGTAAAATAAAATACATTGTATAAAATGAAAGTTAATTTAAATGGCTTGTTATCAAAACCACAATTATCTAAATCTAATTCAACAACATTTTGAAATGATTTCTCATCATATGTTAAAGATAAATCTGTAAGAAAAGTTGAGAGAACAAGAAATGTTTTAAAGACTCATGGTTTCCGACTATCAAATTGCTGATTTACAATGCAGCAGTCATCAATGGTTCTGTCAAATTAATTAAGAAAAGTAAAAATTATCAGATTATTTAAAGTAGCTACGTCTCCAACTCAATATCATCTAAAGTCAAATTATTTGTCAGTTTAAATCAACATTGATGTTGTTATCTTCTCGATATTTAAGACAAAATAAACATTTTACCACGAATGTTGCACCATAATGCGTTTAAGTGCCATTTGTAACAAAGGATTCGAAGAACGAGGCTAGACACATTCTACAAGTCATGTCAAATGGTGAGCATGAACAATAAATATTATTGGTGTAGACTGGAATAACCAGACGCTATAGATTGCCATTCGATTGAGACGTCTGGCATATTTCGCCGAACATAACTGATTAGAAATTACAGTAAAAATGATCTTAATCAGTTTATATACATTCATATTACATTATTATATGCATTGCAACCCTCTTGTGTCAATTTCTAGGTCCCAAATATTAGCGATTCAGCTCCTTTAATTCAATAATAAATTATAACAAAGAACACAAACCTTGATAAAATGTTGTTAAATGTTTTTCCATGCTCCATAAACCATATAAAGCACAAAGTCTGGATAAAACAGTCTTTAATTTCACTGGTGTTGGCTCTCCATCTTTTTCTTCCAGTAACTTAGTAAATCTTTCTAGTACATTACACTGAAATGAGATCAAATATGAAAGTAACTAATTTAGGCCTAACTGACTAATTGAAATTAAGTTTGCAAATCTGGCACTTAAGGATACTCTGGAATACTTCTGGACTCACCCTCATGTAGCCTGTTTTTCTATACATACAAAAGTTGCCCAATTTGAGATCGTTACTTAGAATACTATAAACGCACTGTGCTCTACCTGTGTTGTATCAGTACGGCTAAGCCGCCGCCTGATCATAAAGTACAAAAAAATATTAATTGAAGTATTCAACGCGATGACGACTAAAATGCAGGGTTTTTTTTGTGATCGCCAAAGTCATTGTGTATTGTGCTCACTCAACTTATACTGCGTCGAAATTTGTCGCTTAGGAAGGTTGTCGCATAGTGTGCGGCAGACTTAAAGACCCCTACATGCAAGCAAATTATTGAAATAAAATTGAAATATATGTTAGTCCCGAAATTACCTAATATGTATCAAGTGGATGTTAATCCCCATTTCTCATTCGTTGAGTATGAATACTCACCTCTATATACGCCAGTGATAATGATCGACAGTAATAAGCCTGACTGTCGTTTCTGGCCGTGAAGGAATCTTTACCCGACTGTGTTTCTTGTTTGAGTCTATCAGTACTGTCTACCAATAACTTACACACCAACCATCTATATGCTGATAGTGCAACTATAAAAATACACAGTAAAATATATAGTGACTTTCTAATATAAACACAAAATGGAATTATTCATTAGCGACTTTGGGGAAACAGAATTACCCAGTCCATTTGGGACTTCACCAGCACTCTGATCATTAATAACTATATATTGGGAACAAACTTTGCAAAAGCAACCTTATGAGAGAAATCTGGGACAGCTACTCATCACTATACAAATTTAAAATTCTGTTTTTATAAGCCCATTTTAAACAAATGTCTGAAACCTCACAAGTTACAGTAGATATTGTTAAATGACCACACTATTTATATATGCATGTATCAGTCGTTGACAATTTTGATAGTTTCACATGTCCACCATCCCATGTTGTCGCTACACAAGACAACAGTACAATTCACCATGTCAGCTGAAATCCACACACACACATGCATCTCATTATTATTCATATATACAAAAGGTTATGAATATTCATGTTAACAGATATAACAAATTGTAATATACTACAGTAACTCATGTCACAAACTGTTTAATGAATTCCAACATGCCAACAAAATCATGTTGATTTTAGAAATCATGACTGGACAACTTTCTCTGTGACATCATATGTTGGCATCATCACAAGATGACATTGTTATTTCAGTTCACGTTAATGTCAAATTATACATCATATATTGTTGTTTGTTCGTTTCTTGAGTTTAACGTCCACTACCACAAGGGGTGATATCGCAGACAGTATAGATTTATTTGTCTTAAATTCTCTACTAAAATTCTCAAAATATTGTGTACAACCGTAGGATTATGTGACAAGTAAATTCATCATGAGGATTATCCCCCCTTCCTCTGCCCAGCGCCACCCTCTAAATGAATAAAACAAGAACATCAGCTCACTCTATCAGCTCACTACAGAATAGGATAGTGGAGTAAGGGGAGGTCACGATAAGACTGGCCTGGCACCTAAACACAAATCCCACAAAGATGACATCTACCAAACTAAGCAGGATAGTGGAGTAAGGGGGAGTTTCGGTCAGACTTCCTCGGTACCTAAACACTATTCCGTAAATAAAACTGATACCAAACCCATAGAGTGGGATAGTGGAGTAAGGGGAGGCCACGATAAGACAGGCCTGGCACCTAAACACTAACCCCAAAACGATGACATCAACCAATCCAGAAGCAGACGAGATCATCTACCAAATGATATGTTTTTTATTAAATAAAGGGAAGAACTTCCCACTAAAACCCAATCCATGGCTGAAAGCCAAATGGAAAGAATGCAAAATCATATTCTAAAAAACAGGAATCAGCTTCGGCTCTCCTAAGTCTTGTCTGCGATATCACTTATGTGGAAGCAGACGTTAAACACCAAGTAGTAGTAGTCACTCCATCAATAATTCTATAAAATACCTTGTGGATTACAGCAGTCTTTTACAGTACGGCAGTTGAACTTTGAACCCAGTATATCATGAAAGTCAGCCAGGAATGTAATGCTACCCAATGGAGTATTACAGCTTTCTAAAGATACAATGCATAAAATGACGACTCTAATATTTCTTATAACCTTTTGCAGTTTACTTTATACAAAAAATACTAAAAGAAATCATTCTGTGGAAGAACGAGAACCAAGACAAAAATGTTCAGATCAGTTGGAAATTTTGGTAGAGAATTGCAGAACATGTCTGTAAGTTTTGGAGATTCTGAGAAGAGGGATTTAGATATGTAGAGATTCACAGTAGTGAAGATCAGTTGGAAATCTTGTAGAGAATTGCAGAAGATATCACTGAGATTTGGAATTCAAAAGAAGAGAGATTGAGAGCAAATGTGATCATGATCTTGTGGAGATTGGAGGAAGATTTGAAGAAACAGTTGATAGTTTCATAAGCAGTAGAAATGATTTTGAGCTTGGGGGAGTTATAATAGTAATTTCAAGGTTGGAGGAGCCATAATGGTAATTTTAAGGATGGAAGTTTGATGGCGATTTTTAGGTCGGAGGAGGCATGATGGTGATTTTAAGGTTGGAAGTTTGATGACAATTTTTAGGTCGAAGGAGCCATGATGGTTATTTTAAGGTTGGAAGTTTGGTGACGATTTTAAGGTCAGAGGAGGCACGATGGTGATTTTAAGGTTGGAGGCAGTTTGATGGCGATGTTGGGGAAGGTTTTCACAATATCTTGTGGATATTTAAACAAGGAGCGGAAAAAATCAGAGGTTTTGATGTGTGGTATATCAATCATTATAGATATAAAGATGTAAATACCTTTATTATTTCTAACAGTTTCAGCCATACCCAATAAATAATTACTTGTCTGTTGTAAGATAACATTATTATCCCCTTCATACGTACAATTTGGATCATTATCATTACGGATATCACCAATACGATTTACTGTAAAATATAAATAGGATCATTATCATTACATACATCACCAATATAAATAGGATCATTATCATTACATACATCACCAATATAAATAGGATCATTATCATTACATCACCAATATAACTAGGATATTATCATTACATACATCACCATTATAAATAGGATCATTATCATTACATACATCACCAATATAAATAGGTTCATTATCATTACATACATCACCAATATAAATAGGATATTATCATTACATACATCACCAATATAAATAGGATCATTATCATTATCATTACATACATCACCAATATAAATAGGTTCATTATCATTACATACATCACCAATATAAATAGGATATTATCATTACATACATCACCAATATAAATAGGATCATTATCATTACATACATCACTATTCACTGTTAATTTCACCAATACGATTTACTGCACATATAAATTAATTCATTACCTTTAAAATAACCATGACCCCCACAAGCTTCTCGACATTCCTGTATGGCATCTCGTGCTATCCAACTAGCTAGAGGTTTACTGGCACACGATATGGCATGTAATTCACGACCTAGTTCACTCTAAGAGAAAATAAAACACAAAATTAAAATATTTATAACATCTCCAAAAACATTTGAACTTTCCCACAATAGATAGAAATACACAACATTACACGCTGAAATAGCCTAAATTCATAGCTATGTAATGAATTGTAACCCGTTCCCTCGAAACCAGGCGCTTGGGGCACAAAAGCATAAGCTGTATGCCTGCTTGTTTCCCTGAATTAACCGAACTCAATTCCAGATGATACAACAAACTTAAAAAGAATTGCATTTTTGGAAAGTTTAGGCTGTGTACTAGTCAAATATGCTGCCAGCTCTATTTTATAAAAGTGACCAAGAGTCTGGTTAGGTGCAAGCAGCTCACAATTTTGAAATTATTAGACTATGTTTTATTCTTGAATGCTTATATACAAAATGTGGAATGATAGAATATATTGATGTAAATATATTGTATATTTTCATTGTATTGAAATATCATTATTTATTTTCTTTATGTACTTGTTTTTATTTCATTGTTCAAACAAAAGAGTTTGAACACAACATCATTTCATTATTTGATTCAGTTGTAAAGGGCTTTATGGAACACCTGATACCAATTTCAGCTCACTTTTATTGCTGGGTTTATATTTGCAGACCAGGATTGAGCATAGAGTGGCTTGTAATAATAAATTTTTTTTTTTTAAATGGTCGGATTCCTATGTATCTTTTTTTAAGTGGTCTGAATCTTATATTATGAACAGTGTGAGGCCAACTTGATTTGTCTCTACCCAAAAGATCTCTACCACACGCATGATTTTAACTCTCCAGCACTCAGAAGATATTGCATCATTCGTTTCTGCTGTTCACTTGATTCGCATGTTTGAAAGAATTTTACAAAAGAGCGTCTACTGCTTCTAGAAATGGCAAATCGAGTCAGCCTCTGCACTCTTAACTAACCTGTCGTTCACTTTTATCCCCAGCCATAAGTCCAATACGTAACGTAACATAATCCATGAAGAAAGAATTAGAGAAATGTTCCAAGGCATACGCAGCAGCAAGGTACGGTATCAGACGCCATTGCTATGAAATAAAAATTTATATCATTTGATCACATTATGGTTCCACTGGCTCTTTTCCTCAAGAATTCAAATTATGATTTTTCTGAAATTTTAAGAGACATGTTGCTCTTTCGCTGTTTCTGTGTGGAAACGAATTTGGTTTTCGTTTTGAATATTGGTTCAAGCATTATGAATATAAAACACACGCTGGTCCCATATTATCTCATAATTTTAACTAAACACTGATAGTAAATTACAACCTTTTTTTAACATTTCCAGTTCTATTACTAGATGAAATTGAAACTATCCAATTTCTTATGAAAAATGTAATATATTAGAAAGTTCTCTGCCAAACCAAAAGAACTCTAAATTGTCAAATATATCACCTGAAGTTGATATTCTAATACTGGAATTTCTTCTTCTGTTGGTCCGAATTGACGTCTTACAGCTGAATAACGTATAGCGATAGTTATAACCATTTTCAGATTACATACCGCCATACCAGTTATACCTACACGTCCACCAGATAAAGCACCCAGGGCAGCTCCTAAACGTTTACTTGGATCCTATAATAAAATACATACAAACTTGTATCATCCTGTAGCCTACAGAAATAAAATGGGGTTTAACAGCCTACTGATCTGCTCAGACGTGGGCTAATGAAGACGGGGAGAGAGAGAGAGAGAAATGGGTGTTTAACGTCCACTCGACACAAACCAGGTCATTTTGGGACTAACATATGGTTTCATTTTATTTCAATAATTCGCTTGCGCGTAGGGGTCTTTAGCAGTGGGAGAAAACCGGAGTGCCCGGAGGAAACCCACGGGGTTGAGAAAGCGCCCCTATCTCCATGCCACATACGCTCACACCAGGGCTCGAAACCACAGCCGCAAGCCAGAGGTAACCGGCCAGCTAGAGGTCAAAGTGCGGCACTCTAGACAACTAGGCCATCCCAAACCCCCCGAATGAAGACGGGCATATACCATACCATTTTGCCCAGTCATAAGCACTACCGTCTACTCTTATATCGAATTCCAACTGTCAAGAGTTCTTTCGCATGCACGCTTATATGTACACGGGACCTTGGTTTATCATACCATCCAAACGACTAGACAGCTGTCCTTGTCAGGCCCTTCGTCCTGCATCACTGACAAGGGGGAACCAAGATGGAAAATCGTGACAAACTTTCTCGGCCAATGAAGGGATCAAACACTCAACCTCGAGGCTATCTAGTCAGCATCTTACCCACTTAGCCACCGTGATGTCCCCGTGGCCTATAGGTATTACGAGTCATTTCACGACGATGTACTGCAAGGTAAAAAAACATATAAGAGAGAGAAATGGTGTTTTTGCTACAGATCTTCTTTAGCTGTAGGGGGAAAACCTGAGGACCTGAAGGAAGACCATGAGGTAAGACAGACGACCCTACTCTGTGTCAAGTACAACCGGGGAATCGAAACCATGCCAGTTAACTCAATGACAGACCTTATGATACAGGGCACGCAATCTAAACAATCGGCCATCCCCAACCACCCGATATAATGAGATGACAGTTTCGCAACATTCATCATTCTCTATAGAGATATAATAACTAAATGCCACCTTTAATTTATCTGGTATCATAATTACTTTGATGAGTCTCTCTAAAATCAGAATGGCTTTCATTTCCCGGTTGTATGTGACAAGGAGTAGGATCGCCTGTCCAACCTTGTGGGTTTTCTCTGGGTCCTCCAGTTTCTTCCCACTGCTAAAGACCCCTTCCCCCTTCGCACAAGTGAATTATTGAAATATAATTGAACCGTATGTTAGTCCCAACATCACGAAATGACCTAGTTTGTGTCGAGTGGAGTTAAACAAACTCTCTCTCTCTAAAATCAGGATGAATTCAAGCTGAGAGATCAACTACTCTTGATATTTTGCTTTGTTTGGATAAATCATTGAAAATTGCCTGGGTTGTGGTCGGAAGTATATCACGTTGCTATTGGCTCTGGAATTCTAAAGCATGTTTGAGATTTACAGAGAAGGGCACGTAGAAGAATATTGAAAAGCTGTAATTCCAAGGGTATAGGTGAATATAAGATACATTAAAGATGCAGTATGTATGAGCTATAAACTGCATCTGGTGAAGAAACCATTAACAATTTTACCTTATAAGGGGTGACATATTTTCCTTCATCTGAAACATCACCAAATTTATCAAGCAGACATTCTTTTGGTATTCGATATCCATTAAAAGCTAAAAACCTAAAATTTAAAAACACATTTACACATTTAGTGAGTATAACTTACATTCAGCGCCATTGAGCAGTTTACTGGATAATAGGCGCTATATAAATACATTATTATTATTATTCTAAGAAATTGGAAGTAATCTAGTAGAGATCAAATTGTCAGCCTCCAGGCCCCAACCCTGACAAGTGAAGTTTTTATTTTGTGGTCCACACCCTGATTTGAACAGGGGATGCTATATTTAAGAAGCTTATTTCTCAAAAAGCTGGAGCCGCTTTGGCCCAGTGAGAGAGAGAAATGGGGTTTAACGTCCACTCAACACAAACTACGTCATTTCGGGACTAATACATGGTTTTAAATTTTATTTCAATAATTCGCTTGCGCGTAGAGGTCTTTAGCAGTGGGAGGAAACCGGAGGACCCAGAGACAACCCACAGGGTTGGACTGGCGACCCTACTCCTTGTCACGTACAGCCAGGCATTCGAAACCATGCCAGTTGACTCAATGACAGGCTTTATGATACAGCATGTGCTAACCATTCCGCCATCCAACCCCCCTCTGGCCCAGTGAGTATGACAATGCCTCACTAACCTGGAGTGGAGGCCCAATGTTTTGTGATCTTAGTGTTTGCAGAGAAAGTTCATCAGGATTTTTCGAAATAAGAGAAGGCTCTAGTGCCGCTGCCTGGGTAAAATGTTCCTCAAAGCACTATTTATAGAACATGGCCGCCTTCATCTTCATTAGCCCATTCGAAGTAGAACAGTAGGACGTTAACCCATATCTAATTTCTCAAACACCCCAAGATGGGATTTGGAAAAGATGTGTAATGAATTAAATAGAAATCTGAGAAAGACACGATTGGAAGGGATGAGATTGAGATTTGTACAACCAAGGAGACGAAATAAAACTTTATTGATATGAGTAGAAATGGAGATAGAGATGTTTTGAATGAGATATGCATTAGACTTGAAAGAGAGAGAAAGATTAAATGATGAGTAGACAGTGAGTGAGATGGTCTGAAATATTAACTAATATCTACCCATTATCTATGCCTTGTAGACCAATTTTTTCACCCATATCACCAACAAGTACACCAGGGTAGGCATTTAATGTTCTTGGATCACGTACAGGAACACTAAATGGATGTAGTCCTTGACACCAGCCATCAGGGGTATATAACTGAGCGTAAACTATAGCATGAGTGGCTGTTTTACCTAAATTACCGACCCAGATCTTTGTGGCTTCGAAATCTGGTGTACTTAAAACAAACTCCTGAAATTACACAAACCAATCATTGTAAAATTCTGCCTCCAACAAATCAACACATTCATTAATGGTAAAGATTCAATGAGCCAGAAGCCTAATGCTGTAGTTTTTTACCGTATTTAAATGTAACAAGTATAAAGGCTGCTATAGATAGTAATCGTGACAATGGTAGACCAATTTTATTTGGTGTACACAAGATAACCATGTGACAAAAGCAATAGCTCTGCAAATGAATAATTCTAAATTTTAGCAAGGTTCCCCCTTGTAAGAATCTGACACCCTTAGGTCCCTCTCTTTCACCCCAATTTCAAAACAAATTCTCAAACTCACCCATCATTGTTGGAGGATGGAATGCTGGTTTACTTTCATTATTTGAAATAAGGATTAGGACTTTTAAACAAACTTGTGCATTGACAGGAAATGTAAATGACCACAGAATAATTACTACCATGTTGGTGGATCATAAAAACAAACTTGGATAATAAACAAACTTGTGTATTTTCTAGATGTTTTTTGATTATTACTTACCTTTGTTTTAGGGTCAAATGTAGCCATTGTTCTCATTGCCTTTGTATTACTACCATGACTTAATTCTGTCAGGGCAAAACAACCAAAATTCTACCAAAAAAATCCCAGAAAAATCATTATAATGATGTGGAAACAGTTCTGATTTTCTAATCCCTTCTGGAAACCCATGGTTGCTCATTGAATATGGTATTGGTTCATTAAGCAGGAGGTCCAGCTTTGGTGAATAATTGAAGGGTCCAGTTTTTAAGACGGAACAACATATTTAAGATCTGATGAGAGTTGGAAATACGCGATAGGACATAGCTCTGCTGTCATGGCAAAACTTCTGTTAATGGCATTTCATTCCACTATTAACGTCCCTAACAATATCTTTAATTTGTTGCAGCATTTGAACGAAAGTGTCTAAAACGGTCTTAAATGTTGACCATCATTTAGAGAATGTAAAAAAGGTGGAACCAGCTCAAGTAAACCTGACTATGGTAAGACACCAACCTGGAAATTTTTATTATCCTCCACCAAATGATGATGTCGTTTAGAACCCATGTTAGCTACAGTTCCTCCAAACATCTGTAATAAAACAAAAAACAACAAAAATATTAAAACAGATTAACAACTAGATCAGATGTTATAAGACAAAATACATTCAAGTCAGGGAAAAAGACAAAAGAAAAAAGAAAAACAATGGTCGTCCCTACACGGTTTAAATTATGTCTGTTTTTATAAGTCCTAATTCTTTTCTTCAAAGTGTCAAAGCAAATCAGCTTTCTATTCTTTAACAAGGATATGGGTAGCACGGTGGCTCAGCGATTATGGCGCTGGATGATCAACCAGAAGGTCACAGGTTCAACCCCTGATAGCTGATAAAATGTCTTTCGATTTTCCTAAATGGTTTCCCCTTGTCAGTGCTGCAAAACGAATGGCCTGCGAAGGCCACAGTATAAGCCAAAACTTGGAGGTCTTGTGTACACATTAGAATGCGCATAAAAGAATTCTTCGAGGATAGAATTCGCTAAAGAGTAGGAAAAAATGAAACCATTTAGGCAAAATATATGTAGCATACTGCAAGGCATATGTCCATCTTTGTTGGCTTGGTTGGTGCACTACCATAAGGTCTGTCATTAAGTCAACTGGTGTGGTTTTGATTCCCTGTTTGTATGGGACAAGGAGCAGGGTCATCTGTCCTACCTTGTTGGTTTTCTTCGGTTTATTCCCACTGCTATAGACCTCCACGTGCAAGTAAATACTGAAATAAAATTGATGCTAGTCCCAAAATGACGTAGCTTGTGCCAAGTGGATGTTTAACCCCATCTCTCTCTCCCTTCCTTGGTTGGTGCAAAAAGCTAGGACATTAATTCATTAAACCCCACGTACCTCAAAGTTTAACATATTTTTAGCAGCCATACTCCAATCAAACATTCCAAGACAGTTGAAGTAGATTTTATGTTTTAACGGGTTGGAAAAAAGTTCATCATCATCCAGAAAATTATATTCAGCCAGTCGTTTACATCGGAGAAAAGCAATTTCTCTGACTTTCTCTAGATTCGGTGTCTCAACTTCTCCTTTTGAAAATAACGGATCATTCTCTAGAGTCTTCCAAACCCTGTTCTGTAAAATAATACAAATAATGTCTTAAACTTTGTTTTGTAAAAAAAAATAATGAAAAGTAATGTCTTAAACTTTGTTCTGTAAAAAATAAAGATAGGTTGCCAGGCAACGAAACATACACCCACAGCAGCTAAATCGTCCGGGCAGTCAACAAGGGTTGTTGCATATTTTTACTTTTTCCGGTATAATGAAACATTTGTAATACACTAAAATTTGATTAAGAGTAACAACTCATTATGTAATTATCAGAAAATCATTAGAATTGGTTTGCTATTTATAAAGTTTTGCCCCACGCTAACAATTAGTATATGAAACATTTAATATCATAGATTTAGCTGTTCAGTTATCAAAATTCATTGAATATCAAAATACTTGTTCGTTTCAACACCTTAAACTCTGTGTATCAATCTGAAGTCAATCGGATGATAAGTTTGGCCTCTATAGCGTCCCAAGATTTTTTGAAGTTATCAAGGGAGATAACTCTGGCAGTAATTATTGGCAATCGCTGAAAATCAATAGACATCTTCGTCTTATGACTGTAAACACTGTGTTTAAATTTGAAGTCAATCGGATATTAACTTTGGCCTCTAGAGCATCCACAAGATTTTTTGAAGTGATCAAGGGCCATAACTCTGACAGTAATTATTCGAAATCGCTGAAAATCAATAGACATCTTTGTCTCATCATCTTAAATACTATGTATAAATTTAAAGTCAATCGGATATTAACTTTGGCCTCTACAGTGTCCACAAGATTTTTTGAAGTGATCAAGGGCAACAACTCTGGCATTAATTATCAGAAACCGCTTAAAATCAACAGGCTTCTTCTTTGTCTCATGACCTTAAACACTGTGTGTAAATTTAAAGTCAATCGAATATTAACTTTGGTCTTTAGAGCGTCCACAAGATTTTTTGAAGTGATCAAGGGCCATAACTCTGGCACATATTATCAGAAATCGCTGAAAATCAATAGGCTTCTTTGTCTTATGACCTTAAACACTGTGTATAAAATGACCTTAAACACTGTGTATAAATTTAAAGTCAATCGGATATTAACTTTGGCCTCTAGAGCGTCCACAAGATTTTTTGAAGTGATCAAGGGCCATAACTCTGGTAGTTATTATCGGAAATCGCTGAAAAACAATAGGCTTCTTCGTCTCATGCCCTTAAACACTGTTTATAAATTTAAAGTCAATCGGATATTAACTAGAGCGTCCACAAGCAATTGTGGACGCCGGACCGACGGACAGACAGATGGGTTGACGACAATATATACGACCACATTTCAATGTGGGCGTATAAAAAGTAATGTCTCAATATGTTTGTCCTGTAGAATGATAAATATATAGTGTAAATAATATGTTAAAATCTTATTTTGATATTGTTTTTAAGAAATACTGCATAGTATGGCCAATTGTTACACACATCTGACAATTTCACATGAAATAAAATGCAATTATGAGGTTTAGCATCCTACTGTTCTACTCCTAACCTTGGCTAATAAAGACGGGCATACGCCATACAGTGTGCTACTATGAGGGAAATTTTGCCTGGGCAGCGGCACTACGCCCTACTCTTATATCGAATTCCAACTGCCAAGGGATCTTTTACGTGCACGCCAATGTGTACAAGGAACTCAGTTTTTCGTACCATCCGAACCACTAGACAGCTGTCCTTGTCAGGCCCCCCGTTCTGCATCACTGACAAGGGGAAACCATGCCAGAAAATCTATTTGGACTTTCTCAGCTTTTGGATGGTTTTGTGCTCTACAAATGTACATTATTTGCGTTTATTTTGAAAAAAAATGTGTGAAATACGCTGATTTTTGCGTGACTGCGACCTCTGTATATAGGTATTGAAATTTACCTTGTAGGTGACAATATCTTCCCCATCCATAAACAACATCATCTGTTTCCAGTTAAAAGATGCACAAGATCTGTAACGATCTAAAGGACCTGGAGGGAAATCTTGTAACATTGGTACAGAATAAACATCCCTTTCTTCCTCTACTTCAGCCATATCTACTGTTCCTCTCGTTTCACTGCTCACTGGATTTTTTGTGAGCTTAGCTGTCATCTTTTTCTGAAATTGTATGGTATTCTGTATCTATAACCGCTATATGTACGTGTTAGTGGTCTTTAACAACTTGAACAAAGGTCGCTCTTGGGTAACAAATTGATTAAAATTAGAACTAAAGAAGTCGGTAACTTTGGATAGATAACAATATTATCGGTTCTACTTTGGCTTTCTTATACCCGAATATCCAGTGCTAACGTAACTGCATAAGAATAAAGTCTGGTTGAACATTCTATTCAAGGGAAACAACTCGAAAACAAAACAGGAAGAGACTGGAAATAAATCGGTCAATAGGTCAAATGACGTCACGCACTAGGTCAAAAATTACGCTGCGTGACGTCAGGTTTTATCCGTAGCAAAAAAACATAGTGACGTCTTCAACACGATGACGTCATTTGTGCGATGTATAAATAAATGTGACGTCGTCACTCGACCATCAGAAGCATCTTCTTGTCGATATTCCTCTATGCGACAACACTAAAACTTAATTAAGGCCTATTTTGTCGTTTGGTTGTTTTCGTTCCACATCGTTGTACTTTGTACGACTTATTTATAATAATAAAAAAAATTCAATGTTTGCTCGACTTTCACCTAGCCTGTTAACTTCGAATATTGGATATCAATACCTGTGCGCCAAGCTGTCGGTTTGTTTACATGTTATGGTTTATGACACGTGGGTAGGCTTTGCATGGCGTGTTGGAGGTGTGGTCAGCAGATCCGGTCTCGACCAATCAAATTACATCATCAATATTACTACGCTAAAGATCAAGTTCTAAGTCTCGATTGGATCAATATTATAATAAATATTTGCAAAGGTAAATATGAATACAGTGATGGAAATAACCCTAATTAGCCTAATATAGTTTTTGCAATTGGCAAAAAACTGAAACAATGCGTACTATATATATAGGGTAGTAATATCCGGTAGATGTTGTTAGGTCACCGTCTTCTCAATGCGGGAAAGTTGTTTGCAAACTCAGTGACAGGGAGGTAATAAACTTTAAAATGGATGCGGAAAGGGAAAATCAACCCAAAATGATGTGGCAACCGGACAGAAGCAAAATAACACAAATGGATGAATTGAGAAACCAAATTAATAAAAAATTTGGTGTAAATTTAGGTAATTATCGCTCTCTCAACTGGCTGTCAGTCAAGTCAGAATTTAGAAAATTAACATGGAATGACAACAAAACATTATAAGTCTAAATTTCAACAATTCATGTAACTTTATATGCAGTGTTAATTGATAAGTGGTCAAATATCACAAACATGATGACATGGAAAAGTATTTTTTTCAATTTTTAAAAGAGAGATATCTGATTATGAATATGATAGGTTTTTCCTATAATTGAATGTCATTGTATTAATTGATATTTTTACCATAACAAAGTATCAAGTCATAATTACTGATTATCAATGGACTGACATATCCATAAGAGCTCATTAAAAAAAATCATCTCATCGAGTAATTGTCCTAGGCCTAGAGCTCCTCCAGGACTCCTCGCCACACCTTCGTGGGTTTTCTCCACATCCTCTGGTTTTCCTCCCACTTCTGGGGGTTGGGATGGCCTAGTGGTCTAGAGTGCTGCGCTTCGACCTCTAGCTGGCCGGTCACCCCTGGCTTGCGGCTGTGGTTTCGCTCCCTGGTGTGAGCGTATGTGACATGGAGATAGGGGCGCCTTCTCATGAACCTCAACCTCCGGGCACTCCGGTTTCCTCCCACTGCTAAAGACCCCTATGCGCAAGCGAATTATTGAAATAAAATCAAACCATATGTTAGTCCCGAAATCACCTAGTTTGTGTCAAGTGGACATTAAACCCCATCTCTCTCTCTCTCTCTCTCCTCCCACTTCTAAAGACCCCTATATGCAAATTGTTGGAATAAATGTGAACCATGTGTCATTCCTGAAATGGTCTAGTTTGTGTCATGGAAGTTAAAACCCATTTCTCTCTCCCACTCCATATAATTTTTTCTGATCATTTCCTTCTAGGTGTCTCTTGTACATTCTAGCACTCTTTTGTACATCCTCCTCATGCTCTCTTACAAATTATAGCACTTGTTTTCCATTTCCTTAACTGTGTTACTTTTTATTCTAAAGACATTTATTAGCATAGAAATTGAAATTTTCTTATTTGTATGGAAATGTTTTTTGTTAAATTTTATTGTAATAAAATTTTTTATCATAGAAATTGAAATTTCGTATGGAAATGTTGTGTTATTAGCATAAAAATTGAAATTTGATTTGGTTTGCTAATTAGAATTTCTGGCAATCAAATAATCCGTTATCTAAACTTAATTAGCATATAAATTGAACTGTTTTATAATTATACTTAATAGAAGGGTTGGTTGTGGTCTTGTTAATTTGATTTTGTTATGAAATAACTCCTGCTGATCTCCTGATTTTTTACCCCAAATCTTCCTGATTAAATGATTTATATGTTTGACAAGACTGTGTTATTTTGGCAGGTCACGCTTTAGTCGTACATTTTATATTTTCAAATAATCATTTAAAACTAGTTCAATGAATGAAATCAACACATACTTGAGAATAGACAAACAGATAATTAAGGGGAAATAAACTGATTTGAAATATGAAAATACACGAAGAAAAGAAAAAAAAACCTTGATGTTTTTTATGTTTCAATGAACACTTAGAATATTTGACATGTAGTACTTTGGGTATTTTTTAATTCAACACTTAATAAAACAGGATTTCCTTTCCAGTTGAGTGTAATATATTTATGATTGATTTCTGCTTTGTCATCACATTGACTTGGAATCAGGGGTCTAGTGGTCTAATAAGTTTGCTGTCATGGAGTCAAGTGGGATGGTTCAGAATAGTTCAGATCCCAAGCTTGTAATTGTTATATCTCCCCGGTCATATATCTCAAGGATTGCATCGGATTTAACTCAGAGTAAAATACACACATACGAATCTAATCAAACACGTTTTATTCCTCATAGTCTTATACACACAACTCTAATTATATTAACAATAGAGGGGTACAACAATTGAAATAGTGATCACGTGTATATAAGTAACCATATATGGAATACATACATATTCATCAGACACTACGGTAATTTGGTTTTTACCTGGTTCTCTCGGTTTCCTTCCACTGCTTAAGACCCACACCAAATTATTGGAATACATTCTCTCTTTCTTTTCTCTCCTACTAACCTGGCTGAAAAGAATAAAAACTAAATGGAGTTTGTTCTGTTTTTTTTTTTTGTCAATTACAGAAACCTACCATCAGTTCCATAAATGGTCCTGTGAAAATTATTCAGAATTCTGGGAAGAAGTTTGGAAATTTACGGATGTGATTCATAGTGAGCCATACGATGAGGTAAAAGATAATGAATAAATAAAATGGGGTTTAACATCCTACTCTTCTGCACTAACTGTGCTTATAAAGACTGGCTTAGAGTGTGCTATTATTAGGACAATTTTACCCAGGCATCAATTGAAATCTAACTGTCAAAGGTTCTGTTACATTACCAGAATGGTGACCAGTGTGCCAGACCCTGTAGTACAATGATGTAGTATGACAAGATATATTTTGAACTTAAAGCGGCAATTTCATATTTTTAAGTTATATTTTTAAGATTATTGAGCAAAAGACATAGAAATAAATATGTTTTGACTTTCTTGGAAAATAAGAAATTCCCGCTTTAACAAGGACTCCACCATTATGCTGGACTACAAAGATTTAGCTATATAGAATGATGAGATTTATTTTGCTGTGCAACAGAGATTTAGTACAATAAGTTGCATGTATATATTTTGTATTTAAAGGTCATTGATAAGAATAAAGGTATAGCTGAAATACCTGAATGGTTTCATGGAGTTAGAATGAATTTTGCTGAGAATTTACTTCGTTATGATGATGATAGAATAGCAGTTTACGCAACAGGTAGGAAGATCTAGAAAAACAGGCAGGGGGAGGCGGGTAACAGAATGGTTTAACACGTGCGCGTAAGATCACAAGGTCTTTCATTGTGTCGAGGGGAGATGGAGATAGGCGGATTTTAAATGATTTTTACAAATTTCTAAACAAAGATTTGATATTGATATAAACAATATTTTATTAATTGTAAAGTACAATAGGTAAATATACAAAGAATACAAGGGATACGATAACAAGCTAAGCTTATAAACACCGCTTCCTTAAGGGATAGTGTAAGAGTATGTAAAGTACGTGGTTGATATATACAAGGTGAGTCATCAATACTGAAAACATAACATAACTGAGAGATGGAGTTACTAGTTAAAATAAACATTTGATTTTGATTTGCAAAGGCAATATAGTGTTTGAAAAAGTTTTGATATTGAATGAATGTGAAAGAAATTAGTGCTAGATACACAAGATTAAATAATACCCAGGTTTTTCAGTGTTATATAAATTTTCTATGATGCATCTTGAAATTGATGAACAGTTTTATGTTACAGATGCTATCAAACTCTATGGTGTATTGATTTACTGAATTTGATTGTTTATGCCCCTGTCAGACCGAGTTGGTTTCCTTACTGCACTGCTTCGGTGAAAGAACATGGTCTCCGAGCAGATCAAGGTTGTCAAAAGTGTGGTAAAAGCGGGTTGGATACGCCAGATATCGCGATGTGGTCTCCATGGTCGCCAATGATCGCTGAGTCACAGCGTTTGTTTTAAGCATGTTCAAAACAAACGCCAAGGTTCAGCGATCTGTGAGAATGCAAGTTCATAGTTTTTTGGGGACATTTTCTCACATCGTGTCAACGTTTGCTAGCGACCTTAGACATTTTAAAATCGCTGTGCAGTCGCAGCAGTGCCGTAAGGACGCCAACCTGATCTGACGGGGGCCTTATTGTGAGGTTTTGATAATTTTGTTCATCTTTTTAGAAATATTTTAACCGATTTATTCACAGGAGAAGGACAAGCAGAAGTGAAGACTAAAACATTTCATCAGTTAAGACATGATGTCAGTGTCTATGCTGCAGCTATGAGAGCCTTGGGTATCCAGACTGGAGACAGAGTTGTAGGTCGGTACATATAGAAATGAATGTAATCAGCTATCCGTATTATTATGTGTCATCTGAAAATGATGGTTTGATGTGCTATTGAATGGGGTGGGTGCAGAGGGCCTTGCTATGTCCAACTTTTGAAACACTAACAAGATAACAATGTCAATACCAAAGATGAAAGTGAATTAAACAGACATTATGTAAGAGCTATTTAGATTATTAATTAGACATTAATTAACTCATCCAGATCATAATCAATTCTTGATGTCATTGCTACCATGCAATATTTAGGGATTTTTTGAAGAGTATTTATACATAAAAGTTGATATTTGAGACTTTGTTTTTTATCCTACCGACTTTAGTAATGATGATCTAGACTAGCCTAAATTAAAATTCAAAAGCTAATATCTCTGTTCAGGGTGGATTAATTTGACTAAAATTTTCAGCATATTCATTTTACGTTATCTTTTTTTTTTTAACTATTATAGCGAGAACTGTCAACTCTTTATCTAATCTCCCATAATACCCATTAAAATGCATTTATTTAGACTATGTTTGTTTGTTCAAAAATTAAATTGAATTCAGCATGAAAGCACTTATCGAAATATGATATGGTTTTACATTAAAAATTATATTTCCTGGTTGTTTTTGTATTTTGTCAGGTTATATACCTAATTGTGAAGAAGCTCTTATAGCTATGTTAGCTACAGCTAGTATTGGAGCAATCTGGAGCTCGACGTCACCAGATTTCGGAGTTGTGGTGAGTTCATAAATTATTCATGAAAATGCTTGTCAAACATTTTGATTTTAGTCGTTGAACAGGTGATTCTGTTTAGTCTGTATATGTCAGATAGGTCTGCCACTGTTGACAGAAGTCTAGCCTTAAATATACCAAATCAGACATCCAGATAGTGTTATTCCGATCACTAAAGGCCTTATATATAAACAATATACATGTATATATTGTGAATCAACTAAACATTTCAACTAAAACTGTTAATGCTGTTTAGGGCCTATTTATAATGATAGGTTTGCACCTCCCAAAAACGTCAAAAAGGAAAAGTATTGTAAATCTAAAATCGTTATTTCTTGATTAGGGTGTTTTAGAAAGATTTTCCCAGATTCGTCCCAAGTTGATATTTAGTGTAAATGCTGTCCATTATAATGGTAAGATACACAACCATATGGAGAAAGTAGAACAAGTTGTTAGAGGTTAGTAACATTTAAAATAGTCCTGAACTAGCACACTGTATTCGAAGTCTGGTTTACAATTCCATGATTCAGAAACATAAACATGTATGGTTGGGGTATTTTGCCCTCAAAGCTATGGATATTTACATCAAGTTGCCCTGGATCATTGAGATTTTAAAATTGAGGTTAGATCATCACTGCAAGTTTCCATTTATTTAAAACTGTCGCTATATTTTTCAGGATTACCAGATTTAGAAAAAGTCGTAATTTTTCCTTTTGTTGAAGAAAGTAAATTTGATCTTTGTCACATTCCTAACAGGTAAATATATTAAACTAAATTATACACTTGTCATAACATTTGTAAAAATTAACCCTTAGAACCCGAAATGCCGCAAAACCGGCTTGACGTTGTATCGCATATACCCGAAATGTCGATTTTGCGGCTTGCAACGTGTGTTAGCTCCAATAACGTTGACGTCATAATTAATATGACGTCCTGTAAATCCAGGGAGGGACGTGCAACACCCCCATGTATAGTCAGTGTTCAAAGGGTTAATCAATAAAAAGCTCTCAATATAATGTCTCACAATTTGATATTAATCTCTCAGAAAGCTTCTTGTAATTCAAGTCAACTCAGTTTCATGAATAGTCATTGTACAAAGTTTGACTTGGGGTTAAACCTGCATCTTTGCTGTAACAATTGGGCTGATAAAGGCATGTACACAGCACCTGTGTTTTTCACAGATAAAAATTAATGATGTTGGAATATGAAAAGAAATCTTGTCTTATTGGAAGTTTTAACGTGAAGCAGCTGTCTGTATAAGGTTTTAGCGAGCCACGGTGGCTCAGTAAGGCCAAGAAAGTTCCTCAGGATTTTCTGGAATGGCACCGTTTTGTCCGTGGTGCAGGACAGAGGGCGTGGCTATTGAGATTCCGTGTACACATTGGCATGCACGTTAATGATATATTTGATGAAGAGTAGACCGTCAAACTGCTGTCTGGGCAAAATTGTCTACATAGCACACTGTATGACGTATGCCCGTCTTTTATAACCTATCTTCTTTAAAGCCCCAATACCACTCTTGTTGTAACTGAATAATATGTCCCAATCTTCGTTCTGGTCAACAAATTGTATTATTTTACAATATTCCAATTAATTGATGATATAAATTTCATTTTAACACACCTAATATAAAAAATTGGAAAAATTCAACTTATTTATTTGAAAAGTCTAACGTAAACCTTTTCAAATGTGACTTGGATTTTAAAATATTTTCGAACCCTTTGGAAAAGTAAAATAGGGTGTAATGGATAATTTACTAAAACATCTAGTACTTAGAATAAGGCTATTATTTATTTATTGGAGCTACCAAGCTAGCAAGAGTGTTATTGTCCCTTTAACCCAGCTGGAACAGAACAATAGGACGTTAAACTCCATTCCATTTCATTTCATTGTATAATGTTTTATTAACTAACCCTGTGTTGTTATCTCTATATATATAGTTGTAGTTTAGAACAATTTTTATCAGATGGTATAACACAAGGAAGACAACCTGAGTTTGAACAAGTTCCGTTTAATCATCCACTATATATAATGTATTCGTCTGGTACAACTGGGGTACCCAAATGTATGGTACATTCTGTAGGAGTGAGTATATTATACACGTCTTGGTACACAGTCTACATCGACGAGCCCTTGATTAACCAATAATAGCAGGAGGGACGACCCCATTTGATCCATTGCTGAATTTATCATGGTCTATATATATAGCTAACCAGTCCATGATTAACAGTTAAAAGCATCAAGGAGGGAGAGAGAGAAATTATGGAGTTTAACGTCCACTCAACCCAAACTAGGTCATTTCGGGACTAACATATAGTTCAATTTTATTTCAAAGATATGCTTGCACGAATGTGGAGAAAACCCACAATCTGAGGGGTTGGATGAATGGTTAGCATGTGCACGCTGCATCATAAAGCCTGTCATTGAGTCAACTGACGTGATTTCAATTCCTCGGTTTTATGTGACAAGGAGTAAGGTTGCCTGTTCAACCTCATCGGTTTTCTTCGGGTCCTCCTGTGTCCTCCCACTGCTAAATACCCCTATACGCAATCGAATTATTTAAATAAAATTAAACCATATGTTAGTCCTGAAATGACCTAGTTTGTGTTGAGAGGACGTTAAACCTCATTTCTCTCTCTCTCTGGTACACAATCTAGATTAGACCGCCCTTGATTTAAAGCAGGAAGGACTACACAGTTTGATCCATTGTTGAATTTACCATGGTCTAAGGATCAAGGGAAAGGAAGACACTGCAGGGTATTTCCAGTGCCATCTAGATAGGCAGGCACAGATGATTCATTGAAAGTACATGGTTAGGGAAGGGAAGTGTTAAAGGGTTTTCCCAGTAAATGATTTACAATATTGCAAATTGTTCATTTAAACCAGGGCACCACTAAAGACCCCACAATAATATCATGTATATTAAAGGCCTTCTGTTGGAAGTGAAAGCGCTAGACACATATCTATGTTTCTTTCTTCAACATGTTAATTTTCATATATACATGTTGAATGATTTGTGTTTGGGGGTTGTGCGTTGTGAAAACTAGTTTGATATTGGATAATAAATGAAATAGAATCAGGCAAGAGTTCTCCTTTAAAAACAGAATTAAATTCTTTCATTTTTATACGCCCACATTTTCATGTGGACGTATATTGTCGTCGCCCCTGTTCGTCCGTCCGTCCGTCCACAATTGTTTGTGAACAGTCTACAGGTCACAATTTTTATCCGATTTCAATGAAACTTAAAATATAGGTTTATCACCCTAAGATCTCGGTTCCTTTCGATATTGGCATGTATCGGACTGTAACTTCATGGGTTATGGCCCCTGATTGTACGAAAAATCATGTTTTTATACGCCCACATTTTTATGTGGACGTATATTGTCGTCGCCCCTGTCCGTCCGTCCGTCCGTCCGTCCACAATTTGTTTGTGGACTCTCTACAAGTCACAATTCTTATCCGATTTTGACGAAACTTGAAATATAGGTTTATCCCCAAAAGATCTCGGCTGCTTTCGATATTGGCATGTATCGGATGAAAACTTCATGGATTATGGCCCCTGATTGTACGAAAAATCACGTTTTTAGCTTGTGGACCCTATAGAGGTCACAATTTTGAACCGATTTTGATGAAACTTGACATGCATGTTTATAACCCAAAGATCTTGGTTCCTTTCGATATTTGCGCCTATCGGAATGTAATTTCCTGGATTATGGCCCCTGATTGTCCGAAAAATCACCCTTTTTAGCTTGTGGTCCCTCTGGAGGTCACAATTATTATCCGATTTAAAAAACCGTTTGATTATATCACCGCTACACCCTAAGGAAGGTTGAGTTCGAATTTCGGGAAAATCGGACGAAAATTGCCATACAAAATGGCCGCCGTTTGCACGCGAATACTGTTAAAAAATGGTATATCAAGGTTGTGGACCCTGTAGAAGTCACATTTTTTATTTGATTTTGATGAAACTTGAAATTCATGGTTATAACCCAAAGATCTTGGTACCTTTCGATATTTGCGCATATTGGAACGTAACTTCCTGAATTATGGCCCCTGATTATAAGCAAAATCGCCTTATTTTAGCTTGTGGTCCCTCTGGTGGTCACAATTATTATCCGATTTAATAAAACGGTTGATTATATTACCGTTACACCGTAAGGAAGGTTGAGTTCGAATTTCGGGAAAATCGGACCAAAATTGCCATACAAAATGGCCGCCGTTTGTACGCGAATACTGTTAAAAAATTGTATATCATGGTTGTGGACCCTGTAGAAGTCACAATTTTAATTCGATTTTGATGAAACTTGAAATGCATGGTTATAACCTAAAGATCTTGATTCCTTTCGTTATTTGCGCATATCGGATCCTAACTTCCTGAATTATGGCCCCTGATTGTCCGAAAAATCGCCTATGGTCCCTCTGGAGGTCACAATTATTATCCGATTTGAAAAAACGTTTGACTCTATAACCGTTACACCCTACGAAAGGTTGAGTTCGAATTTCAAGAAAATTGGACCATAATTGCCAGAAATGTCAAAATTGTGGACCCTGTAGAGGTGACAATTTTAATTCGATTTTGATGAAACCTGAAATGCTTGTTTATAACCTAAAGATCTTTATTCTTTTCGTTATTTGCGCATATCAAATTGTAACTTAATGAATTATGGCCTTTGATTCTAGGAAAAATCACTTTCGGTATTGCTTGTTCTCTGTCTATCTCTCAAACAATTATTATCTGATTTAAAAAAAAACTCTGATTATATTACTGTTGCACCGTAAGGAAGGTTGAGTTCGAATTTCGTGAAAATCGTACCAAAATTGCAGGACGAAATGGTCACCGTTTGTACGCGAATATTGTAAAAATATGGTATATCATGGTTGTGGACTCTCTACAGGTCACAATTCTTATCCAATTTTGACGAAAAGTAACATTTCTAGGTTGTGTACCGTCAAACCATAATCATTGTCGGCTTCGAATTTCATGAATATCAGACTGGAACTGACCAACAAAATGGCTGCTCCCAATACAGTATGAAATACAGGACTTAATGATGTAGGAAAAATCACTTTCGGTATTGCTTGTTCTCTATCCATCTCTCAAAAATGTGGGCGTATCCTGCCTGGCAGTGCCAGCCTATCTTTTAGCTTGTGAACAGTGTAGAGGTCACAATTTTGAACCGATTTGGATGAAACTTGAAATGCATGTTTATAAACCAAAGATCTTGGTTCCTTTCGATATTTGCGCCAATTGAATCGTAACTTCCTGAATTATGGCCCCTGATTTTCCTAAAAATCGCCCTTTTTAGCTTGTGGTCCCTCTGGAGGTCAAAATTGTTATCCGATTTAAAAAAACGTCTGATTATATCACCGTTACATAGTTATGAAGGTTGAGTTCAAATTTGACCAAAATTGACGGACAAAATGGCCGCCATTTGTACGCGAATAGTGTGAAAATATGTTATATCAAGGTTGTGAACAGTGTAGAGGTCACAATTTTGAACCAATTTTGATGAAACTTGACGTCATACATGTTTATAATCCAAAGATCTTGGTTCCTTTCGATATTTGCGCCAATCGGATCGTAACTTCCTGAATTATGGCCCCTGATTGTCCGAAAAATCGCCCTTTTTAGCTTGTGGTCCCTCTGGAGGTCAAAATTGTTATCCGATTTAAAAAAACGTTTGATTATATCACCGTTCCATGGTTATGAAGATTGGATTCGAATTTCGTGAAAATCGGACCAAAATTGACGGACAAAATGGCCGCCGTTTGTACGCGAATAGTGTGAAAATATGTTATATCAAGGTTGTGGACCTTATAGAGGTCACAATTTTGAACCAATTTTGATGAAACTTGACATGTATGTTTATAACCCAAAGATCTTGGTTCCTTTCGATATATGCGCCCATCGGATCGTAACTTCCTGAATTATGGCCCCTGATTGTCAAAAAAATCGCCCTTTTTAGCTTGTGGTCCCTCTGGAGGTCAAAATTGTTATCCGATTTAAAAATCACCGTTCCATGGTTATGAAGATTGGATTCGAATTTCGTGAAAATCGGACCAAAATTGACGGACAAAATGGCCGCCGTTTGTACGCGAATAGTGTGAAAATATGTTATATCAAGGTTGTGGACCTTATAGAGGTCACAATTTTGAACCAATTTTGATGAAAATTGACATGCATGTTTATAATCCAAAGATCTTGGTTCCTTTCGATATTTGCGCCCATCGGATCGTAACTTCCTGAATTATGGCCCCTGATTGCCCCAAAAAATCGCCCTTTTTAGTTTGTGGTCAATCTGGAGGTCAAAATTGTTATCCGATTTAAAAAACCGTTTGATTATATCACCATTTCATGGTTATGAAGGTTGAGGATGAATTTTGTGAAAATCGGACCAAAATTGACAGACAAAATGGCCGCCGTTTGTACGCGAATAGTGTGAAAATATGTTATATAAAGGTTGTGGACCTTATAGAGGTCACAATTTTGAACCGATTTTGATGAAACTTGACATGTATGTTTATAACCCAAAGATCTTGGTTCCTTTCGATATTTGCGCCCATTGGATCATAACTTCCTGAATTATGTCCCCGGATTGTCCGAAAAATCGCTTTTGTTCCCTCTGGAGGTCAAAATTATTATCCGATTTAAAAAAACGTTTGACTATATCACCGTTACATGGTAATGAAGAGAGAGTTTGAATTACGTGAAAATCGGACTAGAATTGACGGACAAAATGGCCGCCGTTTGTACACGAGTAGTGTGAAAATATGTTATATCAAGGTTGTGGACCCTATAGAGGTCACAATTTTGAATCGATTTTGATGAAACTTGACATGTATGTTTATAACCCAAAGATCTTGGTTCCTTTCGATATTTGCGCCCATCGGGTCATTACTTCCTGAGTTATGTCCCCTGATTGTACGAAAAATCACCCTTTTCAGCTTGTTGTGCCTCTGGAGGTCACAATTATTATCTGATTTAAAAAAAAAAAACGTTTGATTATAAAAACCGAACAAATTCTAATGATTTTCTGATAATTCGCTAATATGCGACAACTCTTGTTGACTGCCCGGACGATTTGGCTGCTGTGTGGGCGTATGTTTCGTTGCCTGGAAACCTATTTTATCATTTAACCCCCAAATTGGCCAAACTTTAACACTACATTGCTCTGCAACTGTTGTGTAGAAAATCGGGCGCCTAAGTTAGGAAGCCAAACATTGTATGATCTATGCAACACACGCTACTGTTCATTCAGTTAAAATATCTTAATATTATATTGAACGTTTACCAAGTAATGCAGTGTTAATGTTCCACCAACCTGATATGTTACTATTCTCTAGCCTCAAAAAATGTAGATTTGACAAACTTACCCCCTATAAAACAGACCGACGGGGCGGTGCTCTTGACTTGACCAAGCAGTTAATGGTAATCTGCAATTTTATGTTCGTATCTATTTATTATAGGTGTAAAATTCTTTTTTCTGATTTTTCATGTTAATTGCTATTACTATATATGGTTTATATGATGTTTTTTACAGGGAACTTTATTAAAACATTTAGAAGAACATCGAATACAGAGTGATATGACACGAGATGATATAATGTTATACTATACTACAGTAAGTGTCATTTTGATGGTTAATCACTATTTCTCTGTTATTTAATTAAAACGTTTCGTAACACATGCAGGTCACGTTTTCAAATTAATATATACATGTTCCTTGTGTTGTGTTTTTGTTGTAGGCTAAGTGGATAAGATGCTGGAGATCAGGTGTTTGATCCCTGCTCAGGCCCGAAAAATTATCTAGATTTTCCGGCTTGGTTTCCCCTTTGTCAGTGATGCAGGACCGAGGGCCTGACAAGGACAGCTGTCTAGTTGTTTGGATGGGATGAAAAACCAAGGTCCCATGTATACATTGGCATGCATGTAAAGGATCCCGTTGCAGTTCCAATGCGATATAAGAGTAGGCTATAGTGCTATAGTAAAATTTCCCTCATAACACACTGTATGGTGTATGCCGTCTTCCATTAGCCCAGTAGGAGCAGAACAGTAGGACGTTAAACCCTGTTTCATTTCATTTCATTTATGTTGTTATACTAGTACTTAACCATACCATAGTTCTTGTAGATGACAATGTATATTTTACAGGCAGGTTGGATGATGTGGAATTGGTTAGTATCTGTGTTAGCTGTCGGTGCTGCCATCTTTCTATACGATGGATCTCCTCTGATACCAACACCTAATATTTTTTGGGATCTAATCGATAAATCAGGGTAATTTATCACATATCAATTTAATTAATAAGTTAGAGTTAGTCAGCGATTAATTATCAAGCTATTGAAAATCTATGAACGATAGTTCTGGTTGATGACTTCATGTAGGCACCGTCCCTTGCCAGTTCCTCCATCATGCAACACTGATAAGATTAAATTGATCACCCAGTTGCCATCACTTTCCTTGATGAACAGTTGCAGCTCCTCCATTAGAGAGGGGGGGGGGTAGATGACCGAATGGTTAGCGTGCACGCTGTATCATACCATTAAGTCAACTGGTGTGGTTTCAAATCCTACGTGGCAAGGAGTAGGGTCGTCTGTCCAACCTTTTGGGTTTTCTCCGGTTTCCTCCCACTGCTAAAGAATGCTATGCGAAAGCAAATTATTGAAATAAAATTAAACCATATGTTAGTCCCGAAATGACCTAGTTTGTGTCGAGTGGACATTATCAATTTGATAAGGGGATGGATTTGATTAATCAATTTGATTACAAGAATTTTTTTTTCTTTCAGAATCACCATATTGGGCACAGGTGCAAAATGGCTGTCAGTTCTCGAGGAGAAAAATGTGACACCAAGTAAATATCTTTGTTTCAATCTCTTTGTGTACAAAAATTTAAATTCATAGTCAGGCGTTGTTATTTTGCTACAATAATTTGTATAGTAAGACTATTTCTTGTTAGGCTTAGGGGCTTCAGTTATTTTGGAAATCCCTTTTTCAGTGGTTAGCTTATAACTGCTTGCAGAACTTAACTACTGTATAACTTGTTG
This sequence comes from Patella depressa, assembly GCA_948474765.1. Taxonomy (NCBI): domain Eukaryota; kingdom Metazoa; phylum Mollusca; class Gastropoda; family Patellidae; genus Patella; species Patella depressa. The sequence goes on from OX419720.1 coordinate 4,491,865, forward strand.
ACTGGTAGCCTATATTTACTAATAAACCATGTTTTTTATAATTACAGAAGAAACCCATAGTTTAAAGTCACTGCGTATGATATTATCAACAGGATCTCCGTTAAAACCACAGAGTTACGAATATGTTTATAGAGATATTAAACAAGACCTTCTACTTGGATCAATTTCAGGTAATATACAAAAATTCTATTATATTTTCCTGTATAACTTTTCAGATGAACTTTCTAGGCCAACGCAGGGGTCAAGCATGGGACCTCTGGGTTAGCAAGCCAACATCTTACTCACTGAACCAACATGGTTCCAAGCAAAATAAAGATCACATTACAGTTTGAGGTTGAAATAATCTCTAAATTTGCTGATTTCTGGCGTAGAAATTGTATGGTAAACATTTATTATGCCTGTTACAAGTCTTTCTGTAGGCCTGAAATGTTATCTAAATAATTAATTAGAATTAACTTATCCAGATCATAATAAACTCTGGATATCTATGCTAGCCTTCGATGTTGGCAGATTAAATTCCTATATGCTGCTTAATGGCCATTGATAATTATATTGAAAAATGGATAATCGATACTATGCAGTTCATCTTACTGATTTTAGTAATGATGGTGGAAATTTCAACTTTACATTGTCTAGTTTTTAACTTTTATAGTGAGAACTGCCAACTCTTTATCGAATCTCCCATAATATAGTGCTCCTATGGTTAGGACTTTTTGTTATTTGAATAACCGTGGCTATTAACCGGCTAGTAACAATTAACCGTTTGGTATCAAGTTTCAACATTAAATAACCACTCACATCGCAGTATGATTAACAAGCAAGCGTTTTTTAATACATCGTTGTACACGTCTGTCATTGTCAAGTAATAATAAGCTTACAAACAAATATGAGCTTTGCCCCTCTCTTAAATCCCGTGTTTTTCCTCTTTGTAAGTATTTGAAAGTACTAAATATAAAGAAAACAAATGTCGATCATCTTATTCAGAGATTATCATGGCGGAAGTGTGAGAGTTTTGCCCCTTTACGGCGTTAGACTGGTACTATTTGGTGATCGAGTTTATTTCACCAATTCGACAACTCCAATCTCCACCCCAATGTTAACCGTTTGCGGTTATCCAACTAACCGTAGGAGCACTACCATAATGTATCTTATATTTTATGGGACAGAATGTTACATTACCAATCTATAAAGATGTTTATCTTCTATTTTAGGTGGGACAGATATAATAGCATGTTTTATGGGACAGAATGTTACGTTACCGGTCTATAAAGGTGAAATACAGTCTATGTTGTTAGGTTGTGATATGAACAGTTGGGATGAAACTGGTAGGATATAATTTATTATCAATCACATCCAATAGATTTATAGATTATGTTTTATTTGAGTTCATCCAATCAGGATCACACCTAGAATATCTAAGACTTAAATCATGAACAGAAGAGAGAGAGCGGCAGACATGTTCCCTCAACAGAAACTAGGTTATTTCATGGTACAATTTATTTATTAGATCCAAATGACTAGACACTGTTACTTGTCAGGCCCTTTGTTGTGCACCACTGACAAGGGGACACCACTCTAACCTGCATCACTGACAAGAGGACACCACTCTAACCTGCATCACTGACAAGGGGACACCACTCTAACCTGCATCACTGACAAGGGGACACCACTCTAACCTGCATCACTGACATGGGGACACCACTCTGTCCTGCATCACTGACAAGGGGACATCACTCTGTCCTGCATCACTGAGGAACTTTAATTTCACAGCCAACACTGAGAGAAAACCCACGACCTCCAATTTAGCAAGTCAGCACCTTACCTCTTCGCGTGCTAAAGGGAGAAAGGTTAACGTGTGCATGTTAGAGCATAAGGTCTCTTATTGAACCATATGTTAGTCCTGAAATGACCTAGTTTGTGTCGAGGGGTGAATGCTTATTGACCTAGTTTATGTATATTACATTCCAGGTAAACCAGTATATGATACAAGTGGTGAATTAGTCTGTTTAAAACCGTTTCCTTCCATGCCTGTTAAATTCTGGAATGATCCTGATAATCTCAAATATCATCGAGCTTACTTCGATAAATTTCCTGGTGGGTGGCGTTTATATTCTACTCTTTAATTGGTTCTCAACGTTTCGTTGTAGGTGTGATTTGAATCATTGAATATCAGATATTATGTAAATGACATTGCTGTGTTTTCTATAGAGCATGTGGTAATAATACATGTACATATGTGAACTACTTATAGGTTTGATTAAAATTGTCGTAGTTCAGATATTATGTAAATGACATTTCATAATATGTACGTCTGTCACCGTGAGCTACTACAATGATTTCGCTACGAGCAATACAGCTCTTAATTTGTCTTTAACCAAGTTAAAGATTTCAATAATAAAAGCTTTTAAATAGCCAAATGAGCGCATTTCATTGATAATTTATTTATATAAGCCAATATATAATTTTTGTGTACACCATGCTGACAAATGGTGTAGACACGAGAATTCAAGATACCCTACCATAAGTAAAAATACATGAAATAGAAATTTAATTTGCAAAATTTTCATGCATTATCAAAATGACTGGCCGTGAAAATTTTTAAGTGGAAGACCACACATATGACCATAGTTTCTTATGGATTTAGGGGGGTTGGGATGGCCTAGTGGTCTAGAGTGCCGTGCTTCGACCTCTAGCTGGTCGATCACCTCTGGCTTGCGGCTGTGGTTTCGAGCCCTGGTGTGAGCGTATGTGGCATGGAGATAGGGGTGCCTTCTCAACCTTGTGTGTTTCCTCCGGGCACTCTGGTTTCCTCCCACTGCTAAAGACCCCTACGCACAAGCGAATTATTGAAATAAAATGAAACCATATGTTAGTCCCAAAATGACCTAGTTTGTGTCGAGTGGACGTTAAACCCCATTTCTCTCTCTCTCTCTTATGGATGTATTTGATGCATTAAAACAACAAAAGTTATACAAAAGTTAAGATAAGACGAAATATTTTGAGTAAATTCTTAACTTAAGTCTGGGAATGCTTTGTGAACATGGAACCAGGATTTATAGATTCGTATTGCAAGTCAAATTGTACTGCTAATGATTTTGTAGGAGATAGCTGGTAATTATAAGCTGTTTATTTTATAACTACCAGGTGTGTAGTTTACTGTTATATATTAATTATATTGTGTTTATTATACAGGTGTGTGGGCCCATGGTGATTATTGTTTGATTAATTCAGCTACTGGTGGACTAGTTATGTTAGGACGCAGGTATGTTAGATTTACTAGCATCCAGACTAACCTACATCCAAACTACCGTACATACAGCAATAATGATTAACATCCAAACTACCGTACATACAGCAATAATGAATAACATCCCAACTACCGTACATACAGCAATAATGATTAACATCTCAACTACCGTACATACAGCAATAATGATTAACATCCCAACTACCGTACATACAGCAATAATGAATAACATCCCAACTACCGTACATACAGCAATAATGATTAACATCCCAACTACCGCACATACAGCAATAATGAATAACATCCCAACTACCGTACATACAGCAATAATGAATAACATCCAAACTACCGTATCGCTGCTAAATAAAATTGAACTTTGTGTTAGTCACAAAATAACCTAGTTTGTGTCAAGTGGATGTTTAACCCAATTTCTCTATCCCTTAAACTGTTGTTTGATGCATATAATTCTGTATATTTACAGTGATGGTACATTAAACCCAAATGGTGTTAGATTTGGTAGTGCAGAAATATACCACATTGGTAAGTAAATATACCACATTGATATGTAAATACATCACATAGGTTAGTAAATAAATATACTACATTGGTTAGTAAATATACCACATTGGTTAGTAAATATACTACATTGGTTAGTAAATATACCACATTGGTAAGTAAATATACTACATTGGTTAGTAAATATACCACATTGGTAAGTAAATATACCACATTGGTAAGTAAATATTGGACGTTATCTAAATTTCAATAATGACAATAGACTGAAAACAGAACAAGCGTCGTCGACTGACTAATAAAATATTTCAACCAACCATGACAGATAAAACATATTCATTGTGTTCAATAACGATTTTTTTTGGACCGCCACTGTTGTCAGGGCTTTTTTATTTTGTTTTAAGTCTCGGCCAACTAATAGTGTAGCAAGTTGATTATACGCTTATCTTGTGAATGAATGTCTAAATTAAAAAATTTATATATCATATGAAGACAAAAGAAAGACCTACAATTGTGTATTATTTTGTATTAAGTAAATGTATTGTTACAATTTTATATTTTAGTCGAATCATTTAAAGAAATAGCTGACAGTGTTTGTGTACCACAGCGGAAATCTGACGGTAGCGAAGAAAGGGTTATATTATTTCTCAAGATGGCACCAGGATCAGAATTTAATAAAGATTTGATAACGAGTTTGAAATCATCAGTTCGAACGTATTTAACATCTCGACATGTTCCCTCCATGATATTACCAATAGCAGATATACCAGTAAGTTGTGATGTTTCTATCAACAGTACTTTTTAACAAAGGGTTTTACTGATTCAATTGATATAAATATATAAAGAGAGGGGACCCTTTGGGACTAAGTCTTATAAAACTGTATAGCCGTCCGATGCAAAAGTGTGAATCCATTTTATTTGCGGTGACCAGAGTTATGAAATTCTTAGCTGGTAAGGATACCCCGTGAGTATAATAAATTTCTGATTCAATTGATGTTTTTATCAGCAGTTCTTTAAATGGAAGTGGTAGGGGTGACCAAGTCAAATGATGCATGCACTTTAAATGATATGGTTTAAAAGTAAACAAAAACTTAAAGTAGTTTATTAATCTCAATATTTAGGAGAGCGATTTAGCTAATTTGCAGGAGTCTTTAATGACTCCTGCAAAGGAAAGCTGATGTGCATCGAGAGGAGCAGGAGCAAAAGCTCACCTTAAACGTGTAGGACTGAAAGTGTAGGTTCAATCCAAGTATTATATGTTAAGTGACAATAGAAGGACGCCAGTCTAACCATGTGGGTTTTCTCTGGGTCCTTACGATTTTCTACCAATGCTGTGTATAATGTAAACTATAAAAAGTCTTCAAATTACAGAAAAAAACGATAAAACACATTGCCTTATCTTTCTGATTGCACTCGTATCTCAAAAATCTTCAATGCTTCAGAACAAAACGAATTGACTTTTATTTCTGATTCAATCTTGGTCATCAACCTTCACAACAGTCATAAACAAGATCAAAGGGGGAGTGATAGAAACGGGGTTTAACTTGCGATCTTTATCTGTGAGCGGAAACTGAAAGACCTTGAGAAACCCAAGTTTCCGAGATTCGCAACTGCAGCACTTTCCTCTATGACAGAACTTATGATCGAACATGCATGCGTCAAACCATTCGACCACCCAACACCCCACGGAAACAAGAGACACTTGGCACCAGTCTAAACGACAGACTCACCCTACAGACAGAGAAGTGACTCTGACACAATGAATATCCATGATATCCATGTTACATTATCTAAACGTCACGGGTTAGAGGTCACATCAACAAACAAAATTTCAACGTTATAATTATGACCATTATCAACATTACAAGACACAATGTTACATTGTATACAATAGCCGTTCGTACAGCCATAACGTCTTATCGCTTCTTCCAATGATTTTTCACATGTCATTTACAACTCAAGATTTGACGTCGTCATATTGGAACCATTTTGTGTGCTATGGTCGTGTCTATTTCAGATATACACAATCAATTCTGTTAATGTTTTTAGCGTGGGAATGGGCTAATAGTTCATTTATCACAGTTATAAACAAAAATTTAAAACTTAAATGCAATTGTAAAAAAATAGCCAAATTCTGGCTGGGATTACTGAGCAAAATGGCCATTCACTGTATACGCACACATGCGAAAAAAAAAAAAAAAAAGCCAGCTACCATTCCATTTTCGTACGTTAGTTACGTACGACTTGGCACAAGTACAGAAAGTACATTTCTGTTTCCATTAAGATGTGTCAAATCTATTTCAGTGTAACAAAATTTCTGGATTTGTTTGTGTTGATATTTGTATTGCCATATTTGAATCTCCAGTTTTATGTGACAAGGAGTAGAGTCGCCTGTCCAACCTCGTGGGTTTTCTCCAGGTCCCCCGGTTTCCTCCCACCGCTAAAAACCCCTACGCGCAAGTGAATTGTTGAAATAAAATGAAACCATATGTTATTATGGAAATGATCTAGTTTGTGTCGATTTGACGTTAAACCCCATTTTTCTCTCTCCGTATTGCCATGTTAATGTGAACCTCATGGGTTTCCTCCGGATACTCAGGTTTCCTTTTGCATCTCAAAAAACCCATTCACATAGCTAAATTAAAAAAGAGGGAAAGGTATCTTTCTGTCTCCAATAGGATGCTTGAAATATAGTTCTTTGTAACAAGGTATTTAGATTTGTTTGTGTTTATATTTTCAGTATACGATAAGTGGTAAGAAAGTGGAGATCGCCGTACGACAAGCAATACACGGGGAAGATGTCTTACAGCGTGGTGCCTTCTCCAACCCTTCCTCTATAGATCTATATTATAATATACCAGACATACAGGGTTGGGTTCAGACATAAACAAAGTGGCATCTAACAAAATAGAGGGGAAAAGTAAAACACATTTACAAATCGCAAAATAATGTTACATTTAATGGAAGGGAATTCCCTCTTTCAGATGTATAGATATATTTTATTCTAGGTTGTTGAGTTTCCAGTATAAATTTGTATCTGAAGGAATAGAGATGGAAAATAAACCACATTTTTACAGATCACTGAATCATGTAAAGAAAAAGGGGAATTCCCTCCTCCAGATGTATGGAATTATATTATTCTTAATTGTTGACTTTTCAGTATAAAATACAATGTTTTATTTTGTGTTAAAATTATTGAGATTAAATTAAGAATTGAAACAAATAGGAACAAATCCTTTTTACTTTACATGCAAAGAGTTTTAAATATTCTCAGCATGTAAGGTAATGGTGCAAAAACATAAACCACATGTATTACAGATAACATAGTAGTGTTACCATAAAGGAAAACGGGAATTCCGTCTTCTCCCTCTTTCAGATGATGGAGAGATTGTATTCTTTGTTGTTCACTTCTCAAGAACAAAGAGAAAGGAACAAACCTTTGGTACATGATATACAAAATTTTAAATGTTTAGTAACATTCTGTAATCTGTATGTTTGATTGTGGAAACCATTTAGTAAAACTGTTTCAATGGCATTTAGTAATTGAATTCGAATGAACAGATGACAATTCTCTGGAATACAATTACTGCTTATTACTGAGCGACGTTTCAGCAATGTTAAAACATGTATATATTGACTTGTTATATTTTCGTATTTTATCATTGCTTGGTAATGACTAGAGAGGCCTAGTTGAAACGTCGCTCAATAATAAGCAGTAATTGTATTCCATAGAATTGTCATCTGTTTATTTAGTAAAGTAGTGATAATATTTATCAGTCTCCCCTGAATGTATGCTTCCATATACGTTAACAAATGCAGCCAATGTGACCAAATAATGTTAGTTTTATCTTTATTGAAAAGTTGTTTATATTTAAACTCTCAGTTGCAATTTTTAAAAAACAAAGGGGAAAATTTCTGTTCCTGATCTCTGCAGCCCAGCCTGTCTCCGTTCAGACTGAAACGGTTTTAAGTCCAAACAAAAGAGCATCAATTTAGTTGTTGACGAATATAGTTCACACAACAGGGCCTTGATTAGACTTTCGACATAAGTGTCGGCTTAATGTTATTTATGAAAGATATTTTCCATGTTACAAGCACCTGTCACATGCTGTAATCAGACAGGAAAGAATTCCATATCATTACCTTTATTTAAGCCATGCACAAAAAATACTCTTGTTCTCATATACTGTAACATAGGGCCACACGACCTGCTTTTAATTTCGATAAATAAAAACAATCTTATTAATTGCCTCATGTAAATATTCTCCCCTCCCCCTCACCCCCACCCTTCCCACACCCCTCTGGTTACAGGACGTAACTCTATCAAATAAAGTTGAATCAAACCAAAAGTGTACTGTAGGCTCAATTATTAAGTACTCAACTCTGATAATTGTTACTGACAAACATAAATGACACTGGATAATCATACATTCCTATAAACAGCTTGAGGAAATAAATGAATTGTGAGAAGTCATTTAGTCCAGTAGAGATCATTTGACAATAAAAACCTTCCTGCATCAGAATTTTGTAAACGATTGTCGGAGAACAAGAATGTTTTTTTTGTATGGCCAATTGTTAATTATAAAATAACAACAGCTTTATTATGTTTATATCAGGGCCTATTTTAAGGATTATTTGACGAAGCACGGTATATGTGTCAATGCTTATTTTGGGGGGGGGGGCGGGTGGGTTCGCTCCCCCTGGCTCCGAGAAAATTTTCCAAATTCGACCGCCAGAGAACGCTTGATCACACTACTTACACTTTTAATACCAAAGAATTGACTGACAGATTTATGTATATCCGACCGTTTGTCAGGGCATCAGATGTTCAAAGATAAGTCCAAACACGCTCAGATTCAAAAAGATATACACACCTTTTTTCAGAACACGGATTTTATATTTTCAAAGCACAGATTTTTCATCCTGAGGCACTTCCGTGCCTTAGGCACGTTAAAATAGGCCCTGATTTATATACTGTAGTATTATTAACATGTTTTTTTTAATTTATATAAAAGATGAGATTAACGTCATAGCAACTTAGTTTATTTATTTATTAATGGGTGCCGGTGGTACATGTATAATGGCCCTGATTTATATACTGTAGTATTATTAACATGTTTTTTTAATTTATATAAAAGATGAGATTAACGTCATAGCAACTTAGTTTATTTATTTATTAATGGGTGCCGGTGGTACATGTATATCTGTTGGTGTTACTTGATTAAAGCCCCAATAACACTCTTGTTGTAACTGAATAATATGTCCCAATCTTCATTCTGGTCAACAAATCGTATTATTTTACAATATTCCAATTAAATGATGATATAAATTTCATCTTAACACACCTAATTTAAAAAATTGGAAAAATTCAACCAATTGATTTGAAAAGTCTAACGTAAACCTTTTCAAATGTGACTTGGATTTTAAAATATTTTCGAACCCTCTGGACAAGTAAAATAGGTTGTGATGGATAATTTAGACAACAGGTAGGACACTTAAACATCTAGTACTTAGAATAAGGGTATTATTTATTTTCTGGAGCTACCAAGCCAGCAAGAATGTTATTGTCCCTTTAATGATCAAATGCAGCGGTCTTACTTTTGCTAAGGTCATAGTTCTTGAAATATCAAAATCGAATATTGCAATGAACTTAATGAATCTTACAAAGTAAGAGTGATGAAACTTTGTGTATAGTTTCATTACATCAATACCTTGACTAAGTTCGATAATGAGCTCAATACTTTTGAAAAAGATAAAGATTGAAGAAATAAGGTTGAAGAATAAAAAGAAAATATCTAATAGAATAGATTGTTTAAGCAGCATTCTGTAACTGAATGAGAATAACATGACATGATTATATGGAATACAAGCTACTTAATAACCTTTTCTCGATATAGTAGCAGGGGCAGATCCAGAGGGGGTGTTTGGGGGGTCCAGACCCCACCCCGCTCAGCTACATAAAAATAATAATGCATCAATGAAATTATATCACAATGCGATCCTACATCATTATAAAAATGATTTCTCTGTTTAAAAAGCTCAATTTGTGTATGTATGCCTGTGTAATTTAGAGACGATGATGGCAGATTTCCGTAACAGAAACCCGGTAAACCCCCTCCTGCAAAAATTCCTGGATCTGTCCCTGAGTAGGGGGTTGGGTGGCCGAATGTGTATATGCTTGTACTTTGGATCGTAAGGTCTGTCATTGAATCAGTTGTATGGTTTTAATTTTTAATTCACCGCTGGAACATGACATGGAGTAGGGTCGCCTGTCCAGCCTCGTTGGTTTTCTCTTGGCCCGCCGTTTTCCTCCCGGGCACTGCTAAAGACCCGGAAATGACCTAAAACTCTCTCTCTTTCTCTCTCCCATTTAAAAGTATCATGTATTTCCTCTCAGATATTTGTTGAATGTCAAATATAAAGTGCTAAAATCATGTCATTAAGAATTGTTAAAGTCTGGTCGCAGCATATGATCCATGTAATTAATACCAAATATATTAAAACCTCTAACAGATCTGGTGAAAATTGTTAGTTAGTGTGGTTAGTGTATTTTATGTTGTTGGTTTTTATACAAATGTTATGTTTAATATGTTTTGTTACCATGGAAATATAAATGTTTAAACCCTGCCCCTGGCATACATCGGACACTTGTAACTGGAGACATGTAGTTGCTGGCAACTGGGAGCAACGATTGTGCAGATGGCCTACTTCCAGCTCCCTTGTCGGTGTAGTCGTGGTTTACAGTACTGCCAGAAAAAAAACCTTTAGATTTGTTGTTGATGTGTGGTCCTCTTGTTTCTGTAATGTTAGATTATTCCCAATTCATATAATATGAAAGAAACATTGATATAAATGTATATATTGAAATTAATATCGCCTGCCATATCCTCTTATTTTATATTGACCTTAAAGATGCATTATGTCAGAATTAAATAAAACACGCTATAATAGTTGACAAAAAAGATAATGAAAAGGCAATATGTTGAAAATTGCATTCAAATTGATTCATTCTAAGCCAAGTTATGACTGTTTGGAGAAAAAAAAACACAGTCTTGGTTGTCATTGCTACCATTGTTACAATAGTAAATTAAGCTGTGATTATCCAGGTTTTGATTAAATCGTTTTTTTAATCTTTTTATAACATTTAAGGCGTAAAGAAAGACCTGCAATAGACAGATTTATCTCCGTAGGTCTGGCATAGTGTATGTTTAATATGATCACTATTACTGAAAGAATGCATCTTTAAATTTCTTTTAACCCTAAAATAAGAGGGTTTTTTTTTCCTTTTAAGGAACCAGATTTAATATTATGGGATGTATGTAGGTAAATTGTGGGATATCTAATTTGTTTATGTTTTAATAAAGTTATATATTTATATATTGTATGTTTTTTGTTATTTTTATATCTACCATAAAATTTTTCAGTACCATAAGACACTTGATTCACCCTGCTTTTTCTATCAAATTGTTTCTGTAGGAGATTGGTTTCATTCTGCTTTGTTTATCTTAAATTGTTTCTGCGGGGAGACCATCCTCGGTCTTCTCACTGGTTTCATTCCGTTCTACTCCACAAAACCTTTGGTTAATTCAAGTGCCCATCCATCCGTCCTGAATCCGTGATACGGGGGAACTTTCTCAGCCAATGCAGGGATGAAACACCCAACCTCCAGGCTAGCAAACCAGCGCCTTACCCACTTCGTCACTGTGATCCTGCACAAAGCTTGATCTCGGTTTTTCATACAATCAAAACTGCTTGCCGCCTTGGGCCCAAGGTTCTTCATAGGCCATTCCTGGATTCAAACTCAGGACTTTTTATAGTCGAGATTCTAGTGTTCTTAACTCCCAGGGGGGTTGGTCGGCCGAAGGGTTAGCATACATGTGTGCCGTATCATAAGGTTTGTAAGTGTGTCAACTGCCATGGTTTTGATCCCCGGTTTCGTAGGTAGTGTTGTGGGTTTTCTATTGGTCCTGCTATAGACCCCTACACGCAAGCGAATTATTGAAACAAAATTGAACCATGTGTTAGTCCCGAAATGACCTAGTTTGTGTTGAGTGGAAATTAAGTCCCATTTCTCTCTCTCTAACCCCCCCAAACTACAATGGCCTCCATTTGTTAACTGGGTTTTGGGTCTTGTAATCAAAATATTTCAGTAATTTGAAAGCAACCAGTTTCAACTTGTACCCTTTAATAACCAATGAAAATCGTTGTTACAAAATAATTACATAAAATACAAATTATTTACGACATTTACAATAAATAAGACTGAAAAAAAAAAACAACCGTCATAAAACATATATCGCACAAAACAATAAATAATCGGGGTTGTTTTCATAAAATCATCGGGGAGTATTTATAAAGATTAAGTATCTATATCTAAACTGGCGACCAAGTGAGTTCAGCTAAATGCATAATAAAAATGGTTAAATAAAATCAACTGTCCAATTTTCTGAATTCATTCAAAAAGGAACGAGTCAATTTAGCTATAAAAAGTATAGGAGTTTCTATACAGGGTTTTCTATACATGTATGTACTAGTTAAACTTTTAGACAACAAAAGGTACGTGCGTTGGGTGAATTATTTGAATGAATTGAAGAAAACCCAAGAAAAAAAAAAAGATTGTATTTAATTATGAGGTAGGTCCAGTTTCCAACGACTGACCCATATGGTCAAACAAAGGGCCGTTTTTTGACATGCCTGACTTCATTTTAAATATTATGGTGCCATGGTTTATTGGATAAATTTATAATGCATGCAAAAATTACAGGAACCTGCTCCATTACACCATGATCATTCTAGTAATTAAAATAAATAACAAATATCAAATCATTTTTTCATCATTTAAAAAAACATACATGGATACAGTAAAACAAGACGGTAATAATTTCAAGATGTACATTATTTTTTAACTTTCCTGCGCCGACTGAGCTAATGAAGACGGACATACACCATGTAGTCTGCTCTTTAACGAATTTCAACAGACTCGTCAAAATCTTGATAATCTTCCAATGGACACATCAAAATTGTAAACTTCCAATGAACATATCAAAATCGTAAACTTCCAAGGGACATGGCTTGTTTTGAAACGTCGCCAAAACAAATCTTGTTTTAAAGCATTCCCAGTTGAAATCATAATAATCAACAATATAAAATAACAAACACACACATTTATCTCTCAAATCAAACATAATCTGGAATGATACATTTAAATAATCAAAAGAAAACATGGAAAAAATAATTCTAGAAATGAGACAGAAAATAAATTTGGTTTAACGTCCACTCGACACAATCTAGGTCAATTTTATTTCAATAATTCCGCGAAGGGGTCTATAGCAGTGGGAGGAAACCAGAGGTCCTAAGGAGATCCATGATATTGGACATGCTACCTGATTTCTTGCTATATATAAATAAGCTTGGTATAGAAACAGTGCCACTTGACTCAATGATACGCATCAAACCATGTGGCCCCTTCCCCCCAAGTTCGAAAAGAGACTTTCTAACCCCTATTCCCATCAAAATAACACATTAAAACTAAATATGTAAGTTGATTTTGTCAGGATTTCAAAAAAGAGACTTTAGACAAAAATATAGTTGACTGTTTTTGGTGATATATATTGAATGACAGAAAAAAAAAATTTCAAGTGACTTCTTGGGGTGGTTTTGCTCAGAAAATGTTGGAATAATCAATTGGATTAATTAATAGAAAGTTTGAAAAAGATAAAAAGAGCAGAGTTTAAGGAAAGACATGTTACAATTCATCTTTCATACGCATCTGAAACGATGTTAAAATATTTAATCGTTCTCCAAGCTGTTCTTTTTTCTTCTCGCTCACTTTACCATCCCGTAATTTTTCTACCCGACTTATTTCTGTATCTATAAATTCCTCTCCTTTTTCTAATATTTTACTCATAGTCTTAACGTAAGTATCTGCCGAGGTTTTTTCTGCTTTGTCTTCTATACCTTCGGCAGCTTTTTCAGCTCTGGCTAAAATGCCTTTTCGTTTATCTGCTGGACTTTTATAAAATTCTGACACTAGATTGTCAAACTTTTCTAAACACGAAGGAAGTCCTAACCACAAACCTATAATAAAAGCAAAAAAAACAAAACATTTCAATACAAAAAAAAAAATTTTTTCATGGCTTAAAAAAGAAATTTTTTCGTGGCTTAAAAAAGAAAATTTTTCATGGCTTAATCTTTTTTAAAATGCGCTTAAATTGATTAATGCTCCGTTACTTTAACCGTTGGATTGTTTTGGGGTTTCGCCTAGGAAAAGCATACGGTAGTCAAGAATACATGTATATCCTGTAACATTTTAAATTTAAGAATAAATCATATAAATGTATATATTCATTAGTGCTCCTACGGTTAGTCGGATAACCGTAAACGGTTAGAATTGGACGGTTAAAAGGTTCGAATTTAGCGCTACAGTTAATTAGAGATGTCCCCATTAAATGGAGTTATCTCCCATTACAAACGTCTCCATGACGACAGAGCGTCATTTTGAAAATTGAACAATGTATGTCAACTTGAGATGCCCCCGTTACCCCAGTATTATAACACATATGACCCGTCAATGAGCAGCTGTTTGTTTTACAGGAATCTAATAAAAAAAAATGTTATTCTCGGGTTTTAAATATTATTGCTTCTTCTTTATAACTATTCCACTTTATTCCACGGTGTATTTATCTTGAAATCAGAATATTTTACCGAGCAGTCGAGCTAATATCTGTAGGTACCGGTAAGCTTATTACTTGATATTGACAGATGTGTACAATGATGTATTAAAAACCACTTGCTTGTAAATCATACAGCGATGTGGGTTGTTATTTAATGTTGAAACTTGATACCAAACGGTTAATTGTTACTAACCGGTTAATAGCCACGGTTATTCGAATAACAAAAAGTCCTAACCATAGGAGCACTAATATTCATTGAATTCCTCTATTCAGTGGTATAAAATATTTTGTCATGTTTACTTATATGTCAGGACCCGCAAAATTGCCCCCTGATTGTTCCATATGGAACGTCGGACGGTTAAAAGGTTAATAAAAACATAACAGAGAAGTAGTTTGTTTCATCTATTTATAGATTGTGTTTATTGTTGTCAACAATTCAACAGTTGTATAAATATCGAACACTGTAAACTGTGGATATCTGTATTGATTCGAACAGTCATTTTAACTACAGCTGTCATAGTCACAACGAAATGGGATATCACATCCTACTGGGATAATGAAGGCGGGCATAAGCCATACAAGTATGCTATGAGGTAAATTTAACCCAGACAGTGCCACTATGACCTACTGTTATATTCAATTCCAACTGCCAAGGGATATTTTACATGCACATCAATATATAAACAGGATCTCAGTTTTCCATCCCATCTGCATGACTAGACAGCTGTCCTTGTCAGGATCTCCAAATTGCACCACTGAAAAGGGGAAACCACACCAGAAAACCCTGATGAACTGTCTCAGCCAATGCAGGGATCGAACACCCGACCTCCAGGCTAGTGTGCCAGCGTCTTACCCACTTAGCCATCATGGCTCCTATATCAAAGTCAACCTTGGAATATCAAAAAAAAATTATCTTACCTGATTCTTTCATAATAAATTTTTTGATTTCATCAGCGTCTTTGAAATCTCCAGTAAAATCTATGGGTGTTTCTTTATTTTGTAGAAATAATTTATAAACTGGATGTTTTTCTTTCTTTATGTTAAATCGCTCAGCTAAATCCATGTTGTCCTTATCCCCATAATCTATAAATAAAATATAATTCAAACGTGATATAACTCAATAGATAAATCATTAGCAACCTCAAGTCAGAGAACGAGGCGTTAATAAACAAGGTTCATGACTGTGAATCGTCAGAACAACGTGTAAATACAGAATTGTTCGATATGAAGACCACGGTTGTAAATCTGTGCGATGATAATATTAAAGTTTCTAAGGACCAGTAAATGGTAAGAAGAGGCATGAACATTAACCCTTTGAACACTGACTTTACATGGGGTGTTGCACGTCCCTCCCTGGATTTACAGGACGTCATATTAATTATGAAGTCAACGTAATTGGAGCTTGAACACGCCCCAAGCCGCAAAACCGACATTTCGGGTATATGCGATACAACGTCAAGCCGGTTTTGCGGCATTTCGGGTTCTAAGGAAATAACTGTTTTAGTATGTACCTGACAGCTCCATTAAAGTAGTACCGGTACCTGACATTATTAACTTTGGGATGGAAAATCAGTGCCAGACAAAATGACATCTACCATAGGTTTTGTGCCGGACAAATGCTGAATTTGTGCCGGACATTGTCAGTGACAGGTGCCTTATTTCGAGGCCCATTTACCTGGCAAAGCAAGTAATCAAATTTCCTAATACATGAGAAGAAAATATTCGACATCGAAATTAGTCCAGGTATTGATGTAATGAAACAATACAATAAGTGTCATCACTCTCACTTAATTAGAATTCAATGTTCTTTTAATATAAGAAGACAAGAGAGATACATGTAGAAATGGGGTTTAACGTCAACTCGACACAAACTAGGTCATTTCGGGACAAACATATGGTTTAATTTTATTTCAATAATTCGCTAGCGTAGGGGTCTTTAGCAGTGGGAGGATCTGGAGAAAACCCACGAGGTTGGACAAGCGACCCTACTCCTTGTCACATACAACCAGGGATTCGAAACCACGCCAGTTAATTCAATGACAGACTTTATGACGCTGCACGCATGTGCTAACCATCCAACCACCCACAAGAAGACAAGATGGAGGTGAATGAATGTATCCACCAACCTGCAATCTGAACTTCTGCAATAAGTAGATCTGGTTGTCCACTACTGGACTCGGCAACCTTTTTAAATTCATCTTGTTTTTCTCCATACGGATACGTCTCGTCAAACTTGACCAATACAGCTTTATGTTTCGATATTATCTGTTATTAAAACAATTAAATATTAAATATGCAAACCTAAGATTGAATGATCATGTTCAATAATGTATTTGAAATAACCTTTCAGTTTCATTTCAGAGGTAGGGGTAAAGGGAAGTAATCATGCTTTATCTACATTCTAAAGAAATAAAATGAAATATGGTTAAACGTCCTACTTTAGTACTTTGCTGCATGGACTGGACTGATGAAGACAGGCATACATTGTTAGTAATGTTACATATGCCATAGGCATAGGCTAGCTTGTTATGAGAGAGAGAGAGAAATGGTGTTTAACGTCCACTCGACACAAACTAGGTCATTTTGGGACTAACATATGGTTTAATCTTATTTCAATAATTCGCTTGCGCGTAGGGGTCTATAGCAGTGGCAGGAAACCGGAGTGCCCGGAGGAAACCCACGAGGTTGAGAAGGCGCACTTATCTCCATACCACATATGCTCACACCAGGGCTCGAAACCACAGCCGCTAGCCAGAGGTGACCGGCCAGCTAGAAGTCGAAGTGCGGCACTCTAGACCACTAGGCCATCCCAACCCCCCAGCTTGTTATGCGGGAAACATTTCTATGATAGTGGCACTATGATGACCTAGTCTTATATCCAATTCCAACTGTAATGGGTTCATTAATATTCACGCCGATGTGCATACAGGACTTCTGTTTTCCATCCCATCCAAACGACTACGGTATATATTGTCCCTTTCCAGTGCTGAACTACGCCCACGCTGTATCCAATTGATAATACAACCCTGCTTTTAATAGACGAGACTTAGTAGTGGTACTTTATAGTTATATAAGTTTAGCTGCTGATGTAACTTTACCTGACAGAAAGATGAAATAGTGTTATTCAATATTTCTAATTTTCTATTCTGTAAATTACTAAAAGAAAATTCAGTAATATACGAGTTATTTCCCTTTACTCACGTGGATGCTTATATTTAATAAACCGATTTGGAAAAACTAATCGCTTTTTCACAGTTTCCAACAGTGCACTTACCCTGTCAAAGACACCAGAGTTGAGTGGAACCGAGCCCTTCACAATATCGGCCCCAACAGACCGGAAAATCGCTAAAACAACCAGAAGAACGGACGAAATGCAACTAATGTTCGCCATGTTTCTATTTTGTATGATGTGGACCAATCAGAGACAGCCTTTATAAACAAAGCGGAAGCGTTTCTGAAGATTCCACGCACTTGCTAAAACAAAAGATGATTGGTTTTACTGATAAAATTAATACGAAGGAACAGTAGTGTAACAGGGGCGTATTTTTTTCTTTTTTAAAAATAAAATTTTACGCACACTGTGTTACACGCCCACATGAGAAAATTTTCGACCGTAAATGTCGTTGGGTGTTACATACCCTTATTTAACGTCCGTTCTACCGAAGTGATATCGCAGACCACTAATTACTGACTACATTGCAGTGATGAAATATTAATTATATATAGGGCCTAATCTTGAACGCTGATGTAAATTGAATATTTTTTAGGCCTATATTTTAAAACTGTTTGAATAGATCGTCTTCAGATTGGCGGTCGAATTTCAAAATGATCAAATTGTGAATTTTAATAGCTGAATGCGATTTTCAGAATTAAAAATACCGCGCTCACAATTCGAGCGTTTTAAAGTTCGTGAAAGCGATAAATATTGGGTACCGGTATAACTATTATGTAAAACTGTAGAATATTTCGATCTTGTCGTGCGCCCTACAGATATAGACTATAGCTCTTGAATAATAAAAATGAAATTAAATGGGGTTTAACTTCCTAATGTTCTGTTCCGACGGGGCTAATGAAGACGCGGCCTTTGATAAAAAATTATATTGCGGTTTATTTAAGAGGGGATGGGCTGTTTGCTTGATGAGAATTTTAACCGTTTAAGTTTGTTGGTTGAAACTTTTGATGCATACGAATCTGGGTATGTACAGGTCTTTATTTCGGCTTGAAAAGTTATTAGATTATTATTTAGACATCTATTCACACGCCAAGCCTGTAATCAACTCTCTAGACTATCGGACGGCCGAGATTAAAATGGATTAGAAAACCGGCGAGATTTAAAATGAATGAATAAAATGGATAATCACGATATTGCCACGATAATAAACTATATAATACATCTTCAAACATTCATGACTTCACCAAGAATAAAGTAACTAAATGAACTTTTCATCTTTTAATTATATTGATGTTTGAACTGTTATCGAATGAAATGGGTTTAACGTCCTACTCTTCTGCACCTAATCTGGGCTAATGGAAGACGGGTATACGCCATACAGTGTGCTATGAGGGGAATTTTGCCAGGGCAGCGGCGCCACGGCCTACTCTTATATCGAATTCCTATTGCCAAGGGAGCTTTTACGTGCACGTCAATGTGTACACGGGACCTCGGTTTTTCGTCCCACCCGAACGACTAGACAGCTGTCCTTGTCAGGCCCTCCGCTCTGCACCACTGACAAGGGGAAACCACGCCGGAAAATCGAGATTAACCTTTCTCGGCCAATGCAGGGATCGAACACCCGAGCCTCAGGAAAGCGAGCCAGCGCCGTACCCACTTAGCCACGTGATCCCCGAACTGTTATCGAACGAACAACTCTATAATATGTTAACCTTACATAAGTCATCTTGACGATGAGGGTATCTTAAGATATACATAAATATACACATTCGACGCATCATCAAAAATTTAAATGCTTTTATAAAAAAAAAAAATAAACAAAATTATGGATAAGTGAAAATATTCAAAAAAAAAAAAAAAATCAACAACCCACGCCCCCTCTTTTGTCAGTATTATTATAGAATCATTAAACTTTTGAATATGACGTGTAACATAATTATAACATATCTTTCCTTCTTGGTCACGTTTTGCAATACTCTAGTTCACCCTCCCCTCCCCATCGCAATATTAGTCCCGAAATGGCCTAGTTTGTGTCGAGTGGGCATTAAACCCCATTTCTCCCTCTCCCATCGCAATAGTATTAAAAACAGATGTCGGTGTGTTTCCGTAGTTTCGTAGTTTTCTGATATGAAAGATAATTTGTTAGGATTTTTTTCCCCGATAACAATTGACGTGGCATTTACTATTATTTAATATTATATAATGATTTAGATTTTCTGCATATTGAAAACAGTATAGTAAAATCATGGAGCTATAAATTGTTTAAGAACTTTAAAAGTGAAACGCTTACGTGGTTGTATCAGGGTTGTGGACGGACAACATAGGTTGGGATGGTGGTTGTGTGCGAGGGAGGTGTGGGGGGGGGGGGCGGAATGGACAATTGCCAGGGTAATGAAAAATTGTACATGTAGGTCGCGAGAAAGGCAGCTAGAATTTGGAGCGCTATAGCCCTCTGTAACCAAGGCAGTGCGAAGTCCACACAAGTTTTCGAATTTGGTGCGCATTTAAGCTACATATATATGTAGAATAAGGCGAAACTCTATATATTATGTATGGTTTCCATCGTTACATCCCAAACTGCCACTTCAACGAGTATTTCTTGTTGATAAGAAACCAGTTTCATAAAAAATAATAAATATATAAAATTAAAAATTATGATGTAATAATGTAATTGAAACAGGTTATTACAGTTTACCTTTTTATACAGAGTTTATTTGGTGTATATGACTAGAACGATCTAGATAAAGAGCTAGACATTCTTGTTATAATAGCTCAAAAATAGATAATTCAAAATGAATACATTGAAAATTTCATTCAAATTACTTTATTCGGAGTCAAATTAAATGGCAAACCGCTCTAATCTAGTTTAAATGTTGAGTATCTGATGCCATCGAGAGTTGATTATGGTCTTGTTTTGTTGATAAAAGTCTAATTAATTAATAATTTATATAAGATTACAGGCCTAACAAAAGACCAGCAATAGGCCGTTTGAGCTTTTGCTTTATGTATAAACACACGACAAACACCAACCCCCGAGACTTAGTCTATAGATATTATAAACTACAGCACACCAACTCCCACCATTATTTCTATTTATAGTTTTGTTTGTTTGTTTTAAACTTATTTAATTCGACATTGAGGCGTTCTGTTTCATTTTACGTGCACGCCAATGTGTACACGGGGCCTAGGTTTTACGTTCCATCCGAGAGACTAGACACCGTTCCATGCTAGAGATCCTCCTCACAACTGACAAGGCGAAACCTGACCGGAAACTTCCCGGACAAAATCCGGAGCGAAAAAGAGACTCTCTGGTCAGTGAGTCAGGCTTCTTATTCGAGACACCCTATCCCCATTCGGTTCATTTTAACTACGAATTTAAAATATCATTTGGAAAAGGACACCTCGGGACTGCGTAAACAGAAAATAGTCCTTTTTATTTTCAACTCATTATTAGAAATGTAAACTCATATTCTGAGGAAGCAATAAACAATACATTCACACTTTAACTTTTAAATCACTAACATTAAAAAACTATCGTTGTCTAAAATTGATTTTGAACTAAATGATATTTTAGTGAAACAAACGCGTTGTAACCTCGGGTGCCATTATTGAATAATGTCTTTGGTCATTGGTGTATGTCAATATAAAGTATTGGTGAATAGTATTTCGATTAGCGATGATGCAAACTAGAGATTTGCGGCGTGGTTTCCCCTTGTCAATGATGCAGAAGGAGCGACTGACAAGAACAGTTGTCTAGTCGTTCGGACGGGACGAAAAACCGAGGCCCCGTGTACACATTGGCGTGCACGCAAAAGATCCATTGACAGTTAGAATTCGATATAAGAGTAGGCCGTAGTGCCACTGTCCGGACAAAATTTCCCTCATAGCACACTGCATGGTGTATGTCCGTCTTCCATTAACCCAGGTCAGGTGCAGAAGAGTAGGACGTTAAACCCCATTTCATTTCATTTTTGCAAACTAGAGAGAGGGGGGGGAGGGTGTGAGAGAGAGGAGAGGGGAGTGGGATTTGACGTACACTCGATACAAACTAGGTCATTTCGGGTGTAACATATGGTTCAGTTTTATTTAGCAGTGGGATTAAACCTGCGAACTCGGAGAAAACCCACGAGGTTGGACAGGCGACCCTACTCCTTGTCAGGTACAACCAGGCGAATCAAAACCACGCTAGTTGACACACTGACAGACCTTCTACATATTCCTGAAGCAATGGCCCGAGAAATCCTCTAATCAAACGAAACACTGCGCGGAGTATGGACCTTCTAACGATTAGGCCATCCCCCACCCTACAAATCCCCTCCCCAAATCAACGACTTTATACGAATCTATTATACGATTTGGCTATCATACGTATCATATAAGGCGAGTCAAATAAGTTTATTGGGCCTTTAAATCAAATAATTGTTTTTATTATAGACTGAAGTCAATAGTTCATCTAAATTACAATTTGTTATGCACATAGTGTTTTCATAAACAACTTTGAGACGGTCTCCCAAAATAAACAAACAAAAAAAAAACTTGTTTGTTTATTTGTTTTCTTGTTTTGGTCATTGTGAATTGTTTATAGCCAATATCATCTGCACACGTGTCGATTAATATCTAGTAAATAATAATAATAATACAGCCTGGAGTTAAGCTCCAGTCGCGAGGCGGTCAATATAGAAGTTTATTTGAATATTAAACTATATTTAATTACTCCAACTAATGTCTCGCAGATTGACCTCATATGACGTCATATGATTGATAGGCACGAGCTAAAAGGAAGATATGAACGGGTATAAATAACGCGCGATTGGTTTTCTTTAATTTACAGGATAAATTTTCAAGGTAAGTTGGTTTCATTTATTTTATTAATTATTCTGCATTCGGATAATATTTTGTAAGCCCTTTCACATCGTGTGGGTCTTCACAATTTATTTATTTTTAATATGGTGTGTAGCATTAGCGAAGATCCCTTAAAATTCTAGATCGAAATAAGAACAAGCCGTAGCACTACTGCCAGGGGAAAATACAGCATGCACCACCATGTTTTCTTTTGCAAGACAATTTGGGAAAACTAGAATTGTTTATTAAATTCAACGAGACATATTACCATCTGTAATTTATCTCTAGAATATAAATAAGACTCTGCATCTGTTTCGTTTTTTTTTATTTTTAATTTTAATTTTTCTAATTTTTGCTGTTTAAAATTTCATACTGCAGTAGATAAAATTAAACTTATTATTGCGCATAATTTAATATTTTCTTTAATTTAGTAGCCTTTATTATTTACCAATAAAATAGATTAATTTAAAATAGAATAACACTACTGTAAATTAAATATAGATACACTGAAAGGCGAAATTGGGCATATGGCTATTTTCACTATAATTTATGATTTTTCAAATTAATTTGAATATGACATAAATTTTTCATCCGATTTTTTCCAACAAAATTTTGGTAGTATCAACACATTGTTTTTTTATTTAATTTATTAAAATTCGCGAAAACATTTATTCTGTTATCTGTGCAAATGAAATGGGGTTTAACGTCCTACTGCGTTCTGCTCCGAACTGTGCAAACGAAGACGCAATGCAATGTGCTATGATAGAAATTTTGCACGGAAAGCGGTACCACGGACAGCTATCCCTGTCAACCTCCTGGCAAACCCCCTCCTGCTAGAATTCCTGGATCCGCCCCTGAAATGGCATATTTCGATTTGAATTGTCTGAAATTGACCCCTCTCCTCTCCTCCGCCGTCAGTGTATTTCTTGTTATAAATTGGTTAATTAATTGGTTATGCACATCTGGAACTACTTGATGATAAATATAAATTTATTATAATTTAATACATTAGTAGTTCCCACCTTCATTAGCCCATGAGTTTATGTTGATGTAGCCCAGTCAGCGCAGAAAAGTAGGATGTAAAACCCCATTTCATTTAATTTCATAGCATATTTATAGCTGATCAATGACGCTAGGATCACAATATCTCATCCAAGTAAATCATAAAATTTGATAGACCACATCGGCATTAAATGTTCAAAAATGCATAAAAAAAAAACAGATAAAAATGATTTTATAAATTATGATTAACATGTTCACAAGTTTTTTCTTACTCACCACAAAGTAGGTCGTTTCGGTTACTAACATATGATTTGATTTAAATTTCTACCAATAGGGCCTTTAGCAAAGGGAGCGGAGAAAACCCACGAGTTTGGACAGGCGACCCTATTTCAGGTCACGTACAAGTGTGGAATAGAAACTACCCTAGTTTACTCAATGACTCATCAATATTAGAGTATGATTTTTCAGCCTTTTTACATAATGCGTTTATTATTTTATTTACAGATGAGAGGGTTGAGCTTGTTGTTAATTTCGATGTGCCTGGTGGCGGCACTGGCCAGACCAAATTTACTTCACCGTAAAAAAAGACAACTGATCAGAAGTAAGTATAGACTTTAACATCGAAAAGAAAAAATGAAAACGGTGGCTACGGTCTGTTATGGACACGTTAAATTTTTGTCCACCCGAACGTCTAGCCGCATTTTAATTGACCAAAAAAACATCATTCTAAATTAAGCATTGACAAAATATGACTTTGTTATAAATGATTTACAGTGTTAATGACAGAGAAACATTTATGAAATTATGAAAAATTAATGATAAACTTTCGAACCGTCATTTGGAGCCACACGGCCCGGTTGCCGCAAACCGGCTTTTAAATAAAAGGTCGTCAGGGGGGTTTGAAAGTTTGGTGCGAGTTGTTCAATTATAAATTTAGACAGAAAATCCAACGATCGTGTCACGTAGATATAAAACAGGAAGAGGTATATCTGAATGTATTTGATGTTTAATTGATTATTAATAACCATAATTAGGTTCATGATATAAGACTGTGATATATGAGTATATTATATACCCCGGGCCTAGAGGTGATATATAATTACTTATATCACATGTTATATCCTCTAGATAAATGTATTTACACTATCTACATCATCATAAACTCGTCACACCAATATAATCATTCTATAAAGCCCGCACCTTAATTTCCGTAAAATTATAATTGATTTTAGTCAATACGGCTTATCTAAAAGGTATATTATGAAAGATCTAAATCTGCACGTGCTTGTTTTGGCTTCAAACGTGATATAAATTATTATTTATATATAATCAACTTTCGATATCATTGGATGGCGGAGAATTAAACGGATTAAATAAAATACGATCGTCATTTAATGATTTAATTTTAAAAAATGGAGAAGCAAGACTGAGTCTCGATTAAGAAGCAACGTTGCTACGATAATAAACAATCTATACCACTTCTTGTCAAAACAGTGATAACATTGCTCAGAATATAGTAATTTGAGTGAAATTGTCATTATACATGTATTATACATTTTCATTATATAACAAGAACGATCATCCTCCAATATAATTCTACATATTTAAGACAAATTTGACTTTTTAAGAATCCATGTAAAATTTTTAAAATTCAAGTTTTCGTGTAAATGGGCCGCTGGTTACACAAAGAATGCAATAGGGTTAACGTCCACTTTACACAAAGTAGATCGTCTCGTGACTCGGGACTGACATGCTATAAAATATAACTTAGGCGATTAAATGTGAATCTGGAAGTATTATAACGATAACGTGTTCTGTGTTGCGATTTTTTATTTGTTGTGCCGATATATTTATTTCTACAAACAGTTTTCTAAGCATAGTTTATGTTTCGTGTTTGTCTATATTTTCCCGGGGTTCGCAGGAAATTAGGACGTTAAACCCCATTTCGTTATTCTTTCACTTATATCTAGACTAGAGATAAACTTATATTGTTTTTTTTATTATTTTACATATTTTTTTTATTATTGAAACAAGTAAATAAACAAACATGTTAATATTAGCTATGGCCAGATAGTTGTCCTTGAGGTGACCCCTAGAGATCACAATCAACATGTCACATGTAATATTATTGTTTATTTGTTTATAAGATCAACAAGACACCTGAAAATATTTTCACCTGAGCTTGAACCCGTTTTGATCATTTATTTAGTTTCTGCGGCTTTCATTTAATATTATTGGTTTGTTCATGACCAACATGCTGTCGGTGTTGTTACCCCTTGTTGGTGATGCAGGACTTGAGGGGTTGGGGAATTGGAAGGCCTTATATATGGAATAGCTTACCCCCCCCCCTTTACCTACATAAACCTAACACTGTATGAATCCAAATACTTGTGCATTCGTCAGAGGTCCGTTACCAGCTTGCTGGCTGCGTCGAGATAGCGAACTTTGATGGTTGTGTTTGTATGGGGGGGGGGGGGAGGTCTCACTTCCTGAAAATCGTTTCTTTCTCTACCGACCTCAGAACAATCAAGACAGGGACCCACGACAATGAGCAATTGGGCAAGTCAGTGCAAATTATAGGGCAGCTAGAAGTCAGAACATAGCTAATAATATGTAATGTATACATCATTATTATTATGGGGTTCTTTTAGAAAACTCCACCAGTTTCACCAGTGGACGCTTACGGCTGGCCCCCGGATCCATTCACTTGATTTGCTATTTGTTTATTTTATTTTTTTTTTGCAATGTCTGTTTTCTGTCTTGTCCGCAGGTTAATCTTGTAGATTTTTGTTTTGCGTGTAGTGCGGTCCTCCTGCACTTACTAATGGAGTTTTTTTTCCAGAAAATCATTTTTTTCATAACTAGCGGTTGACCTACACGGGTTGTGCTCCTACCTTTAAACCGGTCCGAACTTCCTCTATACAGCAAATGTCAGCCTGGTGACAGCCATCTTCAATAGAAGGCTTGATCTCGCCTTAACTACATACATATTTTCAAGTAAAACTCGCGGACGTTGCTTAAGGAACATGGGTGACAGCCCTAGTGTAACCGCCAACCCTGAACAGACAACAGATAGACAGTTTTTCCCATAATATTACAATCTAATTTTATACAGGGGGAATGACGGTGGCTAAGTGGGTAAGACGCTGCATCGCTAGTCTCGAGATCGGGTGTTCGATCCCTGCATTGGCCGAAAAAGTTCATCTCGATTTCCGGCTTGGTTTCCCCCTGTCAGTGATGCTGAACGGAGGGACTGACAAGGACAGCTGTCTAGTCGTGGGACGAAAAAACGGGGTCTAGTGTACACATTGGCGTGCACGTAAAAGATCCCCTGGCAGTTAGGATTTGATATTTGATATAAGAGTAGGTCGTAGCGCCGCTGCCCTGGCAAAATGTCCCTCATAGCACACTGTATGGCGTGTGCCTGTCGTCCATTAGTGCAGGTTAGGTGCAGAAGAGTAGGACGTAAAACCCCATTTCATTTCATTTCATTTTCTTTTTTACAGCTGATGACCTTAGCCCTAAAGTCGCCGAAGCGGTTGTTCAACCACCTAAAACAGAAATCAAACCCACCAACGATGCTCCTGTTACAGAAAACCCATTTACATTGTCAGCAGAAAAAAATAATCCCTCATTTGGCCCATTGCCCGGTATGCCACCCATGGGCGGTATGCAAGGACAGAACGGTATGCGACCACCCATGAACGGTATGCCACCAATGAATGGTATGCGACCACCCATGAACGGTATGCCACCAATGAACGGTATGCGACCACCCATGAACGGTATGCCACCAATGAACGGTATGCGACCACCCATGAACGGTATGCCACCAATGAACGGAATGGGCGGTATGCCCGAACAAACGGGTGGTATGCCTTGGCAAATGAACAACGGTATGCCCGGACCAATGAACGGTATGCCCGGACCAATGAACGGTATGCCCGGACCAATGAACGGTATGCCAGGGCCAATGAACGGTATGCCCGGACCAATGAACGGTATGCCCCCACAAATGGGTGGTATGAACCGACCAATGAACGGAATGCCAGGACAGATGGGCGGTATGCCCGGACAGATGAACGGCATGGAAGTTCCTTTACCAAATCCTTCAGGAAAATGGGTTGATCGGTCTAAAATGAATTTGGCACCCACCGGAACCCCAGCACGTGGTGATACAGATAGACAAAGATTCATGATGGAAAAAATGATGGAAATGAGAAGAAATCTTGAACATAGTCGTCAGAACAAAACAGTCAGACTCGGAATGCCACCACAAGGTCATATGCCACCTGGAATGGGAATGTCACCTGGAATGGGAATGCCACCTCATGGTAAGATGCCAAATCAAGGTCATATGCCACCAGGAATGGGAATGCCCCATGGAATGGGAATGCCCCATGGAATGGGAATGCCACCACACGGTCAGATGCCACCTGGAATGGGAATGCCACCACACGGTCAGATGCCACCTGGAATGGGAATGCCGCCACAAGGTCAGATGCCACCTGGAATGGGAATGCCACCTGGAATGGGAATGCCACCTGGAATGGACAAGAATCACAAAAGCGGTTTCGCTAATGCAGGTTCGTACATTTCTAGATAGAGATAAACTTATATGAAAACATCTGCTTGCTAACGACAGTAGCTAAATTATCTTCACTTTACGTACACGTATTTATAGTTTATCGAATACCTCATTCTGTTGTTGGGTTTTCATACTGAACAAGCTGTACAGACAACTTCCCCACCTTCTTCAATAATGATTTCTTAGGGGTGTTCTTAGCCGGCCACATCCTCAGCCCCTCCAAAAAATTCCGTAGCCCCACCAAATTTTATAAGCTGGCTACGGGCCCGAATAGGGCGCTTAATTGTTAAATCCAATACGATGAGATTGGGGACAGGTCCCATTTACAGCTACTGGACGTAAAGTCGGGTAACAGATTAGTTCCCAGTATAGTGAAATGTATTAACTTGTGATATATTTACAGTTAAGTCTATGATGTCACAGGAGGCTGGTAATATTAAAAGTATGGTTGAGTTTGAAAATCGCCTGAGCACCGCCAGAAGAGAAATACTGAAAGAGTTTTATTCCGATCTGCTTACAAGGTAAATACATCCATTTAATAGGGTTTAACCTCCTATTATTCTGCCTTTTCAGTCGATTGTCACTGGTGGGATTGATAAATTACCTTTTGATATTGACAATAATACACGAGTCCTACTGATATTAATTGTATATTGATGAAGATAATGATACACGAGGCCGATTAATTTTATATTGGTCTTTGTTTTCTTCCAGTCGTGTTATTGATAATGTTTATAAAAAGAAAATGGCCGATGAACTGAACGCTATAAAAGCACTTGACAACCAAGTTGGCATGGTAACTAGAAGTGTTATGGCCGGTATGGCTGGACCAGAAGGCATGCTAGCTGGACCACCAGGAATGATGGGCCCACAACCAGGAATGATGGCTGGACCTGGGGGAATGATGATGGAACCACCACAGGGAATTTTGCGCAAACCACGGGGAATGATGGGGGGACCTCAACCAGGTATGATGGGGCCACTATCAGAAATGATGGCATCACGACAAAGAATGATGGGGCCACGCCCAGGCATGATGGGGCCACGCCCAGATATGATGGGACCACGCCCAGATATGATGGGACCACGCCCAGATATGATGGGCCCACGTCCAGATATGATGGGGCCACGTCCAGGCATGATGGGGCCACGCCCAGGTATGATGGGGCCACGCCCAGGTATGATGGGACCACGCCCAGGTATGATGGGACCACAACCAGATATTATGGGTGAGTCACCACCAACCATGATGGACAAACCCAACTCTGGAAATACAGAATCTAAACACACAGGAGCCCAAAAATAAATCGCATAATCTACATATTTGAACACAATTTTGTTTTAAAATCTCAAATTTTGACATTTTATAACACTGTACGCATGTCTCGCTATCCAAAATTACAGGAATAAAAATTATAGAATTCTACCAATTCCATCGCGAACTAGTATCATTTAAAGTTGCCGTTGTGACGATAATACTGTTGATATCACGTCGCCATCTTTATCTGTCTAAAACAAATAACGTAATAATGATTATAGGTCTACTATCATTGCCGCTTTCAAACAAATACATTTTACACTCTGGTCGTTATATTTCATTAATTCATATTTTTGACTTTTAAAATATATTGTGTTGTTTATTAACCTCTCTGTCCCAAGATGAATTAATATAATTGGCTGTAAAACAGACGACGTAGTAACCATAGTAACTGGTGAATATATGTATTAACATATTGTATATAGTCACTAATAAAAAATAAAACATAAAAATAGTACCACGTCTCATTTATTATATGTTATACTGTATAGGGATATAGGGATGTTTCTTTAGTTACCGCCGGGGGGGGGGGGGGCTGGTGGTCTAGAGTGCCGCGCTTCCACCTCTAACTAGCCGGTCACCTCTGGCTTACGGCTGTGGTTTCGATCCCCGGTGTGAGCGTATGTTGCATGGAGATAGGGGGCGCCTTCTCAACCTCGTGGGTTTCCCACTGATAAAGACCCCTACGCGCAAGCGAATTATTGAAATAAAATTAAAAACCATATGTTAGTCCCGAAATCCAATTTCTCTCTCTCTCGCTTTCTTTAGTTACCATTAGTGACAGCAGTCGTCGGGAACGTGTCCAACGATACGAATTTCAAAGAGCGGAAAAGTTGTGTTCGCGGTGAATTTAGCTCTAAATTTTATCAAGGTGCATTATGTGAGTTATAGATTAAGAGCTGTAATATTTCAAAAATACAAATATTTCATTCAAAATACTTTAATTTGAGGGAAATTATCAATGGTTGTAGCTTATTTATTTTGCTTCTTATTGTGAACAATATTCAAATGGGAACACATCAATAACAACATATTTGTGGATGTTTAATCTGCAATCAACGGTACAAAGGTAGAGGGGTCAAAACCAAAAGTACGTCACAGATGGTTAATTTTCATGCTACGTCGCTGCACAGCGCGCGTAAGAGCCAGTGGAGGACACACGAGCTTCTAGTCTCGGTCACCCAGAACCTCCTAGTCTTCAACGCGCGGAGGGTCTGGGTCGGTTCCATAGAGCTGTATATTGACTAGAGTGTATTGTGGTCACGTGATCCCCATTGACGTAACGTTAACGCCGTGGGCCGACACTGGAGACCGGCCGCCATGTTTCAACCGGGAAAGAATGACGGAAGTGCCCGGATGAACGCTATGTAAACAAAGGGAAATAGAATGACGAAGTGTTGGTAAGTCCATTAAAAAGCAGTTCTAATTCAACAATATCAACCAACAAAAAAAAAAAAATGATGATTGAAAGGTCTTACCTTACAGTCCTAAAAGCAAAATAGCTTTGGTCAACTGGCATATTTTGGGGGCTTTATTTATTAAGAGTCACCGTGGCAATGTGTAAATAGTGCGCAGAACTACGAAATCATGTTTATTTTATTAATTGAGCTAAGTGAACGTCCTCGAATGTCCAGATATCTATAGAGTATTCAGCAAAATTTTGAACATTGCTACCCGCAGTTCACATAAAACTTTATTTTGGATAGATCTAAATAATTTGTTGGACGATTTGAAATGAATGTTCTGCGTGATTGGCAGAGATTAACTGACTAGGCCTATACTCTAAAATAAATAGCGTCATCCAGATGATGAATAAAGAAATAAAATAGATTTTAAAAATAATCTAGGACTTCTATCATTTACCAGTAGAATAATATCTGATGCCGATGGGATTTTTTTTTTTTTTTTTTTAAAAAAAAGAAAATATAAACAGGACTAGCATGGCCTTAGTAGGCCTATATGGTTTTCAATTTCCATGAACTGGTGTCTGATTTTTCTTTGCTTGAAAAATACGGCGGTATATTAAATTTTACAAAAAAAAAGACAAACCTCTTGATGAGATTTTCGTAGTAGCAGCAGCGATTAAAAAAAAAAATTTAGGCCTAATTAAAAATTTATTTTTTACAAAATTTGTTCGGGGAATGAAGTTTTCAAGACTTTCACTTATTTATCCTTAATATAATTAACCTTCCTTTTTTAAAAATTAGTTCGGGGGTTTAAAGCGGGTTTTCTGAAGAAAATAAAAGAAGCATAAACTGATATTGCAAGAAACTTTCGCTTTATTTCATTCTGTACATCTGTGAACACAATGTCGTCCTAATTAATTAAATCCGAGGGAGTGAAACTAAAAGATAACAAAGCAACTACTGGCCAGTGAGTGCATGTCTGTGACTAAACACTCCACTCCAATAAACAGACTTACTCCCCGCGATATTTTTCGTACAAAGCCGCATGTGTGTATAATTTATAATTTGCGCAAATTTCGAATAATTAAATAAAACATTAATTTGGAGGTTTGCTTAACAGACGGACCTTGTAATCATTACATAATAAAAGTATCAGTACTAATAAATTAAGTGAATGGACCCACCGGGTTTTCGGTCAAGCTTCGAGTGTTCGACGTCTTCTCGTCGTGTTTATTTAATTATTTTACACAATTATCATGATTTTACCGTATCTATTAATTCACTATTTCACTTATAACTTAGCATGCCTACTTATGAAATGATAATCCACTCCCTTTTCGTATGACATTGAATTTACCAAAATAATAACAACTTTCCGACATATTGGTATATGCCAACATAGAACTGTACTAGAAAGGAAGTCTGACTGGTGGTTTATGTTATTCATCGCATGCGCGAAGTCTCAGAACCTAAGTTACTTCCGGTTAAACAAAACCCTGAAGAAATGCGTATGGAGTCCTGTGAGCTTCGGAATAAAATAAGAAAAAAACATCGTCTGCACAACTTCCAATTACCAAGATATATCCGAAATTAATGTTTAACCATGTGTAAGTTATTTTGTATCAATACGGTTAGTTGTCAGTACATGTTTCGTTCGTATAAAAATTAAAAGGATACTACGGTACCCAGCCGACACAGGCCTACAACAATAACACTAACACATAAAAAGTATGATAAGTTATTGAATAATCATTTTCAGTGAGAATGCGCCAAGGACGCATTCTATTGTATTATAAAACCTCAATTTGTTTCTATTCGATATAATAATATTTCGTCAAACGTAATAAAAACTATGCAGCTAGTCTAGAATCTACAATTTTCTAATTATATAGGCCTGTATACATGAAGGCCTATAGTCATGTTTTAGCTTTACTTTAGGCCTACGTTTTTTTTTTTGGTGTTTCAATATTCATTACTTCAAGGTGTCTTCATAGCCCCCCCCCCTCAAAAAAAGTAAGTTAATAGCTAAAATTTCCCTTTTAGTTTTAGATTGTAAGAAAAACTGTTTTGATAATTAGATATACCGTATACGTCTTTACGTGTATAAATAAATAAAAAATCTGTCTTTATCAATTAAAGATGTAGGAAAAATCAAATAATATCCTAAGGAAATTTTCTATAAAATTTAGACTTTAATGAATGGTCTCAGCATTTTGTCAAATTCAAATGTGCTATCAGTATTTTAAAACAATATGTTTGCACACTGAAATTTCAAGGTAAACTTTTAAAAAAAAATCATTTGAATGGATGTTCTGTTTCTAAGCCCTCATTTAATATTGAAAACATTATATGTGTAGGTGAAAAATACCGATCGCTATCAAGTACAGCACATAGGCCATTCACTGTATTATAGACCTTAGGGAATCGATTTTCAGGTCACCCAACGAAAAAAAATGACCCGAAATTTTAAAAGCGTTAAGTGTCCGGATAAGCAACTTAGCCATTCTTAGTCAAAACAACTCAATTTTTTTTAGCTCAAATTTTGAGACAAGGTATATACACCATTGCTCTATATTTTTACGTTGAAATTTCATAGGTACCCAGACCTTTATTTTTCCGACTATGTTCAAATTAGGATAATTCTTTTAAATATTGGTCGTATTGACATTATAAAATTTGCATGAATGTAAATCTAAATGTCAGATAGTGTCATGTTTTTTTCCATTCTTACACCATATTTATTTAATGATACATAATTATTGGATCTGAAAACTGTCTGTTAGGATTATGTTGAAAATATTATTATTAATACCCCTTTAAACTCCTCAATTTCTTTATGAAAATGTTAATACCAGTTACCCTGTACTTTCTTTCTTTTGTAGGCCTCTGAATATAAGATAAGCTCTTCACTGCTACAACCTTCCATAAATAATAAAGTGTGAAAAATACTTTGTCAGTAATTTCGGAAGAGGGCCTGGCAAGGACATTGTCTATTCGATTCGTTGGAGTACATAAAAGAATCCTTGACAATTTCCGAAATAAGAGTAGGTAATTAATTAGTCTGCTGTCTGGACAAAATTTACTTCATAGCACACTGTATGACAAACACTTGTCATTATTTGCCAAACCATGCAGAAAAATAGGAGATAAACCTCCATCTGTTAAAATATGCAGCCTCTATCGTGTTCAGAAAAAACTGATCCTCTATTGCTATTCAGAGGTTTTTAGGTTATTTTTTTTAATGTCTGTAATTGTTAAAATAAATAAAGGGGTTCTTTTTTTATGTATCTTATTGTTGTTGAAATATTTGTTAGTAATATTCTTCTAACAAGAAAAGACCCCTGTACATATGTACTTCAAAATTGGGGGGTTGGGATAGTATCGAGTGCTGTGCATCAACCTCTTCTGGCCGGTCACCTCTGGCTTGCTGTTGTGATTTCGATCCCTGGTGTGAGCGTATGTGGCTTCGAGATAGGGGCGCCTTCTCAAATTCATGGGTTACTCCCACACGAAAGACACCTGCGTGTGCGCTTTGATAATAACAATGCAAAATAAGACTTGTCTACTATATCACCTTCAGTGGAAGTTGTCGTTTAACTCTTAAGAACAACAGTTCAAAATTGAAGAAGCATGGACAGGAAGATGCTGTCCGGGCAAAATTCTCCTTCCTTGGATTTTGCAAATAGTCATAGAATAAAGACTACCATATGTTATCGTAACGAAATACTGAAGGATTGCATGTGTTGACAAGATAATGTTAAAACCCAATTCCATATAGTTCAAAATTGAAGAAGCATGGACAGATAGATGCTGTCCAGGCAAAACTCTCCTTCCGTTTTTTCATTGAAAATTGTTTTGAAGAATCAGTTTGTTTACAAAATTATGATGCCAATGTGTACCAATGAGCTTGTGTTTTTTGTCCCATCTAAACAACTAGACACTGTTCTTTGCCATATTGTCCCTCCTACACTACCGACTGGGAGAAACCATGCTGCAAAATGCTGGAGAACTTTATTGAATAACACCAGCATACATAATCCTTATATATTCAGATTGGTATTTGTTTTCTTTGGAAAAAATTATAATGAATCAATTTGAATTAAAAAGATTAAGTATGAAGACAATGATTCTAATATCACGATTTTTATTTTTGCTACGAAAATATTTTAAGTGCATCTTTTCTTTTGTGTGAAATAGATTTGAAGAATGAGTTTGGTTACAAAAATATACATGATATTTACATCCTTAAATAATGGACCCAAAACAAAAAAGTAGTTTTATTTTTACAAGAAATTCTGTAGATCGATAAAATATAAAAAATTATTTATAAACGAAAATATTTTAAGTGCATCTTTTTTTTTCTCTGTGAAAATAAATTTAAAGAATCAGCTTGGTTACAAAAATACACATGATATTTACATAACATCCTTAAATAATGGACCCAAAACAAAACAATTCAAGAAAATCTGTAGATCGATAAAATATAAAAAATGAAGTAAAAAAATACGGTATTCATGTTATTATTAACTTCATAAATATAGGAAAGTTGTCTCAAAATTTCCAGTCGCTATTTCAAAATTATTACAAAATAATAACAAAAACATCAAATATCAGTTCACGCATGCATAAGCTTTGCAATCTACTGCTATATGGCCCATACTGCCATAGTATGGGATCTATATTTAAGTACTTTTTAAAAATATAAATACCGAAGTAAAAAATACGGTCTTCGTGTTATTATTAGCTTCATAAATATAGGAACGTTGTCTCAAAATTTCCAGTCGCTATCTCAATTACAATTATTACAAATTAATAACATTAAAATTAACATTAATATCAGCTCACACGACTCCGCTTCATTATAAACAATAGCAAAGCCTTCGACCGGAAGTAACTTAGGTTCTGTGGACTTCGCGCATGCGATGAACAACATAATTCATCGTCCAATGACAAATACTGCAGGGTCAGTTATCCATTATTATACGATCTATGATGCCAACGCAGGCTAAATCTTCCCGGTTGTAAAATGGCTGCCAAGCTCCATAGTCGGCACGCGATCACGTGACCACCATACACTCTAGTCAATATATACACCTCCATGGTCGGTTCTCAATTTTTGACGAAAATTACTGGATAATCTACCACATAAAAAACCAAACATTTGGTTACGCATGGGCAATGGAACTTATTGGCTTAAGTATCCAATGAAAGTATCGGTAAGTGCTAGATCTTATGAAGCCGGGCCGATTTTGCTAGATTCTATAAAGCGTGGTTGAAATATATCCCACAGTTCACTTGGCACATCTATTATTAGAAACAAAATAGAGACGATGAGGAATTAAGAAGATTGTGAGAAGCATTACGTCTGATTCGTGACGAGAGAAAATTACCATTTCAATTGAAACCTTTACAAACAAAATTTTAAAGAGTGCCAGCGAGCTGTTTTGATAGATTCAGTACGTGGTAACTTAAAAGACTGGATAATCCAGACAATGACCTATTTTCCGTCAAATTTTGAGGACCCATCCAGACTAATATTCGTAGAATATTTGTATGGATGATAAGAGACTAACGAGCTTCTGACATCTGTGTCGTACTTTTGGTTTTGACCCCTCTGACTTTGTACCCTTGACTTCGTACCCATTTGAATATTGTTCACATTAAGAAGCAAAATTTATAAGATGTGTTTACAGGACCATTTTGTTATACGAAAAACTAAGTGATGCGTTTTCTATGGCGCTCAGTATATTTATTGCGAGTGCTCTCCAGAAGAGAATATGCAATATGTCGTCACCGTTTGACATGACTACTGGAATATATCTAGCGCCGTTCTTCGAGTCCTTTGTCACAAATGGCGTCAACACATTCGTGTACCAAATGTAAAATGTTCATTTTGTCTTAAAGATTGGATATGAGAAACCCACCTTTTCCCGGTAATAACACAACATCAATGTTGATTTAAATTGACAAATAATTTGTGTTTTCAATGTCAAAGACTTCGGATGGTATTGAGTTAGAGTCTTAGCTACTTTAAAATGAGTGCAATTTTGGTATGGATGAAACCCCTGTTCTGGAGTTCGGTTCCCTGATTTTTACGCAAATTTGAAATATACTATTCAAAAAAAGTAGGGGATATTTGATTTTTAAGTGTTATTAAAGTCACCTAATGAAACTGACGAAGAAACAAATGACAAAATGAAATGAAGTTCACATTCATCGATTTATTCCAAATGATCGTTAGACTAATAGTAAGTGCAGGAGGACCACACTACACGAAAAACAAAAACCTATAAGATTAACCTGCGGAAAATATCAAATCAAGTGAATGGATCCGGGGGCCAGCCGTAAGCGTCCACTGCGCTGTACAGTCCCGGGCCTGTTATGGTACAGGCTTCACTAAAAATGATTTGAAAAAAAAAGAGGTAACAGAAATAATGCGACCGATCGTGACAATGGTCGTCTCTTCAATGGCGATAGTCTGCCAGTTGACCTCAGATGTTAGAACGTCAAACAATTTCAACAATAAGGGCGATAATCCGGATAGAATCTCGGAAAACGCTAAAATAATAAGTGTAGTGAGCAATCAGGAGCACAGACTGACCATTATAAGGGTAAAATGATACCCGGGGTCAAACAGCAAAGTTACCACAGCATCACAACAAAGTCAGTAACAGGTAAATAATCCTCTGTTTGCCAAACAAGCATTGATCCGACGTGGCATACTCCTAATGAGACGTCTAAGGTCATTTTGGTCCAGATTGTCCCATTCCTGTTGCAACGCAGCAGCAAGTTCTTGGACATTGGCAGGACGTTGTTGACGTTGACGTAACCTCTGTCCAAGCATGTCCCAGACATGCTCGATGGGGGAAGAGGTCGGGACTCAGTGCTGGCCAAGGTAGTGTGGTGATGTTCTGTTGTTGGAGGTAACCTGTAACGATCCTGGCCCTGTGACATCTTGCGTTGTCATCCTGGAAGATGAAACGGCGGCCATGACGTCGTGCGAACGGCACAACATGGACTGCCAAGATGTTGTCCGGGTAGTACTGGCCTGTAACACGCCCTGCAACAACATGTAAAGCCGTTCTTCCAGCAACAGTGATGCCTCCCCACACCATAACAGAACCACCCCCAAATCGATCATGTCTGATGACGTTAACGTCTTGGAAGCGCCCGTTTCGACGACGCCACACCCTCTTACGTCTGTCCAAAAAATCAACAGTGAACCATGACTCATCTGAAAACATCACATTGCTCCAGTGTCGATTATCCCAGTGTTGACGATCCCTACACCAACGACGTCTTGCCTGAATGTGATGATCTCTCAAACAAGGGACCACGCGAGGACGTCGGGCGCGAAGGTGACCCCTATGCAGTCGATTCCGAATCGTCTGGCCACTCACTCTCACACCAGTGTCTGTTTGAAGACGAGCGCTGATCTGATTTGCTGTGATGACACGATTTCTCAAGGCCAAGGTACGGATAAATCGATCCTGGGCTTGAGTTGTCGCCCTTGGTCGACCTGAGCGTGGTCTGTCCTGTACAGATTGTGTATCACGGTATCTGGACCATAGCCTGCTTATGACAGACTGAGAAACATTCATCCTCTGCGCCACAACCGCCTGTGTTGTGCCGATCTGTAGCATGCCAAGGGCACGTAACCTTTCATTTTGGCTAAGCCGACGCATATCAAAATTTGTTTTCTGGTCACTAAAACAATTAAACTGATGTTTCCACCCTGGAATTCAATGCCACAATGACTGTAACATTCAAAGTCAGAGTCGTGCAAATCTTGGGTTGGACCCCCATGATGATCCCAAGCATCCACCCCTAATAAAACAACGTTTTTATACTATAAAATATATTTTTGTTTTATTATAAAAACTTTGTACATGGATGAACATATCAAAATCTATATAATATAATATATACTCTATCTATATAACATATATATTGATAAAAAGCTTTAATATTGTTAAAGAGACATTTATTTATAAAACAAGATAATTATAAAAAAAAAAATATTTGTTAAAAAAAAGCTAAGATATATTTTACAGTCAAACATCACAGTTTTAGGTTATATTATGACGCGTTGCTATAGCTACAAAGGGGTAATATTACAGGTTTAGTTGCTATAGCAACTGGGGTATCATTATGTTGAGTGGCCATAGCTATAGGGGGTAATATCAATTTGAGCTGCCATAGCTACCGCCATAATATTATGTTGAGTTGCCATAGCTACAGGGGTAATATTATATCATGGATACACGGCTTGGATCATTTTTCAATTCTCTCATTTCTGTGCAGTTAAAAACACAAATGGTTGGGGAATCGAGGACAGGACATACCCATCCAATCAGTGGTTGTTGTTGATTCAGGCCTACATTGTTGTTGTTGATTCAGGCCTACATTGTTGTTGTTAATTAGGCCTATATTGTTGTTGTTAAAATTCAGGCCTATATACATGTATTGGGGTTTTTTATTTAGGACTCTATGCAGTTATTGTTGATTAGGCCTATACATGCATACATTTCTTGTTTATTAAGGCCTATATACATTTGTTGTTTCTTTAGGCCTGTATATAGTTGTTGTTTATTTCGGCCTATATAGTTCATTAAAGCATACATGTATATACAGTACAGTTGCAAAGCAGAATGAGTGAAGGTACATTAAATTAAAATAAATTGTAATAAAGCTTTTCAATTTGTTACACTACAGCGAGAATCAAGTTTCATAAAAGAACTAACTGGTCAAGTCTTTGTGTTTCAATTCAAATATTCTTTAAAAGTCACGCTCCAACAACCAACAATTTGTCATAACAGGAGTGAATGAGACATGTTGTCAGTAAGTGACGAAAAATACACAAATCCATAGATTTATGTAATGTCGAAGTCAATAAATGACAATCCATAGATTTATGTAATGTCGAAGTCAATAAATGACAAAAATACATAAATTTATGTGATGTCGAGCGAAGTCTTCAATATTTGGAATTATTTCTATAAGTAAAATTTAAAATTAGTTGTGTATATGAAATATAAATTCTTCTATGTAAAACATGTTGAGATTCTTAAAGTAAACAAATATAAATCATGTAAAATGTGATATCAAGATGTACAATACTTTACATGTGGAATGTACAAATATAACCATATGATATAATACAGTCGAGAAACAGTAACAGATCACTTCATTGGTCTATATAACAACGACCTTTTGATTTTACTTTAAAAATTACCCAATCAAAAACCAGTTAAATATTTCCAAATCTTGATGTACATGACATAGAAATATTTTCGAATCGATTAAGCAAAAATTAATTAAAATTTGATTAAATAAAATTTCATGAACAGATCATTAAAATATAATATTGGAATGGTGGTAGTACAAATGATTTGCATCAGCAGTTTGTCCCACGTTTAGTAACAATTATGCCACCAATATCTACATATCAAACTATCTTATATTGGATTTTCTTCTTATATAACATTGAAAATAAAATATAACAGCATTGGTAGAACATTAGAGAGATCAGTTACATATATTCATAGCCTGTTACGAAATCTCCAATCCAAATTCAGATTTAATGAATAAAAATATTTATTGTTCATAAAAACAAACAATTGATAGAATATACATAATGACATCTTCATGTAAATTCATCAAGATGTGTTATTATGAATGTTAAAATGTCTACTTCAAAATGTCATTCAAGGACATTATCATTGGTATTTCTCATAAAAAAAAATATTAGAATGATTTTTGTAAAATTATTTGGACAATAGTTACTAGAAGATTAATCGTGTGTTTGATAAAATCAAATGTAATATCGAAAGGCTGATTATTATTGTGGCAACCAAGCCCTGTGTTTAGTACAATCATATGTAATGTGCGTTTATTGTGTACCAATATCAATCTTCAAATATATTCTACTAAATACAGGGCACCTGTCAGGATTTTACACAAACTATGACTATTAAGACATGTTGTGTACCTTGGTTGTGTTGATATTTTATTCTTGTAATATTTGAGTTGTCTAATATAAACTAGAAGTCTTCTTCATTCACTTTTAATTCAAATCGTCAGCTGAAAATATAGAATATAAATAACCATATTAAATTATCTGAAGACTAAAGGGAGGTAACTCTGTCTGAATTTATCATCACAGCTTTATGAATCACCTTATACCTAAGTAAAAGTTTAAGACAGATTACAAAATCAAAATATATCTGGTGCTATTATTTTACAATGTACAAAGTGTGCAGGAATGAACTAGTAGGCCTACAGGATTAACAGAATTCTTAGAAATTCTGGAGACTAAAGGGAAATAACTCTATATAAAGTTAATCCCAATAATTCAGTAATAATAACATGGTGCTGACTTGTTACACAACAAAATTCTTATTAAAATAACAATTGTGCATTTAAAAAATAATATATGAACCGCTTATGAAGATCTATTCAATAAAATAAGTAAACAAAATAATTTTAAAATATTAAAATATCTTTTAAAACAGAAAGCATACTATAAACATATGTTTTATAAAAAAAAAATTCTTTCATCTGAAAAAATATAAAGGCTATTTTTCAAAAGTAAAAGTAAAATGATAATTAAACTGAACTAATTGCTGTATTTTTTCTCAAAATATCTATTCTCTATATTCAAAAAAAGCAAATAAGTTTAAATAGAAATAAATAAATAAAATAAAAATGCATACATCTAGCTGTAATATAAAATAAGAAGCAGACCATTTGTTTTAAAAAACCAAGTGAATACCAGTAATATAAACTGACCAGATGATGACCCATCATTAAATATCTATAATGTGTGGTTTAATGGTGGAGAGCCAGACATTAAGTAATATATTGAAACAACAGGAGTGACATTACAAAATGTCTTAAGCGCAAGACCATTAAATATCTTAAAATACAGATACACACACACATGCTTTGCAATGAAATATGTAACACAGTATAGATAATGTTCGCTTTGCATATTGCCTGTACCATTGTTAGAAATAATGATACTCAAACATCTAACAATGTTTAGAATATCTGGGCAGCGTATTTCTGTCTAATCATTTTCGAATAACATGGCACAAAACATTGTAAAATTATTTATAAAGGGAGAGGGGAGGGGGATATGTGGACATAGCCAAACCTAAAAAAATGAAATTAACAATCCCCACATACAGCATTAGTTATTGGGTGTATCTTGTCGAAAATTAGAATTTGGATGTCCCAAGGGCAAGGGGATGGAGGGTACGATCCAATGTCCTCCATTAAAATAGACTATTGTCATCTCTAACCAGTATACTGAAAGAAAATAATACTTAACAAGTCTATCTTAAATATAATTTCCTATAAAAAACCTCAGCCCATCTATATAACTACGAATTACTAAATTAAGAATCAAGAAATATTTAAGCAAGTAAAAACACATGTACCATACATGCATTGGGAGATCAAGTTCCCAAAAGCTAAATAATGCAATTCTTTAAAAAAATAATGAGATCTTTAAAAAATAAAGAGATTTTTTAAAACAAACCAACAGCTTGTTTTAACAAAAAAGATTTTTTTGAAAAAAAAAAAAATAGCAGCAAAAATAATAAATCGCTTTAAATTCATGCAAAAACTGAAATCAGAGATATATAAGGTATTTTTCGTTTCCCCTTCTTTCAACCCATTTTGATATCCATTGACATGCTTATTGACCCATGCACAAGACTAAAATAGAATTCCTCTACCCTTTCATTCATATTATAAAATAAAGTTCCTATTCAGAAATATTTACAAACATTTATGCAAAAGCAAGCGATTCTGAGATAAAAACAAAATTTAAAAAATAGTCCCTATTCTATACTCTGATCTTACCAACAACGTATTCATACTCCACATGTCTACCTCGTTCTCGTACTTCTACGTAAGTAAATATAGTATATTTATGTTCATACTTTGTACAAACTCAGTTATTATTATTATACTTCTAAATAACTATATCTATTTCTGTATCTAGAGTTAAATTCATTCAATGTGCATTCCATTAATTCATTCACATGTGCAATTAGATAAATTCATTGAATTATGTAACTAATGTTATGTGAAATAAAACTTAGTGATTTGAAATAATATTTATTAGAAATAAAACTTAAACATACATTATGCAAGAGCTAAATCTACCTATTGTAGGTTTACTTTAGGCCTGAGATTTTATCTAAATTGAAAATTAGACATTAATTAACTTATCCAGACTATATTAAACTCTAGATGTCAACGCTAGCCTGTGATATTTACTGGATAAGGATCCCATTTGCTCCTCAACTTTCATTCATGAAATGGATAGTTGAGACTATGTTTTTTTATCGTACCGACATTAGTAATGATGATTGAGGCTAGGCCAAAATTCAATCGCTAACATCTTGGTTCAGAGTGAATCAATTTGATTGAAATTTTCAGCAAATTCCCTTTACATTATCTAGTTTTTAACAATTACAGTGATAACTCCCAGCTCTTTATTCAATCTTCCATAATGTATTTTTAAGTGATAAGAAATAAAACTTATGTGAAACAATACTTGTGTGAAATAAAATTTAGTGATAAGAAATAAATCCAAGTACATTGGACAGAAATTGTTTTTAAGAATAAAATATTTCTAAAGCCATAGATCGTCCATGATAAGATCTACCCATATTGATTATTCAATTTTTAATTGAGAAACCAAATCAAATATTCGACTCTCATGGATTTGGTCAATTCAAAAGAGGCTTGTCAAGACATTTCACCAAACACTTTACATCGCCCCCAGACACGGCAGAATGCTGGGAAATGTTCAATTCCTCGTAGCTTTGTATAAAATTAAATCATTGTTGGACTAATATTCAAGAGAATCGAAATCCCACAAGTGACGATCAATGGCTTTAAAGATAGGTAAACGAAATACTAAAACACTTAAATTAATCACTGCTTTAAGATTCCTGATCGTGAAAACAAACAAACGGATAAGTCAAACTTCAACTAAAATATGTATAAGAGAGGTGAAAGGTTACCTTCGTATTCACTGTGTTGATGATAAGATATATTAGGTGTCGTAAATCCAGTCGTTCTTACAACTATAAACATTTATACCAATAATATATTATCACAATATAAATCTTCTTTGAGCGGCATTTAGCAATTTTCTTATACGTAATAACCACAATTACTATTTTAATTAAAGCGACATTTCATCGAGATTCTCTTAATGTTATC
This sequence comes from Patella depressa, assembly GCA_948474765.1. NCBI lineage: Eukaryota > Metazoa > Mollusca > Gastropoda > Patellidae > Patella > Patella depressa. The sequence continues at coordinate 4,535,871 of OX419720.1, forward strand.
AAACTCACTTTAATTAAAATAGTAATTTATATAAATTTTCTTGTACGTAATAACCACAATTACTATTTTAATTAAAGCGACATTTCATCGAGATTCTCTTAATGTTATCAAACTCACTTTAATTAAAATAGTAATTTATATAAATTATTTACAATATAAAACTTCTTTGAGCGACATTTAGAAATTTTCATATACATATATAATAACAACAATATAATAATATGGAACGGAATTACTATTTTAATTATAGTGACGTTTCATTGAGGGTCCAGTCAACGTTAATGACATCACTTTAATGAAATTAGTAATTTGTGTTTCATATCAATTTACTGTTTTTATCAATGTGAAAACTTGCATTCACACATACATTATTAAAGCAGAGATTTGTCACTCAAACACTAATCTGGTTATTTTGGGAATAACTTTAGATATACATGTACCAATAATCTGCTCATTTTCCATATCAACCTGCCCATTCTTCATGGTTTTTATACCAATAACTTGCTCATTCTCAAAAGTATTTGACAAAAAACCTGTAAATTATATTACTGAATACAAAATAGCATTATACATATTTCAGAGAATATTTTTCATCACTAATTGCACAAGTATATTTACCTTGTGATCCTCCCGATTGTCCACCGAAAGCCTCGGACACACTGACCCCACCTCCTGGATGTCGGACTTCAGTGTAGAGACCCTCTGATACTCCAGCATTATCAGCATCTACCAACATACCTCTCATCTCATCGTCGCCGTGGACAATCATTCTATCACCAACTATATCTGCATCCGAATATAGATTACTACTTCCTCCTTGACCTCCTTGCTGGACCACCATGGTACCTCCTTCACCTCCAGAAACAAACGAACTGACCCCGCCTTGTCCACCTTCTTGGACAAACCTTGCTTGACCTCTCTGTACCAGCATGACGTTACCATGACTACTTCCCCCATTGACTCTCATGCCACTACGGGTGCTACCACTTGCTGGAACGGCATACATAACTCCTCTACTACCATTCACACCGCGACTACTGTTTACTGTGCTGTAGGCGTAACGGGTGCCATGGAGACTACCGTGCATACTACCATGGACACTGCCATGCATACTACCCTGTCCATGATGGAACTGAGGTGCGTTGTCGTAATGTCTTCCACTGACCGAACCACCATACGTAGATCCTGAAATGTAAATAGAAATGATTTGAAAGTTTTGGGAATTCACCATTTTCTATAATATGTGTGAATTGTCAAATTGTCATACAGCAAAAACGTAGAGTAGCTTCAGTTTATTTGCTACCCAGACTTTGTATGGGGACGGGGATCTGCGTAGCCTAAGGTACATGTATGTTATATATTAGTCAAGTATCATGATTTAGAACCCAGGCTTTAGAAGTGCCAAGGAGTAGAATCAGCTGCCTGACCTCACAGATTTCCTCTGATATTCTCAATTCATCACACTCCATAGGGGCGCCTTCTCAACCTCGTGGGTTTCTTCCGGGCACCCCGATTTCCTCCCACTGCTAAAGACCCCTACGCGCAAACAAATTATTGAAATAAAATTAAAACCATATGTTGGTCCCCGAAATGACCTAGTTTATGTCGAATGGACGTTAAACCCCATTTCTCTCTCTCTCTCTCTCATTACACTACTAAAAACTCATCTATGCAAACAAATTATAGATATATGATTGCTCCCACATAGTAGTGTAATATCATATTATCAGTTACAAACTGATCCCGCAGTGAATTTTCGCTTGGCCGCTACAATCACTGATAAGCATGACATCGACGAGGCTTAATGAGCACGGCATATTAACTTTTTTACTCCGACAAATTAAATTCTCAAACATTTTTTTGAGGTAAAATAAAAATAAATAAAGACGTTTGAAGTATTTGTAGTTAAAAAATATTTCCTATTTAGTGTAAATGGGTATTAAAATGAGTAAAATGCATCATTTTGCCCGAAGCAGTTAGGTGTTAAGTAAACATTGCACGAACCGTTGAGCCAATGACTACGAGGCGTGCAGTTAACACACATGTTTAGGACAGGCATCCGTTACAGAGATAATTCGTAAGTAATTCTCTGTGAAACAGATTGTATCAGTTAGTCAATTGTAGTCTGAATCCTACTCATGAAATAGTATTGCATGAGTTATCCTAACGTCACATTCAAATGTTTACAGGTCTTCTGTTCTGCACCAGAGAAAAGTGCGGCTTAAAAATCCCAAGGAGAGAGACAGAAAAATGGGCTTTAATGTCCACTAGGTAATTTTATTTCAATAATTCGCTTGCATGTAGGAAACCCACGAGGTTGAACAGGTGACCGTACTCCTCGTCACATATAACCAATAACCATGACATTTGACCAATGACAGCCCCTATGATACAGCACTCACACAAACCATTCGGCCTATTCATTTTTAAGATTTGGGGTTTACAAAGTTTTGACCCCAAATTTATTTTTTTTCTTAAGACATACAAGAACATTTTTGTATTAGAACTGTATGATTTACAAGCTTTTGTTTTTGTGTTGCTAGAGAGAAATTGGTATAAAAATGAAGTTATCTTACCAGCTTGACTTTTTCTTTCCTTCTCTAACTCTCGTTCTTCTTCATCAATAAGAGCAACATATCTATTCAACAAGTAGAGCTTACGCAGGGAGCTACACAACAACATATAGGTGGCATTCAATAACAGACCTACAGCCACAGCAGCATCACGATATTTATACCCAGCTAATAACGCTACCAAACACCAGATCACCCACGTTGGTATACTCAGGATTGCGATACCCAGAATCCATCTTGATTCGTAGTGATTTCTAGAGCAGGAGAATGTAGCGAAACCAAAAATAACGCATAATACGATTAGTAACATTACATAGATAAGAGACATGATTAGTCCAGAGTCGTAATAACCAATAGGCGTACATAACGGCCAGATGAAGAAATTATAATAGATCGTCTGGACTCCTGGGATCTGTAATATCAGCCACTCGGCGTTTATAATCACCTGGACCAACACCAACATGAACACCAGGAAACAGAGTCCGAGGGGAGTTCCAATTTTACTGTACTTCATCGCAGAGATTTCATCCTTATTTCTGCATCTCCAGATATCCACCAGTTTTACGAAGAGGACTGCATAAACCAAAGCGTAGACGAAACCTAGAGCAAATCTTCGTAAACCACAGGCGACCGTCGAAGCGTGGAAGATAAAAGCGAAGACGAGAAGATACATCAGTATTATACCAATCAGTAAGAGGAATCCGAGAATCGTTGTTCCGCTACGAACAGGATACACCACTAACAGATAAATAAACAAACATAGCGCTATAAAGACACCAATAGCCGCTAGTGCTGCAACCATGATTCCCCAGATATCTCCAAATCTGTCAGTGCCGCCAACTTCTCCGTTTACAATCAAAATAGCTCCCGTTTTGGCATCAAGGTAATTTCCGTCTGATCCAATCACATAACCACTAGTTGAGGTCGCACGAGCGTATTGATAAGTGACAGTATTTTTCATGGATGCCATGTCGACTATACCAGTGCCAGTGCCTGTTATGACTTGATATCCACCCCCTGCAGCACCTGCAGCCCCTGCACCACCTGCGACACCAATACAAGAACAAGTAACAGTGGTAGGACAGGTGGAAATTGGTATAACCCCAGCTGTTAATATACTAACACCACGATAAAATTTACGATTTAATACGAGACTCTGTTGATACAAACCAATCTGAAACAGATAAACAAACAGGCTTCAATCATAAAGAAATTTATTTTGAATTCCAAGCCTAGGGTTGTATATTTGAATCTCATCAGCCACATATAGAGTTACAGATAATCCTATATTTCAAGTTTAGTTAAAATTGGATGAATTTGTGACCTCTTGAGTATCAACATCCAGACGGAAAGGGTTGATGACATACTTCCACATGAAAATTGTGGGTATATAAAAATGCTATATTTACCTGAGAATAGACATAACGATCTTGTGTTATGTTACGATGGAAGTTGAGGACAGAATAACCAATATCACCATAACCCTCGGTTGTAAACTTGAAGGTGAAGTTGTTGTTGAGTTCGTCTGGTAGAACGTTAAACTGTGTTCCCAGTACGGTATCGTAGATCAACTGACGTCTGTTGGCCTGTAAGGACAAACAAGCTGAAATATCGGCCCTCTTGCTCTGACAGGCTTCAATATTATTCAAACTCTCGGCAATCTGGTAAACAGCAATGATTGTGTGCAAAACAAATGGATCCTGGGTAATCATCGCATTTGTGATTTTCTCGTCGCCATTACAAACGGACGGATATTCTTTACGCACTTTCGAGGTTAGCAAACGACACTTGTGTATCCTCTGGTAAAATTCTTCAAACCAATCGTCAGGGATACCCTGTCTATTTGACAAGCTCAAACTCATCATGTAGTTCGTGAATGATGAAACCATTTCGGATCGAATCTTTATGGTAATGGCTCCCACAGCCTCTTCTTCATATCCTTCCACGATCTCCATACTATTGGCCCAGTAGTCGCTAGCCAACCAAATAAATCGTCCAGTCAAACCCTTTTGTTTGGTGGCCTGCAGCAATAATCGGGAGTGCTGTGGTTCTGTAAAGAGTATCACGACTCGGGATCCTGCCCGGACGCTTAGTTGTTCTACAATCATCTCCGCTTGACTCAGGGTCGTGGATGAGGAGATGGTGAAAGCTGAACCAAAACACGTCTTCAAGTTGGTTAACGCTGCCTTTTCTATCAACGTATTATAAGCTGTCATACCATAAGCGCTGTTGGTAACAACTATGGAGGCGTAATCCCAGTTGAATTCTTTCATGACCTGCAGCATGACCAGGGCTTGAATATCATCTGGAGGAACAGTGCGGAGGAAATATGGATGAGCTCGCTTATCACTGAGTCGGACCGAGGTAGCACCTTGACTTAGTGAAACTATTTTATATGGCGTAAGCATACGACTCAGTGGTATGGAATTGGCTGTTGTTAACGCATGGAAGGATATGATGGATGACGGTGCTATGATTTGTCCGTTACTGTTTGCTTGACAGATACCTTCACCACTCAACAAGCTGTAAATATCCTGGCCTATTCTCATTGGATTAGAGCAAGTATCTATGGCGAGACCTCCAAGTTTCAGTGACGCGGACAGACGTTCGTTATTATTGACTCTATTAATAGCATAGAAGAACGCGAGCAGGGTCTGGAAATTACTCATCGACGCCAATTCTCCACACTTGTAGGGATCGGTCGGGGATTGTAAATGGACATCAGCCACGTAGACTAGATTGAGATTAAATGGAGATTCTTTCAACATCAATCGAGATGGTTCATCCTTTGGAAATATGCAGGGACAATCAACACCTTCTGTACACTGACCAACAAAGTTCATATCGTATCTTATATCAATCTTCAAATAATGCGAATCATTATAACTCCCAACCTGTAAATATAACAAAAAAATAAAATGGGGTTTAACATCCTACTGTTCTGCTCCGAGAGATATTTTGCCCGGGCAGCGGCACTATGGCTTAAGCCGGGTTTCCATGTGTACGTACTGCGTAATGCGGAATGCGTAGTACGTAATGCCTATTTAACACTTTGCACTAAAATGGTAGGAGTTGATTCCATGTACACATAGTACGTGTTTCTGGGGACGCTCACAAGAGTGTCCAAATACGCAATACGCATGTATACGGAGACCGGACACGGGGATTCCCCAGGGGTTTTCCAATCGGCAAACTGGCAATATTCGGTTCTCATCCACATAATACGTCACTCATGCACACATGGAAACTGACAATATGCGTTACGCAACACGCATCACGTAACACGCATTCCGCACGCACTTGCGTACACATGGAATCCCGGCCTTACTCTTATATCAAATTTTTGTCTCATCGAATGACTCAGACATTTGTCCTTGTCAGGTCTTCCATGCTGCACCACTGACAAGGGGAAACCATGATAGAAAATCCTGATGAACTTTCTCACCAATGCAGGGATCGAACATGCGATCTCCAGACTAGCGATACAGCGTCTTACCCGCTTAGCTACAGTGGCTCGGTAAATATAACAAATAATGTGTATCATTACTATTTCAAAACTCACAAAAATTATATATCAAAAAATATCTAAAAAATACAAATCAATCATGATTTTAGACGGAAAATCCTGATGAATATTCTTGGCCAACACCAGGAGCGAACCTGCAACCTCCAGGCTAGCGAGCCAGTGTCTTACTCACTTAGCCACCGTTGCTTTTAAGTTTGCTAGTCAAAATCAGCAGAAAGTAGTGCATACATGTAACAAATAAATCTAAGACTTACGTTATCATATGAATATCTAGAAGCTATATTTTTTGGTTCGTAGATGTGGTAACCACGGTCACTCTCTCCCGTTTCCATGAAGAAAAATGGCTGATATGTGTCATCTACGAATTCTGCTTGTTTAATTCCTTTATATATTCTTTGTTTTCTCTCTCCGCTGTTTCGGAATAAAGAACAAGCTCCAATGTAAGATAGATCAGGAGTTTCTCCTGGTTGGGTGCGTCTAGAACATAGTTCTTGTAAACTCTTGTGGATACCAAGTGCAGCGGAAAACACGGCATTGATGACGTAAAGGACGTAAGGATCTTGAACGTAATCGGAACTTCGTGAAATACCCATCATGCCCTGTGTACATCTTTGAGTATATCTAGTAGATGTAGCATCGACGTTACACCGAAACTGTCTCTCATAATATTCCTTAAACCAGGGGTTGCGTTTATAATTTGACGGAGTTTTATCCTGCAGATATTTATCAAAACCAGGAACATCGGCTGTTTCCACGTCAAAGGTGACAGCTTTACGATTTTCAATCAATCGATTTATTCCAATCAGCATGTCTTCATCCATTCCCCATTTATCTGTCCCAATGAAGAAATAGTTCTGACGAATATCTGGATTCTGATCGGCAGCTTGAAGGATTACTCGTGGATCGTCGACGAATAAGATAACAATTTTTGCTGATTGATTGGATAAAACTTGCGATAAGGCCTGGTTAGCTTCATTCATTGTTATTGGTCCCTTTAAAAAAATATACATATTATTATTAATTTTGAATTTCAAACTTTAAAGGCATGCTTAAAATAAATAAAGCATTGAAATATCTTTTACTACAACAATAATTCATACATAACATCAAATTCAGTAGAACTTGATGCTGTCAACCTCTGTGGTAATAGAGAGTTTTCGCAACTTAACATTTACACCATACTCCGTGCAGCGTTTCGTTTGATTAGAGGTAATCCCACTACGCTATTCCAGCAATGGCCAGAGAGGGATTTCTCGGGCCATTGCTTCAGGAATATGCATTTACATTTACATTTAGATAAGCGAAAGTGTAACTGTACAGTATGACGTTTCGCTAAATTCACTGTTACATTTACACTTAGTAGGTGGCGACACAAACTTGGTCCAGGATCTTGAAAGAACCTTCATCACGGATTGGTTGTTGAAGATGAGACTGGAATAGCACGCACAGCACATGTTTTGTCCCAGCCTCTATTTATTTTGTCTACATGTAGGAGAAGGTTTTTTCTGTGGATTTAGTTTGTGAAACCACAATTTAGAGAACAATTATGGGCTGAATCATAGACATTAAACAAGGTTCAGCTAAGTGTTGTGAACGTACAGTTATGGAGGATGCTATCCATCAGCCACACTTTTATGACGTGCGCTCCACGTCATACATCACAAAAACTGATGACTTTTAACCCTCTAAATGTAAATGTAAGTGTAAATGTAAAGTTGCGAAACCTCTCTATTAAGAACTTGTAAAATGAAACGAAATGAGTTTAACATCCTCCTGTTCTGTTTCAACTATGCTAATGAAGACGGATGGCCATACAGTGTGCTATGAGGTGCTACAGCCTACTCTTATATCTAGTTCAAACTGCCAAGGGATCTTTCATGTGGACGGCAATGTGTACACAAGACCTAAGTTTTCGTCACATATGAACAACTATACGTTGTACCTTGCGAGGCCCTCTGTCCTCCACAAAAATGAACCAGGTCAGAAAAGCCTGATGAAATGTCTCGACTAAGGCAGAGATCGAACAACGGGCCTTCAGGCTAGCAAGCCAACATCTTATTCACTGAGCCATCTTGGATACCTAAGCTGTAGTATCAGGTAGAAATGTCTGACTGGCCAAATTTTGAACAATAATTTTGAACAATCATGTGGCTTCTAGCGAGCTTCATCAAGTTGTGGACGACTGAAATATATTTTATCAACTTGTTTAATTTTACGCTGTATTCTCCTTCTCTCATGAAATAATAAGCTCTGATTCTTTCTTGGAATTCCACGTTATAGTTGTCATTTTGTCTTCAAAAAGTCATGTGACTTTCTCAATGTCAACAGTGATTGGTTAATGAATACTACAATCGGGTGAATACTTTAGCAAAAGGCGAATAAATATACAGCGTATGAAAATTTGGGGGAATATATCAAACTTGTTTAAGTGGAGCAAATCATTTGGGCATACAAAAATTTGGCATCAGAACACTGGACACAGTAGTCAAATTTCGGGTGCGATGGATTCGGCCGAATGATTCGTATAGTGCGTCCACCGTTTAACAAAGTATGAGTATCTGCATATACTTACATTATAGCCGACAACAATATCTTTTTCAACGCAAATCTTGTTGAGTGGTGCCAATCGCATAAATTCTTCCTTGCCTTTAATGCCAACGCTATCAAACGTGCTGATAATCTGAACGAAATTATTCTCAAACCGTTTCAAATACGAAACGATGGCTCTAGCCTGTTTATCATCGGCAGGAACTGTACGCAGGAAGTAACGATATTTACTCATATCACCCAGTTCCAGACTCGTTGCTCCGTAGGTAATTTGTGTTGTAGAGTAGGCATCCAGGACATCTGCTACTCGAAGAGAGGAATCTGTATCAAAAGGTCCGACATAGACGTCAAATCGTTTAGGACTAATGATCGAGCCATCGGCAAGCTGGAGATTGATGTTTTCACTCATGATGTTGGTGACGAGGTTACCGGCACGGGTTGGATTCTGACACACGTCGAGACCAATTGCTCCGAGCCTCACTCCTGTCAGCGTGTCTTTAAATATACCAGTTTTATTGTTGACGTAATCGACGGCATAATTAAAGGCCTCGAGAAGCTGGAAACCATGTTTATCGTTAAGTTCACCACATGTGTAGGGTGTGGCACCTTTTTTATGGACATCAAACAAACCTGTAATTATGATAAAATAAATTAAACAGTGAAAAGTGAAAAGACCAACAGTCGCTGGACAGGCTCGTATTTCTTTGTAGCTGCTGGATCACATGATGAAGCCAACGGAGAGAGTAGAGAGATTTAAAATACCTGCTCACTGTTATGAAGATTTAACTTCGAGTCGTTTTTGCACTTTAACATATGGTTCAATTCTATTTCAATAATTCGCTTGTGCTTGGGAGTCTTTAGCTTTGGGAGGAAACCGGAGGACCCGGAGAAAACCCATGAGGTTAGACAGGCGACTCTACACTCTATATGACACAATGACAGATGTTATAATGAATTTTTTACCCAACACGCCCATGTCAACTCAGAGAGCTGTGCTATGTCAATTATATTCAATGGCAGGGGAAGTACTGTGTCTATGTATTGTTTGTTCGGTGTTATTATTGTTTTGCAGTTTTCCTGTATTCTTCAATTTCTCAATGAAACTGTAAATGTTAACTCACCAATTATATATAGGTTACCCCAAGTGTACGTAAAATCTTGAAAATTATTCGATGATTCTGAGCAGACTTGACAATTACCACTGCATGATGATTTGACGTTACGATATTCTGACTTGAGATTGGCCTCGTCACTATACGATATAATCTTGTTGATCAAATCACCAGCCTGTTATAGTAAAAAAATTAACATTTTAAATATACATAATTTAATATCAACAAGCCGATTGTGAGACTGATGTTAAACAAATTGAACTTTCTGGATAATTTTCACAATTTACTATCAACAAGCAAACCGTGAGGCAGAAATTTAATATGCTAATGAAGACAAAGTAAGCTATGAGAGAATTTTGCCCTGATGGTGTCAAATGCCATATAGTTCAATTATTCACTTGTGCATAGGGGTCTTTAGCAGTGGGATTTCCAACTGACACAGAACCTTCAACAATGTTTTAAAGAGAGTCTCAGTTTTCCATCCCATCAGAATTATTAGATATTATTCCTAACCAAGAGTCAGTCTAGTTACAGAGTTGAGTGTTAAGCCTTCGTCTACAATGTCTCTCAATGTTTTATATTTTCATTTAAATCTGTTGGTTTTTCCAATCCTAATCTATATCTCTTTCGCAACTCTAAATGACCCCTGACATAAACCTCCCAATTAGTTTAAGCCATTGAAAGTATCAAAAACAAAACAATGTATAGATAGGTATTTTAATTAGATTCATTTTCAACATTTGTCATCCATTATTTTCACATTTTTGTCATTTTTTTGGTCCTTGTTCACTTGATTTGATATCTGTTTATTTTTCTGTCTTGTCAGCAGGTTTATCTTGTAGATTTTTGTTTTGTGTGTAGTGCGGTCCTCCTGCACTTACTATTAAAGATACATTATGTAAAGGGGGCTGGGATGGCCTAGTGGTCTAGAGTGCCGCGCTTCGACCTCTAGCTGGCCGGTCACCTCTGGCTTGCGGCTGTGGTTTCGAGCCCTGGTGTGAGCGTATGTGACATGGAGATAGGGGCGCCTTCTCAACCTCGTGGGTTTCCTCCGGGCACTCCGGTTTCCTCCCACTGCTAAAGACCCCTACGCGCAAGCGAATTATTGAAATAAAATTAAACCATATGTTAGTCCCGAAATGACCTAGTATGTGTTGAGTGGACATTAAACCCCATCTCTCTCTCTCTCATTATGTAAGATTTAGCTGACCATTTTTGCTATAATTGCTCAAAAATAGATAATGGAAAATTAAAATTTGGAGAATTTCATTCAAATTACTTCATTCTGAGCCCTGTTATCACTGTTAGTAGTTTTGACAAGATGTGTGCATAGTGGTAACCAGGACACTGGTATATTCGAGATTTAGCCTCGCTTTCCCAGTTTTAAATTAGATTTTTAAATGGCGAACCGTTCTAATCTAGTTAAAATGTCAAGTATCTGTTGCCATGGAGTGTTCAGGCAGATTTTCTAATTGTTGCATAATGTATGTTTAATTATAATAATAATAGTAATTGTCTCACCTTTCTCGTGGCACCAGAATAATATTGAGTTATAGAAAACGCTTGATTACTCTCACGTTCAACAAACTCAAACATTGCTAATCGGATATCCGTAAAATTCATGGCGTCCATATTCTGCATAACGCGAAGAGAAGTGTTACCATCTGTTCTAAATTTGGAACAAATGGTTGTATAATCGGGTGAACATTTCTCCATCAACGTTCGATGGACACCTGTAAATAACAAAATAAAATATAAGATATCGAGGTTGGTAATTAACGTTTGTCAAAAAAATATGATAGCCATGTATTGAGTTGAGAGAGAGAGACAGCGATGGGGTTTAACGTCCACTCGACATAAACTAGGTCATTTTGGGACTAACATATGGTTCAATGTTATTTCAATAATTCGCTTGTGCGTAGGGATCGTTAGCAGAGGGAGGAAACCCAAGTACCCGGAGAAAACCCATGAGGTTGGACAGACGACCCTACTCCCTGCCACGTACAACCGGGGATTTGAAACCCCGCCAGTTGACTCAATGGCAGGCCATATGATAGAGTGCGCGCTCGCTAACCATACGGCCATCCAACCCAACCTCTGTTCAGAACAGTAGAATACTAAACCCTTTTTCATTTCCACCAACAACAAATCAAGTGAATTAGCACACTGACCAGTAGTGAATATTCTACACTTACTGTAAGGGATGACATCAGTGCAGCTTAATAAGCTCCAATATTAATTTTTTCATCTGCAAATTAAATTCTAGTATTTTTTTTTCAAGATGTTGGAATAAAAAAATATTCCTATTTAGTGTGATTGGGAATGTAAAATGAGTAAAGGGAACCATTCTGTCTGGACGCCTTATGTAAACAATAAATGCATGCACCATGGAGCAAATGGTTACATCTGTTCCTCTCTCCCAAATAGAAATGGTACCATTTCTGTTCTTCTCCTAGTTAGAAATGGTACCATTTCCGTTTCTCTCCCAATTAGAAATGACACCATATTAGCACTAGTCCAGATTAGTAAGTGAATTTAATGACTAAAACCTTACCTTCTGCTAACGAATAAACAGCATTAATGGTTGACAAAACCCACATATCTTGCTGGAAGACAGAGTCTATAATACTTCTATCAGAATTAGTACACACTGGTTTAACGGTCGTCGGGAGAATAGGTGATAACTGACAGTTGTATTTATTCTCGAAATATTCCCGGAACCATGGATTATTGACAAGGTCATTCTGTCGTCTGTTTCGAAGATAAGTTTCGAATTGTGCAATAGTTGGAGTATTCATATCAAATGAAAACGATCTATCAACAGCAGCGCTTGTTCTTATGGTAAATCGACGATTGGATATAAAGACGAACTTGACACCAGCATACATGGCAGCCTTATCCTGCAAAAACCTTTCGATGTACATTCCTGGCTCAGCAAAAACGGCAACAACATGGGTAGTTGACTGGTTCATAGAATTCAGAATCAGACTGTTACTGCCATCTGTCCCAAACTCATACGACGATAAAATACATATCCCATAAGCCTTCAGATATTCTCTATAAGCATCACGCGTACTTCGACTACCAGAGTCAGGAGCGTTCAAGGTCATTACGTATCTAAAACCTAGATTGTTTGTTAAATCGGCCATACCCTTAGCAACAACAGAATCTGATGGGATGGTTCGGAAGAAAGTATTAAATCGTGTTTTGTCGTCCAATATAGGAGACGTGGCCCCGGGACTAACTAACGGCACTCCCATTGATCCAAGTATTTCCGACATGTCGATTGTAGACTGACTGTCATAGCTCAACCAGGCTAATGTCTTGTTAGTGTGAATCATGGTACCTTTTCCGTTATCAAATCTGATGGATGACGACTGGAAAGCGTTGGTTATTGTTAAGGCTCGTCGAGGGTTCATACATCCGTCAAAAGCTAACCCACCGAGTTTCAAATTATTGTTAAGTTTAACAGATGATCGCCCGTTGTTGATTTCATTCAAGGCAAAATTAAATGCTTCAACGTACTGGAAACCATTTGTGCTTTTCAAAGCTCCACAAGCAAATGGTGATGATCCTTTATTGTGTACATCAAACATGGCTGGTATGATCAAGTCTCCATCAATATACATGTAGTCTTGGGACTGGAACATATAGAAACATTGGACACACATGCCTGGACAAGTAGACGTGTAGTCTGTAGCTGGTTTGTTGTTGTAAAACATAACGGTTCCAAGTATATCTAGCTGTTTATTTAAATCTCCATACTCTGCCACCTGTAATATACAACATTTCCTCCATTAAAATATCAGAGTCATCTATTTAAATCAATCCATTAAATTCATTATTAAATTGTAGCCTAATATGGTATCATTTGCAGGGTAGACTAAAATGGTATCATTTGCAGTGTAAATATCATAGACTAAAGTGGTATCATTTGCAGGGTAAACATCATAACCTGATATGATATCATTGTAGCCTAATATGGTATCATTTGCAGGGTAAACATCATAGACTAAAATGGTATCATCTGGAAGGTGAACATTATAACCTAAAATGGTATCAACTGAAAGGTAAACATTATAACCTAAACATTAGAGCCTAATATCAGGGGCGGATCCAGGAATTTTTGCAGGAGGGGGTTTGCCAGGTTTCTGTCAAGGAAATCTGCCATCTCGTCTCTACATTACATAGGCATACATACAAATTGAGCTTTTTAAACAGAGAAATCATTTTTATACTGATGTAGGATCACTTTGTGATTTTTGTTTTATGTAGCTGAGCAGGGTTTCCCCCCAAACCCCCCGTCTGGATCCGCCCCTAAATATGGTATCATTTGCAGGGTAAACATCCTAGACTAATATGGTATCGTGGAAGGTAAACAATTTTGTTTAATTTGTTATTAAATTTATGATTTATCATACCTGTCGGAATTTTTGTCCATCGTAATTATAAAATATAAATGGTTGATCTACTTCTTTACCGTTGAATCGAACAATATAATCAGCATTCTCCGCATTGATCGACACGTTCTTAATATTCTCTAACAACTTGATGCCCTTGTTAGGATCATTCTGGAACTCTCCGCATACGCCCTGATAATTGACTCCACATATATTGCTCAGTGTCATGTCGATGGCTTTGGCGATGACATAGATAGCATGAATGTTCGTCTCGGTGAAGTAAGAGAGTACAAAATTTGTAGAATTTGTGATGTCATTGGTTTGAATGTTGTTACACGGGCTAACGAAACCTTGTGGGTTGGTTGATCCGATGTAACATTGATGTATCTGTTGATACCATTCAGTAAACCAGGGGTTGATCAAACTCTGGGTTCCAACCCTTAAACCCTTTAAATAACTGAAATAAATAAAAATAACATAATCCTTTAAATAACTGAATTATACAGACAGACAAAATTATCAATTTACAATAATTAGATTAGGGTTTAAAAATAAATTGTCACATACATATTAAATAGCACGTTTTTTTTTGTTTTATTTTTAGAAAATCACCCCTGTTGTCTGCCATCATTTTAGAGCAAAATTCTACTCATACATTATTTTGTCTGAAATATTCCATCAATAATATGAGGGAAAATTGTTTTTCTTTTTATGAGCCCTTATCATTATCCTGCCGACCACCCTGTCAGTGGACTTGTCTATCTTATCCCAATCCTGCCAACCACTATCTTAGTGGACCTGTTAGTGTTATCACGACCCCGCTGACCACCCCTTTCAGTGGACTTGTATGTGTTATCACAATCAGACCGACCATCCTTCTCGGTGAACATGTCTGTCTTAGTGAGAGAGAGAGAGATGGGCTAATGTTCACTCAACACAAACTATGTCATTTCGGGACTAACATATGGTTCAATTTTATTTCAGTAATTCACTTTAGCAGTTGGACAGGTGACCCTACTCCTTGTCACGTTCAACCGGGGATTTGAAACCACGCCAGTTTACTCAATGACAGGCTTTATGATACTGTGCCCACGTGCTAACCATTCGGCCACCTAACCTAGTAAAGTTCTGGCTGAGCAACAGATAAATATCATAATAACTTACTTCTGATAATCTATAAGTGATGAATGTTTAAATCCAATAGAAATGACACCATTAGCTGCATCTTCCCTTCCCTTGACCACTGCTTCATCCTTACCAAACGTATGTGTACCAAATAAGGCAAATTCACCAGACGCACTCCTGTTTTTCACACCGTTCAGAAAGTATTTATTGTATGTTGCTCCTAGATTCAGGACAACAGCTTTAACTCCACGATTCATTCGCAACTTGTCGATTGTTTTACCGCTGTCAGCTTCGGCCATGATTGTCGTAACCACACAGATTCCTTCAGCAGCTGCTATTTTGCGGAACTCATTATTTCCTTTTATGAAATATTCGTAATCTTGATACACGAGTTGAACATAATGAAAGCCAAGATGCTTCAGCATCATTACGATCGCCTGGAATTCTACTCCCGCGCCGTAGGACATTCGGGTATAATATTCGTAATCCAGCAGATCTTCGTCAAAACTACCATAGGACACCAGAGGGCGTTTAAAGGTATTCATAAGTTCGGCTATCGGGAAGGTGAGAACAGATGTATGTGAAGCATGATAGACATCCAGCTTGCGTGGATCAAGCCTATTTCCCTTTGAATCTTTAATAACCAGACTTCCTTGCTTGACCTGAAATATATTATTGTCTTAAATTTCTATATGGATATACAGTTTTCATCATTTGGTCAGGAATATGTATTGTTTAATGGTCGAGAGCAGGGCCTATTTTAACATGCCTACAGGCACGTCAATCCGTGCTTTGAAAATCTAAAATCCGTGCTCTGAAAAAAGGTGTGTAGGCTCAATGACAGATCTTATGGTCCAAAGCACAAATTAGTCTACTCAATTGGGATCTTGTATCGTCCAGTTAGGGTCACACGGGGCGCGAGATGTGGTCACTTCAAATTTTAAAAACCCCACATACCTGTGAAAGGATGGTTGTTGCTAGGATACCGCTATTACAATCATCAAACGCCAATCCACCAAGTTTCACCCTCGATAGCATATTCTGTCTTACAACTTCATTTAAAGCGTAAATCATGCCCTCCATAAATTGAAGACCTGACCTTGAACCATTATCATATTCACCACACGTTAACGGACTCACTCCTGTTTTATGGATCGAGAATACTCCAGTGACGATGATATCTCCGTCAATAAAAACATACTTTGTCTCTGGGGGAACACCCAGACAAGGCATACATGGTTCACTTGGACACGGTGATTTTGGGATGGCTGGAAGAGGGGATCGTCGATCTGTACTATACATTCTGATATTGTCGACATTCATATTGAGTCGACCGCTAACATATGTTCCAACCTGAAATAGATAGATGAAATTAGGAAGTTTAAATAAGTCTACTGTTATCGTAACAGGGATTTAAATATGGTGTACTGTTTGTCATGTACATGTATATCTGGTGGTGTGCTGTATCTTGGGGTGTATATATATGGTGTTCTGTGATTGTTTGTATATCTAGGGATGGAAATACTGCATAAGGTGTTCTGTGATTGTATATCTGGGGATGTTAAATATATGGTGTGCTGCAGTGTGATTGTAGATCTGGGAATGTAAATATATGGTGTTCTGTGATTGTAGAAGGGATGTAAATATGGTTGTGCTGTGTAATTTTTGGTATATCTGGGAGTGCCGAGATCGTTTTGTCCTGTGGTGTCATGAGTTTAAATATACATGCAGTTCCTACTGACTTGGTCTCGGAAAATTCATGCCTGGGGTAGCACATGTTAAAAATATAGAGAGAGAGACAGCATTTGACATCCACTTGAAACAAATTAAGTAATTTCAAGACCAGCATATGGTTCAATTTTATTTCAGTAATTTATTGCCTTTAGCTGTAGGAGTAAACTGAAGGACGTTCAGAAAATCTACGAGGCAACCCTATTCCATTTCATGTACAAACTGGGAATCAAAATCACGCCACTGACAGAACTTATGACCTAACGTGACCACTTTAACCCATTTGTCCCCTCAAACCCCTAAAATGATTTGAGAGTTAATATCATTTATTTTCCAGCGAAGGAAAGTAATATAAAAGTTTTTATAATTACCCGTCTAAATTTTTCTCCGACACTGCCACCAATTGTAAGGTCATTATAATTCCAGATATCGTATGCTGGGTTAATAATATCCCCGTTGTCATCAAACTTAACTTTAGCAGCCGCAAAATAAGGTGCATATTGATCCGAGGCCAAACTTGAAACTCTTTCTTTCTTACCGTAGGTAAAATTCACTTTCTTCAGATAATCGGTGAAGAATTCCTGGGTTGTCATGTTCCTGAGGTTCTCACACATCCCGACAAAATTAGGGCCACATTTTGCCTTCTGTGCTTCTCGTAGCGCGTAGGCGTAAGCAAACACAGCGTGAACTGCCGGTTCTACGAACGGATCCTGATTAAAATTAAGACGTTTTGCCCTTTCAGTTTGTATCTGACAGACCGGAAGTGAGGCTGGTTGGTTTACGCCGTTCAAACGGCATTTATTCTGCTCCATATACCAAGCTTTAAACCAGGGGTTTTCGGGCGATGGATCGTTCTCATCTATCCTAACCCAATGATCTTCAAACTCGACGATATATCGCTGTGTTGCTATGATACTGATGACACCCCTCTGGTAAACTTTTGACTGGAAATCTTGATTAAACGAAAGACTGTCGGTAAAAATCCACTGAAGTTTTCCGGCTCCTGTTTTGGTTTCTGCCTGATCTAAGATCTGTGTAGCTAGAATTGGACCTCCGAAAAATATGACCCCTGTAGTGTCCGTGGCAATGACCTGATCCAGGGTATCGCTAACACTGTCATCAGATGCGTGACGTACAGCTTTAGTAAGACAGATTCCAGCAGTCGCTAATCGTGATCGTACAGCTTCATATGACGCGGATCCAAATGCGGAATCCTCATAAACAACAACCAAATATTTCCACTCTATTCTTAGTAAAACTTCAATAATTACCTAAAATAAAAATTTATCATCTTCAGACATTTAACCCTTTCTACTCCTCTCATCCCCTCCCCTACCCATGTACCATACCCTTAAAACATTTAAAACATTTATAGGACACATCACAGATTTATCCCTTTCTGCTTTCCTCATCCCCTAATAAAGATCTAAAATTATTCATATTTAGATCAGGCCTCGGTTCGGACCCATATCTAGACACCATTAAGAGGGGGGGGGGGGGCATTACCTTTCGGTAGGGGGGGGGGCGAACATTTTGAGGAAATTATCGGAAAGGTCATTCTAACAGACTGTTGTAATCATCATCTGTGTAGTTACCTAGGCGTCTAATAAGCATTTTAAAATAAGTATTCAAACAAACAAAAATCGTGATTTTTTAAATTTATTTAAAACTCTTTTAGATTAGTACAAAAGAAATGGTTGTTAGCAATTTCTGAGCGGGGGGGGGGGGGGCTCCAATATATTTTGCTTTATAAAACTTTTCTTGTTCGAATGTATCAATAAGGAACGATATGTGCATATTTTAATGTTTCTGGATCAAAGATATTTCTCCTCGATACTGATTGAAATTTGAACAAATTCTTAACTTAATCCTGAGAATGCTCTGAGAAACCAAGGCAAAGTCCTCATTGTGCAAACTGTGAAGCTTTTAAAAGTATCCAAGTTTCAACAGAGCTACAACTACTCTACTACTGAGACAACCTACTACTAATCAGAATATGTCAGTCATTCATACTATTATGTAGGGGTGCTGTATTCGTGGGTTCTTCATTCAAGGCATTTTGAATTGGGGAACAGAATAATGAAAGTACTACTGCACTGAATGCACACTGATCAGCAGTGAATATTCATTAGGCCGCTACAATCACTGATAAGAATGACATCGAGGCGACTTAATTAGTCCCCCATATTAACTTTTTTCTTTCAACAAATTCAATTCTAAAATATTTTTCATATGTATTAGAAAAATAAGTAAAGACGTTTGAAGTATTTGTAGTTAAAAGATATTTTTCCTATTTAGTGTAAATGGGTATTAAAATGAGTAAAAGGCCTCATTTTGCCCGGAGCAATTACGTCTTATGTAAACAATGCACGAGCCTTTGAGCCAATGATTGAAGCCGTGTGGTGTCATTGAACGTGTTGAAGACAGTCATGTGTGACAGAGATAATTCGTAAGTAATTCTCTGTGAAACAGATTGCATTGAATGTTGACTAAAAGCATGGCATGAACAAGTATTACTGTAAACCATTTAATACTCAATACATCACTCATACTTACATCCATAAGTGGACCATCTGGTGGAACAGTTCTCATGAACGAAGGATATTCTGTATTATCACTGAGAGCTGGTGCAGTGGCAGCATGGGATATCATTGGGATATTGAACCGTTCGAAATATTTGGCAACATCCATGCTTGTTCCACTTTCACTGGTACCAATAGCCCCTGTAAAATAACGGGAAAAAGTCAATCATCATTTGATATTTTAAAACAGGAATTGCAAAGAGTCTGAAGTTCTATTATTTTGCACCAAATTGGTAAATGAAGCCTGCAGCCGTGCACTAATTTGGACCTTTGTTTGTCTTTCCATCCAAACTACTACATGTAGGTACACAATACTTGTCAGGAGCTAACCCCAGTGCAGGTGCGGATCCAGGATTTTTTGCAGGGGGTGTCTAGGTTTGATAATTGCTTAACTAATTGAGCTCAACCGATAATTTGGTAAATTAGATTCAATTTGGTTCATTCTGATGTATTTCCGGAAGGTAAATTCCAAAATAACAGGTCTAAATCGCCAATAAAATCACATAAAAAAATTTTCAAGTCTGAGCAGGGGGGGGGGGTCCGGCCCCCCCCCTGGATCCGCGCCTGCAGTGATTCTTCTTTGCCGATGATTTGTATCTATATTACACTTGCCATCTAGTTTAGTCTGCATGACGGTCAGTGATATTTATCTACACCTATACATTTGCGATGCATCACCAGTTTACTTTTTACGAAAACTTGCATTGTTCAAAGAGCATGTTGAATTTACAGTGCAAAGTTGTCCTTGTTTAAAAAAAATCAGATTCACTTGAAAGAAAAACAGCTTCAGACTTTGTACAATAAAACATTTTTCAAATGCGTTGTCATGGGCAACGCCTTTGGTAATCTGGGAACTTGAAAGTAGTTCCAATCCCAACCTCCTACTGAATATTCTACCACTTTGATGGTTCCATTCACTTACCTAAAAATAATTTTGTAGGAGAAGAAAGACTACATGAACTGGCCTGAGAACTAAGTTGTGGATAGAATTCTGTAGCAGCCGATATAGCCGCCTCTGTATTACCACATACATTCTTGACTCTCATACCTAATAATATAAAATAAAATCACTTTATAAAAACATTTATATATTTATAATGATGCTGCTAACACCTATCTCAGGTAAAATAGTATTTATTTGTAAAGAAACATTTACTGGAACACCCAGTACTTTACTGTGCAACACCCAGAACTTTACTGGAACATCCTGTACTTTACTGGAACATCCTGTACTTTACTGGAACACCCAGTACTTTACTGGAACATCCTGTACTCTACTGGAACATCCTGTACTTTACTAGAATATCCTGTACTTTACTGGAACACCCTGTACTTTTTTGTGGAATATCACATTTTATTGGAACACCCAGTACTTTACGGGAACACCCAGTACTTTACCGAACATCCTGCACTTTACTGAAACACTCAATACTTTACTGTAACACACAGTACTTTACTAGAACATGCAATATGCAACGTATGTACTTACCTAATTTAATACCAGGTACATAAGTATGGTTTAAAGTTTCTCCCCTCAATATTGTTTTTTCTTTATTCAGTAATTCAAAAGCATATCGAAATGCTTCATATGCCTGTATATCTGTAAATATATATCATAATAATACCGGTAAATATATATCATAATAATACCGGTAAATATATATCATAATAGTACCGGTGAATATATATCATAATAATACCGGTAAATATATCCCCCATTAACACATTCTACAGTAGACATCACTTGTGTGATAAATTTCATTATCTACTGGGTGATATCTTCAGTGGAGATATTGCTTTACATGAATTTGATTTCTACCCAAAGAATTACCTATTTTTATTTGTGTGTGTAAGAAAGGGTAGGGAGATAAATAAAACCTCATACTCATCATTTTTGATATCAAATAATATCAACACTTGTTGATGAAGTAAAAAAAATATCTCAGCAAAGCCTTGACTGTGTATTATCGACTGTGTTGATATTTTTTTATAAAAAAAAAACCCTAGGCAATTCTATATTTAAAAATACAGGTAAATCTACCATACATAATAATACAAGTAAATATACCATATATAATACAGGTAAATATACACCACATGTGACATAATACAGGTAAATATACATCATATATAATAATACAGGTAAATATATACCATATAAAATACAGGTAAATATACCATACATAAAAATACATGTAAATGTACCTTATATATACAGTCGTGGCCAAAAGAATAGGACCACGCTTGAAAAACGTTAGATTTCTTACTTGGTTCGTAAATTCATTTGATCATATATCTGACACCTGACGGCCGATTTGCACAAATGAGGTATCGATGGATAGGTTATGTGAAGTATGTTCATTACGCATGCACATGCATGTTTGAACGACGACGTAATCATGGCTATGACGTCATCAAAGACGCCCTAAATCGGAGCGGAAGCAGGCACCTTTTAATGCCAACGCCGGGGGGACACACGAAGTATTGACTTCTGATCATTACAGATGTTAGTTTGCATGTTAACTAATCATTTAGAAATGAAATAAATGGTCCTTGATTGAATTTTATCTCAGTTTGGTAATAATTTTCTACCACCATCCCAATGTTACTAACTGTTACATCATCAGTACACTGTCATGACGTTATAGTCGTAAAGACGTCATCGTTCAAACATGCATGTGCATACATAATAAACATAATTCACATAACCTATCCATCGATACCTCATTTGTTAAAATCGGCCTTCAGGTGGCAGAGATATGTGGTCCTATTGTTTTCACCACGACTGTAATACAAGTAAATATACACCATATTTAATACAGGTAAATATATACCATATATAAAAATACATGTAAATATACCATACATAATACAGGTAAATATATTCCCTATATAATACAGGTAAATATACCATATAATAATACAGGTAAATATTCACCATATATAATAACAAAGGTAAATTGGTAGCAACAAGCCCAGGAATAATGTATTTTTGTTTCAGTACAGTTTGATCAAGTTTGTTGAATGGGGTTAATTACATGCACGGTTACCTTTTAATTGTTTACAATATTAAACCCTGTTTTCAAATGTTTTAAAATTTCTTTCTCACCCATTTCTGGTCTGTTGCAAAGAATTCCTCCAACGAACGCTGTGGCATCATTTTGAATGACAGCATCAGTGCCATCACTTCGACATGTCTGCTGTATAATGTTCTCTTGTCCTCGACATGTGATCACCACAACCAATAATATCACTCCTTCTAATAGCCTCATATTTCCAGACTAAAAATGAAACACAAACTTTAGATTCATAAATTATTATAAAATATTGGAAATCAGAAACTGTTCATCCATTAAGTCTGTTTTCCACTTGTCCGTGTTGCAGGATATCAAGAAACAGTGTCTAGTTCTTCAGATAGGATAAAAAAAGCTTGGTTTCTGACTGTTGGAATTTCATGAAGAATAGTAAGACAGAAACACCAATGTCTACACTAAATAACATGGACTCCACAACTTAATCTCTTTAAATTCGAAAGCTGCAGATTCTTTTAAGTATAGCTAAAAATGGGGTTTAACTCCACTCGACACAAACTAGGTCATTTCAGGACTAACATATGGTTTAATTCATTTCAATAATTCGCATGCGTGTAGGGGTCTTTAGCAGTGGGAAGAAACTGGAGTGCCCGGAGGAAACCCACGAGGTTAAGAAGGTGTCCCTATCTCCATGCCACATACGCTCACACCAGGGATCGAAACCACAGCTGCAAGCCAGAGGTGACCTGCCAGCTAGAGATTGAAGCGCAGCACTCTAGACCACTAGGCCATTCCAACCCCCGGAAAAAAGAGAGAGAGGTTGGACAGTTGGCCCTAGTCCATGTTACATACATGCCGAAAATCAACGCCACTGTATTCAAGGAAAGACCTTGTGATAGACTTTATGCTCTAAAGTTCATGGATTTAAACCATTTGGCCACCCAATCAACCCTTGTGACAGACCTCATGCTCTAAAGCTAATTATAGAAATAAAAATAATAAACCATATGTTAGTCCCGAAATGACCTAGTTTGTGACAAGTGGACTAAACCCCATTTCTCTCTCTCTCATTGGTGCAGACATTAAACATCATTTCATTGCATTCCCATTTGAGAGGGGGTGTTGGGATGGCCTAGTGGTCTAGAGTGCCGCGCTTCGACCTCTAGCTGGCCAGTCACCTCTGGCTTGCGGCTGTGGTTTCGAGCCCTGCTGTGAGCGTATGTGGCATGGAGATAGGGGCGCCTTCTTAACCTTGTGGGTTTCCTTCGGGCAATCTGGTTTCCTCCCACTGCTAAAGACCCCTACGCGCAAGCAAATTATTGAAATAAAATTAAACCATATGTTAGTCCCGAAATGACCTTGTTTGTGTTGAGTGGACGTTAAACCCCATTTCTCTCTCTCTCTCTCCCATTTGAGAGAATGACATGGCAGTGGATTTAAAAAAAGGAGTGAATATTTTGATATTCAATTGATGACTATTTAATAAAACATGTATATATTAATTACAACATTGTTACAACCATGTTATATAATATACAAAAATCTTCCCTTATATATACATTATAGGTATTAGGGTGTGAACCCTTTATATTATACTATAACTGGTGTATATTGTTCACTTATATCATGACTAGCAAATATTACATACTCCAATATACCATACCTGTTTCAACTTGGATATTTGAATACAGAATATAGTTGTTTTAATTAAGAAAAGTTATAATAGATTTATGATTGTAATAAATAATATTCAAGGATATTATGGATCCATATTCCATATTTTTATATAAAAAAAAACCAAAATATTGAATCAATAAAATCAATGATGGACGTATTCAATATTCAAATATACAATATTCGTCATGCAACCATTATAATAATATCGCCCGTTTACCGTTTAAATCTGGAGAATATTTATCGATGTTTCACCAATTCCTAAAACTAGTAAATACACGCCTGACTGAAGGCTGAAGTCACCATGCACAACCACACCATTAGGCCTACCCCTCCCGATATCAAAACAACCACATAAATATATCAGATAATAAATTAATATCATAATCAACTTACCTGGAAATACGGCACCAGGTAAACAACTTCAAAGGAACCGCTGTTCCCGAAAAATTAATGTTGTATTTTATTTATTTCTCCGTTATTCCGTCCCTCGTTTTTGTCATCCCCGGTTGAGTTGTTGTCTCAGCCCAGCCCGTTTTACTGGTGTATCGGTTGAAGACAAGATTTCTATAAATATCCTGCCCATACCTTCTATTGTTGTCACACAGCTATTATAATAAACCATTCACACACATCAAAACCCGTCTTACAAGTTCTACCGTATTATATACACAGGTATCCAGTCTTTTGTAGTCGAAATCATTTAGTCTTGCGAAAGAATTTGTATAAAATACCCACACATATTTTCATATTTAAATTGTCCACACCCCGCAAAGCACACTTCTTTATAAATGATCATATATTTTTTTTGCCATTTCATAATAAATAGTCCCTAGTGTTGATTACGCCATTGTAACTCATTAGTAAAGATGCATCATGTGAAATTAAGATAAAGAGCTGCCATTCGACTTGCAATTAAATTAGTTTACAAATACAATATGAGAAATTAATATATTGAGCATTTCAGTCAAATTGTTTTATTTTGCGCGAAGTTACGAATGTTTGAGAGACAGAAAGAGAGAGAGAGAAAGAGAGAGAGAGAGAGAGAGAGAGAGAGAGAGAGAGAGAGAAGTGGGGTTTAACGTCCACTCGACACAAACTAGGTCATTTCGGGACTAGCATGTGGTTTAATTTTATTTCAATAATTCGCTTGCGCGTAGGGGTCTTTAACAGTGGGGGGAAACAGGAGTACCCGGAGGAAATCCACGAGGTTGGACAGGCGACCCTACCTCTTGCCACGTACAGTGAATGAAGGTTTGGAGTTTTCACAACATAATCTCAATTGTCATGGCATTGCTATTATAGTCGGCGTGGTTTCCCCTTGTCAGTAATGCAGAACGGAGGGCTGACAAGGACAGCTGTCTAGTCGTTCGTATGGGATGAAAAACCAAGGTCTCGTGTACACATTGGTGTGCATGTTAAAGATCGCTTGGCAGTTTCAATTTGATATTAGAGTAGGTCTTAGCGCCGCTGCCCGGGTATAATTTCCCTCATAGCACACTGTATGGTGTATGCCCGTCTTCAAAGCCTATAGTTTAGGAGCAGAACAGTAGGACGTTAAACCCTATATCATTTCATTTCATTGCTATTAGGGGGACGGGGTGAATGGATTAAAGCCTGTCCGTTGGATTATAAAAGTCTTTCTTTGGGTAAACTTTCGATTCTCCGCTTGTATGTGTCAAACCTCGGGATCATTCTCCGGGTCCTCCGGTGTCCACTGCCAAAACGCCCCTAGGCGCAAACGATTTATTGAAATAAAATTGGACCATATGATGAGTTAACCCCATGTACTCTCTCTCACTCTCTCTCCCTCTCTCTCTCTCTCTAGCGCTAACCCTAGACCTACCCCTCCCACAATATTGACAATAATATGCCCTAGCCCTGTTTACATCTCGCAACTTGAAGAAAGCTGTAGGTGGCCTTAATATTTAGACCTAACACTCTATGACGCGATGTGGCCTGACATTTTCTACCTCGCAAAGCAGAGTGGAAACCATCGAAATAAAAAACAAACAAACTGAATATACTTTATTTACTGAAAATATAAAATACCAAAACCAAGTAAAACTGATATAAAAAAAAACACACCAAGGCAGTTAGATGACGTCATTTGCGAATTTTAGAAGAGCGAAATTCTAAACATATACTATACATACACCGGTTCTGTCTCTCTGTACAACAGGACCCGAGTTCACAAAGCATTCTCAGACTTAAGTTGAGAATTTACTCAACTTTCAATCACTGTTTATAAGAAATATTATTTGATCCAGAAACACTTTGTGCATAGTTTCCTATTGGTGTTTTTGATCAATTAAAAGAACAAAAGTTTCCCGAAAGACTGTAGTTTAATTACAATAAGGCAAACAATTTTGAGTAAATTCTAAACTTTAGTCTGAGAATGATTTGTGAACTCGGGGCCCAGATCGCATTGTATTAATGATACAGCAAACCAGTTAGTTCACGTACATGTATATTCCAAACGTTAGTACGTAATTAAGGCGATTATGTTTTGTTTAAAGTCCATGATTTTACAACAAATAGGCACTTGGAGGAATTAAAATAAAACTTAAGAATTCTTACTACTGTTTGACTATATATTACAGTACATTCAAATGCCTGTGGAGTGGAGTTAAATTTGTTTTCGAATAGTTCCCAGTTGTTGTTGGCATATAAACCAGGCCAATATGGTTGGTAGCCCTAGGTCCGACGGTAAATCTCATATATTGCTCTTCACAAGCAAGCACCGTTTTCCAGAGCAAGTCTTGCTTTTGGTGTGGACACTGCAAGGAAAGACAACTCTGTTTTGGATAATAGGCAGTAACAAGTCACCCCACTATGCGTCTCCTATGTAAGTCTCGATTTTATGAAAACTGCAAGGCAAGACTACTTTGCTTGAGAGAATTGGAAAAATGTTAATGTAAAACACAAAAGTAGGATACACAGTGCCAAAATATAGCCCAAAGTTTGAAGGAAAAAATAGTTTCCCCACATCTGAGATCAGATCCATGTTGCTGTGGAAAAGGTCAATGCTTCGTAAAATTGAGCATTGTTAGGCCTATACGCCTAAAACACAACATCAAACTAAATCATTTCTAAAATTAGAACAAAGTTTGTGTTTACATTTGGAACTAGTAAACATAATTCATGTTGGCATTGTTGTTTCGCCACATTTTCGAATTTCCCACTCTGTTACCTCTTCTTCTGTCGCCAATAACTTGAGATCCTAACCCATTGGAATGTACGAGACCCTGACTGGATCTGCTTGGTGACTGATTTCTGATGTGTGAAGCAAGATTATTGAATAGCATTCCTTGGTCACCTTGGTTACCTTGATTCGTCAATCTTTGTTGATAACTTTGCCGATTCCTTACGCTTCGCACAATCATGGAATTTGGGTTATTCTGGCGCCCAACCTGTCCATTTGGCTGCGAATTCTGCACAATCATAGAATTTGGGTTATTCCGACGCCAAGCCCGTCTATTTGGTTGTGAATTCTGCACAACCATAGAATTTGGGTTATTCTGGCGCCGAACCTGACCATTTTGCTGTGAATTCTGCCTACGACCCATTCTTCCAAACCGATTACGGTTGTTTTGTCGCCGGTCCACCATGTTGCCTTGGTTTTGGTTACTTAAGCTATTACGTTCAAATAATTGTCCATTACCATTGTTGCCATTGTTACTATTTCTATCGGTCAGTACCATTCTTCTTCCTCCATTTATTCTTTCATTTCTATGGCTGAGAACACCACCACTGTCTGTACGTCTCCGACCTTGATTGTCCAGACTACGCTGTTCATCCCATACCCTATTTGATGGTCTACTCAAACCAGCTGAAAAAAGAATATGCAAGCACAGCGTTAGATAAATCATTATCGCGATAGCTCACTAAACATTCGGTCCGGGATTCTACCCCTGTCCTCGGCCCAGAAAGTTCCTCTGGGTTTCTAAAAACTCCAAAGCTGTCCCCTCTAGTAACCCAAGCAAAAATGTTGGGGGGGGGGGGGGGCAAGGGCTAATGTCTCTACACTTAAAATTAACGGAAAATTTCAATTGAAACTGACTTACTTGGTGTATTATGATAATTTGATATGAAAAATTGAAAAATTGGAAGGAAGGAATACGAATTTAGCATAATAATTTATGCGAAAAACGAATAGTTCGGAATCAGATTAGTGTGCGACTTGTTTGAATTTTGAAGATTATCTCGCCTGGTGCGAGCTTGAATAAATCTCATCCCCATCGTGAATTTGATCTGGAAAATTTCCAACAATGTCATTTGTCTTTGATATGGTAGACTTCCCCGGAATGAGGCACCCCACCAATCATGCCGTTTTGGACGCCCATAGTCTCAGACGCGGATCAAGTGTGATATAGTTGATTTTCGTTTTCGTTTGCTTTGATACTGTTGTAGTTCACATCAATCTCGTTCCCAGAGGCAGCCGCGGAGCCGAAGGCCTCTGGCACATTAGACCGTCCATTTTTTCCAATTTTTTTTCAAACCTAAGCCCCGCCCATTCTGACCTCTGATTGGTCAATCTTTTTGGGTCGATTTCTCGAAAACTAGAGTCGGATCGTCGTTTCGTTTGTTGTAAAATGATCCTTGCGTCAAAGTTAACTCGCTGACATAAAAAATTGGATCCTAAACGAACAAATTCAAGTTTTTGTAAAGATCTATTTTTCTACGCGTGGGTATATTTTTAAGTGATTCGGTCATCCAGGCACGTAAAATCAGGGGCGTACGCCGCAAATAAACGAGAACTTTCGCGCGTAGGAATTACATATCATTTTCGGGGAAAATGGCTACCCCGATTCACCAGAGAAATTTTTTCAAAAGTTTTTCTGGTTTCGAGATTGAGTACACATATCTGCTCTTTAATAGATGATATAAACATGATTTTCGCATTATCTCGGCTGGGGACTACATAGTTCAGCTCTGAACGTCGGTCTCATTACACTCACCCTGACCGTTCAGGGACTGGCCTATTCAATCAATGTCGAAAATAATTTGAACCCCAGTCAATTTTACTGTCAATCCGTGTGGACGTCTGTACAATGTAAAGGAACATCTTAGTGACAAAATAAGACCTTGCTTACCTCGCCAGACTCAGTATGAGCGAAACAACACGCTGTTTAAAATACGTCCCCTCCTATCAATCTATCCTTTCGCCACCATGACACAGGGTGTTGTGATGCTCATACTGACTCTAGCGAAATGAGCAAGGTCTTATGTTCTCACTGAGATGTTCCTTTACACTGTACACGCGTCCACACGGAGTGACACCCATCGTTTAGCAGTGAAAAGTTGCCCAGTAAAATTGGGGGTCAAATTATTTTCGACATTGATTGAATGGGCCAGTCCCTGAACGTTCAGGGTGAGTGTAATGAGACCGACGTTCAGAGCTGAACTAGGGACTACACTAAACCTGATTATTACCCTTTGCTCCAATGTATGGCCCGTCCCTCGACAAAATCCTGGATCCGGGCCCGAGTCTCTGTCACCCAGAAAAATATTCTACGTACGTTGATAAGGAGGTTCTGGGTGACCTAACAATCATATTGTCATTATAAGGCGCCCCACCATGTCATTATGAGTAGCACTTAGTTTTAGAATAACTGGGGTTTTTTTTAATACATTTCACCGATATGGTAACTTGTATTGGTAATTTTTACTTTAATATGCTTACATTCATATTTCATGTAACATAGGCCTATAGCAGATCATGACTCATAATAGTATTACGCAAAGGTTTTCCTTGGGTTGTATTCCTGAATGAGCGTCCTTGTTTTATTTTTTATTATTATACTGTCATCCTGTGGGAGAAAAGGGGGGGGGACGCCTGGATGCTCACTTGGATCCGCCCCTGACTTGTTCTATACACCTTTATACAATTGATGTATTTTCCTTGTCAGTCCCACAAACCTGGCCCTGAAAAAGGCACCTATTGGCTAACGCATGGATTCCAACAGGAAATTATAGTTACGAGCCCAATCTAGAGGGTCCCGTCCAACGGCTAGATCTATTTCTTAAGGCCAACTCAAGATTTCGTTATGGTGGCGGAGGTGTAAATAAGGTTACGGCACGAGATTGTTGGCGAGATTGTAGGTTAGGGTAAGCGTTAGGGCTAGGACTAAGTTTAAAAGAGAGAGAGAAATGGGGTTTAACGTCCACTCGACACAAACCAGGTCATTTTGGGACTAACATATGGTCTAATTTTATTTCAATAATTCGCTTGCGCCTAGGGGTCTTTAGCAGTGGGAGGAACCCTGAGAAAACCCACGCGGATGAGAAGGCGCCCCTATCTCCATGCCACATACGCTCACACCAGGGCTCGAAACCACAGCCGCAAGCCAGAGGTGACCGGCCAGCTAGAGGTCGAAGCGCGGCACTAGGCCATCCCAACCCCCTGGACTAGGTTAAGGTCGGGATTAACCAGCAACTAATAAGAAACACCACTTACCATTTTGTGAACGAGTGTTAAATGTTTGAGCAGAGCTGACCACAATACATGACACAGCCACAAAATAGGCTATAATATATACCGTCATCTTACTGAAATATATTAATAGTATTAATCAATCTTTGCAAAAAAAACCCCCAAAACATAACGTTTCTCCGCCTTCTTTTAGTGTTTAAAGCGGTAATTTCATATTTTTAAGTTATATTTTTAAGATTATTAAAATAAAGCCTTAAAATAGATGGTATCTATAAACAGTCCTACCCCGTCAAAGAATAATCCTATAATTCACAGTTGCTAGTTGAGAAATTGGCAAAAATGGCTTTTTCAACTTCAAATTCAAACGTTTGAATAGAATAGAAAAACAAGGGAGGTAATTGGGTAATTATTTCCGGTGTAAGTGATTTATAAGAGTGTGAATTATTGCCTATAATCGTATAATAGTGAGTTGACAATCTATTGAGCAAAACACATAGAACTAATTATGTTTTGACTTTCTTAAAAGATATGACTTTGTCGCTTCAAAGGGACAATCCCGATAAGAACAGAGTCTCAAAAATTAAAGCCCGAGTATTTATAAAATTTATGGACCAAAATATAGTGGCATGGAGTATTTACCTTGTCTCAAAATTTCAGCTCAAAATATTGAGTCGTTTGGGCGTGTACGTCAACACTGCTTATCCGGACACGTAACCCTTTTAAGATGAGTGAATGACCCATGCACTGTACTTGATAACAAAAGGTAAATTTCACCTACATATTATTTTTATAGAAAAAAGTGTGGTTTTATCCAGATACTGTATAATACAACGGTCTCTATTTCCAGGTGAAGACTGTCAGGTTTAAGTTATTTACAAGCGTATCACAAATATCGGGTTAGTAGGTGGCCCTTAGGTTATGGATTTTAAAGGATTTTAACACAAAATTAAGCAGTTTTATTCCCCAAAAAGTTATCGGGATTGGCCCTTTAACGCCGACGCCAAGTCTCATTTACTATGCTCAGTGCAGGGGTCTTTCCTTTAGGAGGAAACCGGAGTACCTGGAGTAGCCCACGAGGTTACGAAGGCACATACGCTCACACGAATCCAGAAGTGGCCCGCCAGCTAGAGACCGTAGGGTCTTTGGCAGTGTGACTTAACCGGATGACCCTTATACTTTTTGTTCTAAATGAAATGGGATTTAACGTCCTCTGCTCCTAACAGGCTAATGAAGACTGGCATGCGCCATGCAGTGTGCTATGAGGGAAATTTTGTCCGGGCAGCGGCGCTACGGCCTACACTTACTCATATCGAATTCCAACTGCCAATTTAAGGGATCTTTTACGTACACGCCAATGTTCACACGAGACCTCGATTTTCGTCCCCTCCAAACAATGGGAAACCACGCCGGAAAATCTGCAGGAACTTTCTCAGCCAATGCAGGGATCGAACACCCGACCTCCAGGCTAGCGAGCCAGTGTCTTACCCACTTAGCCACGTGATCCACTACTCCTTGCCCTGTACAGGCTGGTAACCGAAACCGCATAACCTGATGCGTCCGACAGTTTTCAGCACTGAGTTAATGGGGACGGGCATGTACCAGAAATTTTTCCCGGTTAGCGGCGCTACACTACATCCTACTCTTATTTCAAACTCGAACTGTAAAGGGTTCTTGTACGTTCACGTAAATGTGTACATGGGATCCCGTGTTTCATACTATCCGCACGACTAGACACTCATATCCCCCGTCCTGTTGCACCCGAGCGGGAAAACCATTGCTGGAAATCCCGGGGCACGAGCCCGAGACCCTCTGTTTAGCGAGCCAGCGTCTAACCCCAAGAGTTACCTCGTCTTCCATACATCTACCGATAAAAATGTCATTCATTAAAAAATGAGAATTTCTATTTCTGAGGGATTAAAAGTAAACTAAGGCCTAAAGGCCCATCTCAATATAACAGCAATAAAACATTATAAATAGTGTGTCCTTGGAAGTTTTAATTTATAATTCTCCAAAATTTGAGACTATTAAACACCTTCTTTTAATTTAAAACGAGAGGAAATTTACTTTAAATGTTATAGTAAGCCTTTTATTACCCTTCAGGAAATTTTTAATTTGTGTTTTAACTTCTGGCCATGTTTGATTGACGTATATAGTAGGTTAAACTGTCAATCAAAATCAAAATAAATCTAAGTAATGAAACTGTACGGATCGATAAATGATATGGAGTGGTGTTGAATGTCCTATTTTATGCACCAACCGGGCTATTGACGTTAGTTAGGCTGTGAGGGAAATTAGGCCTTGGCAGCGGCATTTGCGCATTTTCGTCTGAGAATTTCAAATGTGGAAGCACACAGGGACTAGATCAATAGCCCCAATGACATTGGACCTCGCCGGAGCAATTTCTGACAATAGACGCCGTTTTCGACTGCGTTGTGTTCTTGTGTTTAGAATCTTTCTTCCGTAGACCAAATAAAATCCTTTACACCATAGATTGTCAGAGATGGACCGTTCGTCCTCCCTCGCCCCCTTCTATAGCTACGTGTTATGAATCGACAGAAATAGTAGTATCTCAACTCTGGGTTTATTTATAGACAAAACCCTTCAAGAATGTCTCGGTGCCAAAAAATCCCCTACAAATCCAACGTATAAAATCAAACGAAATCGTGGGGTGGGGTGGGTGATCTAGCGAGTGCGATTTAGCTCGTGGAGTCTGTCATTAAGGCGATAAAGATCAGATCCAGAAGAATAAGAGTGAACGACATGTATTGTACGAGCGTGATATACCAGTCTAGAACCAAACATCGCTGCCATTTCGCAATTTAAAAAAAATCCCAAGGAACACACATGCCAAGAATCGGTCTGGAATTGGCGGAGTCTTAGGTTTTTGTTCAGTAGTACGGCCGACAAGAAGAAGAGAAGAAGACGGTTAGCGTTAAGGGACCAGCCCCTAGTGGAAAATAAAAAACTTTGCTAAAACAAAAACGCAATAAAGATGTAACTTTAATGATGGGTTGTTTTGAGGAATACACGTGAAATATTACTGTAGATAAAAAGTAAATTACTAACCTTTGGCATGCGGTATATCTTAACTGAACGTTAAATATATACTGTAATATTTACTTACTTACTTACCACCCTAGCATATACTATACTATATATTGTCACGTGACCTATCAATCACTCCATCTCTCCATGTCACTGATCTTCTCACGTTTTAGTTGTAAGATGCGAGGATTACGACGATGGTGATGATGGGTGTATTGTTCGTCTCTATAACAATGATTGATCGACAGAGAGGTGATTATCACACAAACATATTTGACACCTATAAACTCTAGGGTCATCGTTGGTTAGGTCTAAAAATTAAGTTCAAAGAGAGAGAGAGAAATGGGGTTTAACGTCCACTCGACACAAACTAGGTCATTTCGGGACTAACATATGGTTTCATTTTTATTTCAATAATTTCTTTAGCAGTGGGAGGAACCGGGGTGCCCGGAGGAAACCCACGAGGTTGAGAAGGCGTCCCTATATCCATGCCACATACGCTCACACCAGGGATCGAAACCACAGTCGCAAGCCAGAGGTGACCGGCCAGCTAGAGGTCGAAGCGCGCCCCTCGCAGATTTGGCCAAAGGTCACAAGATGTAAGCAGATATAGCGACCTTAATTTTTTTAGACTTAATCGGTTATGGTTGTCCATTTCAAAAGCGCCGCGGTGTCTCAGTTAGTGAGAAATGAAATCAAATGGAGTTTAACGTCCTACTGTTTTACTCTTAACAGGGCTAATGAAGGTGGGCATACATCATACAGTGTCTATGAGGGAAGTTTACCCGGGCAGCGGCGCAACGGCTTACTCTTAAATCAAATTCCAACTGCCGAGGGATCTTTTACGTGTACGCCAATGTGTACACGGGACTCGGTTTTTTGCCCCATTCGAAGGACTAGACAGCTGTCCTTGTCAGACCCTACGTCCTGGATCACTGACAAGGGGGAACTCACTCCGGAAACAGTTAGTGAGAAGCTGGCTCGCTAACCAGGAGTCTAGGGATCTATCGCTACCGCTAATGTCCTTGGGATCTTCCAGCGCAGTTTCCCTTATCTGTGATGAAGGGTGGTACGTGGGCTTGACATGGAATAGAGTGTGGTCGTTCGGAAGGGACAAGGCCCCGTCACTACCAGTGGATTTCGAAATAAAGTGTAGGGCGAATAGCGCCGCTGTCCAGACAAACTTTTGCATGCAGCACATAGAATAGAATAGAATAGAATAGAATAGAATAGAATAGAATAGAATAGAATAGAATAGAATAGAATAGGATAGGATAGGATAGAATAGGATAGGATAGGATAGAATAGAATAGAATAGAATAGAATAGAATAGGATAGGATAGAATAGGATAGGATAGGATAGGATAGAATAGAATAGAATAGAATAGAATATAATAGAGTAGAATAGAATAGAGTAGAATAGAAATAGAATAGAATAGAATAGAGTAGAATAGAATAGAATAGAGTAGAATAGAGTAGAATAGAATAGAGTAGAATAGAAATAGAATAGAATAGAGTAGAGTAGAATAGAATAGAATAGAATAGAATAGAGTAGTGTAGAATAGAATAGAGTAGAATAGAGTAGAATAGAAATAGAATAGAGTAGAATAGAATAGAATAGAATAGAATAGAATAGAATAGAATAGAATAGAATAGAATAGAATAGAATAGAATAGAATAGAATAGATCGTTTGTAGGAGAAACATACATGTACTTGTTGCCTTCAAAATATTATTGTGGTGATTTGTTTTTTAGGGTTTAAAAATAAAGCGACAGTGTTGGGATATAACCGGTTTCTCGGCATGATTTACGCTTATCAGTGGTGCAGGATAGAGGCCCTGGCAATGGACAACGTATAGTCGTGCGGATGGGACGAAAACCCGAGGTCTCGTGTAGGCCTACACATTTGCGTGCACCTAAAAGAAATCTCTGACAATTGGAATTCGTATTAACAGAAGGCCGACGTGACGTTGTCCGGGCAAAATAACATTCATAACACACTGTACGACATATATCCGTCTCCATTAGCACAACCAGAGGAGAGCAGTAGAACGTCAAATACAAGCAACTTTAGAGGAGAGAGAAATGGGGTTTAACGTCCACTCGACACAAACTGTGTCATTTCGGAACTAAAATATGGTTTGATTTTATTTCAACAATTCGCTTGCGCGTATGGGGCCTTTAGCAGTGGGGGCGGAGGCCAATGAGAAAACCCACAAGGTTGGACAGGCGACCATACTCCTTGTCACGTACAGTCGGGGATTCAAAACCACGCCTGTTGACTCAATGGCAGGCTTTATGATGCAGTGCGCAGGTACTAACCATTCGGTCACCCCCCCCCCTTCTCCCGCTACGTTACTTTATATTTAAAGACTAGATACTTCTCCTTTAAACGTCACCAGAAATAGATTTCTAAAGTATAACTTGTATGTCGTGTGTTTTCGTCTTTCATCCACGTGCACATATAATTGTCACCATTTAAGGAGCCCATTATTGGTTACTATGGAAACCATAAAATGCTGGTATAAACACCTGGTTGTGAAGTAGTTATTGCCATGGAAACAAATTTTCAGTGATCAAGAGAGAAAATAACAAATCGTTAAATTCTTACTGTCATCGGATTCCGGTACTCATCTTCTATTTAATTACCATGGCAACCAGTGATGTATATCTGCATTCTCTGTGATGACTAACTATAGTATATCTATTTGTCTAAAACCAGGGAAGACCTTTCTGTCTCCAGGAAACAATTTATACATGGATATTCTTTGTATTTGGCTGTGACGAGTGATCTTCACGAGAAAATTTCAGAGAAAAATGTTCCAGATTTAGAAGGTGCATAAGGGTAGGTCAAAAGAGAGAGAGAGAGAGAGATAGAGAGGGGGAGAGAAAGAGAGAGAGGGGGAGAGAGAGGGAGGAGAGGAAGAGGGGGGTTGTGAGGAGGGGATCTTGTTGGGAAATGAAATGGGATTCCGTGCGCCTTTAGGGTTAATAGGGGCTGACAAACGTCATGCAGTGTGTTATTAAGGAAATTGTGTCCAGACAGCTGTTACATTCTAACCGTCAAGGGTTTGCTTATGTGCACATGTTTACACACGATCTAGGGTTTTCGTCCCATCCCAACGACGGGACACTTTTTATGAAGAAATTAATAGACTAGCACTCTGTATTTTGGAGAGTTGGGTGTTCCATTCACAACTTATACGTGAAAAGACTTAGGGTCACCTGTCCAAATTTTTGGGCCCCTCCTCCCCTCCACTGCTCAAGACCCCGACATGCAAGCAAATTATTGAAATTAATTGAATTATCTGTTAGTCCCGTAATGACATAGTCTGTGTTGAACGGACGGTAAACTCCCTTTTCCCTTTTCACTCACTTCGTATACTGGAATGACCTTTGTTATATTTCTAGCTGAAAGAAAATTACATAAAAGCTGAGAACACGTGAAGAAATGTATATTGATTTATAAGAACTGTTGTACTAATGGCAATCGGAAATAAATTCCAGTAAGAATATATCTAGCTTAATTAACATGCCTAGCTTTTTGCTTTCGGTTTTTCCCAGTGACGTAAATATATACGACTACGTCTAGTTATACCCCTGCGTCCTTTTTGCGCTTCTACAGCGTGGTAAAAGCGTGGTGGAAACGCTAGATATCGTGCTGTGGTCTCCATGGTCGCCAATGATCGCCGAGTTACGACGTTTGTTTTGAACATGTTCATATGATCTGGAAAGCTGTGAGAATGTGATGGGGTCGCAAAGGTCCTCACTGCGCTGCTACGGCGACAGAAAAATGGTTTCAGAGCGTGCGAAGATCACCATAAGCGTGGTGGAAACGCGAGATATCGTGCTGTGGTCTCTATGGTCGCCAGTGATCGCTGAGTCACGGCGTTTGCTTTGGGTATGTTCAAAACAAACGCCAAGGTTCTGCCATATAACCTGGAAAGCTGAGAGAACGTGGTGGGTCGCAAAGGTCGCGAGATAAGCGTGGTAACATCTCTATGAACGTAGTACACACGCAGTACACGCGTGGCAAAGACGCTGCAAAAATTGTAACATTTGCAACGGTGCCTTCATGGCGTCTTCACCACAATGCTCATGTGTCGGACGCGACCCCACCAAGCGTTCTGGGTCCTTATGGCGTTGTCAAGGCGATGTTACGATGATTCCACCACTTTTGCGCGATTGCATCACGACCTCATAGAGCTACCAATAAGCATTATGGCGATGTTAGGAGGTTCCCACTACGTGTATGGAGTTCTTAATACGACCATGGCACGTTTACCAAGCTTGCATTACTCGACTATGGCGACCATGCTTTTCAGGCACGACTTGCTTTGAAAACGGGCGATTCAAAGGTCATCATGAAATTTCGAAAAAAAATCTAACCAGCTTATATAGTTGCCGTGATCACGTGGTGGAAACGCACGTGTAGTCCAGATAAGACGTGTGGTTGAGCGACTTGAGTTCGCGATGACCGACGTTGCCAAGCTTATAAATCTCAATAGAAACGTCATACGCGCGGAGAGATAGTGACGAGCCCGCCGGGAGAATGCTGTATAAGCGCACTGGTCCCAGTAAGAACGCGACTTTTTTAAGTTTGTAATTTTGGGACATTTTTCCGCGTTGTGTTCACGCTTGCCGACGACCTTGTGAATTTCCAGGTCTCAGAGCGCAGTAGGGTCACCACTCAGGTCTGACGGGGGCATTAGTGATATAGGAATCCATTGCAATCTACAATAGTACCAGCAGTTTCAAATCGGTTCCGAGAGAGAGAGTTTAACGTCCACTCGACAAAAACTAGGTCATTTGGACTAACATATGATTCAATTTTATTTCAATAATTCGCTTGTGCGTAGAGGGGTGATACCGGAAGACCCAGAGAAAACCCACGAGGTTGGACAGGCGACCCTACATCTTGACTCAATGATAGACCGGCCATTCTCTCCCCTTAAAAGAATCCCTGATAGTTATAATTCGATACTGGGTGAAAAATGAACCCCAAATATGCGATGCAGGTGACTTAGTAATTAGTAAATTTGCGGGTGAGAGTGTCGGGTGAATCCGATGAAATTTTCGGATGAAATTCGGAAGCCCCATTCCAGGATTCCGAATTCCGGCCCACTCCCAGAACACCCGGCCCAGAAAGTCTATTGTACCAGGCCATTCCAGACTCCAGTGATGGCGTGGCGGTCCGTTATTAACGGCGTTTAAGCCACCGGTCGCATACAACATGAGCATCATCGCTCCATGGCCGGTCCAATACAATGTCCGACCGACCCTTCGGGAACCCTAGCCCGATGGCCCAATCCGCCCCTGCACCCCCACATCGATAAGTTTTATTATTGATTATTTCAGATGTGTTACTGATAATAATTAGACTCCATGATGTCTGATCTGAACGGTATGTATAGATTTTAACTATTCTTAGTTAGATTAGAGAACGACGCGTATTTCAACACCCTGTTTATAAGGATGTTTGTTTGGACGAACGTCTTAAAGCGAGAATTTCATATTTTCTAACAAAGTCAAAACACAATTATTTCTATGTCTCTTGCTCAATAGGTTATCAACTCACTATTATACGATCATAGGTATTATTTCCCACACTTAAAAATCATTCACACCGGAAATAATAACACAATTACCTCCCTTGTTTTTCCATTCCCCCCGAATTAATAGCTATCTTCAAACGTTTGAATTCGAAGTTGAAAATGATATTTTTGCCAATTTCTCAACTGGCAATAGTGAATTATAGGATTAATAGGATTATTTTTTTTAACAAGGTACGACTGTTTATATAGATACCATCTATTTTAAGGCTTTATTTTAATACATTTTAAAAATATAATAACTTAAATATATGAACTTCTTGCTTTAATTATTATTTATTATCCACGGCGTCGTTCCACCCACCCGCTTAGTACAGCAGTATAGTCGTTTTTTGAAATTTTGCGATGGTCCCTCAGATTGAATAGCTCTCATTTGTTTCAAAGTTGCCGATACAGTAATTAATAATAACAATGTGCTCATGCGAAAAACTATATACACTGGTTCGTTGGCTTTAAGTTATTGTTTGTAATTAAGTTTGAATATGTGAGTTTTTAATCGAATTTCAAGATTGGTAAAGAAGTTTCAAAACGCAGTTCAGCAGCAATGAACGCTCTTTGACCAAAGGTGGCACGAATATAGCTAATCGAGATTTTTCGATCTCAACTTTCTTTAGGAATATACTGTTATTCGAACAATTCACCCACGTGATTTCTCATAAAATGGGCCTCACCACGCGACAATCGTCCAATCCTAATGGGAAATAACCGTTCTTTCTGGAGAATGATGTTGAATACGATATAAATTCGTATAGACAGAGTTTTAATATCTTTTTCTTTTTTTTCTTTTTATCATTTATAATTTTTAGATTTATTTCGTCTTCATCCTCGACTGAGTAAAAAACTAAGCAACGACGAACTGCGAGGAATAAAAAAATACGTGGATCAACAGGTATTTCATCAGAGCGGGAAAATAGTCAGCCGTCTGCTTTATCTAGAAACTCAAGCAGACGTCAATAAAACACATCACGAGAAGGTTATCGAAACGTTGTCCTCGGAAATAAAACAAGAAAAGACATTTTCTCAAGAATACAAGCGTGAATTCACCAGTTTGTCCAATATTCTCCATGCTAGAGATGCTCGCCATCAGCAACATCTGCAGAAATTAGAAGACGAACTCCGCATAAAGACACTAGAATTGGAAGATAGCGACATTCGTTGTACGGAGTTAAAATCCATGATTCATTCAAAAGATCGATTAATCGCTGAACATAAAGAAACAATTGCAGAACTCGAAACCATGTGTTTAAAATTAGTCAAAGAGCGCGAAGATTCGAACGAAATTAATCGATTATCGAACGATATTTTGAAATTAAAATATTCGATGAGCAACAAAGACAGGGCTTTGAATAATTTACGTAAACAGTTGGACACTACACGACCTACAGTCAATAAAATTGCGTGTGATGGAATTCATTGTTCGTCAGCTAAATATTTGCAAGAATGTAAAACACAGCTAATAGCAAAATGTGAAGAAA
Organism: Patella depressa; assembly: GCA_948474765.1. Classification (NCBI taxonomy): domain Eukaryota; kingdom Metazoa; phylum Mollusca; class Gastropoda; family Patellidae; genus Patella; species Patella depressa. The sequence continues at coordinate 4,576,741 of OX419720.1, forward strand.
CGGCCATTTTGAATTTTCAAATAGAAGACGGGAAACGTAAATTAAAAGAACAGAAAAAAATATTGGATGGTCAGCTACTTTAACATGAATACAGAGAGAGAAATAAGGTTTAACGTCCAGTCAACACAGACTATGTCATTTCGGGACCTTAACATGAATAAATGAATAAACTGGGTTTTTACGCCCCACTTTTCTTCTCCAACGTGACTTATAGACCATTTTTTAGATGAACTATATTGCAGCGCCACTGTTTTCAGAAGGAAATATTGCAGTGACAGCCGCACTACGGCCTAATCTTATCTTGAATTCTATCTTTTATGTTGGTCAATGTGTACCTGGGACCTAGTTTTTTTCGTCCCAATTGACTAGACCAACACTGGAAACGAACTCGAACCACCTGGTTATTAAGCCAGTGTCTTACTATTTCAAGGACTGAATGCCTCACGGAGTCTTCTTATGTACAAATAGAAATAAAATTATAATTCATAAAATCTTTATTATCACGGTATATCTAATATTCATCTGTGTCAGGAATGTTTAGATGGTTTGGGTCTTAGTTCTGATAGTCCATGAGCATATTTACAATTGTCTGGTAACCGTGGGCAACCATCTGGATGATTATCATGGAACCAACACAGCATTGTTTTAAAATATTCCTCGGGATTGATTTTATTTGTTTTATTTTTATGTTTTGGCTTGGCTCCCCAGGGATGATCGCTGGATAAATCTCGTAATCTAACAACTCCACCAGTTACTGAAAGATACAAAACAACCGTGAAGCGAGAGATAAATCGGGTTAAAGGTTCACTCGACACAAACCAGGTCATTTCAGAATTAACATATGCTTTCAAGATGAATTTGATATTCCAGCCTAGATCCCAAAATAAAGAGAGAAACAGACTTTAATGTCCACTAAACACAAACTAGGTCATTTCGAGAGTAACATATGGTTTAATTTGATTTCAATAATTCGCTTGCGAGTAGGGGTCTTTAGCAGGGGAGGAAACCAGAGGACATGGAGAAAACCCACAAGGTTGGACAGACGACCCTAACCCTTGTCATATACAACCGGGAATCGAAACCACGCCAGTTGACTCAATGACAGACCTTATGATATAATGAGCTAACCATTTGGCCATCCCAGCCCCCTTCTGGTCTCAAAATAAATCGACAGCACTCCTTAAAGATGAATTATGTCAGATTTAGATAAAGAGTTGGCCGTTCAAAAACAGATTTTTTTTTTGTCCGGCCTTATGAAAAAAAATATATACATTTCTCAGGCAAATTTCCCTCACATCGCACAGTACCGTGTTTGCCTGTCTTCGTTAGACCATTTCATTTTATTATCATCGGAACCAAAATTCAGTAATCGCGATGATTCTTTTACAGAGCATTATTATAATTAAAAAAAGCTGGCTTATAGTTAATATGTAACAAGAGAAATTGGGTTTAACATCCACTCGAAATAAACCAAGTAATTTTGGGATTATCATCTAGTACAATTTTATTTGAACAGGTAGCCAACAGGAGGACCACAAGCTTAAACTGGCGACCCAACTTGAAATAGAAAATCTTGAACAAACCTTGAAAGATGTGATTATGATTCCGTAATAAAGTTTGTAAACCACCACATTCAGATTTTAATTCTTGAAGAATTTCACCAGAAAATAAATCAGCTACTGAAGCCAGAGGTAAACTACCTGAAAAAAAACCCAACAAAACATTCAAAATTATGATAATAATTTATCAAACACTGTTAAGGGAAGTGTCTAGTCATTCTCAGATGGGACAATAAACCAAAGTCCATAGTAGTTGGCGTGCACGTAAAAAAAATATTGACATATTTAATTTAAAATAGGGGTAGGCTGTATCTTAATTAGCCCAATTGGAGCAGAGAGAGAGAGAAATGGGGTTTAACGTCCACTTCACACAAACCAGGTCATTTCGGGACTAACATTGGTTTAATTTTATTTCAATATTTCCCTTGCATGTACGGGTCTTTAGCAATGGGAGGAAACAGAGGGCCCAGAGAAAATCCACAAGTTTGGACAGGCGACCCTTCTCCTTGTAACGTACAACCCGGAATTCTAAACCACGCCAGCTGACTCAATGTCTGGCTTTATGATAGAACATGCACATGCTTACCATTCAGCCATCCACCCCCCCCACCCTCCTCCTACGCTGGTGCAGAAAAGTAGGACGTTAAACTCCATTTCATTTCAATTATAAAAGTTTTTAAATACTTGTACAGAATAATGAACTAACCGCCTCTATTCCACACCGTTTCATGTTTCGTTGTTACTTTATCATCGCCACAAGATAAAATCTTCTCAAAAACAACATTCACTATTCTCTCTTTTGTTTCCTTAGAAACACTTTGACAGTTCCTGGCAATTTCTTTATTAGATCTAGGCTGAAATTTTTCTGTCCATTTATTGGTGTCTGTAACTGCACTATCTGAAATTTTCCTTTTTTTATTACTACTAGTATCACATTCTTCAGCAGTGGTTGAGTTATCTCCCTTATCACTAGGTTTATTAGAATTATCTCCCTTAGAGCACCTGTTATTTATAAACAATGTTCTTTGTTCATCTATAGAAAGTTCATCTGTGATATCATAATTTCTAGTTCGACCAATAAAACACACCTGAAAAATAGAAATGGAAAATATTACAGCCACTGATCATCAGTATATTATTGTGGAAAGTTAATTACTGTACGTGCAGGAGGACTGCACTCAACACAAAACAAAACTGACAAGCAAAAAATGACCAACAGATATCAAATCAAGTGAACGTATCCGGGGGCCAGCGGAAAGTGTCCACTGCGCTGTGCAATCTTAAGCCTATAATGGCCACTCAACACGAACAAGCTCCTTTACAGACTTTTATTCCGAATATTTGATTGCATCTAGGGGTCTAGAACAGTGGGAGGGAACCGAGAAGGTTGGACAGGCAATATCACTCATTATCGCGTACAAGCTGGGAATTAAAGCCATGCTACTTGACTCAATGGCAGACCTTATGATCTAAAGCTCATTCAGGTTTACAGGAAGTTTATTTAACATCATCTTACTCGTTTAGTTGAAGGAATACGCAGAGTATCTTCCTCTACGTTAAATCCACAGGCTCCGCCTACTTTCTTTACAAACTGTAAATACGTCTGATACTGACTCTCACCGGCACCCCGTTCATTAAACTTAGAATCAAAATCATGGTGACAGCACGGTAATACAAAATAACAGCAGTTATACGATGATCTGAAAATAACATAACCACAAAAAATCTGTTTACATGATCAAATTGATAAAACATAATTAATTGAGAAAAAGAGAGAGAGAGAGAGATCTAGATGGTTTGAGGCTACACAAACCAAAACCATAATTCGCTTGCTCGTAGGGGTCTTAAGCTGTGGGAGGAATCCAGAGGACTCATCAAAAAGCCATGAACATGGACAGGTGAGCCAACTTCTTGCCACTTGACTCAATGATAGACCTTATGATCTAAAGCACACGAGAGAGAGTGAGACTAACATATGGATCAGTATTTCAATAATTCGCTAGGAGTACCAGTAGGGGTCTTTAGCAGTGAGAGGAAACCAGAGGATCCGTTGGACAGGCAACCCTACACCTTGTTATGTACAACCGGGGAATCGAAACCATGCCACTTGACTCAAAGAGAGACTTTTTGATACAACGCCACAAGCATTCACCATTCGGCCCCCAACCCCCAAACGTAATTAACCCCAAGGAATATGTTACATCTGTCATGGTTGGTTGGAGATATTATCAATCTAATATTATACCTATGTGTTTAGAATAATATATAAAAAGATACTTTTATTTACCAACAAGCAGTAAGAATATTCAGGATAACATACCTAGCCGTCATTACTGGTATCCATGGAGTTAATTCATCACTATGGTTACCAATCAACCAATCGTATTGAGGAAATAGAGTCTCACCTGATGGAGTAATGGCTTCTTCCTAATTTAATACATCCAAAAAACAAAGGTTTTAAAACTTTAACAAAGGACAGAATTCAGTATTCCATATTAATGTTTTTTCTTTTCTTGATTTAAGAAGTTTTAGGATCAAATGAAATAAAATGAAATAAAATGAAATAAAATGAAAAGGGGTTTAACGTCCTACTGTTCTGCTCCAACTGGGCTAATGAAGACGGGCATACGCCATACAGTGTGCCATGAGGGAAATTATGCCTGGAAGGCAGTGCTACTGTCTACTCTTATATCGACTTCCAACTGCCAAGGGATCTTTTATGTGCATGTCAATGTGTTAAGGGGACCTTGCTTTTTGCACTATCCGAATGACTAGACAGCTGTCCTTGTCAAGCTCTCAGTTTTCACTGTGGCTATTAACTAACTATTATAAAATAACTGACCTTCAATTCAACCCCGGATCCATACCAATCCCAGATGTTTCGTTTTCTTAAATCTAATCCCACACCATGGTGCTAAAATAGAAATATTTAAACATAAATCTAAACTTGTTTAAAAACTTCAAAAGGAAATAAAGGCCATATAAAAACAATACCTGTTTTGGATTTTTGCACACAGTATTCGATGAAATTGTATTTTTTGGAAATATTTGATGAATTTGCATTTTTACACACAGTATTTGATGATATTGTATATTTATGGACAGTATGTATTGAAAATGTATCTTTATACCCAGTATTTGATGAAACTAATGTTTTAGTATTTAATGAACAGAATGTTGAAGTGATAGTAATCTCACCCCTTCTGCTGATAAAATATAAACTAATAAACCATTTCCACATCCCAGATCAACAAACGATTGTTTCTCTTTTATACCCTTTAATTCCCTGTCTTCTTTCCATAATAACTAGAAATATATAATACAAAATATATAACACAAAATACATAATATAAAATATAAGATACATAATACAAGATATATAATACAGAATATATAATATAAAAAATATCATACAAAATAAAGATAGGTTGCCAGACAACAAAACATAGGAACACAAAAGTTAGGTTGTCCGGGTAGACATTTCTTTTGTCGGTAATGGATTCATTTACAACACACTAAAATCTGATTGAGTATCAACCTTTTTATTAAGTAATTATCAGGAATTAGAATTTGTTTCAATTGTTTGTCTCATGACCTTAAACAGTTCCTAAATGTATATTAACTTTAGCTTCTACACCATCCACAAGCTATATCGCTATAACTCTGGCAGTAATTATTGGAAATTGTTGAAAATCAATGAACACGTTTGTCTTATGACCTTAACTACCGTGTATAAATTAAAAATAAAAGGGATATTGACAGGGCGGAGGTGGACGACAACAATGTATGAACACATTTTGTATAAAAATAATGTGTTGTTGAAAATTACTACATGTATCAGCTATTGAACAGAACAACCAAATACTTTGTGTTTCTAATTTAGTCTTTTTCCCAAAGAAAATAACCAGGATAATCACACATGCTTGAAAGTTGCAAAGAACAGAAAATCATATCGGTGTGGCCTTTAAACAATATTATTATTAGTAAGCCATATTTGTATATTTATTACAAAATTTACTTGATCAAATACATACCAATAAATATGTTGCTATGGCGATATCTTCATAAACAAATTTCTGTGGATCTGTTCGCTCAGGCCAGACCTAAAACAACAACATATGTACATGTATTAAAAAGAAACAAAGAGAAATGAAATGAAATGGGGTTTAACGTCCTACTTGGCTAAAGAAAACAGGCATATGCAATACAATGTACTATGTGGGGAACTGGTGCCCGCACAAAATTACTTTCATATGAAATTACAACTTAATCTGACAGTTCTGAAAACTGACAAGGAGAAACCATGCCACAATAATTCAACAAATCTTTCAACATTAAAGTTTGTGGGGGATTGGGTTACTGAATGATTTAACACAGATGATTAATATAAAAAAAAGTCTGACAATGAGTCAAGTAAAGTGACAAGGCATAACGTCACTTGTTCATCCTCTTGGGTTTTCTCCGGGTCCTCTCCGGTTTAGTGCCACTGCTTAAGACCCTTACGTGCAAGCAAATTAATGAAATAAAATAGAATGACAGATAAGTTCCAAAATGACCTAGTATGTGTCAAGTGAATTTAAACCCCAAAATTGTGCCCTGAATGCCAATATTGATAAACTAACTTCGACAAGTTTAAGTCCATATTTCTGCTTAAGATGGTTGTATAGTTTATTGTATTCATCCACTTGAACGAGGCGTAAAGATGTCTGACCAGTTCGTAGTTTATCTTCTTCCGCCCATCGACCAATCTTCACCAATAAAACCTCTTCTAGCCATGTTAAAGTCACATGACCATCTTCTCGACCACTTCTTCTTTCCACATCAAGACAGATTTTACTAAATAAAAAATAAGATAAAAGAACCCAAATCTATGATACACAAGCAAATTCCATTCATAAAAGAAATGAAGCTTAACGTCCTACTGTTCTGCTTCGAACATTTATAAAAGAAATGTTTTATCACATTAGTTGTATGTACATGTACAGTAAACTTGTGCTGAAAATATCTTTTCATGACCTGTAAAGACTCCCCTTTTCCTACTTTATTTTGAATCTGTGTTTTTATAAAATAGAAATGTACCGGTATATTTTTTGTAATATACATGTTTGAAAATGTTGAAATCGTACCGGTATTTGGCAATATCAACATGACGACCATAATGGACAACTTTAAGAAGGCGAGGCTAGTATAGTATTATATGTATCATATTACTTACCTGTTGTCTTTGTCCTGTTGAAAAGAGAAACAATAACTCATCTCATCATCAATGTTTGTCTCAATTCGTTCTTCACAATTTTCTACATTTATTCTACAAATTGGTGTAAATGTCACTTTCTTGTTGACATGGTCTGAAAAAAAATATATATTTAATATTGATAGGCATCGTCCAAGAACATAAGTAATTAGCATTGCTAACTCAAGATATTACAACACTGGGAGAGAGGTATATAGAAATGGGTTTTAATGTCCACTTTATACAAACTAGGTCATTTCGGGACCAACATATGGTTCAGTTTTATTTCAACAAACTAGGTCATTTTGGGACTAACATATAGTTCAATTTTATTTCAATAATTCACTTGCGCGTGGGGGTCTTTAGCAGTGTGGGGAAACCGATGAACTTGGAGAAAACCCACGATATTGGACGGGTTACTCTACTCTTTGTCACGTACAACCGTGGAATTGAAATCGTGCCAGTTGAATCAATATGACATACTAACCATTCAGCGATCCAACCTCCCATCCGTACTATATATATATATACGTCAAAAAGATATGGTAATGGGAGCAACATTTACCAGATCAGTGGGTTAGCGCTAGCGTACTTTAAATGTATGGAAACTTCAATGAATAAATAAAAAAAATCATCAAACAAATCTAATGTACAGTATTATTTCTACGTTGTTCGCAGCTCACCATATTGTACCATTTCTCTAAGAGTTGGATATTTATCGATTTGTTTTGGTATCAAATCTCGAACGATAATACAACTCTGGCTGTAATTTTTATTCAGATCTACATCACCAACACAATCATTAAATGGGTTTGTCTCCCTTTGACTTGTGAACTGTAAAATTAAACTCTGTCCAATTTTATTCAGATTTTCTTGTACTTCATCATTTGTTGCTTCATAAATAATTTTACCACCAACCAATCGTCTGTTTACCACGTGTGGTTTGTTGATATAAACACTCAGTGAGTCCAGAAATCCAGACATTGAACCACGAATGGAAATCTCTTTTCTTGAAGTAGTATTGTTGGCTTCAAGTTCGTCCATGATTCAGCGACCTACCCTATCAACAGAAATAAAAACTATTATTTCGTGTTGCAATTGTTTACATCATGGAGGCTGACATTTTAACTTTGGATTCTGGGATATAGACTTGTATATAATTATTGAAATAGGACTCATACGATGTGAAGACAAATACTGCAAACTCGCTTTCTGTTCATTACACTGAAACTGTCTCGAATGTATTCAGATTCATAAGTCTGTAAGGTTACTGTAAATAAAACATTTCACATAAATCTTTCAAAAATGAATTAGTTTTATATTCTCTTAATCTTGTCTGATCCAAGATCTAATAGTAGATAAAACATTGATAAAAATTCCAGCGGGTTGTTCGAGTATAAACAGTTTGTTAGAAATGGGGCCATTTCACAATACACACAAGTAAAATAGAATTGTGATCAATTTGTAGTTGAAGACGAAGACCCACATTCCAGCCATAGGTCCAGTTTAGTTAAAGTGCTGTATTTATGGTACTAGTACTAATCACAGGTAATGACGTACGTGTGATAACTATAGTCTATATTATAGTCTATAAGTATAATAATAATATAGCCGAAGATGAGCTAAACATGAAATTTAATTTAATGTGGTTGATTACCTACTGACTGGGCTAATTATTGAAGTGTATGATGAGGTAACGGTAAATTATGCCTTGACCGCGACGCTACAGCCTACTCTTATATCAAATTCCATTATACATATGTGCAAGCAAATAATGGGAACATCTAATTTTTTTTGTGTCCCATCCGAATGACTATGCACTGTGCATTGTCAGGCCCTCTTTCCTGCATCACTGACATTGACAAGGCTTAACCATGCCTGAAAATCTGACATGGCCCATTATATTAGTGAATGACCTAGTTTGTGTTGCATTGCTAAGGATTAAGAATCAAAAAAACCATTAAAGTTCCGATAGCATTTTTTTAAGTTATATTTTTAAAATTTATTAAAATAAAGCCCCAAAATAGATTGAACCTATAAACAGTCCTACCTTGTTAAAGAATAATCCTATTAATCCTATAATTCACTATTGCCAGTAGAGAAATTGGCAAAAATATCATTTTCAACTTCAAATTCAAACGTTTGAAGATGGTCGTTCATGGAAAAGAATAGGAAAACAAGGGAGGTAATTGAGTAACTATTTCCTCAATCAACCAGTGTCACCCTTTCTAACCCCCCAAAAATTTTGTCCATGATCGTATAATAGTGAGTTGACAACCTTTTGAGCAAAAAACATAGAAATAATTATATTTTGACTTTCTTAGAAAAAGTGAAATTGGAACTTTAAACGTGTCTGTATTTGATTCATCTGGTTTAATTTTTTTGCAGATTTAATCCCAATCAAATTCAGAACACTTAATTATGATCAAGACTACAATCGAGAGAAAGACTTGAAGATCAAGATGTGTTTACCGGCTTGTTGTTGTTTTGTTGAGTTTTTACCGTTTATATGTTTAGTGACGATTCCGTTGTATGGTGCATTTTGTGGTGTGGATGTTATTTTACGTTTATCTATTCTGTTATTGGTTCATTCGATTCTTATCAACTACATTCCTAAACAATGGGTAATATTTTCTATTCTACCATCTAAACAATGGGTAATATAGGCTATTCTATTTTACCATCTAAACAATAGGTAATATATTTTATTTTACCATCTAAACAATGGTAATATATACGTTGTTATTGAGATTTTACCATTTAAACAATGGGTAATATATTCTAGTTTACCATTTTTACCATCTAAACAATGGGTAATATATTCAATTATTGACATTGGCTTGCCAAACAGGAGGTCTCAGTTTTCTCAGTCTCAGTGTTGAGCAGTGAATGGGATTCAAATCCAGTAAATATCGCGCTAGTGATGACATCGAGAGTTGATTATGGTCTGGATCAGTTAATTAAAGTCTAATTTATAGTTTATGTATAACATTTCAGGCCTGAAGAAAGACCTGCAATAGGCAAATTTTTAGCTCTTGCATAATGTATGTTTAATTTATGTTTGATGTATTTTTCAGGTATCTATTGTTCCATACAGTCAAATAATATTACTGGTTATTCTAGCCTATCTACCTATAAACATAGCACCATGGCCAATAGTCTGGATCTATAGGGTCATATTACATGTTACAGAACCAGTGTTACTGTGGTTAGAGATAATTCTGGTACAGAACTACATCATGAGATGTAGTCAGAGAGTTATAGACGAATGGGACAGTGATGAACCAGCTACAAGGGTACATGTATATATACATATTTATCTTCGCCTGTCCAACCTCGTGGGTTTTCTCCGGGTCCCCTTGTTTCCCTCCCATTGCTAAAGACCTCTACACACAACCGAATCATTGAAATAAAATTGAACCATGTGTTTGTCCCAAAATGACCTAGTTTGTGTCAAGTGCATGTTTAATCCCATTTCTTTTTTTCTCTCTCTCTCTCTCATATATTTATCTGAGTTCTTGACATTGATGGCTATCCTTCAACTATCTGAAGCTTTACCTATGGGGGTGCCTCGGTGGCTTAGTGAGTAAGACTTTGCTAAGCTAGTCTGGTGGTCCCGTGTTTGACACCAGCGTTGGCTGAGAAAGTTCATTAAGATTTTCCATCATGTTTCCCATGAAGAGCTGGGTAGGGATTTCATTTCCATGTCCCTCGTTTGCAATTCACCTCTTGCTTGCGGCTGTGGTTTCGATCCCTGGTGTGAGCATACGTGGCATGGCGCCTTATCAACCTCGTGGGTTTCCTACGGGCACTCCTTCCACTGCTAAAGACCTCTACACGTAAGGGAATTATTGAAAAAAAAATTAAACCATATGTTAGTCCTGAAATGAACTAGTTTGTGCCGAGTGGACGTTAAACCCCATTTCTCTCTCTCTCTCTCTCGTTTGCAATTCCATCAAATCATGGTATTCAGGACTGACATAACAGGGAGACCTGGGAATACGTGGGTAGACACTGGCTTGCTAATTTGGAGATGGTATGTTCGATCCCTGCATTGGCCAAGAAAGTTGTGAGGCAATATCTCCCTGTCTTTATTAGCCCAGTCGGAGCAGGACTGTAGAACGTTAAACTCCATTTCATTTCATGTCTAAAATAACAGTCGAGCGCAACACCATCACATAAAGGGAGATAATTTGTGTAATGATTTTGTGCATCACTGCCTATTTCTGCCCCTTCCATAATAGAGTTTATTTGACATATAAATTTTATTTTTTGTCTGTTTTAACTGTTTGTGAGCTGTGTTTATTGGTTTTTCAACTGTTGTGTTTAATCTGTTTGTAGGCCTTGTTAATTGGTTTTTCCTCGGTTTGTTATGGGATATCGGCAGCATTTGGTTGGTCGATCTACACTGAATCTTCAAGTATACATATCTGGTATGATGTTATTGTCTTACATTTACAGGGCTAATTGCGGTAGTAAGTGATGTTAGTAGGCCCAATTGGGTGAAAAAACTACACTATTAAAGCTTGAAATTATTTCTACAAATAGTCAGAACTATGGGTTCCATGTCGGCCGTATATGCCGGTCGCGACCTAGGGCTATGGAAAATGACGGTAACTAGATGTGACCCAACGGTCATTTTGCACGCCGGAAAAATAGCCTTTTTTCAAAAACCCAATTTTCAAACATGGCTACCATCGACATCCACTATGTAACTATAACACTGTACGGCCAGTGCAGAATAATGCGTATGTAAAGATAGAAGAAGCCACATTATCTTGTGATTGGTGTTATAGAGTTGTATACATAGTCGTCAGTAGATTATACTGGGCATTATGTTGATAATTGGTGATGATTGTCGTGTAGTAGAACAATAAAAGTTAATTGATATTCGGGAATCTTATCAAAGGCGTGAAACAGACCATTCTTAGTCAATCACGTATTGTCCACGTGTCATAAGAATTTTCTAGAACAAAGCCGTTTACCGCTATTTCAGTTACACTATGTAAACGAGATTGTTACGATCTTCGAAAAAAGGAAAATTAATATGAAGTACTGCTCTTCGAATCCAAGCAACTGTCATATTAGATATAACAGCATAGAAATGACGTAAATCCTTAACAACGTACATGTTGGGAGAAAATTGAATTATAATTTTTTATAGTGATATTACGGCCTTGTGGGAATTGTAGAAATAATATCTAGAGATTAGTTAACTTGCTTACCGATAAATTAAGAATATTACGTATTCCAGTGCTATTGTGTAGCAATATTGATAATTCCACGTGTTCGAAAAATTGTCGTGCATAAATATATTGTAAATCTTACACCCGACGATATTCTAGACGGCGCTAGTGTCGCTTGAAGTTAGCAAACATGAATGCCAAGTTAGCTACCCGACAGTTATTCATTACTAAGATTTTCGTCAATATTCTGCGGCCCGTAACGCCGTAAGAGATGTTCTAAAACCAATGTGAAATATATGCCGTGGATAATTATATATTTATCTTCATATCGAAGTTATTGTATTACAACCCATGATTATCCAGGTCAGTGTGTTTTCTATTGAGCACGTGGTAATTACGTGTCAGCCACTGACATGTTTTTTCTTCAGCTATTTCGATTATTTAAGTAGCCAAAAGAGAATATTTAACTTATAAATAATTATCACAAGCCTTACAATAAATATTTCATTTTTAAGTCTAATATATAATTTTTTGTGTACCTCATGCTGACAAAGTAGTATAGACACGTGAATTCACAATACCTGACCGTGAATAAAAAACATGAAATATGGATTTATTTTGCAAAATTTTTGTGCATTATCAAAAATGACCGGTAGTGAAAATTTTGAAGTGGAAGCCCTGGTCAGAACTAAGTGGAAGCTTGTTATATATATGGTTGGGGGGGGATGACCGAATGGGTAGCGTGTGTGGATTTTGTCATAAGGGGCATCACTGAGTCAACTGGCCTTGTTTTCAATTGCCCGGTTGTACGTGGCAAGGAGTAGGGTAGTGTTGGCTTTCAACCTGGTGGGTTTTCTCTGTGATGATTATAAAGGATTAAGGTCAGCTGGGCCATCAACGGGTCATTGTCTGTCACATTTACAAAAATGGGGTTTAAGACCAATGACTGCTTCTGCCCAGTCAGCCTCGCCCTACCCCCCCCCCCCCATTTTAATCCAGCCCATAAAGGATCAGCTTGGATATGAATTTATTGTATTTGATATGAGGTTGTGTCTATTTGTTTATTTCAGGTGTTTATTATTTGTAATAATTGTTTTTATCATGATACATAATATGATGGTGATAGCTCCACAAGGTACATGTAAATTATCAATATAAAAGATTTATAAATGTGATGTTTGTAGTAAATCATTTAACCTGATTCTAAAATATCGGCTGACATGTCATTAAATATAACACTGTCAGGTTATACTGATCTCCCAGTGTTAGTGAGCGCTTGATGTATATGTTGATAAACTCGAAGTGGTTATATGTACAACGATTTCGGAGATAAAAACCACAAAGACAAGGGCAGTGAATTTAATTAGACTTCGACACTTGTGATAAATGGACAGCAATTATATATCGTTTTGTATTTTCAATGAATTCCCCTCCGGCTTCACGTACACCTATTGCTAGGTAGCTCTTCAGCCAAGTGATGTGACTCAAACATGACTTCTTTTAGTATGGGGTCGGGGGGATGGCCTAGTGGTATACAGTGCCAGCTGGCCAGTCACCTCTTGCTTGCGGCTGTGGTTTCGATCCCTGGTGTGGTCTCGAGTGCCGCGCTTCGACCTCCAGCTGGCCGGTCACCTCTGGCTTGCGGCTGTGGCTTCGACCTCTAGCTAGCTGATCACCTCTGCCTCGCGGCTGTGGATTCGATCCCTGGTGTGAGCGTATGTGGCATGGAGATAGGGGCGCCTTCTCAACCTCGTGGGTTTCCTCCGGGCACACCCGTTTCCTCCCACTGCTAAAGACCCTATGCGCAAGCAAATTATTGAAATAAAAATAAACAATGTGTTAGTCCCGAAATGACCTAGTTTGTGTCGAGTGGACGTTAAACCCTATTTCTTTCTCTCTCTTTTAATAGATTTTTATAGCAGGCGAAAAAACAATGTTTTGAGAAGGATTTGAAGCAAAATTTCGATAGATTACATAGTTTAAATATATTTTTAGTCCAAATATATCATCAAATTACTCAGTTTGTATGCAGGAAGGTATCTTTAAACCACGATGTATATTTCAGGTATATTAAGCGATGCAGCTTTCTGCGGATTATGTTCTGTGTTTGTTTTATATGCTATGATTCAAGAAACTAATATAATACAACATCCTATATCAACACCGCCATCTTGGAACAGGTAGGGTTATCTTATATAATACAACATCCTATATCAACACCACCATCTTGGAACAGGTAGGGTAATCTTATATAATACAACATCCTACATCAACACCACCATCTTGGAAAAATGGAGAGTACAATATTCTCCCCCAGTCAAGTCATGTAACAAACAAGATTGCTTGAAATAGTTTGGTGTACATACTTTAATTTCTGTCTGTTTAAATTGTTTTGAGAGGAATTTAAGTCTAACTTTTTATGGATAGATAAGTTTGAGTATGGTTTTAATGCCAATATGTCATCAAATCACACAGAATGTATGGGGGGGGGGGGGAGACATCTTTTATTTCATTTCTGATAATTTTATTTCAGGGTTGAAAAATCATCTTTTGTACAGATTCTAATATATATTTTGAAATTAAAGATGGGTGAGTTACCATTTTTTTTTTGTCTGCTACTGTAATTTTTTTTATAACTTAGAAGATGTTATTTATTAATATTACTTTATTCCACAGTAGTACTGAATGGTTAAAAGTATGTGCTTTAGATCAAAAGGTCTGCCATTGAGTAAGGTGGTATGGTTTCAATTCCCATTTGTATGAGACAAGGAGTAAGGTCATCTGTCCAACCCTGTGGGTTTTATCCATGTCTTCAGGTTGCCTCCCACAGATAAAGACCCCTACATGCAAAATATGTGTCTTCAGGTTTTCTCCAACAGCTTTAGATGCCTACAGCCCTACACGCAAACAATCTGTCGAAATAAAACTGATGTATATGTTAGTCCTGATATGATCTAGTTTGTGTTGAGTAGACATAATACCCTTTTCTCTCTACAGTAGAATCTGCATTAAGCAGCCACCCACGGGAAATTTTAGGATTGACCGCTTAACGGGAGTGGCCTCTTAATAAAATCTCGAGTTTTTTGTGCTGACATCAATTAATATTACGCTTGGGTGCACTTGCATCGGTAAATTTGGCCGTCGCTGAATCTCGGATATAACTTCCGTAAACATGTCATTTTGTCCCAACCTTCAATACTACTGTCTATCATTGTCATGCATTCGATAATATTTATCCATTTTTGTAAAATCTCATGTTTTTTTCTTTTGTACTGACATCAATTAATATTACGCTTGAATGCATTGGAAGCAAACACCAATGCAATAGCCTACTTCACTTGCATCGGTAAATTTGGCCGTCGCTGAATCGCCGACATAACTTCTGTAAACTTGTCATTTTGTACCAACCTTCAATACTACTGTCTATCATAGTGATGTATTTGATAATATTTATCCATTTTTGTGAAGAAAATCGATGAATTAATTTTATTTTATCAAAGAAGCACACGAACCAAAAAACATCGCTGATTTAGCTTCCAAATCACAGGGGGTGTAACTCTGTATGTAATATTACAGGTGGCACTAAAACGTCTATTTCACAACATAGCGGCTTTTAGTCGGTACTTTCAGTTTATTCAATCAGTATCAAATAATGTCCCGTTACGTGTGAAAACAATGACCAGGTTTGTCGTTTAATAAAACAAAAGATTAATTAACAGATAATCCCGGGTTAATTGGTATTTTCACATTTCTTTTTATCTGATTTGTGTGAGTCCAGTTAATTGATTACTACTCACGGGATTAGCCGGGGTGTTACGAAGAACGACAAGATGGTATCATTCAACAATGGCCGTTGAATGGGCGATGTTTTGTTGAATTCACTTGCGAAATAGTGACCGCTGGCCGCCTTAGGGGAGTGACCGTTGAATAAGGAGATGAAACAATAGAATTTTTACGGGGGGAATTTATTGTGACCGCTTACAAGGAGATGTCGCTGAATAGGAGTGGCTGCTCATACGGATTCTACTGTATATATATAATTTAAATATTTTATTTTATTTGCACAGTTTAAATGAATCTTATAAATGTGTTTGAATACTTGCGTGAATGATGCACAATAATGATAATATAATTCTGTACTGTTTTTTCTTGCTTCAGAATATGCTGTAGAAGCTATACAGTTATTGTCCAAGTTTTTGACTCCGTTTTTTCTGATCACCATGGCGATACGACTATATAGTATATTATTTATCATGGATAAAGTCAGTGTAAATATTTTACAGGATGAAGACGAAGAGGTAAAACAATAACTGGTTTTATTTCTTGATGAAAGTCGATGATCATCAGTTTTCATAAAATATCTGATTTTTCACCACTAAAATTTAATCAAATGGATTATTGGATATTTAACTAAGAAAGCAAAACTAAGATCTTCCAGCCTTGATTCAATTTACCTGAGACTTTTGAAGGGTGCTGGCTTTTTTATGATGAATGTTGCAGCAACATTTTTACTTCATATGCAACGAGATAGTTCCTGTATTTATGGTGTGGGTTATGTTGATGGTAGGGAACCTCGGTGGCTCAGTAAATAGGTCGCTGACTTGCCAACAAACAAGTTTCATGTTCCCACCTGGTGTTGGCAGAGACAGTTCCTCTGGAGTTTCCGACAGGTGTTCCCCTTTAACGGAACAATTCTAAGGAAGGGAGAAGGTTTTTTTTGAAAACAGAATGACATTTCTACATAAGGAAAAGTTTCTTTGAAAACAGAATAACAATTCTACATAAGGGAAAAGTTTGTCTTTGGAAATAGAATAACAATTCTACTAAATGGAGACGTTTGTAAATTATGAATAGAATAACAATTCTTCTTAAGGGAGAAATTTGTCTTTGGAAATGGATTAAGAATTCTATGAATGAAGAAGTTTGTAATTCTGAATTGAATAACAATTCTAGGGTGAAGTTTGTATTTGTGAATCTTGTTTAACATTTACAATATTTTATTTCTTCAGGAGTCAACATTAATATCAGAGGATGAATTGTTATATGATATATCGTCATGGCGATCACCATTACTAGTGAAATTAGCTGTTATATTTATGTTTACACAACTCAGTGTTCTATTTTTACTGGAAATCAGTGGACAGAGGCAAATTGATACAAAATGGCTGCCATGGTTAAACCAAATATGGCCAACACAGATATTATTTGGCCGTGTATCTCAGCTTTTTGCCGTTAATGGATTTTATATGTGGAGACTTTTTTGTGCGGATGATTGGACATGGTCTGAATGGTTATAAGATTCTCATGTGAAAATAAACTAGAATCTCATTGGTTGTTTGATGTCATGTGACGTAAATGGCTGTAAATACAAATAATTAGGCTAAAATGTGAGATACAAATGTTTGCGCCTTACAGTTACCCAACCAAACCTATTTTTTTTTAGCCATAATCAATGACCCTAAACCTTTTTCTCTTTTTTTCCAGGCCCAATAACTGGGTCTTGGTGTGATGTTCTTGAGACAAATTCTAACACTTTGGTATTATTTTCAAGAAGCCTGATGATGTAATTACAAATGGGAAGATTTTCCTATTTTTTTTGGGAGGGGGGCATAATACTAATAATAATAATATGCTTTTTTTAAGGTGCTTTAGTTTGAAATAGCTGATTTAGTTTCAAATAGCTGATTTAAAATGGAAATCAGTGCGTTTCTGAACATAGTTTGATAGAAATTTGATTTGACATTATGAAGGTGGACCGACCACCAATAGGCCACAGTTATTAATGGACTGTCTGGAAACATTGAGGACTTATTGTTTACACCCTAAGGATGATGCCTTTTGTATTTGATGCATTTCAGACACCGAGAGGCAAAGTTACGCCCTCTTGTTGTGTGTACCATCTGCAGAATACAATTCTTGAGGCTGGCCTAAAATTAAATCGCTAATATCTAAGTTCAGAGTGAAGTCATTCGCTCAGATGGGATAGAAAACAAAGGTCAAGTGTACACATTGACATGTACATAAAATATCCTTGGTAGTTGAAATTTGATATAAGAGTAGTCAGTAGACCATAGCGCTGCTGTCATGGCAACATTTCCCTTATGCCCATCTTCATTAGCTCAGCAGTAGGAGCAGAACAGTAGGACATGTACATTAATCAATATTTCATATCTGATTGACCAGTCTCTTGTGTGATCGTACGTGGCACCTTCTCAACCTCCTGGCTTGTGGTCATGGTTTCAATTCCTTGTGTGATCGTATGTGGCACCTTCTCAACCACCTAGGTTTACTCTGGTTTCTTCCTATCAGAAAAAAACCTTGCACATGCACTAAGCATAATAAATTAAGACATAATAAATTTAGCAGACACCTTGTCTGCAATATCACCATCGGTTGGAAGCAGACCTTAAAAACAATGAGAGAGACAGAGACAGAGAGATGGGGTTTAACCTCCACTTAACACAAACTAGGTCATTCCGGGACTAACATATGGTTTTAATTTTATTTCAATAATTCGCTTGTGCGTAGGGTTCTTTAGGAGTGTGAGGAAAACGGAGTGCCAGAAGGAAACTCACGAGGTTGAGAAGGCGCCCCTATCTCCATGCCACATAAGCTCACACCGGGGATCGAAACCACAGCCACAAGCCACAGGTGACTGGCCAGCTAGAGGTCGAAGCGCGACACTCTAGACCACTCAGCCATCCCAACCCCACAGCAGAAAAAGAAGTATTAAAGAACAGTTATACATGTATATACAAATTTAGTTTTTAACTTCTGTTTTGTAATTATTTTTATCTTTTTGTTGTCAGAAATAAACATATTTTTTTAATGTAGAAATTTGTATCAATTTACATTGGGTTCAATTTTAAGCCAATAATTGTGTCTACGAATCTTTAGCAGTGGAAGAAAACAAGTAGAATAGAAGAAAACACACAAAGTTGGCAGATGTCCCTACTGCTTGTCACATAAACATTTGGGATCTGGGATCGAAGCCACAAGCGTTGACACACGGATGGGCCTTATGGTCTAAATTCAAGAGAAGAGAGAGAGAAATGGGATTTAACGTCATCTCGACACAAACAAGGTCATTTCGGGACTAACGTGTGGTTTAATTTTTTCCCAATAATTCGCTTGTGCGTAGGGGTCTTTAGCAGTGGGAGGAAACCAGACAAACCCCACGAGGTTGGACAGACGACCCTACCCCTTGTAGTGTACAACCGGGGATTCGAAACCACGCCATATGACTTAATGACGGGCTTTATGATACATCGCGCACGTGCTTACCATTCCGCCATCCAACTCTCCGTCTAAATTCACCACCCAACCCTGCCGAAATGAAACAACAACAAAGTCTGGAATCAAATTAGTTATATATATACACTTGTTTTAATAATATTTGGAGTATTTTGTAAACATAAAAATATAAAAACTAAAATCTATATCTCAATTATATTATTATACATTATAGTTCTAATTGCTAGATCCATTCTGTACACTAAAATTAATTCAATAGTCAGCAGTTTTGTGCGAGTGGGGCCATAGAGGTATAAAATATCTATTTGCATTGTATGGAGTGAACAGCAGTTTATATCTTCTTCAATTATAGCTTTTATCACAGCAAGGATCTGAGTTAAATGTTTTTGCTTTTATTTTAACCATTTGGCTATTTATTGAACCAGAATGGCGGCAATATCAAAAATCGGTGGGAAATTTTTTGTAAAGTGTCACCCAAAGAACAACATCAAGAAGGGGAACAACTACCAAGTACATGGAACAGTCAATTAGAAAAAATAAAAGCAAAAATTGTTTTGTGAATTTCGTCTGGTCTTACACATGTGATGTCCTGCTTTGGCCTAGATACGAACCCAAGACATGCAGGAATAAAGGCACCTGGTGCCATATATAGCCTGTCATTTACTTACATTCAAAGCTAGGTAGGATAACAACAAAATTATTTACAAAAATTGGATAAAAAATATAAAAAATTATTTTAGGTAGATAAAAGATGGTTTGCTATATGTTCATATAAAATAATTACAAGGAATGTGATCATATATACATATCCAGGCGTCACCATGGATACCTTCTAGTATTATAAGGAATGTGATATATATATATATATATATATAAAAAAATAGAAAAATACGTCCAGGTAATATATATATACACATCCAGACATCACCATGGATACTTTTTTAGTATACCTTTAGTAGTATTATAGTCCTACTCTTTTTAATATATTATAGAATTGATCATTATTAAAGCGAATATATATATATACGCCAGTAGTAGTATTTAATAACTGTCTAATAAAATATAAACATTATTATAGCAGTATTACAGATATGAAATATAAACATTTTGATATTACATCATTGAAGATATGAAATTTGTGACCCTTTTTGAGCATTACAATGGATTATATGATATAATACTTGTACTAAAACCCTCTGATATATATACACAAGCATTATAAACAGATTAGAGCATTTTTATAATAAACTCAGTTGATTTAAAATAAACGTTATCATTCACTTGTAGCTAACACTTTATAGTTTAAACTCAGTTGATATTATTATTCACTTGTAGCTGACACTTTACAACAGTTTTATTTTAGAAAAAAACACCAAGAAAGAGACAGAAAAATTGTTTAAACCTCTTGACAGAAAAATCATTTTGTTTTCTGATGTTTCCTACCATAAAAGGAATTAAATGAAAGTATGGTGCCTGGTTAGTAGCTAAATATTATAATCAGATCTTTATTCCATAAAAATAGTTTATTATTATTTAAAGCCAGCTTTGTTATGAGATTCATAAGTGAAATGTGGCTTCGTTAAAACATTGTATGGTAACAACTTGATTTATTGAGACAAAATTACCCTTTCATTAGGTTGGCCACTTTTACATAGATTTCATCGACCATTCCTGAACACGAGGATTTCATTAAAGCATGATTCTCTATGATGTATGTTTCAGTCTAGCATTGGATCTGTGGGGTCCTATCATCTTTCTAGCATGGGTTCCCTGTCGATTATATACATCAGTCATCACTACTTAATGATAAAAATGACCGAAAATGTCTTGGGGGACCCATCGGTCAATTAACTTGTAAAGCTTCTGTACTTTATCAAAAATGAC
Source organism: Patella depressa (assembly GCA_948474765.1). Taxonomy (NCBI): domain Eukaryota; kingdom Metazoa; phylum Mollusca; class Gastropoda; family Patellidae; genus Patella; species Patella depressa. The sequence continues at coordinate 4,597,857 of OX419720.1, forward strand.
AGACAATTTTGAAGTGGAATCCCTGCTTTCTAGTGATTTGTTTTAGCAATCCTGAAAGACTTATAGAAAAACTATGTTTTGTATGGCCAACCATTACATTCGCCTTTAATACATTATTCTCCTAAATACTTCTAGTATTATAATTTTTAATATGTATTTTGTTTTCATTAAATTCAACAAAAAAATATTTTGAGGATATAAATGTGGTAGAAACACTTTTCTCTAAAATACTTCAGTTTCATTATCATTTATTTGCGTTATGTTTTCATTAAATTCAACAAAAAATATAAAAGTTTCTTTAAAAATATTTTGCTGAAACATTTTGATAAAATCACAAAATGTTGTTTTTGATCTACATCTCATCACAGTCAGTCATACAGTAGTATAAATTTCTTATAAACAAAATTGAGGAATGAACAAATACTAATAGTAGGCATATATATATAGGGCCTACTAGTATTTATATATATACTAGTATTACATATATATACTAAATTTTATTTTATTAAATTTGAATAAATGCACAATCATTATTTAATAAATCCTTACAAACTATGGTTCAATGCCAATCCTTATTTACAAGAACATGAAGAATTAAAAATTTCGCGACATTTTAAGGTTTTAGGCAGGCGATATAAGCAAGCTAGCCCCATGTAAAAGTGTACGGAAAAAATATTACGATCCTTTCTTTAATATGATTGGATCTAAGCTAGACAATTATTTACCGTTAATATTGTGGATTTATTTTCTTTATTTGATTTGAGTAAATTTTAGAAGTAAAAAAAAAATGGATATGGTCTGAAACAATGTGTTAATCTTTAAAATATTCAAATCTATGCAACTTTCTTCGCTCCTGTTCATAGTTTTATAAATTCATCTGATCAACTGTGCACCTATTCAAATAAAATCTTTCCAATAAAATCAAGCGGGGACATGCCATTCATCAGTAAAATGTTGTAGATAATAAACTATCAGTCGAATAAAAATTGCTGAATCGGCATGTCAGTAATTGATGACATTAAATAAAACCCAAAAAACTTTCAAGCAATGACAACAAGAGAATCATTGTTGAATCTCCACTCTTTATAATAAATCTAGTAATGGTGGTATTCCGTGAAAGTTTTGTGGTTTTATTTGAATATATTATTTTTGCGATACATTATATCGAATGAATGTATCAGAAGTTAGAATAGAGATTTATATTTGTATTAATTTATTAATTAAAGCCTGTCTGTATTTTATGTACTTGTGGTTTACAGAGCTCCTATATTTTGATGTGATCTGCTACCTGAAAAAAATATAAAATACAAAAAACATTAGCCTATAACAACAATATAAGACTCTTCTGAAACCCTGAACCAAGATTCGAGATCCAGTACTATATAAATAAAGAGAGAGAGAGAAATGGGGTATAACGTCCACTTGACTCAAGTAGGCCATTTTGGGACTAACACATGATTCAATTTTATTTTGAAAATTCACTTAGCAGTGGGATGAAACCCAGGCTACCCTACTCCTCGTCACCTACAATCGGGGATTCGAAACCATGCCGGTTGTCTCAATGACAGACCTTATGATACAGCGCACACACGCTATACCATTCGGTCATCCAACCCCCCTTACATATATAAATAAAATCAAAGCTGCCTATATGTGTGTCTGTCATGTTTTGTCACTGCCCCCTCCCCCCTTCATATATATATAAAATCAAAGCTGCCTATGTGTGGGTATGTTCGCCTATCACGTTTTGTTGCCGGTCTCCGCACCCTCACATGTGGCATCAAGTTAATAACCAGCATGACCATGTGAATGCTTTAGGCCATAGAAATTGGGCCCTGAGCGAATTGGACCTGGACCATAAGCGAATCATACTTTGCTCCTACACTCCACGCCCACATTTAACCAGCATCCATGTGAACGCCTTAGACCATTGAATTTTGGTCCCTGACGAATTTGGGGCCCAGACAAATTTTTGATCCAGGCGAATTTGGAACCCGGATGAAACCAGGTATTTTGCTAGTAGATAAATAAAAAAGGAGACGTATCCTGCTAGTAAATAAATAAAATAGGAGATGTATCCTGCTAGTAAATAAATAAAATAGGAGAGGTATCCTGCTGGTAAAACTGAAATTTGGGTTTGAATGTTCTACTGTTGTGTACAGACAGGGGTAATGAAGAGGGTAATGAAGACCAGCATAAATTGGTCTAATTATCCACAACGAACAGATTTTAAAGGGATTCTCTCCAAATTAAATGTAACTTATTTGACAGTACACCTAAACTCCAACTACAATTTATTAAAGTTGTTTAGTCGTACCCTACAAAACAAAATTCCAAACAGGCGTAAAGTTGAAACGAAGACTTACGAGTTAGTGTTCCTTTTTCTGATCTTCTTCCGTAACCATAATCTGACTGGGGTCGCCTATGTTTTCCCGTTAGGTCTCCAGTAACCCGTAAAACTTTGCTACTCGGGCCAATGGTTGATTCGGCTTTACGATACATACCAGGAGGAGAGCTGTAAACACTGCCGGCCTGGCTATAACGTATATGATTTCCACCTAAAATATAACCAATCAAATTACTTGTTACAACTGGCGAAAAGTAAACCAAGAGAACTATGTGAAATTCTCAAAAACAAAACATAATAAACACTCGGACTAGAGTAACCAGTCACAGGAGGACGACAGACCCAAGCACAATGATCCTTTATATTAATATTTTGTGACATAAAACTGAAGATAATTTCCTATTACCCGGTGGCTTATCTCTGATAATGGGCGGCATATCTCAGTTAATTGTGACATATCTGCGATAATGGTGGCATATCTCAGTTACTTGTGGCATATCTCAGATAATTGTGACATATATCAGATAACTGTGGCATATGTCACCACAAATTGTGGCACAAACACAGCCAATTGTGACATAATACATCACAGTTAATTGTGGTACAGAACATAGACTCTTCATATTAACTTGGCTTGATGCAGCCTCAGGTATGTCCATCCACATTCCCTTGTAATTGTTTCACTGAGGGAAGACGGTGTTACCCATCTTAACGTCCCTACAGACTAATGACTGTTAAAACATCAGAGTTATTGCCCTTGTAACAAATTTGTGGAATAATTCATGATAAATGAAATAGAGAAAGAAAGAGAGATATGGTTTATTGTCCACTCGACACAAATTAAATCATTTCGGGACTAACACATTGTTTGATTCAATTTCAATAATTCGCTTGCACATAAGGGTCTTTAGCAGTCAGAGGAAACCGGAAGAACCAGAGAAAACCCATGAAGTTGGACAGGCGACCCTACTCCTTGTCACGTAAAACCGGGGGTTCAAAACCACATCAGTTGACTCAATGACAGGCTTTATGATACAGCATACACATGCTAACCATCCGCCCATCCAACCCCCCATACATTAGATTACTCCGAGTTATTGCCCTTGTTAGAGATTTGATAAATGAGATAACTCACCTGGATCCCCGTTACTGATGATCTGTGGATCTGTGTACATGCCAGGTGTGTTGACATAGATAAGAGAATTAGAATTAGGTCGACTCTTGTAACTTGGCGGAGGCATTATCACCGACTCATTATAAACTGTCTCACGATCATCTTCAAAATAAATTCCTTCCACGCCCATATTAACGAGTTGACGTACTTTTGGTAAAAACATGGCAAATAAAATTAAAGTAGCTGAAAATAGAAAAAGGTTTTTTTTTCTAAAGTAACATGGTGGGTTGCTTATTGAGAGAGAGAGAGATGGGGTTTAACATGCACTAAACACAAACTAGGTTATTTCGAGACTAACATATGGTTTAATTTTATTTACATAATTCGCATGCGCGTAGGGGTCTTTATCAGTGGGAGGAAACCAAAGTACCCGGAGAAAACTCACGATGTTCGACCTGCGACCCTTATCCTTGCCATATACAACCGGGGATTTGAAACCATGTCAGTTGACTCAATGGCAGGCCGTATGATACAGCGCATGCAAGCTAACCATTCGGCCATCCAACAGTTGTAATAAAGCATAAATGGGCTTTTAAGCACAATAAATGGGCTTTTAAGCACAATAAATGAAATAAAATAGGGTTTAATACCCAACTGTTCTGCTCTCTCCTATTGTTCTGCTCTCACTAGGGGGAGGGGATGGCCTAGAGTGCAGCGCTTCTAGCTCTAGCTGGCCGGTCACCTCTGGCTTGCGCCTGTGGTTTCGAGCCCTGGTGTGAGCGTATGTGGCATGGAGATAGGGGCGCCTTCTCAACCTCGTGGGTTTCCTCCAGGCACTCCGGTTTCCTCCCACTGCTAAAGACCCCTACGCGCAAGCAAATTATTGAAATAAAATGAAACCATGTTAGTCCCAAAATGACCTAGTTTGTGTCAAGTGGACGTTAAACCGCATTTCTCTCTCTCTTTCTCTCTGCTCTCACTGAGCTAATAAAGATGGGCATTGGCCATACAGTGTGCTATGAGGGAAATTTTGCGTGGGCACCGGCACTATGGCCTACTCTTGTATCAAATTCCAACTGCCAAGGGATCTTTTACGTGCACATGTCAATGTGTACATGGGACCTTGGTTTTTCTGCCATTCGACGATTTATTAAGAATTCCAGCTTTCAAGGCTTCTTTTACGTGAACACCAAACTGAACTCAGAATTTCGTTTTTCTATCCTATCTAAATGACTAGACATTACCTTGGACGGACTGTCCACCCTGCACTTACGACAAAGGTAAACCAAACCTTGTAAGGTAAAGCTGGATAGAATTAAATGCCGATACGGTTTTCTTACCAAGATAAGGACACATGGAACAGTGTTTTTAATAGCGACGTCTGGTGTGAATTCCTTGAGCAAGGATGCCTATTGTAAATAGTTAATATTTCATGTATTAATTCCAAGTATTTCACATGTTTTTTATTAGGTGATATTTTTCTCTAATCCACTTAGATTTAAGAAACAAAATAAAACAAATGCAATACTAACCATTCAAGAAAAGACCAAACGCTATGCAAGCATCACCAAATTCTTGAGCAAACATATGATCACGATTTAACCCTCCGACTAACGTCCACGCTAACCAAATTGGTATGGAGAAACCAGCCGATATTCCAATAAAAACGCTTTCCCGATTATTGGTTATAATACCATGAGCTCTGAGTGCAAGGATCGTGGTAATCAAGATTAATACCATAATATAAATCAATGACAACACATGATTCTCAAACTCAGTTCTCACAAAACTTGCCATATTCTCCCAACCTGCAAATATAAACAACCATAATCATTGATAAAACATGCCATATTCCCCCAACCTGTAAATATAAACAACCATAATCATTGAGAAAACTCGCCATATTCCCCCAACCTGTAAATATAAACAACCATAATCATTGATAAAACATGCCATATTCCCCCAACCTGTAAATATAAACAACCATAATCATTGATAAAACATGCCATATTCCCCCAACGTGTAAATATAAACAACCATAATCATTGATAAAACATGCCATATTCCCCCAACCTGTAAATATAAACAACCATAATCATTGATAAAACATGCCATATTCCCCCAACCTGTAAATATAAACAACCATAGGCCCTATGCTCAAAATAATTGCTAAAACAATTAGTTTTCCTTTTTGCCTACATTTCGCAAGAGATGGACAGAAAATAACCAAACAAAAGCAATTTTTCTCACAATCAGGACCATAATCCAGATAGTTAGATCCAATAAGTCCAAATATTGAAAAGAAACCAGACCTTTGGGATATATATACATATATCTTAAGCTTTATGAAAACCAGATATAAATTGTGACTTCACGAAGGTTCATAATCATGGTATTACATTACATACTTTTACACTATATGCAAAAGGGTGCAACATTTCATCTGGCAGTTTCTGACCAATTTTCATGAAATTCAAATTCAAATGTCAATAGAGTGTAACAGTGATATTTTTTAACAGTCTTTAAATTCAGATAAAGATTGTGATTCTAGACGGTTCCACAAGCTAAAAACATGATTTTTAGTACAATCAGGGACCATAATCTAGGATATTTTAATCTGAATATCGAAAAGAATTGAGATCTCTCTGTTATTAACATAAATCTTAAGTTTCATCCAAACGGATAACAAATGTGACCTGTAGAGTATTCACAAACAAATTGAGGATGGCCCAGGGCTATGACACTATCCCTTCACATGAAACCATGGGTGTATGAAAACCATAAGAGGAAATATTAATTACGGTACTGACCTGAACCAGCTGCCCATGTGTAGTGATTACAGATCCAGTATGGTTCTCCTCGATTATCAAAAACTTGAATGGCTTCCGGTGGTACGGTGATCAACCATTGAATACCAATCACAACCTGCACTCCAACAGCAAACATAAACATCAAAAACTGGTAGATGCCCTTTAAGTAATTTGGTGATTCTATATCGCCTGGTAGAAGGGACTCGGACGACTTCGACGTCAAAATAACCATCAGTTTTACCAGCAAGACAGAAAACATAATGGCGTAGGAAATACCAATACCAAATCTGGTGATACCACAGGTAGCCTTGGTAGGAATTGGGAGGTAGGCAAATAGCGTTAAATAGCTGAGAAAGATACCAAATAGGAGAAGCTGACCGAGCCAAACGGTTCTCCATTTATGACTCTGCTGAGTACCTAATAATTTATACATGACATAGATTTCGAAAACGATGACAGCAAAAATACCCAAGCCAGCAAGAACCCCGATAGGAATTATCCATTTCTGACCAATCTCAAATCGTGTCATATATTCAGCTTCTGTGCGAGGTTGCGTGGCGAAGGCCCCAGTTATCTCTTGTCTGATTGGATAATACACCATAGCCCGTGTTCCCCCTAAAGTTGGATCAGTTGTCGTGTCAGCAGGTCTGGGTGTTGTAACTTCTGGTGTTGTTGGCGCCACTGTAGACTCGGCTTTACACACAGGACACAGAGTCTCTGAACACTGTCCTTTTCTGTAGATGTTTTCATCCAGGAATTTTACTCTGTCTAATAGAGTTGTACTTTCACTTGGTTTATATCTGTATACCTGTTAAAGAGAAACATTATCTTGCCTTATCCAGGTTTAACGAGCCAAATGAAAGGGCGATGTCGCACGCCAAGAGATAAGTAACAAAATAGGGTTTAGCATTAATTCACATGGCACTAGATAACTTCAGAACTAGCCAAAAATATTGATCTTGAAATGCCTAGATCTTTTCGATTTCTTTGATTTCAATGGAATTTGCAAGTTGATTTGTTTTGTGGCCTGACAGTCTCTCTTCCTTGAAAGACAAAACTGGTGTTGAGGTGGAAATAGCTGATTTTGTGTTCCAGTCGATTAAGCAGGATAAGTGAACAAGCTGCCGTCCGCTTTTAAAATCTTATAAAACAAACATGTCATGGTTTCTTTCAGGTGCATGTCCATAAATACACGCGACCTCAGTGGTTAATTCAGTACTATTGTTTGCGAGAAAAGAAATAAAATGGTTTAACGTCCTACTGTTCTGCTCCGCACAGGGCTAATAAAGACAGGCATATGTCATACTAAGTGCAATTAGGAAAATTTTGCGAGGAGAGCATCACTATGGCATTCTTTTATATCAAATTCAAACAGTCAAGGAATCTTTCTTGGCACGCCAATGTGTAACTGGGCAATCAACAAGAGTTGTCGCATGTTTTTTCTTTTGTCAGTAATGAGAATATTTACAACCCATGAAATTTTGATAAAGAGTAACAACCCATTAATTAATTATCAGAATTTGTTTCAATTGTTTGCCTCGGGACCTTAAACAATTTATATTAATTTTAGCCTCTAGAGTGTCAACAACATTTTTCATATTGATCAAGGGCCATAGCTCTGGCATCAATTATTGGATATCGCTGAAAATCAATAGGCTTCGTCTCATGACCTTAAACAGTATTAACACTATGTATAAATATAAAGTCGTTAAGTCTCTGCATGCCAGACAGACAACAATTAATATACAACCATATCTAAATGTGGGCGTATAAAAAGCCAATGTTCAACGGACCTGTGGTAGAAACTTACCAAATCAAAGCCACCAGTTTTTGTGACTGTGTAGATGTTATAGGCAGAGTTTTGGAGTGACACATCTCCTGAGACGTATTTACCATCTGCGTCACGTGTACTATTAAATACCATCATACCAGTCTCTTTTATCTTCTCGTATATCACAGTTCCTTGATTCTCCAGATTGAGAAGATCCGAGCAAAGGTTATTACTGAAATATACCACAATAAATAATATATCAGAACAAAAGAATATATCACAACTAATAGCACAACAACGAAATGTATCACAACAACTAAATGTATCACAACAATGAAATATATCACAACAAACAAATATATCACCACAAATATATCACAACAAATATATCACAAATATATCACAACAACATAATGTATCACAACAAATATATCACAACAAATATCGCAACAAATATCACAACAAACACATCACAACAAACAAACCCATCACAAAAACCACATCACAACAAACAAACATGACAAACAAACCCATCACAACAAATACATATATCACAATAACATCAATGTCTCAAATGAGAAGCGAGATTCTGTGGGGCTCAAATAAAAGGAAATGTGTGGTGTGGGCCGTGGTGCGAGGGCGGTGCAACCCATTAAACCCATCATTGGCATCACTTATGGTCAATGGACTTTAGATATGGAAAGTTTCCCACAAGTTTAGTGTTTTGTCATACATTTTCAAAACACCTAGACCCACAGTTTTCAACTTTTAAACAACAGGTCACCATCTTAATGCCAATCAGCTTAAAATAAGACGTTTTTTTAAATTCGGTTTCTGTTTTCGTTCCTTTTAAAATTTTACGCAACATCTGAAGTGCTTTATCACTGTCATTGACTCATTGTTAATATCCCTGCCACAAAATAAACAGCTAATCACAACGCAACCAACCCTAATCACTGATCTACACCCACTTGAACTGTCATGCTACATGTACACAGAGCTGAATGCAATAAATACAGAGTTACCTACCCTGAACATTTTTCTTCAGCAGCAGCCTTGACACCTTTAATGATGGCTTCTACAGCCATGATGGTGTACGGTACATAAACATCAATAACATCATCTTTCAATTTATTAACCGTTGTATTGCATTTAACGGGCCCACTGATGTCAAATCGACAGTTATATTCCTGTTGAAAATATTCCATAAGCCATGGATTCACAACACCATCAGTACGAGCATCAGGTCTTAGACCTGCCCAGTGTGCCTTAAATTCTTCTACATACTGTGTATATGTATCTGATACTACATGTGACATGACGATGCTATTGTTAGCCGTAGGTATCAGATCCTTGATAACGTCCAGACTTCTTCCCCAGGATGAGGTACCAATAAAGATAAACTTTCTGGCGATTGCAGGTCTGCTGTTCACTGCTTCTAAAATCCTAAAATAAGAAATTGTAAAATTTAAAACATCTCCAACACCTATCTTGTCTGGTAAATAAGGGATTAGAGGTCAGCTTAATAAATAACAATCACAATCCTAATTTTGTGAAAGCTGGTCAATAATTCGACTACACTGAATGGGTAGAATAAGGTAAAATCCTTTCATAAAAAGTCACTCTGATACAAATGTAAGAAACCAAGATCTTTTGGAGATAACACTATATTTCAAGTTTCCTCAAAATCGGATACATATTGTGACCTGTAGAGGGTCCAGGGGCAACGACAATACACATCCACATGAGAGAGAGAGAGAAATGGGGTTTAACGTCCACTCAACACAAACTAGGTCATTTCGGGACTAACATATGGTTTAATTTTATTTCAATAATTCGTGTAGGGGTCTTTAGCAGTAGGAGGAAACCGAAGTGCCCGGAGGAAACCCACGAGGTTGAGAAGGCGCCCCTATGTCCATGCCACATACGCTCACACAAGGGCTCTAAACCACAGCCGCAAGCCACAGGTGATGGGCCAGCTAGAGGTCGAAGCGCGGCACTCTAGACCACTAGGCCATCCCAACCACATGAGAATTTGGCCGTATGAAAATCACAAAGCTGAACGATGAGTTTGAGTACTCACAACTCCTGAACATTTGATTCATTCAAGAACATTTGATAGATTGGGAGCATTTGATAGATTGGGAGCATTTGATCAATTAAGAGCAATTGATAGATTAAGAACAATTGATTGATTAAGAACATTTGATGGACTAAAAACAATTGATGGATTTAGAACATTTGATCGATTGGGAGCATTTGATCGATTAAGAACATTTGATAGATTAAGAACATTTGATCGATTCAGAACATTTGAACAATTAAGAACATTTGATCAATCATCATTACTGAAGTCTGGATAATGTCTAATTAATAGTTTTTATAACATTTCAGACCTACAATAGGTTTAAGGTTAATAATGAGCAGATGAACCTATACTTTGGATCAAAACTATAGTGAATGCACTTAATGAAGTGTAATCAATATACTTAAATGTTATAAAAGCTATTTATTAGGCATTTATAAACAAAACAAGACCATATTCATCACTTGATGCCATGGGTTTTTCAAGATTTTAACTAGATTAGAACCGTTCGCCATTTAAGAATTTAACTTAAAAATGGATGCATGGTTAAGTCTCGAATATCCCTGGTAACCAAAATGCACAAATAATAAATAACTTGGCTCAGAATAGAGTACTTTGAATGGCATTTTAAACATTTTCATTTGCATTATCTGTTTTTGAGAGAGAGAGAGAGAGAAATGGGGGTTTAACATCCACTCGACACAAACTAGGTCATTTCGGGACTAACATATGATTTAATTTTATTTCAATAATTCGCTTTCGTGTAGGGGTCTTTAGCAGTGGGAGAAAACTGGAGGACCCGGTGAAAACCCATGAGGTTGGACAGGCGAAACTACTCCTTGTCACGTACAACCAGGGATTCGAAACCACGCCAGTTGACTCAATGACAGGCTTTATGATACAGCATGTACATGCTAACCATTCAACCATCCAACCCCCCTATCTGTTTTTGAGCTATTATAACAGGAATGGTTAGCTCTTTATCTTAATCTTACATAAGGTATCTTTAACTTTAATGTATCGTGGTTTTTCCTGTTTCCTTCCACTGCTAAAGTCCCCTAGGCGCAAGTTTAACGTCCACTCGACACAAACCAGGTCATTTTGGGACTAACATATGGTTTCAATTTTATTTCAATAATTCGCTTGCGCGTAGGGGTCTTTAGCAGTGGGAGGAAACCGGAGTGCCCGAAGGAAACCCACGAGGTTGAGAGGGTTTAATTACAACATCAAAATGATTTTGAATACGAATCATAATACCAGTACAACAACTGGACTTCCACTTTTCAACCACATTAAGGTAAAATAAAGGGTACGATAGACGTATTTGTCCGGGAGGTCATTTCACTAGGGCCTTGGTTTGTTTTTACCTGAAATACATTGTTCCACAGATAGCTTATACAGTTTGCTACCAGATGGCGCCATTAACTAGGGTTCGTTGAAAAAGTGACTTTGATCGTTCTTCCCCTATGCTCTTCAATTGTGTCCTGTGTTAGCTATACTTACCTTCGTGCATGAGTTGCATCCATGAACAGAACTACGTAACGCATTTCTTGATGTTTTTCTAACATCTGTACGATCTGTATAATCTCCACATCTGACGGGAATGGCGTTACGGCCATTGATTGGCCGATACAGACATCCTTCTTATTATTAACCTCTTCTCGAAACTTCATCGAACCAGCGCGACCATAATCATTATCCAAATATAGAAGAATGGCAAATTCGGCACCTGCCACACCAAGCATGTTAGCCATAATAACAGCATCATGAATGTCAGATGGCGCTGTACGGAGGAAAAAAGGATGCTTTGTAGAATCACTAAGTTCGGGGGACGTGGCAGCGTGACTGATATAAGTGATATTTAAGTCGGCCATCACACTGCTGATTGCCAGAGCTTCACTACTTCGATCTGGGCCGACATAGGCCAATAAATGGCGTCGGTCGACACCCATGGGGCGCAGATTACAGTGAGCGAAACTCATGACATTTTCAATTGTCTGTTCTTTACGGCTGCAACTGTCAAACGCTACTCCTCCCACATCAATACCAGGTGTCGGATTCAATAATGTGAATTTTTTGATACTCCATAGAAATGCTTCTAAGTTTACAATTCCTGAAAATAAAATCAAAATTGATCGTTTTTATCAAACAGTAATGAAATGAAATTAGCTTTAAAGGGACAATAACACTCTTGTTGTAACTGAATAATATGTCCCAATCTTCATTCTGGTCAACAATTCGTATCATTTTACAATATTCCAATTAAATGATGATACAAATTTCATCTTAACACACCTATTATAAAAAAATTGGAAAAATTCAACCAATTGATTTGAAAAGTCTAACGCAAACCTTTTCAAATGTGACTTGGATTTTAAAATATTTCCGAACTCTCTAGACAAGTAAAATAGGTTGTAATGGATAATCTACACAACAGGTAGGATACTTAAACATCTAGTACTTAGAATAAGGGTATTATTTATTTTCTGGAGCTACCAAGCCAGCAAGAGTGTTATTGTCCTTTTAACATCCTACTGTTGTGCTCTGGCTTGGCTAATTATAATGATGGCCATATTATAGTGTGCTATGATCGGAATTTTGCACAGACTGCCAGTCAATAGGCTTATGTGGGTTTTTTAGAACATACGCGCAGGAAAATTTTGAAACTAAGTCCGAACAATGTTTGCTAACTGGCATATTTCACCACAATCCCTTGATCTTTACTGTACATGACAATAAATTATGCGTAACGGTCAATATATCAGGTTTTAGGAACTTAACCCTTGGAAAATTTTTAAACTAAGGAACAAATGTTTGCTAACTCGATCTTTACTGTCATGGATCTTTAAAATTGTTCTATTTTGCATACATCACAATGGCTGCTTCTTCTTGAAATAAAATGTTGAATCAAAGCATCAATCAAAATACCTCGTGTACGTATAGCATTGCTACATGTATAAGCATCGTATCCCTGTTCATGAACACCGAACATTCCACCGATGTAATAATGATCAGTCGGGCCATTTTTGGCCGATTTTAACATGGCTACATTTTGGTACAGACAGTCATCCACAGTAGCCGGACACTCCTCAACTGCGAAACACACCGACACAAGAACAGCTGATAAAACTGTTCGTATCACACAAACCTGCATCTGTAATTATATCAATATATAAAAATTAACATGATTCAGTTTTAAGTGAAAGCATGGAATAAGTAACATCCACTCAATACAACTTGCTACGTCATTCCGGGACTAACATATTATGGTACAGGGGGAAGGGGTTTACATAGGCTAAGCTAATAACTATACTGGTTTAAGGTAACAATTGGTACAGTCTAAGACCCCTTACGCAAGTTCAAATACGGTCAAACGCACAATTGTCAACACACATCATTACAGTTTGTATTAAAATAAGTAATTATATCACAAATAGTGAAGATTGGACCATTAAAATAGTTACCGAACAGTTTTTCTCTGCATAGCGCTGTTTATGTTGTAGGCCTAATGACGTATTACGCAACTTGCGGCCATGACGGTCGGCCAGTTGAAATTTCGCGTAGGAGATGGGTTTCATCAAATCATAAAATTATGCGGTAAGGCCTTACCTTTATTTCAATAAGAATTGATTTATTATATGTTAAGCTACGTGCAGTACTACTGTTTTGGGCCAGTTTATTTGTAAATTAAGCGAGCTATAGGGCAGTAAACTTTTTGTAGTCATTTGACTAAAAAACTTGCGCAAAGGAACTCTGTAGGAAAAACCACTACTGCGACTGGAGTAAGTCGGAAGACAGCAGTAGTGGAACCATTTCTAAGGCTAAGACTGTTTCCAATCCCATTCAGATATCCTGAATAAATATATTGTATAAAATAACTTTACAAAAAGAAAACATCAATAATTTGCTTTTGCGTAGAGATCTTTAAATAGTAATAGTATAGGCCTAAGGGATGGACAACTAAAGTCCCATTTTTGGCAGATGGCCTGGCTACTCATTATCCCATACAACGCACAAGTTTATAAATACATCTGATCCATGATGGAATCAAATGAGGATGATCTACTAATACTACTAGGCTAGTCTAAGAATCTAAGATGCAGGCTTAGCAACAATACCAAGGGAGACAACTTTTCTTTTTCTAATTTAGTTTAAAAATTGCACAGATTTTAGTTTAATTTTACAGAGCCTCATTTTAGAGAAAGTCACTTTACTATCAGATCTACCAATATAAATCTTCAATTTTTTCATTTCCATTACGGTAAATTGGAATGTTTTGATTCACTTCAACTCAACCACTCCTCTCGACCTAATTAGTAGGGGAGGCTACTCTAACCAATATCGGTACCAATCTAATTCAAGGACGCGGATCTCATCAAAATAGATACAAATGGGGGCATTCAAAATGTTAATTTTCAAAATGTTAATTTTTCTACTTCATTCAAAAAATCAAAATCAGGGACAGTTTTCAAAATGTTATGCAGGAAGTCCAAATGTATGGAAGAGTAATTTGTGTTTAATAAAAATAAAACTAGTTCTATTCTCAGATCATAATAAATGAAATTATCAATTGACTTTATAACCCAATGAAATCTGACATAGTTCAAATTTTAATTTTGTGGCTCCAATTAATAGCCATAATATTATCTTTGGACCATGGATCTTATAATGTACGTATTACCATGGACCTTATACTATAATCATGGTATTATAAGACCCAGTCCATCTTTTGACAAACTCAATGAATCATGCGTTGTGGATAAAATCAAAAAAAAAAAACAAAAAAAAACAAAACAAAAAAAAAAAACGTGAAATATCAACTATAAAATATGTTATTCTATAAATGAAATATATTGATATATTAGACCCATGAACCGCTAAACGGATAAAAGAAAGTTGCATCCAAGGCGTTGACATTGAATAAACAAACAGCATCCCACACTCTAACAAAATTATATTATATACAATAATATATACCGGTCCTGGTTATTTACGCCCCACTTATCGCTAAACATGGTATAACAAGATCATTCAATTATTAACTAATAATAAATGACACGGACACAGGCGGCTCTTACCTCCACACAGGGTGGGGCAAACGACCTCCATACACCTTCAATGAAATGTTTACACAAAAAATGTGCAAGTACGCATAGCCATGTGATAAACTATTTAAAGTCGTATTTGAAACCGAATCCTTTTGAGATCGTTTTTGTTTTTGCAAAATGGATTATCAAGTTAAATAATGCGTAAGTGGCGAGAGCATTGCAAAAGAAGCATGTGCATATAACGTGTCGTGTTATAATAAGAAACGATGAGATAAGACAAGAAATAAGGGAGGGTGAATCCCTATTTAACACAAAAATAACATAACGGGTCCATATTTAACAACTGAAAACGTTGGCCTAAAAATATTGGATCAGCACATATTTGATCATATTTACTCTTTTATCTATATGGCTGTGTTCTATGTTTAATATTTTCAGAATGAATTCTGTCTAATTATTATTGATCGAGGTTTTCATGTGATCATACCTATACATGTAATAGTTTTGAACAGGCGTGGACGACCTCGTATAGAACAATATGGTCTTCTATCTACACCCTGTCATTTTACATTAATGATGGGAAAATATACATCATATTATACAATAAAACAATAATATAATTCAGTCCACAAAACAGTGGTATGTCAGATATTCCAATAAATACCAGTAATTAATCATAGCGTTTGGTAATAAAACATGTTTTAAGCGGTAACTAGGGGTTCCGCCTATAAAATCATCTAGACTAATATGGCCTCCCCATAACCACATTGTACTCACGGGCATACATCGAATTTCAAATGATTTGTCCAAATTTAAAATAAAATTTCGTGTCAAATATAAATTTTGGTAGTAATTGAATGCATATTAATATAAGCCGAGTTATTATAAACAATCGGACCTCCATAATATATAGCCTACTCATATAAATATATATATAACGGGCACCTGCTCTGTCATGTAATATACACACATATATATATTATGATAATATAAATAAACAATTTACCTTGTTCTGATGCTTGGTTATTTATTTCTCCGTTAATTCCTGATATTTTCCGTCTCCCCTTCCCAGAAAAACCCGTTTTGCATGGAGTAAGACAAGCCTTGCCTTGCCTGAAAGATGAAGCAAGAATTTGATCCAATGAAAAGGTGTGTTATTGAGTGGTTATTGTGTTAGGTTGTAAGACCAGGTATTTTACCTGTATTCAGGCGAAGAATCTATTCATGTATAGCGGTTTATTGTCCTCAAACCTGTAGAACAAGTCGGACCAGTTATAAATAGTAACATAGACACGACTAGCAAGTCTTTTCTCACCTGTACTATCACCATTCATGCGTGTAAAATACTAGTACTGGAAAACCGAGCAATCTATATTATTATTAAACATTTTTATTATATTTACTATATATCATTAAGACTGGATACATTTATAAAAAAGAAGCCAAGGTTTTAATATATAGTTTACATGACTTAAATTCCTACCTATTATTCAAGCCTGCTTTACAGAGATATAATAATATAGTATTACAAAATAAGAAATAACTACATATTATAACCAGGTCTCCTCATAAATACCATTCACTGTTTTATATCCTAATCTATATTACACATAATATTAATAACACCAAAGAGACACCCACACGTGATTTTTTTAAAATAGAGTCCTTTATTTGTAAAGTGCTCATAACGGGAGTGGCATGGAGCGTAAAGCATATACTATACCTTGTGAAGGCTTACAGTTAAATAGTCTACTAGAGCTCAAATATATGAGGGATATACCATTAAATTATAGCCCGTATAATCATCATCCTCGGTATAAGCGGACATTAAACCCAACGAAAGATCGAACCAACAATCGAACCAACGATCGAACAGTCGTCCGTTTTATAAATTCTACTAATAAATCTCTTGTATAAATGTTTAAAGTAGTAAGAGGATAAAATGCAATTTGAAATTTACTGAACTTTCAATCACTGTTTATGAGAAATATTTTTGATCCAGAAACACAAAACTTTGCACACCGTTTCTTATTGAAACATTTGATTTTTGAGTAGAAAAAATGCCCACAAGGACTAATTTCATACTAATCCTGTAAATTAGGATTACCAACCTAAACTATTTTTGTTCTCCTTTCTCGCGAGAATATATGGAGCTAAAAATTGTTCGCCACCTCGAAAAATAGAGGGGGCGTGCGTCGGGTGCGCCCCCCTCTGGATCCGCGCCTTAAAACAACAATATTTTTTTTAATGGGCTATATTTTAGTTACAATTATAAGGCGAACAATGTTCTTGACTTAAGTCTGAGAATGCATTGTGAACTCTGTGCCGGGACTTGAACCCGCGACCTCCATCACGACGTGAAGCCAAATTAAACGGGGCTTGACGTCCTATTTGTATGTACTTATCGGGCTAATGCAGACGGACACGCGCCGTGCAGTGTTCTTAGGACAAATCTTGCCCGGAAAGGCGCATGGTGGCCTATTCGACATCCAAATGTTAGATTTTCTTTTGTGTGCACGCCAACGTATACCTCTTTCTTTGCCCCATCCGGACGACAAGACGACTTGTGACTATCAGTCTGTTCAACTGACAAGGGGGAATATGGACGTATTTTCTCGGACAACACCGGGCGCCTAAATGAAAGCTGACCTGGGAATAGAACAGAATTGTATATTTGAATTTAAAGAAATTTACCACGTGTTACGTGCCCTACTCATATTATTTTTTTTCGAAAGTATTGTATATACACTCTAACGGCATATGGAATACGAAACAATCCAAGCAAACAATCCAAGTTTGGTGTATGTACAACAATTTATGATACGGACAACGGGGAATCGCGTGGCTAAGTGGGTAAGACGGTGGCTCGCTAGCATGGAGGTCGTGTGTTCGATCCAGATTTTCCGGCGCGGTTCCCCCCTGTCAGTGATGCAGGATGGGGGTGACAAGGACAGTTGTCTAGTCGTTCGGATGGGATGAAAAACAGAGGTTCCGTGGCATACACGTAAAGGATCCTTTGGCAGTTGGAATTCGATATAAGAGTAGGACGTAGCGACGCTGCCCGGACAAAATTTCCCTCATAGCATACTGTATGGCGTATGTCCGTCTTCCATTAACCCAGTTTAGGATCAGGGCCCTGTTTCACGAAATCTAAACTTAAGATAAAATCCAATTTTAGTAGATACTTCAATTTTGATTGGCTAAGCACTAAAATCAATCTAATATTATCCAATCAAATTACTAAAATTGGGATCTTATCTTAGTTAAAATTTCGTGAAATAGGCACCTGAACAGTAGGCCGTTAAACCTCTTTTCATGTCATTTCACTGATACGGACAAAGTATAATTACTGTATTTTAGAACTATAATACCAATAAGCGGCCAATTTAAAATCAAATATCCCGTTTGATTTAGGATAAAATAAAGAATATATTTTTTTTACACAATATTCTAATTAATTTGAAATAGATCCCCAAATAAAGCATTGCGTAACGTTGATGTACAAAGTAATGTTTGCCCCGAAAGACGTTAAGCCCCATTCATTTAGACGTGGGAATTATCTGAGGACCGGACCATGAACAGCGTCAAAATCCACCATTTCTAAAACAGCGTGAAATGAAATGAAATGGGTTTAATTTCCTACTCTTCTGCACTTAACCTGGGCTAATGGGAGACGGGGAAACAGCGTGAATTAACATTTTAAACGACTAAAGTTAACAGTAAAATAGTTGAACAATAAAACACTAAAACACAATAATAGTGCGATATATATCGATATTTTATTACCTATGCCTCAAGGTGTTATAGTTTATTACACAAGATGGTGTAACTCGACTCTAGATTTAACAGATCATAATTAGATAATCTTAACCAAGGGCACAATCAATAAATGAATGAAATGGGGTTTAGCGTCCTGCTTTTCTGCCCGGACCGGGATAAGGAAAGACGGGCATATGCCATCAGTGCGCTTATACGGGGAAATTATTTTCAGCACCGTTAGAAATTTATGTAAAATTACAGAAGTACAAGTGGTTTTTATACCTTAATTGTCGGTATATTCTCCACAATATAGTAGTTTTACCAAGTGTGGCGTATTTTTACGGAGTTTCGTGTATGTTTACGGAGTTTCGTGTATGTTTACCGAGTTCGTGTATGTGTACCGAGTTTCGTGTATGTTTACCGAGTTTCATGTATGTTTACCGAGTTTCGTGTATGTTTACCAAGTTTGTGTAAGTGTACCGAGTTTCGCATATGTTAACCGAGTTTCGTGTCTTTTTCCATAATAAACGGTGATGAAATCAAAAACACATTCAGAATCGGTAAAAATACATTCTTACATAATGTAATATTTACAAACTGAACCGGAAATAAATAGGCAAGCATGTAATTTTACAGATCTTAAGTTTATTCACATTTTTTTTTTTTTTATAAATTTACTTTTAGGTTAGAAATATAATAGCTAACAACTAGATAGTTTAAAGTGAATATGCTGAAAATCTGTTAAAATTGCTCCACTCTGAATCCAGATATTAGCGATTTAATCGTAGGCCTAGCCTCGGTCATCATTATTAAAGTCTGTACAATAGAAAAATTTAAAAAAACAACATGTCTTGATTGTTCCATTTTTGCATTTAATCCCCAATGAGCGTTGACTCCCAGATCCGACTTAAATCCAGTGAAAATCCGACACAAAAGATGGCATAAAGAGTTGATTATGGTCTTTTCATGTTAATAAATCTCTAATTCATAGTTTATATAACATATCAGGTCTAAAGAAAGACCTGCAATGGGCAGATTTACCTCTTGCATAATGTATGTTTAACTTATTGGTAGTTATCGTATTCGGTAAATTTATTGTCTCTATTAGCATGCAATCTTAGAAACATACGTAAAATGACAGCAATTAAAGTATTTGTTTTTACAATAAAATGTTCGGAATATTTACCAAAATGATGTATGTTTACCAAGTTTCATTCTTCCTTCTAATAAACTCCGAGGAAAACAAAGGCACATTAAAACCCGGTAAAAATACATGCTTATATATGTAGAATTTCAATATTGAACTGAAAATAGCAAAGCGAGAAGGTAATTTTACACATTTACGTTTATTCACATTTATTTTTTGTAAATTTACTTATTGGTAAATTTAATGCCTCTTATTTTCTTTTAGTATTCCATAGCAACGAACCATTCCTGATAACTATCTTCTAAAAGTATTCATTCTAATTTATTAACCACAATATGGACAATCACATTTTGTTAAATTTGGTATACTGCATGTTATGTATATCTAATTTCCTTTATTTATACGATCTATAAGGTGTATTATTTTTCATCGTAAAATAATCAGATTGTAAGTATGTTCATAAAAGTATATAAAAAAATGTTTTAACATATCGGCCTTAGGTTGCATCATCTCGTAATCAAGCTCACTTGGCGGTTAATTAAACCGACTGACCATAGTAAGCTGGACTGTCTCTAAAAGCAATTTTATGCCTGCAATAGACAGTGTCGCAAGCTTACATCTGAAGGCCTGGAACCGCCGTAATCACTGACGATCGGCGGTTTCAACCTGTGTTGGGTTACACGATTGGTCGTATGATCTCGCTACGCAACAACAAGAAGAGTTTAAAATGCATTTATAGATACGATTGAGATTTTTTTTTCCTACGGGGGGAAATTGTTAATAGCCTAAAAGAAGGGGGGGGGGGCATTGTGTTTTTTTAACATTTGTCTGTAATTCTGCAGTTATTGTTTTCAGGTAAATTTACATTTGGAAGTTAAAAAACAAAACTATTGTAACCCTTCATTTACTGTGTTGCGGTGAATTTACATTTGGAAGTTAAAAAACAAACTTACTGCAACCGTTCATTTACAGTTTTGTGGTGAATTTACAGTTCAAAGTTAAAAAACATACTGTATTCGTTCATTTACAGTGTTGTGGTGAATTTACAGTTCAAAGTTAAAAAACAAACAATAGTTATTTTCCATTTACCGTTTTCAGGTAAAGTTACACACGATGTCAAATTACAGAAAACTCTGTAATTTTACTGCTGAATGTTTATTTACAGTAATTTTACTGACAACTATAGCTGCCAGTGTTTTCCATGTAAATTTACCAGCTTTTTCTAACAGTGAGGATAGCTGACCTCGGGTTTTCGTGCCATACGATCGACTAGACACCTTCCTTGCCTGGCCCTTTTACCCGCATTATTGGTAAGGGAAGAATCAATTCCGACTATATATATAGATGTGTTTGTTATTTCATTTTCTATTATACGTTTATACATTTGACTGTGTACCAACTACCAAATTCGGCATAACAATTTCCTTCATGGAAATGTCGAATAAGGGAGTGGGGGCGTAGAGAAGGCGAGCAGGCACATAACAAAATTCCTCTAATCTATAAAACACTCCGTTCATTATCAATTTCTGACGCAAATAAACAAAGATATATATACATAAAAATATATATGTATAAAAAAGAAAATGATAAGTAAACGTTAGAATTAAATATTGTTACGTTTATAACGCAGGTGCTTTTTCTTCCGGGACATTTCTCAACGAGTAAGTAATTCTCCGTGAAACAGATTGGTCTTGCCACTTTTAAGCTACGTTATGGCGGGAAAAAAGACTTGATTTGTGGATATTTTAGAGGTACCTGACAAGTGTCATTTAGTTAATTGATGAAATTTTTGTTCTCCCAAATTTCATTTAAATTAAATACGTGTCCTGCATAGGTCGAAATCCTAACGATCCGGTACTCTAGATAAGAATATACAGGTAACAATTTTATGGAATTCAATACTGCTTATATAATGACCGAGCCATGTTTAGTCATGACAGTACTTCAAATTACCATGACAGTACTTCAAATT
This sequence comes from Patella depressa, assembly GCA_948474765.1. Taxonomy (NCBI): domain Eukaryota; kingdom Metazoa; phylum Mollusca; class Gastropoda; family Patellidae; genus Patella; species Patella depressa. The sequence goes on from OX419720.1 coordinate 4,619,911, forward strand.
ACCACGACAGTGCTTCAAATTAACATGTCAGTACTTCAAATTACCATGACAGTACTTCAAATTACCATGTCAGTACATCAAATTACCATGTCAGTACTTCAAATTACCATGACAGTAATCTATACTAAAATGACAGTACTCTATATTACCAATACAGTATTACAAATTACCATGACAGTACTTCAAATTACCATGACAGTACTTCAAATTACCACGACAGTACTTCAAATTAACATGTCAGTACTTCAAATTACCATGACAGTACTTCAAATTACCATGTCAGTACATCAAATTACCATGTCAGTACATCAAATTACCATGTCAGTACATGAATATATTGTGGGGGAGAGAGAGAGAAATGGGGTTTAACGTCCACTCAACACAAACTAGGTCATTTCGGAACTGACATATGGTTTTTAATTTAATTTCAAAAATTCGCTTGCGCGTAGGGGTCTTTAGCAGTGGGAGAAAACCGGAGTGCCCTATCTCCATGCCACATACGCTCACACCAGGGCTCGAAACCACAGCCGCAAGCCAGAGGTGACCGGCCAGCTAGAGGTCGAAGCACGGCACTCTAGACCACTAGGCCATCCCAACCCCCCTGTGTGGGAGAGATAAAACAACAAGGATAATAATGAAGACAGTTTTTATATAAATCTGATTAATAATAAACCCCAAGTAAGAGAAAAACAGTAACATGATATAAATATTGATATATAAAGATGGTATATACATAACTTATAAATCATTTAGAATACATCAATCAAATCAGTTATACTACATGAATATTAGGTTGGTTATCATACCGGAACACACACCTCTGTTAATCATGGTTTATATTAACTCACAAAGAGAGAGAAATGGGGTTTAACGCCCAATCGAGTGACTCGACACAAACTAGGTCTAACATTTGGTTGTAATTTAAATTTCGACAATTCACTTGGACGGGTCTTTAGCAGTGGGAGGAAACCGGAGTGCCAGGAGAAAATCCACAAGGTTGGACAGGTGACTCTACTCCTTGCCACGTACAACCACGCCAGTTGACCTAATGGCAGGCCATATGATACAGCGTGTCAAGAGGTAGAAAAGCATTTATATTAAGATAAATAAAGGCCCTATATACTCTATTCAATTAATTTTTAATTAGTTAACATATCATTATCAATAAAGACTCTATACTCTTTTTAATTAATTAATATAAACATTATCAATAAAGACAGTCATGGATTGAAAACTCCAATTTTGCTCTACATTTTGATTAATGGGTTTTTTTTATATCAACTTTAAATAGAAAATTCCATTGAAATAATTTATCAGAAAGCCTATTATTAAAGTCAGAGATCAAATGAAAAACAACTAGACTTTGCCCTAGGCCACATGACTACCTAATTAAAGCTTTTACAAGTTACATTTATATTACTATACATAGAGATAGATTAAAGCAGCTGATGCATGTCCAGAGGGAGAGGGGTACAGGGGACTCACCCCTATATTTCTTCTCTCCTACATTCATGGAAATAATGCTGTTTTAACTCACTCCACTGAAATCCTATAAATTTATCCAAAGCTTCTTTATTTTTGCGATCCCTGGGTAGTTACCCGGACCAACGCTAAACTTGATGTTGTCTCCACCTTGGACCCTCCCCCCCCCTGGACACACCCCTGAGTACTTCTATATTTAAAGTAGATAACAATCGTATATCCAGTTAAAACAATCAACCACTTTTACTTCTCCATTCTGATGTACATCAAATCATTAGTCGGAGTGAGCACACTAAAAAAACACAACTCAATCTTTATAAAAAACAAACAAATACGGGTTTATACACATAAAACACAACTTTTCGACATAATTTCTGTTATTGTTTTGGAGCTGAGCACACTTGTCGAAAAGCTTTGCGATATATGTTAAAGAAGTCAAGTGTTTAACATTGCAAACACATATTATTGTTTGTTTTTTATATAAATTGTGTCATGTCTTTTTTACATCATAAGCTCCGTGTCTGTCCATAATGAGCATCTTCAGCTATTATAATATATATAAATATATATAGTTTTATACTTTAAACAAATACCAGGATTTATTTTATGATCAGTAATGGAATACCACGTTTTATCAGTGAAATAAAAGTGTTATTCCACTGGCGGACAAAGTAGTCCATGTTGTTTAAACCTAAAATGATTATAAAATCATAAAATAAATAGAACATTTGTCGGTATGTCATGAATAACATATTTTATTTCATCTCTAAGCAAGAAAACGTTTATATTTTCACGAAGTTTTCTTGCTTCTAGATGAAATAAAATATGTTATTCACTCTAAAACGACAAATATCCTCTATTTATACTTTAAACAAATAACAGGATATATTAATATCTAGAATAACACACAGACTACTGGCAATATTATGATATGGAAGAATAAGATTAATACTGAATATCTATAGAAACGCTAAAAAAGCTGTGTTCATTTAAAATACTTGGGTCACATTCATAAAATCACTAATAAAGCTGTGTTCATTAAAAATACTGGGGGCACATTCATAAAACACTAATAAAGCAGTGCTGGGGCCATATTCATAAAAAATCTTAAAACTAAAATACTTTAAGAATGTAGCGTACCCATTGGCTAAGAGCTGATATTTGTACAATAATTTTAAATCTCAACCAATGAACTGTCTGTATCCTTAAAAGTATTGCAGTTTTAGTTTTGCGAATAAGGCTGTGTTCCTTTGAATTAAACTTTTATAACAAATAACACAAAATCATATTTATAAAACATGATTTCTAGTAATACAGCTTTGAGTATTACATTCATAAAAACATTATTTCCAGTAATATAACTTTAAGAATCACAGTCTCATGAACATCATTTCCAGCAATATCTAGCTTTAAGAATCACATTTATAAGACATGATTTCAAGCAATGTATCTTTAAGAACTGAATTCATTTTCAGCAATACAGCTTTAATAATTAGCAGTAATTCCACTACACCTACACCTAGAGTCACGATGTATAAAAATATAAAAGATAAAAGTATATATATAATTTTACACCATTTCATTAAAATCGTTATCCCTCATATCTTAGAACTATGTGAAATATAATACTGATATATAGACTACACTAGAAGCTAGCTTAATAAATTAGATTTTTAAAAGTACATTTCCAATATAGGCCATAATGTGTAAATAAATCAATTCCACTACATCTAGAGGCTACTATCTATAAATAAAGGAATATTTTCACTACATCTACAGGCCACTATGTTTAAATAAAGGAATTCCATTACATCTAGAGGACACTAGGTTTAAATAAAGGAATTCCATTACATCTAGATGCCAAAATATATAAATAAAGAATTCCACTACATCTACAGGCCACTAAGTGTAAATCAAGGAATTCCATTACATCTACAGGCCACCATGTATACATTATGGAATTCTACTAGATCTAGAGGCCATTATGAATGCATATAGGAAAATTTCCAATAGACCGTGAGGCCACTATGTATAAAAATATAAATAATAATAAAGAATATTTGATATTAATTAATCACAGTAGTTAATATATTCTATAATTATCATTAGTCATCTGGGTACCTTATAAGGCAGTTAAATGCACAGGTGACATAAATATATCTGTTCATGGTTGCCAAATAGAGGAAAGGGAGATAACTATATGGCACAAAGCTGGACAATAAAGTTGGAATTTTGTAGAGATATAGTTGAACACCAAGTCAACACAAACCTTGTGGTATATCTTTATAATACGGTTATAGGGAGAAAACTAGAGGTTAGGATAGGCGACCATACTACTTGTCTCAAGCCTGGTATCTTAACCGCAACACTTGCATCAATGACAGACTTTACAAAGTGTAGGTAAGTAGTGGTAAAGAAGATGGAACAGAGCTTATGATCTAAAGCACATGTGCTATACGTTCTGCCCATCCCCTAGGGACACAAACATCCAAAGTCATAAATACACAGAAAACAGGAGTGTGAGAAGGGGGCAATAATTTGTCCAAAAGCAGAAACCGTGGCCCCCTGAACCTCGCCTAAAGTCCCCAGGATGGTACCTCCCCCCTCCCCAATTCAAGAATTGCTTTTTCTGGCCCTTGAAAGAATTTTTTTTAACCCCATTAAATCAGAAATTCAACAACCATGAACAGACCTCTTGTACGTATCACACATACAAACTTTACGCTTGTTAACACTTCACACACCAGGCATCAATTTCACAAAGCATTCTCAGACTTCAGTTGAGAATTTACTCAAAACTGTTGCCTTATTTAAATGAAAATATAGCTCTTTTTAAAACTTTTCTTATTCTAATGTATCAAATACATCAATAAGAAAGTACATGTATGTGCAAAGTTTTGTGTTTCTGGATCAAAGATATTTCTCATAAACAGTGACTGAAAGTTGAGTAAATTCTAAACTTAGGTCTAAGAATGCTTTGTGAACTTGAGGGCAGATTTACAGACAGACAAAATCACAGTTAGACATAAAGGCAGGATATATGAGCAACATAAACTTCTTACAAGGTATTTCATTGGCTACTAATATACCACTAAGCAACCAATCATCTAGTACTTGTAGTTCAGCTAATTAGTACCATATAAGGCACTTGAAGAGATCAGAAAATGGATATCACGGTTCATATCACGGTAATACCAACAAACCTGGTCCATATCCCGGTAATACCGACTACAAACCTGGTCCATATTACGGTAATACCGACTACAAACCTGGTCAATATTACGGTAATACCTACAACAAACAAAGAATTCATTAAAGCAGAAATTTCATATTTTCTAAGAAAGTCAAAACATAATTATTTCTATGTCGTTTGCTCAAAAGGTTGTCAACTCACTATTATACAATCATGGGCTATATTTCACAGGCATAAAAATCCCTAACACAGAAAATATTAACAAAATTACTTGAATTACCTCCCTTGTTTTCCCATTCCCCTCCATGCAATGCGATCTGCAAACGTTTGAATTTGAAGTAGAAAATGATATTTTTGCCAATTTCTCAACTGGCAATAGTAAATTATAGGATTATTCTTTAACAAGGTAGGACTGTTTATAGATACAATCTATTTTAGGGCTTTATTTTAATATATTTTAAAAATATAACTAAAAAATATGAAATTGCCATTTTAAGTTACCCTGACGTTATAAAACTCAGACATGGAAAGTAAAATAATGCACTGTTCAAGAGGTAATACTTCATTTGTTATTTATGTTGCTAGCGCTGATGATTTGATTTTCCAATTCAATGACGTGGAATTGCTGTTTTTGGACATGGGCACTTTCGCTGTTTTTGATTCAATAACTAAAACTAATTTATTTGAGTTGTTAGGGGTGATGACTTTAAATTGACAAAGACACTTTTGTTTTTTAAAAATTAAATTGCATTGTTTTAACATGTGAGATATACTAATTTTTATATTTATTGCTGTAAATCAGATTCTGTAAATATCTGTTTTCACGGATTTTGGGAGGAAACATCATTTTTACTTTTTCTAAAATTTATATGAAATGTGATTTCAATTAAACTGAAGAGATCAAAACCAATATGTGCTTTAAAATTGAAATTATAATAATAGCAATGTTGCTGACTGGAATTACGTGTTTAAACATATTTCATTTCAAATAATTCATAAAGGGACCAAGACAATTTATAAAAAATTATGAACCTTTTGGAATTCTATCTTTAATCAAATGTAACATTTTAGTTTACAAAATCGCAGGAAATGTATCTCAAGTCAAATTTCATTTCAAAACCTGATTTTTGATTTAGTGGCCCATTTATGGTACGTACCTGAAATGTTTGGCTAATACCAAGTAAACTGTAATTTTTGGTTAAATAAAGAAGACAATATTCTCCAGGTGGCGCTGACATCCATTCTTTTGTAAAAGCTAAAGTAACACCTGATACTCCTCGTTTCTCGACACCTTGAACAGCCCAAATATACGTCACATACTCAGTAAATGCTGTAAAATCAGCCTGTCATAAACAAAGAACAAAGATAAGTGAGATAGATTTTAACATGTTCAAATTTATTTCAATAATTCGCTTGCGTGTAGGGGTCTTTAGCAGTGGTAGGAAACCAGAGCCCCTGGAGATAACCCACGAGATTGGACAGGCGACCCTATTCCTTGTCACGTACAACTGGGGAATCGAAACCACGGCAGTTGACTCAATGACAGACTTATGATACAGCACTAGTTCTATATCAACCTTTTGAAAGCCACAGTGGCTCAGTGAGTAAGACAGGAGGACCCATATTTGATTCGTTATTGCCAGAGAAATGTTCATCAGGGTTTTCTGGTGTGCTTCCCTCTTGTCAGCAGTGCAGAACCGAGGGCTGGGCTAGGGGCAACGCATAATCGTCTGGATGATACACACCCTGTGTGCATGTAAAAGAACCCTTGACAGTTGGAATTCTATATTATATTAGGCCGTAGCGTGCTGTCCATGCAAAATTTCCCTTATAGCACACTGTATGGCGTATGTCCGTCTACATTAGCCCAGTTTAGAAGCAGACGTTAAACCTCATTTCATTTCATTTTTCATTTCCACTGGACGCAAATAAGGTCATTTCAGGAGTAAGCAACCCGGAAAATCCCATGTGGTGTGGACAGACGGACCTACATTCGAAATCACGGCAGTTGACTCAATGGCAGGCCGTATGATACGGCATGCGCAAGTTAACCATTTGGCCATCCCCCCCACCCCTGGGAATCGAAAGCATACCACTTGACCCATTAACAGACCTTATGATCAAACACACAATTTAAACCCAACTCCCCTCCACCGTTTGCCATGACAACTCAACTCCCCTCCACCATTTGATATGACAACTCAACTCCCCTCCACCGTTTGATATGACAACTCAACTCCCCTCCACCGTTTGATATGACAACTCAACTCCCCTCCACCGTTTGCCATGACAACTCAACTCCCCTCCACCGTTTGATATGACAACTCAACTCCCCTCCACCATTTGATATGACAACTCAACTCCCCTCCACCGTTTGCCATGACAACTCAACTCCCCTCCACCGTTTGATATGACAACCCAACTCCCCTCCACTGTTTGCCATGACAACCCAACCCCCTCCACCGTTTGCCATGACAACCCAACCCCCCTCCACCGTTTGATATGACAACCCAACCCCCCCTCCACCGTTTGATATGACAAACCCACCCCCCTCCACCATTTGACATGACAACTCAACTCCCCTCCACCGTTTGCCATGACAACCCAACCCCCCTCCACTCCCCCAACTCAACTCCCCCAAAGCCCTGTATAGGGAAAGTTACGACAACTCATTTACACAGGCGCCATTATGGGTCCCAACTATGACGCCATCAAAATTATGACGTCATGGCGTCATATAGCTTTACTATTCAAAACGTTTTATCTTTTTCTCGCGGTTACGTTTTACGGGCTACAATTTATAATAAACAAATTGGAAAAGAAACCAATGCTGTTTGGTTCATTGATAAAAATGTCAAACAAATTCATACTCAAAATCGGCCGAATTCGGCCAAGGAAAAAATGACGTTATTAACATAATTCAATACGGCATCACGTTCTCCGGAGATTTTCGGAGAGCGATATCTCGTAATCAGTGTCTTTCAGTGGTGGGAGGATAAATAATTTCTTTTTAAATTCATCAAACACAGCTACACAGGGGGTCGTGGGCATCTAAACTGTAGTTCAGGTAGTCTCTAAACCACGACACTGAGACAATAGTAAGTACAGGAGGATCGCGCTTCACGCAAAACCAAAATCTTAAAGATAAACCTGCGAACAAGACAGAAAATAGACATTGCAAAAAATAAACAAATTAAATAGTGGAAAAAAATCATAATTTATTCAGCTCAACATAATAAGACATACAATACCGTCTTGTTGCATATCATTTACATAGTTTTTTTTGTTTTTTTTGTTTTTTTGACGTCATAGTTGAATCGTATCATAAAAAATATCTTATTTCATGTAGTCTTACGTATTTGTCAACAACAAGGTGAACTTGCTCTATTTCTCAATATAGCTTATTCAGAATTGATTTTTAAATTTATTTAATACATAGCGCTCTTATCTGGCGATCTTCTACTTTATTTTCTTATGAATTAGGTTATATAACATACTCTTTGTGTTGTATAATAATAATGATAGTACGTATCTTCAGCTATACTTTTCGTTTTATAAAAAAATATTGATTTTTAAATTTATTTAATATACAGCGCTCTTATCTGGTGATCTTCTATTTTATTTTCTTATGAATTAGGTTATATAACATACTCTCTGTGTTGTATAATAATAATGATAGTATGTTCGGCTATACTTTTCGTTTTAAAAATATGTTTGATCTCCAATAAAAAATTTTCCGCAGAAATCTATGACATAATCTATCCACACCCTGTATGTCTGGGCAGCCAATTGCGACACAGCAATAAAATAGGGCATATTATAAATAGATAGTGCGTAGGTACTTGGGACCCAAGATGGCGTCTTTTTACACATAACGTCATATTTTCATGACGTCATGTGAATTTTCTGGCTTCACAGTTGTCGCAACTTTATCTATATACAGCTTTGAACTCCCCTCCACCGTTTGCCATGACAACTCAACTCCCCTCCACCGTTTGACATGACAACCCAACCCCCCTCCACCGTTTGACATGACAACTCAACTCCCCTCCACCGTTTGCCATGACAACCCAACCCCCCTCCACCGTTTGACATGACAACCCAACTCCCCTCCACTGTTTGCCATGACAACCCAACCCCCCTCCACCGTTTGACATGACAACCCAACCCCCCTCCACCGTTTGACATGACAACCCAACCCCCCTCCACCATTTGATATGACAACCCAACTCCCCTCCACTGTTTGCCATGACAACCCAACCCCCCTCCACTGTTTGCCATGACAACCCAACCCCCCTCCACCGTTTGACATGACAACCCAACTCCCCTCCACCATTTGATATGACGACCCAACCCCCCTTCACCGTTTGCTACGAATAATAATGACATTATCTACCTTGTATAAACCAATCCAATCATTATAATACGATGAACCAGACGACACCATCTTATATTTAATCAAATTATCACGTTTCCGGTGAAACTCTTTGATTGGATAAAACGTAACAGGAAGACGTGGAGGGTTCGGGAAGACCTGAAATGGAAAATTGTAAGAGTTAGTAGTCTTGTTGACCAACACTGCTGTTACAAGTGACTATCAAGTAGTCGAAGGCAAACCATATTTTAGCATCAAGGAGAACTACATCTTAGTGCACAATGTATGTAATTAGTCCCAAAATGACTTAGACCCTTTTTGTTTTTTTAAGGAAAAGATAAATTAAAATTTCTTTTTTGATATATTAAAACATTACTACCTATCTATACCTGTCTGTAACGTTTGATAGAATCCAATACTCCTCATAGAATTAAAATACAGGAATACATATCTAGACACTCCAAACAGAATTAATACAAGAATTTGGTGATAGTGGAAAATAAGGATTTAACGTCGATGTGACGCAAACTAGGTCATTTCTGGACTAACATATGGTTTAATTCTATTTCAACAATTCGCTTGCGCGTATGGGTCTTTAACAGTGGGAGGAAACCGGAGTGCCCGGAGAAAAACCATGAGAGGTTGAGAAGGCGACCCTACTCCTTGTCTCTTACAACCGGGGATTTGAAACCACAGCAGTTGACTCAATGGCAGGCCATATGGTACAGCACGCGCACTATAACCATTCGGCCACCAACCAAACAAAGGAGGTTATCACTTACAAGCAGGAAGCGGAATCCACATCACTTGACTCAATGACAGACCGGATCATTTAAATCCCACATACTAGAATACAGGTAATAAACTTTACCTGGATATGGAACAGAGAAGACACAGGTTTATGATCACTGATTTTATAGACTGGATGACTGTGATAATGTTGTTGTTGTACATCCAGACGCACATCATCATAGCTTGTATCATGTGTATACCATAATATACGATCACACCAGGCTGGTACACGTTGTTTCTCACTATACAAATAATAATATACATGTTATATACTTTATATACCAGTACATCGAAAATATTGATGTGATCTCATATTAAATTTATTTATTCTTCTTGAAATCTTTCTAAGTGTACTTATTTATGTACGAATAATGAATTATTATTACTATTATTATTTCAATACAGGCAGTAAATTTTTAATTTCAGTCTGCGAATGCTTTGTGAACTCGGCACCAGATCTTGATATTGTTACTCAGTTGTGATTATGTCAATTCAGAACTCTCTAACAATCGTACCCCGTTACGAATTAAATTGGAGAGAGAGGGAGAGAAAAGGGGTTTAACATCCACTTGACAAAAGTTAGGTTATTTTGGGACTATATGAATTAATCTAATTTCAATAATTCGCTTGCGTATAGGGATCTTTAGCAGTGGGAAGAAACCGGACAACCCAGAGAAAACCCACGAGGTTGGACAGGCGACCCTACTCTTTCTCACATACCAGGGATTCGAAACCTTGGCAGTTTAATTCATGACAGGCTTTGTGATACAACACACACACGCTAACCATTCAGCCACACACCCCCCCTCCCCCCACAAAAAATTGAAAGGCTGTTTACTATATTTTAGCACAATGACTAACAATAAGAAAGGCTGTATACTATATGTTTGCACCATGACTAGCAACAAGAATTTTGGAGTGACGATTGTTTGTGATATTACCTGGAATCATATTGATCTGTATTGATATCAAATTTATAGGTTGGTGGAAAACTTATCTCCCCTTCATGGAAATCTTCAAATACTAAACCTGCTTTCATTGCCAGGATCAACTGTGAAAGAATGAAATAAATGTCTGGGTCTTGTGTTATTCTAAATAAACTGTCTCAGGACCAAGATGTCTATAAACTGATCTGATCACGATACATGGTCCGTACAAGCTTGAAATTGAAACATTGCATCAGTTGATTCAATGACAGACCTTATGATCTAAACTGTACATTTTAGACCAATCAAACATCCAACCCTAACATACCCAGTCACAGTCCTAGCACTGTACAAGAGAGAGAGTTATTTTAAAGGGACAATAACACCCTTGCTGGCTTGGTAGCTTCAGAAAATAAATAATAATAGCCTTATTCTAAGTACTAGATGTTTTAGTGTCTTACCTGTTGTGTAAATTATCCATTACATCCTATTTTACTTTTCCAGAGGGTTCGAAAATATTTTAAAATCCAAGTCACATTTGAAAAGGTTTATGTTAGACTTTTCAAATCAATAAGCTGAATTTTTACAATGTTTTAAATTAGGTGTGTTAAAATGAAATTTATATCAACAATTAATTGGAATATTGTAAAATAATACAATTTGTTGACCAGAGTGGTATTGGGGCTTTAACTAGGTTTTTTCGGGACTGACATACAGTTCAATTTCATTTCAATAATTTTCTTGTGTCAAGGGGTCTTTAGCAGTGGGAGGAAACCAGAGGACACACACAGAGAAAACCCACGAGGCTGGGCACGCGACCCTACTCTTGGCACGTTCAACAGAGGAATGGAAACCACAGTACAATAGATAGATATCATGTAGGTCATTAGAATAGAAAGAACTGTGACTTATAACTATCCAGATTCGAATTGTAAATGCTCTTCCTCTAGCATATATATTTATACCTGATCAAATTTGAGAAGTTTTTCATAATCTTTATTTTCACTACATTTAATGGCTTCTTCTTTGGTCAGTTCATTCAGTCGAAAATTCAAATCACCCATCCATAGCACATAGCTGTTAAATAACAATTGATGCCAGTAAAAATATTAATTTAAATTTGCAAAAAAAATTACTATAACACTGATCTTAGTTGTGATAATGCCTGGCATAAGAATATAACTCTGAGAAAAATATCAAAAGGTGAAACTTGGTAAATAGAATAAATAAAACGTACTCATGGTCCATAATATTATCAACATCATCGTCTTTAAATTTCTGATGATCTATAACACTGTCATAATCCTGCAATATAAAACATCCCAGACATAATCGTGTTATATAATATCCCAGTCATAATCCTGGAATATGAAACATCCCAGTCATAATCCTGGAATATATAACATCCCAGTCATAATCCTGAAATATATAACATTACGTACTGTGTCATATTGTTGTTTTAGTCGTTGTGTGTGTTGAACAGTATGGGTTTTATTGCCTATTAGAAAGAGAAGACATGATACCACTCACTATAGAGCAAGAGTCTGTTTGGACTTTTTAACCTTTATCTAAACTTAAATACTAACCTCTATTCTTTCCAATAAATTATCTCTATGAGCTGCCAGATGACTGTTGACGATAATAACATTCATTCCATAAATATCTAATCTAACACTAACACCTCCTTTATTACCCTAAAAACATAGATTATAATATAAACATACGGGAGGCTTGATTACAAGCAAGGAATATTTTGAATCAACAAAATTATAATCAAGTAACAAAGAAAGGAAACAGAGTCTTGTTCGAATTCTGCTATTGCGCGAGCACAATTGTGACATAATCCAATGCTTCAGACATTTTGACTGGTCAAGATGGTATCGTATTCAGTTGGCACATTTTGCCTTGTCATCTAAAATTCTTGTCTTTACTCAACCAACATGTTTTGGGGGATTGAAAGAAATGAATTCTGGAACGTTCAAGTAATAAATACCCATCAGTTGTAAATATAGACAATCTTATGGGGTTTTTTTTTCCTTTAATATCATTATATGTGTGGCAGAATCTCTTTATAATTAAGACTGATCAGTAATGCTCACTGTGGCAGTTGAAATAAATTCTAGGAGTTGTCGAATATATGGACTGTATATAGTTTCATCTACTTGAAATCATTCAGTGGATTTATACATGTTTGTGTCACTGACAGTAATCCAGCCATATTGTAAATTTCAGGTGGTTGCTAATGTCGTCCATGTTCACAGTAAGCTATGAGATTTGGACAAAATGAGAGAAGATAATCGACAGTCTGTATTCACAAAAAGCTTGAAAATCAATTATCAACTACTAGGATTGGATCAACTGATCAACTAATATAATTAATTGATTGGTGGCCAGTCTAGGTCAAATGAAAGACAGAGAGAGAGAAATGGGGTTTAACATCCATGACACAAACTAGGTCATTTCGGGACTAACATATGGTTTAATTTTATTTCAATAATTCGTTTGCGCGTAGGGGTCTTTAGCTGTGGAAGAAAACCAGAGGACCCTGAGAAAACCCACCAGGTTGGACAGGCGACCCTACTCCTTGACACATACGACTAGGGATTCAGTCATCCAACCCCATAGGTGAAATGAAACTTTTGAATAACTTCAGTTGAAGCAATACAGTAACTTACCCAAAGTCCATTTAAACCTGTTCTCGTCGCTTCTGATTCAAAGTTGGTGATAAATGGTAAAACTGATCGCTTAGCAAAAATAATCAATAAAATACCCTGCATTGAGCGAACACGAACCTGTAAAAAAACATAAACAATGTCAGCACGGAAATGATCATCTTCAAATTAACATAATTATGACCAATTCTAATTTTTCTTCATGGTAATCCTCCCAGAGAAAGACTGCACTGACCACATGAACATCAAATAAGACAAAAGTTGCATTGCATGTACTACACTGGTTTTCTGCCTCTTGTACAAGATACTGAGAGAGAAATGGGGTTTAACGTCCACTCAACACAAACTAAGTCATTTCAGGACTAACATATGGTTTAATTTTATTCCAATAATTCGCTTTCACGTAGGGGTCTTTAGCAGTGGGAGGAAACCAGAGTGCCCAGAGGAAAACCCACGAGGTTAAGAAGGTGCCCCAATCTCCATGCCACATACGCTCACACCAGGGATCGAAACCAAAACCGCAAGCCAGAGGTGAACAGCCAGCTAGAGGTCGAAGCGCGGCACTCTAGACCACTAGGCCATCCCAACCCCCACAATCAGAAACCAGTTATTTTAAAATGCATAAATGTGTAAATTAAAATGGGGTATGCATGGGCCATTTGTGTCTTTAATTTGGTCAGTACAATATACATATAAGTATTAGTATCAGATTCACCAATGATGTTATCACTGGAAATAGTTTTGTATAATTATAAGGTATCTACTGATATATGTACTACAACCTATTCAGGTATATATTTCTTCTAAACTACAAATTATAAATATTCTTCTTCACATGAATAAAATACAGTTTAAATCAATAAAGTCAAGGTTGATATATCTTGAATGGCGTTTTCTAACACAAGTTTACAGGAAATACCATAAACTTGTGAGGGGTTGGATAGCCGAACAGTTAGTGTGTGCACGTTATATCATAAAGTCTATCGTTGAGTCAACTGGCGTGGTTTCGATTCCCTGGTTGTATGTCACAAGGAATAGGATCACTTCTCATTGATTTTTTGAAATAAAATTAAACCATGTTAGCCCCGAAATGACCTCTCTCTCAAACTTTTACAGGTATCAAACATTATTTACAAGCTGTCCAGTAATCAGAGAGAAAACCCTACTCTTTGTCATGTACAAGTGTGGAATTGAAGCCGCAACACTTGACTCAATGACAGACCTTATGATCTAAACTATATGAAGACACAATTAGAATTATAAAAAAACTTTTCTAACTTTTACCAGTAGGAGTTCAACTAATTCAATTCAAATATGTCAGCAATTTTGTGAATTACATGTAAATATATATAATATTGCCTACCCTGACATAATCTTTAGGTTTTAGTATGTCTGTAATGGCTGCTGACCAACTGTTTTTACCCGTACCTGTATGGTCATTATTCACTTCCTGTAATCTATGGTATAAATAATAATAATAATAATAATAATCGTTTTCTATAGCGCTGAACATTCAGCCAGTCTGCTCTAAACAATTAAATAACATCACTAGAGAAGGATAGAGAAAGAGAAATGGGGTTTAACATTCACTCCACACAAACTAGGTCATGGTAAAATATGATGAAATAAAATAAATGGATGAAAGTATCAAAGTGGTAAAGAGTTGTTACCCTATTGCGTAAATTTCTGGCAATGTTGACTGATGAAGTTGAAGAGCATCTGTTAGATCTACAGGTTTTGAATATGCTACATTCCATGTACATAAATACACCCTGTAAATAGATGATAACAAATCCTGTAAATATACAATTACACATTCATCGCAACAACTGTTCCAGTTGAAAATCTTTATTTTTATAGATAATTTACATAAAAGAAGCATCATCATTTTCATGCCATCCCAACGACTAGACAGCTGTCCTTAGCAGGCCTTCAGTCCTGCACCACTGACAAGGGGAAACCACCCTGGAAAATCCTGACGAACTTTCTTGCCCAATGCAAAGTTCGAACATGCGACCTCCCGGCTATAGAGAGCCAACTTTTACCCACTTAGCCATCATGGCTCTCTGAAGTGTTCAAACTTTTATAACATTTATTAATAACTTGCATGATTTGTAAATTGACAGTTATAAAGTTTTGAGTAATGGACATATAACGGCCATAAAACAAACGGCGACATGTTGGTCCTAGCGGCTGCTATATTCCTCTTCACTTCCATACAATTGTGAATCTAAATAAACTATAATTTTCAGAATTTAAAAACAAACTTATATAAATACATACCCAACATACTTCTTTGGCTTACCACCACTGCCACTACTACTTTTTGTCTTGACAGATGCTGTTGCCATTATCAGACGATTATTTGATTTTAAAATGTCAGAGAAAATATAGGCCACAAAAGGAATCAAAAACCCATAACATAACAAACAAGGCAGGGTCCAGTTTGATTTAAATAAAACCATATACAAGTAACATTCATTAACAATAAAAAAAAAAAAAAAAAAAACAAACAACAACACACTAAGAACTCAAACCCGCTCCAAGTCTACTAAATTTGATTTTAGCAAAATAAGTCGACCGTCACCATGACCGGTGACTGATATATTGATATAAGCAGTAATACAATTCAGCAAAACAATAATGCGATTTGGTTCAGGTGTTTTCGCATTCTTTATAATACAATTTGCCTGTATCGGTAAGCTATTTTAGACATGGTTCATTAACTATGGTTACTTATTTTGACATTAACACAACAATATAAAAGTTTTAAGACTTGTTCTTTAGAAATTTTGACAGCGGAAGTGAATTGAGTGTGAAATACGTCATCAATTTATGCTGAATTCAGGGGGAAGTAACTCTAAATTTTCTTCGTTTCTACGAACGCACTGGCTCCAAATTTGGTTTGGGAGTTGATGTTCAGCCCCAGATCTGCTTGTAGGAAAGTATTAACATTTTAATTACACGCCCACAGTTCACGTGTGTTGGTTTGTCGCCGTCGACAAGGTCTATCGGTCTGTCCTCACTCATTGTGGACGTCTGAGGATTTTATTTCAAACTAAACTTGAAATCAAATGACCAAAAATGGGAAAATGTCGAAATGATATAAAGATAAGACATGATATATGAAATGGGGTTTAATGTCCTACTCTTCTGCACCTAACCTAGCCTAATGGAAGACGGGCATATTATAATGATGAGGGAAATTTATAATGAAAAACTACTCTTGAACCTACACTAGGCTACAGAAATATTTTTATGACAATAACAATTTTGTGATTTTGCCTAAAATATATTTAAGATCAAAAACTAATGATTAGAGGCATGAATTGTATTATTATTTTTTTCAGGAGTGAAAATGTCGGAAGCTGCAATCAAAAGACATCAAGATATGTATAAAAGTAGAACGCCACCATGGAAAGAAACTTATAGAAAGGTATAATGTGCCTCTTTATTTACAGCTATAGATTGTCAAAATATGCAGTTGTTAATGTATGTCAATGCACTAAAGGTCTAAATCCTTTTGCCCGCAAGAGTAGGCCATAGTGCCGCTGCCTGGGCAAAATTTCTGTCACACCATAATGCAATCGGTGTAGAAAAGTAGGACGTCAAGCCCTGTCAACAAATGCGTTAAATTTAAATTAATGGTACTGGGATGTTTATCTGGTTATTACAGAGATGTTTAGATCGATTAAGAGGAAGTCGAGAGAAATTGATGACAAGGTTTCGTAAGATAGATATAAACAACGAACCTACCACTGATGATACATTTATTAAAGATTTAATGACAGAAGAATGGAAAAGTTTACAGCGAGAACAAACTGATATAGATGTAAGAATGATAGTTAAAATTTCTTCAAATTAAAACATCTCCTCTAGAGTGCTGCGCTTCGACCTCTAGCTGGCTGGTCACCTCTGGTGTGCGGCTGTGGTTTTGATGCCTGGTGTGAGCGTATGTGGCAACCTCGTGGGTTTCCTCCGGGCACTCTGGTTTCCTCCCACTGCTAAAGACCCCAACGCGCAAGCGAATTATTGAAATAAAATTGAACCATTTGTTAGTCCGAAAATGACCTAGTTTGTGTCGAGTGGACGTTAAACCCCATTTCTCTCTCTCTCATATAACGCCTGCAAGTTGAATCAGAAGGTGTGTTACTGAGTCAAGTGGTGTTTCGATTCCTCGCTTGTATGTGACAAGGATTAGGTTTCATTCCACTGCTACAGACTCCTACTCACCAGCGAATTATTAAAATGAAATTTGACCATATGTTCGTCCCGACTTTAGTAATGATGATCGAGGCTAGCTTAAAATTCAGAAACTAATATCTCGATTCAGCGTGGAGAAATTTCTCTTACTATTATTATAGCAAAGAGTATTAACTCCTTTAATGCCCCTTTAAACATACTTGTATTACATATGTATAGATATTATGGATAATATTTTCTTATGTTAATTTGGGGGGATGGGATGGCCTAGTGGTCTAGAGTGCTGCGCTTCGACCTCTAGCTGGCCGGTCACCTCTGGCTTGCGGCTGTGGTTTCGAGCCCTGGTTTGAGCGTATGTGGCATAGAGATAGGGGTGCCTTCTCAACCTCGTGGGTTTCCTCCGGGCACTCCGGTTTCCTCCCGCTGCTAAAGACCCCTACGCACAAGCGAATTATTGAAATAAAATGAAACCATATGTTAGTCCCAAAATGACCTAGTTTGTGTCGAGTGGACGTTAAACCCGATTTCTCTCTCTCTCTGTCTCTTATGTTAATTAGTTTGAAAGTGATGTCAATGGTGTTGATAAGATGTTAAGTTTATTTGAAGATATTCAAGAAGAATTAAGACGTGAAGGTACAGTTTTATACACATATTGTCACCCTGGTTGTTTCACAATTTGGGGCCACGGTAGCTAAATGGGTAATACACTGGCTCGCTAGTCTGAAGGAGCCAAGAAAGTTCATCCAGATTTTCAGGGTTCCCTCCTTGTCAGTGATGCAGGACAAAGGGCCTGACAAGGACAGCTGTCTAGTCGTTCAGATGGGACAAAAAAACCAAGGTCCCATGTACATATTGACATCCAAGTAAACGATCCCTTGGAATTCGATATGAGAATAGGCTGAAGTGTCATTCCCCGGCAAAATTTCCCTCATAGCATACTGTATGGCGTATTCCGATCTTCATTCGCCCAGTAAACCCCATTTCATTAAGTTTCGCTTTGAGACTAGAGCACTCATCTGTTAATATTCTTGAGTAGAAGAAGTCTTTATATTCACCGATTTCCTTAATCACTATAAAAAATCTTCAGAACCCTGTTGTAGCTACATATAGTTACATTCTGATAACCCGTAGAAGAACTAGCGATGAATGTTATCATTGAAATTAATACACAGTGTTATTGTCCATACTTATAAAATAAACAATATGTACATCATCCAAGTGTGATAACCTTTATGGATGACTCAGGGAACTTAGCTACAGTGACCTTCAGTGTCGTTATCCTTATAGGACATCGAACATGAGAAAAATATAATTATATATTTATAGAACTAAGATTATTACAAGAACATGAGAAATATATAATTATATTTTTATAGAACTATGAACATGAGAAATATATAATTATATTTTGATAGAACTAAGATTATTACAAGAACATGAGAAATATGAAGAAAGTTTACAACAAGAGGAAGTGGTTTTATCTTCAGCCATTGAAAAACTTTCTACTGATGAAGTTATTTGTCCAATTTGTCAGAAGTAAGTTCTAATTATCCTTGCATTGCTGTTCTAATTATCCTTATTGCTGTTCTAATTATCCTTGTATTGCTGTTCTAATTATCCTTATTGCTGTTCTAATTTTCCTTGCATTGCTGTTCTAATTATCCTTGTATTGCTGTTCTAATTATCCTTATTGCTGTTCTAGTTATCCTTATATTGGTGTTCTAATTATCCTTGTATTGTTGTTCTAATTAAACCAGTCTTAGGATACACAGGAACGTTTTTTTTTTCATGTTTGATTTTGAATTGCCATAAGAATGTTAAATTTTAATAAAGTTTAGTGAGATATTAGTTGCAGAGTATCTTTAAGGTTGCATTTCACTGAGTCAAAAATCCCTGTCTACTTTTCAAATATAATAAAAGCTTCTAAGTTAAATTACGCATTATTGTAAGATTCAGAGATCGCTTGGTATTTGATTTGAGTTTCTCACGTCAAATACACACTCTACAAACCTCGGCAGATTTTGTTATTCATCTAGTACTTCCAATATAATACTTACGACATTGAGTGAAATGAAAATGAAATGAAATGGGGTTTAACGTCCTACAAGGCAATTGAGTATTCGGACATGTTGTCTAATGCGGCATATTGTATTGATGCAATGTCAGAATTAAGTCCACTGTATAAAAAATTGGTAATAATTGAATAAATATTTCTATTTACTCTTGTAGATCTGTGTTAATGATGAATCAGAATATTATATTTTGTCGATGTGGAATGAGAATAAACACTGAGGTAATTTATTAGTCAAGTAGATGACCATCTTTAGGATCAGAGTACTAGTAGAATGTAAAAAGAAATTTGTCTTTAGAGTCTTGATTGTCATTTTGAAAAAATGCGAATGACAATATTGTGAAAATTTATTTTGTTTTCTTGATTAATTGTTAAAGAATGAATGTGACTATATGTAAATGCACTTAGATTGAGAGTGTCAAAGTTTCATACTCCTATAGCTAACTGTGAGCTTTGGTTTTCTCTGACTGCTTGAGAGCTTTGCATTAAAAGCAAAGTATTGAACTAAAGGATCACAATTAATAGTTCCAAAATAATGTAGTAGTTTTGAGTGGATGTCAGTGAGGTTGTCCTGCAGTCTTCCAGGGATGCTTCTGGCCATTACTACTACTCACAACCTTGGAAATATTTTAGTATTTCCTGTCTAGATAATATTTTCACATTTATAACTGCCAAAATAAATCTTTTTAATTCTTCTGCACCCTTACCCAAAATTGTTAATTCATAACTGTACCGAGGAAAAAGTTTGTGTCGAGTGGACGTTTCTTCCTAACTTTAATTCATAACTGTGCACAGGAAAAATCTAAGAGCGTTTTAAAGTGTTGTAGTGTAATTTTGCTTGTTATTATTTTTTGCAGCAAGATTGTATAAGTTTGAGTGATGTTAAAGTACAGTTAGAATCGGCCATATCACAACATAATTCCTCCTGTTCTTATAATCCCGTATTTAATGTCATGTCAGAGTTCGGACCACAACATTTACTGATGGCTTGCCAGGTAATGAACATACTGTATAATATAGGTCTATAACAAGGAGGGAATTAGTGCTGGGTATTGCCACTGCAGTCATAATAAGTATTGCTATCCAGATGCCATGTTACCATTCCTGTCACGATTCATAACTACGTCAAAATTTACCAAGAAAATAACAGGATAAATGAATAATTGATATTTTTAGTCCGGACAATTGTTTTATATCCCGATATTAATATCAATGTGGATCAAGATAAGGACCAAAACAATTTAAGAGTGTTATGACCTTTTCTTATCATTTATTCAATCTCTCGTCCTTTCAAAATTCAACTATTGTAACAGTATATTAGCTGGAAGCACTCGGTCCACACTGGACAAACCTCAAAAAGTACAGAATACAGCTGCCAGGATGATATCCTGAACAAATAAGTCATCAACACATTACCCCTGTCTTGAAATCCCTACATTGGCTTCCAATTCATGCATGTATTGAATTTAAGATCTTGTGTTTGACTTACCGGTGTCAACAGGGTACTGCACCCTTGTATCTTTCAAAACTACTAACTATATACCAGCCTACCCGTACTTTGAGATCTCAACATCAAAACCTTTTATGCATTCCGACGTTAAAATTGAAACAATTTGGAGATAGAAGTTTCAGTGTTGCTGCACCCAAACTCTGGAATAGTTTGCCAATCATTATCAATATCTGTGACTATCAAGTTTTAAATCACATTTTAAAACTTACATGTTTAAACTATCTTATCCAGACTAAATTAATTGATGTTTCTACTCCTTTTTATACGCCCACATTTTCATGTGGACGTATTATGTCGTCGCCCCTGTCCGTCCGTCCACAATTTGTTTGTGGACTCTCTACAGGTCACAATTCTTATCCGATTTTGACGAAACTTGAAATATAGGTTTATCCCCAAAAGATCTCGGCTGCTTTCGATATTGGCATGTATCGGATCAAAACTTCATGGATTATGGCCCCTGATTGTACGAAAAATCACGTTTTTAGCTTGTGGACCCTATAGAGGTCACAATTTTGAACCGATTTTGATGAAACTTGACATGCATGTTTGTAACCCAAAGATCTTGGCTCCTTTCGATATTTGCGGCTATCGGAATGTAATTTCCTGAATTATGGCCCCTGATTGTCCGAAAAATCACCCTTTTCAGCTTGTGGTCCCTCTGGAGGTCACAATTATTATTCGATTTAAAAAACCGTTTGATTATATCACCGTTACACCCTAAGGAAGGTTGAGTTCGAATTTCGGGAAAATCGGACGAAAATTGCCATACAAAATGGCCGCCGTTTGTACGCATATACTGTTAAAAAATGGTATATCAAGGTTGTGGACCCTGTGGAGGTCACAATTTTGATTCGATTTTGATGAAACTTGAAATTCTTGGTTATAACCCAAAGATCTTGCTTCCTTTCGATATTTGCGCATATCGGATCGTAACTTCCTGAATTATGGCCCCTGATTATACGCAAAATCGCCTTTTTTTTTAGCTTGGAGGTCACAATTATTATTCGATTTAAAAAAACGTTTGTTTATATCACCGTTACACCTTAAGGAAGGTTGAGTTCGAATTTCGGGAAAATCGGACCAAAATTGCCATACAAAATGGCCGCCGTTTGTACGCGAATACTGTTAAAAAATGGTATATCAAGGTTGTGGAGCCTGTAAAGGTCACAATTTTAATTCGATTTTGATGAAACTTGAAATTCATGGTTATAACCCAAAGATCTTGGTTCTTTTCGATATTTGCGCATATCGGATCGTAACTTCCTGAATTATGGCCCCTGGTTAAACGCAAAATCCCCCTTTCTTAGCTTGTGGTCCCTCTGGAGGTCACAATTATTATCCAATTTAAAAAAACGTTTGATTATATCACCGTTACACTGTAAGGAAGGTTGAGTGTGAATTTCAGGAAAATCGGGCCAAAATTGACAGACAAAATGGCCGCCGTTTGTACGCGAATACTGTTAAAAAAATGATATATCATGGTTGTCGACCCTGTATAGGTCACAATTTTAATTCGATTTTGATGAGGAAGGTTGAGTTCTAATTTCGTGAAAATCATACCAAAATTGCCGGACGAAATTGTCGCCGTTTGTACGCGATGAGTGTAAAAATATGGTATATCATGGTTGTGGACTCTCTACAGGTCACAATTCTTATCCGATTTTGATGAAAAGTCACATTTCTAGGTTGTGTACCGTCACACCATAATCAATGTCGGTTTCGAGTTTCATTAATATCAGACTGGAACTGACCAACTAAATGGCTGCTCCCAATACAGTATGAAATACAGGACTTAAAGATGTAGGAAAAATCATTTTCGGTATTGCTTGTTCTCTGTCCATCTCTCGAAAATGTGGGCGTATCCTGCCTGGCAGTGCCAGCCTATCTTTAAAAGAGCTTTGAGCATGCTTATGGATGGATTTGTTGGGTGCTCTAGAAAACAACATTATTATTATTATTTTAAATCCAATTGTCACTTTATCTTTTACCTGCTTTCACTGATATGGTATTTATGTCATCCTAAAGACTTGAAACTTTCTCTTGCCAGGCCCTCCATCCTGTACAACTGACAGGAATTTTCGCGGAGATTGGACGGTTCATAGGCAGAATCTTCTGATTAGTGAGTCTTGCACCTTATTCACGGAGCCTCGTTGAGAGCTTAGGGATGGGCGTGAATGACTGAATGGTTAGCACGTGCTAAGGTCTGTCATTGAGTCAACTGTTGTGGTTGTGATTTTCCGGTTGTATGTGACAAGGAGTAGGGTCGACTGTCCACCCACATGTTTTCTCTGGGTCCACCCTTACATGTTTCTACCCACTGCTAAAGACCCCTACACTCCAGCGAATTACTGAAATAAAACTGAACCATATGTTAGTTCCAAAATGACCTAATTTTTGTTGAGTGGACGTTAGATCCCATTTCTCTCTCTCTCTCTCCTTGAGATCTTGAAAGCATTTAATTTAGTTAGAAAGGTGCAATCAAGTATCCGGACCTTCCTTACAAGGCTGTTTACTTTGTATTTATGTTATCCAGCAATGCTATTTTAATTGTTTTTTAATATTTTTTATTTTGTATCTTTCAGGCCTGTGATTTTATGTACATTATAGTATAGTAAAAGTTAAAAGTGACATCAGTAAAATATAGCAGGTGTAAAATAAGTGATATGATTTAAAAAGCAGGTGTAAATAAGTGACATCATTAAGACTCAGTAGATGTAAAAAAGTGACATCATTAAAACTTACCAAGTGTAAATAAGTGACATCATTAAAACTTAGCAGGTGTAAAAAAAGTGACATTAAAACATAGGTGTAAAAAAAGTGGCATCATTAATCAGGTGTAATATAAGTGACATCATTAAAACATAGCAGGTGTAAAATGAGTGACACGGAAAAACAGCAGGTGTAAATAAGTGACATCGTTAAAACTGTTGTGTAAAAAAGTGACATCATTAAAACATAGGTGTAAAAAGTGGCATCCTTTATCATAGCAGGTGTAAAAAGTGACATCACAATAAAAAAATCAAAAAAATCTGGATTTGCGAGATAAAGAAACAAAAGAAAGTTATTTTTAACTTATTTTGAATGTCTGAATTATTGAATAATGGAAAGTTTGAATGTTGTAAATGTAAATCCATACAGCCAGTGAGTTATACTCCACTAGTCTTGTCCGTATCTCTATAACATTACTTTATATTCAGAATGTGGAATGATAGAATATATATTCTTGTAAATAAATTTGTATATTTTCATTGTATTAAAATATCAGTATTTATTTTCTTTATGTACTTGTTTAGACTTCAGGGCTCAGACAGAAATGTTGGCTGTTTAAAAACACATAGGTTACATGTCATTTCATATATTAGGATGTCTGCTGTTTATTCATTTCAGCAGAATGTTTGCAGGGGTGTATCTAATAATTACTTTAAGAATTTTGCCTTTATCTTTTCGTTTGCTTCTAAATTAAGAATGTGACACACTTTATATTCAGCTCGAAACACTAAGCTGCTGTGGGTGTATGTTGAGTGGACCCAAACTGAAATTCAAAATTTAGATTCCATATTGCAAGAGTTATCTATCCCATCCCTTCTGTCATTGGCTGAGAAAGTTCATCAGGATTTTCCAACATGGTTCCCCTTGTCCGTGGTGCAGGAAGGAGGGCATGAGGACGGTGGTCTAGTCATTTGGATGATACAAAAAAAACAAAAGAAACATGTAAAGATTGGCGTGCACATAAAAGATCCCTTGGCTGTTGGAATTTGATATAAGAATATGTAGGGTGACCCATCCCCTTAAAATTTCTCTACAGAAAGTTGGTCTTGATAGGCGAATCTGCACGCTTTTCTCAACTGATGATCGCTCACTCCACAGTAAGAAATTATCGCCGTGGAATCAATGATACTATAAATACTAAATAGCCGTTCCACGTGCACCTCTCTGCAAATTTATCAACTATTACAGACCTAAAAAATCTATTTTGACGATTTTGAATAGCAGTCAAGTTCAACTTCTTGGTTATTACATCACCTTTAGAAATTACGTTCATTTGTTTTTTAATTTGCTTTATAATTAACTGTACCGTTAGAAGCTACATATATTGGTAAAGCAAGACCATGATACTAGCAGTAGTGTCATTTTACTTTTACAAGGTTCTTAAAAATATTGTTGAGTTGTCTAATGTGTGTGTTTCTAAATTCAATTTCTTGTTCCAGCTTTCTGTTATGTTTCGTAAAAAAGAAGTCTTGATTATCCCGACCTGTCAATGATCGGTAGACTGGCTAAGCGAGACTAATTTCAAAACATGGGCACATAACCTATCTTTTACTCAAAAGTGTCTGGATGTTCAGGACGATACACAGAACCATGTTTCAGTATATTATTTTTAGACGGTTAAATGGCTATAGCTTATTAAGTTCAACATGACCATTTATTTAGAGACTATAAATGTGCGAAACTGATTTAAGGCTTGGTAATTATATTAGTATTGTGGTGTAATTGTCGAGATATTTGGAGATATTCATTTTGGGTAGGTCACCTTAGAATATGTCATAGTGCCGTGACTGGGCAAAATTTCGCTCATAGCACACTGTATGGCATATGCCCGTCTTCATTAACCCTGTTGAAGCAAAACAGTAGGTTGTTAAAGCCCATTTCATTTCATTTTTTTGTGACAATTACCTCTATCCCCCTATTGTGGACGCCAGCTGGACGGACAGGAGCAACAACAATATTTCAATGCCAGAAAACACAACATCAATAGTTATATATATATATGATTGTTTTATTATTTTATATTTAATAGATTATCACAATATACAACAGGATATATAAACATACATATACACACATCGTTTATTCATGGATCAATGCAATATATCCTAGGTCATAATTTAACTTGAATATATAATTATATTTGAATGACAGTTTCGTTCTACAACACCGGACAAATGAGAGAACAACCAATGCAGTGGAAAGCACGATGTGTGTTTAACCAATTATCTACTATTTGCCCCAATTTAATATCTTTGACTGAAACACAGGTCGACAAAAACAGGGACACCCAGTTGGAGAACGCTAGATCGGCGACGGTCCTACGCATTTTAGCACATATGACGTCATATATAGATTGTGGGTTAGGGTTAGGGCTAGGACCTGTAGATTTGGTCAAAGTCCCGAGATATAAACAGGGCTAGCCCTAACCCATGATCAAGCCTAACCCTTACCCTAACCCACAATTCACATATGACGTCACAATTTGCGCAGAACCGTCTCCGATCTAGCGTTCTCCCACCCAGTTGTTATGGGTTGTCCCAAAACAGTATTCTATAAATTAAGTTTTGATTAGTGGAGTACATTTGAACAGCATTTAACAAATATCATAGGTCTGTTTCCAAAAACATTATAACTTAACTCATACCCAGGATAATTGGAGTTAAAGGGACAATAACATTCTTGCTGGCTTGGTAGCTCCAGAAAATAAATAGTACCCTTATTCTAAGTACTAGATGTTTAAATGTCCTACCTGTTGTGTAAATTATCCATTACAACCTATTTTACTTGTCCAGAGAGTTCGAAAATATTTTAAAATTCAAGTCACATTTGAAAAGGTTTACGTTTTTCCAATTTTTTAAATTAGGTGTGTTAAGATGAAATTTATATCATCATTTAATTGGAATATTCTAAAATAATACGATTTGTTGACCAGAATGAAGATTGGGACATATTTTTCAGTTACAACAAGAGTGTTATTGGGGCTTTAATTTATAATGTTTTGTACAGTACAGACTGTAAACATAACATTATAACTTAACTCAAAATATCATGGGTCAGTGTACATAACATTATAACTTAAATTATCCTGGGTCTGTAAACAAAACATTATAACTCAACTCAAAACATCAATAATATCCCTGATGAAGTTAGCTAGAAATAGAGAAGGCAACAATGGTAATACTACTTATAAAAATACACAAACACAAAATATTCCTAGCTATATATAAGGTAATGTAAAAAAATATAGGAATCTAATACACAAATTGACAAATTCACTGATTGGAGAGAAAAAATTAAATTTCAGTTATTAATAACAAAAAAAAGACATGATATTCTAGTCAAACAAAACATAGATGTAGATAGCATTACACAAGTTAGATGTAGATAGCATTACACAAGTTAGATGTAGATAGCATTACACAAGTTAAATGTAGATAGCATTACACAAGTTAGATGTAGATAGCATTACACAAGTTAGATGTAGATAGCATTATGCAAATTACATGTGTTCAGCATTACAGTAGTAACCAAGTTAATGCATCCAGAATTAGGATAGTACCTGACGGAAGTAATACACAAGTTACATGTATCCAGCATACGGTAGTAACCAAGTTACATGTTCCCAGCATTAGGGTTGTAACCAAGTTACATGTATCCAGAATTAGAGTAGTAACCAAGTTACATGTTCCCAGCATTAGGGTAGTAACTAAGTTATATGTACACAGCATTAGGGTAGTAACTAAGATTAATTCCATGTACCAAAAAAGGCCAAGAGTACTGTATAAAGCAAGGCCTAGATTACCACACCAAGTAAGGCCTTGATTATGGTCACACGTGGACCAATACTTATGGTAACAAAAGACGGACAGAGGACTAAAATGGACAAACACCTATATTTTACTGTTGTAAATCACAAATTGAACCAGTGTAACAAAATTTAAAAAAAAAGGATCTGAATAATAATAATTTTTTTTAAATGTCTTGCATGTTATTATAGTAACACACAAGTCACATGTGCACAACATTACACAAGTTACATGTGCACAACATTGCACAAGTTGCAGGTACACAACCCACCATAACACAAGTTACATGTACACAACCAAACATAACACAAGTTACATGTACACAACCCCATTGATAAAAACAAACACATCATAACACTGGAGGAATTGTAGATGTGTGAAATTAATTCCATGTACCAAACAAGGCCTAGATTACTGTACCAAACAAGGCCTAGACTACTGTACCAAGCAAGGCCAAGATTATGGCAACATATGGACCTATATACTTATGGTAACAAGACAAGGACAGAGGATTAAATTAAACAAACACCTATATTGCACTGTTGTATATCAAAAATTTAACCAGTGCAACAAATTTAAATAAATTTTCTCTGGTTAATAATAAAAATTAGACAGCATGAAGTCAAGTGATTTTGGAAGAGAAGGCGAGTGGGAAAGAGAGAACACATTGATCATGCAGTAGGTCATTCTAGGACTAACATGTGATAAATATTTGACCTGGGATAAAACAATAAGAATGAGAGATGGTGTTTAACAACCAGTCCAGACAACCTTGGTCATAACAGGAATAAGATATCATAAATCATCATTCAACAATTCACTTTTACACAGAGTTTTAGCAGTGGTACTCTAATGAACGACCATATGATCTAAAGTCAAGATGTGTAGTAATATGGACGTCAGGGATTTGTGCTAAAGAACACATACATGTATATAAAACAATATCATGGTCTTGAATAATTGTTCTACATTGTCAAATAACAAGGACAAAGAATGGAGAAATATGAGGGTTTAAACAATATTGTTATATAATTGATTCTAACTTCATAACCCAAAATATAGGAAGTATATTCTGGTTATTTTGACACGTTAACTAAGCTGTAGATTAATGAACATGTTGGTCATTTACATTTGTTTTTCTTGACCAAATTAGGTTACAATCCTTGTCGATATACAGGCTTGGGGTGCATGACCATTCCATATTTGGAATTTAGTTATCAGTCTTTTTATGTAAACACCTCAGACAAAGGAATAGGCACTTATAAAAGAGAGTGGGGGGGGATAGCATTGGACAAAGCTCACAAGGCCTGTCATACCAGCCATAGTTACTTGAGAGCAGGAAGAATTGTTTTTTACGCTTCCAGTTTGTAGAAGGAAAATATTTAAAAAAAAAGAACCTTATCTGTAGTAGTAACTTAGTCACGGAAGAAAATACAGTGAGAAGAAGGTAGATTGAAGATTTGATAGTTCTACAGAACACTCAGTGTTCTCACTCCGCCAAAATTCTGTGAACCAACACCAAAATGTTGGATCACTTAAGTGTTCTCTCTCTCTGCCAAAATTCTGTGACTGTTAAGTACAAACTACATATAAAAATAAGCAACCAGAGGATTGTCACACATTTTGTTGTATGTCAAAAATACAACCAGTAGAAAAGATGAATGTCTTATATCGTTAGTTAAAAATGAAAATAAGAATATATTTTCCCTTTCCATGTTGCTACATAAAATGTACATTATGAAAAAAACAGCAAGATCCAGAGAAACTACTACAAGACCATTCCAAGACTAACACCCCCAATGAAACTACTACAAGACCATTCCAAGACCAACAACCCCAGAAAAATTAGTAGAAGACCAACACCCCAAGACAAACTACTACCAGACAATTCCAAGACCAGAGAAACTACTACAAGACCCTCCCCCCCCCCCCCCCGGAGAAACTAGTAGAAGACCAACACCCCAAGAGAACAACTAGAAGACCAACACCCCCAGAGAAACTAGTATAAGAACAACACCCAGATAATCCAGGAACATTTTATCCTTGGAAGCAGTTTAATAATCAAGTTATAGAAACGAATTAACCTGTAGTTCTATTTTACGATCACAAGGGAAAGACAACAAGGAAGTCTGATATTAATTACTACAGTTTTACAGAAGTCTAGCCATGCTGGTTAGATTTTGCACGAGTCGGGGTGAGAGAATGCAAGACATATATACACCTATATGATAATACTAAGTGGGCGTAGATTTAAATCACTTGTATTTATTTGCAAACCAGAGGATGTATGTTACTGCCCTGTTTTCATACATTTTGTGAAATTGTTCTGGGTCCAACAATCACCCAAACATCAAAACAAAAATTTCCCTTCACATTATTATTTTTTTTTTATCTTATGTATATTCGAAGAACATCATTACAATAAATTTAAATATTTAGAAATGTGTAAAAATTAAATTGAATTGTGTAAAAAAACTTAAACAATAATTTTTTTTTTTAAAGAAAGGTGAAAAAAATAATAAAGTTTTTACAGGCAAAAGAAAGGAAATGATTTATCGCAAATAGGAGTGACCAGCCTTGATAAATAAAACAAACTTGGCAAATAAATAAAGTCAAGAAAAGAACAAATCCAGAAGTTGTCTTAACAATATTCGAATCATCATAAAACTGATAAATATGACAGCCATGATATTGACGACTGTCGATGGGTGGGTTTAGAACAAATGAAAAAGAGCGAAATGAGATTCAACAGAACAGGCGATGTGTCTTGTGTAAAGATGGTTATACAGAACCAGAGCCATCACTCGAAGTGAAGTTAATTAAAAGAACAGAGGATGGATCCACGTATTCCAATCATATTATATTCTGTGGTATGAAAAAAAACGCATTTAAACAATTCATGATGATTCCAAGCAGCTATTATCTATTGCTTAGCAATAAAGTTGTAAAACCGTTGATGCTGTAGTGTTGTTCCACCCGATAGTACTACAATAGTTGATAAAAAAAACCAGAGGATTTATTCAAGGTGGAGTGCATTACATCATAGTGTTATTCCGCACACTGTTTCAGTGAAATGAAGAAAAAAAAATACATTTACACACTAATAATTTTAAACTTTAATTAATTGATCCTTTCCTCGCCAAAATGATGTGGCGACAGGATATGAGGTTGTTAAACCATTGATTCTGTAGTGTTGTTACGTACGATCACACAGAAACAAACACAAGAAGAACAGAAATCCGATAGTACTACAGTAGTCATTGGAGCCATGAATCCAGGGACAGATAGAATTAGCCAAATTTTGTTTTTTTGATTCTCCACTAATTTATATCTGTTATAAGGCTGCAGAATTTTACAGAAATTTAGGTGCCCAGTTGATAGGATTGTCTTCCTCTTATTTCCACAAATTCATATAAAGGGGATCCCAAACAATTTAAGGAATGGATGAAAAATATCGACAAATACTGTGTTCTTGCCACACTACCTGAGGACTGGGTAAAGTTTGTCGCTCTCTAATCAAATAGGGGGTCATAAGTCACTTTATACAAAGGAAAATGATAGCAAATGCAAATTTGACATGGTATGCATTAAAAGCACTTTTTCTGAAATTACGGACATACAACAAGCATTGGCAATTTTAACAAAAATTAGACAGAAACCTGAGAAAAGTTTTTGCTGTAAAAATTCTATTGTTAGCCGTTGAATCATTTCCAAGTTATGTCGGACAGCGGGAATTTGACTGGCAACTAATTAATTTCTATTGTTAGCTGCTGAATCATTTCCAAGTTATGTCGGACTGCAGGAATTTGACTGGCAACTAATTAATTTTATTTGTAGATGGACTTCAGCACGAAAAAATCAAAACAAAATTTTTACTTGAGAATCCACAGACTTTCACTGCAACAGTGGAACAGGCTAGCACTATAAACCGCAGATTGCCTCGTTCGGCATTTCTGTCCAAACGAGGTAAAACAAATGCCTCGTTGTCTGGA
The DNA here is from genome assembly GCA_948474765.1 of Patella depressa. NCBI lineage: Eukaryota > Metazoa > Mollusca > Gastropoda > Patellidae > Patella > Patella depressa. The sequence goes on from OX419720.1 coordinate 4,651,702, forward strand.
GTTCCACAACGAGGTTTTTTAAATTGCCCTGGTTTTGGAACGAGGTATTATGTTCAGAACGAGGCTTGGTAAAAATGCCTCGTTTACTAAACGTGGTTTTTTCAAGATAGTTGTTAGCAGTATTTCCTATCAGCGAATTTGTAAAAATTAAAATTTATGTTATTTAATACGAAAATAAAACCAGTACAAACTATGGTATTATATTCAGAAAAATCGACAAGACAAGAATACCCGCCATAGATGTAGGTGTAAAGCAACATCAGCTACCTTGATTGATTTATTGGCCCAATCAGTTATAGGTGTTAAGAAACAACTGTGGTGTTGTGACAATTTATTGGGGCCAATAAATTAATCAGGGTAGCTATGTGTCTGCAATAGTTTTACACCTAACTGATATCGCAGACAACAAATTAGTGTTTATCTTGTCTAAATACAACAAATAATCCATTCTTATCATTCAAAAAAGCATATAATTTCATTCCTTATTTCCAATACGCCAGTTTATTATTTATATTTATTGTAAAAAAATAACTTGACTATAGCATTGACTGTTTCTGTTGAAACCCCATAACATTGCACAAAATATTATTGGAGCAAAAGTTACATAAACCCGCAGCGACGAATTTGTTGGCTTATACCAATTGTCAATTAAATGGGAAATAAAGTACAGTTGTTTCTTAACACCTATAGTCAAGTTATTTCATTTCTTATTTCCAATATGCCAGTTTATTATTTATATTTATTGTATAAAAATAACTTGACTATAGCATTGACTGTTTCTGTTGAAACCCCATAACATTGCACAAAACATTATTGGAGCAAAATTACATAAACGCGCAGCGATGAATTTGTTGGCTTATACCAATTGTCAATTAAATGGGAAATAAAGTACAGTTGTTTCTTAACACCTATAGTCAAGTTATTTCATTTCTTATTTCCAATATGCCAGTTTATTATTTATATTTATTGTATAAAAATAACTTGACTATAGCATTGACTGTTTCTGTTGAAACCCCATAACATTGCACAAAACATTATTGGAGCAAAATTACATAAACGCGCAGCGATGAATTTGTTGGCTTATACCAATTGTCAATTAAATGGGAAATAAAGCACAGTTGTTTCTTAACACCTATAGTCAAGTTATTTTTTTTTACAATAAATATAAATAATAAACTGGCGTATTGGAAATAAGAAATGAAATTATATGCTTTTTTGATTAATAAGAATGGATTATTTGTAGTATTTAGACCAGATAAACACTCATTTGTTGTTTGCGATATCAGTTAGGTGTAAAACTATTGCAGACACATAGCTACCCTGATTAATTTATTGGCCCCAATAAATTGTCACAACACCACAGTTGTTTCTTAACACCTATAACTGATTGGGCCAATAAATCAATCAAGGTAGCTGATGTTGCTTTACACCTACATCTATGGCGTGTATTCTTGTCTTGTCTATTTCTCTGATTATAATATCATAGTTTGGACTGGTTTTATTTTCGTATTAAATAACATAAATTTTAATTTTTACAAATTCGCTGATAGGAAATACTGCTAATAACTATCTTGAAAAAAACCACGTTTAGTAAACGAGGCATTTTTACCAAGCCTCGTTCTGAACAAAATACCTCGTTCCAAAAACAGGGTAATTTAAAAAAACCTCGTGTTGGAACTCTAGACAACGAGGCATTTGTTTTACCTCGTTTGGACAGAAATGCCGAACGAGGCAATCTGCGGTTTATAGTGTAGGCAAGAACAAACTATAAGGAAAAGATTTGCGTTACAAGGCGGGCAACACGCACAGGTAAATACAAATAGCACAAATAGCAAGCATTAACCCATGGATATCGATTATGTAAGAAACCGCACGTGTGAAATATGTTTACGCCGTGGTCACGTAACCTGCAAATACTGACAAAAGTGAGGTATCCAGAGCCATTACTCGACCAGCTACTGTAGACCCTGATAAAACAGAGGATGGGTTATAGTTTACAGCATTACTTGTGAAACTAAGATCAGACTTGACCCTTAACCTCCTATAACAAATATTTAAATTATTAAAATTTTAACAGTTGATTCAAAATAGAGGACTTATTCCGGTGGGAGTGTATTACATTATAGTTGTATTCCGCACACTGTTTCAGTGAAATGAAGAAGAAAAAAACCCATTTACACACTATTAATTTTAAAGTTAATTAATTGGTCATTTGCTCACCAAAAGGAGGAAGGACAGGAAACTACAATTATGTCCAATTTTGCTATTTGTATGTAACTAAGATCAAACTTGATATTTAACCTCCTATAATCATTAACAAAAAGGTGACATTGATTAAAAGAACAGAGGATTTATATTAGTTTATAAAAAGTCTACTTATCAGTTTACACATTAGTAATTTTAAACTTTAATTAATTGATCGTTTCCTCGCCAAAGGAGACTATAATTAATATGTCAGATTTTGCTCGCTATCATTTCCTGTCGATTTATTAATTCATTCCATTAAAAAAAAGAAAAAACATCTCATGTCTGAAGAAGAAAAAATAACAACATCATTCCCCTATTTGGGAATTAAAACATCAAAATAGAAAAACAAACAAAAGGTTGGGAAATAGATTAAAACTAAGACAAATTTCTCCACACAGAAGTTGGCAGATTTATAAACAGCACCTAGGCCTAAACCTCAACTTAAACATTATTATTTTTATGGTGCAAGTTTCAATGACTGCTTCTTGGACATCAGATGTTCCAGTAAATCTATGTCAATAAATTAGAACTATGGGGACATTGTTACCCGAGTAGAATCCTACGAATGAAACCCGAGAAAATTCAATTCCTGGGTAAAATCACCGTAATAAGGAATGAAAACCAATTAAATACGCGATTGCGCTTACTACACCACTAGAGGGGGTGTAAGCGATTTCAATGAGAGATTTCTCTGTGACAATGTCACTATTACGTGGGCAGAAATGAAGGCAGAGTTAAGTACGCGATTTCACGAAACTTTTGATCCCAAGTTCGCGATTTGACGAAACTTGTCCCATGGACATCATCTCCTCCATGCGGAACATGAAACAGAAAAAGGACGAGAATGTTCAGCAATTCTCTGACCGCATTTTGGCTACAACGCATTTGGCGTACTAAAATGTTAATAATCCAGATGTGCAGGCCCATATGGTCGCCTACCCTCCAGGCCGCGGCATTAATAGCTATATTCAGCAGCAAGATTTCATGACAGTGGGGACAGTTAGCAGTGTCAGAACGAATGGAGATTGACCAGTTGAAGTTGAATAAAGTAGTCTACTACTTGCATTCTCGTCAGTTTCAGTGAAATGAAAAGAACAAAAAAATACATTTACACACTAATAATTTTAATATGTTGTATTTTGGTGACAGGAAAAATACAACATATTAATGTGTCGTATACGGATGTTCGTGACTTGTATAAATATACAACATAGATTTACTGGAACATCTGCTATCCATGAAGCAGTCATTTAAACTTGTACTATAAAAATAATAATAATGTCTGTGTTTAGGTTGAGGTGACAGGAAAAATACAAACTTAGGAAACTGAATAAAGAAATTATCATTCATGGGTTTTTTTTTGTTTTTTTTACCAACCACAGTGGCATTTCTCTGGTTTTCTTCTACAACCAAAGAGCCCTGCCAAAGACAAGTCTGCTAAAATATAGCAGTAATGGAGGACCCATGTGGATATCTGCTACAATGAAAATAACAAGGCTCAAAACTTGTCACAAAGTAAATTCTAAGAAACAGATGATGTCTAATGGAAGCAAATGGCTATCATGAAGTAGTAGTGGTAGTTAGCCACAAATGAATAAATATGTTATATTATACAACAATAACATTATTGCCAGAGAGGAATTAATTCAACTAATGTGAATCGTTGACAAGTCTGTTAAAATATAGCAGTAATAATTCATTGAATAATCAAGGATCCATCGCTGCTACAATGAAAATAACAAGATTCAAAACGTGTCACAAAATAATTGAAAGAAACAGATGATGTTGAATGGAAGCAAATGGCTATCATGAAGTACTTTGTGGTAGTTAGCCACAAATGAATAAATATGTTCCATTATACATTGATAACATATTATTTTTTTAAAGTCATACTCTTCTGCACTGACACCAAATAAGCCTAATTTTAAAGTCATACTCATCTGCACTGACTCCGACTCGGCCTAATTTCTCTGCACCTTTATTCAATTTTAAATATAACAGGCAGTAAAATGATCTGTGCGACCATATTATGTCTTTAACTGGTGATTGGTATGACATATTGTATCTATAGATGTCATACCTCACGCACTCAAATTGAATGAGTGACAGGTTTATATAAAAAAAAAAACTGTGATAATTTGGTAATGTCCTTTCTATTGTCAAAATATCCATCAAATTTTCTCTTGTGTATGAAATGTGTTTGATGGATGAAATAAGGTAATATTCCCCCTATTGTATTTAAGATGCAGTATATTCAATCACAATGTGAAGCTGTCATTAATGTGGAATATCAGTATGACATTTAAAGATACACAACGTGAGTCATAAGAAGAGAATTACAAATATAACCAGAGACAATACTAGACGATCAAGGGCTGTTCCAAGATGTAAAGTAAGAAAAGAGTGCATGGGTCATACATCGGATGGAGCGACAGAATAAGAGGGTATGGCTGCTAAAAGAGGGTGAAGAGCGAGAATGATCAGAGATCACTCAGTGATTCCAAGCAGCTATTATCTATTGAGAACGAGGAACCTGTAAAGTAAATCCTGCTTAGCAATAAAGTTGTAAAACAGTTGATGCTGTAGTGTTGTTCCACCCGATAGTACTACAACAGTTGATAAAAAAACCCCAGAGGATTTATTCAAGGTGGAGTGCATTACATCATAGTGTTATTCCGCACACTGTTTCAGTGAAATGAAGAAAAAAAAAATACATTTATACACTAATAATTTTAAACTTTAATTAATTGATCCTTTCCTCGCCAAAATGATGTGGCGACAGGATATGAGGTTGTTAAACCATTGATGCTGCAGTGTTGTTACGATCACACAGAAACAAACACAACAAGAAAAGAAATCCGATAGTACTACAGTAGTCATTGGAGCCATGAATCCAAGGACAGATAGAATTAGCCAAATTTTGTTTTTTTGATTCTCCACTAATTTATATCTGTTATAATGGCTGCAGAATTTTACAGAAATTCAGGTGCCCAGTTGATAGACTTGTATTCCTGTATTCCCACAAATTCGGTAGCGAATATAACTGAACCATATATAGGGGATCCCAAACAATTTAAGGAATGGATTAAAAATATCGAAAAATACTGTGTTCTTGCCACACTACCTGAGGACTGGGTAAAGTTTGTCGCTCTCTAATCGTAAGTCACTTTATACAAAGGAAAATGATAGCAAATGCAAATTTGATATGGTATGCTTTAAAACAAGATTTAATTAGCACTTTTTCTGAAATTACGGACACACAAGCATTGGCAATTTTAACAAAAATTAGACAAAAACCTGAGAAAAGTTTTTGCTTTAAAAATTCTATTGTTTATAGCCGCTGAATCATGTCGGACAGCGGGAATTTGACTGGCAATTAATAAATTATTTGTAGATGGACTTCAGCACGAAAATATCAAAACAAATTTTTTACTTGAGAATCTGCCGACTTTCGCTGCAACCGTGGATTTGGCTAGGCAAGAACAACTTTAAGGAAAAGATTTGCGTTATAAAGTGGGCAACACGTGCGGGTAAATACAAATAGCGAGCTTTAACCCATGAATATCGATTATGTAAGAAACCACACGTCTGGAATATGTTTACACCACAGGCACTTGAAGAGATTAAAATAAAATAAAACTTTTTACTACTGCTTGACTATATATATAGAATAATAGTTTACTGCATTATGTATGAAATAAAGGTTCAAACTTGACCTTTAACCTCCATTAACTAATATCTAAATTATTAAAATTATAACAGTTGATAAAAAAAACAGAGGATTTATTCAGGGTGGACTGTATTACATCATGGTGGTATTCCGCACAGTGAAATGAAGAAAAAAAACCAAAACATTTACACACTAATAATTGTAATATGTTGTATTTTGGTGACAGGAAAAATACAACATATTCATGTGTCATATACGGATGTTCATTGACTTGTATATACATACATAGATTTACTGGAACATCTGCTGTTCATGAAGCAGTCATTTAAACTTGTACTATGAAAATAATAATAATGTCTGTGTTTAGGTTGAGGTGACAGGAAAAATACAAACTTAGGAAACTGAATAAAGACATTATCATTGATGGGTTTTTTTTTTACCAACCACAGTGGCATTTCTCTAGTTTTCTTCTACAACCAAAGAGCCCTGCCAGAGACAAGTCTGCTAAAATATAGCAGTAAATGAATTGAATAATGGAGGACCCATGTGGATATCTGCTACAATGAAAATAACAAGGCTCAAAACTTGTCACAAAATAATTCAAAGAAACAGATGATGTCTAATGGAAGCAAATGGCTATCATGAAGTAGTAGTGGTAGTTAGCCACGAATGAATAAATATGTTATATTATACAACGATAACATTATTTTTTTAAAGTCGTACTCTTCTGCACTGACACCGAATAAGCCTAATTTTAAAGTCGTACTCTTCTGCATTGATCCCAACTCTGGCTATTTTCTCTGCAAATTTTTATTCAATATCAAATAAAACAGGCAGTAAAATGATCTGTACGACCATATTATGTCTTTAACAGGTGATTGGTATGACATATTGTATAAATGTCATACCTCACATACAAATTGAATGAGTGATAGGTTTATATAAAAAAAAATACTGTGATAATTTGGTAAAAAAACAGGTAATGTCCTTTCTATTGTCAAAATATCCATCAAATTCTCTCTTGTTTATGATATAAGGTAATATTCCCCCTCATACTATTTGCGATGCAGTATATTCAATCACAATGTGGAGCTGTTATTAATGTGGAATATCTGAATGACAGTTAAAGATACACAACGTGAGTCATAAGAAGAGAATTACAAATATAACCAGAGACAATACCAGACAATCAAGGGCTGTTTCAAAATATGTGGTAAGAAAAGAGAGCATGGGTCATACATCGGATGGAGCGACGGAATAAGAGGGTATGGCTGGTAAAGAGGGTGAAGAGTGAGAATGATCAGAGCTCACCCAGAGATTCCAAGCAGCTATTATCTATTGAGAACAAGGAACCTATAAAGTTAATCCAGCTTAGCAATAAAGTTGTAAAACCATTGATGCTGTAGTGTTGTTACACCCGATAATACTACAACAGTTGATAAAAAAAACAAACAGAGGATTTATTCAAGGTGGACTGCATTACATTATGGTGGTATATTCCGCACAGTGAAATGAAGAAAGAAAAAACATTTACACACTAATAATTTTAAAGTTCATTAATTGGTCGTTTGCTCACCAAAAGGAGGTAGTTCATGGGAAACTACAATTATGTCCAATTTTGCTATTTGTATGTAACTGAGATAAAACTTGACCTCTGACCTCCTAAAATCATTAACAAGTATATAAAATACAGCGGGTGAAGTTGATTAAAAGAACGTAGGATTGATTTAAGTCTACTACTCACATTCAGTGATTGAATAATAAATAAAGTGTATAAAATACAGCGGGTGAAGTGAAGCTGATTAAAAGGAGGAAGGAAAGGAAACTACAATTATGTCTAATTTTGCTATTTGTATGTAACTAGGTGCCACTTGACCGACTATAATCATTAACAAATATTTATATTACAACAGGTGAAGTGAAGCTGATTAAAAGAACAGAGGATTGCAGGATACACGTGTTCGAACCATACTATATCAGAGAAATGAAATAAATACATTTACACACTGATAATTTCAAACTTTAATTAATTGATCGTTTCCTCGCCAAAATGATGTGGCAATCAGATATGAGGTTGTAAAATCATTGATGCTGTAGCGTTATTATAATCACAAACAAACAAACAAACACAACAAAAAAAGAAGTCTGATAGTACTACAGTATCCATTTGGAGCCGTGAATCCATGGACATATAGAATTAGCCAAATTTGTTTTTTTTTCTGGGTATCTCTTTTTTATTAACTTCTATCTGTATTAATGGCTGAAGAATTTTACAGAAATTTAGATGCCCAGTTGATAGGTTTGTCTTCCTCTATTTCCACAAATTAGCTAGCAAATATAATTGAACCATATAAAGGGGATCCCAAACAATTTAAGGAATGGATTGAAAATATCAAAAAATACTGTGTTCTTGCAACACTACCTGAGGACTGGGTAGAGTTTGTCGCTCTCTAATCCAGTAGGGGTCGTAAGTCACTTTATACAAAGGAAAATGATAGCAAATGCAAATTTGACATGGTATGCTTTAAAACAAGATTTAATTAGCACTTTTTCTGAAATTACGGACACACAACAAGCATTGGCATTTTTAACAAAAATTAGACAGAAACCTGAGAAAAGTTTTTGCTTTAAAAATTCTATTGTTTATAGCCGCTGAATCATGTCGGACAGCGGGAATTTGACTGGCAACTAATTAGTTCCTTGTAGATGGACTTCAGCACGAAAATATCAAAACAAATTTTTAAATTGAGAATCCGCCGACTTTCGCTGCAACAGTGCATTTGGTTAGGCAAGAACAACTTTAAGGGAAAGATTTGTGTTATAAAGCGGGCAACACGCACGGGTAAATACAAATAGCGAGCTTTAAGCCATGAATATCGATTATGTAAGAAACCACACGTCTGGAATATGTTTACACCACAGGCACTTGAAGAGATTAAAATAAATTAAAATAAAACTTTTTACTACTGCTTGACTATATATATAGTATAATATAGTTTACTGCATTACGTATGAAATAAAGGTTCAAAATTGTCCTTTAACCTCCAATAAACTAATATCTAAATTATTAAAATTATAACAGTTGATAAAAAAAACAGAGGATTTATTCAGGGTGGACTGTATTACATCATTGTGGTATTCCGCACATCGTTTCAGTGAAATGAAGAAAAAAACCCCATTTAATTACACACTAATAATTGTAATATGTTGTATTTTGGTGACAGGAAAAATACAACATATTCATGTGTCATAAACGGATGTTCATTGACTTGTATATACATACATAGATTTACTGGAAAAACTGCTGTCCATGAAGCAGTCATTTAAACTTGTACTATGAAAATAATAACATTGTCTGTGTTTAGGTTGAGGCGACAGGAAAAATACAAACTTAGGAAACTCAATAAAGAAATTATCATTCATGGTGGATTTTTTTACCAGTGGCATTTCTCTAGTTTTCTTCTACAACCAAAGAGCCCTGCCAGAGACAAGTCTGCTAAAATATAGCAGTAAATGAATTGAATAATGGAGGACCCATGTGGATATCTGCTACAATGAAAATAACAAGGCTCAAAACTTGTCACAAAATAATTCAAAGAAACAGATGATGTCTAATGGAAGCAAATGGCTATCATGAAGTACTTTGTGGTAGTTAGCCACAAATGAATAAATATGTTATATTATACAACAATAACATTATTTTTTTAAAGTCATACTCTTCTGCACTGACAGCAAATAAGCCTAATTTTAAAGTCGTACTCTTCTGCATTGATCACAACTCTGGCTATTTTCTCTGCAAATTTTTATTCAATATCAAATAAAACAGGCAGTAAAATGATCTGTACGACCATATTATGTCTTTAACAGGTGATTAGTATGACATATTGTATAAATGTCATACCTCACATACAAATTGAATGAGAGATAGGTTTATATAAAAAAACAAAACTGTGATAATTTGGTAAAAACACAGGTAATGTCATTTCTATTGTCAAAATATCCATCAAATTCTCTCTTGTTTATGAAATAAGGTAATATTCCCCCCCATACTATTTGCGATGCAGTATATTCAATCACAATGTGGAGCTGTTATTAATGTGGAATATCTGAATGACAGTTAAAGATACTTTATAACCAGTTGAAGAATTTACAAATATATTAACCAGAGACAATATATACTAGATGATCAAGGGCTGTTCCAAAATATGTAGGAAGAAAAGAGTGCATGGGTCATACATCGGATGGAGCGAGGGTGAAGAGTGAGAATGATCAGAGCTCACCCAGAGATTCCAAGCAGCTATTATCTATTGAGAACAAGGAACCTATAAAGTTAATCCAGCTTAGCAATAAAGTTGTAAAACCATTGATGCTGTAGTGTTGTTACACCCGATAATACTACAACAGTTGATAAAAAAAACAAACAGAGGATTTATTCAGGGTGCACTGCATTACATTATGGTGTTATATTCCGCACAGTGAAATGAAGAAAGAAAAACATTTACACACTAATAATTTTAAAGTTAATTAATTGGTCGTTTGCATACCAAAAGGAGGAAGGGCATGGGAAACTACAATTATGTCCAATTTTGCTATTTGTATGTTACAAAGATCAATCTTGACCTCTGACCTCCTATAATCATTAACAAATATTCATATTACAACAGGTGAAGTTGATTAAAAGAACAGAGTATTAATCTCAGTTTACTACTTATATTTGTTTCAGTGAAATGAAAAAAAATAAATTACACACTAATAATTTTAAACTTTAGTTAATTGATCGTTTCCTTGCCAAAATGAGGAAGGGCAGGATTTGCTAATTACCATTTCCTGTCGATCTATTAATTTATACCAACAAAAAAATAATGAAAACGTCTCATGTCTAAGAAGAATGGAAACATCAAATTAGATAAAAACCCAAAAGGTTGGGAAATAAATTCAAATTAAGACAAACTTCTCCTCACAGAAGTGGGCAGATTTATAAACAGGCCCTAAGGCTAAACCTCATCCTAAAAACGAACATTATTATATTTATATGGTACAAGTTTCAATTGAAACTATGACTGTTGTATTTTGGTGACGGGGAAAATACAAACTAAAGAAATTTATGATTTATGTCTTTTTTTGACCAGTCAACCAAAGTGGTGTTTTTCTGGTTTTCTTCTACTACTGTCATATATTGATCTTACATGACCTGTCTGAATCCAATATTGTCCATAAATAATGGAGTTACTTCCCTTTGTGTTTTTGAGAGTTACTTCCCTTAGAGAATAAATGACCTTGAGAGAGTTAGGTTGGAGGTGAAATCTTAAGTTGGGTTTGTTATTTTTATGCTGATAATAATCAAGTGACATCCATGCTCACAAGAGACACAGAAAACACAACACTACGAAAGAGCCCCCTGCCAGAGAGGAATTAATTCAACTAATGTGAATCGTTGACACGTCTGCTAATTGAATAATCAAGGATCCATCGCTGCTACAATGAAAAAAACAAGATTCAAAACGTGTCACAAAATAATTCAAAGAAACAGATGATGTCTAATGGAAGCAAATGGCTATCATGAAGTACTTTGTGGTACATGTAGTTATCCACAAATGAATAAATATGTTATATTATACAACGATAACATTATTTTTTTAAAGTCGTACTCTTCTGCATTGACACCGAATAAGCCTAATTTTAAAGTCGTACTCTTCTGCACTGACACCAACTCCGCCTTATTTCTCTGCACCTTTATTCATTATCAAATATAACAGGCAGTAATATGATCTGTGCGACCATATTATGTCGTTAACTGGTTATTCGTATCGTAGAGAACTCATATTGTCCGCTCTCAAATTGAATGAGTGATAGGTTTATATAAAAACAGTGATAATTTGGTAAAAACACTGTTTATATCCTTTCTATTGTCAATAATACCCGCAGTATGTGACTGAAGATGTATGTATGGATAAGGCGCTGGTTCACTAGCCTGGAGGTCCGGTGTTTCAATCCCTGCATTGGCCGAGAAAGTTCATCTCGATTTTCTGGCGTGATTTCCCTTGTCAGTGATGCAGAAGGAGGGCCTAACAAGGACAGCTGCCTAGTCATTTGGATGAGATGAATGAAAAACCGAGGTCTCGTGTACACATTGGAGTGCACGTAAAAGATCCCTTGGCAGTTGGAATTCGATATAAGAATAGGCCATAGCGCCGCTGCCTGAGCAAAATTTCCCTCATAGCACACTGTATGGCGTATGCCCGTCTTCCATTAGCCCAGGTTAGGTGCAAAAGAGTAGGACATTAAACCTCATTTCATTTCAATTTCGAAATACTGAAGAAACAACCGAATTATGGATCCAGTCATTAGAGAATAAACTTTATCACCGTGACAACAACGCAAGTCAGATAAAGAGTCAACTACACAATTTGATATGAGTATATTCAAGTTTCAAATCGTAGCAATTATGATACAGCACGCACATGCTAAGCATTGAGCCATCCACACTCCGAAATAATTACAACTATATGTGAAAACAAAACTCAGAGGAGAGAGAGAGAGATGGGGTTTAACGTCCACTCAACACAAACTAGGTCATTTCGGGACTAACATATGGTTTAATTTTATTTCTATAATTCGATTGCGCGTAGGGGTCTTTAGCAGTGGGAGGAAACCAGAGTGCTCGGAGGAAACCCAAGAGGTTGCCACATACGCTCACACCAGGCATCAAAACCACAGCCGCACACCAGAGGTGACCAGCCAGCTAGAGGTCGAAGCGCAGCACTCTAGAAGAGATGTTTTAATTTGAAGAAATTTTAACTATCATTCTTACATCTATATCAGTTTGTTCTCGCTGTAAACTTTTCCATTCTTCTGTCATTAAATCTTTAATAAATGTATTTTATTTCTATAATTCGATTGCGCGTAGGGGTCTTTAGCAGTGGGAGGAAACCGGAGTGCCCGGAGGAAACCCATGAGGTTGAGAAGACGCCCCCATCTCCATGCCACATACACTCACACCAGGGCTCGAAACCACAGTAGCAAGCCAGAGGTGACCGGCCAGCTAGAGGTTGAAGCACGGCACTCTAGACCACTAGGCCATCCCAACCCCCAAAACTCAGAGGAAGATGATAACCATATTTACCTGGTAATCTAAAAACAGTAGAATATCTTATTATCTTTTATAAGATAGACAAAAGAATAAGCAAACCAACAGAATAAATAAATACATGTATATATCATTTTTTAATCTGTGGAATAACATTGAAAATGTTGAGAAAGTCATGAAAAAAACAGACCAACAGAAGATTTTTGATCCTTTTGGGGAAATTAGACTGGAAAATGATTTAGTAAGATCAATACAGTCTTTGCTCTTTAAATTAATATTAGTATTTGGCAGAACTCACACCGTCTGTCATATTAGCTATATACTTATTCAAATCAAATGTAAGAAGGAACCTGAACTGTGGTTGCAATTTTAGTCACGGAAGAGAATACAACGTGAAGATTCAAGATCCAATAGTGCTACAGTTTGATTTGGAGCTGTGACTCGGTATCGACCTCCAGGGGAATATGAAAGATAAAATCTATTGGAACAGTAATCAAAAAAATCTGGTGGAAAAAATTTGAAGGAAAAAAATTGTTTTAGTGGAAATATTCGCAAATGGGTAAATACATCTTTCGGAAAACTGAACATGTAAATTTTTTGAACAGACCAAAAATGTGCAGTAGTTAATGTAAGAAGTTAAATAAAATAAAGCAGGTGTTTTAAATTTAATTGTGGGATGTATAATATATTTATTATAAAGGTGGACCTGTAAGTTAAAAATATGTATAATATGATTAGCTCTCATGATGTTAAAATACTATTATTTTTTAGTATAATTAAGGAATAATGATAAGGAAATGAATAGGAAACGAAATAAGTTATTAATGATGTCTCCGAATCAAAGTAGAGCTAACACTTGAAGAGTCAAAGGACATTATTTTAGATGATTTTCTGTGTTTAGATTAAAGTAAATTTTTATAGGACTTTGAAGGGCAGTGATGAACTTTTGGAGATTGATTACACATGATTTTTATTTTTGATTTATTTCTTTGACATTTTTGTTCTTGAAGCAGTTTGTTGATCATATGTAATCTTGTATGTTAATTGTATAGTAATCATATATATGTGCATGTTGCATGAACATTTATATGGTTTAGTAAATGGATGTATGTTTATCGTACTGTAATCGTATATATGTGCATGTTGCATGAATAATTATATGGTTTACAAGGTAATGTAAAAATATCAATGGTGAGATTTGTGCTACATGTATGAACACTGGGCATATTTTACTTCTCGATGGTCGGACTATGTCACTGCCACAATCATTACCGGTAGGGCCAGATAGTCCAACTGTTGGAATGTTGTGACAAAACCCTTCATAAGGACCTGACACAAACCACTGATGGCCGACTCGCTGATAAGTCTGAACACGACGTCTTGGATGATATCGAGAAATTGGCTGTTCAAGAAGAGAACAACATGGTAGCTAGAGTCACACTACTTAATATGCGACAAGATCATGATGAACGTGTTTGCAACTTGGGTGCTCGTCTACACGGCCAGGTTTCGGTATTCAAACTGTAATGCTGATGTAAACTATACCTACACCATTGTTAGAGATGTGCTCGCCAACTTGATCTCTTTTGCGACCAAAATCAAAACATGACCCTAGAAGTCTCTAAATTAGTTGAAGCCAAAGAGGCAGAAACACATTCAGCGTCAAGACTTTTTTATTCCACAGCTGCAGAAGCAGCCAGCAGTTCATACAGACAGTCCAATTGTAGAATGCCTACAGACAACCCGGATCTGTGCGCATATTGCCCGTCAACTTAGAATTCCAATCTTTATGTCCACTATTTGAGAGCAGCTTCAACTGGTTAGTTTTACACTTGATGATTCACTGTTGTAACTAATAGAAAGTTTAGCCGAAGTTGGTAAGCCATATTCAAATGGCTATGCTATATACTGCAGAATAATATAAGTTATAACACAAAAATAAGTCGATATGACAGAAAATATTTCATTAAAAATAGACTGAAAGTCGTTGCATTTCCAGTAAGTTGCAATAATTAAGATTTATTTGTTTTGCTTTTTTTATTAAAAACGCTTTAAAGTAATTAAGTTCCATTTTTTTGGTTGAAATATTTTAAAAACATTTTAAATACAAATTACATTTTTCTTAATCTTTCAAAACCAGACATTATTCTTTTTCCTTTTTAAAAAACGTTTCAAAGTAATTAAATTTCTTTTTTTTTTTGTTGAAATATATTAAAAGCATTTTTAATAATGATAACATTTTTTTAAAATCTTTCCAAGCCAAACACTATGCTTCAGAGCGGGGGAGATCTGTGACTAAAAAATAAAGTTTGATGGAACCTGAACTGTAGTAGTTTGTATTTTTTTTGGCCACAGAAGAAAAGCACAATGCTGAATGTAAAGTACTACATGTACATTCCTGAAGTATAAAAATATTTACAACAAATATATCGTAATGCTGGGTACATGTATATTTTGTATATACATGTACCATTGACTGTATGTAACTCTGTGTAACTGTATTTAACTATATTATAATGCTGGGTACATGGGACTTTAAATACAGTGTAATTTGTGTGTAACTGTATTTAACTATATTATAATGCTGGATACATGGGACTTTCAATACAGTGTAACTTGTGTGTAACTGTTGTCATATTGTCTCCCTTTAGTCATATTATCTCCCTTTTTAATTACGTATTATGTAAAGAAGTTAAATAAATGATCAACCCGGATATAGATGCTGGGAAGATGAAAAAGCACATGGCTTGTTGGATTTAAATTCTGTTAGCGAATTCCAATAATATATACAACATGGTGGAATTCCAATAATATATACAACATGGTGGAGATGCATTTCGACCCGATTATTTGTTGAATGTTGTTTCGACCTGATGGATTGATTTTCTTCCGACCTGAGTGCCGATGCTTTTCGTCAACTTCAAGAACTTTAATTTTGTTTGATCAATGATCCGATGCATTTTACAAGGACGACAAGGACATTAATTAATTTTGTTTGCTGATGATATGATTATGAATAACACTTACGACTACATTGAAAACATTGCTGAACAACTTGATGGATGTGACCGGATTTGAATAGTGATAATGATAGTGCAAAACTGCAAGATTGGAACCCAACTGCTGAACATTAACTGTCTAACAATAGTGATTAATCATAACTGAGTTTTTGCATATGTTTACTCAGTAGACAGTGGTTTGAAAAAAAAAAAAAAAAAAAAATGGCTGAAATTGTTCTCAGTCTATATTATAATGCTGGATACATGGGAATTTAAATACAATGTAACTTGTGTGTAACTGTATTTCAATTAACTATTTTGTAATGCTGGAAACATTGAATGTAACTTTGTGCAACTGTATTTTAACTATATTGTAATGCTTTTTACATGAACATGAACAATTAGCAGTTATCTTGTACAAAATTTGGTCAGTTAAAAATCTTAAATTATTCTAGCTGCCCAATAAATCACCTATTACCTTTAGGACTAAATGCTCAGTTTCAACATTATCACAAGTTGTGGTCTATTGAAATTGAGTTTTCTAAAGTCAATTTGTAAAAATGAAATAACTAATATAAAAATATTCATAAAAGTTTAAAACAACCCTGTTTTCAATCAAATTAGTCAACAGTGGCCGTTTTGTGGTCAAATTAATCAAAAGTTGCTTTTTTATAATCAACATCAGCTGTTTTATAAGCAGCATCAGTAATAACATCGACTGTTTTATGATCAAAAGGGGCCGTTTTATAATCACAGTTGTTGTTTTATAATCAAATTAATCAACTGCGGCAGTTTTATAATCAATAAATCTGTGGAATGAATCATATACATTTGTCAACGAATTGAAAATTAAACATTTACTGGAAACAGAACATTGGATATCAGTAAAAATAACCAGACTGGATATCGGTAATACAGTACAATCCACAATTCATGCTAAAAGGAAGAAAATTGTACTACAGCTTTAATAAAACACAATAAATAAAGTAGTAAGGGCTCTGTACAGGGATGATGCACGTAATGTGACCTAGTTCGACATGACATGGGGTTCTAGGGAAAGCCTGTTTTCCATTATCCCAGGTTAGGTGCAAAAGAGTAGGACGTTAAAACCCCATTTCATTTCATTTCTAGGGAAAGTCGAAATGAGACTAAGGAGGAATACTGTGCATTGAATTTTGGGTCCTGAAAAGGTGTTGTTGTCCTGGCATTTTAATATATGCGTAATACATTCCGATTGGTTGTGTGACAAAAAAACAAAAAAATGTCTCGTAACCATCAAGAATACTGACGAATTGTGTCTCCAGCGAGGCATTGTTGTTGTCCATCCCTACAGACAAACAGAACACATCTGTATGGGGAAGAAAGGCAGAGGAAAACTAAAAGAATACTGACGAATTGTGTTTACATCGAGGCAAACAAAACACGTCTGAATGGGAAAGAGAAAGGCAGAGGGTAATAACAGCAATGGACCAGGAATGCCGTCCTGGAGCCAGAAAACCCTGCACCGACGTGGAAACGTGGGAGCTGTACATCAAGTACTTGGAAGAACAAGACAACCAACTGAATGCTGACTCTCGAACAATCTTCGGTAATATCAGGGATTCACTCTAAATTATCGCACCTCCCAACGTCACCAATAAGGAGAATGTACGAGATGTCAATCACATCGAACCTCTTCTCATTAGCGATTCTTTCTATATTTCAAGATCACGTGACCATGTTTCTAAACACACCACGAGAACAAAAAGTATAAAACCGTGTATGCCACATGTTTGATTCAATTTAATGAAGGTGGAGAATCACAATACTTATCCCCTAGGGAAAAATGACTTCCGTGTCCCAGGAAGTTGGAGAACCAGCAGAGGATGTGGATATAGTCGAAAAGCCAAGACTGCAATGGCTTGACTTTTGTATCAACCAATGTTACCTGCCAATAATTATAAAGAGGCAATGTGAGAAGTGCCTACCATTTAGTACATCCTGTCACTGCCTCCGTGTGGACTAGCCGAAACTACAAGACATTGATAGCGTGCTAGGAAGTACGATGGTCAATCCATGTGATTGAGGCGAGAAGTGGGAAGGCAAACGACAATGTAGGAAGACATCGCAGAAACCTTGAAAAAGTACTGGAAGGTGGTTGCTGGGTTTAAAACAGTGATGATCAAATACAAAGATGAAGAGGAACCCCTTACAACATTGGATGGCCGAGTTACCGAGGAAAAAGAAACTATGGTCCCTGAACCAAAGTGGATATCAACGTGATGTACGGCAAGCTGAGAAATGGTTGGGAATGTGTCGCCAGCCATCTGGGAATCAGATAACTGAAAGGATGATTCATCCTAACAACACACGCATGCAAATCTTAACTGTGTTCAACCAGTGGCGACAAAGACACAGCAATCAAGCTGAGCTGATAGCAATGTAAGAGGCCTGCCACATGGTGGAACCGTAATCAATTGGGAAAAAGTGAAAAAGGTTGTGAATGTGTGCCCAGATATCTGGGGATTAGGGAACTGCAGGGATGATTCATTCTAACAACACATGCATGCAAATCTTAATTGTCTTCAACTGGTGGCGACAGAGAAATCAGCAATCGAGCTGAGCTGACAGCGATGTTGGGGCCTGCCACATAGGTGTAACCGCCATCAATTGGGAAGAAGTGAAAAAGTATGTGGAAAGCCCAGAAATCCTTGATTAAATAACCAATAAAAATGAGGGAAGAGAAAAAACCGATCAAGAATGTGATGTCACAAACAAAATCTGTGTGACTATAAGAAGTAAAGTCGCGGGGTGAAATTTCTTTCTACTCTCGACAAATACAATAATTCGATGTCATAGTTCTGAAAGGTCTTAAGTGTCAAAAATTGTTGGATTTAGTTTATGAGATATGAGAGGAAAACCTATTCCAATCTTAATAACGCAATAAGGATATTAACATTTTAATAGCAATGTTTTTATGAAAGTTACCACCTTACAGTTCTGAAATTTTGCATAGAAGCCTCTAAATGTGATTAGTCATCCTATGCAAAAAAAAGATATTTGGGTCATAAGTGGCACTTACAACTTTCCTGAACTTCAACTATTCCATCGACATGTAGTTTCTTCTGCAACAATGTCGGACACTGGTGCAGAGATTGGATAGTGTCGAAGCAAGAGATCCACAACTGAAATGGATCAACTGCGATTAGATTATAGATTTTGTCAGACTTGTGGGGACATTACAATATATTTATGGATTACCTGATCTGTTTTTAATGTGGAATAGACATTGAGAACACCTGCCATAGACAGAGCAAACATCTTGTCAAGTGCCACAAGAAACTTGTTCCACAGTGGTCTGGGAATCAAAAGTATTCCTATTAGAAAGACACAAACTCATTCATTCTAGGATGACAGGACAATAGCTGTGAAAAATTCAATGCAAAGAGAGTTTGTCCTCCCTTAGTCCCATTCCCCCATTTATCATTCTCTTTCTCCTCGCAGACCCTCTCTTTCTCTTGAACTAGGTCATAGAGGTCAGCCCATGTCATGACGAACCAGGTCACAAGGTCATGATGTAAATCATCCCTGTACAGACACCCTTACTACTTATAATATTAAATACTTTTAATCAATTAAAGTAGAAAATTAGATAATAAAAAAGAAGAGGTAGCCCAGATTGTTAGGCAATATAAAATGTCTAATTACATGTATGTTTAATAGGTTACTAAAATGCTGCTGACTATAAAACTGTAATACATGTACATGTATCACTAGGGACCTGGTAGCATTCAGATTTGATGAAAAAAGGAAAGAAACTGAGCTTACCATCTATAATCTAATACACATATTCATTGCCATGCACAAAATATTAAATACCATCAAAATTCATAAAATAACGCCCTGTTTGTTCTACCGTTTAGTTTAAGAAACACTGTTTAGGTTTGAAATCGGTCATCTAGTTTATGACTATCAAGATTCATTATCAAATAACGCCCAGTTTGTTCTATCGTTTAGTTTAAGAAACACTGTTTAGTTTTGACATCAGTCATCTATTTTATGACCATTTAGTTTAGTTTTGATATTGGTCATCCAGTTTATGACCATTTAGTTTCATAAACTAGACATCCGATGTCAAACTAAATGGAAGAACAAACTGGGCGTTATTTGATGAATCTTGATGGTATTTAACACTTTCTCCATGACAATCTACAAATGTATTTACTGCATATGTGTATTAGACTATAGATGGTAAGCTCAGTTTCTTTCCTTTTTTCATCAAGTCTGAATGATACCTGGTCCATAGTGTATATACCTTTAAATATAAATATATCTGTAAATATACCATTAATATATATACCATTAATTATACATTATGCAAGAGCTAAATATGCCTATTGCAAGTCTTTCTTTAGGCCTGAAATGTTAAATAAATTAATAATTAGATATATTAATTAACTTATCCAGACCATAATCAACTCTCAATATCATTGCTAGCCTACAATATTTACTTGTTTAGGATCTGATAAGCTGCTCAACTTCCATTTATGATTTAATCATGAAATTGGATAATCAAGACTATGTTTTTATCATAGCGACTTTTGTAATGATGTTTCGAAGCTTGGCCGAGAATTTAATCGCTAAAATCTTGGTTTTAGAGTGGATCAATTTGACTGAAATTTTCAGCAAATTCCCTTTTCACTATCTAGTTTTTAACTATTATAGTTAGAACTGCCAGCTCTTTATAATGTATCTTTAAAATGTACCAATAATATAAACATAACTGAAGCAACAACAGAAATATAAATGTATATGAGTAACTCTAATCAAGTTCTGCAATATCTATGCATGTCATTAAATGAGTTTCACTAATGACATTTGGAACTATTTTGGTTTGCATTGATCAGATAATCTATTTCTTGTTTTATGGTATAATGTCAATTCAATGGAATTCCAATTACGACAAATGTCATTCAAATAATTTCAATTTGAATGTAAATGTTAGGCAAGAATTTTAATGCTTTTAATAGTGGAAAAGGACAAAGTGACATCAAAAAATCCATCAAAAAATCATAAGAACCTCATTTCAAATTTTAATGGAACAGAAATTGGGAAATTAATCTATGATATATCAGGCTGTTTTTGAATATCTTTTATAAGTAATCTTGAAGTCAAATATAATTCAAAATGAAACTAGATGTAGAACTTCTTCCAAACTTATTTAAATTGATTCAAACACCCAATGCGTTTAACGGCCAATAATAATTTGCCCTATTTAATGTCTCTTTGTGTTGGATATGTGCATTAAACAGTTTACCTTCATGTACACATATATACAGATACATCAATAGATATTTGTCATGACCTGGGCTCAATTCCACCTTTAAACAAAACAATGAAGACACAAATATGATACAAATTTACAGGACATTCATATAACATAGTGTGGTAGATTCACAAAAACTTAAAATGAATATTTTAAGCATACTTTTGATTCTATTCAATTGCCTGAATGGTAAAAAAATCCTTAAGTCAGACTGATTTCCGTGTATGCCATGGTGCTCTTTGAAATATATGGACCAGGAACCAAATCTAACATCAATGCCACCATCTTGGAATGATGGACTCATATAAAATATTGATTCACAATTGTCCATGAAACAATCCCACTCATTTCCATGTCAATTGGCAAGGAGCCTTGGTCTTTCCAAGGAAGAGATTTGTCCCCAAGTTGAGCAGTTTTTGGGGAGTAGTAAGTGTTCCAAAATATTTAAGTTTAAAATTTTTGTGAATAATGCTCTGATCAACAATAACTATTAACAGTGAAATAATAAACAACAGAATAATATCAAGAATAAAAAAAAAGAATCACAGTTTTATGGTTTGTTGATTATCATCATTTAACATAATAAAAATATACAAACACAACACAACTTTCTTAAACATTAGTCAACCTTTCTCTCGAAACTTATCATACACACAGCATACACCATTCTACAGTTCTATCAAACTTTTCATACACACCATTCCATCAAAATCATATTTAATTGAGCATGTCACAGTTGTTCAAGAACTTTTATTTGTGATCCGCTCCCACGAAACCAGACGCTTGTCGCACAACTTCATTTTGTACTATAGGCACAAAATCATAAACTGTATGCCTTCTTGTTACTATTAATGAGCCGTACTCAACTCTAGATGATACGACAAATTTAAAAAGAATTGCATTTTTGGAAAGCTTAGCTGTGGACTATTCAACTAGGATGCCAACTCCATTTTTATAAAAATGACGATCTGTCTGGTTTTGTGGGTGAGGCTCACATTTTAAAATACCATGATAATTTCATTACAGGCTAACATAATGCTGTAAACTAATGGAAAATGCAGCAAAAATATTTTCAATTAAAAAGAAAGTTAGAAATTAAAAACCTCATATGAAAATGCGAGTTTTGGAGTATTGGTTGTAGATGGTAATATCATGACATTTTAACGTTATATAAATAAACTCTACACAGAATAAAAAAACTTTTTTTTAAAAATTTTTTCTCACATTAAATTAATATGAATCTGATTAAAATACTGATCTCTATTTGATTTCTTTTTACTAATACTTTCATTGGTTCATTTCAACCAGAATGCCGGAAATATAACAACTCTTCCAGATCCAAAATATAGTGTAGTAAAGACAAGTAAAACGAAATTTTGAACTATAATAGTAACTGAAGGCGTACCGAACTACACGCACAACAAAAATCTACAAGATAAACCTGCATACCATACAGAAAAAAGACATTACAAAATATAAATGAATATCAAATCAAGTGAATGGATCCGGGGGGGGGGGGGGGGGGGTCAGCGCTGTACAGTCCCGGGCCTGTTATGGTACAGGTGAAATAAATGTAGGATCTGTAGTTTAATCAGATTCAAATAAAGTATATTTTGATTAACTGATAAATCAAACTACATGTATTTCTGCTGAGTTACCACTGGACTCAACAAGACAATAAATGTATAAAAATGTAAGCCTGGGCTGTTTCACACGGATAACACGACAGAGTAATCAGTGAAACAAATAATATTATCACCTTCTAGTCTTGTACAGGATAGACACTGTTTTATGGACATCAACAATTTAAACTTTAAATCCTTGGGAACAGCCACGAAAACTTGTGCTTCCTATTTTAATTCAAATATAAACATCGTTTGTTTGCCCTTCAAATTTATAACAAAATATTCAAGTCACTGAAAACTTGAAATTAGATTGGTTTGATTTCACAGAGAAGGATGTACATGTAGATAGCACTTGTTAAATATTGGAAATAAACTGTATAAGAAATATATCCTAATATTTGTAATCTTTATAATAAACTGCCTTATAGGCAAGAGATAGATTCGCTTGTAATATTTCAAACAAATTCCAAAAAAAATATTTTTTAAACACAGCCAATGCGCTTGTAAAGGTCACAATACTGGTGTTAAAAAATGTAATTATATGGACTGTGTTGTATAAAAGAGGAAATATAACCAGATATAAATTCAGATAGAAAAATAGATTTTCTTTTTATAAAACATGACAGGAATGAAGACCCTACTAAATGGAGTATTGTAGGTCAAAGGCCAATATTCATTTTAGATTACAAATATAAAATAATTCTGATAGTTTATATAAGGCTAATTCAGAGGAATGGGGAAAAAAATGGATTTACGTTACAATGAAACATTATACAGTGGTTTAAATTGATGCATAAAGATATTTTTATAATAACTACCAACGAAAAATACATGTACCTGAACACAATTTCTATTCAGATCAAATGACAGGACCACCTTTCTTTCTGATGTTTAGTCCCGAAATGACCTGGTTTGTGTAGAGTGGATGTTAAACCCCATTTCTCTCTCTCTCTCCTTCTGATGAGCTCTAACTGCATCTTCTTCTTTTATCTTTGTAACTTGATTTTTTCTTTTTAAAAATATAAAATGTCAATTCATCCTCTTTTGTTGAAAAGATGACGTCTGAAAAAATCTTACATCTTTTCGAAATGTGAAGCTCAAAATAACCAATAGAAAAACATTGTTATAGGTTAAAAGTCTGCAGTATAAAATGTAGGCGAAGCAAGTTTTTTTGTTGTGAAATATTGATATATTGAACACATTAATCGAAGCACTTATGAATAAAATGAACACAGTACTGTACTGATTTGGACGATTTAGAATTATCCGCTAAAAGTTACGACAGCGGTTCAAGAAAACTGGAACAGAAGTGAAAGTCACTGGAAAGTCTGGTTGATAATTGGAGTTATCTTCCCATATCATTTACTCGATAAAATCACAGACATACATAAAGCACAATAAAAACATTTATACTGTCACTCAAATAACACCCTTTAGTCTCTTCTGCTGATTTTTTCTTTTTTTGAAATAAAATCGCTACGGAAGAGTCTGTAGAGCAAGACAATATTCATAACGGTTATGATAGCGAGTCCGATACTACCGACGGAATAAAACGCTAAAGGTATGAGATGTCTGTTGATCACAATCCATCGAGTCATCCAGGCTAAAACAGATATTCTAAATACAACAAATGTTCCTGAAATCATAAAAAAAAAATAAAACTTTGATAAAAAGTATGTTGGAAATATTAAATTAAACTGAATCACTTTAGACGGATATTCACAATATTGTAGCTTGTCAGGATTCATCAATCCCTCAAATGAAGATGAGCAACTTTAATAAAGAGAGAGAGCGAGCGAGAGAGAAACTGGGTTTAACGCCCACTAGACACAAACTAGGTCATTTGACACTAACATATAGTTACATTTTATTTCAATATTTCGCTTGTGCACAGGGGTCTTTAGCATTGGGAAGAAACTGGAGGACATGGAAAAAAGCGACGAACTTGGACAGGCGACCCTACCGAAATCCTTATCATGCACAACCGGGGAATCGTAACCACACCAGTTGACTCAATGACAGTCCTTATGATACAGCTATACAACCAACTGGGAACTTTAAGACAATTTGAAAGATCTATTAATCAGGTCTACACTGATCAACCAAAGCCGATTTTAAACAATTTGAAAGGTCCATTAATCAGGTCCAAGATGATTAACCAAAAGAACTTTCACATTGTAGCTTGTACGAGATTTCTCAATCCGTCCTGCAACAATCGACAACTTTAAGACAATTTGAAAAATCTATTATTTAGGCCTACAATGACAAACCAAAATAATTAACTGCCATTGATAAAAAGAGAGAAATGGGGTTTAACGTCTGATCAATACAAACTAGATCATTTTGGGACTAACATATGGTTTGACTTTATTTCAATAATTTGCTTGCACGTTGGGGTCTTTAGCAGTGGGAGGAAACTGGAGGACCCGGAGAGGACCCGGAGAAAACCCACAAGGTTTGACAGATGACCTTCTCCTTGTCACGTGCAATCAGGGATTTGAAACCACACCAGTTAAGTCAATGACAGGCTTTATGATATAGCGCACTAACCATTCGGCCATCTAACGCAAGAAACTCTAACCAGAATATGTACTTACCTAAATTAATAAGACTGTTCAATCTATAAAGACAGTTATTCTTGGAGTATCCAAGGATTTGTAATAGTTGACGAATGTGGAGGAAGATACTGTTTAATTCAACCAATAAACTAACAACAGCATACCCAACATACAGACGGGTAAACACAGCTATAGAAAATGCACAAAATATCTGAAAAAAAAATCAATACAAAAATTTTATCTTCATTGCCTCAGATTTTACAAACGTGCAAATCACTCAGTTTACTATATTCTGAGCCAAGTTATCGGAGTTTGACGTCCTACTATTCTGCATCTAACATGGGATAATGGAAGATCGGCATACACCATTCAGTGTGCCATGCGGGACATTTTGCCCGGGCATTGGCGCTACTGCCTACTCTTATATGTACATGTATATCAAATTCCAACTGCCAAGGGATCTTTTACGTACACAGCAATGTGTACATGTACATTCAGTTGGTAATAATTATTGCCACCATCCCGATGTTGCTAGATGCTAAATCTTCAGTACAATGTCATGACGTCATAGTCGTGATGACGTCATTGTTCAAACATGCATGTGCATGTGTTATGAGCATACTTCACATAACCTATCCATCGATACCTCATTTGTGAAAATCGGCCTTCAGGTGGCAGATATATGATCACATGAATTTAGACGGAAGAAATCCAACCATTTTCAAGTGTGGTCCTATTCTTTTGGCCACGACTGTAAATAACTTTTGAAGCCAAACAAAAAAACTGTCAGAGACAGATTTAATTCTTAAATGATGCACCTTTACACATGAGAAAGTTTAAACATATACATTATACAAGAGCTAAATCTGCCTATTGCCAATCTTTCTTTACACATAAAATGGAAAATTAACTATTAATTAAACATTTATCAACAAAACAAAACTATAATCAACCCTTGATGGCATCAGGTACTTGAGATTTTAACTAGATTAGAACAGTTTGCCATTTAAAAATTTGATTAAAACTGGGAAAGAGAGGCTATGTCACAAATATAACAGTGCCATGGTTACCACTATGCATGCATCTTGTCAAAACTAGAAACACTGGTAACCTGGCCCAGAATGAACTAATTTAAATGGGTTTTTTTAACTACATGTATGTATTCTCTTTATTAATCACATATTTTTTAATTATTATAGCAAGAATGACCAACCCTTTATTAAACTCCTAACTAATGTATCTTTAATCTAATGCTCTAATGACTGACTCCCCCCCCCTCCATCTTTTAAACTTAACCTCTATCAATAAAGTTACTTACCACAGT
This sequence comes from Patella depressa, assembly GCA_948474765.1. Lineage (NCBI taxonomy): Eukaryota > Metazoa > Mollusca > Gastropoda > Patellidae > Patella > Patella depressa. The sequence continues at coordinate 4,678,517 of OX419720.1, forward strand.
ATGGTGTCCAAGTAATTCAAATGATTGTCTGGTCCTCTGGTACAATAACATATCAACAACATCATATACAAAATATCCTGAAAAATACAAACCATCATACTCAAAATACACATATCACACACACACACACCTCTTCAAATGTTTCCATCAAAATGTTCTTCTCTGGAAATTTCTCTTCATGCAAGAGAGTCACTTTGGGACAAAAATTAGTGAATCCCCCAACCCTTCTTCTCCCCCACGCCTTAGATGCAGTATCAAAACAGAGAGAGAGGAATGGGGACTAACATTTGGTTTGACTTTATTTCAATAATTTGCTTGCACGTAGGGGTCTTTAGCAGTGGGAGGAAACTGGAGGACCCGGAGAAAACCCACGAGGTTGGACAGGCGATCCTACTCCTTGCCACGTACAACCGGGGGATTCGAAACCACGCCAGTTGACTCAATGGCAGGCTGCATGATACAGCGCTCACACTAACCATTGATTCCGCCGTCCAACCCTCAAGTATCCAAACAGGTTGTACATACATGCTGCTTATTAAATCGGGGGTGGGGGAGGGTGGTGGTGTTTGGGATGGCCTAGTGGTTAGTCATTTCAGGACTAACATATGGTTTTAATTCTATTTCAATAATTCGCTTGCCACATACGCTCACACCAGGGCTCGAAACCACAGCCGCATACCAGAGGTGACTGGCCAGCTAGAGGTCGAAGCGCGGCACTCTAGACTACTAGGCCATCCCAACACCCCGACAGTAAACAGTCTTTATTATTCATTCTTAAATTAAATCATTAACCACCAATTGTGTATAAATCTGTTGAAGATTCTGGGCATCTGATTGAATTGAGATTTAAATATGGTTTTGTCATGTTAAAAATTTATACATGAAATGAAATGAAATGGGGTTTAACGTCCTACTCTTTTGCACCTAACCTGGGCTAATGGAAGACGGGCATACGCCATACAGTGTGCTATGAGGGAAATTTTGCCCGGGCAGCAGCGCTATGGCCTACTCTTATATTGAATTCCAACTGCCGAGGGATCTTTTACGTGCACTTCAATTTGTACACGCGACCTCGGTTTTTCGTCCCATTCGAACGACTAGGCAGCTGTCCTTGTCAGACCCTCCTTCTGCATCACTGACAAGGGGAAATGACGCGGGAAAATCGAGATGAACTTTCTCAGCCAATGCAGGGATCGAACACCCGACCTCCAGGCTAGCGAACCAGCGCCTTATCCACTTAACCACCGTGACCCCCAATAATCTATAGAACATACATGTACATCATGTAAGGCATGCAAGAGAGAAAGAGAGAAAGAGAAATGGGGTTTAATGTCCACAAGACACAAACTAGGTCATTTCAGGACTCACATATGGTTTAATTTTATTTCAATAATTCACCTGCGGGTAGGGGTCTTTAACAGTGGGAGGAAACTGAAGGACCCGGAGAAAACGCACAAAGTTGGAGTAATAGACATTATCTTAAATGGAGAACACACACGTACATGTACCACAATATACCAGAAGCAATGGCCCGAGAAATAAATCTCTGGCCATTGCTGGATTAGCTTCTAATACTTGAACTTTTGAGGTACATGTAGTCTGTCTATTTTTCCCGTTTAATCAAATATACACATGTATTACAAGTACAGCAACATGACAGTCCTACGTTTAATCTGGGTCTTCCCTAAAACTCTGGACAATGATTTATGGTATCAAAAATGGTAAAGTATTGTTTGTATTCAAACAATATTGTTTACATTATATCTGTGTTGATAGCCTCGTTTGTCACACTTCTGCAATATTCTGCTATGCACTGGTTAAATGGGCATACATGTAACCTTATGTAAACATATTTGATCCAATTTGGAACTCTGTTTAAAGCGTAATGATAATGTTATACGGTTAGCCATTGGTTGTTAATCGGACTGTTGACCAGTCATAATTTGAAATTTGCTTCCATTACAGCAATGTTAAGTGGGATTAGCTCTAATGAAACGAAACTCTGGGAGGAGTATGATGTACATGTACCCCCTGCAACTGGAAAGATGACCATGCTAAGTGTGCAAATGTGCTCACACAGCATCTACGTGTATATCTTTTTTTCTGTATGCATATGAGCTTTGTCATAGATCCCGATCCCATATAAGGTATACATGTAGGTTCTAATATTCTAAGTTCTATTATGCATTTGTCTATAATGCAAAATGAAGAATGGAGAAGTGTAATGTGCAAATTAACTACATTTATTTGTAGCACCATGGGTCATTTGTCAAATGTGGATAGCGGCAGATCCGAAATATACACATGCATCATTTCTTACTACATACATGTACATGTAAAGTGTAAAGTATTTAGTAATTTTTCACTCATGTGTATTTCAAACAATAACAACTTATCCTTGAAAAATGCAAATGACCAACATTTATGTTTACTGATCCGACCTATACATGTAGCTGCGTTAACCTATCAAGCATACTTTCTATACTTTTGGCTATGAAGTTAGAATCAATAATATGAAAGATAACAATATTGTTTCAGTCATCATATTTCTCTATTTTTTGTCTTTACATGTATTTTGACAATGGAGAATAATTAATCAAGACCATAATATTGATGTGTTCTGTAATGTACTGTATTTATATTACTGAACAGTCTATTCTGTATTTTGACACAGTGACAATGGTATTGTGGAGAAATAGAAATTGCAAATTGTAAAACTAAAATAGGTATTTTGAACTGCTGACATACATTATATAGTTTGCACCATGAACATTGATTTTCGAGCATGGTTTCCTCTTGTCAGTGATACAGGACGGATGGCCTGACAAGGACAGCTGTCTAGTCCCTGTGATGGGACAAAAAACCAAGGTCCCATGTACACATTGGCATGCATATAAAAGTTCCCCTGGCAGTTGAAATTCGATAATAGAGTAGGCCGTAGCGCACTGTATGGTATATGACCATCTTCATTAGCTCAGATTAGGAGCAGGACAGCAGGATGCTAAACCCCAATTCATTTCATTAACATTGATATAATATTGGCAACGTTTTCCTTCCTTATTGATCCATATAAAGCCTTGACCAAGTTTAAATAGTCAATATGTATCAGTATATCATACATATATAAATGTATCTGCAAATATGACTAATTTCTGCAAATATGACTTTTAAAATCTACCAATTTTCCTACCTTTGCCATTGCAGGAGCCTGACTAAATTCACCTACTAACTACATGTAGGCCTACACTCCTACACCCCTCGATGAAATCTGTTATACCTACATCCTATATGATGGGTGTCGGTGCATGTCTGACTAGTTGAATCCGGTTATATAACCATGTGACTTGTACAAGCCAATCAAATATCAAAATGTATGCACCTCTTTATATCATGTATGCCCACCACTCAATATTTTACAATTAAAAAAAAAAGGTCACTGCAGGAGCTGATTTAGGCCAGACCCAACTAAATGTTATTCAATAACCATAGGCTACAACTAAACAGGACAGTGGTTCAGAGCCAGTGCAAATAGTGTACCGGTACAGAAAGAGAGAGAGAAATGGTGTTTAACATCCACTCAACACAAACTGGGTTATTCCGGGACTAACATATCAATTTTATTTTCAATAATTTGCTTGCGCGTAGGGATCTTTAGCAGTGGGAGGTGACCAGTTATATACATGAATAGCAAATTCATTTTTTTTTATGTGTTTGTCCAGTTCAATTACTACCTACATCTCTCAATTTTCTTTTTTTAATATGTAAAGCATAGTTTTTATATGTGTGTACAAGAACTGTCAGCATATAATGATGATTCAAAATTTTACATAATTATTTGGGGTTTAGCAACAGCCTAATGAATCATATCTGGGTTGCTAAGTTTCTAGGGTGTGATAGAAGGAAATATTTTCATGATAAAAGGAAGTCGACAATAAAGATTGTTATAGTCATGTCTGGTCAGGTTACACCGGGTTTATTCATGATTAAATATATCTAGTCAGTGAATATAATAGTTAATAGCCTCCCCTATATGTATTGGATCAGTCCATATTATACAACAGTCTGCTATATATGTATTAAAGATGGGTTCCCAGGAAAGTATTTATTGGGTGGTTATTGCCAATAAAAGTATGGCAATTTTGGTACAGTATATGGAAAGTATAGATATCCAATCTTACTGGAAAAATACTGGATTCCCTGAAAAACACTCATGGATCGTATACAGGACAAAAATGTAAGGGTTCCCCTAATGGACAGCCCGACAATTAGGGCTATTCCCACGCGTGACGTCGAAGGCTGCATGAGTACATTGAGCACTTTGTGTACATGTTGATAAACACTATAAAGAGTTAGACGTACATGTACAACACTTTCTGCGAAAAAAACACGGAAAAAGACGCAGGCAGTGGATTATCCAAGAATTTAATTAGGATTCGATATTTGTAATAAATAGTCAGCGATTATAGACAACATCGTCTTGTGTATGCAATGAATTCTCACCCGTCTCCGCCCGCCGTTGCCATAGGGGCAGAGAGGGGTAATCCCCTGGCACAAACATGGCCTTTTTTGATTGATTTTCATAGCAGGGTATACTTGGCAATTACAGTGTTTTGAGAGGGATTTGAATCAAAATTTTAATAAATTAATTAGTTTGAATATGTTTTTAGTCCTAATATATCATCACATCACCCAGTTTGTACCCGGGAAAGCAACTTTAAAACAATATGCAGGAGTCATATGTAAGATGTGGCGACCGGTTACCCATAGGCGCTCTCCACGTCAGACAGAAAGGCCTATGGTACTACAAAGTTTCAGGACTTCGGCTCGAAAAATATATCAAATTTTAATAAAGAAATTGATTGAAATATATTTGATGTTACTTTGTTTTCACAGTGAATATTTTTAAACCATTAAAAGATATCTATTTTACGATGGGAACCTAGCTACAATGTACGATGCAAACCTAGCTTCAATGTACGTACATCTACATGTATGTATGTATTCATAAATCATTGAGTGTAAAATATCTTCAAAGTACTGAGATAAATATATCTGTTGCTACAATATGTCTTGTGAGATATTTTTCTAGCTGAACATATTTCATTATATTGTTACAATAACCCAGGAGCTGATACAATGTACACAAATATACACAATGCCAAGCCGAGTCATTGTAATTGTAATACAATGCATGGATGAGCGTCATAGCAAGAGCGTAATTTGCCAGTCAATGGTAAACAACATCATGCTACAAGTACACAACATTTGATGACAGATAATGGGGCAGCTAGATGTGAACAGGTTGTGAACAGTGATGCTGTATTTATCATGTAAATGTCAAAGGATCTCTCCACTCACCCCTACTTACATGTACATGCAAGTCTGGAACTAAGGTACCAGTCACAGACAATGTCAGGCACACATTCAGGTTTTGTCTGGCACAATACCTCTGGTGACTGTCATTTTGTCCCGAAACTGATTTGTGTTTTTTATTGAAATTATTAATTTAATACATGTTAAGGCAGTCTGGCACTAAGTTGAAAATGTCACATGAAATTTAAAACCGTTATTTCCAGGCCTGCGTATGCGTACTTTAACTTATATCTTTTGTGCTTATTGAAATTCTAATAATAAATTGTTGGACGTGTTTCCTGTATGGAACTCACTACATGTGTAGTTACCTACATTGAATAATTGCAGAAAATACCAAATCGGGAATCTTAAAAAAATATATCTGCAAGAAGCAGTAGCATGAAATAAAATGGGGTTTAACGTCCTACTGTTCTGCTCCTTTCTGGCCTAATGGAGACTGACATACAGCATTACAGTGTGCTACGAGGCAAATTTTCCCCAGACAGCGGCACTACAGCCTACTCTTACAGTATATCGAATTTCAACTGCCAAGGGATCTTGTATGTGCACACCAAGGGGTATATAGGACCTCGGTTTTCCATCCCATCCAAACGACTAGACAGCTGTCCTTGTCAGGTCTTCCATCCTGCATCACTGACAAGAGTAGCATTGGGTTTAATGCCACACTGTTCTGCTCCAACAGGGTAAAAGAAGACAAAATGCGGAGGGAAATGTTAGCATTAACGGCGCCAATTCCAGTCTGGCAATTTTGTTTTACATATTTCAACCCCCAAATAGAGTGAAAAGTTAACCCCCAAATAATCTTCCTCTTTTGACAACATTATCTGCCATGAGTTGTGTTATTCCCCGCTATTCCAAAACATTTCCACATCCATCATGGTTACTGCATGATATCACTGTTGGCTGTAGCACTGGAATTATTCTTATCAGGATGACCCTGATTCAATCGCAGTGTTGGCAGTCTCAGGACTTCTAAGATTTTTTTAGCTTGATTCCACTATTTCGGTGGTGCAGACTGGGCATTTACTTGTTCAGATTGGATGGCAAACTGACATTTTGAAATCTAAAGAAAGAACTGTAACGTTTCCTCACACCACACTGAACATCAAATGGGGTATGCCATATTTTAATTGATGCATATTATATTTATATATAATTAAGCGGTTAAACTTAAACCCACATTTCATTTCCAATTCGATATCATGTCCCTTTAATAAAAAGTGGTAGTTATAAAACAATTAATTGCTATCAGTCCACTTCAATAGGTCAACGGGCAATTATCAACTAACAAAGGTCAGTCACATGCCCTTCTTATATATTAAATAAGTTAAATAATCTTATTATAAAACAGCACCTTATCCCAATATCGTTATATATAGGCCTAGGTGAATAATTGGGTCACAGTTACCAAACCTTACATAACAATAATAAATTATTAATTGCAGAGAAGTCAGACTTACCAAATGACACAGAAACCAAACTGTGGGAACTAACAGTGTATGTGCTAATCAAATCCTCCGCCAACTTAGGAGACTGATAGAAACTAGAAAAATGAGTAGATAAAAAAATACAAAATAAAATTTAAGCCAGTATTAAATTTAAGGCTAAAAATAGACCTGACCCAAATGAATTATGTAACTTTTGGAATTGGAATATAAAAGAAACGAAATTGAATTTAAAAAGATTACTGATTATGATTATAAAAGTAGAAATACGTGAGATCGTTAAGTGATATAAAGTGACAAATAGTAAACAACTCACCATAATACAGCCCATCCGCTGATTAACAGAGCGTGACACAAGGACACAGTTATGTTTTTCCATCGCCACAGAGTTTGCGAGGGGACGGATTTCGGCGTGAAATAAACAACCACTTTACTGATGATCAAAAATATAACAGCTGACAAACTTATTAAATGAGCAGCATAGTTCGGTTCCTGAGCATCGCTAGGCCAAATTTCCGTGTAAGAATCTTCGCTGTCCATAATTAAAGCTATTTGATCGGGAGTCTAATTGCAACTATGTGGAGACGGTCCACAATCATTGAAATCATAAAAACAAACTAACACACACCACTAGATGGCGTGTTTTAAATTCTTGTCTGGTTTGATCGAGATGATTTCGAGCGAGAAACAAACGTGATCGAAAAACTGTACCCTGAACAGTCAAAGGGAGACAAATCCATTTAACATTACAAAATGGAGTTATGTCCCCTAAACCGTGACTGAAGTGAATCTAGCATTTTAACTTCCGGCAAGCGAAGCCATGTGAGTGAAAATAAATAAATTCTTCCATTCTATTGTTGGTGCTAATCACCTAGTTGTCTAACCTGCATGTAGTACAATGGCATACTGTAGCAAGCACACATTAAGTTCTTTTCAGTAAAATTTGTTAGACACTGTCAGTACTGAAAGGGCGAGATGGGAGAGTGAATTTTTGCTAAACCGAAAGTAGAGAAGTCATGAGCCCTTCCTAGTAACCAGCCTGAACGTTGTTTTTGTTTTATAAGATTTATCACGACACGGCCATAGTCTAGATAACAACTGTGTTACCCCTTTATTTTAATCACTCAGTCTACTGGCCATTATTATGACCATACTCGGTCACCCATAGTTCAACTCTGGACTGAACGTCTCATTCATTATTATACTCGCCGGCAGTACTACGTTCAGGATTCGTTCCATTAAATCAATGTCAAAACTGTAATCTGTCCCAGTCAATTTTACTGCGCAACTTTTCACTGCTAAATGGTTGCGTGTCAGTCCCGTGAACGCCTGAACAATGTAGATGAACATCTTAGTGAGAAAATAAGACCTTGCTAAAACCTGTACCTCTCTAGAACCAATATGACCGACACAACACGCTGTTAAAAAAATATGTCTCCGTCTGCTAGATGACTTGGCCGATGCCATTGATAGGGTAACGCACAAATTTACGAACTCAGCCATATATGTAACAAAATTTAGGTAGGCCTGGGAAAAAAATTGGGATTTTTGAAAAAATTAGATTTTTAATTATTGTAATTGGAATAAAGAAAGCAATAAATGACTGAAGATTTTCGGCTTTTCATCTTATATGATCGAGTTCATAAGAATTAAGAAGATTGTGAGAAAAGCCATACATTTGAATTTTGATGAGAGAAAATTACCATTTCAATTAAAACCTTAGAGAGTGTTATTGTTCACAAGCAAGATGTTTTGGAAGATTCAGTACATGGTAACATAAAAGACTGGATAATCCAGGAAATGACCGACTTTCCGTCCAATTTTGAAGACCCATCCAGACATATATTCGTAGAATATTTGTTTGGATGATACAGACTATTAGATCCCATAAAAGTTACCAACATTGTTGTCAATGAATAATAGATATTAACCTTTACTAGTTTTGGGTGATTAGTAAATTTAGTCCCGGCCTGATTACCAAATTGAACTGATAATATGTGGTATTCCTATTACACTCTGAATTAGAGTTTCAGGATCTTAAAGGATCATGGTGCAGCCATAGCTTAAAGGAGGCAAGTCTCTCTCTCTCTCTCTCTCTCTCTCTCTCTCATCACTGTAATAGTAATTTAAGAAGAACTTATCTGTCCACAATCGGATTATATAACACATACTATTTCGTTTTGTTTTTTATAGTTCAAAGTTTTGTTTTACTTTTCTTTACTACACTAGAACCTGGAAAAGTTTTTATATATATAACCTGCGTTCTGGATTTTGTGAGGGATAAGCCGATAACATTGTCTGATGGTCTGTTTTGGTGAGCTTTTGGTTTGAGGTCAAGGCAACTGTGGATAACCCACTAGAAACATCTACACTGATTGATTAATCAAATATCTGACATCTTTGGGTTAAATGCCCCCTGTATGACCCATTACACTACCTTCCAATGCAGTGTGCGATGATGGAAATTTTGCCTGGACAGCGGCACTGTGGCCTACTCTTATATCAAATTCCAACTATCAAGGGATCTTTTACGTGCATGGCAATGTGTATATAGGACCTTGGTTTTTTGTTCCATCTGAACGACTAGACTCGTGACAGCTGTCCTGCATCACTGCAAAGGGGTACCACGCTGGAAAATCTGGATGAATTTTCTCGGCCAATGCAGGGGTCGAACACCCGCCCCGTCTTACCCACTTAGCCACCGTGACCACCACCATTTTCTTAAGTTAGGGCCCAGGAAGATGTTATGTTGTATATATCATCTATTTGTTATTTACAGATCATCGTTTTATAAGATACCGTGGTAAAGATGATGGCAGCAGCAGAAGAAAAGGGATTTTTACAATATACGGGACCAAGAGATGATGTAACATATCCTGTACAGGTTGTTTATTGTGGGGGTAAGTTTATGAATACAAGAGGAAAGTTAGTGTGTCTAGTCCTTAGGATGGGACATAAAATTGAGGCCATGTGATTTTAATTGGTAGTTTACCTTATACCAGATGATGCCTTGGCAGTTTGAATTAAAAGAGGAGACCCTATAATATTCTACCATGCCATATCTTAGTCTTAGGATGACAACAGTATTATATAACCCCATTATATTCCCATTCTTTCGGAGCAGCGGTGAGCCGGTGACTAAGATATTTGCTCACTAAATTTGAGGTCCTCTGCTTTAATCCCGGCGTTGGATGAGAAAGTTCATTTTCTGGCGTGGTTCCCCCTGTCAGTGTTGCAGGATGGAAGGTCTGGCAACGGACAACTCATAGTCATTCGGATGGTATAAAAAACCGAGTTCTATGTACAAATTAGCATACACTTAAAAGATCCCCTCACTGTTGAAATACGATATAAGAGTTGACCATAGATAGGTTGTCCCTGCAAAGTTTCCCTCATAGCACACTGTGTAGGGAATATATGCCTGCCTTCATTAGCCCAGCCGGAGCAAAACATAAGGACGCTAAACCCATTTCATTTCTTTTCATTCATTACCTTAATGTTGATCAACCAAGTATTAATTCTCCCGGTTGTACGGGACAAGGAGTAGGGTCGCCTGTCCAACCGCATGGGTCTTCTCTGGGTCTTACAGTTTCCTCCCACTGCTAAACCCCTACGTGCAAGCTAATTATTGAAATAAAAAATTAAACCATATGTTAGTCCCGAAATGACCTCGTTTGTGTCGAGTGGACGTTAAACCCCATTTCTCTCTCTTTCTCCAAGTATTAATTCTGACATTAATTAAACATTTTCTATTCCTTGTCTGAATGTTGATTGACCAAGTATTAATTTCGACGATAATTTAATGCCATTCCATTCCTTGCCTGAATAATGGTTAATCAATTATAAAATGGTCATATTTTGTTCTTTTCAGAATGTACTATGCCAATAGAGGTGAGGAAGAGTTAATTTGTTAATTTTTATTAACCTACATCATTGTACATTGTGGTGAACCCAGTCATTCGTTCCATCCAAATGGCAGGTTTCAATTTAAGCGGTATCGAATCGCAAAAAGCGACCCAAATCGCGGTAAAAGTGATAGAATCATTTTATTCATTAGCCAAAAATTGCTTTCAAACTTGTGAAGTGCGATTCATCACATTTTGGATGAATGTGGAGAATAATTAGGCCTACGAAAAAATCAATTTATAAATGCAGGACTAACTTGTTAAATATTCCAAGTTGTGGGTCGTGATTAATTTGAGCCAGTTTTTATTTCAATATATCCGATAACTAGAAGACAATTATATGCAGACTCCGTTTTTAATCACACGTGTTTATAAAATATGTTACTAAAAATAGAATGAAACAACGCAGTATATTATGATTGGTTAACTTAACTGGAAACTAAAAGTAAACATCTCGCGAGATGCCTGAAACGATGGCATATTCACGGGTTGATAATATTTTGAAAGCGCTTAGCGGGGGTGGTTTTAAATAAAGAAATAAACAAGCAAAGCCACGTCTACAAATATTTCGATTGGAATGGTGTAACATAAAGTACATGTAGTTTTGTTTTAGACGATTAGTGCGTCTGGCATCGTGGAGAGACGGTAACTGATTTTTTTTCTTTTGGAGATGTCAGGTTTTTTTTACCTTCATCCGCACATAAGCCGAAGCAGGGTATACAACGGTCAATGAAGGCGGAAAAAGAATCTACTTATACCCCGAAAAATTAGAATTGCAAATTTTTGTGATTAGGCTACATTTTACTGCTCCTCAAATCTGAGCAAATGCTATTCAAATTTTGAATTGATTAGCCAAAATGTGAATCTGTCACAAAAATTTGCTACTCATTGGTTTTAGACTAAATTGAACCCTGCCATATGGTCTTGTATGGTCTTGTGCTCGTTCCCCAGTGTTAAGCATTAAGTAATTTTCATAAAATTTTCAAGGAATAATTTTTATTGTGGTAAAGATCTTAAATCGATTCTGTCCAATTTCTTAAAAGTATTTATTGCATCTTTATTTGTAGTAGGTCTACCTAAAATTATAAAAACACTTTTAAAAACTGACAACTAAGCTAGTGATTGGACTGCAAAATTATGTCTTATTTTATAACTAGCAAAAAGGTCAATTGATAGTTGCTGAATATTTAGTTCCTCCTGGCGCTGATTTCACAAAACATCCTGAGACCAAGGTTAAGAATTTACTTAACTTTCAATCACTGTTTATGAGAAATATCTTTGACCCACGGATAGTTTGATAATTGAAACAACAAAAGTTTTATAAAGGGCTATATGTTATCTAGAATACGGGGAAAAATTTTGAGTAAATTCATAACTTAAGTTAGAGAATGTTTTGTGAACACGGGGTTGGTGGGCGGTGGTGGGGTGTATGTGGATAGCTGATTGGTGTAGATCATAATAGTGTCTCTCGTAGTTTTTTTTTAGGTTTTGTGTTTTTCTATCTCTCCTAAACATAAGTTGGTGGTAGTTGAATAATTGTTAATCGTTTACCTTATGTTAGTCCATAAATGACCTAATTTGTGTTGATTTGGTCTTAAACAAATGAAATAAAGTTTAATGTCCTACTTTCTGATGCAACTGGGCTAATGGAGACGGGCAAATGCTATAATTTGCTATGAGGGAAATTTTGCCTGGACAGCAGTGCTACTCTTACATCAGTTTCCAACTGCATACACAATGTACACAGGACCTTGGTATTTCTTCACATCCAAACAAATAAGCTGTCTCTTGCACCACAGACAAGACACAAAATCATTTAACGCCTGTATAAATAACACAGAATTCTTATTATAGATGGAAGGTTGGGATGGCCTAGTGGTCTAGAGTGCTGCGCTTCGGCCTCGAGCTGGCTAATCAACTCTGACTTGCGGCTGTGGTTTCGAGCCCTGGTGTGAGCGTATGTGGCATGGAGATAGGGGTGCCATCTCAACATTGTGGTTTCCTACGGGCACTCCAGTTTCCTCCCACTGCTAAAGACCCCTTACGCGCAAGCGAATTATTGAAATAAAATGAAACCATATGTTAGTCCCAAAATGACCTAGTTTTGTTGAGTGGACGTTAAACCCCATTTCTCTCTCTCTCTCGCTTATTATAGATAGCTTCCTGTTCTTGCTGTAGTTTTACATCCCAATTGTAGATAGATTTATAAACTAATTGTGTCTGTATTTCTCACCAGTATTGTGAATATTATCCTAGGATCACTGAAACACTATCAAAATATGTTCTGATTATTTTCGTTTTTTCTCCCCCAGTAATATCTTAACTATTACTGAAAAACTATCAAAATACATTATAAAAAAATCTGTAAATGGGTGAACAGCCTTCCCAGATTTCTCTTGGCTACTCTCCCGTAATCTGGAAAACCCTAGTAACACTGTTGAATATTGTTTTGAGTAAACAAAGGAAAACTGTTTTGTTAAGCTACTTATCTTATTTTGTCTTTTTAGATGAAGATAATTAGAAGCCCTTTCGGTGAAGGAGAAAAAATATGGGTCTAACTCAATTTTCACCAAAATTTAACTTGCTAGGATTTTCCAGATTACTGGAGTACTAGTTTCGTTCTTGATAGAACTGTTCAGGCTTCAGTGAGGATGTGCGGTTGCCCTCTATATATAGGGTTGGTGGGCACCGGAGCACATGTGACTTCACATGAACCGGAGTCAATCTTAAGCACCAGAGTCAATTATTCTGAAAAATGTGCAAAGATGTTCGGCAAGAAATTGCCGTTATGAATATGCATATTTGCATTGGCATCAGTTTAATATTTTCAAAATACAGATTATAGAATCTATGTGTTGTCATATTCTAATCAACAGTATATTTTTTTCCCCCAGTATTGTGAATATTATCCTAATTATGAGAAATGTAAAGAATGGTTGGAAAGAAATCTCCCAAATGAATTTGAAAAATTAACGGCAGGTAAGAAGATTTATTGTCGAAAACCTGTCCAACCTCGTTCGTTTTCTCTGTGTCCTCCGATTTCCTCCCACAAGCGAATTATTGAAATAAAATCAAAACATGTTAGTTCCAAAATGGCCTAGATTGTGTCGAGTGGACATTAAACCTCATTTCTTTCTATATCTTTATTGTTGACAGATTGGACGAGAGATTTACACAGTTAGAACCGATTTTATCCGTGGTCGTGAAATACAAGCCCAGATCAATGATTTATTATAAAAAAATAAACAATTGATTTAATAGTGTTCCCAAACTATAGAATTATCATTATTCCAAAACTGTTGGATTATCATTATTCCGAAATTAATGAATTATCATTATTCCACAACTGTTGGATTATCATTATTCCGAAATTAATGAATTATCATTATTCCGAAATGGTTGAATGATTATTCCCATACTATTGAATTATCATTATTCGCAAACTAATGAATTATCATTATTTGCAAACTAATGAATTATCATTATTCCCAAACTAATGATTTTATTTTTTTTATAATTAAACATCTGCCGTACCGTGTTTGTTTACCAAATTTTCTGAGGAACCATCTTTAATAATTGTGAAATATTTGTATTTAAGGAGAGGCTGACAGTAAAGATGACAGTGATGACAAAAAGAAACGTCAGACACGAGGTGGAAAGGGCATGTTAAAAGCCAAGAAAAAAGCAGAACCCAAGGGGATTAAAATGTGGACACAGTCACGTGGAAAAAAGAAAAAAATCACAACATTAGTGGGTTTAGCAGATTATGGTGGGTTTAATTAATAATTTATGCCACTTCTCATCACACTGCCTAGAACAACTGATACAAATTCCCCATTTAATTTCAAGAACACCTGATTCCCCCCCCCCCCCTGATACCACCATTTGGCAAACCTTGGCAGACTCCCGTACCCTCCATCTACCCTCGACTGTACGTCGGCAGTAAGAGATATGTAATTGTGATGCGGCAACCGGTTTATTTATTAGAAAAGCTTGACACTTTTAGAAACAAGTTTTCAAAGGGTGTGTAGAGTTGTCCTTAGTGAAGCAATGTAAGCCTTTGCTTTCAGAAATACATAACAAACAATAAACAGTTATTTGAGTTTAAAAACTTTTCACAGGCGTCGTCAGGGGTGCTGCCAATTTTTACGAGGGAACTTGAAAGTAGTTCTAAAGGAGGAATTTGTCATACAGCCGAGGATAGATGTAGGATACCTGAGTTTGACAAGGTTTGCTGAATGCTGATACCACTTCCAAAATAGATTTCCAGAACACCTAATACTCTCAATTCCCCATTAAATTTCTATAACATCTAATACCCCACAACCCCCACTTTGAATTATTAATGACCTGATACCACTTTCCCTTTAAATTTCCAGAACATGCGGTACCCCCGTCCCCCCACACACACACCTTAGATTAAAAATGAGCTGACACCACTTTCCCTTTAAATTTCCAGAACATCTGATACCCCCCCCCCACACACACACCTTAGATTATAAATGACCTGATACCACTTTGCCTTTAAATTTCCAGAACATCTGATACCCCCCCCCACACACACACACACACACCCCTTAGATTATAAATGACCTGATACCACTTTCCCTTTAAATTTCCAGAACATCTGATACCCCCCCCCCACCTTAAATTATTAATTAATAAGGGTGGTTGGATGGCCAAATGATTAGCATGTGCGGGCTGTATCATACGGCTTGCCATTGCATCAACTGACATGGTTTCGAATTCCCTGTTGTACGTGGCAAGGAGTAGGGTCGCCTCTCCAACCTTGTAGGTTTTCACCAGGTCCTCCGGTTTCCTCTCACTCCTAATAATGGCCCATATGCACAAGCAAATTATTGAAATAAAATGAAACCATATGTTAGTCCCGAAATGACCTAGTTTGTGTTAAGTGGAAGTTAATCCCCATTTCTCTCTCTCTCATTTCATATTCATGTTTCAGATATTGATTTAAAAGTAGCTAGTAAATTTTTTGCCAACAAGTTTTCGTGTGGTGCGTCTGGGAACGATAATGGTGAAATCGTCATCCAGGGAGATGTTAAAGATGATCTATTTGATATTTTACCGGAAAAATGGCCACAGGTTTGTACAATACTCAATTTGTTTTTATCATAAGGTTAAATTAAACAAGTGGTTGTACTGCAAGATACGCCCACATTTTACAAGAGATTGACAGAGAACAAGCTAAAAACTTGATTTTTCATATCATTCCGTCCGATATGCTCAAATATCGAAAGGAACCAAGATCTTTGGGATATTAATCAAAATCAGACGAAAAAGTGAGCGCATATACAAAAATATTGCGGTTAGAATAAATAAAAAGATTTTGCCTCACGGACTGCTCCTGTTTTGTGTGTGTGTGTGCATTCGTGTGTTAGGGGTTGAGAAAGAGTGCGCATTGCATCATAAGGTCTCTCTTGGAGTAATGTGACATGGTTTAGATTCCCCCCTCATGGGTTTTCTCAGGGTTTTCCAGTGCCCGCCCACTGAAAGCAAATTAAAAATAAAAGTTGAAATAACTTGTTTGTGTTGGGTGGACATTAAGCCCCATTTCTCTCTCATTATTTTATTTTATCACAACTATTTTGTTTTATTATTTTCTCACCATTATTGTTTTATAACAGCTGTTTTGTTTTTATTATTTCCAGATTGATGAAGAATGTATCGATGATTTAGGAGATAAGAAATAAAATATTTAACGTATTTAACTTGTGTAAATAGAAAATATTCAAATTTATCTCAACTTTATTTGTTTACTTTCACTGGGATAAAAGCCTGATGTAGGACTGGTAAAACAAGACTGTATAGAGTGCAAGGATCAGTGCCTGGTTTAGATGAAGAGATACCCAAGGCTATTCCATTTATTACACCCCCCCCCCTACCAATCCACCTAACCCTCCAATAGAGGGAGATGAAAGAGTGTTTAAACACCATTGGGCAACACTGGGGGGGGGGGGGGGCACACATTTGAGCAAAGGGTAATATGTTGTAACCTTGGATTATTTGGGTGGAGACAATGTGTAAATCATGTTTATATCATCTATTAAAGAGCAGATATATGAACTACAACAGTAACAAAGCAAACGAAAATGAAAAACAACTTATGTCACTGGGGCTGACGGGGGGGCAATGGCCCCCTGGGGCCCCCCACCCTGGATCCGCGCCTGTGCTGAAGGCCTGTGTACACCTTGAGGCTCTCCTAGCACACTCTATAGCAATTGCCCATCTCCATTTGATTAGTGGGTGCAGAAAATTACGATATTGTACCCTATTTCATTTCTTGAGCATTTTGTTGTTCTGGGCTTTGTTTCTCGAAATCTTAACTAAAGATAAAATCCAAATTTTAGTAGATACTTCAATTTTGATTGGCTAAGCACTAAAATCAATCTTATATTATCCAATCAAATTACTACTGTTTGAATTTTATCTTAGTTAAAATTTCGTGAAACAGGCCCCTGATGTGCGAACAGAAATTAAAGCGTCTGTGCCAATCATAAATTTTGGCAGAGGGTAAAGTAAGGTCTGATTTTCAAATATAGTAATTATGTAATACCATTAAAATGGTTGTTAAAAACGGCACCACATGTCCATTCAATGCAGTTCAGAAGTCTTTATGTGGGGGTGATGTGTATACTGAGAAAATCCACGAGACTAGGCAGGCAACCATAATGACAGTGGTTCATGTTCATTCACATGATCCTCCCACTGCTAAAGACCCCTATTATTGAAATTAAACCATATGTTAGTCCCGAAATGACCTAGTTTGTGTCGAGTGGGCATTAAACCCCATTTCTCTCTCTCTCATTCTCATGAACGCCGAACTAGTGTACAAAGGCTGGTTCTCGTTTTTTGACCCATCCGAACTACACCACCACGCTTTGCCTTTAATCCTGGATAGCTGATGTCCACAATGTATTTCTGTGAAAGATAAATGGTGCTAATTCACCTTTTAAACTGTGTACTGGTAATGTTTTATTAATTATCAATCCAATATTTTACAAAAAATCAATTTAACATAATTTTTTTTACAAAAAATCAATTCAATATTTTTTTTTTACCAAAAATCAAATCAATATTTTTTTTTTACCAAAAATCAAATCAATATTTTTACAAAACATCATTTTCAACTCAAGTCAATTTCAACTTTTTTTTACAAAAAAAAAATCAATTTAATATTTACAAAATAAATATACGATGAAACGATTCAACCCTGTGATAATCCAACTTGTACAACCAAAGAGGTAGTGAAAATCCTTTTCTGGTTTGATTGACAGGACTTTGATAACAATCAGTAATACACCTATATACATGAAACAATGGTGGTAATCAACAATATTTAAAAAATCAAAAGAAAAAAAAATCTATAAAAAACAACAACTTTTACTTATTTTACTATTCAATATGTTTACATATATCAAATTGACGATGTTTCATGGTTACGGAGTGACACAAAATATTTACAATCAGAAATACACACATACAAATGAAAAAATGGAGGTAATCAACAATATATTTAAAAACAACACAATATAACTAATATTGATATTACTATTGAAGATCTTTACATAAATCTGGATGTCCTGTTTGGGCCGTTTTTAACGAACATAATGAACTAGTTTTACAACTTCCTTTACATGGTCCATTGGCAGCCAACTTGTAACGATATCTGAAGGAATAACAATGTAAGCCAATAAAAATGAGGGATGGGGTAACGCCCACTCGACACAACACATAATAAGGGAATAAAATACCCAGGTTTTGCCAATTGTAAATGGTTTCCTTTCTGTTTGTTGCTTATTATTCAGCTGTTAGACGTGGGATTTCTTAGCTGTTTAGACTTTCAGGAAATAACAAGTATTCTCAATTAAATTACACCATTTTCGAATATCTACTTTTCTATTATTTTTCCAAATCTATAGAATTTTTCTACAAATTAATCTTACACATATTTGTAAGAATCAAAATTAGATTCATTTAACCAACTTACTTGTCGAATTTCTGGAAGAGGGAGTCATCATCTCTCATTCTATAGATTAGATCACTCCAGTCAGATGGATATAAACTTCCCATGTTGTAGTCAGCCTGAAATTAAACAAATTTTATCGGGTGATATGAACTTTAAAATATACCTCTTAGAAGCTATTTACCTACATAAGGATTGTTATTTTTTCTACAAATTGACCTGTCTAGTCGTTCGGATGGTACGGAAACCGAGGACCCGTGTACACATTGGTGTGCACGTAAAAGATCCCTTGGCAGTTGGAATTTGATTTACGTACGAGTAGGCAAAATTTCCGTCACAGCACACGGTATGGCGTTAGCCCGTCTTCATAAGCCCAGTATATAAGGAACAGAACAGTAGGACGTTAAACCCCGTTTCATTTCATTTCTTTATGTTTATTATTATTACAAGAATTGGTATTATTATTAAACGGGAGATAACTCTTGTCCAAGGGAGATAATTAGTATAACACGCAGTATAATAAGTTGTTTTCATATGATATGAACCGATTTTGTTTAAAAGAGGTAAGACATTAACAAAAACAAACCAAATGCCGCTCTTGTATAAATATTTACAACGCCTATGTATAGATCAATGTTATTTCAGGGTGATGTAAGTCACGCTAAAGGGAGGTAATCGAACTAAACTAATGGAGGCAGACCACCATTAAATTTCACCATCTCGGTACCCGGTACCCGTGTAGTTCGTTTATAGCAAATCTCTCCATGTCTCTTTTCTCCCCTTTTGCATGCCCATTTTTATTGATTTTATGGACGAAGAGTGTTTGCATTAATATTTTCTGCCAAGTTTTGGTAAATATTCATGATTTTGAGGCGGAAGGATAACGATGTTATCAGGTTGGCTACGGTGATATGTACGGCAACTAGATACATGTTTTGAGTATGGTTCTCCAAGTTTGTGTATCTCAAAAGTTTAGTGGTCAACCTCATACAAATTTTAGTGCAAATACATGGCCATTTGTTCCTCTGTTTGTAGTGAAAAACATTCAGGAAAACGAAAAGTTGGAGGTGGGCAAAGAGTTGAGAATTAACATTGATGTCAATGGGGGAAATTAATGGTGGTCTGCCTCCTAATCGATAGTATCCCAATGACTACAGATTCTGATTGAATACCTTGGCTGAATATTCTTTTACCCATACTGGTGTTGTCTTGGCCGTTAATTCACTAATATCAGCCACATAATTCTCAAAATCTAATATGGCCTGAAAAATATAATTAATACCTTGAACAAAATATTTGAAAGACAATCATCATAAATTCGACCTACCTACATGCACGCTGGATAATCTCGATGAATTTTCCCGGACTACT
Source organism: Patella depressa (assembly GCA_948474765.1). Taxonomy (NCBI): domain Eukaryota; kingdom Metazoa; phylum Mollusca; class Gastropoda; family Patellidae; genus Patella; species Patella depressa. Next base: position 4,698,595 of record OX419720.1, read on the forward strand.
CAGAGATCGAACACGGAGCTCGTGTTTCAGAAAGGATAAGCATACCGTACCTCGTGAACAAAAACCTGTAACGAATACGCTAAACAAAAAAGTGACTTCGATTTCAATTTTGAACGAAATAAGATATGATTGGAAGATAATGAGAATACGTACCCAGGAACTTCCTGTATAATTACCATCGATGGTATAAATTCTAAATCCTGGGTTTAAATTACTGTATGTTGTACCACTTCCGGCTACAAACCCTGTACTGATTGGTCGAGTAAAATTCACCTCGTCATAAAACACAGTGAAGAAATCATCATGACTATGTCCGTTAAAATGACCTTGTATTATACTTTCATATCTACAATAAATAGACTAAATCATAATTAATATGTTATATACAGGATATGACAAGAACCAAGTATACATGAATTCCAGTAAGAGAGAGAAATGGGGAATAACGTCCGCTCAACACAAACCGGGACTAACATATGGAACTATTTCATTTCAATGACAGACATGTATGTAATATAGTTAGCCATGCAACGAACATTGTTAATTCCGTGCACGCTTTTTAGGACACGGACAAGGAAGAGAGAGAGAGAGCAATGGGGTTTACGTCCACTCAACACAAACTAGGTCATTTCGGGACTAACAAATGGTTCAATTTTATTTCAATAATTCGCCTGCGCGTAGGGGTCTTTAGCAGTGGGAGGAAACCGGAGTACCCTACTCCTTGCCACGTACAACCGGTGGTTCGAAACCACGCCAGTTGACTCAATGACAGGCCGTCTGCTAACCATTCGCCCCCCCCCCCCTCGACGAGGAAGAAGACGTAGCATAGCACTTGGTCGAAACAATTGAACGCGTTAAAATAAAAGAATTACCTGTTGACAATTTTAAAGAAATTCAAGTTCCACGGTTTAACACCAGCGCTAGGAGTCGGATGATGCATCAATATATGAACCTTTTCATTGTTATTCTCTGCTTCCTGTAATTCATCAGCTAACCATTGTAACTGATCTGCTGGATCTGTATTGTTAACCAATAACCACCTAAATAACAAATACACGTTTTATATTACTCAATAGTCACCTAAATAACAAATACACGCCTGTCTAAATAACAAACACACGGGTGGGTTTATAACCACCTAAATAACAAATATACTGGTGGGTTTATAGCCACCTTAATAACAAATACAGGCATCGGGAATTAATATCCACCTAATTAACAAATACACATAATACTACCCAATAAACAACAAATACACGCGAAATTGACCAATGTCCACCTAAATTATAAATACATATAATACACATAGTAACAAACATTGACTTACCAGTTATCTGTCGTACCGAGATTTGAATTGATGGAAATAATTCTTAAACCTGGTAATGGTGAAACGGAATAAAATCCGCCCCTAAAATAAACAGTTATTGTAATATAATCATTCCCTCCAAAATAACCATTTTGGGTATAAAGAAAAAATAATAACAATATTTTCAAAACATATACCTCATTATTTTCTTTAAGAAGAATATATTCATTGTGTATGTTATGATGTTCAAAATACCCAATATGATTAAAATACAGATCTATATTTCGTTTCGTTTTCTATACTCTCGATGGCCTACACTACATGAAGACCTGACTAGTTGTACTGGAAGGTCGCATCAGAGGTCCTACTATCGGCTTTTGATCTATGACGTCAGACATTGATTAATAAATCACCAATCAGTGTTGACGTTTCTAGTGGTTTACCTACAGATGGTTTGGATTACCAATCCCTCGCACAACCAAGAACGCCTGATATAAATATAGCAACTCTTCCAGATCCTAGTGCAGTACAGACAAATAAAACAAAATTTTGAATTATAAAAAGAAAACGAAACGAAATGGGATCTGTGTTTTAATCAGATTGAAAAGAATCAAGCACTGAATCAATTAAAACAAAGTGTTTAGCCAGAGTGTGGCAAGATAAATCGCAAATATTCGCAAGTTATCATATTATTTTATCAATTTGTGAAATGATATCTAACATGGTGCCCACCTTAAGATGGTGTCTATAGTATCCATGGGCATCCATTTTGTCCAAACTTCCGCGAAAGCTCCGTACAACCAATCCTGTGATAAATTCCCCGTAACAAAAGGCGGAGCGTATCTGGAAATAAAATAAACAAAAAATAACATTCACTTCAATGGTTTACACTTTATTCCGTACAATAAAATAAAATCAAATCAAAAAATTAAAAAAAAAATAATATAAAAAATAATAAACAAGCAAAGTAAGAAAAATAAATAAATACAATTTGGAAAAGGATTACTTAATGTGATCAAGGGAGAAAATTCTGTATTTTGAACTCTAAACGTTTTTTTTTTTTGTTTTTTTTTGTCGTATATCTTTTTTCTAAATTAATGGAATTTTTAAATGATAAAGCTACTTACATATTACACGGAGAACTCTCGTGATTACCAGCAGCAAAATATACAGGTTTATCCGGTAGGTAACGCTCTAATGCTGATTGAAATACCCGGATTCTCGCCAACTGATCAACTCTAGTCTGGTTCCATATATTATGAGCGGGAATATCACCAGTGAAGTAAATCATATCAAACTAAAATTATAAAGAAAGATTTTCGTCCTTTTAAAAAGAAAATAAAGAGAAGTCACATTTCAGTAATGAAATAAGGCATTATCGGCAAAGTATCCGCATGTCCAATATCCCTAAAGCAATGATCCAAGAAATCCCATAATGGCTACTGCTGGGTTGACTGATGCTCGAGCTTTTGTGGGTGTGGGTCTATTCTTCAGGTCAATCAAATCAATCCCACGTATCGCAACATGGCAGCTCTTCGTTTTATCTGGATCTTCACTAAAACTTTGGACAGTGATTTAAGATATTAAAAACGGTTAAAATATTGTTCCTCTCCAAACAGTTGTGATTACATTGTATCCGTTGTGATAGCCTCGATTGTTATTAGATTTTTTGTAATATTCTGTTATGTACAGGTTAATTGGGCGTAATAAATTCGTGGGTCATTCCGTAACGTTATGTAAACATATTTGGTCCAATTTGAAGCCCTGTTTAAAGCGTAATGATACTGTTAAGCATTTAGCTATTGGTTGTTAATAGGACTATTGACCAATCATAGTTTGGGACAGAAATTGGCTTCCATTACAGCAGTGTTAAACGAGATTAGGTCTAATCAAACGAAACTCTGCGAGGGGTATACCGCATGTCCAGTGTTTAATTTTCAGATGAAAATATGCATAGATTTAGAAAGTATTAAAACTAGCTCAATATCAATGAATGTTGTAATACGGTAGAGATTTACTTTGTTTTACAAATTGAAACATTCTCTGAGTTTTTAAGTTATTCAGAGACTTTTTTGGTCAATATATGTTGTAATATAAAGTTGTGGGTATGATGGGGTCGGGTAATAAAATAAAATTTTAATCTATAATTACTTTGTTTTTAATTGATTCTAGATATTCCATCATACTGTAAAACGTTCGTGGTGCCAGATCACAATGTCTATAATCCCCCCAATATCCAGCCCCTTTATGACCAGCTTCTACGATAAAAATAATAATACATTTATTACAATATTCAGCCCATTTATGACCAGCTTCTACAATAATAATATGAATACATTTATAATGAAATGAAATGGAATGGGGTTAAACGCTTTACTGTTAATCATAATAACTAACAAAAGTATTATTAATACTTATATTGCAATATCCAATCCCATTATAACCAGGCTCTATAATATTACATTTATTACATTTATTACATTTATTACATTTATTACAATAACCAGCCTCTTTAACCCGCACAAATCCATATCACGATAAACTTTAGATTGAACTCACTACTTTAAATATATGGCAGACCTTGCGATCTACAGCTTGTGTCGAACCCTTTTATCACCCAAACCACAGTCAACAGGACTAAAATAAGACTATATCTTTTCTATATAAAAGAAATAAGAAAATGTCTACGGTACCTGGCGGTCCATCATTAACACGACAACATAACGGTTCGTGACAATCAGCGCTACTATTATATTTATACTCTAAATCTAGATGCATGTCTGTCAGTTGTAGAATACGAATAGTAGGTAAACCTGGCTAAAATAATCATACAATGAAAATAAATCATCATATTTACAATGGGGTTTAAAGTCTGGTCGATATTGTCCATGGGTTATATTGATTAAAACATAGCCTAGTTCCTATTTCGTTTCGTTTTTTATAGCTCAAATTTCGTTTTACTTTTCTTTACAACATCAGTCTCTTACAACAATTAGTAGATGAGGCCATCGAAAGTATATAAAAAATGAAACGAAATATGAATCTGTAAATTTTACCCTGGTTTCACCTATGGGTTATTTACGTATTTAAATTATGTGCCCTTGATCGTAGCTTGATTCTACGAAGGAGTCAACAAACTGTTTACAAACTAATCTTAGCCTCGTGTTCACATCAATATGGCGGCTTGTTCGCTCGATTATGAGAAACTTGCACAATATTTAATATAAAAGAAGTGACATGCACAGGAACATGATGATAAAAATATCTTTTTTCAGTTCTTGTGTATTTATCGATTTTTTTTTATATTGGTCGATGACAATAGCACAGTCATCAAGGGCAGATAATCTGAATACAAGTCTTGCCCATGGATGAACCTAGGGCTTAGTGTAATGAGATCGGAATGGGACCACCGGGGATAATGAGGATGGAGTTCTTCACTCATCTAATTACACCGACGGTCAGATCCACGTGAATTAAATGATTATAAGTTTTAACGCACAAACAAAGAGAAAAGATTGTTTTTATCACCTAGTCTTTAAGATAGGCTACACTGACCATCTATATATAATCTAGCAGTCAATGAATCTACATAAGTCATGATGATAACAAAAATAGTGATCGATTTGATCGATTATGAGTGTGATTGAGGGTAGAAACACTGGTACGTAAATAACCGATTTAACTTTGAAGAGAATCGCACTGTATTGGCCATAGAAAACGTCTGGGATACTGAAACATTGGTCTTGGTAGAGTACTGAATATACAAATCTCCCGGCCCGGTTTCACAAAACATTCTCAGACTCAAGTTCAGAATTTACTCAAAATCGTTCGCATTAATTAAACTAAAATATAAAAGCCCTTTATGTTTTTGTTTTTTTTGTTTTTTTTTCAGTTTTAATGTATTAAATACAGTAATAAGAAATTCTCAATCTAATTAAAATATAGATCTATATTTCGTTTCGTTTTTTATACTTTTGATGGTCTACATAGTAAAGACAAGTAAAAACGAAATTTTGAACTATAAAAAACGAAACGAAATTGGATCTGTGTTTTAATCAGATTGAAGAAATTCCCTTCAAAGTTTTGTGTATCTTGATCAAAGATACATGTATTTCTCATAAACAGTGATTGAAAGTTGAGTAAATTCTTAACTTAAATCGTTAACTTTTGGGACCTAGAAATTGACACAAGTGGGTCGCAACGCATATAATAATGTACTATGAATGGTTTCCATTTTTACTCTAATTTCAAATCGGTCATGTTCGGCGAAATAAGCCAGCAGTTTCAATAGAATAGAAACTTCTAGCGTCTGGTTATCCAGTCTACATACGCCGTTTGATTTGGTGCAATGTTTCTAGCCTCGTTCCTCGAGTCTCTTGCTAGAGCTGGGACTGAAACGCATTATGGTACACGATTCGTGTACCAAAGGTAAAATGTTTATGTTATTGGATATCAGAAGCCTATCTTTTTCCGGAAAGATCACAGCATCAATGTTGATTTAAATTGACAAATAGTTTGTGTTTTCAATGTTGGAGAATTTGGATGACATTTAGTTAGAGACTTAGCTATCAATAGTAAAATGTTTATTGTGTCTTTAATATTGGATATCAGAAGCCCATCCTTTTCTGGTAAGATCACAGCATCAATGTTGATTTAAATTGACAAATAGTTTGTGTTTTCAATGTTGAAGATTTTTGATGATATAGAGTTAGAGACTTAGCCACTTTAAGTCTGATAATGCTTTGTGAAACCGGGCCTGGTTAACTTTGCAATGTGATAATAAATATTAAAATGTTGCGTAAAATGTTGATATCTAATCTTTCAATCATTACAGAAGATAAGTGATTGATTTATACATGTTGAGTCAGAAGATCGAACTGACCGATTTAACTTTGCATCAATTGGCCAAAACAGTTGATTATAGGTTTGTCACATGAAAAACAAAATGTCTAAATAATAATTTATATAACATTGCTTGCAAATAAAAACCTGCATCAGACAGATTTAGCTGTTACAAAATGCATCTTTAATGTTTTGACAAGTATGGGATGATAGAATTGGACATAAAAGATTCAATAACGCAGATGACATTAACAGTTTGTTGACATTTTGTCTCTTTTGAACATAGAATTAGCCCCCCCCAAAAAAAAAAATCAATCGAATTAGCCCCACCCCCAAATATTTTGCCAAAATAATGATTTCTTAGGAGTGTTCTTAGCCGGCCACACCCTCAGCCCCTCCAAAACATTCTGTAGCCCCCCCCCCCCCAAAAAAAAAACATTCCGCAGCCCCCTCAAATTTTGAGAGCTGGCTACGGGCCCGCATAGAATTCTCTGTGAACTTTTCATTTTCGCCAGCGACGCTTTGCCTCCTTCCTCTTCCAGTCTTTGTCAGTTTGATCGAATCAGAATACCATAGTTTAAGAGATTTGATGTGACAGGGTGAAATATCTAAATTGCGGATGTATCTGGATAAGGGTGTAATGAATAGATATGTATGTGGATAAGGGTGGAATGAAATATATGCATGTGGATAAGGGTGGAATGAAATATATGCATGTGGATAAGGGTGGAATGAAATATATGTTTGTAGATAAAGGTGTAATGAAATATAAGTATGTGGTGTGGACAAGGGTGGAATGAAATATTTATGTATGTGGATAAGGGTGGAATGAAATATTTATGTATGTGGACAAGGGTGGAATGAAATATTTATGTATGTGGATAAGGGTGGAATGAAATACATGTTTGGGATATGGATGTAATGAAATATAAGGGTGGAATGAAATATATATTTACCTTAGGAATTACTGGAGGCAAGACTGGCGGTTTTGGTACAGAAGATAAAGTGATATTCCATGTCGTATTAGGGTTAAATGGGGTACCACACGTTTCATTGATAACCTGAGCGCAGACATCATCCGGACTTAAAACAGTCATCTGTAGCACACCAAATATTGTATCCTATATTACAAATATAAAATATAAGATAATTACTAACAAGGTCATCTGTATAGTACACCACTCGTCCAAACATCTCTAGCACACCACACTCCCAATCATTTGTAGTACACCAGACGTTCAATCAACTGTAGCACATCAGACTTGCAATCGTATGTAGCACACCACACGCTAGCAATCGTTTAAACCCGTTGAAAAACAACCACTCGATATTCTAAAGGGTTTTATTTAGTGGTTTGGCATGATTTATATAACACTTAAGGCCCAAAGAATTGTCTGCATTAGGCAGATTTAGCTCTTATATAATATATCTGTATCGACACTACCTTATATTGGTTTATTATAGCTTTACAGACTCTGGTGTCCTCTATTTTAAAATGTGTACAGAAGAAGTTACTGAGTTCTATTAGAGTTTTACTAGGTGCTTGTTGTTCTACTGCAGTGGCTAGTTGTCCGACTATAATCTTACAAACATCACACGAGACATTGTTCTTCCAACTATCCGGATCATAAGCACGCCGTAGCTATAATATATAAACATAGTATTTCACATTATAATCATGTCGTAGCTATCAATATTATAACCATGTCGTAGCTATCAATATTATAACCATGTCGTAGCTATCAATATTATAACCATGTCGTAGCTATCAATATTATAGCCATGTCGTAGCTATCAATATTATAACCATGTCGTAGCTATCAATATTATAACCATGTCGTAGCTATCGATATTATAATCATGTCGTAGCTATCAATATTATAACCATGTCGTAGCTATTAATATTATAACCATGTCGTAGCTAGCTATCAATATTATAATCATGTCGTAGCTATCAATATTATAACCATGTCGTAGCTATCAATATTATAACCATGTCGTAGCGATCAATATTATAACCATGTCGTAGCTATCAATATTATAACCATGTCGTAGCTATCAATATTATAACCATGTCGTAGCTATCGATATTATAATCATGTCGTAGCTATCAATATTATAACCATGTCGTAGCTATTAATATTATAACCATGTCGTAGCTAGCTATCAATATTATAATCATGTCGTAGCTATCAATATTATAACCATGTCGTAGCTATCGATATTATAATCATGTCGTAGCTATCAATATTATAACCATGTCGTAGCTATTAATATTATAACCATGTCGTAGCTAGCTATCAATATTATAATCATGTCGTAGCTATCAATATTATAACCATGTCGTAGCTATCAATATTATAACCATGTCGTAGCTATCAATATTATAACCATGTCATGGATATCAATATTATAACCATGTCGTAGCTATCAACATTACAATCGTGTCGTGGCTATCAATATTATTGTTATGTTACATATGTACGGGATCATTATAACCACGTCGTAGATATAAACTTATTATGAAGCTATAACATATTATGTTATTTTATATAGTGATATACGGGGACAAAACTACGTACGTTGTGGCTGTAATATACAAGACCATAACAACATTCTTTACATCGTAAGTACATGCGAACAGCACTACACACAAACAGACCAAAGGCGTGAAATGAGGTTTAATGTCCTACTGTTTGTCACCAACCGTGCTATTATGGACATTTTGCCCGGGCAGTGGAAGTACTTGCTCTAACATTGCATTCCAAATGTCCTTAACGTATAGGCCTACTTGGGGATTTCGTCCCTATTGCAGAAGCTAGACACTGATCCTTACTGCTCTACCCGTTTGTACCACGGATAAGGCGAAACGACACTGGACAATGTTGAGGAAATTTCTTCTCTAATACCGGTATCTAAACCCGGATCTCTTGGTTAGTGAGCCACCGTACGTCTTACTCACAGTGTCACCATCTTTCCCGCTGAGCCACCGTCTTACTATCTGGGCTACCGTCTTATTCACTGAGACAGCGTCGTACTCACTAAGTGCCTTACTTACTGGGCCACCGTCGTACCCACTGGCAGTGCCGGACTGGGCCCACCTGTCCACCTGTCCATGACAGGTGAGCATAAGGTCATTAAAAAAAAGTGGGTCGAAGCCTATAAAGTAAAGAAGAGAAAGAAAAATAGAAAGGAGAGTGGGGTGAAGGGAAAGAAAGAAGGAAGGAAGGAGAGGACAGGACACATTCATTCTCTGTTATCTAATTGTATCAGGAAATCAAAAATTTGCTTTGGTCTGAAATGCTTGTAAAATGGGTTTGCGGTTGTCAATTTTCAAAATTTTCCTTTGGCCCACCAGTCCGGCACTGCCCACTGGGTAACTAAGCTTCCAAAATCAAAGGCAAATCCGCGGAAGCGGCACACAGTGTTAAATACTTTTGGGCGAAGTTATTTCAGAGAAAAAACTTATTTTATAAGATGATATAGCAATGTCATCTATTGCAAAAGAAATAACATAGAGAACAAAGTAAGAAAAAAGAGGTAGGCTTCAAGTAGCGAACACAAAATATTATTTGGTACTTGCCAAACTCTCCGCTCGAAATTCCGAACTGTTTTGGCCACCATCGGAATTGTACCCGGGACCCTAGGGTTATTTTTATTTTTTACCTAACGGCGAAGATCCGCCAAAATACAATATTTTAAATACTTACATGTTCTTTGTTTCCATGGATACAAGTGAATAAGAGAACAAAAAATGTAGATAAAGTCTGAAAATTCATTTTGATTTACGGACGGACCAGTCTCGGTCAACAACTCCCAGTTCAATAATATTCCCTAATTACTGAGTTCAATAATATTTTCGAATTACTGAGTTCAATAATATTCCCGAATTACTGAGTTATATACAGGCACAGCACCAGTGAAGTTTTCGTACAAGTTGATTCGAATAATCAGTGTTTCATCAACAGTGATTTATTAATACAAGTGTTTCAGCATTAGTGACGTTTTAATACAGGTTGATCCGAAATGTTACCGATGCTGTACCACGTCACGGTATAAATACATGCGACATCAGAGGCGTGAAGTCAGAGATCAAAAAGTGGCGCCTGGTCTCACGTCTACGCAGGACGTTGGCTAATAATAATACTAATAAAATATTTTGATAAGATAAAGATGAAGATGACCCGATTTATTAAAGGGACATTCCACTGACAAACTGATACTATAACGAATGGCAACGGTAAATAATGAGGGAATTAGCATCTTTGTTGTTTTGATGTACATTTTCGCAAAAACGATTCCACAGTCACAGATTTTCATCCAGTTTTTAAAAGTAGCTTGTATTTGTATTATGGTAAAGGTCTTCACTATCAATTTCTAGACTCTACGCTATGATTTTTTGGCGAGTTTTGATGGCCGAATGATTAGCGCTGCGAGCTGTATCATACAGTCTGTCATTGCGTCAACTGGCGTGGTTTCGATTCCCCTGTGTTATGTGAAAAGGAGTAGGGTCGCCTGTCCAACCTCGTTAGTTGTCTCAGGGTCCTCCGGTTTCCTTCCACTGCTAAAGACTCCTACGCGCAAGCGAATTATTGAAATAAAATGAAACCATATGTTAGTCCCGAAATGACCTAGTTTGTGTTGAGTGGACGTTAAATCCCATTTCCCTCTCTCTCTCTCTCTCTCTCTCTCTCTCTCTCTTTCTTACTCACTGAGCCACCGCAGCTCCAGGATGATTTTTTGAATTGATATTTCTCTTTACGTGACGTGTGAATATGTACAATGTAATGATAACTAATTGCGCTCTCTATTTTTATATCGTGTGATATGATGAGGGTCAAAGTGTCACTGATAATCTATTAACAAGCCAGAGAAAGTATACAAAGATTATTTTGCGATGTTAATGGAATAAATTGGTTTTATAAAATAGATAACGTGTTGTGTCAATAACCTGTTGTTATTGTACATCGTAATAACATTGATTTATTACCAATCACTCGGGTATATATATATATATAATCTTATATAATCTTAACTGATAGTCGGCGTGTGGTCGGCGTCGTGGTTCAACAAGGTACCCGGCTTGGTTCAGCACCCTTAAGGAGCTAACCTATATATTTCCCCCCAAAAAATGAAATTAGAAATCCGAATAGAAATTCAGTATTGGTATATTTCAATCATATTGTTGTTATTATTCTACCCTGATTTAGTATTTTAGACATAATGAATATTTTAAAAATCAATACACGAGTCGTGCACTGCATGGTTTTAGGCGCCATTTGTAATGAACAAAGAAAACATATCCTACCAGAAAATGTAGAAGTCAATTAGTAATGATTGATTCATCAACAACAAAATGATAATACAAAACGTGTGGAATGGACTCAGCAAGCGTAAACGTCTGCCTTTCAATCTGGACTGTTCGCGTATTTCACCGAACATAACTGATTAGAAAATACAATAATAATTCTTAAAATTAATTGTAAATCATTGGATATATATTTCCACTTATGCATTAATATTAGTGTGACATATTTTCGACTATAATGCAGGGGCGTGGTGAGGGCAATTATTGAGAAGAAATTATGAGTAACAAAAAAGATTTTGGCACAAAAACCCTTTTACTGACCGCGGAGCTGTGGCCGGCGAAGCCGACCACCGCGAGCGCCGAAGACGCGAGCCCGCGGCGGGGGGTCCGTGGGGCCCTCCCCCGGGAAAATTTCGAAAATTAGAAGCCCAGAAACGCAATCTCCAGCAATCCGAGACAAGAAATACGGTAATAAAATATGATTAAATTTTCCAACTTGACTCTTTCAAAATTTTTTTAATTGGGTCAGATGAAACAATTTTTCCACTTACAAATGTTTTTCATTTTTTGAGTAATTTGATTGTGATTTTGGCGCAAAAACTTTTTGGCGCATGAGTATGGCTACTCATGAACTCATTCTCACCACGCCCCTGCTATAATGAGGTTGAAAAGAATCGAGCCATACCCCCTATATGCCCCACTGTTCTGCTCCGACAGGTATACACCATGCATTGTGCTATTAGGGAAATTGTGCCCGGACAGCTGCGCTCTGGTCTACTCTTATATAGAAATCTAACTGCCAAGGGATTATTTACGTGCACACATGACCTCAGTTTTTCGTCCCACCCGAACGACTAGACAGCTATCCTTGCCAGGCCCTTCATCTTACACCACTGACAACGGGAAACCACATCCCGTTGAACTTTCTCGGCCAACACAGCGTCTTACCCACTTAGCCACCGTAGCTCATCACACAATAAACGACACGGGTGTGTATTCCGTAGAGCTGTTCTGACAGCGGCTAGTTCGGTAATGAGCGGGTGTTTATGTATTCAGGGAGGGTGGCCCTGGTTCTGACAGCGGTTAGTTCTGATATAATGCGGGGTGTTTGTGTATTCAGGGAGGGGTGGCCCTGGTTCCTACATAATCGGGCGTTTGCATATTTAGAGTGGGTTGCCCTGGTTTTGACATTGACTAGTTCGGACATAAATATCAATATCAAGGAATGCGGAGTAGCGGCTCTTGGCTGCTGGATGGATTCATGTCGGATAACATTAACCCAGAGTAGGGCTTCCAAACCCCTTTTGTCCCGTGTACCCCACCCCACCTCGACCTCGTTTTAATAGTAAATTTACCCTCACTCTGTTTTATTCAGTAATTTGTTTAGTTTACTCCAAAACCATAACAAGGCAACCAACTCCGGAATTTTACATGGTTAGGTTAAGTTCAAATAACAAAAAGAGAGAGAGAGGGTTTAACGTCCACTCAACACAACTAGGTCATTTTGGGACTAACACGTTTTTTAAAATTTTTATTTCAATAATTCGCTTGCGCGTAGGGGTCTCTAGCAGTTGGAGGAAACCGGAGTGCCCGGAGGAAACCCACGAGGTTGAGAAGGCGCCCCTATCTCCATGCCACATACGCTCACACCAGGGCTCGAAACCACAGCCGAAAGCCAGAGGTGACCGGCCAGCTAGAGGTCGAAGCGCGGCACTCTAGACCACTAGGCCATCCCAACCCCCCACAAACAAATAATGAACAGATACCCCTATACTAAAACCAAAACCACAGGCAGTCACACATTTACCTTCAGGACGTACACTACGCTGTTGTTATTCTGTGACACGGTACTAAATAGATGATTGTCATTCATTCTGACTTCACGTTGTGTTTTCAGTTTACTATAATCAATGAAAGCCTGGAACGCTGTACAGACATGGCATTTGTAGGAACTTGAAAGGGTGTCTTCCTACCAACACCCACTCTGTCTCATTCCAGTCCCTAGAGGGAGAATCCAATTCTGATGTCTCTTGTTGACAGCAAAATGATGGTGTTGCTACATCTACATGACGGTCTTTCTACCATGTGCAACAATGTCTTCTGACTTGTGGTTAGCGGAGCTCATTTAAAGGATGACCATTACCCTGTTTACTTGATTAATAACGGGCAAATACATCACTGTGCTTTCCATCATATAATACTGAAAGGGGGGCGGGTTGGAGGAGGTGGGGTCACGGCTGTACAGTTTTCTAATAATACACTTAGCAGGGTAGTCCATGAACAACGACTATATTGAATAACTCGACTATTACATCACACAAACTGGCACACAAATAACCCAAATCTACTTTTCTAATACATTGAACAGAACACCATTCAGGGAACTACATAAGCCCAATAGTAGTCCAGACTTAACCCAGACGGAGGATCCTTGACGATTTCAGGCATCCCATATTATATAGAGGCCACAACACAAACGAAATTAAGAACATCCAGTTCAAGGACTAACGTAGTGTGATGGATCCCACAAGAGGGTCACATTTACTAAAAACACACCTTCACTTTTGACAGTTTTTATAAAATTTAATAATATACAAAATAATCTAACAAATTTATTATGACAATTCATATTAAAATATGTTAATATAATAAATAATTCAGACAAGGACAGTAGTCCGAACATAATGAATCAACATTGTACTGTATATTATGAAAATCAAATATTCTGTATAAACTTAAAGAAACATTATGGGAGATTAGATAAAGAGCTGGCAGTTCCTATGTGACCCCTCTGTTTACCTTACAGCATTTGTTTTTCAGTACATTCATTACAAACGGATGTGTTGACGAACATGTTGACGAACATTCGTTTTTGTTGTTAGAATGGAATTTAATCCTGGTATATCAAAATATGTTGGGTTTTTTCTACCATCGATAAGGTCAAATGGAACCAAGTTATTTCAAGATGCCTGGTGAAGAGAAAGATGGGGAAACGGGGTTTAACTACATGTAGGTTATTTCTGGACTAACATATGGTTTTATTTTATTTCAATAATTCGCTTGCTCGTGGGTGTCTTTAGCAGTGGGAGGAAACTGGAGGACCCGGAGAAAACCCACGAGGTTTGACAGGCGATCCTACTCCTTTTCATGTACATCCAGGGAATCAAAACCACGCCAGTTGATCCAATGACAGACCTTATGATACAGCACGCACACGCTAACCATTCCGACATCCAACCTGTGAGAAATAAAAAAAACTAAAGAGGTAAATAATTTCATGCTGAGTAAAATATCACATTTTATTTTGCCGATTATCTCATCAATTAAAAATAAACGCACAGAAATTAGACAGCTGATTACGAATCAAATAATTAAGTTGATTTATGCTGTAGATGATTTTGATCTTTATCTGGTGTTTTTTCGTTGACTTGTAAATCGTGCATACTTTCTGTCATTTCATCACTATTATTTGATCGGTTACGATAGTGTCCCTGTAATAACAAATAGGTACTAGTCAGTGATTGGTTACAATAATGTAACAGATAATATTCAATGACGTTGGTAACAGTTTCCTCCCCTCTGACAAACAATTGTAACATCATAAACATTGAATTTGCTTTTTCTGTGGTGAAGCCTGAAGGTGTCTTTGCAACTAGATATATTTAATGCATGTAACACTTCCATGTCCGATCAAATCAAATGATACAGGGTTTAACGCCTTACCGCCATGTTCCTATAATGGGCTAATGAAGACTGGCATATGCCATACAGTGTGCTGTGAGAGAAATTTTGCCTTGGCAGCAGCGCTATGGCCTACTCTTATATCGAATTCCAACTTCCGAATGTTCAGATTAAATGTGTGTATAAGAATTATTTACCTGTGTGTGTAAAGTAGGTGAATGTGTTCCGACAGGTTGAGTGGCAGGTGAATGTATTCTGCCAGGTTGAGTGAAAGGTGAATGTGTTCCGACAGGTTGAGTTGATCGTTCTAGACTTTCTATCATATTCTTTGATTCTGTTAAAAGTCTCTGTAATTTACTACCAGGTGAAGAGTCAATCTGAAATATAAACGACTACATTAACCCTTTAGCACAGTAGGGTAAATTATAATATTAACCCTAAAGCACAGCAGTAAACCCTCTCGTACAGTAGGGTAAATTATAACATTAACCCTTTAGTACAGTAGGGAAAATTATAATATAAACACATTTTTTTTGTAGGGTAAATAATAACATTAACCCTCTAGTACAGTAGGGTAAATTCTAACATTAACCCTCTAGCACAGTAGGGTTAATAATTCCATCAACCCTCTAGCACAGTAGGGTAAATTTCAATATTAACCCTTAAGTACAGTAGGGTAAATAATACCATCAACCCTCTAGCACAGTAGAGTAAATTACAATATTAACCCTTAAGTACAGTAGCTTAAATAATACCACCAACCCTCTAGCACAGTAGGGTAAATTACAACATTAGCCCACTAGTACAGTAGGGTAAATAATACCATCAACCCTCTAGCACAGTAGGGTAAATTACAACATTAGCCCTCTAGTACAGTAGGGTAAATTACAACATTAGCCATCTAGTACAGTAGGGTAAATTACAACATTAGCCCTCTAGTACAGTAGGGTAAATAATACCATTAGCCAGTCGTTGTTTTTTGTATTTTAGAGGAGAGTCGAAAAAAACTCCCCTTAAATGAAGAAATTGAAAAAATCGCTCTCCTAAAAAAGCTCTCCCAGTTTCGATAAGAAGAGTGATTTAGAAGTTAAGGAGAGTGATCTGATATTAAGAAGAGTGATTAGTTTTCTGTATATGGAAAATGGTTCTTAAGATCAATAACTTGGTGCAAGGGGTCATTCCTGTTTACATAATTGATAATATACATCGTCTGCTAGATAATATCATTCGTTTGTAGTCGTACGGTCAAGTAAAACTTCTGCTATCGTCTATAACTACTTACGGTATTCCAATAGAAATACATGTCGAAATTTCTAAATATATTTAGCTTGTATAATTATTTTTAGTAAACATAACCCCCATTCAAAATATAATCATAAACGCTTGAAAATTCCATCAAAATATAATCTATTTCTTCCGAAATTATTCGCATAATTTCTCACGTCTCGCGAGAGTTCTACTTTTCATTTCAGTTAAATTAACCAATGGCGCAACATATTCAGCGGAATTTTATTACCATGTGCAATCACATACTAATCGAATACACCAAATAATTTAATTTCACAATGACAGTATGGCGGAGATCGAATACATGTCCATGATTTACAAATATGGAGAGCGATTTTCAATTTCAAGGGGAGGGAGAAGAACCGCCCCTCGGCCGACATTCAGGTGCGTGGCAGGGGCTCGCGAGCGATTGCGCGCGTCAAAAAACAATGATAGTACAGTAGGGTAAATTACAACATTAGTCCACTAGTACAGTAGGGTAAATAATACCATTAGCCATCTAGTACAGTAGGGTAAATTCTTACATTAAATATGTAGCATAGATACTCTCGTACAGTAAGGTAAATAATACCATAGAAGAGTTAATTATAACCTTAAATCTGTAGCACAGTAGGATAAATAATCCTCTAGCACGGTAGGGTAAATTCTAACATTAAATCTGTAGCACAGTGGGGTAAACAATACCAATAACCCTCTGGTACAGTAGGGTAAATAATACTATTTACCCTTAGTACAGCAGGGTAAATAATCTAACTTTCAAATAATCATCCAGCCCTACTTCAAGCTGTTATAAATGTCGTCCAGCCCTGCTTCATACAAGCTGTTATAAATATCGTCCAGCCCTACTTCAAGCTTTTAAAATAAATACTAACCCTCTTGTTGACAGCCTCTTGATGGATTTCAATAGACTCATCGAGATTGACTTCATCTGGCTGCTTTTCTTCACAGTTACTTCCCTTAGTAGGAGGACTGTGACGATCCATATCTAAAAATCGTGACAATCTATCATCAAATGATATTTTGATGAACTGAGTTTCACGTTGTGAGGAGTTTAAGGCATTTGACCCTGATTGGTCAGACACTGGTATGTTTGGATCGTCCACGCTGAAATATGCAAAACAACACCTCAAGTATAAAGTAGCCTGGATGATGCGAGGTATTAGTCAATGGAATAGTCTGTTACGGGGGAAGCTTTTGGAGTGAGGTGCACAGAACTGTTGGTAACCCACTAGAAACATCAATGCTGATGTCATAGGGTCAAAAACGTTCATTAACTAATCCCCCACATCATCCAGAAAGCAGGTTATATAACAACTCTTCTAGTTCCTTGTTTTAGTGACAAGTAAAACAAATTTTGAACAATAAAAAACAGAATGAAATAGGATTTGTGTTCTACTCAGATTATAAAACTGATAAATAATTTTACCTGATATCCAACATACTTGGTTGTTCAATTGCTGAATAATTGTGGTTTAGTTGCAACAGTGTTAACTGTCTCTGCTGTCGTTCAAACAACTACAAATTAAAAAACATAAATAAACAAGTTCATGTAAGCAGTATCAGTATTCAAACCATATAAACAAGCAGGGAGGACACTATAGGAAGCTGCTGGCACTCAGAGGGTAAGGTGGGTGCTGGCTCACTAACCGAGAGAGAGAGAGAGATTTTAACATCCACTCCACACAAACTAGGTCATTGTAGGAATAACACATGGTTCAATTCTATTGCAATAATTCTCTTGCGCTCAACAGTCTTTAGCAGTGGGATGAAACCGGAGGACCTGAAGAAAATCCATGAAGTTAACAGGCGTCCTTACTCCTTGTCACATACAACGGGGGATCGAAACCACGTCCGTTGACCGTATGACAGACCTTATGATACAGTGCACACGTTCTAACCATTCGGTCATCCATCTCCCCACTAGCCAGAAAGTTCGGGGTTCAATCCAAGTGATTTTCCCGGATAGGGGTCAAGTAAATTCCATGGGATATTCCAGCATGGCTTTTCCTTGTAAGTGGTGCAGGAAGGAAGACATGGAAAGGACAGGATCTAGTTGATTGGATGGGACTGAAAAATAGGGGTGACATTGACAGTTGCAATTTGAAATAAGAGTAGTCCTAGTGCTGATGTCCGTATAAAAATGACTCTTACAGTATTTTGTTTTTTATAGATGTGTGTTTTGTGGTAAACAGGGTACTGGTATATTCGAGACTTAGCCTCGCTTTCCCATTTGTAATGGAGGAACCGTTCAAATCTAATTAAAATCTCGAGTATCCAATGGGAGAGAGAATAGGTTAATTAATGTCTAATTAATAATTTATATAACATTTAAGGCCTAAAGAAAGACCTGCAATAGGCAGATGAAGATCTTGAATAATGTATGTTTAAACAGAAAAAGTTCATAATCTTTCAGCAGCAAACAAAATATATAAATTGAAGATAAGGTGTTCATTCACAATAATAATCCTACCTCTCGTACACTGCGTAATTCTGACATTGATCTCTCTTGTTTTGTTTTTAACGATGTCAAAAGTTCATCTTTACATTTCTCTCGGTCGTCTGTAAAAAAATAAACAAGTTTGATGAAAATAGACAATAAAACAGAAGGATAGCTGGACATTTACAGTGACAATCTGGTCGTTTAAAGATTGTTCAAGAGCTAATTCTACCACATGCAGGTCTTTCTTTAGGCCTGAAATGTATTGAGATCATAATCAACTGTCGATATTAATTCTACCCTGCATTATTTATTGAATTTCATTTTGAGGGAAGCCTGTATCACAGCAGGCCTGGAACTGTACAGCAATTGAAATGTGGTCGTATATTGCCATCTCCCTGACCGTCGGTTCGGTGTCCACAATTTTCTGTGGATGGTCTAGAGATTTAAGTCAATATCCCATTGACGTTAAATTTATACACATAACGTATAAAAATCAGTTCATTCTCCCTTCCTTGAATGTAAACAGAAATATGAAATAACTTACTGCTAACTATGAGGGCTTCTTGTAAAGCTATCATATGTTGTTGAGCCTCGTTTATTTGAGATATCTGCTGTGTTAAAACATCATCTCTTTCTTGAACATCAACTTAAAATACAACAAAAAACACATCTATATAAATACAACAAAACACACACCCATATAAATCATGACTTGCCCTGTAACAAAATGGAGTTATGGCCTTTCTTATTTCGAATTACATCTGTGAAGGGTCATTTAACATGCAAGCAAATGTGTACATGTCGTTGCCAGGGGAAACCAGACTGGTAAATCTAGAGGTACTCCCTGGCCCAACACCTGGATCGAACCCAGGACCTTGATTTTACATCCCATACTAACGACTAAACAGCTTTCATTGTCAGGCCCTTCGTCCTGCATCAATCAAAAGGGGAAACCATGCCGGAAAAATCCTGATGATCTTTCTTGGCCAATACACAGAGAGAGAGAGAGAGAGAGAGAGAAATGGGGTTTAACGTCCACTCAACACAAACTAGGCCATTTCGGGACTAACACATGGTTTAATTTTATTTCAATAATTAGCTCGCACTTATGGGTCTTTAGCAGTGGAAGGAAACCGGAGTGCCCGGAGGAAACCCACGAGGTTGAGAAGCGCCCCTATCTCCATGCCACATACACTCACACCAGGGGTCGAAAGCACAGCCGCAAGCCAGAGGTGACCAGCCAGGTCGAAGCGCGGCACTCTAGACCACTAGGCCATCCCAACCCCCCGGCCAATACAGTGATCGAACATACAACCTCCAGGCTTGCGAGCCAGCACCTTGCCCCCAAAATATTCAGATATTTGTCAATATCTAAATCAATGAATTGACCATGATGTAGTCTAAAAATCGTACTTGTTAACTTCTCTATATCTTGTAATGCTTGATTGTATTTTTCTTGCCAGTATTTTGATTGGTGGAAGGCATCTCGTTCACGTTTATGACAATCTGAGTTACGAGCCTCTAGTTGCTGATAGCGGGAAGACAACTCTTTATTCAATTCTCCAAGATCTATCAACTCCCGACCCTACAAGGATACACAGTTTTAAAAAAAGTTGATCATACAATTATAACATAACATCTGGGGTGATCCTTTATGTATATATATGTATCATAGTACTATAATGATAAGAACTTACAATATACTCTTCAAAAGAAAACAAAATATCCTTGCTCTACCATTGTCTCATTTCAACAGGTACCATGACTTGTCGCTGAAACAAATTATTTTCCAGCGTTGCTGTGGCAATACCCAAGGTGTATGAACCCATTAAAGTCGGATTTGACAGTGTTCGCGTATCTCAAAATATCACCTCTAACGGGACGTCTGGCTAGTAATCCGGCTTCACATAGGCAGTTACAGACTGGTCGGTCTGAGATCCTATGCCGTCCAGGATTTGCTGCTGCAGTAGACGTTGTGAACCGTTTGGATGTGACAATCCTGGAATGATGTGGGAACTCTTGGTCGGCCTGGACATTGGCAGTCATGTGTTGAACCTCTGTTTGGTACCTATCGCAAAGGCGAGAGATAGAACCCTGGGAAACATTCAACAGTCTGGCTTGTAAGCGATCAATAGCATTGTTGCGTTGATTCAGCGATTCTTTTGAAAGGATCTTACCCTTATTATTCAAGACTTAAAAAGTAAATCCAGATACAATTTATACTTTATGGAATTTTGAAAACCTAGAAACCAATACCCTTGAGCAACCAGTTTGTTGGATATTCAGGGCTTTATAAATAAATTATTATTATGATGTTAAACTTTCTTCTAGCTAATAGAGTCCCATCTCCTCTAATATCGCCATTAAATTAAAGTATTCTAGTTTAGACCCCTACTTCTAGGTGAGTGTCCCACCTCCTCTAATATCGCCATTAAAGGGACAATCCCGATAAGAACAGAGTCTCAAAAATTAAAGTCCGAGTATTTATGAAATTTATGGACCAAAATATAGTAGCATGGTGTATTTACCTTGTCTCGAAATTTCAGCTCAAAATATTGAGTCGTTTGGACGTGAACGTCAACATTGCTTATCCGGACACGTAACCCTTTTAAGATTTCGGGTCAATTTTTTCATTGGGTGACCTGATAATCGATTAACGTTTCTTGAGAGGTCTATACAGTGAATTACCCATGCACTGTACTTGATAACAAAAGGTAAATTTCACCTACATATTATTTTTAGAGAAAAAAGTCTGGTTTTATCCAGATACTGTATAATACAACGGTCTCCATTTCCAGATGAAGATCGTCTGGTTTAGGTTATTTACAAGCGTATCAAAAATATCGGGTTAGTAGGTGGGCCTTAGGTTATGGATTTTAAAGGATTTTAACACAAAATTAAGCAGTTTTATTCCCCAAAAAGTTATCGGGATTGGCCCTTTAAATTAAAGTATTCTAGTTTAGAGACCTACTTTGAGTTTAAGTAATGTGACTAGTTCTTGTTCTCGTGCTGCCATTTGACCGACTGTACACGAAACATCTTTTAACGAATCGTTTAAACTTCTGTTTCTATCCTGAAATAAACCATATTTTAAGTTTTAAAAAACTATATGTTAAACGTCTAGAGAGATAAAATGCAGGGAGGGAAGGTGTTCCGGCAAGTAATTATAGTGAAGAACCTGGGGTACCATGTTTAAAAGTTATTCAGTGAGTCACAGTTACTCCAAGCAGCATCAGTAACCGAATCAAGATAATTGCTCTGGGGCCGGTTGCTCAAAAGTAAGTTATTTTAACGATCTGTTAAACTAACGGATCGTTATCTTTCATGTGTCCTTTGTTAACGGTCTGAAAAATTTCTGTTGCTGGAAAGTCAATTTCATTATCCGTTAAAGTTAACGGGGCTTCCAGCAACAACCTTTCTTTCCGTTAAAGTTAACGATCTGGACATTATTTTAAACCATCCTTAATTTTCTTTTTTCTTAAACTATTTTATAAAACATTCACAGAATTTCACAAATTAAGCAAAGGGCCATCACTCTAGAAGTGATTAACAGAAACTGTTTATATTGGGAAGAATTCTACCAATGTACACAAGGCATACAAATATCAAGTTGATGATAGCTTGTGTTGCTACATCTTTCAGAAAATTATATTTTGTCAGTAACAATACCTACACAAGCAATTATCCAATATTGTGCTCATTTTGATAGGTGGTAACTTTTGTGGTAAGAGCATTCACAAAATTCCAGAAATTATAAAAGATCTAATTGAAAAAGAACCTTGTTCACTTTGATTGCACTGTCATCTAACAAATGATATCCAAACTAAAAATCAAATTCATTGCTTGTCAAGAGAGCTATTTTTATTTTAATCTCCTAAAACCACTTGCTTTGAATTTTATGTGCACATGTGATACTTGGTGGTGGGAAGTTTTTTTTTATAAAGTTAAATCAAAAAACTTTTTAATTTACCTCCAAACTTAGAACTAGATCATTTTTTAATTTCTTTTCCTCACATAACAGAGTTATCTTTTCTTTATTACTCTCTAACTGTGAGGTACACTGGCCTTCTAGTCCTTCTAATCGTGCGGTTGCTCTTTCCAGCTGTTTTGTACGATTCATCAACTCACCTGAAATATTGTAATAAATTGGAAGTAGCAAAACAATCAGAACAGGAGGACAACACCATTCACAAAACAAAACCCATTCGACAAACCTCTGGACAAGAGAGAGAGAGAGAGAGAAATGGGGTTTAACATCCACTCCACACAAACTAGGTCATTTCGGAATTTGTATGCTTGATAACGACCAATGAATTCTTGTTGAAACGTTGTGTGTGTATAATATAGTGATTTTTATCCCCAGAACTGTGTTTTGTGTTATTTTATGTTCAATCGCTAAATGCCATTCAAAGATTATACGTGTAGTTCTATCAAGTATCGCCATTGTAAAATTTATGGGATACACAATTACTGAATATGTCACAATTCAACGTTTCGACATTAAAACTCTTGTCTTTGTCAAGCAAATTCCTTGTTTTACAGTCCAAAAATTAACACTAAAATCATACATGGCTTAATCTAGAGATATAATTATGAATGACTAGCAATATTTGCAGTTAGAATTGTCTCCCGCACTTACCTTTATAATGACGACATTTTTGTTCTAACATTAGCAACCTTTGTCTGTCTTGTTCCCATGACAACAGTTGTTTTTGATGAGCTGTCACCATCTCGTTAAGTTCTTTATCCCGTTCCCGTAACTCTGCCACCATCATCTGTATTTCATGACGTTGGTTTTGTATCGTTGATAATTCTAGAGAATTAGTTCTTTGTGTCTATAAAAAAGAAAAAAAAAAAAAATATGTGAAGCCAAAAATTATGGGACCAGATTACCAGAAGCAAATGCGAAAGGTTCCTTTTCAAATTTCTCTGGACAATAATTATTGATGGACATTGGACAAGTTTCAATTTTGGCAGAGCTCGTCTTTAGGACCAAGCTACCAATTGCAGCAAGTTTAGAAATACAATCAGAAACTCTGACTTGTAGATTGTTTACCAGGTGTTCAATGACAGGTATATTTATAAAATGAAATGGGGTTTAGATGTTCTGCTGTTCTGAACAAACTTGGCATATGAAATGAAATGGGGTTTAGATGTTCTGCTGTTCTGAACAAACTTGGCATATGAAATGAAATGGGGTTTAATGTCCTACTGTTCTGCTCCGACTGGGCCAATGAAGACAGACATATAAAGCAGACAGTGTGCTTTGAGCAAAATTTCCCCGGGAAGCGACACTGTAGCCTACACTTATATCAAATTTCATCTGCGCAGGGGTCTTTTATGTGCACACCAATGTATACTTGGGACCTCAGCTTTTCGTCCCATTGGAATGATTAGACAGCTTTTCTTGTCAGGCCCTCCTTCCTGACAACAAGAAAGTATGTCGGAAAATCCTGATAAACTTTCTCGACCAATGCAGGGATCGAACACGCAACCTCAAGGCTAGTGAGCCAGCATCTTGCCCACTTAGCCGCCATGCAACTCAAAACTTCGATATTTCTAGTATACCTACAGTGTCATGACTAGTATTTTGTTTAGGACTAGCGGTTGGAGAATGTTTTGACTTTGAATGAGGGGAAACAACTCCAGTTTGTGTTTTATCATACAACTGTTTCCTGACATCA
Source organism: Patella depressa (assembly GCA_948474765.1). Classification (NCBI taxonomy): domain Eukaryota; kingdom Metazoa; phylum Mollusca; class Gastropoda; family Patellidae; genus Patella; species Patella depressa. The sequence continues at coordinate 4,723,143 of OX419720.1, forward strand.
CTTTTCTTGTTCTTATCACTTGGTTTCTGTCTGGTATAACTCTGAAATAATAAACGGTACATCCCTAACTTTAATATAGAAACAATCATTTACAATATAAATTACGCAAGAGCTAAATCTGCCTATAGGCAGGTATTTCTTTAGGTCTGAAATGTTATCTAAATTATTAATTAGACATTAATTAGCTTATTAGGACCATCATCAAATCCCCATGCAATCGCTAGCCTGCAGTATTTATGAGATCGGAATACATTTTATGAAGGATGATTAAACATATAAATGGATAATCAAGACTTTGCTTTTGATCGTACTGACTTTTGTAATGATGATTGAGACTAGCCTAAAACCCCAAAACTTGGTTCAGAGTAGAGCAATTTGAATGAAATTTTCAGCATATAGTTGTTATAACTGTCAAATATAATCTACCATAATGCCCTGTTAATGCACATCAATAACGTTGCTATAGAAACTATTATTGCACATTATTTCTATAAATAGATCACCTTTATGGGTGTGCTGTGTTTAGGATATTTCTCATTTACACCTCTCTCACCTTCAGGTATGTGAATATCTGTAATAACAATAAAACAACAACTTGATACTAGAGAAAGATGCATCTCACATAGGTATATCAGGACCTAGATTGGTTCAATAATCACTGACCATTCATCGATCAATTATCAATAATATTGGCGAATTAATTTTACTTACCATGTTTTGACAACATTAATAGCATGTATGTGAATAATGAATAAACCTGAGTTTATACTGTAATATCAATACAGTATTTGACAATAAAGTAATAGCATTCCATACCAAAACCAAGGAGTCAAAACTCAATCAAGTTTGTTTAGAATACAGAACCATCACGGCCTGACATATTCTTGTTGTTTATGACCAGAACAATAATAATAATGTCCATTTTTGTTGATTTTTTGGTGTAGCATGGACGAAGACTGTTTGAATTAATATTTTCTGCCAGGTTGTATCAAATATTTCTGATTTTGAGGCGGACTGATAACAGGGTTATCAGGTTGGTAACGGTGATATGTACAGCTACTAGTTACATGTTTTTAGTATGCTTCTTCAAGATTGTGTATCTCAAAATTTTGCAGGTCAACCTCATACAAATTTTAGTGCAAAGACAAGGCCGTATGTTCCTCTGTCTGTAGTGAAAAGCATTCATCCCAACGAAAATTTTGGGAAAAGTTGGAGGTGGGCAAAGAAATGAGAATTAACATTGAAGTCAATGGGGAAATTAATGGTGGTCTGCATCCTAATGAGTAAAATGTAGTTATTTCCCTTTGAAACAGATTCTACATCCAGCTCCTATTAATAATATATTATTTCTCGTAGTGATTTCTCATGTGCACAGAGTCCCTTGTACAGTGGCCTAATCCATGTTGTTAACTCTTGTTCACTATATAATTTCATTATTCCACAATACGTTATGTCATGAATTACTTGCTCTCAGTTCTTAATCTGTGTTGAATGACTCTTTTGTTTTTAACTACAGTTACCGAGCTAGGCCCAAGCACACATTGCAATGTATACTGCACATGATGATAAGGATTATCTTTTATGGATGTCTGCTCACACGTGACTACCTTAACTACCTATAATTGCACGATTATCCATATTTTGAATCTGTATCGATTATCTATCTTCAAAACACTTTTCCGATTATTATCGGCAAAATCAATATTTTCTGCCAACCTACTTTAAGTACTTGAATTATTTTTTAGAACAGCCAAACCTTCATTGATAATTTCTTAATTACCTGTAATATCAGCTAGCTGTATCATGTTTTATTATCAACGTCACTCAAATACTACAATATCTTAGTTCCTCTTTCCTACATCTTGATTGTTACATTTCATATGACAGTATTAGCCACTACTCATGCCATCTTATCAATCTGAAAATAAAACAAACTTAATTTAAATACCGAACAATTAATATAAAGAAAGAGAGAGAGAGAGAGAGAGAGAAGAGACAGATGAGGTATAACATCCACTCTACACAAACTAGGGCATTTCAATTTTATTTCAATAATTCACTTGTTGCGTAAGGGTCTTTAGCAGTGGGAGGAAACCGGAGGACAAAGAGAAAACTTACGAGGTTGGGCAGGCAACAATACTTGTCACGCACAACCGCGGAATCAAAACCCAATGACAGTCCTCATGATCCAACGCGATGCGCTCACCATTGAGCCATCCAACCCTGAACATTTAACATGAAGTCAAGTGGCCATCAAATCGAGTAGGCCTATACCTAAATATTCTAGATTTCCAGAACAGAAGCATAAATTTATGTTCAAAACATGTGTCTGTAGACCTTGTTGTACAAGCATAATCTTCAGAGTAACAGACATCAAAGGCCTGCAACTTAATAGACAAATGTGATCGGTTAACAATTACGGAAATTTATTACTTTTTTTGTAATTGAAGGAATAAATCTTTTTAGGAATAGAACCATCCAATATGTGATTGGGGCAAGACAGAAAAAATCAGTAGCCTAGTTTCACATGCCATTGTTTTAAATAGTTAATCACTATCTCAAATAATGTCCATTGGCATTTACTATTTCAAATCAACGATTTTTTCAGATCACAGCATGCTAGATGGCATTTTGAAACTTTTAATACTCATGTCATAGCATGGTATCCGGACCACTCGGACCAAAGACCACTCGGACTAAGTCCACTCGGACCAAAAAAAAGACCACTCGGACCAAAACGGAGACTACTCGGACCAACCCAAAAGACCACTTGGACCAACCCCAAAAAACAATATTTGTTGCCTCTCGGACTGTTCAATTTACGTTGGAAGACCACTCGGACCAAAATATTGTTGAAAATTTGTGTATATTTAGAAATACTTCATTGTTTTTCTTTTGTCAAAAATTAAGCGAGCTTGATTGATCGATCACTGCTAATGTTTTTTTTTTGTGAAACGGAATAATTGCAATCAACACACGGCCGCCATTATCGATGATTGACAACTCACGTTTTTATCATCTACCAAAGAACCGCAATATTTCTTTGCACATACTACAATTACATCGGGATTATCGGTTAAGAGTGCATGTCGTGTAAATTTTTGTTTTTGTGTAGGTCATTTTCAAATAAATTGATCAGCATATTATTGGATTTAAACAAATACATTACTTTTACGGGAAACGATGATTATCAAAGAACCGTAAGTGCAACTAATGTTTTATCGTTTGGTGGAGCCTTTTACTAACCACGTGTTTCATGTTAATAAATATTTTCTTTCGTGTTTTAAATTGTCCGAAATGACATGTAATCCTATTAAAACACTTGGTCCGAGTAGTCTTTTTGTTTGGTCCGAGTACTTTATTTATTAGCGATCCGAGAAGTCATATTAACAATTATTTATCTATAAAAATACTTGGTCCGAGTATTCTTTTTATTGTGGTCCGAGTAGTCTTTTTGTTTGGTCCGAGTGGTCTATTTGTTTGGTCCGAGTGGTCTTCGTTTTGGTCCGAGTGGTCTTGGTCCGAGTGGTCTTTGGTCCGAGTGGTCATGTATTCCATAGCATCTCTGTACTGTACCCATTGTCTCTAATTTCAAAGAAGTTTGGCACAAATTTGGCAATGCCATCGCCATCTATGCTATTTGATACCCCCCCCCCCCAAAAAAAAAAATGCGTATCATTGTTGTAAGAAAAGGTACAATTCAATAGGCTACTTATCACACAATTACTGTCGTGGTGTGTTACAGGACACTGCACAGCTATTTTTTCTACTTTATTTAAAACTAGGCCCTACGGTAAATTCAAAATAGTCTAACTCTAACAAATTTTGAAGAGTATGATTGTTAGACATTTGAAGCATGTTGAGTGAATATCAGTAAGCTTTGAAGACTGTTTTTTTTTTCAGATTTAATTTACCGATACTATTATTAACAAAGTTATTGTAAAGATGAAAACAAACATTTAGGCTAGTATTTATAGATGTTTTACATTCAGTTCACACTCACAGTTCAAAATTCGTGTTGTAGCTCGTTTCTAATCAAAACTTCCGGTTGGTGGCGTAAAATTGGATCAAGAGTCTTCTACTAAAACGAAACGAATTAAGCCAGCCTGCAGTTGGCTCACGCCAGCGCTTCCTTCCAATGTAAAGGCAAAGTGTATAGGAATCCCTGGTCTTACAAGCTTCCACCGGGACATGCACGCATGGTCGTATATATATTATATAGCACACGGTACGCATCTTATCAGACACATAATCAGCATCTATGTTACTAGCGGCAGAAATTAGCTCCGTAAACCGCGGTCGGCGAGACAAAATATGGGGTTGTAACCCCCCTTAAAAAATTCCTGGATCCGCCACTGGAGTACACTACCAAGAATATACCGCTCCAAAATTACACTATCCGTTTAGAGATAAAATGCATATTTCAGCACATTGATTCGAAAAGATATTAGACCTACATTTCCGCGAAATAGTCCAGAGATGTAGATCCAGGGCGTTGTGACCCATATGATTTTGCATGAGGAATAAGGTCCTGTCCGGGTCCATAAAAACCAATGCTTGTGTTGATTTATGGCATAGGCTATGACCCAAGGTAGGCCTGTATGTTTGACATTGGTTAAGCTTTGTGATTATGATAGAATTGATATCTTGAAAACCGCATTGAAATTGTGTGATTTTTGCCATTGACAAGGAGCACAAAACCTCAATTTGGGGGCGCAAAAACTAAGAACCACGAGGCATGACACAAAGGTGGTTGCGCCCCTCTCACTTAGCCCATGAGTTGATTTTACTTATTTAGATCACTTGGATATTTGACGATAGAACGGTTAAGTCTATCACACAGCCCACCGTTCGCGTTTTTGACACGCACAGGCAACGCCGGATTAACCATGACGGGGGGGGGGGGCATGGAACATGTAGGGGGCTCTGATCACCGACCGCGAAGCCCCGCAAATTGGAGGCCGGAAACGTGATTTCCTGGCATTATTTCTGGCGTTATTTCAGTGGACCAATCCATGCGAGTGCTATGAAATGATGGCATTTCTAAAGGAGGGGACTGTAGCCCATTGAGCCCGTTAAATCCACTACTGTAAGTGAGCAGAGCTACATCAAACCTAATTTTGAAGACCCTCAGTGATAAATAACGGGGTCACTTTGTTTCGGAATCGTATTATATCCCCCACGATGATTTGATGAATGGAGGCCGTTACGTTACGACCAAGCTGAGTCTCTAACTCAATATCATCCAAAATCTTCAACATTGAAAACACGAATTATTTGCCAATTCAAATCAACATTGATGATGTGATCTTATCGGAAAAAGATGGGCTTCTGATATCCAATATTCAAGACAAAATAGACATTTTACCATTGGTACACGAATCGTGTACCATAATGCGTTTCATCCCCAGTTCTAGCAAGAGACTCAAAGAACGAGGCTAGAAAGATTGCACCAAATCCAACAACGGTGTGTGTAGACTGGAATAACCAGACGCTAGAAATATGCATTCTATTGAGAGTACTGGCTTATTTCGCCGAACATAACTGATTTGAAATTTGGAGTAAAAACGAAAACGATTGAATGTATATTACAATATTATATGCGTTGCGACCCACTTGTGTCAATTTCTAGGTCCCAAATGTTAGCGATTTAGCTTCTTTAAAATTATTTAGTTATATATTCAGTGAACCTATGTGTTTATTTGGTCACAAAAGTGGATAGAGGGCGTTTGACCACATGTTACTGTAGATCGCCTCGGTTATAAATGACAAGGACAAGAATGTTGACTGACGAACCATTTGGGTATTCTGCAGATGCGATACTCTTTTAATTAGCCGATTGATAGCTAGCGATTTCTTGAAGTATAATTGACAGCATGTTAGTCTCAAAGTGATTTAGGTAACGTCAGCAGCGTACTCAGAGGGAATGGATCGAAGTAAATGGATACGGACCACCCACACAGAGCATATTTTGTGCCTCTATATTTATTGAAATATGATCGAACCAACTAAAGTGACACGTATTACTGCCATTTTAACCCACTTCCCAATTATCTTATACATGTATACATCTAAAAATTGGTAAGTCTGGCAACTAATACATATTTTAGAATATCGAACCATGTAAAAAAAAATAAAAATGACATTACGTATAATTAGAATACAACAGAGAGATTCGTGTTCATATCTTGTGAATAGAAAATGACAATTTTACATAACATTCTTCACGGGAACTAAAAATAAAACGATCTAAAAAAATTGAAAGTAGTCTCAGATATAAACACATACCAGCATTAGACCACTGTAATATCAAATAAACTACAAATCATCGTATAAAAAATAACAGAATATTTATTATTATAAAAAAATTGTCCATTATCATACAAAATATTTGATTTTGTATCATTTAAAATATCTATTATTATAAAATATATAAAATGATGATATCATACAACATCTATCATCATATAAAAGTCATCTCTAAATTAAATTGAAATATACATATACAGATAGATTTTTCTGACCTCTGCTGGTTTTTGATCATTAATGATGTTGACGTTTTTAACTCAATACAACTTCTGCTATATAGGCACGGACTTATTAAAACATCTAATGTGTTCAATATGTTATTTACCATATTCCTGAAGCAATGGCCCGAGAAATCCCTCTCTGACCATTGCTGGAATAGCGTCTGTTTCTTGAACTTATGTGGGCGTGTGTCTATTTTTTCCGTTCAATGAAAGCTATCACTTAAGTACAGCAACATGACAGTCCTTCGTTTAATCTGGGTCTTCCCTAAAACTTTGGACAGTGATTTAAGGTATTAACAACGGTGAAAGTATGTTCGTTTCCAAACAGTATTGTTTACATTTCATTCGACTTGATAGCTTCGTTTGTCACGCAATTAGTTTTACAGCAGTATTCTGCTATGCACGGGTTAATTAGGCATAATAAAATCGTGAGTCATGACGTAACGTTATGTATTTGGTCCAATATTGGCAGCTAGTGATTGGTTGGTAGAAGGACTACTGACAAATCAAAATTTAAAACAACAATATCCACTCATAATAGCAGTGTGTAGTTGGATTACCTCTAATCAAACGCAACACTGCGCGGAGTATGGTTATTTACGGGCTTCACACGAATGGCCTCTGCTCGTTTTGATAAAAGGCACGATCTCATTAAACATTATTTATTCAAAGGAAATATGCAGTGCAGTTACAGATACTATAATCTCATAAATAAACAATACTAAATATGTACATCGGTCGTGTATCATTTTTCTTAATTGATTGTATGCTTTATAAGCGAGAGCTTACTGTTAGTTTCAGAAGACTGGGAATGGCGCTCCTCCCGGAGTATGCCTATGTCATGCTCTCAATAAAGGTCTATTAACTATCCAGATATTCTGTTATCTGTATATGTAGAGTTAAACTAGCTCTCTATCTAAATCTTACACATAGGTGGGTAGAGATAACAATATGAGAGGGGTGACCTAGAACAAACTGCAACAGAAATCATTTCTTTGGGTGTGGTCTCTAGTACTCCCATAACTAAAGCGGCCATTATCGGTCTTGGGGAAATTTGCATAATCAACATCATTCTAAGATGGCCGTCAGTGGACCAGAAAATCGACTAAGTCTTCTCCGAAACGCTTGGCTTTACTTCAGCTAAATATATTCCCCACGAGTTCAAAAATGCCAACATTATTTTCCTACGACCTTATCGGAACCAAAGTCCTATATGGGGAAAGTTACGACAACTCGTTTCCAGGCGCCATTTTGGCTCCCAACTATGACGCACAAAAACAATGGTGTCATAGGCCTACAGCTTTACTTAACATTACAAAACGTTTTATTTACTTCATGCAGTATTATGTAGGTGGGAGAGTTAAAGTTATACCTTAAACAAACTGCACCAATGCAGTTTGGTTCAATGATAAATATGTCAGACAAAATCATACTCAAAATCGGCTGAATTCGGCCAAGGCAAAATGACGCGATTAACATAATTCAACATGGCGGTCTTCAGGAATTTCTGGAGAGAGATATCTCGCAATCAGTGTGTTTCGGTGGTGGAAGGATAAATTCCTCAAACACAGAGCGATAATGCAAGCGAAATGTGCCTAAAAATCGAATTTGACAAATATCAATTTACAAAAATTATTTTTCATATGGTGTCGTGCAATTAAAGGGCAGTGATAGTCTCGTAAGATTTGACTTTTGCAATGTCTTTTATATTGTTTTGTAGCAATATAGACAAGGAATGGGGAGATAGGATATAGTTTTATGTTTCTAACATGTTCACATATATGCAGGTGTGTACTGATATCAACTAACATTTGATTGACATGTTGTTAGATAAAAAAGGGTATAGAGCCATGGCATACTGGTTATATCTTTCAACAAAATACATGTGAGTCGAAATATTCCTATTGCATCATTTGGCTTAATTTAACCAATCATTACGTCGATTGCACAGGTTCATGGTCATGAACACGCATGGGTCTGCGTGATACCATTGCGGCTATAAAGGAAGCTATAGTATGTCTTTAAATCAGACTTCGATTAGGTTCCAGAGGGTTACCATCTAAGAGTCCTAGGCACCGCGAGGTGTCTAGGTTGAGAAGAGTTTAGTTAGCATTGACTGTAATTGTAATATGCTTGTATGTATACTTATGCTACATAAACGGTAAAAACAAACTGTTGCATTGTTATAACTGAAGAAGACAAACGTCTTAAGAAACCAGTAAGAAGTAAACACAACGTGAAGGAGAAGAAAAGACGATCTGAGATAAATCCTAGACGATCACAAGGCTAACGGTAATATTGCCACCGTTTCCCTGTATTAAATCATTCGTGTGTTTCAATTTAAGAAAAGAAGATTTTGTTACAAATTCGTCAACGTTTATTACCAAGTCCCTCTTATAGAATACACATCAATCGTTAATACACTACGTACACATCAATCGTTAATACGATACGTTAGTTTATACAATACGTTAATATACGTTAAACAATTATCGTTAAGGTAAATCGTTCATATATAACACTAACAGATAAACACAAATAGTTACGTTGAATGACTACAATTTCGTTTGATGATCATATTATGCGTTGATGATATTAACTACGTTTGGTGATGTACATGTAATCATGATGACGATGACGTTACGTTGGTGTGATGGACATTTGATGGTTTCTCTACAATAAAAATAACACATCGTTACAACCAAATAATAACATGAGTTTAACATTCTAATATTTGAACATCGTTACAATAAACTTAATCGAGTACTAGAGGGAGAGTTGTCCCTTTAAGCGTGTTGTCCCGTGTAGACTACATGCAGGAAAACCACGTGCGTTAAGACATGGGGCGATACAAGTGCCGTTCATAACCATTAATTTATGCTGTTAAAACATAAAACATTTCAAGAACTATGCATATATCTTGACCAGAAAACATCTATATAACAAAATATAATTATTAAAAGCTCACTTACATCTTGTGAGGAACTACAGGGCAAAAAGAAAATACGTTTTACATTTTTACAAACAACAAACAATGGCGACTTCGTTAACTCTATGACCTTGACCGAAAATTAATTAATATAAGAAAAGGACACGGATCATAACATTATAAACTATAGACTCGGATCCACCACAAATGAAAACAATGCGAATTCTGCCGTAACATTCCGGCCCCTTAAACAAACAGCTGTTTAACAAAATCTGCATTACGGTAGAATGAGCACCAACTTAGAAATTGGTCTCTGCATAACAGCATTTTGAGTCTTAATCTTAGCACTACGAATAAAACCATTAGAATCTTTATTAACATCAATAATACGTCCCATATTCCATTGATTACGAGGAACATTGTCATCTACAATAAGTACTATGTCATTAACACAAACATTTCGTTGAGGTTGGGTCCACTTAACGCGTTGCTGTAACGTTACTAAATACTCTCGTTGCCACCTCTTCCAGAAAGCATCTGCTAGATACTGCACTTGTTTCCAATACTTTCTCGCGTAGAGATCTTCACGGCTAAAATCACCTGGGGGTAATAACCACGTTGTAGGCTTTAAATTCAATAAAGAATTTGGCGTTAAAGGATTAAAATCGTCACAGTCATCTGAAATAAACGTTAGAGGCCTACTGTTCACTATAGCTTCCACTTCGCACATTAGTGTATGTAGTGATTCATTATTCAAAGATACCGAATTCAAACCCATAAGTAGACCGTTTAAAACCTTTCTGATTGTCCTTATTTGGCGCTCCCACACACCACCGTGATGACTACCGGTCGGGGGGTTAAATGTCCATTTTATATTCCGTTGAAGTAATTCGTTGTTAATCTGACTGTGATTCCATTTCTCGATAGCTATACGCAATTCACGTTCACCGCCGCAAAAATTGGTGCCATTGTCGCTTCGTATCTCTTCGCATTGACCTCTTCTTGCAATAAAACGACGGAGGGCTTGTATAAAAGAATTTGTATCTAAAGATGCAGAGATTTCAATGTGTATGGCGCGTATAGTAAGACACGTAAAAACAACCCCATACCGTTTCAATTCTTTACGACCTTCTTTAATCATGAAAGGTCCGAAATAGTCTATGCCTACTCTTGCGAAAGGAGGCGCAGCTGTTATTCTATCCTTTGGGAGATCAGACATCTTTTGGTTTAATACAGGTGCTCGTAATTTACGACATGAAACACATTTAGAAATAATGTGACGAACTATCGAATTACAGTTAATGATCCAATATTTTTCTCTCAACATGGCGATAGTATGACCTCTTCCTGAATGACCTAATCTCTTATGAGTACTCCTAATTATCAGATTTGTTACATGGGCGTTGCGGGGTAAAATTATTGGGTGTTTCACATCTTCTGGTACATCAGCGTTGCGTAAGCGACCGCCTACACGGATAAGACCATTCATGAAAACCGGGTCAAGTTTGTAAATCGAACTGTCTTTAGACACACGTTTCACTGGGTTTGTCTTAATCATTTCACTGAAAGTTTTTCCAAAGGCACAACGTTGTGTAAATTGAAGAATGGCATGTTCAGCATTATTCAAGTCCGTAACGTTTAATGGAACCATTTTCATATCATGTCGTTTAATTATGTTCATTTCTGTTTCGATCTTCGTTGAACGTTGGATCGGATCTAAAGAATCTTTAACATATTCTTCCAAAACCTTGCGATCATTCCGCCATTTTCTAAGATTTCCTTTAAAACGTAAAATCCATGCTACTGCTCGTTTCAAACTATACCAATCTGAATGATATTCTATAATCTTTATCGTTGAAGAATCGGCTACTTCCGTTGTACAGGTTATAACATCTTGTTTCACTTCCGGGTCATCAGATGTAACCTTGGATAAAGTTGGTTGATTTGGCCATGATAATTCCTTTTCCCATAGAAACCCCGGCCCCGTTAACCATCTGGGACTCTTGACAATTTCTAACGCAGTTAATCCTCTAGACGCGTCATCGCCTGGGTTCAATGATGATTCAACATAAAACCATTGGTTAGGTGCCGATAAGTCCTTTATAGCAGATATCCGATTTGCCACAAAAACATGAAAGCGTTTTTTCTCGTTGTTGATATAATTAAGTACTGTTGTACTATCCGTCCAAAATTTTATTTCATCGGGTGAAATGTCAAGTTCTTTCAAAAGAGTGCTGCTTAGACGAGCTGCAACAGTTGCTGCACTGAGTTCCAGACGTGGAATAGTAACCGTTTTAAGGGGGGATAATCGCGATTTACCAAGCACAAATGCGCAATGAATATCGTTCTGTTCGTTTATTAGTCTCTGATAAGCAACACAACCATAACCGGTCGAGCTGGCATCAGCGAAAAAATGAATTTCGCGTTTAACGACGTTTCCGAAATCGACTGGTTTTAGACATCTATCGATTTTATAACCTTCTAAATTAATCAACTGTTCTCTCCATTTCAACCATTCGTTCCGATAATAGTCTGAGATAGGGTCATCCCATCCTTTACTTTCGTTGCAAATGTCTCTGAGAATATGTTTAGCTTGCAAAGTCAGTGGTGCCACAAAACCGAGTGGGTCAAAAATCGAAGACACTACTGATAAAATACCTCGTCTCGTTATTGGTTTGTCATTTAATACAATTCTGAAGCCGAATTGGTCATTCTCAATACACCAATGTACGCCTAGGGCCCTTTCAATCGGCAAATCGTCATAATTAAGATCAAGATTTTTCATATCTTTAGCCAGTTTTTCTTCAGGAATATTATTAACAAAAGTTCTACTGTTACTCGTAAATTTAGTCAAATTAAAACCACCTTTTGCACACGAGTCTATCAATTCGCGGGCTAATTGTACTGCGTCGGTAACCGTGTCACAGGATTTCAAACAATCGTCGACGTAAAAGTTACGTCTAATAGCTTCTGCTACGCGTTCAGATTGCACACAAAAGTCATCTGCAGTCCTACGTAATGCGAAATTGGCGCAAGTGGGGGATGAAACAGCTCCAAACGGATGTGAGGTCATCTGATATTCTTCTGGGTCACAATTAATGTTACCGTCAGGCCACCACAGAAATCTGAGAAAATCTCGGTTAGATTGAGGCACTTTTACTTGGTGGAACATTGCCTCTATGTCCGCCATAAAAGCAACTGGACGTTCTCGAAATCGTGTTAGCACGCCAAACAAAGAGTTAGTCATGTCCGGACCTTGTAATAAAAGATCATTTAGTGATTTACCATTAAGCTTGGCGCTACAATCGAAAACAACACGGATTTTGTTAGGTTTCTTTGGGTGGTAGACACCATGATGCGGGATATACCATGTCTTACCACGTTCAACTTCCAAGCGTTCTGGGGGTATTTTAACTGCGTATTCTTTACTAATGAGTTCGTTAAGAAAGTTAACATAATCTGACATGTAATTACTGTTTCTCTGAAATTTACGTTTCAACCAACCTAAACGTTCGAAAGCTTGTTCTTTGTTAAAGGGCACTGATACACTTTTGTCTCGGAATGGTAATGGAATGTAATAATGTCCATCTTCGTACTTTATTTCGTTGTCAACCAAAGACAAGAACCTTTTGTCTTCCTCAGAATGTCCTAATTCCGATGCATGATTATTTCCTTCAATAAAATCATTCTCGAACATATGATTTATCAGCTTGACGTTATCAATTTCATGAACAGTTTCGTTGAATGCCAACTGATGACAATTATCCGAATTTACCTCACGCACAATTATACGGTTACACGTTATCGCTACAGGTTTAGACGAAGATACTTTAATGGGACCCATAACAGTCCAACCGAGTCTTGTTAATACAGCATACGGACCTTTATTTACACTAGGCCTAACTTCAAGTGGTTCAAGGGCTAGTGGACAATTAATACCTATCAAAAGTCCAACTTCCGAGAAAGCGTGGAATTTCCGGAAGGGGCAAAGATTTAAGATAATCCCACTGATATACGTTATCATGCGTTGGGATGTTCGAAGCGCTGACTGGTAATGCATCTCTTGTATAAAGTTTCGGTAATGGGATCGAGAACGTTTCGTTAATATCTGACACAATCAGATCCGATATAATCAAACTATGTTCTTCAGATTGGCCGTGCATGGTACCTAGATGAATTGTAGTTTTTTCTCCATTTATACATAGTCTCTCAGCCGTAATATATGTTATGAAACTCGCACTAGATCCGTTATCTAGAAATGCTAAGGCAGTTATTGATGATTGTTGGCCTTTCTGTTTCAGTTTAACAAGCAGTATTGGAAGCATAAAGTCTGAATCGTCACCAATGTAACCGTTATTTATATTCACTGTGTCTCTGCTCTGGGAAGATGGGTTTTGCGTTTTATTAGTGCTTTGTTGAATGTATGACGATGACGAAGGGCGATTATACGGATTAAATGAGGGCGTGTCAGCCTTTAATGGACCATACGTTGGTTTATTCATAGCGTTATTCGTTGAAGTTTGAAAATTTGCATTGGGCGTTTGCTTGTACATGTATGCGTTATACGTTGAAGGTCTATTACTTGAATATAGCGTTGGTTTATAATGGTTGTAGACGTTCGGTGATTGCTGTGTGTTGACAGATCTATTTGGGAATTCACTTGGGGAAATAGCATTCTGATTTTGAGGTATAAAGTCAAGGTGAAACACTGTTGGGTGACATTTGCCGCACTTACGACAAATTTTCTTAAAATTACAACATTTAGAGTTATGTCCCTTACCCAAACATCCAAAACATAAATTATTACTTCTGGCGTATTCGCGTCGTTTCTCAAAAGGCATTTTCATAAATTCATAACAAGTGTCCATATCATGTAAGTTCTTGGAACAATACAAACAGGTTTTACTTTGACTCTGAGATTGATACATGTTGTCTAAAGAAAACGCGTTCACAGAATTTGTTGCATAACTCTGTTTAGGCCTATGACTATAGGGCTGTGATTTATTTACAAAACTATCCGTTGATCTTCCGAAAATATTGGATCTGTTAAAGCATCTACTTCTTGTTTTACAAAAGTAACGAAGTCCTCAAAATTAATTTGACGGTTATTTGTAGACTTAACCCATTGAACTCTTTTACGCCAGCCGTCTCGCATATTGAAGGGTAATTTCTCCATTAATTCTTTAAGGTTTTTTGGGTGGTTCATTTCTGATAAATATTTTATATCGTTCATAGCATTCATACAGTTTGTTAGCGCCAATGAGAATTTACTTAAAAGTTCAACGTTTTCCGGCTTCATTGAGGGCCATTTCAGAAGCTTATCTGTATATGCTGTCGTTATTTTATAGTCATCACCGAAAGTATTATGTAAGAGTTGTTTGGCTTTCTTAAAACCATCCTCGGGGTTCATATGAAGACCGCTTTTAACGAGTGCGTTTGGTTCTCCTTCTGTAAGCTGATCGAGATAATAAAGGCGATCTCTGTGGTCTGCTATTCGTTGTTCGATCCTACTTTCAAACGACTTAATAAAAGAACGATATTCAAGAGGGTTACCTCTAAATTTAGAAAGATGCGGTTGAGGTAGGAGACTTCGATTCTGATGTTCCAAGAGAATTTCCGTTAAGTTAGTTTGTTTAGCTTGTAGATCAGTTTGTTGTTCCAACAACTTCTGAAAAACTGTAGGAGGAACAGCTTCGTTGAATTGTACATTAGAGCGTTCATTTGAATTATAAGCGGCAGTGTTCTGAGAAACTTGGGGCGTTGAAAACATAGGTGCCTGAACGTTATTTCTATCAAAACGAGTTGGTTCAACCAATGGTACAGGTGTTTCTTTATTAATTATATGTGTAAAGCTGTTTGGCTGATAGATGTCATGATTGCGCCTGACTGTCGGATTTTCTGCATACGTATTAGTCCTTTCTGATGGCCAAAGACCATAATTATAAGCCCTTTCTTGCGTAAATTGATCTGGACAGAAATTTTCAAAAATAGACTGTTTGGCCCTTGAGATTGATAAGTTAGTTTCCAGCTCAAGTTCTTCACGTTTTCTGTTTAATATTAATTGTTCTTCCTGTAATCTTTGTTTCTGTTTCAACGCCTCTCCACGCGCTAGGAGTTCTACCTGTTTAGCCTTTTCTTTGGCAAGGGCAGATATCACTGAAAACTTGGACGATGCTTTACTGCTTATACTTATATTATCATCGTTATCGTTGTCGTTGGCTTGCTGATTTTCTATTACAGGAGGTACATTTTTGACAGAGTAAAGGTCCTGCAGATCAACGTATTCACGATCTTCCATTTCGTCAAAACTTGCAAACCACAGTTCTTTCGCTGTAGCCATTTTCGTAATACGTTGAAAGATGAAACTAATTACTAGTATAAACAATATACGAGACATATGCGTTCACATACATGCGTTCACAGTTCCTAAAATAAAACACACGAAGGAAGTCTATTCTAAGATAGAAACTATATTGCCACCGTTTCCCTGTATTAAATCATTCGTGTGTTTCAATTTAAGAAAAGAAGATTTTGTTACAAATTCGTCAACGTTTATTACCAAGTCCCTCTTATAGAATACACATCAATCGTTAATACACTACGTACACATCAATCGTTAATACGATACGTTAGTTTATACAATACGTTAATATACGTTAAACAATTATCGTTAAGGTAAATCGTTCATATATAACACTAACAGATAAACACAAATAGTTACGTTGAATGACTACAATTTCGTTTGATGATCATATTATGCGTTGATGATATTAACTACGTTTGGTGATGTACATGTAATCATGATGACGATGACGTTACGTTGGTGTGATGGACATTTGATGGTTTCTCTACAATAAAAATAACACATCGTTACAACCAAATAATAACATGAGTTTAACATTCTAATATTTGAACATCGTTACAATAAACTTAATCGAGTACTAGAGGGAGAGTTGTCCCTTTAAGCGTGTTGTCCCGTGTAGACTACATGCAGGAAAACCACGTGCGTTAAGACATGGGGCGATACAAGTGCCGTTCATAACCATTAATTTATGCTGTTAAAACATAAAACATTTCAAGAACTATGCATATATCTTGACCAGAAAACATCTATATAACAAAATATAATTATTAAAAGCTCACTTACATCTTGTGAGGAACTACAGGGCAAAAAGAAAATACGTTTTACATTTTTACAAACAACAAACAATGGCGACTTCGTTAACTCTATGACCTTGACCGAAAATTAATTAATATAAGAAAAGGACACGGATCATAACATTATAAACTATAGACTCGGATCCACCACAAATGAAAACAATGCGAATTCTGCCGTAACAGGTAATATGTAGCAAAAACAAGATGCATGGGTCATACGTAGGATGTGGCGACCGGACCGGTTATCACACGCTCTCCGCGTCAGACAAAAAGGCTCATGGTGCTACATATTCCATTTGGTGCCGTGACGAAGTTTTGACCTTTAGGGTAAGCAGCAACTTTTAGAAGAAGAAAACATATACGATTTGGTGCCGTAACAGTTTCGACCTTTAGGGTTAATATCAACTTTAGAAGAAGAAGAAGAAAACATATTTGATTTGGTGCCGTGACGAAGTTTCGACCTTTGGGTTACGAAGTTACTATAGAAGAAGAATCCATATTGGAACACGCTAAGAAGAAAAATACAGCAACAGAGAAGAATTTTTGGTTGAAATACGAGAAATTTTGGTAAATACATTTTGTTTATTAAATTAGATATGTTACATTTTTAAAAGACCAAATAATATTAATTTAAGTTTAAAAATCTAATTAGAAACTAAATTGTTAAAATTTAACGGTAGGAAATACATTATATCCATTCATAAGTTTTGAGTGATAGGGGTAGTCAACAATATAATATCACTGGTTATCGGGTTAGCATGACCTGTAGTAAATTCGAGTAATTAAAGTTAAAGAGAGTCTCTACGGCGTAGGTTTTAAAACAAAACAAAATTTTCTTTGATATAACTACGAATTAATAAAAATAAAGAAACGGAGTAGGGAATATAACCAAGGAATAATAAATAATGATAAAGAAACGGAATAGGAATAAAATAGGAACTAATGTTGTCTCCGGATTGCAGTGGTAAGATGGCAGATCTAAGCATGACGTTTGTGAGTGTTTAACTCTAGTTTTCAAGATGGCCATGCTCTCTACTGTAATTCGTTAATGGGTGTTATTTGTTGTTTCGTATATAATATAATTTTTGAGATCCTTGTCCAAAGTCTCAAGAATTAGGATTTTAGTCGAGTTAGGCTAAATGTGGGTAATTCAGCTTTTGACTAAAAGGTTGAATTGCCATTGTTTGTGTTTTGTGTCGTCCATGTATGTGGTTCGATACGTAGAGTAATGTAATTTTGAAGCTCTAGTCCAAGGTTTCAAAGATTACGATAATTTAACTTTTAAATAAAATAAAATGGGTTATGTTAAAATCCCATGTGGTTAACAATCTAGGGATGTAGGTATAGTTTTCCTGGAAAAAAAACTAAAATTATAGGCTCGTTAAATTGTGAGATTATCGCATACGAGTTTTATAGGAGTTTAAGGTGAGGATATGCGGTAGATTATGTCCGTATATATTTTTATGTAATTTTTGCTTTGGAAACGTAATATATAGGCTACGTTTAATATATTTTTGCTGTTATACGCTGTCGACATAATACGCGCTGATTAGAATGTGTAATTTGACATTAGGTCGAATTACTACACGCACTAGGTTCCAGCACCTGTGTTAATGTGTATAGAATATAATATATATTGGATATCGTATTATATGTGTAGTTAAAAGCGAGGAATGTCATGTTTATAACATATGAACAAATGTTCGAGTGGATGAAACTGCAGTCATTCACTGGGGGCATAGTTCAAGATAAATTAAATAAAATGGGATGTCGTTCATATACGGGCCACATTTGATTGACATTCTCGATAATGTAATACTGGTATTGTCATAAGTTTGAGCTCAGCTTGTGTCGGTATCAGTCTAATAGGAATGTTTAAAATTGTAAATGAGTAGGTCAAAAAAGGTCACATTACTGACGGGTGAATTATAAAATTGTTATGACGGAATTCTAAAACACAAACGGAAATTACAAAATGAAAACGCAATTACAAACTATTCACTTACTCAGTTCAGGTCAAGAGGTCAAAGTTAGCTTGTATATTTATAATTAAAGGGACACATCAAAGTTTAATTTTAATTAAAAGTAAGAGTTACTTACAAGTTTTAGGAATAAGATATTACTAATAATGTTAGGTTAATAATTAAACTAAAGTTTTAAAAAGAATTAGGAGTTACTTACAAGTTTTAGGAATAAGATATTACTAATAATGTTAGGTTAATAATTAAACTAAAGTTTTAAAAAGAATTAGGAATAGTTAGTTCTTGGTCTGATGGCAATGACATTAGGAATAGTTAGTTCTTGGTCTGATGGCAATGACATGTTTGATTGACGAATAAGATTGTACAAGCCAATCTTAGAAGAAAAAAAGAAAGTTTTCAACTTGACACCATGGTAGCTGAAAAGGACAACTACAGAGGCAAGAAAAAATGGTTTACCAGTTTACCAAATTGAGATTTCCTGAGACAGAATTTAAAGTGAAACTGAACTTTAAAAATTTGAAGTGATGTGCTATAGTGTTTTGAGATTAGGACACTTGAAGATTTAAAAAAGACAATTTTTGTTTTTTGAATTTAGGTTTCGGTTTAGTGAATTTTCATAGGACTTTGAGATAGTTTTTGCATGCGATTTTTGATTATTTGTGTTTTTCTTTCACAGCTCTGTTGTATAGTAATCATTTATATTGTCCTGATGCGTGCATAATTAGTTAGAATATCTATATTCTATATATATTCTTAAAGGGGGAAGTAATGTAGCAATATAGACAAGAAATGGGGAGATAGGATATAGTTTTATGTTTCTAACATGTTCACATATATGCAGGTGTGTACTGATATCAACTAACATTTGATTGACATGTTGTTAGATAAAAAAAGGTATAGAGGCATGGCATACTGGTTATATCTTTCAACAAAATACATGTGAGTCGAAATATTCCTATTGCATCATTTGGCTTAATTTAACCAATCATTACGTCGATTGCACAGGTTCATGGTCATGAACACGCATGGGTCTGCGTGATACCATTGCGGCTATAAAGGAAGCTATAGTATGTCTTTAAATCAGACTTCGATTAGGTTCCAGAGGGTTACCATCTAAGAGTCCTAGGCACCGCGAGGTGTCTAGGTTGAGAAGAGTTTAGTTAGCATTGACTGTAATTATAATATGCTTGTATGTATACCTATGCTACATAAACGGTAAAAACGAACTGTTGCATTGTTATAACTGAAGAAGACAAACGTGTTAAGAAACCAGTAAGAAGTAAACACAACGTGAAGGAGAAGAAAAGACGATCTGAGATAAATCCTAGACGATCACAAGGCTAACGGTAATATGTAGCAAAAACAAGATGCATGGGTCATACGTAGGCTGTGGCGACCGGACCGGTTATCACACGCTCTCCACGTCAGACAAAAGGCTCATGGTGCTACAGTTTTCGATATCCGAATTTAAAGATAAATTTCTAAAACCCAAAATGGCAGCAACACAAATCAGCACATGTTAATTTAATCGTCATTTCATTTTTCCCTGTTGGATATTACTTGTAACATGTCATTTACACGATTCGCGATGTCGCCAGGTTCAATACTGATCTCAAAAATGAATCCATGGTGGCAGAAATTCCAATCACAATGCTACACAATATAGTATACCTCTCCCACTATTGAGAATTGTAATTAAAGAATGTAATAATATCTTATGTTTATATGTCTTTGAATCGACCTTGGAGGTATGTGCATATGGCGGTATATTAGTGCCAAAATTCTAACATGCTATCGTCTAATTTCTTACTTCTGTTCATGTAATTTCTAACCTCCATTCATGCAACTTCTTACTTCCATTCATGTAATTTCTAAATTAAGACAATGTATAATCAAACTTCTTTATGTTCAGTGTAAATATCATTTCTATTTCATCTTATTTTTAATATTGGGGCGAAAAATGTCTACTTCATTGTGGTATTACATGTTAAGCATGAACGGCAAACAAATTTAGAATTTTGTTACTTCTACCTAGCAACCATCATTATGACATCGTTTGGTGTCGCCACTGCGTGCTCAATTGGGTGATTGCGCACCTTATCGGGACCATTATTTAGTATAAACGACCCATTCTTCGTTTGGTTGAAGGTTGGAAGGCGTGCTGAGAGAGAGAGAGAGAGAGGCCACTTAGTATTAAACTCAGTATCTGTGTAGGCCTATTTATAACATTTATACCCTGTCAGGCGCGGATCCAGGATTTTTTGCGGGGGGGGGGGGTCTAGGTTTGATAATTTCTTAACTAATTGCGCTCAACCAATTAACGGGTGGTTTGGGGGCGCTCCCAAAAGAAAAATTTGGTAAATTAGATTCAATTTGGTGCATTCTGACGTATTTCCGGAAGGTAAATTCCAAATTTACAGGTCTAAAAATCGCCAATAAAATCGCATAGATTTAAGTTTCAAATTTTCAAGTCTGAGCGGGGGGGGGGGGGGGGTCCGAACCCCCTGGACCCCCCCCCCCCCTGGATCCGCTCCTGCCTGTGTTAATATAGACCAACTGCATATAAATATTAATTATTGGCTCTACCGTAAAAAAAATAAAATAAAATTCTCCAAATCCCGTTTAGCTTATATTTGAAATAGAAAATGAAATGAAATGAAAGAGGGTTTAACGCCCTACTGTTCTGTATGGCGGTATATTAGTGCCAAAATTCTAACATGCTATCGTCTAAATTCTTACTTCTGTTCATGTAATTTCTTACCTCCATTCATGCAACTTCTTACTTCCATTCATGTAACTTCTAATTTAAGACAATGTATAATTCAACTTCTTTATTTGTTCAGTGTAAATATCAATTCTATTTCATATTATTTCTAATATCGGGGCGAAAAATGTCTACTTCATTGTTGTATTACATGTTAAGCATGAACGGCAAACAAATTTAGAATTTTGTTACTTCTACCTAGCAACCATCATTATGACATCGTTTGGTGTCGCCACTGCGTGCTCAATTGGGTGATTGCGCACCTTATCGGGACCATTATTTGGTATAAACGACACATTCTTCGTTTGGTTGAAGGTTGGAAGGCGTGCTGAGAGAGAGAGAGAGAGAGAGGCCACTTAGTATTAAACTCAGTATCTGTGTAGGCCTATTTATAACATTTATACCCTGTCGGGCGCAGATCCAGGATTTTTTGCGGGGGGGGGGGGGGTCTAGGTTTGATCATTTCTTAACTAATTGAGCTCAACCAATTAACGGGGGGTTTGTGGGCGCTCCCCCAGAAAAAATTGGTAAATTAGATTCAATTTGGTGCATTCTGACGTATTTCCGGAAGGTAAATTCCAAAATTACAGGTCTAAAAATCGCCAATAAAATCGCATAAGTAGTTAGGGGGCTTGTACAGCCATGCACCTGCGCGCATGCGCGTGCATGTATGTTCGTGCATGCGCGTATGTGCGTGCATGCGCGTGCACGTGACCTTGCACTGGATGACCTTTAGCACGTGCGTGACCGTGACCTTGCACTGGATGACCCCTGGCACGTGCGTGACCCCTTGCGTGACCTTGCACGTGCGTGACCTTGCACGTACGGAGAGAAAGAGGGCGCGCGCGGGAAAAGAGAGAGAGAGAGAGAGAAGAAGAAGAAGAAGAAGAAGAAGAAAGGGGAAGAGAGGGAGGGAAGGGGAAACAACTCTTTTACATTGATTAAGTTGGCCCTGAAAAGGGCCGTTGTCCTCTCAATGAGAGGGTTAACAGGAACATCTTGGATGATCCGCCGAGTACCGTGGAACAGGTCGCTTCTCGCATTTTACAGCATGCTTCGACCGCCTTTGGTAGGTGTTCGACACATCTACCCCACACCAGAAGCAGACCAAGTAATCGACCTCCGGACTGTTCCCCTTAGACAAAGGGTAATACCCCCCACAAGTGGCGCAATATCTTTTATCTTTTCGATCCATTTTGCTTGTGACTTCTTTGGGCTTTGACACTCCTATTTATAGTTCGAGACGGGACGAGTCTAAGGTGTTGGGACGATACCATTTTCCACCAATCAGAATAGCATGACGTCACATGACGTCACATGACGTCACATGACGTCACAAACAACAGACACGTGATATGTTGTCGACATTTTATTGAACATATTTACAAAGCATTTTATTCAACACAAAATTGAACACAAAGGCATAGAACACAAATTTAATTGAACTTGAACATATTTACAGAGCAAAAAAGCATCGACATCGTTGTCCCTTCTTCTGGTCTTTTTGCAAGTCGGGAAAATGATCCCTAGCCCATTGTTCGACGAGTATATCGTTCACACGATACACGTGCCCGAACACCGAAAGGGCGTGCGGGGAGGGAACGTGAAACCGATGACACAAATAATACAAACAATAATGGCCGCAGACGACACTCTCGAGTCCCTGAATCCATCGGGGTTGGTAGTGG
The DNA here is from genome assembly GCA_948474765.1 of Patella depressa. Classification (NCBI taxonomy): domain Eukaryota; kingdom Metazoa; phylum Mollusca; class Gastropoda; family Patellidae; genus Patella; species Patella depressa. The sequence goes on from OX419720.1 coordinate 4,746,194, forward strand.
AGTTGTAGATCTTGCACGAAACGTCGAAAGGCTTCTCCGTAAACATCAGGGGGACACCCGTAGGAATCGAAGAAGGTAATGTGATCTGGTCCTTCGCACACAAACACGGTCCAGTGTCTACCGGGTTGGTCTTCGTCGTCCGTGTTGATGACGTAGGCTTTGGGGTACGAGGTCGGGCGCAGTATATCCAGATGATTACGAGCCCACACACCCCCGAACACGTTAGAGGGGAGGTGTTTTTCTAAAGCCCGTGTCAGTTGTCGATTGGAGAGAGCCTCACCAATCTGTGATGACTTGTCGGTTGGCGTCGATTTCCAAGACATTGTCGTATTCGGCAAACAGAACAAGACTGAGGTGATTGGTCGGGGCCGCGCCGAACTTGAGTTCCAAAGACAGGTTACCCGCTGCTTTGGGATGAAAGTAGTTACCCTCGGCTCCGTGGTCGTTGGTCAAATCGAAACAATACAAAGTGTACCCATTGATATAGTCGTTGAAAGGGAGGTCCAGGTCTTCTCGGGTGTTTAAGACGGCCACTCTTTTCATCAAATCCAGGTATGGTGCAATGGCTTGTCGCTGGGGAAAATCGACGTCGTATTCGTCCACAATTTCCCCGTTCTTGGTCAATTTGATGTTCTGCAATTGATTGTGTTCGAATTGGAAGGGATTTCTGTTTTTTCTTCCGTCGTAGGCCGTGTTACGTACCATACCCACGATTAATCTCTTGGGAAGGCTTTCGTTGACAAACAGATTGTCTAGGACGTGACTGGCACGATTGTCGGGAATGACCATATCGCGGACCACCACGCGTTTCAGGGGATACTTGGCGTTGGACGATTGAAGTTGCGCGGCCACCCGTGTGTAGGTACTGGGAGCTAGAGTGACGAACGGGATATCCAGGTAGGCTTTGGTGAACTCGACTTTGTAGTCTTCGGCATCGTTGCCTTCGCCGTACATCAGAAAAAATTTCGGGGATTGCTTTTCCAATTTCAACCGCAAGTCCACACCGTCCAGCAGATACCGATCTTGTAAACACATGTCCAAGTGTAGACGCGACTGCAATTCAAAGGTGCGACTGGCAGCGATGGTTTTCTGGCGTTGTTCCAATCCTTTGTTACTCGGAGCCTGTCGTCCACCGTCTCCGGCGGTGGCGACGGATTTCGTGGAATTGAACTGCCCGGCGGTATCTTTTTCCCACAGGACTTGTTTCGACAGATGGTCGTTCTTGGCTTCCTTACCGAAACTCAGCAAATTCTCCAAGTAAGCCCGGTAGGGATAGGTGGGCAGAGAGGTGGTGACCAAAGTTTCGGCATCTTTTCCCAGGCGTAATTTGACGTCTTTAAACAACGAATGAAACAAGTTGTTAATGGGTGCGACTTGACTATCCGCATCCAGGTCATCCCCGTTGTTCTTGGTCACCTTCAGGGCCACGTGCAGTGTCATGTTGGCCAGATCGATGAAATCGGTGGTGGCATTGGAAATATAAAATTCGATGGGTCCGTCGTGGTTCAAGTCGGGCGTCAGTGGATACTTTCTGATTTTCGTCACCTTGTTTATGGCCGTCTGCGTGTCGGGTACACTGAACAAATCCTGCAATTCGTCTCGCGCGCAGGGACAGGAATCATTGCGCATTACCTGCGTAGCCATGGTCGAAGATATCTAGTTTACGTCGCTTGTGAGAGGTGACCTGTGTCTTCTTCTTCCTCTTCGGACGATGTGAAGTGGACGGGGTTCGTGAGGGGTCTTTTATAGGTTCCAGGTGGGCGACCACGTTCTTGAGTGTGTCGGACATCGTGTTTGACACCGCGGGGCGAAGCGTGTCCTGGGCGACTTTCTTCCAGTTCCATTTTTCACGACCACTGACGGCGTCGAGCACGCTTTGCCCCACTTTGGGTAACACTTGGGCCACATTCTTTTTCACGGCAGCTTTACCGGCCGACCACAAGGTCCTCCCGACCGATTTGACGGCATTCAATAACCCCGACCATCGACCGGCAACCTGTTGTCTCAGAATTCCTCCCCTGTACACCACCAGACCATTGCCAGCCCCTCGCTGTCTGAGCACTCCACCTTTGTACACTCGAATCATCATCGGCGGCGAAAATGAAGTTGGGTCACCACCTTACCGTCGAGAAATGGCACGGCTTTCCCCATTCCGTTCCTTATATAGAGACCAATGGAGCTTAGTCGACTGTACTTCAGAGGTAAGTAGTGAATCCTGGCGGGGCTGTGATACAATCGTCGACTGGGAATCACGTCCAACAAGGTAGCCTTCACGTCGCCCACGGTCTGGGGCTCGATAATGTCCGTGTAGATGTAAAACAAATCGTACTGGATTTGAAGATTTGGGGTGTGGTGAGCGTAGAAATACCGTAGACTTTGGCCATCGGCGCCGGTCATATCGATTGACTGCAGGGAAACCAACAGTTCGTTTCCAGGCCATCCCAACATGGACACGATGGGTCCACACAGACGAAGTTCGATTTTCGGCAACACGTCAAACCAGAAAAGCGACTGCACGTGATTGATCTTCAGATACACTTTGTCGTTGGTGTTGTCTCTCTTGAAAGACACGAAGGGACCTCTTGATACGGCCCCTTGGCGCATCACCTCTCGAGTTTCGTACTCGGTCTGCTCTTGCTTCTCGTGGTCGGTCATTTCCTTGTTATTGGGATCCAAACGAACGGGTTTATGGGCCAAATGATTGTAGATGGGAGGTAGGTTCCACAAATCATTCAGTCTGGTGTTCAGGACAGTCAGGATATGCCTCAGCGAGTCGTAGTCGTCACTCTTGATGTGCGTTTCCATTTCGATGGATCCCTTGATCTCATCACCCTTTACACCTTTGAAACAATTCGACGGGTCGATTCTGTGGCGGTCCCGGCATATCTTCACTTCGGGTTCGTCGCTCGGTGGCGACCATGGATGAATGCGTAAGCCGATCGTGTTGTCTCGTTGATCGATGTTTTGCCATTGGTCAGGTAACGTGATCATGGACAGACCCACTTCCCATTCCCGGTGATCGACGAGAAGTGGCGGGTCCAGATGTGTATGATACGTGGAGACTTTGTTGTCGGGATACCACGACATGGAACTGTCACTAGGGAGCGTGAGGTAAAAGGGCCGGTCGTTGTTCATTATGTTTGGTTTTCAAGGTTGGAGAAGGTAACAGGTAACCCAAGGTACTGGAGAGCAAGGCCGTCCACAACGTGGTCTGCGAACCGTCGGGTTTGAAAGCCAGTTGGGACAAAGAAACTCCCGCCACGACGTACACTAAAATCACTTGACAGAAAAAGACGATTTCCGCTTGTGGCACACGTTTTCCCAAGAGTGACCAATTGTGGGCACTCACGGACGTAGACGTGGTTTCGTCTTGCATGTTGACTGATGTCGGCGTCTGTCGCTCCTATTTATACGTTTTGGAGACTGGTCCTGTCGATCCACGAATTAAAACTCGCCGGATAGCCCAACCATTTCACCAATACTTTGTCTTTTTTTCTTTCGAGTACTCTTTCGATGGGAAAGATCTCATCGTCGTTGACTTGGACCGCTTGCAATTCTTCGGGATAGAAGGTGCCCTGTATGGGTTCGCCTCTTTCGTCCAACAGTTTGTAACCGGGACCGACGTTGGGTGCGACGTTGAACGTTTCCAGAGTCCAGTTGGGCCAGTAACCTTTGTCGAAGGCACCATGTTTCGGCAAAGCCAAACGTACGGTCGTACCAATGTCCATTGATTTTTTCTTTTTCGGGGGACGTGGAGGAGGCGTTGTCAACATCCACTCGTGTTCGGGGCGAACGTCTTTGGGCGCCATTCCGATGGTCCGATGTCGTCTAGCATTGTAAGCTCGAACCAGGTCGTCTAGTACGTCAATGTACCGTTGTGTTTGTCGGTGAGTAAAGTATCGCCACATGCGTTCTTTCAGGGTCCGTTGAAATCGTTCGACCACACTGGCTTTGGTTTCGACGTTGTGTGTCACGAAAAAATGAATTTTTTTCTTCTTCAGGTACGCTTGCATTTTTCGATTGAGGAATTCGGTACCTTTGTCCGTTTGAAGTCGCAGGGGTTGTCGACTTTGAAAGATTTGACGAAAGGCATCCACCAAACTGTCCCCCGTCTTGTTTTTGAGGGGCAACACCCAAGCGTACTTGGAAAACACGTCGATGACGCACAGCAAATACCGGTATCCCTCATTCTGTTTGGCCAAGGCCGACATGTCGCTCAAATCGGCTTGCCACTGATGATCTATGCCGGCCACCACCGTGGGAGACCGCGAGAATTTCTTTTTCAATGGTTTGTGCAAGGTGTACGCCCTTTGTTGTTTCAACCATGCCTTGACTTTGTCCAAGGACACACCGGTAGCTTTGTGAAGACCCAGAGCGCCACCGAAAGCGGCCGGGTGGTTCGGGTCGTAATACACTTTCTTCAGCTTTCGTTCCATGTTTCAGCAGGTGTCCCTATGAACAGGCTATTTATAGTTTTTGCAAGGAGAGCCATCTTCTGGTAGATGTACTAGGGGTATCCGTACTGGAGATTTTCTTCTTTCTCGGGCGTCGCGGCGGAGTCCGTGTCGGTGGCGTGGACAATACGTTCCACCGTTCTTGATTCCCGATGGCTTCGCGCGGTACGTTCGTGGCCTTCAAACTTTGCATCACGCCAAACCATCCCACGGGAGCCTGGGTATTCTTTCGCCGACGAACCAAATCGTTCACAATGTCAATGGCATTGGTGTTGGGTACGGGTACCCCATTCCGAACCAATTCCAAGTTCTCGTTCCACGACCAAGGCGTCTTCTCTTTCATGTGTTTCAACAAAAGGCGAGCTCGATGTTGATAGGGTCGAGGGACCGACTCCAGGATGGGTGCCTCCGAATTTTCTTCTTCTCTTGGCTCGGGTATGTTTTCATCCAACAAGGGAACAACCTGTTTTCTTTTCCTTTGCATCGTTTGATAACGATGTAACAACTGTCCGTACCGTTGCATTTTATTTTCGCCGGTTAGGGTGGGATCGTTTAGCAGTGGATCTCGATCGTACACGGGTTCGACTGGCCTGACTTCGACGGGTTTGACGTCGGGGAGTCCCTCGAAGGGTACCAGTTTCATTTTCTTGGCGAATTTCATCTTTGGGAAAGGACCTAAACAATCGGGTGTAGAAACCCCCTTTCTGTTGCTTCAAAAGTCGCCGACGGGTCTTCCAAGGTGTTTTAGACGTGCCCAAACGTCGTAACAAGGGGGCGTCCTTTTTCAAGCGCTTGACTTCTTTGTCGGTCACAGGAACGTTGCCGCGAATCAGGTTTCCAATACACTCACACACACCGTCGACGATGGGTTGGGTCTCGAGTAAAAGGGGACGGTCTTTCGGTGCAGTGTTCAAGAGATACCGCAGTGTCTCCATGACTGAGCTCGGGGTCGTTCTCCGGTCCCCTTTTTATACCTTTCTGTTCCCTGGGTTATCCACCAAATAGTTTAGATAGCTCGGCAGCCATAGCGTTCGCTCTATCGCGCCTTCTAAGGAAGGGATGTTTACCATCCTTTTGTCCACCCAATAGATTAGATACCAAGGGGGCCAAAGCCGGGAGGGCCATGGCCAGCAATGCCCCGATGGCACCACCCTGTTGATCGACAAGTCGTCGTTTGACGTCGGGTGGAACATTACTCAGTTTGCGAAGCAACGCTCGATGTTTGTTCAATTCTTCGGTACTCAGTCCCCTTCCGCGCTGTGCGGTCCGTCGAACGAACTGATTTCGTTTCTTGTTTCTTTCCTCTTGCAGTCGTTCCTTCCATCGTAGCAAGATACGAATCAACACACCCCCAAAAAATCCACGTCCCCCAGGTTTCATGATCAGGGAGAGTTTTTCGGTCGTCGGCATGTTTCTCTCCGTCAGTTGGGTCAACACTTGTCGATTTCGTTCCACCCATTTCTTGTGCTGAGCGTGCAGTGGCTGAATGTTACCCTTCAGCAAATGGTTGGCCGCCAACTTGAACCACTGCAGCAATCCAATACGTGCCCGGCCCGTATTCTTGACCAACTGCCCATAAGCCATATCGGGAGTCAGATGTTGTAACTTGCGAATGAAGGACTTGAGTCCTTTCATAGAACTCTTCTTTTCTCTTCGTGGTCTGCGAAAGATCGGGGAGAGAGACCGAGCAGGGGAAGGTGGTGACGAGGGACGTGGAGGTGTGACCGGTAAGGTGAGACGTGGTGGTGTGGCCGGTAAAGGAGACATGGGACTCTTGGGTGGTGTCAACGACGGGGGTGACCACTGTGTTCTGGGGGCCCTCATTCTCGGGCGAGTCTGACTTCGTACCGTGGGATCACGAAGGTCCGGTGCCAACGTCGGGAACGTCGCCCTGGGAAGGGTGGGAGGTGGATGTTTCCTCTGCGTATTCTTCGTACGAGCCATCGTGACAAACAAGGGTCAATTCGAGGTACAGGTCCCCCTTTTATACTTTTTGGACGTAGACGATGGGTGGTTCCTCTTGGGGTAAAATGTTGGATCTCAGTCGCAACGCTTCGGGAGTGTCGGGCTTCAAATCAACGAGTAAGTAACTGCGAGGGGTACTCGTCGCATCTTCATAAGCTTCTTGCATATACTTGGAACGGGAAGGGTACATCTGACGGGCCAACACACCAATTTGCGAGGCGTCACGGGGATTTTTGAACAAGACCAGGTAATGGGCATTCAGACTGATGGTACGCTGTTGCTTGTCAAACAAGTTTTGCACAATGTAAATGACACTCGTGTCGTGGTGATGACTCTTTTTCGTGAACCACTTTTGCAATATCTCCGTGTCTTCTCCCATCAAATCGTCCACGACTAAGACTTGTGGACCTTTGACTTGACCCATCACGTCGTCAATATCCGTCAAACCTTTGACATAAGTGTAGGGAAAGCAATCGTAACTCTCTTGCCATTCGCCATAAGCCCACACGATACGTTGGGGAGGGACGTCGAACAGGGACGCTTGAAGAAATTTCTGCACAAAGACCGTCTTTCCAACACCGGTTGGACCACTGACTAACATGGTAAAGGGATGTTTGAACGTCACATCCATCTTGCACTGTTTTCCCCCATTCCCTTTTCCCCTGCCTTTTATACCTTCGCGCCAGAACAACAGACATGGAGTGAAATTAGAACACAATTTATTTTACTAAAAATACAAAAAGAACATTCAATGCAACAAACATATCATACAAAGGAAAAGAACATTCAAAAAACATATCATACAAAGGAAAAGAAAAAACTGTTAGTTATCGCGTTCTCTCTTCAGGATCTCTTGTCTCACCCAGGGTACATTTCTCAGGACGCGAGGAATCCAATACACATGTCCCAAAAGCTTCTGCATCGTGTCGTGTGGGTGCCAGTCTTCCACTTCAGCAAACGTGACGACGACGGGTATCCATTCACTCATATCGAAACAAGAGGGATACGACAAGACTTCGGTCATATCTCTCGGACCCGCATATTGGATGAGTGCTCGGGAAAAACTGTCTGCTTCCTTCTCTGCCAACAAGAGGACAGCCGGCTTCGGGATTTCACCGTTCGAAGTTTCACCGTTTTCACTGGTAGTCGGGAGAATAGTGGGTGGAATAGAAAGCTTCGTCGGCTGTTTTCTTTTTTTCTTTGTATCGTCTGTAGAGCTCGAACGCTTCTCCGCACCAGTACCGGTATCGCTGACTGCGGGTGTTGTCTCTGGGCATGTCGATGTTGTTGTCGAACATGGGACTGGCAACGGCTTCAAAGTTGTTTTCTGTTTGGATTTCTTCTTGGCACTCGAGCAGGCCGTGTCCGAGCTGTCCACAGTTGAGGCACTTGTGATTTTCGTCGGTGGGTCTCTTGATTCCGTAACACTTTCTTTTGACAGTTTCTTTTCTTTCTTCATCACTCTTCGCTTTTTGGGCTTCGGTTCGTTTTCCACACTGGGGTGCCCAGTGTCCTGGTTCTCCGCAGAGGTAACAACTTCCATAGGAACCATAGGCTGGTCTGTCTTGTCTTGGTTTTCGTTGCTGTTGTTGGGAACGAGTAGGGCAGTCTCTATACCAGTGTCCGACATTGTTACAGGAGAAACAAGCTTGACTAGCCATCGAGAGCAGAATGAAATTTCAGTCTGACACTTCGCTTCTTATAGTCTTGGTCGTGACGTCACTCGCTTTTGATTGGTTCTTTCTTTTCCTTCGTTTTGATTGGTTCGTTGTTTAGTCTATGATTTCCAGGCTTTCCACGTACTTTTTCACTTCGTCCCAATCGATCAAGGCTTCACTCACGTGACAGGCTTCCAACAACGTCATCAGGTCGGCTCGATTACCGTGTTTTTGTCGCCAATGGTTGAACACGGTGAAGATTTGCATGCGCGCGTTGTTGGGATGACTCATCTTGGCTTGACTGATTCGCGCTTCTCTGATCCCCAGATGTCTGCCAATACATTCCCAGCCTTCTCCCATGTTGCCGGACATGACATTGATATCCATTTGATCCAGAGACCATCGTTTCTTTTTCTTCGGCAAACCGTCCATCCACTGGCGTATGGGGTCTTCTTTCTGTTCGACAAACTCGTCTTTGCGTTTGATCAACACCGTCTTAAAGCCCGGTACCGCCGTCCAGAACTTTTTCAAGGCTTTCTCGACGTCTTCTCGCCATCGTTGTTCGTTCTCCCACGTCTTGACTTGATCTCGTGGATCGTCCATCATACTGCCTAGCACGTTATCGATGTCTTGCAGTTTCGGCTCGTCCACCCAAAGGTAGTGATTGTAATCGTCCACGGGAGGCGAGGGTTGACCCGTTATGGAAGAAACGCCTAGTCCCAGACAAGAGTGGTATCTCTGACTGGGATGTTCGTACTTGCAGCCGATACACTCTTCGTGTTGCCTTTCTTCTATAATGGGCAGGAAACATTTCAACACTCGAAAGTTGAGCCATCGTTGTCTAAGTTTCTCGATCAAATTTTCTGCCGGTTCGTCATCTTCTTTGTTTGATCGCCATCGTCCTGAGACCCGAAAGTCAGTATCCATAGGGGTAAGTGTTGCTCGGTTGGCCATCGTCATTGAATTGAACAAACCGCTTGTCATACACGATTTTATACCGTTTGTTCTCGGGGCGTGTCCAAAGACGGCGGTCACGTGATCTGGTAATCTTGAACGGATTGGCTATGACCAGAGGCTCGTTTTGATGGACGTGCCGTACATTCTCTTTCATGATGGCGTAATTCAGCTGTTGGGAGGCACGATAATTCAAGGTGAATCCCCGGACTTTACATACAGTTTTACCATCGCTCTGGCGGTACGCGTAATTCTTTGGCCCTCCGCTAACAAATTCTCGAATGGTGACATCTTCGGGCAACTCGTTCTTCCACTGACCCAAACTCGAACCTTCCGGGGGATTCCATGACGTGACGTGGTATTGATAGATGACGCTATCGGTGTCAAAATAGCAAACGCGCTCTCCCAACTTTTCCAAGACGGAATAGAGTTTCAAACGAGCTTGAGCCGTGACAAAGGCGGCGATAACCACGTTGGTGGTGGGACATGGTGCCACGTGTTCTTCTTTTTTCAGCGTTTCCATCAAGACCATATTATCGTTCACTAACTGCACATCTCGTACGGTCTGGGTCACGTCCAACATTTTTTCAAAATAGACGCTGGGCTCCGTGATGTATTCTGTTTTGGGAAAGTTGTCTCTCTGTCCGAATTTCCCCCATGCTGTGTTCAATTGTAACTTGCTAAACGCCCGCATCCCTTTGTTGGGTTTTATCGACGCGGGATCCAGACGAATACCTTCCGTGTCGTACACGTCGTTAACGAAGCGGGTCTTGTCTTCTTCGGTGTGGCAGGTGTCGGGATAACCGCTGCTTTCCATCTTCTTCTTGAGGTAGTGATTAATGTACCCAGTAAACAGACCGCCCGTTTTGGCCTCGGGGTCGTAAGTGCTGAATTCTTTCCAGTGCCAGACTTCGTAGACTTTTAGTACTTTCTATCCTAGGGCCACCGCTTTCTTCAGTTCCAGGGTGACAAACGTACCCACCCAGGCTCGCTGTTCGTCGGTGTGCCCACACGGTTGGTATTCGGCAATCTCCCCTTGTTGCATGTGTTCGTCGACGCAGCTTCGACACAGGGCAAACACCAATTTCTGTTTGCGCCGAAACGGGAGCACCGGATGGTACAGGCCACGGGGCGGCAAGACGGAACACTGGATCAATCCTTCGTACTGTTGCCACTGGTCTTGGTCGGGCTGTGTGACGATCGTGGGTTCCTTGATGGGAAAGGTACCGTACTTGCAGATGTAAGGGTACAAGGACACCACGTCGATGTAGCGCATGTCTTCCACCGACTCGTTCACCAACAGTTGGATGGCATTGGTTCTTCCGCCGAAGAAAGCGTTGCGGGGCATCAGAGGTTCGGGAGCGGGCCATTGCTGATCTTCCAAGCCTTGTAAAAATTCGTTCATCTCGGGATCATGGCGTCGTTCTTCCTCTAGTTCACACTCCCACATGACGCGGATGGTCTGCATACCGTACTGTTCCTGGAGTCGACGGTGACGTTCTTGTGTCTTCTGGTACAAGTCCCTCATACTGCGAGATGGATCGTAGGGATGTTTATGCTGAAGGTCTTGGACGGGACCCGGATAACATTTGGGACAACCGTGAAAGGCACACCCGTGAAACTCGTACACCGTACCCGTGGTCGTGTCCATGCCATCTAAACTATAAGGGCCAACTCGGCATTCACTACCGTTGCGGGCGTGTCGAATGTTGGGTAGTGGGGTCTGGTTTCGGAATGCAGCCATGGTCTGTCGATGTTGTTCCCACTCCAACCATCGAAGGGCTTTGTTGGACTGTTGTCGAGGCTGGAAGCGGTGCCAGTCCTTACCAGGTTTTGGCTCTTGCATCAGGGCTCGAGGAATGACGACGAGGGTGTCTTTCTTGAGGTAGTGCGTGCGTAACACGCGACTGCAGGCAGAGGCCAGGGTCAAGCTTTTTTCGAAGGGATCGATTCCCGTGTCCATGAGAAATATCTCTCGAAACACACCACAGCATCGGCGGAGGACATCGACGTCACTCTTACAGTAGGCGAGAATTTCCTGGCGAAAATCAAAGATGTGGTGACTGTGTTGTTGGTACCACTCGTGAAACTTTTCTCGCTCCGATACACTCATGCCATCCGGATCGTAATCGGTGTCGGGAGGATAGGCGCCCACGTATTCTTCGTTCTCCGGTCTGTTGAAGTGGTGGGGGAAGTAACCTTTCTTGAGTTCTTGCAGGCCAAAGGTCTTGGGCATGTCCCATAAAGCCATCGGTAGAAAGTTGAGGGAATCGATGAATTTTACCGTACCGACAGTGATCATCATCGCTTTACCACCATTCATAATCACTTCGGGTTGCGCCACGGAATGTTTGTGCAGCGTCTGTAAAATCAGCAGTCCGTCGTAACCTTTAAAGTTGTGAGCCACGGCAATCACGGGACTCGATTCGTGACTGTCATGTTTCCGACCATTTAGCACCGTACCGTGAGCAGCGAGTTGTAGAAACCATTTTCCCACATCGTCCAGCGTGTTTGGGCCTTTAAACACAATTTCTCGTTGGTGATTCCAGTATGTGTCACAGTGCTCGCAGGAATCTTGATTGTCGATGCAAAAGTGACAGCAGGTTTGCAGGACACATAGGTTGGGAATGTGTTCACCGGTAACTTGCTGGCATTCAAAGTCAAAGAAGACGAAACGGGTCAACGTTGATTTCTGTAGTTTGTCGATTTGGGTCTTTCGGTCTTTGTTCATGTCGATGGGTGATTTCAGTGGTTGAATGTAGCAAAACTGTTCCTCGGCCGTGTGCCACTCTCGGCAGATGGAACATTCGTATTCTCCGCATCGGTGTTCTTCCAAATTACGCTTAGCCTTGATGACGTCCCACTCTTTTTGACATTTCTCACATTTCTTCCATCGATAACACACACTGCACTTGGCTCTGGAACGGGTGGCGAGATGGTTGTCGAAACACTGGCGGCTCACAAACACACGATGACATCGGTAACACGTCTTTGTATTGGGATCAGGTGGACAGGGTGGACCCATTGTCTTACATCCTTGACACATCACGTGACACGAATGTTTCTCTGCAGCATTGTATCCTACTTGACAGGTCTCACAAAAATACGACCTTTCCACAAAGGCGGGCATGGAGGCAATGACGTCATAATGTCTGTCGTGTAAATACAGGTTCAGATGTTTTGGTGTGCCTGTGACGTGTTTTGTTCCCCGATAGATCGCCTTCCCAAAGATGGCCCGAGAGAAAACGTTGAGTTGGTAACCTTGCTCTCCCAAATACTTGGCGTACAGTTCCCAGGTTTCCATCCCCGTACAGGCTTGCCTGGCTCCACCGACGGCATCGACGAGGGCTTCCGTTTTTCTGGTCTGCCACGAGTGGGGTCCTGTATTGTTGATTAATCTCTTCCGTTCTCTTTCCCATTCAGGCGTGTCTTGTTTGTTGGCATAATGACGAGCGACGACAATAGCTCGCTGAAAACATAAGTCGTCGGCATTCTTGATGGTGACCAGGCATCTTTTTTTCTTCAAATATTCTTCGAAATTTGCGCAATGTCTCTTCTTCATGTTTGTTCCACCGCTACCTCTGCCATCGGGAGGGGACACGTGACAAATACTCATGGACATTCTTTGATCTAGACGAAATTCTTCGTTACTCTGTAATACGGCAGCCACTTTCTGTAACACGTCTTCGGCTTTTAACAAACGATGTTCACGGAACGGTAACCAAATAGGTGTTTTGAGTCCTGGGTGACTGATGGCGATTCTAACATAATCACTTTCTCTGGCGTCCAAGGTTCGACGAATTTCCTCGATGATGGCCTCAAAAGTGTCGTGAAGTTGTTGTGGTACATCGTTGGCTGGAACGTGGGACCAATCTTCCAAAAAGTCTATCTCCACACACAGTGATTCGGTTCGAAATAATCGACTGTATCGTCTATCCACGGGTCGTAATGTAAAACTCATCTTGCTTCGCTCGCTGATCGCATATCAATGTTCGAAGCTGTCGCTTCTCGGCCTTTTATGCCCTGTATGTCGTGACGTCATCAAACGTTCGATATCGTACACCCTACGTAATATAACGTTGCAAATGCGTTGTATAACGTTACATCGCGTCTATATGTAGCCTCCAACGTACGCATAACGTTGCATCACGTCTATTTTTAGCCCCCAACGTTCAACCTACGAAGCATAACGTTATGCTCAGTACTGTGACGTCACTCCATGAATGGACTCGTCCGTGACGTCATATCCTTCAAATGGACTCGCCCTTACGGTTTTAAAACGACACAACACTCGTCTCTCTATCAGTATGAGAATGGCTGCTCCGGTCGTACGCATCGAAGAAAACCGCAGCACGGATACTCTCATGTATCTCAGGGGTCATACGCTTGCCGTGATTACCCCTGACGATATCTTTGTCTTACCTGACGAGGTATTAAAAACACCTCCCAGGAAAAGACCTCCTCCCGAATTAGTGGAGGCCATTAGACGCAACCGACATAAAGTGCGTCGTACCCTCACATTTGAGTGAGGACAACGGCCCTTTTCAGAGCCAACCAACGGCCCTTTTCAGGGCCAACTTAATCAATGTAAAAGAGTTGTTTCCCCTTCCCTCCCTCTCTTCCCCTTTCTTCTTCTTCTTCTTCTTCTTCTTCTCTCTCTCTCTCTCTCTCTTTTCCCGCGCGCGCCCTCTTTCTCTCCGTACGTGCAAGGTCACGCAAGGGGTCACGCACGTGCCAGGGGTCATCCAGTGCAAGGTCACGGTCACGCACGTGCTAAAGGTCATCCAGTGCAAGGTCACGTGCACGCGCATGCACGCACATACATGCACGCGCATGCGCGCACGTGCATGGCTGTACAAGCCCCCTAACTACTGCATAGATTTAAGTTTCAAATTTTCAAGTCTGAGCAGGGGGGGGGGGGGGTCCGGACCTCCTGGACCCCCCCTCTGGATCCGCGCCTGCCTGTGTTAATATAGACCAACTGCATATAAATATTAATTATTGGCTCGACCGTAAAAAAAATAAAATAAAATTCTCCAAATCCCGTTTAGCTTATATTTGAAATAGAAAATGAAATGAAATGAAAGAGGGTTTAACGCCCTACTGTTCTGTTCCTAACCGGGCTAATGGAGACGGACATACACCATACAGTGTGCTTTCGGGAAATATTGCCCGGAGAGCGGATCTACGACCTGGACTTATATCGAAGTCTAACGGTCACGGGATCTTTTACGTGCACGCCAACATGTACATGGAACCTCGGGTTTTCATCCCATCGGAACGACAAGACACTAATAAGGGGGACCACGCCAGAAAATTTGGATGAACTTTTTTCGACCAATGCAGGGATCGAACTCCCGACCCACAGTCTAGCGAGCCTGCGTCTTACCCACTTAGCCACGGTATTCGAAATAGTATTTGCAAACCATACATTTATATCACGTTCAATGTTGTTTAGAGAGTAGGATGGCCGAATGGTTAGCACGTGCACGCTGTAACATAAGGTCTGTCATTGAATAAACTGGCGTGGTTTCGATTTCCCGTTTTTACGTGACATGGAGCAGGGCCGCCTTTCCAACCTCGTGGGTTTTCTCCGGGTCCTCCGGTTTCCTCCCACTGCTAAACATTCCTACGCGCAAGCGAATTATTGAAATACAATTGAATGGCGTTAATACCGAAATGACCTGGTTGGTGTCGAGTGGATGTTAAACCCCATGTCCCCATCTCTCTCTCCCGATGTTGTTTCCAATTTTAACACTCAGGCAAGCCACTCAATCTGACGAAGAGCGAGTCGTTTGTATCAATAGAATGGTCCCGATCAGGTGCTCAATCGCCAAACTGAGCACACGGTGGCGACACCAAACGATGTCATAATGATGGTTGCTAGGTAGAAGTATCAAAATTCTAAATTTGTTTGCCGTTCATGCTTAACATGTAACACCACAATGAAGTAGACATTCTTCGCCCCAATATTAGAAATAAGATGAAATAGAATTGATATTTACACTGAACAAATAAAGAAGTTGAATTATACATTGTCTTAATTTAGAAATTATATGAATGGAAGTTAGAAGTTACATGAATGGAGGTTAGAAATTACATGAATAGAAGTAAGAAATTAGACGATAGCATGTTAGAATTTTGTCACTAATATACCGCCATAGTTCTGTTCCTAACCGGGCTAATGGAGACGGACATACACCATACAGCTTGCTTTAGGGAAATATTGCCCGGAGAGCGGATCTACGACCTGGACTTATATCGAAGTCTAACGGTCACGGGATCTTTTACGTGCACGCCAACATGTACATGGAACCTCGGGTTTTCATCCCATCGGAACGACAAGACACTAATAAGGGTGAACCACGCCAGAAAATCTGGATGAACTTTTTTCGATCAATGCAGGGATCGAACACCCGACCCACAGCCTAGCGAGCCTGCGTCTTACCCACTTAGCCACGGTATTCGAAATAGTATTTGCAAACCATACATTTATATCACGTTCAATGTTGTTTAGAGGGTAGGATGGCCGAATGGTTAGCACGTGCACGCTGTAACATAAGGTCTGTCATTGAATAAACTGGCGTGGTTTCGATTTCCCGTTTTTACGTGACATGGAGCAGGGCGGCCTTTCCAACCTCGTGGGTTTTCTCCGGGTCCTCCGGTTTCCTCCCACTGCTAAACACTCCTACGCGCAAGCGAATTATTGAAATAAAATAAAACCAAGTACGAACAATCCAAACCATTAGGCAAAAATCGAAGTCCTAAAGAACGTAATAGGCAAAATAGTTAGGCAAAGTAGTGTAATCAGCAAATGGACTGTTCATCGTGTACGAAATACACAACAAACAGTGGTAACAGGTGTCCGGAAGAGTAAGCTTACCCTGCCTGGCGCGCCACACCCGCCATCGCTGCATCCAAACTACTAGGCAAAATGTAGGTAAAATAACGTGATTGGCCAATGGACTATAGGTATGCAAAATGCACGTGATGAACATTGTTAACGGTGTAGTAGACATAATCAGAGAGATAGTAAATAGGATACGCGTCAATTAAATATATCAAGAATAATAGCTGAGAGCGACATGTTATATTTACCAATCAAGTCAATATGACGGCCATAAAACTTTTTAAAGGATTTTATAAGTTTAGTGCGTAAGTATCCTTGTAGTTGAAGCTTAGTTGACAAATGTCTCGATCTACTTAAAAAATCAGAATAAAAAGAACAAGCTCTCGCGTAACGAATAAGCTGAGACACAAACACTCCATAAGCTGGTGATACAGGAATGTTACTACTAATAAATGGAAAGTTAACAATCGGAAAGTCAAAATCATCACGTTTATCATACAATTTAACACTGAGTCTATGGCAATTGTCAAAATCGAGACGCAGATCCAAGAAGGAAGCGTAATTGTCACTGTCAGTAGTATTTTTAATTTCAAGCTCATCAGGATATATGAATAATACAATTATTGAACGGCGTTAATACCGAAATGACCTGGTTGGTGTCGAGTGGATGCTAAACCCCATGTCCCCATCTCTCTCTCCCGATGTTGTTTCCAATTTTAACACTCAGGCAAGCCACTCAATCTGACGAAGAGCGAGTCGTTTGTATCAATAGAATGGTCCCGATCAGGTGCTCAATCGCCAAACTGAGCACACGGTGGCGACACCAAACGATGTCATAATGATGGTTGCTAGGTAGAAGTATCAAAATTCTAAATTTGTTTGCCGTTCATGCTTAACATGTAATACCACAATGAAGTAGACATTTGTCGCCCCAATATTAGAAATAAGATGAAATAGAATTGATATTTACACTGAACAAATAAAGAAGTTGAATTATACATTGTCTTAATTTAGAAATTACATGAATGGAAGTTAGAAGTTACATGAATGGAGGTTAGAAATTACATGAATAGAAGTAAGAAATTAGACGATAGCATGTTAGAATTTTGGCACTAATATACCGCCATATGTGCAACCGTATGACACCTTAAATTTTTAAATATGATTATTTCTATAAAGATCCAATTATAGTCTTGAATTACACGCTGTTTTAACACCGACTACATTTAGTTTATTCAGTTCGACGTAAGATTTAAACCGAATAGATACAGTTTTTTTTGACTTGAATGAAGATATAAATCACCTATGTTGCATATATATCTCCTTTCAGTTGAATCATATATCATTTGTTATGTTCATATCGTCTTACGTATTACATCAAGGCGACCTTGTTCTATTGTTCCACTTGCCTATTCAGATTTGTTCAGATGAACGTAGTGTAAAAATATGATATATCAAGGTTGTGGACCCTGTAGAGGTCACAATTTTAATCCGATTTTGATGAAATTTGAAATGTAGGTTTATAACCCAAAGATCGCGGTTCCTGTCGATATTCGGGCACACTGGACCATAACTTCCTGAATTATGGCCCCTGATTGTACGAAAAATCATGTTTTTTACCTTGTGGACCCTATGGAGGTCACAATTTTATTCCGAATTAAAAAACCGTTTGACTATATCCCCGTTACACATTAATGGTGGTTGACTTTGAATTTCTTGAAAATCGATAATTGAACAGCAAAATCCATAATATTAAATGTTTCGTATACTAAACGTTAGCATGGGGCA
Source organism: Patella depressa (assembly GCA_948474765.1). Classification (NCBI taxonomy): domain Eukaryota; kingdom Metazoa; phylum Mollusca; class Gastropoda; family Patellidae; genus Patella; species Patella depressa. Next base: position 4,763,863 of record OX419720.1, read on the forward strand.
GAACTTTATAAAAACCAAATAAATTCTAATGATTTTCTGATAATTACTTAACACGCGACTCCTGTTGACTGCCCGGACGATTTAGCTGCCGTGGGCGTATGTTTCGTTGCCTGGCAACCTATATTACCGAAAAGATGTGACTTTTACTATGTCTTATAAATGGATATCGATGTCTTTGAATTGAAGGTCACCGTCGAGTGCAGAAGTCATGAAACACGCCGTCGGGGGATTTGTTCGGGTCTGTCTCTCCCACAAAATCCATGAAAATTACAAGCCGGAAAACGCGTTGTCTTGCTATGAATTTCGGGCACGAATACAGCAATCTGCAGGTGGTCCATGTTAACGAAGACATCTGAACTCCAATCAACAAATCAATCAGGCTGTTGTCGTTGCATTCACATGTCACCAGAAATTTTCACTGATGAAACAAATATTTCCGAAACCCACGTCGCGCTTTTTTTTAAATTTAAATTACACTGATTTTAAATGTTTTATCCATTGGACAATTTAAAGAAATTTCGATTACCGAAATATTGATGATAGAATTAAAGATCGATGGATGACCCAAAACTGAAGTCACACTTTTTTTCCTCCGACCTTAAAGGGACAATAACATTCTTGCTGGCTTGGTAGCTCCAGAAAATAAATAATACCCTTATTCTAAGTACTAGATGTTTAAATGTCCTACCTGTTGTGTAAATTATCCATTACAACCTATTTTATTTGTCTAGAGGGTTCGAAAATATTTTAAAATCCAAGTCACATTTGAAAAGGTTTACGTTAGACTTTTCAAATCAATTGGTTGAATTTTTCCAATTTTTTAAATTAGGTGTGTTAAGATGAAATTTATACCATCATTTAATTGGAATATTCTAAAATAATACGATTTGTTGACCAGAATGAAGATTGGGACATATTTTTCAGTTACAACAAGAGTGTTATTGGGGCTTTAATGTAACGTCATTATCAAATTTTATTGTAACTTCGCCACGAACCGCTGTATAATTTGTACAAAAGAACACATCTTCACCCAAACTGAAACCATATATCATCGTTCATCTATAGCCTGAAGCCACGGTGGTTCAATGCGTTGCAGGAAGTGGCCAGAGAAAGTAATGACAAGTTCTTCACCTACACAAGTATAGTCCATACCTCAAACTGAAGATGCTGCACAACAGTCAGGTCAAAATATAGTTTAACCCTCAAAAGATTGCTACAAAGGGGTTCTCAAATGATTCTGGTAGGCTTCATTGTAGTTTTAACATACTAAAAACTTACCCAAGTAGGACCCCCCCCCCCCGAAAGGTCTTTTTTCAAGATTACGCCCAAGCGGACACCGAAACCTAATGATCATAACTCTGTAACTATCAACCCAAATTTGATGATCTTGGTGTCTATCCCTAGGTTTTGGGGAGCAGAGAACACATCAAAATCATTAAAAATGTTGTTGGCTTTGAAAATAATCCACTGCAACTGTTCGGTGGGATGCAAAGCCTTTCGATGCAGCAGCAGATGCAATGGACATTCCTCTACTACTGTATGTGGCCCTTGCCAAGCTGGAAACTGTGACAAGCCAAACAACACTCATGAGGTCCATACATAGGAGGATGACACTTAAAACTGAACGCTCTGAAACTAACTTATTCTGTGGACAAAGGTGTTTGTGTATTGAGTGATAGTGGACAGCTGGAGGTCATAAATTCAATTTCACAATCATTCAACAGCTAAGTGATAACCAAAGTTTTCTTAATGTGTTTCTTGTCCCCCCAAACCTGGGCATAGACATCCTACTTTGGTAAACTTTTAGTACATTGTATGTTATGAAGTACATTAAACCTTACCAGAATCAATTGAGAAACTTTTTGAAGCAATATTTGGGGGGTTGAGGGGAAATTTCCATATATCGACTTGGTTACAATATCACAGCTACCTAGTGTACCAACAGGTTCAAACCTGGACTAACGTTGTCACAGAACTAAATCTAGGACATTTGGGTTGACAACTTTCTAACAAAAAATACGTTTCGAAGACGATGGACAGCCCCGGTGCGGCCGAATCACTGCTGAAAATCATACGTTGTAACTGCAAAGGGGGGTGTAATTCCAAGCGATGTAGGCCGTAATCATGGTCTGGCTTGCACTGCTGGATGTGGAAAATATATGGATATATCTTGTGCAAACTCCGAAACAGTGATAATTTAAGCCTTTGAAGATGTGGGCGATATTTTCTATTTTTGGGTCTCATAATTTGGCCCTGGAAATATCAGATGTGTTCTATTTCATTGATATTTCTAAATATTAAGATGCCGATTTTATATATTTTGGTTTTCATATTCTAAGTAGGTGGATTATTCTTATCGGCTTTTAATATATGGTAATAGATGAAATGGGTTTTAACGTCCTACTGTTTTGCTCCAACTGGGATAATAATACATGTGCTATAAGGGATTATGGCCTACTCTTATACTGAATTCCAACTGCCAAGGGAACCGTAAATTGCACGCTAATGTGAACACGGGATCTCGGCTTTCCGTAACCATCCGTAGGACTATACGTTGTCCCTTGTCAGACTCTCTGTCCTGCACCACTGATAGGGGAGAACCACGCCGGAAAGTCCCGATGAACTTTCTTTCTCGGCCAACGCAGGGATCAAACACTGATGAATCCCAGATAAGCAAGCTAACGTCTTACTCACTGAGCCACCGTGGCCCCCGCTATATATGAACGATGATATTTAATTTCAGTTTTGGGGAAGACGTGTTCTTTTATACAAATTATAAAGCGGTTCGTGGGTTCTAGCAGTTTTCCGAGTACAGTTACAATAAAATTTGATAATGACGGCACGAGAACAACGTAATGCCGTCAAAATGACGTTACGACGTTACAATAAGGTCGGAGGAAAAAAATGTCGGCATTTTTGAAATCGCGAGTATCGATTTCCTATAGGTCGGTAATACATTTATTTGTGCTAAAATCAACCGTTTCGGAGATTTCGGCGATTTTCTGTCTTCTGGTGGCCATCTTGGATTTATGGTTATTATGCAAATTTCCCCAAGACCGATAATGGCCGCTTTTGTTATGGGAGTACTAGAGACCATACCGGAACAGTTCCCAAAGAAATGATTTCTGTTGCAGTTTGTTCTAGGTGCTTTTTTATCTTTACCCGCCTAATAGTGATATAGTATTTACATTTAACTGATGACTTTTTAACTACATAGATTGATTGTAACTTTGTTAAATTAAATATTTTAACAGTATACGTTAATGGTAAACGTGTTAAACTTTTAGAAAAAGTAACCCATACATAACATGCTAAAATATTTGCAAAAGAATTATGGAGATCAAACTATTGAATTGAAAGATTCAGGTCATAATTTTATGGAATATAATTACTGCTCCGAGTTACGTTCCGACCTCATAAAGACTAGAAAAGCCTTGTCGAAACGTCACTCAGTAATAATCAGTAATTGTATTCCATAGAAGTATAACCTATACGAACTGTAGAATATTCTAGAAGTATGTGAATTATCAGTAAAATTAGACGTGGCATTTGACGTGGAACAAACTGTCGCAATTTTAGAAATATTGACGATTTTTGATCGACAGCTGCCATCTTGGATCTGGCCCCGCCCCTGTCCTTATTTTGGTAAATTTTCTTTTGCTTACCTAGGATATCATAATGAGTCAATAGAAATCAAAAAATCCTTTTGTTGCACGTACGACGTTAGTCAGCTGTTGATTGACCAGTCCATTTGCTCTCTGGTGTATTCCAATATGCGTCCTCATAATTATTTTTTTTTCTCAGATCAACACCGTAACAGCAGAATCAACTAATGTTTGATAAAGTGTTGGAAATTGACCCTTTTTAACTGAAGAGCATTGAAAGGCCCCTGGATGGTGTAAGACTTTTAATTTTCAGCCGTCTGAAATAATCGACTATTCCAATCATTATGTTGTAGTATTGGACAGTGCTGGGAAATGGTACCTCGATTACGATACTTTGTATAATTTGATATTGAAATATTTTGCTAATCACCATTGTCTCATCGGAAATTGAAGATGCATTATGTAAGATTTAGATAGAGAGCTGCCCGTTTGTGCTATAATACTTCTTAAATAGATAATGCAAAATGAATATATTGAAATATTTACAAACTGCAGCATACATTGAAGTTATCGTAGCAACGTTACTTGTTAATCTGAACCCAACCTCGATTAAACAGTTTTAAATTAAATCATTAAATGTCGTTTTTGTTTCAGTCCGTATAAATCTCCGTCATCCGATGGTCTAAAGTGTTGATTATAGTATTGTCATATGAACAAATTGTCTAACAATAGTTTATATAACACGTGAAGCGAAAATAAAGTCCCACAAAAGGCAGATTTAGCTATTACATAATGCATTTTTAAACATTGATTAAATACATCTTTTATATGGTCATAGATATTTTAGCGCTCTTGAACAACTAGTTAGTTGGATATTCAGCACTTTACAAATAGATTATTATTATTATTATATGATACTAATAATGGATATTTTATATGATTCTAATAATTGATATTTTATATGATGATAGATATTGTATGATCCTCATGATAGATATTTTATATGATGCTAATAATAAATATTTTATATGATGCTTATAATAGATATTTTATATGATTCTAATAATGGATATTTTATGTGAAACTAAAAAGTGATCATAACTTAAATTATCATAATTTCGCTGACTTTTATAAATGTATACAGGTTATATTTACACTGTCCATACATGTGGTGGGGGCCGAATCATTAGCACGTGCGCGCTGTATCATACGGTCAACCGACGTGGTTTCTATTCCCCGATTGTACGTGACAAAGACTAGGGTCACCTGTCCAACCTCGTGGGTTTTCTTCAAGTCCTACCATTCCCTCCCACAGTTAAATAACCATACGCACAAGCCAATTATTGAAATAAAATTAAACCATATGTTAGTCCCGAAATGACCTAGTTTGTGTGTCGACAGGACGTTTTACCCCATTTCTCTCTCTCTCTCCTTCTCTCCATCCGTGTTAAGGATCAAAGTGAAGTGGGCGCAAAATGGTGGCAATACGTCTCGCGTTAGTTGGTTCGACGGTATCAATTCGTTAAAAGGATTGGGGGGGGGGGATTCGGACCCCTCCTTTCAACTCACCACCAGACACGCTCCTGAAACCACGTCGAGACTAACGTACTGACAGATATATTTCAAAAAATCGCTGGCTATCAATTGGCGGTTACATATGGAGTCCTTTAAGTGCACTATTCCACTCTTATATATTTTTTTCCGACATGATTTCACTATTATATAATTATTTCGTTTAAACGAAATACTAATTCGTTTAAACGAAATATTAATTCGTAATAACGAAATGATTAATTCGTAATAACGAAATGATTAATTCGTAATAACGAAATAATTAATTCGTTTAAACGAAATATTATTTCGTTAAAACGAAATATTATTTCGTTATATCGAAATGTTATATCGTTATATCGAAATGTTAATAAATCCGAACTTGACAGCTCTCCTTGTCAGGCCCTTAGTCCTGCATAACTGACAAAAACAGATGGACCTTCTTGACAGCTCTCCTTGTCAGGCACTCCGTCCTGCATGACTGATAAAAACCAGATGAACTTTTTCCGCCAACACCGGGAGCGAACCCGCGACCTCTAAAGCTTGTGAACCCAATGGTTAATACCCTAAAATATATGTTAAAAACTATACCTTCTATTTCCCGTATATCAATAACGATAGAGATCACGATTATTTTTTAACATATTTTTTTTTTTAAATTCGGTGTTTGGAGCATTGGGGTCAATAGTCGACGTGTTAAATCGGCATTGATTAATTCGATTAATCGAAATTATTAATTCGTTATAATGAAATAATTAATTTGAGACAATGATGAAAATGTCAGTCAATATCCTGACTTTTGAGCTCATTGCTGGGAGCAAATTCTTGTGAACGAGAAGATCAGAAATGGGAGTCAACGGAACAGAATCGTGAGATCTGCGTCTGTTTTGTAAGAGCTAACAGCAAATTTGCAGTCTGTAGCCCCACGCACTAGTGGTACTACTAACTGAGTGGTTCACCATGTGATACTATCCCAGACAGCCACTCGGCTTTGGCCCAACTATGGCCCACATGTGGCAACACCTGGCTGGACGTGGCTCACATCCAGCCAGATGTTGCCACGTGTAGGCCATAGTTGGGCCAAACTTGGCAACTATTGGCTCACTACTGATGAATTAAACTTATTTTTGGAACTTGTATCTAAGAATATCTTGTCAGTTTGTTAAAAAATTTTAAAATTTTTGTTTTACATTCAAAGCAATTGAAAAAATAATATTATGCCAGAGGTTTGCCATATCTGGGCCAGACACGGGCCAGACATGGCCCACATCCAACTGGCCAAATGCCCAAAAATATCAACCCAATAAATGTCGGCTCAGAATATGACATCTAGTTTCCAGCAGAAATTTCCTGTGTGCTGTGATGTTCTATATTAGTTTTATAATAACGAATAAAAATTAAAGTCTTAAAATATTATTTTTTTTTAATATACCGGTACGGTATATAATATGAATGGAATCCTCCCACCCCATCCTCCTAAAAAAGCCAGTAAAACTAAATCTTCACAGCAAAAATGATAAATTATTCTTGAAAGAATTCAGTGAAATAAAGACAAAGTTTGTTTGAGTACTGGATATCATGGTACTGTGTTAGTACATGTAGTTAGATTTTAAATACTATAGCAGATTCTGTACTCAGATTATACAATTTGTTGAAATCTTTCAACAAAGCATAATTAACAGCCCATTTACTATCTTGAAATCTGTTTGGTCATTGGCTGATTTTAAATTCTAAAAGTAAGTGTGGAACAGATGTGCCAGACTTGGCCTGGGCCAGATGTGTTGTGTTGTCTGGGATGGTACTGTCGTCGAGGCTTTTCTTCGACTTCACGATGTGTGATTAATTATTTCCAATGATCAATTAAGTCTGAAACACTGTTTATGTTGCTATTATGTTTATCGAATACAGCAAACTACAAAGGTTACATACAGGAAACTAGAATGTCGATGATAGTTACTTTAGGAGTTATTACAATATCCACGGTCTGAGTTTAATATCCTTTCTAATCCAGACCAACGGCTAGAACGTGGCAAGAGCCACGTAATTCTTGATTGTTCTACATAACGTTCGCGCTTGCCTTTAATGCCTCCACTCTAAGCTCTAAGCCCGGGAGGCTATAATGCCCCTCTTAGAACCTCTATGATGTCTGAGGTAAATCAAACCCGCTCTCTCCTATATGGAAGAATAATGCATCATCTAATAGGGCGGGACAATTACTATTTTTGGGCAAGTGATGCGTAAAGGCACCGTTTTGTTCAAGTTAATTGTACTAATCTGTGCACGAGATGATTGGACGATAGTACCCTACTTCTAGCAATGGATACTGACATAACTGTCTGTGAGTTAGTCTAAGATAGTAGTAGAATAATGCAAGCAACTTCATTACCCTAGTTTTCGTCACTTATCATGTAGGTAAATAATTACGGAAGCCTCCTGGTGCCACGATTTTTTTTTAGCGTAATTGTGACTTTTTATCTCCTAATTAGGACTTTTTATCTCCTAATTAGGACTTTTTATCTCCTAATTAGGACTTTTTATCTCCTAATTAGGACTTTTTATCTCCTAATTAGGACTTTCTATCTCCTAATTAGGACTTTCTATCCCCTAATTAGGACTTTTTATCTCCTAATTAGGACTTTTATTCTCCTAATTAGGACTTTTTATCTCCTAATTAAGTAAAACGGTAGTATTTAAGTGAATCTCTATAAACAACACTTACTACTACTATATACTACTATAAACAATACTTACTACTATCATATACTGCTATAAAAAGCACTTACTACTACCATATACTGCTATAAACAACACTTACTACTATCATATACTGCTATAAACAACACTTACTATTATCATATACTGCTATAAACAACACTTACTACTACCATATACTGCTATAAACTATCATATACTGCTATAAACAATACTTACTACTACCATATACTGCTATAAACAACACTTACTACTACCATATACTGCTATAAACAACACTTACTACTATCATATACTGCTATAAACTATCATATACTGCTATAAACAACACTTACTACTATCATATACTGCTATAAACAACACTTACTACTATCATATACTGCTATAAACAACACTTTCTACTATCATATACTGCTATAAACAACACTTACTACTACTATATGCTACTATATACAACACTTACTACTATCATATACTAGTATTTATAAATGGTAGTTCAGAGTTTTGTGGAGTTTTCGAATGGTAAGTGATGGGTTTTGTTGACATTTCTAAGAGGTAGTGATGCGTTTTGTGGACATTTCTACACGGAAGTGATGCGTTTTGTGGACATTTCTAGAAGGTAGTGATGCGTTTTGTGGACATTTCTGAAGGGTAGTGATGGGTTTGGCGAACATTTCTGAAGGATAGTTATGAGTTGTGTGGAAATTTGTATAAGGTAGTAATGAGTTTTGTGGAAATTGTCTAAAGGATAGTGATGACTTTTGTGGATATGTCTAAAGGGAAGTGATGATTTTTGTGTATATTTCTAATTGGTAGTGATGAGTATATTTTATATTTCGGACGAGTAGTGATAGGTTTTTAGTCTATTTCTGGGAGGTTGCGATCAACTTGAACGAAGAATGACGCGTTTCCTCGGTTTTCGTTCTCGACACACGCAAGAATCAATAATGTCGATATTCTCCGACATTTGAATCAAGGAACTCTATACACTGGCATCACAAGTTCATCCATGATTATACCACCAAGCGCGAAGAGATTCACTCAAATACTACTGTTTTACTTAATTAGGAGATACAAAGTCCTAATTAGGAGATAATAATTAGGAGATAGAAAGTCCTAATTAGGAGATAAAAAGTCCTAATTGGGAGATAAAAAGTCCTAATTAGGAGATAAAAAGTCCTAATTAGGAGATAAAAAGTCCTAATTAGGAGGTAAAAAGTCACAATTAGGAGATAAAAAGTCACAATTACGCTAAAAAAAAAAATAAAATCGTGGCACCAGGAGGCTTCCGTAAATAATAGATATATTAAGCAGAACACCTCTCTTCGAACTAAAATGTCCCTATAGTGTTACAACCATAGCCGTGAATATGATAGTGATGAGATAAGACCACAGGGGAGTGACGGAAGAATGATGCCATAGTATATAATATGTTATTATAAGCTATTAATTTGGGGGGTACTGGGTTCATTGGTGGGAGCAAATTCTTGTGAACGAGAGGATAAGAAATGGGGCAGAATCTCGGGACCTGCATGTTAATTCCATCTGTTTTCTGCAAGTTGACAGAACATTTATACAGTTTGTCACCCCATAACCCCATGGGTGATTCACTATAACCGTGAGTATGACAGTGATTAGAGAGAGTATAAGACCACAGATCAGCGCGAAAATGTTTTAGACAGCTACCTATGCCGCGCTTGTCATGAACTTTTGTTAACGTATATCTGTTTTTTAATATATTTCATAAATGATGACCATCTTGTTTATTTGTTTGTTCAGAGAAATCCCGTTGTTATAATACCTACATGATTGATGTAACCAATATCCTTAAGAGTGGGCCGGGGCGTATAGGTCTCTATATACTTCATCTCAGTTCCGAGTATGTAATATTTTGGGGTGGAGCGCTGCGACGAAACGTGATGGGCGAACATACATACGTACATACATACATACCTTGATGTTATTTATACATCTCTACATCCTGACATCCCGACAAGGTCACATGACTTATCTTCCATATTGCAATTCAAGAATGGCTGATGATGTTGAGTCATGTACCGCACTGTTGATCGTCTGGTCAGACAAGACCCTAATGTGAAATTGGGTTTACCGTCCTACTGCGCTGCCCCGACTGGGCTAATGAAGACGGGCATACGCCATACAGTGTGCTATTAGGAAATTTAATTGTGCCCTGACAGCGGTGCTATGTTCACCCTTATATCGAATTCCAACTGTCATGGGATCTTTTAAGTGCACTCTAAAGTCCGAGTAAATTTTCCTCACGCTTGTGCCAGTATTCATTAGAAACATAAAAAGTATGTTACAGGATTAACGTATTTGAAACTGAAACGAAGGAAATATTTTGTTGGAACACTCAAGTGCACCTATTGTGTTGGATTTCACATTATAAGAGTTTGCACTCGTGTGCCTCAAACAAATGACATGATACAACTGGTATGCAGCCCAACCTGCTCAGGCGACATCGCTCTCCACAGTGCCAGAGATCAGTTTTGTGGCAATTTACACAAAATAATGAGGAATATGATAACAATGGGTGAAGAAACTATGAAGAAAAGCTACGGGGAGATTAAAAATACGATATACAAGCAGTCAGGTTTACCGCATCATCTACGAGGAAATAACACTGATGTAGCAAATGTTGGGTTTAACGCCAGCTCAACACAAACTAGGTCATTTCAGGACCTCGTCTTCATTAGCCCAGTCGAAGCATAACAGCATTACATTAAAGCCATTTCATTTCATTTTGGGACTAACATATGGTCCAATTTTATTTCAATAATTCGCTTGCTCGTAGGGGTCTTTAGCAGTGAGAGGAAACTGGGGGACCCGGAGAAAACCCACGAGGCTGGACAGGCGCCCCTTCTTCCTGCCACGTACAATGACAGCCCTTTTGATGCAGTGCATACCCCAACGTCCCTGACTCATGTGGAGACTGAAACAGGTGGAGGTTTTATATTAGGAGGTGGTGAATACACGTCCTTTTCTTCTGACGATCCACAGCTAAGGGTTAGGGTAAGTATTCCCCAAAATACTCATTTATATAAAACGGCCATAGCGGACTCCGGAAATTCCCGAACCTCCCCAACAGGCCCTACCAATTGGCATCTCCCGAAATTCAGTACCAATTGGCATGTGACGGCTTTTCTACACGTCACTATTCTTTGTAGTACACACAAATCCATAACTTGATCTTGACAACTTATGTTGATGCGGATAAACTTAAGTCAACATGTGTCCAATGAGTCAATTGTGGGCGAATAACAATAAATTCTCCCCCTCCTCCGCGCCCTCGCTAGCCAAAATTCATTAAATATCGTAATAAATGCCACGACATGTCATACCATGAGCTATGGTATACCCTAGCCCCCGGATCCATTCACTCTTTTTGATTTGTTTTTGTTTGTGGTCTCTGAGTACGATGTCTTGTCCATATATTTTGTTTTTGTGTAACATTGTGCTTTAATTTCTTGTTTTTTGTTATACTTTAAATTCGTCCCTTCGACACAAACCAGGTCATATCGGGACAAACATGACGTGGTTCAATTTTACTTCAATGTTTCGCTTTGTAGGTAGGAGTCTTTAGCAGTAGGGGGAAACCGGAGGACCCGGATATAATCCACCGGGTTGGACAACCCGGGAATCGAATGACAGGCCTTATGACACAACGCGCATGTGCTAAACATTCGACCATCCAAACCCCCATCTAACCACGAAGAAGTACTTTCTGTTGTCTCTTCTTCCTTAACCCCAAATGCCCTGAATGAAGCAAACAATGCAACAACCATGCATGTTTGTCGCTTTGACACTTGCGGTACTTCGAATCAAAGTTGTCAACAATGGCGACAAGCTAGACGCATGGTCTATAATCTACCGTACCTGTTATTGTGTGATTTATTAAACGTTGACTTTTCCAATGACATCTATATTTTTTCTAATTGAATTATGTGTATCGTCCTCTAACAAGAGGTCTGCTAGCAGTTAAATCTCATAATAACCTCTCATGACGTCATCATAGGTTGATATTCGGCTCATATCAACCGCTGATGACGTGATGACAGGTTGATATATCATATCAACCGCAGGTGACGTCATCCCAGGTCGATATATTCGGCTCATATCAACCGCTGATGACGTAGATGATCGAAATAATACAAAGAACACAGAAATTCATTTTATTCTTTTGACAATAAAAAAAACATTGTTATAGTACAGTTTGTAGCATTTAGTAACGAAATAGATGGCGTACTTATCGGCATATTTAAATCGGTTATCCATGACCATACTCCATCTAACATATCTTTCAGAATTTTCTTTCCGCCCACATTATTTCTCCACACACTAAGGCTTTGGTGACTAAAATGGATTGATTATTCGTCTGGCTTCGTTTTACTATCCCTTTTGTTTTTGCTTTCTCCAAAATGGCGACGTTTATATAAACATCTGCACGTGACAGCTTCGGTAATTTTCGCATTTTGGCGGAAACTGTCGAGCAATTATCCAATCACTGTTGCCTTTTTTAGAAGAGCCCATTAAATTTAAAGGTGAACCCGTTGTATATGTCAGATATAAACCTATTCTCCCTCGGATTGATATGATAGAGAACACTTGGGATGCGCCCGCGTGTTCTCTATCATATCAACCTTGGGTAGGTTAATATCCTATACATAACGCTGCGATGGTTTTTTTTTTCAAATCGTTTTTAGTGAAGCCTGTACCATAACAGGCCCGGGACTGTTCAACGCAGTGGAGGCTTGCGGCTTGCCCCCGGATCCATTCACTTGATTTGACATTTTCCGCAGGTTAATCTTATACCCCCATTTCACTGGGCCACGGAAGACTTGCGGAAGGAAATTCGCAAGTCTTTCCTCTCACACCGTATGGCTCCGCCAGCAAGCGCAGTGAATCCGTAGTCCTTCATCGTCGTCCACAGACTTTTGCGAGCCCAAATTGTTCCGCGAACGTTCCTTTAAATATAGTTTGAGGAAAAATTTCCCGTGCTCTTCCACAATTAAACCGGGATCGATCCGAGAGTCTTCCGCTGTTATTCCGTATATAAACGTAGTTGCCGCAAGTGGTCCGCATGTATACCACCGGCATTCCGTCACTTTCCGCGGGTGTTAAATGGTTACGGATGACCTTCGGTCATGTAAGGAAGAATACGGAAGACCTTCGCCTGTGAAAGGAAAGCGCGGTATATCACGGAATGTTTACGGAAAAGATGCGAATGAGACGCACAAGAACGAGGGATAGCCGGCCTGACGACAGATTAGTTACGGATTAGGCGCGGTTAATATACGGGTCATGTGCGTACCACATGCAGTACGCGAGGACTACTTGCAGAAGCGGCGAATCAATCGCGGTTTGATTGCGGATATCCCGACGAAAAATATTTCAGGGTATAGAATCCGTGAAAAGCCGACCTCCATCTATAGATATTTCTACCTCGACGACAAAGCTGCGGGAAAAAAATCACGAGAAAATTGCGGAACACATGGGAATGAGCACGGAACACATAAGGATAATTTACGGGTCACATTCGGTAGTAGCGGTATAACTGTGGTATCTGGCGATACTAATCCGTTTGACACCGTAGAACTGTGGAATAATCGCCGAGTACTTGCTTTCTATGCGGAATAAATGCGCAACAATTGCGAAGGATCTTCGGCAACAGTGTTTGGTCTCGGATCAATCACGGCGTATCTGCGGAAAAATTGGTAAAGAGCACGTGATTTGCACGTGATTTAACCTATAAAATTGCTGTTTTGAAGAGGAAATACATTGTACCATGGAGGACACTGACGACGACATAGAACTGCTCAACGTCTTGCTGCTGCTTCATGAATACAGCAGTTTTAATCGGAATGCCTGCGGTATACACGCGGACAACGTGCGGCAACTGCGTTTGTATACAGAATAACAGCGGAAAACTTGCGAATGTTACGGATCGCTCCCGGTTTAACTGAGGAAGAGCACGAACAAATCTTTCTGCAAACGTTCTTTTGAACATGTTCAAAAGAACTTTTGCGGAAAATTTTGGGCGCGCGGAAGGCTGCGGATGATGTGGAATTAATACGGATTCACTGCGCTTCCTATCGGAACAATACGGTACAACAGGAAAGACATGCGGTACTTTGCGGTATAATTGTGGATTTGCTTCCGCATGTCTTCCGCAGTGAAATGGGGATATAAGTCCGTGCTTTCTGTCTTCAAAACAATGATTTTATCGGCGGAATCCGGTGTCATCCTTTGATCTTTACCGATTTTCCGCAGGTACGTCGCGATTGGTCTGAGACGAAACGCGGTTGTCGAATATGGTCCGCACTTGTTCTGCAGTCATACCTTGCCAAACGGATTAAAACCGCCAGTTACCGCAGTTATCCCGCGTATTTTCCGCCATTGCCGAGTGTAGCCCGCAAGTTGTCCGGATATCTTGCGTGACGATCCGGGCGCATTCCTAAGTGTTCCGGAGTTTCTCCGCCGCTTCGCCGTGATTTGTACCGTAGTTTACCCGTAGTGTTACGAAGATACCGTGACTGTTCCGAAGGTATTCCGAGAGCGTGTGAAATGGACATTTTCCGTGGATATTTTTCCCACTTATCCGCGTAAAAATGCCGAAGCTCTTCCGCAAAAGCCATTCCGCGGAAGTCCGTGAGAACCGTAGCTTTCCGCAGCTCAGTGAAATGGGGGTATTATAGGTTTTTGTTTTTCGTTTAGTGCGTTTCTCATGCACTTACTGTTTGATATCTATCAAACAATAAGTAGCTGATGTTTAGTCCAACCCAGATTGCAATGATAACGATGGCACCATATAAGGAACCCCTACAGCAATGTACATGAATCAACTAGTCAAAATCACAGTAACAAAACAAACAGGGAGGAACTAAATGACAGTGCAAAAATATACAATAATTACACATATCACTTGACATCTATTCCATAATTTGGTCTGATTTATATTTAAAATATACAAAACATATAAATTAAAATTATTATTTTAACTAATTATGATGATAGAGGGCACAGTTCTCCAAACTGATCCCGCAGTGAATATTCGCTTGGCCGCTACAATCACCGATAAGCATGACATCGACGAGGCTTAATAAGTACGGCATATTAACTTTTTTACTCCGACAAATTAAATTTCCAACATTTTTTTGAGGTAAAAGAAAAATAAATAAAGACGTTTGAAGTAATTGAAGTTAAAAAATATTTCCTATTAAGTGTAAATGGGTATTAAAATGAGTAAAATGCATCATTTTGCCCGAAGCAGTTAGGTGTTAAGTAAACATTGCACGAGCCGTTGAGCCAATGACTGCAGTCAACGCACGTGCTGTGGACACTATCTGTTACAGAGTTAATTCGTAAATAATTCTCTGTGAAACAGATTGACAGTTCTCTTGCTGGACACTTCATATATATGTATAGCATAAGATTAAGATATGGTGTCTACTATTCACTTTGAGATTACAAAGTCTGTTTACATAAAACAAATGACCAAAAGTTAATCATTGATTATATTTATTGAAGGCCACTGTACACTAGAACTGCATTAGACACTGACACTGTACACTATTACATTTGACAATAATATTACATGTAAGTATACACTGTAATAAAAGTTTTGTAACATTATGGAATACAAAATAAAGGTTTACAGCGTAATTCAATAACATGTATTCATAGCTTTAAATGCAAATAGTTACTATTAGAGTTTCATTTTAAAACTCTTAAGTATTATTTGATAAAACGAATATTCAACAAGAATTATATTCTATGTTTGTTAGCGTGAAATACCAGCAGTTTTTAAAAGCGGTGCATGATAAAGCATGAAGGATATCGACATGGATAAATTCGTTTTAAGATCACATTTCATGGGAATTCGGTATTCAAGGAAATAGCTAGAATGTGTACATTTTTGTTTTGTTTTTCTTACTAAACAGCACTATATCTATAAAAAAAGTATGTTCAGTTAGAGATAGTTCCCGTGTCGCTTTATTTATATATAAATTTGCACTCGCACTCGTAAATATTACCTTTATTAAAGGCTCAATACCTCTCTTGTTGTAACTGAATAATATGTCCCAGTCTTTATTCTGGTCAACAAATTGTATTATTTTACAATATTCCAATTAATTGATGATACAAATTTCATTTTAACAAACCTATTTTTAAAAAATTGGAAAATGCATCTTAATGATTTGAAAAGCCTAACAGCCTAACGTAAACCATTTCAAATTTGACTTGGATTTTAAAATATTTTCGAACCCTCTGGAAAAGTAAAATAGGATGTAATGGATAATTTACACAACAGGTAAGACATTAAAACATCTAGTACTAAGAATAAGGCTATTATTTATTTTCTTGAACTGCCAAGCCAGCAACAGTGTTATTGTCCATTTAAGTCTATGACTTGCAATACAGAGTGCCTGGGTACCTTACTGTAAATCATTACGTTAACTGTACTGACATTTCCATGCCGACTCCCAGCGGATATTGAACAGGAATTATATTTCTGGAGCCTCGCGAAGTCTCCATTACCTGATGTCACTCAGTAAATCTTTATGGATTATTGTCATGTTTTTTAAAGCAAACCGGAGGAGAATAAATCTGCAATTTTATCGATTCTGCAAATAATCATCTACAGGACAATAATAACTCTCTAGATTCAAGACGAACTGATATCATTCCAGTATCGATATTAATACAAACTGTATATTTATAGCCACGAAAATCTTTGGGAAATCTATACATATAACAATGGTATAAGTATATTAACATTACATTTAAAAATTGGTGGCTAATTCGTCTTCCGTATTTTATGTGTTATTTAAACAAAGACTATATGGCCTACAGCGATAGCTATTTATAATATTGTGAGGCGTTATTTTTTCATTAATTCTAAGTACTTATTGCATTGCGTTTAACAGTTTTTCAAGAGACATTGTAGATGCTTTAAGAATTTCCGCTTTCTTTAACAATTCTAAAGCCAATTCATTCTCTTTGCCTGTGTATATATCTACTGAATTGGATATAATCGAGACTATATCAAAGGGTATTCCTATGCCTACTAACGCTTTTCCAGAAGATTTACCAATTATTTTAAATTTAAAAAGACTGGCAGCATTTACAAAAGTATCAGCAACACGGGTGAATTTTGGAAAATATTTTGGGAAAATTTTCGCTCCGGTTTCAGCCAAAGTCTTAACAGTATTCAAAGTTTTCATTAGGTCCCATAATTGCTTGGTCAATGTTTTTTCCTCCTCCAAAAGTATTTTCATTTCCTTGCGTTTTCTTTCAGTAATACAGTATCTCCTAAAGTTGACCACAAGACTAGTTATGGTTCCTAAAAAACCAAGGCCGCTCCCTACTGCTGTGAGCGATAAAGAGCCACCGAAAGTGAAGGGCGCGCCCAACACTCCAGCTGTCGCCATGCAACCTCCCACAAGACTAGTCGAACTACCTGTTATTTCAGTTATCTGTACATTTCTATTCATCTGGTTCATGTACCTGACTGTTTCTTGGATCAGTTGCAATAACTGATGTTCGGTCTTAATTAGTGCCTTCAACACTGGTATACTCATCTGTATAGCAGACTCCACGCTGAAAATATATGAATAGAGACCCGATAAAGGTCGGCGAGGATCCATAAATCACAGCAAAAAAAAAGGGTTTTATTATCGACTCCTTAGTTGCATGTGTCATATTTATAACATCTATGATGTATTGAAATCAACATGTGAATAAATAATACCATTACTTACCTCATCACATCTCTCACATGCTCCATTCCAATTTGTATCTCTGTACAACACTATTATTATGTTTACTGTAAACAAACATTAATAGCTAATGACAATTTTTTTATTTCTATTAGATTTACGAGTAAATTAAGGAAGCGTATAGGGGTCATTCAAAATTTTGTAGAAGGCCTCGATATCCTGCGATCACGGAAGCGTATAGCGGTCATGCAAAGTTTTGTAGAAGACCTCGAGATCCTGCGATCCCGTCGTACTTTGTCGAAATCTGATAATTTTCTCAAGATTTCAATTTTTCGAAATCCCCTGATAATTTTACTGAGATATTAGCATCCTGTGTCAATTTTCTCGAGAATTCGAGTAAATGTTCTCGACATATTGACATCCTATGTAAATTTTCTCTAGATCCCGAGTTAATATGAAACCTTATATGATAGTGCCCCCGTGTTTTGAAACAACCATCGGTCCAATACTTCACACCAAATTTGATAAAAAAAAATACCCTAACATTTGTTACGAAGGAAAACTGTTAACTAATAAAATAAGAAAAGAAATACATGTTTTGTACTAAATTTGAAATATGATTAAAATCGACAGGGTCCATTGGCTTATGGTCCCAATACTTCACACAAAATATAAAATTCAAAACCCTACCACGTTAGCTTTAATGTGTGAAGCTTTGAATTACAGACATGCTTGTTAAATTATTTCAGTCTAATGTGGTGGCGAGGTATAATTGAAAATGTCATTTTTTTTAATGGTTTTCAGACCATATTTTGTTTTAGAATATTATGTCTTCCGCGTTCACAAGCTTTACCGGAAAATAGGAATAACGCTATAACAAAACGTCAGGGGGCGCTACAAATCAACATGGTTCATTGTTCCGTCGAAAATAAATTTGAACGACAGCCACGCAAAATGTGGAGATAATCCACGCAGCGGATTATTCGAATGGGAGAGAGAGAGAGAGAGAAATGGGGTTTAGCGTCCACTCAACACAAACTAGGTCATTTCGGGACAAACATATGGTTTAATTCTATTTCAATAATTCGCTTGCGCGTAGGGGTCTTTAGCATTTAGAGAAATGGGGTTTAACGTCCACTCAACACAAACTAGGTCATTTCGGGACAAACATATGGTTTAATTCTATTTCAATAATTCGCTTGCGCGTAGGGGTCTTTAGCAGTGGGAAGAAACCGGGGGAAACCCACGAGGTTGAGAAGGCGTCCCTATCTCCATGTCACATACGCTCACACCAGGGCTCGAAACCACAGCCGCAAGCCAGAGGTGACCGGCCAGCTAGAGGTCGAAGCGCGGGGTTTAACGTCCACTCGACACAAACTATGTCATTTTGGACTAACATTTGGTGCGCGTAGGGGTCTTTAGCAGTGGGAGGAAACCGGAGTGCCCGGAGGAAACTCACGAGGTTGATAGGCGCCCCTATCTCCATGCCACATACGCTCACACCAGGGATCGAAACCACAGCCGCAAGTCAGAGGTGACCGGCCAGCTAGACGTCGAAACGCGGCACTGTAGACCACTAGGCCATCCCAACCCCCCTCGAATTTCGAGAACATTAAAAAGAGTTCTCGAGAAAGTATCACATTTACACGCTACAACATTTATACGCTTCCGTTAGGTAAATAACCCCGTTGTGAAAATAAAAATCACTGTTTCCAAAGCAAGCCGATATTTTTACTAAAACCCAAGTGGGCAAAAATTAAAATTAAAAACACGAATTAGAATTCAAAATTGTCTATTTCAATCAAAACTGATGTTGTTATCTTGTAGTGAAAACACTGAGTTATCCAACAAGACATAATAAGTAGAAAATACGTGTAGAATGAACTAAGCAGGAGTAAATAGCTGTCGTTCAATTTGGACTGTTCGCGTATTTCACCGAACACAATTGTTTAGAAATTGCAATAATGTTTTTAGAAAATAGAATATAGATCAATTTACATGCATTCAAATTACATTGATATATGCTTTAGACCCATTTGTGTACGCCCTTTAAATGTATCATATATATAGGTATGTAAGTACGAGTGGTAGCTCTGCAACAAAGTAACCAAACAATTAAAATACACGTATTGAATGGTTTATCTAAGCGCATATATATTTCAAACAGAAAAGTAATAAATCTGGGTCTGAAAGGTTTTTTTTCCAATAGTTATTTATTTTTAAGTTTAAACAAAATATGCTTTTAATTCATTTTAAAAGTGGTGTCTGATGTAATTGATTATATCTGATGTTTTGTGTCCGCTGGCTTTGTTGACCTTAGAGCAATACATTCAGACACCTAGATCATGATTCTACAATGCACACATCTAAGAATATTGATGTATTTCAATAAATTGGCGGCCATTTTGAGTGCCATTTATATGCCGAGACTCATGCTTTTAACCCAAAGTGCACGATTCTACCAAAAATTCTTCCTTAACCGCTCCACTATTTGGAGACATCCTGCAGATGTACATCATTCATTCCTGAATATGGAAAAAAGAAGATCGTTTTTCGAGATTCGCCAATATCAGAATGCAAGGAGAAAGAGCTTTCTTTTTATGTGCATCTCTAATATCTTTAGTTCGTTTTACAAATTTTTTTAATCAAATGTATTTTGGAGACATTCTGTAGATATACATCCATTAAATCTGCTTTTATTAGATTCAAGTTTGAATATCGAAAAACGTGTCGACATTCGCCAATATCAAAAAAATTAGCTAGTTGTTTTCTGTTATTAGCTAATATCGAAAAACGAAAATCGAGCTAACTTTCTTACTGCTTAAACACGTATTAAATGGTTTATCTAAGTGCAAGTATTTTACACTAAAATAAAATAATTTCTACCTGTGCTTCTTGTTCGTGCAATAGTGCCCTCGGCCCTAGTCTAGGATATCTTAACAGCAAAGACACTCCACTTGAAGTCTGCAGGTAAAACTTCAAACCCAGTTATTTGAAGTACAAGACGTATTATGTCAGCTTTGTATATGTACACAAAAGAACTGTTGCACACAGGGAAAAAAGTG
Organism: Patella depressa; assembly: GCA_948474765.1. NCBI lineage: Eukaryota > Metazoa > Mollusca > Gastropoda > Patellidae > Patella > Patella depressa. Next base: position 4,784,536 of record OX419720.1, read on the forward strand.
TCATTGTTCATATGAGCAAGGACTAAATCTGCCAATTGCAGGTCTTTCGTTCGGCTTGAATTGTTATCCAAATTATTAATTAAACATGCATTATGAAAGAGCTAAATCTATGGAAGCCTATTGCGGCCATTTCAGAATCTCGTCCCCTCGCCGCGAGAAGTCGAGGGCGAGAACACGAGAAGACGAGAAGTCGAGGGCGAGAACACGAGAAGACGAGAAGTCGAGGGCGAGAACACGAGAAGACGAGAAGTCGAGGGAGCGAGAAGTCGAGGGCGAGGGAGCGAGAAGTCGAGGGCGAGGGAGCGAGAGAGCGAGAACGCGAGGAAACAGGGCGAGAAGACGAGGATCTCGCCCCGAGAACACGAGATTACTTTCACCTCGACTTCTCGTCTTCTCGTCCCTCGACTTCTCGCTCCCTCGTGTTCTCGCCTTTGAAAAACCTCGTGTTCTCGCTCCCTCGCCCTCGACTTCTCGCTCCCTCGACTTCTCGCCCTCGACTTCTCGCTCCCTCGTGTTCTCGCCTTTGAAAAACCTCGACTTCTCGCTCCCTCGCTCCCTCGCCTTTGAGTCAATCTCGTCTTCTCGTGTTCTCGCTCCCTCGCTTCGTCACAATCTCGTCTTCTCGTGTTCTCGCTCCCTCGCCTCGGAAGTGCAGTTATTACGCATGTCCACTGACTACCGTATCGGCATTTTTGTATTTTGACATGGATTATAATAAACGAAAATGTTTGAAGTTCTAGAAAATGTAATAGTCCTAAACAAGCTTAATTTCTTCTTGCACAGATAGTATTGTATTCTGTAATTGATTTTAAGTCTTCAGTCAAATCTTTCTTTGCTCTCTAAAAATATTCATCGGGTGTTTTCACTTGATGCGTGGTTTTGTCAGTGCTGCAGGATGGAGAGCCTGACAAGGGACAATGTATAGTGGTATGAATGGGATTTTAAAAAACGATGTCCTGTGTCTGGAATCGCAAGGAAGTTGGTTCTACGGTGGCTCTCTGGGTAGGACGTTTGCTCTGTAAATTCTTCAAACTTAGCAAGAGACAAAGTATAATAGTTCGGATGGCATAAAAATAACCGAAGTCCTGTAGAACGGAGAGCTTAGCAAGAGACAAAGTATAATCGTTCGGAATGAATAAAAATAACCGAGGCCTCGTGTCCGGAATCTAATTGAAGTGGGAACTACGGTGGGTCAGTGAGTGGGACGTTTGCTCTCTTACTTCAGTGGTGTAGGAGGAAAGAATTGACAGGGGACCACGTAAAGTCGTCGGGTGGCATAGAAAAACAATGTCCCGTGTTCGGAATCAAAATGAAGTGGGAGCTACGGTGGCTCAGTGAGTAGGACGTTAATGTTTGGAGCCACGGCTGCTAAGTGGGTAAGACGCTGGCTCACTAAACTGAAGGTCACGTGTTCGATCCTTGCATTGGACAAGAAAGTTTATCGGGTTTTCCGACGTGGTTTCCCCATGTCATTGCATTGGTGCAGGACGGAGGGTTTGGCAAGGACAGTTGTCTATTTGTTCGGATGGGATGAGAATCCTAGGCTGTAAATTGACGTACACGTAAAAGATCCCTTGGCAGCCTGGATCCGATATAAGAGGAGACCTAGGTGCCGCTTTCCGAGAACAATTTCCCTTATAGTACAGTCGGAGCAGAACAGTAGGACGTTAAACCATATTTCATTTCATTTCATCAAAGTTCATCGGAAATATTCTAGCGGGTTTTTTCCATATCAGTGGAGAAGGAAGGGTTGGGTTAAATAATCGAGGTCATGTGTCCGGATTCGAAATAAGTTGGAGCTGCGGTGGCTCAATGCGTAGTCTAGCCTTTCTTGCGAGGTACCCTCTTATCAGTGTAGGTCGGAAGGCCTGGGGACAGCATGTCGTTCGGATGACATGGAACAGCGAGGTCTCGTATAGGCTACACATTGGCGTGGGTGTGTGTGTGTGGGGGGGGGGGAGGGGGGCTCGGTTTCGATACCCGCTTCTTTCTATGATGCTAATATTATCAAATATTATCAAATAAACTACTCGTAGTTTACCCGCCTATACACGGGCCCAAATTCGCCCGGGGTCCAAGTTCGCCCATGGCCCAAATTTGCTAGGGGCCCATATTCGCCCAGTGCTCAAATTCCCACTGGACCTAAATTCTACCGAGGTTTTATTCGTTCGTGGCCCAAATTTGCCTGTAGGACAGATTCGATGGCCTAAAATACATACGTAGCCGTTCTTTTCAAATTGATACGAGATATGTGGGGGCTAATCGCGGCGACGAAGCGTAATTCGCCTTGGGCCCGAATTCACTGACCTAAAACATTCCTGTTGTGATGCTGGTTAATTTAATAACACATAATAATGTGTAGGTGGAGAAAACAAACATACATAAACACACCCATACACACTTAGATTTTATTTATAATATATATATATTAAAGTAGATAAAGTACAAGTACTTCTTTGTTTACGGTAGACAATGCATAAAAAAATAGAAAAAATACGTCCAGGCAAAAAATTCTCCACTTTAGGCCTACATATATAGCCTATATATATGCCGTGGTGTGAAATTTCTAGCTTGCCTGCTTCTGTTTTCCGTCCTAGCAAGTTTCGGGTAAAAAAAGGTACATCATCTAATTCTTCTAGTATTACTTCATTGTCACGCGACTTTTCTGTTATCCATTCTTTGACGTTTGACAGAAGCCGTAAAATAAATACAGGCTTACTTAATGTGCGATGGTATTTGAATTTCGCGGTGATTTGGTTTTAACAAATCACGTGACATAGCTCGCCAATCAGACACACATAATGGAAGGTCGAATAGAGTCAAAGGTTACCGTTCTGTTTTGATAGTAAATATGGCGGAAGGATAGCGAAAACTGAATACTTGTGAATATTTTGTTAAAACACTAAGCTAAAACCGTTCAATGCGACAAGCTGGGAACAATTTTAGGCCCTGGCTAACCATTGGATCGAATTAGATGTGATGAGAGTAGGCCGTAGCGCCGCTGCCTTGGTAAAATTTCCATGATAGCACACTGTATAGCATATGCCCATCTTCATTAGCCTATACAGTACACGCATCGCGCAGGTTCTATCAAACACGATTATCGTGTCGTTTTTTGTTAAAAATTTCCACGATAACGGCACGGTATTGCCACGATAAATAACTCGGTGTAGCAGTCGCTATCGTGTGCCACGATAGTCGCGTGACACGATAGGCCTCGGTGTAATTTGATATGTAAAATTAACGATGTTTATCTGTCATAAATAATTGATGCCAAAAAGATATACTGCCACGATGTTATCAAACTGCCACGATATTTGAAATGTTGAATAGTTTTTTCAATAATCCTGACGCGAATAGCCACGCTGCATAAAAAGAATGTACTTTTATGAGGTTATATTTTAACGGAGTCCCATTCTGACAAATAAATCGGTAAATCACATCTCAAGTAATATCTTCGGGTTTAAATATAAATGAATTAAAAAGTCTGTCTCTCCTGCTCTCCTGTTGTGGAATAAATGTTCATTAAAACGTGTCTCCTTCGGATAACACCTTGGTGACCTTTCATACTGTCAATCAAGTTTCCAAATGACGTGAATATAAAAGAGCCATCAAACATCAAAAGGAAACGATAATTGACTAAAATAGAAGTCCTTTTAATAAAAAATAGTCTTGTAGACAATATGACTTTTATTGCAAATTGTCAGTAAGTGGGCATTACCTAACATTATTGCCCTCATTTTTAAAAAAAACAATTGCAACTGATACGTGACCAATCTGGATTCACACACAAAAAAACTATCGTTGTCATGGTTAAATAAGAACGGACCACGATGGAAAGCCCCCCCCCCCCCAAGAAAAAATCTTAATATGTTACGAGTGATTTTATTTTTTTTTTTTTTACCGCAGAGCTCACGCTTTCAAAATTGTGGAAGTGTTTATTCAATGTTTAAATTGGTACAGACTTGAAGATTGTTACATAACAGCGCGTCTTATGACGAAAACTATGTATAATCAGCATATTCGCAGTGGGCATATTCTGCCAATAAAATCATTCCTTAAACTACTGCCCCTTTTACTTGTGAATGCATTGTTAGTAAAGACAAATTGTCGCCTAAATAACTCAACGAACGTTTCTATTAATAAAGTATATACCCACGTCGCGTATGTCAGTCATTCATCTACGAATGATCGCCATCTTACAAAAAGCGAATTCAGTTTATCTAAAAGGGGCTGCGGCGCAATTGAAGGAATTATTTTTGACCCGATATTAACCAGTGCCAAATATTTTAAATAATGAGATAACGTCAATCAACAAACCAAACAATACGAGTTTACTTTATAACAAAAACATTGGTGAATTTATTATTATGTTTAAAATCATAAAGCTAATCAACAAATAATACTATTGCTCTTTATTACAAAAACATCGGTGAACTCATCTCGGTTTCATCGGCTTGCCAAGATAATGGATTATTGGGTAAATAAAACAATATAAACAACCAGTGAGTAATACAATTAAATTATTAAACAACAACAACAACGGCGGAGGGGTTTAATTTAGGCTATGTCCGTTCCCCAATCCCTATTCAGATACAAATCTGAATAAAAATATTGCTGATAAAAAAAACAATAGGCCCTGTGGATGACCTAACTGCGAACCTGTTTGCTTGTGGACGAGTTTACTGACACCCGTTCAATATATGAATGAAACATACAAACATTTGACCGTATTCATGCCATAGACCATAAATACCCTTATTAATAAAACCGTTTTAGTTTCCAAAAATTATCACGTCATATTCATTTTGATTGTTTTATCCCTCAACACGTCTCACGACCATTTCTTATGAATTGAAGCCTCTTTGATAGTGAGATTAATAATAGTAGTATTAAAGTTATCGAGGTGTCAGTTAACCAAGAATGCAACATCAAAGCAACACATCAAAGCGAAGAGAGGCGATTGCCTAACACAAAAAACGTGCTTATTAAGTTGTTAAAGGTGCCTGGTGCTATTTAAGGACTGACATTTGTGCACAATGTAATAAAATAATAACCACCTGATAAATTATTATGAGCACCGGTGTGATTTTATTGACAGACTATTATGTCAATTGCAAATATGATGACTAAACATTATTTTGCCCATTACATGATCTGCAGGAGTCAACCTTCGAGTCTGTGCCGATTTAAATAATTGAACAATCTCTAAAAACATGACTTTTACCGTAAAACAGTAATCACAATTCATATTGGTATTACATGTAGGGAAGGGATGGGGGTGTCCAGCCACATACAAACCCCGTAGTTAGTCATATTGTAAGTGTTGCGTGGTTTTCTTTAATTTGACATTCTGCTAATTGAGAAAATATTTCAGTAATACGGGTTATTTTACAAGATATCTCTTTTCAAAATCTCCCGTTTACGTTTAATTTTAACCAAAACGCCCAAACTAATTGAGATGCAAAGAACAAAGCATTGTGACCCCTCTTGAATGCCAACCATTTGCATATATATCAGAATCAATTTAACAATTGCGATTGTTTTTTTTAAAATAAAGATTCAAACCTTTTTGGGTAGTTTTTACTACTGACAATTTACAATACAAGCCGTACTGTCAAGGTGACTACAACAGGATAATAATTTGTTGTACAATGGGCGTGCAATTTTCTGTCAGTTGGTTTCTTTTGATGTCACGTGCCAATTTACTTGATCAAACCTTGATTGACAGTATGCATTCACTAGACTCTTTGGTGTGGAAACGAAAAAGTCAGCATTATCATTAGAAATTGAACCTAATGAAGGGGCTAAACCAATCAATCTACCCTTCTCTGAGGAGGAGCTAAATAAGGCGATTTGTGCGCATTTATTTTTTCCCGTAATATGAATGGATTTGTAATAGTCGATTGGCGAAAGTATTAAAAATATGGAACATATTATGAAGTAATAACGTATTGGTTTCTTTAAGCATATTCTTTTTAGAAAAGGAATGAATAGTATCCGGGGTTTACCGAAAAATTGTGTTTATTCCTTTTCCGATTTCGAACAAGCCATCAAATATTCGTGATTAATGGGAAAATGCCAACGTAGTAACTGAACTGTAATAATTAATGTGCTACTGTATTTCACCTGAAATAAACCACGAGAGGCCTGTTTTAATTAAAACACCGAGTCACACGGTGTTTTTAACACCGAGGCACTGCTATCGTGTCCCTCTATATTTCCTCGATATTCACTCGGTAAATCATGAAATTCCACGATAGAAAACACGGTAATATCGTGGATGATCAAACCTGCGCGATGCGTGTACTGTAGCTTAGGAACAGAGCAGTAGGACGTTAAACCCCATTTTATTTTCTTATTCTGTTTCATTTCCGACGTGGTTTCTCCTTGTCAGTAGTGCAAAAGGAGGGTCTAACAAGGTACAAGGACAGCTGTCTAGTCGTTCTGAGAGAGAGAGACACAAACTAGGTCATTTCGGGACTGACATATGGTTCAATTTTATTTCAATAATTCGCTTGCGCGTAGGGGTCTTTAGCAGTGGGAGAAAACCGAAGTGCCCGGAGGAAACCCACGAGGTTGAGAAGGCGCCCCTATCTCCATGCCACATACGCTCACACCAGGGATCGAAACCACAGCCGCAAGCCAGAGGTGACCAGCCAGCTAGAGGCCGAAGCGCGGCACTCTAGACCACTAGGCCATCCCACCCCCCTAGTCGTTCGGATGTTACGTAAAACTGAGGTCCCTTGTATTCATTGGTGTGCCTGTAAAAAGGTACAAGGACAGCCGTCTTGTTGATTGGATGTAACGAAAAACCGAGGTCCCTTGTATACATTGGTGTGCACGTAAAAAGACCCCTTGGCAGTTGGAATTCGATAGCACACTGTATAGCATATGCCCATCTTCATTAGTCTAGCTTAGGAACAGAGCAGTAGGACGTTAAACCCCATTTTATTTTTTTATTCTGTTTCATTTCCGACGTGGTTTCTCCTTGTCAGTGGTGCAAAAGGAGGGTCTAACAAGGTACAAGGACAGCTGTCTAGTCGTTTGGATGTGACGAAAAACTGAGGTCTCTTGTATACATTGGTGTGCATGTAAAAAGGTACAATTACAGCTGTCTAGTCGTCCGGATGTGATGAAAAACCGAGGTCCTTTGTTTACATTGGTGTGCACATAAAAAGATGCCTTGGCAGTTGGAATTCGAAAGAAGAGTAGGGAATAGTGCTGTACCCGGCCAAATTTCCCTCATAGCACACTGTATGGTGTATGCCTGTTTTCATTAGCCCAGTACATGTATAGGAACAAAACAGTAGGACGTTAAACTTCATTTCATTTCTAATTCATTTTACTGGAATCATTAAGATAACTATTTGTTTTTCTTTTATATATATATTTATATACTGGTATATATCTTGTACAGTGTAAATGGGCACAAGACCTGATCTGTGTGTATTCTGTGAATATAACAATCTGAACAGCAGATTAGAAACCGTTCTCCAGAACAATGATATTATTATAATTATTATATACATTTTTCATCAATACTAGTGGTGTGTTAGATCCCTGCATTGGCCAAGAAAGTTCATCTCAATTTACCAGTGTGGTTTCCCCTTGTCAATGATGCAGAACTGAGGGGCCTGACAAGGACAGCTGTCTAGTCGTTAAGATGGTATGGGAAACCGTGGTCCAGTGTACACATTGGCGTGCACGTAAAAGATTCCTTGGCAGTTGGAATTCAATATAAGTGTAGGCTGTAGCGGTGCTGCCCGGGCAAAATTTCCTCATAGCACACTGTATAGCATATGCTTGTCTTCCATTAACCCAGGTTAGGTGCAGAAGAGTAGGACGTTAAAACCCATTTCATTTCATTTACTAGTAGTGGGGGGGGGATGGCCTAGTGGTTTGGAGTGCCACGCTTCAACCTCTAGCTGGCCGGTCACCTCTGGCTTGCGGCTGTGGTTTCGATCCCTGTGTGAGCGTATGTGGCATGGAGATAGGTTGCCTTCTCAACTTTGTTGGTTTTAACCTCCGGGCACTCCAGTTTCCTCCCACTGCTAAAGACCCCTACGCGCAAGCGAATTATTGAAATAAAATTAAACCATGTTAGTCCGGAAATGACCAAATTTGTGTCGAGTGGACGTTAAACCTCATTTCTCTTACTAGTAGTATATGGTATTGTTGTGTATGCAGGTGCGGATCCAGGATTTTTTTGCAGGGGGGGGGGATAGGTTTGATAACGCCCAGCGCCGAAGGAGCTCAACCAATTAAGGGGGGTTTGGGGTCCCTCCCCTAGAAAAATTTGGTAAATTAGATTCAATTTGGTGCATTCTGACGTATTTCCGGAAGGTAAATACCAAAATTACAGGTCTAAAAATCGCCAATAAAATCGCATAAAATTTTTCAAGTCTGAGCAGGGGGGGTCCGGACCCCCTGGACCCCCCCTCTGGATCCGCGCCTGGTATGAGGAAATTTATATTATTGCGTTTGTTTATTTTTGCCAAAATCGTTTTCATGTGTATTTAGTATGTATTTCTCTTGGATATTGTTTTACTGAAATAGTTTTTTATAAAAAATACTTGTTTCCAGTAAATAACAGATTCTTTCAATCATTGGTGCTATTTCTCTACTGTTGACCATATTTATTCCACAGACCTGGGATAAGTTGTTTTCATCGTGTCACTGCAACATTTAATATGTGGTATTATACAGTAATCCCGGCATATTTTCCACAGGTACATTGGGACAGGAACGCCCTTATTAGACTATGGCACACCTGATCTATACATCAGAAGGTATTTTTTTTTAAATATGAATTACATGTTTGATAGTAAATATTATATTATTTAGCATCAAATATGGATAAAATAAGATCAAAAATTTGAAATATGTTCAGAAAAAAACAAAACTCAAAAACTTTGAAAAATCACATTGACTCTATTAGTATTATTATATTATAGGTCTGGTGTGCCTTAGTCTAATAAGGGCGTTCCTGTCCCCATGTACCTGTGATATTTTCAGAAAAATTCTCTCTAACAAATGGAAACAAACCAACGTGTTCCGTCTCGTAAAAGGTATTCCGTGGTCTAATTATGGCTATTGACCCGTGACCCTATGACGTTGATTTTTGGTTTCTGATATTGTCTTAGAATTTGATTTTTTTCACCCCAGTATGGCTAAACTTGACAAATATAGTCCGAGGCGTAATTCTAGTGCTGACGTATTGTGCAATGCATCGGAAAAGAAATGTATGCGACAGTGGGAGAAACCGGAAAAACCCCACACGGCGAATCGAAACGGAACGACTACACGTTATCCCTTGCCAGGCCCTCCGTCCTCCATCCTACACAACTGACATGGGAGGACATCTCCAGAAGTTTAGCCCGATGCGCTTCGATGAAGCGAGAGAGCCATTGTAGCCACCACTTCATTACGATTTCGGACAAAGAACCTCGTATTTTATATATATACCGTTCAGGTCTTCAGTCCTATAGGCTACCACTGACAAGCAGGAACCCGACCGAAAAATCCTGAAAAACTTTGATAAAGTAAAAGAGCAAACGTCGATCCTATTCACTGAGCCATCGTAGCTCCATTTGTATTCCGGCCACGGGATCTCGGTTATTTGTATTCCATCCGAACAACTATTCATTGTCCCTTCTCAGGCCCCCCGTCCTACACCACTTACACCACTTGGTATTCGATCCCTGCATTTGAAGAGAAAGTTCATTCAGATTTTATTTCGGGCGTGATTTCTCCTTGTCAGTGATGCAAAACGTAGGGCCTGTCAAGGACACCTATTGGCGTGCACATAAAAGATCACTTGGAAGGTTAAATTCGATGTAAGAGTAGGCCTTAGCGCCACTGCCCGGGCAAAATTTCCTTGATAGCACACTGTATTATTGTATCGTATGCCCGTCTTCATTAGCCCAATTTAGGAACAGAACAGTAGGACGTTAGACCCCATTTTATTTCATTTCATTTCATTTAGATTCCGGACACGTCACCTCGGTTATTTTTATTTCATCCGAACGATTATACGTTGTCTCTTGCTAGGCTCTCTGTTCTACACCACTGACAATAGTGAACATCGCCAAAAATCACGAGGAACTTTGAAGAAGTTACAGAGCAAACGTCCTACCCAGTGAGCCACCGTAGAACCAACTTCCTTGCGATTCCAGACACAGGACATCGTTTTTTAAAATCCCATTCGAACAACTATACATTGTCCCTTGTCAGGCTCTCCATCCTGCAGCACTGACAAAACCACGCATCAAGTGAAAACACCCGATGGATATTTTTAGAGAGCAAAGAAAGATTTGACTGAAGACTTAAAATCAATTACAGAATACAATACTATCTGTGCAAGAAGAAATTAAGCTTGTTTAGGACTATTACATTTTCTAGAACTTCAAACATTTTCGTTTATTATAATCCATGTCAAAATACAAAAATGCCGATACGGTAGTCAGTGGACATGCGTAATAACTGTACTTCCGAGGCGAGGGAGCGAGAACACGAGAAGACGAGATTGTGACGAAGCGAGGGAGCGAGAACACGAGAAGACGAGATTGACTCAAAGGCGAGGGAGCGAGGGAGCGAGAAGTCGAGGTTTTTCAAAGGCGAGAACACGAGGGAGCGAGAAGTCGAGGGCGAGAAGTCGAGGGCGAGAAGTCGAAGGAGCGAGAAGTCGAGGGCGAGGGAGCGAGAACATGAGGTTTTTCAAAGGCGAGAACACGAGGGAGCGAGAAGTCGAGGGACGAGAAGACGAGAATCGAGGTGAAAGTAATCTCGTGTTCTCGGGGCGAGATCCTCGTATTCTCGCCCTGTTTCCTCGCGTTCTCGCTCTCTCGCTCCCTCGCCCTCGACTTCTCGCTCCCTCGACTTCTCGTGTTCTCGCCCTCGACTTCTCGTGTTCTCGTGTTCTCGCCCTCGACTTCTCGCGGCGAGGGGACGAGATTCTGAAATGGCCGCAATAGGCTTCCATATAAATCTACCCATTACAAGTCTTTCTTTAGACTTGAAATGTTATCTTGATTAATAATTAAGCAATAAATAACTTATCCAGACCTCGATGTCTAGGGTAGCCTTTGGTGTTGGCTAGATTAGAATCCTATAATGCTGCTTAACGCTCATTAAATGTAAATAACTTATCCAGACCTCGATGTCTAGGCTAGCCTTTGATGTTGGCTAGATTAGAATCCTATAATGCTGCTTAACGCTCATTAAATGTAAATAACTTATCCAGACCTCGATGTCTAGGCTAGCCTTTGATGTTGGCTAGATTAGAATCCTATAATGCTGCTTAACGCTCATTAAATGTAAATAACTTATCCAGACCTCGATGTCTAGGCTAGCCTTCGATGTTGGCTAGATTAGAATCCAATATGCTGCTTAACGCTCAGTGATAATTAAATTAAAATATGGATAATAGAGACTATGCTGTTTATCTTACTGACTTTAGTAATGATGATCGAGGTTAGGCGGAAATTTCAACTGCTTAGTTCTCTGTTAATAGCGAATTAATGTGACTAAACTTTTCAGCAAATTACCTTTACACTATCTGGTTTTTAACTATTATAGTGAGAAATGCCAACTCTTTATATAATCTCCTATAATGTATCTTTAAGAATTTATTAACATAAAAAGACAATAATCAACTCTTAGTGCTATCTTATGTGTCCGATTTTCAATTTAATCTGCTGTCCCACGCCATTGACACACAGGCACTTGAAGGGATTAAAATAAATTAAAATAAAACTTCTTACCACTGCTTAATACAAGAATACAAGGTAAGTCAGACGCCATCTTTGTTTTGACTGATTTACCATTATCGTCTGATATCATCTCACAATACCCACTAGTTCTAACACTTCATGTCATTTTTATTGCTAACGAGACTGTATTTGATTATTATTCACCTTCCGATGTAATTAAATTGGTCATTTAACACTGTTATTGAAAACAAATCAAACTTGAACCGCTATCATTTATCGACGATCAACTTCCCGAGACCGGAAGAAACCCGAAAAAAGGTCAAAAGAAGTCTGTATCACCCAGTCCCTTTATAAACCTATCATTACTCGATATGTGCATAGGAACTGGGTGATCAAGTCTCGCTCAACAGCGGCCTCGCTTCGTAAGCTCTATCACGTGATAAAGCCTACGAAGCGAGGCCGCTCGATCACCCAGTTCCTATGCACATATCGAGTAATGATAGGTTTATAAAGGGACTGGGTGATACAGACTTCTTTTGACCTTTTTTCGGGTTTCTTCCGGTCTCGGTTAGTTGATCGTCGATAAATGATAGCGGTTCAAGTTTGATTTGTTATCAATAACAGTGTTAAATGACCAATTTAATTACATCGGAAGGTGAATAATAATCAAATAAAGTCTCGTTAGCAATAAAAATGACATGAAGTGTTAGAACTAGTGAGTATTGTGAGATGTTATCAGACGATAATGGTAAATCAGTCAAAACAAAGATGGCGTCTGACTTACCTTGTATTCTTGTATTAAGCAGTGGTAAGAAGTTTTATTTTAACTTATTTTAATCCCTTCAAGTGCCTGTGCATTGACAGCAGTAACAATGACAATCGAGGCTACGGTGATATTCCATTTACAGTCTCTAGTTTTTATACGCCCACATTTTCATGTGGACGTATATTGTCGTCGCCCCTGTTCGTCCGTCCGTCCGTCCGTCCGGACGTCCGTCCGTCCACAATTGTTTGTGAACAGTCTACAGGTCACAATTTTTATCCGATTTCAATGAAACTTAAAATATAGTTTTATCACCCTAAGATCTCGGTTCCTTTCGATATTGGCATGTATCGGACCGTAACTTCATGGGTTATGGCCCCTGATTGTACGAAAAATCACGTTTTTTAGCTTGTGAACAGTGTAGAGGTCACAATTTTGAACCGATTTGGATGAAACTTGAAATGCATGTCCATAAACCAAAGATCTTGGTTCCTTTCGATATTTGCGCCAATTGGATGGTAACTTCCTGAATTATGGCCCCTGATTGTCCGAAAAATCGCCCTTCTTAGCTTGTGGTCCCTCTGGAGGTCAAAATTGTTATCCGATTTAAAAAACCGTTTGATTATGTCACCGTTCCATGGTTATGAAGGTTGAGTTCGAATTTCGTGAAAATCGGACCAAAATTGACGGACAAAATGGCCGCCATTTGTACGCGAATAGTGTGAAAATATGTTATATCAAGGTTGTGAACAGTGTAGAGGTCACAATTTTGAACCGATTTGGATGAAACTTGAAGTGCATGTTTATAACCCAAAGATCTTGGTTCCTGTCGATATTTGCGCCAATCGGATCGTAACTGCCTGAATTATGGCCCCTGATTGTCCGAAAAATCGCCCTTTTTAGCTTGTGGTACATGTACCTCTGGAGGTCAAAATTGTTATCCGATTTAAAAAAACGTTTGATTATATCACCGTTCTATGGTTATGAAGGTTGAATTCGTATTTCGTGAAAATCGGACCAAAATTGACGGACAAAATGGCCGCCATTTGTACGCGAATAGTGTAAAAATATGTTATATCAAGGTTGTGGACCTTATAGAGGTCACAACTTTGAACCGATTTGGATGAAACTTGACATGTATGTTTATAACCGAAAGATCTTGGTTCCTTTCGATATTTGCGCCCATCGGTTTGTAACTTCCTGAATTATGGTCCCTGATTGTCCGAAAAATCGCCCTTTTTAGCTTGTGGTCCCTCTGGAGTTCAAAATTGTTATCCGATTTAAAAAAAAACGTGTGATTATATTACCGTTCCATGGTTATGAAGGTTGAATTCGAATTTCGTGAAAATCGGACCAAAATTGACGGACAAAATGGCCGCCGTTTGTACGCGAATAGTCTGAAAATATGTTATATCAATGTTGTGGACCTTATAGAGGTCACAATTTTGATGAAACTTGACATGTATGTTTATAACCCAAAGATCTTGGTTCCTTTCGATATTTGCGCCCATCGGATCGTAACTTCCTGAATTATGGCCCCTGATTGTCCAAAAAATCGCCCTTTTTAGCTTGTGGTCCCTCTGGAGGTCAAAATTGTTATCCGATTTAAAAAAACGTTTGATTATATCACCGTTCCATGGTTATGAAGGTTGAATTCGAATTTCGTGAAAATCGGACCAAAATTGACGGACAAAATGGCCGCCGTTTGTACGCGAATAGTGTGAAAATATGTTATATCAAGGTTGTGGACCTTATAGAGGTCACAATTTTGAACCAATTTTGATGAAACTTGACATGTATGTTTATAACCCAAAGATCTTGGTTCCTTTCGATATTTGCGCCCATCGGATCGTAACTTCCTGAATTATGGCCCCTGATTGTCCAAAAAATCGCCCTTTTTAGCTTGTGGTCCCTCTGGAGGTCAAAATTGTTATCCGATTTAAAAAAAACGTTTGATTATATCACCGTTCCATGGTTATGAAGGTTGAATTCGAATTTCGTGAAAACCGGACCAAAATTGACGGACAAAATGGCCGCCGTTTGTACGCGAATAGTGTGAAAATATGTTATATCAAGGTTGTGGACCTTATAGAGGTCACAATTTTGAACCAATTTTGATGAAACTTGACATGTATGTTTATAACCCAAAGATCTTGGTTCCTTTCGATATTTGCGCCCATCGGATCGTAACTTCCTGAATTATGGCCCCTGATTGTCCAAAAAAATCGCCCTTTTCAGCTTGTTGTGCCTCTGGAGGTCACAATTATTATCTGATTTATAAAAAAAAATGTTTGATTATAAAAACCAAACAAATTCTAATGATTTTCTGATAATTCCTTAATATGCGACAACTCTTGTTGACTGCCCGGACGATTTGGCTGCTGTGTGGGCGTATGTTTCGTTGCCTGGCAACCTATTTTTAACTATTATTGTGCGAACTGTCAGCTCTGTATCTAATCTTCCATACTGTTTGTTTAACTAAGCTTCATTGTACAATTATATTTTCCAACGACCTTCATTTATGTTTTGGATACAATGTGCAGAATGTGCATGTCTATTACATACCTTTCTTTTCAGACACGTTACCCAACAGAAAAACAAACGCTCTTGCTGGTGATTCAAAGGGCCGCTATGTTATTATTTCACATACAAGTATCTGCCAATTCAGTGATTATAACAAAGATCCCATTTCGTCTCGTTTTCTTATAGTTTAAAATTTCGTTTTATTTGTCTTTACTACACTAGGATCTGGAAGAGTAGTTATATAACAGGCGTTCTACTTGATGTGAGGAATTGGCCAATGAAATGGTCTGTTACGGCGACTTCTTGGCGTGCGATGCGCGAAACCGTTGGTTAAACACCAACGCCGATTGAATAATCAATGCTTACGTCATAGGGTCAAAAGCCGCTCATACGATTCCTGACGTGACCTTCGCGGATAACTGGTCTGTTCTTCATGTAGTGTAGGCCAAAACGAAATATAGATGTGTATTTTAATCAGATTGCAGTCAATTTTGAAGGCAACTACCTGAACAATGCTGACTGCCCACTGTATAGGCTACCCGAGATAAAAACTTTTGAATACAGTGTAACAACAAGCATTATAACTGTGTAATAATATTATATGGTGACGATGCATAATGGTGGGCCCATAAAAATTCTATTTGCTCACCATATCATGGCCTGTAATGCGATGAACAAAAACATTCGATGCGATCGACGATCTGAGAGAGAAAGCAACCAACAACAACGACTGCAGTGGATGATCTGACTTTATTCAAGTAATTACAATTCATGGGATTATCAAAAGCATGCACACAAACAACCAATCGGAATACCGCGTATTCCGAGTCACCCGTTCGTACCACAAACACAAAATGTCTACCTAGTTCGTCCACAAACACGTTTCGTCCATAATCCCCTCCTGGATGTGACGATTCCAAAACATCCACTATTACCGATGACCGATGCGATCACAGTGAACACATTTATACGATTGATCCATCACAGACCGTCCGAAGTCGAAATTTCAAAGCTATTTTTTTTTTGTTCGATAGAAACACTATTACTATGTACGATAAGAATTCCAAATTACTGGACACTAAACGATGCGATTGACGATGCGATTGATGATCCAAATCCAAATATTCACACACAAGCGAACACAATACGACACTTTTACTAAATCTGCCAAATTTGATGCGATAGACGATAGTCGAAAAAAAAACCTCGTATCTTAATACACTAAGATTCGATAAACGATGCGATGCGATAGACGATACAACAAAACACTTTACAAGTTCTTTAGTATTATGCCTCCAACGGACACAAACGATGAATTGGTCTCTTGATAACAGGGAATTGAATGATCACTGACTTTCTGAGTATCTAGTTTGTATATTTCACGGAGCTCCCGATTTGCACCTACAAAATTAGTCCCATTGTCACTTAACACTAAAATCGGCTTTCCCCGTCTATATACGAAGCGATCAAATACCATTAAGCACGATTGCGTGTCCAATCCCCAAGCCATTTCTAAATGTACAGCTCTCGATGCTAAACATGTAAGCAGGCACAAATAACGTTTAGTCTGGATTTTGCCTCGCCCTTGCTTTGTGATAAAAGGACCAGCAAAGTCGACCCCAAGCTTCGCGAATGCTCGAAGTGGTTGTCCTAAACGAATCAAAGGAAGGGGCGCCATGACCTGCTTAGCAGATTTGCATTTACGCCGTTTACATTCGGCACAATGAAATTCAACAGTCTTAATTGCCTGTCTTGCTCGAATTATCCAGTACTTTTGACGAAGGTCACTCAACGTATGCGAAAGTCCTAAATCGTGGCCTCCTTCTGTATGAAAGAAGGTTACTATCAAACGTGTTACATCATGGTTCCTAGGTAAAATCACAGGGAATCGAGAATCGTATGAAAGATGACTGGCTTGACGTAAACGTCCATCAATGCGGATAATACCATCGTTATCGACAATAGGGTTTAACGAAGCTAAATTCGAACGACAGTCTACAGGTTGACCCAAAATCAAAGATTTTCGTTCATCATGAAATGCATCACACTGCGCAGTACAAATCCAAAACTTTTCAGATTGTGCTAGTTCTAGAACAGAAAGTCCATTACTCAAGTTCCGATGTTGTACAAGAGTAAGACAGTTTCTTAAAAAAGGATATATCCAAGCTGTTACGCGCGTTAACTTGAGCCAACTGGAATAACGCGACGGAGCGAATCTTCCAAAATCTCGTTGAACACGTTGCGTTACAAATGATGTTACCTGTTTAGGTCTAATTTCTTCAAGTCCTTCCTGTGACGGTTCCGGGGCGAAAGCTGTAGGCCAGAATTCCGGGTTTTGACAAAGAAAATTCGGTCCATGCCACCACAAGTCACAATCGGCTAACACAGCGGCAGATATACCTCTCGTGGCTAGATCGCTTGAATTCTGTTTCGATGGAACATAACGTCATTGGCACGGATCGGACAAGGAGTGGATCTCACCAATTCGATGAGAAACAAATGGCTTATATTTCCGGGATTCATCTTTAATCCAAAACAATACATTGTGGCTGTCACTCCAGTAAGTTACTGTTGAAGTACAAATGTTTAATACCTGACAAACAGTCTGTGTCAGACGTAAACCCAATACCGCACCGGACAACTCTAATTTCGGTATCGATAGTGCTTTAAGCGGTGCTATTCTAGTTTTTTGCGGCGATTAGGTTAACACTATCAGGTCCCGTCTCATATTCGGTGTGCAAATAAACTGCTGCGGCATATGAAACTTCGGATGCATCGACAAAGGTGTGAATGGTTTTACTAACAACTTTTAGATTCTTATTGATAAGACATCTTGAAATGTTCGCATCCCGAAGTTGTGGTAGCTAACTAAACCACTTATTCCATGAATTTTGTAGGTCTCTTGGCAACGGAGCATCCCAGTGAAGACCTTTTACCCACGTTTCCTGAATACCTATCTTGGCACGCACAGTAAAAGGAGCCAAGAGATTTAACGGGTCAAAGAGTTTTGCGGTCTTACTCACTACGATACGTTTAGTCAAATCGGAATCAACATATGGTTCATCTATATCGAAGGTAAAGCAGTCAGTTTGCGCAATCCATAGAATACCTAACGTTTTTAAAGTCGGCAATCCCGATTTGTCCGTAATCTCTAAACTTCCTACTCGATCTTCCTGGGGAATGTCAGATAACACAGCAAGCTCATTTGATGACCATTTTCGAATGTAAAAACCGCCTAGACGCAACAGTTCTGTAATTTCACGTCGGAGAGTTTTGGCCAGATCAATCGAATCCACGCTATCTAACAAATCATCAACGTACATGGAATTAAGTACTGATTCAACACCCAATGGAAATTCAAACGATTTTGATTTACAGTGTTCCTGGATTACTAATTGAGATAAATACGGAGATGAAGTATTGCCGAAAACTAGTCTCTGATACTCATATTGTTTTATGGGTTGAGTGGCCTCTAAGTCGCGCCAAAGAAATCTATGATAACGCCTATCTTCAGGTTTCATCTCGATTTGAAGAAACATTTCACTGATGTCGGAAGCGATGGCAATACAGTGATATTCCATTTACAGTCTCTAGTTTTTAACTATTATTGTGCGAACTGTCAGCTCTGTATCTAATCTTCCATACTGTTTGTTTAACTAAGCTTCATTGTACAATTATATTTTCCAACGACCTTCATTTATGTTTTGGATACAATGTGCAGAATGTGCATGTCTATTACATACCTTTCTTTTCAGACACGTTACCCAGCAGAAAAACAAACGCTCTTGCTGGTGATTCAAAGGGCCGCTATGTTATTATTTCACATACAAGTATCTGCCAATTCAGTGATTATAACAAAGATCCTATTTCGTCTCGTTTTCTTATAGTTTAAAATTTCGTTTTATTTGTCTGTACTACACTAGGATCTGGAAGAGTAGTTATATAACAGGCGTTCTACTTGATGTGAGGAATTGGCCAATGAAATGGTCTGTTACGGCGACTTCTTGGCGTGCGATGCGCGAAACCGTTGGTTAAACACCAACGCCGATTGAATAATCAATGCTTACGTTATAGGGTCAAAAGCCGCTCGTACGATTCCTGACGTGATCTTCACGGATAACTGGTCTGTTCTTCATGTAGTGTAGGCCAAAACGAAATATAGATGTGTATTTTAATCAGATTGCAGTCAATTTTGAAGGCAACTACCTGAACAATGCTGACTGCCCACTGTATAGGCTACCCGAGATAAAAACCTTTGAATACAGTGTAACAACAAGCATTATAACTGTGAAATAATATTATATGGTGACGATGCAAAATGGTGGGACCATAAAAATTCTATTCGCTCACCATATCATGGCCTGTAATGCGATGAACAAAAACATTCGATGCGATCGACGATCTGAGAGAGAAAGCAACCAACAACAACGACTGCAGTGGATGATCTGACTTTATTCAAGTAATTACAATTCATGGGATTATCAAAAGCATGCACACAAACAACCAATCGGAATACCGCGTATTCCGAGTCACCCGTTCGTACCACAAACACAAAATGTCTACCTAGTTCGTCCACAAACACGTTTCGTCCATAATCCCCTCCTGGATGTGACGATTCCAAAACATCCACTATTACCGATGACCGATGCGATCACAGTGAACACATTTATACGATTGATCCATCACAGACCGTCCGAAGTCGAAATTTCAAAGCTATTTTTTTTTTGTTCGATAGAAACACTATTACTATGTACGATAAGAATTCCAAATTACTGGACACTAAACGATGCGATTGATGATCCAAATCCAAATATTCACACACAAGCGAACACAATACGACACTTTTACTAAATCTGCCAAATTTGATGCGATAGACGATAGTCGAAAAAAAAACCTCGTATCTTAATACACTAAGATTCGATAAACGATGCGATGCGATAGACGATACAACAAAACACTTTACAAGTTCTTTAGTATTATGCCTCCAACGGACACAAACGATGAATTGGTCTCTTGATAACAGGGAATTGAATGATCACTGACTTTCTGAGTATCTAATTTGTATATTTCACGGAGCTCCCGATTTGCACCTACAAAATTAGTCCCATTGTCACTTAACACTAAAATCGGCTTTCCCCGTCTATATACGAAGCGATCAAATAGCATTAAGCACGATTGCGTGTCCAATCCCCAAGCCATTTCTAAATGTACAGCTCTCGATGCTAAACATGTAAGCAGGCACAAATAACGTTTAGTCTGGATTTTGCCTCGCCCTTGCTTTGTGATAAAAGGACCAGCAAAGTCGACCCCAAGCTTCGCGAATGCTCGAAGTGGTTGTCCTAAACGAATCAAAGGAAGGGGCGCCATGACCTGCTTAGCAGATTTGCATTTATGCCGTTTACATTCGGCACAATGAAATTCAACAGTCTTAATTGCCTGTCTTGCTCGAATTATCCAGTACTTTTGACGAAGGTCACTCAACGTATGCGAAAGTCCTAAATCGTGGCCTCCTTCTGTATGAAAGAAGGTTACTATCAAACGTGTTACATCATGGTTCCTAGGTAAAATCACAAGGAATCGAGAATCGTATGAAAGATGACTGGCTTCACGTAAACGTCCATCAATGCGGATAATACCATCGTTATCGACAATAGGGTTTAACGAAGCTAAATTCGAACGACAGTCTACAGGTTGACCCAAAATCAAAGATTTTCGTTCATCATGAAATGCATCACACTGCGCAGTACAAATCCAAAACTTTTCAGATTGTGCTAGTTCTAGAACAGAAAGTCCATTACTCAAGTTCCGATGTTGTACAAGAGTAAGACAGTTTCTTAAAAAAGGATATATCCAAGCTGTTACGCGCGTTAACTTGAGCCAACTGGAATAACGCGACGGAGCTAATCTTCCAAAATCTCGTTGAACACGTTGCGTTACAAATGATGTTACCTGTTTAGGTCTAATTTCTTCAAGTCCTTCCTGTGACGGTTCCGGGGCGAAAGCTGTAGGCCAGAATTCCGGGTTTTGACAAAGAAAATTCGGTCCATGCCACCACAAGTCACAATCGGCTAACACAGCGGCAGATATACCTCTCGTGGCTAGATCGCTTGAATTCTGTTTCGATGGAACATAACGTCATTGGCACGGATCGGACAAGGAGTGGATCTCACCAATTCGATGAGAAACAAATGGCTTATATTTCCGGGATTCATCTTTAATCCAAAACAATACATTGTGGCTGTCACTCCAGTAAGTTACTGTTGAAGTACAAATGTTTAATACCTGACAAACAGTCTGTGTCAGACGTAAACCCAATACCGCACCGGACAACTCTAATTTCGGTATCGATAGTGCTTTAAGCGGTGCTATTCTAGTTTTTTGCGGCGATTAGGTTAACACTATCAGGTCCCGTCTCATATTCGGTGTGCAAATAAACTGCTGCGGCATATGAAACTTCGGATGCATCGACAAAGGTGTGAATGGTTTTACTAACAACTTTGATTAGACATTTTGAAAAGTTCACATCCCGAAGTTGTGGTAGCTCACTAAACCACTTATTCCATGAATTTTGTAGGTCTCTTGGCAACGGAGCATCCCAGTGAAGACCTTTTACCCACGTTTCCTGAATACCTATCTTGGCACGCACAGTAAAAGGAGCCAAGAGATTTAACGGGTCAAAGAGTTTTGCGGTCTTACTCACTACGATACGTTTAGTCAAATCGGAATCAACATATGGTTCATCTATATCGAAGGTAAAGCAGTCAGTTTGCGCAATCCATAGAATACCTAACGTTTTTAAAGTCGGCAATCCCGATTTGTCCGTAATCTCTAAACTTCCTACTCGATCTTCCTGGGGAATGTCAGATAACACAGCAAGCTCATTTGATGACCATTTTCGAATGTGAAAACCGCCTAGACGCAACAGTTCTGTAATTTCACGTCGGAGAGTTTTGGCCAGATCAATCGAATCCACGCTATCTAACAAATCATCAACGTACATGGAATTAAGTACTGATTCAACACCCAATGGAAATTCAAACGATTTTGATTTACAGTGTTCCTGGATTACTAATTGAGATAAATACGGAGATGAAGTATTGCCGAAAACTAGTCTCTGATACTCATATTGTTTTATGGGTTGAGTGGCGTCTAAGTCGCGCCAAAGAAATCTATGATAACGCCTATCTTCAGGTTTCATCTCGATTTGAAGAAACATTTCACTGATGTCGGAAGCGATGGCAATAGGCTTGCATCTAAATCTGATTAAAACATCAAGTAACTCTTTTTGCAATTTTGGACCTGCGTGTATACAGTCATTAAGTGATTTACCATCAAATCTGGCAGCGGCGTCCATTACAATTCGTACTTTAGTTGTATCTTTAGCAAGGCGAACAACTGGAAAATGAGGGATGAACCAGACACGATCCCCATGGTATTCCGTAGTTGGAACTAACCGGATATAACCTTTTTGCTCATGATCGCGTATTATATTTTTATACTCGGAAGCTATAAGAGGTCGATTTGCTAAAGATCGTTCTAAGTTTCTGAGTCTTAATTGTGCCAAATTAAAATTATTCGAAAGTTGTGGCTCACTATCTTTCCAAGGAATGTCAACTATATATCGATCCCCATTAAGTGCGATTTCGATTTATCTAATATCTGTTTTTCATAAGGTGTAACCGCATCAGGGTTAACACCTGAAGTTTCGAGTTCCCACATGCGACGTAACAATTCATTTGTCTCATCTTGTGATGTGAAAAAGGTTCGTGCTAAATGGTTATACGATGTTGTACGAGGGTCTACCTCACATAACGGTCCGATGCAAGTCCATCCTAAAGGCGTTAATCGTGCAATAGGTTCACCCGGGCCACCACTAATTTCAGTCAGAGCCCGATGAACTTCCGGTAAGTTCAAACCTAATAGCAGATCTACGCAAGTGTTCTTCTCTACTCTCGGAAAATCAATTCCTTGTAAATGAGGCCAATTATGGACATACTTTGACCAATCAATCATTTGTAAGTCTCCAGTAACATTTTTCACAGTGGATGCCTTTATATTAAAGCGAGTTTTACCATCAAGGCTTGTCAATTCACAATTCACTAATCGACATCGCGATTGGTCAACTCGCTTCCCTCCTAAAACGGACACATTCAAACACGATTCATGTCCCCAAAGTCCTAATTCTGAAGCGATTGATTCACTTACGTAAGAGTCAGTTGAGCTTTCGTCCAAGAGGGCATTTACTCGAAGTCTGCGTTCCCTATTGCTTAGCCATACCGGGACAATGCGCATAGCTACATTATCACCGCCTGGAGTACGACGATATGGGTTTGGTCGAATACGACTCGAGTTTTCCTGTTCAGTGGGAGCAGAATACCTGGTGTATCCCCCTCCGTGCAACAAGTAGTGGTGGGATCGACGACAATCACCAACATTACACCGACGAGTATACTTACAGTTACTTCCATGATGGGACGCAGAAAGACATCGAAAGCATAACCAGTACTCCTTAGCTACTTCCCATCGATCAGAAACGTTCAACGACCTAAATTTAGTACAATCGACAAGTTTATGATTAGCATTACACAAAACACATGGGACACCAGCAATGTCCTTTGAACTAAAGGTACGTGGCTTCCCTACATGGTTATTAACATTTGATGGTTTGGGATACGAACGCGATTGACTGTAAACATTAAAACCATCAACTTCTTCCTGTGCTTCTACACGAAAGCGAACTTCTTCAGACAACCAAGAATGCAAATGAACCAGATTTTCAGTTTTCTTTTCCAAAGCAGACCAACGCTTGGAATTTGCAACATTTAAGGGTGATAATTTTGATTTGGCAACGGAATAATACATTGAGTTGGCTTCAAATTCTTCCACCCTACCGGCATCTTTAAGAGATATTATAGAAAGTTCTAGCTTATCAGTAAATTCCTCTAACTGTTGTAAATCATTTAAATTAATGGGTTTCATTTGACGAACACTATCAAGGTGGAGTAACACAGAACGACGATGACCGCCGAACTTCTCTTCGAGTCTATTTTTTGCAGCGGAATATCCATGTTCAGTGGCTGAAAAGCCTTCAATAGCGCGAAGGGCTTCACCCTCCAAGTATTGTTGGAGTTGTAACATCTTGTAACCGTCACTACAATTTACTTTATCTATACATTGTTCGAATGCATCTTTAAATAGGGGGTAATCTCGTTTGGTGCCTCTAAATTTCGGTATGGATACACGTAACTGTTGGTACATATCTCTATCAATTTGAAAAGTGTTACTACTCGAAGGCGGATGTGATGGGGAAGCCAAAACGATTTCATCATGCTCAGCGGACCCTAGGTCGGTCGACGATGTTTGTCTACTTGTATTGTTTATCACGTTTGACCGCACTTTCAACAAGTCCGAAGCTCTCAACAAAAGTTATGATAACTTACTGTCATCTTGCACTGCGTCTAATTCTGCTTCAAAGCGTTCAGCGTCCACATCACACAACGACAATAGTATATTGATAACTTCGGTCTGTAATCTTAACACATTATCAATACTATTTTTCAATGGCTCTATACTTTCTGGGGCAGAACAAATAATACCAGTAAGATGAGATTTGGCTTTAGTAAACCGAGATTTTGCTAAGCGTTTCTGTTTTAGTAATTCAGAAAGCCGATCAGACTCATCAATATCAATATCGTCTGGGAGCGTGATTTTTGCCACATCGACTTCTGCTTCAGACATTGTTACTTGGAAAATATTTTACAATTACCAGTTTAAGAGTTAGTTGAAAGCATATTATTAAAAAATACCAAAATGACCACGGCTGTTGACGATGACTGTCGGTTGTTGTTGACGTAGTGATGGAATGCACGTGCAGCTTTCTCCCCCGTAAGTGTTCATAACAATACACCACAAACCATCTATTACGAATAGGGGTCACGGTGGCTAAGTGGATAAGGCGCTGGTTCGCTAGCCTGGAGGTCGGGTGTTCGATCCCTGCATTGGCCGAGAAAGTTCATCCAGATTTTCCGACGTGATTTCCCCATGTCAGTGATGCAGAAGGAGGGCCTGACAAGGACAGCTGCATAGTCGTTCAGATGGGACGAAAAACCGAGGTCCCGTGTACAAATTGGAGTGCACGTAAAAGATCCCTTGGCAGTTGGAATTCGATATAAGAGTAGGCCGTAGCGCCGCTGCCCGGGCAAAATTTCCCTCATAGCACACTGTATGGCGTATGCCCGTCTTCCATTAGCCCAGGTTAGGTGCAAAAGAGTAGGACGTTAAACCCCATTTCATTTCATTTCTATTACGAATAACCGCAGCAACCACGCTCTGCTACCAAAAATGGTGACGATGCAAAATGCTGGGCCCATAAAAATTCTATTTGCTCACCATATCATGGCCTGTAATGCGATGAACAAAAACATTCGATGCGATCGACGATCTGAGAGAGAAAGCAACCAACAACAACGACTGCGATGGATGATCTGACTTTATTCAAGTAATTACAATTCATGGGATTATCAAAAGCATGCACACAAACAACCAATCAGAATACCGCGTATTCCGAGTCACCCGTTTGTACCACAAACACAAAATGTCTACCTAGTTCGTCCACAAACCCGTTTCGTCCATTATGACTTATTCATAAAGACCTGTTAACGTTTCTCGGTGCTTTGAGTCTCTAGGTAACATATATATCCGATTAACATTTCTGTGCCAACTGGTTTACACTTGCCTCAACTGGTTTACACTTGCCTTATTAACTGGATTACAATTAGATTACAAGGGCGAGGCTACTTTTTGATCACTTCAATTTTCTCTGGAACCGACTTGAATGGGCATGTATTTATTGGCATGTGGTTTATGAGGGTTAGGGTTGGGTTAAATGGAATGGGATGGGGTTTATTGGAACGTATTATGCCGTCGCCCCTGTCCGTCTATGGAAGACAAAACAGCTCGTTATTCGGTGTTCTTAGTTCTTAATTCATAGTCCTTAATTCTTATTTCTTCATTTGTTGTCGTATTTCGACATTTGTACACTAGAATTAACATTTGCATCTTAAAATCAATATTTGTTTCACAAATCAGATATATGTCATATCAGATTTGTTAAATGTATTTTAATATAAGATAATTTATTTTTTTGGGGGGGGGGGAATCAAACAATTAGTGTATATTTACATTTCATTTGAGAAATACAATGAAAACCAAATCTAGAACAACAAATTTCACAATACAAATCTCCAAATACAAATCTTGCAAAACATTTCTCTAAAAATATTTCTCCAAAAACATTTCTTCAAAAACATTTCTCCAGAAACATTTCTCGTAATTCGTCGAACCGGAACATTAAGACGACATGCGTAGAAATCAACCTGGCATACAATAAGTCACCGTACAATAATGTGAATCGAGTCTAAACACATGTACAATAAGAACAATCGCTCGGTGACCTAGACTCTTGCGAAACGATCCCATGGCAGTTGGAATTCGATATAAGAGTAGGCCGTACCGACCCTGCCCGGGCAAAATTTCCCTCATAGCACACTGAATGGCGTATGTGTTTACTTCTCCAATATCAAATATACTAACGTAATTATTATGTCACGTTTCATCAATTGCACATCAATTACAGTCCATACATTCGTCTTCGTAACCATCAACAAAACTGACAGCTTGCGTCCTTGGCAACGGAAGTATTCTTTAGGCATGCATAACCGGAAATGGAAGTATCTAATCAAATGTCAACAATCTTCCCCTCATCAAATAAACGTATATAAGTTTTTGAATCACCATCACCAATATCTATATTAAAGTTTTTAACCAATAAACTTCCAACGGTAACACATTTACAGTTTGGTATTTACACAACATCCAACATATGAAAGTTTATTCTAAATTAGTATCTAATTTCCATACGCCATTATTAATGTTTTTTATTAACTGGAAACTAGAAGAAGCACCCTTTTTAGTTAAACAATCTGCAAGCTGTAAGTTTGAAGACGACCAATAAATATTCTTAATTTGTTTACGTTCAATAAGTTCTTTTATAACACTAATCTCACGTCTTAGTCTTTTGTCAACTGTAAACTTTGTGGATTTTACAGCTTCATATAATGATTTATTATCTATCACACATGTAATCGGCAATTATTTTACTGAATGATGTCCTTTAGTTTTTTCAATAAATAAAATTGATAAAAACACAGCATTATCTATACCATCTGTCAAAGCCAGAGTCTCAGCAGCAAATGTACTCCGAACAGCTCTACGGATTTTCTTGGATTGCCAGCATAAAGGAGAAAAACTACCATCGCTTCCCTTTCATTTTCTTCTCCAAGATTTTGAAACTTTAGACAAACAGCTTCAGATTTCAACTTTCCTATTAATTTATTAATCTCAAACAAATTTTGAACTGTAGCATTATGAACATTAGCAGCACACTTACAGACATCAAACATAATATCTGGCCTACTGTCGTGCTACCCATAAAAATTGACCAACCTTAGACCGATATAACTTTAAATATTTATCATCTAATTTACTTGACCTGTTTAGAGTTTTATCAACTTTAGCTGGTTGAAGATTATTAATATACTCCTCCTGTTTTAAAAGAATACAACCATTATCTAATATAATTTCAATTCCTAGATATCTAAATGCTGTAACCTCTTCAGAACCAATCAGAAAAGTATCCCTAATTTTATTTATAACTTTACTCTGAAATTCAACTGAACCACCCCATACAAAATCATCTACATGACTGGCAAGAATACCCTCCAGGTGACCATTATAATACCAGTAGAATACTGCAGGATCAACTGACGAAATTTTACCAACATTTGCAATCATAACTTCTCGTACTCTGTTATGAAAACATCTCTCGACAATTCTGATCCTTGCAAGAATGCCGTCTTTATATCCATGGAGTGTGGAATCCATTTTTCTTGTGCTAATATAGCCAGAACTACTCTCAGAGCTTCAGTTGAACAAGTCGGAGAATCTTTTGGTATTAATTCATTGTCAATTTCTTCAAAACCTCTAATGACTAACCTTGCTTTTGGTTTGATTCCATCTACCCTTTGTTTCATCGTACAAATCCATCTTGTGGAAATGGGTTTCTGGCCATTCTCATTTATCTCCATATATACACCATTCTTCTTCCAACTTTCTAATTCATCTAATTTTGCGGGGGTAAAATCAACATTTTCATTAACCACAACATGTTCTGTAATTTCGGGACTGTCATCACTTTCTTCTTTATCATCATCTCCATGACTTATCTGCAATTTTAAGTTACCAACATTTTCTAAATTAATAGAAATTTCTTCACCCTCTCGATGTACTGGATCTAAATATTTAATATTATACCAGTTTTTATGTTTGCCACTTGCTTTTCCTGCACGACTAATCACTTCAGCTTTACAATCATTATCATCTGTAGTAAATGTTATTATCTGACCAGTTTTAAAAGATAAATTAATACCTGTAGATGACATATCTTGACTAGTAGTTGACTTAGGTAATACATCCGGACTGACATTGTCTTTACCTACATCTTCATCTTCATAAGACAAAACAGGTGGGGTTATCAGGTTGATCTTGAGTTGAGGACTCACTAACGTCCTTGTTACCATTCATTGTTGAAGTTTTCGTTAGCCTACACTGATGAACTCGAACATAGTAACTACCATGCTCTACAAATACAACAACTCCATCTTGTCCAATTACAGTTGCTGGCCCTTTCCACTCTCTGGCCCTGTCCGTCTTCATTAGACCAGTTTAGGAGCAGAACAGTAGGATGTGAAACCCCATTTCATTTTATTTCCATAGTGAAACCACATGCGTAGAACGACTTATCGGACCGGGCCTTTTGTCTTAGTACAAAACTGAGGAGTTTTGAATACAAATATCTCCATAGAAAATGTAGAACATCTCTTTGTCCTTTGCCCATTTTCACAAATAATATGGAATCATTTTCATACTATCCTAGATCGTGGTAATATAAAGATAAATATAAAAACACATATAATACACCTTGGTCTAACTACCAAATCAAATTATATAAGTAATACTGAATGGATTTTCATTAATCATGTAATTATTTTAACTAAATTCTATATATATCGGGCTAAACTACGAAACGAAATGCTCAATATTAATAAGTATGAAAGCTTTTTGGTAGAGCATGCTAAAATGGAGATTGAGATATCTCCAGAATTATACACAAATAAATGGAAATATCTTTTTAAGAATTGACAGATTGCCTCCATAACGATTCCCCATTAATGGATTTATGTACTTAGATCTGTGTATCGTAGGAACCTTGCGACTCACCATTTATATAGAACAATGTATTTTATCATTTAAGATATAAATGTACTTAATATATGCTTGTAGAGATTTGACGTAAATAAAGTGTTTATAAAAAAAAAGAAAAAAAAAAGAAAAGAAATTAGGCTTTGTCTGATAGCGACATATTTCTTTGTTCAAAGAGAGGGAGAAATGGAGTTTAACAACCATTGTACATGTGCTTATACAAATGAAATGAAATGAAATGGGGTTTAACGTCCTACTCTTATGTACCTAACCTGGGCTAATGAAGACGCGCATACGCCATACAGTGTGCTATGAGGGAAATTTTGCTCTTATATCGAATTCCAACTGCCAAGGGATCTTTTACGTGCACGCCAATATGTAGAGCGTCCACAAGATTTTTTAAAGTGATCAAGGACCATACCTATCGGAAATCGCTGAAAATCAATAGGCGTCTTCGCCTCATGACCTTAATCACTGTGTATAAATTTACAGTCAATCGGATATTAACTTTGGCCGCTAGAGCGTCCACAAGATTTTTTGAAGTGATCAAGGGCCATAACTCTGGCACTAATTTTTGGAAATCGCTGAAAATCAATTTTTTAGAATATCGAACCATATCGTAAAAAAATAACATTTACATTACGTATAATGAGAATACAACAAAGAGGTTCGCATTCATATCTCGTGAATAGAAAATAACAACTTTTCATAACGTTCTTCAAGGGAACTATAAATAAAACGATCTCAAAAAGTTGAAAGTAGTCCCAGATAAACACATACCAACATTAGACCACTGTAATATCAAATAAACTACAAATCATCGTATAAAAAATAACACAATATTTATTATAAAATATTTGTTTTTAGTATCTATCATATTAAATATCTATTATTAGCATCATATAAAATATCTATTATTATAAAATATATCATGATGATCATAAAATATCTATGATCGTATAAAAAATCTGTTATCATAAAAAAGATGTATTTAGAAGAAATTGAATGGAATGAAATCGGGTTTAACGTCATACTGTTCTGCTCCTAAATTGGGCATACGCCATACATAGAAATGGTTCCACTACTGCTGTCTGCCGTCTTACCCCTTTGCGCACGTTTTTTAGTCAAATGACTACAAAAAGTTTACTGGCCTATAGCTCGCTCAATTTACAAATAAACTGGCCCAAAACAGTACTGCACGTAGCTTAACATATAATAAATCAATTCTTATTGAAATAAAGGTGAGGCCTTACCGCATAATTATATGATTTGATGAAACCCATCTCCTACACGCAATTTCAATTGTTCAGTAACTATTTTAATGGTCCAGTCTTCACTATTTGTGATAGAATTACTTATTTCAATACAAACTGTAATGATGAGTGTTGACAATTGTGCGTTTGAACCTATTTGAACTTGCGTAAGGGGGTCTTAAACTGTATCAATTGTTACCTTAAACTAACGCCATACAGTGTGCTATGAGGGAAATTTTGCCCGGGCAGCGGCGCTTCGGTCATCACTACACTTATATTGAATTCCAATTCTCAAGGGAACTTTATTTAACTTGCACGTGAATGTGTACACAGGATCTCGGATTTTCGTCCCATTCGAACGACTAGACAGCTGCCCTTGTCAGGAGAAACAACTTCGCTCAGAATAAAGTAATCTGAATTTTTGAACCATTATAGCAAGGGGGGCTAGCTCTCTATATAAATCTTACATAATGTATCTTTAATGTACGTTGAGGCAATGTTGATTAGCAAATTATTTTTATATCCAAATATATCAAAAAATTGTAGTCGAGGTATTCCAACCCCCAATACTGTGACCGGAGCAGTCTATTCGTTCAGTGAGCTACAAATCAAAGTATGCAGATAAAATGTGTAGATGTCCGTCATTATATGAAATATTAGTTGATTCTTTCGTTAAGGTGTTGACCTGAAAAGAAAAACAATCAACGTTGAAGTATAGTTGAATACATCTGTCCTAGGCCAATCGGGGGGTTGGGATGGCCTAGTGGTCTAGAGTGCCGCGCTTCGACCTCTAGTTGGCCGGTCACCTCTGGCTTGCGGCTGTGGTTTCGAGCCCTGGTGAGAGCGTATGTGGCATGGAGATAGGGGCGCCTTCTCAACCTCGTGGGTTTCCTCCGGGCACTCCGGTTTCCTCCCACTGCTATAGACCCCTACGGGAAAGCAAATTATTGAAATAAAATGAAACCATGTGTTAGTCCCAGAATGACCTGGTTTGTGTCGAGTGGACGTTAAACCCAATTTATCTCTCTCTCCCCTAGGCCAATCTGATAAAAAATACAGATCTACATTTCGTTTCGGTTTTTTTATTTTCGATGGCTTCTACAACATGGAGATCTGACCAGTTGTAGTGAGAGGTCGCGTCAGGGTCATACGCGTGGCTTGTGATCCAAGACGTCAGACATTTGATTAATCAATAAGCGTTGAGGTTTTTAGTAGGATACCCACAGTTCCGTGCATCGCACCGCCAAGAACTCGCCGAACAGACCATTCCATTGGCTTATCCCTCACAACAACCAGATCGCGGATTATATAACAACTCTTAAAGATCATAGTGTAGTAGTGAACTATCAAACAATGAAACGAAATAGGATCTGTGTTAAAATTAGATTGATTCTAGACACGCACGTAGCTACAAGGGACACCACTAAGGAAATCGATGGGGAATACTCTACAGTTTATAGAGGTCACAAATCTACGGAATACAATTACTGCTTATTACTGGGCGTCGTTTCGACTAAGCTTCCGTTATCTTTATGAGGTCGAACCGCCACTGAATAATAAGCAGTAATTGTATAATGTATTAAATAGAATTATGACCTCTATATTCCAGTTCAGGGCCGTGTGTAGGAGTTTAAAAGTGGGGGTGCAGCAGCGTGGTGGGGCGCCAATATAATGCCCAAATTATCGAGTGCGGGGACTGCCGCAATTAAAGTCGCTAGCAAGTAATCACGTAAGGACGCCATTTTTCGGGGGGTGTAATGTATCCCTGCAGGCCTGCACCCACGCTAAATACGGCCTCTTCCATTTGAATTTCTAAATGCCATTGAAACAATTTAATCTACCGTCAGGTGCCGTTCGGTGTATTTAGTGAAACTAACCCTTACCTAGTTTATTTTCAATTGTCTTCAGTCTACTTTCCAGTTGTGTTTGTGATTCAAGAACTTTTTGAATGGATGTCTGTAATTTTGTTCTGAAAAAAATAATTAGTAGACACCCGATGAAACTAACTATATGGGTGTATTGTTTAAAATCTCAATAATGACCTCTCACATACAAATGGTATGGTAACAGTTACTGTCCTATCGGGAATCATCAGGGGCGGATCCAGAGGGGGTTTGTTGGTTGGGGTGGGGTGGGGGTTCACCCCCCCCCCTTCCGTGCTCATACATAAAAAAATAATGCCTTGCATCAATGAAATTACATCACAAAGTGATCCTACATCAGTATAAAAATGATTTCTCTGTCTAATAAGCTCAATTTGTATGTATGCTTATGTAATTTAGAGACGATGATGGCAGATTTCCGTAACAGAAACCTGGAAAACCCCTTCCTGCAAAAATTCCTGGATCCGCACCTGTACATGCAAATTTATTGTAAGGCTTTTAGTTTGATTTTGTATCCATTGTTAAAAATTGTAATGTTATATATGACATTTTATAAATAAATATTGTTTAAACTAAAACACAGGTGACCCACCTCTCATTTTCGTGCATGTTTAAACACTGTTTTGCTTTAGATTTTTCTCGTCTAATGATGTTCCTACTAGGTTTGGGTTTGATCTCACGTTCTAAAGAAGAAAAACAATAGTAATAAAAATACAGGGACGTAACTACGAGCTTTATATTGAAATTCAGAATAGAATAAAATCTTTGCTCATGCCATAATTGTTCCAAAATTACACACCATAGATAACTCTTATATTAAAGCGATTGCTCTAAATACGTAAACTTCCCCACATATTTTCATGCGTGGCCTGGCCGGTACCATGAACTACCAAACAATTTGTCGGTTATCGTTTTTAAATTTGTGAATATCGTTAATATCAGTTTAAATATTCTGGTGCAAACATTAAGATACAGACTAAGCTCTTACTGAAGATATTCTGTTCTCCATTAGTCCCATTTTTAGATTTTAACCATCTACAGACTCTGTATAGGTGGACGAACACGATGAACGGAGGAGGAAGAAAGGGACGACTGTGGTATTCGTAGATCAGGTGGTAACGCTGTAAACACCAGTAAGAGTACGATTTCTGTTCGATATTATTGAATGTATTGCTGTTGATATAAAAGGCATACAATATGTGTATATTAGTTTAACAAAAAGTAATAAGAGGGGCACTCAGTTATGAGGATTTGTCCCCCCCCCCCCCCTGTTTTTTTATTAAAAGGGGAAATGAAATGAACTATCCTGCCCTCGGTTTCTCGCACGATCCGAATGACTACACAGCTGTCCTTGTCAGGCCCTCCGTCCTGCATCACTGACAAGGGGGAATCACGTGGGAAAATCTGGATGAAATTTCTCGGCAAATGCAGGTCCCATGTACACACTGGCGTGCACGTAAAAGATCCCTTGACAGTTGGAATTCGATGTAAGAGTAGGCCGTAGCGCCGCTGTCCGGGGAAAATTTCCCTCATAGCATAGTGTATGACGTATGACTGTCTTCCATTAGCCCAGGTTATGCGCAGAAGAGTAGAACGTTAAGTCTCAGTTCATTTCATTTCATTTCAAAATTTAACATTGCCACTTTTTCGTTATCTTTTTTAGCCATTAGCATCGATAGCCTTGTTCTAATCGGCGTTGAAACACTTAGAATATTGTAAGGTCATTTTAGCGACGATAGATTTATTTGCAGCTTACCTGAACATTGCAATGAGTATGTTTAATAGAAGTACATTGGTAAAAAGCATATAAATTCCTAGGAAAATCGGAGCTAAATACTTCCCTACAGTTGATGGACATCGTAGTTCGTTGTTTGAACCATATTTAGCAGGATTATCAGTACAGGAGCTTGCACCTGTGAAAGTAAATTTTGTTTTTGTTTCTTAAGCCAGGCTGACACTTGCACGACTTTTGGCCACGATTTTGTCGTGCCCATCAGTGTCCACATTGACACGAATTTAAATGGCACGACGAGTTCACGCATAGTTTGCGCATTGTTTACGCACTTCCCGCATTGGCACGACGAGTTTCCGCAAATCGGACGGTGTCTTGCCGACTCAAGTCGTGCCAATGCGTGTCACGGAATCATGCAAGTGTCAGCCTGGCTTTAGTCATTTGAAATTGTTATAGACGTCAATTTCGTTTTTTGTTAAAGGTAAGAATCACACCCGCTGTAAAATTTAAAAAAATGCTATTCTTATTTGGTTTCCTCGGAACAAAGGATTTAGTAAAGGGTTTAATAAGGCACAATTATTATAACATATTGTTGTATGTACAGCGATATCTTGAATGGTTTCTGAGATATGATAAAGCAGAATTTATTGTACAGCAAAAAATGTTCAACCGTTATTTTTATAACTAAATGATAACAGCTGCGTGGCTGTGTGTAAAGATGTTTTATGTGGTTCCTGTGATATGCTCTGGAACCAAGACCCAGATGGAATGACGACTGGAGCGGGATTATAAACACAAAAATGTTATATAATGTACCTTCTATATCATCCAAAAATAGTTCTCCATAAATATGCCAGTAAGCCTTTCGTGGAAGATGATACAGGAGTTTAACTGATAATTCTGTATTAGGATACAATAGTGCCTCTGTTGCTACCGAGTAAGCCAAAACAAAAACCAAAACAATAACCATAAATGGTATTAAGTCCTTCATAGTCTGTAAATAAACAATTCCAAAACATACATGGATCATAACAATGCATTCTAGGTCAACTTCTGAGAGAGAGAGAGAGAGAGAGAGAGAGAGAGAGAGAGAGATGGGGTTTAACATCCACTCGACACAAGTCATTTCGGGACTAACATATGGTTTTAATTTTATTTCGATAATTCGCTTGCGCGTAGGGGTCTTTAGCAGTGGGAGGAAGCCGGAGTGCCCGAAGGAAACCCATGAGGTTGAGAAGGCGCCCCTTTCTCCATGCCACATACGCTCACACCAGGGATCGAAACCACAGCCGCAAGCCAGAGGTGATCGGCCAGCTAGAGGTCGAAGTGCGGCACTCTTTTTTTTTCTTTTTTTTTTATTTATTTAAATCCAGTCACATACATATAAGTGTGTACAAATAAAACATTAAAAAAAATAAACATATCACAGTCTGAATATAAAAATATGACTATAAATAAGTGAATAATAAGTGAGAGAGAGAGAGAGAGAGAGAGCATATGCAATGAAGGATGCCGATAATTAGTAGTTGGGGAACAACTTAAAAGATAGCCTATTCTATAGCTTACCATTTTTCGAAGCATGACCAGTTTAGGTCCCAGAGAACTGCTTACTACGAATATGTGAAGAAGGCGGACATAGAAGGCAACTAAATCTACGCATAGGATTACTCGTGCAGCCTCGAAACATTGGTCATTATTTATCAGTCGTAGAATTATACCAATCAGGAACAATGTTATGGTAGTGATGTCCAATTTGTTCCATGAGTCTTTGAGATATAACTTCAGTTTCTTCAAAATACCCTTGGAATCGCTGCTAATACACTTAATATAGCATCGTTATGCAATACTACAAATCATCAATGATTTTTAATATGTAAAAAATATGACTATTTTATTTGAACTGCGCTAATAGTTAACGAAATAAACGTGTCTCATCTTTAAAAGGCTAATAGTTAATTGAAAGTGAAAGATTTTGCTGAGATATATTTTATAATGGGTTGGCAATCAAATTCGAGAATTTACAAAATGTCTGTTTCCGGTATCTTTTAGCATGACCATAGGGACACAGATCACCAAATATTCATGTAGAGCCAAAGTTATTTTTAGTCTTTCTCTCCCTTTCCCCCCTTTGCATGGCGATTTTTGTTGACTTTTTGGTGTAGAATCGAAGAAGTTTTGGTGAATATTCATGATTTTGAGGCGGAAGGATACAAGAGTTGTGAAGTTACATGCTTTTGGGCCAGAGTTTGCCACATGTAACTCCATCTGTGGCAGAAAGCGTTCTACCCAAAGAATATTTGGGAAAAAGTTACAGCCGGTCTAAGAGACGAGAATTAACAGTAGAGTCAATGGGAAATAATTAGTGATCTGTGGCCATAAAGCTGTACTACTTTGTTCTACAGTAATCAAGTCGATTGCAACACTGGTTAAATAATAATAACATTTTATAGTACTGTTTCGCTATAATCTGGGACCTCGTCAGAAATATGTGCACGATATTATGTGATATTTTGGCACGTGCACATGTACGTTCATGTGTATATTATGTCATGCCTAATTAGATACTTTTTAAACTGATAGAAGAAAGTCAAATTACTTACTTGCCTTATTTCCTCAACACATAAGGTAAAAACCCAGACACAGATAATTATTTCAATAACAGAAAATGTCGGATTAAAACTAACAACCATCAGGTAGCTGAACAGACTCAGGAATATCAAATACGATAACTAAAATAGATTAAAATAAACTCCACTGTTCGTCATAGGCTAATATATCGTATGTAGGGTATGGCCAAACCCCAGCGCATGCGCAACCTAAAGCGCAACGCTTTTTTGGGTCTTAAATATTGGATATCAGAAGGCCATTTTTTCCCGGTATGATCACAGCATTAATTTTGATTTAAATTGACAAATAATTTTGGATGATATTTAGTTAGAGACTAATCTACTTTAATAACCTAACGTTTGACTAATTAGAATTAAATTGAATGTCTGAATTGCACACTTCTTGGGATCGCACTTATATCATATGCTACATTTAACATCAGAAAATTTACTTACCAAGTTAAGAAAAAATATAGTCACTGGTTTCAGAAAAAACTGTTTAGTACGTGTCCAATCCTTGTTTTCATCTTTAGAAAACCCGTGATAGATCACCCTCGGCAGTAAGATTGTACAAAGCATGATCTGTAATATAAATGAAATGAAATGGGGTTTAACGTCCTACTGTTTTGCTCCTAAAAACTGGGCAAATAAAGACGGGGCATGCGTCATACAATGTGCTATGGGGGACATTGTGCCCGGGCGGCGGCGCTACGACCTACTCTTATATCGAATTCCACTGCCAATGGATTTTTTACGTGCTCGCCAATGTGTACATCTAAATGAATATACGATAAACAAAAGTGAGAAAAAAATACTTTCCACAAATAGAACATTTGATACTGAAACACTTCCCCACCAAATGTTATCCAGGAGTTCCTGACAGGCGACGCTTGACAAGAACTTTTTGTTGCCTGCGGCTGCTGTAAGACAAGATTTATCTTCCCATTTTGTCAGCTTTCTGATTAAAGATTCTCTACTACGTCCCTCTCTATGCAAAGAATCGATCACTTTGATGGCCAAATTTGTAAATTCCCTGTAAGCAATAACATTTGTAAAAATCTTTTGAACAATATGTTTTTGCGTTTCTTTTCATTTTATCAACAATTATTTTATATTTCACCTTTTGGCGTTTCTTTTGGTGTTTCTTGGGCGAGGGACTAGACGGGGTCGTCTAGAAGTTAACTTGGGACCAGGCAGGTCTCGGGTTAACACCGGAAAGCGGCCATGTAAGTCAGATGGGAGTTGGAACCTAAGGGCATCAATTCAAGCTAGGACATGGCTCCCTCAACATTAGTTAACTCCGGAGTCATTTTAGTTAAAACTATAAGAGAGACAGAGAGAGAGAGGGGGGGGGGGAGGGGTTAACGTTCACCCGACACAAACTAACTCATTTCGGGACTAACATGCTGTTTAATTTTATATTTATTAATTCGCTTGCCCGTAGGGGTCTTTAGCAGTGGGAGGAAACCAGAGGACCCGGAGAAAACCCACGAGGTTGGACAGGCGACCCTACTCATTGTCACGTATAACCGGGGATTCGAAACCACACCAGTTGACTCAGTGACAAGCTTTATGATACAGCAGCGCACGTACTAACCATTAGCCCGTCCAACCCCCTTTGATATGTTGACAGAAGAATAAGGAATTATAAGACGTTAAATTGTCATCAAGAACCTGACTTAAAGACCCAATACTGTCATAGGAATTCATAGAGTTTATGTAACTGAAATATTTTTGATAATTTTAGAAATATAATTAGTGTGATAATTTCATTGCAAGTGATTCATGAACTTGAACACCGATCAAGTTGAAAGTTTAGTATCAGAATGCATTTAGTTTTCAATTCGTGAACAATCATTGAATTGTGATCACACCATTTAAGCAATTTAGATTGGAGTTGGTTTATATTGATAGCTGACGAATGGGCTGTTCGATCACCCGCACATAAATCTCTAAATGGAGAGGAAGGTCATTTATGAAAATATTAGATAATAGAGGTTCTAAAATTCATCCTTGTGGTAAACCAAGAGTAAATGGCAGAGAGAAATGATGAAATGTGGTTTAACGTCCTGCAGTTCTGCACCGAACTGGGGTAATGAGGGAAATTTTGCCCGGACAGCAGCACAATGCCCCCAAATTATACCAAATCCAACTGCCAATGGATGGTTTACGTACACGCAATGCATACAGGAGGCTCATTTGTTCGTACATTCGAACGACAAGACAGTTGCCCATGTCAGACCCTCCATCCTACACCACTGATAAGTGTTAACCACGACAGAAAATCCCTATAAACTTTCTCAGCCAATACAGGGATCGAGCACGCGACCTCCAGGCTCTCTTTCTCCCTCTCCATCCCTCACTTCCTCTCCCCCTCTCTCCCCTCCCTCTCTCGCCCCCTCCCTCTCTCTCTCCCTCTCCCCCGTCTCTCCAATATCGTGTGATACTATAGTTTATAAATGTGATAACAATGGATATGTAGAATACTTACTGTCCATTCTGTCGTAACTTTTCTGAAAGTTCGTTACCTTTTCTATTCCGATTTACCATTTTGTAA
Organism: Patella depressa; assembly: GCA_948474765.1. Lineage (NCBI taxonomy): Eukaryota > Metazoa > Mollusca > Gastropoda > Patellidae > Patella > Patella depressa. The sequence continues at coordinate 4,823,886 of OX419720.1, forward strand.
ATAGGTTTTGCAAATATTGCAGAGGCTATTGGTTCCTGGGTGATAATTTTAAAATGACAACAACATTAGAATTACAGATATTGAAATGGCTTCAGAGACTGATGTGAATTGTGTCATTCATTAAGTACCTCCAATTATCTCCTGACATTCAGATTCTGAAGAGCTAACACAAAAGGGTTGTGGGTTGGTTTAACGCGTTCGCTTGAGATCATATTATGGTCTATCAATGAGTCTAGTGACTTTGCTTCTATTCCCCGTATGTATATTACAAGGAGCAGGTTTCGTCTGTCAAAACTTACAGGTTTACCGCCCACTGCTTAAGAAATATCTCTTACACACAAGAGATTTATTGATCTAATAGGCCTATGTGGCACATATTAGAGATGAGTATGCGCTTTCCATTTTTGTTGTCAAATTACTACAAACATTATCGCAAATTATTACTGTTTTCTTGCAAGGGATCAAATGCTATTCAATTTAAATCTAATACATCAAAACCAAAACGTTATGAAGGTTATGAAGACTAAATCACACACAACGATAAAACAAAAGCAGTCGAGCCATTTTACCAAGAATATTTGTTGACTATCAACTTGAAAAGGGGGACACGGCGGTTCTATAAATAACCTTGAGGTCAAGTGTTCGATACCGGTGATGGTCAAGAAAGTTCATCAGGAGTTTCCGATGTGATTCCCCCTTGCCAATTGTGTAGGATGGAGCGCCTGACAAGGAACAACGCACAGTTGTGCGGATAGGACGAACAAAACGGCTTCTCGTGTAGACATTGGCATGCACGTAACTCTCAACAGTTAGAATTAGTAATAAGAGTAAGTCGTAGTTCATCTATCCGGGCAAAACGGATCTCACGGCACACTGCACGGACGTTGAACCCTATTTTATTCTATTTCATTGCATACATACGTCTAACTGTGTCCACACTAGTTTTGCAATTTCGTGATCATGCACCAACAGGCAATACACAAATAAATGTTCTAGTCCTGCAGTACCATCTGCAAAAAACAAAGCAAGCATTTTATGGAATACTTCGATTTCTACAATGCAAAGTTTACTATAGAATTTCATTGACGATTATCGCTAATTCTAACATGCTAAAAGATGCGATTAAAGCTGCATTTCTTTAGTACGGACCCGGTCCGGCTCTGGTCCCGTTGCGGATACGGAAAAAAACACTTTCATAGAATTTTAGTAAGAGTGTTTCCTTATGCGCGGGTGCGGATACGGTTTTCTATGCGGCGTCCGGTACGGTTTTTCGAAACGGACAATGTCGCGTTCGGTACCGAAACGCATGCGGAACCGTGTACGTAAACACACAAAACGCAAATAAGGAAACACAGTTTGGGTAGCCCGCACGGCAAAAAGCTAAAAATAGGTAGGGAAATATAAGGATACACAACCTGCCGTGTGTCATGTCTGCTCCCGGACCGGAGCCGGACCGGAACTGGGCTAAAGGAAATGCAGCTTTACAACCTGCCGTGTGCCATGCCTGCTCCCGGACCAAATGTGTGATATCGATTCAGTTCTTTTATTGACTGACGGTCATATTAACGTATGTCGATTGTATGGTGTGCATGGTTTAATTCAATCAATATCCCAGTCACCCGATGGTCTAGAGAGTTGATTACAGGTTTGTCATGTGATTTAAAAATATCTACATCATACTTTGTATAACATTTGAAGACAGTCACATGTCCTGCAATAGTTAAATTGAGATCTAGAATAATGCATCTATAAATGGATACGACCTGGAATTCATTTTGTCTTTTAAATTAAAGATACATTATTTAAGAGTTTAATAAAGAGTTGGCAATTCTTGTTATAATAGTTCGAAAATAGATAATGTAAAATGAATAATTTGAAAATTTCATCCAAATTGTGAGCGAAGATATTAGCCTTAGAAGGTTTGACAAGACGTGTGACATAATCGCAAACACGATACTGGTTGTTCGAAGCTAAGTCTCGCTCGTCCATTTTTAAATTAATCAAGATATAGTTGAACCCGTTCTAATCTATTTCAAATTGGACAAATCAAGAGTTGGTTATGGCTTGGATCAGTTAATTAATGTTTAAATTATAATTTAGATAACATTTCAGTCATAAAAAAGACTTACAATAGGCAGATTTACGTCTTGCATAATGTATGTATAAATTTTTATAAGCCCACATATGGATCAGCTATATATTAATATTGGTTTATGTCACCGCAATAACTTCCGTTTCTGTTGGTATGCTGACGGAAACTTATTGCATCGAATATTGTTTCATCTCTAAATATATCAGCGTTTTTCAATATTTCCATAAATTTATTTTTCTCCAAGGGTCTAAAGAGATTGTCCTGTTGTGAGAAGTAATTATTGAAAAGAAATAGGTATCAGATGGACGTCCAATACAAATTTTTAGAAAGGTCTGGACATAAATGAAACGTCTATGGCGCAAAAAGGGTTTCGGAATAGATGGGAATGGCATCCTTAAACAAAGTCTGTAATAATAAAAAGGATAACCGATCGACCGCAAATGGGGTGACGACGATAAGTAGTATAATTGTCTATACAGGTGCTTAGCACTTGGTGACCGCATGACCCCGTGACGTCATAACATTAAAGCAGACAAATCAAATATTGAAAAGTGTGTGTCCTTACCCTCTTCCAATGGTATCTTAATTCCAGGAAAAATCTCCGGTTTTAATAAACTCTCTATCTAAAAATATGTATAAGAATTCAACTCAAAATCATAAAATCTTAATCGGGTCCAACCGACAACCTCGCTGCAGGTGGGTCATCGAATAGGGAAAATTGGCGCTATTTGTTACGTAGTTAGCTATTGGTTGTTAATCCGACTATTGACCAGTCAAAGTTTGGAACAGAAATTTTCTTCCATAAAAGTAGTGTTTAGTGGGATTAGCTCAAGGAAACACTGTGGAGAGTATGGTCCTGTGAGCACCTTTACGAACTAGTTATATTTGTTATTATTATTTAACAGGCCCTCTAGCTTCATGTATAAACGGACAAACCAAAATTATTAAAGATGGCCAATAGTATATAGAGAAAGTCATCTTTGACTTATATATTGTTACATGTATATGTCTAATCGTGGAATTGTTTAGCGATGATTAAAAAGGCTAAATGATCAAATATGTTTTTATCTTGGAGACTGGTGGTGAGTAACAGGCTCAGACTATGATACATGAAATACAGAATATAATTACTTCTTTATTACTCTTGTATAATTCCCTTATATCTGGGGCAGTCATAAACTTCTTTTTCATCAAACCAGTTTCTATAAATAAACTGACCAGATCGGGGCGTCTCGTTTTTATTGCTTTTATCACCACCCCGCTTAAATGACGGTTCTGAAAACATTAACATATCATAAAAAGTACGGGCATCTACGTGACAAAATCAATAAATGTGAAGGGAGCACAGTAGTATTCTGTAATGAAATTTTGTATATTTTCTTTTCTATAGTTTACTTTTGATCAAATACTTCCAGTAAGTATCAGTTATAAAGAGTGTTTTTTTATATATGCAACCGCAACCACCCATTACATCATGTTACACTTTTAGCTATGAATAGACGAAAAGCTTATTTTGGCATTATTGTATGATTTAAGAATGTATAATCGACAGCCGCGCATATACCTGATTAATCAAATAAAACATATTTCGGTACCTCTAATTTGTCTTTATTCTGTTGTAACAAACGTTTTGCTAAATCTATGTTTTCGGTTGAAATCGCCCGGTGCATTTGTTCGATAGGATCTGAAAATGAAATATCGAATCGGCAGATTTTCAGTCATGAGTTATTATACTGCTTGCAAAACGGCATAAACAATAATATGTAGTAATGTCCTTCAACATTTTTTTTCTTCGGGTTTTATTAAGAATGGGACTTCTCAACGGATTCAATATGTATGGAAGACCAAACAGCTCTTTCTTCAGTAAGGATGGTCGCTAATATCGTGGTTCAGAGTGGAGCAATTTGACTGACATTTTCAACATTTGTCCTTTACATTATCGGTCAACAGAACAATATGTGTTACGGTTACCTTAATTGCAATGAAATAAAATGGGGTTTCAATGCCTATTAATCTGCACCGACTGGGCTAATCAAGCCGGGATTTTAACTGAAGACACCAGTTTTTGACACAGTCATTGGTAGACCTGTTTTGTCTTTAAAATACGATTTATTTTACCTCAAAAAACAACAAACAAATCAAACAATTCACAGGTCTAAAAATATACAGAGATTGATCAGGTGGGGACCGGCCTGGCTACAATTTGTGTAACACATATATAAATATGTCATGTATTATGCTGTTTCAGTTTGACGGACAATGGCCAGAATATTCCACCCTTTGCACTGTTATTGCAAGGACTCATGTTGCCTTTTAATAAATGGACCCAATAGAAGCCTTATCCAACCCTCACAATACCCTTGTTATTTCATTTCAGAGTCCGAAATATTTTAATAAAGATGTTTTAATCAGTTATCAAACCCAATAACTGCATTAATACCTTTTTCCTTGATTTCCTGACTGGTTATGTATCGGTCACTACCCATACTGCAAATATGATTCATAACTATAATTCATACAACTATATCTTTTATCCATACTATGTAAATCATGAAAATCTGCCCAGCTTCATTTCTTCTGACTTCCCTTTGCCACTCCCCGGTCAATATCCCATACCAGAATTTGTCCCCAACCTCCAACCAGTTTGTTCTAAAATAATACTGGTCCAAACTAACTATCCATTAAGCTATAAATAGTGACGTTTCTTGCGGAACCTAATATCATTTCAAATTTGAAAATCAATATTTTTGAGTATGTCAGGGGCGGATCCAGGAATTTTTTGCAGGAGGGGGTTTTGCCGGATTCCTGTTAAGGAAATCTGTCATCATCGTCTCTAAATTACAGAGGTATACATACAAATTGAGCTTTTTAAAGAGCGAAATCATTTTTATAGCGACGTAGGATCATATTGTGATTTAATGTCTTTGGTGTAAGGCATTCAATATTTTTCATGCAGCTCAGTACGGTGGGGTTTGGACCCCAACCCCCCTCTGGATCCGTCCCTGCATGTTGCTGTCCAACTATACTTTACCTGTACAACAATGGGTGCACGGGACCTTGGTTTATCGCAGACCCGAAGCCAGCTCATAAAATTTGGTGGGGCTACGGAATTTTTAGGAGGGGCTGAGGATTTGGCCGGCTCAGAACGCTCTTAAGATTAAGAAATCATTATTGTTGTCAAAATATTGGGGGTGGGCTTATTTGATTTTTTTTTGCGTGGGGGTGGGGGCTACGGGCCAGGTTTATCGTCCCATATGAACGACTAGAAGTGATTTTTGCCCGGCGCTCCTTGTTACCCCTCTGACATGGGGAAACCACGCTGGATATTCCCGGAAAACGTTTCTCGGCCAAGACCGAGGTTGACTAAGATATAATGGTCAGTCAAGCTTGAGAAAGCCTGGTGAAACAAAAACCCCTTTAAAGTATGGTGCTTTACTTCAGTTAAGTTTCAGCCGTGTAACCGTTGACCAAAATAGTGATTCTCATTTTTAGTTATCCGCATCTTGGACTTTACACACATCATCGCAGGATGTGAGTCTATGTCGTACACACACTGTACATTCAAAATCAGTACCTACCTTCGCATATTAGGCTGGACTCTAGGATCATAAGCATAGCTCTGCAAAGAAATAGAAACGTTTTTTATGTATCTAGTGGTCTGCCAGGGGAAGATAAACTTGAGAGAAACATGGGGTACATGGTACATCATATTAGGTACATGGTACATTATATTAGGTACATGGTACATCATATTAGGTACATGGTACATCATATTAGGTACATGGTACATCATATTAGGTACATCATATTAGATACATGGTATTAGGTATATGGTACATTATATTAGGTTTACCATATTAGATACATGGTATATCATATTAGACACATGGTATATCATAATAGGTGCATGGTACGTCATATTAGGTACATCAACCGGTTCATAGAGGAATGTGCATAGGGCGTTTTTTGGCAGTTCTAACATTGGAATGTTGCGTAAAATTTTAAAAGAATTTGCGTTAATCCAAAAGAATTTTAACCGATTTATAGTCAAGTCTATGTAAACAAAGTTTTTGTCAGCAAATCTCTCTATAAAATAATTAAGTTATAAAGAAACTTAGTGTTACAGATACCTCTGTTGATAGTGGCGTCCTTGTGGGATAGGTACTAAACATTACTCTCTCGTTGCCATCACTAGTCTCACTTGGTAATAGTCTCATTATTCTAGTTGGTACTGGCATCGAACTAGACATTAATCTCTCATTGGCATCATCATCATCATTTGTATGGGACATAATTGTCGCATTCTCACTGCCATCACCATATGTACGGGACATAATTGTATTCTCATTGTCATCACTTTTAATACAATGTGCACGGGACATTGATCTCTCATTCTCGTTGCCATGACCACGATACATCAATCTCTCGTTCTCATTGTCATCACTGATACCATATTCCCGGGACATAGGCTTCTCATTCTCACACTCATCACTGCTTATACCATATGCTCGGGACATATTTTTCTCATTCCCATCACTGCTTACACCCTGTTCTCTGAACATTAATCTTTCATTCTCATTGCCATCACTGTTTATACCATATGCTCGAGACACTGATCTCTCATTGTCATCACTGTTCACTCCATATGCTAGAGACACTGATCTCTCATTGTCATCACTGTTTATACCATACGCTCGGGACATTGATCTCTCATTCCCATTGCCATCACTGTTTATACCATGTTCCCGAGACATAAGTTTCTCACTCTCACACCCATCACCATATATACCATATGCACGAGACTTGAATCTCACGTCCCCATAGTCACCAAGGCTTTCACGATAATCAAGGGGCATCATTTTCTCACTCTCATCACTCTTTATAAACATTCTCTGTTTCTTAATCCCCGTCATCTATAATTCAAAATCAAAATCAAAAACTAAATACAGTTGGATTTGATCAACTACCTAATACATCTTGCGACAGCAAAGTCAAAAGTGATAGCTTTCGAATCAATTTCTAATAAACATGATGAGTGGGCAAGTTTTAAAAGATATTTTAAGTTCTTAAAAATTTATGCATTACTCGTGTTGAAATGTAAACATGAAGGTGAAGGACCACGGGAGCTAGACACTGTTCCTTAATAGGTCCTCCGCCCTGGTTAGGTTTATGTTTACCTCTCGATGACCTTGATGAATTTTGAGCTGGCCTTAATGTTATAGATGGTAAAAGTAAGATAGAAAATATTTTACAATTTCTGTGTATAGTAATTTTAATGTTTTTAGTATAGCACATGTTAGTAAGCACTTTTAGATCCTCACTTTAAAGTTCTAAACTTCATTGGTCAATTTCTTTAAGCTGTTGTTACTTTAACAATAGTGAGTACATTTAACTGAGTTTCATTTGTTTCTATGTCATGTGATGTATTTGTTGGTGGATACATTCAGTTGCTAGCCATCTTTCAGTCAAAGGGGTGTTTGAGAAAAGTTGTGCATAAGTTTATAATTAGGGTTTCACACTGCGTAGCTTGTGTGAAACACTATTGTTTTTGTTAAAATTATTATTAGGGTTTCACACTGCGTAGCTTGTGTGAAACACTATTGTTTTTGTTAAAATTATTATTCTTATTATTATTATTATTATTATTATTATTATTCAGATTCCAATTTGAGTAGATCTCAGCAACTACGTGTCGCATCGTTACGATTTCTTCGGTTTTACTGGGAAAGTGGGTGTGACTTAGAGGATAAAGCTATTTTGAACGTTCTGCGACAATGCGAAATGTCCGAAATCACCGAAGTTATCGTTTTTGAAAATATTGCAGTAATTTTAACAATAATCATTGGATTTTAACTTTCGATACATTTTGGCATAGTCTGAGACAGGGCACATAGCTACGCTACTTTCGATTTTTGATTTTCGGCAAATCTTCGAAGATATTAGGCGCCAAATTTCGAAAATTTAAAATTTTACAAAAAACTTTTTTATTTATGAATATTTTTTAGTCGTATTGTGCACAGAATTAAAGAGTCATCTGACTAGCGCAAAAATGTTAAAATTTTTTGTCTCAGTAATTTTCCTTGGCCGCCATTGGCTAATTCAGTTTTTCAGTCCTAGATTAATTTTTTATTGTTCGATTTGTATAAAACAAAGTTCATATGCTTCGTTGTCTCAATTGTCATTTTTTTTATTACCGAAAGTGTTATCTGTCGGCACCGGAAGTGGCATAATTTTACCAAAAACTACAATTTTGACAGTTTTTTACGATCTTCAAAAACAAATATTATTTTTTTGAAAAATTATATGACTCAAAGAGTGTGTCCTTTCAAGGCGCAAAAAATGGCGGAAGCAGTTTTTTTAATTTCTATTTCATTTTCTAGCAAATTGGATTAAGGGGTGAAAAAAGGCGTAAAATTGACCTATTTACAACCCATTCAGGCTTTTCAGATTTTAAAATATTTTTACATAACTTTTATAAACTTGTAGCTATAATCCATACGAAGAGAATGTATGTAAAATTTAGTTTGTAATATAAGCAGTTGCCGAGAAAAGGGCAGTTTTGCATAAGTCACTGTTTTCGCAATTTTGCCTGTAAAATAGTCAATTATTAATGGATATTCACAAAAGTGACATCATTTGATTCAGAAAGCAAGTGTGCGTTATATCATGTTGATTACTATTTAAAATTGACACCGGAAGTTACGTCATTTAGTCAAAAACTCAATTTTTAACTTTTGAAATCGATATTTTTTTCAACCAAGAAATATGTCACATATAATAATAAAATCAACTTTTGGTTTAAATTCACATATTAACAAAACTCATACGGTCAAAAAGATATCATAAGATTGTTTCTAACTTGTTCGGTTGCCGAGATATAGGCGATTTTCTAAAAGTCACTTTTGAAGGTTTTTGGCCCATAAAAGTGTTAATTATTATTCGATTTTCATAAAATTTTCACCCTTTGAAGCCTAATGTCATAGACGATGTTATAAAACTAATTTAACGTTTTCATTATCACCGGAAGTAACGTCATTTTTGCAAAAACTGTATTTTAAGCCTTCAAAACAGATATTTTATTCAAATGAGTCTGATTTGTAATGTTTATACAATTATGATATTTGATTCCAATCAACAAATAGATTAAACCCATACGGTCATATAAATACCAAAAAATGGTTTCTAACTTGTACGGTTGCCGAGAAATAGACGATTTTCTACACGTCACTTTTCAAGGTTTTTGGTCTATAAGAGTGGCAATTATTATTCGATTTACATAAAATTTTCACCATGAGATGCCTTATGCCATTTCTGATTTCATAAAACTAATGGAACATTTACATTATCACCGGAAGTACTGTAATTTTGTCAGGATCAATTACATGTAACAAATGTATAAAATGAAATGATATTGCTGGGTTTGTTTGTTTCTGTTTCCATTTTATTTGATGTGTGCAATGCTTATGTGGAAACCTGTATATTGGTTTCATTGGTACCGGAAGTGACATATGTTCAAGGGTAACGTGGCACCGAAAGTGACACAAGTTCAAGTTCAAAGGTAACATGGCACCAGTGAAACCCGTCATTCCTGCATGCAGGTCTAGTTCTTATTATTATTATTATTATTATTATTATTCAGATTCCAATTTGAATAGATCTCAGCAACTACGTGTCGCATCGTTACGATTTCTTCGGTTTTACTGGGAAAGTGGGTGTGACTTAGAGGATAAAGCTATTTTGAACGTTCTGCGACAATGCGAAATGTCCGAAATCACCGAAGTTATCGTTTTTGAAAATATTGCAGTAATTTTAACAATAATCATTGGATTTTAACTTTCGATACATTTTGGCATAGCCTGAGACAGGGCACATAGGTACGCTACTTTCGATTTTTGATTTTCGGCAAATCTTCGAAGATATTAGGCGCCAAATTTCGAAAATTTAAAATTTTACAAAAAACTTTTTTATTTATGAATATTTTTTAGTCGTGTTGTACACAGAATTAAAGAGTCATCTGACTTGCGCAAAAATGTTAAAATTTTTTGTCTCAGTAATTTTCCTTGGCCGCCATTGGCTAATTCAGTATTTCAGTCCTAGATTATTTTTTTATTGTTCGATTTGTATAAAACAAACTTTATATGCTTCGTTGTCTCAATTGTCATTTTTTTTGTTACCGATAGTGTTATCTGTCGGCACCGGAAGTGGCATAATTTTACCAAAAACTACAATTTTGACAGTTTTTTACGATCTTCAAAAACAAATATTATTTTTTTGAAAAATTATATGAATCAAAGAGTGTGTCCTTTCAAGGCGCAAAAAATGGCGGAAGCAGTTTTTTTAATTTCTATTTCATTTTCTAGCAAATTGGATTAAGGGGTGAAAAAAGGCGTAAAATTGACCTATTTACAACCCATTCAGGCTTTTCAGATTTTAAAATATTTTTACATAACTTTTATAAACTTGTAGCTATAATCCATACGGAGAGAATGTATGTAAAAATTAGTTTGTAATATAAGCAGTTGCCGAGAAAAGGGCAGTTTTGCATAAGTCACTGTTTTCGCAATTTTGCCTGTAAAATAGTCAATTATTAATGGATATTCACAAAAGTGACATCATTTGATTCAAAAAGCAAGTGTGCGTTATATCATGTTGATTACTATTTAAAATTGACACCGGAAGTGACGTCATTTAGTCAAAAACTCAATTTTTAACTTTTGAAATCGATATTTTTTTCAACCAAGAATTATGTCACATATAATAATAAAATCAACTTTTGGTTTAAATTCACATATTAACAAAATTCATACGGTCAAAAAGATATCATAAGATTGTTTCTAACTTGTTCGGTTGCCGAGATATAGGCGATTTTCTAAAAGTCACTTTTGAAGGTTTTTGGCCCATAAAAGTGTCAATTATTATTCGATTTTCATAAAATTTTCACCCTTTGAAGCCTAATGTCATAGACGATGTTATAAAACTAATTTAACGTTTTCATTATCACCGGAAGTCACGTCATTTTGGCAAAAACTGTATTTTAAGCCTTCAAAACAGATATTTTATTCAAATGAGTCTGATTTGTAATGTTTATACAATTATGATATTTGATTCCAATCAACAAATAGATTAAACCCATACGGTCATATAAATACCAAAAAATGGTTTCTAACTTGTACGGTTGTCGAGAAATAGACGATTTTCTACACGTCACTTTTCAAGGTTTTTGGTCTATAAAAGTGGCAATTATTATTCGATTTACATAAAATTTTCACCATGAGATGCCTTATGCCATTTCTGATTTCATAAAACTAATGGAACATTTACATTATCACCGGAAGTACTGTAATTTTGTCAGGATCAATTACATGTAACAAATGTATAAAATGAAATGATATTGCTGGATTTGTTTGTTTCTGTTTCCATTTTATTTGATGTGTGCAATGCTTATGTGGAAACCTGTATATTGGTTTCATTGATACCGGAAGTGACATATGTTCAAGGGTAACGTGGCACCGAAAGTGACACAAGTTCAAGTTCAAAGGTAACATGGCACCAGTGAAACCCGTCATTCCTGCATGCAGGTCTAGTTATTATTAGGGTTTCACACTGCGAAGCTTGTGTGAAACACTATTGTTTTTGTTAAAATTATTATTCTTATTATTATTATTATTATTCTTCTTTTGTTTTGAGTAGATCTCAGCAACTGCTTGTCGCATCGTTACGATTTCTTCGGTTTTACTGGGAAAGTGGGTGTGACTTAGAGGATAAAGCTATTTTGAACGTTCTGCGACAATGCGAAATGTCCGAAATCACCGAAGTTATCGTTTTTGAAAATATTGCAGTAATTTTAACAATAATCATTGGATTTTAACTTTCGATACATTTTGGCATAGCCTGAGACAGGGCACATAGCTACGCTTCTTTCGATTTTTGATTTTCGACAAATCTTCGAAGATATTAGGCGCCAAATTTCGTAAATTTAAAATTTTACAAAAAACATTTTTATTTATGAATATTTTTTAGTCGTATTGTGCCCAGAATTAAAGAGTCATCTGCCTAGTGCAATAATGTTAAAAAATTTTGTCTCAGTAATTTTCCTTGGCCGCCATTGGCTAATTCAGTTTTTCAGTCCTAGATTAATTTTTTATTGTTCGATTTGTATGAAACAAAGTTCATATGCTTCGTTGTCTAAATTGTCATTTTTTTTATTACCGGAAGTGTTATCTGTCGGCACCGGAAGTGGCATAATTTTACCAAAAACTACAATTTTGACAGTTAGGTACATTTTTCGAAAACAAATATTATTTTTTAGAAAAATTATTTGACTCAAAGAGTGTGCCCTTTCAAGGCGCAAAAAATGTCGGAAGCAGTTTTTTTAATTTCGATTTCATTTTCGAGCAAATTCGATTAAATGGCTAAAAATGGTGTAAAATTGACCTATTTATACCCTATTCAGGCTTTTCAGATTTTAAAATATTTCTTCGTAACTTTTATAAACTTGTAGCTATAATTCATACGAAGAAAATGTATGTTAAAATTAGTTTGTAATATAAGCAGTTCCCAAGAAATGGACAGTTCTGTACAAGTCACTGTTTTCGTTATTTTGCCTGTAAAATAGTCAATTATTATTGGATTTTTATAAAAGTGACATCATTTGATTCAAAAAGCATGTGGCGTCATATCAAGTTGATTACAATTTAAAATTGACACCGGAAGTGACGTCATTTGGTCAAAAACTGCATTTTAAACTTTTTAAATCAATGTTTTATTCAACCATGAATAACTTAATATGTATTAATAATTTTAACTTTTGGTTTAAATTCACATATAAATACAACTCATATGGTCATATAGATATCATAAAATTGTTTCTAACTTGTTCGGTTGCCGAGAAATAGACGGTTTTCTACAGGTCACTTTTGAAGGTTTCGGGGCCATAAAAGTGTCAATTATTATTCGATTTTCATAAACGTTACACCATGTTATACCTAATGCCATTTGTGATTTCATACAAGTAATTTAAGATTTTCATTATCACCGGAAGTAACGTCATTTTGGCAAAAACTGAATTTTTAGCCTTCAAAACAGATATTTTATTCAAATGAGTCTGTTTTGAAATCTTTTTCAAATTATGGTATTTGATGCCAATCAACAAATAGAATGAACCCATACGATCATACAGATACCACAAAATGGTTTCTAACTTGTACGGTTGCAGAGAAATAGCAGATTTTCTACAAGTCACTTTTCAAGTTTTTTGGTCTTTAAAAGTGGCAATTATTATTCGATTTACATAAAATTTTCACTATATGATATCGTATGCCATTTCTGATTTCATAAGACTAATTGAACATTTGCATTAACACCGGGAGTAATTTAATTTTGTCAAGATCATTTACAAGTACATGTAACAAATGTATAAAATGAATTGATATTGCTGGATTTTGTTGATTCTGCGTCCATTTTATTTGTGTGCAATGTTAATTTGGAAACCTGTTTAGTGGTTTCGCTGGTACCGGAAGTGACATATGTTCAAGGGTAACTTGACACCGGAAGTGACATGTTTAAGGGTAACATGGCACCAGTGAAACCCGTCATTCCTGCATGCAGGTCTAGTTATTATTATTATTATTATTCAGATTCCAATTTGAGTAGATCTCAGCAACTACGTGTCGCATCGTTACGATTTCTTCGGTTTTACTGGGAAAGTGGGTGTGACTTAGAGGATAAAGCTATTTTGAACGTTCTGCGACAATGCGAAATGTCCGAAATCACCGAAGTTATCGTTTTTGAAAATATTGCAGTAATTTTAACAATAATCATTGGATTTTAACTTTCGATACATTTTGGCATAGTCTGGGACAGGGCACATAGCTACGCTACTTTCGATTTTTGATTTTCGGCAAATCTTCGAAGATATTAGGCGCCAAATTTCGAAAATTTAAAATTTTACAAAAAACTTTTTTATTTATGAATATTTTTTAGTCGTATTGTGCACAGAATTAAAGAGTCATCTGACTAGCGCAAAAATGTTAAAAATTTTTGTCTCAGTAATTTTCCTTGGCCGCCATTGGCTAATTCAGTTTTTCAGTCCTAGATTAATTTTTTATTGTTCGATTTGTATAAAATAAAGTTTATATGCTTCGTTGTCTCAATTGTCATTTTTTTTATTACCGAAAGTGTTATCTGTCGGCACCGGAAGTGGCATAATTTTACCAAAAACTACAATTTTGACAGTTTTTTACGATCTTCAAAAACAAATATTATTTTTTTGAAAAATTATATGACTCAAAGAGTGTGTCCTTTCAAGGCGCAAAAAATGGCGGAAGCAGTTTTTTTAATTTCTATTTTATTTTCTAGCAAATTGGATTAAGGGGTGAAAAAAGGCGTAAAATTGACCTATTTACAACCCATTCAGGCTTTTCAGATTTTAAAATATTTTTACATAACTTTTATAAACTTGTAGCTATAATCCATACGAAGAGAATGTATGTAAAAATTAGTTTGTAATATAAGCAGTTGCCGAGAAAAGGGCAGTTTTGCATAAGTCACTGTTTTCGCAATTTTGCCTGTAAAATAGTCAATTATTAATGGATATTCACAAAAGTGACATCATTTGATTCAGAAAGCAAGTGTGCGTTATATCATGTTGATTACTATTTAAAATTGACACCGGAAGTGACGTCATTTAGTCAAAAACTCAATTTTTAACTTTTGAAATCGATATTTTTTTCAACCAAGAATTATGTCACATATAATAATAAAATCAACTTTTGGTTTAAATTCACATATTAACAAAACTCATACGGTCAAAAAGATATCATAAGATTGTTTCTAACTTGTTCGGTTGCCGAGATATAGGCGATTTTCTAAAAGTCACTTTTGAAGGTTTTTGGCCCATAAAAGTGTTAATTATTATTCGATTTTCATAAAATTTTCACCCTTTGAAGCCTAATGTTAACGTTTTCATTATCACCGGAAGTAACGTCATTTTTGCAAAAACTGTATTTTAAGCCTTCAAAACAGATATTTCATTCAAATGAGTCTGATTTGTAATGTTTATACAATTATGATATTTGATTCCAATCAACAAATAGATTAAACCCATACGGTCATATAAATACCAAAAAATGGTTTCTAACTTGTACAGTTGCCGAGAAATAGACGATTTTCTACACGTCACTTTTCAAGGTTTTTGGTCTATAAAAGTGGCAATTATTATTCGATTTACATAAAATTTTCACCATGAGATGCCTTATGCCATTTCTGATTTCATAAAACTAATGGAACATTTACATTATCACCGGAAGTACTGTAATTTTGTCAGGATCAATTACATGTAACAAATGTATAAAATGAAATGATATTGCTGGGTTTGTTTGTTTCTGTTTCCATTTTATTTGATGTGTGCAATGCTTATGTGGAAACCTGTATATTGGTTTCATTGGTACCGGAAGTGACATATGTTCAAGGGTAACGTGGCACCGAAAGTGACACAAGTTCAAGTTCAAAGGTAACATGGCACCAGTGAAACCCGTCATTCCTGCATGCAGGTCTAGTTAGTTTTGTGATTGATTTCTTGAAGTTTTGGAATAAAGGATTGTAGCTATTTACCAGGTATGTTGTATTATATTTTGCTGATTGCTGATTATATAAGATGTATAAGTTTAGCTCTGTAGTTTTATATTTTAATACTGAAGTTCTTAGTTTTTATGGATAAAGTTTATAAAGTTAATTTGCATACATACATACATTCACACATTATATATCATCCTATTTCAGGTTGTTAGATTAATAACTTAAACTAACAGAGTATATTTAAAACCCCACTTCGGGTAAGTTAGTTTAGATATAGAGTAGTTTAAAGTACCGGTACAATGTTTGCTATTTGTTGTAAACAGTGATTTGCTTTGTGGAACAGATAATATCTGTACTGTAGTAATTGTATATTAATTGATATGTGTTAATGATGTTTGTATTTCTGTTTTTTCCCTTTTATTTGTGAGCTTTATATTATTATTTTGTATTGTATATTTGCAGGGTTTTATTTACTTGCCTGGTTTATAAAGTAATAAAGTTTTGAACCCGTTCTGG
The DNA here is from genome assembly GCA_948474765.1 of Patella depressa. NCBI lineage: Eukaryota > Metazoa > Mollusca > Gastropoda > Patellidae > Patella > Patella depressa. The sequence goes on from OX419720.1 coordinate 4,840,069, forward strand.
ATTGTTTATTTTAACGACCCCAGATCCCCTCTACAACATTGGAGCCCGATAAAGTTTGCTGAAGAGAACATCCGTCAGAGTCAATCAGCTTATGGTGGATTATTATTGGTGGAAATTCGTCTTCAGCGGTAGAATCAATCAACTTAAAACGTGAATTGTGTGTGCGTGTGCGAACTTTTTAATCTACAAAGATAGCTATCTGTGCAGATGTTCGGGGTAGGCCTACGCATATTTCAGTTAAGTTTATATGTATTTTGTAATTAAGTTATTTGAATTATTTATTATCTCCCTTTAGTCTTCAAATCTTTTCAGATTTTTGTACTTTAAGTTGTCTCCCTTTAGTCTTCACAGCTGTGGCTTACATTGGAAGCATTTTTGTTTTCTTTTGTTAATTCGAGCCCCACCCCACCCTTTCCTACCCTACCCTAACATACCCCACCCCACCCACCTACCCCACCCCACCCAACCTACCATTTCATCTACCCTGATTTATTTATTTCTCCTTTTAATATAGTCATTGATTTAGATTATTTATATTATATTATTTTTTTTGTATAAAATAATAATGTGTTGACATTGTTTTACTGTCATAGCTTAAGCTGATATTTTAGATGATACATTTATAAGCGAAAGTATTTTTTATTAGTTATAGTTTTACTATATCACTATACAGTCTGTTTATAGCTGAGATATTTAGGTAGTTTTCAGTGAAACTTTACAAGACAATATACATTTTACAGCTCATATTTACATTTATCATTTACACTTACACATATTACCCAGGTTGATAGTTTTGGAAGTTTGTGTATTTTGGTTTTTGTGTATTTTGGTGTTTGTTTATAGTTTAGATTGGACTTTGGAAGTTTATAGTTGGACTTTGAAAGTTTATTGCTGGACTTTGAGGTTTGATTGATCAGGTATTTTGGATGCTTTGATTGGTATGTTTTGTAGTTTGCCGATTTTGAATTTGTTCCTTTGGTATTTTGGTTTTGAGTTTGTTCATTACTAGAATTGGAAATCATTTTTAGGAAAGTTCATTTTTTATTTTCAGGTTTATTTTTTTTTTTTTGATACTCTGAAATTAGGTCAGCATATAAGCTGTTTGTATGATTTATCATTGCACTCACGTTTCATGACTTTATGTTGTGACGTAACACAGTATATAATCTATGGGTGAATATATGTTCTATTTCAGCAGTTGTATTTACAACATAGCCGATACGGTATAGAAATATTATTTATTCTATTTCAGCATTTGCATATTGAATAGAATTACATATGTTTATGCTTATATGATGCGAACTTAATTACATTTTAAGTTATCTAATCTGTCCGTTCGTCAATTATTCATTTTGTTGGTTTGTGCCGAATCCGTATTTTATTTTACAGGAATATTTGAATGATACATATGCGCTTATTGTTATTAATTCATTCTTTTATTATTTTGTTTACCTTGTATTCTATAATGGCGACAAGTGGTAGCAGATCAGAGTTGAAAGCTATGGTGTCATCATTGGCTTCAAGCATTCAAGCTTTGCAGAAAGAAGTCAGGTCGATTAAAGCGGATAAAGAACAAGGTGTTCATCAACTGCCTTTGGGTAGATCAAGATCTGTCATAACATGTTACCGTTGTGGGCAAGTAGGGCATGTAGCTTGTGGTTGCAGGATGCCATTACCGCAGAAGAATCAACATAATTTAAACCGTTAAATGTCACTGATGAGGGACAATCAGTCGACATGTTTTTATCTAGTCCCATGAATATTATAGGAAATAGTAACGAGACAGCTATTATTGTAAATGGTAATGTCTGTTCTGGTTTGTTAGATACTGGTTCTACAGTGTCAACAATCAGTGAGTCATTTTATAAAGATGTTTTACATAGTGAAGAGTGTAATATTTTACCGTTGGAGCAGATGATACATATAGAAAGTGCCGGTGGTCATCGATTACCATATCTAGGATATGTATGTATTTCACTTCGAATACCGAGTTTTAAATGTGTTGAAGTGCCTTGTTTATTTTTAGTTGTACCAGACACGCCTTATAATCGTACTACACCAGCACTTATTGGAACAAATATTCTTCGTGTTGTATTGAATAATGTTGTTCAGAAACATGGTAAAGATTATTCAATATCAACAGATGTACCTGATGCATGGAAAATGACTTTTAGATGTATGCGTCTTCAGGAACAGAAATTACATGGTAAGGTCGGTTTAGTAAAGTGTTCAGAGCAAAAGTCAATTGTTGTTGGTGCAAATAAATCTATTTGTGTGTCAGGGGAAGTTACTGATTATGCGCTATGTGGAAAACAAAAGGTTTTATTTGAAAGATCAGACTGTTCCAAGTTACCTAGTCATGTTGAAGTTACCCCAACAGTGTTAGATTATGATACTGAAGGATCTAAAGATGTCATAATTCGTCTGTCAAACTTGTCATTGTCACCTATTAGGATATTCCCTCAAGCAATACTTTGTGAGTTGCATCCAGTTGAGGCAGTTAAAGAAAGTTTGGTTCAGAAAGCAACAACGCCTGTGGAAGCAGTTGACCAAGAGAGTTTTATAGGTAACATAGATTTCACAACATCTATACTGAAGCCAGATCAGTTAACAGGTTTTAAAAAATTTCTGTCAGATTGGGAGTGTGTGTTCTCCAAACACAGTGCTGACATCGGTTTTGTTAATTTAGTGGAGCATGAAATTAACTTGTTGGATAATATTCCATTCAAACAACCTTATCGCCGTATTCCACCAGCTATGTATAATGAGGTTAAGAATCATCTTCAGGAATTGTTAGAAGCAGACGTTATTAGGAGAAGTCATAGTCCGTATTCATCACCGATTGTATTAGTCCGTAAGAAAGACAACTCGATAAGAATGTGTGTTGATTATCGCATGCTGAATAAACGTACCATAAAGGATGCGTATGCTTTGCCTAGAATAGAGGAGATGCTGGATAATCTTGCAGGAGCGAAGTATTTTTCTGTATTAGACATGAAGAGTGGGTACCATCAGGTTGGCATCAAGGAAGAAGATAAACATAAAACAGCTTTTACAGTAGGTCCGTTAGGATTTTATGAGTTCAACAGACTTCCTTTTGGTTTATCCAATTCTGCAGCATCTTACCAACGTCTCATGGAGGATTGTCTAGGAGATTTGAATTTGTCAATATGCGCTATTTTTATAGATGATTTAATTATTTATAGCAGGACATATGAAGAACATCTGGATAGAATGTCAAAGGTATTTAATAAGTTAAAGACACATGGATTGAAGTTAGCGCCAAAGAAATGCAAGTTTTTTCAGGAAAAGGTTAAGTATTTAGGGCCCATTGTTTCATCAGAAGGTGTCGAAACAGATCCGCAGAAAACAGAGAAGGTTGCTGATTGGCCAAGACCAACCAACATGGATGAGTTGAGACGTTTTCTTGGGTTCGTGGGTTATTATAGAAGGTTTATTAAGGATTTCTCAAAGATTGCTAAACCTATGAACGATTTGCTGATTGGTGGACCAACGACTAAGAAGAGGGGGAGGAAGGTAAGTGATATAGTTAGTAAGGAGTGGAAATGGGAAGAAAGACAAGAAGAAGCATTTAATAAATTAAAGAAATTATTGGTAAATCCTCCTGTTTTGGCGTATGCAGATTTTAGCAAACCATTTATACTTCATTCCGATGCAAGTGGTTACGGACTTGGTGCTGTGCTGTATCAAGAACAAGATGGTAAAGAGCGGGTTGTAGCATATGCTAGTCGGTCATTATCCAAGTCAGAAGGAAATTATCCTGCGCACAAACTTGAGTTTCTAGCTCTCAAGTGGGCAATTACAGAAAAGTTTCACCAGTATTTATACAGCAGCAGTTTTACAGTTTACACAGATAATAACCCTTTAACGTATGTGCTCACCACGGCTAAGCTTGATGCTACAGGACACCGATGGTTAGCTTCACTAGCAGATTACAACTTCAATATACGGTATAGAGCGGGAAAGCGAAATGTAGATGCAGATGCGCTGAGTCGTTTACCTTTGAAGCCAGATACAGATGCAACAGAAATTAAAGCTGACGTTATTAAAGCTCTTCAAAATATCGATGTCGATGATGGATTTGTTACTACAGTAAGCATGTCAAGTCAAGTTATTTTAGATATGTCTTCTGTGGTATCTCCTATTGTAAGTTCTAGTCAATGGCGAGATAAGCAGCTTGATGATACCATCCTTCGAGAAGTGATCAATAATCTCGAGGAAGGCAGGAAACCCAGAAAAGCAACATCTTTAGAGGAGACATTGCTGAATAGAGAGTATGAACGCTTCGTTCTACGATCAGGAGTTCTGTTCAGACGTGTTGAGTTGGATGGGGTACTACAGTATCAGTTAGTTGTGCCGAAGAATTATAGAAGCTGTGTGCTTAAGGGGACTCATGATGATGTTGGTCATCCAGGCAGAGATAGGACGTTGAGCCTAATCAGAGATCGATTTTACTGGCCTAAGATGAGTAAGGATGTTGAAGAATATATATCTAGTTGTCCCAGATGTTTAATGCGTAAGTCATCACCATCAACATGTCCACTTATGAATATAGTAACATCACAACCGATGGAGTTAGTTTGCATGGATTATCTTTGTGTGGAGGAATCAAAGGGTGGATTTGAGAACATTTTAGTAATAACAGATCATTTTACTCGTTACGCCCAAGCTTACCCAGTCCGCAATACAACAGCAAAATTAACAGCAAAGATATTTTTCGAAAATTTTATTGTACATTATGGAATTCCGAGGAGAATCCACAGTGATCAAGGGGCACAGTTTGAAGGAAAACTTATAAAGGAGCTGTGTCAACTAACCGGCATGGATAAGTCCAGAACAACCCCATACCATCCTCAGGGGAACGGGCAATGTGAACGTTTCAACCGTAGTTTGTTGAATATGTTAGGAACGTTAGATCCGAGTCAGAAAACGGACTGGAAGGCCTATGTACCATCTTTAGTGCATGCGTATAATTGTATAAGACATACTGCCACAGGATTTTCACCTTTTCATCTTATGTTCGGCAGGAAGCCCATTCTTGCGATTGATGTTCTTCTTGGTCTTGTCAACAACGAAGAGGATGCCAAGGATTATAAGACCTATGTGGAGAATTTAAGACAAAAGTTAGATTATGCGTACCAGACTGCTTCCGCTGAATTGGAGAAGGCCCACAAACACCGTAAGGGTAAGTTGAATTTGAGAGCAAGAAACAACCAGTTAGAAGTAGGAGATCGTGTTCTGGTAAAAAGACTCGCTTTTAAAGAAGGTAGACATAAGATTGCTGATAAGTGGGAAGAGACACCATACACCGTAGTAAGAAAACCAAACCCTGATATACCGGTCTATCAAGTTACATCAGAGGAAGGATCCAAGAAAAGCAGAACATTACATCGCAACCATTTGCTTCCAATAGGTTCCATTCCGGTTTTTACAGCAAGCGATTCCAAAGGAAAAGGTAAAAGTTCTGTTTCAGGTGCTGGCAAACCTATTCCTGATGACCATCTAAGAGAGGAATCAAGTAGTAGTGGTGAAGAGGACGAACCAGTATATGTTGTGGAGGGAGCAGACTTCCTGCCCCAGGTTAACACCGCAGATATGACTGGAGGAGAAGACGATGTGGCCGAAGTTGAACAAGAAGTTCATAATGGTGAAGTAAGGCCTGCAACACCAGTTTCGGAGTCAGATTCGTCTGTTGAAGAGTCACCACAGCCAAGAAGATCTAGGCGGAATAGAGCAGCTCCTCAATGGATTCAGGGTGGGGAGTATGTCATGTCTAATCAGGTAGAAGCTGTACCACCATGGAAGAAACGTGCGGAGATAGCTCAGTCGTTATTACCACCAGATTTTATGTCTCTTCCTGCAGATAGACTGAGAGTGGTCCTAGAGATGCTACCAGTTTTATGTCAAGCGTTGTTTCCAGATGTATTTACTGGTAAATGTTAGGGACAACATTTCCGATGGGGAGGGAGTATGTTATAGATGGTAAAAGTAAGATAGAAAATATTTTACAATTTCTGTGTATAGTAATTTTAATGTTTTTAGTATAGCACATGTTAGTAAGCACTTTTAGATCCTCACTTTAAAGTTCTAAACTTCATTGGTCAATTTCTTTAAGCTGTTGTTACTTTAACAATAGTGAGTACATTTAACTGAGTTTCATTTGTTTCTATGTCATGTGATGTATTTGTTGGTGGATACATTCAGTTGCTAGCCATCTTTCAGTCAAAGGGGTGTTTGAGAAAAGTTGTGCATAAGTTTATAATTAGTTTTGTGATTGATTTCTTGAAGTTTTGGAATAAAGGATTGTAGCTATTTACCAGGTATGTTGTATTATATTTTGCTGATTGCTGATTATATAAGATGTATAAGTTTAGCTCTGTAGTTTTATATTTTAATACTGAAGTTCTTAGTTTTTATGGATAAAGTTTATAAAGTTAATTTGCATACATACATACATTCACACATTATATATCATCCTATTTCAGGTTGTTAGATTAATAACTTAAACTAACAGAGTATATTTAAAACCCCACTTCGGGTAAGTTAGTTTAGATATAGAGTAGTTTAAAGTACCGGTACAATGTTTGCTATTTGTTGTAAACAGTGATTTGCTTTGTGGAACAGATAATATCTGTACTGTAGTAATTGTATATTAATTGATATGTGTTAATGATGTTTGTATTTCTGTTTTTTCCCTTTTATTTGTGAGCTTTATATTATTATTTTGTATTGTATATTTGCAGGGTTTTATTTACTTGCCTGGTTTATAAAGTAATAAAGTTTTGAACCCGTTCTGGATTGTTTATTTTAACGACCCCAGATCCCCTCTACAACATTAACAAGAGGGGGTGGTGTTGGATGGCCGAATGGTTAGCGTGCGCGCTCTATCATACGGCCTACCATTGGGTCAAGTGGCTTGGTGTCGAATCCCCGGCTGTACGTGGCATTGAGTAAGATTGTCTGTCCAAACTCGGGCATTCCGGTTTCCTCCCACTGCTAAAGATCCTACGCGCAAGCGATTTATTGAGATAAAATTAAACCATACGTTAGCCCCGTATGACCAAGTTTGTGTCGAGTGGACGTTAAACCCCATCTCTCTCCCCCCCCCCTCTCTCTCTCTCTTTAACAAATAGATTTAGCCCCTCCGCCCTGTACAACTGACATTCTCGGGTACTTTTACTTTATCACCCAGTATCGGGAGCTCCCAATGACTGATCCAATTCCGTGACTCTCTGTTGGAAATAGATTGGTTTGTTTTGCGTGTAGTGTGGCCCGCCTGCAGTTACTATTAATGGTATATATATATATATATATATAAATACCTCCAAATCTTCCCCACTTCTTCTTCTTTGGGATTTAACGTCCACGTCCGTCGCGGGTGATTCTTCATCACTGTCATCACCGGTCTCACTCTGTGGAGAAAATATGTTACATAGTTTTTACACAAAGTGGAAATTAAGAATAAAATAAAGTTGGGTTTGGTCTCCTCGATAATTTACATAGTTTTTACAAAAGTTGAAATTAAGATTAAAATAAAGTTGGGTTTGGTCTCCTCGATAATACGCCAAGCAATAGGTAATTATTTCTGGTTTATCAGCATTAACCAAGTGTTGTATTTACATGTATATATCGCCTCCTATTTTATGTTTTATCCAGAAGCTGGGGGGGGGGGGGCGAAACTGGCGCACGGCCCCTTTTTTTTTTGAGGTGGCGAACAATTTTTGCCTCATTCTCGCGGAAAAGGAGAACAAAAAAAGTTTAGGTTGGAAATCGTAATTTACAGTACTAGTATGAAATTAGTCATTGTGGGCATTTTTTCCTCTCAAAAATCATGGACCGGGCTTCGCACTCCCAGGTGGGTGCAGCACCCCCCCCCCTCCGTTTTCTGAAAATCCTTGATCTGCCCCTGGTTGCTTGATAATGACCACACTGATCAGCAGTGAATATTCGCTAGGCCGCTACAATCACTGATAAGGATGACATCGATGCGACTACGTGAGCCAAAAATAGTAACTTTTTTCCTCTGACAAATTAAATTCTAACATATTTTTTTATATGCATAAGAAAAATAGAAATAAAAAAACAAAAAAAATACAAAAAACGTTCAACCTATTTGTAGGAGTGTAAATGGGTATTAAAATGAGTAAAAGGCAGCATTCTGCTCGATTCAGTAACGTCTTCTGTAAACAATGCTCTCGACATTGAGTCCATGATTGACGTCGCGTGATGTGACGTCACGTGTTGAAGGCAGTCGTCTTTTACAGAGATATAAGAAGACTTTCGAAATCCTCTGTTAAACAGATTGGATTATGACTAGAACGAAACTTCGCTCAGTAATAAGAAGTAATTGTGTTTCATAGTATTGTGATCTGTATCTTCCAGTTCAATTACAAAACGCGACTGAAACAATTTAACAGCAAAGTGACACGTGCTAGCTAAATAAATGTTAGATAACCCTACTGGACAGGTTTAAAGACTTCTAAGTTCTTAAAGCCGCAATTTCACATCTTTATCTTATATTCTTAAAATTTATTAAAATAGAGCCTTAAAATAGATGGTATCTATAAACAGTCCTACCTTGTTAAAGAATAATCCTATTAATCCTATAATTCACTATTGTCAGTTGAGAAATTGGCAAAAATGTCATTTTCTACTACAAATTCAAACGTTTGAAGATAGCTATTGCATGGGGGCAATAGAAAAACAAGGGAGGTAATTGTGTTATTATTTCCTGTGTTAATGAGTTATAAGAGTGGGGAATAATGCCTATGATCGTATAGTAGTGAGTTTACAACCTATTGAGCAAAAGACATGGAAATAATTATGTTTTGACTTTCTTTGAAAATGTGAAATTATCGCTTTAAATACCACATTTTGAAATCTGTCCCGGAAATAGAAAGATACATTTAGATAAAGAGCTAGCCATTCTTGCTATAATAGTTCGAAAAAAGATAATGTAAAATGAATAATTTGAAAATTTCATTCAAATTACTCTATTGTGAGCCAAGATAAAAGTCTTTGAAGGTTTACAAGACGTGTGCACTACTAATTGCAACCACGATACTGGTTGTTCGAAGCTACGTCTCGCCCGTCCGTTTTTAGCTGAAATCAAAACACGACTGAACTTTTCTAATCTATCTAATATCGGAGAAATTCGGTGCCATCGAGAGTTGATTATGGCCTGGATAAGTTAATTCAAGTAGCTAAGTCTCTAACTCAAAATCATCCAAAATCTTCAACATTGAAAACACAAATTATTTGTCAATTTAAATCAACATTGATGCTGTGGTCTTACCGGAAAAGATGGGCTTCTGATATCCAATATTTAAGACAAAATAAACATTTTACCGTTGGTACACAAATCGTGTGCCATAATGCTTTTCATCCCTAGTTTTAACAAGAAATTCGAGGGACGAGGCTAAACACATTGCACCAAATTAAACAGCGTATATAGACTGGAATAACCAGGCGCTAGAAATTTGCGCTCGATTTAGACGGCTGGCTTATTTCGCCGAACATAACTGATTTGAAATTAGAGTAAAAACGGAAACCATTGAATGTAAATCTGTTTATATTCATTCATATTACAGTATTATATGCGTTGCGATCCACTTGTGTCAATTTCTAGGTCCCAAATGTTAGCGATTTAGCTCCTTTAATGTCTAATCAATAATTTAGACAACATTTCAGCCCTAAAGAAAAACTTGCGATATGCAGATTTAGCTCTTGCATAATGTATGTTTAACTGTTACATGTCTGGAAAAAGATAAATCGTTATATGTACCTCTGCTGATGCATCTTCATTTAATGATTTTACCAGTTCGTCTATGTCCCCTTTGGTTTGCGTCCACCCGCCATCACTGTCCGTGTCATCATCCGTATCACTCTATAGAAAAATATGTTTATTGCAATTAACATTAAAATGCAGATGGGTCTGGCCTGCTCGATAATACGCCTAGCAAAAGCAAAGTCAAGTCGCTCGTGATAGCTCTCAAATAAATGTCCAATAATGACCCTATTTTGTAAGCCTGGAGGTCTTTTGTTCGATCGCACCGTTGGCCGCGCAAGTTGATCAAAAATCTCCAGAGTTGTTGTGTTTTTGTTTCTGTGTCGATTGCAATGTTTGTCCTAAATGCATTTATATACTTCAATCCTTTTATTGATTTGGTTTTGAACAAGGCCTACTTCTGATACATTTAACTATGTGGTTACTTGTGTAGCGGAATTTATACAACAATATGCTTGCATTCGTAATTCTTGCAACATATAATAGATCATGACTCATGCTGACACTATATAATTATTTCTCTGGGTTGCATTCCCAGTTGTTTTCAAATATGAGTGAAGTCTGTGTCATCACAGGCCCGGGACTGTACAGCGCAGTGGACGCTTACGGCTAGCCCCCGGATCCATTCACTCTCTTTGATTTGTTTATGTCTGTGGTTTTTGAGTATGATGTCTTGTCCATATATTTGTTTTTGTGTAAAATTGTGTGTGGTGCAACCCTCCTGCACTTACTATTGAGTGTGGTGCAGGACTACGTGCCTTGCAAGGGACGGTGTGTAGTCGTTCGTGTGGTATGAAAACCCGAGGTTCCGTGTACACATTGGTGTGGACGTCAATGACACTGGCAGTTGCAATTCGATAGTAAGAGTAGGCCGTAAAACCGCATAAAACATTGAATGGCGTATATTCGTCTTCTTTAGCACAGTTGGGTCATGTCATTTAATTCTTATAAAAACGTTTTTAAAGATTTCAGGTAATCGTGTTCTAGACGACTCCTGATTTACGATAATAAGTTTTTAAAAGATATCAGAGATGACGCCTTCTGATTTACGATAACGTTCCTTTGTCGTTGGTTTGGTTTTCTTTGGTTTCTTGTCTCCCAGGTCGAAGCAAAGCTTTAGCTGTGATTACACCTGTAGTTCTTGAGAAATCTACCGGCGCACATCCTCTACAGGTACAGAGTTTAAGAGTAGGATAAAACACAAGACTGGGTTATGCTGGGGAAAGATACTCTGAAGAAAATAGCCCCGGAAAAAGAAAAATCGAGGCTGGCAGGCCGAGGCTTTTCTGTCGATGTTTTTACCTGAAGTCTTTCTTCCCCCGCATAACAGAATTCGTAGACTTTATCTTACTTATAAACCGCCTATGTTTACATGTACGCAAACTGAGAATATTCCGTGGGGGGGGGGGGGGGGGGGGAGGGTCTTTGGGATTAATTAAAATTTAAAATTAAACTTAGTACTATTAAGTATTGCAAAAAAAAAAAGAAACACGTTAAAGTTAGATTTTAAAAAGTACTTATTTTCTGTCGATGTTTTTACCTGAAGTCTTTCTTCCCCCGCATAACCGAATTCGAAGACTTTATCTTACTTATAAACCGCCTATGTTTACATGTACGCAAACTGAGAATATTCCGTGGGGGGGGGGGGGGTCTTTGGGATTAATTAAAATTTAAAATTAAACTTAGTACTATTAAGTATTGCAAAAAAAAAGAAACACGTTAAAGTTAGATTTTAAAAAGTTCTTATTAGATAAGTTAGAAGTGCTACAGAGTGAAAAATTTTATGCTACCGGTAATAATGAAATAGAAACTATTGAAAAAGAATACCAATTTCTATTAAACAGACTAGATCCATCACAACTTACTTGCATACATGTTTTAATGCAAAATAAAACTTGATTTTTATACAGTTTTGATGGGTTTAGCTAGTCCGCCCTCTCCTCTGAAGAGGCCCTACCGTAAACGGCTTGTTGTCAGCCGATACAGAAATTACCGGGGTGTGGATCCTGAGCAACAATGGCGTCCGAATTCCCTCCACTGCCAAACCGAACCGCTACACCATTTTGTGGCCAATATAGAAAAAGAGTGTCACAATTACTACACCGATATACAATAACAACCGCCCTTGAATACAGTGTTAAATAAAGCATATGAAGAAATATTTCAACATGACTAGGTGCAAACTGATCCCACAGTGAATATTCGCATGGTCGCTACAATCACTGATAAGCATGACATCGACGAGGCTTAATGAGTACGGCATATTAACTTTTTTACTCCGACAAATTAAATTCTCAAACATTTTTTTGAGGTAAAAGAAAAATAAATAAAGAAGTATTTGTAGTTAAAAAATATTTCCTTTTTAGTGTAAATGGGTATTAAAATGAGTGAAATGCAGTTAGGTGTTAAGTAAACATTGCACGAGCCGTTGAGCCAATGACTACCGCCGCGTGCAGTCAACGCACGTGTTGTGGACAGCCATTTGTTAAAGCGATAAATCGTAAGTTGTTCTCTGTGAAACAGATTGGACTGGGTGTTATATTTAGGCGTCAGGGATAAAAATCATAATTACCCACATTGTACTGTTTTGTCGGCTCGCACACAGACCTTTCCTTGAGCAATAACCCACAGCAAATGTCAAACAAAGCCACGCATCAGTTCAGCTTAACCGACTCACACCTATACAATCCAAGAGGGTGTTCATTTAATTATGGAAGCCTGTTGCGGTTATTTTTTTATCTCGGGAAGTCGAGAATCAAGTAAACAATTTCCGTTTAAAACTGGTATACGCCAGGACAGTGGCATTACGGCCTACTCTTGTATCAAATTCCTACTGCCAAGAGATGTTTTACGCGTTTACGTGCACGCCAATGTGTTCACGGGACCTCGGTTTTTCGCCCCATCCGAATGACTATACGGTGTTCCTCTCTGGTGCACTACTGACAATAAGAACCATGCAAGAAGGAAATCATGATCAACTTTCTCCGCCAACGCAGGGATCGAACATTGAACCTACAGGTTAGCGTGCCACCGTCTTATTCACTTAGCCAGCGTGGCTCCCGTAAATACAATCGAATGTTACAAGTGTCGATATGTTTTTACTAGATCGTGTTAAATTATACCAATAAATTATAATCACAAAAGAAATGGGATGAGTAAGTTTATCGTCATACTGTTCTGCTCCGACTGGTATCCACAAAAGAAAGGTGTAAGAAAACAACCCATGGTTCAATGATTCGTCCTTGAAAAGATGATAAAAAGACTAAATAATACCCACGATACATTTGGACAAAAGTAACGAAAATCATTTTCTATGGAAGCGTCTTAGTGCCAAGTTATGAATAAAGAAATTATATTATTATCCCCTTACCCCCCCCCCCCCCCCCCAGTAAATATTTGAATTTGGATTGGGGAATATGTTATACTTCTGTGTAACACGTCTCTCTGATGTAAATAAAGGTACACGGTAAACCAACCTGCCTGCCTGCCTGCCTGGACTGCACCTACACTTTGATGTTATTTATATAGATTTGTACATCCCTATATGGTCACATGACTTCTCTATTGTTCATCCCGACATGGTCACATGACTTATCTCCCATATTGTAATTCCAGAATGGCTGAGGATGTTGAGTCATGTACCGCACTGTTGATCGCCTGGTCAGACAAGACCCTAATGTGAAATGGGGTTTAACGCCCCACTGTCTTGCTCTGACCAGGCAAATGAAAACGGGTATACGCCATACAGTGTGCCCTTTGGCCCCCCCCCCCCTAATTTTCAACAGTGCCCTTTTTTACTGCTGAAAGTGCCTTTTCTCAGATCCAAATATGTCCGTTCAGAACGTTTACTTAGACGAAAATATCAGCCAAATAGCTCTTGGAATGACTACTTTTGCAAGGACATGACGGATAATTTTAGAACCCCCCCCCCCCCTCAGCGGCATGCCCCGTCTCCGCGGTCAGTGCCCTCATTATGCGGCGCCCCCCCCCCCCCTTTTCAAAATTCCTAGATCCGCCCCTGGTGCTATTAGAAAAATTGTGCCCCGACAGCGGTGCTATGGTCCACTCCTATATCGAATTCCAATTGTCAAGGGATCTTTAAAGTGCATTCTAATGTCCGTGTGCCCGTATTCTTAGCCAAGAGAAGAACAGTAGGACGTTAAAACTCCATTTCATTTTATTTTATTTCATTTCGTTTCTTGTAAATTGGTTACATACATGATAATACAAACATAAAAAAAGTATGTTACACGATTAACGTATTTGAAAGTGAAACCAAGGAAATATTTTGTTGAAACAGTCACGTGCACCTATTGTGTTATAATAATGTGCACTGTAGTCACGTAGGCCTCAATGACATAATACACAACTGGTATGCTGCCCAACCTGTCCAGGCGACATAGCTACCCAGAGAGCCGGAGATCAGTTTTGTAGCAATTTACACAAAATAATGGGGAATACGATGACAATGGTAGGAGAAGCACTGAACAAAGGTTATGGGGAGATTAAAAATACGATATACAAGTCGTGTGGTGTGCCACATCATTTAAGAGGAAATAACACTCATGTAGCAAATGGGACGAACGGCGAGATTCAAGTGGAGACTGAAACAGGTGCGAGTTTTAGATTAGGAGCTGGTGAATACACGTCCTATCCGTCTGACGATCCACAGCTAACTGTAACAGTTACTGATAGTCAGCTGGTCGTCTGTAAAAAGTTCAAACTTGTTCCAGATCAGTCGGTGATAATTACCAAAAACAACACCATTCAGTTGACGAAATATGGCAAAATATGGATTGATGTAAACATTGACATAAAACTTTATGCTTGTGAATATTGTGAACTGGGGTTATATAAAACAGCAAAATACTAATTCTGTGACGATTATATAATTCCTAATGAACTATTATTAAAGAACCATTGGTCAGTCTGTGACGATTACATAATTCCTAATGGATTATTATTAAAGAATTCCTAATGTAGTTTAAATAAACAAAGTTTACACTGTTTCTCTTGGATGTTCAATAAAATGTTCACGCAGTGGATCGCATGTTGTTATTTTTTTTTCAAATATTGAATTAATTATCGCACGTAAATGGATATCGAGAAATATTGAATTTGTGTAAACCTGCCTTCCTTCCAAGCTGTGGACCAGCTAAATGACATGGTGTAGGGTTATGTTCAAGGTTCTGATTTAGAATAATTTCATTTTCGAGATAAATCATTTATACAGCCACGACAATATCTTGCAGAATCTATGAATATCATTGCCCCGCCTGGATTACACCTCAACTGGATTACACCTGTCTCAACAGGATTACAGGGGCGGGGCTACTTTCTGATCACTTCAATTTTCTGTGAAACTGACCCAATACATATGTCGGCGATAATGGGATTTAATGAGAGAGGGATTGTTGGAGTGGGGTTTATTGGAATGGAGTGGAGTTTATTGGAATGGAATGGAGTGGGGTTTATTGGAATGGAATGGAGTGGGGTTTATTGGAATGGAATGGAGTGGGGTTTATTGGAATGGAATGGAATGGGGTTTATTGGAATGGAATGGAGTGGGGTTTATTGGAATGGAATGGAGTGGGGTTTATTGGAATGGAATGGAGTGGGGTTTATTGGAATGGAATGGAGTGGGGTTTATTGGAATGGAATGGAGTGGGGTTTATTGGAATGGAATGGAGTGGGGTTTATTGGAATGGAATGGAGTGGGGTTTATTGGAATGGAATGGGATGGGGTGGGGTTAATTTGAATAGAATATGGCTTAATGTCTCGGTATTTTCCATTTCAATGATTTGCGATGACATGGGGAGAATTCGTCTCCTTGTTTCCGCTTACACTTCCATCGAATTCCAACTGCTAAGGGTTATTGGCCGTGCATACCAACATGTCAACGGATGGACCTATGTTTCCGTATCATCCGAACTACTTGACACATTTTGCTTGTTAAATCGAAAGTCGCCATTCCTGGCAGTCCAGAACTAGACTTGGGGAATGCCAAATGTCCGCACCACTACCCCCCTCTTTTGGGTTCACATATAGGCTTTGGCTTCCACCACACCCCAATTTCAGGTTTATGTCTATCATCACTCATTGCAATTAAAATATTCATATCTGAATCTGAATAACAGTAAAAGCAAGTAGGTCAATCAATCGTGTTGCACTCAAAGAGAGACAACTCAAAAAATATTCACTCTACTTACACCTTCGGCCCATCAGGGGGACAGACAATGAGCTGAAAATGCGATTTCCATACCAAGGCAATGTGAAGGATGCATTTTTGACGATATGCACGAAACTATCAACAGTTTCGAGAATTCAACCAATTTTCTAACTGAGCATAGGTCAAATCAAGACATAAAATCCCAAACAAAAGACAAGGAAAAAAAGACCTAAAATTTAGGCAGGAAACATGTTCAGATTATACATTTTTCTGAACTACTATAATATGATTACGTTAATTTCCCAGAACTGGTTGGGTCCTAGCAATCACATCGCGGGATGGCGTCCCGGAACTGGTTAGGACCTATTGATTGGTAGAACCCCTAAGTTATGTAATCTCTAGGCCCCCGAAAATATGTTGGTACCTACCAGTCCCGGTGCCCCAAAAATCCTATACTGCCCAGGGCCCCAATCCTCGCCCCATCAGCCCAGGTACTGGTTGGCTCCGTCGGGAATAAAATATTAGTATGCAAGATTTGTATTTGAAGATTTGTATTATGAAATTTGTTCTTCGATATTTGTTTTTTGTTGTATTTTTCTGATGAAATGTAAATATAGACTTTTTTTTTGATTTTCCAAAAAAAAATAAATATCTTATATTAAAATACATTTTACAATTCTGATATGACAAATGTCTGATCTGTGAAACAAATATTGATTTTACGATACAAATGTTAATTTTAGTGTACAAATTTCGAAATACGACAACAAATGAAGAAGTAAGAATTAAGGACTATGAATTTAGAACTAAGAACTAAGAACATTGAATAAAGAGCTGTTTGGTCTTCCATAACTATAGCCAATTAAAACCACAGTGTTACTATGTAAATATTTATAAATATACTATACTGTCCATCTTTATACAATAACATTATTTATGAATAGTCCCAAGACGGACGAAAAGTACTTTAAAATGTTAAAATGTTATCAAACCTGTGTTGAAATCAGTTTGTCGCGGCATACTTTTTATCTTTTCATCGTTTACCGTGAAACAAAGTAGTGCAGCTTTACGGTTGTACTAATATTTCTGGATATATATATGTATATGTGTATATATGTGTGTGTAGTATATATGTATGCATATATAATTATTATTATTTAAATACAAATATTATTAGCCCACTTTGAATGCATGTGCAATTGACTGACTGATTGAATATAGCTATATTTATGTATTTATGTATTTTATTGTAAATAGTGTACATATTTCCTTACTAGTTTACAGGTTAAAATTTTGGGGCGAGGGATTATATAGGCTTTGCCTGTTTCCCAATCCTAACATTCAATAAAATATTGTTTAGAAAAAAAACGAAAAAAAAAACCATCAATCAGAAAGCGCTCAACACCGCGTAAACTTGGGAAACGGTTAATATTTTGAAAGTCCCTTGAACCGTTTGGAAAAGTTGCTTTATTACTGTACAAAGATGTCTTTTTCTTTTTAGCATAATCAGTTAAATATGTATAAAAGCCATCTTCAGACCGGACCAATGTCCCACGAATATCTTGTCTGGCCGCACCCCTTTTCCGGACAGAGGCTCGGGTTTAAACGAATGATTTTCATACTTGCTGTGAAGCAGTTGGGTCACCAGATGACGAACATACCATGATCTTACGTTCCAGTTTGAAAGCTGCCACTCACCTTTCAAACAGCCGCGTCCTGAAACCCGCTACTCATCTAATAGAACGACATTGTAAACAGGTACGAGCAATGATCGGAATGACCCCCGCCCGAGCACCCTGGCAGAACGATCAGAACCATCAGCCGGAGTTGTATTCATGTGTAAAAAGAGTTTAGCTATAGTTCTGCGTCATAGTTCGTCAAAACATGAACATTTATGTCAATGTATAAATAATTTTATTGTTAAAAGTAATGTAACATTAAGAAGTTTTACATTCTCCTCATCTAGAGTCAAATATAAACTATTTAAAACTTATTGTATGCCCCTGTATGGGAGTCAACTATGGGATCTCTCACAAAAGTCTTTAGAGAGTTTTTATGTAGCCTGGAGAAAACAGGTTTGGAAAGTATTTAACATTTCACCCAGAACCCACAATAGTTTACTGAATATAATATGTCATGATTTGACAATTGAAACTCAGCTTTATAAACGTTTTGTTAAGTTTTATCACGGTATTATACATAGCAGTAATTCATGTCTTCATGTATGTGGACGTACTGCGTTATTTGGTAGTCAATCCATTATGTGCAACAATATCAATTACTTATCATATCATTATAACATAACAAAATACAATTTAGAATGTAAGTCATTGTTAAATATTGTAAATAAAATATCACAATAAAAGTTCCTGGAAGGAAAATGATAAGAGAATAGGAAATGCTATAACAGAATACAAAGATTTAAGAGATTGTTCACCATCTGAATACATAAACTTAAATGAAATAATTAATCAACTCTGTGTTAATTGAGGACTTGTATATATTTATATGTATTTATTTATTTTTTTTTCATATTTATTGTACTTAGTGTACGAATAAAATTTATTATAGAGGAATTAACTTATTCAAACATACCCAAGCATTTAAAAACGGGGTGAAGATTACTGGCTTGGGTGCAAAGCCCAAGGGACCTCCACACATTCCAAGTAATTTAGAGACTTAATCCTGATGTTTAACTGGTCCATTGGGCTCTATATCCATTTACGTGAAATGATTAATTCAATATGTAATAAAAAAAAACACATGCGATCCAGGAGGAACAGTGTGAATCTCGTTTATCTTATTTAACTGCAGATAAAACATATTGACGAACGGTTCTTTAGTTAATAGTTCATATAGGAATCATGTAACCTTCACAGATTTACGAACGCTTTTTTAATAATAGTCCATTAGGAATATGTAATCGTCACGGATTATTTTAATAATAGTGCATTAGGAATTATGTAAATGTTACGGAATTAGTATTGTTTTAGTTTAGATGATCCCAGTTCAGTATATTCACAAGCATTTTATGCCAACATTCAGTGCCTTCTCTGTTGCTTATTCTTGTTCTGCTTAATTTAACGTCTGTGATCTTTTCCATTCACATCAATCCATATTTCGCCATATTTTGTCAACTGAATGGTGTTGTTTTTGGTAACTATCACCGACTGATCTGGAACAAGTTTATGCTTCTTACAAACAACCAGCTGGTTATCCATACGTGTTACAGTTAGCTCGGGGTTGTCAGACGGATAGGACGTGTATTCACCAACTCCTAATCCAAAACCTCCTCCTGTTTCAGTTTCCACATAAATCTGGCAGGTCGCCGCATTTGCTACATGCGTGTTATTTCCTCGTAGATGATGCGACCATCCACACCACTTGTATATCTTGTTTTTAACCTCACCGTAACCTTTTTTAACAGCGTCTGTTAGACTGTCTCCGGCGACTTTATCCGCCAGCTTAAATGCCATTTCTAAGCAGTAAGTGATCTCAAACACGTTTGGTTGCACAAGGAAATTAGTTCTCACACTTGAGCATTCACCAGTTATATTATGCTATTTGTTTTCGAGCCGGCTCATTGGTCAGAAGATATGATAGTACTCACGTGACTGCAGACTATATTAACAAGATGTGGCGTATCTAGCTTTTTAGACCCCAACTGTCGTGGAGGTTCTTCACAGCCAGCAACATTTTCTGGATAACCACTGAAGACGTCTTCAATGGAATTGATCCATGACAGAAGTAAAATGCACACAATTAATACAAAACTCACACTTGATTCAATGGGATATTCTACCTGGGATATATTTCACTATTACAGTAGATCGAAAGTTTTTTAAACAATGTGGAATCAAATCACTTATGGGGTCCATTCTTGGGACCCATTGGATGATTAAACTGCTTAATTTTGTGTTAAAAACCCTTAAGAGCTTCCACTTTAGGTCCAAGCAACTATTTCAGTGATACGTTTTCAAACAATTTAAACCCGCCATATTGAATTAATCATCACACGTAAATAGATATAGAGAAATATTGAATTTGTGTAAATATTCCTTCCTTCCAAACTGTTTACCAGCTAAATGACAGAGTCTAATCTATAAATGACCTGGGATGTGTGGAGATCGTCTGGGCTTTCTATTCGAGCTAGTTACCTTCACCTTATGATCCAGGTTCTGATTTAGAATAATTTCATTTTCGAGATATTCATTTATACAACCACGATAATATCTTGAAGAATCTATGGATATTATTGCCTCGCCTGGACTACCCTTGCTGCAACTGGATTACGCTTGCCTCAACTCATATTTCACTCTCTTTTCTTTTAATTGAATACCATGAATTTTTACTGAGTTGACTATGGATTAAAACATTTTGTCTGGATCCACTCTACTTTGTGTGACATTTTTCGGTCATCGAATATTACTCGTGAATGCAACTGCAATAGTGTGATTGGATGTTAGGAAGTCAGAGTGGGATTTCGGTTACAAAACCATCAGATACTTTTGGAGTTCCTTACACGGGCTAGAATAGCAGAAAAAGCATTTGCGGTGGTTAAATTTTCAAAATTTTCTCCGGGATGGTGAGGCCCCCAAAGCCCGCGACGATTGATTGGTTGTTTGAAATTCGGTAGGCTATATTGGACCAAATTGAAGTTGCTGTATTCACAGGCTGGAATAGCAGGAAAACGCGTTTGTGGCAGTTAAACTGTCAAAATTTTCTCCCAACGGTACCGTCTTCGTGGATGTAAACGATTGATTGAAATCCGAGTCAGCCACCTTAATTAGGCTATTAGACCACTTTGAAGTTGCTTTGTTCACGGGCTGAAATAGCAGGAAAAGGTGTTTACAGCCGTCAAATATTCCAAAATTTTCTTAGGCGGGGGTGGGGTCCATACAGGGTAAGCCACGCGTCTTCGCCTCTCGAGGAAGACCGGCATTACGGATTCTTTCCCCATAACTGTCGTCGAGCCCGTACGCCTATGTACATCCTCATATGTGATCAAGTTTTGTTTCATTTGAAAAAATATGAATACGGCAACCCCTGACTTACAACATGATAAACACTGTATTGGTGTGATGTTTTAGTTTAAGCCCGTAAAATATACTAAAACATTGTTTGCAGAAAACCTGTGACCCTCCCACACTCTCCCTATTGCGCTACATTGGCTGCTGTGCAGCCTCGTGCCTCCGGCCTAACAGATTGTCAACATTTTATAATTTCATTTGCGGACCCCCCACCCCCATATATATTTCACGGCTACGCCTCTGGGTTACAGACATGATAAAAGAAGGATAAAAAGACACCCTAAATGTATTTGAAACCGAAACTTAGGAAATATTATGTATTTGAAAGTGAAACCAAGGAAATATTTTGTTGAAACAGTCACGTGAACCTATTGTGTTGGGTTTCACATGATAACAATGCGCACTGTAGTCACGTAGGCCTCAATGACGTAATACAACTGGTATGCTGCCCAACCTGACCAGGCGACAGTTTTGTAGCAATTTACACAAAATAATGGGGAATATTGTAAAAGCTTAAGTTCTCTGGTTATAAGTCTTAAAATGAAACAAACACTGTATTAGATGTAAGTTTATGTGGAGCATGGGATATTATTAAAGAAACGTCAGTGTTATCAGTAAAATAAACAACGTTCACGCTATTCCTCCTGGATGTTCAATAAAATGTTCATACAATGGGTCGTTTGTTGTTTGTTTTTTTTAAATATTGAATTAATCATCCCACGTTAATGAATATAGAGAAATATTGAATTTGTGTAAACATTGCTTTCTTCCATGCTGTTGATCAGCTAAATGACAGGGTAAAATCTGTAGATGACCTGGGATTTGAGGAGGTTTTTTCGGACTTTGTACCCAAACCAATAACCGCACCCGATGTTCCAGGTTCTGATTTAGAATGGTTTCATATTCAAGATAATCATTTATACAGCGACGATAATATCGTGGCATGGGATGGGGTTTATTGGAATGGAATGGGATTTATTGGAATGGAATGGGGTGTGGTTTATAGAAATGGAATGGGATGGGGTTTATTTGAATGGAATGGGATGGGGTTTATTGGAATGGAACGGGGTTTAATGGAATGGAACGGGATGGGGTTACTGGAATGGAATGGGATTTGGTTTATTGGAATGGAATGGGGTGGGGTTTATTGGAATGGAATGGGGTGGGGTTTATTGGAATGGAATGGGATGGGGTTTATTTGAATGGAATGGGATGGGATGTGGTTTATTGGAATGGAATGGGGTGGGGTTTATTGGAATGGAATGGGATGGTGGTTTATTGGAATGGAATGGGATGTGGTTTATTGGAATGGAATGGGATTTATTTTCAAAGTGTGTTGAGACTAAATATACTGTGTTATATTTTCATCCAAATAAACACCGAAATTCTTCAAAACAAGCCAACAGTGAGGCTGATGTCCCCCGCCGAAATCCCAAAATAAATAGATGACACATATTAATTAATCGCACATTTATTTTTTTCAAACGTAAGTGTCATCCAAAAATTGCTTATCTCTGCCTACCGTAAGAAGAAAATGCTCATCTTCGAACTCCATCAAGGCATTGACCTAATAAGCATACACACCAATTTTGAACATTTTAACTCAATTCGAAGGAGAGTTATTGTGTTCCAAAGTCTCGGCAAATCAAATTGCTTATCGCTCTGCTTACCCTGAGCAGAAAATGCTCATTATCGATCATAGTCAAGGTATTACTGTAATGAAACTATACACCAAGTTTCATCACCCTCACTTAATTAGAACTAAAGTTATTGTGTCTCAAAGCATCAACCAATCAAATTGCTTATCTCTGACTACCCTAAGCGGAAAATGCTCATCTTCGAACTCCATCAAGGCATTGACCTAATAAGCATATACACCAAGTCTGAACATTTTAACTCAATTAGAAGGAGAGTTATTGTGTTCCAAAGTCTCGACCAATCAAATTGCGTATCGCTCTGCTTACCCTGAGCAGAAAATGCTCATTATCGAACTTAGTCAAGGTATTACTGTAATGAAACTATACACCAAGTTTCATCACTCTCACTTAATTAGAACTAAAGTTATCGTGTCCCAAAGCATCAACCAATCAAATTGCTTATCTTTGCTTACCCTAAGCGGAAAATGCTCATCTTCGAACTCCATCAAGACATTGACCTAATAAGCATATACACCAAGTTTGAACATTTTAACTCAATTAGAAGGAGAGTTATTGTGTTCCAAATTCTCGACCAATCAAATTGCGTATCGCTCTGCTTACCCTGAGCAGAAAATGCTCACTATCGAACTTAGTCAAGGTATTACTATGAAACTATACACCAAGTTTCACCACTCTCACTTAATTAGAACTAAAGTTATCGTGTCCCAAAGCATCAACCAATCAAATTGCTTATCTCTGCTTACCCTAAGCGGAAAATGCTCATCTTCGAACTCCATCAAGGCATTGACCTAATAAGCATATACACCAAGTTTGAACATTTTAACTCAATTAGAAGGAGAGCTATTGTGTTCCAAATTCTCGACCAATCAAATTGCGTATAGCTCTGCTTACCCTGAGCAGAAAATGCTCATTATCGAACTTAGTCAAGGTATTACTATAATGAAACTATACACCAAGTTTCATCAATCTCACTTAATTAGAACTAAAGTTATCGTGTCCCAAAGCATCAACCAATCAAATTGTTTATCTCTGCTTACCCTAAGCGGAAAATGCTCATCTTCGAACTCCATCAAGGCATACACATACACCAAGTTTGAACATTCTAGCTCAATTAGGAAGAGAGTTATTGTTTCCCAAAAAGTGTGACGGACAGACAGACGGACAGACAGACAGACAGACAGACGGACGAACCCATTTTAATAGTCCCCCAACTTTCTTCGAAAGGCGGGGGACAATAATTATATGAATTGACAGTCCTAAATTTGTTTCGCACATTCTTGTATTTGTTACATTTGTATAATTGTGCTTCTCACGAAAAGATTGCATAGTCTGCAACAGGCAGTTTATAAAAAGACAATTCAATCAAAGATTCGTATATTTTACATTACCAAATAAAGCATGTGAAAGGCGATACAGTAATGAGAGAGAGAGAGAGAGAGAGAGAGGGGGGGAAGGGTGGTAACTCCACTCGATACAACCAGATACAACCAGGTCATTTCGGGAGTAACAATTGTATTTCAATAATTTGCATGAGCGTTGAGGTATTTGGCAGTGGGGGGGGGGAGTACCCAGAGAAGACTCACGAGGTTGAAAAGGCGACCCTACTCTCTGTCACGAACAAACAACTTGGGAATCGAAACCATGTCAGTTGTCTCATGCTCACCAATGTATACACGGGACCTCGTTTTTTTCTCATCGCAATAACCAGACAGCTGTTCTTTTCAGTCCCTCCGCCGCCCTGCACCTAGTTGGAAAGTCCTGATGAACTTTCTCGCCAAATGCAGGGATCGAACACGGGACCTTCAGGCTAGTGAGCCAGTGACTTACTAGTTCCTTTTGGAATTGTCTTTGAGCAAACGATATTCGCGGATAGTTCGCATCCCGCCTTATATATAGCTGCTATATGAAAAGACGGTAAAATACCGCTATTCCCCACCTCTGTTCTCGGGCTGTTTTAGAACCCTTACCGTCTATTTATCACCACAATCCTTTGGTAAATAAAGTAGCAAAGTAGAATCGGGGTGAAAAATAGTAGGTAAAGATTCCAAAATAGCCTTAGAACAGAGGTGGGGAAGAACGGTATTTTCATACTACAGCTATATAAGGCCGGATAGGAACTGTCAGTGGACATTGTCCGCTCAAAGACAGTTCCTAAAGGAACTAGTGACTTACCCACTTGGTCATCAGACTGGAGATGTGAAAGAGGTTGATTATTTTAACTGGATTTATTTTTATTTTCGAATGCATACACATAAATATTTTTTGTACATTTATATCGTGTAATAATTAATTTCAATATTATTTTACGGTAGGTAAGGCTAGTCATAAATTTGCAGGGATATGAGCAGTGCCGGAACGGGACCTCCTGTCCGTGACAGTTGGGTCTAAGCTCATTAAAAAAAAGTGTGCCTAAGCCTCTAAAAAAAAAAAGAAAAAAAAGAGAAAGAAAAAAAAATAGAGGGGGATATGAGAGAAACAAGAATGATAACTCCTACCCCAATTGTCTTATTTTTAGAACAATGAACTGAATTAAAAGTATTAAAAAATGAGAATATCATAACTGAGAATTTTGAAATAAGAGTTGTCTTTCTTGTATTTACCTTCCCCCTATTTATTATTACAAAAGGTTGTTATAGGCCCCCCCACCCACTTTCACATATAGGGGTGCTTTACAATGGTACAAATATAGAATTATAAAAATAACAATACAATGCTATTCAATACACGAATCGATATAAAATGCATTCCATTTTTGTCCACCAATGTTTCATTTTAATTTATTAACCATATATTTTTTGCCGCCAAAACAACAATAAAAATATCTACATGTATTAGGTTTTTTAAAGTAATTTTTATTACATTTTTGCTTTCAATATAAATACATACAATATAGACATACATGTAATTTGTTACAATATTTACAAAATTCTTCTCTGCTTTGCAGAAGCCCATTTTTGGAAACCTTTTTCAAAACATTACAACCAGTTGTGAATGACTAGTTGATTGTAGCAATATTGCTAGAATTTTAGCTCTTATAATTAATGATGGCATTATATTGTATTAATTAATGTCTTTGGCTAATTGTACTAAATATGCACTAAAAACATAGCTGGTTCTATATGTTAACAACGTGAAAGGGGTGTGTGTGTGTGGGGGGGGGGGCAAAGTACTATACTTGACGATCACAAGGCTGCCAAGTACATAGTAAGAAAAGAATGCATGGGTCATACGTAGGATGTGGCGACCGGTTTTAGGGTATGCACGCTTTCCACGTCTGACAAAAGACCCAGGGTGCTACATGATTCACGTTGCTTTGGTAGCTGCACCATCAAGGATTTCAGAATGCTAAGACATCGTAAGAATCAATATAAATAGCAATATATATATACTAAATAAATGATTTTTTTTAGCTTTTTCGTTTTGGTAGGTCTTATAACAGGACTTGATGTCATATGATTAACTTATACCATAAAGAAGGTGTCTGAACACTAAAAGATCTTTGCCCAAAATTTAAAAGTTTGGACTTGAAAGAAAATAATCATCTAAAGAACTTAAACATCGCCCTGCTGCATACATATTTTAAAGTTCAGATACATAAACATGCACTAAGCTGTTCAAACATTTATTCAACTCTAGTAGATATAGGTAATGAAAGTAAATGGTTTACAATTGGGCTAATATGATCATATATTTTAATGCTGTATTTATTTACATTTTTTTTTCAGAAATATTAAAAAAAAAGCAAAGTTTAGCAAAATTACACTCTAACAGAGACCGAAGGCCGACTCATTAATGGGAAGAAGATCTGTGTGAAAACAAAGATACACGCAAAAAATATGTTGTTTTCGGCAAAATTAAATATATATTTTTTTTTTGATAATAAAAGTTTTTTTGGTTTCTTTTTTTGGGGGGTGGGGTGGAGGGTCTGGGAATCTATGGATAGGTAACGACAGTAATAATAATACAATCCTTTATTTAGGTCAGAATTCTATGGACTACAATTGCTGATTGTTACTGGGCTATGCTTTGATTGGGCTTCTCTTGTCTTTATCAAAAAGAGAAATGTCGCTCAGTAATGAACAGTAACAAGCAACTTAATGCTTATATAAAACTGCTTCCAACTGAAATGTTGCTCAGTAATGAACAGTAATTGTATTCCATAGAACTGTGACGTGTATATATTTCAATCGAATTAACAGGGGGGTGCTCGATTCAACGTTCCGGAATTGAATTGTCAAAACCCCAAAATAGTGACAATCGAGTAAAAATGTGAATTTTGGGCTAGAACGCATGAAAAAATCCCAACCAACCATGACAGCTAAAACATATTCGTTGTGCTTAATTATTTGTACGCCACGATTTACTCACACTGCCGATACAGCTCCCCCCCCCTCAACCTCACTACACACACACAACACATACACCGTCCCGACCCCTTAAACACACCACTGACTCGGGTGTTGAGACTTACAGAACTGTGACAGGACTGAATTCTATGTCATACGGTTGTTATTCCGTCAATTCAGAAACTTCCGGGCAGACAATCGAGCATCACCGGTAAGCCAACGAAACAATACTACACTGGGCATATTGGTTAGGTACTTTATCTACAGTATAATATCTTGTTGATTCTTAACATCTAGATGTACATATTCAGAATAAAGATGGCCAAACAGTTCTAGATTATTGTAGGAGACCAGACACTGAATCAGGAAAAACAGATCAAATATATTAAAGCTTAATCTTCCTATTTCCGGTTATAAACCTTCAATTAATACTACACTATCTATTCAATCATCAGGCTGATATTAAAGCTAGAGACCGTGATAATAATACCATCTTACACTGGGCAAGTCTGTGGGGTACCTTATCTACAGTACAATATCTAGTTGATTGTTAACGTCTAGATGTGCATGTTCAGAATAAAGATGGCCAAACAGTTCTAGATTATTGTAGGAGACCAGACACTGAATCAGGAAAAAAAGATCAAATATATTAAAGCTTAATCTTCTTATATCCGGTTATAAAACTTCAATTAATACTAAAATATCTAGTCATTCATCAGGCTGATATTAACGCTAGAGACAGTGACAATAATACCATCTTACACTGGGCATGTCTGTGGGCTACTTTATCTACAGTACTATATCTAGTTGATTGTTAACGTCTAGATGTACATGTTCAGGATAAATATGGCCAAACAGTTCTAGATTATTGTAGGAGCCCAGACACTGAATCAGAAAAAAAGATCAAATATATTAAAGCTTAATCTTCCTATTTCTGGTTATAAACCTTCAATTAATACCACACTATCTATTCAATCATCAGGCTGATATTAACGCTAGAGACAGTGATAATAATACCATCTTACACTGGGCATGTCTAGTCGGTTCTTTATCTAAAGTACAATATCTAGTTGATTGTTTACATCTAATAGTAATTGTACATACAGAAGGGTTTTTTTAAACCACACACAGTTATTTTACAGTTGTAGATCACATGTAAGTCATGTAGATAAAATACAATATCTGATCAGTAACCAAGCCTTTATTCATAATAAGGATGGTAAGAATACAAAGTGCGGTATGTGAGGACGCTACTTTATCTAAAGTACAATATCTAGTTGAAGATTTACATAA
This sequence comes from Patella depressa, assembly GCA_948474765.1. Taxonomy (NCBI): domain Eukaryota; kingdom Metazoa; phylum Mollusca; class Gastropoda; family Patellidae; genus Patella; species Patella depressa. The sequence continues at coordinate 4,868,374 of OX419720.1, forward strand.
TAATATGAATGTTAATATACAGAAGTTTTTTTTTAATCCACACACAATTATTTCACAGTTGTAGATCACATGTAAGTCATGTAGATAAAATACAATATCTGATCAGTAACCAAGCCTATATTCACACTAAGGATGGTAAGAATACAAAGTGTGTTATGTGAGTTGATGATTTACATCTAGATGTAAATGTACATACGGCAGGTTTTTAAAAGCGGCTGCCGTATTACAGAGTAATGAAGAATTTCGACTGGATCAACGCATGTCTACGAGTATCTGTCACGTGTCCCTTCCCGATGGAAGAGGTAATGGAACAAACGCGAAGAAGAGACACCGTGCTAATTTCGACGAGTATTTAAAGAAAAAGAGATGCCTCGTCACCATTAAGAATGCCGACGAACTATGCTTTTAGCGAGCCATTGTCGTCACTCGTCAATATGCGAACAAACAGGACACAACTGAATGGGAAAAAGAGAAGAGATTTATCACCAACACAGGACCCCGAACTGGTGGAGCCAGACAAGCCTGCGCGGGCGTGGAAACCTGGGAACTGTATGCCAAGTATTTTGGAGAACATGGATACCAACTGAGCCGTTTCTCTCGAGACATCTTTGTTAAGGCGATCTATTGGGGAATAAAATACATCACCGGATCACCAAAACACCAGAACCTGTATTTACACGACAGACATTAAGACGTCATTACCTCGAAGTCCGCCGTTGTGGAGAAATCGTATTTTTGCGAGACCTGTCAAGTGGGATACGATTGTGCCCAGAAACATTAGTGTCACGCCATGTGCTAAGGATGTAAGAAAATGGGTCCACCCTATCCACCCGATCTCAATACAAAGACTTGTTACCGATGTCATCGTGTGTGAGTCGCCAGTGTTTTGACAACCACCTTGCCACCCGTTCCAGAGCAAAGTGCAGTGTGGAAGAAGTGTCAGAAGGAGTGGGACGTCATCAAAGCCAAACGAAATTTGTAAGAACATCGATGCGGGGAATACAAGTGTTCCATCTGCCGAGAGTTGTAGCAATATAGTCGTGGTGACATTGTTTTTAAAGATTATACACAAGGAATGAGGAGATATAATTTTATGTTTCTAACATATTCACATAATATGTAGTATGTACTAAATATCACTTAGAGTAAAATGACATATTGTTTTATAAAAAGAGTAGTTTAGCCAAAACATCACTTGCTCTATATGTCAACAACATGATAATTAATATCTCATGGGAAATTTATCTAGTAAATTTCCATGACCATTTAAGGGTGGGTTTTGGCGTCATTGGGCTCAATTAACCAATCTCTCTAATTATTTACATCATGTTTGATCAATTAGATAATTGAATGCCCAAAACCAGTTGATACAAACTTAGGATACTCGTGAGAATTCAGCAGACTTCGATTAGATTCCAGAGGGTTACCATCAAGAGTCCTAGACACCACAGGTTGAGAAGACACCACAGGTTGAGAAGAGTTTAGTTAGTATTGACTGTAATTGTAATATGTACTATGCTTGTATGTATACCTATGCTACATAAAAGATAAAAACGAACTGTTGCATTGTTATAACTGAAGAAGACAAACGTCTTAAGAAACCAGTAAGAAGAAATACACAACGTGAAGGAGGGGCAAAGACGATCCAAGATAAATCCTAGACGATCACAAGGCTAACGAAAATATGTAGTAAGAAAAGATGCATGGGTCATACATAGGCGACCGGTTTGACCACCGCGACCTCCGCCCGCTCTCCACGACAGACAGAAGACTCATGGTGCTACAGAGTGGCACAAGGCTGAGAAACAATTTTGCTACATCCAACCGCTTATCCAACTGCTTAAATCACCAATCGACAATTCAATCACGATGGCCAACCGAGCAACACTTACCCCTACGGATACTGACTTTCGTGTCTCAGAACGATGGCGAACAAACAGAGGAGATGACGAACCGGCAGAAAATACGGATATGGTCGAGAAACTTAGACAACAATGGCTCAACGTTCGGGAGTTAAACTGTTTCCTACCCATCATAGAGAAAAGGCAACGCGAGGAGTGTATCAGTTGCAAGTACGAACACCCCAGTCAGAGATACCACTCGTGTCTGGGACTAGGCGTGTCTTCCATAACGGGCCAACCCTCGTATCCCGTGGACGATTACAATTACTACCACTAGGTGGACGAGCCGAAACTGCAAGACATCGATAGCGTGCTAGGCAGTATGATGGACGATTGTAATTCCGTCAATTCAGAAACTTATAGAAACAATACTACACTGGGCTTATAATTGGTTAGGTACTTCATCTACAGTACAATATCTAGTCGATTGTTAACATCTAGATGTGCATGTTCAGAATAAAGATGGCCAAACAGTTCTAGATTATTGTAGGAGACCAGACACTGGACCAGAAAAAATGATCAAATATATTAAAGATAAATCCTCCTATTTTCGGTACTTTATCTAGAGTACAATATCTAGTTGATAATTTACATATAGACCTACATGTCAAGAATAAAGGTTGTCGAACACCTCTAGATTATTGTACAATACAACACATGGCATATCTAGATGGTACTTTATCTAAAGTACAATATCTAGTTGATTGTTTACATCTAAATGTAAATACAGAAGGGTTTTTAAAACCACACACAGTTATTTCACAGTTGTAGACCACGTAAAAGTCATGTAGATAAAATACAGTAACCAAGCATATATTCACACTAAGGATGGTAAGAATAAAGATGCGGCATGTGAGGACGGTACTTTATCTAAAGTACAATATCTAGTTGATAATTTACATAATAATATGAATGTTAATATACAGATTTTTTTTTGAAAACCACACACAGTTATTTCACAGTTGTAGATCACGTGTAAGTCATGTAGATAAAATAAAAGTATCTGATCAGTAACCAAGCATATATTCACACTAAGGATGGTAAGAATACAAAGTGCGGTATGTGAGGACGGTACTTTATCTAAAGTACAATATCTAGTTGATGATTTACATCTAGATGTAAATGTACATACAGAAGGTTTTTAAAAGCGGCTGCCGTATTACAGAGTAATGAAGAATTTCGACTGGATCAACGCATGTCTATGAGTATCTGTCACGTGTCCCTTCCCGATGGAAGAGGTAATGGAACAAACGCGAAGAAGAGACACCGTGCTAATTTTGACGAGTATTTAAAGACAAAGAGATACCTCGTCACCATTAAGAATGTCGACGAACTATGCTTTTAGCGAGCCATTGTCGTCGCTCGTCAATATGCGAACAAACAGGACACAACTGAATGGGAAAAAGAGAAGAGATTTATCACCAACACAGGACCCCGAACTAGTGGAGCCAGACAAGCCTGCACGGGTGTGGAAACCTGGGAATTGTATGCCAAGTATTTCTGAGAACATGGATACCAACTCAACGTTTTCTATCGAGACATCTTTGGTTAGGCGATCTATTGGGGAACAAAATACATCACCGGAATACCAAGACACCAGAACCTGTATTTACACGACAGACATTACGACGTCATTACCTCGAAGCCCGCCTTAGTGGAGAAGTCGTATTTTTGCGACATCAGTCAAATGGGATACGATTGTGCCGAGAAACATTCGTGTCACGCCATGTGCTAAGGATGCAAGAAAGTGGGTCCACCCTGTCCACCCGATCTCAATACAAAGACTTGTTACCGATGTCATCGGGTGTGAGTCGGCAGTGTTTTGACAACCACCTTGCCACCCGTTCCAGAGCAAGGTGCAGTGTGGAAGAAGAGCCAGAGGGAGTGAGACGTCATCAAAGCCAAGCGAAATTTGTAAGAAAATCGATGCGGGGAATACAGGTGTTCCATCTGCCGAGAGTTGTAGCAATATACTCGTGGTGACATTGTTTTTAAAGATTATAGACAAGGAATGAGGAGATAAGATATAGTTTTATGTTTCTAACATTCACATAATATGTAGTATGTACTAAATATCACTTAGAGTAAAATGACATATTGTTTTATAAAAAGAGTAGTTTAGCCAAAACATAACTTGCTCTATATGTCAACAACATGATAATTAATATCTCATGGGAAATTTATCTAGTAAATTTCCATGACCATTTAAGGGTGGGTTTTGGCGTCATTGGGCTCAATTAACCAATCTCTCTAATTATTTACATCATGTTTGATCAATTAGATAATTGAGTGTCCAAAACCAGTTGATACAAAATTAGGATACTCGTGAGAATTCAGCAGACTTCGATTAGATTCCAGAGGGTTACCATCAAGAGTCCTAGACACCACGAGGTGTCTAGGTTGAGAAGAGTTTAGTTAGTATTGACTGTAATTGTAATATGTACTATGCTTGTATGTATACCTATGCTACATAAAAGGTAAAAACGAACTGTTGCATTGTTATAACTGAAGAAGATAAACGTCTTAAGAAACCAGTAAGAAGAAATACACAACGTGAAGGAGGAGCAAAGACGATCCGAGATAAATCCTAGACGATCACAAGGCTAACGAAAATATGTATTAAGAAAAGATGCATGGGTCATACGTAGGATGTGGCGACCGGTTTGACCACCGCGACCCCCGCCCGCTCTCCACGTCAGACAGAAGACTCATGGTGCTACAGAGTGGCACAAGGCTGAGAAACAATTTTGCTACATCCAACCGCTTATCCAACTGCTTAAATCACCAATCGACAATTCAATCACGATGTCCAACCGAGCAACACTTACCCCTACGGATACTGACTTTCGTGTCTAAGAACGATGGCGAACAAACAGAGGAGATGACGAACCGGCAGAAAATACGGATATGGTTGAGAAACTTAGACAACAATGGCTCAACGTTCGGGAGTTAAAATGTTTCCTACCCATCATAGAGAAAAGGCAACGCGAGGAGTGTATCAGTTGCAAGTACGAACACCCCAGTCAGAGATACCACTCGTGTCTGGGACTAGGCGTGTCTTCCATAACGGGCCAACCCTCGTATCCCGTGGACGATTACAATTACTACCACTAGGTGGACGAGCCGAAACTGCAAGACATCGATAGCGTGCTAGGCAGTATGATGGACGATTGTAATTCCGTCAATTCAGAAACTTATAGAAACAATACTACACTGGGCTTATAATTGGTTAGGTACTTCATCTACAGTACAATATCTAGTTGATTGTTAACATCTAGATGTGCATGTTCAGAATAAAGATGGCCAAACAGTTCTAGATTATTGTAGGAGACCAGACACTGGACCAGAAAAAATGATCAAATATATTAAAGCTAAATCCTCCTATTTTCGGTACTTTATCTCGAGTACAATATCTAGTTGATAATTTACATATAGACCTACATGTCAAGAATAAAGGTTGTCGAACACCTCTAGATTATTGTACAATACAACACATGGCATATCTAGATGGTACTTTATCTAAAGTACAATATCTAGTTGATTGTTTACATCTAAATGTAAACACAGAAGGGTTTTTAAAACCACACACAGTTATTTCACAGTTGTAGACCATGTGTAAGTCATGTAGATAAAATACAATATCTGATCAGTAACCAAGCCTATATTCACACTAGGGATGGTAAGAATACAAAGTGCGGCATGTGAGGACGGTACTTTATCTAAAGTACAAAATCTAGTTGAAGATTTACATAATAATATGAATGTTGATATACAGATTTTTTTTTGAAAACCACACACAGTTATTTCACAGTTGTAGATCACGTGTAAGTCATGTAGATAAAATAAAAGTATCTGATCAGTAACCAAGCATATATTCACACTAAGGATGGTAAGAATACAAAGTGCGGTATGTGAGGACGGTACTTTATCTAAAGTACAATATCTAGTTGATGATTTACATCTAGATGTAAATGTACATACAGAAGGTTTTTAAAAGCGGCTGCCGTATTACAAAGTAATGAAGAATTTCGACTGGATCAACGCATGTCTATGAGTATCTGTCACGTGTCCCTTCCCGATGGAAGAGGTAATGGAACAAACGCGAAGAAGAGACACCGTGCTAATTTCGACGAGTATTTAAAGAAAAAGAGATACCTCGTCACCATTAAGAATGCCGACGAACTATGCTTTTAGCGAGCCATTGTCGTCGCTCGTCAATATGCGAACAAACAGGACACAACTGAATGGGAAAAAGAGAAGAGATTTATCACCAACATAGGACCCCGAACTGGTGGAGCCAGACAAGCCTGCACGGGTGTGGAAACCTGGGAACTGTATGCCAAGTATTTCTGAGAACATGGATACCAACTCAACGTTTTCTATCGAGACATCTTTGGTTAGGCGATCTATTGGGGAACAAAATACATCACCGGAATACCAAGACACCAGAACCTGTATTTACACGACAGACATTACGACGTCATTACCTCGAAGCCCGCCTTAGTGGAGAAGTCGTATTTTTGCGACATCAGTCAAATGGGATACGATTGTGCCGAGAAACATTCGTGTCACGCCATGTGCTAAGGATGCAAGAAAGTGGGTCCCCCCTGTCCACCCGATCTCAATACAAAGACTTGTTACCGATGTCATCGGGTGTGAGTCGGCAGTGTTTTGACAACCACCTTGCCACCTGTTCCAGAGCAAGGTGCAGTGTGGAAGAAGAGCCAGAGGGAGTGAGACGTCATCAAAGCCAAGCGAAATTTGTAAGAAAATCGATGCGGGGAATACAGGTGTTCCATCTGCCGAGAGTTGTAGCAATATACTCGTGGTGACATTGTTTTTAAAGATTATAGACAAGGAATGAGGAGATAAGATATAGTTTTATGTTTCTAACATTCACATAATATGTAGTATGTACTAAATATCACTTAGAGTAAAATGACATATTGTTTTATAAAAAGAGTAGTTTAGCCAAAACATAACTTGCTCTATATGTCAACAACATGATAATTAATATCTCATGGGAAATTTATCTAGTAAATTTCCATGACCATTTAAGGGTGGGTTTTGGCGTCATTGGGCTCAATTAACCAATCTCTCTAATTATTTACATCATGTTTGATCAATTAGATAATTGAGTGTCCAAAACCAGTTGATACAAAATTAGGATACTCGTGAGAATTCAGCAGACTTCGATTAGATTCCAGAGGGTTACCATCAAGAGTCCTAGACACCACGAGGTGTCTAGGTTGAGAAGAGTTTAGTTAGTATTGACTGTAATTGTAATATGTACTATGCTTGTATGTATACCTATGCTACATAAAAGGTAAAAACGAACTGTTGCATTGTTATAACTGAAGAAGATAAACGTCTTAAGAAACCAGTAAGAAGAAATACACAACGTGAAGGAGGAGCAAAGACGATCCGAGATAAATCCTAGACGATCACAAGGCTAACGAAAATATGTAGTAAGAAAAGATGCATGGGTCATACGTAGGATGTGGCGACCGGTTTGACCACCGCGACCCCCGCCCGCTCTCCACGTCAGACAGAAGACTCATGGTGCTACAGATTGGCACAAGGCTGAGAAACAATTTTGCTACATCCAACCGCTTATCCAACTGCTTAAATCACCAATCGACAATTCAATCACGATGTCCAACCGAGCAACACTTACCCCTACGGATACTGACTTTCGTGTCTAAGAACGATGGCGAACAAACAGAGGAGATGACGAACCGGCAGAAAATACGGATATGGTCGAGAAACTTAGACAACAATGGCTCAACGTTCGGGAGTTAAAATGTTTCCTACCCATCATAGAGAAAAGGCAACGCGAGGAGTGTATCAGTTGCAAGTACGAACACCCCAGTCAGAGATACCACTCGTGTCTGGGACTAGGCGTGTCTTCCATAACGGGCCAACCCTCGTATCCCGTGGACGATTACAATTACTACCACTAGGTGGACGAGCCGAAACTGCAAGACATCGATAGCGTGCTAGGCAGTATGATGGACGATTGTAATTCCGTCAATTCAGAAACTTATAGAAACTTATAGAAACAATACTACACTGGGCTTATTGGTTAGGTACTTTATCTACAATACAATATCTAATTGATTGTTAACATCTAGATGTGCATGTTCAGAATAAATCTGGCCAAATAGATCTAGATTATTGTAGGAGACCAGACACTGAATCAGAAAAAAAAGATCAAATATATTAAAGCTTAAACCTTCAATTAATACTACAATATCTAGTCATTCATCAGGCTGATATTAACGCTAGAGACAGTGATAATAATACCATCTTACACTGGGCATGTCTGTGGGGTACTTTATCTACAGTACAATATCTAGTTGATTGTTAACGTCTAGATGTGCATGTTCAGAATAAAGATGGACAAACAGTTCTAGATTATTGTAGGAGACCAGACACTGAATCAGAAAAAAATATCAAATATATTAAAGCTAAATCCTCCTATTTTCGGCACTTTATCCAGAGTACAATATCTAGTTGATAATTTACATCTAGGCGTACATGTCAAGAATAAATGTGGTCGAACACCTCTAGATTATTGTACAATACAACACACGGCATATCTAGATGGTACTTTATCTAAAGTACAATATCTAGTTGATTGTTTACATCTAAATGTAAACACAGAAGGGTTTTTAAAACCACACACAGTTATTTCACAGTTGTAGACCACGTGTAAGTCATGTAGATAAAATACAGTAACCAAGCATATATTCACACTAAGGATGGTAAGAATACAAAGTGCGGTATGTTAGGACGTAATACTATGTGAGGATTGTAATACTTTATCTAAAGTACAATATCTAGTTGATGATCTACATCTAGATGTAAATGTACATACGGAAGGTTTTTGAAAGCGACTGCCGTATTACAGAGTAATGAAGAATTTCGACTGGATCAACGCATGTCTATGAGTATCTGTCACGTGTCCCTTCCCGATGGAAGAGGTAATGGAACAAACGCGAAGAAGAGACACCGTGCTAATTTCGACGAGTATTTAAAGAAAAAGAGATGCCTCGTCACCATTAAGAATGCCGACGAACTATGCTTTCAGCGAGCCATTGTCGTCGCTCGTCAATATGCGAACAAACAGGACACACCTGAATGGGAAAAAGAGAAGAGATTTATCACCAACACAGGACCCCGAACTTGGCAGACGAGGAAAACGGGAGCTCTTATCGGAGCCATCGGTGGAGCCAGACAAGCCTGCACGGGTGTGGAAACCTGGGAACTGTATGCCAAGTATTTGGGAGAACATGGATACCAACTGAACGTTTTCTCTCGAGTCATCTTTGGTGTGTGAGTCGCCAGTGTTTTGACAACCACCTTGCCACCCATTCCAGAGCAAAGTGCAGTGTGGAAGAAGTGTCAGAAGGAGTGGGGCGTCATCAAAGCCAAGCGAAATTTGTAAGAACATTGATGCGGGGAATACAAGTGTTCCATCTGCCGAGAGTTGTAGCAATATAGTCGTGGTGACATTGTTTTTAAAGATTATAGACAAGGAATGAGGAGATAAGATATAGTTTTATGTTTCTAACATATTCACATAATGTGTAGTATGTACTAAAGAACTCATATCAAAATCAACTCACAATCTTATAAGGGTGACAGACGGTGTAGCTACTCTAGCTCAACAGATTCCTCGGATTGAAAAAGAACAAAATAAAGTGAAAATGACCATCAGTGACCTACCAAAAGATCCTGCAAACAAGACACATGATACAAAAAAATGATAAATGAAAACGCAAAAAGAATTGAAATCTTAGAAATAGAACTGTCTCACAGATTTAAGCAACTAGACGACAGTGATAAGAAATCAAATACACAGAAAAGCACTCAAAAATCTAAGAATAAGCGCACATAGATTGAAAATTGAAACAGAGATATATTTAAAATTAGACCTAAACGATAGTTAGTGTAGTATATGTCAAAAAGTAGAAGACAAAATATATTTGATAACAAATTGCAAAAGACATGACGAGAGAGAGAGAGAAAGAGAGAGAGAGAGAGAGAGAGAGATGGGGTTTAACATCCACTCAACACAACCAGGTCATTTCGTGACTAACATATGGTTTCAAATTTTTTTATTTCAATAATTCGCTTGGGCCGTGGGAGGAAACCGGAGTGCCCGGAAGAAACCCACGAGGTTGAGCATGACGTTGAGCATGACGAAAAAAGAAAAGAACTGTTCAGATTAATTCTATTTCCTGAACCAAATTTTTATAAACTGAATGGTTTACAACAATTTAAAATAATGATGAGGGATAAAAAATATTGAAATTATAAAATGCTTAGGTGCTTTTGTTAACAAATCATTCAGGTCTTAGTGAAGTTGTTTATCTTTGTATGATTATGCCCATGAATGTATCCTTTGTTTGTTTCATGTATATTTCTAATATTTTTATTGCACATAACCATACAAGGTGTTTTATGCAATAAAGTTTCATATAGGTGGATTAATCCATCATACATTAATTTATAATAATTTACGGTTGTGTTTGGTTATTACAACCATGAGTATAATACAATTTGGTCTTGAATAAATATTGATCACATTTATTTCAAGAGGCTGTTTGATAATTAAATACAATGCGATGATTGGGTTTTTTTTAGTTCAGAGATTGTTAATTATCAAATGCTACCAACAAATGTTTATATAAATGGTGTGCATGGTCACCCAGAAAAGGCATTAGGGAAAGTAATTCTAAACTGTTCATATAATACTCTTAGAATAGATATCACATTTCAAGTTTTAGATAGTAAAAAGAATAAATAGTATTTCTGGTTCTGGATATTCTCGGGACATTGTAACAGAATACCATAGTGTTTTTGACGATAGTATAGGTTGTATACCAGGACAATACCACATCAAATCAGATAAGAAAGTACAGCCAATAATTCATTCACCTCACCCTGTTCCAGCACCGATAAGAAATCAGGTGAAGGAGGAGTTAGACAATTTAGAACAAAGAGATATTATAATTAAAGTGACAGAACCTACTAATTGGGTTACCTCAGTTGTATGTGTAAGAAAACCTAGAGTAGGAATTTGTATAGGCCCCTCTAGTTTAAATGAGGCAAAATTAAGAAAGCGCTTTTCTCTAAATTCTATTTATGACATTGTTTCAAGATTAAAAGGCGGTAAATATTTGGTGTTTTAGATGCAAATATGGGTTTTTACCAAATTAAACTATCAGCTAATAGTTCAAAATATACAACTTTTAATACACTTTTTAGTAGATATGGACATCTTCAAATGCCTATGGGAATAACAAGTGCACCCAAGTATTTCAGGGATGATGTTTCAGTACATTGTACAACCACTGAAGAACATAACAATAGACTTGAACAAGTTCTTAAGCAAGAACATGAAAATAATTTAAAAATTAGTCCACAGAAATCAAATTAAGCACAAACAGAAGTAAATTACTCAGTACATATACTAAGGCAAGAAGAATTGAAACCACCACCTACACGCATCGATTCAATCCTATTGATTTCATCGTTGATTTAAAACATACAGAAAACCATAAACAGTTAGGTACTGTATCTAAAGTACAATATATTATTGATTGTTTACGTCTAAATGTACATGTTTAGAATAAATATGGCAAAACACATCTAGATTATTGTAGGAAACCAGACACTGAATCAGAAAAAAGATCACATATATTAAAACTTAATCTTCCTGTTTCCGGTTATAAACCTTCAATTAATACTACACTATCTATCCAGTCATCAGGCTGATATTAACGCTAGAGACAGTGATAATAATACCATCTTATACTGGGCATGTCTAGTCGGTACTTTATCTACAGTACAATATCTAGTTGATTGTTTACATCTAGATCTACATGTCAAGAATAAATGTGGTCAAACACCTCTAGATTATTGTAGGAGACCAGACACTGAATCAGAAAAAAAGATCAAATATATTAAAGCTAAATCCTTCTATTTTTGGTACTTTATCTAGAGTACAATATCTAGTTGATAATTTACATCTAAACCTACACCTCAAGAACAAAGGTGGTCGAACACCTCTAGATTATTGTACAATACAACACATGGCATATCTAGATGGTACTTTATCTAAAGTACAATATCTAGTTGATTTTTTACATCTAGATGTACATACAGAAGGTTTTTTATACGCCCACATTTTCATGTGGACGTATTATGTCGTCGCCCCTGTCCGCCCGGACGTCCGTCCGTCCACAATTTGTTTGTGGACTCTCTACAGGTCACAATTCTTATCCGATTTTGACGAAACTTTAAATATAGGTTTATCTCCAAAAGATCTCGGCTGCTTTCGATATTGGCATGTATCGGATCAAAACTTCATGGATTATGGCCCCTGATTGTACGAAAAATCACGTTTTTAGCTTGTGGACCCTATAGAGGTCACAATTTTGAACCGATTTTGATGAAACTTGACATGCATGTTTGTAACCCAAAGATCTTGGTTCCTTTCGATATTTGCGGCTATCGGAATGTAATTTCCTGAATTATGGCCCCTGATTGTCCGAAAAATCACCCTTTTTAGCTTGTGGTCCCTCTGGAGGTCACAATTATTATTCGATTTAAAAAACTGTTTGTTTATATCACCGTTACACCCTAAGGAAGGTTGAGTTCGAATTTCGGGACAATCGGACAAAAATTGCCATACAAAATGGCCGCCGTTTGTACGCGAATACTGTTAAAAAATGGTATATCAAGGTTGTGGACCCTGTGGAGGTCACAATTTTGATTCGATTTTGATGAAACTTGAAATTCATGGTTATAACCCAAAGATCTTGCTTCCTTGAATTTCAAGTTTCATCAAAATCAAATAAAAAATGTGACTTCTACAGGGTCCACAAGCTAAAAACGTGATTTTTCGTACAATCAGGGGCCATAATCCATGAAGTTTTCATCCGATACATGCCAATATCGAAAGCAGCCGAGATCTGACGGACAGGGGCGACGACAATATACGTCCACATAAAAATGTGGGCGTATAAAAATGGTATATCAAGGTTGTGGACCCTGTAAAGGTCACAATTTTAATTCGATTTTGATGAAACTTGAAATTCATCGTTATAACCCAAAGATCTTGGTTCTTTTCGATATTTGCGCATATCGGATCGTAACTTCCTGAATTATGGCCCCTGGTTATATGCAAAATCCCCCTTTCTTTAGCTTGTGCTCCCTCTGGAGGTCACAATTATTATCCAATTTAAAAAAACGTTTGATTATATCACCGTTACACTGTAAGGAAGGTTGAGTTTGAATTTCGGGAAAATCGGGCCAAAATTGACAGACAAAATGGCCGCCGTTTGTACGCGAATACTGTTAAAAAAATGATATATCATGGTTGTGGACCCTGTATAGGTCACAATTTTAATTCGATTTTGATGAGGAAGGTTGAGTTCTAATTTCGTGAAAATCGTACCAAAATTGCCGGACGAAATGGTCGCCGTTTGTACGCGAAGAGTGCAAAAATATGGTATATCATGGTTGTGGACTCTCTACAGGTCACAATTCTTATCCGATTTTGATGAAAAGTCACATTTCTAGGTTGTGTACCGTCACACCATAATCATTGTCGGTTTCGAGTTTCATTAATATCAGACTGGAACTGACCAACTAAATGGCTGCTCCCAATACAGTATGAAATACAGGACTTAAAGATGTAGGAAAAATCATTTTCGGTATTGCTTGTTCTCTGTCCATCTCTCGAAAATGTGGGCGTATCCTGGCTGGCAGTGCCAGCCTATCTTTTTAGCTTGTGGTCCCTCTGGAGGTCACAATTATTATCCGATTTAAAAAAAACGTTTGATTATATTACCGTTACACCGTAAGGAAGGTTGAGTTCGAATTTCGGGAAAATCGGACCAAAATTGCCATTCAAAATGGCCGCCGTTTGTAAGCGAATACTGTTAAAAAATGGTATATCAGGGTTGTGAACCCTGTAAAGGTCACAATTTTAATTCGATTTTGATGAAACTTGAAATTCATGGTTATAACCCAAAGATCTTGGTTCTTTTCGATATTTGCGCATATCGGATCGTAACTTCCTGAATTATGGCCCCTGGTTATATGCAAAATCCCCCTTTCTTTAGCTTGTGGCCCCTCTGGAGATCACAATTATTATCCGATTTAAAAAAATAGGTTGCCAGGCAATGAAACATACGCCCACACAGCAGCCAAATCGTCCGGGCAGTCAACAAGAAATGTCGCATATTAAGGAATTATCAAAAAATCATTAGAATTTGTTTGGTTTTTATAATCAAACATTTTTGTTTAAATCAGATAATAATTGTGACCTCCAGAGGGACCACAAGCTAAAAAGGGTGATTTTTCGTACAATCAGGGGACATAATTCAGGAAGTAATGACCCGATGGGCGCAAATATCGAAAGGAACCAAGATCATTGGGTTATAAACATACATGTCAAGTTTCATCAAAATCGATTCAAAATTGTGACCTCTATAGGGTCCACAACCTTGATATAACATATTTTCACACTATTCGTGTACAAACGGCGGCCATTTTGTCCGTCAATTCTAGTCTGATTTTCACGTAATTCATAGCCTCTCTTCATTACCATATAACAGTGATATAGTCAAAAGTTTTTTTAAATCGGATAATAATTTTGACCTCCAGAGGGACCAAAAGCTAACAAAAGCGATTTTTCGGACAATCCGGGGACATAATTCAGGAAGTTATGATCCAATGGGCGCAAATATCGAAAGGAACCAAGATCTTTGGGTTATAAACATACATGTCAAGTTTCATCAAAATCGGTTCAAAATTGTGACCTCTATAAGGTCCACAACCTTTATATAACATATTTTCACACTATTCGCGTACAAACGGCGGCCATTTTGTCCGTCAATTTTGGTCCGATTTTCACAAAATTCATACTCAACCTTCATAACCATGGAATAGTGATATAATCAAACGTTTTTTTAAATCGGATAATAATTTTGACCTCCAGAGGGACCACAAGCTAAAATGGGCGATTTTTTGGACAATCAGGGGCCATAATTCAGGAAGTTACGATCCGATGGGCGCAAATATCGAAAGGAACCAAGATCTTTGAGTTATAAACATACATGTCAAGTTTCATCAAAATTGGTTCAAAATTGTGACCTCTATAAGGTCCACAACCTTGATATAACATATTTTCACACTATGCGCGTACAAACGGCGGCCATTTTGTCCGTCAATTTTGGTCCGATTTTCACGAAATTCGAATTCACCCTTCATAACCATGGAACAGTGATATAATCAAACGTTTTTTTAAATTGGATAACAATTTTGACCTCCAGAGGGACCACAAGCTAAAAAGGGAAATTTTTCGGACAATCAGGGGCCATAATTCAGGAAGTTACGATCCGATAGGGGTGACTATTGTTGGTAATTTTCACTATTGCGATAGTATTGCTATTGGGTAAACAGCTATTGCAATACTATTACTATTGGGGATTAAATATTGCGATACTATTGGACTATTGCGATAGTTTGATCTGTTTATTAGTTTAGGTTTAAAACACACTGCCAGGTATACATTTATTATAACATTTAATCAAACTAAAAATTTTGAAACACAAGAAAGTTCCAGGTAATGTTAGATAATATAATACAAGTAGACTCCGAATAATATAACGGATGCGCATACAACGGACAATCACTTATACGGACACAACAGTTTGGTCCCGAATTTTGTAATAAAAATTTCTTGTTTTCAAAGTCTTTTTATAACGGACACTCTATGACGGACAATCGTTTAATCGACAAATCAATGTAATCCATTTTTCGAATCAAATCCATTTTTACAACGGACTCTCGAATAAGCAGAACAAAATAATGATATTACTGATTATATTATCGATGACCGGAATGCTTTTCCCAGAAAATAACCATACTGATTTTTAGTGTTGTCACAATTACAAAATTCTTGAATAGGGTAATCGCCTCGCCAAAAATCGTATCGGTTGGCCTGTACGAGACATTCTCGCATTCTGACTTACCCCCACTGCTTTAACTGCTAATTAAAAATCCAGTACTGGCAATAGATTACAATTTACTAGTTCAACATCTCCCTCCGTAAATCAGTACGTAATATTTTAACACGGATATCGGTAATCATATCGACAAAAAAAAACGACAGAAGCGACACAAGACGGTACAGATAAAAACAAAAACAACATGTGGCTTCTAATGGCACGACAAAAGGGTGGGGGCGAATAGAAGAGCCTCCTAGCTGGTATCTCGGGTACACTGTAACGTCGCATTCTGATAAAGTACATTGGGTTTTTTTTCTTTATATTATATAAAATGGTATATTTGTAATATTACATTGGTAGTTTAGTAACTTGTAAAAAAGCATAGCCAACTTTCCTGTCATATGCGGCATGCTTTCAGCATGTCTGTTATTGGCGTACGTGACCATTTTCATTTTTTTCGCGCCAAAATCAACCATTTTACGCATTTCTTAGTAAGCCATGCCTAATATGGTAGACGAAGATTTCCATGTGATATTGAGATCATGTAACGCTCTTTTAGTGATAACAGAGCTCTTTGTTAAAAATTCAGAGTAATTATTCGACAAATACGAGTGAATTTGAGCCATTTTACTTTCGCTATTACAAACTATCGAAACTATCGATAGTTTGCTTGACTATCGCAATTTTTATCGATAGTTTCTTTTTAATATCGATACATACTATCGACGGTTGAACTATCGCGATGCATCGATTGTTCGATGTATCGTTACACCCCTACGATCCGATGAGCGCAAATATCTAAAGGAACCAAGATCTTTGGGTTATAAACATACATGTCAAGTTTCATCAAAATTGGTTCAAAATTGTGACCTCTATAAGGTCCACAACCTTGATATAACATATTTTCACACTATGCGCGTACAAACGGCGGCCATTTTGTCCGTCAATTTTGGTCCGATTTTCACGAAATTCGAATTCACCCTTCATAACCATGGAACAGTGATATAATCAAATGTTTTTTTAAATCGGATAACAATTTTGACCTCCAGAGGGACCACAAGCGAAAAAGGGAAATTTTTCGGACAATCAGGGGCCATAATTCAGGAAGTTACGATCCGATGAGCGCAAATATCTAAAGGAACCAAGATCTTTGGGTTATAAACATACATGTCAAGTTTCATCAAAATCGGTACAAAATTGCGACCTCTATAAGGTCCACAACCTTGATATAACATATTTTCACACTATTCGCGTACAAATGGCGGCCATTTTGTACGTCAATTTTGGTCCGATTTTCACAAAATTCGAATTCAACCTTCATAACCATGGAACCGTGATATAATCAAACAGTTTTTTAAATCGGATAACAATTTTGACCTCCAGAGGGACCACAAGCTAAAAAGGACGGTTTTTCGGACAATCAGGGGCCATAATTCAGGAAGTTACGATCCGATTGGCGCAAATATCGAAAGGAACCAAGATCTTTGGGTTATAAACATGCATTTCAAGTTTCATCCAAATCGGTTCCAAATTGTGACCTCTACACTGTTCACAAGCTAAAAAACCTGATTTTTCGTACAATCAGGGGCCATAACCCATGAAGTTACAGTCCGATACATGCCAATATCGAAAGGAACCGAGATCTAAGGGTGATAAACCTATATTTTAAGTTTCATTGAAATCGGATAAAAATTGTGACCTGTAGACTGTTCACAAACAATTGTGGACGGACGAACAGGGGCGACGACAATATACGTCCACATGAAAATGTGGGCGTATAAAAACGTTTGATTATATCACCGTTACACCGTAAGGAAGGTTGAGTTTGAATTTCGGGAAAATCGGACTAAAATTGACAGACAAAATGGCCACCGTTTGTACGCGAATACTGTTAAAAAAAAATGGTATATCATGGTTGTGGAAACTGTATAGGTCACAATTTTAATTCAATTTGGATGAGGAAGGTTGAGTTCTAATTTCGTGAAAATCGTACCAAAATTGCCGGACGAAATGGTCGCGTTTGTACGCGAATAGTGTAAAAATATGGTATATCATGGTTGTGGACTCTCTACAGGTCACAATTCTTATCTGATTTTGATGAAAAGTCACATTTCTAGGTTATGTACCGTCACACCATAATCATTGTCGGCTTCGAATTTCATGAATATCAGACTGGAACTGACCAACTAAATGGCTGCTCCCAATACAGTATGAAATACAGGATTTAATGATGTAGTAAAAATCACTTTCGGTATTGCTTGTTCTCTATCCATCTCTCGAAAATGTGGGCGTATCCTGCCTGGCAGTGTCAGCCTATCTTTTTTTTCAGGAATGCAGAGATTTAGATATACCATTTCATTTACTAGTGGGATATGCTAGAGATGTATTACCAGAATTTGTTGTGACTGATTTCTTACCATTACGAGTTCCCAGGGCATGGGTAGGCTGGCACTGCCAGGCAGGATACGCCCACATTTTCGAGAGATGGACAGAGAACAAGCAATACCGAAAGTGATTTTTCCTACATCTTTAAGTCCTGTATTTCATACTGTATTGGGAGCAGCCATTTAGTTGGTCAGTTCCAGTCTGATATTGATGAAATTCGAAACCGACAATGATTATGGTGTGACGGTACACAACCTATAAATGTGACTTTTCATCAAAATCGGATAAGAATTGTGACCTGTAGAGAGTCCACAACCATGATATACCATATTTTTACACTATTCGCGAACAAACGGCGACCATTTCGTCCGGCAATTTTGGTACGATTTTCACGAAATTAGAACTCAACCGTCCTTATCAAAATCGAATTAAAATTGTGACCTATACAGGGTCCACAACCATGATATATCATTTTTTTAACAGTATTCGCGTACAAACGGTGGCCATTTTGTCTGTCAATTTTGGTCCGATTTTCCCGAAATTCACACTCAACCTTCCTTACAGTGTAACGGTGATATAATCAAACGTTCTTTTAAATTGGATAATAATTGTGACCTCCAGAGGGACCACAATGATTATGCCCATGAATGTATCCTTTGTTTGTTTCATGTATATTTCTAATATTTTTATTGCACATAACCATACAAGGTGTTTTATGCAATAAAGTTTCATATAGGTGGATTAATCCATCATACATTAATTTATAATAATTTACGGTTGTGTTTGGTTATTACAACCATGAGTATAATACAATTTGGTCTTGAATAAATATTGATCACATTTATTTCAAGAGGCTGTTTGATAATTAAATACAATGCGATGATTGGGTTTTTTTTAGTTCAGAGATTGTTAATTATCAAATGCTACCAACAAATGTTTATATAAATGGTGTGCATGGTCACCCAGAAAAGGCATTAGGGAAAGTAATTCTAAACTGTTCATATAATACTCTTAGAATAGATATCACATTTCAAGTTTTAGATAGTAAAAAGAATAAATAGTATTTCTGGTTCTGGATATTCTCGGGACATTGTAACAGAATACCATAGTGTTTTTGACGATAGTATAGGTTGTATACCAGGACAATACCATATCAAATCAGATAAGAAAGTACAGCCAATAATTCATTCACCTCACCCTGTTCCAGCACCGATAAGATATCAGGTGAAGGAGGAGTTAGACAATTTAGAACAAAGAGGTATTATAATTAAAGTGACAGAACCTACTAATTGGGTTACCTCAGTTGTATGTGTAAGAAAACCTAGAGTAGGAATTTGTATTGTCATATAGTAATGTCACCTTCATGTAAGAGTTCTCTCCCCTTTGGTATTAACTAGAGTATTGGAGAGTTATCTCCCAGATGTAAAATCTTTAGTCTTAAAGAGGTGTTGAATAAAGCATGGCCTAGCTAACATGTGGTTTTTCTTTGGACTCAATTAATCCATGTCATCCATGGAGTTTGAGAGACCTAACCCCCACAGAGCATGGTGGAGATGCTAAACCAGTGATCCAGTGTTCCAGTAAAAGCAGTAATTTTTCAACAATAGAAGTTTGAATGTTACAAGACTTTGTCAAGAAATCATGACATGTGTTTTTTTTCCAAATGTAACCGCTCTGAAACTTCTTAATATAGAGCAAAGTGCCTACAAGTACAAGCCAGACATTCTGATTACAAATTAGAGCCATCAGTGTATCTATATAGAAGAACCAACATTTTCTGTGATTTGGTATGTTGAAGTCCAGTGATGCAGACAGGCCTACTGTGTGAATTTTTAAATTGATGATCAGCATTTGAGACTAAACTATAAATTAGGCCTAGCCTATTAGACTGAAATTATTTTTCTATTGATAATTAAAACAGTGTTTTTATTTTAAAAAAAAAAAAAAAATAATAATTGAACTATTGTTTGTGAATATGTAGTATTTTGAAATTCCTTTGAAAGTGTGTGTATGGAAATTTTGTTATATTGTTTTCTCATACTCATAA
Organism: Patella depressa; assembly: GCA_948474765.1. Taxonomy (NCBI): domain Eukaryota; kingdom Metazoa; phylum Mollusca; class Gastropoda; family Patellidae; genus Patella; species Patella depressa. The sequence goes on from OX419720.1 coordinate 4,888,737, forward strand.
TTTATTTAGGCTTATATTATAAGTTATGTTTTGCAAGATAGTATTAGTAAATTTAATATTTTCATTATAATTAACCATTTCTTAATTTTGCATAATGTCTAATAATTAATATAATTAAGTATTTTTCAGTATTTGATTGCCTAGAATTTTTCCTACTCAATTTAATTTAGGCAAATTAAGGTCATAATTTTGTTCATGTTATTCATCACACATGGTTTGTTTTTCTGTAACGTTTATATAGGCCTTCTTTTTTACCTTTTCCTATCTGGTTCTAATTTTGCAATCATGGCTACATTTAATTCATCAGACAGATTTGAGGGTACAACCCTATCCAGAGATAAAGCCTCTGCCCATTTTTTGTCATTTATTGATTACTTAGAAGCTAATAATCTTGATACAGAACCAACAAGTGTGCAAGAAATGACACAATTTTTAGTAAGGTTCAAACAAACTCTTAAAGGTTCAGCACGACTTTGGATCGAGGGACGAGTTTTTCGTAATTTAGAAGATTTAAAATCTACATTTTTAAATAGATTTTCAGAAACCAAAACTTCATTCTCATTACATCAAGCCTATCAGAATTTCACCTATGATATGCAAATTTCTGCTCAGGAAAATCTTGAAAATTTGCAAAAGTTATCCAACCATTTGGGTTTCAGAGATCAGCAAATCAGACATAAGTTTATTTCTATATTGCCAGAACAATGTCGTCAAGCCGTGGTGATGTCTTTAAATGATAATGTTCTGATTGATAGGATTCCACAAAAGGTTCAATGTTTTTTTGACGTTTCAAAACCGAAAGAAGTAACTTTTTCACATTCTGAAGTAGACTTACTTCATAATGAATTGCAATCTTTGGAAATAAATAATTCTTCTTACATGCCAAAATCACGTTACAAGTCGCCTAATAGACCACCAAGAAATTTTCGCTCAAATAGTGTTACACGCGAAACATATAGGCCTGAACGTCGTGATCCGAGTCCGGATAATAATCATCGCCAAACTCGCAGTTCTTTTGATCACCGTTCTTCACGGAATCATTGTCGAAAACGTGATGATTCTTTTAATAGCCGTTCTTCACATTTAAACAGAAGAAGATTATTCTGTGATTTTTGCCTTAAACCAAATCACACTTGGCGCAACTGTTTTCAACGTGAACGTGAGTTGTCCTGCAGACGTAATAGACAACCTAAAAGATCTGACAATGGCGGTCAGGATTTTTGAGTAATGGAACTTGTGATTCTGCTCCTCGTGAGTTCCCTGAAAGTAATTCCAAACCAGTTGTTATTAAGTTGGATAAACGCAACTATTGTAAAGGCAGTTTTCAGGATAGAAAACCTGCATTAATTCTTTTTGATAGTGGTGCATCAAGATCACTTATTTCATCGTCAGTTATTCATTCTTCGCCTTATCTTAATAATTTGCCTGTAAATAAGTTAAACAAGGCCCTAAAGTTTCGTATGGGTAATGGAAATTGTTTAGTTTGTTCGTATTTTATTCGTTTTGAGATTAGTATTCAAGGTCATATTTTGGAAGTTGAAGCATACATTGCTAAAGACTTAGTTGGAATTGACGTTATATTAGGTCAAGAAACTTTATCATCCTTAAATGGTAATCTCAGTTTTCGTGACAATATCTTTCAGTGCAAATCACGAAAAATTTGTTTTTCAACTTGTCACAGTATTCATATAAAGCCTAATCATACTCGTTTCGTTACTGTGTATGGTAAAGTTCCAGCCGTATTTAAGAATAGAGAAGTGTTCCTTTATTGTAACAAAACTATTTCGAATGCCTGCCCTTCGTCAGTTTTAGTAAAACTAAAGCGTAACAAGGCTGTAATACCTATTAGCAACACAAGCGATAAAACTTTGCATATTAATGCTTCAACACCTATTTCTTTTATGTCATTGGATGACATTTTTGTTTGTGAAAATCCAGATTTATCTAGTCATAAGCCGTCCAAGAGTATTTCAAACGAAGCAGTTCGAGATATTTTCAAGGAGAACATTGATTTGTCTTCAAGTATTCTTACTAATAATGCCAAAGATGGATTTTATGAACTTTTATGTGAGTATAAAAGTGCTTTCAGTTTACATGGAGAGATTGGACATTGTCCAAATATGTCAGTTGACATTGAAGTTTCAAATGAAGACCCATTCTATATTAGACCCTATCCTACTACTGAAGCTGAGAAGCAAATCATTGACGCAGAGTTAAATAAATTGGTTAAACTTGGCATATTGGCTGTAGGTCACCAATCCTACACTTCACCAGTACTTGTAATTCCAAAGAAAGGCACAAGTGAAAAGAGAGTTGTTGTGGATTTCAGATACCTTAACTCGAGGATTAAACGATTAAATCATCCATTTCCTCTACTTTCTGATACTTTAAAGCGTATTGGTAATTCTAAACCAAAGGTTCTCAGTTGCATTGATTTAAAATCCGCATTTTTTACTTTACCTTTGTCTCACAAATCTCAGAAGTATACAGGTATATCTTCATACTATGGTGGAAAACATTATTATTTCAAAAGACTAAGTCAAGGTCTAAGTGTTTCACCTGCTGTTTTCCAATCTAAGATCGATGAAGTGTTATCCGAAGTTAAAGATAGTTATCATTATTGTATTGCTCATCATGATGACATCATTGTCTTTAGTAAAGATCAGAAATCTCATAAACAACATTTAGCCCAAGTATTTCAAGCCTTAATAAACAACGGTCTAAAAATATCGCCAAAGAAATGTTCCTTTTTTCGTAGTAAAGTTGTCTACATGGGTCATCAAATCACTATTTGCGAAAACGGATTAGCAACAATTCAGCCATTATCTGATAGATGTCATGCTATTCAAAATTTGGCTCGCCCAAAATCAACTAAGGATGTTCGTAAATTCATTGGTGCTGTGAATTATGTATCTAATTTTCTCCCTAAACTACAGCTTGTATTACAACCGTTACATAAGATATCAAATAAAAGAGTTGAGTTTCATTGGACAGAAGAACACGAATCTACATTCAACGAAGTAAAGAAACTTCTAATTCAGCCGCCCGTTCTATACATGCCATCTGGTGATGGTAGATTCACGGTATACAGTGATACATCGAGAACAGCAACAGGTTCATATTTAACTCAAGTTATTAATGGTCAAGAAAGGTTATTAGGTTATTATTCTAAGCGACTTCCTAAGGCTTGTGAAAGATATAGTGTAACCGAGTTAGAATTATTCGGATTATTAATCAACATAACTAATTTTCAGTATCTACTCAAAGGTGTTGAGTTCGATGCATATGTCGACCATTCTGCAATAGTCCAGTTATTCCAGTCTAAACGTGAACCATGTACTAATCGTTTAAAGAAGCTATTGGTTAAATTATCTCATTATGCATTAAAAATAGGATATAAGAAAGGTACCGAATTGGTCTTAGCCGATTTTCTTTCTCGCAGTCCATTAGAGGACGATTCGGAAATAGATGCTGTTGTCCCAACTGCATTTTCTACTGAAGAAATTAATCCTGTAAGTGAGCGACCAGTTACAAGACAATGGGCTAAACAACAAAACATTCAAGTTCCTGATGTACATCCAGTTATAAAGCCCACTACTTCTTCATCGTCTACCGCTCATGTTCCTCATATAACTAATGATAATAATAACATTCCAGTCCCTATATCTAATTCCCAGACATCGCATGCCCAGAATTCTAATAATTCTGAACCTAGACTAGTTGATAAATCTCTAGTATCTGAAGATGAGGAAATCGAAGTTCCTATCGAATTGTGTATTCCTCCACGACCTGTTATTCATAATTGCGAGAATATTATTCAAAAGAATTTTCCAAAACAACAAGATTTGAACAAACTCCTAAATGTTATAAAAAGGAAAATGATCAGAGATTACAATCTTTCAATAGATGCGAACAAATTACGCATCGAACAAGAAACCTCCCCATATTTTAAGCCAATTTACGATTATATATGTCATGACATTTTGCCAGCCAATAAGAAGTCAGCAAAGACGATTCAATTAAAATCTGAAGAATATCTTTTATGCGATTCAGTTTTATTCAGGCTTATCATTCATAAAGATGACACATTCACTTTACAATTAGCCATTCCTGAATCAATGTGTCATAGCCTTATAAATATCTACCACGACAGTCAACTTTCAAATCATCAAGGTATTGTTAGAACTTATCTGACCATGAGAAAATTATTTTACTTTCCTAATATGTTTGACACTATTTCTTCCTATATCAAATCGTGTTTCAAATGTCAGCAATTTAAAGGCAAAACAGATAAAGTTCGCATGTTTCATAACAGAATCCCTACACATTATAGAACTTTCGATAGATTAAGTCTTGATTTCAAGACTATGCCGTCTTCATCCACCGGATTTAAAAATCTAATGGTTGTTTGTGACGAAATAACAAGATTTGTTGTTTGTGTTCCTTTAAAATCTCTAGACGCTGAAACTATATGTGAAGCAATCATACAGAAGATAGTTTGTACTTTTGGTCCACCTTCTGTTCTTATTACAGATTGTGCTGCATCCTTAACTGGTAAACTTATTAGTCTACTTTGTCAAGCTCTAGATATCGATCAGAAACTTATCAGTGTGGAAAATCATGGAAGTTTACTTGTTGAAAGACATATTCAGTCTATTTCTAATTTCCTCAAGTACAATTTAAATCAGTTTGGTACAGACTGGGTACGATATGTTTCAACATGCTGTTACGCATACAATTCATTTGTTTCCCCACAACTTGGAAACTATTCACCATATGAATTAGTTTTTGGTAAAGAACCGAAGAATCTAACTTCCTTAAATTGGTCATTTTCTGGAATATGTAAATCTTATGATGAATATATGTCACACCTTAAATCTAAATTTGATGCTATTTCATCAACTATTCTTAATCTACAGAAGAGACAACAAGAAAGTCAAAATATGAGTATTGCTCATAGTCTTAGCAAAAATCCAATTTATAGTCTTGGACAATTGTTATTTGTGTTTAAGCCTTCATCTTCAGCATTAACTGCTAATTCACGGAAGATCAAAGCAGATTGGTGTGGTCCACTAGTAGTTCATCAAATATTAGATAGGACACATTACATTCTATCTACCCTTGAAGGAAAGGTATTGCAAGAGGTCTTTTCTATAAACAGACTCAAACCTTGTTTTGTGAGATCTCATGAACCTAACAAACAAATAACTCATATAGATGCCTTAAGAAAGAGTTTAGGTAAATCGGATGATGAAAATGTTCATATTGTTAATTGCAACAATTTCTTAAAATGTACAGATGAATTAGGTAATGTTTTGTCTACATTCGATGATAGCAATGTTGTATGTAATAGACTTACTACACCTGTAGATATAGCTCAATGTAAAGTAAATATTATTGAGAATAGAAACATTGCATCCTTAAATAAGTTAAGTTTAGGACAAATTGAGCAACAGTTCCATCAAATAGTTGATCTTAGTAATGAAGATTATATGGAAATACAGAAAGCTCGATTCAAATTTGGTTCCTTAGAACTTTTAGTTGAGATTCCATGTCAAAAGAATAAGGAATTTACTTGGATTAATGTTGATAATTATCCTTATTTGTATCAAGTTGTTGAAAACTTACAATGTGATCCAACATTCCATATTACAGGAAGTTTAAGAAAATACAATAAATATTATTGTTAAAGCAAGTTTATCATAAACCTAGTGTTTTGATGTTATGATTTAATAAATCAACAATCGTTTTTATAGGTAAACCTTATTAATGCCATATCATCTTCCTATTTAAAAACTCTTTGAAGTTGTATTCAAATCGGTATTAATCACGTATTTGATGTTGGGAAATGTATGTACTTGCATATAATTTGTGATATTAAGCATTGAGGTTGGAGCAATACTTGTAAAATCTATTGGTAATCAAACATCTTATAAGAATTTCATACTTGCAATCTATATATTTGATATTGTGGATAAGTTTTAGCTTGTTTAAACATGCTGTAGCTGTATATATGTTTTTGAAGATTGTTACTACTTATTTTTATGTCAGACTAATTTTCACTTCACTAATTTCAAAGTTTGATATGTTAATTGCTATTCATTGTGTGTGTTTGATTGATTGTTTCTGTGAGTGATTCACAAGGAATTTTATTTCTTTTTTTACTATAATGTAAACTCTAATTTATCAAAGGGAGTTCACATCTTTCAAGAGAGGGGGATGTCATATAGTAATGTCACCTTCATGTAAGAGTTCTCTCCCCTTTGGTATTAACTAGAGTATTGGAGAGTTATCTCCCAGATGTAAAATCTTTAGTCTTAAAGAGGTGTTGAATAAAGCATGGCCTAGCTAACATGTGGTTTTTCTTTGGACTCAATTAATCCATGTCATCCATGGAGTTTGAGAGACCTAACCCCCACAGAGCAGTATAGGCCCCTCTAGTTTAAATGAGGCAAAATTAAGAAAGCGCTTTTCTCTAAATTCTATTTATGACATTGTTTCAAGATTAAAAGGCGGTAAATATTTGGTGTTTTAGATGCAAATATGGGTTTTTACCAAATTAAACTATCAGCTAATAGTTCAAAATATACAACTTTTAATACACTTTTTAGTAGATATGGACATCTTCAAATGCCTATGGGAATAACAAGTGCACCCAAGTATTTCAGGGATGATGTTTCAGTACATTGTACAACCACTGAAGAACATAACAATAGACTTGAACAAGTTCTTAAGCAAGAACATGAAAATAATTTTAAAATTAGTCCACAGAAATCAAATTAAGCACAAACAGAAGTAAATTACTCAGTACATATACTAAGGCAAGAAGAATTGAAACCACCACCTACACGCATCGATTCAATCCTATTGATTTCATCGTTGATTTAAAACATACAGAAAACCATAAAGAGTTAGGTACTGTATCTAAAGTACAATATCTTGTTGATTGTTTACGTCTAAATGTACATGTTTAGAATAAATATGGCAAAACACATCTAGATTATTGTAGGAAACCAGACACTGAATCAGAAAAAAGATCAAATATATTAAAACTTAATCTTCCGGTTTCCGGTTATAAACCTTCAATTAATACTACACTATCTATCCAGTCATCAGGCTGATATTAACGCTAGAGACAGTGATAATAATACCATCTTATACTGGGCATGTCTAGTCGGTACTTTATCTACAGTACAATATCTAGTTGATTGTTTACATCTAGATCTACATGTCAAGAATAAATGTGGTCAAACACCTCTAGATTATTGTAGGAGACCAGATACTGAATCAGAAAAAAAGATCAAATATATTAAAGCTAAATCCTTCTATTTTCGGTACTTTATCTAGAGTACAATATCTAGTTGATAATTTACATCTAAACCTACACCTTAAGAACAAAGGTGGTCGAACACCTCTAGATTATTGTACAATACAACACATGGCATATCTAGATGGTACTTTATCTAAAGTACAATATCTAGATGTACATACAGAAGGTTTTTTTTTAAACCACACACAGTTATTTCACAGTTGTAGATCACATGTAAGTCATGTAGATAAAATACAATATCTGATCAGTAACCAAGCCTATATTCACACTAAGGATGGTAAGAATAAAGGTGCCGCATGTGAGGATGGTACTTTATCTAAAGTACAATATCTAGTTGATTGTTTACATCTATATGTAAATGTACATACGGAAAGTTTTTAAAAGTTAAAGATTTACATAATAATATGAATATGAATGTTAATATACAGAAGTTTTTTTTAAACCACACACAGTTATTTCACAGTTGTAGATCACATGTAAGTCATGTAGATAAAATACAATATCTGATCAGTAACCAAGCCTATATTCACACTAAGGATGGTAAGAATAAAGGTGCAGCATGTGAGAATGGTACTTTATCTAAAGTACAATATCTAGTTGATGATTTACAGAAGCTTCTTTGTTTTTTTAAAAGTATATCAACAAGGACAAGTTACCATGGTATGTATCTACAGTACAATATCTAGTTGATACTTTGGATATTAAATAAGAAGTTTCATGTTAAGAATACAGAAATTTTTTGTCTTAGTGAGAGGAGTGCAGTTGTTCAAATGATCATAAAGTAAAATTAGAAATCTATGAGTGGCGGGTAGCCGTCCCAGATTGATCTCAAGAAGCTACTAGTTTCGTTCATTTCGAACTCGTCAGGCTCAAATAACGTAGCACATTATCTACAGTATAATATCTAGTTGATACATTGGGTAAAAACTAAGATTGTACATGCTGAGAATACATGTTGGTAAACTAACTGACATTTTTGTCTTTGTAAGGAGACAGGTCAGCTGATCATGTAAATTATCTAAAATTCAGACTCGCCAATTTATCTATATGGAGTTAAGTCAAAGTCAAGTCACCTAAAATCCAAAATAAGGTTCAAGGTATTTCAGGATGATTTTTCAAACCCAAGAATGTTCAGGACTTCTTTGACTGGCATTTAGTATCAATTAATTGATAAAGAAGAAATGAAAATAAAATAAAATGATATGGGGTTAAACTTTGACGTCCTACTGTTCTGCTCTGACTGGGCTAATGAAGACGGGTATACGTGATAAGGAGTGCTATGAGGGACATTTTGCCTGGACAGTGGCAATACAGCCTACTCTTACATCAAATTCCAACTGTCAAGGTTTCTTTTATGTGCACGCCAGGCCCTCTGTCCTGTATCACTGGCAAATTGGAGCCATGCGGGAAAATCCTTATGAACTTTCTTGGTCGACGCAGGGATCGAGCAGCGGGCCTTCGGGTTAGCAAGCCAACATCGGTCGAAAGGTTGCATGTTAATAAACCAATAATTGTTATTCTATAAATAGTTTTTAGTTTGTATTTCAAACTTAAGATTGTTTAGTTGATTGTAAACGAGAACTGTTTTACCGGCAAACATAAATTTATCTATCCCAGGTCTTTCTTAAGGCCTGAAAGGTTATAGAAACTATCAATTGGACACGTATTAACAAAACAAAACCATAAATAACTCTCAATGGCATCGGATTTCACCATTTAAAAATCTAATTTAAAAATGGGAAAGCGAGGCTAAGTCTAGAATATACCAGTGTCCTGGTTACCACAATGCACACATCTTGTCAAAACTACAAACAGTGATAACTTGGCTCAGAATGAAGCAAATTTCATTTAACATTATCTATTTTGAGTTATAATAGTAAGAGTGGTCAGATCTTTATCTAATTTTACATGGGGATGCTCGATTCACAATCCAGAACATGCCAAATTGAGAGAATTGCAATCGAGTGACGCGGAATTCAGTCCTGTCACAGTTCTGTCAGTCCTGACTATGGGACTGAAAGAATTCAATTCCCAAAAGTTCAATCGAGTACGCCCATAATGTATCTTTAAGATTCCCCAACACTTTTATACACATCGTAAACTCAGAGCAGCTGTTGAAAATAAAATGAAATAATTGGGGTTTAACGTCCTACTCTTCTGCACCTAACCTGGGCTAATGGAAGATGGGCATGTACTATACAGTGTGCTATGAGGAAATTTTGCCTGGGCAGCGGCGCTACAACCTACTCTTATATCGAATTTCAGCTTACAAGAGATCTTTTACGTGCACGCCAATGTGTACACGGGACCTCAGTTTTTCCATCCCATCCGAATGACTAGACAGCTGTCCTTGTCAAGCCCTTCATTCTGCATCACTGACAAGGGGAAACCACGCTGGAAAGTCTAGATGAACTTTCTCGGCCAATTAAGGGACCGTTGAAAATGATGTTGCTACATGTGTATATGTTGTCCTGGACAACGTGTTTACCAGAATATCTACATTCACTCAAGTTGACACAACTAACATTTTTTAAATGGTGTAAGTATCCATCTTTAAACAACTTAACACGTCCAATTAATTAAATAAATACTTTCATGTTTCACCGATGATGTTGTTTGAGTCATCTTGAGACGGGTAAAAACAGAAATCTCTTCATATTGATTTATCTAAATGTATGTCTGTGTCTGGTTGGATTAAATAACCACCATTTTTCTGCCACATTTCCAGGGCATCGTTGACCACTCTATCTCCACAGTCTGTTGGTATCTGCATCAAAATTGTTAAAAAATAAAAAATAAGTCACCACAAGTCACATTCATAATGGGTTTTCAAAAATGATGGGAGTGGTCGAATGGTGAACGTGTTAACATTGGATCAGAAGGTTGGTCATTGAGTCAAGCGGCATGGTTTTGATTCCCGCTTTTACATGACAAGGAGTAGGGTCCAAACTCATAGGTTTATCTGGGTCCTCTGGATTCCTCCCATTGCTAAAGACCCCTACGCACAACCGAATTATTAAAATTTTTTAAACAAAACATGTTAGTCTAGAAATGATCTAGTTTGTGTCAAGTGGACTTAAATATCTCTGTCTCTCTCTCTCAAAAACGAAATTCTAAGCCCAGTAATGTGATTAGTACACAGCATCAGATAAATCTGAAAGTCCCTGAAATTACAAGTCGATTCAAGACAACATCCTTTCCCATTTCAAACAGAGCAATGGAGTTTAAAATTCACAAAATAGTTTATTTCGACACAAACATATTGAATTAAATTATTCAACTGTCATGGCTTCTTTTACATGCCTACCAATGAGTACACGGTAGCTTGGTTTTCGACCCATCCAAAAGACTAGACACTGCCTAGGACAGGCTCTTCGTCCTGCACAAAGGGAAACCACACTTGAATTTCCAGAGGAAAGTTTTTGGCCTAACCTGGCAGCTCTCTTCCTGCACAAGGGGAAACCACACTGGAAATTCCAGAGTAAAGTTCTCTGCCTAACTCTACAGCGAACCAGAGACCTTCTGACATGTACGGGGGTTGGGATGGCCTAGTGGTCTAGGGTGCCGCGCTTCGACCTCTAGCTGGCCGGTCACCTCTGGCTTGCGGCTGTGGTTTCGAGCCCTGGTGTGAGCGTATGTGGCATGGAGATAGGGGCGCCTTCTCAACCTCGTGAATTTCCTCCGGGCACTCCGGTTTCCTCCCACTTCTAAAGACCCCTACGCGCAAGCGAATTATTGAAATAAAATTAAACCATATGTTAGTCCCAAAATGACCTAGTTGTGTTGAGTGGACGTTAAACCCCATTTCTCTCTCTCTCTCTGACATGTACATATAAATAAAATGATTTACCTTTTTAAGATAAGTGATCATATCATCGGTATTGTTCATGCTTAATAACGGTCTTTTAAAGGTGAGAAAAATAGAAACAGCAACATAGATTAAAATAGTCTGAGATCCACCAATAACTTTATCCCAGATCCTGTCAATAATAATAATAATAATGCTTTATTACACAACTGCATGGAATACACGAGTATAGTAAAGCATACAATACAAAGTACATACAATAAATTATAATAAACATCAAAGAGAATAGAATAAACAAGTTTACAGTGGTTTCTTAAAGTATATTAATAATGCTTGTAATTTCATTATTAGGCCTTACATAGCAAATGGTATTTAATGTCTATTTTTAAACATTTCATATATGATCGTTGCAACATCTTCTATACATTTATCATCGTTCATTAAATATAGTATTGAATCATTCAAACTTATCATACAGGGTGTGCATTTAAAATTCCAGGAGTAATCCTGGAGTTATTTGGGGATCACATGGCTAAGTGGGTAAGACGCTGGCTCACTAGCTTGGAGGTCGGGTGTTTGATCCCTGCATTGGCGGAGAAAGTTCATCCCGATTTTCCAGCATGGTTTCCCCTTGTCAGTGATGCAAAACAAAATTTCCTCATAGCACACGGTACGGCGGATGCCCGTCTTCCAGCATACTCCTGCGCAGTGTTTCGTTTGATTAGAACTAATCCACTTCACACTGCTATCTTGAGTGAACATTGTTGTGCTAAATTATTATTGGTCAGTAGTGCCATTACCAACCAATGACCTACATTGTAACAAACAATATCGGGGTTAACCAGACCTCAAAATATGTTACCGCAATGTATCTAGTGACAATCGCGACTTGTTTACGTCATAACCCGCGAAATTTATTATGCTCGATTATCCAGTGCAAACATGTTTTCTTCGTCAGCCATTTTTAAAATTATGCGGAATGCGAGAAGAGAGGAGGGATTTGATTGGACGTTAAAACGAGACACGCCCCGCCCAATTTCAAGAATATGACTTCTATCCAGCAATGGTAAGAGAGGGATTTCTCGCGCCATTGCTTCAGGAATATGGTCTTCCAGTAGCCCAGGTTAGATGCAGAAGAGTAGAATGTTAACCCCCATTTCATTTCATTTCATTTCCTACTGGGCTGACGAAAACTTGAGTTATTTACTAGATTCTAGGAGTCAATATAGAATTATACATCATAATATAGAATTCTACATCATAATGTATATTTTCTACACTTGACGAACTTGTGAACTTTTGTATCAACATTCAATGATTATGTACAGTTTTATATCTTAAAATATATAGCGAAACCACAAATGTTAATTTTCCAGGAACTTCAAGGAGTAATTTTGTTTTACAAGGATTTTTAAGTACTGAAAATCACATATTCATTTTCCCACTGCTTAAAGACCCCTTTCACGCAAGCGCATTATTGAAATAAAATTTAACCTCATGTTAGTCCCGAAATGATCTAGTTTGTGTTGAGTGGATGTTTCTCACGGTAGTGCAGTAGCAATACATGTGACTTGTGCAGTTGGGGCACTCTCATGAGTATCATTGCCAATAAGTCCAAGCGATAAAACGTAAGATCATGTTCTACAAATTTTTGTTAAGTAATTCTTTAGAAACAATCTTCACCTTTCAAAGGATGTTTCTGGCAAGACATCACCAAAACAACCGCAAAACCAGTCTATTAAAGGGAGATAATCCAATACGTTATTCTGCTCCAAATGATGGAATAACTTTAAATCACAGTCTTCTTTTTTTAAACAGATCACAGTTTTATCAACCTGAAATAAACAAACGCATCACAGTTTTATCTACCTGAAATAAACAAATGCATCACAGTTTTATCAACCTGAAACACGCATTGAACATTGATTGGTTATATTTAATCATTGATTGGTTATATTTGTATACTGACCATTGATTGGTTATATTTTTACACATATACTGACCATTGATTGGTTATATGACTCGGCAAATTCCGGAACCTACATCTAGCCTCGGCTATATGGCAGTAAATGATACATGTAAGTACCTACGCCTATATAATTGCCATTCTGTGCCGGCCGGTCAACTCATTAAGAAAACTTGACACTTTTAGAAAGAAGTTCTTAAAATTGCGTTGTTCAAAGGGTGTGTAGAATTTTCAGTGCAAATATCTCCTTGTCAAAAGAAAATCGGATAAACTTGAAAGAAAAACAGGTTCAAAATTTGAAAACTTTGTAAGATAAAGCATTCTTCAAAGGCGTTGTCATGGGCAACACCGTTGGTAATCCAGGAACTTGAAAGTAGTTTTGATGGTGGACGAGGCTAGATGTAGGGTACGGGAATCTGCTGAGGTTTGCCGAGTGTGGTTACATTTATACACAAATACTGATCATTGATTGGTTATATTTATATATATGTATACTAACCATTGATTGGAAATCTTCGTCTAACTGATGAAAATAGGAAAAGAATTTGGTGGAAATCCAGTATTGTTCGATTCTATCATCTGTTAAACTACACACCCCTCGGGCGATTGATAAAAACCCACTATATCTTGGATCACGTCTCTATAAAACATCAGTATAAACACATGACTTTTAAATTTCATTATTGAAAATATTGTAGCAAAGATGAAAATATGTGATTCAGCTTATGTGGTACAGAGCCATCTTAAGAATATCTTAGGCCCCCAAGTATCATTAAAATGTAGAGAGAGAGAAATGGGGTTTAACATCCACTTCACACAAATTAGGTTATTTCAGGACTAGCATATGGCTTTTAATCTTATTTCAATAATTTGCTTGCACAGTGGGAGGAAACCGGAGGACCCAGAGAAAACTCACGAGGTTGGAGAGAGAGAGAGAGAAGAGAAATGGGGTTTAACTCCACTCGACACAAACTGGGTCATTTTGGGACTAACATATGCTTTCATTTTATTTCAATAATTTGCTTGCGCGTAGGGGTCTTTAGCAGTGGGGGGAAACGGAGGACCCGGAGAAAACTCATGAGGTTGGAGAGAGAGAGAGAGAAGAGAAATGGGGTTTAACTCCACTCGACACAAACTGGGTCATTTTGGGACTAACATATGCTTTCATTTTATTTCAATAATTTGCTTGCGCGTTGGGGTCTTTAGCAGTGGGGGGAAACCGGAGGACCCGGAGAAAACTCACAAGGTTGGAACATTAATATGTACATGTAACTCATGCAACAAACCATTGCCTAATCGTTGAGAAACTCACATTGTGTGCTAAAAATAATTCCAAGTAAATCGGAAGATCATCAAATCGGAATGAACTTTTGAAGTCATGATGTGGAACATGTTCCGAGGGTCATTAATATGTAACTCATGCAATGAACTGTTGCCCAATTGTTGAGAAATTGGCTGCATTTCATTCTAACAAATCCTGCCAATCAGTAGCCACGATGGGCGGAGCTTAGTACCAGAATTCACGCTGATTAATGGCCGGCGAGTTTTACAAGAGATAAACGATGGCAAAGTAATCGCTGGGATCGAGATTGCATCAAATTGGGTTAATTCCAACAACATGCTTCATCCCCCCCCCCCACTACACTGCAACATATGTGGTACAAAATAAAATAACTGGCATGACCCCATCAATCTTTTGGACCAAGGAATTTAGGCCCTGGGCAAATTGGGCCTGAGCCCTGGGCAAATCATGCTTCATTGCTGCACTCCATCCCCAAAAACGTGTGCTACCAAATTAATCATCATCACCCTTGACATTTTAGGCCACCAAATTTGGGCCCCAGGTGAGATGAACCCTTGTCGAATTTGGGCCTTGGGTGAAGTGCTGAGTATTTGGCTAGTTTACCATATTAGTTTCCTCAAAGGGGAGACAACCCTGGTCTAAAAGGTACATCTTGAAGAGAATTTCTTCTTCCGGTGTTTGACTAGAGATTCTACGCAAAACCGTTAAACCGTGGTGGATATCTTTATACTGTTGATTCCTCTGGTCTGTTACAAATTTATGTGAATCTTGACTTGTTGGTAAAATACCTAAAAAAATAAAAATAGATTCATGTATATCCTCTGATTAAAGATGCATCATCTAAAATCTAAATATGATAATTGCCAATCTGATTAAAACACAGATTTTATTTCATATCGTTTTTTATAGTTTAAAATTTCATTTTACTTGACTTTACTACACTAGGATCTGGAAGAGTTGTTATATAACTTGTATTCTTGTTGATATGAGGAATTAGCTATTGAAACAGTCTGTGTTATGGTGAGTTCTTGGCTTGTTCTGTATGGAATCGTGGGTAAACCCCTATAGTAAGGTCAATGCCGATTGGTTAATCAATGTCTGACATCTTACAGGTCAAAAGCCACTCAGTTTGTAGACATAGCCATTTGTATGTTAATTTTAAGTAAATAAATATCATTGGATGATTGGCCTTTGCCTTTGGGCTATGGTCATGGAGGATAAATAAAATGTCACGTGGCATAACCTTGCATTAACCGCTCCAGTCACATGTTTGAGACATCATTATTACTCAATTCAATGAGATTGTGATTCTGTAGTTACCTAGGAGAACTTTCCAAACCATCAATCTGTACATAGCGGGAAGAGAAAAACGTAGACAGAAAAGTCTCAGTTTATGGACATCCAAAAACGGATCTTTTAACAAGCTCAGAATCTCAACAGATTTTTTTTCTTCCACCTCATCCTCCAGACGAAATCCACATTTTTTATAATAATACTGTCGGAAATTTCTTTCCTCTGTCATTTTAGTTTTTTAAAGTTTTGTTAAAGAAATAAAACGTTTCATGACAATTTAAGACATTAAACAAGAAAGGAAATTCCAAGATCATTTTGTTTCCTGGTTGCCATTTTGCATCACATGACTAGTCTCGGTTACTCAGACTCACCAACCTTTTATTAGTGTTAATAAATTCGCCCAAAAGAAAACTCGTTTACAGATAAGTCGCCCACAGCAACTAGTTAAGTCGCCCAAAGCAACTAGCTAAGTCGTCCACAAGATATTGGTTATGCCGTCCGTTTGGGTGTTCGACGCGCTCCTCGTATACTTGGAATAGAAAAGTTTAACTTATTGGTTGTTTAAATGATACACTAACAGAGGGTTAAGAGACCCAATCTATTTTACAGGTCCATAATGCGAAAACCTTCTTCCGTACCATCGTAACAAAACAGTTAAAGTTTAAAGCGGAAATTTTATATTTTCTAAGAAAGTCAAAACATAATTATTACACCCCAGAAAACTGTACCGGGGTGTAATGAAATGAAACGGGGTTTAACGACTTGTTGTTTTGCTCCAAAACTGGGCTAATGGAGACGGGTACGTCATGGGGATGCTCGATGCACAGTCCAGAACGTCCCGAATCGACAGAATTACAATCGAGTGACGCGGAATTCTGTCTGTCACAGTTCTGCCAGTCCCTACAGTTGAGGTGGAGTGCGTAGAATTGTGACGTATTCCTAGGTAAAAAATATGTTGGTTGAGATATTTTTTATACAGTCAACACATGCGTTGTACGCCGCCATTCTCCTTTTCACTCGATTGACACCAGTTTTGGAACTGTGAATCGAGCATCCCCTATGAGGGATATTTTGCCCGACAGCGACGGCCTTCCCTTATATATCTCGAGCGCTCGACTTAGTATCTCGAGCGCTCGACTTAATTATTATCTCGAGCGTTCGACTTAACTATCTCGAGCGCTCGACTTAACTATCTCGAGCGCTCGACTTAACTATCTCGAGCGCTCGACTTACTATCTCGAGCGCTCGACTTAGTATCTCGAGCGCTCGAGATAAAAATATTTTTTTGCGTGTCCTAAATCAGCCACCGTAGCATACAAATATCCACAAAACATTTTAAAGG
Organism: Patella depressa; assembly: GCA_948474765.1. Lineage (NCBI taxonomy): Eukaryota > Metazoa > Mollusca > Gastropoda > Patellidae > Patella > Patella depressa. The sequence goes on from OX419720.1 coordinate 4,905,779, forward strand.
GACAATAACATTCTTGCTGGCTTGGTAGCTCTAGAAAATAAATAATACCCTTATTCTAAGTACTAGAAGTTTAAATGTCCTACCTGTTGTGTAAATTATCCATTACAACCTATTTTACTTGTCCAGAGGGTTCGAAAATATTTTAAAATCCAAGACACATTTGAAAAGGTTTACGTTAGACTTTTCAAATCAATTGGTTGAATTTTTCCAATTTTTCAAAATAGGTGTGTTAAGATGAAATTTATATCATCATTTAATTGGAATATTCTAAAATAATACGATTTGTTGACCAGAATGAAAATTGGGACATATTTTTCAGTTACAACAAGAGTGCTATTGGGGCTTTAAGAAGAAGAGAAGGCATGAACATCATTTATGACAAAGGCTAATAATTAAACATTGAAATTAAAAACAAAAAACAACATATCATGTAAATATTATGATTTGATGAAACCCAGCTGCTACGCGAAATTTTAACTGGCCGGTGTCATGGCGGATTGTGTATATGTCATTACAACATAAACATCGCTATGCAAATGTAGAACGCATAACCATTAGGAAAAACTGTTCGGTAACTATTTTAGTGGTCCAATCTTCACTATTTGTGATAGAATTACTTTTTCCAATACAAACTGTAATGATATGTGTTGACAATTGTGCGTTTGAACCTATTTGCACTTGCGTAAGGGTTCTTAGACTGTATCAATTGTAACCTTAAACACAGTAACTAGGCAAGAGAGGTGTGACTGGACTATAGAGATGAGTCGTTTAGTGGCTGTGTAGTGAATTATATATCTATTCATGTTATTGAATAAAATGGTTTGTTTTGTTGTTCGTTATTTATAAGTGCGACCGCTCGAGATTGGCGATATTAAGAAGAAAATTGTGTATAACGCTCATATTATAGCCTACTGACTGAATACTTTCTGCGTCCCTAACATTAAACGACTTCACTGTTTTTCTACATCTTGTGGACGAGTCAACCAATGCCGTGTGGACGGCACCACCAGCGAGTGTGGACGACTTCACTGGATTTTCGTGTGGACAACTTGACTGGCATTCGAAAGAAATCGGTGCAAAGTCTGGGTGACAAAGACTAAACACCCTGCCTCGCTCGGTAAATCTCGACAGATTCCGGAATCCTAGATATAGCTCGGCAAATCTCGACAGATTCAGGATCAATCTGTTTCACAGAGAATTACTTAGGAATTAACTCTGTAACAGATAGTGTCCAAAGCACGTGCGTTGACTGCAGTCATTGCCTCAACGGCTCGTGCAATGTTTACTTAACACCTTACTGCTTCGGGCAAAATGACGCATTTTACTCATTTTAATACCCATTTACACTTAATAGGAAATATTTTTTAACTTCAATTACTTCAAACGTCGTTATTTATTTTTCTGTTACCTCAAAAAAATGTTTGAGAATTTAATATGTCGGAGTAAAAAAGTTAATATGCCGTACTTATTAAGCCTCGTCGATGTCATGCTTATCAGTGATTGTAGCGGCCAAGCGAATATTCACTGCGGGATCAGTTTGATTCCGGATCCCTAGGGGCCAATTCGATTATGCAGTCCGGACAGTCCGGACTCTCCATTTCCATTCGTTTATTGGTCACGTGACCATTTTTGGAGAGTTCGGATCGTCCAACCTCTCCAATTTTTCGACCGGTGCGATTGCGGAGAGTGACGTACCAAGATGGCGGCAAGATAAGAAATTTCCTTCCAAATTTTACAAATATTTTGAAAATATGAATCAGTTTCGTTGTTTTCTGAGGATAATCTCATACAGTCGCCTCAATCGCTTTGTAATCTTATTTGTCGATAGAATTTTGCCTCGCCTCACGTCAAATCGCTGCATTTCAGCTAAAAACGGTTGTCTGTCTCAAAATCAGGCATAAACTAAATTTGATTTTGAATTTATTTTTTTACCTATCTTCAAAATACAGCCCATAACCGGAGATCCAGATATTTATTATACCCCCAAATGATTAATTTAACCGACTTACAATGTTGACAATAAAGCAATACGTCGTCTTCTTTTGACGTGCTCACGCTGGCAATTTGATGGATCCAGGAGATTCTCTAGAATCAAAACTAGAGTTACAGTCGCCATTTCGGTTCTCCACCTGTACTCGATTACACCGTAAACGCGGACAATCCGGATTGGAGAACGTGGAGAGTCCGGACTGCATAATCGAATTGGCCCTAGATATAGGTTCCGGAATCTGTCGAGAATTGCCGAGTGCAACCTGCCTGTGGAATTTTCCTTCAATTCTAGTTTCGTAATAACAATTTTTTTGTAAAAAAATCGTAATAAAACACGACGTTGATAAATTGCTTAACTACTCTTAAAACAGCCATTAATCTAATTAGTTCATATTCTATTAGATTTTGTTTTTATTATTTTACGAATGTCCCACTCTGTGACTAGCTCAGTATGCATACTTCAGTTTATCAACATGGAGGCCAAAACAGAGGTTGTGGTTTACAACTCGGAGAAACCGTCGATACCGACGGCGATCTCTGCAGTTGATTTATCAAAAAAATTGCAGAAAAGTATGCTTAGGTAAGTAATACAACTAACAATAAAATTTAATGACATTATGCTCATGTGTTGAACCGTCTGTGCATTTTATATTTTATATCTCGAATTCCAGTACAGACCCGACTGCGCCAGCTTCATTCACTAACTTTACGTACAAGTGTACTACAAGTTACAAGTAGCTTACATACTACATGGGATGGGTTATATAGGGGTTGCATAAGTAGCTTACATGTACATACTACATAGGACCATGGGTTGGGTTAGGGGTTGCATAATTTGTAATCTTTATATATTTATAGAGTAAGGTCAGTAAAACTTAGTGATACTGTACATAAAATATTAAAATATTATTTGGAAAATTGGATCTAGCTAGATCTATTATTAATAATAATATTCTATTTGCCTTATCATTAATTATCTAATTCTAGCCTAAAAATCTCAATGGCAATTGAAATTTAAATACAGCCTAAAATTTTTAACTTCTATTATTTGCCTAACTAGGTACAGCACACTCTTCGTTCATGTAATCATGTATAGGCCTACACATCAAAAACAAATATAGATTATTTGATAGCAAATAATTAAAAAATGATAATTTATGATTAATACTTGAATTATTAACAACAATATAAAACTAATTGGGCCATATACAGTGTTTCAGTGTACCATTATTTTGCTATCTCGTAATAGAATAATATAATCAGTAATTTTTATCATATTATTCATATCAGATTTATTTTTTAAGAAATACTGAAAACCGGTATAACCTGATAATTATCGTGTTATGGTAATTATCATGTCCAATTGATGATAATAGTACATTGCTACATGTTACCGTTACCTTCTCAAGGCATGTGACACTGTAGTGCATGATATGAAGTCAAAATGGCAATGTGAGAAGTCACGATAGATGCAAGGTTTCATCATCGAGGAATACTTGTTGGGCAAGGTCAAGATGAGGTTTCTTATCTTATGTATATTTACCCCAGTCGCAACTGTCACTGTCTTGTTAATAACAAAAAGTAGAGTTTAGAACCCTTCCATGTTTTATCTTTATTAATGTTTTATTTCGATTATCTTGTCTGACATTCTGTTGATAGAGTTGAATTCATCAGTAAAAATAGCATTGATAAACATACATGTACATTGTGCAGGTCTTTCTTTACGAGGGGAAGTTGGGATGACCTAGTGGTCTAGAGTGCCACGCTTCGACCTCTAAGTGGCCGGTCACCTCTGACTTGTGGCTGTGGTTTTGATCCCTGGTGTGAGCGTATGTGGCATGGAGATAAGGGGGTCTTCTCAACCTCGTGGGTTTTCTCCGGTTTCCTCCCACTGCTAAAGACCCCTACGCGCAAGCGAATTATTGAAATAAAATTGAAACCATATGTTAGTCCCAAAATGACCTGGTTTGTGTTGAGTGGACGTTAAACCCCATTTCTCTCTCTCTCTCTTTCTTTAGGACTGAAATGTTATATAAACTATTAATTACATATATAGACATTTATTAACATGAAAAGAAGATAATCAAGCCTCAATGCCATCTTACATGTATCTTGATAAGTATCAGTTGGTGGAGGGAAGATCTCCATCATGGCGTTTATTGACATTAGCAACAATAATTTGACATCAAGCGACATTTTCCGGCCCAAGTATTCAAAATTTGACTTCTTAAGACTATTGTATAAATTATTGTCACATTTTTCATTATGGCCCAACTCTACACACAGTATTTGTTGTAGCTATTCTTCTTTTATTTATGGATTGAAATTATATTACTAATTCTTGGTTTATTACATGCAACATTTCAATACTCTTACAAGTTTCTTTATCAAGCAATGATCAATAATGAATAACTTTTTGTTTAAAATTTTAGTATTGAGAATATATACTGGATATTCAAGTGAAATTTATACTCAATGATTTTGTTCGCATGTACATGTACATGTACCTGATGATAAGAATTTTCCATGTGTAATCATAACCATGTTTATTTTTTGTATCGATAGATTATTTTAGAGCAGAGGGTGTTCAATCATTTATAAATTCATTTTTCTATGTATTAAGTCTGGATAATTTTGCTACTCATAGATCAACTGTGGTCAATGACCCATGAAGACTCTGCCCTGGTTTACTACATGTGTATGTATATTGACTATTGATTGATATACTATTCAATAAATTCCAAATGGGACATGAAAATGAATAAAAAATAGGTTAAGGGTAGCTATTGACAATAGAATACCCAGGTTAAATAGATATGTTGATAGATGCAGTAGTAAAAGTATTGTTATTGTTTACTGTTAGTCAGGTTATTCAAATTTCTATAAGTTATTCTCTCTGTGTGAATTTTTTATTTTAAATGTATGCATGAGTAACTTGATCACTTGTTCTATGGAGAAAAAATATATAGGTTACACGTAGGACCATGCTTGTGTACCAATCTTAAAGGAGCTAAATCCACTAGTATTTGGGACTTAGAAATTGACACAAATGTGTCGCAAAGCATGTAACATGAATCTATGAATCTATATAAACTGATTTACATTTAATCTTTTCTGTTTTCACTATTAATTTCAAATCATTTTTGTTCAGTGAAATACATCTGAAGTCTCAATCGGATAACAATCTTTAGTGTCTGGTTATTTTAGTCTACATGTACATAGCGAATGCTCTATGTCATCACTGTTTGACACTGTTACAGATGGCGCCGAAACGCATTACGGTAAATAATTCGTGTAGCAATGGTAAAATATTTATTTTGACTTAAATAATGGATATCAGAACCCCATCTTTTCCCTGTAAGATCCCAACATCAATGTTGATTTAAATTCACAAATAATTTGTGTTCTCAATGTTGGAGACTTTGGATGATATTGATGTAGAGACAGCTACTTTAAAGATACTGGTACATTATGTAAGATAAGAGCTGATTTTTTTCTGGCCTCAAATGTTACATGGATATGGATTATTATTTAAACATTTATTATCATGATGAGCCCAATATCAACTCTCTGGCTCTGATTTTGAAAATACATGTGGGTTAGAACGTCATGACAGTTTATAAATGTTGAACAATAAACTAGATACCCGTAATCCAATCAGATTAAAACACAGATACTATTTCATTTTGTTTTACTTGTCCTTACTATCCTGGGATCTGGAAGAGTTGTTATATAACCTACAGTGTACGTTTCGTTTGATGTGCGGGATTAGTCAATGAAACAGTCTGTTACAGCGAGTTCTTGACGTGCAATGCAAGGAACATGTGGAATTCCTTCCAGAAACATGAACGCTGATTGGTTAATCAAATATATCTGACGTCATACATGTACATGTCATGTAGGGTCAAAAGCTGATCGTATGACCCCTGACACGACCTTCCATTACAACTGGTCAGATCTTCATGTAGTGTAGGCCATCGAAAGTATAAGAAATCAAAACAAATATTGACCTGTATTTTAATCAGATTCTATTTTAGATACATGTAATCTGGACTCACATGTAGTCTTGAATGTCAAGTACTGTACCTTTACTACTTTATACATGTACATTTGTACATGGTATAACATCGCACAGTATAAAGTAGGTCGAATGAAATTTTCAATCGATGTATGAGTGTTTTATTATCTATTTTTGAACTGTTGTAACTAATGGCTGACTCTTTATCTAAATCTTACATAGTTGTTACATACATGTAATTGTATCTTTATAATTAAAGTAGCCAAGTCTCTAACTCAATATCATCCAAAGCCTTACATGTTGAAAACCTGAATTATTTGTCAGTTCAAATCAACATTGATGTTGTTATCTTACCTTGGAAAGGTAGGCTTCTGGTATCCAATATTTAAGATAAAATAAATATCCTACCATTGGTACACGAATCGTGTACCCTAGTGCGTTTCAGCGTCCTTTGTAACAAGTGACTAGAGTGAACAATTCACGCAAACGGCGATAGCATAACTTATCTAGAGAGCATGCGCAATAGACTGGAATAACCAGACACTAGAAATTTATATTGGGTTGAGGCTCTGTCCGTATTAAGCTGGACATAATTGATTTGACATTAGTGTCAAAATGGAAACAATTGAATGTAAATCAGTTCATATACAATCAGTTCACATTATTATATGCGTTGCGACCCCTTTGGGTCAGTTTCTAGTTCCGAAATATTAGCGATTTAACTCCTTTAAAACTACACTATATTTGAATTATAATATTTAGAGGCATTTAGTAACTGTATAAACATACTTATGGAAAACAGCTAAACTTAACTACATTTATTTGGTTATTTGGGCAACATATGCGAAGAATATTTTCTCAACATTAGTATTATAGTGACCATGTTGAGAGGATACCTTCTAACACATACTTATGGCAAAGCACCTACTAATTTATTTGCATGTTGTTTCGAAGAGTATTCCCTCACTGTTATTATCTTGATAATAGAGAGAGAATTCTCTTTGAAACGCCAGCCAAATAAATAAGTACATGTAGGTGTATTTCCATAAGTTTGTGTTATGGTAGATTACACTTATTACTTTTTTGCTACATAGTTCTAGAGTTTATTGGTTGGAGGGAGAATTTATTGTTTGTTTATATATTTTACATGCAGGTTGAAGGGAGAATTTATTGTTTATTTATATATTTTACATGGTTGAAGGGAGAATTTATTGTTTGTTTATATATTTTACATGGTTGAAGGGAGAATTATTGTTTGTTTATTTATTTTACATGCACGTTGAAGGGAGAATTTATTGTTTGTTTATATATTTTACATGCTTGAAGGAGAATTTATTGTTTGTTTATATATTTTGCACGGTTGAAGGGAGTGTTTATTGATTGTTTATATATTTTCAGGTTGAAGGGAGAGTTTATGTCTGAAGATGGTAAGGGTGTAGCGTATCCCAAGTTAAAGACTAGTCCATTATTTAAAGAATATAAAGAAGATGCGTGTTTATTACAGACCATAGATTTAAACACTTTATCAGAAGATGAAAAAATACCATTTTTTATAAGTATCCTTTTAAAGCGAGAATTTCATATTTTCTAAGAAAGTCAAAACATAATTATTTCTATGTCTTTTGCTCAACTCACTATTATACTATCATAGGCATTATTTCCCATGCTTAAAAATCATTCTCATCAGAAAAATTAACACAATTACCTCCCTTTAAATCGTCTGGTGTGAGCGTATATGGCAAGCGAATTATTGAAATAAAATTAAACCATATGTTAGTCCCGAAATGACCTAGTTTGTGTTGAGTGGACGTTAAACCCCATTTCTCTCTCTCTTTAGATTGTAAGGTTTATCATCGAGTCAGGTTTATCATCGAGTCAGGTTTATCATCGAGTCAAGCAGTATGATTTTGATTTCCTGCTTGTACATGACAAGGACAAGTGTGGCACCCTTCATTAGGTTTTCTCCGGGTCCTGTAGTTTCTGCCAAAGCCTATATTATATACAGGTAAGACCTGTATGTGCAAGCTAATTATTGAAGTAAAATTGAACCATGAGTTAGTCCTGAAATGAGCTACTTCGTGTCATGGAGAAGGTAAACGTAATTTCTCTTTGTGTATCAATTTGTATGTCTTGTCTGTGGGGTTGTCTTACGTGATTGCGGGTGGTTGGATGGCCGAATGATTAGCATGTGTGTGCTGTATCATAAAGCCTGTCATTGAGTCGATTGGGGTGGTTTCGAATCACCGGTTGTACGTGACAAGGAGTAGGGTTGCCTGTCCAGCCTCATGGGTTTTCTTCAGGTACTCCAGTTTTCTCCCACTGCTAAAGACCCCAACATGCAAGCAAATTATTGAAATAAAATGAAACCATATGTTAGTCCCGAAATGACCTAGTTTGTGTTGAGTGAAGGCTAAACCCCATCTCTCTCTCTCTCCCTCTCTCTCTCTAAGAATCCAGTGAATAGATGGCTTTGATCTAATGAACATGTTTATACATAGCGTTATAAACTCTATACACTAACAGTTTGATGTTATCAGTATTCGTATATCGATCAATCTGTTAATTGGTGCAGAGAGAAGATCACTGATTGATTGATTTGATAAACAAAACTTGATATTGATCTACGACGATATAAACGTGGTAGGCTAATGATACTAATATAAGATTAGAAATTATAAAAAGCGACTGCACTCATTTAAACGCAGAATAAACAATACATGTACATTAATACAACTCACAAATTCAGATAATCATTGTAAATGATTTTTTTTTTCTTTTGTGAAAGGTTATGGATGAATCACACTAATTACCATTTACCAATCAGGCAGTAAAAGTCATTAAATATTGATAGCAATAATAAGTCTATTTTCTTAATATTGCTTTGTCTAATGGTCGACTCGCCATGCTTATTTTATAGGATGGTGAATTGTACTACATGTACATGTATGTGGGGGGTTAGTGCCCAAATAAAATTAAACCATGTGTTAGTCCCGAAATGACCTAGTTTGTGTCGAGAGGATGTTAAACCCCATTTCTCTCTCTAATGGTAGCTGTGCTTATTTTATACGTTGGAGTATTTTACTATATTTATGTAGGAATTAAGATGTGGGGTCAGGATGGTAACCAGTTACATGTATATTTTGAGATCTCTTATTTACAACCTCATCCCTTGCCCCTCCACCAAACGATCATAGTACAACATCAATATCTCAATATCACAGCTGTGGATTGACAATTCAGTGAACAATCTAGGTGAAAATAAGTAGTCAAAACTCGCCAGAACTTATTTAGATATTAAGCATATGTTGCATTTTGCACAACACTTACTACATCTATTTCACTTTCACTATTAAGAAATAGACTTGACTTGATTTAGTCCCTTTTGCAGGAAGTCAATCTCAATAAAGATTTACTGTCAATCTATCAAATTATGCTGGTTAAAATAATGTCTAGTGTTGGTTTTATTGGCTTAAAATAGAGTTTATAAGATGTCATGTCTGTGATCAGCTTATAGATTTAACATGATGCACAAGCAAGCCTGGATTTAATTATTTTAGATGTACATGTACCTGACAAAATGTCAGGCACTAATGAAATAGTACCTGACATTTTCAACTTAGTGCCTGAAATATATTGATATTATCAATAAAAAAGATATATCAGTGCCAGACAAAATGACAGGCGCCAGAGGGATTGTGCCTGACAAAGCCGGAATGTGTGCCTGGCATTGTCTGTGACAGGTGCTTTACATGTATTACCAGGTTTGCGACAACCTATGAAATTAGTTATTGAGTTTTAAAAGATGTCTTGTCAGTGATCAGCTAATTGTACAGCCTATTAAATTATTTATTAAACATGCATTATGCAAGAGCAAAATCTGCCAATTGTAGGTCTTTCTTTGGGCCTGAAATGTTATAAAAAGTATTAACTAGATAGACAATAATAAACTTATTCAGAATATAATCAACTCTCGATGTCGAGGCTAGCATGAGATTTTTGTTGGATTGTAGTTCGATTCGCTTAAATATTTTCCTTCGTGATTTACCAATAAAAATGGATAACCGAGACTACTGGTTTTGTCTTACCGACTTTAGTAATGATGACCGAGGCTAAGCAGAACTTTCAATCGCTTAGTTCTAAGTTAATAGTGGATCAATTTGACTGAATTTTCAGCAAATTGCCTTTATATCAGCTAGTTTTTATACGCCCACATTTTTATGTTTGTGGACCCTCTACAGGTCACAATTCTTATCCCCAAAAGATCTCGGCTGCTTTCGATATTGGCATGTATCGGATGAAAACTTCATGGATTATGGCCCCTGATGGTACGAAAAATCACGTTTTTAGCTTGTGGGCACTATAGAGGTCACAATTTTGAACCGATTTTGATGAAACTTGACATGCATGTTTTTAACCCAAAGATCTTGGTTCCTTTCGATATTTGCGCCTATCGGAATGTAATTTCCTGAATTATGGCCCCTGATTGTCCGAAAAATCACCCTTTTTAGCTTGTGGTCCCTCTGGAGGTCACAATTATTATCCGATTTAAAAAACTGTTTGATTATATCACCGTTACACCCTAAGGAAGGTTGAGTTCGAATTTCGGGAAAATCGGACGAAAATTGCCATACAAAATGGTCGCCGTTTGTACGCGAATACTGTTAAAAAATGGTATATCAAGGTTGTGGACCCTGTAGAAGTCACATTTTTTATTCGATTTTGATGAAATTTGAAATTCATGATTATAACCCAAAGATCTTGGTTCCTTTAGATATTTGCACATATCGGAACGTAACTTCCTGAATTATGGCCCCTGATTATACGCAAAATCGCCTTATTTTAGCTTGTGGTCCCTCTGGTGGTCACAATTATTATCCGATTTAATAAAACGGTTGATTATATTACCGTTACACCGTAAGGAAGGTTGAGTTCGAATTTCGGGAAAATCGGACCAAAATTGCCATACAAAATGGCTGCCGTTTGTACGCGAATACTGTTAAAAAATTGTATATCATGGTTGTGGACCCAGTAGAGGTCACAATTTTAATTCGATTTTGATGAAACTTGAAATGCATGGTTATAATCCAAAGATCTTGGTTCCTTTCGTTATTTGCGCATATCGGATCATAACTTCCTGAATTATGGCCCCTGATTGTCCGAAAAATCGCCTATGGTCCCTCTGGAGGTCACAATTATTATCCGATTTGAAAAAACGTTTGACTCTATCACCGTTACACCCTACGGAAGGTTGAGTTCGAATTTCGAGAAAATTGAACCATAATGTCCAGAAAAAATGGCCGCCGTTTGTACGCGAACAGTGTAAAAATATGGTATGTCAAAGTTGTGGACCCTGTAGAGGTGACAATTTTAATTCGATTTTGATGAAACCTGAAATGTTTGTTTATAACCTAAAGATCTTTATTCTTTTCGATATTTGCGCATATCAAATTGTAACTTAATGAATTATAGCCTTTGATTGTAGGAAAAATCACTTTCGGTATTGCTTGTTCTCTGTCTATCTCTCGAACAATTATTATCTGATTTAAAAAAAAACTCTGATTATATTACTGTTGCACCGTAAGGAAGGTTGAGTTCGAATTTCGTGAAAATCGTACCAAAATTGCCGAATGAATTGGTCACAGTTTGTACGCGAATAGTGTAAAAAATATGGTATATCATGGTTGTGGACTCTCTACAGGTCACAATTCTTATCCGATTTTGACGAAAAGTAACATTTCTAGGTTGTGTACCGTCACACCATAATCATTGTCGGCTTCGAATTTCATGAACTGACCAACAAAATGGCTGCTCCCAATACAGTATGAAATACAGGACTTAATGATGTAGGAAAAATCACTTTCGGTATTGCTTGTTCTCTATCCATCTCTCAAAAATGTGCCAGCCTATCTTTAATTATTGTAGTGAGAACTGCCAACTCGTTATCTAATCTCCCATAATGTATCTTTTAGTTTTAAAAGCTGTAAAGTCGGTGATAAGCTTGTACATGTGGTTTCAACTTGATGTAAAAGCCTAATAAATTAGTTATTGATATACATGTCGTGCCAATGACCTAGTGACTTGTCCAGTTTGTGTTGTCATTGTCAACCTTCATATCATGAATCGGCAAATAAATTGTAACAAATTTAATCTTTGAATGACATTTAGTGATTTAACATGATATACTGTAAGACAACACAGTTCTATGGATAACATTAATAACATTCACTATATTTTATATATACACACAACATTTCAACTAGATTACACTGGGCGTTATCATTTACAAATTTGTATGCTTTGATACCTAGCAGTGAAATCTTGTTGCAATGTCGTATGTAGACCTATATAATATAATCATTAGACCTTTATTAAGTTATTTCGTGTTAACAGATTACACTGTAAATTGGGTATAATTTAATCTTGTGTATTTAGCCCACTAATTTCTGATCAAAAATAAACAACCTGATTGATTATTGATGTATACTGGTTAACAGTCGTTGGGAAGTGAAATGATTGTAAATTGGTTGGTCGTTAACAAAATTAAACAGTCAGTTTTAAGCAGTGTTTACACAATATAACCAATACATACAATCGTCGGATGCAACATATAAGACGACCGTTTACATGATACCACGGTTTTATCCGTTTGTTCCTTCTTAGTAACTGAATAAAATGGTAGCAATCGACCTCAAGAAGATTCTTCTCATCCCCGTCGTCGTGTATTTATGATGCCGCAGGTTCCACAAAGTCCACGCTTCCTATACACAGTTATTAGATATTCTAATTCAGTCGCAGATGTAAATGAAGGTTCAGATCCATTTTAGAGTTAGAGGACCTCAAATTATTCGTTGCGACAGAAAACGATATTATTTTTATCCTTGTAAGCAAATGTTCTTTAAATGTTTAATGAATTAAACTATGAAAGATGGACTTTTGTTTTGAGATTGTCCCCTAACAGATCAATACGTGTTGGTGTATCAACAAATTGGTGTATAGTATCTAAATTGTTGCCACTTCTGGTCTAATTGTTTGTTGCATTTAAACAGTGTTAGTGGATGTCTGTACCATGTGTTACATGTACATGTATACATGTAATGCACATCTTGTGTAGTTGATGTCTGTACCATGTGTTATGTGTATAATGCACATTGTGTGTAGTTGATGTCTGTACCATGTGTTAAATGTCTGTTGTACATGTACCATATATTACATGTATAACGCACATCTTGTGTAGTTGATGTCTGTACCATGTGTTACATGTATAACGCACATTGTGTGTAGTTGATGTCTATACCATGTGTTAAATGTCTGTTGTACCATGTGTTACATGTATAATGCACATCGTGTGTAGTTGATGTCTGTACCATGTGTTAAATGTCTGTTGTACCATGTGTTACATGTATAACGCACATCGTGTGTAGTTGATGTCTGCATCATTTGTAACTATCAGTAATTTTGTATAATAGAACATTGTGTGTAGTTAACGCCTGTGTCATGTGTACCTACATGTAAGTGTGTATTTTATGCGCTCTATAAATGCATGTTACATGTTAACTTAAACCTGTAGAAATTATTGTTCAAGTAGCTATAAATCAGAAGGAAATAGATAAGAGAATCTATTTATTACATTTAACTATAAAAGTGGAACACATAACATTAAAGATAGAATATTTATATATTAATGTGTTCAATGTAACAGCACCACTCTACAAAATCAACATACAGATATAAAACTTCATTTCTTGTGCAATTTTTCAAAATATATGTGTTCTTGTCAAGGGGGTTGGGAGGGGGGGGGGCAATGGTTTAACGCATGCTTGTTGGATCATACATGTAAGGTCTGTAATTTAGTTAAGTGGCATGGCATTGATTTACCATTTATGCGTTATTGAAATAAAATTGATGAATGTTAGTATTGTTAGTCATGAAATGGCTTAGTTTGTGTAGAGTTGGTGCTAAACCCAATGTTTACCTACATGTACATCCATAAATGTACCTATGGGTCTATGTTTTTTTATGCGTCCCACAATTAATTTTCAATGTACCTATTTTCGTGAATTTGAAAAGGATAGATGAAATATTGATAGAATTTATTCAACCTTAAATTAATACAAGATATTTATAACGCTCTGACTATACATAGTCTAGCCGAACAGACGGAATTACCGGATTCAGTTTTAAAAATGTATCAGTTCTGGAGGACGGCAGCGTATAATATTGGTGGCCATGTTTATACGTTAGATGATATTGAACATGGTATACTACGAGGTAAGTACCAGGGGCAGATCTAGGAACTTTGAATGGGTGGGTGGGCACCGCAAAATGAGGGAATTTACCGTGGAGATGGGGCACGCTGCTGCGAGGGGGTTGAGGGCGGGGGCCCAAGACAATTATCTGTCATCTCCTTGCATCAGTAGACATTCCAAGAGCTATATGGCTGATATTTTTGTCTAAGTAAACGTACAGAGAGAACATATTTGGGTTTGAAAAAAGGCACTTTCAGCAGTAAAAAGGGCACTATCGAAAATTAGGGGGGGGGGGGGGTCGAACGCCCCTTTGCGCCCCTCTCCCCCCATTAGATCCGCCTCTGAATACAGATATAATTTGGTCCTAATTACAGCTGGTCTGGAATATAATATTGAATAAAGAAAAATCAGTGCCGCACACAATTACAAATATCAGTGGGGCAGGGCTGGAAATAAAAATTGTAGATGTACCAGAGAAAATGTCAGGTATTAATGAAATAGTATCTAACATTTTCAACTTAAATGTAGTGCCTGACATGTATTAATAATTTCTTTAAAAAAGACAAGTCAGTGCCAGACAAAATGACAGGCAATAGAGGTTTTGTGTCTGACAAGGCCTGAATCAGTGCCCAACATTGTCTGTGAAAGGTGCCTTATTTCCAGGATTGTGTCTGAGAATTTTGGCTGACATTGTCTTTGACAGGTGCCTCGTTTCCTGGCTTCACTCGATTCGTCCTTCAATTTCAAGAGAAAACTGAAAAATATATGCTGAAAATCTGTGCTCCCGGGGGGTCATGCGTTAAGTAACTAAAGAAATACATATATATTCTCGCAAATATACAATTGTTGTATTGTCAAGTAATCCTTCCCATCCAGCGTGTAATCAATCATTCCAATATTTATTACAGATAATCGTTATTATATTTATTACAGGTAATCGTTCTCATCCTGCCAGTAATCAACCACTATTCAGTGAGAAAGATCCCAGATTAAAATTTGCTGTGAAGAAAGTTGATCCTAGAATCCACTTTGCCCTTGTCTGTGGAGCCAAGGTAAGAATTCATTATTTAATTAATACAGTGGACTCTGTCACATCCGACATTGTACGGGGACGTTACAATATGTCGGATCACACAGTGTGTCGGAATCTCGAAAACCGGAAATAAGGTAACTTCGAAATCCGGAAGTATTATTATATTGTAGCTTCGAATCACCAGAATGCTATTCCCCTTATTATACCCTGGTCTAGCGGTTGTAGAATTGATGTCGTATTTGGTGGCAAAAATTTAATGTTTACATTACTGTACGTGTCACAGATATGGGATGGGGCATTGTCCATAAACTAGTGATGTGCGGTTTTTAAATTTTCTTTCGGTTTCGGTTTTCGGTTTTTCTGAGGCAAAAAACCTCGGTTTCGGTTTCGGTTTTCGGTTTTTTTATTCATTTAAACACTGTGTCATGTATGTACTGATTTATGGTTATTTTATAGGAATACTTGAAAGCCAGAAAAAATATCAAAAATATTGATGTAAATAGTAAACAACAAGGTTTTTTTTTTACTGTTATATGACTTTAATTATGACTGATAGTAATAACAAAGTTACTGTAAAAAAAAGATCTGACACACACAACGCCATAGGCATAATAATAAATTAATATAACAACATAATATCAGTAACAATAAAGTTAGATTCTACTGTAAAAAAAAAATACCAAAACAAATTTGCATAACAAAATAATACCAATCCAACAAATCGAAACATGTGGTCTTTTATTTCTCGTTTATAAATTATAAACTTAAAAACAAAACTAACGCAATTGCCGTTTTCGGGTGTTGTTCAAATGTTGTTCTAAACCTGACTCAAAATTGTTAAATTATATTCTTATAATTTATGCAGCAGAAATAGATTTTTTACAAAGATTAAATCTACATTTTGTGTCATCTAATCTTTCATAGTTATTGAGCAAGCCATGGAGGCATTTTACTTTTTAGAGGAAGCCATCGTTCGATATTGACAAGCGGCTTCGGGTTGAATAAAATTTTGGATTGTAAACCGAACCGAATTGAGAAAATAAATGGTCTAAGCCAACCAGACTGACTAAACACTCTATTATTCTATACATACGCGCTCTGGTTGATCGAAAATAAAAACGGAAGTGGTGGCTACATTAAAATTTTGGAATTATTAAGTAAACGAAATACGGCTACATAAAAATTAGGAATTTGGAAAAAAAACGAAACGCACGGTTATTTTTTTTTTAACTGTTCGGTTTTCGGTTTATTTGTAAAAACCGATACCGTACGGTTAAACCGAAAAACCGCACATCACTACCATAAACAAAAGAATGTTACGTCGTTGACGCCTCATTTGACGATTAAGTTGTTCAAGCCAATCAGAGTAAATGGCACCTGTCATCCAAGCTTTGCGATCAATTGGCCGACCAAGTGACTGGCAGTTTGGTCTTGTCCACTCCCTTAAAACATCTCGGGTTCTCTGCTTTACCGATCACAAGAGGCTTTAGCTTTTCACCGGTCGCGCTACAACAAAATAGGATTGTTCATCGTTCTTTAGAAATTTTTCCCCCTTTAGCGCCCATTTTTTTTTATCACATAATGATCGGTCTGGTAATGCTCTAAAAAACAAACCTGTTTCATCACAATTAAAAATGTTTAATTAATACTGATGTGTCACTTTTATTTCTTTTAATTTTTGACAGTTAATTTTACACCATACAATTTTAATAATAATTTGTGAAATGGGGTTAAACTATCTTACTGTTCTGCACAAACAGGTTTACTGTGATGGAAATTTTGATCTAACTGACATTACGATCTACTTTAGATTTCATCACACACAAATGACTAGGCAATTTTTTGCTTTCCAAAGTCTCTGTCCTACACCTGTAGCCCCTTTTACTCCCCAGGGACTCTGTCCTGCATCTGTAGACCCTTTTACTCCCCTGTAACTCTGTCCTGCATCCGGCTGACAATTTATTTCAACCGACGCTGGCATCAATTCCAGGACCTCTGAGTGATTGAATCTGGGTCATACTTTCACTGTAGTTTGTGAGAAGGTTTGTTTACACCATACACTACATCATGAAAATGTGTTAGTCCAAAAATAACCTAATTGTATTTAGTGGATGTTAAACCCCATTCCTCTGACACAAAACTACATGTACTAAATCATGCCTTCTAGGGCTGCATTCCTCCGGGCACTCCGGTTTCCTCCCACTGCTAAAGACCCCTACGCGCAAGCGAATTATTGATATAAAATTAAACCATATGTTAGTCCCAAAATGACCTAGTTTCTGTTGAGTGGACGTTAAACGCCATTTCTCTCTCTCTCTAGGGCTGCAACGATACGTCAGACAATGATACAATTCTCATCATGATTCATTGTCTTCAATACGAATACATCGTGATATAGGAATTAAATTTTAAAAAAAGGCCTACTTTTATGATTTACTTTAAATGCGGATTATTCTCGGTCAACTAATAAGCCACTCCAAGTGTCAAAAACATCTTTACACTCACTGAATGTAATGTAGTTATTTTGGTCATGGACTTATTTATGTATTTAAAGGAATATTAGTCTTATTTTTGTGAATTTTTTTTGATAACAAATTGCGATACAGACATTGATTGTATCATGAATTTTTAAAACTTCGCGATTCATCGATAAATAGTTGCAGCCCTAATGCCATCTTAACACTGTGATAAATACAAATGTATGTCGGGAGTCTGATTTTGTGGTTACAAATTTTATATTACTTTTGTTCCAGTCATGTCCAGCTATAAATGTGTACTCCCCAGCCAATAAAGACCATGCATTAGATGAGGCTACGAGAAATTTTTGTCGTCAAGAGGTCTCGATGTTTACTGAATCAGATGAAATTTGGTTGTCAAAGATATTTCAATGGTATCGTCAAGATTTTGGTGAAACTGACACTGATGTGATTCGGTAAGACTTTTGTTTTGATCTGTTGTTAAGAAGAGCATCCATCTTCAACGGATGCAGGTGGCGTGTGGGGGACTCCCCCTGCTCAGGTAGTTAAAATAAGATTTGAAAACAACACTTTTATGAGTGTGCTTTATCCTTTATCATCAGAACAGAAACTCAAATAGAGTTGACCTCATTCTGGAACTAGCATCACATTAAAATTGTTGTGCTTACATACGCTATATATGAATGTTCATACATTATGATTATTATGGTCTTATGTTGAAGCCATTCATATGTATCCTTGTCTTATGAGCGGTGTGAGGTGGCTGAATGGGTTAATACCTGTGATTTAGGTCATAAGGTCTGTCACTGAGTCAGTTGGTGGTGTTTGTTTTCCCCGCTTATAGGGTTGTCTGACCAACCTCATTGGTTTTCTCCCAGTCTTCCGATTTTCTTCCACGACTAATGACCCTTACTCCGAAATCAACTAGTTCGTGTCATATGGACCTGAAACCCCATCCTTCTCTCCCTCTCTCTCCCTCTCTCTCTCTCTCTCTCTCTCTCTCTTTTTGACGAGGCTCAGTCCAGACGAGGCTCAGTCCAGAACGTACAGAATTGACAGACTTGTAATCGAGGGGCGGTGGAATTCAGTCCTGTCACATTCCTGTCAGCCTTGAGGACTGAGGTGGTGTAAGCAGAATCATGACATAATTTAACACAACAAATAAGTTTCGGCTGTCGCGGTTGGTGATTGGTCGATGCATTTTCTCATGCAGACAACTCATGAGTTGTAGCTCGAAATCCAAATTTTCACTTGATTATCACTTTTGGGATTTAGAGAATTCATTTCCAAACGTTCAATCACGTATTCCCTTTATCTTATTAGTATTTAACTGTTTAACTATTTTCTTTCAGATGGACAATACCATATTTAGATGCTAATCAACAAGACAGAGCTAATCTTCTGCTCTTAAAATTAGAAAAAATAGGTCAAGTTGACATCAAATATAATGAATACGATTGGTCATTGAATAAATCATGATACAAGCCAGATGATTGGTTGATTTTAAATATTGTAACCGCTACATAGTCGTTTTAGCATAACAGCATGTATTTGGTAATTGGCTCCATTCATGCATTTATATAATTTACTATTAATTTCATTTAAAATTGTTATTCACATGTAATATTTAAACATTTGATTGAAAGAAAGTTTCTTTGACAGCTAAGATCCTAAATATGTATTATGTAACCCATCGTTGTAAAACATTGAAATAAAAAGCTGTATTTGTGGCCAAAAATAAGTTGAGCAAATGCGATACTTCCAAGACATCCATAAATTATTTCAAAGGGCATACAGCGCGTTTCTTTGAAACCTAGTGGTGCAGGACGGAGGGCGAGATAAGAACAGCTGTCTAGTCATTTGGACACATTGGCGTGCACATAATAGATCCCTTCTCAGTTGGGATTCTGTATAAGAGTAGGCCGTAATGCCACTGTCCGAGTAAAATTTACCTCATAGCACAAAGTATGGCCTAGGCCCATCCTGCACCACTAGTCAGAGAGTCACAGTAGGACGTTAACCCCTATTTCATTCCTTTGAAACGAGTAATTTGGAATATAATAGATAGTATTCGATTAGAGTTACATGCCCTTTAAGTTACTCTTGCTGTGAGACAATGAATGCTTTAAAATCATTTCCGATTCTGTGAACATTTACGTATTCTAGGAATCGTGAATTATTACTTAAAGATGCATTATGTAGGAAAAAGATAAAGCGCTGGGGCCTGTTTCACGAAATTTTAACTAAGATACAATCCAAATTTTAGTAATTTGATTGGATAATATTTGATTTTAGTGTTTAGCCAATCAAAATTAAAGAATCTACTAAAATTTGGATTTTATCTTTAGTTAAAGTTTCATGAAACTGGCCCCTGGACACATAGTCACTATAATATTTTGAAAATCTCAATCAAATTAATTTATTCTGAGCAAAGTTATGACTTTGAAATTTTGACAAAAATAGCATAATCTCAATTGTAATTTTTATTGATTAAATGCTTGTCATGTGAATAAATGTCCAATTGATAACATTTGAATCCAGAAGAGAAACATTTAAAGGCTCAATACCACTCTTGTTGTTACTGAATAATATATCCAAATCTTTATTCATTTTACAATATTCCAATTAATTTATGATACAAATTTCATTTTAACACACCTAATTTTAAAAGTTGGAAAAATTCAACTAAATGATTTGAAAAGCCTAACGTAAACCTTTTCAAATGTGACTTGGATTTTAAGATATTTTCGAAACCTCTGGACCAGTAACATAGGATGTAATGGATAATTTACACAACAGGTAGGACACTTAAACATCTAATACTTAGAATAAGGCTATTATTTATTATCTGGAGCTGCTAAGTCAGCAAGAGTGTTATTGTCCCTTTAATAGGCTAGGTACATAATGCATAATGTAGCTTTAAGTGAATATGAATCCGGAAACAACTTAGTTGTGTTGAGTATTATCTTTTTCACTTGCATTTATTATCCTCTGACCTCATCTGCACGATACTGAATGATGTAGAACAAAAGTATGGAGACAGAATCAGGTAAATAAGGTTAGAATAAATTTGGAGTTTTAGACTATAGACTAGACTGCTACGTCGAACTTTTCTATGCAAATTATTTCTGTAGTTGTTGCTGTAAATATTTTTATTTCGGGTTTTTAGCTAGAGTCCTGATATCATTTTAATAACCGTATTCATTATAATCCATCCTTCCAGTTCATTAATAAAATACTGGATGAGATGGACTACAGCTGACTCAGCTTGTGACATGTTTCCAGCTGGTGTCTCAATATTTAATAACCATGCATGAATCCGGTTGGTAAATATGATTATATACGTGTATTTCATACTATTAAAGGCCAGTTTAGTGATAAAAATATGGAATGCTCAAACCACAGGTCATTAATATAGTTTACGTACATTGTGAATTTTTTGTTTGGTTGTATTGCCTTTCTTTGTTCTTCCATAAATACTACAACATTTTTAACACACATTACAAAAGTTACTATTTTTAGATTATTTTCATGTATAATAGTGACCATAGTATGATAGTTTTCAATCTTGACATAAAATATTCACATTTACACTAGAATTCATCTACTATATCATGGAGAAATTAATTGATATTCACAAGATTTGAAGCAATTATTAATCGGGAGAGAGGCAATCTGTGGATTCTTGATCCGAGTATTGCCTCATTATCTCTTCTTTTTGATTTTATTTTAGAACTAATGTCTATTCATACTTCGGTTTAATTCAATATTATAGTATTTAAATTTAAAGTGTTATAGTAAAGCGCACTTGAGCTCTTAGTCGTGCGCTCTAAAAATGTATAATAATATTTATATGAGGATGGGTTGTTTTTCTCAGGTGAAGTGGCCTTTTCCTGAATATATTTTGCACCTGTTAGATTTATTGAAGTAGTTATTAACAGTGAATATGTTTGTTAGAGGAATGAGTGTTGATAAGATGAAGTATGTTATAGAGACTAGATCTTCATTAAACTACTGTTGCAGTGGTCTGCATCCACTTTATTGATACTAGGTGTGACTGATACCACTAGGGCTTCTTTAAACTACTGTTGTAGTGGTCTGCATCCACTTTATTGATATAATATAGAGTGAGTGAATGGAACCATGGCACCCAACTTACTGTATATCCATAAAGGTATTTGCTTGCATACATATTGATTTATTAATTCACTTGTGTAGAGAAGTCAATAGCAGTAGGAGGAACCTGAAGAAAAACCTACAAGGTTAGCCAGGTGACCCTGCTCCATTGTCACGTACAAGCATAGTATATTTATACTTTTATTCACTTGCACACACATTCAGTAGAACCTGGAGAAACCTTACTAGTTTAGGCGAGCAGGTGATAATTCTCCCTATTACCTAAACACATGGACATATATATAGTGAGGCCCTAGTGTAGTTACTTTATTCAAAGGAAACACAGCTGGGCTCCTTGTTTTTTTGACAAATGTTAATTCTAATTTCTGTTATTATCGCAAGTGGCTTATACTGTTATTGTTATGAATTGTCTGTGATTTGTTGTCATTCCTTGGATATTTTATACAAAAGGACATTTTGATATTTGTACAACTCTGCTCAGCATAGTTTACTTACATTGTTCTGTTACTGAACGATCTGATTAAAATACACTTCTATATTTCGATTTGTTTATTAATACTTTCGATGGCCTGCACTACATGATGTCCTCGTAACAGATGGTTTCATTGGCTAATCCCTCAAGCCATCCAAAACGCCTGTTATAGAACAACCATTCCAGATCCTAGTGTAGTACAGACGTAAAACGAAATTTTGAACTATAAAAAAACAAAAACGAAAAGAAATTTTGAACAATAAAAGAGAAATAGGATCTGTGTTTTAATCATATTGTTACTAAAAATCATATTAAAGGAGAACTCTACATCTATTGATCTAATTTATGAATGAGATAACTATCTGTATAAAATAGAAAAACTGTAACAGCTGGAGTTGTCCTTTAAAATAAGATTATTAGTGCTAAAGTTATTATATGTTTTTCACTTTATGAAATAATGTTTTATAGTGTTTTTGTTTTGAAATCTGCATTTGAAATGCATCCAAGAACTGTTTTAAAGGGGCATTACCATGGAAGAGTGTTCATTAAACTACTAAAACAACTGTGTAAAACTTGTAAATCAAAAATTAAAATGCCTGTATCCTAGCAATGGATCGACAGATCTGTTTCCTTGGGAAGATTGTTTATTAACCTACTATGGGGGTTTGATGGCCGAATGGTTAGCGTGTGTGCGCTGTATCATACGGCCTGTCATTGAGTGGCGTGGTTTCAAGTCCCCGGTTGTACGTTGCAAGTAGTAGGGTCGCCTGTCCAACCTCGTGGGTTTTCTCCGGGTACTCCGGTTTCCTCCCACTGCTAAAGACCCCTATGCGCAAACGAATTATTGAAATAAAATTAAACCATATGTTAGTCCCTAACTGACCTAGTTTATGTAATAAGGAACTTTAATTGCCTGCATCTCCGCAATCGGAAATTAAAACACCTGTATCTCAGCAATGGCTTGATAAGATCTGTCTTTTATTTTGCATACAATATAATTTGTTATCTGTATCCCTAATGTAACTTTATTGTCAAACCACAACAAATTGTAATGATTTCCAAAGTGGTGATGCCTCTATAAACTTAGATCTTTGATAAAAGTATTTTATACAAATATTGTCTATACACAGTCTGGGGTAATGAAATGATTTGTTGAATGATAAAGTTGATTAATATTATTGATTAAATGAATAGAACAAATTAGGTTATATATTGCTATGATTATCAGTCTTTATAATAATATATATTACCATGGTAACCACCTGTCTTTGTTATATATTCCTATGGTTACCAATCTTTGTATTGCTATGGTTACCAGTCTCTATAATGTTATATTGCTATGGTTATCAATCTTTTTTACACTTGAATTGCTTTAATCATCCATTAAATAAAACCTTGTGTTCTCACATTTGTTGTCTTTAACTATCAGCAATAACAGGTTCTATGAGAGACCCTCTGTTGCCAAGGTCATAAGAAGAGTTATGTTCCTCAACCACAGCATTGGCACTTGCTGGGACCATATAGGGTGCTTGTTTGCTAACCAGGAGGTCCCGTGGACATATTAAATGATTCTTGACGGTCGGAATTGACCTGAAAGTCGGCTTCTGGACAAGTTTCCCACACAGACCATTGCTTGATGTATGCCCGAGCCTACCCCCCCCCCCTAAAAAAATTGAATTACCCCCCCCCCCCCCAAATATTTCGCCAAAAATAGTGATTTCTTAGGAGTGTTCATAGCCGGGTACATCCTCAGCTCCTCCAAAAAACATTCCGTAGGCCCCCCCCCCAAATTTTATGAGCCGGCTACGGGCCCGGCCTGGGCTAAACAATAGCGAGTTAAAAACCATTTAAGTTTAGCGTAAGTATTAAAATTTTAACAGGGTGACGTCATAAAACATAGGTAAGGGGAGATAACCAGTCTGTTCTTTCTGGAGACAGACCACCATCAAATTCCAGCACGTTGTAGTTAGTTTATTTATAATAATTCTTTCTCCACCCCTTTTCTCGCCTTTTGCATGCCAATTTGTGTTAATTTTTTTTTATCAAGAATGGATGAAGAGGGTTTGAATTAATATTTTCTGCCAGGTTTTGGTAAATATTTATGATTTTGAGGCGGAATTATCATTCATGATTTTTAGGCGGAAGAATAACTGAGTTATCATGTTGGCTACAATGATATGTACGGCAACTAGTTTACATGATTTTAGTATGCTTCTTCAAGTTTGTGTATCTCAAAATTTTGGTGGTCAACCTCATACAAATTCTCGTACAAAGATATGGTCATTTGTTTCTCTGTCTGGAGTGAAAAGCATTCAGCAAAACGAAAATTGGGTGAAAGTTTGAGGTGGGCCAATATTCGAGAATTAATATTGAAGTCAATGGGGAATTTAATGGTGGTCTGTCTCTTTTTGGACTTCGACTAGTAATTATATCCCCTTATCTAAAACCATTTTGGACCTATTATGCAAGATCTTTTTAGACATTCCAAAGTAAATGTACGGTGTCAAGACCACCTAAATATAAATTTCAAATGTTCTTATTATTACTTAGAACATTTTTCTCTTTACTTTTGTAAAATCTTCAAAGTGTAAAAACTTAAAATTACACCCTTTGACCTCCGCGGTCACTTAGAACAAAGGTGAATTTAGCAACTCTACATATCTATACGCCCACATTTTCAAGTGAACGTATATTGTCGTCGCCCTTGTCCGGTCACAATTTTGACGAAACTTGAAATATAGGTTTGTCGACATTGGCATGTATCGGATCAAAACTTCATTACCAAATTTTAACTTACTACTGCTGCATGCGCTATGAGCACGATTTGTGGACATATTATTATTAATTTAGAATGGATTTTAGCGGATATTTTGAAGAGCCCCCCCCCCCAATATTCACCTACTACAGATTATTTATCACAGATGTAGATTCTTTCAAATAACTTTATGTAAAACTAATGCAAAAAGAACTCAAATGCGCAGCAATAATCTTTTCTTAACCTACACAGGCCCATATTCTTTTCTCTGTGTTTGCGGCCATTTTGAAGAGCGCCCTCACCATTTCATATCTTCATTGTGGTACCTAATAATGAAGATGCTTTGTGAATAACTCATATCACAATTAGTGCAAAAAGTGACCATTGCGTGTCCTAATAAATGCTTATTATGAGATACGGGTTTTTTTTTTGACGGCCGTGTGAAAAGCGCCCTCTCTTTTTATCATTTTCAAGAGTCTGGAATACAATCGAAGCTTCTTTGGGAAGGTTCAGGATATGAGCTGTTTACCTCATATATTCTTGTTCAGAATAAAAATCTGGTCTTGAAAAAGCACATGAGAATTTCTACCTCTCCAGGTGGCACCTCCCTCAATTTTAACCCGGACTTATGTTCAATAAATTGGAGTATTTTTATACATTTGTCAACAACGTGTTGAAAATCTTCGATTTTGACCAGTCTGATTATGATAGAATGTCCATAGCAACCATTATTGTTAGACCAGCCTTAAAATGAAATTTTCTTATTATCTTTCAAATACACTCACTAACTTTAACTTTTGTGTGTTTCAGGTGTTTTTTTCAATAAACCAATGTTTGAATTCCATTGTGGTGACATAAAAGAAAATATTCATGAAGATTTCCTGGAATAAAGTTTTGAGGTGTAGCACCCACAAATTATTCATTCGCAGGGAGTCGCCCAGGAAATTTAGAGAACTGTTATACTCATTCGACGCCACTTTTCGACCAATCAGAATCAAAGAAATTTCCATTTTGGGCTAATAATTATCATCGTGTTATACTATTCTAATTAAACTCGACATTAAAATAAAATATACACGATAGAATAATAGCATTAAATTATAACATTTATAATAAAAATATGCATGATAGAATAATAGCATAACATTATAACATTTATAATAAAAAATATGCACGATAGAATAATAGCATTAAATTATAACATTTATAATAAAAAAATATGCATGATAGAATAATAGCATAACATTATAACATTTACATTATAACATTTATAAACAAATATACACGATAGAATAATAGCATAAAATTATAACATTTATAATAAAAAATATGCATGATAAAATAATAGCATAACATTATAACATTTATAATAAAAATATGCACGATAGAATAATAGCATAAAATTATAACATTTATAATAAAAAATATGCACGATAGAATTAATAGCCTAAAATTATAACATTTATATTTTAAAAATAATCTAAAAAAAGAAATAATGTCGTTAGGAGTGAGGATAGGGGTTTAACGTCCACTCGACACAGACTATGTCACTTCGTTACTAATTATCATTTAATTTCACTCCTTTAGCAATGGGAGGAAAACGGAGGAATCAGAGAAATATCACGAGGGCAGGCGATCCTAGTCCAAGGCACCTTCAAGCTGGGAATCGAAACCCACGCCACTCTTAACCACTAGACCCCCCCCCTGCCCCCTTTCCCCCGGTCCGCGCTTGACATCGAAAGTTAGGCAGTTAATTAAAGATGCATTATACAAGCGCTAAATTTGTCTTAAAATTTTATATACATTAATATTCAGATATTCATTTAATTTTAATTATTAAACCCCTAAAATGGATAACCGGGTCTTAATTATTGTAGCAATGGTACTTGGCGTACTATGTTCATTTTCCGTTATCTATTTTTGAACCATTACAGCAGAAATTGTCAGCCCTTTAGCCAAATCTTACATAATGCATCACAGGGGCGGATCTAGGAATTTTGAAAAATAAGGGCACTGACCGCGGAGAGGGCACGCCGCTGAGAGGGGATAGGGGGTCCAAGAAAATTATCCGTCATTTCCTTGCATCTGTAGCCATTTCAAGAGCTATTTGGCTGATATTTTCGTCTAAACGTTCGGAAATCGTTGAAAAAGAGCTTCAAAAATCGATCAAAAAGCCAGTTGAAAGGCACTTTCAGTAGTAAAAAAGGGCACTGTCGAATATTAGGTGTGGGGGGTGCGCACCTTGCGTCCCTCCCCCCCCCCTTTGAATCCGCCTCTGCATCATATAAAGTGGTCGGTGCTGTGGTGTTTATAAATCCTTTGTCGTTTTGAAACTAAATTCTAAATAAAGACTGACTTTGGTGACAAACTGAATTTCTGCCGTAACTTTGAATATCACCGTGATTCATACTTATCACTACGAAAACAATTCCAGCAAGTTTAAAGAAGAAATCTCAAAACACGTCACCGAGAATTTCATATTTTCTAAGAAAGTCAAAACATAATTATTTCTATGTCTTGTTCAGAAGGTTGTCAACTCACTATTATACGATCATAGGCATTATTTCCCACGCTTAAAAATAATTCCTGCCGGAAATAATAACACAATTGCCTCCCTTGATTTCTATTCCTCGAATGGAATAGTTATCTTCAAACGTTTGAATTTGATGTTGAAAAGATATTTTTCTCAACTGGCAATAGTGAATTATTGGATTAATAGGATTATTCTTTAACAAGGCAGGACTGTCTATAGATTAGGGTTTTATTGTAATACATTTTAAAAATATAACTTAAAAATATGAAATTGCAGCTTTAAGAGATCATAGAAGCAGCCATTGACAGTACCTCAGACAGTTAATGTCTTACAAACAGTGACTTTAATGTTGGGTATACCGCAAGCAAAAAAAAATTATAATATCAAATTTAATCTTAAAAAAGTTAGATGGGACATGGGCTTAAAAGATAAAGAGAGAGAGAGAGAAATGGGGTGTCCACTCGACACAAGTAGGTCATTTCGGGACTAGCATATGGTTTTTAATTTTATTTCAATAGTTCACTTGCGCGTAGGGGTCTTTAGCAGTGCTTAAAAGATAAATAAACAAACTGCAAACAAAATATCATGTCCCCCATTTCAGTCCCAAATTAAATCGATGACAATCATTAATTACTTGAATTACTTGGCATAATGTTTGTACACATAACCATGGAAACAAGCCAGCGGTGAGATGATGTCCTCCGCCTTTTCAAAATTAATTGCACATTTATCTACTTTATAAAACATAGAATAATCCATCATATGCACTCAATGAAAAAAATATATACCAAGTTTGAGCATCATATTTAATTTAGAAGCCAACGCTAGTGTATTTTAAACTGTGTTATATACAAACGGGCGAACTTATTGTTTGAATAGTCCTCTGATTTTCGAAAAAGCGGGGAGCAAACAATAAATTGCGCATTGAATAAGACGGGATCCGACTGGAATATTTTAAACCAAGAATGACCAATCTCTTGCAGTCATCTTAAGCAAATTAATTTGGTCCGTCTTCCAGATTTTCGTAAATGTCATCTTCTGATGGAGTACATGCAGTGTTGTCATAGTCTGCAATAAACAATAATATCATGTTTCTCAAACAATATTAAAAGATTGATATAATGATGCGTTATCTAAAAGATTAATCTGTCTAATAGAGGTCATTCAGTTGGCTTTAAATGTTATTTAAATCATTTTAAACGTTCATTAACCTGAAAAGCCCCATCATCAACTTTATGGACCATCGTGTTGCTCTGACGATGTCATGAGGGAAATTCCAATTTAAAATTTTACGATGGTTATAATTATCAAAAAAGTCAGTGCAAGTTGGAAACATTTCCTCGAAACTGTGAGTAGCATCTTGTTTTGTATGTGAACAAATTACAAATGAATCTATTACCTGATGGTTTGCTTTTGTTTTTGTGTTGGACTTTGTTGGTACTAGAAATAAATACAGGTAAAACGTGATGTTAGCAATGTAAGGAACAGGACAAACAAAGAATTCTTACATTATTATGTCCAAACATACGTACCTGCGCTAAGATAGAACAGGCCTACATAGAATTCACTACAACGTCTAAGTAATCCAGTTTCCCGGAATCAAGGAATATATTGTTACCTATTTGGAACAGACTATTTTTTCTCGACCGGTAGAAATAAACAAATTAAATCTTAGTAAGACATTACTTCAAATGAATGAAAATAAGTTATTTGTGCGTTGATATAAACTGATATTCGTCCAAGTACAATGAAACAGAAAACTTACCTCTTTGATTTTGCTTTTTTATCTTTAACACCTACAAATACATTGGTTGTTTATAAATAATATGAGATAACAATAATCTATAATAAATATATATGTATATCGTTGATTGCTAATACTTTAAATGCGATAATCTTAAAATACATATGTATATCATTTAGGACCAAACGTAATATATAAACGACCGTTAATTGTTCATGTTGTTGTTCAAAGCTCTGTTAAACGGAGGTGTTGGGCTTCGTTATCTGTTTACCGATGGCATTAGTGGGCTGTCAGTTGAAGTATCCCCTCAGCAAATAGTCATAGATTACCAGAATAGTTTTCTATAGAACATTCTAGAGGGTAGGATGATGTGCAAATCCCATAATTTTTCCATCAGCTTTATGCTAAAATTTCTAAAGGAAAAAATAATGTATTCTGTAGTGTTTTCTGTAGTAAATTCTACAGTTATCTTTTTGTCTTTAATCAGTTATCTTTTTGTCTCAGTTTCTTGTTAATACTAACTTCTATGTAGTTGTTATACATGTACATTGAATTCAAAAACTTAAAATTGAGTCAATGAACAAACTGTTTTCTCTTGGATTTACTTTAATCAATCCGTAAGCTAACGGATAATGAAATTGACTTTCCAGCAACAGAAATTTAACGGATCGTTAACAAACGACATGATAGCAAGATAACGATCCGTTAGAGTTTTGAGCAATCGGTCCCTGTTCTTTATTGTGACTTATAGCATAGCGTCAGATATTGCTTAAATTCCTCATATTGTTAACAGATAAGACCCACTCGGTTTCTTTCCAGATATGCGGGAGCTACTGTGGCTCTATGGGTAAGGCACTGACTCACTAAAACCCAGGATGTGGTGGTTGGCTGGGAAACTAAATCGTAAGTTTCCTTCGTGGTTTCCCCTTGTCAGTGAGGGTGGAAAGCCTGGGAAGGAACAGTGTCTTGTCGTTCGGGTATGACAAAAAAGTAGGATTCATTTGACTTCATTTTTTTCTGATACAAAATGTCAATTGACAGGTAAGTTTGGGACTAAATATAAAACACCGTGCCTCCTAATGTGATTAGACGTCACGCTATCTGCATTATGTCAAATTAATCACAGCCTAAGAATTAAACTATTTTTCTGTGTTGTAATTTACTTACCTCGCGATTTCAAAGCCCTACTAACTAGCAAGACCATGCCCAGTACCAGAAGAGTGGTTATAACTCCTACAGCGATACCGATACCCAATCCAGCGGCGCTGATGAACGGCTGTGTTGTTGCTGGACTCAATTCTTTAGCTTTAATAGTAGAGTTCTTGGAGTTGGATGTCATTACTGGATTTACATTTACAGTAAATTCAAAAATAAATACTTTCCCAGTAGCATTAATATGAACACTGTATTGTCCAGCATCTTGTAGATAAACGTTCTTGATTCGGAGAAAAATGTATCTATTACTATCATAGTGCATTAGCCAACTAACTCTATACTTGTACATTTTGACCTCAACCTGTGATTGTCGACTGTACCAGGTGTAACTTGTAACAGGATATCCAGAATAATACGCTTTTAAACTAGCATAAGATCCAACAGTAGCATTAACCGTTGTGTTTGTTTTGTCTAGTAGTAGTTTCACTGGGCCTAAATAAACAAAAAAAAATCGGTTGCCAGGCAACGAAACATACGCCCACACAGCAGCCAAATCGTCCGGGCAATCAACAAGAGTTGTCGCATATTAAGGAATTATCAGAAAATCATTAGAATTTGTTTGGTTTTTATAATCAAACGTTTTTTTTTTTAAATCAGATAATAATTGTGTAGTGAACTGGATCTCCGGATAGAGCGGATTACTGTGGTAGAGTGGGCCTGGCTCTATCCGTTTGTTCCGTTGAGGGTTCACTACTGTAGAGGTGTGGGAGTAGCCAACCAAGCACCTGGCTCAGAAAGACTAACACCAGATTAATCAGCAACTCTCTTTATTATTCTCCTAATACAAAAATAACTCATTTCCAACCAACACTCGCCAGCACTATACTGTTCCTAGTCGGGCTCTCTAAACGCTCCTTGACGGGCTCTATTAATCGCTCCTTATCGGGCTCTCTAAACGCTCCTAGAAGGGCTCTCTGTATCGCTCCCTATAAGTCGGGGTCAGACTCTAACGCTCCTTGTCGGGCTCTCGGAAACGCTCCTAGAAGGGCTCTCTGTATCGCTCCCTATAAGTCGGGGTCAGACTCTAACGCTCCTTGCCGGGCTCTCTAAAACGCTCCTTGTTGGGCTATCTCCATAGCTCCCAACCGGGCTCTCCTTATCGCTCCCTATACGTCGGGGTCAGACTCTGTTTTACCACTTCTATGGCTCGACTCAGACTCGATTCAGACTACGACTTAAACTCCACTATACGACTACTCTAAATTGGACAGCGCAAGGTAGTATATACCCTAGAATCACGTGACGTAACCACGTGGTACAAGCCACACCTACTGTTGCTGTCAATCCTAACCACGTGCAACCAATAGATAGCGGGCTAATGACAGCGCGTGTAAGGACGGAGTTACGAAAATAAATTAACAATATACATAAGCATTAAAATATAGGCGACACAATAACAAAGCTACAGTTCTTAAAAATGTACAATTAAATTAGATAATTACTAATTACTAAATACTAACTGTGAGAGGGAAGCGGATTTCCAATAAATAAAGACTGAAACCTGCGCGATGAAATCGTCTGAACTGAAGACGCGGATCGGGCTATGAATATGCGCTTCAGATCACCACAATTGTGACCTCTAGAGAGACCACAAGCTAAAAAGGGTGATTTTTCGTACAATCAGGGGACATAATTCAGGAAGTAATGACCCGATTACAGAGGGACCACAAGCTAAAAAGGGTGATTTTTCGTACAATCCGGGGACATAATTCAGGAAGTTATGATCCAATTGGCGCAAATATCGAAAGGAACCAAGATATTTGGGTTATAAACATACATGTCAAGTTTTATCAAAATCGGTTCAAAATTGTGACCTCTATAAGGTCCACAACCTTGATATAACATATTTTCACACTATTCGCGTACAAACGGCGGCCATTTTGTCCGTCAATTTTGGTTCGATTTCCACGAAATTCGAACACAACCTTCATAACCATGGGACGGTGATATAATCAAACGGTTTTTTAAATCGGATAACAATTTTGACCTCCAGAGGGACCACAAGCTAAAAAGGGCGATTTTTCGGACAATCAGGGGCCATAATTCAGGAAGTTACGATCCGATTGGCGCAAATATCGAAAGGAACCAAGATCTTTGGGTTATAAACATGCATTTTAAGTTTCATCCAAATCGGTTCAAAATTGTGACCTCTACACTGTTCACAAGCTAAAAAACGTGATTTTTCGTACAATCAGGGGCCATAACCCATGAAGTTACAGTCCGATACATGCCAATATCGAAAGGAACCGAGATCTTAGGGTGATAAACCTTTATTTAAGTTTCATTGAAATCGGATAAAAATTGTGACCTGTAGACTGTTCACAAACAATTGTGGACGGACGGACGGACGAACAGGGGCGACAACAATATACGTCCACATGAAAATGTGGGCGTATAAAAACCCTATATTTAAAGGTCTGAAAAGGTTTTTCCAGATTTCGGCTCGGGGTGAAATTGCTATTCTAAAGAGATACTACCATTACCGATTTTTCAACGTCGGTTAATTATAATGTAATAAAATATAATATTAAACAAAATTCATCATTTTGATTTAATTACGTATATTTTAAATAAAAGTATAATATGGCTACTGATTGACAGGATTTATTAGAATGAAATGCTGTCGATATCAAAATGGTCGGCGAGCTTTACCAGAGATAGACGGAGGGTAGAGCGATTGCAACGGGAGCAATTCAGAATTTCGATATGGTAGAATAAACCAAGTAATATTTACGAGAAATGGACAGAAGCGACGACAAGAACACGTGGACTTAAAAGTATCCTTGTACCAACCGAGATAGTGCCTTGTTTCTGCATGTTTAACTTTCATTGCCAAACTACATATACATATACTACATGTACATTATTTGGATAGTTTAGTACAACATGTATTTACAATACTCACACTTTAAATTGATTGACAGACTACGGGTAGAAACATAAACATAACCATTATATGCAGTACAGAAAAACTGGAAATCGGTACATTGTATCCTTGTTGATGTAGCGAATGTCCTAGTTGAAGAGTTGATGACGTATGTTAGATTCCCTTCTCTAGAAACACTAGATATGGAAACATTTACAGGTAACAATGTTGTACTGGACACATTGCAAGTCAATGTGATAGCTGTACCCACATTTACATTACTACTACTAGGACTTGATGTAAAACTAGTAATATAAGTGTAGTGAACTGGATCTCCGGATAGAGCAGATTACTGTGGTAGAGTGGGCCTGGCTCTATCCGTTTGTTCTGTTGAGGGTTCACTACTGTAGAGGTGTGGGAGTAGCCAACCAAGCAGCTGGCTCAGAAAGACTAACACCAGATTAATCAGCAACTCTCTTTATTAATCTCCTAATACAAAAATAGCTAGCAACTCTCTTTATTAATCTCCTAATACAAAAATAGCTAATTTCCACCCAACACTCGTCAGCACTAAACGCTCCTATTCGGGCTCTCTAATCGCTCCTTATCGGGCTCTCTGTATCGCTCCCTATACGTCGGGGTCAGACTATCACGCTCCTTGCCGGGCTATCTCTATCGCTCCCTATAAGTCGGGGTCAGACTCTAATCGACTGGTATCTGTCTTACCTCGGGTGATCACAACTTCAACTCCGATTCAACTGGCCAGCGCAAGGTAGTATATACCCTAAAATCACGTGACACAACCACGTGATACAAGACACGCCTACCGTTGCTGTCAATCCTAAGCACGTGCAACCAATAGATAGCGGGCTAATGACAGCGCGTGTAAGGACTGAGTTACGAAAATGAATTAACAATATACATAAGCATTAAAATATAGGCGACACAATAACAAAGCTAAAGTTAAAAATGTACAATCAAATTAGATAATTATTAATTACTAAATACTAACTGTGAGGGAAACGGATTTCCAATAAACAAAGACTGAAACCTGCGCGATGAAATGGTCCAAACCGAGGACGCGGATCGGGCTATAAATATGCGTATCAGATCACCACATAACCCACGCCTCCGCCTAATGCGTCCCGCATTATACAAAATGAACAAAAGTTACAAAAGAGTTATGAAATAAAACACATAAAGTATCAAACACATCTACATATAAAACTATGAAGCAACTGTACTGTCACTTAATAAAAATAAAGTTTCTCAAAATAATTAAAAGTTCACGAAGTTCCACAGATATCATTAACGTTCATCCACCATTAGGGTTCCACCAGTAACGTACATGAATAACACAAATCACACCATAACCGCAAAGTCTCTAATAATAACAGGATAAACTATAGATTTCCGAACATCTAATCAAAGAGCACCATTATTCTATTAACACACATAATTCTGTAAGTAATGAGGACGTCGTGATAGTCGACCGGTACGGGAACGGAAACCTAGCCTTAAAGGATAGTCGCCGTCAGTGTCTTCGTCATTATCGCCAATACAGCCATCAGAGAGTTCCTGGTCAGACTCCTGCTCCGATACGGCACTGTGATAATCTTCTTCCGGATCAATAATAATTCTCCTCCGATACTCTCTAAGACGGTCTATGTGGACCACTTGTCGTCGGTCGGATTCTTCGTCCCAAATCTCATATGTTATGTCCGATATCTTCTTCGTGACACGGTACGGACCACTCCAGTGTTTCTGTAACTTGTTCGGAATCCCTTTCTTCTTCACAGGGGAATACAACCAAACAAGTGAATCTTCATATAACGGCTCTCGTCCCTGCTTTGGATCGTAATAATTCTTCTGTCTTCTTAATTGTCCACTTAGGTAATGTCTTGTAAACGAATGTGCCTCTTCCATCGTCTGTTGAAGAGCTCGACTCCAATAATGGGTCTCTTTGTAGACTTCATCAGGTGGCAAACCAAACTGGAGGTCGACAGGTGTATTTACCTCTCGCCCAAGCATCAAGCAATTCGGAGTGTTGTTGGTAGATTGATGTACCGTGGAACGATAGGCAAACATGACATAGGGCAACACGTCATCCCAGTTATCTCCTTTTTCTTGTACATACGATGACAGCATCGACTTCAGAGTTCTGTTCATTCGTTCAACTTGGCCATTTGATTGCGGGCGGTAGGGTGTCGTTCTGGTTTTGTTGATACCTAAAAGTCTGCACATCTCCTGAAAAAGTTCACTCTCGAACTGTCTCCCTTGATCCGAATGAAGTTGGCGGGGGAGTCCAAACCTCAGGAAGAAGTTCTCCACTAAAACCTTGGCAACTGTTATTGCTTCCATATTCGGCATCGGGTAGGCCTCAGCATACTTAGTAAAATAATCTGTCACAACCAAAATATAACTATTGCCTTGAGTGGTAGCAGGCTCAATTCTTCCAACTATGTCAACAGCTACTCTCTCCATTGGTGCTCCGGCAGTGTATGCTTCCAAAGCAGCTTTTCGCTTCCTAAGTTTAATTGGAGAGCAAATATTACACGTTTTCACATAGTCTTCCACATCGGCTTTCATTCCTGGCCAAAAGTATTTCAGTTTTATTCGGTCTATCGTCTTCGTTATACCCAAGTGAGCGCTCGTTGGAGGGTCATGTGAAAGAGCAATAATTTCACTTCTAGCAGCTAAGGGTACAACTACTCGTTTTCGTAGGGGTCGTAATTCTTTTCTCTCTTCTAGACACAGGACACCGTCTCGAACATAAAGTTGATTCCATTTAGACCAAAGTTTCTTCACCAGTATGCTCTCTGGAGATATGGTTTTCCATTCTGGTTTAAGATCACTTTCCTTCCAACCAATCACCATTGAGATATCTGGATCAGCTCCTTGTTGATCTTTCATCCTTGTATTTTCAACTTCTATAACGTTCACTGCTCCTGGTGTTCTCGCGGATTCGTGTGTTTGTCCACACTGAACACAATGTTTCCTGGATAGTGTGTCAGCGTTTCCATGGACTCTTCCGGCTCTGTGAACAATATTGAAATTATAAGCAGCCAGCACCTCGAGCCATCTGGCGAGTTGTCCTTCGGGGTTCTTAAAGCGCAGCAGCCACCGTAGTGCTCCGTGATCAGTTCTTATCTCAAATTTTCGTCCATACAAATATGGCTTAAAGTATTTTACGAAATGTACTACAGCCAAGAGTTCCCTTCTTGTTACACAGTAGTTACGCTCTGCCTTACTTAAGCTCCGGCTCGCGTAAGCCACGACTCTTTCTTTTCCGTCGATAATCTGGGATAGTACAGCTCCAATGCCACATCCACTAGCATCAGTATCCAGTACAAATGGAATGGTATGATCTGGATAAATTAACACAGGAGCGCTCGTGAGCCGATCCTTTAGCATCTCAAAAGCTTCTTGACACTCCGAAGTCCACAAATAGGCTCTTCCTTTCTCGGTCATTTTATGAAGAGGCGCTGCTATTTTGGCATAACCTTCAATAAAACGCCTATAGTAGCTGCAAATTCCCAAGAAACTTCTAAGCTGTGTCACATCGGCGGGAACTGGACACTCTCTAATTGATTTCACTTTCTCTGGATCTGTTGATACTCCCTCTGGCGACACTATATGCCCCAGGAATTCTACCTTATGCTTCAACAGGAAACACTTCGAGGGTTTCAGCTTCAAACCAGCGGCTTCAATCTTACTAAAGACTAGATCTAGGTGTTGTACATGCTCAGCAAACGTCTTTGAGAAAATAATCACATCGTCTAAATACACTAAGCAGATGTCCCACTGTAGTCCAGCAAGCACTGACTCCATAAGCCTCTCAAAAGTACTTGGGGCGTTGCACAAACCGAATGGCATGACTCTGAACTGGAACAGACCGTGCATCGTGGTAAACGCTGTCTTAGGCTTATCCTCTGGCTTCAGCTCCACCTGCCAGTATCCTGACAATAGATCTACAGTTGAAAACCATTTGACACCTCCAAGACAGTCTAATGTTTGATCAATCCGTGGCAAGGGGTACGCATCTTTCTCGGTAACCATATTTAGTTCTCTATAATCCACACAGAACCTAAGGGATCCATCCTTCTTCCTCACCAATACAATTGGGCTCGCCCAAGGACTTACTGAAGGCTCTATCACATCTCTCTTGAGCATGTCTTGCAATAGAGTTTCAATATCCTTTCGTTGATGGATAGGGACTCGTCGTATCTTTTGTTTAATTGGTTTCGCGGAGCCTGTCTTTATCTCGTGCTTCACTTTATTGGCTCGTCCCAAGTCATCAGATGAAGCAGCGAATAAAGTCTGATGACGCGCCAAAAGTTTTCCAATATCCTGTGCTTGCTCCGTCGTTAATCCTTCCACTGAACGGCTATATAAGTCTAGTAGATGCCTCGGGAGGTCATTACGTTTCTGCTCGGCTCCACCATTAATGACATCTTCAGGTTTCTCCACAATATCAACGGGGGCAAAACTTCCAACGGTCACATCTTTGTGTAACGTCTTTGCACTATCTGAAGGATTCATGACTCTGATAGTAAATTCATGTTTGTCTTCTTTCGCCTCAACTAAAGTACGGGCAGGTATTACATTATTTCTATTTACAAAATCTTCAACGGGCTCAATTATTCCAGGGGTAGACATGAAGAGCTTCGACTGGTTTCCCTTCAAATAAGCTTTGACCAATTGTTCATGTTTCGGGGGTACTGTAACTGTTTCAGCTAATTGTATTCTGCAAATACCAATAGAGCCTTGCATCTGAGCGGGATGCTCTACATCTTCGACTGTCAATGACTTCCCTGTAATATCCAAAGTACATCTGTGAGCTTGCATGAAATCAAGTCCAATGATACATTGGGATCCAATCTCGGCAACTACCGCTTCCTGTCTGTATTCAGCTCCATTCAGATTAAAAGTGAAAATGGACTTCCCATATGATTTTAATGATTCACCATTGGCAGCTTTTAGGACTTGTCCAATTGGTAATAACTCCGGTCGATTCGAGATGCTCTCATACAACCTCAATGAAACGATTGTCAACGTTGCACCGGTATCCAAGAGGCAATAAGCGAGATTACCACAAACCGTGGCAGCTATATGTAGACCAGACTCGCTTGGTTCACGGAACACAGCTGAAGAAATTCGGCTCTTTATCCTACGCCTCCTTGAAATTCCTCTAAGTTCAGCTCTCCGGGTACCGCACTGACGAGCAATGTGTCCTTTTCCTCCACATCGAAAGCATGTTCGTTGATCACCAAAACTTGCTCCGTCTCTCCCTGTTGCGTTAAATTGGTGTCTGCTGGCTTCTGCGTGACGTTCTTTCGGTTCTGGTTTAACATTCAAGGTCTTCATTTGCTCTATAGTACTTTTCAGCTCGCAAATCTCCTTTCGAAGTCTCTCGGTTTCTGATCCAGTCTCAACAGCTCTTGCACGACTTGGTTGTTGACCTCGATTACTTGCATACATAAAAGCTTCAAATTCAACTGCAACCTGTATTGCTTGCTCTAAGTTCGATGGTCTTGATTGCTGAATTCTCCAGACCAATTCTCTGTTCTCTTGTAGCGCATCAAAGAATGCATCTCGTGCAAGGACATCTTGTAGCTCTAAAGTAGCAGTAGGGTACGCTAGACTCACTTTTCTTCTAACCGCCTGTCCCAGTTCTGGCAGGGTCTCTCCAACTTTTCTGCGCATGGCTCTAAGCTCTGCTCTGTACATCTGAGTTTGGTTTGGAGGTAGAAATCTATTTCTGAGAGCTTCCATTAGTCTTTTATAATTTCTTCGCTCTTCCGTCGGCATCGATGGCAACACAGATTGCGCACTGCCCTTTAAGACTCCGGCCAAGTACAAAGCCTTCTCTGTTTCATCCCATCTATTCAATTCAGCACAGGTCTCGAAATGAATCTGATAATCCATAATTGAGCTCGTTCCATCAAATGGCTGAGGAGTAATCATGTTCCTTCTGGGCATACTAGACTTCCTCTGATCATGCTCTTTCCATTTGGTGTTATTCAATTCTGGTATACCGCGGCTCGGTCCAGAAATAAAATCTTGCTCTTCTTCACTGAGCTTCGGCATTTCCTGATGATAAAGTTTCTCATCTCTAATTAAATCCTGGCTTCCCGTGACATCAGGAGTCGCAGCTCTGGCGGGAGGTCTATAAATACTTGCTGATCGCCAGTTATCACATACTGGAGCTTCAGAGCTGTTCCTAGGAGTCAACATATCCGACTGTTGATATTCTAGTTCTTTCTTCTGTTCCGTAAAACCAGCATCAAATGATTCTTCAGCATTGGCTCTGGCTCCCGACGTATTCATCATCAGGCTCTGTGCATTAGGACAAACCGGTTTCGCTCTTTGTCTTGAGATCGTATCGCGAAGCCTTTCTAATGCATTCTTCCTCCTTGGCTCTTCTGTCGATTCTATAGTTGAGTTAACATCAAACTGGGCAGCTCCTCTCTCAGCTCTGAAATAACTCGGAGAAGTCTGTCTATCTGGCTCCATCCAATCTGTCTGTCTGTATCCTGGGTTTTCTGGTTTCGTCTCGGGGTTTGTCAATCTGTATCCCACCTCTGCCACCAGAAAACTTCTGTAGTGAACTGGATCTCCGGATAGAGCAGATTACTGTGGTAGAGTGGGCCTGGCTCTATCCGTTTGTTCTGTTGAGGGTTCACTACTGTAGAGGTGTGGGAGTAGCCAACCAAGCAGCTGGCTCAGAAAGACTAACACCAGATTAATCAGCAACTCTCTTTATTAATCTCCTAATACAAAAATAGCTAGCAACTCTCTTTATTAATCTCCTAATACAAAAATAGCTAATTTCCACCCAACACTCGTCAGCACTAAACGCTCCTATTCGGGCTCTCTAATCGCTCCTTATCGGGCTCTCTGTATCGCTCCCTATACGTCGGGGTCAGACTATCACGCTCCTTGCCGGGCTATCTCTATCGCTCCCTATAAGTCGGGGTCAGACTCTAATCGACTGGTATCTGTCTTACCTCGGGTGATCACAACTTCAACTCCGATTCAACTGGCCAGCGCAAGGTAGTATATACCCTAAAATCACGTGACACAACCACGTGATACAAGACACGCCTACCGTTGCTGTCAATCCTAAGCACGTGCAACCAATAGATAGCGGGCTAATGACAGCGCGTGTAAGGACTGAGTTACGAAAATGAATTAACAATATACATAAGCATTAAAATATAGGCGACACAATAACAAAGCTAAAGTTAAAAATGTACAATCAAATTAGATAATTATTAATTACTAAATACTAACTGTGAGGGAAACGGATTTCCAATAAACAAAGACTGAAACCTGCGCGATGAAATGGTCCAAACCGAGGACGCGGATCGGGCTATAAATATGCGTATCAGATCACCACATAAGCTCTTTCTGAAATATAAAAACAAACCACATCTCTTAAAGCTGCAATTTCATATTTTTAAAATACATTTTGAAAATATATTAAAATAAAGCTTTAAAATAGATGGTATCTATAAACAATCCTACCTTGTTAAAGAATAATCCTATTAATCCTTCAATTCACTATTGCCAGTTGAGAAATTGACAAAAATATCATTTTCAACCTCAAATTCAAACGTTTGGGGATAGCT
Source organism: Patella depressa (assembly GCA_948474765.1). Classification (NCBI taxonomy): domain Eukaryota; kingdom Metazoa; phylum Mollusca; class Gastropoda; family Patellidae; genus Patella; species Patella depressa. The sequence continues at coordinate 4,946,898 of OX419720.1, forward strand.
ATTGCATGGGGGTAATAGAAAAACAAGGTAGGTAATTGTGTTAGTAATTCCTGTGTGAAAGATTTCTAAGAGTGGGAAATAATGCCTATGATCGTATAATAGTGAGTTGACAACCTATTAAGCAAAAGACGTAGAAATAATTATGCTTTGACTTTCTTAGAAAATATGAATAATGTTACAACTCATAGAGTTTATACGGGCCAGGATTACTCCCCTCGATACTGTTTATACGGGCCCAGATTACTCCCCTCGATACTGTTTATACGGGCCCAGATTACTCCCCTCGATACTGTTTATAGGGACCCAGATTACTCCCCTCGATAAAGTATGTTGACGCACACCGATCCTAGTGTTAGGCAAGACAGTTCACTGGGGTTTTGCAGCGTGGTCAGGGGCGTACATAACGATTTTGTTTGGGGGGGGGGGGTGTTTAGCCAAAATGCGACCGACTGTTGTATATACTCCTCCCCCACCGCAATCAGGAGCCGAGCACCACATGCGAGTTTTCTAGGGAATATGGGGGTGGGGTTTCAAATCTAGGACGCCATCCACAATCCCACCCCACAATGAATGTAAACAAAATACTGGCTATAACATTAAGCGTCCCGGTAGAACATTATGGATAGTATATAGTTGTTCGCTAATCCTTGTCTCGCCGGAAAGCAGTTTTATTTAAGTTCACATATTGTTTATGTCATATATGACGATATTGCCTATAACGCTGAGTAATTTGAGAAAATTTTGAAAAATTGATTCAATGTCCTGGCATTTGAGGTCATTACTGCGAGAAATTCTTGTGGACGAGTGGACCAGAAATGTCAGTCAATGGGACAGAATCTGGAGAGTATAAGACAACAGAGGAGTGGAGGATTGATGTTATAGTGGAATCTTGCACCGCAGGCGCGAAAAAATTTCAGATGCGTAATCGAGTAGAAGAATGATGTTATAATGCAATCGAGCGCCGCATGCGCGAAAAAATTTCAGATATGTAACAGAGCTTTTAAATTTTGGGGACTGGGCTTGAAAATTTGAATCAATGTCATGCAAATAGAACAAAATTCTCGTTAACGAGAGGATAAGAAATGGGACAGAATCTCGAGGTTTATTTGTCAATTTCGCTTGTTTTGTGATTGTTTGTTTGCCTCATTAATTCATTTAGTCTGAACTCATTTAGTCTGTGTGTACTTTTTTTGAGACCGAATATTTTTTTGCCATGGTAGAAAACATTTCATAGAACAACATACTCACAACAGAATAAAAGTGACAAGCAGACATGTGTAACACTATAGACTTAGTGTTCTGTTTAATATAGAATTCTTTACCTACATGATGTATGACGAAAACTAGGGTAATGAAGTAGCTTGCATTATTCTACTGCTATCTTAGACTAACTCGCAGACAGATATGTCAGTATTCATTTCTGGAAAGTAGGGTACTATCGTCCAGTCCTCACGTGCACAGATTAGTACAATTAACCAGAATAGTGTTGATGTAAAACGGTGCCGAAAGGAAACACTTACCATAAAGGGTAATTGTCGCGCCCTTCTAGATGACGCATTAGACTTTCTTTATAGGAGAGAACTCGTTTGATTTAACCCCAGACAACATTCGAGTGGGCCAAGGGGAAGTTCACCCCGGGAGCTGACCTGGCTTACTGGTCGGACGAAGCCGTCATGATGAAACCGTAGACAAGACATTATAGAAGTTCCGAGGGAGACGGTTGGGCGAAATAGCCAGGGTAGACATCATAGGTTTTAATCGTGGTCAACGTTTTAAATACCAAAAGTACAAGTATCACAGTCCCACAGTGTGAAGTCCGAAGAAAAGTCCTAGACATCATTGTCCCATCTGTGTCCCCGTAGTATCACAGGCTGCTATTTGGAGACCATGACCAGAAAAGTCGCGGTATTATCCTTCCTGTAATGTTACGCATGGTTATTTTATACTATAGTTTTGTGTGACGTATGCAATTTAAGCACACGGATTCACGCAAATACATAGTATTTGGGATCTATTCTGGCATTGTTTTTGAGACCGACTGCCGTGACTGTACTTATTTTGTGACCGACTATTTTTCTCCCTGTGTGAAATTTTGTTGTTAGACCAACATAATCAAAACAGAATAAGAATGGCGTATTCAATTTAGGCTCACGAATTCACGCAAATATATAGTATTTGGGATCTATTCTGGCATTGTTTTTGAGACCGACTGCAGTGACTGCACTTATTTTGAGACCGACTATTTTTCTCCCTGGGTGAAATTTTGTTGTTAGACCAACATACTCACAACAGAATAAACGTGAAACACAACATCTTTTAAAACATGATAAGTTGACAAGGTTATTTTATGCTAAAGTTTTGCGTGGGTAGCGTGACGTATACAGTGAACACTTATTTTGATTACGGCTGCTCCTATTTTGCGACCGACTGCACTGATTTTGTGACCGACTATTTTTTTGCTGGGGGGGGGGGGGGTACACCCCCACATTTACGCCCCTAGGCGTGGTATCTCCCTGTCGGTGGTGCAGGACGAAGTACCTAGTCGAAACGCCGCTCAGTAATACGCAAAAATGGTATTCCAAAGAATTGTGACCTGTATATTCCAGTTCCATTACTAAATGCCTCTGAAACAATTTATCAGACATCAGTATGCAGATGTGGCAGTCAAACTCATTGATCAGATACGAACAACAGAAGGAAAATGTCTACGTGTATGTTACAATCTTACTTTCTTAAAGATACATTATGGGAGCTTAGATAACGAGCTGGCAGTTCTCATTATAATACTTATAAACTAGATAAACTTATGTAAAACAGGTTAAACTTAAATGTCTGACTTAAACTTAACACAATATACGATAATGACATACTAATATATGTGTTAAACTCTTAAAGCTGAGTATTACAATGTACATGTATTTGGGTTTCTTGTATTATGAGTACAACAATATACACGTATTGTGTTAAACTTAATGTTAATTTAATCTTAAATAGTACAGAACTCATTATAAGTTTATGACATATGTTTGATTAAGTTTAATGTCTATTTTAAATATAGATAGTACTGAGCACAATGTAAGTTTATGACATATTGTGTTAAACTCTTCTTTCCAATTCAACTTAGATTATGAGCTTATGACATATTTGTGTTAAACTTTAATGACTAATTTAAACTTAGTACGAAATTCATTAAAAATTTATGTCATATTTGAGTTAAACTTTAAAGTTTAACAGGGGCGGATCCAGGAATTTTTGCAGGAGGGGGTTTGCCAGGTTCCAGTTCAGGAAATCTGCCATCATCGTCCCTAAATTACATAGGCATACATACAAATTGAGCTTTTAAAGAGAGGAATCATTTTTATAATGATGTAGGATCACATTGTGATTTCATTCTATTTATGCAAGGCATCAAAAATTTCTTTTTTTTTTTTTTTTTTTTTTTTTTTTAATTGTGTAGATGACTTAGTTTAGATTTGGCTTCGATGTTTTACACAATAATCTGACATAAACTCATACTAAATTATGTACTAAATGTATCTAAATTTAAATTAGACTTTAAAGTTTAACTCGTGATATGTCAGAAACACAAATATGTCTTAAACTCTTATGAATTCTGTACTAAGTTTGAATTTAACTTTAATGTTTAACACAAATATCATACCAATCACAAATGTGATTTCATTCTATTTATGCAAGGCATCAAAAATTTCTTTTTTATACGCCCACATTTTCATGTGGACGTATATTGTCGTCGCCCCTGATTTTCACGTAATTCAAGCTCTCTCTTCATTACCATGTAACGGTGATATAGTCAAACGTTTTTTTAAATCGGATAATAATTTTGACCTCCAGAGGCACCAAAAGCGAACAAAAGCGATTTTTCGGACAATCCGGGGACATAATTCAGGAAGTTATGATCCAATGGGCGCAAATATCGAAAGGAACCAAGATCTTTGGGTTATAAACATACATGTCAAGCCAAATCTAAACTAAGTACAAAATACATAAGGGTTAATGACATATTGTTGCTAAACTTAAATGCTTAATTTAAACTTAGATAGTAAAGAAGTCATTATAGGCTTATGATATATTTGTGTTAAAATTTAATGTCTAATTTAAACTTAGATAGAAAAGAAGTCATTATAAATTTATGACATATTTGTGTTAAACTTAAATGTCTAATTTAAACTCAGATAGTGAAGAAGTCATTATAAGTTTATATAATTTTAATGTCTAATTTAAACTTAGATAGTAAAGAATCATTACAGGTTTATGACATATTTGTGGTTAATTTTAAATGTCAGCATAATTCTAGATCTTGCAGATTTCATTAAACTTTTAATTTCTAATGTAATCGTAGTACAGACTAAATTATAAGTTTAAGACATAGTTAAACATTAATGTCTAATTAAATTTATGACTTTTTTGTTAAATTATTAATCCATATAATCTGTTAAGTGTTACCCATAATTCCCAAATAATATTTAGATATTACGGACCTTAATTTAAATTTTAAGACATATTTTGTGTTGTACTGTAAGTATTATTTAAAGGGACGGTCCGAGATAACTCCTGGAGAATAAAAGGGTCAAAACGCTTCAATACTTCAAGGGAACATTACCAGGGAAGGCGTTTATGTCGCTATTGCATCGTTAATCCTTTAAATTGCATTATTATTATTCTTGAGACACTGGGATTTATCTGGGACTACCCTATATTAATCATAGACAACCACCATATTTGAAATCAATGTTGCACATATCCATCAATAATTTCCGTTTCCCAGAGCAACTTAAAGTTCCAATAGCATATTTTCTAATAAAGTCAAAACATAATTATTTCTATTTCTTTTGCTCAAAATGTTGTCAACTCACTATTATACGATCATGGGCAAAATTTCATGGGGGTTAAAATGGTTGAGACAGGCTGATTGAGGAGATAGTAACTCAATTACCTCCCTTGTTTTCCCATTCCTCTCCATGGACGGCCATCTTCAAACGTTTGAATTTGAAGTTGAAAATGATATTTGTGCCAATTTCTCAACTGGCAATAGTGAATTATAGGATTAATAGGATTATTCTTTAACAAGGTAGGACTGTTTATAGGTACAATCTATTTTAGGGCTTTATTTTAATACATTTTAAAAATATAACCTAAAAATATGCTATTGGCTCTTACCTCAAACCTTGATAAGCCAACGAGTAAAAAATGCAGTATGTGAAATTATATACACATCATATAATTTTCCCTTTTATCACACACTTCACAAAGGTAAAATACTTTTTCATGTCTCTAAAATATATTTTAATTTTACTACCAAAAGACTCAACTATAGTAAACAATGTTATTGTTATTTCTGTATTCGACAACAATATGTGTTAGTGTATTTTTGTTTAAATTAGTGTATCTACATGTTTCATAATCCTATTAAATTGTATAATAATTTAATATACTTATATATCATAAGGCCAAGCAAGTTCTATACTTTTTTTAAAAAGAGAACTATGTAAACACTATTTTGTTAATCTTCAGTATTGCTTGAAAATCTTACTTTTGTATGCACTTAGCTCAATTTCGTACAATGTCATAAAACTTAAACTTACACTATCAGGTAATGTTGAACCAAACCCAGGCCCCCGTGTCAATCGTCTGTCGGTCGTGCATCTGAATGTTAGAAGTCTACGTAAAAAACTTGACCTTATTGAAGCAGAGCTCTCTTCATTTGATATAATTACTTTAAGTGAAACATGGCTTGACAATAACATACCCACCGAATCACTTCTTCTTCCGTCTTACTATGCACCAATTAGAAAGGATAGGACCGACTCCATTGAGGGTGGGGTAATTATCTATGTTCGTAACTCTATAGCATTCGTTCGTCGTTTAGATTTGGAAGACAGTAATACAAAATCAATTTGGCTTGAAATTAACTCTTGCAATAATAAATTTTTTCTGGGAATTTTCTACAGAGCCCCGCAAACTTCTCGTGAAAATGACACACGCACTTTTGAAGCTCTACACTCTGCCGCTAATGCCAATATTAGCAAGTGTCTCGTCTTGGGTGACTTTAACATAGACATGCTGAGGAAATCGGGTACTTTTGTACATGACGCCATAAACCTTTTTGATTTTCAACAACTAATCACAAAACCAACGCGGTATCAACATAATGGAAATAATTCACTGATAGATCTAATTTTAACAAATTTTCCAAATTTCGTAAACAATATCACCGTTTCTGATAACTTTTGTAGTGATCATTGTCCTGTTTCGTGTACGCTCTCGTTTAATACTCCCAAATCAAAGTGTTTCAGACGAATGATATGGGATTACCAAAACATAGATAATGAGAAACTAAAAAATGACGTCATTTCGACAAACTGGTACGATCTGATACAAGATGACGACGTTGATGTCTCGAGTAGGAAATTTACAAGTGAATTAATCAATTTAGCTAAAAGAAATATTCCAAATAGAGTAGTAACCATTAGACCTAACGACAAACCTTGGATGACAAGCGAAATTAGGAAAATTAGAAGGAAAAAGAATAAAATTCATAAACGTGCCACCAGCACAAATCATGACAATCATTGGCAATCTTTTAGGAACATTCGGAACCAATATATAATTTTGATTAGACAAGCAAAACAAGCATATTATGATAACTTAGATGAAAAGATAAATGACAAATCGCAGTTTGGAAATAAAAGCTGGTGGAAAATTGTTAATTCATTTGTAAAAACACAGGGCTGTACTAAACAAGACACACCACCCTTAGTTGTAAATAACAACACTTTATTCACACCGCAAGACAAGGCAAACGCACTGAATAACTTTTTTGTTGAACAATCTAAACTTAATGATGCTAATAAATCTTTACCTAACTCATTAGAACAGATCGTACCAACCCCCCAAGAAGTTAAAGACATTATCGACAGTTTAGACACCTCAAAAGCCTCCGGTCCGGACGACATAAGTGCCAAATTACTAAAGCAAATATCCACCGAAATTTCATCTCCGCTATGCTCCTTGTTTGAAGTGTCATTAAAAGTAAGTAAAGTACCCAGTATATGGAAATTTGCAAATGTCACGGCTATTGTCAAAAGAGGATCACCAAACGATTGTTGTAACTATAGGCCAGTCTCTCTTCTTAGTATCATTATAAAAGTATTTGAAAAGGTTATATACAAACATGTCTTTAACTTTTTGAGAGGGAACAAAATACTAACTTCTTTTCAAAGTGGTTTTCTTCGCGGTGACTCCGCCATCTTTCAACTAATAGAACTAACACATATGTTTTGTCAAGTCATTGACCAAAATTCTTCTACTCGAGTTGTTTTTTGTGATATCAGCAAAGCGTTCGACAAAGTCTGGCACGCCGGACTTTGTTGGAAGCTGGATGGAGCTGGGATCAGGGGTAGCCTCTTAGACTGGTTTAAAAATTATCTTTGTAGTAGACAACAATCAGTTGTTTTAGAAGGCATATCCTCTGATCCAAGAACCATCCATGCTGGTGTACCACAAGGATCTGTTTTGGGACCTCTATTGTTTTTAATTTATATTAATGATATTGTGAACAACCTTGATTCCTATGTTAGACTATATGCAGACGACACTTCACTATTTGTAAAAATGGGCGACCCTAGTACAAATTCGGATATTCTGAATAATGATTTAAAGAAAATAAATGACTGGGCAGACTTGTGGTTGGTAACCTTTAACCCTCTAAAAACGGAAACAATGACCATAAGCACAACATCACAAACAACTAATCCACCTTTGTTCTTTGGCACAACACAGATTAAAGAGGTCACCTGTCACAAACATCTTGGTTTAATTTTTCAAAGTAACGGAAAATGGAATGTCCATCTTGAGAATTTATGTAAGAAAATTTCAAAATTGACGAATTGTCTAAAATCACTAAAATACAGACTAAAACGGAAAACTCTACAAACAATATACACTTCCTTTATTTTGCCTCATTTTGATTACGCAGATATTATTTGGGAGGGTTGTTCAAATGTACTAGCTAATAAATTAGAAAGCCTTCAACTTGATGCACTTAGGACTATTTGCGGGGCGGTTAAAGGAACCAATCACGAATCACTGTACAGAGAAACTGGTTTTATTCCTTTGATGGAGAGACGGAAGCGTCACAAATTGCATCTTGTGTACAAGGTCTTCAATAATATTGTTCCTAAATATCTTTTAAATCTTTTGGAAAAATCGCCAACATTACCATATTCATTAAGGAACCATAATGATTTTATGGAATTTAAATCCCGAACACATCTCTTTTCTAATACATTTATACCGTCCTCCATCAGGGAATGGAACCAGTTAGACACCTCGGTTCGTAGAACAACATCACTATCTGGCTTTAAACAAAATCTTTGCAAAAATGACATAAACATTCCGATATATTATTTTTTTGGTTCGCGAAAAAACGAAATTATTCATTCAAAATTCCGACTCCGATGTAGCGATCTTAAAGGTCACATGTTTTCGAGACATATATCAGATGATTCAGCTTGTACATGTGGTCATCCATTTGAAGATACTGAACATTTTCTTTTCATATGTACAAACCACTCAGATGCACGCCACAGAACGATAAACACCTTGCCTCTCGAATACAGAAATAGCAATCACCTGTTATTTGGATCAAATAATCTTTCCGTTGCTGAAAATATTACCATTTTTAAGACCCTACATGAGTTTTTTAACCTTTCTCAACGATTCTAGAAAATTATTAATTTCATTTTTCATTAAAATTCCCTAATTTAATAATTATTATACTACAAGTATTTCATTTCTTATATAATATAATTACATGTACTGTAGATAAGTTGTATATATGTAAATACTTTATTATTGTAAATTAAACTGCATACAGGGAGAGGGTTTTCACATAGGCTCTGCCTGTTACCCAATCCTATTCATGTTGTTTGAATAAAATATGTTTATACAAAAAAACAACTAGATAAAGTAAAGGGAATTTGCTGAAAATTTCAGTAAAATTGATCCGCCCTGAACCGTGGATTTAGCGATTGAATTTTGCATAATGTATGTTTAATGCGATGCAAGGCTGCCGGTGCAGTATCCACCTATGAAATCCCCAATCACCTCACCTGCTTATTAAATTAGATTCTCTTTAGGTGATGTAATAGGTATTTCTTGTTGGTCACAATTCAATTAACTAATAGAAGTTGCATCGAAGTAATATAATGAACTAATAAATGATAATGTTTTATTTTTGGCGGGTTTCAAAGAAGATGTTTCTATTAAACATGCATTATGCAAGAGCAAAATCTGCCTATTGTAGGTCTTTCTTTAGGCCTCAAATGTTATAAAAACTGTTAATTAGATATTAATTAACTTATCGAGACCATAATCAACTCTCGATGTCGAGGCCAGCATGAGATTTTTGTTGGATTGTAGTTCGATTCGTTGAAATATTTTCCTTCGTGATTTACCAATAAAAGTGGATAACCGAGACTACTGGTTTTGTCTTATCGACTATAGTAATGGTGACCGAGGCTAAGCAGAACTTCCAATCGCTTAGTTCTAAGTTAATAGTGGATCAATTTGCCTGACATTGTCAGTAAATTGCCTTTACATTAGATAGTTTTGAACTATTATTGTGAGAACTGCCAATTCGTTATTTAATCTCCCATAATGTATCTTTAATAGAATAACGAATAGTAATAAGCAATTATAAAACAAAGTGTTTGTTTAACGGTAAAGATTTATTGGATACAATCAACCATGAGTTTAAAGGTATAATACGCTTTCGACAATACCAACCAAATTTGTTTCCTGATACTATGTATCAAATAAATATTTACAAATTATAAAAGTACACTATATAATTGTGGGATCTGAAAACAAGTCGGAGCTTATATAAATTCATCTCCCCAGGAATATAATAAAGTACATTGTATAGGAATATAATCATAAATAATATGCGGGTATAAAATAACAAAGTAAGTGTGTCAAAAGTAGTAGAAACGTAGTGTGATTAGCGACACGATTATAATACGGAAAGGGGGTGCGAAAATCGAGTTGTGGTGGAAGGAGGAAGAAAGATTTGATATATATATATACAAAAAAAGTTCTGAAAACAACTCTCAGGTGATATATAAATAAATAAGATGTTTGAAAAGAAAACAGACTACATATTTAAAGTTAGCGCTTTCAGTTCCGTCGGAACCTCTTCAGATTTTTTAATATGATAGCGTAACTATATAAACAAAAATGTTAACAATAGAAAGACGTCACATCCGACGTTTACAATATGTTGAGTTACTACTGTTAATAACAATTTACGTTGAAATTCAGTTTAATATACAATGAAATATACATATTTATGTAATGAAATATGTTTATAAAATACATGAGTTAAACTTTAACATTAAGTTCGGGATTGTATTTCCGTATGAACGCGCTTTCTTTTATTTCTAATAGCGCTTGATTTGATACATTTAATTTATACATAGGGAAAACCGTGTATTTACCCCCGCCACAGAGATCTAGATGTTCGCTTAAAGGAATAGTTCTGTTTTCTGCGTTTTTAATTTGAGAACGATGGAGGTTCATTCGTAAACTTAATTGTAATTCTGTTTTCATTTTTTCGCTATTTTGTCATATATTAATTTACCCCTCTCTTGTGATGGGTTGAAAGTTGTAACTAACGAAACTGTTCCAACAAATAAGGAAATAGCGTTAGTTACAACTTTCAACCCATCACAAGAGAGGGGTAAATTAATATATGACAAACACTGCCATATTCTTCAAAATAGCGAAAAAATGTGCCAAATTATAAATCAAACCACAATAATTAACAGTCTTAAACAACCACATAGTTTACGAACAATGTTGACATTGATTCCATATCTCCTACACCCACAGTTTCTAAATGTAATGATGATAATCGATGTTTAACATGTAATGATATTATCGAAGGGTCGTTTATCACTGTCACAAATCATCAAATATTTACAGTCAAACAAAATATGAATTGTAAATCAAATAATGTAATTTATTTGATGATATGTACAGGTTGTAAGGGTAGATACATAGGGAAAACAGAATTACAATTAAGTAGACGAATGAACCTCCATCGTTCTCAAATTAAAAACGCAGAAAATAGAACTATTCCTTTAAGCGAACATCTAGATCTCTGTGGCGGGGGTAAATACACGGTTTTCCCTATGTATAAATTAAATGTATCAAATCAAGCGCTATTAGAAATAAAAGAAAGCGCGTTCATACGGAAATACAATTCCGAACTTAATGTTAAAGTTTAACTCATGTATTTTATAAACATATTTCATTACATAAATATGTATATTTCATTGTATATTAAACTGAATTTCAACGTAAATTGTTATTAACTGTAGTAACTCAACATATTGTAAACGTCGGATGTGACGTCTTTCTATTGTAAACATTTTTATACGTCCACATTCATAATGTGAACGTATTATGCCGTCCCCCCTGTCTGTGTGTGTGTCTGTGGTTCGCCTACAGGGCGCAATTCTTCATGGAATTTCTTCAAACTTGGTATACTTATTCATTATACCCCAAGGAAGATCCCTATTGTTTTTGGTGCATGCCCGACCCCCAGGAGCCACGCCCATTTTTAGTATTTGTTTGTTTGTCGTCTACAGGCCACATTTCTTAACTTATAATCTTGAAACTTTGCATACACATTATTTGTACCCTAAGGAACATCCCTATCGTTTGGGGTGTATGCCCCACCCCCAGGGGCAGAGCCACGCCCATTTTCTTTTTGTGAGTCTTTGTGTCGCCTACAGGGCGCAATTCTTACTGGATTTTCTTCAAACTTGGTATACGTATTCCTTATACCCTAAGGAAGATCTCTATTGTTTTTGGTGCATGCCCGACCCACAGGGACAGAGCCACGCCGATTTCTAGTATGTATTTGTTTGTCGTCTACAGGCCACATTTCTTAACTTATAATTTTGAAACTTAGCATACGCATTCTTTGTACCCTAAGGAACATCCCTATCATTTGGGGTGCATGCCCAACCCCCTGGGTCAGAGCCACACCCATTTTCTTTTCGTGTGTCTTTGTGTCACCTACAGGGCGCAATTCTTACTGGATTTTCTTCAAACTTGGTATACGTATTCCTTATACCCTAAGGAAGATCTCTATTGTTTTTGGTGCATGCCCGACCCACAGGGACAGAGCCACGCCGATTTCTAGTATGTATTTGTTTGTCGTCTACAGGCCACATTTCTTAACTTATAATTTTGAAACTTAGCATACGCATTCTTTGTACCCTAAGGAACATCCCTATCATTTGGGGTGCATGCCCAACCCCCTGGGTCAGAGCCACACCCATTTTCTTTTCGTGTGTCTTTGTGTCACCTACAGGCCGCAATTCTTATTGGATTTTCTTTAAAACTGTGTATACTTACTCTTTATACTCTAAGGATGATCCCTATCGTTTGGGGTGCATGCCCAACCCCCAGGGGCAGAGCCACGCCCATTTTCGTTTTGTGTGTCTCTGTGTCGCCTACAAGCCGCAATTCTAACTGGATTTTCTTAAAACTTTGTATACTTACCCTAAGGATGATCCGTATTGTTTTTTGGTGCATGCCCGACCCCCAATGGCAGAGCCACGCCCATTCCTTGTATTTATTTGTTTGTCGTCTACAGGCCACATTTCTTAACTTATAATTTTGAAACTTAGCATACGCATTTTTTGTACCCTAAGGAACATCCCTATTATTTGGGGTACATGCCCAACCCCCTGGGTCAGAGCCACACCCATTTTCTTTTCGTGTGTCTTTGTGTCGCCTACAGGCCGCAATTCTTATTGGATTTTCTTTAAAACTTTGAATGATTATTCTTTGTACCCTAAGGAACATTTCTATCATTTGGGGTGCATGCCCAACCCCCAGGGACAGAGTCACGCCCATTTTCTTTTTGTGTGTCGCCTACAGGCCACAATTCTTAATCGGTCATCTTGAAACTTAAAATACTTATTCCTTATACCCTAAGGATGACCCCTTTTGTTTTGGGTGCATGCCCGACCCCCGTGGGACAGCAACACCCATTTCTTGTATTTGTTTGTCTGTCGTCTACAGGCTGCATTTCTTAATGTATCATCTTGAAACTTTGAATACTTATTCTTGGTATCTTAAGGAAGATCCCTATTATTTTTGGTGCATGCCCGACCCCAAGGGACAGTGCCACGCCCATTTATTTTTGTCTGTCTGTGTGTCACCTACAGCCCACAATTCTTAATCGATCGTCTTGAAAACTTTTTTTATAATTATTCCTTATACCCTAAGGCTGACCACTATTATTTTTGGTGCATGACGGACCCCCTGGGACAGAGCCACGCCCAATGCTTTTGTGTCTTGTGTTCGCCTACAGGATGCAATTTTTTTTTTTTTTTAAACAATATTTTATTCAGGTTGTCTGAATGGGATTGGGGAACAGGCTTAGCCTATGTAAAACCCCTCTCCCTAAGTAATTTGTATACATATTATTAATGAAAAATGGGTGTATATACATAGTTAAAATGGCAAACACATACATATTATATAAACATAATAAAATGGGTGAAAATGTACAGTATATATAGTAATTAATAAGTATACATACGCAAGCAAAGTGAGGATTAATTGATAATAAACAAAATTAGATAGACTAGCCAAGATTATACATTAAAATATTACTAGATCGAATTGAGTTTAGAATCTGTTTGACATGTTAATGAACTTATGGACCTGGTTAAAAATATTAGTATTAATTTCTAGACTGTAGGTTTTGGAACCGAATAAAAGACAGTTTATATTTTTAAAATCATATTGTAATTTGTCAATGGTTTCTGTTCGTGCATTTGAATGTAAGGAACATCGCAGAAGGTAATGATCAGGATCTTCAAATATGTGACCGCAGAGGCATGCGGGACTGTCGGCAATGTGTCGAAGAAATTTATGACCCTGCAGGTCAGAGCATCGAAGTCGTAATTTACAGTGAATTATTTGAGATTTCCGATGGCCATTATAATAAAAGGAAGGAACTTTGATATCAGATTGGGATAGATGGTCGGAGAAAATTTTCAGAGATCTAGAATTCCTTGCATCGGTACTGAGTTTATTCCACTCTCTTATACTTGATGGGATGAACGATTTAGAAAAGATTTCAGTACGACATCGAATTTCTTTTAAATTGTCTTCATTACGAAGGGAATATTTGTTTGGGGGTTCTAGATTTATGAGATTCTTAAGATAAGCAAGGGTTAGGTTATTGATGATTTTGTATAGTAGTTTTAATTTATGTCGGTTTCGTCTTTCTTTGAGTGGAATAAACCCAGTTTCTGTGTAGAGGGAGGCATGGCTAGTACCCTTAACTGCCCCACAAATAGTGCGTAGTGCGTCAAGCTGTAAGTATTCAAGGTTATTACATAAGTAGGCAGTGCATCCGTCCAAGATAACATCGGCATAATCAAAGTGCGGTAGAATAAAGGAAGAATATAGGGTATGTAGCGATTTTCTATTTAGACGATACTTCAAGGAGCGAAGGCTGTTTACTAATTTTGATACTTTACTAATTATACTATCGATGTGACTGTTCCATTTGCAGTTGCTTTGAAAGATAAGTCCTAGGTGTTTATGTTCTGTTACTTCCTTTATTCCTATTGAGTTCATAAACAGTGGTGGTTTCACGACATTGCGTTTAGTGGAGAAGGTTAAAGTTTCTGTCTTGAGGGGGTTAAAGGTCACTAGCCATGTTTCCGCCCATGTATTTATTGTTTCAAGATCTTTGTTTAATGTAAGTGCGCATGCCTCTGGGTCATCTATTTTTAGGTACAGAGATGTATCATCAGCAAAAAGTCGAATGTTCGATTTTATATTATTGACAATGTCGTTTATATATAATAAAAATAATAATGGTCCCAGTACGCTTCCCTGTGGGGCACCAGCGGGGATACCCCTGGGGTCAGAGGATATTCCGTTTATGATAACACATTGTTGTCGATTTTCAAGATAATTCTTGAACCATGAAAGCAGACCTCCTCTGACCCCAGCAGCCTCCAGCTTATGACAGAGCCCAGCGTGCCAGACTCTGTCAAAAGCCTTGCTGATGTCACAAAAGACGATCCTAGTATGTTTGTTATGATCGATGGCTTGACAAAAGAAGTGATTTAGATCTATTAGTTGGTAGATAGTTGAGTCACCCAGAAGAAAGCCACTTTGGAGTGCTGTTAGTATTGAATTGTCCTTGAAGAAGTTAAAGACGTGTTTATATATTATTTTCTCAAATATTTTTATAATAATACTTAGGAGGGAAATGGGTCTGTAATTGCTGCAGTCGGTTGGATGTCCTTTTTTGAAAATAGCGATGACATTTGCAAATTTCCATATCTTTGGAATAGTGTGTGTATCTAGAGAAAAAAGGAAAAGTTAACATAAGGGATTACTAATCTCATTAACGAAATATTTTAGGATTTTAGAACTAATTTCGTCTGGGCCTGAAGCTTTTGATGTATCTAGGCTATTTATTATGTCCTTAACTTCTCCAGGGGTTGGTACAATCGAGTTTAGGCTATTAGTATTCATTTGGAGGGGTGGAAGAGTCTTATTGGTACTTGACAGTTCAGTTTGTTGGATAAAGAAATTATTAAGGGCATTGGCTTTATCAGTGGGTGTAAACATTGTATCATTTCCAACTGTAAGTGGTGGAGGTTCGTTTGAAGATGCAGCCTGTGTCTTGGTGTATGCGTTAATTAGATTCCACCATTTTTTAGTGCCAAAGTTTCCTTTATCATTAATTTTTGTGTCAATATTCTCAAAATATTCTTTTTTACATTTCCTTATTAGGTTTACGTAGTCATTTCTTATTTTACGAAAATTTTGCCAATCAGTTTCCAAATTTCTTTTTACTGCTCTCTTATGTAATCTATTTTTTTTCTTTTTCATTCTTCTAATGCTGTTATTCATCCAAAGTTTATCGTTTTGCCTAATAGTTACTAGTTTGTTTGGTATATTATTTTTTGCTATAGTGATCAATTTGCTGGTAAATTGGACACAGGATGCATCGATATCAGAACGATCAACAAGATTGTACCAGTTAGTGTTTATTGTTGCTGTACGTATACGCTCAAGGTTTGTGTTTTCGTAATTCCATATCAATCGCTTGAAGCATTTTTGTTTAGGAACAGTAAATGAAAGCTTACAAAATACTGGGCAATGGTCGCTGCAGAAATTGTCTAGCACATCACATTCATCTGAGCGTAATGTTGAACTTATTAAAATCAGGTCTAGTAAGGAATTTTGTGTACCGGTTTTGCTAAAATGGGTTGATTTATTTATCAATTGAGTCAGGTCTAATATGTTAATTGCATCGTGAATGAAGCTGGTTGTTTTAGTATTCAAGTCAATATTAAAGTCTCCTAAAATTATGCACTTATCAATAGGATCGGTTATAGCTTGTTGAAAAGAATTAAAAATCATTTGATTGAGATTGGATGATGAAGAGGGGGGTCTGTAGTAGTTACCAAGTAAAAACTTTTTATTATTAGAGTTGATCTCTATCCAGATTGATTCAATATTAAAATTTTCTAAATCATGTCTACGTTTGAATGATATGGAATTACGAATATATATTATCACCCCGCCACCACGATTATTTCTATCTTTCCTGACGGGCAAATAGTAATTAGATAAAGCTATAGATTCAGATGTGATGTTTTTGTCAAGCCAAGTCTCACTTAATGTTATTATATCATAGCTAGTTAGTTCAGCAATTATCAAATCAAGTTTATTTTTTAGGCTCCTTACATTCAAATGCACTACTGAGAGTCGGTTGTTGTTTTGTGTATTTGGGCCTGGGTTGGGTTCGATATTGCCCGAGAGTAGTAAAAGAGAACGAATAAGTAGTGGTAACAGACATAATGCGGCAATAGGAAGGATTGTGCAGCTATGTAAACAGGCGTGCGAAATATCTGACTTTTGACCTTGATATTGAACGAGATTATATATATTTCTGGGAAGTCTTGGTATCTTACAATTATCTTTGGCTCAGCAAAGATGTGAAATGGAGAATTAAAACCGTTAAAAATCATAAATGAATTGGTGCTTTCTGAAGTCTTATGCCTATATAGTAAGTAGTGTTTGTCAATTTGAACATATATACATGAAGGGGGAAAGAGTGAAACCAATTCAACATATGTACACAAGTATTTACAAGTTTGCGAGACAATCGGATGGACGGTGATTGTTCGCTTGGTTTGGCCGGTGGAGAGAGAGCTAAGCGATAATTTGGTTGTTTTTGTGTCTGGACAATTGTGAGCAGTCACGTGATGGTTTACATGCACGAGTGGGTACAGCGTGCCGTTGTGTTTTTACTGGTGAGTGGGAGAAAAGCTGTTGTTTGTGTAGAGTAGTTTAAAGTTCCAATAGCATATTTTCTAATAAAGTCAAAACATAATTATTTCTATTTCTTGTCAACTCACTATTATACGATCATGGGCAAAATTTCATGGGGGTTAAAATGGTTGAGACAGGCTGATTGAGGAGATAGTAACTCAATTACCTCCCTTGTTTTCCCATTCCTCTCCATGGACGGCCATCTTCAAACGTTTGAATTTGAAGTTGAAAATGATATTTGTGCCAATTTCTCAACTGGCAATAGTGAATTATAGGATTAATAGGATTATTCTTTAACAAGGTAGGACTGTTTATAGGTACAATCTATTTTAGGGCTTTATTTTAATACATTTTAAAAATATAACCTAAAAATATGCTATTGGAACTTTAACGGACGGCAGGTAAACATTTGTACCGTTGGAGGTGAGTAGTGATTACCTGTCTATATTCTTTTAAAATTTAATTAGAGTTAGTTTAATATGTTCTTATTTTGAAATATGTACCATGTAGTTCAACTTGAAAAGCATTACCAGACTGTAGGCTGGTGTAGGTAACAGAGTCACGCTGTGAGTTGTCAATTTGCATAGCTGGTTCGACTTGGATTATACTTGACAATTTGGGTAGTAAATTTAGACTTTAATGTTTAGTTGATGTTTTTATTTGGATTAGCACAAAGTTTGTTTATTATAGTCTATTGGTATTAATAATATTTTGGGAGGTAATACATTGTTTCTGATTGTTGTGTTTGTGTGGTTGTAAATTATGTTTCTAAAGGATATTTATGTTTATTTTTGATTTATTTTAGGGCGCTATCATAGTGGTTTGGAGGTGGCATGTAAGAAGTGGACTCAAGACTTTTTAATACTTAAAGGACAATATTGGTGCCAGTCATTATCCCATATGTGATAGAACTGATTAAACACTTCCCAAATATGATATTAACACAGAGATCACCCCTACCATAGAGGAGTAATAAAGGATTCGTGAAACGGAAGTGACGAACGCCAAAGGAAAACACGAGTTATCTCTCTATGTGAATGACTGAAGTGACGAGTGATGACAGATAAACGGCCGAATTTCTGCTCACTAATAATTCCTTCGAAGACAAAAAGTTGTTATATGGGACCACAAGAGGATATATGACGATTCAATAAAGTAATTAAGTGTCATAAGATAAGAGAACACGGGAAAAATAGAAATACTCCGTACAGCCCCTTGTTTTTATTCATTCCATAGGGGAGACCGGGACACATTGAACACTGTATAGTGTTGGGTTGTATAGTATTATTTATAAAGGATATATCCATGGTGGTTCAATGTGCCCCGGTCTCCCCTACCTTATAAAAACATGGGTAATGCACGAACTTTTTTCTGTTTTTCTTTCGTGTTCTCTTATATAGTGGCAGTCAATTCTTTTTATGAATTGTAAGATATTCTCTCACAGTGTCACACAGCAACTTTAGGTCTTCGAGGGAATTATTAGTGAGCAGATATTCGCCCATGTATCTGTTATCACTAGTCACTTCAGTTAGTTATATAGACGAATGACTCGTGTTTTCCTTTGGTGTTCGTCACTTCCGTTTCACGAATCCTTTATTACTCCTCTATGGTAGCGATGATCTCTGTGTTAATATTATATTTGGAAAGTGTTTAATCAGTTCTATCACATATGTGATAATGACTGGCACCAATATTGTCCTTTAAATGGTTTGTGTTGATGAGTGTGTTGTACAGTGAACTACTAGTACACCTAGTGTCCATTTACAATAATTTATAACAATAGCATATAACATTTCAAGTAAGATGGTCATTAGGTTAGCATACCAAATGATAGACCCAAGCTTAGTTTACATTTTCAATCATTTAATAAAAATATGTATAATACAGTTAAAATTCAAGAGCTCTTTTTAAACCTAGTATTATTGAGATCTTTACTTAAATGCAATTTGGCAATCAATTAGGGTAAACTTTTATAGATATGGGTTACACCACTTTCCTTCTAGGACAGATGATAAGACATATAGCAGAGAAGGCGGTGCAATTGCATATATAAATACATCATACAGCTGAATACACTTTGCCACAAAGATAAGTACAAAATACATTTTTATACGCCCACATTTTCATGTGGACGTATTATGTCGTCGCCCCTGTCCGTCCGGACGTCCGTCCGTCCGTCCACAATTTGTTTGTGGACTCTCTACAGGTCACAATTCTTATCCGATTTTGACGAAACTTGAAATGTAGGTTTATCCCCAAAAGATCTCGGCTGCTTTCGATATTGGCATGTATCGGATCAAAACTTCATGGATTATGGCCCCTGATTGTACGAAAAATCACGTTTTTAGCTTGTGGACCCTATAGAGATCACAACTTGAAATTCATGGTAATAACCCAAAGATCTTGGTTCTTTTCGATATTTGCGCATATCGGATCGTAACTTCCTGAATTATGGCTCCTGGTTATACGCAAAATCACCCTTTCTTTAGCTTGTGGTCCCTCTGGAGGTCACAATTATTATCCGATTTAAAAAAACATTTGTTTGTGGACTCTCTACAGGTCACAATTCTTATCCGATTTTGACGAAACTTGAAATGTAGGTTTATCCCCAAAAGATCTCGGCTGCTTTCGATATTGGCATGTATCGGATCAAAACTTCATGGATTATGGCCCCTGATTGTACGAAAAATCACGTTTTTAGCTTGTGGACCCTATAGAGATCACAATTTTGAACCGATTTTGATGAAACTTGACATGCATGTTTGTAACCCAAAGATCTTGGTTCCTTTCGATATTTGCGGCTATCGGAATGTAATTTCCTGAATTATGGCCCCTGATTGTCTGAAAAATCACCCTTTTTAGCTTGTGGTCCCTCTGGAGGTCACAATTATTATTTGATTTAAAAAAAAAACGTTTGATTATATCACCGTTACACACTAAGGAAGGTTGAGTTCGAATTTCGGGAAAATCGGACCAAAATTGACCGACAAAATGGCCGCCGTTTGTACGCGAATACTGTTAAAAAATGGTATATCAAGGTTGTGGACCCTGTGGAGGTCACAATTTTAATTCGATTTTGATGAAACTTAAAATTCATGGTTATAACCCAAAGATCTTGGTTCCTTTCGATATTTGCGCATATTGGATCGTAACTTCCTGAATTATGGCCCCTGATTATACGCAAAAACGCCTTTTTTTTTTAGCTTGTGGTCCCTCTGGAGGTCACAATTATTATCGGATTTAAAAAAACGTTTGATTATATTACCGTTACACCGTAAGGAAGGTTGAGCTCGAATTTCGGGAAAATCGGACCAAAATTGCCATACAAAATGGCCGCCGTTTGTACGCGAATACTGTTAAAAAATGGTATATCAAGGTTGTGGACCCTGTAAAGGTCACAATTTTAATTCGATTTTGATGAAACTTGAAATTCATGGTAATAACCCAAAGATCTTGGTTCTTTTCGATATTTGCGCATATCGGATCGTAACTTCCTGAATTATGGCTCCTGGTTATACGCAAAATCACCCTTTCTTTAGCTTGTGGTCCCTCTGGAGGTCACAATTATTATCCGATTTAAAAAAACGTTTGATTATATCACCGTTACACCGTAAGGAAGGTTGAGTTTGGATTTCGGGAAAATCGGACCAAAATTGACAGACAAAATGGCCGCCGTTTGTATGCGAATACTGTTAAAATAATGGTATATCATGGTTGTGGACCCTGTATAGGTCACAATTTTAATTCGATTTTGATGAGGAAGGTTGAGTTCTAATTTCGTGAAAATCGTACCAAAATTGTCGGAAGAAATGGTCGCCGTTTGTACGCGAATAGTGTAAAAATATGGTATATCATGGTTGTGGACTCTCTACAGGTCACAATTCTTATCTGATTTTGATGAAAAGTCACATTTCTAGGTTGTGTACTGTCACACCATAATCATTGTCGGCTTTGAATTTCATGAATATCAGACTGGAACTGACCAACTAAATGGCTGCTCCCAATACAGTATGAAATACAGGACTTAATGATGTAGGAAAAATCACTTTCGGTATTGCTTGTTCTCTATCCATCTCTCGAAAATGTGGGCGTATCCTGCCTGGCAGTGCCAGCCTATCTTTTGATTACATACTGCTCATAATAACAGTTTCTATAGTAGGAAGTTGATAAGGGATACAATTATAAGTAGTATTACCTACTTGGGTTGGCATCATATTACTTAACATTATAGTGATAACTTATGAATGTCATGGAAGTAGTACTATAACAGATTGTGCATTGTGCATTAATTTCAGGTAACTCATGGTTTGGACAGAGTGGCTTTGATTGAGGGTCTGAGGACAGCGGAGTAGAAACAATTGTGGAAACTGATCTTGGAGACAAGCTGTGGAAACTGTTCGTGGAGACAAGTTTGGTACGATATGATGCTCCTTTTTAGGGAAATGTATATTTGCCAATTCCTTTTAATAGCTTGCATTAGTTTTTGGGCTGTTGGATTTGGCCAGATGGTAATGCGGTGGATAAATGTTATAGTCATCACTATTAAAGTGCTTTACATTATTATGGCTTGATTAAATAACAAAAACTTAAAGACATAAACACCTAAGGAAAGTGTACTAGATTTGGAATGTACATTCCGATTTGAGCTTGTTAGTACTCGAAAGGAGCATTATGAGGCTGATGGTGTAGAAGAAAATGTTTGAATTTGAAATGGGGTTTAAGTCCTACTGTTCTGCTCCTAACCTGGGCTAATGGAGGCGGACATAGGCCATACAGTCTGCTAAGGGGTATATTTTGCCTGTGTTGCCTAGGCAATAGTGCTGCGGCCTACTCTTAAAATCAAATTTCAACTGCCAAGGGATCTTTTACGTTCACGCCAAAGATGGCACCTTATTGAGTAAATCATAATTCATACTTAGGTGTTGATCCTGTTGTGCAAGATGGCTAATTTCTATAATAATAAATAATAATAATAATAAGAAGCTTCTGTTAGCTGTTTGCTGTTGGATGTGAGCAGGTGCCAGTAAGGTGGATCATAATGAATATGCTTTATCATTAACTAAGGACTTAAGGCTTAAATAGAAAGATAGGCTGGCACTGCCAGGCAGGATACGCCCACATTTTTGAGAGATGGATAGAGAACAAGCAATACCGAAAGTGATTTTTCCTACATCATTAAGTCCTGTATTTCATACTGTATTGGGAGCAGCCATTTTGTTGGTCAGTTCCAGTCTGATATTCATGAAATTCGAAGCCGACAATGATTATGGTGTGACGGTACACAACCTAGAAATGTTACTTTTCGTCAAAATCGGATAAAAATTGTGACCTGTAGAGAGTCCACAACCATGATATACCATATTTTTACGATATTCGCGTACAAACGGTGACCATTTCGTCTGGCAATTTTGGTACTATTTTCACGAAATTCGAACTCAACCTTCCTTAGGGTGCAACAGTAATATAATCAGAGTTTTTTTTAAAATCAGAGAACAATTGTTCGAGAGATAGACAGAGAACAAGCAATACCGAAAGTGATTTTTCCTAGAATCAAAGGCCATAATTCATTAAGTTACAATTTGATATGCGCAAATATCGAAAAGAATAAAGATCTTTAGGTTATAAACAAGCATTTCAGGTTTCATTAAAATCGAATTAAAATTGTCACCTCTACAGGGTCCACAACTTTGACATACCATATTTTTACACTGTTCGCGTACAAACGGCGGCCATTTTTTCTGGCAATTATGGTCCAATTTTCTCGAAATTCGAACTCAACCTTTCGTAGGGTGTAACGGTGATAGAGTCAAACGTTTTTTCAAATCGGATAATAATTGTGACCTCCAGAGGGACCATAAGCGATTTTTCGGACAATCAGGGGCCATAATTCAGGAAGTTACGATCCGATATGCGCAAATAAAAAGGAACCAAGATCTTTAGGTTATAACCATGCATTTCAAGTTTCATCAAAATCGAATTAAAATTGTGACCTCTACAGGGTCCACAACCATGATATACAATTTTTTAACAATATTCGCGTACAAACGGCGGCCATTTTGTATGGCAATTTTGGTCCGATTCTCCCGAAATTCGAACTCAACCTTCCTTACGGTGTAACGGTAATATAATCAACCGTTTTATTAAATCGGATAATAATTGTGACCACCAGAGGGACCACAAGCTAAAATAAGGCGATTTTGCGTATAATCAGGGGCCATAATTCAGGAAGTTACGTTCCGATATGCGCAAATATCGAAAGGAACCAAGATCTTTGGGTTATAACCATGAATTTCAAGTTTCATCAAAATCAAATAAAAAATGTGACTTCTACAGGGTCCACAACCTTGATATACCATTTTTTAACAGTATTCGCGTACAAACGGCGGCCATTTTGTATGGCAATTTTCGTCCGATTTTCCCGAAATTCGAACTCAAACCACCTTAGGGTGTAACGGTGATATAATCAAACGGTTTTTTAAATCGGATAATAATTGTGACCTCCAGAGGGACCACAAGCTAAATAGGGTGATTTTTCGGACAATCAGGGGCCATAATTCAGGAAATTACATTCCGATAGGCACAAATATCGAAAGGAACCAAGATCTTTGGGTTATAAACATGCATGTCAAGTTTCATCAAAATCGGTACAAAATTGTGACCTCTATAGGGTCCACAAGCTAAAAACGTGATTTTTCGTACAATCAGGGGCCATAATCCATGAAGTTTTCATCCGATACATGCCAATATCGAAAGCAGCCGAGATCTTTTGGGGATAAACCTATATTTCAAGTTTCGTCAAAATCGGATAAGAATTGTGACCTGTAGAGAGTCCACAAACAAATTGTGGACGGACGGACGGACGGACGGACGTCCGGACGGACGGACGTCCGGACGGACAGGGGCGACGACAATATACGTCCACATAAAAATGTGGGCGTATAAAAACAATACTCATAGGTTTTACAGTAACAGGGTGATACAAGATATGATTCAGAACAGGCAGCCTGGTTTTGCCAGGGTACATAAATAAATAGTATGTATATCATATAAGGGAGTCACATTTCATTCATAAATTAATACAGTGTAAATTTGTTTCAGATAAGACATATTTTAAGTAAAGTAGCTGGGACTGAAAATAAAAGAAGAGCGAATATTTATGGGCACATAATGAATATGTTGAGACAAGATTGGTAAGTTATGATGCTTGCCCTGGAGATTCTTAGGGGTTTTGCAGTAAAAGTACGGTCTGCTGTGATTTAGGATGCTCAGGCTGCTTGGTGACAATTAGTTATGGTAAAACAGTTGCGTGACTGATTAATAGAGATTGGGATAATCTAATCGGAGAGCATTTACTTGATAATTTACTTGGAGCTGGTCATTTCACAATGGTTGACAGTAGCATGTAATGAAAATGATACAAACTATGATATTATTTATAATAATAGTAATGATAACTTTGTATTTTGTAGGGGTAATAACTGATGAATCACAAGATTAATTAGACAGCTGTTGCTTCAGGTTCACTTTGGATATTCTGGCTCAAGTTGAAGTGAAGTAGTTCCTCTGGCGTTGGCTTATATCCAGGAATTTGGACTATGCTGAGTATACGTTTTATAGAACCATCTGTTCCATCAGGTTTTCTTTCACGAATGAAGATTTTGCCATCTCGTGTCCAACATCCGTTTATTAGGTTTGATTTAAACGATTTTCGAGTGTGTTTAAAGATGTGAGCTCGGTACCTTGTTAAGTCCTCATTTATATAGATGGGGTCTTCTGCTGAGTTTACTACTTTTTTGCCACGCATTATGAATACTTTGGTTTTGTAGGAAGACAGTCTTACGATAACCTTTTTGGGGTTTCCCATGATAGGTTTACCTACCCTGTGACTATTTTCGATGTCAGACGGGGTTATGGCTGGGATGACTTTTTTAAGGACTTCGATTACCTTATTTTCGACAACTTCGTTTGGCGTTTCGGCAATACCACTAATGCGGATGCAGTTTCGCCTGCCATATTGCTCTAGGTCATCACATCGTTCGTTTAACATACCATTTAGTTGCAGGGTAACTGACGAAATCTCATATTTGAGGTCATTTATTTCCTTTCTTAAGGGAACAGTAAATTTATCAATTTCTTCTCTAAGAATTAGAGTTATCATAGGTCGGATAGCATTCTGCACCTCGGGTGTCCTAAATGCTCTTGATAGTTCTAGAGTAACTGCATTTAGAGTGCGGGTGAAAGCCTCATCAGGGACAGGAGTGGATGAGAGAGGGGTGGAGTTTTCTGGATTGTCACTTATTTGAGGTTCCGTGTCACTCATGGTGGTTTCTAGATACTCGTAGCTGGTGTTGGGTTCAATATTTTCAGACATGAAAGTAGTAATTGAGCTTTGGTGGACTTTACTTTTTTTTAAGTTACAACTTTTAACCCCAGTAGCCAAGAGTAAGTCGGTTTGTATTTGAAATGGGGAGGTTGAACCTTTTCTTTTCCTGTCTTCTTTAGCCCTGGCAGGAGTATACATTAAGTTATGAGTGTTTATTGGTAGTTATGATTTAATAATAATAAAGAGTATACCACTGATAAGCTGTAGTTGATTTTTTCTAGAGTCTGGCTGTTGAACTTTCGTGAGTCAATAAATCATGACAGTCACAAAATGTAAACAACAAAGATGGCTGCCCACAAAGCAAGTTTTCACAGTGGTTAGATATTTTCTCTCAAAGATCCTTTTAGTTCAATATGTGTTTAAAATTATATATTTATTTACTCCAGGCACTTCAGGATGTATAAATATTATCTTATACCTTAGTTATTAATGCGTTATTTAGTCGTTTTTCACTAATTATTAAAGCTCTCTAAGTGGAGTCTAACTACTGGCGGCCATCTTTTCACAGGATGCAATTCTTAACAGATCCTTTTAAAACTTTACAAACCTATTCCTTATACCCTAAAGATGACCCCTAGTGTTTTGGCTGATTTACTAACCCCCAGGGGCAGAGCCATGCCCATTTTTACTTCGTGTCTATGTGTGTTGTCCACAGGCCACGATTCTTAACGGATCGTCTTTAAACTTGGGATATGTATTCCATATAGCCTAAGGACGTCAACTGCATGTCCCGACTCACACAGGCAAGACACGACCAATTTTTGTGTTTGTCGTTTATAGGCCGCAATGCTGAATGAATCAACTTGGTACTTGGCTTATGTATTCCTTATAGCCTGAGGGCGTCCACTATTGATTTTGATGAATGTCCCGACCCCCAGGGGCAGAGCCACGCCCACTTTTTGCCTTTAGCGTTAGGAAGGCACAATTCTGAATGGATTATCTTGGTATAGTTATTCCTTATACTCTAAGGACGGCAACTATTAATGTTGGTGCACGACCCTCAACGCTAAACAAACCATACTCCTAGCCTTCTTGACAAAGTACCATATCAATCAAAGCAGGAATGTGGACGTATATTGTAGCGTTAGCGTTATGTTTGTTTATATAGTTACGCTATCATATTAAAAAGTCTGAAGAGGTTCCGACGGAACTGAAAGCGCTAACTTTAAATATGTAGTCTGTTTTCTTTTCAAACATCTTATTTATTTATTCATATATATATATATATATATATATAAAATTCAAATATTAGAGAAAAAACACTAAAAATTAAATTTTTGGCTAGTACTTTCATCGTTATCAAACGAATCGTCAGGCCATTTTAATGCGTTACTATGCTGTTACATTACAATAACGTTACGTCATAACAGAGGAAAATGACTATGTATAATATTATACAAACTAAAATGAAATAACATTAATTAAACCTCAACCGTAATTAAAATAATCACCACTTAGCATTCAGAATTGGGTTATATTTAGCGATAAAATTGCTTTCTTTTGTTTCCAAGAGATCATTATCGCTAATATTGAGCTTGTACATTGGGAAAATCTTAAATTGACCTTTACCTCAAATATCCAAATGTTCGCTCACCGGCAAGACTCTATTTCTTGCGAGTTTTATATTAGAACGATGTTGGTTGACTCGTAAATTCAACTGATCAGTAGTTTTTCCAATGTACTTGCCATTACAACCATTACATATTAATAAGTAAATTACATATTTAGATTTGCAATTCATATTTTGTTTTACATAGAATTTTTCCAACTTTATGAGAGCGATGGGGTTTAACAGCCACTCGACATCAAACTAGGTCATTTCCGGACTAGCATATAGTTCAATTTAATTCCATTAATTCGCCTGCTCGTAGGGGTCTTCAGGAGAACCACATCCACCCTTACAAGCTCAAAATAATTCAAAACACATAACAATTAATGAACCTTGACCCAGACGGTGAATTGCCGCCAAACAATCAGGGTCAGTCTAAGGACAGCCACCGCCCAATTGGCGTCAAACATCCTTATTCCATTGTTTAGAGAACAATATATATTTTATTTAAGAACAGAACAATGCGTCAACACTAATTAGGTCCAACCAACAGGCTAGTAAGTGCCACCTTTACTACTGACATGCTATTATGATGTATTGAATGATTAACTTCCTTGTTGAATAAGTATGCCAATAATAATATAAAATATAAAGAGAGAGAGAGAGAGAGAGAGAGAGAGAAATGGGGTTTAACGTCCACTAAACACAAACTAGGTCATTTCGGGACTAACATATGGTTTAATTTTATTTCAATAATTCGCTCGCAGGGGTTTTTAGCAGTGGGAGGAAACCGGAGTGCCCGAAGGAAACCTACGAGGTTGAGAAGGCGCCCCTATCTCCATGCCACATACGCTCACACCAGGGCTCGAAACCACAGCCGCAAGCCAGAGGTGACCGGCCAGCTAGAGGTCGAAGCGCGGCACTCTAGACCACTAGGCCATCCCAACCCCCCATAATATAAAGAAGACGATGTGTGAAATTGTATCAACGATAAATATATGGTTGGTGCGAGAGGCAAAAGGGCGCACGGTTTTGTGCATGTAGCCCCACCCCACCCAACCTAGAACGTTTGGAAAATTGGCCGGCCACAAGCGCGTTTCTTGTTATTACAGACAATATTTCACAGTAGTCTGATATAGCCTTACGCATATAGCTTAGGCCTTATGTTATTTTTGAAATATTTTCCACGTAACAGGCGGCTGTGAATTGAAAACGTAATGACGCGAATCCCCGATAGGTTAAAGTGAGACTGTATTTGGGGCCTCGCATAGTTATTGCAAACACAAATTTATGACACCTCGTTTATTACATTTTGCAACAAAATAAGACCAAGATTCTGAAGGTATATAGATTCGGCTGTTTTTTCTGTTATATATATCATTATATCAGAAAAATCTAGAGTTTTGGAGCAGAAGCATAGCGTTCCAAACAACATTTCCCCCATAGCACAAGGTATGGCATATAGGCTACCCGTCTTCATTACCCCAAGCAGAACAGAATAGTAAAACCCGTTTTCATTTCATTTCATTTCCTTATCCCGGATGGTGCCAGGAGCGGATCCAGAGGGGTGGGGTGTGGTCCAAGCCCCCCCCACCCCTCCTGCTCAGCTACATAAAAAAATAATGCCTTGCATCAATGAAATTACATCACAAAGTGATCCTACATCAGTATCAAAATGATTTCTCTGTTTAAAAAGCTCAATTTGTATGTATGCCTATGTAATTTAGAGACGATGGTGGCAGATTTCCGTGACAGAAACCTGGCACACCCCCCCCCCCCTGCAAAAACATAGATACATAGAACGTTAAAACTCGTTTTATTTCGTTTGGGAAACAAGATGTAGGCCACCATCTCAGGCTTTTCGATTCCGCCTTTAACCTCGTTGTTCAAAGAACACGGATACGACAACTTAATATAAATGTCCCGAATTTTTGTAGCAATTTAAAAGGCATGGGTGATTGTGGTAACCAGTAAAGTTAAAATTTATGAGACGGGAATAGTGTAAGAATCGACGTAGCCATCATGAATTATTTCTCCTTTTATTTAATTGTTGTGTAAATGATGTACTGATTACATTTATCTGTCGGATTCTAAATCTAAATATATTGACTCTAATTCCAAATGCAAATTTCATATAGTCAATTCTAATTAAAACAAAGTGATATTATATAGTCAATTTTAATTTTAACATAGTGATATTATATTGTCAATTTTAATTTAAACATAGTCATATTTTGAAGTCAATTCTAATTTAAACATAGTCATATTGTATAGTCAATTCTAATTTTAACATAGTCATATTATTTAGTCAAAAGTAATTTCATAATATATAGTCAGTTCTAATTTAAACATAGTCATATTATATAGTCAATTCTAATTTTAACATAGTCATATTATATAGTCAATTCTAATTTAAACATAGCCATATTGTGAAGTCAATTCTAATTTAAACATACCGGTAGCCATATAATATAGTCAATTCTAATTGAAATATAGCCATATTGTCATATTATAAAATAATCTTACCGTCATAAGTCATAGGGTTAACATTGTACTTTGAGCTGTCTCTACCGTGTCTACATGTCCACAACCCTTCTAACCGGTTCTTTCGAGTACGTAGCCGTACTGTAGATATACCAGATGTTGTATTGACTTCAAAATTAGTATAATGGCTATAAGGCGATGTTGTATTTATAAAACATTGACCAGCTCTATATGGTGATACACAAGAGAAATAAGTTACTCCATTAACAATCCATTTAATATCATCAGTTACTGTACCAATATGACACGTTAATGTAAAATATCTGCGGTATACTATTGCCTCCGGTTCGCTGGTTATGGTTATGTCACCTGCAAAACAAATTGTATCAATTATTATCCGACGAATGTTAACCAGTTTAATATTTCTTTATATTAATATAAATTTACTAATTCGGATTATATATATAGCTGAATACAGACACATTTTCTTATTCTAAAAATGAGTACCGGTTAGGGAGGTACATCATCAAGTACTCCAACGAAAAGCTAAATTCATTTTAAATGTTCCGTTCATTAACAAAGATTTAAAGTTACTTTCCCGCGTAAAAACTGTGTGGTTTGATGATGTATCTTTAAAATTAAAGCTGTTAGTATTTGTGCAATATCTACCAGACATATATGATCCTGGAAGCGTTATTAAAATTTGTAGGTATGAATGGTTATCCGTGTGAATAGGCCCCCAGTAAGGCAAGGAAGCAAAGTTGACAGTATTTCTGGATTTAACCTATGACTGAAAGAACCATTAACTGCAATGGGGGTAGTTTCCTCTAAAACTAAAGGGGTAAAAGCAGATTTTATGATCTTGGAGTACTTCCATACTGATGTCAGCCCTTAGATAATTAGACACATTAACTCGACGCAATGTTGAAAGTTGACATCTTAAGCTGAGCGAATGTAAAAAGGCACAAGTTTAACCAAGTAAGCTGTAAATTCTAGGAATTTTAAATTGTTTGCTACTAACACCATGGACTGCATATTCCAAAAAATGGGTACAGATATTTTATACCAGTTAACATTTTCTAATAAAAATGAGTATTGCACGTTATTACACTAGAAATTCCACGGTGCGTTTTGCTAGACTAATACCATACTCCGCGCAGCGTTTCGTTTGATTAGAGGTAATCCCACTACACACTGCTATTATGAGTGGATATTGTTGTTTTGAATTTTTATTGGTCAGTGGTCCGACTACCAACCAATCACTAGCTGTCCTACAAAAGCTTTACATTTAAAACGAGTGCCAATATTGGACCAAATATGTTTACATAACGTTACATCATGGCTCACGATTTTATTATGCCTAATTAATCCGTGCATAGCAGAATACTGCAGTAAAACTAATTGCGTGACAAACGAGGCTATCAAGTCGAATGAAATGTAAACAATACTGTTTGGAAACGAACATACTTTCACCGTTTTTAATACCTTAAATCAATGTCCAAAGTTTTAGGGAAGACCCAGATAAAACGAAGGACTGTCATGTTGCTGTACTTAAGTGATAGCTTTCATTGAACGGAAAGAATAGAAACACTCCCGCATAAGTTCAAGAAACAGACGCTATTCCAGCAATGGACAGAGAGGGATTTCTCGGGCCATTGCTTAGGGAATATGGACTAATACTAACCTTGTGTAGCCAATATGAATATTGATGTTATTGTCACACAGACAACTACTAGTACTGTCATCTTGGATACCATTCTTGTGATTATGACAACACAAGTCAACAGTCACGCTGGTGTCTTCTAACTTAATCTTAAAATAAAAGGATGACCCCCATTAATTAGTTTCATGTTTACTCTTGGGTGTACATTGTGCATGTTCTGTGGGTGAATGGCTTGACTCGGTCTAATGAGCAATTTGATTTCTCAATATTTTGGAACACGCTTACCCGGATTCCAGTTGAGTATGCCTGACTAACCCCACCAAGACGTCATCCTCTGCTACATTCTACCTTAATTACAAACATTGTGTCCCAAAAAGTTTGATTCATAAAGCATTGACCAATGTTATTGCTTATAAATCTGATTAAAGATACATTATGGGAGATTTTTGTACGGAGTTAGCTATTCTTGCTATTACAGTTCAAAAATAGATGATGAAAGAAGAATATTTTGAAAATTTCAGTCAAATTACTTTATTCTGAACATAGTTATCACCACTGTTATTTTTGGCTAGAAATAGTAGATAACTCAATCTTCACCGATGGCCGATCGTTTGATTGACAGGCGTTGTTCATGGGAAATAGAATAAAATCAAATTTTAAAAACTGCAAAATATTCTAGGGAGCTTATCCCCCTTAAAGTTCCAATTTCATATTTTCTAAGGAAGTCAAAACATAATTATTTCTAAGTTTTTTGCTCAAAAGGTTGTCAACTCACTATTATACGATCATGGGCAAAATTTTTTGGGCAGACACCGATTGATTGAGGAAATAGTTAACCAATTACCTCCCTTGTTTTCCCATTCCTCTCCATGGACGGCCATCTTCAAACGTTTGAATTTGAAGTTGAAAATGATATTTTTGCCAATTTCTCAACTGGCAATAGTGAATTACAGGATTAATAGGATTATTCTTTAACAAGGTAGGACTGTTTATAGGTACAATCTATTTTTGGGCTTTATTTTAATACATTTTAAAAATATAACTTAAAAAAATGCTATTG
The DNA here is from genome assembly GCA_948474765.1 of Patella depressa. Lineage (NCBI taxonomy): Eukaryota > Metazoa > Mollusca > Gastropoda > Patellidae > Patella > Patella depressa. The sequence continues at coordinate 4,979,449 of OX419720.1, forward strand.
GAGCTTTAAGATGCTTCTCACTTATGTCCGTTATAATCAGTAGCACGGTAAGATCATAAGATATTTCGCCCTAGACCCCACGAATTACTTCTAATGGGAGTATTGAATAGAACTGTAAATACTGTTAACAGCAAAACAGGTTCAAAATCGTAAAAACCTTCGAGTGGGTCTTAAACAACTGATTCAGTTGGTTTACTCTCGACGGTCCTTTGGTTTCGCGCTACCCGTGGTAACTGCTAAACCCCATTGAAGACGCCACGCCGCGAGAAAGTTTTGGCAACTTTGCTGCGACCGTCACACGCAACCACCTCTTAGTTTGATTTAACTATTCTGTTTTTTTATTAACATCTTTTGGTTCATTCTATTTGACAACATTAGGCTGTAGTCAGTTCGCTTTTAATTAATGTCAAACTGTAAACATTCTGTGGTATGAAAATATTAAAAAAGAAGAATGAATCATTTTTTTAAGACACATACATACATATATTTTGGTATGCAAGCAGAAATTAAAAATTTTACAAAAAATACTTTAATTTTGGCGTAATACTATATAGTTAGTTCCTTGAATGAAATATAAAACTTACAAATGTCAGTAAATGTGTCTGTGTAGGTTTTAATGTTCTGTGCAGCACTCCTTCGAGGTGTCTGGCAAAGAATTGTGTAACTATTTAACATATAACTCCAATAAATTTTCGTCTTTGTCCATACGTTTATGCTGCTCCTTTCTCAATGTGATTTCAGGTCGCTGTTAAAGACTTTGTCGCTGACTCTTGTGTCACGCGATTGTATAATGTGCTGTATTTATTAAGATGTGCAAAACGTCGGGAAAGGTTCCTTTGTCCTGCACTCGCACTAGCTTTACATCATTTTCTTTCGCTGAGGTTACCAGGCGCGGATACAGATGGGGGCGCACCCGGCGCACGCCCCCTCTATTTTTTTGCGGTGGCGAACAATTTTTAGCTCCATATATTCTCGCGGGAAAGGAGAATAAAAACAGTTTCGGTTGCAAATCGTAATATACAGTACTAGTATGAAATTAGTCCTTGTGGGCACGCTCGCTGTTCCTGTCTGCTCGAAAATCTGATTGCCCGAATGTCGGGGTGAGGGTGGATGTAGCTGCACACGGTCCGTATGCCTGTGGCAAGGCAGCATATCATACTAAAGTCTCGCTTGGGGACTACACCTCACCTCGGCCCCCACATTCTGGGCCCGCACCGATTGACATATTATGATATTATAATCTATATTTACTAAGATGGTTGTTGTACTTTAATGGTTGGTATACAACAAGGAAGTTCTTACTGTAATAGACATTACATCCTTTTGAACAAACCAATTATATGATAAGTTTGAATTGTTTATTTATATATACATGTACGCATACAGTGATTTATTATGACCAATTTCAATCAAATTGGCCATAATAATGGCTCACACTGTCGGTCGCCCAAGTCGCAATTTGCGATAGAAATATGAAAGTGACGATTTAAATTGATTTTGGCGACAAGTTTTACGATACTGGGGATTGTTTTTTGGAACTGACCGAAAAAAATGTTAAAATTCTAATCGTATTTATCCTGGATAAACCATTATCGATTGTCAATCACGTGGCTACCCACTTAACAATATGATGTTAATTTTACGTTAAGTTTACGTAAAAATGGTCAGTCAGTTTACCATCATTTTGCTCATCTTTTTAACGATAAATTTACGTCAGTAAATGACGTTAATCTAACGTAAACTTTACGTCATTTTTACGTTATCTTTACGTCATTTTCTGATGTAAATCTAACGTAAAGTTTACGTCATTTTCTGACGTAAATCTAACGTAAATTTTGCGTAAACTTTACGTCACTTACGTTAGATTTACGTCAGAAAATGACGTAAATTTTGCGTAAACTTTACGTCACTTACGTTAGATTTACGTCAGAAAATGACGTAAACTTTACGTTAGATTTACGTCAGAAAATGACGTAAATATGACATAAATATGACGTAAAATTTACGTCATTTCCTGACGTTAAATTGTCGTTAAAAGGATGAGCAAAATGATGAAAATCTAACCGACCATTATAACGTAAATCTAACATTAAATAAACATCATTTTCGGATGCAATTCTAACGTCAAATCTATTATTTGCGTTTGTAAACATGACATTCAGTCAACCAATAACCAAATGTTCTTTAACCATAGGAAGGGCTGGATGGTAATGTGATCTAATCAATGCACTTTAGATCATAAGGTTTGTCAGTGATACCTAGTGGACTGGTTTCGATAATAGACGTGAACAGGGAATTTCTCTTGGTCCTCCAATTACTAAAGACTCCTAGCGCAACCAAAGTATTGAGAGAGAGAGAGAGAGAAATGGGGTTTAACATCCACTCGACAGAAACCAGGTCATTTCGGGTCTAAAATATGGTTTAATTTTATTTCAATGATTCGCTGGCATGTAGGGGTCTCAATAACAGGCTTTATGATACAGCATGCATGTGCTAACCATTTAGCCATCCCCTCCCTCCTCAAATTATTTAACTTGTATTGAATTGCAGGTGAGTCCCAAAGTCTGTCTATTGTACGTTAAAAAACATTTTTCTCTCTAAGCGGTGCATTATAAAATCAGTCATTGAATCAGGTGGCGTGGTTTCGATTGCTGAGTAGATTTTCTCCAGGTCATCCAGTTTTATCCCACTGCTAAAGGCCCCTACGTGCTAGCAAATGACCTAGTGTGAGTCGAGTGGATGTTAAACCCAATTTCTCTCTAAAAGTAATTGTAACCAAACGTTAAAAAACTACACACTTTACATAAAATTATATAACAAAATACACTACAAGTATCTATACTTTATTTAAAAGATAAATATATAATGTAATAATGTACAAAACAGGCATTTAAATTGTCACAGTTTATCCACAGCACCAAATTAGTGACAATTTAGGAAACAGCTCTATGAGAAAAAGATCTGTGTAGCACTTTGAAAATGTGAAAATATGGCCACAGTCTGTCACATATTTGGAAGGAAAACTGTGACATTGACCATATTTGATAAAAGAAAAACTATAGCCTATCACCTTTGCATAAGGTTTTCAAACTAACTTTGAAAAGGAAATTTGTGGAATACTGAATATTGAAACACGTCTGAAAAAATGAAATGGGATTTAGCGTCCTACTGTTCTGCTTCAAACTGGGCTAATGAAGACGGGCATTATCATATAGTGCGCTATGGGAAAAATTTTGCCCAGGCAACGGCGCTACGGTCTGCTCCAAATGCCAAGCGATTTTTTACGTGCATGCCAATGTGTACACAGGACTTCGGTTTTTAATCCCATCTGAACGACTAGACAGCTTGTCCTTATCAGTCCCTGCATAACTGACAAGGGGGAAAGCACGCCGGAAAATCTGGATGAACTTTCTCAGCCAATGCAGGGATCTACACCAGACCTCCAGCCTAGCGAGCCAGCATCTTACCCACTCAGCCACTGTGATCTCCTAAATGAAAAATACTATAAAGCAGTATTCACATGTTTTGCGGTAAGGGGAGGGGGGAGAGATATGTTTTTAATAAAGAAATAAACAAGCTAAGAAATGTCGACAAATACCTTCATCCATATATAACTCGATGTGGAGTACAAGACGAAGGCCCAATTTCAGCGAAAAGGAATATAGACTTATGCCCCAATGAATATAGTAATCTTAAACGAGAAAGTTGCGAAAAACTGAATATTATTTGCTGCAGTAGATTTTCAACTCACTGATACAAATCAGTTTAAGCCAAAGAGCTGTTATATAAGACTGACAGGATATCTGCTTGAGGCAAAGTATTCATAAACAATTGACTGTCACAAGATCAGACGGAAAATATTTTAGGCTTACTGCTTGTAAAGTAAAGATTTTGGCCTACATTCTGGTGTATTTTGTGCTACCATAGATAAATATAATATATTGGTTCGGTACATATAATATATTGGTTCGGTACATGATTAAAAAGTCTTTATTTCTTTGACATCGGGACAGTTTCGTAGATGAGTGCTCTGACAAATGTGCTTTCGACCATGAAGACGGTTAATACTGTTGGTTTCAATGCCAAGTTGGTATGATAAGCAGTGATGTCATCTAGCTTCCATATATAAAGCCCTTATCAACCTTCTTATATCTTCCTCGACATGACTTCCACCAATGATCGATGCTCAAATTTTCCATATATATAGGATATCTAAAAATAACAAAAAACAAAATAAAAGCAACTTTTATACTCAAAAATAAAAATGAAATTAGGTTTAAGGAATTCCTTTCTCACATTCCGACTAATTTACGCTATATACATAGATCAGTGATTAATTTTAATTGTTAGATTATCTGGCTTCTTTACTTACTTAAATGTGTAAATACAACTTACAGAAATCGGTTCATTTTACAGTTTGTCGAAAAAATAGAAACAAAATATTATGTTGATGAATCGTAAACATCTACTTGAAAATAGTATTGGATTGTTAAAAAAAATTCGTCAGGTGTTGTGACAAATGATTCCTTTCGAAAAATAATAAAGAATTTCGGTGAAAAAATATAAAATAGGGATATAGAAATAGTTTTACAGCAGAAATATATAGCTGTGGTGTGGCCGTGGAAGTTCTTTTCACATCCCTGAATTTGTAAGCTCAGTAATACATCAGCAGTTGGGGATATAAGAAAAAACTTACTTTCAAATCCAATCACTCATTTATCTGGTATATTCTTCTTTTCTAGTTCTCTGTTTGTGTAATCCAAGAACTGTATATTGTACATTTATCATGCAATTTAGGAAAAAATCCATTCCGCGCGCCATCTTGCATTCCCAGGATACCTAGCTTCCTGGTTCATACTGTGTTGAGAAAAAATGCGTATAAAATAATAAAAAAATTATTTAATAATGATTGTTTAATCAGTGTGGACAGCATACGGAAAACGACAACAAAAATAGACCACCTAATATTGAAATACGTTAATAGATATTACATTTAATAATTTAGAGTAATTTATCTTGACCTTGACCCCTGACCCAAAATGGCGCCATATACGTATGTTTCTTATGTGACCATCAACTGTTTGTTCGTTCGTTTCTGGAGTTTACAAAATCAACTGTACGCACTTCAATACTTTATATGTAGGCTAAACTATTTTAGGTATATGCATAGTAAAATTGAAGAAATTATTATTTGATTTCGAGGCCTTATTTTAAGCATGTGCATGATATAAATAATACGCCAGGCGGACCACGATGGATGTTAGTTATTTTGTTGATGTTTATTGAAATAGATCGACAACAGTCATTTTATTTAGTTGTATCAAATTCAATAATCCCGATTTTTAAACCAATATTTCGATTGCGAATATATAAGTCTCTACTTTTAAGTTGTTGGAATTTGTTCATTTTTACTTTCTCAGTGTTCAATTTATCTTGGTCAAACTACACCATATTCGTTTGACACCTTTCAAACGTGTGATAGAATCTACTAATAATACTATATAACACTTAATTAAATATATTTTTGTGGTAACAGAGCTAATTATTTCTTATATTTTGAAAAAATAAAATTATCAAGAAAAGGCAAAAATGGCGCTCGTCAATGAAAATAAACATATTTTCTCATAGAATGACCCTATATCAATTAAAGGAAATAAATTATATAGCCCAAATTTGAAAATTACAATAAATAGTTAAATGGTTGGAAGGGTATTTCCTGAAAATTTCATGCCTATGTCTTCAAAGGTTGCTGAGAAATTATCTTCGGTCACCTTTTTGGCTAATTTTTTTAAAAAAGTATATACAGACATTGATCAATTTTGGGCCTTAAAAGTGCAATAACTTTCTTATTTCTTTATTGATTTTCAAATTTTTTTGGGTTTCTTTAATGTGAGAGGAATTGAAAAACTAGTAAATATTCAATTTTAGTCAGATTCAAACATTTAAAAAAAGCTTTTGCATTAATTGCTACATCTTGTTGAACACATTGAGACAGTAAATTTAATATTCAAATAAGCTTCAAGTTAAGAACATTTTTTGCTGAATGTTATTATAACGTACACAGCATATATGCACGGGACTTCAGTATTTCGTCAGATCTGAACGCCTGGGCGGTTCTGCACCACTACCGAGATGAAGCCAGCCATGAAAATCACTAAAACCTTGCTCGGCCAACACATACCTATGTGAACGTAACTAAAATTGTTGAGATATACTGATGTATTTGCTTCTAGCTATGACTGGATTTTTAAAATTAGCTTCACCTAACAAAACATTCTGCGCAGGGAGATCCATCTACTTCCTTCCTAGAGAATATATCTCTGCCCTAAATGGTCGCCATACTCCGTTTTACATCTGTCATACACACATTTTCAGTTTTATTAAATGGAAGCAGAATAAATACTCAACATATAAAATGAAATGTTGTTTTATTGCACATCAGCTCCAACCGGGCTATATTGCGCCAAACATAGGGTTAATTTAACGAGACAAAAAATACTCAAAGTTTTAGACTAAAACCGTTGATTTAGGACTTAAAATGTCCGTCAACTAGCTTAGTGTTTATTCTCAAGCGGGACTGACTAATGAAATGAAGTGGGGTTTAACGTCCTACTGTTCTGCTCCTAAACTGGTCTAATGAAGACAGGCATACGCCATACAGTGTGCTATGAGGGACATTTTGCCCAGGCAACAGGGCTACGGCCTACTCTTATATCAAATTCCAACTACCAAGGGATCTTTTACGTGAACGTCAATTGTTCACAGGACCTCGGTTTTTCGTACCATCCAAACGACTACACAGCATCACTGACATGGGGTAACCATGCCAGAAAATCAGTGGGTAAGAGGTTGCAACTGCCAAAGTATCTTATACCTGCACGCCAATTTTTCATGGGACTTCATCCGAACAACTAGACAGCTGTCCATGTCAGGCCCTCCATCCTGCATCACTGACAAGGGGGAACCACGTTCGAAAATCAGTGGGTAAAACATTGGCTCACTAAACTTGAGGTTGGGTGTTCAATCCCTGCATTGGCGGAGATCGTTTATCAGTGATGCACGACAGAGGGCCTGAAAATTGACAATGTTTAGTTGTTCAGAATGGATGAAAAACCAAGGTCCTGTGTACACTTTGCCATGCACGTAGGCCGTAGTGCAGCAAGCCGGGCAGTTTTTCCATCATAGCACACTGTATGGTGTACATCCTTATTTAATTAGCCCAGTCAGAGCAGAACAGTAGGACATTTAACTCCATTTCATTTCATTTCTTATATCAAATCCCAACTGCCACAGATCTTTTACAGGCACATAAATTGTTCACAGGACTTCGATTTTTTGTACCATCTAAATGTGCTATGACGGAAATTTTGTCCGGGCAGCGGCGCTACAGCCTATTCTTATATCGAAATCCAACTGACAAGGGATCTTTCACGTGCAGCCCAATGTGTACACAGGACTTCGGTTTTTCGTAACAATCTGAATGACTAGACAACCGCCCTTTTCAGGCCCTCTGTTCTGCATCACTGACAAGGGGAAACCAGCCCGGAAAATCCAAATGAACTTTCTCGGCCAATGCAAGGATCGAACACCCAATCTCCAGGCTAGCGTGCCAGCGCCTTACCCACTTAGCCACGTGATCCCCCGTCTTTAAATAGTCTACATGTTGCAGTTAGGAACAGTTTTTGTTCCTTCTCAGTATGATCCACCTTAGGGTTGTACCTATTTATTTTTTGTGGGATTTTTGTCAAGGGGCTGCAATTCTGAATGGATCATTTTGGAACTTGGTATATTTATTCCTTATGCCGTAAGGATATTAACTATCAATTTTGTTGCATGGCTTGACCCCCGGGGCTGGTGCCACACTCACTTTTTTTAGTTGATATTATACAGGTTACAATTATAAACAGATTTTGTTCAATTTGCCCAAAAGAATGTTTAAAATTTAGAATTTGGTATTTTAATTGTTAGTATCCTGACGTTTTAAAACTGATATTTGTTTTACGTTAGACAACAAATATTAGGTTTATGTTAGATTCACGTTAGAAAACTAGTGTTACATTAACGTTAGACAACTAACGTTATATTAACGTTAGACAACTAACGTTATATTAACGTTAGAAAAATAACGTTATATTAACGTTAGAAAATTAACGTTATATTAACGTTAGAAAATTAACGTTACATTTACGTCAGAAAACTAACCATAAACTAACGGTTAGAAACATGACGTAAAATTTATGTTAGATTAACGTTAGAATTATCACCAATAACACATATATAATTATTTTGTCTGAATTCCGACTATTAATCAATTGTTAGAATGTGCACGCACTGGTATGGTTATTTAATCAAGAAGAATTCTTACGAAAAAAATTGGTAAGAAAACCGTCATAAAATTTACGTTAGATTTACGTCATTTTCTGACGTAAAAGTAACCATAACCATTATGACATAAAAGTAACGTCAATTTAACCGTAAAATTTTACCATTATTGGACGCTAACCAAAATCTAACCATAATGACGTAAAAGTAACGTAAATCTAACCATCCATGTTTAGTGGGTAAACACTATAATAAATTAATCAACTGACTGATAATCCAAATCGCTTCGATGAGTAATACTAATCAACTGTCTTCGCTTAATGATTAGTTAATTAATTGTTTATTGCCAATGATATAGATTTAACTTTATCTCGAGTCATTATTTGCTCCTAATGATTAATTTAAGCGGTGATTATTTGATGTTTCGTTTCGTCTTAAAACCAACGAAAAAAAAGTAATAAGAAGTTAAGGGTCAACCAATTATTTTGTTTGACATTTTATTAGACACAGAGAACCTGTAAATCAAAACTTTTAAGCACACTTTTGGACAGAATGAGTTCAATATGTCTCAATGTTGATTCTGTTATAGTGTTATGCAAAGCATATGCACTTTTCATACGCAACTATTCTGCGGATCTGATGAAAATTCGCCATTTTGAGCATAATGAGGTCCAACAAAACTGTCTCAAATTCGATAACTTTGTTAATAACGAGTGAAACCCCCACGTGCTCGTAAGCAGTCGACACAACAACGAGGCATTATAACATAGTTTCAGTTAACAGAATAAAACAAACTGGATTCAACATTTTATTCAGTCGTATTTGGTCAGCCGTCAAAGCTGGTCTGATTTACATGAAAAACCAAAGCCAATTTATACTAAATTCACTTTGATAACAAAGGTAATTAATAATATGTAACAAAGGGACTTATGTAAAGACTACACAATTAAATCATTTGTCATTGATAGATTATCTCACTATAAGCATATGGCAGGCTACAGAACAATTGATGTGTGACAGCTAACGCTAGTAGACGTCATTAGTGATCAGCGGATTATCTAACTTGACCATTATACATATGGCAGCATCTGGTTCTTTATTAAATGAACAATAGTGTGGTCAGTGAATTAATAATATGTAACAAAGGGACTTATGTAAAGACTACACAATTAAATCATTTGTCATTGATAGATTATCTCACTATAAGCATATGGCAGGCTACAGAACAATTGATGTGTGACAGCTAACGCTAGTAGACGTCATTAGTGATCAGCGGATTATCTAACTTGACCATTATACATATGGCAGCATCTGGTTCTTTATTAAATGAACAATAGTGTGGTCAATTAGAGAACAGTGGAGAGCTTATTACACATGCGGTCATAGGATAATTATAATCTTTTACCTATCACTGTCTCTCACACTATGTAACAGCATGCTGTCGATAAGACGTCGGAAAAACATCTGGGGAATGACCTGTCACTCTGCCCGAAGGAATTGCACCAATTCTTGAAGATTGTCAGGCTGCCTATGATTGTCTCTCACACGTCTGCCCAACTCATCCCATGTATGCTCAGTTGGTGCCAAGTCAGGAGAGTATGCATGTCAATCCATTGGTTAAATACCATTTTGGGTGAGAAAATCATTAACAACTCGTTGCCATCTTGAAGAACAGAACCTGCTCCAATTTGACGGAGACTTGGGATGACAAAAGGCTGTAAAAAATTTCGTCTCTGTACCTGATACCCGTCAAATTTCCTTGGACGACGAAAAGAAGAGTCCTGTGATGTATCGAAATTCCAGCCCACACCACTATCGTACCACCTCTAAAGCGTCAACATCAGCAAATCTTTCTCCTTGCCGCCTATAGACGCGAAGTCTGCCATCATTGAACTGTAATGCAAATCGGGAGTCATCAGTAATGTAAATCAGAGTACCCGCCCCTATTGTAGCCGACGTGTGCACCAGCCTCGAAATAAGCATCTCTTACAAATATAATTGAACTGTATCATTATATCAGGGATTCAGATTCTGGCACATTTACGACACCTGAAAAATAACAATAGGTCTATTGTTAACAAAACACAGAAATTTATAGAAAATTGGCAATTCTTGGACGAGATTTGATGTGTAAATACTGAATATATAGTTCAATAAGACGATGTTCCAATAGACTAAAGTCACCAAAAATAAAATCTGATCTATTTAACCCAAGCTGTGCTAATGTGTTATGTAAAGACAGATTTCTAAAGTTGTTGTATATTGTATATATCGGTGATCGTTTTATAATAAGCCTAGCTGAGACATAAAATTGTTACATATTGATTTTTATCACGTAGTTTTTGGCAGATGAAATATTCAAGTTGGCAGAAAAAAATATTAACATTTTTTATGTAACGTTTATCATCCATTTTGGCGGAAAAAAAATTGAAAGCCAAAGTGAGCCCTGAATTTGATAACCAGTTAGAGTAAGCCTGACTGATTCACGTTGTTGATTATTGTTACGTTGTATAGAATTTGAATGGTTGAATTCGTTCGTTCGTTCGTGGGTTTTAACGTCCACTTCACCTAAGGTGATATCGTAGACAAAATGGTTGAATGGTGTGTAGTACGATTATATACTGTACATGATAGGTTGAATAGTACATCACTGGTTGCACTATGTTAAAACCAAGCTGTTTCACAGAGAATTACTTACGAATTAATTCTGTCACAGATGACTGTCCACAACACGTGCATAGCTTTCGCGTGGCGTCAGTCATTGGCTCAACGGTTCGTGGATTGTTTACATAAAATCTAACTGCTTCGGGCAAAATGATGCATTTTACTCATTTTAATACCCATTTACACTAAATAGGAAATATTTTTTAACTACGAATACTTCAAACGTCTTTATTTATTTTTCTTATACATCAAGAAAATGTTTGAGAATTTAATTTGTCGGAGTAAAAAAGTTAATATGCCGAACTCATTAAGTCTCGTCGATGTCATGCTTATCAGTGATTGTAGCGGCCAAGCGAATATTCACTGCGGGATCAGTTTGTGTCAAAACATGTCTATTGATTATCTGGGGTGTGTAGTACTAGGATACACTTTATATCATGGGTTGCACTACTACTGACACATTTGGGGGGTTGGGATGGCTTAGTGGTCGTTAGTGCCGCGCTTCGACCTCTAGCTGGCCGGTTACCTCTGGCTTGCGTCTATGGTTTCGATTCCTGGTGTGAGCGTATGTGGCATGGATATAGGGGCGCCTTCTCAACCTCGTGGGTTTCCTCCGGGCACTCCGATTTCCTCCCACTGCTAAAAAAAACACTACGTGCAAGCGAATTATTGAAATAAAATTAAACCTAGTTTGTGTCTCTATATAAATTAACACGCGTTACCGATGACTCTAATCAATATGATAACTACAACCAGTAATCGTTAATCACAATTTATTAGAGCTCCACTATTTCTTCTCAGAACCCCTTATCTCCCTGTGTGGTACTACATTCCCCACGATTTTCGACTTTTGGTCGTGTGTATTTGGTCTGTGATGGTTTTTTTACCAGTCTAGTTGAAAATAAAGTTGTTTAAGAAGGCGGTGATTTGCATTTAGTCTTATGCTATTTTGTCAACGTGCAACCAATTTGTTTATAAGTTTTATTTCATATGTTACAAATGAATACGGGGGTAAAAAAATATGTCCAATAATTTTGCCAGGGAAAATAAATCTTGGTAATGCATATCTTATTATAGTTGTATAACGTTTACAGCCCACTTAAGAAACGAAATCAACAATCAGAACTTCTGCTGATGCCGCGTTAAAAGTGAGTTCATTTGTGTTGTTAATCATTTTATCCTAATATCTTTGCAAATGAGACGTTACATCCTTATTTTAGACACAGACTTGTCTAACCTCGTGGGTTTTAGCTGGGTCTTTGGGCTGTTTTTCAGATCCGTTACGGGCATGTAAGTTTTTTTTATGGTAGTCTCGAAATGACATAGTTTATTAGAACAATGCGCCGTGTCACAAGGAAAACCTTTTCAAGCCAGGTTTTTACATGCCTTGGGTGAAACCTGCGAGACCGAACAGGAAAGCGTGACCCGTCGTTTAGATAGCTTGACACCATTCCACGGGAGCTCAGTGAATAAGATACTGGCTCGATATAACCAGGGGGTCTAGGCCCCTCGACAGTTTCAAATGAAGGGTGCCTCTCGTCCCCAGGGGCGTGGTGAGGGCAATTATTGAGAAGAAATTATGAGTAACAAAAAAGATTTTGGCACAAAAACCCTTTTACTGACCGCGGAGCTGTGGCCGGCGAAGCCGGCCACCGCGCGCGCCGAAGGCGCGAGCCCGCGGCGGGGGGCCCGGGGGGCCCTCCCCCGGGAAAATTTCGAAAATTAGAAGCCCAGAAACGCAATCTCCAGCAATCCGAGACAAGAAATACGGTAATAAAATATTGTTATTTTCTCTTGGAGATTCCATTCTTTCCAAGAGAAAATCACTTGACTCTTTCAAAATTTTTTTAATTGGGTCAGATGAAACAATTTTTCCACTTACAAATGTTTTTCATTTTTTGAGTAATTTGATTGTGATTTTGGCGCAAAAACTTTTTGGCGCATGAGTATGGCTACTCATGAACTCATTCTCACCACGCCCCTGCTCGTCCCTGGTGCACGGATTGTATTTCAGTTATTCAGATTTTGAAGTTAAGAATTTTAGAATTTTCGACGACGCTCCCCTACTAAAATTAAGAGACAAAAAGTCGTAGATAGATACTAGTTTTAGATAATTAACATTGGTATATTGTTTTAAGGGCACACCTAAAATGATTTATTCAGCAGGCCTGGATCCGAGAGGCAGCAATTTACACAGTGCTGACATAATAATTCCTCTTTCAAATTTGCTAAATTCTACTTTCAATAATTTTTACCAAATTCTTCTTTCAATTTACCAAATTCTACTTTCAATTTCAGTTATTACTCACTGTATTATATTTACATCCAATCACCACATTCTGAACATAAGGACACAGATCACCAAATATTCATGGGCAGTTACCCACAAATGTAGGGCGAAAGTTATTTCTAGTCTTTCTCTCCCTTTCCCTTTTCCCCCTTTTGCATGTGTTGGCTTTTTGGTGAAGAATCGAAAAAAAGGGTTTGAAAATACATTTTCTGCCAGGTTTTGGTGAATATTCATGATTTTGAGGCGGAAGGATGCAAGAGTTGGGATGTTGGTTACGTTGAAAGGGTGGGCCGAAAATTGCTTGTTTAGTTGTCTCTACTTCCAGCTTAAATTGTGTATCTCAAGTTTTTCATGATGAACCTCATACATGATTTTGAGCAAGAGTTTGCCACATGTTGCTCCATCTGTGGCAGAAAGCGTTCTACCCTGCGAATATTTGGGAAAAGTTACAACCGGTCTAAGAGACGAGAATTAACATTAAAGTCAACGGGGAAATAATTAGTGATCTGTGGCCATAAGATTAAGAGACACGCTACCAGCGGAACACTCGGCAAACCTTGGAAGATTTCGGGAATCTAAACTCGGCTGTATGATGAATTCCGCAATATTGGAACTACTTTAAAGGTCCCGGATGAAACATGGCTGCGCCCATTCCAAACACAAGTTGGCGACCTATTTGGCTAGCGACCTATTCGACCGATCCAGCTGTAAGATAATGACGAAATTACACTTCTATTCTGAGCTGAAGGAATGGATAAAAAATAATATATTCTACTTTCATTTGATAGACATAACGTTGGATTTTATTGGTTGATAAATAGAGACTGCTGTCTTTACTCTAAATAGGTTTCCAACGAACAGGTTGCAGCTCGATCGGTCGAATAGGTCGCTAGCCGAATAGGTTCCCAATTTGTGTAATAGCGTCAAGTTTTCCTGTTAAAGTAAACCGGTAGCCGCATCGCAAATGTATGGGAGTAGGTACATATCACTTACTGTCATACATCCGAGACTAGATGTAGTTTACGGAATCTGTCGAGATTAGCCGAGTGCCAGCGGAAAATACAGGTAGCTATTTTTAGAGGGACTACATATGCCAATCACCGCTGATGGACTGTCTTTATTAGCATCAGATATTTTACATTAACGTGTCATATTGGTACAGTAACTGATGAAGTTAAATGGATTTTTAATGGAGTAACTGAGTTCTCTTGTGTATCACCATATAGAGCTGTTCAATGTTTTATAAAGCCTTATAGCCGTAATGATAATTTTGACGTCAATACAACATCTGGTATGTCTACAGTTGGGATATACCCTCTGGGGAACCGGTTTAAAGTGTTGTGGACATGTAGACACGGTAGAGGCAGCTCAACGTACAATGTTAACGGACTATATGGCTATATTTCAATTAGAATTGACAATATAATATGACTATATTTCAATTAGAATTGACTATATAATATGACTATATTTAAATTAGAATTGACTATATGAAATTTGCATTTGGAATTAGAGTCAATATGAATAGATACTGGGGATTGTTTTTTGGAACTGACGGAAAAAAATGTTAAAATTCTAATCGTATTTATCCTGGATTATCGATTGTCAATCACGTGGCTGAACACTATAATAAATTAATCAACTGACTGATAATCCAAATCGCTTCGATGAGTAATACTAATCAGTTGTCTTGGATTAATGATTAGTTAATTAATTGTTAATTGTGTTACAAAATTGGGGGGATATATAATTGCATACCCTCACGAAATCAATTAGCAATCTTATCACAGGGCTAGTAGACAGATCACAGGTGGTCAAAAGATGGCAGTAAACATGATAAGTCTAACAGACAGACAAAGGTCGTTAGGAAGTCATTAATCATCACAGCTGTCTCGAGTTACGCAAGATCTTGAATAGTAAAGCAATCTGCACGGGAAGCTTAATCTGTTATTATATAATGACCAGCTGCCAATCCCGGTCATAATATAATCTGAAATATAATACCTGGAATTAGTTGATTGGCCAATAACTATATGTCCGTCCAGGTTATTAACCCACCCCCACGATACTGACCAATCAGGTTACGGTGCATGGGTGTGGTATCGAGACTGCAAGGTTGGACATAGATTCGGCCCAGTAATTAAAAGATTAGACAAACCGTTTTGGGATCAGGCAGGTCCAGGAGGCCATGCTAGGCGGGCGCCTAGTTAAGGTACCTCAGGAGTACTATAGTCAGGTCTAGGAGTCGGAGACGAGACGAGAGCTTCTGGAGTTAGCACACTCGTGCTAAGCCAGGCTAATTAAGTCATGACTCCCTCCATATAGATAGTTCTACGGTCGTTTACATTACGATGTTTGTACCTAATATGTAAGAAGAAGAATAAAACTATTATTAGATGTATATACCAGTGTTGTCATCCAAGAACCTGATTTAAGAACAAATACTGTCACATATTAATTGATGCCGTCGACCAGAGAAACGCCTGAAGTCCTAACCACTAGAAGTTCACAGGTCCCAGCTACCAACGGGGTAAGTCTTTTCTAATCCTACCATGGCGAGGGTGAAAAAAATGACATTAGTGCTATGTATTATAATTTAACTGGAAATCTGCAGTTTATCATCACGCGTCATTAAATATCATGGTGTGGTTACTAAATTTAATATTGGCTAGTAGTGGAACAGGAAAATGGCTAAAACAAAATTGTATATATATTATTTGTTTTAAAATGCGTCATGTTGTTTTTAAAAAGATTATGAATTATAATTGTTTGTTTTGAACACATATTTTGGCTTTTAAAGTTAGTAGTAGCTAAGTATTATCAGGCTAATAACTGCGAAGTGAAATGTTTTATGATTGTTTAGTTATCTGGAATAGAGTTTTATAAGCGTATCCTAATTGAGAGATATAACTCTTTAAACATTCACACGGTATTAACGGTTTTGTCTCTTATAAGTTTTTGTGTTGTGTTGTTTTGTGCATATATATATATATTTATGCCCCGAGGTTTAC
Organism: Patella depressa; assembly: GCA_948474765.1. Lineage (NCBI taxonomy): Eukaryota > Metazoa > Mollusca > Gastropoda > Patellidae > Patella > Patella depressa. The sequence goes on from OX419720.1 coordinate 4,995,736, forward strand.
GGGATTATTATTTGTGATGTAGTGCCCCACATATCAATGGGAAGACCCGATATTTACGGTAGAGAGTTTTATTTGTAATACCCCAAAGTGTTAATGGGAAATGCCCCGATATGTAACGGGAGAAGTTTATGTTAAGTGGTTTAACCCCAGGAGGGTTGTGCTCGGATTTAGAGCGAACGTATTGTCTTGTTTTGTGTTGTGTTTAAGAATTATAGAGATAAACCGTTAGTTCTTTCAAAAATATCTTATTTAAGATTGGTTAAATGTGTTCAGATCATTCATTATTCTTGAGATAAAACAATATGACTCCCTAATTTCAATTGTAAATATCGTTAGATCGTTATCTAAAGTCAAATCTGTTCCACTTGCTAATTTGATTAACTATTAATTAAGTTCACTCCATGATATGATACGCAGATGATAAAACTTCGGCACGGGGAGCAGTTATAATACTTTTCATAGCACGTCATAACACTGTTGGGCCAAACGGTATGGAAAAGGAAAAGATTACCGAACAAAACATGGTGGAAAAAAATGCCAATAGTGTAACTACACGAAGCAGGAAAATTCTGACCTCTCGCCATTAAGGGAATCCAATCAGCCAGTGAAGTCGTGAATAAAGAAGAGGACAACAATTCATACCTCTCCATACAGTTGGCTTACAGGATAGTGTTTCGCGTCTGTATCCGCGTGTGTGATCATCAAACCAGAGTGCACCATATATGTGAATAATTAAAGTAGTTTGTGTTCGTGATTCCAGACTCCACCATATATGTGAATAATTAGAGTAGTTTGTGTTGTGTGATTCCAGGATCTCGTTTGGGTTTTTTTGCATTGACCCACGTGTGTGACGGGTGTTGTATATATAACTTTTACGTTCGTGTGTTTATCATTTACATTTTCCTTTTTGTTTATAGACATTTTTGGATATTATGACATTTTACAAATGCATATATAACTTTTAAATTCGTGTGTTCATTTACATTTTCCTTTTTTCTATTTTTTAGTTCCATTTTATTCATATTGTAATTAATATTGTAAACAGTTTTAAAAAAGTTATGCAAAATAACTTTTCTTTGGCAATGTGAGGAATGTTACAAAATTGGGGGGATATATAATTGCATACCCTCACGAAATCAATTAGCAATCTTATCACAGGGCTAGTAGACAGATCACAGGTGGTCAAAAGATGGCAGTAAACATGATAAGTCTAACAGACAGACAAAGGTCGTTAGGAAGTCATTAATCATCACAGCTGTCTCGAGTTACGCAAGATCTTGAATAGTAAAGCAATCTGCACGGGAAGCTTAATCTGTTATTATATAATGACCAGCTGCCAATCCCGGTCATAATATAATCTGAAATATAATACCTGGAATTAGTTGATTGGCCAATAACTATATGTCCGTCCAGGTTATTAACCCACCCCCACGATACTGACCAATCAGGTTACGGTGCATGGGTGTGGTATCGAGACTGCAAGGTTGGACATAGATTCGGCCCAGTAATTAAAAGATTAGACAAACCGTTTTGGGATCAGGCAGGTCCAGGAGGCCATGCTAGGCGGGCGCCTAGTTAAGGTACCTCAGGAGTACTATAGTCAGGTCTAGGAGTCGGAGACGAGACGAGAGCTTCTGGAGTTAGCACACTCGTGCTAAGCCAGGCTAATTAAGTCATGACTCCCTCCATATAGATAGTTCTACGGTCGTTTACATTACGATGTTTGTACCTAATATGTAAGAAGAAGAATAAAACTATTATTAGATGTATATACCAGTGTTGTCATCCAAGAACCTGATTTAAGAACAAATACTGTCACAATTGCCAATGATATAGATTTAACTTTATCTCGAGTCATTATTTGCTCCTAATGATTAATTTAAGCGGTGATTATTTGATGTTTCGTTTCGTCTTAAAACAAACGAAAAAAAAGTAATAAGAAGTTAAGGGTCAACCAATTATTTTGTTTGACATTTTATTAGACACAGGGAACCTGTAAATCAAAACTTTTAAGCACACTTTGGGACAGAATGAGTTCAATATGTCTCAATGTTGAGTCTGTTATGCAAAGCATATGCACTTTTCATACGCAACTATTCTGCGGATCTGATGAAAATTCGCCATTTTGAGCATAATGAAGTCCAACAAAACTGTCTCAAATTTGATAACTTTGTTAATAACGAGTGAAACCACCACGTGCTCGTAAGCAGTCGACACAACAACGAGGCATGCTGTCGGTAAGACGTCGGAAAAACATCTGGGGAATGGCCTGTCACTCTGCCCGAGGGAATTGCACCAATTCTTGAAGATTATCAGGCTGCCTATGATTGTCTCTCAAACGTCTGCCCAACTCATCCCATGCATGCCCAATTGGTGCCAAGTCAGGAGAGTATGCAGGCCAATCCATTCGTTAAATACCATTTTGGGTGAGAAAATCATTAACAACTCGTTGTCATCTTCAAGAACAGAACCTGCTCCAATTTGACGAAGACTTGGGATGACAAAAGGCTGTAAAAAATTTCGTCTCTGTTTTTAGTATGCTTCTTCAAGTTTGTGTATCTCAAAATTTTGGTGGTCAACCTCATACAAATTTTCGTACAAAGATATGGTCATTTGTTTCTCTGTCTGGAGTGAAAAGCATTCAGCAAAACGAAAATTGGGTGAAAGTTTGAGGTGGGCAAATAGTCGAGAATTAATATTGAAGTCAATGGGGAATTTAATGGTGGTCTGTCTCTTTTTGGACTTCGACTAGTAATTATATCCCCTTATCTAAAACCATTTTGGACCTATTATGCAAGATCTTTTTAGACATTCCAAAGTAAATGTAAAGTCTCATGACTCATATATTCTTGTTCAGAATAAAAATCTGGTCTTGAAAAAGCACATGAGAATTTCTATCTCTCCATGGGGCACCTCCCTCAATTTTAACCCGGACTTATGTTCAATAAATTGTAGTATTTTTATACATTTGTTAACAACGTGTTGAAAATCTTCGATTTTGACCAGTCTGATTATGATAGAATGTCCATAGCAACCATTATTGTTAGACCAGCCTTGAAATGAAATTTTCCTATTATCTTTCAAATACACTCTCTAACTTTAACTTGTGTGTGTTTCAGGTGTTTTTTTCAATAAACCAATGTTTGAATTCCATTGTGGTGACATACAAGAAAATATTCATGAAGATTTCCTGGAATAAAGTTTTGAGTCGCCAGGATATTTAGACGACTGTTATACTCATTGAGACGCCACTTTTCGACCAATCAGAATCAAAGAAATTTCCATTTTGGGCTAATAATTATCATCGTGTTATACTATTCTAATCAAACTCGACATTAAATTAAAATATGCACGATAGAATAATAACATAAAATTATAACATTTATAATAAAAATATACATGATAGAATAATAGCATAAAATTATAACATTTATAATAGCATAGAATTATAACATTTATAATAGCATAAAATTATAACATTTATAATAAAAATATGCACGATAGAATAATAGCATCAAATTATAACATTTATAATAAAAATATGCACGATAGAATAATATCATAAAATTATAACATTTATAATAGCATAAAATTATAACATTTATAATAAAAATATGCACGATAGAATAATAGCATAAAATTATAACATTTATAATAAAAATATGCACATTTATAATACAAATATGCATGATAGAATAATAGCATAAAATTATAACATTTATAATTAAAATATGCATGATAGAATAATAGCATAAAATTATAACATTTATAATAAAAAATATGCATGATAGAATAATAGCATAAAATTATAACATTTACATTATAACATTTATAATAAAAATATGCATGATAGAATAATAGCAGAATAATTATAACATTTATAATAAAAATATGCACGATAGAATAATAGCATAAAATTATAACATTTATAATAAAAAATATGCATGATAGAATAATAGCATAAAATTATAACATTTATAATAAAAATATGCATGATAGAATAATAGCATAAAATTATAACATTTACATTATAACATTTATAATAAAAATATGCATGATAGAATAATAGCAGAATAATTATAACATTTATAATAAAAATATGCACGATAGAATAATAGCATAAAATTATAACATTTATAATAAAAAATATGCACGATAGAATAATAGCATAACATTATAACATTTATAATAAAAAATATACATGATAGAATAATAGCATAACATTATAACATTTATAATAAAAATATGCATGATAGAATAATAGCAGAATAATTATAACATTTATAATAAAAATATGCACGATAGAATAATAGCATAAAATTATAACATTTATAATAAAAATATGCACATTTATAATACAATTATGCATGATAGAATAATAGCATAAAATTATAACATTTATAATAGCATAAAATTATAACATTTATAATTAAAATATGCATGATAGAATAATAGCATAAAATTATAACATTTATAATTTAAAAATAATCTAAATAATGAAATGATGTCGTTAGGAGTTTAAGGATAGGGGTTTAACGTCCACTCGACACAGACTATGTCACTTCGTTACTAATTATGATTTAATTTCACTCCTTTAGCAATGGGAGGAAAACGGAGGAATCAGAGAAATATCACGAGGGCAGGCGATCCTAGTCCAAGGCACCTTCAAGCTGGGAATCGAAACCACGCCACTCTTAACCACTAGACCCCCCCCCCCCCCCCTGCCCCCTTCCCCCGGTCCGCGCTTGACAACGAAAGTTCGGCAGTTAATTAAAGATGCATTATACAAGCGCTAAATTTGTCTTAAAATTTTATATACATTAATATTCAGATATTCATTTAAATTTAATTATTAAACTTTAAAATGGATAACCGGGTCTTAATTATTGTAGCAATGGTACTTGGCATAATATGTTCATTTTCCGTTATCTATTTTTGAACCATTATAGCAGAAATTGTCAGCCCTTTAGCCAAATCTTACATAATGCATCACAGGGGCGGATCTAGGAATTTTGAAAAATAAGGGCACCGACCGCGGAGAGGGCACGCCGCTGAGTGGGGGTAGGGGGGGGGGACCAAGAAAATTATCCCTCGTTTCCTTGCATCTGTAGCCATTTCAAGAGCTAATTGGCTGATATTTTCGTCTAAACGTTCGGAAATCGTTGAAAAAGAGCCTCAAAATCGAGCGAAAAGCCAGTTGAAAGGCACCCCTTGCGCCCTCCCTTGAATCCGCCTCTGCATCATATAATGTGGTCGGTGCTGTGGTGTTTATAAATCATTTGTCGTTTTGAAACTAAATTCCAATTAAAGACTTTGACTTTGATGACAAACTGAATTTCTGTGGTAACTTTGAATATCACTGTGATTCATACTTATCACTACGGAAACAATTCCAGCAAGTTTAAAGAAGAAATCTCAAAACACGCCACCTGTTATCGAGAAATTCATATTTTCTAAGAAAGTCAAAACATAATTATTTCTGTCTTGTTCAGAAGGTTGTCAACTCACTATTATACGATCATAGGCATTATCTCCCGCACTTGAAAATCATTCCTGCCGGAAATAATAACATAATTGCCTCCCTTGATTTCTATTCCTCAAATGGAATAGTTACCTTCAAACGTTTGAATTTGATGTTGAAAAGACATTTTTCTCAACTGGCAATAGTGAGTTATTGGATTAATAGGATTATTCTTTAACAAGGCAGGACTGTCTATAGATTAGGGTTTTATTGTAATACATTTTAAAAATATAACTTAAAAATATGAAATTGCAGCTTTAAGAGATCATAGAAGCAGCCATTGACAGTACCTCAGACAGTTAATGTCTTACAAACAGTGACTTTAATGTTGGGTATACCGCAAGCAAACAAAAATTATAATATCAAATTTAATCTTAAAAATGTTAGATGGGACATGGGCTTAAAAGATAAATAAACAAACTGCAAACAAAAATATCATGTCCCCCATTTCAGTCCCAAATTAAATCGATGACAATCCTTAATTACTTGAATTACTTGGCATAATGTTTGTACACATAACCATGGAAACAAGCCAGCGGTGCACATTTATCTATTTTATAAAACATAGAATAATCCATCATATGCACTCAATGAAAAAAATATATACCAAGTTTGAGCATCATATTTAATTTAGAAGCCAACGCTAGTGTATTTTAAACTGTGTTATATACAAACGGGCGAACTTATTATTTGAATAGTTCTCTGATTTTTCAAAAAGCGGGGAGCAAACAATAAATTGCGCATTGAATAAGACGGGATCCGACTGGAATATTTTAAACCAAGAATGACCAATCTCTTGCAGTCATCTTAAGCAAATTAATTTGGTCCGTCTTCCAGATTTTCGTAAATGTCATCTTCTGATGGAGTACATGCAGTGTTGTCATAGTCTGCAATAAACAATAATATCATGTTTCTCAAACAATATTAAAAGATTGATATAATGATGCGTTATCTAAAAGATTAATCTGTCTAATAGAGGTCATTCAGTTGGCTTTAAATGTTATTTAAATCATTTTAAACGTTCATTAACCTGAAAAGCCCCATCATCAACTTTATGGACCATCGTGTTGCTCTGACGATGTCATGAGGGAAATTCCAATTTAAAATTTTACGATGGTTATAATTATCAAAAAAGTCAGTATGCAGTGTTGTCATAGTCTGCAATAAACAATAATATCATGTTTCTCAAACAATATTAAAAGATTGATATAATGATGCGTTATCTAAAAGATTAATCTGTCTAATAGAGGTCATTCAGTTGGCTTTAAATGTTATTTAAATCATTTTAAACGTTCATTAACCTGAAAAGCCCCATCATCAACTTTATGGACCATCGTGTTGCTCTGACGATGTCATGAGGGAAATTCCAATTTAAAATTTTACGATGGTTATAATTATCAAAAAAGTCAGTGCAAGTTGGAAACATTTCCTCGAAACTGTGAGTAGCATCTTGTTTTGTATGTGAACAAATTACAAATGAATCTATTACCTGATGGTTTGCTTTTGTTTTTGTGTTGGACTTTGTTGGTACTAGAAATAAATACAGGTAAAACGTGATGTTAGCAATGTAAGGAACAGGACAAACAAAGAATTCTTACATTATTATGTCCAAACATACGTACCTGCGCTAAGATAGAACAGGCCTACATAGAATTCTCTACAACGTCTAAGTAATCCAGTTTCCCGGAATCAAGGAATATATTGTTACCTATTTGGAACAGACTATTTTTTCTCGACCGGTAGAAATAAAACAAATTAAAACTTAGTAAGACATTACTTCAAATGAATCAAAATAATTTATTTATGCGATGATATAAACTGATATTCGTCCAAGTACAATGAAACAGAAAACTAACCTCTTTGATTTTGCTTTTTTATCTTTAACACCTACAAATACATTGGTTGTTTACAAATGATATTATTATTATTATTTCTATAATAAATATATATGTATATCGTTGATTGCTAATACTTTAAATGCGATAATCTTAAAATACATATGTATATCATTTAGGACCAAACGTAATATATAAACGACCGTTAATTGCTCATGTTGTTGTTCAAAGCTCTGTTAATCTTTAACGGAGAGACATATTGTTGCTCTCGTTAACTTGCCGTTATATGTAACGGAGGTGTTGGGCTTCGTTATCTGTTTACCGATGGCATTAGTGGGCTGTCAGTTGAAGTATCCCCTCAGCAAATAGTCATAGATTACCAGAATAGTTTTCTATAGAACATTCTAGAGGGTAGGACGATGTGCAAATCCCATAATTTTTCCAACAGCTTTATGCTAAAATTTCTAAAGGAAAAAATAATGTATTCTGTAGTGTTTTCTGTAGTAAATTCTACAGTTATCTTTTTGTCTTTAATCAGTTATCTTTTTGTCTCAGTTTCTTGTTAATACTAACTTCTATGTAGTTGTTATACATGTACATAGAATTCAAAAACTTAAAATTGAGACAATGAACAAACAGTTTTCTCTTGGATTTACTTTAATCAATCCGTAAGCTAACGGATAATGAAATTGACTTTCCAGCAACAGAAATTTAACGGATCGTTAACAAACGACATGATAGCAAGATAACGATCCGTTAGAGTTTTGAGCAATCGGTCCCTGTTCTTTATTGTGACTTATAGCATAGCGTCAGATATTGCTTAAATTTCCCATATTGTCAACAGATAAGATCCATTCGGTTTCTTTCCAGATATGCGGGGGCTACTGTGGCTCTGTGAGTGAGGCACTGACTCACTAAAACCCAGGATGTGGTTGTTGGCTGGGAAACTAAATCGTAAGTTTCCTTCGTGGTTTCTCCTTGTCAGTGAGGGTGGAAAGTCTGGGAAGGAACAGTGTCTTGTCGTTCGGGTAAGTTTGTTTGACAGGTAACTTTGGGACTAAATATAAAACACCATGCCTCCTAATGTGATTAGACGTCACGCTATCTGCATTATGTCAAATTAATCGCAGCCTAAGAATTAAACTATTTTTTCCGTGTTGTATTTTACTTACCTCGCGATTTCAAAGTCCTACTAACTAGCAAGACCAGACCCAGTACTAGAAGAGTGGTTATAACTCCTACAGCGTTACCAATACCCAATCCAGCGGCGCTGATGAACGGTTGTGTGGTTGCTGCACACAATTCTTTAGCTTTAATAGTAGAGTTCTTGGAGTTGGATGTCATTACTGGATTTACATTTACAGTAAATACAACAATAAATACTTTCCCAGTAGCATTAATATGAACACTGTATTGCCCAGCATCTTGTAGATGAACGTTGTCGATTCGGAGATAAATGTATTTATTACTATCATAGTGCTTTGACCAATATACTCTATACCGGGACATTTTGACCTCAACTTGTGATTGTCGTCTGTACCAGGTGTAACTTGTAACAGGATATCCAGAATAATACGCTTTTAACCTAGCATAAGATCCAACAGTAGCATTAACCGTTGTGTTTGTTTTGTCTAGTAGTAGTTTCACTGGACCTAAATAAACAAAAAAAACCCCTATTTTTAAAGGTCTGTGGCTCTGGGTGAAATTGCCATTCTAAAGAGATACGATTACTGATTTTTCAACGTCGATTTAATATAATGTAATAAAATATAATATTAAACAAAATTCATCATTGTGATTTAATTCCATTTCCACGTATATTGTAAATAAAAGTATAATATGGCCACTGATTGGCAGGATTTGTCGTAATGAATTGCTGCCGATATCAAAATGGTCGACGATCTTTACCAGAGATAAAGGAAGGGTAGCAATTCTGAATTTCGATATGGTAGAATAAACCAAGTAATATTTACGAGAAATGGACAGAAGCGACGACAAGAACACGTGGACTTAATAGTATTCTTGTATCAACCGAGATAGTGCCTTGTTTCTGCATGTTTAGCTTTCATTGCCAAACGACATATATTATATTATTTGCATAGTTTAGTACAACATGTATTTACAATACTCACACTTTAAATTGATTGAAAGCCTTTGGGTATTATCAAAATAACCTTTATATGTAGTACAGTGAAATATGAAATCGGTACATTGTATCCTTGTTGATGCAGTTACTGACATTGTCCTAGTTCGATAGTTGGTGACGTATGTTAGATTCCCTGTTAGATTCCCTTCTCTAGAAACACTAGATATGGAAACATTTACAGGTAACCATGTTGTACTGGACACATTGCAAGTCAATGTGATAGTTGTACCCACATTTACATCACTACTTGTAGGACTTGATGTAAAACTAGTAATAAGAGCTTTTTCTGAAATATAAAAACAAACCACATCTCTTCAGCGTACTTCTCAATTCTTTAATGTTACAACTCATGGAGTTGAGTTTATAGGGACCCAGATTACTCCCCTCGATACGGTATGATTATCCACACCGATCCTAGTGTTAGTCAAGAAAGTTCACTGGGATTTTGCAGCGTGGTATATCCCTGTCGGTGGTGCTCAGCAACAGGGGCGTGGTGAGAATGAGTTCATGAGTAGCCATACTCATGAGCCAAAAAGTTTTTGCGCCAAAATCACAATCAAATTACTCAAAAAATGAAAAACATTTGTAAGTGGAAAAATTGTTTCATCTGACCCAATTAAAAAAATTTTGAAAGAGTCAAGTTGGAAAATTTAATCATATTTTATTACCGTATTTCTTGTCTCGGATTGCTGGAGATTGCGTTTCTGGGCTTCTAATTTTCGAAATTTTCCCGGGGGAGGGCCCCCAGGACCCCCCGCCGCGGGTTCGCGCCTTCGGCGCTCGCGGTGGCCGGCCACAGCTCCGCGGTCAGTAAAAGGGTTTTTGTGCCAAAATCTTTTTTGTTACTCATAATTTCTTCTCAATAATTGCCCTCACCACGCCCCTGCTCAGCAATACGCAAAAATGGTATTCCAAAGAATTGTGACCTGTGTATTCTAGATAAAATAAAATTGATCCGCCCTGAACCGTGGATCTAACGACTGAATTTTGCATAATGTTTGTTTAATGCGATGCAAGGCTGCCGGTGCAGTATCCACCTACTACTTGGCCTAATTATCAAATCCCCAATCATCTCACCTGCTCATTGAAGTAATATAAAGAACTAATAAATGATAATGTTTTATTTTTGGCGGATTTCAAAGAAGATGTTTCTATTAAACATGCATTATGCAAGAGCAAAATCTGCCTATTGTAGGTCTTTCTTTAGGCCTCAGATGTTATAAAAACTATTAATTAGATATTAATTAACTGATCCAGACCATAATCAACTCTCGATGTCGAGGCTAGTATGAGATTTTTGTTGGATTGTAGTTCGATTCGTTGAAATATTTTCCTTCGTGATTTACCAATAAAAGTGGATAACCGAGACTACTGGTTTTGTCTTATCGACTTTAGTAATGGTGACCGAGGCTAAACAGAACTTCCAATCGCTTAGTTCTAAGTTAATAGTGGATCAATTTGCCTGACATTGTCAGTAAATTGCCTTTACATTAGATAGTTTTGAACTATTATAGTGAGAACTGCCAACTCGTTATTTAATCTCCCATTATGTATCTTTAATAGAATAACGAATAGTAATAAGCAATTATAAAACAAAGCGTTTGTTTAACGGTAAAGATTTATTGGATACAATCAACCAATCATGAGTTTAAAGGTATAATACGCTTTCGAGAACACCAACCAAATTTGTTTCCTGATACTATGTATCAAATAAATATTTACATATTATAAAAGTACACTATATAATTGTGGCATCTGAAAGCAAGTCGGAGCTTATATAAATTCGTCTCCCCAGGAATATAATAAAGTGCATTGTATAGGAATATAATCATAAATAATATGCGGGTATAAAATAACAAGGTAAGTGTGTCAAAAGCAGTAGAAACGTAGTGTGGTTAGCGACACGATTATAGTACGGAAAGGGGGTGCGAAAATCGAGTTGTGGTGGAAGGAGGAAGAAAGATTTGATATATATATATATACAGAATGTAAATATCTCAATCAGATAAAAGCAAATGTCATTTACTCAACACGGGTTGAATCTTCAATAGAAGGCTTGATCTCGCGACTGGATTTAAGTTAATTTTTCCAACTTTATGAATTAGAGAGCGATGGGGTTTAACAGCCACTCGACATCAAACTAGGTCATTTCCGGACTAGCATAGTTCAATTTAATTTCATTACTTCGCCTGCTCGTAGGGGTCTTCAGGAGAACCACATCCACCCTTACAAGCTCAAAATAATTCAAAACACATAACAATTAATGAACCTTGACCCAGACGGTCAATTGCCGCCAAACTATAAGGGTCAGTCTAAGGACAGTCACCGCCCAATTGGCGTCAAACATCCTTATTCCATTGTTTAGAGAACAATATATATTTTATTTAAGAACAGAATAATGCGTCAACACTAATTAGGTCCAACCCAAAGGCTAGTGAGTGCCACTTTACTACTGACATGCTATTATGATGTATATTGAATATTTAACTTCCTTGTTGAATAAGTATGCCAATATTAATATATAATATAAAGAGGGAGAGAGAGAGAGAGAGAGAGAGAGAGAGAAAGAGAGAGGGAGGGAGAAATGGGGTTTAACGTCCACTCAACACAAACTATGTCATTTCGGGACTAACATATGGTTTAATTTTATTTCAATAATTCGCTCGCGCCTAGGGGTCTTTAGCAGTGGGAGGAAACCGGAGTGCCCCTATCTCCATGCCACATACGCTCACACCAGGGCTCGAAACCACAGCCGCAGAGGTGACCGGCCAGCCAGAGGTCGAAGCGCGGCACTCTAGACCACTAGGCCATCCCAACCCCCCATAATCTAAAGAAGACAATGTGTGAAATTGTATCAACGATAAATATATGGTTGGTGCGAGAGGCAAAAGGGCGCACGGTATTGTGTATGTAGCCCCACCCCATCCGACCTAGAACGTTTGGAAAATTGGCCGGCCACAAACGCGTTTCTTGTTATTACAGACAATATTTCACAGTAGTCTGATATAGCCTTACGCATATAGCTTAGGCCTTATGTTATTTTTGAAATATTTTCCACGTAACAGGCGGCTGTGAATTGAAAACGTAATGACGCGAATCCCCGATAGGTTAAAGTGAGACTGTATTTGGGGCCTCGCATAGTTATTGCAAACACAAATTTATGACACCTCGTTTATTACATTTTGCAACAAAATAAGACCAAGATTCTGAAGGTATATAGATTCGGCTGTTCTTTCTGTTATATATATCATTATATCTGAAAAATCTAGAGTTTTGGAGCTGAAGCACAGCGTTCCAAGCAACATTTCCCCCATAGTACAAGGTATGGCATATAGGCTACCCGTCTTCATTACCCCAAGCAGAACAGAATAGTAAAACCCGTTTTCATTTCATTTCATTTCCTTATCCCGGATGGTGCCAGGGGCGGATCCAGAGGGGTGGGGTGGGGTCCAAGCCCCCCCCCCCCCCTGCTCAGCTACATAAAAAAATAATGCCTTGCATCAATGAAATTACATCACAAAGTGATCCTACATCAGTATCAAAATGATTTCTCTGTTTAAAAAGATCAATTTGTATGTATGCCTATGTAATTTAGAGACGATGGTGGCAGATTTCCGTGACAGAAACCTGGCACCCCCCCCCCCCCCTGCAAAAATTCCTGGCTCCGCCCCTGGGTGCAGATACATAGAACGTTAAAACTCGTGTTATTTCGTTTGGGAAACAAGATGTAGGCCACCATCTCAGGCTTTTCGATTCCGCCTTTAACCTCGTTGTTCAAAGAACACGGACACGACAACTTAATATAAATGTCCCGAATTTTTGTAGCAATTTAAAAGGCATGGGTGATTGTGGTAACCAGTAAAGTTAAAATTTATGAGACGGGAATAGTGTAAGAATCGACGTAACCATCATGAATTATTTCTCCTTTTATTTAATTGTTGTGTAATTGATGTACTGATTACATTTATCTGTCGGATTCTAAATCTAAATATATTGACTCTAATTCCAAATGCAAATTTCATATAGTCAATTCTAATTAAAACAAAGTGATATTATATAGTCAATTTTAATTTTAACATAGTGATATTATATTGTCAATTTTAATTTAAACATAGTCATATTATGAAGTCAATTCTAATTTAAACATAGTCATATTGTATAGTCAATTCTAATTTTAACATAGTCATATTATTTAGTCAAAAGTAATTTCATAATATATAGTCAGTTCTAATTTAAACATAGTCATATTATATAGTCAATTCTAATTTTAACATAGTCATATTATATAGTCAATTCTAATTTAAACATAGCCATATTGTGAAGTCAATTCTAATTTAAACATACCGGTAGCCATATAATATAGTCAATTCTAATTGAAATATAGCCATATTGTCATATTATAAAATAATCTTACCGTCATAAGTCATAGGGTTAACATTGTACTTTGAGCTGTCTCTACCGTGTCTACATGTCCACAACCCTTCTAACCGGTTCTTTCGAGTACGTAGCCGTACTGTAGATATACCAGATGTTGTATTGACTTCAAAATTAGTATAATGGCTATAAGGCGATGTTGTATTTATAAAACATTGACCAGCTCTATATGGTGATACACAAGAGAAATAAGTTACTCCATTAACAATCCATTTAATATCATCAGTTACTGTACCAATATGACACGTTAATGTAAAATATCTGCGGTATACTATTGCCTCCGGTTCGCTGGTTATGGTTATGTCACCTGCAAAACAAATTGTATCAATTATTATCCGACGAATGTTAACCAGTTTAATATTTGTTTATATTAATATAAATTTACTAATTCGGATTATATATATAGCTGAATACAGACACATTTTCTTATTCTAAAAATGAGTACCGGTTAGGGAGGTACATCATCAAGTACTCCAACGAAGGCTAAATTCATTTTAAATGTTCCGTTCATTAACAAAGATTTAAAGTTACTTTCCCGCGTAAAAACTGTGTGGTTTAATGATGTATCTTTAAAATTAAAGCTGTTAGTATTTGTGCAATATCTACCAGACATATATGATCCTGGAAGCGTTATTAAAATTTGTAGGTATGAATGGTTATCCGTGTGAATAGGCCCCCAGTAAGGCAAGGAAGCAAAGTTGACAGTATTTCTGGATTTAACCTATGACTGAAAGAACCATTAACTGCAATGGGGGTAGTTTCCTCTAAAACTAAAGGGGTAAAAGCAGATTTTATGATCTTGGAGTACTTCCATACTGATGTCAGCCCTTAGATAATTAGACACATTAACTCGACGCAATGTTGAAAGTTGACATCTTAAGCTGAGCGAATGTAAAAAGGCACAAGTTTAACCAAGTAAGCTGTAAATTCTAGGAATTTTAAATTGTTTGGACTGCATATTCCATAAAATGGGTACGGATATTTTATACCAGTTAACATTTCCTAATAAAAATGAGTATTGCACGTTATTACACTAGAAATTCCACGGTGCGTTTTGCTAGACTAATACCATACTCCGCGCAGCGTTTCGTTTGATTAGAGGTAATCCCACTACACACTGCTATTATGAGTGGATATTGTTGTTTTGAATTTTTATTGGTCAGTGGTCCGACTACCAACCAATCACTAGCTGTCCTACAAAAGCTTTACATTTAAAACGAGTGCCAATATTGGACCAAATATGTTTACATAACGTTACATCATGGCTCACGATTTTATTATGCCTAATTAATCCGTGCATAGCAGAATACTGCAGTAAAACTAATTGCGTGACAAACGAGGCTATCAAGTCGAATGAAATGTAAACAATACTGTTTGGAAACGAACATACTTTCACCGTTTTTAATACCTTAAATCAAATTTTAAAAACTGCAAAATATTCTATGGAGCTTATCCCCCTTAAGATGCTTCTCACTTATGTCCGTCATAATCAGTAGCACGGTAAGATCATAAGATATTTCGCCCTAGACCCCACGAACTACTTCTAATGGGAGTATTGAATAGAACTGTAAATACTGTTAACAGCAAAACAGGTTCAAAATCGTAAAAACCTTCGAGTGGGTCTTAAACAACTGATTCAGTTGGTTTACTCTCGACGGTCCTTTGGTTTCGCGCTACCCGTGGTAACTGCTAAACCCCATTGAAGACGCCACGCCGCCAGAAAGTTTTGGCAACTTTGCTGCGACCGTCACACGCAACCACTTCTTAGTTTGATTTAACTATTCTGTTTTTTTAGTAACATCATTTGGTTGATTCTATTTGACAACATTAGGCTGTAGTCAGTTCGCTTTTAATTAATGCCAAACTGTAAACATTCTGTGGTATGAAAATATTAAAAAAGAAGAATTCATCAAAGTTTTAATTTTTAAGACACATACATACATGTATTTTGGTATGCAAGCAGAAATTAAAAATTTTTACAAAAAATACTTTAATTTTGACGTAATACTGTATAGTTAGTTCCTTGAATGAAATATAAAACTTACAAATGTCAGTAAATGTGTTTGTGTAGGTTTTAATGTTCTGTGCAGCAATCCTTCGAGGTGTCTTTGGCGAGGAATTGGGTAACTATTTAACATATAACGCCAATAAATTTGCGTCTTTGTCCATACGTTTATGCTGCTCCTCTCTCAATGTGATTTCAGGTCACTGTGAAAGACTTTGCCGCTGACTCTTGTGTCACGCGATTGTATAATGTGCTGTATTTATTAAGGGTGTGCGCCATTAAAGTTATATTGTATGTATATACATGTATCTGAATCCAAGATCTGCAAAACGTCATGGGAAAGGTTCCTTTGTCCTGCACTCGCACTAGCTTTAGATCATTTTCTTTCGCTGAGGTTACTGTGTTATATTTGTTTTGCACGCTGTACCTGTCTGCTCGAAAGTCTGATTGCCCGAATGTTGGGTGAGGGTGGATGCGACTGCATACGGTCCGTATGCCTGTGGCAAGGCAGCATATCATACTAAAGTCGCGCTTGGGGACTACACCTCATCTCGGCCCCCACATTCTGGGCCCGCGCCGATTGACATATTATGATATTATAATCTATATATATTTACTAATATGGTTGTTCTACTTTAATGTTTAGTATACAACAAGGAAGTTCTCACTGTAATGGACACTACATCCTTTTAAACAAACAAATTATATATGACAAGTTTGAATCGTTTATTTATGCATCACATTGTCGGTAGCGTTCGACACTGTCGATCACGCCATTCTTTTGAAACGCCTGTCTTCACGTTTTGGTATTGTAGATAGTGCTCTTGAACTGCTTAGGTCTTATTTAACAGGGCGTCAGCTGCGTGTCTCGGTCAGTGGTCGTTCGTCCAATGTAACTACTCTTGAGTATGGAGTTCCGCAAGGGTCAGTTTTAGGACCCATACTGTTTAGTTTGTACACTTCCCCCTTGGGAGATCTAGTAAGGAAACATGGTGTTGAATTCCATCTCTACGCTGATGACACACAGTTGTATTTATCATTTAAACCGTCAACTGGTGCAGCTGTTACCAAGGCCCAGGTCGAATTATGCATAGGAGAAATTCATACATGGATGTCCAGTAACTTTCTGAAACTGAACGCTGATAAAACCGAGTATCTGCTTCTGGGATCCGATAATTTACTATCAAAACTTAATGATTCGTTTAATAAGGAAATCAGAATAACTGAATACAATGTGTCTCCTTCTCTTTCTGCTCGCAATATAGGTGTGGTATTTGATTTTAAGATGTCCATGGAGCAACAAGTTAATAATAATTTGTAAATCATGCTATTTCCACATCAGGAACATTCCTATTAAGTGTAAATGCGTATTAAAATGAGTAAAATGCATCATTTTGCCCGAAGCAGTTAGGTGTTAAGTAAACATTGCACGAGCCGTTGAGCCAATGACTACGAGGCATGCAGTCAACGCACGTGTTTTGGACAGGCATCCGTTACAGAGATAATTCGTAAGTATTTCTCTGTGAATTTTCGACGACGCCACCCTACAAAAATTAAGAGACAAAAAGACATAGATAGATACTAGTTTTAATGCCGACGGATGGCATTTTGGTTTTATTAGATAATTAACATTGGGATACTTTTTAAGGGCACACCTAAAATGATTTATTCAGCAGGCCTGGATCCGAGAGGCAGCAATTTACACAGTGCTGACATAATAATTCCTCTTTCAAATTTGCTAAATTCTATTTTCAATAATTTTTACCAAATTCTACTTTCAATTTACCAAATTCTACTTTTAATTTCAGTTATTACTCACTGTATTATATTTACATCCAATCACCACCTTCTGAACATAAGGACACAGATCACCAAATATTCATGGGCAGTTACTCACGAATGTAGGGCGAAAGTTATTTCTAGTCTTTCTCTCCCCTATTCCCCCTTTTGCATGTGTTGACTTTTTAGTGTCGAATCGAAAAAAGGGTTTGAAAATAAATTTTCTGTCAGGTTTTGGTGAATATTTATGATTTTGAGGCGGAAGGATGCAAGAGTTGGGATGTTGGTTACGTTGAAAGGGCGGGCCGAAAATTGCCTGGTTAGCTGTCTCTACTTCCAGCTTGTGTATCTCAAGTTTTTCATGGTGAACCTCATACATGCTTTTGGGCAAGAGTTTGCCACATGTTGCTCCATCTGTGGCAGAACGCGTTCTACCCTGCGAACATTTGGGAAAAAGTTACAACCGGTCTAAGAGAGGAGAATTAACATTAATGGCAATGAGGAAATAATTAGTGATCTGTGGCCATAAGATTAAGAGACACGCTACCACTACCAGCGGAAAATAAAGGTAGCTATTTTTCGAGGGACTACATAATGCCAATCACCGCTGATGGACTGTTTTTTTTTTGGCATCTGCCTTCGTGATGTATTCGGAAGATATGTAAACCTCATTTCATATATTCATTGCGAAGGATGTTGTGTAGACCTATATATAGGTCTACCGGAACATCGTATGCCACTTTTATATACCCCCTCTCCATTTCGTTACATTCCACTAGTCAGTCCTTGACAACAAAAGTTCTTGTTTTATGCATCTCTGCTATAAACTTCTGCTCCAATCTGATAAAATTACAGATCTGTTGTTGTTCTTAGTGTTTAACATCATCTTCCACCCGCACGGGCGGGGGTATTTCTTGTTGGAGGAACCTGGAGTACCAGGATTTTACACACAAGGTTGAGAAGGTGCCCCGATCTCCAAGCTCACACCAGGAATCGAAACGAAACCCGCAAGCCAGAGATGAACGGGCAGCTAGAGGTCGAAGTGCAGTACTCTAGACCACTAGGTCATCCCCCACCCCCCTACAGATATGTATTTGGTTTCATCTTTTATACATTCGATGGCCTACACTACACATGAAGATCTGACAGTTTTATAATGGGAAGTCATGTCAGGGGTCAAACAAGCAGCTTTTGACCCTATGACATCCAACCAGGGCTCACACTGGATTTCAATTTTTTTCCGCCAAAATGGATGATAATTTTTATGTAAAGAAATGTTCATATATTTTATCCGCCAAAACTAATGTGATAAAAAATTAAACAATATCTAACAATTTTATGTCTCAGGCTTATTATAAAACAATTACCGATATATACAATATACGACAACTTTTGACAAATCTGTCTTTGCATAATACATTTAGCACAGTTTTGGTTTACTAAGATCGGATTTTATTTTTGGTAACTTTAGTCTCTTTGAACATCGCCGTATTGCACTATATATTCAGTATTTACACGTCAAATCTCGTCCAAGGATTGCGTGTACAATAGACCTATTGTTATTTTCAGGTACCGTAAAGGTATCTGAATCTCTGATAGAATGATATGTACTTCAATTATATTTGTAAGAAATGCTTACAGTTATACCCGTCGTTCACCTTTAGAACATTTTAGAGACGGTAATATGATACAAATGGCGAACCGCTTTCTCGCTCAAGAATCGCCGATATTCAAGTAGCCTAGTTCATACGTTTTCCACCAGTGATGATACGATAATTTGAAATAATGATATCCAATAGGCATACTTGTATGTTTTACATGCCGTATATGATGCCACAGTAAACGGAATTGAACTATCACAATATTTACTACTTTTCGATAGAACTGTCGGCCATTTTGGTTACCTGTATTACCTTTCTTCGTTTTAAGACGAAACGAAACATCAAATAATCACCGCTTAATTTAAACATTAAGATTAAATAGTGACTTGAGATAGGTTTAATACACATCATTGGCAATTATCAATCAACTAATCATTAATCCGAGACAACTGATTAGTATTACTCGGCGACGCGATCCGGATTATCAGCCAGTTGATTTATTTATTATTGTGTTTAGCCACGTGATTGACACTCAATAATGGTTAATACAGGATGAATACGATTAGCATTTTAAGATTTTTTTTCCGACAGTTCTCAAAAAGAATCGCCAGTACTGTAAAACTTTATCGCAAAAATTATCGCCCAAATCAAATTTTAATCGCCACTTTAATTTTTTTTATCGCAAATTCCGACTTTTGCGACCGACAGTGTGAACCCTGCATCCGACATTGATTAATCAATCAGCGTTTAAGTTTCTAGTGGTTCACCCACAGCTTCGTGCATGGCACACCAAGAAGTCACTGTAACAGACCTTTTCATTGGCTTATCCCTCACTAAAAAAATGCCAGTAATATAACAGAGATAGAGAGAAATGGGATTTAACGTCCACTCGACACAAACTAGGTCATTTTGGGACTAACATGGTTTTCAATTTTATTTCAATAATTTGCATGCGCGTAGGGGTCTTTAGCAGTGGGAGGAAACCTGAGTGCCCGGAGGAAACCCACGAGGTTGAGAAGGCACCCCTATCTCGATGCCACATACGCTCACACCAGGGATCAAAACCACAGCCGCAAGCCAGAGGTCGAAGCGCGGCACTCTAGAAACTAGGCCATCCCAACTCCCCCTGTCATATAACAACTCTTCCAGATCCTTGTGTAGTGAAGACAGGTAAAATGAAATTTTGAACTATAAAAATAGAAACGAAATAGGTTCTTTAATCAGATTGCTTCTGCTTCAACTGGGATACTCAATCCAGTGTGCTACAAGGGCGATTTTTCACAGTCAGCATTAAGACGATTGGGGAAAGGGGGAGGGTCTGGAGAACAAGTTGGGCGGCTACATGTATAGTATATATATGAAATATGGACCCAAAAGTATTGTACAAATACTGCAGAGATAAGACTTAAATTATAACTGTGTACGCGGATTAAATGATGCAGGCTCAATCTATTAGGATATACCTGGAAATACATAGTTTGATAAAAAATATTTTACTATTCGACGGTGAAGATCGCAATCTATGTAGTGGAGGCAGAGAAGCGTTAAGTCTACAAGTGTGTTACTTGATAATTGACCATGGTGTATAAGGCTTTGTGAAAGAGGCCTTTAACCATAATTAAGTTGCCCCAATCAGCACCATCTAGCACCTTTGGTTAACCCTTTATGCTATCGCCCACATTATTAGGGACACAAGAGGTAAGGTATTCGAAGAGAGAGAAATGGGGTTTAACTTCTATAACACAAACAAGGTCTAGCATGGTTTAATTTTCTTTCAATAATTCGCTTGCTCATAGGGCCCTTTAGCAGTGGGAGGAAACCGGAGGCTGGACAGGTGACCATGCCTACTCCTTGTCACATACAACCGGGGATTCGAAAACCACGCCAGTTGACTCAATTACAATGACAGGCTTTATGATACAACGCGCACGTGCTAACCATTAGGCCATCCAACCCCCAACAGTGTCTGGACAATGAATGTGAGAGGGAGCTGAGACAATATCTGTGACAGGGGCCTAACAATATCCGTGTCAGGGCCCTTAATTCCAGTCTTGATTGTGATGATAAAACTGCATAAATAATTGCTATAATTCACAAAAGCCAACACAGCAATAATATTACATGTATTTCAATACAGTTTTAGTCATACAATATATTATTATTTAAAACAAATAATGTCAGATTAGCCTACACATAAATCTATCATGGCCTTCACCTATATCTGCCATTATATTACCCACCCTCGGTAAAGATAGAGCTTTTACTGTTGTTTTAAATGGATGAAACAGACTGTCAACAATCTTTGCCATTAAGTTACCCACCCTTGGTGAAGATAAGAGCTTGTACTGTCCACAATTAAACCGATCCCAATGGAACAATAACAGCTCAATCCCTACCAAGGTTAGCCATGGAGGTAATAGCCATTGAGGTTGAATAAAGAGAGTATAGACATCTTTATACACTTTCTAGGTATCTTTCAACCCTTTGTTCTTATGTCCGATTAATGTTTAGGGGGTTCTTAGCAGTTGGAGGAAACCAGATGACCTTCTAGGTTAGGTAGGTAGGTGACCCTACTCCTGGTCACTTTTATGGTAAGGATCAAATAGAATAATGCAAGAAATAACGACAGAATTTATAATATAAAGCACACTTGCTAGATGACTGCCAAATTATCATAGCTCTACCCCCTTCATTCATAATCCCAGAATTAGCTAATGAAAACAAACAAGAAGAAGGCCAGGATTACACAGCTCCAATAATTGGGGATTTGCTTAAAATCTTTTTCATTCAACCAGCACATCCTACAACTTGAAACAAACAGAATATTTCTCACGAAACCAGACCAAACCAGATGGATAAAAATAAAGTCTTCAGCAGCAAGCAAATCAAATCAAATTAATTTCATTGGCTAATATACATACAAGCAGGATAATAAATAGTCCCTCCTATTAAAATTGGTCTGAGAAAGTGGACTATAATTGTAGTTATACTTTTATCTGTTTCTGTGATCTTGTAGGCAGAATCTGGTGTTAAATTCCCTCTAGAATTTCACTGACTGCAGGCAGAATTTGGTTTCATCTTCATGCTAGTAGAAGTGTTTCTAATTCTACAATATGATTCAAGGTGAAAGCAGAAGAAATTAAACTCAATCTCAATCCTAGAAGTAATTGAGAATTTATCTCTACCTAAGACATCAGGGGTGTTATTTAACTCTGGTTGTAGAATCTGTTCCCTTGTCCCGCTGGGTGTCAGCAGATATCCAACACAATCCTAGGCGTAGGCTAAGGAGAAATCTAGTCTGCCTTATCACAGAGAAATATAATTTTATGTCACAGCGTAGTGCAGGATAAAATAATGCGTTCTATTGATAATTCAAATTTACGGATCACGATTCAGTTAATGCACACATCTAATAATAAATTGTTTCCGTTATGAAACGTTTCCGTAATGTAGCACTAGGTTATTTGCTGCACACACAATTTATAATGTTCAGTTACAAAATAAAGTCTCGAAAATTAATTGGAATTTCAATCTCTTTTCACTTACTACCATATTCTCCAACCATCTAAATGTATCGTACAAAATCAATTTGTTCCAGGATTTGAATAAAAAATCTTTATTTTTCTTTCTGCATCTGCTTCATTTTTTGTTATTTTCCAACCATCAAAATCAAACTTTGAATAAAAAGAACAGAAGCATAATTGTCCGCACTTCTATCATTTACATTGCGGTAAATGCAGAATCCATTTAAATAAATTCATATTTTGGTGAAATTCGAAAACCTTCACCATAATCTGCTGATAACTAAACACAAATCAACAAATTGGTTGTAAAAAGACTGGATGTACATTGACTAAAGTCTTGGTTAATCTAGCGTTATATTATCTCTTATAGGTTATATTAGCACATGAAACTGTAGATTAAACGTAACTGATAACTGAAACACGGCAGCAACATATTAAAATATTACATCTGATATAAAGCTGTTATGGAATTTAATGCATTATCTAGCTAAAAATGAATGTCAAATAATGTTATTATATTTATTAAACTTTCCAGCGTTAAATAACCGTAGGATAAAACTGATGAATATTATAATTAAAGGGAGATAATTTGTCGCGTAAAGCTATATATATATATATATATAGTCTTCTATCATAGATCTGTAATCTGTATGTATATATATAATAAAACATATTTGTACAAATAAACATTATAACACGATGGTACACCAGTTACCAGCTCTTTTTAACAGATAAACAAGGTTATTCCCCTTTGACCTACAGTTTATAATGTGTATAACGTGAAATAATGTTTGGTTTTCTCTGTGAGTTGTTTGTGTGTTGTATTACTGGTAGTCGGTGTTAACAGTACGGGCCTTGTAGCTTTAAATACTGAAATACACAAAACATATATCACATTAGATAATCTTCACAGGCAGACAGAGAATTAATAACCATGTGATGTCTACCTGCTCGTGTGTGTCGCTTTATTTCTGATAAAGAGAGAAATGACGTTTAAAGTCTACTCGACACCCGAGGTTGGACTGACAACCCTACTCCTTGTCCTTGTCATGCACAACCCCGGAATCGAAACAACGCCAGTTGACTCAATGACAGGCTTTATGATACAGCGTGCATGTGGTAACTATTCACCCATCCAATCGCCCTTATTTCTGATAAAGACATCTTAATATCATTTAAGACGGCTTTATAAATAGTTAATTTAAAGGGAATATGATGAAAATTTCAGTCAAATTTGCTGTGTGTAGGGGTCTTTAGCAGTGGGAGGAAACAGGAGGAAAAAACAAAGAGATTGGACAAGTGACCCCACTCCTGGTCACAAACAAGCAGTAAGTCGAAACCAGGCCACTTATGAAACGTGGCTGACCTTGTGATTTAATGGGTACGGATACAACCGTACACTTTAAACCTTTCGGCAAACTATTCTTTCCAGGGATGGAAAGATTCCTGCTCTGTCATTTAATTATCCAGAAAATCATCATGTTTCCTTGACTACCAAATTCTGACGAACTGGGACAATTTACCACATTGAGTATTTATGTTTGAAACACGGAAAAGGCCATAGAAGAATAGATCGCTAACATGGCCGACTTACCTGAATAACTAATGATGGCCCTCTGGCAACTATTTCAGCGGGAATCTGGCTTAAGGGACAATTTTCTATGCTCATAATCTGTAAATTACTACAATACGCCAACTCATACGGTAAACTGTGTAACTCCGGGTTATCATTTATATATAAATTCTCCAAACTTTCTAAATTACCTGGAAATATTAAAACATACAAAACTTATAATATCTACAAATATCAAACATACAGAACTTAAATTCCATACAAGAACAAAAAATACAGTGTCAACCTTATTTTAAATAAAACATAGCCCTTTATAATAATTTTCTTGTTTTAATGTATCAAATAAATACATCAATAAGAAATTATGTGCAAAGTTTTGTGTTTCTGGGGTGGGGTGGGGCTAAGGAAACGATTCGACGTCGATTACTGGCCAGCGATGTTTAACAAGAGATAGGCTCCTACTAATTCCATCTGTGACAGGGCCTGTGTTAATAATAAGATTGTGGTATTATAAATGGACTAAGACTTGACTTACCCACTTCTGACGGAAGGGATGTCAAATTATTTTCACCAGCACCCAAATACTGGAGATTTTTTAAGAACCTGTAAAAGATAATATCAACAGTTTCAGATGGCAACTGGTTCAATTCACTCACTTTTTAATATGACAGTAACGCAAATTAAAAGAATTTTAAAATGTTACGGAATTGATACGAGAGAGAATGTCCACACAACACAAACTAGGTCTTTTTGGGATTAACATATGGTTTAAATTTATTTCAACAATTTTCTTGCGCGTAGGTGTATTTAGCAGTGGGAAAATCCAGAGTTTTTAACAGTGGGAGGAAACCGGGAGACCCAGGAAAAACCCACACAGTTGGACACGTGACCCTACTCAGGGAATTGATACAAACGGTGACCATGGAGTGAAGCGGCGAATTATAGTTATCAACATATTACTGAAGCAATGGCCCGAGAAATCCCTCTCTGGCCATTGCTGGATTAGCTTCTGATTCTTGAACTTTTGCGGGAGTATGTCTATTCTGCCCGTTCCACTTAAGTACAGCAACATCACAGTCCTTCGTTTAATCTGGGTCTTCCCTAAAACTTTGGACAGTGATTTAAGGTATTAAAAACGGTGAAAGTATGTTCGTTTCCAAACAGTATTGTTTACATTTCATTTGACTTGATAGCCTCGTTTGTCATACAATTAGTTTTACTGCAGTATTCTGTTATGCGCAGGTTAATTTGGCATAATAAAATCGTGAGCCATGACGTAACGTTATGTAAACATATTTGGTCCAATATTGGCACTCGTTTTAAATGTAAAGCTTTTGTAGAGCAGCTAGTCATTGGTTGGTAGTCAGATTACTGTCCAATCAAAATTTAAAACAACAATATCCACTCATTACAGTAGTGAGTAGTGGGATTACCTCTAATCCAACAAAACACTGCGCGGAGTATGGGTTATCAATGGAGTTAACAGAGGAGGTTTGGTTATCAATACATACATGCATTTGGCAATCTATCACTAGGAAATGACAGTACATGTATGATTGTAATTCCATCAATTCAGAACATTACAGACATAAATTCATCACTGTGTAGGAGAATTACCAACAAAATGGCTGTGTTAAATATGAATCAGACATCTGTAACTTACCCTAAATTTCTTGGTAAACACGTTAACTGATTGGACTGTACAACCAATTTCTGTAATTCAAGTAACTGACCTACAAACAGACAACATAATAAACACAAGAATGGTGACAGGTTTATTATAAACAATAATCTTCTATTCTGCATGTAGTTTAACTTCCATGCAACATGACCTAGGTCATTTTGGGACTAACACATGGTTCAACCCTATTTCAATAATTCGCTTGCAAATGGGGGTCTTTAGCAGTGGGAGGAAACCGCAGCACCCAGAGAAATCCGAAGAGTTTTGACAGGAGGCCCTACTCCTTACCACGTACAACTGGGGAATCAAAACCACACTAGTATGACAGACCTTATGATACAAGACGTATGAGCTAACCATTCGGCCATCCTACCCTCATCCCCCTCCTAAATGACAGACTGTATGATCTAACCACCAAACCTACCCCATGCTGTTTGAGTATAAACCTTAAAACGTCAACTTCATATGTTTTAGTAATATTTTTAAAATATATTAAAATAAGGCCCTAAAATAGATGGTATCTATAAACAGTCCTACCTTGTTAAAGAAAAATCCTATTAATCCTATAATTCACTATTGTGAGTTGAGAAATTGGCAAAAATATCATTTTCGCCAGGGGAATGGGAAAATAAGATTGGAGGTGAATGGGAAAATAAGGGAAGTAATTCAAGTAATTCTGTTATTATTTTCTGTTTCAAAGATTTTTATGCCTGTGAAATATTGCCCATGATTGTATAATAGTGAGTTGACAAACTTTTGAGCAAAAGACATTGAAATAATTATGTTTTGACTTTCTTAGAAAATATGAAATTTCTGCTTTAATGGTATGGATAATGTACATTATGATACTGACCTATTTCTGGTGGTAAAGTTTCCAATCTATTCTCTTCTAAATCTAACGTTCTTAAATTCTTTAAATTACCAATACTAGCTGGTAATCGCTATAAAATACAAAATATATGATTAACATCCAATACTAGCTGGTAATCGCTATAAAATACAAAATATACAATTAACACCCAATACTAGCTGGTAACTGCTATAAAATACAAAATATACAATGAACATCCAATACTAGCGGGTAATCGCTATAAAATATGCAATTAAAACTTAATACCTGCCAGTAATTGCTACAAAACATTTCATTAAGTGCAATATTAGTAAATAGTCACAATAAAGAGAGAGAGAGAAATTGGGTTTAATGTCCACTCGACACAAACTAGGTCATTTCGGTACTAACATATGGTTTGATTTTATTTCAATAATTCACCTGCATGTAGGGGTCTTTAGTAGTGGGAGGAAACCCACAAGGTTGAGAAGGCGCTCCTATCTCCATGCCACATACGCTCACACCAGGGTTTAGACACAATAAAACACTAAATAAACACTGCTTAAATAGCAGAGCGAGAGATATGGGGTTTAACGTCCACTCAAGACAAACTAGGTCATTTCGGGACAAACACATGGTTCAAATTCATTTCAATAATTCACTTGCACATAGGGGTCTTTAGCAGAGGGATGAAACTGGAGGACCTGGAGAAAAAACCCACGAGATGGTTTGTTTACATAGCATTTAGTAATTGAACACATTAAAATGAACACAACAGTTCTACAGAAAGCCATTAGCGTATTTTACAATGATTCAATCATAATACAATTAACGACCAATAACCATTTATCACTTTGTGCTACTGTTTTTTTTTAAAAATAAAAATCTTCTGATTTTAAAATATTTTAAACTAAATAGAGAAGGGAGTATAATACAAAAATACTTATATGGCAGTTTCTATTGCACTTTTCAACTTTGAACAAATTCATCCACTATTGACAAGAATAAACCTAGCTGAAAAGATGAGTTTTAAGCTACGGGTTGAAACCTTCTGGCAAGCCAAACTGTCAAGAGTAGCCAATCTCATAGAAAGAGAGTGGGTCCATGAATAGATTTTTAAAAAAAATTATTCTCAGATCTCTAATCAGACAAGATGAAATCCTTGATCTTGGAACAGGCAGAAGAAATCAGCTGTTGATAGACACTCGCCCAATTTGCATTCGGATTATAATTATTCAAGATTAAAATGGCTGTTGAAATAAACTCCACCCCGAACTTACTTTCAGATTATTATTACTCAAAATTAAAACTTCTAATTTCTCAAGTTTTTCGATATCATCTGGTATTACAGTTAGTTGATTGGTTCCTAAATTTAACTCCACCATATTCGTCCACGTTCCTAAATCTAATAACAAAAATGAAAATTACAAATATACACTAGACACAGAGAGAGAGAGAGAGAGAGAGAAATGGGGTTTAACGTATACACGACACACACTAAGTCATTTCGGGACTAACACATTTTTCAATTTTATTTCAATATTTTGCTTTTGCATAGGGGTCTTTAGCAGTGGGGGGAAACCGGAGAATCCGGAGAAAAACCCAAAAGGTTTCAACAAGCGACCCTAATCCTTACCACATACAATAGGGGATTTGAAACCACGACAGTTGACTCAAATGTAGACCGTATGATACAGTGCACGCACGCTAACCATCCAACCCCCCAACACTACAGACAAACACCAGTGTTAAGAATGACATGGTTGGCTAATTTGCCACCATTTTTAAAAAATCATACATATAAGTAGCGTCTAAAAGTTTTCAATTTTATAAGAAAGAAAACGTAATTGCTCCAGTTTTTTTTAAGGATCAAATTGGAAACAAAATTAGCGACAAAAACAGAAGGATAAAGTGGAGAACAATCTAATAATTTCTTAAAGCCCCAATAACACTCTTGTTGTAACTGAATAATATGTTCCAATCTTCATTCTGGTCAACAAATCGTATTATTTTACAATATTCCAATTAAATGATGATATAAATTTCATCTTTACACACCTATTTTAAAAAATTGGAAAAATTCAACCAATTGATTTGAAAAGTCTAACGTAAACCTTTTCAAATGTGACTTGGATTTTAAAATATTTTCGAACCCTCTGGACAAGTAAAATAGGTTGTAATGGATAATTTACACAACTGGTAGGACACTTAAACATCTAGTACTTAGAATAAGGGTATTATTTATTTTCTGGAGCTACCAAGCCAGCAAGAATGTTATTGTCCCTTTAACAATTTGAGAGATTTTAGTTGAATGAAATGATCTTTGTTACAAATGAAAAGTCTAAATTGTTTGACCAATGAAATGATATGTTATAAATACCTAAAGGAAGTGATGTAAGCTGGTTATCTTTCATGTTGAGTTTAGTTAAACAATGCGCTCGCATAAAAATACCAAACGGGATGTGATTCACTTGATTGTGTTCTATGTTTATAGCCTGAAATCAAAGCACAAATCAAAACAAACATTTTAAGATCTTTTGGAACTGGGGGAGAGAGAGAAATGGTGTTTAATCTCTACTTGACAAAAACTAGGTCATCTTGGGACTAACATATGGTGAGAGAGAGAGAGAGAAATGTGGTTTAACGACCACTAAATACAAACTAGGTCATTTTGGGACTAACATATGGTTTGATTTTATTTTAATAATTAGCTTGCGCTTAGGGGTCTTTAGCAGTCTGTGAAAACCGGTTTCCATTGAAAAACCAACGTACAACTTGGGAATTGATTTACTTAGGAGCACACCAATGTGTATTTATCTGTCCTACCCTACTGACACGGGGGGAACCCCACTGAAAAGGGAGGAACTCCACTGTTGTTCCAAGCCATACGCTCTGTTCTACATTACTGCGGAAACCATGCCGTAATTTCAAAAGGAAATTCTTCTGTCAACATTGGAAAATAACACAGGAGAGAAAAAATGGGGTTTAACTTCCACTCCACACATACTAGGTCATTTCGGGACTAACATATGGTTCAATTTTATTTCAATAATTTACTTGCGTGCAAGGGTCTTTAGCCGTGGTAGGAAACTGGAGGACCCGGAGAAAACCCATGAGGTTGGACAGGCGACACTACTCCATGTCATGTTCAAGAGGAGAATTGAAACCTCGCCAGTTGACTCTATGACAGGCTTTATGATACAGCATGACGTGCACACCATTCGGCCATCTACCCCCCTACCTGATACAACTTGCCACTAGGATTTAAAGTGTCTCAGTAAGCTGGCAGACGGCATGAAGTATGGCGCTAGTCGTGTACATGAGACATCAGTTTTACTAACAGTCTAAACAACTGGAAAAGCAAGAGGGATTTTTTTGGTCAACTGTAGGATACAAACCAGAACTCGCAAAAATGAAAGTTTTGGTCTTAGAGTTCACAAGAAATCATCAACTTACGTAAACAGAACAGAACTGTGAGGGACCACCAGAAGGATAAGATTGGAACGCATTCCGCGATAAAGTTATACTCGTCAAATTTACTAGACTTGACAATAACCCTTCCTGTTAAAATAACAAAATAATATATAAATATTCATGGTGCATTCAGTGTATACATTCAAACAAATTACACAGAAACACCTTTACTTTTGTGACTGCTTATATATTTAAGGCCAGCTCAATTTTTCTTAAAGGCTGTCGAGATGTAAATGTGGTTAGGGCATGTGATTGTTGGCCTGATTGTAGGTTACGGTAAGCATTAGGGCTAGGTCAAGGGTTAGGGTTTGAGTTGGGATCTTTTGACAATAGAGCAAACTTGAAGTTGGTCTAATTAAATAGACCCAACCTACTTTGACATCAATGCAAAATAAACATTATGGGGAATAATTCCTTTTATTCCTCCTTTGACATGGGGAACAATTCTTTTTATTCTTCTTGGTTACCCTTTAAAATCTCTGTGTGTCAGTCCCATTATTCGAACAATATCAAATTTTTCATTGCATATTCTTTGCTAAAAACTAGTATTGATCATTTAATATTTAATTAAGGAACGAAAATAAAAATATCAACGGTAGCAAAACTTTCGTATTGGATTCAGTTGAAATAAAAAGATTTTGGAGAAAATCATAGGTTCCGCTCTTGATCTCAATTTTTTTGTTCAATCCATACAAATGAGCATATTGAAACAACAAGGGTCAGCCCCTGAAGGAGCCACCTCTTACAAGCGAAGATCAAGCTTGATAAATCTCTGTGGTTCTTCTCCGCCCATAATGGGAAAGAGACGTGAAATGGTGTCTAAGGTCCACTTCACACACACTAGGTCATTTCGGGAGTAACACATTGTTCAATTTTATTTTGGTAATTCACTTGCGCGTAGAGTTTGTTAGCATTCGGAGGAAACTGGAAGACCTGAAGAAAACTCACAAAGTTGTACAGGCAACCGTGATCCATGCCACGTACCACCGGGGAATAGAAACCATGCCAGTTGACTCAATGACAGACCTTATGATACAGCACGAACATGCTAAGCATTCGACCATCCAACAGCTTTCCCATAATGGAGAGAGAGAGAGAGAAATGGGGTTTAACGTCCATTCGACACAAACTAGGTCATTTTGGGACTAACATATAGTTTCAATTTTATTTCAATAATTCGCTTGCGAGTAAGGGTCTTTAGCAGTGGGAGGAAACCGGAGTGCCTGGAGGAAACCCACGAGGTTGAAAAGGCGCCCCTATCTCCATGCCACATACGCTCACACCAGGGATCGAAACCACAGCCGCAAGCCAGAGGTGACCGGCAAGCTAGAGGTCGAAGCACAGCACTCTAGACCACTAGGCCATCCCCCCGCCCGCCCATAATGGGATTTGAGAATGTAATGATAGAATAATGATAACTTACGGGTAATTGAGATATGTTATTCGACTCCACGTTAAACTCATCCATATTAACACAATTAGCCAGCGATTTCGGTATACTGCTAACACGATTATACCTGTCAAAAATATTAAACAATCACACATTTACTTTCTATAGTTGAACTCACAACATAGGGGAGAATTTTGCCTGGGCAGCAACTGAATTTCAACTGTCTTTCTCTGTAAATTGTATAATAGTTGTTTATATCATCTGAAGAGTCTCTACAATGTTTTCTTGTCAGTCTGGGTTTATATCTTTTCTCTGGGAGATAATCATGTCAAAGACAAACATATTCTGACATGTTGAAAGTCAGTAAAATTCTTTGTTTCAATAAGATACACAAACCATATCAAAGAAATGTGAATGACAGACTTTGTGACGACGATATACCACCATGGTTAAAAGTGGGAGTATACAAAGAAAACAACCTATATATATATATATACCTTAAACCAAGTCGAGTTATTTGTCGTAGATTACCAATGGATTCTGGGATATCTAACAACTCATTATGCTGTAGATCTAAAGAATTTAAATTCACACAATTTCCTATTTCTGAAAAAAAAAACACCAAATAACATACACTATATCTAAGTATTATATTTGTTTTTGTATATAATTTGTGTATAACTTTATTTGGAAACAGTAGAAAATTAGACCAATGACTTGTCGTACATTTTGCTCTCTGTTTACCCTCTTTTAATATACTGATTGGGTATCATGCAAGATATATAATAGATTTTAAACAAATTAAGATTATATTTTATGCATCAAGGGAAGAGGGGATTGTACAGAGGTTTTCATTTAGAGCACTCCAAAAAAATGGATACCTTGAGCATATAAGAGAGAGAGAGAGAAATGGGGTTTAACGTCCACTCAACACAAACTAGGTCATTTCGGGACTAACATATGGTTTTTAATTTTTATTTCAATAATTCGCTTGCGCGTAGGAGTCTTTAGCAGTGGGAGGAAACCGGAGTGCCCAGAGGAAACCCACGAGGTTGAGAAGGCGCCCCTATCTCCATGCCACATAGGCTCACACCAGGGCTCGAAACCACAGCCGCAAGCCAGAGATGACCGGCCAGCTAGAGGTCGAAGCCCGGCACTCTAGACCACTAGGCCATCCCTACCCCCCTTGAGCATATAAGTAAATACAAGAAAACAGCTCTTGTAATTGGTTTTTATTTTGAATTAAATATATGGGAGCGCCAGAAGCGTCTTAATCTGGCCCTGAATTGACGGGAATATATAGGGTTTAACATCCACTGACCACAAATTGGGTCATTTTGAAACAAAAACCTGTTTTAATTTTATTTTAATGATTCACTGAGGAAAAAAACATTGGGGTGTGTAGCAGTGGTAGGTAGAGAGACAGATAAATGGGGTTTAACATCCACTTGACACAAGGTAGGTCATTTTGATACCATCACATGGTTCAACTTTATTTCATTAATTAGCTTTAGTGTTGGGGTCTGGAACACAATCTGCTCAAACTTACCATCTGGTAGGTGTTCAAGGTGATTATGGGATACATCAAAGGTCAAGAGGTTAATTAATTTGCCGATTCCTGTCGGTAATTCCTTGATCTTATTCTCACGTAAACTAAATTTGGTTAATTTCTGAAAGTAAAAAATAAAGAGTTTATATTAAATATTCCAGAAAATTAAAATACAGTAAATTCCTTTAAAAATATTGTCAATTATATCATCCTTCTGATTGGTCAGGAATTAACGTTGTCAACAATATCATAATTCTGATTGGTCAAGAAATAACATTGTCAATCATGTCATAACTCTGATTGGTCAAAAAATAACATTGTCAATCATATTATCTTTCTAATTGGTCATTTCCTTGTTTCCGGTTGTTTATTCATTGCAGTAAATTTTAACCCTATGTTCTTTAATGTGACATTTTGATAAGACCTTTTATGTTTTTTCCCATTTTCTGTATTACTCATTCACATATAAATAACGTAATTAAATCAATCTGTCCATAATATCATCCATATGCCTGTGTATTGGGCATTAAATTTGTAATAACAGAGAGATAGAGAGATAGAACTGGGGTTTAATGTCCACTCAACACAAACTAGTTCATTTAGGGACTAACACATGGTTCAGGCAACCCTTTTGCTTGTCACCTACAACCATGGAATCGAAACTACCTCAACAACATCCATATATTTACCATTCGCCCCCCCTGCCCCGCCCTTGTAACAACTTAAATGTCGTTCGTAATCATTCATGACATTATACACATTTAGTTTACCATATATTTTAAAGTTTTATTTGTCTTCCTTATTATTGAATATTAAGTTCTATACCAACCAATTCCTTCCTGGTACCTTTGTAGAAGTAAATTTACCCCCACCCATTTTTGATGAGTAATTAATGTTTTCACTTCCACACCGGAATATAATAATTTTTTATATTAATTACTTCCTTCATATATTCTGAGTATTTTTTAAAATTATAATTGAGCAAAATATAATCACAAATCTAGAATCAACAGAAAAAAACTTGGTGCGGGAGGGAGGTTACTGTTTTTTTGTTTTCATTTTGTCAAAATTTGGCTATTTTGTCATTTTTAAGAAACACATCAAATTATTGTAAGCTAAATTAGATTATGAAATAATGGCCAGATAATTCTGTGACGGATGGATTTGCTGACGATTTAATTCAATGTCTGCGCCCTTGATTTCCCCACGGAGAATACTTTCCAGTAATGATTATAAGAGATAAGAAAGACTGTTTTTACTTACAGTTAAATTACTGATTTCTTCCTCTACTTGTCGTATTCTATTGAAGCGTAGAAATAAAGTTGTTAATGACGTCAACTGATAAACTACTGGTGGTATCTAGAACAACCAAATATTATTATATAACAACCACATATAATTACATAACAAACACATACAATAATATAACAACCAAATATAACCAAATGACAACCAAATATGATAATATTACAACCAAATACAACTATATAACAACCAAATACAATTATAATATAACAACCAAATATAATTATATAACAACCAAATATAATTATATAACAACCAAATACAAAATTAAATGAAATGGAGTTTAACGTTCGATAATATTTCTCTCACCAACCGTGCTATTGAAAATAGGCATACAAAATTCAGTTTGCTGAGGGGAAGTGCCATCTACTCTTTTTCAAATTTCAACTGCCAAGGGTTCTTTCATAATACATGCCCAACCCATCAACTAGATACTTTTCTTGCCAGGCCCACTGACATGTGGAGCCCCCACTGGAAATATCATGACGAAGTCTCTAGGCCAAAACAGGGATCGATCCCGAGATCTTCTGGTAAGCGTGCCAGCACCTTACTCATGGATCTATAACCAATCACTCCACTGATCAATAATCAATCACTTTACTGATCAATAATCAATCACTTTACTGATCAATAAACAATCTTTTAATTGATCAATTGCTTTACTGATCAAAAACCAATAACTTTACTGATCAATAATCAATCACTTTTTTACTGATCAATAAACAATTGCTTTATTGATCAATAACCAATCGCTTCACTGATCAAAAACCAATCGCTTTACTGATCAATAACCCATCGCTTCAATCTTAAATTGTAAAGACAACAACTTACCTCTTGTAATTTATTGTGGCGGAGATCTAGAACCCGTAACTGTGTAAGATTTTTTAACGTTTCTGGTAAACTTGTGATGGAGTTTTCACTTAACGCCAAAGTCTGTAAATTCTTCAGATATCCGATTTCCACGGGAAGAGACGTTAACCGGTTGCCATATAAATAAAACTCTACTAACTGGTGCAACTAAATCATAGAAAATAAAACATCAATTAAACAAAGCGAAAATTTCATATTTTCTAAGAAAGTGAAAACGTAATTATTTCTATGTCTTTGCTCAATAGATTGTCAACACACACTATTATATGATCATAGGCATTATTTCCCACACTTAAAAATCTTTCACACCGAAAATAATAACCCAATTACCTCCCTTGATTTTCTAGCTTTAACATATCAATCAATATTCAATCTGTATTCAAATATTATGCTCGACACAAACTAGGTCAATTTGGAACCAACATATTGGCCTATGGTACAATTTTATTTCAATATTTCGCTTGCATTTAGGGTCTTTCGTAGTGGGAGGAAACCAAAGGGCCCGAATAAAAAAACTCACATGGTACAACAGGCGACACTACTTAAAATCGTAACTAAAAATAAAATCCAAATTTTAGTAGATACTTCAATTTTGATTGGCTAAGCACTAAAATCAATCCAACATTATCCAATCAAATTATTAAAATTTGAATTTTATCTTATTTAAATTTCATGAAACAGGCACAGGATTCCTAACTCATTTAAATACTAGAAAATCAAGACCAAAATGGAATCTAATTGTTTTTTTTCTAATCCAGTACTAATTTTGTCATGTATTTATTAAGGGAAATGTTTATTGGTCTCTGTTAACTCGTTATCTAAATAAACACACTTACCTCTCTAACTGAGCTATTGAGCGAAGAAATCTAAAAAAAAAAAAAAAAAAAAATTAATCACATTTGTTTGCTTCTCTGTAAATACACGCTGATATATTCGATATGTAAGGCGTCAACTGTGTTGATTTTGTTTTCAAAATTGACCTTTAGTCATCTTGCTATTGATAGGTCTTGATTCGCCAGTGCTGCACAAAGTTTATAAAAGCTGCTTTATTTTCATATCTACTGATTGAAAAGTGGATAATCACCTTCTACATTTTATTCATATTAAAAACAAATGTTACAGCACTCACAGAGCCACGGTGGCTTAGTGGGTAAGACGCTGGCTCCCTACACTGGAAGTCACATGCTCGATACCTGCATTGACCGAGAAAGTTCATCTGGATTTTCTGACTTCCATTTGTCAGTGGTGCAGGACAGAGGGCCTGACAGGGACAAAAAACTAAAGACCTGTGAATATATTGGCATGCACATAAAAGATCCCTTGGCAGTTGGAATTTGATTTATGAGTAGACCATAGTGCCGCTGCCCAATCCTTCACGTTTATAAAATTGTGCAGGAGCCCTAAAAAGCTCCTGGTACCTTGAATGTATGCAGTTTAAAAGTAAACAAAAACTTAAAGTAGTTTATTAATCTCAATATTTAGGAGAGCGATTTAGCTAATTTGCAGGAGTCTTTAATGACTCTTGCGAAGGAAAGACGCTGTGCATTGAGAGGAGCAGGAGCAAAAGCTTCCCTTAAACGTGTAGGACTGTGCTGCCTGAGCAAAATTTCCCTCATAGCATCCTGTATGGCATATGCCTCTCTTCATAAGCCCAGTCGAAGCAGAACAGTGGTACGTTAAAACCTGTTTCATTTCATTTCAATTATTGAGATCTTGTTTACTTACCTGAGATTTACTGAGATCTAATCGAGGGGCTCCTTCTTCCTTACATTTCTTAAACTCTTTAGTCACATCCTGTTGAGATAGGAAAAAATTACAAAATAAAATGAAAGAAAAGTGGTTTAACATTCCCTGTTCCATGTGGTACATGTATGTACATGTTGTTCTTAAATCCTGGAAGAGATTCTGTAAAGAAATTCTATAGTTTTGCAATCAGCTCATATTACCATATTTAAGATTATTTTTACATGTATATAACCAATATGATAGGGAATGGTAAAATATTTCAGAATGAGAGAAAGAAATAGACTTAACATCCACCAAACACAATGCTTGTCAAACTAGTTTTATTTTTCAAGATGTAACATTTGGTATTAAGATGACATATTCCTGAAGCAATGGCGCGAGAAATCCCTCTCTTACCATTGCTGGATAGAAGTCATATTCTTGAAATTGGGCGGAGCGTGTCTCTTTTTAACGTCCAATCAAATCCCTCCTCTCTTCTCGCATTCGGCATAATTTTCAAAATGGCCGACGAAGTAAACATGTTGGCACTGGATAATCGAGCATAATAAATTTCCTGGGTTATGACGTAAACAAGTCGCGATTGTCACTATATATACATTGCGGTAACATATTTTGAGGTCTGGTTAACCCCGATATTGTTTGTTACAATGTAGGTCATTGGTTGGTAATGGCACTACTGACCAATAATAATTTAGCACAACAATGTTCACTCAAGATAGCAGTGTGAAGTGGATTAGTTCTAATCAAACGAAACACTGCGCAGGAGTATGGCTTATGGATGGATTACTTTGTTAATTCATCTACTACAGCAGTAGGAATTTGAAGGAGCTTATGGAAACTGCCCCAGTTTCACAGAGTTTCACAGAGCATTCTCAGACTTAAAATAGCATTATGCAATAGCAAAATCTGCTTATTACAGGTCTTTCTTTAGGCCTGAAATGTTATCTAAATAATCAATTAGACATTAATGAACATATCCAGACCATAATAAACTCTTTACTGTATGTCAAGGCTAGCCTTCGATGTTGGCGGAAAAAAACCCTATATGTCACTTAATGGCCGTTGATAATTAAATCAATCAAGTGGATAATCGAGACTATGCTGTTTATATTAATGATTTGAGTAATGATGACCGAGGCTATGTGAATATTTCAAACACTTTTTTCTCAGCTTATAGTGGATCAATTTGACTGAAATTTTCAGCAAATTACCTTTACACTATCTAGTTTTTAACTATTATAGTGAAAACTGCCATCTCTCTATCTTATCTCCCATAATGTAACTTTAAGTTAAGAATTTACACAATTTTCAATAGTGCTTACAAGAAATATCTTTGATCCAGCAACAAAAATATTTGCACATAGTGTCCGATGGATTTTAGTTAAAAAAAACAACAAACCATTTTCATTAAATTCTTAACTTAAGTCTTGCACATAGTGTTCGATGGATTTTGGTTAAAAAAAACAACAAACCATTTTCATTAAAGTCTGTAATGTTTCGTGAAACCGGGGTATGGCCATGTAGCCTAAAAGCCTGTGATATAAACCATGACATCTGACTCTATGACATGCTAGACCACTTAGCCACCCTACCCTACCTTTCAAATTAATGAAGATATTTTATAAATATATAATAAATATATACAACTCACCAGATCCGCTTTAACAGACTGTCGACCTGGTACTGTCTGTTTAGCTTTATGACCAGCTTGAGTTACTACAGTTACTTGTTTTTTAGAATTAGCTGGATCTACCTGTATTGATCCTTGACTTGCCTTCTTCGGCTGAAAAAGTAGAACATTTACATCAACATTCATAATACTTGTCTAGTGTAAACGAGGTTCACAACAACATTTAAACTACAACTGTTTATCACAATATATAAACAAACTATATGTTATGACTGATCGTAATTGATAAGTCCATTTGATATCATTTATTAAACATCTATTGGACTTTGGAGTTTGGACACTCTATAGTATCAACTTTGAGACGGGGCATGCCACAGGGTGTAAACACTGAGCGTTCAATGATCTCTCGTGGACAGTTATTTTCCAGTGGTTTACAATTTAGAAAAGCAGCTTGATGAAACTTGGAACAGGAACATTCTTTAGAACAATTCCAAAGCATTAACAGGGAGCAAGAATTTCATGACTGCAACTCTATGAATCAAACTTTAGTAAGTCACCTGATCTGGAAATAACGAGTGAAGTTCAAGCCTGGAAATAAGGCACCTGTCACTGACAATGTCAGGCACAGATTCTGGCTTTGTCAGGCACAAAACCTCTGGTGTCTGTCATTTTGTCAGGCACTGATTTGTCTCTTTTAATGATATTATTAATACATGTCCGGCACTAAGTTGAAAATGTCAGGTATCATTAGTGCCTGATATTTTGTCAGGTACATATAAAACCGTTATTTCCAAGCCGGGTGTAGTTGTATCTGACAAACTAAAAATATGACATGTATTGATAAAACACTGAAAACATATGAAATCAAATGAACCTAACCTGGGCTAATTTAAGACGGGTGAAAACAGACATTATTTGAAGACTTGCATAATACTTAAAACAGACTTGAAGACTTTTGATGCAATAATGAGACTTGGAAAAACAATATAACTGTACATGCAGATAATGATAAGAAATATATCAACGTCTTCAGCACCAAACCTTCACAGCAATTATTTGAAATTTTTTTAGACCTATAAACACTGCAACTTCTAAATCATTCGTTCAGTAAAACAACTAGAAGGAAATGGGCTAATATCTGTTGTTGTGATTCCCCTACCATTACTGTGACAACTCGTCGAGATCCTTGTGTATTTATTGAAGCAGGAACTCTTTAGTGAAATTCTGGGAATGTCTGCCAGTAATATAATCTGGTGATGTAGTTCACTTTAATTATGATGTGACCTTATCACACTTGAAGTGTAAGTCCCAGGTACACCCCATGGATATAAGTATGTTCAAGTAAACTGAACACAAATGTGTCGAGAAATAGCCCAGATACATGTACATGTAAAATGTAGCTTGTCTTAATGAGAGAGAGAGAGAAATGGGGTTTAACATCCACTAAACACAACCTAGGTCATTTTGGGAGTAACATATGGTTTAATTTTATTTCAATAATTCGCTTGCGCGTAGGGGGTCTTTAGCAGTGGGAGGAAACCGGAGTGCCCGGAGGAAACCCACGAGGTTGAGAAGGCGCCCCTATCTCCATGCCACATACGCTCACACCAGGGCTCTAAACCACAGCCGCAAGCCAGAGGTGACCGGCCAGCTAGAGGTCGAAGCGCGGCACTCTTGACCACTAGGCCATCCCAACCCCACTTGTCCTAACGAATGTAGGCCTATCATTTATAACTGATGAAAGTAAAAGTATGTACCGTACTGATACCGGTAAAAAAGTCTAGACAGGCACCCTGAATACATGGAATTCGGTGATTTGTTAGGCACACCGAATAAAGCACAATATGGAATACATGTAGCAACATGGGATTTGGGAACTTGTCAGGCACATGGAATATACAAGGAGTAGAGTCGTCAGTCCAAGACTGTGGGTTTTGAAATAAAATTAAACCATCTGTTATTTCCATTTCTGTGACAATGGTAATGTGTGTCCTAAATGCATTCAATATACTTCAATCCTCTTCTTTATTGATTTAGTGCATTTAGTTTTTGGAACTACATGTAGGCCTACCTCTTTTGATACATTTAACGGTGTGGTTACTTGTATAACGGAATTTATTCAACAATATGCTTGCATTCGTAATTCTTGCAACATATGACAGATCATGACTCATACTGACATTATATAATTATTTCCTTGGGTTTTATTCCCAATTGTTTTCAAATATGAGTGAAGTCTGTGTCACCACAGGCCTGGGACTGTACAGAGCAGTGGACGTTTACGGCTAGCCCCCGGATCCATTCACTTTTTTTGAATTGTTTATGTTTGTGGTCTCTGAGTATGATGTCTTGTCTTTATATTTGTTTTTGTGTAGAATTGTGTGTGGTGCAGTCCCCCTGCACTTACTATTTGATCTCCTGTACTTCAATATACATGTATCTCGAACAGCTCCTTTAAAGAAAATACTAATTCAGTCTTTTTTGATTGGTGACTTGTAGATAATGTACGGTACATTATATGTTCCGTAATACCCCACTTGAAAACTCGATGAATTCAGGGCAGTGAATCATAAAGGGAACCAGGATGTAATTACCAGCAATATTATCTATCTACATCATACAATTACCACATTATAGCATGTATGTACATTATAAATTGTCTCATCTTAAAGAGAGAAAGGGGGAAGACAAATAGCAAATAACATCCACTCTACATAGACCATTTCGGGACTAACATGATTCAATCTTATTTCAAGATGGGGATCGAACCCACACCACTTGACTCAATGACATGTTTGATCTGAAGTCAAAAGTGCATGCATAAAACCATTCGGCCACCCAAATCCCCTTATCATATAAATGTGTATGCATCATATACAGTAATAGCACATATGAAAATATTCCACATTTTTTTAAATATAATAAGCCATATTTTTACTCAGATTTCTACCTGAATAGAGATTGTGGAACAGGCATTGCCTATATTAAACCCTTTTCCCTGTCAGATATAGATACATGTATTTACATAAAGAAACATACGTTAACCATACTCATAGTTCTATCTTAAAGTCTTAAAGAGACTTTATCACTCTGGTCATAACAATAAATGTCATATACATGTACATGTAGGTACGGTACGTCTTCCCTCCTGACTTGGTCTGGGGTCTGTGCGTGCCTATGATTAAGAAGCAGTAATGACAAAGAAGTGACTAAGAAGTGCACACAGAGTGTTGTTGTCGGTATTTAAAATAACCTTCAATTAGGCTCATATACATACATGTACATGTAATTATCTAAAATCCATTATGAAGGTATCTGGTACTACTGCCAGGTACATCATACTTTGATATTTTGAAATGTGTTTGTCGTTCTGTATATTTGATGAGCCCTCAGTGACTCAGTACTAGTCTGACAACAACTGATATTGCCTAGTGCTGCACTGTTCATTAATATAATGTGTACATATTTCTAACTAGCGTATTTAATGACCTTGTTCATATCCTTGTAAACCACTAAAAACAATGTAGGGAGAGAGAGAGAAATGGGGTTTAATAATAATATCCACTAGACACAAACTAGGTCATTTTGGGACTAACGTGTGTTTCAATTTTATATTTATTTCAATAATTCGCTTGCACTGTAGGGGTCATTAGCAGTGCGAGGAAACCAAAGTACCCGGAGAAAACCCAGGAGATTGGACAGGCGACTCTACTCCTTGGAGTACAACTGGGGATTCGAAACGGCAAGCCCTATGATACAGCACACACATGTTAACCATTCGGCCAACCCCCCAAACAATGTAGGTAGGACTCCAAGGTCAGGAAATAACAATGCCATAAAGTCCGGCACTACTACACTAGGATAAGTCTGTAACATCTTGGTATTAAAAATCTTCCATCGAAAAGAATGGGCTGTTGTGCACGAAAAAGGACCACATATTCCTTGAGATAATGTGAAGAACTCGACGCATGCACAATATCGAAGTATTAATATCTAACTGACAGTGCAGATTGTTTTGGGATGCAACGACCCAGGATGAAGTGGTTTGGGGACGAAACGACTTGGGAACAAATGGTTTTGGGAATAAACAACCTGGGGTGGAATTGCTTTAGGATGAAATGACCTTCTCCCATGACAGATACTCACCCTGTCCTTATCTTTAAATCCTAGAGTTTCAAGGTTAGGTAAATCATCCTCTGGTTTTAGTCCATACGTCGATGCAGCTCCATGACGAATTGTATCCTGATCTGGAGATTCTGATCCAGACGCATACGCACCAGACGTAGAGTTGCCAATAGAAACAACGCTCTTTCCTGTATAATCAGCCAATCGCTCAGCAGCAGCTGAATTCTCTCGTGGTTTGGGTTTTCGCGACATTTTCCCGTAATATTTATTTTTGTGTCGTATACATGAAAAGCTTTATCTCTATCATACAAGTAGTCAGTGATAATTATTGGGAACCTTTTTTTTAATTTATAAATTATATCGTCATTAAAGAAAAACAAATGTGTCTTGTCAATTCACCTCGCAAAAAATGAACAAATGTCGATACAGTGTTATATTCTGATTATATAACTTAAATATGATGACTCATTGCAACTAAATTTGAGGAATCGTGTATAGAAGTTGAAATACGTTATTCGATTCAGAGATTGCAAAATTATCAAAATCAAACCAACTCTATCCAGTGCATAAAACTGTTGAATAATATATTTGAACTATTCAGTGATTAATAAAAGTGTGCTATATGTATAATATTCCACACATAGCTGTAACAGTCTAGTTTGTGTAAGTATTAATATTAATAATATTAGATATCAGGATATCATCTTCTGACAAGTTTCCTGATTTAGGGATGTCAGTGTAGCGTGGAACCTGTCACTGCTG
Source organism: Patella depressa (assembly GCA_948474765.1). Taxonomy (NCBI): domain Eukaryota; kingdom Metazoa; phylum Mollusca; class Gastropoda; family Patellidae; genus Patella; species Patella depressa. The sequence goes on from OX419720.1 coordinate 5,039,515, forward strand.
ACCACACTGCGGTCTTCTGAAGGATATTATAATGTGACTTGCTATAATAAATAACACAATAATAACAAGAGTCGATGAACTATCTGTGAAGCTCGGGTTACTATGATTTGTTATGGTTGTAGATATTAACTATTTGTACCTAAGATCTATAGTAAAACAATGTCACATGGTTGATTGTAATTTAAGATAATTAATCATAACTGGATCACATGATTACACTATTTTATCTTTATATCATAGTAGTAATATTAGATGACAACATGGTCATGTTCTAAACACATGCCATGAGAAGAAAACAGATCTATCATAAACACTTTGCATGACATCCAAAAATCATTATTGACAACCGTTCGACACAATTTCAACCCTATATTAGACCATATTATTATAAATTATATCCCCGTGTTCTGGTAGATCCATTAATTTTTCACTGTCTTCCCAAATATTCCACATTTTTTCTATGATATCATTTACTATCGCATATTATCTGGCGTATTGTTGAGAACGAGGCAGAGTCTGACACTGTTCTGTACGTCAGGATATCAGCTTCATTCAAATCTAAATTCTTGAGTTATGCGTCAAACCAAAAATTTCTAATGGACTTTTTTCGTTGCGGGGATATTTTCGACAGTTGGCTATCGTCCTGAATGCTGGAAAATTCCATGCACAATAGAAAACTGGATGAAATATTCGCCTATTTGCTGTAAAAATTGCTCCTTATTTTCTTACAAATAGATGCGCAGCAAGATGCGCGGTAATATTGTATGGGAAGTGACGTCAATCTCCCAAACTTGTTAATAACTAGGTCAAATATTGTCCTACAATTTCAACGCTCTATTTTTATTTTGGTTTGCTAATAAATTCGCAGCTGAAGATAACTGTAGAATTACAACAATTTTTTCATACTGTGCACCTTAACCTTTATTATCTGTGCATGCGTCTTTAATCTAGATCTTTTCCGATAACTTTTATCTGCTTATCGGAATAAATTCCACCCTAATATATACATTGGAGTATTTATCAAAGTCCATTTTTCGCATTTTTTTCTAATCGTGAAATGTCTTTGTTAAAAAAAAAAATATATTATCTTTGAACAAATTATGATAACTTATTATTAATCGAGAAAACGGGCACCTGTTCATGAATTACCTCCCCTTGATTTCGTTGACGGCGCTCGATACCAACTTCCTTTTCCGCTATACCATTTTGATTGAGGGTAAATATTGAGAAATGTGCAACGAAATCTGATAAATATCGTGATTAATTCAAAACATCACTGACCAAATAAAATAAAAATCAAGCCCTATATATCCCTTATCCCATTCTAAATGCCAAACTAGCCTCGTAGTCCCTGTAAAAGATGAATTTTCGAATTTGAAGTACACGAGGGTTTACCTGGGATCGTTAAAATGTTACTAGTCAACCTATGTAATTGTAATATAGATAAATAGTGTGTAGTATAAAATAGATTAAATGCATTACATCATTTAAAATTTTTATGACATCTAAATATCTCGGGAATTGTCCTTCATATTTTAAGTGCAAAAAATTTGCTATATCGTCCTCCACGTAAAAGTTATAGAGATCACATAAACAACCCAACGGGTGAAACGGCTCCAAACAGATAAGGCTAATGTAGTTCAGCTCTGAACATCGGTCTCATTACACTCACCCTGGACGTTCAGTGGCTGGCCCATTCAATCAATGTCGAAAATAATTTGACCCTCAATTTTACTGGGCAACTTTTCACTGCTCAACGATGGGTGTCACTCCGTGTAGACGCGTGTACAGTGTAAAGGAACATCTCAGTGAGAAAATAAGACCTTGCTCATTTCGCTAGAGTCAGTATGAGCATCACAACACGCTGTGTCATGGTGGCGAAAGGGTAGTTTGATAGGAGGGGACGTATTTTAAACAGCGTGTTGTTTCGCTCGTACTGAGTCTAGCGAGGTAAGCAAGGTCTTATTTTGTCACTAAGATGTTCCTTTACATTGTACAGACGTCCACACGGATTGACACTCCGATGTTTCGCAGTGAAAAGTTGCTCAGTAAAATTGACTGGGGTTCAAATTATTTTCGACATTGATTGAATAGGCCAGTCCCTGAACGGTCAGGGTGAGTGTAATGAGACCGACGTTCAGAGCTGAACTAAGGCTAATGCACCACAGCCAGTATCGTTGGGCAAGTATAACGTAAAATAGAATTGTTGAGTGGCATTGTGATTGTCGCCTTGGATTGTTGACAATCATTTGAGTGAGGGGATGCTTAAAAAGAAATCATATGTCTGATCAAGAGGTGTTAGTTTGCAGAATGGTTAAAGCATGCACATTCTGCCATTGATTCAGTTAGCGTGGTTTGATTCCCAGCTAGTACTGACGTGACAAGGAATAAGGTCATCTTGCCCAACATCGTGGGCTTTGTCCATTTTTCTCCCAGTGCTGCAGGCAAGCGAAATTACCGGTAGGGGTTTCAGATCAAAGTTTTAGATTACGTAAAAAAAACTCCTTTAAAAAGATTTTGTGAATGCTACACAAATATTGTTTTCATCAAAATATTCAAATTTTAGATCCAAAGTTATGGTACCATATTTTAAAATCTCAGTTCGATATCAATAATGTAATGAAAATGCTTTATTACAGTCAATGTGTGCCATGGCACCAAAATGAGTGCTTTTCAGTCATATCAGAATGACAAGGGCCTGACAAAGACACCGTCTTTTGGATGGGAAAAAGCAATATCTTGTGTTCAGTGGCGTGCTCTTAAAAACTCCTTCTGCCATAGCACACGGTAGGCCTATGTCATGTGCCCGTCTTCATTAGCCAAGTCAGAGCAGAGCTAGCAGTAGGACATTAAACCCCATTTCATTTCGATTTGTACGAAATCTCTGGCAATTTATAAGAACACGGTTCACTACAGGACAATCCTGGCAAAACAAGATTACTCCTTAAAATTCCTGGCAAAATGAACACTTGTGGTCATCGAATGTTTCTTCAAAAAGTTCACGAGTTCGTCTTATATAATTAACCATCATAATTTTATTTTTTCAGGTTTCCCCTAGTTAATCAAAATGGTGAGAAGTGCTGTCCGCCCCTCCTTAAAACCTAAAGTTGTCAAAAAGAGGACAAAAAAATTCTACAGACATGAATCTGACAGATATATGCGTGTCAAGGTAGGTCACTTAAAGGAGATAAATCGCCAACATTTGAGACCTAGAAATTGACACAAGTGGTTCGCAACGCGTATAATACTGTTATATGAATGTATATGAACTGATTTGCATTCAGTGGTTTCCGTTTTTATTCTAATTTTAAATCAGTTACCGTATGTTTGGCGAAATAAGCCAGCAGTCTCAATCGAATGCAAATTTTTAGCGTCTGGTTATTCCAGTCTACACAAGCCGTTTGATTTGGTGCAGTGTTTCTAGTCTCGTTTCTTGAGTCACTTGCTAGAACTGGGGTTGAAACGCATTATGGTACACAATTCGTGTACCAATGGTAAAATGTTTATTTTGTCTTAAATATTGGATATCAGAAGGCCATCTTTTTCCGGTAAGATCACAGCATCAATGTTGATTTAAATTGACAAATATTTTGTGTTTCAATGTTGAAGATTTTGGATGATATTGAGTTAGAGACCTATCTACTTTAAACTGGCTGCATGTAAGTGGGTAAGATGCTGGCTAGGTAGCCTGGAGGTTGGGTGTTCGATCCCTGCATTGGCCCAGAAAGTTCATCCAGATTTTCCGACATGGTTTCCCCTTGTCAATGATGCAGGATTGACTTGGTTTTCTGATGTTTCGACCATAATGTTATTGATGACTAATATATCTATTATACATGTACATGTATCTGGATTTTCCTTTTGTCTCCCACCTTTAAAATTATTTTGTGTAGCCCGTGATTCCTCAGTGACTAAAACGCTGCTCGCTAACTGGGAGGTCTTGGGTTGGCTTCCGGTTTTGGCCAAGGAAATTTCTCAAAATGTTCTGCCCTGCTTCCACCTTGTCAGTGGTTCAGGATGGAAGTCCTAGCAAGGACAATGTATAGTCGCCCGATCACGACAAACCTAGGTTTCGTGTACACATTGGTAAACACGTAAAGGAACACTTAAAGTTGGTTTCGAGCCCTGGTGTAAGCGTATGTGGCATGGAGAGAGGGGCGCCTTGTGGGGTTCCTCCGGACACTCCGGTTTCCTCCCACTGCTAAAGACCCCTACGCGCAAGCGAATTATTGAAATAAAATAAAACCATATGTTATTCCCAAAATGACCCAGTTTGTGTCGAGTGGACGTTAAACCCCATTTCTCTCTCTCTCCCAGTCCGAGCAGAAAAGTGAACCTTTAAACCTTATTTCTATTTTTAATTGCAGAGAAACTGGCGCAGACCAAAGGGTATAGATAACAGAGTTCGACGACGATTTAAGGGCCAATATTTAATGCCCAAAATTGGTTATGGTAGTAACAAAAAAACACGACACATCTGTCCCGATGGTTTTAAAAAGATTCTCGTTCACAACAAACGGGTAAGTTGATCATTTGACCTCATCCAGCCTGCGATAATGCCACACTATTAGACTCTAGTAATGATGGTTATGTATTAAAATCTACCAATTTAAATTATTCAAACGCTTAATATACATATTTCTATGTAGCACATATTACAATACATTTACCCACTTTATTGTCCCCCGCCTGTCGAAGATAGTTGGGGGACTATTAAAATGGGTTCGTCTGTCCGTCACACTTTTGGGACACAATAACTCTCTTCCTAATTCAGCTAGTATGTTCAAACTTGGTGTATGTGTTTATTAGGTCAATGCCTTGATGGAGTTCGAAGATGAGCATTTTCCGCTTAGGGTAAGCAGAGATAAGCAATTTGATTGGTTGATGCTTTGGGACACGATAACTTTAGTTCTAATTAAGTGACATTGATGAAACTTGGTGTATAGTTTCATTACAGTAATACCTTGACTAAGTTCGATAATGAGCATTTTCTGCTCAGGGTAAGCAGAGCGATACGCAATTTGATTGGTCGAGACTTTGGAACACAATAACTCTCCTTCTAATTGAGTTAAAATGTTCAAACTTGGTGTATCTGCTTATTAGGTCAGTGCCTTGATGGAGTTCGAAGATGAGCATTTTCCGCTTAGGGTAAGCAGAGATAAGCAATTTGATTGGTTGATGCTTTGGGACACGATAACTTTAGTTCTAATTAAGTGAGATTGATGAAACTTGGTGTATAGTTTCATTACAGTAATACCTTGACTAAGTTCGATAATGAGCATTTTCTGCTCAGGGTAAGCAGAGCGATACGCAATTTGATTGGTCGAGACTTTGGAACACAATAACTCTCCTTCTAATTGAGTTAAAATGTTCAAACTTGGTGTATCTGCTTATTAGGTCAATGCCTTGATGGAGTTCGAAGATGAGCATTTTCTACTTAGGGTAAGCAGAGATAAGCAATTTGATTGGTTGATGCTTTGGGACACGATAACTTTAGTTCTAATTAAGTGAGAGTGATGAAACTTGGTGTATAGTTTCATTACATTAATACCTTGACTAAGTTTCGATAATGAGCATTTTCTGCTCAGGGTAAGCAGAGCGATAAGCAATTTGTTTTGCCGAGACTTTGGAAAACAATAACTCTCCTTCGAATTGAGTTAAAATGTTCAAAATTCGTGTGTATGCTTATTAGGTTAATGCCTTGATTTAGTTCGAAGATGAGCATTTTCTTCTTAGGGTAGGCAAAGATAAGCAATTTGATTGGTTGATACTTTGGGACAAGATAACTTAGGTTCATCTTCATTGATGATTTTTATGCCAATACAATGACTGCATTCTCATTCAGTAATGGATTCGACAGTAACAGTGTATAGAAACGATTGACTTGGACACGAGGGCCCTTTCCCTTGGCCAGAGGGGCCCTTTTGTCAAGTGTGGGGGCCCTTTTGTCTGCCTTTAGGGAACCCCTAACTAGGGTACATGTACATTTTCATTTTTCTCGTCGGTTTTAGCATTTTTCTTTATAACACACTTTTGGATGACACTTCGTGTACAGTTTGATTGCTCGATACGTTTGAAAAAAATAAATGTGCGATTAAATAATATGTGTCATCTATTTATTTTGGGATTTCGGCGGGGAACATCAGCCTCACTGTTGGCTTGTCTTTACATCACACTGCTGGTGTGATTCCCCATTGTCAGTGATGCAGGACAACAGGGTCTGACCAGGATAGCTGTGTAGTTTTTGGATGGGACAAAAAACCAAGGTCCCGTGTACGCACTGGATTTATCATGTATTCTACGATTTATTTGACCTTTGAAACAGGAAATTAAAAAGAAATTGTTAAAATCCAAATTGGCCATCTTTAATTATTCTTTATAAAATCAAAGATGTCTGTGTATTTATATTCACCCATCCCTCTTCATTGTCACTGCAATCCATCACCATATGTGTGGAATCGAATTAACCAACATGGCGTCATGAATGGTTTAGGTCAACCGTTTGTCATTGTAATTTCTTTAAAGATTTCTGTAGGTCATCATAGCCATTGAAATCTAATTAATTGAATTATGGGTCTCACAAAAATCTGGCAACTTATGGTGGTAAACCATTGTTTTTTTTTCTGTAATCGCCCTTATCTGAAATACAATTGGAGACCGTTTGATAAACAAGGGGAGACAACTCCAATTTTTGGAGACCCCTCACCCTTATTATGAATGATTTAAAACTATACTTGCAGTTAAGTATATAGTATAACTTTATAAGTAATGTGTTTAGATAGTTGTTTAAAACCACTGGCTATCATCTGAGGTATTTGATAGAATTAGGCAAACACCTGTAGACAATGTAAACATGCTAGTGAAAAAGACAATTAGTAAATTTAAGTCCAATTTTGATTTAACATTGATATTATTTGGTGACATTATCAGGAAGACAGTGATAGGTGCATTATTAAACATAACATTTTCTGTTTCAGGAGTTGGAAATTTTAATGATGCAAAATGGAACCTTTTCTGCGGAGATTGCCCATGGAGTGTCAAGTAAAAAACGAAAAGATATTGTAGAACGAGCACAGCAATTGGCCATCAAAGTAACAAATGCCAACGCTCGTCTCCGATCTCAAGAGGACGAGTAAACTGTTAAAGAAATAAAAAAAACAAAAAAAACCATTAAAAACATCTTGACTTGAATTTTTTCTTCTGGGATTCTTGAGATTATGCTACTGAGGCCTACTCATACTTGTACAAAATGATTTCCAATCCCATTTGCAATCTTATGATAAGTCTGAGACATCTAAATCTGAGACCCAGGACATTTAAATCTGATTTCTAGACATAAAAATCAACATCAACTTGGGATATGAATGGAATTAAGTTTAAGTGACAAAATTGTGGACAACCACGGTTAATGATATGAGGAATTCCACAAACCAACATATATTTCAAGCAACAGGAAGTTTCACCCACTACTACTCAATACCACCAAATACAACCACATTAATATGAAAAGCTAAGGGAATACTGCAATTATGCGAAAAAATGATTAAATTTGTGGAAAATTTTAAAAAATTTACGGCAAAAGTGATGGCCAGTGTCTCGATGTTGCAGTTTACTCACTTTATCACCAAATATCATCCCCGTGCTATCGCACATCAATCAATCAATATGGACCAATATAACCCAAAATGAGAAAAAATTATTCAATGCCTAGACGTTTCATTTGTCACTGATACTAAAAACATATTTCAAATGTCTGCACTTAGATACTGGAAGTAATTGATGGATTCTGTCAGTTTAGGATAAGGTTTCTAGTATTGGGTAAGCATTTCAGACGCTTGAGGTATAGTTTATCCTAACAATTATTGCTTATTTCGAGAATTCATTTTGTGTTGTATAATTGATGTAGTATGTTAGCCTTTCATAAGGTGGTATTTGGAAATATTTGAATGATATTGGGTGATCGTCTTGCCTTATTTTCAATCACATTTTGTTAGTTTTTCACCATTTCCCTATATTTTACATTGAGTCGGATATTTATATTTAGCCAACCTAAATCAGTATTCTACTTTCACTTTTTAAGTTAATGTTAATGATCAACTAGTCCTTGATACAGCCGGTCACCTCTGGCTTGCGGCTGTGGTTTCGAGCCCTGGTGTGAGCGTATGTGGCATGGAGATAGTGGCGCCTTCTCAACCTCGTGGGTTTCCTCCGGGTTCCTCCCACTGCTAAAGACCCCTACGCGCAAGCGAATTATTGAAATAAAATTAAACCATATGTTAGTCCTGAAATGACCTAGTTTGTGTTGAGTGGACGTTAAACCCCATTTCTCTCTCTCTCTTGATACAGCCACAACACGGTATTCATTCATTTGTTTTTCATAGTTCCCTTGTGGTATTTGGCATTCCTACATATTGCCATTGTAAATCTGTCGTACTGTCATGGCCTATGATATTCCACAGTCCGAGCTATCCCTATCAATTTTCATCCTGGGGACAGCCCTTAGTAGAGGCGCCAATCCTGAACAGACATACGATTAAGCTTGCATATTCTGGTCATAGTATGTAATCATGGAAGAGTATTGGACACAAACATAACCAGGTCATATTTATGGTAAAAAAATCTTTGCAGAACTATTTGCAGCCCTGCCCCAACATAATTACTTAGTGTTCTCTATTCCCATTGGGGGTGGCCTAGTGGTCTAGAGTGCTGCGCTTCGACCTCTAGCTGGCCATTCACCTCTGGCTTGCGGCTGTGGTCCTTGTGTGAGCTTATATCGCAAGAGGTAGGGGTGCCTTCTCAAGCTCATGGGTTTCCTCCCACTGCTAAAGACCCCTACGCGCTAGCGAAATATTGAAATAAAATTAAAAACCATATGTTAGTCCCGAAATGACACGGTGGACGTTAAACCCCACCTCTCTCTCTCTTGCCATGGTTAAAAATAGGACGTTAAAGCCAATGCGGCAAGAATTCTCTTGCTGTTTGGGTCTTGTCGGGTTGGCACCCTTACTCCAGAATCCTAGGGTTAAGGATTGGATCAATTGACCATCTTGCACCAACAAACTTCTAGCATTTACTGTTATTAACAGTGTCAATGGATTTAGAATTGAAGCAGTTTATCAAAAAGAATTGATGTGGAACAATTGTCGACTTAAGGTGGAGAGAAATTTGTTTCAGGTCTCATTCAACATATTTGGACTAACGTGGAGTATTATTTCTTTAACAATTAGCGCGAATGCGCCAGATCTTTAGAAATGAGAGGCAACTGGAAGTGTCCCGAGAAACTCTTAAAGGGGTTATGTAGGCAGTCCTATACTGAGTGTCATGTTCAAGTCGAGTTCTAATTTTCAACTTGCATAGATAACTGTCTTTCTATAATTAACAGTGGTGTGGTTGGACCCCAGTCGATTTATTAAAGGGACAATCCCGATAAGAACAGAGTCTCAAAAATTAAAGTCCGAGGGTTTATGAAATTTATGGACCAAAATATAGAGGCATGGTGTATTTATCTTGTCTCAGAATTTCAGCTCAAAATATTGAGTCGTTTGGACGTGAACGTCAACACTGCTTATCCGGACACGTAACCCTTTTAAGATTTCGGGTCAATTTTTTCATTGGGTGACCTGATAATCGATTCACATTTCTTGAGAGGTCTATACAGTGAATGACCCATGTACTGTACTTGATAACAAAAGGTAAATTTCACCTTCATATTATTTTTATAGAAAAAAGTCTGGTTTTATCCAGATACTGTATAATACAACGGTCTCCATTTCCAGATGAAGACTGTCAGATTTAAGTTATTTACAAGCGTATCACAAATATCGTGTTGGTTGGTCGGCCTTAGGTAATGTGTTTTAAGGGATTTTAACACAAAATTAAGCAGTTTTATTCCTCAGAAAGTTATCGGGATTGGCCCTTTAAGGGGTTGCCATGCACGATACGCCCCTCTTTGGCAAGTAATGGACAGAGAACCGGAAAGCGCACACAATAGGCGGCCATAATTCAGAATGCGTCAGAATCAAAGGGGACCGCGATTTTTTAGATATCAACCTGTATTTCGAGTTTCGTCAAATTTGGATAAGAATTCTGACCTGTAGAGTGTACCGATGGACGGACAGAGGTGACGACAATATACGCCCACACGTAAATATAGGCGTATAAAAAGGATGCGAGCAAATACAACTTGATATTTATATTCAATGTTTATATATTTTTGTAACAAAACAGTAATAATAACAAAATATTGGAGAACACATCTGTAGTCCGACATTCATCAGACCAACTGATGTTTGTATATATTGTATAGAAATACATAGCGTTCAACTAGTAAAATAAAATGTAAAAATATCAACTTGAAAAGAAAGATACACAAAAATACTGACTGGTTTCAATAATACATTTTGATTTAATACAATTTAAATATCAATTTGAAAAGGTTAAATGCCCTAAAGAAATGTTGAAGCAGGAATATACAAGAATACTGACTGATTTCAGCTTTAAATAAAAAAAAATAAGACATTTGATTTAATACAATTTAAATATGAAACGGTTAGATAAACAAAAGAATTGTTGAAGCAGGGATACTTTCCATTAATGTTGTCAACCTGGATAATTCCACGTAATCTGGTTACCTTAGTTAATATGGCCTCATATTATGGAGAGAACTTACATAGGCCCCTGCATGTTGTTCAATCAAATTCAGCTTATTGAATGAAAATATTGTTTAAACTAATATAGCCTGATAATTGTGGGTGTGGTAGGGGACCGAATCCCCGAAAAGAAGTTAATGTTCTCGCGTTAATATTAGGGGGTGGAGGTAGTCTTGAATCTAAGTCGTTTTAGAGATCAATTGGAAGAATTGCCACACGTTAAATTGGTATGCCCAAGAGAATCCAAATTACAGTAAGTTTTCCAAAAATATTCTGGCGCACGGATGAAGAGACCCACGGACCCCCTAGAGCAGGGTCCTGTGTTTAACCTTGGTATTTAACTTGCCTAAGACCGAAAGTATTCCGGAAAAACAGACAGGGGATGATCAGTCTTGAGCACATTAAAATATTTATAAAATTGTTTTTGTTAAATTTATTCTGGTATTTTATCTTTACCGAACATGACATCTGTTCTACACGAGTATTTTAAACCTTCCTCCAATAACGAGCCCTCGTGATATAATTTATGTTCAAATATTAAAACTGCTCCTGAAAATCAACAAAAACAGCACATTATTATACATTTCCTTGTATCATTTTCACCTCGGATTGTGGAGTCCGTGTGGCTTCACGGGTAAGCTATGGCGCTGGCCGTGGTATTGGCCGAGAAAGTATTCTCGCGATATTCCAGTGTGATTTCGCCCTTGTCAGCGGTGGCGCATGGCAGAAAAACCAAGGTCACGTGTGGAAGTTAGAATGCAAGTAAACAGAACGTCGGCAGTTGGAATTCGATAAATAGTAGACGGACACGCCACCGTCCACGCATAAGTTGGCTCTATGCCCGTGTACATTATCCAGGTTGGTGCAGACAAATTCCACGAATTATTACCGGGGGGGGGGGGGGGTGTCAGCATTTTACGTTCCCCGCCCGGCAACAGTATCATTTAAAATAAAGACGAACCTGTTTTAGGAACAAATTCCACTCGTTCATCTGTTACTCTTGATAAAAATGTTGTTGACCCACCTTTAAAACCCTACAATAAAAACGTAAAAACTAAGTTAAAAGTTGAGACATTCACTTGACTTGATATTTGTTTAGTTTTTGCAATGTCTATTTTCTGTCTTGTCCGCAGGTTTACCTCGCAGATTTTTGTTTTGCGTGTAATGCGGTCATCCTGCACTTGCTAATAGAAATGAAATGAAATGAAATGGGGTTTAACGTCCTACTCTTCTGCACCTTACCTGGGCTAATGGAAGACGGGCATACGCCATACAGTGTGCTATGAGGGAAATTTTGCCCGGGCAGCGGCGCTACGGCTTACTCTTTTATCGAATTCCAACTGCCAGGGGATCTTTTGCGTGCACGCCAATGTGTACACGGGACCTCGGTTTTTCGTCCCATCCGAGCGACTAGGCAGCTGTCCTTGTCAGGCCCTCCTTCTGCATCACTGACGAGGGGAAACCACGCCGGAATAGAAATGGTATCCTGGCCAGTTAATGAGCTGCTCTCAAAAATAAAATTACTTTGCAAATTATATTGTAAATTTTTTTTTAAATCCATGAAACTGACCTCATTAAGATATAGCTGTATAGTGATCAAACTTTTTTCACCATTTTCCCGTTGATAACATCCATCAAAATGTGGCTTAAAATAATCACCATCGGTGTACCTTAAAAACCTCAACCTGATAAAAACACAACATATTATATAGACTTTCTATAATAGGGACCTAATCATTCAGAGAGAGAGAGAGAGAGAGAGAGAGAGAGAGAGAGAGAAATGGAGTTTAATGTCCACTCGACACTGACTAGGTCATTTTGGGACTAACATATCTCGCGGTCGATGCTTCAGGAACATGCATATCCCCTGGACAGGGGGTTGGTGCGACACAGGGGCATACCACATTCATATAATTTTTTATTATATACACAAATTGTTGAATACATAACAATTACAAATATATGATAAGTTCTAATATATAATAAGAACAAGTATATAATAAATATAAATATATAATATATATTACATTTGTGCAGACCGGTTTTATACGGCAGACTATACTAACTATAGTGTTGTCGGTCGCATGTATCTCTGAGAGACTGGATGTACATGTACATGAATTAAAGTTCCAATTTCATATTTTCTAAGAAAGTCAAAACATTATTTCTATGTCATTTGCTCAAAAGGTTGTCAACTCACTATTATACGATCACGGGCAAAATTTCACAGGCATTAAAATGGCTGACACAGGCTGATTGAGGAAATAGTAACACAATTACCTCCTTTGTTTTCCCATTCCTCTCCATGGACGGCCATCTTCAAACGTTTGAATTTGAAGTTGGCAATAGTGAACTATAGGATTAATAGGATTATTCTTTAACAAGGTAGGACTGTTTATAGGTACAATCTATTTTAGGGCTTTTTTTAAATACATTTTATTGGAACTTTAAGTTCATTGTCCCAAATGAAATGAGGTGTAATGTCTTACTGTTCTACTCCCACGAGACCAATGAAGACGGATGTCCCAACTGAAATCGGCAGAAAAAATATTTTATTTCACTTTTTGATTGGACAGCCGGTGAAAGTGACCACCGGGACCACACCCTGGACTTCGCCAACACTTTCCGTTAATTTCAATTTGCGAAAGCGTGTATTCGTATTTTTAAATAAAAAAGAAAACGTAAATACTTTGGTGTGCGCGGATCTTTAAATACCTTTCGTTTAGTCCAATAACAGGATAACCTTTGAACTCGGTACAAACATAATCTTTAATACGACTCCAGATCTTATCAGCTTCCTTCCTCGTATCCCAGATACACCGAGCACTTTTTCTAATATCCGTTCTTAACACATCTCTAAAACAAAAATTAAAATTATTTTAAAAGATTACATTTTAGAAACCCCGAAATCAAAGATTTAGGCTCTACACTAAACCGCATAGACAATGCGTAAATCATGTTTATATCATCTATTAAAGAGCAGATATGTGAACTACAACAGTAACAAAGCAAACGAAAATTAAAATCAACCATGTTACTGGGACTGGGGCTGAGGGCGGTGGTGGGTGGGGGGGCAGTTGAACAATTGGCACGTGTGCACATTGGCGTGTACCAGTTTGAATATTATGACGCAAGTATATGTCATAAGTGCCGCTGTTTGGGTACAATTTTCCCCACAGCTCACTGTATGGCGTATGTCCGTCTAAATTAGCTCACTGGAAGCAGAACAGTAGGACGTTAAACCTCATTTTATTCAACTCATTTCACAGACTGGCATACACCACGCGCAGTGTACTATGGGGGGAAATTGTCCTGGGCAGCCTATACAGTCAATGGTTCTTGTATAAGGGACCTCAGGTTTTCGTACCATACGAAAGGCAGGACACTCGTGTGACTGGCCTCTCTTCCTATACAACTGGCAAAGGGAAACTACCCTGAAAAGGAACTTTCTCGGACAAATTCTGAATCCACCGAGATCTTACTCACTGACCCAACTTGACTACTGAGAGAGAGACAGAAATAAGTTTTAACGTCCACTCGACACAAACTAGGTCATTTCGGGACTAACATATGGTTCCGTATTTCAATAATTCAATTGCCCGTATAGGGGTTTGTAGCAGTGGGAGGAAACTGGAGGACCCTCAGAAAACCCACGAGATTGGACGGCGACCCACCTCCTTGTCACGCACAACCGGGCAGATCTTATTATACAGTGCGCATGTGCTAACCATTCGCCCCCCCCCCCCCCGCCCTACTTGGCTACCAAATAGAAATATAAATCTAATCAATCATACCCAACACACGTTGATAACAAGGCCACTTCATAACCACGTTTCTCTGTTTTATCAATCAATTCCTGACATTCCTGAAACAATAATCTAACATATAACAAGTTGTCACGGTTTGACTCGGTTAGTTTTCCATAGGGTGCGCATAGTCATGGTTTTGAGACACTGTTATTACAAAACAATATATGTGCAGACAGTGACAGGATCCCTAACCCCTAGCTCCACCCTCCATTACTTTCGTTTTGTCAACGATATCACCTTTGGTGAAAGTGGACGTAAAACTCAAGGAGCGAACGAAAATGAAATTGAGTTTAACGTCGTACTCTTCTGCACCTAACCTGGGCTAATGGAAGACAGGAATACGCCAGACAGTGTGCTATGAGGGAAATTTTGCCCGGCGTACTCTTATATCGAATTTCAACTGCCAAGATATCTTTTACGCGCACGCCAATGTGTACACAGGACCTGGGTTTTTTCGTCCCATCCGAACGACTATACAGCTGCCTTTGTTAGTCCCTCCGTTCTGCATCACTGACAAGGCTGGCAAGCCAGCGCCTTACCAACTTTCGCTTATTCTGTTTCTATTAAACATGCAGGTTTTTATTGGTTGCGATGATGAAATTCAATGTTTTATTTGAGTCCACGAGTCCAGATATTCAAAACAAATATTTCGCGTCCCCTTCTGTTCACTGTTTGTAGGAACATTGACGCGACTGTGACAAATCTTTTTCACCTATGTCGGGGATTTACTCAGTATTACTTTTTGCCACCCGATTTTATCATCCCATTAGCCCAATAGGAAAAGAACAGTATATAGCAGTAGTAAGAAGTTTTACTTTAATCCCTTCAAGTGCCCGTGGCTCACTGTGGTGAAATAAAATAGGGTTTAAAATTCTACAGTAGTAAGAAGTTTTGTTTTAATCAAGTGCCTGTACAGTGAGTCTAAATACGGTAAAATTAATGAAAAAGACAAATGACGGGAAAAATTACTTCTCAGGAGCGTTTATACAATAGGTATCTTATGGCAACAGGGTGGTAAGCCGTTAATACAATAGGTACCATATGGCAACAGAGTGGTAAGCCGTTAATAGAATAGGTACCATATGGCAACAGGGTGATAAGCCGTTTATACAATAGGTACCATATGACAACAGGGTGGTAAGCCGTTTATACAAAAGGTACCGTTTTATACAATAGGTACCATATGACAACAGGGTAGCAATCAATTTAAACAAAAAGAAACGTATATGGCAACAGTGTGGCACTACGTTTAGACAATAGGTTTTTATGGTAACAGGGTGGCAATACCGTAGGGTAACATGGCGACAAACCGATTACATAAATAGGTACTGTATGACAGTATGACAAGGGGTTGGCAATCCAAATCGGGTATCGAGTTAAACCGCCCATCAACTTCTCCCTGGAATATTGATCGATTTACCCTTGATGGGCATATAAATAGTGTACCTACCTTTGGTGTAAATACATTGTATAAACCAAACGCTAAACGATCCTTAAATTCACCAGGTAATTCTATATCTTTCTTAACAATGTCCTCTCGCTACAATATAACATATTATTATAAAATTATACAGATATGACTTAATCCTTTAATGTTGGCGTACCACTATTTCCAATAATGTTCGGGCAACTTGCTAATCATACCTTATCTATGCTAAATGAAATATAGGACTCTCGTGACTTATTTCATTGAAAATCACACGAGGGATAGTGTCTGTATTTTAAGTTGTTTAATGGTCTCGAGCTAAAGACATTACGTAATATATTGAAACCACACTAGAGAAGTTTAAGAGGAAGTGAATGAATACCCAAACACATACCAACTAGTAGACCTAACACTACTGAAATCTATCTAGAACAATATCTTGATATTATACCTTTTCTTTTTTCCATTTACTAAACATAATTTTCGAATCTTTTAGTCTGCTACACTTGGTTCGACATCAAAGTAAAATAATTAAAACCATACCTGGAAGTAAAATCAAATGAAAAAGGGTGTTTATAAGGTCACACTTTAGGGCCTATTTCTGTACATACCGGGCTTATAATGAAAGCGACGAAATAACCCCTTTGATGCCTACTTGTTACACCGAATTCCAATTGCTTAAAAGTGTTCTTTTACGTGCACGCCGACGTCCCACTCGGACGACTAATCCTGAAACAGATGACACCATTGTATACTGGTAATAATCAAGCCGGAATGTAGATGGCACCGTATCGTATAGATGGCACTGATAATGAATTCAACAATCGAATCAGCGTCAACACTTCGCCAACAGATTTATCGCTCGAAAGCTTTATAGACAGAGAATGTAGGCCTACCTGTACACTGTCTGGGTTTCGAATTCCAATTAATCCAATACAATCAATATAGCCTATTTGCAGGGAGAAGATGAATAGATTTTATCAGGATGACAATGCGCTATTTAGTTTTAGGCCTATATTCTGTTTCGCGCATCATTAAATTGTATTTTAATAAAACATTCAAAAGATGCGCATAAGAATAAAGAATGTGACGCTATAGGCCTATTTTAAATTGCAACAATGTACAGGGTAAATCATGCGTTTAGGTTGGTCAATTAGACATTGTCTATTGGACAATAACACCCCTCTGTTTAAGTAATTTCTTTTAAAATCCTAAAATAGCATGTTACAATGTTGATAAACACTTCCTGTTTCGCATTCAGAGGGTTGTTATCGTCGAATCGTACCGAGATTTTACATAAGAACCCGCAACGCAAACTCGCCTTGGGTCCTTATAATGACCTCAGGATATTTCTATAGGACAATAACACCCCTCTAAATGCAAAACAGGAAGTGTTTATCTCACAAATGAAATCGAGCAAATAATAACTATTCTATAAGGTCGCTAACGGTAACTGTACCTTACTGGTGATACTACTACTTCCGTAGTCAATTAACATAGCAGCCAGTCAGGCACTATTTATAGGTACAAATAAAAGCTAGTGATTCATCGATTTTATGGTAAAACAGAGTAGGGTGGTATCTATTGTATAGACAGTCGCGATCTAAACATATAATTATCCTACCTTTTTGTGAACGACTGTGTTTTCGGTTATATTTACACTCTGGACAAGTCTTTTCGTTCCGTAAACACTGAAGCTAGCACGTCCTTCAATAACACACTGTGATGTTAGCAATCCTTTTCCCAACAGCTAATTGACCCTAACTATGGAAAGCAAGGGAGGTCTCTAACAATTGTGCTGTGCTTAACCCTCGATATTATGCACGCGCTAACCATAACCGACTATTATCATAACTCAAAATAAAAGATAAAGTTAGGAAAACTGCACATCACATTATAGACAGCAAAAACGTTGCAATAATATACTTTCACTTGCGGCACTCGCTAACCTGGATGTTACGTGTTTGGTCACTATACTTGACATAGGACGGAAGGGGCAGTGTCTAGTCATTCGGACAGGACGTTAAACCGAGGACCTATGCCTTCATTGCGGTACCATATGTACATGTCAATAAAGATATGCTTCAAATCGTCAAACAGGACGCGATTTTGATACGTCTAAAGAACAAAGGATTACTATTTTTAACCTAATGTAAATATCTTTATAACGCACCTTACCTGTTTATTAATATATTATCTTGGTTTCTCTTGTTTATTTTCACCTGTAAATAATTCTCCACGTTCAATGTTTATACGTGTTTACTGACAGTGGGGCGGATATCGTGTTCTATTTATAGAATACTGTCAGTCGTCATAATCTATTTATAGCTGTCAACCCATTTCAGGACCTCCTCAGGAAGCTGTAATAGTCGATAATCCAAAATCAAAACAACAAAAGTACACCAGTAAAGTTAATACAGTTGTTTAATTTCACCTGCAAATAGTTCCATGCGTTCAATGTTTACAGACAGCATGGCTAGTATCACGTTTATGAGGTGCCCTACCTGCCTATTGAAAAAGGCCTATACATGTATAAACTTCAACAAGGCGGTAATCGATATGTCGATACATGACATCTGAATAACTTGATCAGAAAACTTTTTGATAGAAATCTGAACAAGATTTTACATACGAAATTCAACATAGCATCCATCATTCGGGAATACAGGCGCGGATCTAGAGGGGGGCGCACCCGGCGCACGCCCCCTCTATTTTTTGAGGTGGCGAACAATTTTTAGCTCCATATATACTCACGAGAAAGGAGAACAAAAATAGTTTAGGTTGGAAATCCTTATTTACAGTGTTAATATGAAATTAGTCCTTGTGGGTATTTTTTCCACTCAAAAATCACTGTTCCGGGCTTCGCACTCCCAAGTGGGTGCAGCACGCCCCCTCTTTCTGAAAATCCCGGAACCGCCTCTGGAATATATCATGTTACCCGGGCCCCGGGGAGTTCCAAGTGTATTTAGCTTTTGCTTTACACAACGTTTTTACACCCCAGGTAAGTATTTTCACACCTGCAAGTAAACGTTTTTACACCGCAGGTAAGTATTTCCACACGGCTAAGTAAACGTGTTCACACACTAGGTAAGCTTGTTGACACCCCAGGGAATTGATTTTCGCTTATTATTGTTAAAACAGTTTTTGGCGTTCTCCTGGACCAAGCCTAACCCTTACCCCAACCCTAACACACAATCGACATATGATGTCATATGTGAAGGACTGTCTTCGATCTAGCGTTCTCCGATCGACCATGTTCCGTCTTACTTGTCAATCTATATTCTCTTTTCATATTGACTGAAGCTTGTATCAATACAGGGCCGGGACTACGACTACCACCCCCACCCCCTTCCCGACCCCCGATTTGCTATTTGTTATAACCCTTCAGAGGCATTTATCGATTGGGAAAACATTAATAGAACACAGCTTTCTTATGGGAAACAATCACGGGTTTATTCTAAAAGCGTGACGTTTCGAGAAGTATCCTCTTATCGTTATCAAGCATAATGATATTTCTTGTTTATTTCTTGCAATGTCCATGTAGTAAATGAAATGAAATGAAATGGGGTTTAACGTCCTACTCTTCTGCACCTGAGCTAATGCGAAGACGGGCACGGGTAGCGGCGCTACGGCCTACTCTTATATCGAATTCCAACTGCCAAGTGATCTTTACCTACACGCCAATGTGTACACGAGACCTCGGTTTTTCGTACCACCCGAACGACTGGACAGCTGTCCTTGTCATGCCCTCCCTTCTGCATCACTGACAACGCCGGAAAATCGAGATGAACTTTCTCGGCCAATGCAGGGATCGAACACCCGACCCCCAACATGTCTGTGTCGTCACCAATTAACTGAAACCAAAGCCCTGTATAGGACATTATGCAAGATCCAAATCTGACTATTGCATCTTTTACTTGAAATGTTTAACTAATCAACTCTCACTGTCAACTTGACCGTACGCATTAGTCATTTATGTACGGGTCTTTCTTGATTTCATAGAGGACTATATACTTCCATAACAAATTAATTAAGAACATAATCATATTTCACATTTTATTTAAATGATCAACGTGAATATGCACTGAAATATTGTTCTTATAAAAACTCCAAAAAATAAGATACAATTATTTGATATAAATTGTACTCTTCCTGGCAAAATGTGAGGAAATAAAAATGGAAAAAAAAAAGCAAAACAAAATTGTAATTCGTTTAGCTTGACATGTGGTTATGTTCGGTCGCAGAATTTACTTATCGTTATTGATTTACTGATTGAGAGCCAGAATTGTTGACATAAAGTCGTACTGATCTGCGAAATCAATCAAACAAATGTTCATCTTGTTGGGTCCAGCCGCTTTCTTTGATAGCCATTTTACAACAGCCGGGGATGCTTTATCGGCGAGGTTCGTCTTTAAACTTCCACAACAGTTAGCGACAATGAAGCAAGTATCGGGCGTTAAAACACCCTGGTAACTAAACAACATGTTCTTATTGTGCTTCTCAGGGTGAGGGTCGTAATGGTTATCTAAACCATGCACGAGTTCGTTTACATCTGTTGTGTTTATCCACGGAGAACAAATGACGCTACCCGGCCATATTTTGGGAGATTTCGATTTAATGTCATCATGATGATAGATAACAATGACTTGAAGTTTTCCCGACCATAACGTGTTTAATGTCAACGAACTCATGTGCTGCGATGGACAAACTTTATCACTAAATATGTTCAAAATCATTGAAATTAGTTGGTAGTGTCTTTTCTCCATCTCTTTGTTGAAGTGGTTAAAATCCAGAATTATGACTTCCTTGGGGTGAGCATCGAGAAATGTATTCATATTCCGTAAACTGGGCTCGACTTTATCAGCATACAGAGTGTGATGAAAATAAAGATCCTCAGTGTCCGGTTTCGTGGTTACTCGTAAATCAAAATATCGAATACCAGCTTTCAGCTGCTGACAAAAGTTCATATTTTGTGTTTTTGCCCATCGATAGATGCACGTGCATCTTCCAAATACTCTATATAAACATTTAAGTGCATTAGGAGCATCTGGAAAAAGCCCTCCACTTCTATCAAACCAATACGCACCCGAGTCGTGACAACCTGCAAAACAGAACAATGGTAACGATATAGGGGTGGATCCAGGCATTTTCACAGGAGGGGGGTTGCCAGGCACCTGTTAAGAACATCTGACAGTTTACAATGCCTGATGCCACCATCGTCTCTTAATTACATAGGCATACATACAAATTGATCTGTTTAAGTTAGAAGGGGGTTGGGATGGCCTAGTGGTCTAGAGTGCCGCGCTTCCACCTCTAACTAGCCGGTCACCTATGGCTTGCGGCTGTGGTTTCGAGCCCTGGTGTGAGCGTATGCGGGTTTCCTCCGGGCACTCCGGTTTCCTCCCACTACTAAAGACCCCTACACGCAAGCGAATTATTGAAATAAAATTAAACCATATGTTAGTCCCGAAATGACCTAGTTTGTGTTGAGTGGACGTTAAACCTCATTTCTCTCTCTCTCCATTTAAGTTAGAAATCCAACACACCGTTTTATAATGATGTAGGATCACATTGTAAGACTTTTTTATGTAGGCTTGTTGCCCCCCCTCCAGGCCCGGATCCGTGATTTTATCGAGGGGGGGGGGCACACATTGGAGCAAAAGGTAATACGTTGCAACCTTTGATTGCTTGGGCGGAGACAATGCCCAAATCATGTCTATATCATCTATTAAAGAGCAGATATGTGAACTACAACAGTAACAAAGCAAACGGAAATGAAAATCAACCATGTCACTCTCATATCAGGGGGCGTCAATAATAGCTTATTAATAAACAACATTTGAATTCTTGTAAAAGAACCACACCATTGCGACAGACACGCTTTGCTGCCACCCCCAGGGGTGGATCCAGAGGAGACAGGGGTGGGGGTGGGGAGGTCCCCCCCCCAGCTCAGCTACATAAAAAAAATAATGCCTTGCACCAATGAAATTAACTCAGAGTGTGATCCTACATCAGTATAAAAATGATTTCTCTGTTTAAAAAGCTCAATTTGTATGTATGCCTACGTAGTTTAGAGACATGATGGCAGATTTCCGTGACAGAAAATGGCCAGCCCCCTCCTGCAAAAATTCCTGGATCCGCCCCTGACCCCCTTATGAGAAATGCCGAGTGACGTAATTAGCTGCCATTTTTGTATTTCTCGAGGCCAACGTTTGTGAGAAGTTGAATTCGTTTAAAGAGAGAACTTTCTTCGTTTGGGTATTTCATAGTACATTGGTACAGATAAGTTTATAATAACCATTTATCAAGCATAATCCCGAAACAATGCCCCGAGTAGCTTTCCCTTCAATCAAATCTATTACAAGTACAGCAACACGACAGTCCTACGTTTAATCTGGGTCTTCCCAGTAATGTAAGGTATTAAAAACGGTGAAAGTATGTTCGTTTCCAAACAGTATTGGGGGGTTGGGATGGCCTAGTGGTCTAGAGTGCCGCGCTGCTTCGACCTCTAGCTGGCCGGTCACCTCTGGCTTGCGGCTCTGGTTTTGAGCCCTGGTGTGAGCGTATGTGGGATGGAGATAGGGGCGCCTTCTCAACCTCGTGAAATAAAATTAAACCATATGTTAGTCCCGAAATGACCTAGTTTGTGTTGAGTGGACGTTAAACCTTATCTCTCTCTCCAAACAGTATTGTTTACATTTTATTCGTTTGTCACGCAATTAGTTTTACTGCAATATTCTGCTATGCACTGGTAAATTGGGCATAATAAAATCGTGAATCATGACTCAACGTTATGTAAACATATATTGAGCGCCATAGAAAACGCATCACTTAGTTTTTCGTGTAACAAAATGATCCTGTAAACATATCTTATTTATTTTGCTTCTTATTGTGAACAATATTCAAATGGGAACACATCCATAACATCACATTTGTACACTTATGGATGTTTAACCTGTAATCAAACGGTACAAAGTCAGAGGGGTCAAAACCAAAAGTACGACACAGATGTCAGTGGCGCGTGTGTCCTCCACTGGCTCTTACGCACGCTGTGCAGCGACGTAGCATGGAATTAACCATCTTTTTCGTACTTTTGGTTTTGACCCCTCTGACTTAGTAGCCACGTGATCCCCGTACCCACCTGGTATGGCCAACTGATTTAAAGGTGTATCATGTAGATGTTCAGGTAAATATAACATCCAGTCAGGATTTTCTGGAAAAGCTACATATTTTGACGGCAGATAGATTGGTTATCTTCTCTTAAGTCTCACATTGAGTTGTCCTCCGTTATCTATATAAGGCGTTATAAACACTGCGCAAAAGAAATAAAGATCCCAATTAATGCTCCTACGGAGAAATAGAATAAGTTCTGATTTTCTGCAGCAACTGGGATTGTTCATTCCTGGCTTCTTTATTTTATTGAAAATGTGATTGTTTGAGGAATGAACACTTCAGAAATCAAATGTCTCAGTGTAGTGTCATCCACACTTCAGATGGTGGCGTCATCACTTCATTTGCAGAAATATTGGCTCGACTGGCTTATTCCCAAAACATTGATATTACAGACCTTTGGCAAGCGTAAATCCCTGGTACTTATCGTGTATCAGTATGAATTTTGCGTGTGACATCTTCAATTTGTGTGCATCTCTCATACGTGATACGGCACACGGATACGGTTGCACGCATCGAACAGCTTTCATACTTTTATAGACCGAAATGTTATATCATAGCGTTTTTATGAATCTATATGTATCCTAGAACACGAAAGTGTATATTTGATGTGATTTTAACCATGATAAAGACTGGAATTTAATCATTATTTTTGACCGGTTTTTCTCGGAATTTTCATACTTTTCCAGTCTGGTTAATCTACGTGCTCAATTTAAGGAGGTGGGACCTTGCAAATCTGAAATGATTTTATTCTATGATAAAAGGGTGTAAACTTTCTGAAATGATACATTAGTGAAACTAAAAATTGCTGTCGAGGTCGAGTCCAAGATTTTAAATTTTTTCTCGGCGACTATAGAACGACCCCCTCATCCCTCCGAGAAAGTGCAGGCTCGGCACTTGAATAGTACTGATGGTGATCTTGCTAGTCCAGCGACACATACGGATGCGACGCGAAAATCTGCCAAAACTTTAAAACAACATTGACGCAACGAAACAAGTATACGATACGAATACGTTATACGGAAGGGAAAATTTCGCTTGCCAAAAGTCTCTCTCGGACCCCATTGCTCAGATTCCCCGAGACGCTCTTTGGAGGCTCATTCTTTTGAATGACGCGAAAATCTGCCAAAACTCTAAAACTACATGGACGCAACGTAACACGTATACGATTCGGATACGTGATACGGAGGTAACCCGCTTGCCAAAAGTCCCTCTCGCACCCCTATGCTCAGATTCCCGGACACGCCCCCGGGAGGCTCATTATTTTGAAGGAAGACCTGCTTTATAAAGATATAAGATATTAATAATTATTATGAAGGAGTTCCTACTATATAAAGATATAAAATAAAAGTATCAAATAATGTTATTCCTACCTGACTGTGCTTAATTGCTTGTATTTGAAGCAAACCTCTAGATGGTAGGTGTTTAACGTCTGCTGTCTGGATAGTTTCTGTCGCTCGCCCCCTGCTCAAGGTATAAATGTGTGTGTGTGTGTTTACAGACACCCCTAATACTACTATTCTGTTATAACTTACAATAGTGTTACAGTTCTTTCCAAGGGATCTTTACCTTCACCTTCTTCACCCTGTAAAATAATTGAATTAAACACATCCAGTCGTCTACCTTCTCAATGATCATTGTTTATGGCTTGTTATTGTATCCATATATTATAGTATTTTAAATATATCTGTGGCTCACAAAGAAATAACATATTGCTTAAACCAAGTTAAATCTTATCAACCGTATCGATGTATATTTTTAAGTCGGGCGTCGAACTGAATAAAAAATACGGTATATTGTAGTTTTAACCCCAACCCTTAACAGATATAAAGTTGTCCATACCTCACAGGTATAGGTTGGTAGAGATGACAATATGAGAGTGGTGACCTAGAACAAACTGCAACAGAAATCATTTCTTTTGGAACTGTTCGTATGTGGTCTCTCTCTAGTACTCCCATAACTGAAGCGGCCATTATCGGTCTTGGGGAAATTTGCATAATCAACATCATTCTAAGATGGCTGTCAGTGGACCAGAAAATCGACTAAGTCTCCGAAACGGTTGGCTTTAGTTCAGCTAAATATATACTCACGAGTTCAAAAATGCTGACATTATTTTCCTACGACCTTATCGTAACCAAAGTCCTATATAGGGAGAGTTACGACAACTCGTTTCCAGGCGCCATTTTGGCCCCCAACTATGACGCACAAAAACAATGGCGTCATAGGCCTACAACTTTACTTAACATTTACTTCATGCAAACTGCACCAATACTCAAAATCGGCTTAAAGCGGCCAAGGCAAAATGACGCGATTAACATAATTCAAAATTGCGGTCTTCGGGAATTTCTGGAAAGAGATATCTCGCATTCAGTGTGTTTCGGTGGTGGAAGGATTAATTCCTCAAACACAGAGCGATAATGCAAGCGAAATGTGCCTAAAAATCGAATTTGACAAATATCAATTTAAAAATTTTTTCATATGGTGCCGGGCAATTAAAGGGCAGCGATAATCTCGTAAGATTTGACTTTTGCAATGTCTTTTATATGGTTTTCGATATCCGAATTTAAAGGTAAATTTCTAAAACCCAAAATGGCAGCAACACAAATCAGCAGATGTTAATTTAATTGCCATTTCATTTTTCCCTGTTGGATATTACTTGTAACATGTCATTTAAACGGTTCGCGATGTCGCCAGGTTCAATACTGATCTCAAAAATGAATCCATGGTGGCAGAAATTCCAATCACAATGCTACACAATATAGTATACCCCTTCCACTATTGAGAATTGTAATTAAAGAATGTAATGATATCTTATGTTTGTATAATGTCGTTGTATCGACCTTGGAGGTATGTGCAACCGTATGACACCTTACATTTTTAAGTATGATTATTTCTATAAAGATCCAATTATAGTCTTGAATTACACACTGTTTTAACACCAGCCATTGTCGCTTCAGTGACTACATTTAGTTTATTCAGTTCGACGTAAGATTTAAACCGAATAGATACAGTTTTTTTGACTTGAATGAAGATATACAACACCTATGTTGCATATATATCTCATTTCAGTTGAATCATATATCATTTGTTATGTTCATATCGTCTTACGTATTACATCAAGGCGACCTTGTTCTATTGTTCCACTTGCCTATTCAGATTTGTTCAGATGAACGTAGTACTAAAATGTCATTTTTATACGCCCAGACGTATTACAAATTTACTATTGGGCCGTAATTCACTCTACTACAATTTGTAAGTAAGAGTAACTGTTTTTCTATAGTTCTTTCGAAGAGTAGTTTTACTTTTCAAAATGATTTCACTGTTATTGTACTAGAAATATGACGAACAAAATACCATTCACTGTGGGCGTGCGGTCGACTAATATGAAAGATAGGCCCACGTTTTGCAAGAGACGGATAGAGAACAAGCTAAACAAATTGATATTTTTTTTGCATAACCAGGGGCTATACTCCAGGAAGTTACGGGCACATATGCAAGAATATCTTCGACCATATGTACCCATCAATAATTCGCTTGTGCGCAATGTTCGATAGCAGTGGGAGGAAACCAGAGTACACGGAGAAAACACACAATGTGGTCAACCTCATACAAATTTTAGTGCAAAGACATGGCCATTTGTTCCCCTGTATGTAGTGTAAAGCATTCAGCCCAACGAAAATTTAGCGAATAAAATTTGGCGACATCTGGTTTGCTGTCATTAGAAATAGACTGATATATAAACTTTAACAAGGCGGCAATTGATTTATCGATACATGATGCTTGAATAACTTGATCAGAAAATAACTTTATCAATAAGCGTTACAAAATATTTTATATTCATCATGGCATCCCTCATTAAGGAAGATATCGAGTGTTAAATTTGGGAATAAAATACCATTTGCAACAATAGATTTTACATATAATTTTCTCATTCTTAAACCTGCCCGAATAATGAGACGCTGTCCACTATTGCTAAAGTAGATTACAGTGCTGTAAACGAAGAATTGGTGGAAACAAATACACTTATATTTGATATGTTAATCTAATTTTATTGACGATTACCATTAGGGAGATAACTCGAACGGAAGGCCATGGATGCAGACCACCATTAATTCCCCCCGTTGGTTTAAACAGTATTTATTTCGAGAATATTATACAGTATAAAAGAGCATAAATAATAGGATACAAAAACAAGCCAAGTAGGCTTATATTAATTTGCTTCCTTCAGGTTTGGGTGTATAATTCATGTACAATGTCGAATTATATATGATACAGACAAAAACTAATTACATTGTTTTAGTTATGGTACAATTAAACAAATAAATAAGATTTTAATTTTGAGTAAATAAATAAATAATTAGAAAATAATAATAATAAAAAAAATATATATATAAAAAAAAAATAAATAAATAAAAAAATAATAATAATAATCGTCACCCCAAGGTTGTATTTTACAGAGTAAGACGTTTCGTATCTTTAATATATTTGTAAAGACATTTAAAAATATCGCTGTTGACGTCTGAAGATAATTCGGCATACCATAGAGTAGGCAAGTGATATTTCTAAAATACATTGGTAACAAATTAATGGTATTATTTCGCTGAAGTGCGTAGTATGGACAGTAGAGTAAAAAGTGTTCGGTGGTTTCTAGGTCGAGATCACAGTCACATCGAGGATTGTCATATATATGCATAAGGAACTTATGGTATCTTAAATCACTTTTATTATTACGTAGTTTACAGTGGATAATTTGGAATTGTCGTTCACCGTAGTAGAACAATTTGTTGACTTTGGGAAAGTTTTAAAATCAGAGACAGACGAGGCTTTTTTTTATTTCATTGTCTAAACTATTCCACGCTTTTATTGCAGACGGCAAAAAGGAGTTTTTGTAAAAATTAGTTTTACATTTAATTTGTGTAATGTGGTCGGAGTTACGTAGGTTGTAAGGGTTGCTGGAAGAGATAATTGGTGGGATAAGACAACAAAGATAACTGGGGGCTATGTTATTTACCATTTTATAAAACAATGTTAATTTATGAGCTTGACGTCGCACTGATAAAGATGAGAATCCGGATTCAGTATAAAGTGCATTATGGGAGGTTCCACGAGGCAGGCCGCTTATCGTTCGTAACGCGTCCAAGTGGAGCTTTTCTAATTTTTGCGAATTTATTTCAGTAGTATTATTCCAGACTATATCAGCGTAATCAAAAATAGAAAGAATAAAAGATTTATACCAAATACTCAATGACTTACGTGATAGTCTATATTTCAAACTTCTCAGACAGTCGACCATGTTTGAGGTTTTACTAATTAAATAATCCACGTGATTGTCCCACTTACAATGTTTGTTAAAAATTACACCTAAATGTTTATGGGTATTTGCGTCATATAATGGGATATCATTAAAAGAAGCGACGAGCAAGGTTTGGTTGTTTTTTCTACTAAATGTAAGACTGATAGTTTTATCTGGGTTGAATTCGACCTTCCACTTTTCGGACCAATCATGAATTTTCTTTAGATCATTATTCAAAGTATTAAGGGTGTCAGGGGGATTATCTATAACCAAAAATAACGAAGTATCATCTGCGAATAATCTTAATCGGGAGATAATTTCATTTGTAATATCGTTAATAAAAATTAGAAAAAGGAGCGGTCCAAGTACGGACCCCTGGGGTACGCCGGAGTATTGATTTTAGTTTGTGTATCAACCCACGATGCCATACCCTATCAAATGCGCTTTTTATATCAAAAAATATAGCTTTTACCTCACGCCCTTTGTCTAAACAGGAAGAAACGTGGTTGTACATATCAGTTAGTTGGTAAACAGCACAATCATTTTGTCGAAACCCAGACAGGTACATATATATAATTTTATTAGAATGAACGAAGTTATAAATATGCTTATATATTATTTTTTCAAAAACCTTACCCAAGGTACTTAGTAGTGATATTGGTCTGTAGTTAGAACATACATGTCTATCGCCTTTTTTAAAAATTGGTATAACGTGCGCCAATTTCCAACAGTCGGGGAAGATAGATTTCGATATAAGCAGATTGAATAATCTTAACAGCGGGAAAGCAATAGACTTTGAAACATTTTTTAAAATAACATTATTAATTTTGTCTGGTCCTGAGGCCTTTTTACCCTTTAAACAGTGAATAATGTCGACGACATCTTGATATTCAATAGAAAGCGGTTCAATGTCAGTATCGAGTAATGCTACTTCTGGAAGTCGGTAGTCCGTTTCATTAGGTAATAGAGATTGGTTTACTAAATAGTCATTAAAAAGCTCTGCTTTGTCTTTATTTGTGTATTTGATTGTATCTCCATATTTCAAAGGTGGGATATCTTTAATAGAATTGCCATTTCTGAATGAAAAAATCCGTACAAGCTTCCACCAGTCAGAATCATTAAATGTGTCTTTATTAATATTTGATTCGATCTTTTCGTAATAAGACCTTTTTGCCTTTCGGACCTCTTGTATTACATAGTTTCTGTATTTCCTAAAGTTTTCCCAATTAGAAGGTAAATTATGTTTTTTGGCTTTGCCTTGGATTCTGTTTCTCTTGCGAATAATATGACGTAAATGACAATTCATCCATGGATTATCGCAAGGTCGTATAGTAACGGTCTTATTTGGAACATATTGTGAAATAATTTCAAGTAGTTTCCCTGAAAACGTTTTAGTTAAAGTATTCAAATTAGTATCTTCATTAAAAATCTGATTCCAATTAAAATCTAAAATACTGTTATTTAATCCTATAACATTAATGTTCTTATAGTCCCAGATGTGACGTTTGTAGCATCTGGGTTTATGTTTTTCTAGTGTTAAGAAAACAACAACAGGGCTGTGATCACTCAAGCCACATAGGTTGACTTCAACTGACTGTATAAAGTCGGGACATGAAACTATCGCAAGGTCAAGAAGCGAACTCTTGTCAGGGGTTATTCTTGAAGGGTCATTTACAAGTTGAGTTAAGTTAAATCTATTAATAAAATCATGCAGTTTAGTATTAGTTTTTGTAAGAAAGTCGACATTAAAATCACCAAGAATGATGACATTGTTTTTAGTATTATATTTAGCTTGCGAGAAACTGTGTTCGATTAAATTCCAATAAGCAGAATTGCTGTTTGGTGAACGATAAAAAGTTTCTATTAAAAATGTTTTATTTTTTAAAGTAATTTCTAACCACAAAGCTTCAAGGCCTGGAAGTTCAAGATCATATCTACGTTTAAAGTAAAAATTGTTACGAACATAAACAGCAATGCCCCCTCCCCTACTATCATTTCTATTCAGTAAACAGGGCGAACAAAACCCATCAATAGACAAAGAATCAACCGGCACTGCATCAGTAAGCCAGGTTTCTGAGAAACATAAAATATCATTATCACACAGTTCAGCAGAAATATGATGAATCTTATACCTTAAGCTTCTAATGTTCAAGTGAACTATTCTGATTAAATTCTGACCAGGGTTAGAGTGAATATCTACACACAAAACAATCAAAAGACAAATGATAAGAGCGTATATAATAATATCATGTAAATATATAAGACACGCTCCACTCCATAAAATAGCATAAATCACCTGACCAACATATGCATCAAGAAGACAATTTAATTTAATTGTTTGTTTATACACGAATACGCTTTATGTATAGGACATAAAACAATCGTAATACATATGTTGATAAGGCGATTTGGTTTGGGGTGAGGATGATAAATAAATAAATAAATAAATAAATAAATAAATAAGAAGAAAACATAACATATAAAACAAATGATATACACAATACATGTATATACAAATAAATAAATAAATAAGAAGAAAACGTAACATATAATACAAATGATATACACAATATATACACAGTAATAGATAAGGTTTCGTGAACAATAGGGTATTGTCATGGAAATGAAGACTAAATGCAGACATTCGATGTCCAACGTAAGCGGCATACTTAAAATAAATACTGCATTCAGTTCTGAAAAGATATCTAATGGTCTGGGGAATATAAAATCATGCCCGGTAAATTACGTTGAATAATAAACATGAAGGGGGTTGTCGCTTTAAGGTACCGTTAGAGTGGTGTTGTTGTAAGTGAACCGTTAGGTCACTGCACGTCAACTATGGAAAGAAATTCGGGTCATTATTGCTAATTGGTGAGTGCTGGGCATAAAATTATTTAAGGCAATTTCTGTAGACTTATGAATTAAATAACATACAGTAAAATGTAAATACTCAGATAACAGATTATGGAGACAGGTCGACAAAAGATTCATTTATTGACTGGTTTATTTCTGCAGAATGTTGGTTTGGTTCGCGAGAAGTTGTAAGCTTGAGGCTGGTATCTTCAACGAGAGATTGGAATTCCCCCCGTTGACTTCAATGTTAATTCCTGACTCTTTGCCCACCCAAAACTCTTCCCCAACTTTTCGTTGGGCTGAATGCTTTTCACTACAGACATAGCAACAAATCGTCATGTCTTTAAACTAAAATTTGTATGCGGTTGACCACCAAAACTTTGAGAAGCATTATTACACAATGACATATGTCATAGAAGCGTCCTGCCATATCAAAATACGTGTAAGTGATTGTAACATAAACCTGTTGCTATCAGCACTCGGCTGGAGATCTTGGTAGTATTCCTTATGTCATTGCGTAACTATAACTTGTTGTTGGCATGTCTTATCTAACTTTCTTTGTCTGATAAACTATATTGAATGTTAAACCTTCATATGATGCTTGATACATTAGACAGGTGTCTAATGAGCTCCTTTGTCTCGAATACGTTTATAAACTCAGAACAGAAACGAATCTTCAGGCAGGTCCAAGAGGCCATGCTAGGCGGGCGCCTAGTTAAGGTACCTCAGGAGTACTATAGTCAGGTCTGGGAGTCGGAGACGAGACGAGAGCTTCTGGAGTTAGCACACTCGTGCTAAGCCAGGCTAATTAAGTCATGACTCCCTCCATATAGATAGTTCTACGGTCGTTTACATTACGATGTTTATACCTAATATGTAAGAAGAAGAATAAAACTATTATTAGATGTATATACCAGTGTTGTCATCAAAGATACTGATTAAAGAACAAATACTGTCACATATTAATTGGTGCCGTCTGACCAGAGCAACGCTTGAAGTCTTATACCACTAGACGACCACAGGCTACAGATTTTAGTATTCACAGGTAAGTCTTTTCTAAATCCTACCATGGCGACGGTTCATAAATGACATAAGTGCTATGGATTAAAATTTAACTGGGAAACCAGCAGTTTATCATCACGCGTCATTCAACATCATGGTGTAGTTACTAAATTTAATATATTATATCGTCTTTCAAGCTAGTAGTGGAACAGTCTTTAACTATATGTAGGAAAATTACTGAAACAAAATTGTATATATATTATTTGTTTTAAAATGCGTCATGTTGTTTTTAAAAAGATTATAAATTATCATTGTTTGTTTTTGAACACATATTTTGGCATTTAAAATTAGTATTGAGAGGTTTATATTGCGGAGTAAAAATGTTCTGTGATTGTTTAACTAGAGTTAACAATATCGTAATTAGGAATTGTACATTCACAAAGTATTAACGGCTTTATCTCTTAAGTTTTTTTCGTTTATTTTGTCTATACATGTATATTATCCAAATAGTTAATGGCAAAGGCCCCGATATTTACGGGTGAGATTTTTATTTGTAATACCCCAAATATTTAATGGGAAAGACCCGATATTTACGGGATTAAGATTTTTATTTGTAATACCCCAAAGTTTTAATGGGAAATGCCCCGATATGTAACGGGAGAAGTTAATGTTAAGTGGTTTAACCCCAGGGGGGTTGTGCTCGGATTTAAGAGCAAACGTTTTGTCTTGTTTTGTGTTGTGTTTAAAAATTATAGAGATAAACCGTTAGTTCTTTCAAAAATATCTTATTTAAGATTGGTTAAATGTGTTCAGATCATTCATTATTCTTAAGATAAAAAAATATGACTCCCTAATTTCAATTGTAAATATCGTTAGATCGTTATCTAAAGTCAAGTCTGTTCCACTTGCTAATTTAATTAACTATTAATTAAGTTCACTTCATGATATGATACGCAAATGATCAAACTTCGGCACGGGTGGCAGTTAATACTCTTCATGGCACATGTCATAACACGCCGTTTTGCCAGACGGTATGGAAAATGAAAAGACTACCGGTCAACAACAATAGTTGAACTAAACGGAGCAGGGAAAATTCTGACCCCTCAACACTACTGAAACGAGGAAGGGCATCATATGTACCCCACCCCTACAGTTGGCTACGACAATGCAGTAGCGGTCTAAGAAGATAATTACAGTAGTTTGTGTTCGCGATTCCACCAAATAATCGGTCTAAGAAGATAATTAGAGTAGTTTGTGTTCGCGATTCCACCATTTATATGAATAATAAGAGTAGTCTGTGTTTGTGATTCCAGGATCTCGTTTGTTTTTTTTTATTGACTCGCGTGTTTGACCGATTGTGTGTATATAACTTTTAAGTTCGTGTGTTTTTCATTGACCTTTTCATTTTGTTTAAAGACATTTTTGGATATTATGACATTTTACAAGTATATATAACTTTTAAATTTGTGTGTGTTTCATTTACCTTTTCTTTTTGTTTATAGACATTTTTGTATACGACATTTTACAAGTGTTGTTTGTATTTATATGTCTTTTCATTCTTATTGTTATTTTTATCTTTTAAGATTAGGGTAGATATTATCGATCCCAGTTATATTCAAATTTGTAAAGGCTTTAAAAAAATATTTCATATTTTTTTCTAAAAAGAGGGAAAGGTATATTACACAATGACATATGTCATAGAAGCGTCCTGCCATATCAAAATACGTGTACGTGATTGTAACATAAACCTGTTGCTATCAGCACTCTGCTGGAGATCTTGGTAGTATTCCTTATGTCATTGCGTAACTATAACTTGTTGTTGGCATGTCTTATCTAACTTTCTTTGTCTGATAAACTATATTGAATGTTAAACCTTCATATGATGCTTGATACATTAGACAGGTGTCTAATGAGCTCCTTTGTCTCGAATACGTTTATAAACTCAGAACAGAAACGAATCTTCAGGCAGGTCCAAGAGGCCATGCTAGGCGGGCGCCTAGTTAAGGTACCTCAGGAGTACTATAGTCAGGTCTAGGAGTCGGAGACGAGACGAGAGCTTCTGGAGTTAGCACACTCGTGCTAAGCCAGGCTAATTAAGTCATGACCCCCTCCATATAGATAGTTCTACGGTCGTTTACATTACGATGTTTGTACCTAATATGTAAGAAGAAGAATAAAACTATTATTAGATGTATATACCAGTGTTGTCATCCAAGAACCTGATTAAAAGAACAAATACTGTCACAGCATACTAAAATCATAATTTTGCTTTAGAAGACACAACACAACCAAAACAACTCAGGGGAGCATTTAAGTTTGAGGTCAAGTAATTCTTTATGAATTTTATACATTTCCTGTATGGTATTTCTATGGCCTGTTATAATATTTCTGTAGGCACAACCAGTAGTTGCTGGCTTGCTATACTGAAATCTCCAATCATGTATTCGTGGAATTTTTGCTCTTCTTGCACACAGTCCCGTAATATAAATATCTTCCAACCAAAAATGTTTTGTCTTTAGTGATGCCCTATAAAGTTCAGGAACAGCTTTTATGCTCATGGAATATGCCGTTCCGGAACTATATCTGGGATATGTATTTTCAGAAAAATCTTTAATAGGGGTGTACCATTTTGATTTCTTCTCTTGAACGGGGTGTGCATCAACAAATATATGGCCCAAAATAAATTTGTCAAGGGTTTGTTTTTTTAATGCTTTTAGTAAATTAGGAACATTAACATACATATCGTCATCTGTTTTTAAAGCGTATTTGGCTGTTAAACAAAAAGTGTTAATCCATTTGAGCAGAGCCTGTGATTTTATACTCAAATTCCTGTAACTGTCGGTAAAACTTTCTTGTATGATATCCTTATAAATATTGCTTTCATTGCAAATTTGTTTTTGAACATCTTCTGAACTACCACTTCCAACCAAAAACAGTACAGTGATATTGGAGGTGGTATCCCTCCCCACTGCCCCCCAGGTATTCCTGATGGCTTCACGTTCTCCAAAATTTGTCATACTTGTACACACCACCATGACTAGCTCCGTGTTTGTATTACACGCCCCAGGATTATTCAAAATATAAGAATAATTATGAGGATTGGCAATTGTCTCTGTGATATCTATCCGTTCGGGACTTGTGAGTGATAAAGAGTTCAGTAGGTATAGAATGCCATTAATGATAAAACACAAGGCACATACACTAAATAAACAATACCGAACCCGGGACAAGGGAGACAAACAACAGGAAACACGTTTTAACCTGAAATCAAAGGGAAACCATAAATAACCGGCTATATCTCGTTGATACTCTACCTATAACTCTCTAAAATAAAAGAATTTAATGAGAACTGTTACAAGTCAGTGGCAGGGCACAGTTTGTAAAATGAAAGAATTGATATTAATACTATCTCCCTGATTATGTCGACTACATCGTTAGCATTTTGCATACCGTACCGATAGTTCATTGGAAACATATTGTGTAGAGCCGCGCTAAATTCAACAATGATTAGGAAAGCACGAGGGGTGTTAGTCTCGATAATAATATATACCGAAACACCGGAAAACTACCGGAAAACATCATTTTATACGTAATACCGGAAAACACATGAAAAGCACCAAATACCAGAAAACACACTATATACCAGAAAACACCTTAAAAAGGTACTCCGGACCAGGCTATACTATATACCACACTGTAAAAATTATATGTATAAAAACTGTAAAATTTTACAAACTGTCCTGTTAGAAAACTATCAGATGTAAAATTACGTAAAAACTGTGTTTATAAACATTTATGTAAAAATTAAACTTTTAACATCCGAGATTGTGTATTTTAACAACATATTAAAGTTAAATCACCAAATAGGTATGCAATCTAACAAACTGTGCATTTTAACAGAATATTCATGTTAATTTACAGATCGATACACAATCTAGCAATTACTCTGTCTATTATTTGAGCAATTTCAACGTAAACTTTTTTGATAAATATTTTAATTTGTCACTTTTTTTATCCCATATTTATATATTCGCGGCGAACCCGGCTTCTTTCCGAACGTCTCTCAACGTTTGTAGTGTCCCGGTCGTTCTAGACCATTCCTATTAACAAGTAGGTTATCATTTTTTATTTTTTTTTAAATAGTTATTTGGAATTCCATGCTTGATCAGCTGCTTACTTTGAAAGTATCACTACTATCCTACTAAGACATGAAAATATTTTTTTCAATTTTATTATCAAAATCTGTAGTTCATTTTTTCAATTTTATTATCAAAATCTGTAGTTCATTTTATATTCTTTTTTTATTGAGACTTGACTTGCTTTAGACCGTTATCAGAAAGGCTGGGGGTGTCTCAGTCCAAGGTGTATGACATGTTTGACACTAGTCTAAAATATTTGTCATAACCCATTTTTGTGATTTTAGTTGCATATCTGTAATATTACAGAATAACTGTTATATTAAAGGCAAAATTCTGTTAATTCACATAGTAATACTCATGGATAGGGTAAACGCATGCGCGTCGCAGATTTAACTAATGTCGGTGAATGTTTGAATGTGCATTGACGATGCAGGATAAGAACAGAGGAAATCCAACAATAAGATGTGAAGGTAAGTCTTCCTAATAATAATGTATGTGCGAAGGCAAATCTACAGCATAAGAAGATATATAATAGGGCCTACACATAGTGGCCATGATGTATGTTTTATTGTGAATTTGAACTCGACCATGTAAACAATATTAAAGTGTAAGAAAGGCGATGGTTCAGTGAATATGACGCTGGATTATTAACCATTTGCAAAGAAAGCTTGTTTGGAAACTTGGCCTTCGTGTCAATGGAGCAAGTTCTAATTTGTTCAGCTGGCACTAACAACTGGTGCCATGTGTGTTATTGGCCGTAAATGTTAAAGAACCTTCAGCCCTAAAGAGTTATCTCCGCTGAATGTGCTCTATCATTTCGTTTCAGGTTCAAGGTAACAAAATTTGTAAGGAGTGGAAGAGACGACAGAAAGTAGTAAACCTGGCCTTCAGAACACAAAATTTGAAGCCATTCACGATCCCTTGCTCTAAATGTCTGTTAATTTTTAATATTTTTGTACGTTCATGAAACAAAAATTAGATGTACAGAAAATAATTTTTTTTTTTACAATGATTTTGTTTTATATTTAATCCAAAAAAAAAAATATGTTAAAAAAACAGAAAATATTCTGGCAGAAGCTCTATTTCAACATGGAATAATTCTGTTTGAAACCAGAAAAAAGTTCTGGCAGATGGTTTACCAAATTTTTTCTCTGTCAAAGAATAAACAGATTAAAAATAACAGAGAAAAAATACTGGTTAACCAACTGCCAGAACTTTTTCTGGTTTCTAACAAAATTATTTCTCACAGTGCAGTTAAATTACCAACAACCTGTTTAAATACAGGTCTCCTTTACACAACGTATGTTAAATTACAGCGTATATGTTATTTAACCCGAAACTGTAAGGGAAGGATAACACACAACGGTTAAATCACCAACTTCAAGTTTAAGTACAAATCTATTGTTATTTAACATTATATTGTGTTATATCATTTTACACAGCGTATGTAAAATTACAGGCATATGTTTTTAACCTACAATTGTAAGAAACGCTTAACATTGCATTGTTAAAATACATACTAAATGTAAAATTACGAGATAAAAT
Organism: Patella depressa; assembly: GCA_948474765.1. Lineage (NCBI taxonomy): Eukaryota > Metazoa > Mollusca > Gastropoda > Patellidae > Patella > Patella depressa. The sequence continues at coordinate 5,077,401 of OX419720.1, forward strand.
GGCAACTTTTCTGCCATGATTTTCCGGTTAAAAAACATAAAAACTTTTTACAGTGCAGAAACTAACCCTAAAAATGACATTTAGGGTGTTTTTTTCGATATTTAGGGTGTATTCCGGTGATTTCCGGTATATAGTTAAGCCGGTTATTCTAATTTTAATGGTTATAATTATCAGGAATGAAAAAAAGATGAATTATTACCCGCGGTCTTTCTGGCTATTACTGTCCAACATCTTTAGTACTGGTGAAATCTGTATCTATATTTCCGTTAAACTGCACAAATCAACAGACGAACATGAAAAGTAAAAACACAGATGAACTATAAATCATTCAGAATTTCTAGAGCTAAAATAAGACTTATTAATTATGAAAAAAAACCTTTTCTATTAAAGCTTTCATTACCAAATGCATTATTGCAAACAAACCTTTCAATGTATAAAACATCCAAAGTACCAGATTTTGTTGTGATAATGACGTGCATAAAGTAAGAACACAAGATGCGAACGACAAAAATTATCCAGTCAGCAGAAGATATACAATATTAATAGAGTTATTATGAAATATGCCCTATTGTATACAGATATAAAATGTGTTTAATTGTTCTTGTATTTGATGCAAAATAAAGAGGCGTGATTGAAACGCAGCCGTGTGTGACATAAATGTTTCTATAAATATTTTCACCTTTTTCATGTTTGCTTTATATGTTATCTGTCTTAAAGATAGATTATGAGAGGTCAGATGAATATAATAGAATAGAATAGAATAGAACAGAACAGAAATAGAATAGAATAGAATAGAATAGAATAGAACAGAAATAGAACAGAACAGAACAGAACAGAACAGAACAGAACAGAACAGAACAGAACAGAACAGAACAGAACAGAACAGAACAGAACTAGAACTAGAACTAGAACTAGAACTAGAAATAGGATAGGATAGGATAGGATAGGATAGGATAGGATAGGATAGGATAGGATAGAATAGAATAGAATAGAATAGAATAGAATAGAATAGAATAGAATAGAATAGAATAGGATAGAATAGAATAAAATAGAATAGAATAGAATAGAATAGAACAGAAATAGAATAGAAATAGAACAGAACAAAACAGAACAAGAATAAGAATAAGAATAGTTTATTCAATAATATAGGTCCAAGACTAAAAGTTACAAATATAACATATGTACAACAATATTTACTTCATATCATGAACTGGTGGCATTGCTATTAGATTACATAAATGATTTACAATACATAATATATAATGTAAGAATAGATTTTGTAGAGCAAACTTTGACGATTGTTTGTAACATTAGCGTTGATACGTAAAAAAAACCCTGCTAAGACCATATTAATCCCATAGTACATTGCATAACATATGCCTGGCTACATTAATTAGCTTGGCTGGACCAGAAAAGCAGGACGTCAAATCCCATATCAATTTATTTCATGTATAAAAATGAACATAAGTGTGTAGAGAGATCCGGGTCCCACCTGACAAATACGTAATACGGTATGCAACCTAATTTCCTCACCTATACAATGCGATATAACTGAAAGATGACATGTATACAACATAGATTATAAACATCTACAGTCAACCGTATCTGTATTTTTTTAAAGTCTGGCGTCGAGCTGAATAAAATATACTAAAATCAAGGATGCAAGAGGATCAAATAACACACTTTTATGGACTAACAAATACTATTTCTATTGTTTATTTTACTGCCACTTTTAAACAAGGTCGTTTTCAAACAATGGAATGCAAGGGAACATGAGTAGCTATCACAAGCTTATGATGAAGCAAGGTACATGTACATAAGTGTTTATAATAATGTCTGTTCCAGACAACACTACGACTGAAAAATTGTTTCCTATTTCTTCAATTCTTAATTAAAAGTCGGGAAGTTAAAGACCTACCTGAAATTGTCATTCAATTACTTTTTTCATCACCTTTTAACGACTATCCTCTGTCAATGTCCGAAACAGAATCATAACTACTGCGCCTGCGTAAATTAGAACATTCGTATATCGTGTCGGTATAAGGGTATTCCCCATTTGGGTCGTATTCCGTTAATAATGTCTTGTGAAGGAGGATTGTTATGCGGCATTTTTTTACATTTAATGAGATACACTGTATGCTTGTATATACGTAATTACAATATAAACAGTATTACATAATAAAACACGAAATACTTTTTCCTATTAAAGAGAGAGAGAGAGAGAGAGAGAGAGAGAGAAATGGGGTTTAACATCCACTCAACACAAACTAGGTCATTTCGGGACTAACATATGGTTTTAATTTTATTTCAATAATTCGCTTGCGCGTAGGGGTCTTTAGCAGTGGGAGGAAACCGGAGTGCCCGGAGGAAACCCACTTTTCCTATTAAAGTGCGTGAAATTAACCGTAATATGTAACATTTACGTTAATATTATACTGATTTCGAAACGCGTCGAACTTAAAAAGTTTTTATTTTCATCCAACAGATATGATAATCTGTGTAATCCTCAGTGCCGGACTGGTAGGCCGAAGGCCCACCTGTCAGGTCATTGACCAAGGCCCACATAAGAAGGCGAGTCACGAGCGCGCCGAGGTCGCACGAGCGTGCGAGTTGGGGTGGTGAGTGGGTTCTCTCCCCAGGCAAATTTTGAAATTTGACAAATCAATTTTCCAAGCATTTCGACCAAAGATTCCTATCTTTTATTTTCTCTTGTCCTGTCCCCTCTTTCATTCAGTCTTTTCTACCCATCTCCTTTCATTCTCTTTTCGTTTTTTTTCTTTTCTTTAAAGGCTTAGGCCCACTTTTTTAAAATGAACTTAGGCCAACCTGTCACAGTCCGGCATTGGTAATCCTACCACATACAATATTATTACTTAGATAATTTTTCAATCTGCTTAAAATACACACTTATATTTTGTTTCGTTTTTTTTATACTTTCGATGGCAAACACTGCATGAAGATCTGACCGACTTAGTGGAAGGTTGTGTCTGGGTTGTACGAGAGGATTTTGACCCTATGACGTCAGCCATTGATTAGTGTTGACGTTTCTAGTGGTTTACCAACAGTTCCGTGCATCGCCATGACAGACCGTTTCATTGGCTAATCTTTAACTTCAACCGAAACGCGATAATATAACAAATCTCAAGTAAAACGAAATTTTGAACCATAAAAAACGAAACGAAATCGGATCTGGGTTTGAATCATATTGATAATAATTTTGCTTATTCATCTTTATGTTAGAGTTATAGCATATAACATAGTTTTTATGCCATAAGGGAGTGAAATTAACATATCGCGTATATATAATATATATATTGTTAATCGTTATAATGGCAACTTTTGAAATTAGGAAAACACGAGGGGCGCTATTATCGCCTTGTGTTATTTCTTAATTTACTATTTTCGAGTCGATTTTGACTTGTATAGCGTGCTATCGCCACACATTTTGTCGTAACGTCTCCTTTTCGACTTTGGCGTTCTGACGCGGCGAATTGGTAGTTATATGCTTCCGCACATTTATTATGATTATATAGTCTTACTGTTAGGTATCCTGATAATTAGAATTTAATGCCATGGCAAAGTATGCAAGAGAGAGGAAGAGAGAGTTTGTGTTTGTGTGTGTGTGTGTGTGTGTGTGTGAGAGAGAGAGAGAGAGAGAGAGAGAGAGCGAGCGAGGGAGAGAGAGAGAGAGAGTTTTAACGCCCACTCGACACAAACTTGTTTATTTAGGGACTAACATATGGTTTAATTTTATTTTAAAAATTTGCTTGCGTTTAGGGATCTTTGGCAGTGTGTGTGTGTGTGTGTGTGGGGGGGGGGTGACCCAGAGAAAACCCACGACGTTGGACAGGCGACCTTACAACTTGACACGTATAACCGGGATTCGAAACCACGCCACTTGACTCAATGACAGGCTTTATGAAAAGGCAGCTAGAGTTTATACTAAAATTATATCAAATAAAACAGTTATCAAGCCAATCGTGAATATCTGTCGACTATTCCTCATTAAAGGGTTAATCCCGATAACTTTTTGGGGAATAAAACTGCTTAATTTTGTGTTAAAATCCCTTATATCCCATTACCTAAGGCCGACCAACTAACCCGATATTTGTGATATGCTTGTAAATAACTTAAACCTGACAGTCTTCATCTGGAAACGGAGACCGTTGTATTATACATTATCTGGATAAAACCAGACTTCTTTCTATAAAAATGATATATAGGTGAAATTTACCTTTTGTTATCAAGTACAGTACATGGGTCATTCACTGTATAGACCTCTCAAGAAACGGGAATCGATTATTAGGTCACCCAATCAAAAAATTGACCCGAAATCTTAAAAGGGTTACGTGTCCGGATAAGCTGTGTTGACGTTAACGTCAAAACGACTCAATATTTTGAGCTTAAACTTTGAGCCAAGGTAAATACACCATGCCTCTATATTTTGGTCCATAAATTTCGTAAATGCTCGGACTTAATTTTTGAGACTCTGCTCTTATCGGGATTGTCCCTTTAACAACTAATTGACTGTTAAAGTCTGGTTGGTTATTATTAATTAGCTTGTGATATTGCTCTAGGTTAAAGTCAACAGAAACCTCCAGACTATACCACGACTAAGGCCACAGTGGTTAAGTGCGTAAAACACTGAATCACTAGCCTGAAGGTCGGGAGTTCGATCCCCAGAGGTTCAAGGACAGCTTTCTACTCGTTCGGACGGCAAAAACTGAGATCTCGTGTACACATTGGCGTGCAAGTAAAATATCCCTTGGCAGTTGTAATTCGATATAAGATTTGGCTGCTCGGGCAACATTTTCCGTCTTTATAAGTCCTGCCGGAGCAGCACAGTAGGACGTTAAAAACAATTTCCTTTACTACGAGGACTTTGGCTTATGACCTCAAATGGTTAGACGTGCTCAATCGTGAATAATAGTATATTTTAAAATACAATTACACGCACCCAAGCGCATCGACAGCTGTATAACACTATACCAATTGAAGGGATGACATACTTATAATCGTGTACCGAATATTCAAGCGTGGGGTTATAGGCGGGTAAAGATAAAAATCTCCCACGATATCTCGTATTAATTAATTGATTGGTAGGTTGGTATGCTCAATTGAAAACTGTGGATAATATATTTTACGGTTCGACAATTGACTTAGATTCTATAGACAGCGTTGTATCTGTTCTTGAAAGATGCGCATGGAACCAAGTAATTGCGAAAAAGACATTAATTACGTTCTTGTCAGGCTGCAATCACATTCATTAACGACAAGACTTCTATTATATAGCACTAATTCTTAATTACACGTCATTTACTCTGGAAAACCAACAATTACGTTGCTGCCAAGCAGTTATCATTATTCATTATGTCATTTATTTTTGATTCTTGGTACAGAATTTTTTCCAACTTTAAATAACTGTGTATATGTAGTATATAGCATAAAGCTCACTGTCAATCAGCAACTACGACGAGAAACGTATTGAAAAATACCCACAAACAAATTGTTGATCTATGATGTGATTCCGGACAGCGTCGTCAATGAAAAATAACACAAATGAATTGTTGATTTGTGATGTGACTTGAACTATTCCGGAAAAAGCTATCTCTTCTAAACCAGCCCAACTAGTGACACATGCTGTGCACGAAGCAGCAAACGATCATATTTAATAGAACAACTTAAGAGGGAATTCAAATTAAGTGGTAATAATTTATTTCCTGGCTCCTAGCGAGGAAAGTTTCAATTCGTGGTGTGTCTAGACACGTGTACGTGGACCCTGAGCGTCCTGTTACACTTCCAGATAAATACAATGGTGTAAACGAAATTTTACTGGAAAGTTTATTTATAATTACTGACGTTGTATTTATAGCTCAGAATATTGTAAACTGGTTAGCATTTCTAAAGCCTGTCGCTGGATCTGGTATAATGAATTGATTGTAGAAATAGGGATTTATTTGTTTACACTGGGAGGGGACACGACAGCTTTTTTCGTAGACGCGGAGTTAAGTAAACCAGAGTTGTCCATGATGGTTATTTATATTTATACATGCCTGAGTATGTCTCTCCATATGTTATCTGCCAATATGTACAACATATATCTAGCATTCCATGTCACGTATGATTATTCATTTATTAGTGAAAAGAAAATTCGCATTTTCTTGTTGGCGTCTTGGTGTCTCAACTTTCTGATCTCTTGTATGGTTTTGTTTGACGATAGTCTACTTGTCCCTAATCCATCTTCGATAGCCGATTTCAAACTAACAAAATCAAACTTCTGGTTTGTATTCATTCAAATTTTGAATTTGTTCATTTATCCCACTGTCTGTATAGTTTATTCTTTTATACAAATTAAGAAACTTCACACTTGTAACAGAGCTTTGAGTAAAGCGGTCCAAGGTGGTTTTCAGGCTGGATATAAACTAGCGTGTCTTTTATTCAGGTTTTATATGATACAAATTATATCATTATTACCGTACATAGGTTTTATCTATTTTGGTCACACACTTAGAAATTATGTAGTTGGCGTGCAATGGCGTTTGGTAGAACGTGTGTTCATGATATTAGCCAGTGTGGCACCGTGTTTCAAATTACCAATATTTGTCTTGAGAAACAGGGAATTGAAGCAATTGCTGAGATGTAACAACTGTAACACGATTGTTCCTGCTTACGAAGGTTTATTCTATACGAATAAACCAGAAACTCTTTAAAAAAGTATCCACGATGCCCGGGAAAGAATTGGACCCGAGTTCACAAAGCATTCTCAGATTTAAGTTAAGAACTTACTCAAAATTGTTTGTCTTATTCTTACTAAAGGCCTTCATAAAACTTATTGTGGTTTTTTGGCATTGTATAGACCTCTAAAGGAACAGGAATCGATTATCAGGTCACTCAACGGAAAAATTGACCTGGAATCTGAAAAGAGTTGCCTATCCGGATAAGCAGTTTTGACATTCACGCCCAAGCGATTCAATACTTTTGGCTAAACCCTAGAGACATGATATATACACCATTCCCCTATATTTTGGCGCTTAAATTTCATACAGACTGGAAGTTTGTTTTTGAGATACGTCGCGCACACATTACTCCAAATGATATTACCTTTTAATAAGCCCCTTGCCTCAAGAACTTCACCCACAATATTGTACAAGTGCGTTTCTCGTGTATTTTCTGGAATCTTGTTGTTGATTAAATAAAGACAGGACTCTTGTTGGTTGTTAATAATTCGATATATTCTTTAGTAAACAATACTTAATAGCAGATAATCAATATAACAATTATTGGTTAAATGAATATGCGAATTGACATAAACTTATGTCTCCAAATATCGAAATACAGGTCTGTTCTTAGACATGCGATCTAAGCTGATCTCCCAAGACATGTGTGTAGTCAGGTCTTCCCCTAATTCTGTCATTTGGGTATATATACCCCCATGCATTCCTATAAATCTATCGTCTATACAAACAGTATACCATGACAACTAAAATACTATAGCCCGTCGACGTTAATTACAATTTAAAGTGTAAAACAAAGAATTTTGGAGACATGTGGTTAATGAGATATATAAGACAATATGAAATAGATATAAATGGGGGTAATTAAGGTGGATTAAGATCCATTAAAATATAGTCTTCAAAATTAAGTAATACTGTGCAGATTAGCACGACGTATTAAACATCTACTATTGGGCCGTAATTCACTCTACTACAATATGTAAGTAAGAATAACTGTTTTTCTATAGTTCTTTCGAAGAGTAGTTTTACTTTTCAAAATGATTTCACTGTTATTGTACTAGAAATATGACGAACAAAATACCATTCACTGTGGGCGTGCTGTCGACTAATATGAAAGACAAAACCAGTGGCTGCCAGGCAAGGTAGGCCCACGTTTTGCAAGAGACGGATAGAGAACAAGCTAAACAAATTGAGATTTTGTTTTGCATAACCAGGGGCTTTTCTCCAGGAAGTTACGGGCACTTCGACCATATGTACCCATCAATAATTCGCTTGTGCGCAATGTTCGTTAGCAGTGGGAGGAAACCAGAGTATCCGGAGAAAACAAACAATATTGGACAGGCGACCCTACTCCTTGTCACGCACAACCGAAGATTCGAAACCACGGCAGGCTTTATGATACAGAGAGCGCGTGATAACCATTCAGCCATCCTTATGGTGGATGCCATGATGAATATTAAACATATGAATATAAATATACAATTTCTTGTAACGATTATTGGCAAAGATTTTTTTCTGATCAAGTTATTATGTATCGATTACCGTCTTGTTAAGGTTTATATATCGGTTTATTTCTATAGGCAGTTAGTCAGGTGCGTCATAAGTAACGTCGACACAATAAATTAATAGTAATTTAATTATAGTACATGTTCTTATACACTTCTACAAGACCAATCAAACTTTCTTCCTGTTTGACCTAACACTGAGCCTATCTGAGCTGCAAAAGAGTTCTTAGAAATATAAGAAAAACAATAAATTGATATAGCTATTTAAACGATTTTTTTCATGACATCTTTTTCCATCGGTATGCTTTCTTCTTCTAAAGCTTATTCTCGTCCAATTTAGAAGCACAGAAAGACTTGTAATAAACAGATGTTGCTCTTATACATATAGTAATCGTGTAGCCGTTTTAAAGGAATATGGGCTGCAGTCACGGAATGTGAGGCCTTGAAGCTTAAATTGCACTTTTTGTGTAGTAGATCTAGCCCTGAATATTATGCCCATCTTAAACATAGTTTTCTATTTAAGGACAGGAGACGAATATATAGTTCAAACGCGTCTGAAGTGCATATAATACAACAAATGCATGATAGTCTAGTAAAAAGCTGGTACTTCCTGTTTGACTAGTACGAAAACATATTGATAGAGCATGACAAAATCATATTGATAGAGCAAGTATTAAACAACTAATCCTTGATGTGAAGAAAGAAATATTCACACCAATACAATTCATGGTTCAAGTTCATTTTAATGATTTGCTTACGGGAAGGGATCTTTATCTTAGGGACTTAGGGTAGAAATTGGAGGACCCAGGGAAAGCACACGAGATTGGACAGACTACCCTACTCCTTGTCATGTACAAATGTCACGTACCACGCCACTTGACCATTCGCCCCCTTTTCCCCCTCGGGTGCCGAGTTAATATGTAATCTAGTGCTATAAATATTGCTTTATCGTCAATATCAGTAACAAATGTAATAAACGATATTTGTCAATCCACATACAAATATAATGCTTGTACGATATTTATAAAACTAGTAACACATATATTTCGTATATGATATTTATCAAACCAGTGCAGATTCACGTGTGATGTTTATCAAACCAATAACAAATATAACTAATGTATGATATTTATCAAACCAGTAACAAATGTAATTCATGTATGTTTATCAAACCAATAACAAATGTAATTAATGTATGATATTTATCAAATCAGTAACAAATATAATTCATCTATGATATTTATCAAACCAATAACAAATATAACCCATATACGAGGTCTATTAAACCAGTAACAAATATAACTCCTGTTTGATATTTATCAAACAAATAACAAATATAATTCATATATGATATTTATCAAACCAGTAAAAACTATAATAATAATCATATGTAATCAGTGTATATGCAATTCAATTATATGCATTGTTTTTAATCTTACTAACAATAATTTTGCATTTGGCAAAACAAATTACAAAAACCATTCGTGGTATAGCCACAAGTAATTCAACAATATTTTATACTTAGAATGTCTATAGGAGGCACGAATTGTAGTTCGTCTACTTATAGAAATTCTCTCTGCGTCTGTTTTCTGCCCTTTTGTTCTAGAATGCACGAAAAGGGTTTGAATTAACATTTTCAACCAGTTTTTGGTAAATTTTCATGATTTTGAGGCGAGAGGATAACGAGGTTGGCTACAGTTATATATAGGGCAACTCATTATATGTTTTTAGTAATGCTTCTTCAAGTTTGTGTATCTAGAAACTTTGGTGGTCAACCTCATACAAATTTTAGTGCAAAGACATGGCCATTTGTTCCCCTGTATGTAGTGTAAAGAATTCAGCCCAACAAAAATTTGGCGAATAAATGGACGTCCAATCTGATTAGAACACAGATCCTATTTCGTTTAGTTTTTTTATGGTTCAAAATTTCTTTTTACTTGTCTTTACTACACTAGAACCTGGAGTAGTTGTTATTTAACTCTTGTTCAGCTTGACGTGAGAAATAAAACGGTCTGTAACGGCCGGCTTTAGGCGTGTTTTGCACGGAACTGTGGGTAATCAACCAGAAACATCAATGCTAATTGGTTAATTAAATGTCTGACGTCATAGGTCAAATTCTCGCTCCTATGAAATCTGACGTGACCTATCGCTACAACTGGTCAGATCTTCAGTAGTGTGGGCCATCGAAAGTATAAAAAACGAAACGAAATATAGATCTGTATTCTTTAAACCAGATTGACAGAGGCCAGAATTAACATTGAAGTCTATGGGGAAAATAATGGGGTCTGCCTCCCTAAAAGGTCCATTTTTGTCCGATTGTTCTTGGTAGCTTATTCCACATATGGGTACCATTAATAGGGAAATAAAGTTTTCTGGGACTCTGAAAGGGACCATCCCGATTTGAACAGATTCTCAAAAACAAACTTCCGAGTCCGTATGAAATTTAAGCGCCAAAATATATCATGTCTCTAAGGTTTAGCCAAAAGTATTGAATCGCTTGGGCGTGAATGTCAAAAGTGCTTATCCGGACAGGCAACCCTTTTCAGATTCCGGGTCAATTTTTCCGTTGAGTGACCTGATAACCGATTCCTGTCAAAAAACCACAATAAGTTTTATGAAGGCCTATATTTCAGTAAAAATAAGACAAACAATTTTGAGTAAGTTCTTAACTTAAATCTGAGAATGCTTTGTGAACTCGGGTCCAGGTCTTTCCCGGGTAGCGTGGAGACTTTTTAAGAGTTTCTGGTTTATTCGTATAGAATTAACCTTCGTAAGCAGGAACGATCGTGTTACAGTTGTTACATCTCAGCAATTGCTTCAATTCCCTGTTTCTCAAGACAAATATTGGTAATTTGAAACACGGTGCCACACTGGCTAATATCATGAACACACGTTCTACCACACGCCATTGCACGCCAACTACATAATTTCTAAGTGTGTGACCAAAATAGATAAAAACTATGTACGGTAATAATGATATAATTTGTATCATATAAAACCTGAATAAAAGACACGCTAGTTTATATCCAGCCCGAAAACCACCTTGGACCGCCTTACTCAAAGCTCTGTTACAAGTTTGAAGTTTCTTAATTTGTATAAAAGAATAAACTATACAGACAGTGGGATAAATGAACAAATTCAAAATTTGAATGAATACAATCCAGAAGTTTGATTTTGTTAGTTTGAAATCGGCTATCGAAGATGGATTAGGGACAAGTAGACTATCGTCAAACAAAACCATACAAGAGATCAGAAAGTTGAGACACCAAGAAGCCAACAAGAAAATGCGAATTTTCTTTTCACTAATAAACGAGTAATCATACGTGACATGGAATGCTAGATATATATTGTACATATTGGCAGATAACATATGGAGAGACATACTCAGGCATGTATAAATATAAATAACCATCATGGACAACTCTGGTTTACTTAACTCCGCGTCTACGAAAAAAGCTGTCGTGTCCCCTCCCAGTGCAAACAAATAAATCCCTATTTCTACAATCAATTCATTATACCAGATCCAGCGACAGGCTTTAGTAATGCTAACCAGTTTACGTACGGCATGTAAGATTACAATATTCTGAGCTATAAATACAACGTCAGTAATTATAAATAAACTTCCCAGTAGAATTTCGTTTATACCTGGTACATTCCATTCTTCCTTCGTTTGGTTGATCATATAGGACGAGACGTTTGAATGTTGAATCATTTTTATGTTGTCCATACCGGACGATACGTTTGAAGACTGGACCATAATATGTATCCAAAGCGTAACAGGATGTTCACGGTCAACCTACACGTTTCTACTCACACCACACTTCCATTCGTTGGTTGAAGCGTGAAAACTGTAGTTCGGAAGTAAAATAGTCCCACTTAGTTTGAATTGACACCAGGTGTTCTTTTAAAGATGGTCGTTCGTTGCTTCGTGCACAATATATGTCACTTGTTATTACAACAGGTTGGTTTAGACCAGACGGGTCTATCCGGAACAGTTCACATCACATAATACATCAATAACTCGTTTGCGTTTTTTTTCAATTTTTTACACCGTCCTCACAAATTGACAGTGAGCTTTGCAAAATTTTATAAAACATTTCAAAATTAATATAATTATTAGGGATTGCTCCCATTTAATAGAAGTTACCCGGTAAATGTATATGATGACAGCCAGAGAGCAACGTATTGAATTTTTCAAATGTAAATGACGAGTAATAAGGGATTGTTGCTATATAATTATGATAGAAGTCTAGTGGTCGATGAATATGATGGTAGTCTGAAAGCAGCGTAGTTAGATTTTTTTTCTCGAAACAACCTTGTTCCAGAGGCGTCTTACACAAACAGGTAATGTAAAAACAATGCTATCGAGAATCGAAGCTGATTGTCGAACCATAGAAATATATTTTTTCAAGTACATGATCCATACTTGTTCATATTCACCAATCAATTAATTAATACAAGATATCAGGAAATACAAAAGACCACAAATAGTAGAATTCTTAACGTATCAGAAGGAATCGACTCTGACTAGAGCGAACTGAGCTGGTTGGGAACGACCTGAACAAGTTTTATTTGGTTATTAGACTTTATGTCGTAGCATATACTACATTAAAACATATTTTACATGAAAATTGTGTTCAAAATTTGATATGAAAAGTACAACGTAAAATGATATTGAAGTGATGCTAAAGCGATATTCGACATGTGGGAAAAATATTAGTAAATAATACGTAGTAGTAATAATAACAACAATAATGATAACAACAGTGATAATGACAATAGTAATAACAACAGTGATAATAACAACAGTGATAATAACAACAGTGATAATGACAATAGTAATAACAACAGTGATAATAACAACAATAATGATAACAACTGTGATAATGACAATAGTAGTAACAACAGTGATAATAACAACAAAAATGATAATGACAATAGTAATAACAACAATAATAATAACAATAGTAATAACAACAATAATAATAACAATAGTAATAACAACAATAATAATAACAATAGTAATAATAGCTATAATATTAAGAACAACTGCGGCAATGACAATAGTTATAATAACAATAGCAATATCAACTATAATACTAACAAGAGTAATAACAACTATAATAATAATAACAGTAATGATAGCTATAATAATACTAAACAGTAATGATAACAATAGTAATAATAACAATAGTGATTTATTTTAAGTAAAGAATAAAACAAAGTTTTTTACGAAGGGTTTACTTTTGAGATGATAATTTTAACCAGCTTCTATAATACAAAGTTTTACATTTCATAATGAGACGAAAATTTAATATCGCATAGAGCCACGGTTTTCATATTAACGTTTAAACTCTAGATATACACAAAAATACAAATTGAATCTTTCTAATAAAAAATTCTAAAAATAATGATTAGTTTAATACATAATACGTCAAAAGTAAGACTGTGTATAGAAAATCTCTCAGAGAGAGAGAGAGAGAGAGAGAGGGAGAGAGAAATGGGGTTTAACGTCCACTCGGCACAAAATAGTAAACCAGAAAATTCCGAAAGTCAATATTGAAATAAATAAAGAAACGTTTTTGAATATTTCAGAGAAATGTATAACGTTCCAAGCGACGACAATTTTGTTATAGATGATAGTATTAGCGAAGAGTTAAATGAGATATCAAATAGCCGTTGAAATTTAACAATCTATTAAAACAGGTAGAAATAGCAAGTCTCATACCTGATATAAATAAATCATATATTTACTAAAATAATCTGATCTGTCATTAGTACGCTTTATTGAAATTGTTAAAATCAACAAAGGAAAGCTTTTAATGTACTTTCATTCATTTCTAGAGAGCCATTGATTCTAGTTAAAGAAATCTTTCACAGCTCAGGTAGACTTAGTCTATTGTTAGGTCAAACAGGAAGAAATTGTGATTGGTCTTATAGAACAAAAAAGGAAACATGGGCTATTATTAAACTATTATAAATTTATTATGCCGACATAACTGGTGACACACCTGGCTTGCTGTCATTAGAAATAGACCGATATATGAACTTTAACAAGGCGGTAATTGATTTATCGATACATGACGCTTGAATAACTTGATCAGAAAATAACTTTATCAATAATCGTTACAAAATATTTTAAATTCATCATGGCATCCATCATTAAGGAAGATATCGAGTTACCATGGGAGCCTAAAGGCTGTTTAGCGTTCGGCTTATACAACGTTTTTACACCCCAGGTAAGTGTATATTAAATGTATTCATTGTCACTCTCTAGTCCACACACGTCGCAGTTGTAGGGCACATACTTATTATGCCCGGATTGTAAAGGCCTACTCCGTTCTTCACTCAAGGAAATATATTTGATTTCTCCATAATCAGGTGGAAATGGTTGGTATTTGTGGACTAAGATAATATTTGGATCACTCACAAGATATTCGGACTTCACCCACCTGCTTAACTTAAATCCTGCTCTCAGTCATTTGTAAAGAAGTCAATAAACCTATATATATATATATATGTATTATTATATCAACAGGAATGTAAAGAATTGATTGAAAAAACTGAAGCGATGGGATATACTCCTGCTTTGATAAATAACGGTTATGGGTAAGTTGTATTCGCTACCCCCTCCCTTTATTATAATTATTATACGTTCATTAGAGACAGGACAAACAATTCTTTGTAGAATAAAACAGGTTTATGATACGATTCTACATCAGATACATGGTGAACCGTCGCCCATTTGTCTGTCCTGACTGCCAATGGATCCCCGTTCCCAGGTTTAGGTTCCGTTGTTTGTTAAAGGGAAATAAGGAGATGATTATTCTCTATATTAGACGAGGTCAGGCATGTAGTATGATGGCATATGGTGGTTTAACGTGATCTTCATATTTGTGTTTGGCGCACAGATAAATTAAATGATACTTTCTTATAATAATAAAAATATCAATTGTAATAATAAAGGTATAAAAGACTTAAAATTACATGTAATAATACAAAATATAAAATATTGTAATACAAATATAAAATGCTATAATATAATTATAGAATGCTTTAATATGATCATAAAATGTGATAGTGAAATAGAAATATAAAATGCTATATTTTGATTATAAAATGCTATAATATAATTATAAAATGTTATAATAAAATAGGAAAATATAAAATGTGATAATAAAATTATAAAATGTAATAATAAAAATGTAAAATGGTGTAATAAAAATATAGACGTATAATAAGATAATTAAACGGAAAAAATAAGAATTATAAAATGTGATGATGAAACCATAATATAACAGATGTAGTTTAATATATTTATTTTCAGACAAGTCCTCGAAACAGATGTCAGAAATAATACTCGATGCATTTGGGATTCGAAGGAACAAGCTCAGAGAATATGGAACCGTGTTAAAAATTATGTTTGTAAAGAATTCCAAGGCTACGCAGCTCTTGGATTAAACGAAAGGTGGTCCTAGTTCTATTATTAATTTGAATTAATTTATTGTATTTGGGGGAAGTGGGAGAGGAGCACGTTCTTGGTATATCTATACAATGATGTCACAATTAAAGGAACTCTCGGTTTGAACAGAGTCTCAAAAATAAAAGTCCGAGTATGTATGAAATCGACAAAATATAGAGAAATGACGTGTCTACTGTCTACCCTGTCGCAATATTTCAGTTCAAAATATTGAGTCGTTTGGACGTGAACGTCAAAACTGCTTATCCGGACAAGTAACCCTTTAAAGATTTCAAGTAAATTCTTTGGATGACCTGATAATCGATTCCCGTTCCTTTTAGGGTCTATACGTCGAATGACTCGTGTGCTGTACTTGATAACGAAAGGTAAATTTCACCTACACATTATTTTTGTGAAAAAAAAGTCAGATTATATCCAGACACCGCATAATACAGCCTTGGACACCGGTCTCCATTTCCATAAGTTGTTCGAAAAAGTATCACATAGATTGGTTTAGTTGCTCTGTCCTAATATAGAGCATTTTAAGGGATTTTAGCACACAATTAAGCAGTTTTAGTCTCCAAAATATTATCGAGATTAACCCTTTGCATCACTGAATTACTGTATTACATTTTATTACATTAGTAATCTAATAATTTCTTTTTCTTTTTCTTTTTTTTTTACAGATTGAGATTTTTACGATATGATCCTGGAGAATATTTTAAACCACACCATGACGGATGTTATGAACGAGATAACGGTGAAAAAAGTTTAATAACTTTACAACTTTATCTAAATGAGGTAAATCTATAATCTCAGAATCACTGTTGTCATAATTTGTAACAAACGACCGACACTTGTACAGCAGGGGCGGATCTGGGAATTTTGAAAAGAGGGTGGCCGCAAAATGAGGGCACTGGCCGCGGAGACGGGGCACGCTGCTGAGGGTTTTTTTTTTGGGGGGGGGGGGGAGAGTCCCCCAAGAAATTATTCGTCATTTCCTTGCATCTGTGGCCATTCCAAGAGCTATTTGGCTGATATTGTCGTCTAAGTAAACGTTCGGAACGGACATATTTGTGTCTGAGAAAAGGCACTTGGAGCAGTAATTCCGCCTCTGTGCAGCAACGTCGTGTAACCCATCTGGTGTAGTGACGTATAACGATTTAAAATTTTGAGACACTGATATATTGCCTTTTGGAAAAAAGTTTGATTCCTTCTTATATTCATTCGTTGGTACAGTAAAATAACTAAGAATAGGTTTCCTTAATTCAGACTCAGTTTTTTTATAACTATTGCCCCAGTAAATGATGAATACGTATATTTCACAGGGTTTTAAAGGTGGATCAACAACATTTTTATCCGCGACAACAGGGGATCGAGTGGAATTTGTTCCTAAAACAGGTAAACCATTTACAAACTAGCGCACTGTGCATATGTTAGAGACTACAATGAAATAACATTAAGGTTCCGCAATCAATATTCAGAGAAGATATCTCCTATTTCTTGAAACGTGCTGGGGGTCCAATCAAAATGGTCTGAGTTTTCTTTTTCACTATTGAGTTTCAGCATATTGTTGGTCCTCTATAGCCTGACGTCATTAACACTTACTTTCAAACGACAAATTAAAGTGATGTTTGGAAGACGAAAGTAAGCAGTCAACAGGCTGATGTCATCGGCATTTCACTAGTGATTTATAGACTGTTGGCTTAGTACTACTCCAATAGGTTGGGTGTATAGGCTGAACAGACGCGGGCCCAGATCTGATCCTTGGGGTATTCCACAAGATAAGCAACCGGCTGAATGTTCAAATATATACGATATTTATATATAGTTTACGTTTCCAACCTCATGTTTTAATTCAAAGAGGACTGACAATAGACAAGATTGGGTATAACTAATATATCAACTAATTTCGGCCAATCTCACCTCACAATAGAGACAGTCCTGAAATTAAAAACAAAACGACACGTCATGTTATAATCTCCAATGATATGCAACTTGATTACAAGAAAATAATACCTTTTCGGATATCTGATCGTACACGGAGGTGAATCTATTCCTGTTTTTGTTTCAGGAGCTGTATTAATATTCCAACATGATATTCTACATGAAGGGTCATTGTTAGAAGAAGGTAGAAAATATTCGTGTAGAACAGATATTATGTTCGGTAAAGATAAAATACTCGCGTAGAAAAGATATTAGGTTCTATAAAAACAAAAACACAAATTAAATTAAACTGATTGATAGGCACCGTCATTGTTAATAACGCTTGAACAGGTCCTTATTCCCTTTTGTCATTTATTGGCCCTAATATATGGAACGAAATAAAACGTTGTCTTCTATATTTACTAGTTTATATTTCGCTTTTGTTAAAGTGACAATCCCGACAAGAACAGAGTCTCAAAAATTAATGTCCGAGAGTTTATAAAATTTATGGACCAAATTATAGAGGCATGATGTATTTACCTTGTCTCAAAATTGTCTTCTATATTTACTAGTTTATATTTCGCTTTTGTTAAAGGGACAAACCCGACAAGAACATAGTCTCAAAAATTAATGTCCGAGAGTTTATAAAATTTATGGACCAAAATATAGAGGCATGGTGTATTTACCTTGTCTCAAAATTTCAGCTCAAAATATTGAGTCGTTTGGACGTGAACGTCAATACTGCTTATCCGGACACGTAACCCTTTTAAGATTTCGGGTCAGTTTTTTCATTTGGTGACCTGATAATCGATTCCCGTTCCTTGAGAGGTCTATACAGTGAATGAACCACGTACTGTACTTGATAACAAAAGGTAAATTTCACCTACATATTATTTTTATAGAAAATAGTCTGGTTTTATTCAGATACTGTATGATACAACGGTCTCCATTTCCAGATGAAGACTGTCCGATTTAAGTTATTTACAAGCGTATCACAAATATCGTGTTAGTTGGTCGGCCTAAGGTAATGGGTTTTAAAGGATTTTAAGACAAAATTAAGCAGTTTTATTCCTCAGAAAGTTATCGGGATTGGTCCTTTAACCATTGTCTTTTATATTGTCTATTAGTTTATACAATCATGTATTGTGTTAATCATTGTTTATTAGTTTATACCCGTATTGTGTTACTCATTGTCTGTTATTGTAGCCATGAGTCTAATAGTTAATACATGTATTATGTAAATCATTGTCTTTTAGTTTATACATGTATGATGTTAATCATTGTATATTAGTTAATACATGTATTATGTAAATCATTGTCTTTTAGTTTATACATGCATGATGTTAATCATTGTCTATTATTTTATACATGTATCATTTTAGTCATTGTCTTTTATACATGTATTGTATTAATCATTTTCCATCTGTACTTGATAACAAAAGGTAAATTTCACCTACATATTATTTTTATAGAAAATAGTCTGGTTTTATTCAGATACTGTATGATACAACGGTCTCCATTTCCAGATGAAGACTGTCCGATTTAAGTTATTTACAAGCGTATCACAAATATCGTGTTAGTTGGTCGGCCTAAGGTAATGGGTTTTAAAGGATTTTAAGACAAAATTAAGCAGTTTTATTCCTCAGAAAGTTATCGGGATTGGTCCTTTAACCATTGTCTTTTATATTGTCTATTAGTTTATACAATCATGTATTGTGTTAATCATTGTTTATTAGTTTATACCCGTATTGTGTTACTCATTGTCTGTTATTGTAGCCATGAGTCTAATAGTTAATACATGTATTATGTAAATCATTGTCTTTTAGTTTATACATGTATGATGTTAATCATTGTATATTAGTTAATACATGTATTATGTAAATCATTGTCTTTTAGTTTATACATGCATGATGTTAATCATTGTCTATTATTTTATACATGTATCATTTTAGTCATTGTCTTTTATACATGTATTGTATTAATCATTTTCCATCTAGAGCTATAAGACTAACTTAAAAACATACCTATTTCAAAAATGTTTTTGGACTGTTTTGTTGTGAATGCGCCTAGAAACACTCATGTGTAAGTAATGAAACGCTATATAAATCACACAATATGTTAATCATTATCTACTAGTTTAAGATGTCGCATGTATGATAATGAACAATCCATGCTAGGTTTTGTTCTAAACCTAAAACACTCATAACTTCGCTCAGAATGAAATAAATTGAATGATAACGTTAATCATGTTTTATGTAAGATCCCAGAGTTAATGGAAGATCTTCATAGCTGTATCCATCCAATTATCTGATTGCCTGTTTCATAATTATTTAATAATCTTATATCGAATTTTTGTACCATCCGACAGCTTTCTTTTTCACCCCCCCCCTCCCGTCCTGCACCACTGACAAATGGAAATGCCGATGAACTTTCGCAGCCAATGCAGGGATCACACACGTGTATGTAGCTTGGAGAGAGAGAGAGAGAGAGAGAGGGAGAGAGGGAGCGAGAGAGAGAAATGAGGTTTAACGTCCTCCACTCAACACAAACTAGGTCATTTCGGGACTAACATATGGTTTAATTTTATTTCAATAATTCGCTTGCGCGTAGGGGTCTTTAGCAGTGGGAGGAAACCGGAATACTCGGAGAAAACCCACGAGGATGGACAGGCGAACCTACTCCTTGCCACGTACAACTGTGGATTCGGAACCAAGCCAGTTGATACAGCGCGCGCACGCTAAGCATTCAGCCTCCCCTCCACCCGTGTATGTAGCTTGGGGCGTTTTCTTAACCTCGACTGCGATAGCACCTTCGGTGGAAGGGGACGTTAAACACCAAGGACAACAACATTTCATTTCAAAAGTGTTCGACGTTCTTTCGTTCGTTTCTTGAGTTTAACGTCCAGGGGTGATATCGCACACAATTCAAATGTGTTGACAGCTATCTTATAAATAGATTATGACGACTGACAGTATTCTATAAATAGAACACGATATCCGTCCCACTGTCAGTAAACACGTATAAACATTGAACGCTTGCTGGTGAATTTAAAGAAAAGAAACCGCACTGAATTAACTATACCACCGTACATTTGTTGTATTGATTTTGGATTATCAATTATGACGTCAAGGGTTAGACGTGGTCAACTGTGAATAACATTATATTGAAAACGGTTACATGTATATTGGCAACAGGTATAGTACTTATGTGTACATTAACAATATAATACCATAGCAGTTGAAACGATGACCTGCTTGTGAATATTGTACTATATTACATGTATATGATACTATACCAGTTGAAGGGATGACATGATTATTAATACTCTATTAGTATTTATTGAAGTAGAATCCAGTTTTAAAAATAGCTGTGGGAGTGTCTGATTGATGAAATAATTTATGAATAGCGGCTTTGAAAGGATAATATTTTGTTTATATGCTGCGTGATTATTCAACATGACATCCATTGTTAAACAAGATATCAAGCTACCTGGTGAATTTAAAGAGAGATTAGCTTTTAGTTTATACAACGTGATTACACCACAGGTAGGTCATATAAATTATATCTACAGGTACGTCATAGGTAGGTCATATAACTTGCATCTACAGGTAGGTCATATAAATTATATCTACAAGTAGGTCATATAAATTGCATCTACAGGTAGGTCATATAAATTGCATCTACAGGTAGGCCATATAAATTGCATCTACAGGTAGGTCATATAAATTGCATCTACAGGTAGGTCATATAAATTGCATCTACAGGAGTGGATGGGTACAGTGTATTAAGAGCGGTTGGGGTGCATATTATTCTGAACAGAATGTTGCCCAGGGCTGGCAAAAAGAGGTGGGAGGGGTAGCCAGGGCGACATTGTGGTTTGATCGGTGGTGTGTTTACAATTGCAATTTATTGGTTAAAACGTTATATTGGAATATAGGAGGAAGCTTGAGCATAAGATCTGCGATTGAGTCAAGTTGAGTGTTTTTGATTCCCAGTCAGTGGGTGAGAAGGAGTAGGATCGCCTGTTTAACCTTGTAGGTTTTCTTCAGGTCCATCGGCCTCTCACACTGTCAAATGATTCCTAGATACAAGTGGATAATTAAAATAAAATTGAACCATATGTTAGTCCCGAAATGACATAGTTAAAACTCTCTCTCATTAACAATCACGTGACCAAACCTTATCTCAGCGACCTTGGTGAAATCAGGAGGTGGTCTTTAGAAATAGACCTAGTTATACAGGCGTAATCGGTTATCGTCTCAAGTTTTTGCCAGCCCAGTAGGAAATGAAATGAAATGGGGTTTAACGTCCTACTCTTTTGCACCTAACCTGGGGTAAAGGAAGACGGGCATCCGCCATACCGTGTGCTATGAGGGAAATTTGCCCGTACAGCGGCGCTACGGCCTACTCTTATATCGAATTCCAACTGCCAAGGGATCTTTTACGTGCACTCCAATGTGTACACATGACCTCGGTTGTTCGTCACATCCGAACGACTAGGCAGCTGTCCTTGTCAGGCCCTCCTTCTGCATCACTGACAAGGGGAAATCACGCCGGAAAATCGAGATGAACTTTCTCGGCCAATGCAGGGATCGAACACCCGACCTCTAGACTAGCGAGCCAGTGCCTTATCCACTTAGCCACTGTCCACTGTGTCCCCCAGCCCAGTAGGACGTTACCCCATTTAATTTCTTCTTTTTGTATATTTGATTAATGGAATTGTCCATCGCAATCTATCTCCAGGCTGGGCCGTGCCCCCCCCCCCCCAGCCTCCGTCAGCCCCAGTGTGACATAGTTGATTTTCATTTGCTTTGTTATTTAATAGATGATATAAACATGATTTTCGCATTATCTCCGCTGGGGACTGCACCAAACCTGATTATTACCCTTTGCTCCAATGTATGGCCCCTCCCTCGACAAAATCCTGGATCCGGGCCTGATCTCTGTCTATCTCTTGGACTAAATCAATAATATTGTACCCGAGTTATTTATTGTTTTAGATAAGGTTATAATAAGTTATTAATGTTGTTAACAGGAATGTCAAGAGTTTATTGACAAAACGGAAGAGATGGGGTATGAAGCTGCTCTGCTGAATATTGGAGGCGGCGTGTAAGTTGATTTAGTAATATCTTGAACATTTCAGTAAACCCTGTCGACGGTCGGGAGCCACGGTGGCACAGTAAGTAAGGTGTTGACTCACTAATTGCGATTGATCCCCGGGATGGACGTTGGTCGGTAAAGGAACCCCGGGATTCCATCGCGTGGTTATCTCCCTTGTCAGTAGAGCCTGCGGAGGGTCTAGCAAGGAACAGCGCCTAGTCTGTCTCGTGTACACGCTTGTGTGCATGTAAAAGTCTCCTTGACAGTTGTTACATAATGACAGATGTTTGTGCTATTGTGTAAGAAGCAGAATAAAAGTATTATTTGAAGTTATACCAGTGTTGTCATCCACAAGAAACTGATTAAAGAACGAATTTTGTCACACAGTGTTTTGGGGTCGTAACACCGCACCCGGGAAAGATTTACTCATTAGAGGACATGCGTCTTCGCTGGCCATGTTAAACGTGTGCTTTAGATTATAAGGTCTGTAATAGAGTCCCCAAATAAGTGAATTTTTGAAAATAATATGTTCCATGTAAGTCCCGAAATGACCTAGTTCGTGTTGAGTTGATGATTCCGCCAACGCTAATTCAAATTCCAGATCGAATCCTGGACGGCCTGCTTAGTAATCCAGTGCCTTGCTAAATACTGAAAACAGAGATAAATTTGTTCTTTTCCAAACTTGGCCATGTCTTGTTTGTATTTACACTTACAGGTTTACATATAAATACAATAATAACAATACAATATTATATTAATGATAAGATAATTATATGTTTTCAGACAAATTCTGGAAACAAGCGTAAGAAATAACACACGATGTATATGGGATTCCACGGAACAAGCTGACATTCTCTGGAGTCGTGTTAAAAAGTATGTCTGTTCTGAGTTCAAAGGTTATCCAGTTTTAGGGTTAAACGAAAGGTATGGCTGAGATTTAGTCATTATCAACGCATTGATATAGATTTCTGTGGGTCTAACGACATTACTAAAGGTTTGCATACACTATGCAAGAGCTCAATCTGTCTATTGCACGTCTTTCTTTAGGCCTGAAATATTATATAAACTAACTTATCCAGACCATATTTAACCCTTGACACCATCATTAGCCTGCGATATTTACTGGATTTGAATCCGATTTGTTGCTCAGCGCTCAGTGATGACTAAATCAAAAAATGGATAATCGAGACAATGTTTTTTTTATCGTACCGACTTCAGTAATGATTATCGAGACTAGGCCTAAAATTCAATCGCTAACTTAACTTCTCGGCTCAATGTGTGTCAATTTGAATGAAATATTCAGCAAATTCTCTGTACATTATCTAGTTTTTAACTATTATAGTGAGAACTGTCAACTCTTTATCTAATCTCCCATAATGTATCTTTATGTGTCATGCATCGGTTTGGTGATGGTCAGCTCTCTTGATTGTATGCGCCCCCCCACACACTAACACACGCTGCCTCAGTTTTCTTCACGCTACTTCAATTGTTCCACACCGTCTAGCTTAATATTTGATTTATATGCGGTGATAAACAACATGATGCTATATTCAATCAATAAACACACGTGACGGAAGAGTTGGTGAAAACCGTCGTGCCCCGCTGAAATGTTTTTTTTTATGGCGTATCAATGTCTTCAGAACTTTGGTAAATATAACAACATGAAAATGTGAAGAGGAAACCATTGTCTAAAACAGTCGATTTTGATGTAAAAAGTCTATTATTATTATTAAAGCAATTTATTTTACAGATTGAGATTTTTACGATATGACCCCGGAGAATATTTCAAACCGCATTTTGACGGAATTTATGAAAGAGATAATGGTGAAAAAAGTTTAATAACTTTACAACTTTATCTAAATGAGGTATTTTTTCAGTTCTTCAGGTTTATCTTTAGATACAAACCACGGTGTTATGTTCTCTTTGAACAACATGATCGTTATTATTTCGAATATTAACCAGCCCGAGGGACACAGTCCCCCCAACCCCAGTACTTCAGATTCCTTACACAATGCCCTGAATGAATTTAACGTCCCGATTCTCTAGAAATGGGGCAAATGTTGTCAGGCATGCTAACACGACAGCAATGTTTCCCTCGACACTTCATTGATAGTCAACTATAAAAGGTTCCATGACTGCACGCTTATTAGTCAGAGCTGGCATCGTTTCCTCAGCCTAAGCACTACAAACCAATGTGTCAGAGGGTTATTAGCCTACCCACTACACGTCAATAAGTCATGGGCTGACCTGTGGGCCTAGTCTAACTAGTGCACGTCAGTGAGTCAGGGGTCGACCTGGGGTTCTAAGCCTAAGCACTATGAGTCATGAGATGACCTGTCATCTCAGCCTAACCACTACACGGCAATGAGTCATGGGATGACCTCGGACTCTGAGTCCAAGCACTACACGACAATAAGGCAGAGGGTTGCCTCGGGTTCTTAGCCAAAATACTACCTTGTCGTTTGTTTAGTTTGAATTTGAAGGAACCAGGACTTTTCAGTAGGAAGCAGTCAAAGAACGAATGGTTCCTACCTTATTCGTGGACCCTTGTGGCTAACTCTGTGATGAACGCTCTAAATTCGAAACGTCTATGGATATTTACATTAACTCAAACGAACCATCATACTAAGATTTCGAACATCAGGAGCGTGAACCGAAACGGGGAGATAACTCTACAATTGAAACAATTCCACTTATCTTATATGTACAAAAACAAAACCCAATCCACTGCCCCATCAGACCGGGTTAATGTCCTTACAGGAATACGCTATACCATGTACTATGACGGCAATTTTGCCCGGACAGCGGCGTTACTGCCTACTCATATATCGAATTCAATCTGCCAAGGGATATTTTACTGCCAATGTATACACGGGTCCTCGGTTTGTTAGTTATTGGTTTTTAATCGGACTATTGGCCAGTCATAATCTGGAGAAGAATGTAAAGTGGGATTAGCTCTCATCAAACGAAACAGTGCGAGAAGTAACACACATTCAGGTTTCTGTGTCCATACCATGTTAGCTGGGATTTATTGTCATTTGTTTGAATTCATTGCGATCTCTTCTGCAGTTTTATCAATGATGGGTCAATTTCTTCCATCGTTTGCCATTTTTTTGAATATCGAAGCGATATGCATCTTATAATGGGCATATTATACGTAATGTGACTATTATTACAAGACAATTGTTATGTGGCCATATTAACAGAAATTTGGTATTACTTCGCCAAGTGGGAGATTAGTATGGCCTATTGGTCTAGAGTGCCGCGCATCGACCTCTAGCTGGCCGGTCACCTCTGGCTTGCGGCTGTGGTTTCGATCCCTGGTGTGAGCGTATGTGACATGGAGATAGGGGTGCCTTCTCAACCTCGTGGATTTCCTCCGGGCACTCCGGTTTCCTCCCACTGCTAAAGACCCCTACGCGCATGCGAATTATTGAAATAAAATTAAACCATATGTTAGTTCCTAAATGACCTAGTTTGTGTCGAGTGGACGTTAAACTCCATTTCTCTCTCTTTCTCTTTACTTCGCCAAGCATCTCATGGAGTTTTATGAATTGCAAACAAATGTCAGTTATTATTTGTTACCATTATAACTCAATGTATTTTTGTATAGATGGAGGACGGAAGGCCTGACAAGAACAGTTGTCTAGTCGTTTGGATACGACGAAAAGCGAAGGCCGCGTGTACACATTGGCGTGCATGGAAAAGATCCCTTGGCAGTTGGAATTCGATATAAGAGTTGGCCGTAGCGCCGCTGCTTGGGCAAAATTTATGGCGTATGCCGTCTTCATTAGCCTAGTTTAGGTGCAGAACAGTAGGACGTTAAACCCCGTTTCATTTCATTTTTGTATACTATTTTTAAGGGTTTTATACCTAAGAAAACGAGTGAACGTGTGAATTTGTTACCATAGTAACTATGTTTATATACCGTCTTTCAGGGTTTTACAGGGGGCTCAACAACTTTTATATCTGAGACAACGGGTGAACGTGTTGAATTTGTTCCTAAAACAGGTACGTCTACTATCATGCTTATTCGCCAATTGCAAGAGATAAAGATATCATATAATGTGATCATAGAAATATCAGGTGAAATAATCTTCATTGCAATTAATTTGGGGTATCATAAACTCATAAAGCTTTAACTACATTAAACGAACACAGTTTTTATGGGATACACTCACTAGTTTTATTCTAAAAGCACGGCGTTTTGGCAAGTATCCTCTTGTCGTTATGAAATATGGTAATCTTTAGGTCAATGTATATGAAATTTATTTTCATTTTTTGAATAACTGGAGTTTTAAAATTAGCCAAATTTATGTTTCTCCCAGGAGCTGTATTAATTTTCCAACATGATATTCTCCATGAAGGGTCATTGTTAGAAGAAGGTAGAAAGTATTCGTGTAGAACAGATATTATGTTCGGTAAGGATAAAATACACATTGCCAGATGAAGGTGATGCTGGCATAAGTAATGAATTCTGCTGATGATAAATTCGACCGACGATATTTGCCAATATGTTGCATTATATTCAAGATGTTTGCCGATGTGATGAATTATATTCACAGGGTTTACCGATGTGATGAATGATATTCACGATGTTTACCGATGTGATGAATTATATTCACGATGTTTACCGATGTGATGAATTATATTCACAGTGTTTACCGATGTGATGAATGATATTCACGATGTTTACCGATGTGATGAATTATATTCACGATGTTTACCGATGTGATGAATTATATTCACAGTGTTTACCGATGTGATGAATGATATTTACGATGTTTACCGATGTAAAGAATTATATTCACGGTGTTTACCGATGTGATAAATTATATTCACGATATTTAATGATGTGATAGATTATAAAATAAAAACCAAGTACGAAAAATCCAAACCATTTGACAAAATTCGAAGTCCTAATTAACGTTATAGGCAAAATAGTGTAATCAGCAAATGGACTGGTCACCGTGTACAACGTACACGGCAAACAGTGGTAACAGGTGTCCGGAAGAGTAAGCTTACCCTGCCTTGCGCCACACCCGCCATAGCTGCATCCAAACTATTAGTCGAAAGCTCGGTAAAATAGCGTGATTGGCCATTGGACTATCGGTATGCAAAATTCTCGTAATGAACAGTGTTAACGATGTCGTAGACATAATCAGACAGATAGTAAATAAGATACGCGTCAATTAAATATATCTAGAATAATAGCTGAGAGAGACATGTTATATTTACCAATCAAGTCAATATGAAGGCCATAAAACGTTTTAGAGGATTTTATAAGTTTAGTGCGCAAGTATCCTTGTAGTTGAAGCTTAGTTGACAAATGTTTCGATCTACTCAAAAAATCAGAATAAAAAGAACAAACTCTCGCGTAACGTATTAGCTGAGACACAAACACTCCATAAGCTGGTGATACAGGAATGTTACTATTATATTCACTATGCTTCCTGGTGTGATTAATTATAATCACGGTTGTGTAGCCCCCTACCGCGGGCCTGTAATATCTCGATTTTATCACCTTACGAAATTACTACACTGGGAATGATGAAAATCAGTATTAATTAAATTTGAATAAAATATTGTAATATTATTTATTACAGATTTAAAGGCACGCCCGTCGCCGATAGAAATTTATTATTGCAGTTGAACTCCGGTAAAAAGCCAGGGTGCTATTGTACCCCATTGCCCCAACACGGAGCATTGCTAATGCTAAAAACCGATTTCTCACCCATTATAGACAGGCAGATAGGGATAAAACGTTACCTCCCTTCAATGTGACTGATACTATTAAAAGGGTCTAAATCTCGTAGATTTTGGCAACTCAAATTTCTCATAATTTAGTTCCCACAAATCTTTATTTCGTCAAAGCCATGGTTAAATATGCGAACGTATTAACACAAGGTACAATTTTATGGATACACAATTACTGAGTTTGATACTAAGCGAAACGCGTTTTCTTGCTATTCCAGTCCCTGAAACAGCAGGTGGTCTGATATAGGCTAACTTAGATGGCCGAAATCAATCGTTTATATTCCACGGACAGGGGGCGCCGGAGCAAATTTTGACTGCCGCCAACCTCTTTTCCTGCTATTCCAGCCCGTGAATACAGCAACTTAAATGTGGTTCAATATAGTCTACCTTCGTTGGCGTACCATACTCCTCACAGGGTTTCGTTTGATTAGAGCTAATCACACTTCACACTGTTGTAATGGTAATGGAGGCAAATTTATGTTCAAATTATGACTGGTCAATAGTCTGATTAACAACCAATAGCTA
This sequence comes from Patella depressa, assembly GCA_948474765.1. Lineage (NCBI taxonomy): Eukaryota > Metazoa > Mollusca > Gastropoda > Patellidae > Patella > Patella depressa. The sequence continues at coordinate 5,106,407 of OX419720.1, forward strand.
ACTGCATAACAATGTCATTACGCTTTAAACATAGATCCAAATTTGACCAAACATATTACCAGTGCATATAGCAGAATGTTGCAAAAAAAGTAATTGCGTGACAAACGAAGATATCCAAACGGATACAATACCTTAAATCACTGTCCAAATTTTTTAAAGTTTAGAGAAGACCCCAGATTAAACGAAGGGCTGTCATGTTGTTGGCCAGAGAGGGATTTCACGGGCCATTGTTGTAGTTGAATTCACAAAAAATAATCAATGGCCGAAAAATGTGGCACAAAGTAGGTTTGTTCCAGACAAAGTGTTCCAATTCATAGTCAATTAAGTACAAATTTGCGGTATTCAATTAAAAGATTACGGGCATATTATTTTGCCAACCAGATAAAATAATATTTTTGTTCTTTTCACTTTACCCGTCTGCCCGAAAAGTCAGATTGCCTATGCCCCCTCCCCCGCCCAAATTTTGGAAAATAGGGTTTGCAACTGAAAATGACGGAAAATTTCAATTGTGAAGCTGAATTTATGATATTGGCGTATTATCGTACTTCGATATGAACAATATCAACATTTGTAAGGAAGGAATACAACTTTAACGTACCCATAATAATTTATAAGAAAAATAATAAAGTGCGGAATCGGGTTAGAGTGCGGCTTGTTACAATTTTTAAGATATCAGGCCATTTTCGGCGACCAATTCCTTCGTGGGCGCTATTTGCGGCCCAACATTTTAAGGCGCTCACCATTCTTGTCATTATGTGCGCCTCTCCGGGATAAGGCACCGCACAGATCAATCCGTTTTGGGCGCCCAATTAATTCTTGGGCGCCTAACTAATCTTACTAGCATTATATCATTGGCGGCCCAAGATATGTGCGGCCCAACATTATAAGGCGCCCCACCAATCATGTCATTATGGGCGCCTCTCCGGGATAAGGCACCCCACAGATCAAGCCTTTTGGGCGCCCCATCTGTTGTCGTGTTAATCGGGCGCCTCACCATTTGCCGAGGCGCCTATAAAAGCACGCGGCATTGGTTGGGCGCCAATATTGTGGGCGCCCAACCAATGTCGTTCGACTTTATGTAGCTCCCATAAAACCAAGTGGCATTGGTTGGGCGCCAATATTGTCGTGGGCGCCCAACCAATGTCACTCGACTTTATGTAGCGCCTATACAATATTGTAGACGTTGGTAGTTGGTCTCGTATTGCGTCATTTGGCGCAGATTGGGGGAGCCCCCCTCCCCCGCTAGCTACGGGCCTGATATGCAATTTGATTGGTTAAGACTGGAACAAAACAAATCTGCTTTTATTTGAGGTAGAATGTTTAAAAGTATGTAGATGTTCACTAGGTGAATGTCTTGACTGAGTTTAATGATTAACCTAAGCATAGCTAATCATTTTTCCAAACAATTGGAAATCCAATGCGAACGGGCGTCTCCGGAGAGACAGACATGGGCGACGACATGATACATCCACATGAAAATGGGGGCGTTTAATTAAAATTGTGACCTAAATTTTTTGTATATACCAAATTCGAACTGAACCGCGATTGTTGGGATATATGTTAATCGGATAAACATTGTGACCTCTGAAGTGTCTAAACAGGGGCGTAAATATCGATTTTGTTGGGATGGGGTGGGGTGGGGGTTTAGCCAAAATGCGACCGACTGATGCAATTTAGGCTCACAGATTCATGCAAATACATTAAATTTAGTACCTATTCTGGCATTGTTTGTTTACCTCATTAATTCATTATGTTGTCGATGCATAATTTTGAGACCGACTGCAGTGACTGCAATTATTTTGAGACCGACTGTTTTGTTCTTAGACCAACATACACACAGAATAAGAGTGAAACACAACTTTTTATCAAACTTGATAAGTTGACAAGGTTATTTTAAAAGTTTTGCGTGAGTAGCGTGATGTATGCAGTGAGCACTTATTTTGATACCGATTGTGCCTATTTTGCCACTTCACTGATTTTGCGACCGACGATTTTGTCCCCCCACATTTACGCCCCTGCGTCCCAAAAATATTTTGAACGGATATCCGGATGGACTGAGGCGACAAATAATTCGTCCCCATTGACATGATGTCTGCATAGAAATACAATCGTTATCATACCTTTGGGTTGAGAGAGACGACTCGTCTCGTCTGGCCATAGGCACACATGATACCAAACGTCTCGGTGCGATGACTTACGAATCAGGTTTTGGGTAGTATATGTTTTTTCATTCTGTAATGTAAAAAATATCTGTATAAATATTTACATTTACATAAAATATAGACAATGAAACGAAATACTTTACTTAATAGTAAATGCAAGGGGACTGCACCACACATAATTTACACAAAACAAATATATGGACAAGACATACTCAGAGACCACAAACAAACAATTAAAAAAGACGTGAATGGATCCGAGGGCTAGTCGTAAGCGTCCACTGCGCTGCACAGTCCTGGCCTGTGGTGACACAGACATCACTTATATTTGAGAACAATAGGGAATACGACCCCAAGAAATAATTGTAAAGGAGCATTAGTTTCATCATAGTCAGATCAAAATTGTGAGCTCTAGAGGCCCACACCCTTGATATACCAGATGTTTGCACTACCTGCGGTCATGCATTTTGTCTGGCAGTTTTCGTCTGATTTTCACAAAATTCGAACTCAACCAAGATAACGTTGTAACGGTGATATAGTCGAATAGGTTTTTCAATCAGTTCATAATTGTGACCGCTAGAGGGACCACAAGCTAAAAACGCGTTGTTTCGTCCAGCCAAAGGCCATAATTCGGGATGTTGGAAATAACTTTTTAAGCTCCAGATTTATTCTTTTTCTGTTTAAAAGCTTGTAAAAAGAAACAATACATCATACAAAACAATCATATCAAGGAATTCAAGGGAGGTAATCGAAAATCATCTGGGCTCAGACCAGTAATTTTTTGCCCATTGACTTCAATGTTAAAGAGACTATCCCGGAGTCTCAAAAATAAAAGTCCGAGTACGTATGAAATTTAAACGCCAAAATATTGAAGACTGGTGTATTTATCGTGTCTCAAAATTTCAGCTCAAAATATTGAGTCATTTGGGCGTGAACGCCGAAACAGCTTATCCGAGCACGTAAGCCTTTTAAGAATTCGGGTCTATTTTTTCGTTGATGACCTGATAATCGACTCCCGTTTATTGAGAGGTCTGTATAGTGAATGACCCATGTACTGTACTTGATATCGAAAGGTAAATTTCACCTACACATTATTTTTTCATAAAAGGGGCCCGGTTTTAAGTAGAAACCGCACAATACTTCTTGGGACACTTGTTTCCTTTCCAGATGAAGATTGACTGGTTTAAGTTATTTGAAAACATATCACAAATACTGAGTTAGTTTCTCTGCCCTTAGGTAGAGGATTTTAAGCGATTTTAACACAAAATTAAGCAGTTCTATTCTCCAAAAAATTATCGTGATTAGCCCTTTAAATGGCTGTAACATCACAGGCTGTATCTTTTTTTTTGCTCAACATTCCGTTGGTTCCTATCTTTATAGGCACACTAGGGACCACATTCGGCAATGATCTCATCATAAAATGTAGGGGGTTGACCGTTTAGATTTTTGCTACGTGGATTTGAAGTTCACTTCCGACACAATGATTGCTCTGCCGAAAGACACTTAACACCCCCATCACTCGGCCCTTAATATCATCAATATTACCCAAAATTACTATGAAGTTGCAAATTTGGTCCCTTTCCTCCAATTCTAGACCAAAAAAATCAGCCCAAACATGCAGGAAGAGGGGAGAAAGAAAAAAGGGAAAATGGTCTATATATTACTCGCACTACATCCGTCCAAGAATAAATAATGGGAAATAATTACTAGTCTTAGTCCACCTGCACCCAGGGATCAGTCATGAGTTCATTTTGAATTTTTTTCCCCTTAGTGCAGATGACTTTCGATTGTCTTCCTTGATTTCCTTAGATGGCCAGGCAACGAGAACGAGATCCGTTGGTTGGTTTCTCTGCCTCTCGCGCTAGACACGGCGAGATATCAATGTCGACGGCAACTCAAGCGATGTGATTTTTGAGATTGCAGGATTTTGTACAGATTAATTTCTCGAACCCCGTCTTATAGTTACATGGTAATTTTTTTAATCCGATAGGTATTCCTATCCGGCAGTGACGAATTTCTCCAATTTGGAACCATGAAATTTTCAAATGCAGCAGTTGGAAAAGTGAAATGATCAATGTCATCATTTTCGTAGTTATAATTAGGTCGGCGAATACGTTGTAGCCCGTAATTTCTTTTTCATACGATTGTCACCGTGTGTAGGATTGAGAGAACTCAGTCCAGAGTCCCCGTTAACAGGTGTGTTTTTTTACAATCTATTATACATGTATATGTATCACCCTTTTTAAGCATAGACGGCATTCTAACTTTGACGCTGTGTGATAAATCGGGTTGTCAACTACCACTCCAGCACAAATTTGAAAAAAAAAAATCAGTCCGTACTATTTTTTTGTGGACTTGTTTTAGGGTACCATATTCACATTATCCCAATAGTACAGCAAAAGATACACTGTAACTTTTTCGTTCATGGTCGCAAGTGGAATTTCTTTGAATGGCTTTGAAGTGCTAAGCACATAGTATCAATAGGTGTAACATACTTTAAATATACAGCTTATTGAAAAATGCTAAAAATAAGCTTTTGTGATACATTTTTTTTGCAAATTTGATTAGAGAATTAACAATTTTGGCTTTTATACCTTTTCATCATATCCATAGCCCTCATTGTACCGTGTGGTACTGTATATAAGTGTGCATTTATTGTATATTTGGTATTGTCCCTTTAACATATTCGTTGTATTATCTCTTTAAAGTTTCATTGTCCAACAGGTTACCGAAAATGGCTACAAATTTTAGAGCTTGTTTTCAGTATTCCTTTTGTGACATATCTACTGATTTCACAATACAGAAATGTTGAAGTTTTAATTTTAACAGCAAGGCAGCCTTGCATCGAAATGGCGACGTTGAGCTCTCGAGCGCCGTCAGTTACACCTTCAGGGCCAGATTTAGAATAAGAGAGACCATGGGCAATCACCCTGAACTGGTCCCGCGACACGGACCTTGGGGTCCTGGGACAAGCGATTCGGTGATGGGGTCCATTTGGGGAAGTCATGCGGTTGGTGGTTCGAATCTCACTTACTGTTCGAGTTATGACGCTTGATCACTTTGAAAAATCTTGTGAACACTCTAGAGACTAAAGTTAATATCCGATTGACTTTAAATGTATACACAGTATTTACGGTCATAAGACGAAGAAGCCTATTGATTTTCAGCAATCTCTGACAATTACTACCAGAGTTATGACCCTTGACCACTTTGGAAATTCTTGTTGTTGCTTAGGGGCTAAAGTTAAAATCCCATTGACTTTAAATTTATACACAGTGTTTAAGGTCATGCGACGGAGAAGCCTATTGATTTTCAGTGATATCCGATAATTACTGCCAGGGTTATGACCCTTGATCACTTTGAAAATTCTTGTGAACGCTCTAGAGGCTAAAGTTAATATCCGATAGCCTTTAAATGTAGAACTACACAGAATTTATGGTCATGTGACGAAGACGCCTAATGATTTTCAGCAATATCCGATAATTACTGCCAGAATTATGACCCTTGATTACTTCGTAAAACCTTGTTGACACTTTGTTAATATCCCATTTATACACAGTGTTTAAGGTCATGAGACGAAGAAACTCAAGTTAATATCTGATTTCAATTTATACTCAGTGTTTGGGTTCATGAGACGAAGAGACCTATTGATTTTCAGCGATATTCGATAATTACTGCCAGAGTTATGATCCTTGATCATGTGTTGTAAACGTTTTCCTTACTGAAAAAAGAAAAAAATATGCGATGCCGACAGCCCTTGTTGGCTGCTCGGACAACTTTGCTGTTGTGGGCGTGTGTCTTGTTGCCTGAAAACCTATCTTGTTTGGATTATTCATTAAAAATAATGTCTATTTGAGATTAATGGATATGTTTAAGATCATTTCATTGAGGACATTGATATTCCGATGGCAGCTCGTGGACAACTGCGGCAACCATTAGCGTGTAGAGGTTGAGAAGGCGCCTCTATCTCCATGCAACATACGCTCACACCAGGGATCGAAACCAAAGCCGCAAGCCAGAGGTGACCGTTTGTTTTTATTGCCTAATTTACACAAAAGATCATTATGTACATAAAACAAAGCTGTGACACTTTCTATAAGATGATTGGAAGGGCTCATCCATACGGTTCACTTCTGAATATCGTGTACACATCTCGGATACCACCGTTTTCATTAATTTAAAAATGCATGACATATTTGTTCAGTTCATTAGGTTCAAAGTTAGTTTTCTTAATCAAAGGAAAATCTATCACTGATTATTATAAATCATCAGGAAGTATGTCAGCTTCAAGTGAAGTGTTAATAACATGGGTTACAGCTGGACACAGTTCATCGATAAAGTTTGACAAGTTGAACAGGTCAAGGATCTAATGAGCAAGAAGCTAATGAAGTATTATCATTAAGTTTTCATGAAAGCCTATTGTTTATGGTAAAGTTATTAATTTTTTTTATTTTTTTCTTTACCCAAAACGCTTATGTGTCGTCTCACAATCTAACCATATGATGTTTCTGGAAGCCTAGTTGCTTTTGGAATAAATATATTTTCAAAACAGTTTACGAATCCAATATCACCGAATCTTACGAACGATTTTATGTTTTACCTATTTTACTAATTACTTGTTTTTTTTTGAGTACCTTGTCATATTCATTTCTACCTGTAATTTCCGGTTTTTGAAAGTTGATCGCTGTGATTTCGTCCCGGAAGTTGAGAAGAAGGAAATTGGAAATGTAACTATATCTGACAGATTCAACATTAGAAATGTTCTAACTTATGTCCCATTTGATAAGTTAAGGATAAAATTGGCAAAAAAAAAATCGAAATAAAGTCGGATAGGCAGTAATGATGCGAGCACAAAATATCAATTTTGATGATCGAAACAGAAATGCCACCATCTTAAAACGTGAACAAACTTTAAGGCAAAAGGGTATTTGAAAGACCACCTTGGTAATCCTGATCACTTACGATGGAAATTATAGATCCGAATATTTATTAATTTGATATATTGAGTAATCCTTAACATTTTAATTACCATGGAAACTAGAATTTTTTATAGATTTATTTCAAAATCTAGATCAAGTTGTGATCGTCAATGAAACTTTGACATCTATCCTAGATGACTTAGCTTCAACAGTTATTAGAAACATCATCATTCGACCTACCAAGGAGCGATTCTGTAATAAAATCCGAGAAGCTAAACAGGAACGAGGGTCAGATGAAAAAGAGAGACACAGATCAAAGTTTGAGATCTATCTTCAGATATACAAATGCCTCAGAAATAACACAAACATGTCTAACTTGATTCTCGAATGAAAATCTACCAAAATCGACTGTCATATGCCAAACTTACTGAAAGGTTTTCAGAATTGTTCAAAGATACAATAGAGAAATTCGGTCTGGGCTTCTTAGGAACAGACCAAATATTCTGATGTGAGCATCTTTAGTGGCACTACTCTAGATGCCCCCCCCCCAGCAGTATATGAAGAAATTAAAAAAATATTTATTCTAAAGTCCTCATCAAAATCTTGTGACCTCGATCCAATTCCGAGTTGGTAAATTAAACCTATATTGATAAGTTTGTGCCTGCGATTGTTATTACATCTTTTAAACTTGGCGATGTGCCATCCATTGTAAAGCATAATTCAACCCCATCCTGAACAAGGCAAAATCTTGATCGGAATATGTTAAATATTTTCGCCAGTGTCTAACTTACCATTTCCATCAAAGAGCATTGAAAATGTGGTTGCTTTCAGTAAATAATTTAATAAATTAATTTCATTTTGCATATAGAGCCTTGAAAAGCACAGCAATATTTTTTTCAAAAATGGATACTTAACAGTCGACAGTTCTAATACTCCTCGATCTAAGTGCAGCTTTCGATACTATTGGCTAGTCCCTTCTGATTTACCATTAGGCATTACGATTTGGAAGCCAGGGTTCTACTCTCAGGTTGTTTACATCTTACCTATCAGAACATACGTAAGGTCGTTTTGCCATGGATAAGCTGCTGTGTGGGGTAATTTCACGGTCTGCATGGTTATCCTTGTACACCCAATAACCACCAACTTTTGCCACAGATTCCCCAAAACTGCGTCGCGGTTTGACTAGCAAGTACATATTTTAATCTTTCACCTATTTACATCAATGTTTTGAATTAAAATATCTGCCGGTTACATGTTATTGCTGAATTGGTATTTTAAAGGTGTTTTATAACGACCTGGTTTGTCTCTACTCGCCTAAACTTGTTTACCAAATTACGATGAACAAACTATTTCATGATTCATGATTCAAGAGAGAACGGGTGTTTGTTTATAAGAGAAAGTAAAAATCTGTATTGATCGATGTAAAGGTCAATTAAAACCTCACAGTTTATTTGAAATGAAATGAACAAGGATACGTGCGCACTAAACTTATAAAAACCTTTAAAAAGTTTTATGGCCGTCATGTTGACTTGATTGGTAAATATAACGTGTCTCTCTCGGTTATTATTCTAGATATATTTAATTGACACGTATACTAATACTATCTCCCTGAATATATGTCTACTACACCGTTAACAATGTTCATCACGTGCATTTTGCATACCGATAGTTCATTGGTCAATCACGCTATTTTATAGACATTTTGCCTAATAGTTTGGATGCAGCTATGGCGCGCCAGGCAGGGATAGCTTACTCTTCCGGACACCTGTTACCACTGTTTGTCGTGTATTTTGTACACGGGGAGCAGTCCATTTGCTGATTACACTATTTTGCCTATAACGTTTTTTTAGGACTTCGAATTCTGTCTAATGGTTTGGATTGTTCGTTTTTGGTTTTAGTTTATTTATGAAATGGGGTTTAACGCACTACTGGGCTCCTCCCAACCTGGGCTATGGCCTACTCTTATATCGAATTCCAACTGCTAAATAATAAATAAGAGTTTGTTTGGAATGGTAAGAAACTTTGTAATATAAAAATTAATGTGACGTGACGAGAAAACTCATTAAACTGATAAGGAAATCCATTTTAATTGACAAAGATAGGCTGGCACTGCCAGGCAGGATAAGCCCACATTTTCGAGAGATGGACAGAGAACAAGCAATACCGAAAGTGATTTTTCCTACATCTTTAAGTCCTGTATTTCATACTGTAGTCGGAGCAGCCATTTAGTTGGTCAGTTCCAGTCTGATATTAATGAAATTCGAAACCGACAATGATTATGGTGTGACGGTACACAACCTAGAAATGTGACTTTTCATCAAAATCGGATAAGAATTGTGACCTGTAGAGAGTTCACAACCATGATATACCATATTTTTACACTATTCGCGTACAAACGGCGACCATTTCGTCCGGCAATTTTGGTACGATTTTCCTCATCAAAATCGAATTAAAATTGTGACCTATACAGGGTCCACAACCATTTTTTTAACAGTATTCGCGTACAAACGGCGGCCATTTTGTCTGTCAATTTTGGTCCGATTTTCCCGAAATTCAAACTCAACCTTTCTTACAGTGTAACGGTGATATAATCAAACGTTTTCTTAAATTGGATAATAATTGTGACCTCCAGAGGGACCACAAGCTAAAGAAAGGGGGATTTTGCGTATAACCAGGGGCCATAATTCAGAAAGTTACGATCCGATATGCGCAAATATCGAAAAGAACCAAAATCTTTAGGTTATAACCATGAATTTCAAGTTTCATCAAAATCAAATTAAAATTGTGACCTTTACAGGGTCCACAACCTTGATATACCATTTTTGAACAGTATTCGCGTACAAACGGCGGCCATTTTGTATGGCAATTTTGGTCTGATTTTCCCGAAATTCGAACTCAACCTTCCTTACGGTGTAACGGTAATATAATCAAACGTTTTTTTAAATCAGATAATAATTGTGACCTCCAAGCTAAAAAAGAGGCGATTTTGCGTATAATCAGGGGCCATAATTCAGGAAGTTACGATCCGATATGCGCAAATATCGAAAGGAAGCAAGATCTTTGGGTTATAACCATGAATTTAAAGTTTCATCAAAATTGAATCAAAATTGTGACCTCCACAGGGTCCACAACCTTGATATACCATTTTTTAACAGTATTCGCGTACAAACGGCGGCCATTTTGTATGGCAATTTTCGTCCGATTTTCCCGAAATTCGAACACAACCTTCCTTACGGTGTAACGGTAATATAATCAAACGTTTTTTTAAATCGGATAATAATTGTGACCTCCAAAGGCGATTTTGCGTATAATCAGGGGCCATAATTCAGGAAGTTACAATCCGATATGCGCAAATATCGAAAGGAAGCAAGATCTTTGGGTTATAACCATGAATTTCAAGTTTCATCAAAATCGAATCAAAATTGTGACCTCCACAGGGTCCACAACCTTGATATACCATTTTTTAACAGTATTCACGTACAAACGGCGGCCATTTTGTATGGCAATTTTCATCCGATTTTCCCGAAATTCGAACTCCACCTTTCTTAGGGTGTAACGGTGATATAATCAAACGGTTTTTTAAATCGAATAATAATTGTGACCTCTAAGCTAAAAAAAAGGCGATTTTGCGTATAATCAGGGGCCATAATTCAGGAAGTTACGATCCGATATGCGCAAATATCGAAAGGAAGCAAGATCTTTGGGTTATAACCATGAATTTCAAGTTTCATCAAAATCGAATCAAAATTGTGACCTCCACAGGGTCTACAACCTTGATATACCATTTTTTAACAGTATTCGCGTACAAACGGCGGCCATTTTGTATGGCAATTTTCGTCCGATTTTCCCGAAATTCGAACTCAACCTTCCTTAGGGTGTAACGGTGATATAGTCAAACGGTTTTTTAAATCGAATAATAATTGTGACCTCCAGAGGGACCACAAGCTAAAAAGGGTGATTTTTCGGACAATCAGGGGCCATAATTCAGGAAATTACATTCCGATAGACTCAAATATCGAAAGGAACCAAGATCTTTGGGTTACAAACATGCATGTCAAGTTTCATCAAAATCGGTTCAAAATTGTGACCTCTATAGGGTCCACAAGCTAAAAACGTGATTTTTCGTACAATCAGGGGCCATAATCCATGAAGTTTTGATCCGATACATGCCAATATCGAAAGCAGCCGAGATCTTTTGGGGATAAACCTATATTTCAAGTTTCGTCAAAATCGGATAAGAATTGTGACCTGTAGAGAGTCCACAAACAAATTGTGGACGGACGGACGGACGGACGGACGTCCGGACGGACGGACGGACGGACGGACGTCCGGACGGACAGGGGCGACGACATAATACGTCCACATGAAAATGTGGGCGTATAAAAACAGAGAGTTGAATTTGAAATGCTAGTTAAAGTGATAAGAAAATGAATTAAAAGAAGGAAGTTAAATGTAATGAGTTGGATAATTGATTAAAACAATTGAAATACATTAAATAAATGCAGATATTTGGTTATTGATTCGCTGTCTTCATTGATAGTGTTAATCCACAGGGACTTGAAGGGATTAAAATAAAACTTCTTACTACTGCTTGACTATAACTAGCCTATATGATCAAGGGATGGCAGACGCCATCTTTGTTCTGACTTTTTTATGATATATTGTCTGGTGTCATCTCACAATACTCACTAGTTCTGACACTTCATGTCATTGTTATTGCCAACGAGACTTTATTTGATCATTATTCACCTTCCGATGTAATTAAATTTGTCCTTTTACAGCGTTATTGATAACAAATCAAACTTAAAAAGCTATCATTTACCGATATTCAACTTGCCGAGCCCGGAAGAAACCCGAAATAAGGTCAAAAGAAGTCTGTGTCACTCAGTCCCTTTATAAACCTATCATTACTCGATATGTGCATAGGAACTGGGTGATCAAGTCTCAATCAACAGCGGCCTGGCTTCGTAAGTTCTATAACGTGATAAAGCCTACGAAGCGAGGCCGCTGTTAGGCGAAACTCGATCACCCAGTTCCTATGCACATATAGAGTAATGATAGGTTTATAAAGGAACTGGGTGACACAGACTTCTTTTGACCTATTTTCGGATTACTTCCGGTCTCGGCAAGTTGATTGTGGATAAATGATAGCGGTTCAAATTTGATTTGTTATCAATAACAGTGTTAAATGACCAATTTAATTACATTGGAAGGTGAATAATAATCAAATAAAGTCTCGTTAGCAATAAAAATGACATGAAGTGTTAGAACTAGTGAGTATTGTGAGATGAATTCAGACGATTCATGGTATCTCAGTCAAAACAAAGATGGCGTAGTGACTTACCTTCTTGTATTTATTAAGCAGTGGTAAGAAGTTTTATTTTGATTTATTTTAATCCCTTCAAGTGCCTGTGTGTTAATCTTCCACCAAACCTCCCAACAATTGGAGACGCACAGTAGGCGTGTAATTATTGTTTCTGTGTAAATTTAATATCTCAACTTGATTGTATTGAGGTGCAGGGGCGTATCTAGCGGGGGTGCCGGGGGTACATTGCACCGCCAGAAAAATACCCCCCCCCCCTAAAGGAAAAAAATATTTGACAATCTTTCAGTTATAAAATAATACATTTGAATATGATCACACACTGATATTCTTTAGGCACTGATCAGTCAATCGGTTGGTTTTAAGGGCGGTCCCACGCCGACGGGTTCGCTTACAGTGATCCAAACTTATATATCAATTACGTGGAGGGTATGGCGCCCAACCACTCTGCCGCACCCCCACTTTTAAAATCCTAAATACGGCCCTGTTGGGACGGCGTTTGCATCATCACAAAGAAATCCGTCTCCGATCGCCTACGACCGCAGACCATCCTTGTTGTATTGTGATTATTGCGATATACCCAGACCGTCACTGGATTGTGACCCTGGTGATGGTAGCGGAATACCGGCCAGTGCCTTATTAACGGTTCTTCCGTTTCAACTTTCGTTCCATGTTGCCAAGTCCGCCTACGACACACTGCGTATCCATTCGCGATAGTTCTCTATTGTTGCTAATTATATTTCGTGTAGTATGGTCACTACCCATATTACATGTTTCATAAACATTTGGAGCTTGAGGTTGTCAAGATAAAGAGAGAGAAATGGGGTTTAACGTCCACTCGACACAAACTAGGTCATTTCGGGACTAACATATGGTTTAATATCAATAATTCGCTTGCGCGTAGGTGTCTTTAGCAGTGAGAGGAAACAGGAGTGCCCGGAGGAAACCCACGAGGTTGAGAAGGCGCACCTATCTCCATGCCACATGCGCTTACACCAGGGATCGAAACCACAGCCGCGAGCCAGAGGCGACCGGCCAGCTAGATTGTCAAGATAGCGTGAGGTAAAACGCGTTCGTGGATACACAGGAGGCACAGTCCATTGATACCAATGAGTGGGATCCAATCAAAATCTCCACAAAACCTCTTTTGTATTTAGAGAGGTCAGTAATAGATATTAATAAATATCTTTCATGCACTAAACGATGGTTGTTAGTCATTAGGCAAACACAATACGGATCTGAAGTGGACACCGCAATTCATGGATGAATTTATGCAACTGACGTGAAGTATCTAAAAGCCTCCAGTGAAACCTTTTAAATCCCGTCTCTGTACCATCACAATATCAGAGGTTTAGATAAACACAATAACGCCGTGATGTAGAGTTCATTATTGGATATTAATACATACCTTTAATGTACTGAACAGTTGCTATTATCAATCTCGTAAACAACAATGGTTGTTATTTATACAGTAAGCAACACAGAAAACTGTAGTCAAGACTCTGCAGGCGATCCTATTTCGTGTTACACACACTTGACTTTTGTACACTTTCATAATTATATATTGCTGAATGTAACGGCATTGTACTTGTGCGCCCTTGTTTTAGTTATATAGTGAATGTGACTTTCTTACATCCCTCACTTGTTATATTTTTTTATCTTGATGAATGTAGGAACGTTATTACCTCCCCTGCCCAAAATGTTATATTAACCTCTCCTCCCTTTTGTAATATTTATTTTTGGGTGAATGTAACGTTATTACCGATGCGCTATGTCGTGAAGATCTGACAAGTTATAGCGGGGGTTCACGTCAGCGGTCAAATGAGCTTTTGAACCTATTACGTCGGACATTGATTAATCAGCGTCGGACGTTTCTACTGGTTTACCCACAGTAAAAATATTCCGTGCATCATAAGTCCAAGAGCTCGGCGTAACAGACCGTTCCATTGGCTAATCCCTCACATAACTCAGACCACATCAATGATAACACCTCTTCCAGATCTTAGTGTAGTAAACGAAATAGGATACGTGTTTTAATCAGATTGGCTGCTTGACCACTTTTTATTGATTTGGCGCCATATAAATGGATTTATTGTTATTATTTGTATTATTACTATTAAGAAGAAATGTTGACCAAATAAGATATGATTAGAACCAATTGAATGTTTTCGTTGTTGATCAGTCTTTTTGTCCAGAACATCATTAGCCAATTTCTGTATGTTACTTCCAATTATCTTTATTTGTTTTGTAGTTATTATATATAACTAGGCGGTTAATCCCATATGTATTTAGTAAAATAGAAGATCGACCAGCCTTTGAATATTAACAGTATATTGTAAGAAAAATATCCGTGCAAAAACGGAACGAATTCGGGAAACAAAAATTACCATGAACATTTTATCCGTATTTGTTTTCCTGTAATATACAGAAATTCCCTCAATTAACATAAAATCCATTATGAAATACAGAAAAAATAAATCCCGGTAAATTTTGTTTCCTGGGCATGAAAATGATAAAAATTTCATTGAATTAAAAATTGACTTTATACGCGTTTGTGAAATAGCTTTACTTAACGTCCGCTTCCACCGAAGTGCTCCAGTAACCTCTTTCCTCTTATATAAGAATACCCTGATCGAGAGAAAGATGTCGCATACATTATTTATTCGTTGGTGTCTGGACCGGTTAGAGACTTTCAGATGTAAGTTTGACGTACTATCAATTTGCAGGTATGTTAACTCTGCCATAGAGACAAGCCGGCTTACACTGGCCAATCGGTCAAATTATCCGGATTTAAGCGGGCTTGGTTACCAGGTAATACAACCTATTCTCGGTGAGCGTTCAAACATAATTTTACACATTTATGAAAATACTTACAACCTGATTACCGTATGATGAATAACAATGCACTTTACAGATCTTATAAATAATGTAAATTAGATATACATGACAATTAATATACAAAATATGATTCTTCATATAATGGTTAATAATTTGAAATAAATACTATAACATAATAATATTTAGGAATGATATTGATTATATATGTATACGACTACTTATCGTTGCATTTGCAAACAGAAATAATGGAATAAATTATTTTATCCCTAAATTTCACGGAACTTTCTGGTCATTACACCGTTTATTCCGTTAAATAACTTGAAGAAATAATTTATACTTAAATTAAATGTATATTTACAGTTATAAGTATACTAATGTCTAAGATTTGACGGGTCACCTTTTTAGGGACTTTCATCACGAGTTTCCTGCAAAATAAGCCCCCATTTTGAATTTTGCCCCCTAACGGAATTAGCCTTCCTTTTTAGTCATACGGTCCATTGGCTGACGAAGCCCTCTGGCTGTATATGTCCGTCCTGCAATATAAAAATACCACTCTGTCGCCAACTGGTTTGGAATCCTCTGTTTTTCACCGTATCATTCCGATCAAATCAGCTACATAATCACGAACAAACCAAACAAAAGACAAATATGGACAGCACTACAGGTCACTAATATAATATTCTTTTAATGACATTTCGTAATTGGAACACAGTCAATTAAAACACTGCTTATGGATAGCGATAACTATGGCGTATAACACTGCAACGTTTCAACACGATTTCACAAATAAAATAAAATGGTAAAATTTTAACGCTGTGGTCAATATTTAGATTCTAATGAAATGAAATAAAATAGGGATTAACGTCCACCTATGATAGAATGCAACGGTTTCTTATTGTGTACTTCTCTAAAGTCACGTGTATTCATATCGGTATATTTATAGACAGGCATGGAGTCACGGTGGCTCAGTGGGTAGGACATTAGCTCGCTAGCTTGGAGATCATGTGCTCTGTCCCCACTTTGGCCGAGAATGTTCATCGGGATTTCCATGCGTGAGTCCCCTCTGTCAGTGCCCCCCCCTGCTCTTGGCAGTGGTGTAGGACAGGGGCCTAGTGAGGGACAACATATCCTCGTTCCGATGGGACCAAAACCCGAGGTCTTATGTACACATTCACAGTCGGAATTCGATATAAGAGTAAGCTCCATCGCCGCTGTCCGACCAAATTGTCCCCCGTAGCTAACTGTATGGCCTTGATGTCTGTCTATATGTTTTCAAGATCTGTAAATATGGTAATCACCCTGTTCAACTGGCCATGACCTTATAGATTGTTCGCGTAAATCATTAATTTCCGTATGCAAATGAAGGTCTTTGTATATTCCATATAAGGTACGTTGGAATATGCAAACTTCTATTATGCATTTGTCAATAACAAAAACTGCAAAATAAAGACGTGTAAGGTGCAAAATAACAATTATACTGTATTTGTATCATTAGAAAATGTATTCTGCATTTTAACACTATGATTTTAGTATTATGGCAGATATTGCAAATTGTAAAACTATACGTATTTTACACATCTGATCCGAATGGGACAAAGTAAATGAACAAAACTCCCTTAAAGATAAATAAAACACATGTTATATTATCATACTAGTAAACGATTATGACACCTGTTAATCATAATACCATACATGTAATAAAAATTAATTATATTACCATACTCGTAATTAAATTAATTATATTACCATACTCGTAATAGAATTAATTATATTATCATACTCGTAATTAAATTAATTATATTATCATACTCATAATAAAATTTATTATATTATCATATTCGTAATAAAATTAATTATATTATCATACGCGTAATAGAATTTAGAAAATGTTTATCATACGATCGTATGAATGAATAGCTAGAAAGACGCTGTGTTAACATAAAATGTACAAATAGAAATCCCACTCCCCCGGTGTGTTTGTTACGAGGTAGGGAGGGAAATGGGGTTTAACGTCCACTCGACACAAACTAGGTCATTTCGGGACTAACATATGTTTTTTTTTTAAATTTATTTCAGCAGTGGGAGGAAACCGGAGTTCCTGGAGGAAACCCACGAGGTTGAGAAGGCGCACCTATCTCCATGCCACATACGCTCACACCAGGGATCGAAACCACAGCCGCAAGCCAGAGGTGACAACACTCTAGACCACTAGGCCATCCCACCCCCACCCCCATGTTTGTTACGATCGTCATGAGTTATCGAATTATACACAAACTTTATTTTGTGAGTACATTTCGTTTGGACTAAATATTCTAAAACAAAACACCTATTTTCCTAACAGAATTTTTCTAAATGCATTTTTGAATTCGGGACTGCTGAAATTATAGAGAAATGGATTAATGGCGGAGTTCAAGTACGTCATCCAGAATGTTATAGTAAAAACAACCTGCGGAACAGCATCCGGATTAATGGCGCTAACATCAAAAACAATGTGAAAGGGAACCCAACAAATAACATAACCAAACAAAATATAAGACAGGGTCACAAAAACTTTCCTTTCGCGTCTTTCAGACAAATCGTTCTTATCGTCAATGTTATGTTTATTTCCACTTTTGTTAGTTGTATTTGGGACTTGTAACGTCTGGGTGCTAGATGGTGTTGGATTTGACTTTTCTGTTGGACTGAGACAGTTCTGTGTGGTGGCTGTTACGCTCATTTCACCGTTAGACGTGGAAGCGGTCATCTTCTTGCTGCCCACGGGCCCAATTTTTGCCCTTTTCCTCATGAAGAAGAACACTTGCAGATAACAGAATAATAAAACAAAACATGCACCGTGGTGACCAATAAGAGCTATTACAAAAACATATTCTGGGTTTAATGATGGTTCCCAAATGCACAGCTTATCTGCAGCATTTTTAACTCGGTCCACTATACAAGCTGGTAACCACAAAGCCACCATGACAGCCCTGTAAAACATAATTCATTACCAATAATTAATGAAATAAATAAACCATAGTACAACATTTACCTGTCAGTTCAATTTCATCAAGAATCTGTGAAGGGGTGGGGTGTACGAATTGTGTTACGCGACTGTGGCCAGCAATTCAATCCTTTGAACCATTAGTCTCGAAACAATCAAGTGGGTTTACTCCAGGTTCGTTAGTTTCCCCCTCATTCTAAAGACCTGGGCCTTGTTTCACGAAATTTTAAGTAAAGATAAAATCCAAATTTTAGCAGATACTTCAATTTTAATTGGCTAAGAACTAAAATCAATCTAATATTGTCCAATCAAATAATTAAATTTCATATCTCATCTTAGTTAAAATTTTGTGAAATAGGCCCCGGGACGCTCAACCGAATTATTGAAATGAAATTGAACCATATTATTATAGATGTTAAACCACATTTCGCTCCAATAACAAAACCCAGGGGGAAAGTGACCCATAGATGTTCCACCATAAATTCACTTGTTCAAGAATTGTCTTCAATTTGAACCATTTCAGAAAGTCCCTTTTCTAACCAATTTTAACAGCGATAAGACCGCTAATCCTGTTTGTGTTACTAGGGGATTATATTCTTTTATATACACGTGCTTTGTACCCGGGGCTAACTAAACAACAATGTAGTATTTAGCGATTGGAAAAATAACAAAACTGACACAATTATATTGGACAACAATTACTATTCACACGCACGACGTTTCGATAAGTATCCCCCTATCGTTATCAAGAACAATTGATCTGTCTTGTGGTGGGTTGTGTTTCCATTGGCATTTGTGGGTTTTCCTGTTTAAGCTGTTCAAGTTTCGTGAGGTGACACGTTGTCTAATTCCTTCTGAGTTAGCTAGGTTTGTAGATGTCTGAATGTGCCAGATATGGTTAAAATCTTCATTTGTGACTTTGTCTTTAAGAACATCATGCTTGATAACGATAAGGTATTATTTATCGAAACGTCGTGCTTGAGTATAAACCAGCGATTGTTGTCCTATATAACTTTGTCACCAAACAACAATGTTATTAGAAGTCGTCTTCATATTGCAGTTAATAAACTGTGAAACGTGTAATCCCTAATCCCTCACTCTGTTTCCAAGATATAAAAACCTGGTTATTAGATCCTAATAAAAAATAAATTGGCTGACAAATTAGATTTTGCAACTTCTGTGTTCCTGTTCTATATAAACCGGCGAGCCAATATCATTACTTTTACTTGGGCTTTGTGACATTTTCATTACATTAGCAAATCTGTGTTGCATCATTAACTTCACAAGTTCCAATAACATGAAAAACATTACATGGTCTTTGTGTATTGTGCAATGAGAGATAAATGCTATAGTTCTAGACACACGTAGAATACTCATTTGATACAGTCATTATTGGTGATGGCGATTAACCCAACTTCCGGCCATAATACTCGGTAATTTAATTAATTGTACCGACTGATTCCAATCGATTGTTTATTATTATCTGGTGATTATTTAAAAAAAATTAAATATGGTGTCGATTGGAATGTTATGTAAACTATTGTCGTCTATTAGACTGGTCGATTGAGTCGAGGCGTATTAACCTTTGGCAGGGGAATGGAGAAGCAAACCGCTAATAATATTTTATATTTAGGTGAAAGGAAGGGTGTTGTGAGCCACACTCACACACAACCTTACGACTACGTGAAAAGGAAAGTGTCTTTGAAATAAAATTGATCAAAGACCTTAACAGTATCAAATTTTTTAATTGTCCGGATTTATTCTCGATGTTGAGACGCTTGACTTAAGCTTACCCAGTGTACAGATCCATCCGACAGTGATAATGTTACACAATATACACAGAATATTACAAAACTCACGCCCAGTGGCTGCAGGTGTGGTGGGCTAGTTACATCGCTTTTTTGAAAGAAAATTAAAACACCGCATAATATTTGCTGTACATTTTATCTGTTTAGCCAGCGGGTTCTTTAATTTCATGAACTTGTGAAAAATATAGGACGGTACACTTATTCCTCGCTTGAGATAGGTTACACGTATACATGTCATGGTGTGTATGTGTGTTTGGGTGTGTGTGTGTGTGTGTGTGGGGGGGGGTGGGGGGCTCATTGTTCTTCATGTTTGATGTAAATGTATCATATGTGAATATTTCTTGCAGAATAATAAAATTATAATTAATTTCCATAATTTTCATCAATCCATATTCCGTGCAAGTACTTGCCTTTATGTGTACATGTGTAAGGGCAACAAAACATGGATAGAAGTCACATAACAGTATTAGTTATGCCGGCAAAAGTTGGACTAAAGTCAAAAGTGACACTATGTACAGCGCAGTGGACGCTTGCGGCTAACCCCCGGAACCATTGACTCTTTTTGTTTGTTTTTCTCGGAGTATAATGTCTTGTCCTTATATTTGTTTTTGTGTAGAATTGTTGTGTGGTGCACCTCTCAGATGGGTTTAACGACCACTGGACACAATCTAGGTCATTTAGGAAGTGGTAAACACAAGACAACATGGTAATGGATAACAGGAAGTGGTAAACACAAGACAACATGGTAATGGATAACAGGAAGTGGTAAACACAAGGCAGGGTGGTAAAAGGATGTAATTACTGGATATTAATAAATATCTTTCATGTACTAAACGATGGCTGTTAGTCATTAGGCAAACACAATACAGGTCTGAAGTGGACAACGCAACTCATGGACGAATTTACGCAATGGAAGTGAAGTATCTAAAAGCCTTCTGACAACCCTTTTAAAATCTCATATGTATACCATTACAGCAGAGAAAGTAAACACCATTAAAACCATTTAACAATACAAAGCAATGATGGAGATAGATTAATCATTGAATATTATATATACGCATCATTGATGTACTGAACAGTTGCTGTTATCAATTTTGGACATAATAAAGTAGTTCACTAAGCAATGGACATCTCTTTCGAATGGTTCAGCTTAGATTAAACATTATAAATCTAGTACAAAGTCTAACTAAGCAATACAGAATTCACACTACGTCCATACAGAGAAAGGCGAGGGTCGGGAGATGGGTTTGATGTCCATTCGACACAAACTAGGTTTTTGGGGGACTAACATGGGTTAGTAGTACATCAATAATACGTTTGCGCCAAGTCCTAGACATGTACATGCTGGGAATGAACACCACGCCATTTCACTCAATGACAGAACTTATGATAATTAAATGCCCGACAGAATTGAAATATCAAAGCCGACACTACCGTGTAGGGGTCTCCCCGGGACAATTTGGAAAATTGGAGGATGCACCCTGGTGTTTCAACCGTGTTCCAAAATATAGGCAAACTTATAAGCATATAAAAATATAAGCACCCCCCCCCCCACCCCGTGGCTCTGGGCCCGCTGACCCCTCATTTCAAGCAGAACACGAGTTAACTAACAAGTCTTTCAGATCCTAATGTAGTAAAGACAAGTAAAGCGAAATTTTGAACTATAAAAACGAAACGAAACGAAATAGGATCTGTATTTTAATCAGATAGAGATACCTTTCAATACGATCCACGCGATTTCAATCATAGCCAGAATTGTGGTAGTGGGGAACCTAGCATTAAAGTCCACGGAGAAGCGACCATTGGCCGAACATCTGAACAATTACTGAGGCAAATGCGATTCCTGCTATTCATGACCGCGAAGACAGCAACTTCAACGTGGTCCAATATAGCCTAACCCAAATTTCAAACAACCAATAAATCGTTTAAGATGCATTGCGTAGGATTTTGATAAGGAGCTGGCAGTTTTCGCAATACTGATTAAAAAATAGTAATGCTAGGTTCCCATTGTCGTGCGATAGGATTGTCGCTATTGAGTCTACGAGCTGAAAAGTGTTGATACTGTTGGATACGCTTCGAAACGATCAACACGATTAGTACGACTGACCTCAATATTTGTAACACTATCTTAGTGATAACATAGATCGGTTTAGTAAATATATACTTAGCGCCATAGAAAACGCGCCACTTAGTTTTTCGGATAACAATGGGAACACATCAATAACAACACATTTGTAAACTTATGGATGTTTAATCTATAATCAACGGTACAAAGTCAGCGGGGTCAAAACCAAAAGTACGACAAAGATGGTTAAATTATTGTGCTGCAAAGCGTGCGTAAAAGCCAGTGGAGGACACACGCGCTACTGACAATTAACCATCTTTGTCGTACTTTTGGTTTTGACCTCTGACTTTTTACCGTTGATTACAGATTAAACATCCATAAATGTACAAATGTGTTGTTATTGATGTGTTCCCATTTGAATATTGTTCACAATAAGAAGCAAAATAAATAAGATATGTTTACAGGATCATTTTGTTATACGAAAATTTAAGTGATGCGTTTTCTATGGCGCTCAGTATATGATTTATTTACAGCAGGTATATAAAACAGCAACAGTTACAAAAATACGGGGTCTTAAACCACAGAAGAACACATATAACTGTATTAAATCCACCATTCTGCCCCTCTGTCAAGGCAGCGGCTGAACTAACGTTAGTCCATACGCCGGTGTAGTACTACTGCTACTTTTAGGACTTCTTCTTTGTTGTGTCTTGTGATCGTAAAACAATACCACAGTATTTCAGCTATAAGAACTTTATTGCCAAGCTGGATGATTTCGCAGGTCCCTTGTTCTCAACAGATAATGGCTGCTTGAATATCTGGGAGAGTATCTAACGAATCTTACTCAAACCCCTCTTTTATATCCCCCAGTTCCTGCAGACTCAATATTAACTTTGAACCTACAAATAAAGCAGGTGATGATAACCATATTATGTCTACTAACCATAGGTCCAATAACAGGAAGAACGTGATGGACAGTTTTGTCATAGGTTATGATTTTACCAAACATCACTGACTTATTATATATAGCTTTTATTTCACGTTTACTAGGTACGTGGGATTTTAATTTTATAGACAGAAAATTTAATAATTTTCCAAAGACACAATATGGTCTTAAAGACCTAAGACCAAAGTCTTACACCGGTCTCTCTGTCTCGGCATTGAATAAATCCGGACAGGTAATTATGGCAGCGATAAACCTGTTGAAATATCCATGCCCAAGATCGATCCTATCACAATCAAAATTGCGATTAACGTTCCGATTGTCTGCCCTATTCGGAATAATGAAGACGGGAACTGAGTAGTGGCTGCATATATATTTATCAATCAATTCTCAAAACTATTCTCGAAATTGAGCACCATTTACGACATAATAATAAACATATAGCGTCGGAAAAATGAATCATCACTGATAATTTGAGAATTGATAGGGGTTGACACTGTTTCGCGAAAATGGGAGGGTTATTTATGGCAGCGTATGCGAGTCAAAAACGCAAAAGATATCGCGATAGTCTACATATTGTGATTGTTGAGATGATTTTACCCCTCGAAAGACAGTTTTTGCCGAGAGGGGTTTCACATAGGCTAAGTCTGTTCCCCAATCCCATTCAGAGAGAGGGAGAAAGAAATGGGGTTTAACGTCCACTCGACACAAACCAGGTCATTTCGGTACTAACATATGGTTCAATTTTATTCAATAATTCGCTTGCGTGTAGACGTCTTAAGCAGTGGGAGGAAACCGGAGAAAACCCACGGTGTTGGGCAGGTGACCCAATCCCATTCGATCAGATAACCTCTATAAAAATATTGTTTTAAAAACAAAATTTACCAACGCGCCTTTAAATGTGCTATGTTGATAATGTCCTTTTGTTCGGGGCATCATTAGCTATTTTTGTTTGTATTTTAGTTCGAATTATCTTGTAGTTATCACATATAAAGGGACGGTTGATTTCATGTGTATTAATAAGTGACGACGAAGAAAAAATAACTTGAAATAAATTTAATTTTAAAGCAGCCAATTAAGTCCCAAACTCAGTATCATCCAAAGTCTTCGACATTGAAAACACCAAATATTTTCCAGTAAAAATTTCATCATAGACAGAGGAAACCACGTCGCAAAAATTCTTATGTACATTCTTGGAAAATGCAGGTATCGAACACGCGACCTCAAGGCTAGAGAGTCATACCCAATGCGCAACTAACACGAACTTACATTGAAATGTAATACAAACTAACGAATGTTGAAGTGAAGGATGGTGATAAAATCTAATCAAAGGTGAGGTAAAAGATGTAAAAAGGTGACGTTTGAAGTAAAAAGATATCTGAAGTTCGAGAAAAATAAATCATTAATAAGAACTGGTTTTACACAGTAAATAAAGTGATAAAAACATCATATTTACCAGATGGCAATTATGGCTATAATAGACTTTCTTTTGTTGTGGTTCGCGCGATAATGCACACTCCAAGAAACTGACCAGAAACGGTCAACAGAGATGACCAACAAAGTAAAAACCGAAGCAAACGTCATGCCATAGTCACAAAATATCCACAATCCGCACATAAACTCACCAAATGGCCAATATCCTAAAATATTGTCTATCGTGTAGAAACTCATGGCAGTTGACGCAACGCCGATATCTGTTACAGCTAAGTTAACTATGTAGAAATTAAACACGGTTTGTAATTTTTTAACTTTGTAAACAGCAATAAGCACTAATGCATTTCCAGCAATTGTAATAAATACTACAATATATAAAATTGTTCCCAATAAAATCTTTTGCCAGGAAATCGATGTGTTGCCGGGATGTTCGTTACTGCTCACATTTGTTGTGATAATTGACGAATTCGTTGTAATTAAAGTTGTGTTTTCCATTGTTATCGGCGATATTAATTCTAAGTAATAGTTCTGACAAGCATCTACTACAAGGTGATAAGCTGTTATGGAACGCCAATTAAAACAACCTAGCTTTTGCTCAGATGCTGAAAGCGATTGTTGCTTTGCAACACGATTAGAATAGCAGATATTAATCATTAAGTTTCTCTCATCAAAGTCGTCTGATAATTGTCTTATATCTAACCTAAATACCGCCCATAAGTTACTGAAGTGGAAAGGGCCATCGATGTGAATGTGCATGGTCGTGACGTCATTAACATTATCGATTAACACCGGATTGTTAACTATTTATCTCCGTTTATTAAGAATTTTGTCTTCAACAAGTTGGCAACCGATTTTCTTTTATTTTTTTGTCCTCATTACAGCTACTCAACTAGTATTGATAAATATAAACAGTAGTTGATTTAAGTGTTAATCGATGTCTGAAAGGCTGAAACTATTAACACCCATACAATTAAATTCTTGATTTGTATACAGAAATACAGGAGTGCATTCCACAGATTGATACGCTATTAGATCCAGTACTTGTTGAAATGTTGTCGATGGCTGTTTCCTTTGTCGATATACTAAAACGGGACTAGACCTCTCCTTGGTTTATGCTGGAGGGTTTTAGGTCAATATGAGATTGCTATAGTGTACACATCTTCGGGATACATCTTGAATTGCAAGTATTGATGTTGAAGGTGGCGATTCATCTTATCACCTTCTATATCGTCATTAGAGCATGATATTCAGATACTATTGACCTCCTCTAATTACTACCCCAATGAACACAACATCCGAAAACCAGAGTACAATCTTTAACGTGCCAGGTAAGCAGTTGATATTATGGTTGTATTTGCTTGCCCCCAATAAACACAACTCCAATAAAATACTTAGTGAATCTACTAAAGGTCCAATATCTTACACTGAACTATGGAAACCAACGAAATCGACGAAAAAGAGCAAAATATGGTGTTTGGATGGCTTCATTCACGAATCTTTTAATTTATCCTGGAAATGAAATGGAACGGGGTTGAACGTCCTACTGTTCTGCTGCTAAATTGGGCTAATAAAGACGGGCGTAGGCCGTACAGTGTGCTATGAGAAAAATTTTGTCCGTGCAGCAGCGCTACGGCCTACACTCATATCGAATTTCAACTGCCAAGGGATCTGTTTGCTTGCATGCCATTGTGTACACAGGACCTCGGTTTTCGTCCCATCCGAACGACTAGACAACTGTCCTGCATCACTGCCAAGGGAGAAATGTAAAAACGAACTAAAGACTGGAGACCAATTACACTTGTTATAAACAAATATCAACCGGATTAGAAATGTCCTTCGAACTATATTCCACTGGGGTTTTTTGGTTCCGATAGGTACATTGGAGAATGCACTCGTACACTATATGTCAAACCTTTTGAAATAAAGAAACATAATCGGAGTGGTATGGTCCTCTTAATGGACATTTACGGGGACATTTATGGAAAATACAGATAAATATATCAAAAAGGGTCTTCTATTGAAAAGTGAATAAAAAGTCAGTATTATTTATCACTCAAAGATGTCACAAAGTTTTAAACTGGACAGATGATGCCACCAGAGCGATCCCCTCTCCCCGTATATCTTCATGCTATGCGAAGAACTTCTCGCCGCTATGATCAGCAAAAAAAAAATCATCAAGGAGATAAACAGGCTTGATACTACATGTACTTTATCCAGTACGCGGATTTTGTCTTGTCACCGAAAATGATATTATGTGAAGAGATGAGTCTTGGGTCTCTTTTTAAATCTGCCATAGTTCCCCCTTCATTTACATATTGAGGTAGATTGTTGCAGATGACTGGGGCTGTTGCAGAGAGACTCTTACTTTAAATTACTCTTTGAAATGTCAGGACTGTGAGAAAATAAAGAACAAACAGTTGCGCACTAACATTGAATTTGTGTGCAGTAGAAAACGATTTACATTCTTGGGAATTACTTTTAGTACGACACTAGATGAAATTAACATCAGTCCAAAATGTTCCACGGTTGTTAATGGAAATAAAACATTGTCTAGGAACTAGCAAATATGGAAGCAACACATTTGCAGTTTCCATGGGAACAATAACTAAAAACATGACGTTACCGCTGTGATATTATAGAAAAATAAAATTATGAATAAGTAATTAAAAAATGGGTAAAGACCTTCAAAGTTTTTGTATGTAAAAATGTCACTTAAAAACACGGTGTTAAAATTCGCCGTTTTTAGAGTCCTCTTCGTAGATGAACAATTAAAGCAACATGTTTCACAGCTGTAAGACGAAAGCATGCTGACATTATCTTTAAGCCCATGATCACGGGCAGAATTTGTGCCTTTTACTTAAATTACGACTTTGCGTACTATTGTATGTACCAGTTTACCATATTCCTAAAGCAATGGCCCGAGAAATCCCTCTCTGGCCATTGCTGGAATAGCGTCTGTTTCTGAACTTATGCGGGAGTGTGTCTATTCTTTCCGTTCAATGAAAGCTATCACTTAAGTACAGCAACATGACAGTCCTTCGTTTAATCTGGGTGTTCCCTAAAACTTTGGACAGTGATTTAAGGTATTAAAAACCGTGAAAGTATGTTCGTTTCCAAACAGTATTGTTTACATTTCATTCGACTTGATAGCCTCGTTTGTCACACAATTAGTTTTACTGCAGTATTCTGATATGCACGGGTTAATTAGGCATAATAAAATCGTGAGCACTCGTTTTAAACGTAAAGCTTTTGTAGGGCAGCTAGTGATTGGTTGGTAGACGGACTAATGACCAATCAAAATTTAATACAACAATATCCACTCATAATAGCAGTGTGTAGTAGGATTACCTCTAATCAAACGAAACGCTGCGCGGAGTATGCAGTTTACTCGCAATAGACAATATTATTTTATCCAGATAAACTTTAACGACTTTATTTCTTAATAATTTAAACAGATTGTTTTAGAATTTAACTTCTAGAAAATAGAAACATTGAGAGGTAATGAAATCATCCCGACGTTAAGCCCTTTCAGCGATAGCAGCGGTCGGATTGTAGAAGAGGATGAAGGGTAATTAGGCTTTGTGTAATTAATAACCCGGTCATTTCGTAGCTGATGACCTCCACTCGCATAATTCCAGTGTAATCAAGGGGGATAATTCAAGTGTAAGTAAGGGGAATAAACTAACTTTGGCTAAGTAGAAAAGCTTATTGAACTCTAAGCTACCCACGTGGTACTCTATTCACCCAGGATATGACCTACAATTACATATAACACGAAACGATCTTCATGTTATAAGCTATTAATTATAAATCATCACACTACCAAGACAAAACAAAGATGGTCCTATTAAAAGCGACATTCTTGGGGTTTCCAAGATGTCTATTAATATCACAATTACAGCGAATTTTTCCAACATGCATTTTTTATGTCAAGTTTAATTTACGATTTGAGAGAGAAATGGGGGTTTAACGTCCACTCGACACAAACTAGGTCTAACATATGGTTTAATTTTATGTCAATAATTCGATTGTGCGTAGGGGTATTTAGCAGTGGGGGAAACAGGAGTGCCCGGAGACAGGCGACCCTACTCCTTGCTACGCACAACCGGGGATTCGAAACTACGCCAGTTGACTTAATGGCAGTCCGTATGATACAGTGCGTGCACGCTAACCATTCGGCCATCCGACCCCCATTAAGAATTGAAATTTGTCGATTAATTACACACTTTACATACGAAATCCCGCCCTCCACCATCACATTTGTGATATCAAAGTTTCCTACATGGCCCCGCAAGTGGTTTAGTTATCAAATTTGGGCTATGGGCAAATCTGGGCCCGAGCGAATTTGGGCCCCAAGCCCAGTTGGGTATCCAGCGAGTAACGACTTCCGGTTTAAATACCTTGGTAAAAATCAACTTGTGTAATATCCTGCTAGAAATGTCACAGTTTGACTCAACTTTGCATTCGTTATTGCGAGGAAGTCGAAGTATGATATCACTCCGACATTTTGTGTAGCCCGATACAGTCTTTTATTTTTGTATTGTATCGGGCTAGATCGATTGTTTTTAAGGAAATGATCTAGTTTGTGTCGAGTGGACGTTAAACCCCATTTCCCTTCTCTCTCTTTCTCGTCACATGCATTAATTCCGTTGAAGCAGAAAAGTATGACGTTAAATCCAGTTTCATTTCTTTTTAAAGGGACAATAACACTCTTGGTGGCTTGGCAGCTCGAGAAAATAAATAATAGCCTTATTCTAAGTACTAGATGTTTAAGCGTCCTACCTGTTGTGTAAATTATCTATTACAACCTATTTTACTTGTCCAGAAGGTTCGAAAATATTTTAAAATCCAAGTCACATTTGAAAAGGTTTACGTTAGACTTTTCAAATCAATTAGTTGAATTTTTCCATTTTTTTTAAAATTAGCTGCGCTAAGATGAAATTTATATCATAAATTAATTGGAATATTGTAAAATAATACAATTTATTGACCAGAATGGGACATATTATTCAGTTTCAACAAGAGTGGTATTGGGGCTTTAATAATTCCATAAATTCTGAACCTTAATAAGTTTTTAAAATTTGTTTCTTGATCTAGATTTCGTGTGTTGCTCCCATGTACCTAGTCAGATGACATGGATCTTTTTTATGAATGTTGTTGTCAACACCCATCCTTCGGGTTTCAGAAAGACTAATTAATTATGACTATAATAACACATCAAGACCCTGCCAGTAAGATTACAATTTACCGTCCGGGTATCGCTAATAGAAAATCTCTTTGTCATGGCAATGTTCTAAAAGATCCATTATGATTTATAAATCTTCTCTAATCTTCAATTCAAAGTATACATCATATAGGATATAGTACAGTCGTAGGGAATGTCTTACCTACATAAACATTCCCATTCTCTATTAATTGATTGATTTTCTAAATTTATTGATTTACTGACAAATACAATGTTTTACATAATGAGGACAATGCTAAAAAATAATTCAAATCCTAAACAGTATCGGGACCAAAATAATTTCCGCACGCAAATGTACATTTACGGCTTATCTGGGTTGAATAGGGTCAGCATGGAGACAAAGAGGTTAATAATTCTTTAGTTAGATGCCGGATTATCCAGGGAAATGCAGATCAATTCTACAGATATAATCTTCAAATTTAACAATCAACTGTTCCAAGACACACTGACTGCCTATTTACCACCATATGAATAGAGTTAATGCATAGAGACAAAAAAATAATACGATACAGGATTATCTAGCGAAATAGATATCAATTCTAGGCATACACTCAATTCAACAAACGTTTCCAATCGACTGCTACCCATTTGACCCATATTAACATAAGCCGTGGAATTCGACGTCGCAATTACTTTTAGGATTAATTTTACAATAATTTCACAAAGTTTACGATTGGACAAGTCCTACAATTCACCGATATGGCGGCACCCAAGTTCATAGACGCACGAGCGGAGTGGTGGCGGTGGTGTGGGTGTGTGTGTGTGTGTGTGGGGGGGGGGGGCGGTGGTTATAACTGAAGCTTTCACCATCAGCTGATTAATAGCGTTGACCGGTGTGAAATTTGATCATAAACTGCATGCACTTTGCATTTTCTCTTATCTGGTTCGATGATGTACGAGGGGGTGGGATGGATGGCCGAATTGTTAGCACGTGCGTGCTGTATCATAAAGGCGGTCATTGAGTCAACCGGCGTGGTTTCCCGTCCTCGGTTGTACGTGACAAGGACTAGGGTTGCCTGTCCAACTTCGTGGGTTTTCGTGGGTCCTCCGGTTTCCTTCCACTGCTAAAGACCCTTACGCGCAAGCGAATTATTGAAATAAAATTAAAACATATATTAGTCTCGAAATGAACTAGTTTGTGTCGAGTGGACATTACCTCCCCCCTCTCTCTCCTCTCTCTCTCTCGACGATGATGATGATGATGTATGACCCCTCAACACAATTAAATACATCGTCATCATAGTCAGATTATTATTTTGTACAGTGTCCGATTGCATTCGGATTGCTGTGGTTTATTTTATTTTCACTAGAATGGTGTGTATATCTACGTTTATTATTAATTAGATCAGTCAATGTAACCATTTTAGTTCTTAGAGAACTTAACTGAATGTTGATTTGGCACTAAGGTATGTAGGTTCATTATCCCCCAACCCCACACCCCCAGGAAAATTGTCAAGTACGCTCTTGCCCAAGTTCTAGATAATTAGGTCTAACTGATGTGGCATGCCTAGACACGTGTTCATTTAATTCGTAAAACACATGTATTATTTATGAAAATACTCGTCATCCATTTGTACAACTAAATATAATAAGACATGGTGTGTCTACTGGGAGGAAGTGTGCGGGATTATAATTATTTATGAGCCCGTAGATACGACTGTTGTGTGGCTGTCTAATATTCATAATGTATCAATTATATTCCATTAAAATTATGGTCATTTATTTAACGTGGTGTGGCATTCTATTATTCATAATGTATCAATTCACAGGCACTTGAAGGGATTAAAATAAAACTTCTTCATACTGCCTGTGTATTATTTATATTCCACTTAATTATGGTCATTTTTTAAATTATCATGTAGTACACCAGTTTACTGTTTCTTGTATTTACCCTGTGCATAAATGTGTACATATCATTCGGATGGAAGAGTGTGGCACTATTATTAATAATTTTACTTTGGAAAATGCGGCTTGTGCTGTTTCGTGTGCATTTTATTACTCATATTTAATAATTCACTTAATTATGGACTAATAGTAAGTGCAGGAGGGTTGCACCACACACAATTTTACACAAAAACAAATATATGGACAAGACATCATACTCAAAGACCACAAACATAAACAAATCAAAGAGAGTGAATGGATCCGGGGCTAGCCGTAAGCGTCCACTGCGCTGTACAGTCCCGGGCCTGTGGTGACACAGACTTCACTCATATTTGAAAACAACTGGGAATGCAACCCAAAGAAATAATTATATAGTGTCAGCATGAGTCATGATCTATTATATGTTGCAAGAATTACGAATGCAAGCATATTGTTGTTTAAATTCCGCTACACAAGGAACCACATAGTTAATTGTATCAGAAGTAGGCCTAGTTCAAAACTAAATCAATAAAAGGATTGAAGTAGATAAATGCATTTAGGACAAACATTGCAACCGTCACAGAGACAAAAACACAACTGAATACAAAGAAGCAAAGGAAAAGACTATCTAGGGAGACAGCCGTCTGCTGACTGAGTGGTGTGACGTGAATCTGCCGTAATAGTTGTTATGACGTCGTGGTTTAGAAGGTGCAATTTCCCGATAAAAGGGCGATAATCTAGATAAAATTACGTAAAAAATAAAACTATTAGTTTTAAAGACCATGCAATTGTACAAACCATAGTATAATTATTATATAATGTCCCACGTAAGAAATGCAAAACAGGAATGCTAAAGAAATAGTAAGTTATTAGTGTATTCATAAAGGCCTAAAAATAAGGGCGATAATCCAGATAGGACTAGACATCTAGAAGCAATTTATATAGAATCATTATCCAATATGTAGTCAGTAATATCATTATAAGAAATGTAAAACTTATTATGTTGAAGAAATGGAAGTTTTAAAATTTCTTTCAAAATGCGTAATTGTGTACCACCTTTGGCCGTGCACTTAAAATTAAGAGTTTTTATTAGGGAAAGAAATAGTTCTTTATTGTTGCATATTTTTAAAAATCGTAATGCCTGTGAATAGAAAACATTGTATAGTGTCGTATCTGGTTTGTTACTATGAGCTGACGGGTATTTTACTACTTCAAAACCAAATTTGTCCGTTTTATCGAATATACCGACATTAAATTTGTTATTAATTATATTGATGTCCAAGTCAAGGACAGATGCATTTATAGTGCCCGAATTTTCTTTATTTAATATAA
The DNA here is from genome assembly GCA_948474765.1 of Patella depressa. NCBI lineage: Eukaryota > Metazoa > Mollusca > Gastropoda > Patellidae > Patella > Patella depressa. The sequence goes on from OX419720.1 coordinate 5,139,316, forward strand.
GTTCAGGAGGATATATTTCATCTTTGTATTTATTGAAATTACCATTATCATTGATTGGTGTTATGTCATCAATGTAACGGAAGGTATAATTTAGACTTTTTGCTACCTTGTATTCTGTTTTTCTTTTATGGTCTTGAAAGTCGAATTCGTATTTATATAAATGTGCATTTGCCATAAATGGGGCGGGGTCAGTTTCCATTGGTAAACCAATAGTTTGTTGTATTATCTGATCTCCAACCTCAAATATGGCATTGTCAATGAGAAAATGTATAATATTTTGAAATTTTTCTTTATCGAAAACTACAGTATTGGCATTGCGCCGTTTTATGATCCATCTTGCATCTTGTGAGTAGATGGCCATCAGATTTCTGCCTTTTCCAAAAGCACCATTAAAGGCCTTATCCACGAACCAATCCAAATTCTTTTTAAGGTCTGCATGTTGTAGCATAGTATATAAAGTAGAAAAGTCGAAAGTTTCTATTGATTTTGCATTGTCTTTTTGATTGATTTTTTTTAAAGTGTCTACTATTGGTTTAATTTTATCAATTATGAAAAAGCTATTAATCCCAGTATAATTGCGAAGTGTTTTGCATCAAATGTCATGTTGGGCCTGGCATAATTTAAGTCCTTTCGTAATAGTCACTGCTAGAGGTTTTGTCTGGCAGATGCTGGAGGAAATTATGTATCTGAATTTTACTGGATTTTTATGAAATTTCGGTATAGAATAAATATATGGAAGGGCATCTACTTTTACATTGTCTTTTATATATTGATTTTGTAAAATATCTAGTTTAGATAATTCCGTAATACATTTATAAGTGTTATTATTGTTGTTAGGCCAAAGTCCTTAATCCCCATGCAGTTTATCTGGAGTTCCTACTTCTCTGATATTTAGTATCATGTATGGTTCCCGTTTTGTTTTTCTTTTTGTCATTGTTACTACCTGTTAACGGTCGTTTACTATTCCCTTGATGTACCCCGACCTAGCCCATCACATCATGTATGGTTTCTGATTTGTCATGATTGGTTGTCTAATTAATTTTTTTTTACCCCTATAATTACTTATTAATATCTCCAATGGTAATTAATGCCAATTATCAGTGGTCTCACTAGTCCTCCATTTGTTCTCTTGCCTTTGATCTTGTTGTCATGCATGGTTTCAGATTTGTTGTTATTGTTTGTCTATATATAATTGCCTCACACATTTGTTACTGTACTTGCTTGTAAACGTTGAGAAAAGATTCTTCAAAACGTCGTCTAAATAAACTGGTAATTGTTCTTTCATAAGTTAGTCTTTATCATCCAGATATAAATTCTACAAATATTTTCTCGATGCGTTGTCAACATTTGAGAAAAGTCGGTCATAGACTAGATTATCCGGTCTTTTAAAAAATAAGAAAACAACGTCTAAGGGCGTCCTAAAATAAGATGACGCCGATGAAATGAATTTAAGAGTGCCATTTCGAATGATCCATTTGATTGCATGCCAGTTCAATATCCAACACTTTTTTTTATTGTAACATTCCTCTCTTCGTGGGCCTTCTCTATGTTTTTTAGATTTAATACTAATTCGGCGTCACGATTCATGTTTGTTTATATTGATGCAAGAATTATGTGATTTATTGCGAGAAGGGGCGCAACTCTTACTTGACTTGGCCAGAAGATACTGGATAATCAACCACATTAAAAACCAAACTCCCGGTTACGCATGCGCAATGCCCTGGTTATTTCTTTGACCTCTTACCTTATTATCAAACTCCTTATAATCATCTTAATAATAAACTTACAACTCTTAAAACAAACATTAATATAGTTAAAAGCAGTATACACTTTAAAGGACCAAAACTATGGAATTCGTCGCCACCCCCTTTAAAAACTTTATATAACTTGAATCTTGTCAGAAAAAGATGTATTATCTTAAACACCCCCCCCCCCCCTCTATATTTCTTATTAGATGTATTTGTACATGTACGTGTATTCTGTAAATCACCAAATTATAAACATGTACATACTGTACATTTGTTGATACATGTTATATCTATTTATTCAAACTTTCTGTTTTATGAAAGCGCATATATGCTTAAATGAATCTGTTAAGTGATTTGTATATATTATTGTAGATTATTATTGTGTGTTATTTAATGCATCTTTCTATATGTTTTGTAATATATTTTCTATGGAGGACAGGGCGTTAGAAAGGCTATTATAGCCTAATTTTTAACCCTTCTCAAATAAAGTCATTATTATTATTATTTCAAATATAGACAACGTTCCCAGACCCTCCCTGCGTTGAATACTAGGAGGTTCTGGATGGCCGAGACTATTGTGACAGTATTTTGTTCTTAAATCGGGTTCTGGATGACAACACTGGTATATACATCTAATAATAGTTTTATTCAGCTTCTTATAATAGGTACAAACATCGTGATGTAAACGACCGTAGAACTAACTATATGGAAGGAGTCATGACTTAATTGGCTTGGCTTAGCACGAGTGTGCTAACTCCAGAAGCTCTCGTCTCGTCTCCGACTCCTAGACCTGACTATAGTACTCCTGAGGTACATTGACTAGGCGCCCGCCTAGCATGGCCTCCTGGACCTGACTATAGTACTCCTGAGGTACCTTAACTAGGCGCCCGCCTAGCATGGCCTCTTGGACCTGACTATAGTACTCCTGAGGTACCTTAACTAGGCGCCCGCCTAGCATGGCCTCTTGGACCTGACTATGCCAAAACGGTTTGTCTAATCTTTTAATTACTGGGCCGAACCTATGTCCAGCCTTGCAGTCTCGATAACACACCCATGCACCGTAACCTGATTGGTCAGTATCCGGTCGGGGTGGGTTAATAACCTGGACGGACATATAGTTATTGGCCAATCAACTAATTCCAGGTATTATATTTCAGATTATATTATGACCGGGATTGGCAGCTGGTCATTATATAATAACAGATTAAGCTTCCCGTGCAGATTGCTTTACTATTCAAGATCTTGCGTAACTCGGGACAGCTGTGATGATTAATGACTTCCTAACGACCTTTGTCTGTCTGTTAGACTTATCATGTTTACTGCCATCTTTTGACCACCTGTGATCTGTCTACTAGCCCTGTGATAAGATTGCTAATTGATTTCGTGAGGGTATGCAATTATATATCCCCCCAATTTTGTAACATTCCTCACATTGCCAAAGAAAAGTTATTTTGCATAACTTTTTAAAACTGTTTACAATATTAATTACAATATGAATAAAATGGAACTAAAAAATAGAAAAAGAAAAGAAGATAAACATTTGTAAAATGTATACAAAAATGTTTAAAAAAACAAAGGAAATGTAAATGAAACACACAAATTTAAAAGTTATATATGCATTTGTAAAATGTCATAATATCCAAAATTGTCTATAAACAAAAGGAAAATGTAAATGAACACACGAATTTAACAGTTATATATGCATTTGTAAAATGTCATAATATCCAAAAATGTCTATAAACAAAAGGAAAACGATAAACACACGAACGTAAAAGTTATATATACAACACCCGTCACACACGTGGGTCGATGCAAAAAAACAAAAAATCAAACGAGATCCTGGAATCACAACACAAACTACTCTAATTATTCACATATATGGTGGAGTCTGGAATCACGAACACAAACTACTTTAATTATTCACATATATGGTGCACTCTGGTTTGATGATCACACACGCGGATACAGACGCGAAACACTATCCTGTAAGCCAACTGTATGGAGAGGTATGAATTGTTGTCCTCTTCTTTATTCACGACTTCACTGGCTGATTGGATTCCCTTAATGGCGAGAGGTCAGAATTTTCCTGCTTCGTGTAGTTACACTATTGGCATTTTTTTCCACCATGTTTTGTTCGGTAATCTTTTCCTTTTCCATACCGTTTGGCCCAACAGTGTTATGACGTGCTATGAAAAGTATTATAACTGCTCCCCGTGCCGAAGTTTTATCATCTGCGTATCATATCATGGAGTGAACTTAATTAATAGTTAATCAAATTAGCAAGTGGAACAGATTTGACTTTAGATAACGATCTAACGATATTTATAGTATTATTTACATGGATACAATTGAAATTAGGGAGTCATATTGTTTTATCTCAAGAATAATGAATGATCTGAACACATTTAACCAATCTTAAATAAGATATTGTTTTGAAAGAACTAACGGTTTATCTCTATAATTTTTAAACACAACACAAAACAAGACAATACGTTCGCTCTTAAATCCGAGCACAACCCTCCTGGGGTTAAACCACTTAACATAAACTTCTCCCGTTACATATCGGGGCATTTCCCATTAAAACTTTGGGGTATTACAAATAAAACTCTCTACCGTAAATATCGGGTCTTCCCATTAATATTTGGGGCACTACATCACAAATAATAATCCCGTAAACCTCGGGGCATAAGTATATATATATATGCACAAAACAACACAACACAAAAACTTATAAGAGACAAAACCGTTAATACCGTGTGAATGTTTAAAGAGTTATATCTCTCAATTAGGATACGCTTATAAAACTCAATTCCAGATAACTAAACAATCATAAAACATTTCACTTCGCAGTTATTAGCCTGATAGTACTTAGCTACTACTAACTTTAAAAGCCAAAATATGTGTTCAAAACAAACAATTATAATTCATAATCTTTTTAAAAACAACATGACGCATTTTAAAACAAATAATATATATACAATTTTGTTTTAGCCATTTTCCTGTTCCACTACTAGCCAATATTAAATTTAGTAACCACACCATGATATTTAATGACGCGTTATGATAAACTGCAGATTTCCAGTTAAATTATAATACATAGCACTAATGTCATTTATGAACCGTCGCCATGGTAGGATTTAGAAAAGACTTACCCGTGAATACTAAAATCTGTAGCCTGTGGTCGTCTAGTGGTATAAGAATTCAAGCGTTGCTCTGGTCTACGGCACCAATTAATATGTGACAGTATTACATTAGTTCTTAATCGGGTTCTGGATGACAACACTGGTATATACATCTAATAATAGTTTTATTCAGCTTCTTATAATAGGTACAAACATCGTGATGTAAACGACCGTAGAACTAACTATATGGAAGGAGTCATGACTTAATTGGCTTGGCTTAGCACGAGTGTGCTAACTCCAGAAGCTCTCGTCTCGTCTCCGACTCCTAGACCTGACTATAGTACTCCTGAGGTACATTGACTAGGCGCCCGCCTAGCATGGCCTCCTGGACCTGACTATAGTACTCCTGAGGTACCTTAACTAGGCGCCCGCCTAGCATGGCCTCTTGGACCTGACTATAGTACTCCTGAGGTACCTTAACTAGGCGCCCGCCTAGCATGGCCTCTTGGACCTGACTATGCCAAAACGGTTTGTCTAATCTTTTAATTACTGGGCCGAACCTATGTCCAGCCTTGCAGTCTCGATAACACACCCATGCACCGTAACCTGATTGGTCAGTATCCGGTCGGGGTGGGTTAATAACCTGGACGGACATATAGTTATTGGCCAATCAACTAATTCCAGGTATTATATTTCAGATTATATTATGACCGGGATTGGCAGCTGGTCATTATATAATAACAGATTAAGCTTCCCGTGCAGATTGCTTTACTATTCAAGATCTTGCGTAACTCGGGACAGCTGTGATGATTAATGACTTCCTAACGACCTTTGTCTGTCTGTTAGACTTATCATGTTTACTGCCATCTTTTGACCACCTGTGATCTGTCTACTAGCCCTGTGATAAGATTGCTAATTGATTTCGTGAGGGTATGCAATTATATATCCCCCCAATTTTGTAACACTATTTATAAGTACGGGTTATACACGTAGTTTGTTGTTCTATCTAAGTGCCTATTACGTGTCTTTCTTTAGGACAGAAAGGTTATCTAAATTATTAATTAAGCATTAATTAACTTATCCAGACCATAATAAACTCTGGATGTCAAGGCTAGTCTTCGATGTAAGCTGGATTAGATTCCTTTATGCCGCTGAACGGCCATTGAAATTAAATTTAAGGTCTGGATAATCGAAACTATGCTGTTTATATTAATGATTTTAGTAATGATGACCGAGGCTAGGCGAAATTCCACACGGTTCGTTCGTGGATCATAGTGGATCAATTTGACTGAATTTTTCTGAATATTACCCTTACACTATCTAGTTTCCTTTAAGTATTATAGTGAGAACTCCCAACTCTCTATTTTATCTCCCATAATGTGTCTTTAAATATAGTTTGTGGATTTGAATTCTAACTAAAGCTGACGGCACATACTTTTGCACGAATGATCCAGACCATCAAATGTCGTACGTTAACTCACACCATTTGTCAAAACGACCTGAGGAATCACGGTGGCTAAATGGGTAAAGCAAGGCTGACACTTGCACGATTCCGTGGCACACATTGGCACGACTCAAGTCGGCACGACACCGTCCGATTTGCGCAAACTCGTCGTGCCAATGCGGAAGTGCGTAAACAATGCGCAAACTATGCGTGAACTCGTCGTGTCAGTTCGTGTCAATGTGGACACTGATGGACACGACAAAATCGTGGCCAAAAGTCGTGCAAGTGTCAGCCTGGCTTAAGCATTGGCTCGCTAGCTTTGAGGTGTTCGATCCCATACATTGGCTGAGAACGTTCATCCAGATTGTCCGGACGGAGGGTCTGAAAAGTAAAACTGTCTAGTTGTTCTAATGGGACATTGACGTGCACGTAAAAGATCCCTTGGGAGTTGAAAATCGATATAAGAGTAGGCCGTAGCGCACACTGTATGGCGTATGCCCGTCTTCATAACGAGCTGCCGGCAAACGCTATACTGAAACTTCTGGCGATTATACAAAAGCATCTATAGAAACGATTTTATTGAACATAGTAAAATATAAACTCTTAATAATATAATATATACATACTATTTGTCATGATAATTGGAGTCGATTTCTACGTGATTTAGTAATAATTGTTTTACTTGCCATTTCCAAGTATTGATTGATGGCATAAGAGTGCAGCAAAATTGGATAAAAATCGACAATTGTTCAGCTAAGTTAGACAATTCGTTGAAAAAAGGGTGGCGCCGATTTACTTGAACGAATCACTTTGCACTTCAGCATTCATTAAATGTGCATGTAATCAGTCGTTCGTCGAACTCATCCAATTATAGGATATTAGATTTTCTTAATGATAATTTTAATTTTCACCTTCGTTACCCGTGACCTGTAGATAGCAAGGTATAATATATGGTTGGCTGTATAGTACAACAAATAAATAATCAATTAATGGAAAACTTGGAGGTATTAAAACATTAAAATGACATAAATTTGGATCGCAAATGTGATTACGTGTCGTCAAAAACTCCTAATACATAAGTAAGTAATCTTGTCGAATGAATACATAATGGCCATGACTTTTGGATTATTCGTGAATGTAAATCAGCACATTGTGAACATAATTTAAGACATTTGTAAGCATCGTGAATATAATTTAAGACATTTGTAAGCATTGTGAATATAATTTAAGACATTCGTAAGCATCGTGAATATAATTTAAGACATTTGTAAGCATCGTGAATATACTTTAAGACATTCGTAAGCATCGTGAATATAATTTAAGACATTTGTAAGCATCGCGTATATAATATATCACATTCGCATAATATATAGCATTTTCTCTATTAATCGTAACCACATAAATCGTAACCACATTAATTGTAACCACATACACGGCTCTCGGTAAAGTGGTAATTTGGCGTAAAATCTAAACGCCTTGTGTTAACAAACACTCGCGGTCCATTTCTCGAATACGTCTAAAAACTAAACCCCTTTCAAATCTAAATGGTAGTGTTCATTTTTAAAAACATCCCGAGAAACTGAACGGTCGTAAAGTAGACGATCGAGGTCAAAACGTAACGGTGTTTCTAAATCTACACGGTAGCACCAACTGGGCGGTTTTTAGATGAATCTTGACGGCATTTAACACATTCTAGGCTGCAATCTATTAAATTGACTAGATACGTGTATTAGGTGCTAGACGGTAAGTGTAGTTTCTTTCCCTTTTTCGTAAAATCTGGACGATACCCGGTCCCTAGTGATGGTGAATATAATTTACCACATAAGTAAGAATTGTGAATATAATATACTTTATCACACCAGTAAGCATCGTGAATAAAATTCATCACATAAGTAAACATCGTGAATACAATGCATTACATCGATGAACATCCTGTCCAACCTCGTGGATTTTCTCTGGGCCCGACAGTTTCCTCCCACTGATAAACACCCCTATGCGTAATTCGAATTATTAAACTATCTATCTTGCATCCGACTATTTCCTCGTTGGGTGATCGACTAGCACTAGTACGGAGACGACCGTTTGTCAAGCGAATAGAGTGCTGACTGGTTTGTTGGCGCGCATTGGACGGTCCTGTCCTGCACTCGCCTGTTATTGTCGAATCCAGCACGTTATTCGGGATTCGCCATCGAAACAGAACCATGTATCTTGCAGCCGACGATTTAGGGCGCTGAATGGTTTGTTAGAGTGCACGGGGTAGTCATCGTCAGCAATCATCTGATTAACGTGTCGGGATTCGGCAATAAAACAGCTGACTGCCCTGTGCACTCTAACAATCCAGTTATCACCCTATTTGCATAACAACGGTCGTCTCCATGCTAGTCGGGCACGTAACGTTCATTTATCCTTACAGTCGGGGTAGCGAGGAAATGGTCGGATGGAAGGTAGAACGGTTTTGTTTTACTTCCGAATCCCACATAACGTACTGGTCGTTCGGGATTCGACAATAAAACAAGTGAGTGCAGAAGAGGACTGCCCAGTGCACGCCAACAAACCAGTCAACACACTATTCGCTCGACAAACAGTCGTCTCCTTGCTAGTCGGTCACCTAACGTTCACTTACCCCTACGGCCGGGGCTAGCGAGGAAATGGTCACCCAACGCTCACTTACTGCCCTGTGTACTCCAACAAACCAGTCAGCACCCTACTCGCTAGAGAAGCTACCTTCTCCATGCTAGTCGGCCATCCGGCGTTCACTTACCCCATGGGTGGGACGTAGCGAGGAAATGGTAGGATAGAAGGTAATCCGGTCTGTTTTAGTGGCGAATTCCGAATAACGTGCTGGCTCGGTATTCGTTATTTGAATCCCAAATCCCGAATAAAGTGCCTACTTCACGTTGCCTCGATGGCAACTTAAAAAATCAGAATAGAGCTCTCGCGTAACGCATTAGCTGAGACACAAACACTCCATAAGATGGTTATATTGGAATGTTACTACTAATGGATGGAAAGTTAACTAACAATCGGAAAGTCAAAGTCATCACGTTTACCTGCGCATAAGTAAACAATAGCAAACTGAAGTGAAATTGAGTATATATCATTCAAACATTAAGTGATCATAAAAGTTAAATTACCTACTGTTGTTGATAATTATCTTTAATGGATTCAACCAGTTCACGGTTATTATTCATCAACTAAACAACAAAGAACTGAATTGGGTATACATCAACTCGTACGTGGTTTTAAGGGAAAATTACTACTTTAATGATACGACCAATCTAAATTGAAAATGGATTGAAAATGGGTTTAACGTCCTACTGGTCTGCAATGATTGCGCTAATGAAGTCGGGTATATGCCTCATAGTGTACTACGAAGCATATTTGGACCGGACCTCAGCATTACTTCATACTCTTATTTCGAATTCCAACTGTCAAGGGTTCTTGTGCGTGCACACGAGACCCCCGAACGACTATACGCAATGTCCCTTTCCAGCTCCCCCGTCCTTCACACATGGTGAACCACGCCGGTCACCAGCTATCAATGAACTAAAAACTGATAAATAATCCAATGTGCGTCTGATCTTTTTTTAAGAATTTGCATGATATCTAAAAATCACTCTAACCCCGCTCACTCTAACAGGCGCCGAATGGCGTTGTCTAGTTAATTATTTTCGACTTACGTGTACTTCAAACAATAACAATTTACCCTTGAAAAATTCAAATGACCAACATTTACTAAACTATAGCTGCGTTAACGTATCAACATAACCATCATACTTTCTATATTTTTGGTTATGAACTTAGAATCAATAATTTGTAAAGATAACAATATTTGTTCCAGCCATCATATTATTTCACCAATTCTTGTCTATGAATTTCAAAACAACGTCGCAACGACAATATTGTTACATGGTGTTGGTAGACCTGTTAATGTTTGTGGTGAAGCAGTTTTTCCAATATTTTTAGAGCAACAGTGTTTTACTTATTTCGTCTAATTAGTAAAACGAATACCTGAGCCGACATAATAATTGTGTAGCAATAATATTTTCAGTAAAATGATAATGAAAACAAACTCAATTAGTCACGAGGTAATTGGTAGTTGGTATATTTCTAGCCGGATGTGGACAATGTGGTTGACGAAGTATACATTGGATGTGGACATGGCCTGCCATGCTTATTGTACAAATTGAAAACAAGTATGTCGATTATGTAGGGGGATATTTTTTTATTTAATTATTTCTGTAGTTTTATAATTGAAGGTTAGCTTTAAATAACAGTCTCTGTAAATGGTTCAACTATTTTATTTCATATATATTGAAGTAAAGGTTACTAAATGTCATTGTGATTGTTAGCGATAAGAGGATACTTGTTGAAACGCCATGCTTTTAGAATAAAACTGAGAAAATAAGACAGGGCTTTCAAATTGAAAACGATTTTATTCACCGTAGTGATCAGCAGAATAATTATATTCCACCGTGGGAGGTAAAAGAGACTACCCCACGAAGTTAATACAGAAACTCCAGCAAAATCATGCGAATTTGATACATTACCTGTATGGCGTTCCAAGAAATTTTCCTGTGCGAATACAACACATATCATCTCCTTGACCTTATCAATGATACAATAAACAATTCAGAATTTGCCAAAGTATTTAAGACAGCTTATGTGAAACCATTCCTGAAAAAATCGAATCTTGACCAAGATATACTGAAAAAATTACAGACCAGTTTCCAATCTATCTTTAATTTCTAAAGTTATTGAAAAAATCATTGCGGATCAACTAAAAGACCGCATGAATCAACATAATCTACTAGAAACACACCAGTCTGCTTACAGAAATCTGCATAGTACAGAGACGGCCTCAGCAAGGGTTCACAATGCTTCGGGTCAAGGACAAAAACAAATAACATGTTATTGTATTATTGGACTTATCAGCCGCATTCGACACCATAAAGCAAATAATAAAGCTATCTGATTCGGCATTGGAGCTTATCGAATCCTATTTAAAGCCCCAATAACACTCTTGTTGTAACTGAAAAATATGTCGCAATCTTCATTCTGGTCAACAAATCGTATTATTTTAGAATATTCCAATTAAATGATGATATAAATTTCATCTTAACACACCTAATTTAAAAAAATTGGAAAAATTCAACCAATTGATTTGAAAAGTCTAACGTAAACCTTTTCAAATGTGACTTGGATTTTAAAATATTTTCGAACCCTATGGACAAACAAAATAGGTTGTAATGGATAATTTACACAACAGGTAGGACATTTAAACATCTAGTACTTAGAATAAGGGTATTATTTATTTTCTGGAGCTACCATGCCAGCAAGAATGTTATTGTCCCTTTAACATGCAAGTCGCAATTAGTGTGTGTTGGGGTGCAAAATCACAACCAACAGCACTACAGTACCGTGTTCCCCAATGATCAGTCCTCAGTCCAATTCTTTTCATAATTTACACGCTGCCTCTTGGCGATGTTATCAGGGAATGTGATGCAACTTTTAAACTCTTCGCAGATGATACCCAGTTGTATCTTGGAGGCCCACCTTGCGACGTCCCAGAGAAAGAACACCAACTGGAAAACTGCATTGAAAAAATCAGTGTGTGGATGCATGAAAACTACTTGAAACTTACTTCAGACAAAACAGAATTTCTTTTGATCTCTAGACCGACCACAAAAACCTCCACAACAGATTCCAACAACAGTCAAATATATATTGAAGATTGTGTAATTCCTGTTGTCGAATCAGCCAGACATCTTTGTGTTATCTTCGATTCGTCCATGAACTTTAATAAACACATTTCCTATGTAACCAAATCATGTTTCCATCAACTGTGCCAAATAAGTAAAATTCGAAAATATCTTGATGTGGATTCAACCAAAACCCTTGTCAATGCATCCATAACTTTTCGCCTGGGCTATTGTAACTCCCTACTTTACGGTCTCCCAACAACTTTATTAACTCGCCTTCAGAAGATTCAAAACACCGCCGCACGAATTATTACTAAAACCAAACTTCATGATCATATTTCACCAATTCGTAGCGAACTTGATTGGCTACCTGTGAGGAAACGTGTAGAATTTAAGATTTTACTGTTGACATCCAAGTGTCTTCCTCCTATCAGAGAACAACCAGGTCGTCAAATATACAAAAATCTAATATTCCAAGAACAAATTGCGTATCGTGTCGTGATAGGACCTTGTCTGTAGCAGCACCAGTCCAGTGGAACAAGCTACCCCAACATGTGAAAGAAGAAGGAAATATTGCAGAATTCAAACAGAAACTAAAGACACATCTCTTTACTTCAATATAACATCATTTCCTGTGACAGACACCTCGCGCCTTCTCAACCTCGTGGGCTTCCTCCGGGCACGCCGGTTTCCTCCCACTTCTAAAGACCCTACGCGCAAGCGAATTATTGAAATAAAAATGAAACCATATATTAGTCCCAAAATGACCTAGTTTGTGTCGAGTGGACGTTAAACCCAATTTTTTTCTCTCTCTCGACAGACACCTCAGCGTCATTGAGCAGTTTACTGGATAATAGGTGCTATATAAATACATTATTATTATTATTATTATTAATGTTTACCCATGAAAACTGTATTTTGTTAATGTGTTTTCCGATCGCTAAATGCCACTATAAATACATGCGTGTCATAATACTATTATAAAAACTATAAATAAATATTAGAAAACATTTTCCTGGAATTTTAATCAGCTATTTTTTTTTTCTGGCGCTGTATTGATTTTCAAAGATGATATTTAACACGGAGGTTCATTGTTAGAAGATGGTAGAAAATATCCGGGTAGAACAGACCTTGTCAGGAACTCCGTCCTGCATCACTGACAAGGGGGAACCACGCTGGAAAATCTCAAGAAACTTTCTCGGCCAACACCGGCGACATCTAGGCTAGTGAGGCAGTGTCTTATACCAACCTAGCAATCAGTCGCTCTCGACAATGATCAACAGTTAATCTAATCAGTGGAAAGAATGTAATGTACGTGGTAGTGTCACCTCTGTTATGTATAAGCCCGAGACCAGGTTAATCCTAGGTAGCCCTGACAGTGTTCTAAGGCGGGAACGCGAGTCTTACTACGAATTAGGGCTCGATTCGGAAGTCGTGATAACTTGCGAACTCTAGGATCCAAACACTCGAGTCGCGGTAAGAGGACATGTAAACCATGAATTGATGAACTGGCGACTTGAACGGGTCTCGCGGTGCGGTGACTTGGGACTCCATTCGGGCCTTGTTCCCACTTGTATCAAAGTTACACTCGCTCTCACGAATAGCAACCGATTCCCCGAAGTGTCACGTTCGGATTAAATCTACATTTTGCCTGCATAAAGCTACTACTTACACTGAATAGAAAATAATAATCCAATATACTTCGTAAAAATTGTTTTTTATTTTAGTTTGAAAAAGTAGAATAAATTTAATACTGAGAGGTAATGAACTCGTCTCGATGTCATCTTTCTCAGTGATAGTACTGCTAATCAGTTTGTTGTGAGTACCCAGTTATGGAGGTAATTGGTGGTCTGCATCCTGACATAGGTACAATCAATGTTACAATGTCATTGTTCAAAATGTACTGGGCTGTCGGTCTAAAAGCCACACACAATAAATGTTATAACTAAGTCTGCTTTATTTAAAATATTCAAATGGTCTGCAGGATTTGATGGAGGCAGGCCACTATTAAATATCGTCTAGTTATAGCAATTCTCACCGTGTCTCCTTTCTCCCTTTTTGCATGCCCAGTTTGTTTTTATTGTTTGGTCTAGATTTTGAGGCTGAAGGATAGCGGGGTTATCAGGTTGGCTATGGTGATGATATGTATGGCAACTAGTTACATGTTTTTAGTATAGGCTTCTTCAAGTTTGTGTATCTAAAAAGTTGGGTGATCAACCTCATGCAAATTTTAGTGCAAAGACATGACCTTTATTCCTCTGGGGAAAAGTAGAAGGTGGACAAAGAGGCCAGAATTAACATTGAAGTCGATGGGGAAATTAATGGTGGTCTGCTTCCTGATCTCCGTTAATTTGGCAAGAGTTACCTCCCATTGATAAAACAGAATCCCCTTTTTGTCCTGGTATTTAATTTAAAAATGATGAAATACATAATAAAGATATTGGTTTATTATTAAATCAAAAAACATAATAGAGATATTATTTTAAAAATGTAAATACATTATTAAATCTAATTGGTTTATTTTTAAATACAGACATTATGCGTGGCGTGAAAACTATCACAGATACAGAAAATCGATTTGTTGTTTCGTAGGGCTAGATAACATGGAAGTAAATGAGGCTCGACGTCCTACTTCGTTGCATCAACTTTGCTAATAAAGTCCTTCATACACCATAGAGTATGGTATGAGGGGCCTTTTGCCCAGCGGGGGTTGGCATGGCCTAGTGGTCTAGAGGGCCGCGCTTCGACCTCTAGCTGGCCGGTCACCTCTGGCTTGCGGCTGTGGTTTCGAGCATGGTGTGAGCGTATGTGGCATGGGGATAGGGGCGCCTTCTCAACCTCGTGGGTTTACTCCGGTTTCCTCCCACTGCTAAAGACCCCTACGCGCAAGCGAATTATTGAAATAAAATTAAACCATTTGTTAGTCCCGAAATGACATAGTTTGTGACGAGTGGACGTTAAATCGCATTTCTCTCTCTCTCTCATTTAGCCCAGACAGTTTTTTTTAAACAATATTTTATTCAGGTTGTCTGAATGGGATTGGGGAACAGGCTTAGCCTATGTAAAACCCCTCGTCCTTACTGTATAAAGAATATATGAGAATTGCGGCCTGTAGGCGAAACACACAGACAAAATTGGCGTGAAACTGTCCCTTTGGGTTGACCAATTCTTAGATTTGCATTGTCCTCCATATCCAACATGTCACTCCATACATTGTCAGTGTCATTATTCTTGTCATAACTAGGAATAATATTTGACTGGGTAATACATATATCCTCTCCACTGCAAGCCATGACTATTGACATCCTTGTTTGTATTAATGAACTTAATTAACCAGTACCAAATCAGTCACGTGACCTGCGGTGTCGGTTATGGTAACTGTCCAATATTTTGGGGGTGTTATAAGAGGGACACATCTTTTTCCCCACATCTATTGTTTAGAGTCTAAGTCCACCCGGCCATGACTCATTAACCAACGACCGGGGTTTAAAGGGATTTAAAGTATAGTCTGTAACAAGTTTGTGACACTTCAACATAGTAAATAAATAAATAAATACATTTTTATAGTATAAATATTTATAAGCAGTTTGAAATATAGTAAGTAAGTATAAATATTACATTTTTATAGAATAAATATTTAGAAACAGTTTGAAATATAATAAATATTGATATATGCGCATATATTAACGAAATAAATAAATAGATAAATAAATACATATATTAACTAAATAAATATTTACATTTCTATAGTATAAATATTGATAAATTCTTCTCGTCTACGATTCTCTCACCAAGGCGGCGGTACTTCTTTTGGGAGTAAATCTGCCCCCAGATTCTATCTGTCTGATGGTTAGTTCTACATCTTCATGTTCAGTCTTAATCAAGTCTAGGAACTTGTATATATTTGTATGGCCCGGGCAAAGTTTCTTTAGTTTACAGTGTCAACTTTCCAAATGATTTGTTGTTTTTGGCCCTACAGTGGCGAAATGGTTCCAGATTTCTCTGTCACTATCGATCCACTGCTCTGTAAAATTGTCGGCAAACTCGTTTATTGGGGGATGCAGTGTATTTAAAGTTAAGCAGAGCGTTCGCTAGTTTGAAATGACAATTTGCGTTGTTAATGTTGTTGTTTATTTGCGATTCAGGGGAGCTATATATACCAACTGGTAAGCTGTGATTAAATATCAGTAGTTTATTTGATTTTATTTCAAAATAATTGTTACATCAAAATAACTCACAATTTTAATTTATTAGTAAACTGAATCTAATAAACAATAATTAGAGTGAGAAATTTACAGACTATAGCCCTACACCCACAGTCTACTACCCCCCCAGGGGCCTATTTCACGAAATTTTAACTAAGATAAGATCCCAATTTTAGTAATTTGATTGGATAATATTAGATTGATTTTAGTGCTTAGCCAATCAAAATTGAAGTATCTACTAAAATTGGATTTCATCTTAAGTTAAAATTTCGTGAAACAGGGCCCTGATCCTTTATCAAAACAATCAAGTGTGTGGAAAGTGAGGTTAAACCACAAGACAATATTGTTTTAAGATGTCTATAATTTTAGACAAAGATTTGTCAAAGATTTCAAAGATTTCAATAAAAGTTGATAAAATAATCTTCCAAATGGTCAATCACAGTGAATAAAAACGGGTTAATCCATCAAACGATCGCAGCAAGTGTTGTCTATCGTAACGGTGTCTGACGTTTTAACGACAATTCAAATTTTGACGGACCGAGTAATGAATTTGGGTGTTTGCAGACATATTTTGTTTCCGTTTTGTATTAATTATATGGTTGGCTTGCTGGGTGGGCTGTGGATGGGATCATTTCTTTTGAACACAGGTGTGTAACAAAAAGAATGACTTTCGTTTTACTGGCCTTGAATCTCACCCTTGAATATTTTTAAAATATGTCTTGATCCGTAAATGCCGATGTATTTTACATTTGCCTCGGCAAAATTAATAGCCGGGGCCATTGAATCATTATATAACGTTATATTATTTTTATAAACGCCAAAAAATATTATCAACAAATCATATGGCACATCGATTTAATTGTGGAGTTTATTCAATTGGATGGGTGCTGCAATTAAAAAACGCCCTATCACCACAAGATACTTTGAAATACAGAATAGATATTGATCTGTTATATAGAATAGAGATATTGTTTATTCTAAATACATAATAGAGATATACGTTTATTATTTAATGAAGTATGAATTCATAATACCCCCGTCAGACCGCGGTGGCGTACTTACTGCGCTGCTACGGCGACCGAAAATTGCCGCATAGCACACGTCAAGATCGCCATAAGCGTGGTTAAGGCGTGATGGAAACGCTAGATATTATACTGTGGTCTCCATGGTCGCCAATAACCGCGGAGTCACGGCGTTTGTTTGGAGCATCTTCTAATCAAACGCCAAGGCTCTGCGATCTGACCTGGAAAGCTGTGAGAACTCACCTGTTTCATGTTTGTAATTATTTGAAGCATTTCCTTGCGGTTCTGGTCGTAGTGCGGTTGCAGCAGCGCAGTAAGTGTGCCATCCCGGTTTTATAATAGGCCTACATAATAAATTGAATTGTCGTAAGTTTGTTTTGTTTTGTTTTTTATCAGGCATTTTTCGCAGATTAAATATTCCAGTTGGAGGAGAAAAAAATGTGAATAATAATTCAAGTGTGATCTGGAAAGTAGAGACTACTACAACTTCCGAGGCGAAAAGTCGAAAATAAGAAATTAAAAAATAACGAGGTCGCTAATAGCGCGTGTGTTTATTTCTTAATTTCTATTTTTCGAGTTGCGTTATGGCTTGGTTTGCGTGCTGTCGCCTTCTTACTGACATCAATAAATATAAAAATATGACTAAGTCGAAAGTCGCCAAAATGCAAGTCGAAAATAAGAAATAAGGAAATAATGATTATTTCTTAATTTCCTATTTTCGCGTTGCATTATGGCTTGGTATGCGTGTTGTCGCCTTCTTACAGACAACAAAAAATACAAAAATATGACTAAGTCGAAAGTAGCCAAGACGGTATACAAGCAAAAATGCAAGTCGAAAATAAGAAATTAGGAAATAACGAGAGGTGCTATTATCACAGTGTATTATTTCTTAATTTCCTATTTTAGCGTTCATTTGGGCTTGTATACCGTGTTGTCGCCTAATATTTTGTCGTAACTTCTACTTTCGTCTTTTGAAGGGGCGAAAAGTAGAAATTATGAATGATAGTTATTGGCTTCCATACAGAACTATCGGGAAAGTCTCGCACACGGATTTACCAAAATTTCACCCGTAAACTGCCGGTAGCTAGGCTTTAGATATCAACTTGATGCCAAAAACTACTTTATATGGAAGCGTATAGGGGTCAATAGCGCGATAGATACCGCAATATTAAGTTGGTATTATGTCAACATATTGTGATTATTCTGATGATTTTATCTCTGAAAAGTCAATTTTTGCCGAGGTAATTGTGTCAACACGCTATGTTTTATGTCCCCATTCCGTCATAAATGTACACGTTTGCGGTAAGATATTGCTATTCGGAAGCTTTGGCGACATATTCAATTTCGCCGTAGTATATGTCGACATATTCGCAAAATATTGCCATGCGCTATGTCGACGTGTGCATCTAAAACAAAATGACGACATGCAAATTAGCGAGTTATTCAATTAACTCGGCAAAAATTGCCTTTTCAGAGATAAAATCGTCAGAAAAATCACAATATGTTGACTTATTATCAACTTAATATTGCGGTATCTATCGCGCTATTGACCCCTATACGCTTCCATATTTATCTAATATATTAAATACCTAACCATCTATATCAACTTGTTCATTTGACTTTAAATTCATTTGACCTTTTAAATAAGCTATCGTTTCATATGGCATATTGTATGATTCATTGCAATAATCTAGACCCGTTTGATCATTTGTGTTCTTAGCGAGTACATCTATAGATAGTGTATCTACTATATATTGTACTGTAGATAACGTTGCACCATACAAACACGCACTGTGTAGAATTGTATCGTTATGACTAGTCTTAATATGTGCATCCATACCTAATTCATCAACTAGATATTTTATTACACTAACTGTACTATACCTACATGCCCAGTGAAGTATGGTAGTATTATGGATATCCATAGCCTTAATATCAGCCTGTTGACTGACCAGATATCGTATTTTATCTATAGCACTAACACTTGATTCACAACAATTAAATAGCGGTGTGCATTTTAAAAAGCCTTCTGTATTAACATTCATACATAAACTATCAACAAGATATCGTACAGTTGATAGAGTACCATATCGACATGCCACGTGTAGAATGGTGTCGTTACTATTGTCTGTCATATGAATATTAGCCCTTTTTTTGATCATGTATTGAATTTTTTTAATGGGACTAACATCTGATTTACAGCAATAGAATAGTGGCGTTTGATCTTGAAAGTCTCCCTTGTTAACATCATATTTATTCACTATTCTTTTTATATCATACAGAGTACCATCTAGACAAGCATCAAATAATTGTTTCTGGGGGGTATCTGTAAAATATAACAAATGTCAAATGCTATTTATTACTTCTTCATCTAAAGTGTCCACAGGTTTGTTTATCAGCCCTTGCTGGATATTATATTATATATTAGAATAACCTTACAATTTGTTATACGTGTTCTGAAGTTAAATGGAAACCTACCTTCCTCATCTGAAGTATCGCACGTACCAGACGAAGTACCATCTGATAGTATATCTGTAATATATAACATATTATACTATATATAGTAATCAAACAAAATCCAAACCTAATTATGAAAAACGCTACAGGGTTTCAGCGGACAATTTTGAGTTGGGAGTCCTTAAGACATCCCTTTAATTACCAGATTCCATTGAAAGAAATTCTTTTGCAATTTGTTCTCGGTACTTGACAAACAGAAATTATATCTCTCCGTCTAATTTAAAAAAACGTCCTCAAATTACCTTCTGTATTCAAGGGCAGGGTTTTAATATATGTCTCCAAATCCTCAATTTTCTTTTTTACAAGAGTTTCTTTCTCTTCAGTTTGTTTTTTGTATGTTTCTTGTTCATGTTCTCTCTTTTCGATTTCTTCATCTTGTTTTGTTTTCAGTGTTTCCACCTGTTTCTTCAGATTCTCTAACTCTTGTTTAGTAAGGTCGTGATCTTTATGTAATTCTTCTAGCTGATATCTTGTCTCGTCTTTTTCTGCCATTTGGTTGGTTTTATTTTTTATCTGTTAGACACAATAATGTTACATGGATAATACAAACTATGTGCTGATGATACGGTGCCCACCAAATATAAATATCTCCAAATATCTGGACAATTATACCACAATATGTATATTAAAATAAGCGTCAACTTACCATCTCATATTTATAATTCCTAAATAAACCGTCGTGTTGTCTGGACCACGTTATAACCACTTAAACATGAATAGAAATATTGACAGGAATAGGCTACATGCCCTTGATAAAAATGTGTCAACTTTAACCAGTCCGGCTAACTGGAAGGCCCAGATAATCAGGAATATTTTCTACAAAACATTACAGAAAGCTAGACCAAAAAGCATAATTTAGAAACACGCACGTTAGACAAATCAACAAATGTTTTGAGAACCTTGTAAAAGTAAATTGAAAACACTACTACTATTCTATTCTAGCTTATTACAGGAGCTTCGGAGATATTAAGTGTACTAAACCAAAAGATGCTGTTCCTAACAGTATAATTCATAATTAAAATAGCATTATGCAAGAGCAAAATCTGCTTATTACAGTCTTTAGGACTGAAATGTGATCTAAATAATCAATTAGACATTAATTAACATATCCAGACCATAATAAATTCTTGATGTCAAGGCTAGCCTTCGATACTGGCGGATTAAATTCTTATATGCCGCTTAATGGCCGTTGATAATTAAATCAATCAAGTGGGTAATCGAGACTATGCTGTTTATATTAATGATTTGAGTAATGATGACCGAGGCTATGTGAATATTTCAAACGCTTTTTTCTCGGCTAATAGTGGATCAATTTGACTGAAATTTTCTATTCTATTCTAGCTTATTACAGGAGCTTCGGAGATATTAAGTGTACTAAACCAAAAGATGCTGCTCCTAACAGTATAATTCATAATGATCTGGATTATGAAGAATGAGTTCCTATGAAGCTATAATATATAAATAGATATGAACTACTACTGGAGTTATTATGAGGGAGTTGCTACAATATAACGATATAAAGTATTAATAAAATAACATCGCGTGTACCTTCAATTTGGAGGGGTTGGATAGCTAAATGGTTATCATGTGCGTGCTGTATCGTTAAAGGGCCAATCCCGATAACTTTCTGAGGAATAAAACTGCTTAATTTTGTGTTAAAATCCCTTAAAACCCATTACCTAAGGCCGACCAACTAACACGATATTTATGATACGCTTGTAAATAACTTAAATCTGACAGTCTTCATCTGGAAATGGAGACCGTTGTATTATACAGTATCTGGATAAAACCAGACTTTTTTCTAAAAAAATAATATGTAGGTGAAATTTACCTTTTGTTATCAAGTACAGTACATGGGTCATTCACTGTATAGACTTCTCAAGAAATGTGAATCGATTATCAGGTCACCCAATGAAAAAATTGACCCGAAATCTTAAAAGGGTTACGTGTCCGGATAAGCAGTGTTGACGTTCACGTCCAAACGACTCAATATTTTGAGCTGAAATTATGAGACAAAAAAAATACACCATGCCTCTATATTTTGGTCCATAAATTTCATAAACCCTCGGACTTTAATTTTTGAGACTCTGTTCTTATCGGGACTGTCCCTTTAAGCCTGTCATTGAGTCAACTGGCGTGGTTTCGAATCCCCGGTTGTACGTGACAAGGAGTGGAGTCGCCTGTCCAAACTCGTGGGTTTTCCTCCGAGTCCTCCGTTTTCCTCCCACTGCTAAATACCCCTACCCGCAAACAAATTATTGAAATAA
Source organism: Patella depressa (assembly GCA_948474765.1). Lineage (NCBI taxonomy): Eukaryota > Metazoa > Mollusca > Gastropoda > Patellidae > Patella > Patella depressa. The sequence continues at coordinate 5,161,343 of OX419720.1, forward strand.
AATTAAAAACCAGATGTTAGTCCCCAAATGACCTAGTTTGTGTCGAGTGGACGTTAAACCCCATCTCTCTCCGTCTCTCTCACCTTCAATGTTTAACTGTTCTTGTATTTGAATCAATCAGTAACTGTTTTTTGAATAGCTTTTGCCTCGACTGGGTCCAGATCTGGGTCTATAGTGGTCACCTTTATTTCAGTTACACAAGTGAGACGTGTTTTAACCACCTTCCTATTGGTAGATAATTGGTAGATAATTACAATCTTTCTATAAATATCCCCGGCTTAAAACAACTGATACATATTATTAAACACCAGCCCCGTCCCATATCTTATATTCAAACATGTGATACAATCTGATATACAGAATATTTCTAATATTTCAGAGATTAAACTTTGATATCAAGTTTATCATTTAACTAATGCAGTGTAAACATATTGACTGTCACATCGTGAACTAGCTTAAAGGGTTGACCCCACTCTTGTTGTAGAGAGAGAGAGAGAAATGGGGTTTAACGTCCACTCAACACAAACTAGGTCATTTCGGGACTAACACATGGTTTTGATATTTTTATTTTCAATAATGCGCTTGCGCGTAGGGGTCTTTAGCAGTGGGGGGGAGGAAACCGGAGTGCCCGGAGGAAACCCACGAGGTTGAGAAGGCGCCCCTATCTCCATGCCACATACGCTCACACCAGGGATCGAAACCACAACCGCAAGCCAGAGGTGACCGGCCAGCTAGAGGTCGAAGCCCGGCACTCTAGACTACTAGCCCCCCCCCCCACACTCTTGTTGTAACTAAATAAAATGTCCCGATCTGCATTCTCATAGACATATTTTACTGTTATACACTATTACCATTTTAGTATTATATTCTTCATCTTTAAAACCTATTTTAAACAACTGGACAAATTCAGGTAGGGCAGCGGCGTTCTAACAAATTTCACTACCAATGAGATTGCAATTCTACAAACCGGAAAAGAGGGAATCCAACTGCATGCGTAAATCGTCAACTATACGATAGTTGATGTTTAGCGTGCGTCTAGTTATGATAGTTTTAGAAGTAATAAACTGCTGCGATTCATCCCAAACGATAATTCATTGCTATTCTTTGCTTATAATCTTTTGGTTTCAAAATTTGGGACGAGTTGTGCAGTAAATGATTGGAATTTAAATACCCGTTGTCATTGTTGATTATGCTCCCGATTCATAACAAAACACAACACAAGGTCTATATGGATATAACTACTTCTATATAATTTAATAACAACGTTTCGTAACACATTCTGGGCCCTGTTTCACGAAATTTTAACTTAAGATAAAATCCAATTTTAGTAGATACTTCAATTTTGATTGGCTAAGCATTAAAATCAATCTAATATTATCCAATCAAATTACTAAAATTGGGATCTTATCTTAGTTAAAATTTCGTGAAATAGGCCCCTGGTCGTTAATTCCGACAAGGGGGTGGTGTGGAAAGAGCTATGATGTAATTAAACACAACGTGTCTATGTCAGCTGTCATGGGTCATGGTCGTTTGAGATATTATGCAATCCACACATGCATAATCGTAGTCCCAAATTCCCGAATTCACTCGATTGTCAAGAGAGTTATTAGGAGTTCATACTATATACACAGCCTCATAGAAAAGTGGGTCCCACGTGACCTCATTGTATACCGCACAGCATTGTTTTCCTGTACATTCAATACGAACTGATGTGTTAATAAATGTTATTTTTTCGTTAATATGGAATTTAATCCCTATACGTCGAAACACGGTCCATTTGCCATCGACAAGGTCGCGTGGGACCGCAATTTTACTGGCGACGCCTGGTGTGAATTCCTTCAGCGAGGACGCCCATTATCGGTTGACGTTAGACTTTTCAAATCAATTGCAGATCAGTGGGCCGTTAAACCCCATTTCAATTAATTTTTGTAACTTTAGTTCAATGATCGGTCGTATCATTAAAATAATAACTTTCCCTTAAAGCCACGTACGGGTTGATGTATGCCCACTTCAGTTTTTTGTTGTTTAGTTAATGACTAATAACCATGAACTGGTTGAATCCATTAAAGATAATTTATCTACAACAGTAGGTAATTAAACACTTATTTGACTTTCCGATTTTTAATTTACATTTCATTAGTAGTAACATTCCAATATCACCAGCTTATACAGAGTTTGTGTCTCAGCTAATTCGTTACGTGAGAGCTTGTTCCTTTTATTCTGTTTTTTGTTTTAAGTAGATCGAGACATTTGTTATCTAAGCTTCAACTACATGGATACTTGCCCACTGAACATAATGTTTAAATGATATAAAACTTTCTTCATTTCTGTTTGCTATTGTCTACTAATGCGTAGATCCCAAATGGGTAAAACTTCGTTGGCGATGTCGAAATAAACAAGTTGTCTCTTAATGGCTCTCGATGCTCCCGATGTGTTTCCACCCAAACGGAGTATTCCTGTGAGAAATAACATTTATATAGCCTCTGGGTTGGCCCGGTGAACTTGGTTCGGCTATGGTGACGCTTCTGAGGGGGGGGGGGGGCGGGGTTAGTGGTCTAGAGTGCCGCGCTTTGACCTCTAGCTGGCTGTGGTTTCGGCCCTGGTGTGAGCGTATGTGGCATGGAGATAGGGACGCCTTCTCAACCTCGTGGGTTTCCGGGCACTCCGGTTTCCTCCCACCGCTAAAGACCCCCACGCGCAAGCGAATTATTGAAATAAAATTAAACCATGTTAGTCCCGAAATGACCTGGTTTGTGTCGAGTGGACGTTAAACACCATTTTTCTCTCTCTCTCTCTCTCTCTCTCTCTCTCACGCTGGGAAGTTAACCCGAACAATTGCCGTGATCAATTTGGGATTTTTCTGGTGAATGATCTCTTGTGTGTGTTGGCATATCAGTTTATATCCAACTTGACATTTTTTTTTTACCTCAACCATGTACTTACCTCGGCCATGTATTCTCTCCATTCTTCCGCATGGCTTGCGACGCCCTCGTAACTTCCAATTTCCAGTGGGACCTGGGACCTGTAACGAAATTTTAACTAAGATAAAAATCGAAATTTTAGTAATTTGATTGGATAATATTAGATTGGTTTTAGTGCTTAGCCAATCACAATTGAAGTATCTACTAAAATCTCGATCTTATCTTTAGTTAAGTTTTCGTGAAACAGGGCCTGGACATTAATACCAGTTGTTATGTTATTAACATTAATTAAATGCTGTCCTGCAGTAAAACTGGCATCGTCTTAGATAAATTTGTATCTCGCCTGGGACTTCTCGTGTTGTGATTTCTCATTGACTAATAACATGAGAATTGGACGATGGAATTTATATCCTTGTAAGCGGGTTTCAAGTTCTCTTTACTGCATCGGGATCATTATCTACTAATTTATTACTATGTTACTATACCATTGACCAAAATGCACTGGGTTGTCGGTCTTAAATCTACACACATTAAATGTTATAACTATGTCTGCTTTATTTTAAATAGGATTTGATGGATGCAGACCCCCATCAAATTTCGTCTATTTATAGCAATACTCTCTGTGACTCTTTTCGCACTTTTGTTTCAAAATTAATATTATCTGTTAAATTTTGGTAAATATTCATGATTTTGAGGCGGGAGGATATCGGGGTTATCAGGTAGGCTTCGGTGATAATTTGGGCAACTTGTGATATTTTTTTAGTAGGCTTATTCATGTTTGTGTATCTCAAAATTTTGGCGGTCAACCCAATCCAAAGTTTAGTACAAAGACATGACCATTTGTTCTTCTGTCTGTAGTGAAAATCATTCAACCCAACGAAAATTTGGGGAAAAGTTCGCAGGTGGGCAAAGAGGCCAGAATAAGTTAATGTAGAAATTAATGGTGGTCTGCATCCTGGTCGACTTTAATTTACAATAGTTACCTCCCATTAATCGAACAGCCCCCCCCCCCCCGCCCCATATGTCTTGGTGTTTAAGTTACAAATGATGAAATATATAATAAAGATATATTGGTTTATTATTAAATCTTAATACATAATAAAGATACTGATTATTATTATTTTAAAAATGTAAATACAATACTGAATCTAAAATAAATGGTTTATTTTTAAATACAGATGTGTAAACTATCACAGATACAGATACTTTGCTGCATTGACGAGGCTAATAATTCCCTTCACACGCCATAGAGTATGGTATGAAGGACATTTTGCCCTGACAGCGGCTAATTGCAACTGTCAAGCGTTCTTTTTCGTGCACGCCATTGTTCTTCCCACCTGGAAGACTAGACACGGTCCTTGCAATGCCCTCCGTTCTGCACCACTAACAAAGGGAAATTGAAAATGTTGCTCATGCAGCGGCGCTACAGCCTGCTCTTCTTCCAAATTCCAACCGTCAATGGTACCTACGAGTACTTTTCTATGAAAGTATCTTTAATGGACTTCGTATCCATCCACAAGTAACAATTTCTGTCAATTAAAATTTGAATTATAATTTGGTGACCGTATTTAGAAGACACAACACAACCAAAACAACCAAGGGGAACATTTAAGTTTGAGTTCAAGTAATTCTTTATGAATTTTATACATTTCCTGTATGGTATTTCCATGGCCTGTTATAATATTTCTGTAGGCACAACCAGTAGTTGTTGGTTTTGTATAATAGAAACCCCAATCATGTATTCGTGGGATTTTTGCTCTTCTCGCGCACAGTCCTGTTATAAAGACGTCTTCCAGCCAAAAGTTTTTTGTCTTTAGTGATGCGTTATAAAGTTCAGGAACTGCTTTTACGCTCATTGAATATGTCGTTCCAGAAGTAAAGCTTGGATATGTTTTTTCAGAAAAATCTTTAACAGGCGTGTACCATTTTGAAGTGTTTTCTTGAACGGGGTGTACATTAACAAATACGTGGCCCAAAATAAATTTGTCAAGGGTCTGTTTTTTTAAAGCACTTAGTAAATTAGGAATATTAACATACATATCGTCATCTGTTTTTAAAGCGTATTTGGCTGTTAAACAAAAAGCGTTAATCCATTTGAGCATAGCCTGTGATTTGATACTCAAATTCCTGTAACTGTCGGTAAAACTTTCTTGTATGATATCCTTATAAATATTGCTTTCATAGAAAATTTGTTTTTGAACATCTTCTGAGCCACCACTTCCAACCAAAAACAGCACAGTGATATTGGAGGTGATATCCCTTCCCACTGCCCCCCAGGTATTCCTGATGGCTTCACGTTCTCCAAAATTTGTCATACTTGTACACACCACCATGACCAGCTCCATGTTTGTATTACACGCCCCAGGATGATTTAAAATATAAGAATAATTATGTGGATTGACAATTGTCTCTGTGATATCTATCCGTTCGGGACTTGTGAGTGATAAAGAGTTCAGTAGGTATAGAATGCCATTAATGATAAAACACAAGGCGCATACACTAAATAAACAATACCAAACCCGAGACAAGGGAGACAAACGACAGGAAACACGTTTCAACCTGAAATCAAAGGGAAACCATAAATAACCGGCTATATCTCGTTGATACTCTACCTATAACTCTCTAAAATAAAAGAATTTAATGAAAACTGTTACACGTCAGTGGCATGGCACCAGTTTGTAAAATGAAAGAATTGATACTATCTCCCTGATTATGCCTACTACATCGTTAGCACAGTTCATCGCGTGCATTTTGCATACCGTACCGATAGTTCATTGACCAATCACGCTATTTATTGACATTTTGCCTATTAATAGTTTGGATGCAGCTGTTGCGCGCCAGCCAGGTTAAGCTTACAGTTCCGGATACCTGTTACCACTGTTTGTCGTGTAATTTTTACATGGGGAGCAGTCCGTTTGCTGATTACACTATTTTGCCTTTAACGTTTTTTTAGGACTTCGAATTCTGTCCAATGGTTTTATTTTATTTTAAAAGTCCGTGTCGCAACAAATAGCAATGGCAGTTTTAACAGAATAATTTTTTTCCTACTTTATAAATTCGGGTCTTTTAAATATTTAATAATCGGTAAAATAGATGAAATCGTTACATGCTGTCTTTAGCCGTGTTAACAAAAATCATGTTTTGAACATAGTGGTAAGATATATCGATACTTTATACTTACCAAGATAAAATCCTCATAATGATTATATTGCTATGAATATTGTTTTACAGTGACGGTACTTTGGCCGTAATGAGTTGTAAGATAACAGCAACCTAAATAATATAATATTAAAATAACATTATGCAAGAGCAAAATCTGCTTATTACAGGTCTTACTTTAGGTCTGGAATGTAATCTAAATAATCAATTAGACATTAATTAACATATCCAGACCATAATAAACTCTTGATGGCAAGGCTAGCCTTCGATGTTGGTGGATTGAATTCATATATGCCGCTTAATGGCCGTTGATAATTAAATCAATCAAGTGGATAATCGAGACTATGTTGTTTATATTAATGATTTGAGTAATGATGACCGAGGCTATGTGAATATTTCAAACGCTTTTTTCTCGGCTAATAGTGGATCAATTTGACTGAAATTTTCAGCAAATTACCTTTACACTATCTAGTTTTTAACTATTATAGTGAGAACTGCCAACTCGTTATCTTTTCTCCAATAATGTATCTTATCTCCAATAATGTATCTTTAAGATAACAGTACTTTACATTGACCTGAATAATACATAATATTAAGATAAACATTACTTTACTTTAACCTAAATAAGATATATAATATTAATAGATATTGGGTGATAATAGATATTATGAAATCAATGATGATGGTCGCTGTACTTGATACATGATATACAATTGTTGCGTTGTTATAGTATATTATGATTGATTCTGCTCTTGATACATATTAGATACATTTGATAAAACTTTTTATAGTACTATATTATCTTTAATTTTGAATTGTCTTACAATGAGTACACAGTAATACACTTTGCGTTTGAAAGCTGTTTCATAACAACATAACAGTACATAATGCAATATTATCAAATGTCTGAGTCAAGGTTATAACCAACTCTATCACGGCAAAAATAATTTCGCACCAAGACACACCCCTTTATCACTGTTTACATATTTATCGTCCTCATTTATTGTTATTTATCACGACCAAATGGTAACATATCTCTCGTACATCAGAATGTAAAACATTATCTTGTTTCCACAAAGTCCTCTGAAAATTTCTATTTAATCTTGTTATCTGACACATGGCTTGGTAAGGGCGAATAGTTAGCGCCTGCTCGTTGTATCATAAGGTCCGTTATTGGGTCAGTTGACGTGGTGTCGATTCTCCGCTTGAACGTGACAAGGAGTAGGATCATCCGTCCAATCACGCGGGCTTTCTCGGAGTCTTCCGGTTTGTTCCCATTGCTATGCACAAACGTATTATTGAAATAAAATTGAACCAGGAACCTATTGTAATGGTTCGGTCCGTTCGTCTGTCCGCCTGTCTGTTTGGCTGTCTGTCACACCTTTTGAAACGCAATATCTCTCCTTCGAATTGGGCTGGAATGTTCAAACATATGAAACAAATTAATAAAAATAAAAAAAAAAGATGTTAAATTTGAATCAAAATTAAACTATAAAAATTGAAAACTAAATTAAAATTTACGCGCAAAAGTTGAATGATATTGATAAGTAAATTGAAATTGGATTAAAGTTAAAATCAAATGGAAATGAAAATTCTTCGTAGCCTATCGCTATCATAAAATAAAATAAAACCAACTACGAACAATCCAAACCATTAGACAAGTTTCGAAATCGGTATAGGCTATTGGACTAAACATCGCGTACCACATATAGGCCGTGATGTGAAATTTCTAGCAAGCTTGCTTCTGTTGCTCCATCCCGACGATTTTCAGGCGGAAAACAAACTACATAATCTAATTCTTCTAGTATTACTTTGTATTTCCACACAACTTTTCTTTTATCAATTCTTTGACGTTTGACAGAAAACGTCAAAATAAAAATGGGCTTACTTATCAATGTGCGATGGTATTTGAATTTCGCGGTGATTTGGTTTTAATAGATCACGTGACAAAGCTCACCAATCAGACGCACACGCGGAAGGTCAACGGGTCGTGTAGAGTGAAAGTCACCGGTTTGTTTACGTTTTGATAGTAAACAAGCGGAAGAATAACTAGAACTGTATACTCCGTGTAGATTTTGTTTAAAACACCGATGTAAAACCGTTTACTGTGAGAAACTGGGAAAAATCTAGGGTATGTGCTAACCAGTGGATCAAATTAGATGGAAATATTGATATGTTGGACAAAGAATTGCAGGAATGTGCAGACAAAACTCTCTCTCATTCTAACAATACAGACTTCTCACATACATTACCAACGTAAAAAAAAAACCCAACAACTGTGTATGAATAAAGAACTATGTTTAGAGCAGCTAATATTTTACCAGCGAAATAAGAAAAAGAATAATAGGTCTGGTTAATTTGTTAAGGGGATCATTATCTTAACATTTTCCAATTTTATTGCAAATGCAAGTTGATGAAGATATTCTCCTATTCCTAAAAATGTATGACAACTCAGACCAAGACAAAAGACCACTATGGAAATGACTGTGTCACCATTGAGGTGAAATACCATGTGCATTACTTTAAAGTTGCCTTACTGTATCTGCAGAAATTTATGCCCTTCTTGTTAAACTCAACTGTAACAAATGACAGGGTTAGGTTGACTATAGAGACCAAGAACCAAACAATATTTTCTCTATGGATGCAAATCAGGCTGCATTAGCTACAGATAGTTGTATTTGTTACAAGTGAAAGCTTTCTAGTATGGATTTGTGAAAATTGTTTGAATATGAAAGTGACAGTCAAATGATATTGATGAAATTACATGATTTTTTATGAATAGTCCTACACCTGTATGTATTTTTGTAAGCGGTTTGGACATTGGTGTGCATGTAAAAAGACCCCTTGGCAGTTGGAATTCGATATAAGAGTAGGCCATAGTGCTGTGCCCAGGCAAAATTTCCCTCATAATAAACTGTATAGCGCACGCCCGTCTTCCTTAACCCAGTACATGTATATAGGAGCTACAGATAGGTGTATTTTTTATAAGTGAAAGTTTTCTAGTATGGATTTGTGAAAATTGTTCAAATATGAAAGTGACAGCCAAATCAAATTGATGAAATTGTGATTTTTATGAGTAGGCCTCAACCTGTATACATATGTATTTTTGTATTTTAAACATGTTTTACTTAAATGTACTGTACATGTCGATAAATGTTCATATCATATTTAGCTATTTTAAGTTGACATATATGTTTTTATTTTCCTTTTTTATTCCAATTCAATTCAGACGTGGTTTCTCCTTGTCAGTGGTGCAGGCAGAGGGGCTGACAAGGTACAAGGACTGCTGTCTAGTCGTTCAAATGTGACGAAAAACCGAATTCCTGTGTAACATTGGTGTGCACGTAAAAAGGTCCCTAGGCAGTTGGAATTCGATATAAGAGTAGGCCATAGTGCTGTGCCCAGGCAAAATTTTCCTCGTAGTACACTGTATAGCGTACATGTACATGTATAACAGCAGAACAGTAGGACGGCGTTTAACTCCATTTCATTTCTTATTCATATTACTGGAACCATTTTATTTAGTTAACTGTTTGTTTTTCTCTTATATGTACTTTTCTTTACTGGCATATATCTTTTAATTTTGTACAGTGTATACGGACACAAGACCTGATCTGTGTGTAAATACATGTAGTCTGTGCGGTTTAGCCCCCCCCCCCCCAAAAAAAAAAAATTGATGATTTCTTAGGAGTATTCTTAGCCGGCCACATCCTCAGCCCCTCCAAAAAATTCTATACCCCCCCCCCCAATTTTATGAGCTGGCGACGGGCCCGATTCTGTGGATATAAAAATCTGAAAAGCAGATTAGAAACCATTCTCCAGTATTAATACACTATATAAATGATGTTATTATTATTATATACATTTTTCATTAAAGATACATTATATAAGATTTAGATAAAGAACTAGCCATTCTTGCTATAATAGTTCAAAAGTAGATAATGTAAAATGAATAATTTGAATGAATAAATTTCATTCAAATTATTCTATTGCAAGCAGAGATATTAGCCTTTAAAGGTTTGGCAGTCATGTTCAACAATTTCAACCACTGTACTGTTTGATCAAAGCTAAGTCACGGTCCTCCATATTTGATTAAATCAAAGTATCGCTGAATCATTTTAATCTATTTAATATCGGAGAAATCTCATGCCATCGAGTGTTGTTGTGGAATACTGTATGAGGAAGTATATAAAATTGCATTCATTTCTTATTTTTTAGTACTGTATTTCTTTCTATAAAATAAATGTATACTTATTTGACATCTCTTATAATATGTCTTTATTGTTTTTTTTTTTAAAAAACAAGTATAATTGCATGTTCAGGGTTGTTAGGTGAATATTCTGTTGTATCAGTGGGCTCATGTAGATAGTATTATTTTTTTTGTTTTTTTCTCAACATTATATATAATTATTATACCGAACCAGTATTTCAATCATGCCAAAAACGTTTTCATCTGTATACTATATTTTTATTTCTTTTGCATATTGTTTTATTGAAATAAAATGGAAAAAATACTTTTTCCAGGAAATATCACATTCATTGATACAATTTCGCTTTTGACCATATTTTTTCCGCAAATCACGGGCCAGCCGTGTTCACGGTGTCAGCACAACATTTATCTGATGTTATTGTCCCGTAATTCAGGCATATTTGCAGAAAAATTCTCTCATACAAATGTAAACAAGCCAACGTGTTCCGTCTCGTAAAAGGTATTCCCTGGTCTATTTATGGCTATTGACCCCTGACCTAATGACGTTGATTGCTTTTATGGTTTCTGATTGGCTTAGAATATGATTTCTTCACCACATTATGGCTACACTTGACAAATATATTCCGAGGCGTAATTCGAGTGTTGGTCTGATTGTACAAAACATCGCAATAGAAATGTGTACTACAGTGACGACTTACTTGTTTACTTGTGCAGCAAAGCGTCAGATTTTCGCCAGGAATTTGCTGGGACAAAATGAAACGATTTTCGTGGCTAAATCACAGCCTAATAGCTCAATTCTGCCAATCAAAAAGTACTATGAAAGCCATAGACCACGAAAAATTTCCATTTTAGTTTTGTTTCAATTTGATATTAACTTGCATTTAATTTCATTTTTAACGTTCTATGCAATAAGTCTTTTTATATTTCTCTTATTGCAATATTATACTGCAATATTATACTGCTTGATAAACCTATCCTATAGATTACTATGTGAAGCATGTAATGTAAATAGCTCACAAACGTTCAATAGGGAAAAGGAGACAAGGTCAACCGATATCATTGAATTGTTGCAGTATTGTAATGTTAAAATAGAAATTTGTGTTCTGCTCTAGTGGTTCTATTTAGACTGATCTTGTAATGAGTAACAAGCGTTAACTGGTCATGGTGTGTATATTCTGGCACAGGGATACAACGTGTGCTTTACTTCGGTGTCTATAAAGGCCTGAAATTTGTAAGATAATGTTGCTCTGTCCATAATGCAGAATTTGAAGTTTAGAGTTTTAAGATTTAAAAATAATAAAGACCCCCTAATCTAGTTCTCTTTCTTAAAATGTACCGGTAATATTACATTTTTGAATATATTCTCACTGTCAAAGGGTAAAAGCCAACGCATATCAAAGCTTTTGTGTGTCATCTAAATTTGTTCGGAAAATATTGCCACGGTTTAATACAAATAGATTAGATTACAAAACATTTAATTGAGATAACAAAATCAAATACGAAAAGTAGATAATTTTCACTCTAATACTATAAATGTAATCACAGAAATATTGTCTCGGATTTTATACAATTCCCGGGAAATCGCCTAAATCGCACGACAAACTTTACGTCTCCACTCAGACCTCTCTATACCATGTCCTGGATACGCCCCCTGAGAAATGTATTATTATGAAGGAGATCCTACTAGTTTTAAATGTATAAATCTTCTTTACAAACATATAACATATTAATAGAATTATTATCTAAGAGTTCATACAATATGAACATTTAAATTAAATATGTCAAATATAAATGGAGGTACCATAATGATATGAAATATTTATAGGGTACCTACTGCTTGTTTTATGTAAACAATATTTTATTTAATTTGAAAATGGATTAAATAACAGAATTTACAAAACTAAGTTTAATTTATGTACCTACTGCTTAAAGATATCAATTAATTATGGCCCAATAATAAAGATATCAAATATTATTAGTTATTATGAATGAGTTCTTACTGTATAAATATATTACCTGACTGTGATTTCTCGATAATTTCTAACACTCACCATTCATCTACTTCGATCCATTTGTTATATGTGCGTGTTTATATTGACCTCTAATTATTATAATAATAATAAAATAATGTTACTATAAATACCTTTACCATACATGCACCATTGGTCATTGGTAGCAACAATTGAAACAGGTCGATCATCTTGTGCATTACAGCGCCATTTTATAGGTGGCCATTGTGACTATTCAGTTAATCATATCGAAGCTTTTAGGCCAGTAGGTAACACCTAATACATACGTAACTAACGTACGACAATTCAATGGAAGCTGGGGGGTTTTCTCGCACGTATACAATGAATGGCCATTTTACGCAGTAATCCAAGCCAAAATTTGACGTTAAAGTTTAAAATTTTTGTTTAGAATTGAAATAAATTCACTATTAGTCAATCCCCGTGCTAAAAACATCAACAAAATTGATTGTGTATATCTGAAATAGACACGACCGAAGCACAAAATAGTGCCAATATGCCGACGTCAAATCTAAATTTGTAATGTTATTTTTGTGAAAAAACATTGCAAGATGCGATAAGACGTTATGGCTGTACGGATTATATAGTCCTAAAGGTTCCAAGAAGGCTATTGTGTACAAAGTAACATTGTGTTGACATTTGTTTGTTGACGTGACCTCATTACATGTGACGTATAGTACCGGCGAGCCGTGGGTCGTAATAAGGCAAACTGATCCCGCAGTGAATATTCGCTTGGCCGCTACAATCACTGATAAGCATGACATCGACGAGGCTTAATGAGTACGGCATATTAACTTTTTAACTCCGACAAATTAAATTCTCAAACATTTTTTTGAGGTAAAAGAAAAATAAATAAAGACGTTTAAAGTATTTGTAGTTAAAAAATATTTCCTATTTGGTGTAAATGGGTATTAAAACGAGTAAAATGCATCATTTTGCCCGAAGCAGTTAGGTGTTAAGTAAACATTGCACGAGTCGTTGAGCCAATGACTAAGGGCGCGTGCAGTCAACGCACCTGTTGTGGACTGTCGTCTGTTACAGAGATATTTCGTAAGTAATTCTCTGTGAAACAGATTGGTATTAAGGGCGTAGTTTTGTTGTATCACTGGTGATTCGATATCAACAATAACAATCCAATATTATTTTCGTACGATGATATATTTTATTAAATAAATGTCATACAAACAAATAAGAAAATGTTCAGCGAAAAGTAAAGAGTTCACATCACGGTTTGATCACATCACACAAATGATCAAGTAAATTCACCTTTATAAAGTTATAGAAGATTCACCATGTATATTCATTCACCATGTATATTCATTCACACAGAATACATATTGAGTTCACAATTCACCATTATAATAAAGGAAAGTTAAGTGTCAACACCAAATTCATCGTGAAAAACGATATCAAAACCCCGTAACACACACACGACGGCTTGGCTCACCGTTCACCATGCGTCTGCTTTACATCCTATAGTATTCAATCACCCTAGCAACACGCGCTTCCACTCAGTCTCTTTCAACCAGACATACTCGTACATCCAGACTCTCATTTACCGATTTTGAACATAACATAACCGGCCCCTATCGAATTATACATAATGAGACACAAATATTTATATGTTCAAATATAAACAAATAATGAATCATCATTATTGACTTAAAACTTAATTCAAATGTTAATACCTTTAACACAAGATGTCACTATAAGTATGAATACTGTAGTTAATAATAATAACTAAATATTATTTTACACTTAATAGCATTTATGAAATCTTATCACCATCACACTAATACTAAAGTATTTTAGTATATCACATTAAAGTCTGTCACACTTGACCTTTAAGTAAACTACAAATAGCATAATTTAAATTCTAATTCTAACCAAGGTAGTCACCAAATTCACATTACACCCTTCACCAAATATATTTATAAGTTTACTGTATAATGCAACTAATACTAGTAATGATTACAATTACACCACTAATTATCTTGTTCTAACAAGAGACATAACTTATCAATTGGTCTTACTAAAAAACCAGTTTGTGTTTTCAATTTGACATTTCTCACCAATCCAAGCTTATTTGGATAAGTTTCAACTACTTTACCCATAGTCCAAGAAGCTCTTGGCGACATACTATCAACAACTAAGACTATTTCACCTATTGCAATATTCTTAAGAGGTTTTAACCATTTTTGGCGTTTCTGAAGGGAGGGTAAATATTCTTTAGTCCAACGTTTCCAGAACAAGATGGACAGGTATTGTATCTGTCGCCACCGTCTTTTAGCATAAATATCTCTGTCACTAAAAGTACCTATGGGAAATAATACATTATTATCATACAATAATATGGAATTTGGGGTAATTACATCTAAATCGTTAGGATTGTCTGAAGTTTTGGTAAGTGGGCGACTGTTATTTATAGCCTCTACTTCACACATAAAAGTTCGCAAATGTTCTTCACTTTGACACGTTTTTAAGTACTGATCACATAGAATAGTTTGTAAAATCTTTCTTATGGTACGGATTTGTCTTTCCCATATGCCACCGAAATGGGATGCCGCAGGCGGATTAAAGTTCCATTTGAAACTATATCTAGCAGAGAAATGATTTAACACATTTTGATCTAACTGTTGTAAGGAAGATTTCAATTCTTTGTTTGCAGCGATAGGATTGGTCCCATTATCCGAAAATATTTCCACTGGATAACCTCGTCGAGCAATAAATCGGCGAATAGCACTAACACACGAATCAGTGTCCAACGTGTCTGCCACCTCTATATGTATTGCACGAGAAGCGAGACAGGTGAATATTACACCATATTATTTCTTCCTCACCGAACGACCTACTTTTACACAAAACGGGCCAAAATAATCTATGCCCACTCTACTAAATGGTTTCTCATCTGGAGTAAGTCTTGACACAGGAATATCTGCCATTTTCTGTTCACAAACACGGGAATTTAATTTTCGACATGTCACACAATTTCTAATAAAGTTTTTCACTAGAAGTCCACAGCTTTTATTATCCAAAATGTTTGTCTAAGTTCTGATACTGTATGATTCAGACCTTGATGTCCTACAACTTTGTGAATATGTTTCACAATTAACCATGCAATATGACAATTTTTGGGTAATATTATTTGGTGCTTGGCATTATAAGGAATATTGCTATTTCGTAATCGTCCACCGACACGTAAAAGATTATGCTTTAATATGGGATCTAAACTGGAAATGTCACTATTCGACGTCATTCTTGCTGCTGTCATTCTTAAGGTTATCTATTTCCTTTGAAAAACATGAGTTTTGAACATATCTTAATATCACACTTTCTGAATTGACAATTTCTTCATGAGATAATGAATGTTTACATAAATCATCGGGTATTGGCTGTTTCTTTGCTTTAAGTTTAAGAATCGCCTTCAAGCGCATCCACCATGACACGCCACGTTTTAGTTTAACCCAATCAGAGTAGTTCTGAAATAACTGAGTTACAGTCATTTTCACATTTCACACTGTTCACCTTGATTTCATTGTCACAAGTCTCATTATTCACATTGTAATTTTCAGGCCACTCTGTTTCAGGATTATGTAGAAACTCTGATGCTTCAATCCACCTTTTACTTGAGAGTTCAATAGCACTAAGTCCCCTTGAACAATAATCTGCAGGGTTCATTTTAGAAGGAACGTATCTTCAATCACTAACATTGGATCCATCACGTATAACAGCGATTCTGTTACTCACAAATACTGGATATCGCGACGTATTATTGTTTACATATTTTAGCACTGTTTGACTGTCAGTCCAAAATATTTCACGGTCTATTGAAATTGAGAATTCACGAATCAACATTGTATTTATTCTTACAAGAGAAGTTGCAGCAGAAAGCTCTAAATTCACAATAGTGTGGGGCTTTAAGGGTGCCACACGCGATCTAGCTAACACAAAAGCGGTATGCACACTACCACTGTCATTTAAAAAACGTATATATGTCACAGTACCATAACCGTCCTGACTTGCATCAGCAAAATGATGTAATTGAGTATTTACAATGTTACCAAAATTATCAGGCTTAAAACATCTTTGTATTCTTAATTGTTCTAACTTACTTAATTGACTAAGCCATTCACACAGCTTAATATTCCACTCAGATGGAATGAGTTCATCCCATGTTAATTTTGCACGACATAAGTTTTGTAATATAATTTTAGCCTTTAAAATAAATGGGGAGGCAATACCAAAAGGATCGAAAATAGAACTCATTACAGGCAAAATATTACGTCTAGTTGCTAATGAACTTAAAATATCAACCTTAAATTCAATCACATCACTTTCCACACACCATTGCACACCTAATGCTCTTTTAACAGGTAAATCATTACATAAATCTAAATCTCTCACTTCTTCAATACGATCTTGTTCAGGAATACAATTTAACAATTTACGACTATTACTTATCCATTTAGTTAATTTAAAACCATCTCTAGATAATCGTTCAGTATACTACCAATGACAAAAGGGTTATAATCACTTCGATTATCTAAGGCTACCTTCTTTAAAGCGAAATTTGCACATGCAGGGGAACTGGTCGCACCAAAAACATGTACAAGCATCCTATATTCACATAAAGGTTTTGTCAAATCTCCCTTTGGCCACCATAAATAACGTAACATGTCACAATCAGATTTAGCTACCCTAACTCGGTAGAACATGAATTCTATGTCTGCCATGACTGCAAATAATTCTTGTCGCCAACGTATCAATACACTTAAAAGTCTATTAGTTAGGTCTGGACCTTGTAACAAGTGGTTATTTAAAGGGACAATAACATTCTTGCTGGCTTGGTAGCTCCAGAAAATAAATAATACCCTTATTTTAAGTACTAGATGTTTAAGTGTCCTACCTGTTGTGTAAATTATCCATTACAACCTATTTTACTTGTCCAGAGGGTTCGAAATATTTTAAAATCAAAGTCACATTTGAAAAGGTTTACGTTAGACTTTTCAAATCAATTGGTTGAATTTTTCCAATTTTTTAAATTAGGTGCGTTAAGATGAAATTTATATCATCATTTAATTGGAATATTCTAAAATAATACGATTTGTTGACCAAAATGAAGATTGGGGCATATTATTCAGTTACAACAAGAGTGTTATTGGGGCTTTGAAGAGAAATTATCATATACAATTGGACAATTAAAGACTATTCTTACTTCATCAGGTTTTTTAGGGTGTTTAACAGAGTGATGGGGAATATACCATAATCGTTTATCTAAACCATTAATATCATAAATTGGAACACGTTCACAATAATTTATAGATTCTAAATCATTCATAAACTTAGTATATTCACAATGAAGCTTATCATTTACTAACAATTTTTTCTTAAGTTTTTCAGCATACATTTCAGCTTGTAATTTGTTATTAGGTGAAGATTGGGACATATTTTGTTGACCAGAATGAAGATTGGGACATATTTTTCAGTTACAACAAAAGTGTTATTGGGGCTTTAAAACAGCACAATTTAAAACAAAGAGATAATTTCTTTTATTAAACAGCACAATAAGGGCAACAGCACGAAGTGATCAATAAATCAAGAACGTGGAACTGGTCTGATCCGGAAATTTTAAAGTTGTAGGAACTTTTTGTAGAACCCTCCAGAACTTTCCAATGATTTCTAAATTTCCAAATTCGCCTGGTGCCTACATGCGGTGCCCGAACACATCCACTACGGACTAGTCTTATATCGAATTTCAACCATCAAGGGATCTTTTACGTGCACGCCAATATGTACACAGGACCTCGGGTTTTCGTCCTACCCGAACGAGTAGACAACTCTCCTTGTCAGGCCCAAAATCCTGCTTCTGGAACATAAAAATCCACCATCTAACATCTATGAAGAAACAAAGTTGAATAGTCTTTCACACCAGCTTCTTGCTCATTAGTTCCATTACCTTAACCCGTGGTTTACTATTGATAAATTTGGTTTTTAGTTTTTTTTTGTTTTTTTTTTAAACAATATTTATTCAGGTAACTGAAAGGATTGGGGAACAGGACAAGGCCTATATCACCCCTCTCCAAATTCGGAAATGTATGGCGGTATATTAGTGCCAAAATTCTAACATGCTATCGTCTAATTTCTAACCTCCATTCATGTACCAGAACTAACACAGTTATATGGGAAACAATCACTGATTTATTATAAACAAGCACGACGTTTCGATAAGTATCCTCCTATCGTTATCAAGCACAATGACATTTAGTAAACTAGATGGTATATATATATACAAATGTACAATATGAAGCCATGCTTAATTAATTGTTAATATTGTTAAGAGTTCAAATAAATATAGTTAATAGTATATACCGACAAAGAACTAATAATTACTATAGGTACATCAAATGGGTAATCATGAAGTCATTTTGCATTATAATTAACAGGTGTTAAGTCCAGTCAGCTATGTAAACATCACTAGGTTGACAAGGATATAAGTTGGGGAAACCTCAGTGTGTTCTGCTAAGATCAAACAAATTAATTAAGAACACATTGTAATTAGGCCCTGAGGGGGAGTATTGGCAGTTAAAAATGATTGTGAATAAGGAGGATGAGTTAACAATAAATTCATACAAAAAGGTCCATAATTAATTATAATTGATTTTTGATAACTGCATCATAGGCGCTTGGAATAAACAGTCCCAAATCTCTGTTTAATTCTGGTGAAAATCTCTTGATGTGTATGGCTTCTTTTAATTTCCGAATTTTCTTGTTGTGTTGGTTAGTTTCCAGAATTTCAACTTTGTTCCAATCTATTTTGTGTCGTGGGTGGTCTTTGATGTGCTCTGCTATGGCTGATGTGTTGGTAGGGGCTCTTGATTTATGTTCCAAAATTCTTTTTTCCACCGGTCTTTTAGTTTCTCCTATGTAGATCTTCTGGCACGAGCAGTTGACTTTGTAGATGGCTCCTTTGGGCTGTGTGGGAATGGTCGGTTGTAGTTTTCCATTAGCTTTTAGGATCTGTTTCAAGGATGTAGGGATAGTGAAGAAAGTGTCTATGTTGGACTTCTTTAATAATCTGCTGACCTGGTAGCTTAGATTCCCGTAAAACGGCAGGGTGACACTAATTGGTGACTTTTCTGGTTTTTGTCGGGTCCTTTTGTTGTTTAATGTGGCTTGAATCTGTTTGTTGACTATGTTCGGGGGATAATTATTTAGGTTGCAGAATACATGGCGTAGGTGATCTATTTCATCGTTGAGATATTCTGGTTCACAAATGTTGACAGCTCTGCGTATTAAGGTGGATATGAGGGCTATTTTAACACTATGGGGGTGATTTGAGTTATAATTGATATACTGGTCTGTATGCGTCGGTTTACGGTAAATTTTTGTTTTCATGTGACCTGTTTTTCTCTGTACGTGAACGTCTAAAAATGGTAGGACTTCTTCTTTTTCTGTTTCAATGGTAAATTTGATCCTGGGATGTTGGTTGTTCAGGTGTTCTAACAGGGCTAGGGGTTCATGCTGTTCTTCCAAGACAACAAAGGTGTCGTCAACTTTCCGAAGCCAAACCAAAGGAGTTATGGGGGATGTGCTTAGTGCGCGTTGTTCAAATTCAGTTAGGAAAATTTCAGACATTAGCGGGGACAAGGGGCTTCCCATAAGTAATCCATGAATTTGCTGATACAAGTCGTCGCCCCAAGTGAAGTAGGTTGAGTCCAGACACATATGTTGGTGGTTAGTTTGGTTTCCAGTGGAACTTGTAATTGATCTAAACGTGAGCGGAGAACTTCAGTGGCTTCTTGGCGGGGAACGTTGGTGAATAGGTCTGTTACATCATAGGATACAATTTTTCCAGGCTGGGTGATGTGTCGGATTTGTTGACAGAATTCAGTTGAGTCTTTGATGAATGATGGGGAGGTTGTTCCTAATGAGGCGAGCAGCTTTGACAGGTGTTTGGAAACATTGTAGAACACAGAATCCCGGGAGCAGACAAGTAACCTCGCTTTAATTGGATTTTTATACGGTGCACCAAACGATGTCATAATGATGGTTGCTAGGTAGATGTATCAAAATTCTAAATTTGTTTGCCGTTCATGCTTAACATGTAACACCACAATGAAGTAGACATTTTTCGCCCCAATATTAGAAATAAGATGAAATAGAATTGATATTTACACTGAACAAATAAAGAAGTTGAATTATACATTGTCTTAATTAAGAAATTACATGAATAGAAGTTAGAAGTTACATGAATGGAGGTTAGAAATTACATGAATGGAGGTTAGAAATTAGACGATAGCATGTTAGAATTTTGGCACTAATATACCGCCATAGAAATGGGGTTTAAATTCCTACTACTCTGCACCTAACCTGGACTAATGGAAGACGGCAGGTAGTGTTGCAGTCCGGGCCACATGTGCCTCGTAGTACACTGTGTGGCGTATACCCGTCTTCATTAGCGCAATCATTGCAGATCAGTAGGACGTTAAACCCCACTTCAATTCATTTTTTAACTTTAGTTCAATGATCAGTCGTTTCATTAAAATAATAACTTTCCCTTAAAGCCACGTACGGGTTGATGTATGCCCACTTCAGTTTTTTGTTGTTTAGTTAATGACTAATAACCATGAACTGGTTGAATCCATTAAAGATAATTTATCTACAACAGTAGGTAATTAAACACTTAAACTTTCTTCATTTCTGTTTGCTATTGTCCACTAATGCGTAGATCCCAAATGGGTAAAACTTCGTTGGCGATGTCGAAATAAACAAGTTGTCTCTTAATGGCTCTCGATGCTCCCGATGTGTTTCCCCCCAAACGGAGTATTCCTGTGAGAAATAACATTTATATAGCCTCTGGATTGGCCCGGTGAACTTGGTTCGGCTATGGTGACGCTTCTGAGGGGGGGGGGGGGGTAGTGGTCTAGAGTGCCGCGCTTTGACCTCTAGCTGGCTGTGGTTTCGGCCCTGCTGTGAGCGTATGTGGCATGGAGATAGGGACGCCTTCTCAACCTCGTGGGTTTCCGGGCACTACGTTTTCCCCCCACTGCTAAAGACCCCCACGCTCAAGCGAATAATTGAAATAAAATTAAACCATGTTAGTCCCGAAATGACCTGGTTTGTGTCGAGTGGACGTTAAACCCCATTTCTCTCTCTCTCTCTCTCTCTCTCTCTCACGCTGGGAAGTTAACCCGAACAATTGCCGTGTTCAATTTGGGATTTTTCTGGTGAATGATCTCTTGTGTGTGTTGGCATATCAGCGGGACTTATAAGTTTATATCCAACTTGACATTTTTTTTTACCTCGGCCATGTACTAACCTCGGCCATGTATTCTCTCCATTCTTCCGCATGGCTTGCGACGCCCTCGTAACTTTCAATTTCCAGTGGGACCTGGGACCTGTAACGAAATTTTAACTAAGATAAAAATTGAAATTTTATTAATTTGATTGGATAATATTAGATTGGTTTTAGTGCTTAGCCAATCACAATTGAAGTATCTACTAAAATCTCGATCTTATCTTTAGTTAAGTTTTCGTGAAACAAGGCCTGGACATTAATACCAGTTGTTATGTTATTAACATTAATTAAATGTTGTCCTGTAGTAAAACTGGCATCGTCTTAGATAAATTTGTATCTCGCCTTGGACTTCTCGTGTTGTGATTTCTCATTGACTAATAACATGAGAATTGGACGATGGAATTTATATCCTTGTAAGCGGGTTTCAAGTTCTCTTTACTGCATCGGGATCATTATCTACTTATTTATTACTATGTTACTATACCATTGACCAAAATGCACTGGGTTGTCGGTCTTAAATCTACACACATTAAATGTTATAACTATGTCTGCTTTATTTTCGCACTTTTTGCATGTCCAGTTTTGTTGCCTTTTTGGTCTAGAATGGACGACGAGGGTTTCAAAATTAACATTTTCTGCCAAGTTTTGGGAAGATAACGGGGTTATCAGGTTGGCTTCGGTGATAATTTCGGCAACTAGTTATATTTTTTTAGTAGGCTTATATTCATGTTTGTGTATCTCAAAATTTTGGCGGTCAACCCAATCCACATTTTAGTACAAAGACACGACCATTTGTTCTTCTGTCTGTAGTGAAAATCATTCAACCCAACGAAAATTTGGGGAAAAGTTCGCAGGTGGGCAAAGAGGCCAGAATTAAAGTTAATGTAGAAATTAATGGTGGTCTGCATCCTGATCTACTTTAATTTACAATAGTTACCTCCCATTAATCGAACAGCCCCTCCCGCCCGCCCCATATGTCTTGGTATTTACGTTACAAATGATGAAATATATAATAAAGATATTGGTTTATTATTAAATCTTAATACATAATAAAGATACTGATTATTATTATTCTAAAAATGTAAATACATTATTGAATCTAAAATAAATGGTTTATTTTTAAATACAGATGTGTAAACTATGTAAAAATGTAAATACATTATTGAATCTAAAATAAATGGTTTATTTTTAAATACAGATGTGTAAACTATCACAGATACAGATACTTTGCTGTATTGACGAGGCTATGACCCTTCATACGGCATAGGGTATGGTATGAAGGACATTTTGCCCTGACAGCGGCTAATTGCAACTGTCAAGCGTTCTTTTTCGTGCACGCCATTGTTCTTCCCACCTGGAAGACTAGACACGGTCCTTGCAATGCCCTCCGTTCTGCACCACTAACAAAGGGAGATCGCATTGAAAGTGTTGCCCTTGCCCAGGCAGCGGCGCTACAGCCTGCTCTTATTCCAAATTCCAACCGTCAATGGTACCTACGAGTACTTTTCTAGGAAAGTATCTTTAATGGACTTCGTATCCATCCACAAGTGTAACAGTATTTTAGTTATTACAGGGTCAGCTTCGTAAATATATGGTTTTATTTACAACAGGAACATAATTTAATACAGGTACAAAGATAGGTCTATATCAACATTACAGAAACTAATACCATTACTATACTGGAACAATTACTACGACAGGAACACATCTAACTATATTGTATCTACCATTTTGCACCGCTGCCCATGCAGCGGCTGGACTCGGGCGAGTCCATACGCCGGTCTCTGCTGTCTGCCATTACCATTACTATACTGGAACAATTACTACGACAGGAACACATCTAACTATATTGTATCTACCATTTTGCACCGCTGCCCATGCAGCGGCTGGACTCGGGCGAGTCCATACGCCGGTCTCTGCTGTCTGCTCTCTCTCTCTGGTTGTCTTGTCTTGTCTTGACTGCCAACTGTGAGTATACTACTGTATATAAAGCCTCCAACACTTATGGAAGATGGACAGGAGGGATCATCAAATAAGGAAGTTCTATGGCGTGTTTACATATCGTATGTAGCTTGTAAATAACATATGGAATACATTATATAGTTAATACGATCGTGCCTTAAATAAGTTTAGAGAGTAAAAGAAACGTCCACTATAATAAACATCAAAACTGACAGAGGTCATACAGTTCTTTGCACCTAAATAAATGTTCAGACAACTTTGTTACACAAGTAACAATTTCTTTCAATTAAAATTTGAATGATAATTTGGTGACCGTATTTTAGAAGACACAACACAACCAAAACAACCAAGGGGAACATTTAAGTTTGAGTTCAAGTAATTCTTTATGAATTTTATAAATTTCTTGTATTGTATTTCCATGGCCTGTAATGATATTTCTATAGGCACAACCAGTAGTTGTTGGTTTGGTATAATAGAAACCCCAATCATGTATTCGTGGGATTTTTGCTCTTCTTGCGCACAGTCCTGTTATAAAGACGTCTTCCAGCCAAAAGATTTTTGTCTTTAGTGATGCGTTATAAAGTTCAGGAACTGCTTTTACGCTCATTGAATATGTCGTTCCAGAAGTAAAGCTTGGATATTTTTTTTCAGAAAAATCTTTAACAGGCGTGTACCATTTTGAAGTCTTTTCTTGAACGGGGTATTCATTATCCAATACGGAGCCCAAAATAAATTTGTCAAGGGTCTGTTTTTTTAATGCACTTAGTAAATTAGGAACATTAACATACATATCGTCATCTGTTTTTAAAGCGTATTTGGCTGTTAAACAAAATGTGTTAATCCATTTGAGCAGAGCCTGTGATTTTATACTCAAATTCCTGTAACTGTCTGTAAAACTTTCTTGAATGATATCCTTATAAATATTGCTTTCATTGAAAATTTGTTTTTGAACATCTTCTGAACTACCACTTCCAACCAAAAACAGTACAGTGATATTGGAGGTGGTATCCCTTCCCACTGCCCCCCAGGTATTCCTGATGGCTTCACGTTCTCCAAAATTTGTCATACTTGTACACACCATCATGACTAGCTCCGTGTTTGTATTACACGCCCCAGGATGATTTAAAATATAAGAATAAGTATGAGGATTGACAATTGTCTCTGTGATATCTATCCGTTCGGGACTTGTGGGTGATAAAGAGTTCAGTAGGTATAGAATGCCATTAATGATAAAACACAAGGCACATACACTAAATAAACAATACCAAACCCGAGACAAGGGAGACAAACGACAGGAAACACGTTTTAACCTGAAATCAAAGGGAAACCATAAATTACCGGCTATATCTCGTTGATACTCTACCTATAACTCTCTAAAATAAAAGAATTTAATGAGAACTGTTACACATCAGTGGCATAGCACCAGTATGTAAAATGAAAGAATTGATACAAACACTATCTCCCTGATTATGTCTACTACATCGTTAGTACAGTTCATCGCGTGCATTTTGCATACCGTACCGATAGTTCATTGGCCAATCGCGCTATTTATTGACATTTTGCCTATTAATAGTTTGGATGCAGCTGTGGCGCGCCAGGCAGGGTAAACTTACAGTTCTGGACACCTGTTACCACTGTTTGTCGTGTATTCTTTACACGGGGAGCAGTCCGTTTGCTGATTACACTATTTTGCCTATAACGTTTTTTTAGGACTTCGAATTCTGTCTAATGGTTTGGATTGTCCGTACTTGGTTTTATTTTATTTTAAAAGTCCGTGTCGCAACAAATAGCAATGGCAGTTTTAACAGAATAATTGTTTTCCTACTTTATAAATTCGGGTCTTTTAAATATTTAATAATCGGTAAAATAGATGAAATCGTTACATGCTGTCTTTAGCCGTGTTAACAAACATCATGTTTTGAACATAGTGGTAAGATATATCGATACTTTATACTTACCAAGATAAAATCCTTATAATGATTATATTGCTATGAATATTGTTTTACAATGACGGTACTTTGGCCGTAATGAGTTGTAAGATAACAGCAACCTAAATAATATAATATTAAAATAACATTATGCAAGAGCAAAATCTGCTTATTACAGGTCTTACTTTAGGTCTGGAATGTAATCTAAATAATCAATTAGACATTAATTAACATATCCAGACCATAATAAACTCTTGATGGCAAGGCTAGCCTTCGATGTTGGCGGATTGAATTCACATATGCCGCTTAATGGCCGTTGATAATTAAATCAATCAAGTGGATAATCGAGACTATGTTGTTTATATTAATGATTTGAGTAATGATGACCGAGGCTATGTGAATATTTCAAACGCTTTTTTCTCGGCTAATAGTGGATCAATTTGACTGAAATTTTCAGCAAATTACCTTTACACTATCTAGTTTTTAACTATTATAGTGAGAACTGCCAACTCGTTATCTTTTCGATAAAAGATCTCACGACAATAAAAAAAACATGTGTTACATCCATCACCAGATTACACCGAATTCTCGGATGTCGATCGCAACACAACATGGATTGAGGGGGCCCAAGGGACTTCCGATGGAGGGCCCTCGAAGCATTGGAGGGGCCCCGTCACTCGGTCACCGGCCGTTGGAATCCTCGGTCCGACTATGCTCGAGGCGCGCAATTGAGATTTTTGTGGGGGCCCCCTAATGTGGTGGGCCCTGGGGCCTGTGTCCCATGGTGCCCCATGGTTAATCCGGCGTTGACTATGATAGCCATAGACTACGAAAAATTTCCATTTTAGTTTTGTTTCAATATGATTTTAACTTGCATTTGATTTGATTTTTAATGTTCTATGCAATAAGTCTTTTTATATTTCTATTATTGCAATATTATACTGCTTGATAAACCTATCATATAGATTACTATGTGAAGCATGTAATGTAAATAGCTCACAAACATTCAATAGGGAAAAAGAGACAAGGTCAACCGATGTTATTTGATGGTTGCAGTATTGTAATGTTAAAATAGAAATTTGTGTTCTGCTCTAGTGGTTTTATTTAGACTGCAGGCGCGGATCCAGAGAGGAGGGGGGTTTGGAGGGTCCAAACCCCCTCTGCTCAGCTACATAAAAAAAAATAATGCCTTGCATCAATGA
The DNA here is from genome assembly GCA_948474765.1 of Patella depressa. Classification (NCBI taxonomy): domain Eukaryota; kingdom Metazoa; phylum Mollusca; class Gastropoda; family Patellidae; genus Patella; species Patella depressa. Next base: position 5,188,050 of record OX419720.1, read on the forward strand.
AATTACATAACAAAGTGATCCTACATCAGTATAAAAATTATTTCTCTGTTTAAAAAGCCCAATTTGTATGTATGCCTATGTAATTTAGAGACGATGATGGCAGATTTTCGTTACAGAAACCTGGCAAACCCCCTCCTGCAAAATTTCCTGGATCCGCCCCTGGACTGATCTTGTAATGAAAAACAAGCGTTGAGTTGTCATGGGTGTGTATATTCTTACACAGGAATACAATGTGTGTTTTACTTCGGTGTCTATAAAGGTCTGAAATGTGTAAGATAATGTTGCTCTGTCCATATTGCAGAATTTGAAGTTTAGAGTTTTAAGATTTAAAAATAATAAATCTACTTCTCTTACTTACATTTTTGAATATATTATCATTGTCAAAGGGTAAAAGAGAGGGAGAGAGAAATGGGGTTTAACGTCCACTCGACACAATCTAGGTCATTTTGGGACTAACATATGGTTTCATTTTTTATTTCAATAATTCGCCTGCGCGTAGGGGTCTTTTAGCAGTGGGAGGAAACCGGAATGCCCGGGGGAAACCCACGAGGTTGAGAAGGCGCCCCTATCTCCATGCCACATACGCTCACACCGGGGCTCGAGACCACAGCCGCAAGCCAGAGGTGACCGGTCAGCTAGAGGTCGAAGCGCGGCACTCTAGACCACTAGACCCCCCCCCCTCCCAGTTATATAGAGGAATAACTCGTGTTTTCCTTTGGCGTTCGTCACTTCCGATTCATGAATCCTTTATTACTCCTCTATGGTAGCGATGATCTCTGTGTTAATATTATATTTGGAAAGTGTTTAATCAGTTCTATCACATATGTGATAATGACTGGCACCAATATTGTCCTTGAAGAATTGAGGACAATTCATTTTCCTTTATTCGACTCGTTGCCTGTCCACACGGGGCTAAGGCTTATGTCAATGATTATTGCCATATTTGTACCTCATTGTATTCACTTTTTTATACGTCCGTATATTGCCATCGCCTCTGTCTCTATATGTGTCGCCTACGATCATCTTGAAACTTTACATACTTATTCCTTATAGCGTAAGGGTGGTCTTTATTGTTTTTGGATGACCTCTATTGTTTATGGTGCGTGCTCGACTCCCAGTGGTAGAACCACGCAAATTTCTTGCATTTATTTGTTTGTCTTCTATCCTACGGATGAAGATCCCCACTGTTTGTGGTGAATGGCCAACCTCCAGGGGCATAGCGACGCCCATTTTCGTTTTGTGTGTTACTTATAGGCCTCAATTCTTAATCGATCGCCTTGAAAACTTTTTATTCTTATGCCTTGTACCCTAAGGCCGGCCTCTATTTTTTTGGTGCATGGTGCATACCGGGATCCTGGAACTGTTCCACGCCCAACGTGTCTTGTGTTTCGCCTACATGCCCCAATTCTTAACAGATCCCTTTGAAAATATGCATAACAATTCCTTTTACGATTCTTAATGGATTCTTTTTGAACTTGGAATATGTATTCCTTATAGCCTAAGGGCGACAACTGCATGCCCCAATCCCTGGGAGCAGAACCACGCCAAAGTTTTATGTTTATCGTTTACATGCCGAAATTCGGAATGGATCAGCTTGATACTTGGTGCACTAAATTCCTTATACCGTAAAGACAGCAACTATTTATTTTGGTGCATTCTTTGGTTGTTATGGCAAAACAAATACATATTCGAATTGCGTGAGCATCGGACCAAACCTGACGGGCAAAATGGCCGCCCCTCGTATAACCCCAATGGTGTAAATGTGTGGTATATAATAATAATAATAATATCATTTATAAAGCGCTTTAATACTGATGAATTCAGTTTCTAGGGAGCTGTTAGATTTTATTTAGAGACCAGGGTTTTGAAATAAGGATGTTATTAGTTGAGATTTAAAAAAATGGCCCATCGTTTCATCGACAGTGGTAGTTTATTCCATAGAAAGGGCGGGCCAGCATAGTAAAAGGCACGCTTTCAAAGTAGTAAGTCAATGGCTAGAGATTTTAGAAGATGCCTGTTCTGAGAACAGATATTTCTGTGGGTAGTATAGTGTTCTACAAGACGTTTTATATACATGTAAGATGGAGCTTGGCCGTTTAAAACGCTTTGAAGACGAAAAGGAGTAACTTGAACTAAATCAGGAGCCAATTCAAAGATTGCAATACAGGGGAAATGTGTTGATGTTTTCTAGTTTTAGTGAAAAGTCGAGCTACTGAATTTTGAACATGTTGTAGCTTGATAATCTGATAGTCGGGTAAACCTTATAGTAAGGTGGAAAACCATCTAGACGCCACAACCTTTAATTTAGGCAAATATCACCAAGATCTTGGTTCCTTTCGACATTCGCGCACATCTGATCTTAACTTGGTGAAAATTAGACCAAAACTGCCAGACATAACGCCCCCCACCCTACTTGGTATAACAAGCTTGTGGCACCTCTAGCTACAGGTCACATTTTGATCCGATCTTTATGACATTGGTAATGCATGTTTATAGCCCCAAGATCTTGATTGCTTTCGATATTCGCGCATATCAGATCGCAACTTCCTGAATTATGACTTTTGACTGTATGAAAAATCGCATGTTTATCTTGTGGTCGCTCTAGAGGTCACAATTATTAACTGATTTAAATACCTGTTCGAATATATCACCGTTACAACGTTATGTTGGTTGAGTAGTTCGAATTTTGAAACAAAATGGTCACCCATTACGCAAATAGTGCAAACATCTGGTATATTAAGGTTGTGGGCCTCTAGAGGTCACAAGCTTGATCTGATATTAATGAATCTGTTGCCCCTTTAAGTAACTGATGTTCTTTCATTGACGATATTTTATGTAAATACAGATATATTTTTTTTACATTACAGAATCTTTAGGCTTGATGGAAAAACCAATACTACCCGCAAACTGATTCGTAAGTCACCGCAAGGAGAACATTGGTATCGTGTGTGCCTATGGCCTGACGAGACGAGTCGTCTCTCTCAACCCACAGGTAAGATAACGATTGTCTTTCTATGCAGACATCATTTCGACGTGGACGCATTATTTCGTCGCATTTGTCCGCTCGGATGGCCGCTCAAAATAGTTTTTGAACACTTCGGAAGTCACAATATTTATTAAAATATATTTTAATATCCCAAAAATCACGGTTCAGTTCGATTTTGGTATATACGAAAAATTTAGGTCACAGTTTTAATTATACGCCCCACCCCATTTTCATGAGGATTTATCATGTCGTCGCCGATATCTCTCCGGGCACGCCCGTTCTCTTTCAATTTCCAATGTTTTGGGAAAATTAAAATATATGTATATATCCAAAGGTCTCGGATAAGTTCATGGAATATTGCCCCTGTATGTGCAACAAATCATTTGCGAACCCTCCAGAGGTGGCAATTTTCAGTAGATTTTGAAAACCGTTTAAATTTCTCTGCCATATGCAAGGTTGAGTTTGAATTTCGTGAACTTCGGACCGCAAAGTCCCGATAAAATAGCACCTCCTCTATATACAGAAAATGACGACATAACTCTGTGGTCATGGCGTATCAGATTAAGGTTTCTATCTTTAGTTCTTTGAATGGAAAGTTTACTTTAAATTACCCTAGACAAAACTTTGTTTTTTTTAAAGGTTTCGGGTCGGCAACAGGATATTTCATGGTGGGTGGGATTGTAGTCGGCATCCTCATCCTCATTGTTATACAAGTATTCATCATTCGAGAATGTAAGAAGAACAAAACAACGAAAATGAATGCCCGTAATTCAAACGAAACATTGGGGCATCCCGATACCCAAGACAAGCAGAAACAAAAGAAGACGAAAGACCAAAATCCAAATGAAACACTTGGGGATTCTGTTGTATATGATTATATCGTGGAAAACACAACTGTTCAGCGTCACCAAGCATCAGTTGCATATGATAATGTCGTGGAAAACACAACTAGTCAGCATCACCAAGAATCAGTTTCTTACGTGACTTTAAAATAATGTCTGGAATATCTATATTTAACGCCCGCGCAGACCCGTACCTGGCGCGGGTGGGGAGCGGGGGCAACTGCCCCCCCCCCCCAAGGGACTGCACGCTCACAATTACGCGATATCGCAGTGACATACTGACACTTACTGCCATGTCGTCACCTAGTTTTGTCGTTAATGATGTTTTAAAATCAGAGACACTTAGGTAAATCTGTCAAACATCAATTGCTATATTTTTATCAACCAGTCTGGCTGTTAGTCCTTTCATACGGAAATACATCTTGTGATTTATGGACTCTGGATTAAAATTAACTTTTCAACTTGATGAAAATTAAGTCATATTTTTTTTTTAAACAATATTTATTCACAGAAGCTGGATTTGAGAACAGGCAGAAGCCTATAGACTCCCTCTCCATAAAAGTACAAACATAAATATATATTGAAAAGTACAGTAAAGTTAAATAGAGGAACAATTAAATTATAAGATGGATATATACACTATATACACGATATGTACAAACCACAATCAAAATGTCTATATTTCATACAGTTTCATAAGGAATTTTCAAAAGCGTTTGGAGATCTCGAGGAAATTATGTACTGAAGAAAAAAATTCTTCAGAAGTGTTTTTATTTTCAGTTCCGAATAATAAATTATAAGAATTTTGATAAAGTTTTGGAAGTTTTGATATAGACGCAGATCGTGCATCTGAACGTAAGGGACAAATTAAAAGAAAATGTTCGGAATCTTCAAAGGGGTGACCACAATCGCATATAGGGCTGTCAGAAATATACCTGAGAAAACGATGTCCGTTTAAATCGCTGCAAGAGAGTCGAAGGCGAGAGTGTTGAATTTGATTTTTCCTGTTGCCAGAGTAGTATGATGAAGGTATGATACGATCAAGACAGCCTAGTTTAGATTTAAAAGAAGATAGAGTAGGTAAGTTTCTAGTAGAAAGGTCGAGTATATTCCATTCTCGATTTGTAGATGATATAAAAGAAGAAGAAAATAAAGAAGTTCTGCAGAGGTATGTTGGGATGTTACTTTGGTTACGTAGGCGATAGGAATTGATATTGGGTGGTATCAGTTGATATAAGTATTCGGGGGTGATATGGTTTATGATTTTGTAAATTAAAATTAATTTATGTCGCCGTCTTCTCTCCTGCAGTGTAATAAACCCGGTTTCCTTTTATAACACTTGGTGACTTGTACCTTTCACATCACCGCATATAGTCCTGAGTGCATCTAGTTGTAAAAGTTCTAGTTTATGTGTTAGTTCGGCGGTACTCCCATCCCAAATAACGTCACAGTGTGAGCGTATGTGGCATGGAGACAGGGGCCCTTCTCAACCTCGTGGGCACTCCGGTTTCCTCCCACTGCTAAAGACCCCTACGCGCAAGCGAATTATTGAAATAAAATAAAACCATATGTTAGTCCCAAAAGTTTGTGTCGAGTGGACGTTAAACCCCCCTCTCTTTTTTTTCAAGATTACGCCCAAGCGGACACCGAAACCAAATGATCATAACTCTGTAACTATCAACCCAAATGTGATGATCTTGGTGTCTATCCCTAGGTTTGAGGGAGCAGAGAACACATCAAAAATGGTGTTGGCTTTGAAAATAATCCATTGCAACTGTTCGGTGGGATGCAAAGCTTTTCGATGCAGCAGCAGATGCAATGGACACTCCTCTACTACTGTATGTGGCCCATGCCAAGCTGGAAACTGTGACAAGCCAAACAACACTCATGAGTTCCATACAGAGGAGGATGACACTTAAAACTGAACGCCCTGAAACTTATTCTATGGACAAAAGTGTTTGTGTATTGAATGATAGTGAACAGCTGGAGGTCATAAATTCGATTTCACAATGATTCAACAGCTAAGTGATAACCAAAGTTTTCTTAATGTGTTTCTTGTCCCCCCAAAACTGGGCATAGACATCCTACTTTGGTAAACTTTTAGTACATTACATTTTAGTACATTAAACCTTACCAGAATCAATTGAGAAACTTTCTGTAGCAATATTTGGGGGGGGGGGTGAGGGGGAATTTCCATATATCGACTGGGTTACAATATCACAGGTACCTAGTGTACCAGCAGGTTCAAACCTGGACTAACGTTGTCACAGAACTAAATCTAGAACATTTGGGTTGACAACTTTCTAACAAAAATACGTTTCGAATCACTGCTGAAAATCATACGTTGTAACTGCAAAGGGTGATGCAATTCCAAGCGATGTGGGCCGTAAGCATGGTCTGGCTTGCACTGCTGGATTCTATTTTTGGGTCTCCTAAGTTGGGCCTGGAAACATCTGATTTGTTCTATTTCATTGATATTTCTAAATATTAAGATGCCGATTTTATATATTTTGATTTTCATATTCTAAGTAGGTGGATTATTCTTGTCGGCTTTTAATAGATGGTAATAGATAAAATAGGTTTTAACGTCCTACTGTTCTGCTCCAACTGGAATAATAATACATGTGCTATACGTGATTACGGCCTACTCTTATACTGAATTCCAAGTGCCAAGGGAACCGTAAATTGCACGCCAGTGTGAACACGGGATCTCGGCTCTCCGTAACTATCCGAAGGACTATACGTTGTCCCTTGTCAGACCCTCTGTCCTGCACCACTGACAGGGGAGAACCACGCCGGAAAGTCCTGATGAACTTTCTCGGCCAACGCAGGGATCAAACACTTAATCCCAGATAAGCAAGCTAACGTCTTACTCGCTGAGCCACCATGGCCCCGCTATAGATAAACGATGATATTTAATTTCAGTTTTGGGGAAGACGTGTTCTTTTATACAAATTATACAGCGGTTCGTGGGTTCCAAGTACAGTTACAATAAAAATTGATAATGACGTCACCAGAACAACGTAATGCCGTCAAAATGACGTTACGACGTTACAATAAGGTCGGAGGAAAAAAATGTCGGCATTTTTGAACACGCGAGTATCGATTTCCTATAGGTCGGTAATACATTTATTTGTGCTAAAGTCAATCGTTTCGGAGATTTCGGCGATTTTCTGGTCTTCTGGTGGCCATCTTGGATTTATGATAATTATGCAAATTTCCCCAAGACCGATAATGGCCGCTTTTGTTGTGGGAGTACTAGAGACCATACCGGAACACTTCCCAAAGAAATGATTTCTGTTACAGTTTGTTCTAGGTGCTTTTTATCTTTACCCGCCTATCTCTCTAGTATTGATAATCATGTGACGTTTTTATGTATGCTGTATGGAAGAGTATAGGGGTCACTATCACGAAAAATACCTCGATATTAATATGATAATATAGTCAGCCAAATTAAATACTTGACACTGATGAATTTCAACAATTTTTTTTCTGGTTTAAGTCAAACAAATTTTAAAGTGTTTCTAACGATAGTAAGTAGTAAGAAGCCTTTAATTTCATAAAATTGTAAAGTCACGTGGATCATGTGACTTTTGAGCATATAAAGATGAAAAACCTGTAAAACACGTGCAACCTGAAAAACACGTGCAAACATGAACTCGTGAGGTCAATCGATGCAAGTTTGCTCAAATTGAACACGCACACGTAACTTGAACTGGAAAAAACAAATTAAAATTGTTTTTTTCACCTTTGTTATAAAATGCCGCGCTTTTCAAATGTAGAACGTCTACATGCTATAGGTAGGCTCTATGCGGGTCAGTCTGTGGTCACTGTTGTAAGAGCTTTAATTGTTCACGCCAGACAATAATTAATCTTAGAATGAGTGTGCTTCAAACTGGAACTATTGCCGACCGCCCAAGGGCGGGAGCGCCACGTGTGACGTCACTCCAGGAAGATCAAGCAATACGAATACGTCATCTTAGAAATAGATTTGTCACTGCAACCTCCACAAGTAGAGAAATGTTTGGTGGGAGGGTACCTGCACAAACTGTTCGAAATCGCTTGCAGGCTGCTGGTCTTCGAGCTCGGAGGCCCTATAATGGACCAATATTGACACCTCTTCATCGCCGTAACCGACTTGTATGGGCCACAAGACACATAAAATTTACTCAAAGACAGTGGAATTCGGTTGTCTTTAGTGACGAATCTCGACTCACTTTGAGATTTGCCGGTGGCAGTGTCCGAGTGTACCGCAGACGAGGTGAACGTTACGCTCAAGTATGCGTCAGAGAAGTTGACCGATTTGGTGGCGGCAGCGTCATGGTTTGGGGTTCTTTTTGTGCACATGGACGTTCTCCTCTTGTTGTTGTCCAAGGGAACTTAAATGCTGTCCAGTACAGGGATTTTGCAACCTGTTCTTCTTCCGTTTATGCAGAGACATGGGCCTGGACTAACGTTTCAACAAGACAATGCTCGACCCCATATGGCAATTGCTACCCAGAATTTTTTAAGAAATGCCGGTGTCCAAAAACTGAATTGGCCGTCGCGTAGCCCCGACCTTAATCCTATTGAACACATCTGGGACGAACTGGGTCGACGTGTTCGTCAGCAAGTGAATCCACTACTGACGTTGCAGGACCTTCAACATGCTCTTGCTGAGCAGTGGCGACGTCTTCCTCGGGTAGTGTTTACTAATGTTCTGAGATCCATGAGAAGACGTTGTGTGGCAGTACGAGACGCTAGAGGAGGCCACAACCGTTACTTAACACTTTATTCCGATTTTTCTCCAAGTCTGTGAATTTCATTTTGGGGGGTACTGTGACATCACGAACGTTATCAATGTCAAGGACTTTCGGCGAGACGTATTCTTGCTTTCTGTTGATGTCAAGGTCGTCTGTGCACAACATAACACTAAAATAGTTACCTTAAACCAAATATTAAAAATCTAGTCCCAAAAATCCCGCGTGTCAGGTTTTTAATTTGGCTGAGTATATGTCCAGATGATGTGATTACTGAAAATAATTTTAACCCTGAAAACTCATTTTTTTGCTGAGCTAATTGAATCAATGCATCTGTTTGTGTTAACATATTGCTATTCTAAAGCATTGTCATCATAATCCATTTCCCGGTCGTACATCGACATAGCTCATGGTAATAATTGAATATGTTGAAAAAATGTCCAAAGAGCAAACGTGCGTATTTAAAACGAAATGGCGACGTATATAACGTAACGCGTTAGTAAAGGTAACTCAGCAAAAACTGTCTTTCCTTTGAGTGATAAAATCATCGCAACAATCACAATATCTATCGCGCTATTGTCCCATATTTGCTTCCCAAATGCTATACTTTTAATTGTGTGGCAAATTTAAGAAACTGCCTCCAAGCATTATATACTTCGTGTCGTCCCACCAAGATTAATGTATATCATTAAGGTCATAAAATATAATTTGTTGGGTTTTTTCGTCTATAAATTGTGTGCTTTATATTTAATTTCTCATAATCTGTATTATTTTCATGAACACTGTCAAAACTCAACCGATAGTCTTTTTAAAGGGGTATTAACACTTTGGACGGTGATGCAGAATTAAATCTCTATCTGGTGCTTGTCTGCTATAAATTTAGGCTCTTATTCGCATCTAGTTGAATATGGGTAGAGGGGTGGGGTTGAAGGGGTGGGGGAGGGCGGGTCGGAGGTGGAGGGGTGGGGTGGCGGGGGTAAAGGGGTGGAGGTGACCTACTCTCCAGCCATTACGATTCAAAATGCCCAAATAGCGGTGTCATCTATTAAATAGTCTAATAAATGATAGTTGTTAGATTCGGTGACAAATAAATTTTATTATGAAAAAAATAGTTACGTACAACATTCGGAAATTTTAACCCTTAAGTGGATTTTCTCGTGTAGACTAGACATTCACTTTTAGTAGGTGCTCAATTAAATTGCATGTGAATGCTTTCATATTGGAATTTCGTCGGATCAATCGGAACAACAGCATGATAGCGCATTTATATTTTTTTTTGAAATATATCAATACTTCTTGATTACAGTGAATCAACTCAACATACCCCACATCGTGGAATATCTTCTCCAACCGCCGAGCAAGGTAAATTGTACCATTTGATCAACTTGATTAGCACCACCATGAAATAAAATGCACGTGAAACCAATTTTGCCAGAAAATTATCGATACCTTGGACTCGTAGTTTGTGTGGCAAGTGGCACAACGTACCTCCACATAAACCACCTCAGTGATATGACATCTCATCGACACAAAAGTAGGAATTCACCTATCGATACGCAATTGTCCAAGGGACATATCGACCGTAGATGAATTTTTCACGTCTTGGACTTTATTCGAGGTGGATCGGCCCCGTGAAATGTCGGAGTTCACCCATCTATACGCAATTGTATTGTATTGTTTTATTGCCGTAAACATATAGTTCATGAGCATTCACAATATGTGTATAACATAGATTCAATAAGGTGATGGAGGATGGACATATATTATTTAATTCATATATTATAAAAAAAAATAATTATAATTAAAAAGAAAGATAATTGCCATAATTACAATAACTTGTTTTTCTTTTGTAACATTAAATATAAATATCGACCTAAATTATTTTTGATATTGGTACTTTTTAATAGCAATTCCAGTTTATACATTGATGGTTGACCATGGAACATATCGACCGTCTTCGAATTGATCATCCCCATGAACAACAAAACGCGCAGCACGATGTGCAGTATTTATAGACCATGTGCCGACTCTCAAAAATACATATATATTAAATTCCATAATTAAGTCTCAAAAATACATATATATTAAATTCCATAATTAAGTCTCTTTAATCTTGTCTGAGGTAATTTTGTTACTAAACCATTAAATTATTGATTGTTTTCCACCCAAGGACAATATTTATCGATAATTTTGAAACAAAGAACTATCAGTATCCATACATCATAATAAAAAATCTTTTATTTTTAAAATGCCAAAAGGGGACATTTAAATAACATTAATCGTTGGAGGGGGGGGGGGCAAAATCATATAAATATCAGAATAATTTTTAGATTTCTGCATTAAACGTTGATCGCGATACGAAGGTTTCTTTACTTGACTGAATACCAGTGAAGACAGGAATTCAACGTCAAGATGGCTTCTATCAAGATAATGTTTCTTTTTCTATTCGCTGCAGTACTGGCTGTTGCGTATTCTACGCCATCGAACCATGCCAATCGTTTGGTTGCTTTGGTAAAAAGATCACAACATTCTAGAAGATCTTATCGACGATGTTATGAAGACGATGATGAAGGTGATTGTGACGACGGTGACGATGGATGTCGACGTGGCCGTCGACGAAGATGCTGTGGCGGTGATGATGATGATAACGATGATGATTGCGATGAGGGATGTCGCCGACGTCGTCGTTACCGGTGCTGTAATGATGACGATGGAGATGACTGTGATGGTAACTGTCGTGGTAATCGTCGCCGATATTGTTGTAACGATGATGATGATGATTGTGATGACGATGATGATAACTGTCATCGTCGGCGACGATTCTGTAGTGGACGAGATTAAAATAATTTATTTACCTTTACAGAATAAAAATGGTGCCATAAAAATAAAACTTGAAATTTTGTTAAAATACAACCCAACATTGAACTGGAGACAAATCAAAACTTGTGCTGTTGCTGTTGATTGATTGAATTGGTTCCAGAGACAATTTCTAAAATGCTTCAGGATGTCCGAGAGTTTAACATCTACTCATTAAAAGTGGTATCGATTATTTGTTGAATGTGTGTGTCTAACCTCACCCTTGGTTAATAAGAACACCATATGAAGCCATTGATTTAGAGAGGAATTGGTTTGTAACAACGCCACGAAGATTCATCAGTTTGTATTTCTGGTTATAGCATTATTTTTTGCCGATCAATATTTTCAGACATTTCGTACATCAATTTTAATCCACCATTTGTCTAATTGTAAAGGTAAATAAACAAATTGTTTAAATTTTATTTAAATTTTCTTAGTTAAGACTTTCTTCTGCTAACAATTCATATACTGAAACCACCCGCTCTGTTATTTTGTGCGAATACCTGTCTTCCTTAGTCCAGTCGGAGCATTTCTATTTTTAAAATCGGGGCAGCGGTGGATCAATGAGTAACATGTGGATCACATGTTCGATCGTGGTATTAACCAAGAAAGCCCATCGGATGTGGTCCCTGTTTATCAGCGGTGTTGGACCAGATGTCTAGCAAGGGACAAACTATATTCGTTCGAATGACGCCCCATAAACTGAGGTACCATGTACACATTGGTGTTATCGTAAAATAACCCTTGACAGTTGGAATTTGAAGCAAGAGTACATAGACCGTGGCCCAGTTGGAGCAGAAAAGAAGGACGTAAAATCCAATTTCATTTCATTTTTATTTTAAAAACTGACTGACATCCGACATTTTGATACATTATTACAATGTCATCAGCAGCATTAATTAGCCCTCGCATGGGAGTCACAAATAACAGAGGGGAGAGGGTGAAGGGGGTGGCCTAATGATCTAGAGTGCCGCGCTTCGACCTCTAGCTGGCCGGTCACCTCTGGCTTGCGGCTATGGTTTCGATCAATAGTGTGAGCGTATGTGGCATGGAGATAGGGGCGCCTTCTCAACCTAGTGGGTTTCCTCCGGGCACTCCGGTTTCCTCTCACTGCTAAAGACCCCTACGTGCAAGCGAATTATTGAAATAAAATCAAAACCGAAATGACCTAGTTTGTGTCGGTGTCGAGTGGACGTTAAACCCTATTTATCTCTCTCTTTCGCCCTCTCTCTCTCTCCTCTCCCTATCTCTCTATCTGTCTCACTCTCTCTCTCTCCCTTTCTCTAATCTATTTATTTGTAGTGTTAAAGAAAGACGAGGATATAGGTTGTTTTAGATAAATATTTGTCAAGAACAACATCTGGATTAAAGTCTTCATCTAAATTATAAACATGTCTCTCTACTCCGGTTAAATTTGTTATCATTAAACTTTATTCTAGGTAGAGGGGAGCCTAATATTGACCGGGGAGATGACTGAATTGTTAGCACGTGCGCGCTGTATCATAAGGTCTGTCATTGAGTCAACTAGGGTTGTACGTAACAAGGAGTAAGGTCGCCTGTCCAACCTCGTGGGTTTTCTATAGGCCTCTCCAGTTTCCTCCGACTGCTAAAGATGACCACGCGCAAACGAATTATTGACATATAATTGAACCATATGTTAGTCTCGCGTGGACGTTAAACCCCATTTCGCCCTCTCTCTAATGTTGACTGCGCTTGTCCTCTGTGTAAATCAGGAATAAAAACCCTTTACCCTTTCTGGTCATATGTCCAATCTTGAGCATTATCCGATATCTGTACATTCCAGATACGTTGCACTAATCCAAATTTGCACGTTAATGGGATTATGTCTCAAAATCACACCGAAAACATGTAATTTAATGAAATAAATTATCCTATTATTATCATTAATATTGTAGAATTTATCCACACTATCTGAAGCCTTTCTCTTTAAACTTTTTGTTAAATTGTACTTTAGGTTTATGACCTTATTAAGAAAATAAATATGTAATAAAAGTCAAATGTTGTCACAGGAACATCACCATGAATATAGACATTCATAGTTATTAATAAACACTGTAGATCGCTAAAATGTAGTTTAGGGATTCAGACTTCACTTAGTTACAATAAAGAAATGAAAAAGGTTTCGGCATTAACCAGGCATCAATCAAACTGGTGAATTTTGTGACAAAGTGCTTCAGAACTTGTATCATATTGTATACATGTAAAGTATTTATTTAAATGCACAGAATCATTTTGAACCTTACACGTGCGAACCCATTGAACCCAACGTTTGTTATCTATGATATAACTGGCTACCAGAACGTAACTAAAAACGTTGAGATATACTGACGTGCTTGTTTTTGGCTACGATTGGATGCCTTTAGTTCCAAGTAGCAAACTCAGTTTCTTCATTAATGCATGTAAAATCTTTAAAATAAGTTAATTTTATACTATTAGTACTTACACCCATACGTAGCCCAATCTACTGAAACAACATTCATTTATCAGCAAATATTTACAAGAAAGTAAATCTAGCGTTGTTTTTATGTGTTATGACGTAAATTCAAAATGTTGGAAAAAGCAATCTACTATCGCTATGATTTAAAAAGACGGAATTTGTACGCGTGTCTGGTAAGACTTTCTGCTTAATTGTAGTTGGTTGTGATAGAAATGTTATAAATAACAATAATCAATCGTTGGTTTGATGAAAAATATTGTCAATTTTGCTTACTTTTTGCGAATGTGATTCGCTTTCGTCTTTGCTACGTGGAACTAAACAGGACCGTCTCTTATCTCGAAACACGATGGGTTGAGAGGTGAGGTTTGTTATCTAGGATATAACATATACTGTCCATTACATGTATAAACGTCCACTAGAAGGCAGGCAGTGATGATTTAATATATGTCATAATGAAGTAAAGTGACGAATTTTTTTACCTGGACGTATTTTGTTTATTCACTTATCCATTTATCTACCGCAAACAAAGAAGTATTTGTACCTTATAAATATACATACACACATGTAGTGATCATACCCTTGATTAAACATACATTATGCAAAATTACAGCTGCCGACTGCAGATTTTTCGTTAGGCCTGAAATGTTTACTGAATTATTAATTGGAAATTAATTAACTTATCAAGGCCATACTCATCTCTCGATGTCATCGCTAACCTGCGATATTTACTGGATTAGAATACGGTTTGCTGCCTATGATTAAATCATATAATGGATAATCGACGAGACTATATTTTTTATTGTCTGCGATATCACGTGGAAGCGGACGTTAAATAAAGCTATTCCACACACTATATTTTTTTTTATCGTATCGATGACAGTCGAGGCTAAACACAAAATTCAATCGCTAAATACTAGATTCAGGGTGGATCAATTTGACCGAAATTGCAGCAAATTCCCTTTACGTTGTCTAGTTTTTAAATATTACAGTGCGAACTGCCAGTTCTTTTTCTAATCTCCCATAACGTATCTTGAAATCGAAGCTACACAATCAGCTTTACGAATCTTGATGACCCTTTGTTTTCCTTAGTGAGGGGGGGGGGTGCCTAGTGGTCTAGAGTGCCGCGCCTCGACCTCCAGCTGGCCAGTCACCTCTGGCTTGCGGCTGTGGAGATAGGGGCGCATTCTCAACCTCGTGGGTTTCCCCTGGGCACCCCGGTTTCCTCCCACTGCTAAAGACCATTACGCGCAAGCGAATTATTGAAATAAGATTAAACCATATGTTAGTCCCGAAATGACCTAGTCTGTGTCGAGTGGACGTTAAACCCCCATTTCTCTCTCTCTTTTTCCTTAGTGAGACGAGAGGAGAAGACGAGAAGGGATGGCTGGCAAGAGACTTGGTTAAACTGGACAACACAACTAGATTTTGCTTAAAACCAAATAAAGGCATGTGTTGAAAACTACGGTAATGTATTTGCCCGTGAACAATCAAGGAAAGGCGTGCCTGGTCCAGATCGAGGGTGACCTTTACACGCACTGTTAGTAGGCTTGTTCGGTTAAATCATATGAGCGCGTCTACTTGAAACTCGTTTAGGGAACCTTGTGGCCACGTGTATCAATATTCAGGCATCGTTGCTTAGAATTGTTTTAATGCGATGTCGGTCGTTTGAAGAGGAACTAGTTTCAAGAGTTATATTCACTATTTAAAAGAAAATACAACGTGATGATTAGAAAATTCAAGTGACAAAGGGACATGGCGTAGAGTTATTTTGTTTTTTGGAAAGCCTAGTGTGAGGATAATCGTCCAAGATTTTGCTTGTGTGATACGGCGTACGGATTTTGCTGATTTGACACATCATCAATAGGTTTGCTGGCTTGGCACAGTTTTTTTATGTGACATGTCTTTACTTAAACATGCATTATGCAAGAGCTAAATCTGCCTATTAAAAGCCCCCCTTTAGGCCTGAAATGTTTTCTAAATTATTAACTTATCCAGACCATAAAAAAAACTGTCGATAACTAGGCTAGCCTTCGATGCTGACTGGATTAGAATCATATAATGCTGCTTAACGCTAATTGATAATTAAATTTAAAAAATGGATAATCGAGACTATGCTGTTTATCTTTCCGATTTTAGTAATGATGATCGAAGCAAGGCGGAAATTTCAACCGCCCAGTTCTCGACTCATAGTGGATCAGATTCCTTTTACACTATCTAGTTGTTTAACTATTATAGCGAGAACTGCTAACTATACTCTTCATAAAAAGAAACACACAACCCATTTTTCATCAATTTTTTATTTGAACGAGGTCGTTGTTTCGGTAAATCTTACTTGTTTTCAATGCCATTATGTAAGGATAAAACAAATTCATTATTGATTTTAAAGGTAGGGTCACTAATTGTGACTGGTCATCCTTTTTTCGAAATTTGTTATCGCTTAATTGCACCAAGAAACATGAATTTAACAACTTCGCGAGTTTTTCGCATGGAACCTAGATCTAAGGTCTTTAAAATCCCGGGGTTCTCGGTCTCCAAATCAGTTGCACATGTAAACACTCAACGAACCAAATGATGCCACATCTGAACGAAGACCAACACAACAACGCTATTGGACGATTACAAGCAGGTGAATCCAAGACAGATGTAGCCAGACTGCTGAATGTTTCTCTTGTTTTGGGATGGGTACCGACAACAAAGTTCAACACGTTACCGCCCTAGCTCAGGTCAAACAAGAGTGACCCCACCTGTCCTGGATCGTCACTTCCGGTTACGTCATTGGCGTAAATGGTTTTCAAAAAGCGCCCTCTACTGCAGCGGCAATTCCCGGATGGCGTAGAATCTCGTACCAGACAGTAGGTAAACGCCTACGTGAAACCGAATAACGAGGCAGACGTCCCCGTTAGAGCTTCTGTTTTGAAATAGGCGAACAGCTTGAAATCCAACTTTAATGGACCAGGCACTGACGGTATGGACACACCGACACTGGAGAGCAGTTTGGTTCAGCGACGTGTCGCGGTTCTTGTTGCAACAAGGCGATGGTAGAGCGAGGATATACCGACGACGAAATGTAACTTTGCGTTTCTTTTTTGGGAGAGTATATTTATCTAATCTCCCATAACGTATCTTTAAATAGAAGTGCACAATCAGCTATACGACGGCAGAACCTTTGTTTTCTGTAGTAAGTGAGACGAGAGGAGATGACGAGGAGAGATGGTTGGGGTCCTGGTATTACTGGGTTATATCCATATAATGGCATCGTGTTGGAAGCACGGTGATGTACTTGCTCGTGGACAATGCATGTCTTGGATGAAAACAACGATTACTTAAATAAAATTGTAATATTTGTTTATTTACCTTTGCAACGAGATTAATGATAGATAGCAACAATCGATGATTAGAGTGATTTAAAATATTTATCAGTAACAATGAAACAGTATGATCAAAATTACAAATTTTGAAATCTTTGGGTCTCATCAATGGTTGATTTGAGACTGTTTTAGAAATATGCTTCTCTTCCATTAAGCTGTTTACGATGATGGTTGGTAACAAATGTAAGGTCCGCCTTGAACAAATTGTGAGTTGAAAACATCAAGCCGTCCTAATTGTGTTAATTTGGTTTACAACGGATGGGTCATCTTGTGGAAATTGTTTCTTGAAGACATTGTCTCCAGGACCATGTTAGGTAAACAAGCAGCAGCCAGTAGAAACAACCAAATTAAATAAGTCAATGGTGACAGAACATGTTTTGATTTGATTTCAATCAAAAAAACACCGGAACCATTTCAAAATTGTCTCTAGAAGCATATTATATTTCATCTACCCACAAACAGTTGACAACCGAAATTAGTCCAACGTTTTTAACATGAAGAATTTTGAGGCACCGTTTCCGTCGTGTAGAGGTAAATATTAAATCTCATTCGCCTTTACAGAATCGTCGTCGACGATGACAGTTACCGTCATCCTCATCACAATCATCATCGTCGTTACAACAATATTGACGACGATTACGACGACATTTACCATCGCAATCATCCTTATCTTTAACATTACAGCACCGGTAACGACGACGTCGGCGACACCCGCCATCGCAATCATCGTCGTTATCGTCGTCGTCACCACAACATCTTCGTCGACGGCGTCGTTTGCAGTCATCGTCACAATCATCATCTTCATCACTGTCGTCGTCGTCATTGCTCTCTCCCTCAAAACATCGTCTGCCTTTTCGAGCACCCGGTGATCTTTTTACCAAACCAACCAAACGATTGGCGTATTCCGATGGAGTGGCATACGCCACAGCCAGTACCGCAGCAAACATGAAGAGACACATTACCTTGACGGAAGCCATCTTTGCAATCCAATACGAGACTTCTCCACAGATATTCTGCCAACTAAAGATGACTTCACACCCAGATCAACACCTAGCAAGCCACTGGGAAAACTAGAAATTACAAGCGTATTTATGGCATTGTTTTTCTTGCGACAGTTTAAAAAAAACTACCTATGATGTCAACAAAGTGATTAATACCGGTCATCATACATGACATTTAAACCTATATAATTATTTTTAACCAACAGAGACAAGAATTCGTTTAATATCTAAAAGTGGCGCCGCACAAAATACGCTAACTTGCAATAATACATATAACTTGAGTGTTGACATCTATTTTAAACCGTAAGTTCCTTTGATTTCCTCGAAACAATATGACGAAAAGTCGAAATTGTTTTGGATATGAAAATATAATCCATTTACATTATTGACTATTCATTCTATGAATCATATATAAAAAAAATTGTTGAAAAAAGAAATAAACACATGTTAATGGTTAACGTTTTCAGTTCTCTTGAACCTCTTCAGACCATTTTGATATAATATAATATAATGTAATATTATACAATGACGTTACGTCAGAGCGTAGTTACGAAACAGGAAAGAATATCAGATCATTTAAGAACATTTCCAGATAGTAGGATATAATAAAATACAACATCTAACATTATTACTATTACGGCCTCGATGTTAAAACCCGTTAACTCATGAAAGCCTTGCTATAAATATAACATATATTCAATTTTCATTTTAATTATTGCATTATTATTTTATTTTTGTGCTATGAATCTTAAAATATTCTTATCTTATATATATTTCATAATAATAGTAAGTATCTAATTATTCTTTACTAATAATATATTTTATAAATACATTCCGTGAACTAGTTTGTCCAGGTTTTCAATGTATTATTAATTAGCTTTCAGACCAAACAAGGAACAAGATTATAGAATTAAATTATCACCTAAGAAAACTATATATTTCATAGATTAACAGAGTCGTACATTTTGACAGATTCGTTTAGCTTAGTAAGTGACCTGGTCATTTCTACATAAATTATATCACTATATTCGGTGAACCTACATGTATATGGCTTCTAAAATAAACATCTAGGAATGTGAGCGAGTGGCTCAAAAGCCGACATTACAGTCGTCAAAAATTTATGAAAAGGTTTATAAGCTCTTAAATAGCTTTCAGTTATTGTCTTATATTTTGGTCTGCATCTGGATAGATATTCGGTACGTCGGCAGATCAATATACCACCCTTAGGAATTGACCGACACGTTTCGACAACGTAGACGGGTTAGGTTATTAACGTAATCAAACTAGTGCAAAAATTCTTAATTAAAAATCTATCGGTCGTGCATTTTATTGATGTAGAAGTCGGTCAAATGTGCTGATCTACAGAAATCTGCCAGAAATGTGAATCGGTACTAAAACTGAATTATGAATTGATTTAAACCAAATTCGGACTTTTCGAATTTATTCCATGTGACCAGAAACGAATCAACGACGGAAATAAAGGAGATTGTCCTAGCCAGTAGACAAACGATCTCGCCAGTGATTTAGACTGTTTTCACAACAGACAGTCTAGGATGTTTTGAAAGATATCCGTATCTATAGTTCCTCGCTTGAGGAAAGTGCAACATATCAACCATGTGTCTCTTCACAAGAACTTCTTAACGTAAAATTTTAAAAATAAAGTTGTAAAAAATATCAAAGGGTAGGCTGTTAATATCAGATGAAATTCGAAACAATCCAACAGTGAGGCTGATGTCCCCCGCCGAAATCCCAAAATAAATAGATGACACATATTAATTAATCGCACATTTATTTTTTTCAAATGTATCGAGCAATCAAACTGTACACGAAGTGTCATCCAAAAGTGTTTTATAAAGAAAAATGCTAAAACCGACGAGAAAAATGAAAATATACCCTAGTTAGGGGGACCCTAAAGGCAGACAAAAGGGCCCCAACGCTTGACAAAAGGGCCCCTCTGGCCAAGGGAAAGGGCCCTCGTGTCAGAGTCAATCGTTTCTATACACTGTTACTGTCGAATCCATTACTGAATGAGAATGTAGTCATTGTATTGGCATAAAAATCATCAATCAAGATGCACCTAAGTTATCTTGTCCCAAAGTATGAACCAATCAAATTGTTTATCTCTGCCTACCCTAAGAAGAAAATGTTCATCTTCGAACTCCATCAAGGCATTGTCCTAATAAGCATACACACCAATTTTGAACATTTTAACTCAATACGAAGGAGAGTTATTGTGTTCCAAGGTCTCGGCGAATCAAATCGCTTATCGCTATGCTTTCCCTGGGCAGAAAATGCTCATTGTCGATCTTAGTCATGGTATTACTGTAATGAAACTATACACCAAGTTTCATCACTCTCACTTAATTAGAACGGAAGTTATCGTATCCCAAAGCATCAACCAATCAAATTGCTTATCTCTGCTTACCCTAAGCGGAAAATGTTCATCTTCGAACTCCATCAAGGCATTGACCTAATAAGCATATATACCAAGTTTGAACATTTTAACTCAATTAGAAGGAGAGTAAAGTTATTGTGTTCCAAAGTCTCGACAAACCAATCAAATTGCTTATCTCTGCTTACCCTAAGCGGAAAATGCTCATCTTCGAACTCCATCAAGGCATTGACCTAATAAGCATATACACCAAGTTTGAACATTTTAACTCAATTAGAAGGAGAGCTATTGTGTTCCAAAGTCTCGACCAATCAAATTGCGTATCGCTTTGCTTACCCTGAGCAGAAAAGGCTCATTATCGAACTTAGTCAAGGTATTCCTGTAATGAAACTATACACCAAGTTTCATCAATCTCACTTAATTAGAACTAAAGTTATCGTGTCCCAAAGCATCAACCAATCAAATTGCTTATCTCTGCTTACCCTAAGCGGAAAATGCTCATCTTCGAACTCCATCAAGGCATTGCCCTAATAAACACATACACCAAGTTTGAACATTCTAGCTCAGTTAGGAAGAGAGTTATTGTGACGGACAGATGGACAGACAGACAGACAGACAGACAGACGGACGAACCCATTTTAATAGTTCCCCCAACTTTCTTCGAAAGGCGGGGGACAATTAAATTGAATTTTGGACCAAACGGGCCTATGGACGCGTGTACCTCCCTCACCGCGTAACCAACAATTCGAAGCTTTGAACCCCTTTTCTGAGAAGAACATCCACATCTCTCACCTCTAGCATGCAACTATATATATATATCCTGAAGGATTTATAGAGAAGGTTTTAAGAGGGGAATATACAGCTTATACAGCTAGGTTATAGAAAATAGAATTCCCCTCTATATATTCAGATCGCAAGTTATTCCGAGCATAGAATATACCCCAAAGCTCAAAGATATGTATCGTCTTATAAATCTACAGAATAATTTCTATACCCCTTCGTTTGCTTTCTATCCATATTCTGTGAAGATTCTGGATTGATGAATAATTGCGTATTGTAATAAAGTGTTGTTTGACATTTGAATAAATACACACTTGATTATTTAGCTGGTGTGTTAATAAAAGATACCAGCATACGCAATCGTAGTTTATGTGAAACGTGATCCCCCCGCCACACCTTGCAAGCTATACATATTCAGGTCTATATTTCGATCACAGTAGAAAAAAGTTATAGTATTAAAAACTGTGCACTTTTGACAGTATAAATATATAAACATATCCATGACTGGGATATAAGAATCAAGTATCTAGCTCTAGTGGTGGTGAGGATTAGGTTTAAACCGCTATGACTATGTACTGTGTGGTTATCTGGTAAATTAAATCTTAAAGCTCGGTGACTAAGGTGCTGGCTCGCTAACCTCGATGTGCCACGTTCCTTCCCGGTATAGGCCTGGAACTGTCGGTGGAATTTTCTGGCGTGGTTCCCTCTTTTTAGTGGGACCCTGAAAAGTACAACGTATAATCGTTCGGATGGGACGAAAAACCGATGTTCCCTGCACGTAAGAGAACCTAGCTGAAAATTGAAATAAGAGGAAGTCGTGGCGCCACATTAGACACTGTAACCCCAAAGCACGAATTTCTTTCCTTTATAGCCCTCCAATCCAAACGTGTCGACTCGCCTAGCAAGATTTCCAGAAAGCGTAAAACGAACGAGCAAGTGGCAGAGCGGGTTGTATCTGTGAATGAATTCTAAGCAGATGAAAATCTACGCTACGATAATTTAAATAAAATTTAAACATTTGATGAATTTGTTTATTTACCTTTACAACGAGACAAATAGTGAAATAAAAGGCTATGATCAGAATTACAAATGGATGGATCCTCATGGCGTGTTGAACGTTGTTGTAACCCAATACTTCTTCAATGAAAGACTCAAATGGTCTTCTTCTTCGCCAAGCTGTTCTTGATAATCGCTTGAAAAAACCCAGTATCTGTGGCATACCGTTCTGCGAGCTATCCGACTTTATTCTAATGGCCTTGATCCATTGGCTCCACAAGATATGGTTGTAACGACAGGTTAGCCACCCACATTGAACAAACATTTGACAGCAGTTTTAATGAGTCGATGTTCAACTCCTGGACCTCCTGGACCATTTTAGAAATTGTCTCTGGAACCAATTCAAATAGTCAATGGCAGCAGCACACGTATTGCTTTGTTTTCATGAATCGTTCAATGTTGGATTTTAACAAAATTTCAAGTTTAATTTTAGAGCCACCATTTTTATCATGTAGAGGTAAATAATTTTTAGACATGTTGTCTTAATCATCTCCTCTTCTACAGAATCGGTGGCGACGATGACAATTACCGTCATCGTCATCACATTCGTCATCATCATCATCATCGTTGCAACAATACTGGCGACGATTACGACGGCGATTAGCACGACGTTCACGGCGGCAGTCATCATCACAATCATCACCACCATCATAATCAGCATCATCGTCATCATCATCATTACAGCACCGATATCGACGACGTCGGCGACATCCGTCATCGCAATCATCATCGTTATCATCGTCGTCTCCACAGCATCTTCGTCGACGATGACGTCGACAGTTATCGTCGCCGTCGTCACAGTCATCACCATCGTCGTCGTCATAACATCGTCGTGGTCTTCCTACGAACGAAGGTAAACGGCGGTCACGTTCTTCTGGCCTAGAATACGCCACTGCCAGTACCGCAGCGAATAGGAAAAGAAACATTAGCTTGACAGACGCCATCTTTGAAGATGAAATCCTATAAGAGATTTCTTCACGGATATTCAGCAAAGCAAAGAAAACTTCGTATCAAGATCAGTTTCAAGAAACTCACGCAGAAATCTAGAAATTCTCCTGGTATTTATATCATGGTCTTGTTTCATAACTCGTTAATTTATGCATTTAAATGATTTATGAAACCATTTGTTTTAAAAATCAAAGCACAAAATACCTTTATCTATAATTGATTGATGCACTTGAAAACAATTTGGAGGAATATTTATTGCCAAGTTTGAATGATTTAATAGTTTAGAAACAAAATACCTTAAGATAAGATATTCTTTTTTTTTTAAAAAAAGCAAGGAGATTTAAATATATGTTCTTTTACCCAACGGGAGGTAGGAGCGAGTATAATTTATGGAATCAGCGTCAGAGGCGATATGCTAACTTACAATTTTTATTGACACTTTCCGTTGTCTACGTCATTTTATTTTTACGTAACCCCATAAAGTGCATGCGAACGACCTAAGGGGGGGGGGGGGCACATTTGAATACCTAAATTTATAGTGAATTGACAATGAATTGAAACATTGTATCTACGACCCCTGTGCATAGTGCGACATTTTTCGATTATTTGTGAGTGGAGCTCTAACAGCCGGATTGGATGATAGAAATTCAGGTCGACCTAGAGTGATGATTTCGGTTGCAAAACCAACCATTGAAATTGAAGTTACGTATCTCGCGCATCACTATTGCAAGATTCAGACATGATTCACACTATTTTCATTTCGAATTCTACGATTTAAAACATACACAAAATACGATTGAACTGACCAACCATTGCGAGACTCGACCATGGACAAACCGCGTGTTTATTTCATCGCTAAATGCTACATGAGATAATGTGGAATTATTATAACTATGTGTCAAATATAGTGAGAAATGATTCCTTTTGGCGAAAAATAAAGAATTGTGGTGACAAGTAGACGGTTAGTGTTCTAAAAATGCCCGAGAAGAAAAGAAGTGGGGACGAGCGGTATTTTATCGTATTTTCATATTGCAGCTATATAAGGACGGATGGGAACTGTCAGTGGCCATCGTCCGCTCAAAGGCAGTTCCAAAAGGAGCTACAATTGGGAGAAAGTATAATTATGTTGATATAAATGATAATTGTGGGAGAGGTGGTGGTGGTGGGGTAGGGTGGTGGTCCATGAGAGGATGGTGGTTCATGGGGTGGGGTGGTGGTCCATTGACATAAATCATCTCCATGTTATATATCAATAAAATGTAAATTTCTAGGACTGTCCATCTCTAAATATGTGTTTATGATGTCCCAAGACAACTGTGTTGCTTTGTGGCGAGGTGGGGTGGGGTTTTCAGGTGTGCGTCTGTGGAAGTGTGTGTGTGTGTGTGTGGGGTAATTGGCGGGAAATGAGTTCACGCTGATTTAAATGATGTTATTCGTAGAGCTTGATGAGACAATTCTTTATGTGTATAAGATTCAAAATTGTGTTGCGTAGTTTGTGGTGGTGGGGGGGGGGTTAACATCTATTTGCAGCAATAGAAACCACATTTTTTCAAAATTGACCTTTAAAGTGGCTTCCCGTTAGCTTTTTCGTTCAATACCACTTTCGGCCTTTAAAATATTAAATAATAATGATACCTTGAAGAGATCTGGAAATGTAAACCAAACACACACTAAATCAGTGATATGTTTAGATATTAGTTTATGTCTTTATCAGAAGATTCAAAATCAAAATTCGTAATATGAGCGGGATAAATATCATCTTGGTACTTATCAACAGCTCGCATATTTATTATTATTAAAACGATATTTATACAGCGCTCATCTTCCAAAGTAGAGCAATGCTCAGGTGGCGCTTTACAAAAACATATACTGAAACAATATAAAAATTCAAATGTACATAAAAGTCTACATGATAAAATTACATACATATAGAAAATGACATTATCATATGATAAAAATTGTAAGATATATAAAATCTTTTTAACTAAAAGGCAGTATATAAGAAATTGTGTGAATATTGTAATAGTCATTATAGATCTTCGGTGCCTGGAAAGAGAAGGATCGTTGATGGGTTTAAGGATAAAGGGGTCACTAGATGATCTCAAAAATCTGGTTGACGTATATCAAATGCGGCTGATAAGTCTAACCAAATAAGAAAATACAGTGTTGATTGTCCAAAGACAATAATATATCATAATGAATCTTGGTTAATGCTGTGTCTTCGGATAACCATTCACATTGTAAATCTTTATTCCAGCCATACATTACA
This sequence comes from Patella depressa, assembly GCA_948474765.1. Lineage (NCBI taxonomy): Eukaryota > Metazoa > Mollusca > Gastropoda > Patellidae > Patella > Patella depressa. The sequence continues at coordinate 5,213,745 of OX419720.1, forward strand.
GGGTCATCTTGTTCGATCATTGGTTATGCAAATAAAGAAAAGTCGGTGTTTTTTCACCCAGAGAATTTTGGATCCATTATGTTGTATTATGGGTAGTAAGTGGTGATATTGGAGTGTATCCACGGCAGTGTGAAGTTGACTCGTTTTTCGTTATTCGTTATTCGTTATTCAACTTTATATTCGGGATTCCAATATGCAGCTAGCCATGACTAGAATGATGGATGCCAACTATCCCCAGTAGTTTAAAACAAAGCAAACCGACCTTTAAACCAAAAACAGCCCACATTGTTATTCAAGCAGCGTATCTTTTATGAAGATATTAGGATTTAATTCCAAACGATCATTTGTCAACATAAGAATAATGAATTGCAAAGTATCCCCTAGCAGTAGAAACATATTAAATGACGTATAGTCGGTAAATAAACCAGTAGTATTGGTTAGTATTGAATAAATCGTCCCGCTCGGATAGACAAATGATGTTTCTGATGGCGTAATTGCTGGTTTAGAAAAATATTGTTTGTACCATGTAAAACGAAATGCGACTCACATTAGAAGATGACATCAGGAGAAGACGTTGGGTAAATGAATAATTGCATATCTCCCAATGATTTGGGACTTGGGACATTCCGTATGAAAATGTGTGAAACATAAATATTCTGATTGTGGTTTGTACATATCGTGTATATAGCCATCTTATATATTTTAATCGTTCCTCTCAGGCGCGGATCCAGAGGGGGGGGTTTGGGGGGTCCACCCCCCCCCCACCCTGCTCAGCTACATAAAAAAAATAATGCCTTGCGTTAATGAAATTACATCACAAAGTGATCCTACATCAGTATAAAAATTATTTCTCTGTTTAAAAAGCTCAATTTGTATGTATGCCTATGTAATTTAGAGACGATGATGGCAGATTTCCGTAACAGAAACCTGGCAAACCCCCTCCTGCAAAATTTCCTGGATCCGCCCCAGCCTCTACTTTACTTTACTTTACTTTTCCCCAGTTTAGCAGCAGAACAAGAGGACGTTAAACCTCACTTCATTTCAGTTATTTACTTTTCAATATATATTTTTGTTTTTACTTTTATGCAGAGGGGATCTTTGGGCTTCTGCTTGTTCTCCAAACCAGCTTCTGTGAATAAATATTCTTTAGAAAAAATAGTGTTGTATGACCTTGATTAAATCCAGACCTGATTAATAAGAGTGTTAATGAAAAACACCAGACCCAATGTTAAGAAGTGCAGTAAGGGATAGGTGGGGTTCGATACCGGTATTGACCTAGACGGTATTTTATGGTGTGGTTCCGTCTTTTTAGTGCGACCTGGCAAAGAACAGCGTATAGGTGTTCGGATGGGATGAAAAACCGATGTTCCGTGCACGTAAAAGAACGCTTGGCAGCTGAAATTCGAAATAAAAAGGAGTCGTAGTCCTTCTGTAGACTGCATTGCGTTTTCCCGTCCCCACAAGAGCAGTAGGGCAATAAACCTTTCTCTTCATTCCAAATCTTAGATAAAGCAAAAATAACGGTTCGTTTATCGCTACACCACATAAACAGGGAAAGGTTCTCAGAAAGTGCTAACCCGCACGAACCAACGAGATGGCAAGTCGGGTTGTTTCAGTAAACGAATTCTATTCAGATGAAATATAAACTAAAAGTGTAACATTAATTGATGAATTTGTTTATTTACCTTTACAACGAAACAAATGGTGTAATAAAATTGATGTCTAACAATATTTATCAGCCAAAACAAAATGAACAGAATTACAAATAGATGGATCCTCGTGGAGTGTTGGACGTTGTTACAAACCAATAATCAAGGAATCAAATGGTCTCCGTCAAGCTGTTCCGTCTCATATCGAACTATGATTTATCCGTTTTTATGTTAATGACCTTTGTCCATTTGGTCTTCATGATATGGTTACGACAGATTGTGACCCTCCGGAACCAGTCGATGTTAAACTCCTGGACCACGTGAAGCATTTTTGAAATTGTCTATGGAAGCAATTCAATTTGTCAATGGCAACAGCATTTTTTGATTTGTTTCCATGAAATTTGTCGTTCGTCCAATTTTGAGTCGTATTTTAAAAGAATTCCCGGTTTTATTTTCGGGTTCCATTTTTATCCTGTAGAGGTAAATAAATTCTAGACATGTTGTCTTAATCATCTCTTCTTTTACAGAATCGGTGGCGACGATGACAGTTACCATCATCGTCATCACAATCATCATCATCATCATCGTTGCAACAATACTGGCGACGATTACGACGACGATTAGCACGACGTTCACGGCGGCAGTCATCATCACAATCATCACCACCATCATAATCAGCATCATCGTCATCATCATCATTACAGCACCGATATCGACGACGTCGGCGACATCCGTCATCGCAATCATCATCGTTATCATCGTCGTCTCCACAGCATTTTCGTCGACGATGACGTCGGCAGTTATCGTCGCCGTCGTCACAATCATCACCATCGTCGTCGTCATAACATCGTCGTGGTCTTCTTGCGAACATAGGTAAACGGTTGTCACGTTCTCCTGGCATAGAATACGTCACAGCCAGTACCGCAGCAAATAGGAAAAGAAACATTAACTTGACGGACGCCATCTTTAAAGATGAAATCCTATACGAGACTTCTTCACGGGTATTCAGCCAAGCAAAGAGAACTTCGTATCAAGATCAGTTTCAAATCCAAGAAACCCATGCAGAAATCTAGAAATTCTCCTGGTATTTATATCATGGTCTTGTTTCATAACTCGTTAATTTATGCATTTAAATGATTTATGATACCGTTTTGGTTTTAAAATTTTTTTTATTACAATATATCAATTCACAACATTCCTTTGTCGTATATTGATTGATACCATTAAAATCAACCTTGAACCGATATAAAATATTCTTGAATGATTTAATAGTTTAGCAACAAAATACAATAAGTTTAAACAAAGTCCAAAAGAAAGTCAAAACGGGCATTTAGATACGGGAGAGTAAGTCAAGTACAGTAACTTTCATTTATTCGTGTAACTTTCCGTGTTCTACATCATTGCCGCTTTATGTAACACGATAAATCATAATTAATATGCCTATAGCCGGAGGAGCGGAGAGGAGGGCGGGGTAGAGGGATAACCCACTAAGTGGGGGCGGCGAATGGTTAGCACGTGCGCGTTGTATCATAAAGCCTGTCATTGAGTCAACTGGCGTTGTTTCGAATCCCGGGTTGTACGTGACAAGGAGTAGAATCGCCTGTCCAGCCTTGTGGGTTTTCGCCGGGTCCTCTGGTTTCCTCGCACTGCTAAAGACCCCCTACGTGCAAGCGAATTATGGAAATAAAAATGTTAGTCCCGAAATGACCAAGTTTGTGTCGATTGGACGTTAAACCCCGGTTCTCTCTCTCTCGCGCGCTTATCCTATGGCGTTCGGACAATCTAATTTTACTTTTTTTCAATTGAATAACGTGAATCTGTACAGAATTGACTCAATCTGATGAAAATACAGATCCAATTTTGTTTCGTTTTTTATAGTTCAAAATTTCGTTTTTACTTGTCTTTACTACTCTTGAATCTGGAAGACTTGTTATTTAAGTCGTGTTCTGCCTGAAATGAGGGTCAGCCAATCAAATGGTCTGTCGAATCGACCGTTTGACCTTTTCATGCGTGGAACTGTGGGTAAATATTACCAGCGGATAGAAATCAAAACAAAACAAAAGTAGATTTTAAAAAGCATGGCGGTCGCTAATAGGTTAATCGAATGACTGACGTTATCGGGTCAAATGTCCCGTGATTGATACCTGACGTCATAGAACTTGAGCTCCCACTATAACTTGTTAGATCTACATGAGTGTAGGCCATCGAAAGTATAAAAAAACGAAACGAAATATAGATCTATATTTTAATTAGATTGGAATTGTTTTTGCGTTAAAACATTTTGTCTGGGGCACTCTGTGTTGTGCGACACTTTGTGTGCACCGGTTTTTTAAAGGAGCTGCAACAGTGTTATGATTGAAATTCATGTCGGCATATAATATTGATTTCGGTTGTAAAACCATTGCCAACTTTGAAGTTGCGTAACCCATTGGCTAGATTGCAAGCAAACGCATCCAAACTCCGCGACGACACTAAACGATTGATTGGTTGGGAGGACGTCGAGCCAGCTAGCTAAGGCTATATTGGACAACATTGAAGTTGCTGTATTCACAGGCTGGAATAGCGGTCTGTACACAGGACTGTTTGGGTCATTTCAGATCTACACGATTATCATGTCTATAGATTTCATTATTGCTATACACGTAGAAATAAAACGAAATTGTGTTTATTGGGCCATTGAAGATGACCTACTCTTCTTTCGTATTCTACTGCCAAGAGATGTGATAATGTAATTTGAATGTATATAAACTGATTTGCATTCAACCGTTTTCGTCTTTTCTGTAATTGAATTGAATGGCGGGCTTTGGCGTTAGGTCATTCCAGTTTACATCTGTATCAGTAAGTAATTTTATTTTGCTGAAAGTTATATAACTTAAAAAAAATAAATAAGGTGTTTATGGTATGAAACAACCGAGAAAAGTGTATACAATTCTGGGAAACAACATACTCCCCGCAGCAGTGTTTAGTTTGATTACAGCTAATCCCACTAAACACTGCTTTTTTGGAAGCAAATTTCTGTTCTAAATTATGACTACGTAACAATGTCATTACGCTTTAAACATATCTCGAAATTGGACCAAATATGTTTACATAACATTACATCAGGACTCAGGATTTTATTATGCCCAATAAACCAGTGCCTTACAGAATATTATAGAAAAACTAATTGTGTAGCAAACGAGGTTATCAACACGGATACAATATAAACGATACTTATGGAGACGAACAAGACTTTCGCCGTTGTCAATACCTCAAATAACTGTCCAAAGCTTTAGGGAAGACCTCAGATGTTGTTGTACTTGGGATAGATTTGATTGAACGGTGGGAAGAGAAAAACTCCCTCAAAACCTTGGGTATCAGACGTCAATCCAGCAATGGACAGAGAGGGATTTTGCGGACCATTGCTTCAGGAATATGGAGAAGAATAGCTTCTAGAAAAGGCTGACGTTTAATAAATGATAAATGTTTATATTTTGTTAAAGAGCTTAAAATATCTGGTGATTTGGAAGACATAATACATGTATTGTGTTGGAGCTGGAGTGAAGGGTGATTTCTATAATAAAAAGGAATAAGATGTTCACTTATACGTGTGTCAAATTTGTGAAATTGTCATCTTGTCGTAAATATTGGATATCAGAAGCCCAACTTTTCACGATAAGATAAAAACATCAGTGTTGATTCAAATTGATCAATAAGCCGTGTTTGCAATGTCGAAGACCGGGGGGGGGGGGCGAATGGTAAGCGTGCGCGCATTGAGTCTACTCCGGGCACTCCGGTTTCCTCCCACTACTAAAGACCCCTTCGTGCAAGCGAATTATTGAAATAAAATTAAACCATATGTTATAGTCCTGAAATGACCGATCTAGTTTGTGTCGAGTGGACGTTAAACCCCAGAGAGAGGGAGAGAGAGAGAGAGGGGGAAACGTCTACTCGACACAAACTAGGGCATTTCGGGACTAACATATGGTTAATTTTATTTTCATAATTCGCTTGTGCGTATGGGTCTTTAGCTGTGGGAGGAAACCGGAGTGCCCGGAGAAAACACACGAGGTTGAAAAGGCCCTATCTCCATGCCACATACGCTCACACCATGGATCGAAAACAAAGTTAGGGCATAAGGCATTTTTCTATAAAATAGGGAAAAATTAATACTGAATACAAGTCAACATCAAAGAATGGTAGGTCATTGGCTAGATTACTTGGTCTTTTTCATTATCATTAACAAAGTTTAAGAGAGGTAAATAGACGTAAACTTTAGACTTGGCGTTCACGACGTGACCCCGATGTTTCATGCCACATGGTTAGTTTCTGTAGACCACTACTTCAAATTTGTAAATATAAGAAAAAACTATCTTCGTCTGCCCGGAGGTATGAATACCAAACAATACAAACATATACAATATATGCTTTGCATAAAAAAAAACACTTAAATTATAAAAATGACAAAATATATTGCATTCTGTCAAAATCACGTCACGATCTTGTTATACGCATAAAATATCTATATTTTTTTATATACCATTTCATCTGTTCGCTTCCTGAAACTTAAAACTGTTAAAAATCCTGAAATATGCTAGATGGGGCCACGGTAGCGCATTGAGTAAGAAGTTGGTTCCCTCGCCGGGATCCCTGCGTTGGCCAAAATAGTTCATGGGGGTTTTCCAGAGTGGTGCAAGACCAGGGACCTGGCAACGAAGAACGTGTAGACGTTTGGATGGTAAGAAAAACTGAGGTCCCGTGTACTTATTACTGTACTTGGCATATAAATTGGATATGAGTAGGCCATAGAGCCAAGTGGATGTTTGAATTAAAATTAAACCATATGTCAGTCCCAAAATGTTCTAGTTAGTGTCGAGTGCTCATTAAACCCCATCTCTCTATCTCTCCCTCTATCTCTCTCTCTCTCTCTCTCTCTCTCTCTCTCTCTCTCTCTCTTAAAGACCCATTTTCGTCTATGCTACGATTCCAAAACGTGAAAATGTAAACAGGAACACATCTTTCAGTTTCTGCCAATTTGTATGTAACCATCGCACGCATATTCCAATATTGTCCCTATAAATGCGAGGTATATATTATCAAGGATTTTCCTGTTAATTGTTGGTCCATTTGGCATCTTGTGAACACGTAATTTCTAGATATTTGTGACATTTTTTAACCTCAAGTTCCTGATTACCAACTTCGATGTAGAGTCCGTTTTTTAGAAGCGAACATAACAACTGATTTTTTTGTTTGGAGTAAAATTTATAAGCTAACTATTCGCCCAAGTATTGAGATTTGACAGGTCATAGTTGACCTACCTACTGAATGTTTGTTACACCCTTCCTCGCGCAGCATCATCTGCCAATAATCTAGCCACATTGGGAAAAACGTCTTGTAGATCATTAATCTAAATCACGAATATAAATGGACTCAATACTGACCCCTGTGTAACATAACTTCACAATAATTTAATTTGACAACCTGATACCATGTATTAATTCATTTTATATATTAAGCCCGACATAAAGGGGATATCAATTTGAAAATTTGTTTGTTTATCAAAATGTGGTAAATCAGTTTGTTCAGTATTATTATTATGAGAGATTGATTTAAAGTAATTATTTAATAATTTAGCTTTATCCAAATTTGAATACGCAATCCTTCCATTCGGTGTCAGAAGCTGGGTAATATCGTTTGATACCGTCCGGCATAACGCTTTCCTTACATTATTCCAACAATTTTGATTGTCTTTTCATTGGGATTAAAACACTTTTCTCTGGACTTAATATATGTTTCCATCGTAACCACAGTGGCTTTCATTTGTTTTGTGTTTTTTTTTATGTAACCTGTTTAATTGATGATTTCATATAACCATTCCGTTGAGATAAGCGAACGAGTTGTCTAACAATAAGCAAACACGTTAGATTTGGACGAACTGGATAAACTCTGGAGCAGTCAACCGTTAAGAGTTCGAGGTCGTTGAGGCTACCACGTGTCAATTGGCAAGCTTCTAATGACATACATATATATATATATATATATATAATATTACATTTTAAAAGTAATAACACAATTCATCATAAATAAATTATGTATGTGTTACATTTTAAAATAGATTGATGTTTCAACAGTATACTTGCTATTTAGTTAAAAGTAGTTGGATAAGTGCAATTACAGTGCAATAAGTGAACGCGCCACATTTTTCGAGAACAGATATAACTGCACAGTCTCCAGACAATTTGGAATTTTACTTGTAGGTATTCCGCAGTTGATGGTCATTTTACAATGTATCATGCTTTGGAGTGTGAATTTGTTATTTAAACATGATTACAGCAACAAAAAACAAAAATAAATTTTAGCTTGAAATTGTAATCTTTTATCAATATCAGAAATCTCTTGAATTCTGAACTTCAAATAATTGTTTTTTTTTTCCAAAAATACCCTTTTCATTTGTAGACCCTGTATAATACTATAGGGGTTATTTTTGATCTATAAAAGGCGCCCTGTTGAATATGTTAAAATGGGTAAACAAATGGGTGATAACGAGGAATCGGCTAAATAGGTATTTTGCAAGATTCAACTTTCTAAGAAAAACTCACAGGCAGTTAATGCCATCATCAATTGCTGAAAGTAAGGTACTATCGTGCACAGATTAGTCCAATTAAAGGGAGAGAGAGAGAGAGAGAGAGAGAGAGTGAGAGAGAGAGAGGTGGGTTTAATATCCACTCGACACAAACTAGGTCATTTCGGGACTAACATATGGTTTAATTTTATTTCAATAATTCGCTTGTGCGTACGGGTCTTTAGCAGTGGGAGGAAACCGGAGTGCCCGGAGGAAACCCACGAGGTTGAGAAGGTGCCCCTATCGCCATGCCACATACGCTCACACTAGGGATCGAATCCACAGCCGCAAGCCAGGGATGACCGTCTCCCTAGACCACTAGGCCATCCCAACCCTCCTCCAATTAAAGGCGGCTTCCCAACCTCATGGGCTTCCTCCGGGCACTCCGGTTTCCTCACACTGCTAAAGACCCCTACGCGCAAGCGAATTATTGAAATAAAATTGAAACCATATGTTAGTCCCAAAATGACCTAGTTTGTTTTGAGTGGACGTTTCCACAATTAAAAACCTTTCACGTCGTAAATGTTTTCCTATTCCCCCCATGCAATAGCTATCTTCAAACGTTTGAATTTGAATTGGAAATCATATTTTTTCCAATTTCTCACCTGGCAAAAGTGAATAATAGGATAGATACGACTGTTCTTTAACAAGGTAGGACTGTTTATACATTTAAGGCTCTATTTTAAAGCTTTATTTTAATATATTTCAAAAATATAACTTAGTAACATCTATCCCCGCTCTGTCATACATGAACTTTTTACACAGTGGTTTAGTTTGGCATCTTGTGATAGTCATGTCATCAATGATAGCTATTCCAGAATTTTATTTGTCAATTTGATACGTAAAAGAATTACATTGCGTTTATCATTGCGTCTAGGCAATCTTATAATGATTCCGGCCTTGACACTAATGTCGGTGTTGGTTGTAATGGGACCAACACTATGACCAGCATCAACAATCATTTCAGATTGGATACCATCTAGCACAACAGTAAAACTGCACTGCTTTGTTTTACGGTAAACGATAAAAAAGATAAAAGGTATGCTGACACAAACTGATTTCAACACTGGTTTAATAACATTTTAAAGGACCTATCGTCTTTCTTGGGGCTGTTGAAAAATAATATCATCGCATAGAGATCGAAATCATACTACAATTTATCCATATGTATATAGTAACACTGGTTTTAATATGTTAGCTTATTTCATTTTAAGCTTAAAGGGCCAATCCCGATAACTTTTTGGGGAATAAAACTGCTTAATTTTGTGTTAAAATCCCTTATAACCCATTTATATATATATTTATTCGTACTCAAAGTACAATATTATACAATACATTTACAAAAATAAATATTTGTCTATAAACTTAATTTGTACACAGGTATTCTAATATACAGTTCAGATGATCTTTATTTTCATTACGTCTATCAATGAGATAAATCATATCAGAAATAGCACCTGCAGTCATAGTAACATCAATATTAGCATTATTTTCATCACATCGAACAACTTTGGACAGAATGCAATTAATGTTTGTTACAGGAATATCATATTTACAGAGGTTGTATTTATTACAAGTGCTAGAACAACTTCCATTGAGAGCAAGTAGGCCACTTATTTTGGTACATTCATTAGCACTTTTCAAGATATTTTTGAAAAATTTAAGAAATCTTTTGAAAAGTTGAACATCTACGTTAGAGTCATTACATATTAAATGGAGTAGGTTGCTGTGAGTACGGGGGGCAGTTTGTATAGACGCCGTATTGATTTCCTCCATGTACAATAGAAATTTTCAATGCTATTGTGAGATAAGTCCCACAGTTGACAACCGTACAGAGGCATACAAAAGGTTTTAAACAACTTATAACGAATATCAGAATGGACATGTTTGAAACTAGAAAACACTATGTTGAACCTGGTTACAAAATTACTGACACATTCATTAATTTGACCAGTTTTGTTAAGAACATGAATATAGTTACCTAAATGTAATTCTGAACGTGATATTTGTATAATTTGATCATTAAACAGTATACTCTTGATTTTAACATCTTTGTTATTTGAGCTGAATATTACAAGTTTACTTTTTTCGGGGTTAAAATCAACACAGTATTCTTTAGAGAATTCATTTACTATAAGAAGCATAGACGTCAGGGCATTACGGCTTGGCGAAATTAGAGTTATGTCATCAGCATATGCAAGAGCACCGACAAATACGTGTCCAATATGGCAACCCAACTTGCTCTTTTTTAGCCTGGTCAGTAGCTCATCTATATAGATACAGAATAATATTGGAGAGAGTACTCCACCTTGTTTCACACCATTAGTGGTATAAAACGTGGGACTTATGCAATCCGCCCATTTTACTCTCACTTTGTGATTTATATATGAATTTAGTAGAAATCTAGTTTCTAGCGGACATAAGCCCTTTGATAATATCAATCTAAACAATTTAACAAATTGAATCCTGTCAAAAGCCGAAGACGCATCTAAGTACGTGACGTAAACATCAGATTGTTTGGAATTATAATAATTGATAGTTTCATCCAACACAAATGAACAATGTGATGTCGAGTGATTACTTTTAAAACCATATTGTAGGTCAGATGACTTCAACACAGAACAGTTACGTTTAAGCAATATTTTGTCAAATAGTTTGCCCACAAGACTACTGAGGGCGATACCTAAGGCCGACCAACTAACCCGATATTTGTGATATGCTTGTAAATAACTTAAACCTGACAGTCTTCATCTGGAAATGGAGACCGTTGTATTATACAGTGTCTGGATAAAACCAGACTTTTTTTCTTTAAAAATAATATGTAGGTGAAATTTACCTTTTGTTATCAGTACAGTACATGAGTCATTCACTGTATAGACCTCTCAAGAAACGGGAATCGATTATCAGGTCACCCAATCAAAAAATTGACCCGAAATCTTAAAAGGGTTACGTGTCCGGATAAGCAGTGTTGACGTTAACGTCAAAACGACTCAATATTTTGAGCTGAAACTTTGAGCCAAGGTATATACACCATGCCTCTATATTTTGGTCCATAAATTTCATAAATGCTCGGACTTTAATTTTTGAGACTCTGTTCTTATCGGGATTGTCCCTTTAACACCAAATCAACAGATGCCTTCAACCAATCTAGGGAGCAGACGCTCGACACAAACTAGGTCATTCAATAATTCGCTTGCATTGTGTCTTCAGCAGTGGGAGGAAACCAGAGGACCCGGAGAAAACCCACGAGGTTGGACAGGTGTGAGTGGAAAGATTGAAAAAACGTATTCTTAAATACAGAAAGAAGCTTCGGCTCTCCCATTTCTTGTCAACGACATCACCTTAGTGGGGTCAGACGTTAAAGAATCGAGATAGCAGTAGCAGTACGTGTCATATATTTTAGTATTATGTGGTAATAACTTATTCAAAGCACACTGTATGACGCATGCCCGTCTTCATTAGCCCAGTCGGGTCACAACAGTAGGACGTTAAACCATTCCATTTCATTTGTACCTTTAGATCCTAATGTAGTTAATGCAAATAAGACATTCTCAACTGCATGTATGATATATTGTATTCTGTCAAAATCACATCACGATCTTTTATATGCATAAAATGTCTATATTTTATAACATTGAATTGGTTTTTTTCCTGATACATTTAAATCTAGGGTGAAAGCACTCTTCATCTATTTCAATGCCTAAGGGCAACCATACTCTGCGCAGTGTTGCGTTTGATTAGAGGTAATCCAACTACACACTGCTATTATGAGTGGATATTGTTGTGTTAAATTTTGATTGATCAGTAGTCCGTCTACCAACCAATCACTAGCTGCCAATACTGGACCAAATATGTTTACATCACGACTCACGATTTTATTATGCCTAATTAACCCGTGCATAGCAGAATACTGCAGTAAAACTAATTGCGTGACAAACGACGCGATCAAGTCGAATGAAATGTAAACAATACTGTTTGGAAACAACATACATTCACCGTTTTTAATACCTTAAATCACTGTCCAAAGTTTTAGGGAAGACCCAGATTAAATGAAGGACTGTCATGTTGCTGTACTTAAGTGATAGCTTTCATTGAACGGAAAGAATAGACACACTCCCGCATAAGTTCAAGAAACAGACGCTATTCCAGCAATGGTCAGAGAGGGATTTCTCGGGCCGTTGCTTCAGGAATATGAAGGGCAACCTGTTTCACAGAGAATTTCGAAGGTTTTCTAACTAATATCTGTGTCTTCAACATCGGGCGTCACATCAAGCGACGTGAATCATTAGCCCAATGGCGTGCGCATTGTTTACATAAGATGTTACTTGTTTGGGCAGAATGATGCCTTTTACTCATTTTAATATCCATTTACACTAAATATTAAATCATATTTACCGTAAAATACGTCATACTTCTTTTTTATTTTTCTAATACAGATAAAAAATATTTTAGAATTCCATTTGTCGGAGGGAAAAACGTTAATATTTGGTGCTCATGTAGCGGCCTAGCGAATATTAACTGCTGAACAGTGGCAAAAGGGGGTAAAGAGGGGAGATAATTCATATGAGACACTACTAACAATTGCTAATCTGAACGTTTAATCCAGTCAATATATGAAAAAAGGGCAAAATATTGCAAGAAAATGTTTCTTAGTGGTATTTGGTAGCGTTGGGAGTATTAAATTACATCCTAAAAGTTTACCAAAGTTACAAATTTTTATGGTAAAGTCCATAGCCCTGTTTCACAAAAACTTCAACTAAAATCACTAAAATAGATTTTAACTAAAATCAAAATAAAATTTTATCGGTTGTAACTTAAAATGCAGCTTTAATAAATTTCAGTACAAACTGCATAAACGCTTCGGAGTCGAAACTTGTTGCCAGGTTGAACTAACGGTTACAATACCAATGGAGAGAGAGAGAGAAGTGGGGTTTAACGTCCACTCGACACAAACTAGGTCATTTCGGGACTAACACATGGTTTTTATTTTTATTTCAATAATTCGCTTGCAGTAGGAGGAAAACGGAGTGCCCGGATGAAACCCACGAGGTTGAGAAGGCGCCCCTATCTCCATGCCACATACGCTCACACCAGGTATCGAGTCGCAAGCCAGAGGTAACCGGCCAGCTACAGGTCGAAGCGCGGCACTCTAGACCACTAGCCCCCCCCCCCCCTAGAATACCAATGGGGATAGTTTAATATATTGTAGCAATGTTTGTACATGGTCCGGGAGATGATATAAATGCGTTTAGACAAAAACAAAATCTTCAATTTTTAAAAGAAACACACATGGCATGGTTTTCTTACATAGCAGTTACTCTCTTCAACCATTTTCGGGGATATCATTAGTCTCGGATGTATGACAGTAAGTGATGTGTACCTACGTCCATACATTTGCGATGCGGCTACCGGTTTACTTTAACCGGAAAACTATTACACAAATTGGGAACCTATTCGGCTAGCGAATTATTCGACCGATCGAGCTGCAACCTGTTCGTTGGAATCCTATTTAGAATAAAGACAACAGTCGAATTAACTCATCTATTTATCAACCAATAAAATCCAACGTTATGTCTATTAAATGAAAGTAGAATATATTATTTTTTATCCATTCCTTTAGCTCAGAATAGAAGTGTAATTTCGTCATTATCTTACCGCTGGATCGGTTGAATAGGTCGCTAGCCAAATGGGTCGCCAATTTGTGTTCGATATGGGCGCAGCCATGTTTCACCCGGGACCTTTAAAGTAGCTCCAATATGGCGGAATTCGTCATACAGCCGAGGTTAGATGTAGGTTACGGAATCTGCCGAGGTTTGCCGAGTGGATTAACCCAGAAACATACTGCACAGAGGTCAAGTTTATAAAGGGACATAACTATGGACTGGAATATCAAAAATGGTCATTTTGATCTGAAATTATTAGTTGTTTTTTTTTGGTGGGTGGGGGAGGGGTCCTTCATTTGAATATGTGCCCAGTGATAAGTGGTTCTATATTCCATTCCCCCGGAATCCTGTATCCCAAAACTTATGGACGGAATCACTTATTGTCATATTTGGTGTGTGGATGATTTGGGGTCCCTACCGCCGATATCTTGATCTCCAGGACGATGAGTAAAGCAAGACAAGCAGGTGCGGATCCAGGAATTTTTGCAGGTGGGGGTTTGCCAGGTTTCTGTCACGGAAATCAGCCATCATCGTCTCTAAATTACATAGGCATACATACAAATTGAGCTTTTTAAACAGAGAAATCATTTTTATACTGATGTAGGATCACTTTGTGATGTAATTTCATTGATGCAAGGCATTATTTTTTTTTATGTAGCTGAGCAGGGGGGGGGGACCCCCCAAACCCCCCCTCTGGATCCGCGCCTGACAAGAACAAATGTGCAAGACATCATTTAACATTTTGTTCTTCACAGAATGAAAGGTGGCGTCGTCTATGTGATTACTAAGACAGTGAGCAGGCATCTCAGTAACTAAGCAACTGATACGAAAGTAAGCGGATCTTGTGAACATTAGGGGCAGTGACTGTAACACGGGGTAACCTGAAAGGCTGAAGGGGGTAGTGTGGGTAATTGGGTCAATATCCAGAGATTTTGAGATCATTCCTGGGAGCAAATCCTTGTGATCAAAAGGATCAGAATTGGCACTCAGTGGGACAGTATCTCGAGATCTGCTTAATAATAATAATTCCGTCTGTTTTGTGAGTGTTGACAGGACAGTAGTACGGTTTATCACCCCACGACCCACTCACTAGCTAATGATTTACTTTAACCGTGAATATGATAGTAATGAGATAGTATAAGGCCACAGACGAGTGAAAGAATCAGATCAGATAATAGCGTGTAAGCAATCTGTTTCACAGAGAATTACTTATAATATCTCTGTCACAGATGAATGTCTTCAACACGTGCAATGACATCACGCGGCGTCTGTTATTGGCATAATGGCGCGTGCGTTGTTTACATAACACGTAACTGCTTCGGGCAAAATGATGCCTTTTACTCATTTTAATACCCATTTACACTAAATAGGAAATACTTCAAACCATTTTATTCATTTTTCTTATACTTCAAACAAATGTTTTAGAATTTATTTTGTCGGATGAAAAAAGTTAATATTGGAGACTCAATTAAGTCGCTTCGATGTCATCCCCATCAGTGATTGTAGCGGCCAAGCGAATATTTAGTCTGTTGATCAGTGTGGCTTGTAAGATATAACAGAGATATTAATTATTTGGAATGTCGCTTGAAAAGTTCAGTCAATTTCCTGGCATTGAGTTCATTAATGGAAGCAATTCCTTGTGAACAAGAGAATAGGAAATGAGTCAAAATCTTGACGGCTTTCTATAATCAATAGCCAAACTACGGGTACCTCTAACTTGGGGATTCAGTATAAATTGACAACAACAAACTATACAAAATAAAAAATAAGACATGCAAACGTCTGTTGTTCAATTTAGAATGTTCAAGTTTTGCACCGAATATAACGGATTATAAATTACAACAAATCTCACAGCATATCATATTAATATGTCCTACATGACCCATTTTCGTCTATTTTAAGATTCCAAAAAGTACAGCCATGTACCATGTAACCATGATCCCACATGTCATAAAAGTGACAATTCACTTGTTGAATGCGCCTATAAAAGTATAAACATGTTTTTTTTGTAATTGTTAAATACTATAAATGTCAAACAGATGTATTATCTTGTCTGACAATCAATGTCTAGCGGTGATTCATGTGTTAGTATTATGAAATATAAAAAAGTGTGTTTGACTGAATGTCCTACTTTTATATTGAATTCCAACTCTCGGGGGTTCTTGTGGACGCGCGATGTTTATATCCGAACGATTATACTTACGTTGTGCCTTGCTAGACCTTACACCCAGCACCATTTTTAAGGGAAAGGGATTGCAATGAGGTAAAACGCCCTACTGTTCCGTACTAGGCTAATAAAAACGGACATACGCAATACAGTGTAAAGAGAGAGAGAGAGAGAAATGGGGTTTAACGTCCACTTAACACAAACTAGGTCATTTCGGGACTAACATATGGTTTAATTTTATTTCAATAATTCGCTTGCGCGTAGGTGTCTTTAGCAGTGGGAGGAAACCGGAGTGCCCGGAGGAAACCCACGAGGTTGAGAAGGCGCCCCTATCTCCATGCCACATATGCTCACACCAGGGCTCGAAACCACAGCCGCAAGCAAGAGGTGACCGGCCAGCTAGACGTCGAAGCGCGGCACTCTAGACCACTAGGCCATCCCCCTTTAGTTGACTACTTCCACCAAATTCTCTCCTTTAAATTACTATTATGATATACCCATCGATTAGGTGTTCAACAGAATGTGGAGTAAAACAGATGAAATTGTAATGATTGTTATGCGGTGATTGGCACAGACAAATAATGTAACAATTGTTATGTGGTGTTTTGTAAGGGACTAGAAACTTTACATTCTGAACACAAAGATCCGTCGATTTCATACTCCGGTAATAGAGCTCTTTATTGAATGGCCGCCACATCTAATATTTAGTATATTGTTTTGCAATGCGGTTTTGCACTTCTCAAAATTCTCGAAGCACATACTCGATTGTACGTCATTAAATTAAATTATTCCAAGTAAAAAAATAGTGTCAATCGAGTTTCTGAGTTCAACGCATGCGCCGACTGCATAAAAATTATCTCAAACAATCATGACAGCTGAAACAAAATTGTTACTTAAAATACGTCACGATTCTACTCACACCGCCTCAGCTGTTGATACTGGCAGAACGTGACATGGATGAATTCCGTTTCACTTGATTGCAATTCTGACAACTCGGGACGTTCCGGACTGACAATCGAGTACCTCCTCAGTGTTTTTGACTATAAAGTCGTCGATTTAGGACTTGAAATGTCGTTCAATTAGCTTTTAGTGTATGTTGTCGCACGGAGCTTATTGTAGACGGACAGCCTAAGTTTAGTACGGGAACTACTACCTGTGTTTTAACGCCCGCTTCCACAGAGGTGATGGGTGGTGGGTGGCCGAATGTATCATACGGCCTGCCATTGAATCAATTGTCGTGGTTTCGAATCCCCGGTTGTACGTGGCACGGAGTTGGGTCGCCTGTCCAGCCTCGTGGGTTTTCTCCGGATACTGCGGTTTCCTCCCACTGCTAAAGACCTCTACGCGCACGCAAATTATTGAAATAAAATGAAACCATATGTTAGTCCCGAAATGACCTAGTTTGTGTCGAGTGGGCGTTAAATCCCATCTCTCTCTCTCTCTCTCTCTCTCTCTCTCTCTCTCTCTCTTACAGAAGTGATATCGCAGACAAATTTAAGTACGGAAATGTCATTGTTAATGTATTATAACAGACTGATGTCTGTTGATTTTACTGGTCTACACCAGTTTATTAATAACTATTAATATCTTTTTAACTATTACAACTGACATCTTGGTATTTTTATTATGACAACATTTGACATGTAGTGTATTCTTTTATATCAAAATGTCAGATGGACAATTTAGTCAGTCAGATGTTTTTTTTTTTCTTTTTTAAAGGGCCTATCCCGATAACTTTTTGGGGAATAAAACTGCTTAATTTTGTGTTAAAATCCCTTATATCCCATTACCTAAGGCCGACCAACTAACCCGATATTTGTGATATGCTTGTAAATAACTTAAACCTGACAGTCTTCATTTAGAAATGGAGACCGTTGTATTATACAGGTTCTGGATAAAACCTGACTTTTTTCTATAAAAATGATATGTAGGTGAAATTTACCTTTTGTTATCAAGTACAGTACATGGGTCATTCACTGTATAGACCTCTCAAGAAACGGGAATCGATTATTATGTCACTCAATCAAAAAATTGATCCAAAATCTTAAAAGGGTTACGTGTCCGGATAAGCAGTGTTGACGTTAACGTCAAAACGACTCAATATTTTGAGCTGAAACTTTGAGCCGAGGTAAATACACCATGCCTCTATATTTTGGTCCAATAATTTTATAAAGGCTTGGACTTTAATTTTTGAGACTCTATTCTTATCGGGATTGTCCCTTTAAATTAATGAATTATCTTAATGATTTACATGGCCGAACTTTTTCTGCGGCCTGTCAAATTGTACAATAGTTATGCTACCTAAAACAATTACGCTTTGACCAATGAGCATTTTATATCGTGAGGTTGCTATCACCGTTAGGTTTTCTTATTTCGCTAGTTTAACACTAAATACATTCCCAAAAGTGATAGACAGGTCAGCTTTTTTCCGTGCACAATTTTCTTTTTACTTGTCTTATTACTGTCTATCTAAATACGCCCCAGTCTACCGTGACGATGTATCATTTTCGCCAAAATATCAAATTTCCGCGACTTAATGCTTATATACCCAGATTGATTTTTAACATTTATTTAAAGCGAGAATTTCATATTTTTAAAGTTACATTTTTAAAATATATTAAAATAAAAGTCGTAAAATAGATGGTATCTATACAGTCTTACCTTGTTAAAGAATAATCTTATTAATCCTATAATTCACTATTGCCAGTTGAGAAATTGGCAAAAATATCATTTTCAACTTCAAATTCAAACGTTTGAAGATAACTATTCCACATGGGAACTAGAAAAACAAGGGCGGTAATTGTGTTATTATGTTCGATGTTAATGAATTTTAAGTGTGGGAAATAATGTCCGTGACAACCTTTAGAGCAAATGACAAAGAAATAATTATGTTTTGACTTTCTTACAAAATATGAAATTCTCGCTTTAAGCAAATAAAAAATCAAAATATCAAAGCTGGTTAATGTCCAATTCAATCGGATTCTGGCGGCGAGTTTGTTATAAGACAGTATTTCAGTACAGATCTTTGTAAACACTGAACCGAATTGAACCCCTTTTAACAGACATTTTATTAGAGATTCATCGTTTACGTTATTGTAGTTAGCAAGTGATCCCTGTAGCATTAAATGATGCAACGGGGCAAACGAAAGGCCGTTCAATTTTTAAAGTAATAACAAACCAACGGATTACCCGGCGCTGCACGGGCTGAAAGTGGTATGATTTTGGAACCAACGCCACCTAACCTATCTTGCATCCCGGTACGAGATACCCCTTTACACCACATTTCTGCCCCGGGGAAGCTCTAATGTATCCGCCTTTCCGTCATCCCTGAACAGACAGACAGACGACAGTCGCAGATAATAGTATAGATGCAAGGTGGCCGCACTACACACAAACAAAACGAAGACACATGGCTTCCCTTGGGACAGAACACAACAAGCACACTGGAAGTAATACGACCGGTCAGTTAGTTTAATTTTGATTGAAGACAATGAACTATGACTGTTTGCCCTGTTTTTTATTCATACAGCAAGACAACTACAAAGTTACATGATATTTATGGTAGGATACGTTTATATCAAATCCAAAAGATTGTTTGATGTTTGACCACTTGTCAGATGATGTTAAAGATCTTAATGTGATTTATTGGAAATCAGTTTGTCCAGAAAGGTGTTTGACGTTTTGACCACTTGTCAGGTGGTTTTGTAGATCTGGACATGTTACTTTAAATGGACAAATCGACTATCAGAACTAACGTGAAGTTGTTATAAACACCCATTCAATAAAATTTTATGACGTACATATGATGAAACGAAATAGTATAAAAGAAACAATATTCCTACTTGTTTAACACAAAATTCCACGATTTGAGGTACTAGACGTAGCGGATTCAACAATGGTCGCTTCTAATGTATTACTTTTCGCACTTTTTGGGGCGGGTTTGGTAGTGACATTGGCTCGGCCATCGTATTTCAAAAAGATTGACTCTCTGATAGAAACTGCGAAACGGAGTTCCAGCAAAGGTAGACACATCAAAACCAATGAAAATGGAAGAGGTCAGGAAAACAACAGAAGCGACGAAAGGGAAAGGGGCAGTGACAGCGACAGCAACAACATAAGCGACCAAGGCAGCAATGGCAACAACAGAAACGACCAAGATAGCAACAGTCAAAGTGGCGAATACAGTGACAAGGACAGCAGAAGTGATGACAATAGCAACAGCAAAAGCAGCGAAGATATCAACGGCAAAAGCGGTGAAGACAAAGGTGGCAAAAGCAAACAAGATAGAAAAAGCAACGAAGATAGCAACAGCAGAAGCGACGAATATGGCAACAGCCGTAAAAACAACGAAAGCGGCGAAAACAACGGTAAAAGTGATGAAAACAGCAAAAGCGGCACAGACAGCGATATCAACAGCAAAAGCGATCAAGACAGCCATAGCAACAGTAGAAGTGACGAAGACAGCAACAGAAGCGACGAGGACGGTGACAGCAACGCCAGAGGCGAAGAAAACAGTGACAGCAATAGAAGACGCAGAAGTGACAAAGACAGCAACAGCAGAAGCGACGAAGACAGTGACAGCAACGGCAAAAGCGACAGCAGAAGCGACGAAGACAGTGACAGCAACAGCAGAAGCGACGAGGACAATGACAGCAACAGCAGAAGCGACGAGGACAATGACAGCAACAGCAGAAGTGAGGAAGACAGCAACAACAGAAGCGTCGAAGAGAGTGACAGTAACAGCAGCGAGAAAGATAGTGACAGCAACAGCAGAAGCGACGAAGACCGCAACAGCAGAAGGGACGAAGATGATGTCAACAACAGGGACGAAGACAGTAACAGCAACAGCAGAAGCGACAAAGACAGTGGCAGCAACAGCAAAAGCGACGAAGACAGTGGCAGTAACAGCAGAAGCGGCGAAAACAGTGACAGCAGAAGCGACGTGGACAATGACAGCAACAGCAGAAGTGACGAAGACAGCAACAGCAGAAGCGTCGAAGACAGTGACAGCAACAGCAGAAGCGACGAAGACAGTGACAGCAACAGTAGAGGTGACGAAGACAGCAACAGCAGAAGCGTCGACGACAGTGACAGCAACAGCAGAAGCGACGAGGACAATGACAGCAACAGTAGAAGTGACGAAGACAGCAACAACAGAAGCGTCGAAGACAGTGACAGCAGCAACAGAAGCGACGAAGACAGCGTCAGCAGCAGCAGCGAGAAAGATAGTGACAGCAACAGCAGAAGCGACGCAGACCGCAACATCAGAAGAGACGAAGATGATGTCAACAGCAACGATGAAGACAGTACCAGCAACAGCAGAAGCGACGTAAGGCGTCATAGGGGATGTGTTGTCCGCCATTCTCATTATAGACGTAGTGGTCGACAGTATAGAAACAGAAATAGCGATGAAGATTACAACAGCAGAAGCTACCAAGACAGTCACACGGACAGCAGCAGCAGAAGCAATAAAGATAGCAGCAGACGAAGCAATAGCAGAAGCCACGAAAACAGCGGCAGAAGTAAAGAAGACAGTGGAATCAAAACAAGACGTAGACATAAGAAGGCGGGCATAAGAAGAATAGTGCACCACTGGTAGACACGGATTGTGTGACGTGTGCAATGATGGTAGAAGGATATATGCCGAAACAAAATTTGATCTCTTGCAATTTGTGATGCATAATGATCGGTAAATGTTTATAAATAAATGTTGTAATATATTATTGATTGGTTTGTCGCTTTAGCACGCACCTGTTGTGGCACACAGCTCTCTATATCCTGTAATACATGAAACGACAGGTGGGAAGCCATATTTTCTCAGTAAATACGACGCTTGCTTACTAAGAGGTCTTTGGTGTGATCCCGTCCTTGGCTCAGAGAGTACATTGGGATTTTCCAGCATTGTTTGCCCTTCTCGGGGGAGCGGGGCGAGGTGACTAACAAGTAACAGGGTCTAGTCGGTTGGATGCCACCAAAAACCAAGTGCAAGGTAAACTAATTCTTTATAAGTTCGAATAGGAATAAGAGTAGGACGTACCGTCGGTTCCCGAACACCTCCCCCAACCCATAGCGCATTGCATTACGTATAGCCTGTATTCATTTTCACGTTCGGTACGAAAAGATATTACGCAAAACCCATTTTCATTTCAAACAAATAATTGCCCCTCCCCCCTTAATCTTAATTTCTTATGTCAACAATAATGTACTTGATTGATTTTTAAGGAATTTAGGACAAGCGGGGTTTATATCAGTTGATTTTAATAATTATGGCCAGGATAATAATAGGGACCCTTAGAATATAGTGCTATAGAATTCCTTACAAACTATCATATTGTGAACGATGGGTTTCTACTAGAAATAGCAAACCAATTATGGCTATATTTCATTCAGTATTGACAAAGGTATGACGAATTGAAAATTACATCGATCATTTCTTCTTTATACGCAACAAGACCCCGCACTTTTATTAACCATGCCGAAATTGATGGACCTGTTTTCAATCTGATGTCCAACCTTGCGAAAGTGATATAATTAAGTTTTAAAACAAAGACATTGCGGTTAGTATCAACCATGTGTGTAATAGTGGTAAGTAATAATACGATAATAATAACAAACCGACCGAATTTAGTTTCAAAAACCGTAGAAAACTTAGAAAAATAAGAAATCTGATAGTTATAGTGTTCAATATTCTGATCTCAATTCCAAAACACACACAACGCTATCTCAACGATTCCAACAACTAGTGTGGACCCTGGGCTGTATAGATATGATTACTCGCGTGTTTCAATGTTCTGAACAACAATTTGGATTTAAAGAGAAACACTCTACAAGTCATTGCTCTTTTGTACTAAATGAAGCCATTAATTATTACAATAGTCGCAACTTCAGACAAATGGGGTTTAACGTCCACTCGACACAAAATAGGTCATTTCGGGACTAACATATGGTTTAATTTTATTTCAATGATTCACTTGCGCGTACGGGTCTTTAGCAGTGGGAGGAAACCAGATCGAGTACCCGGAGTAACCCCACGAGGCTGGACAGGCGACCATACTCCTTGCCACATATAACCGGGGATTCGAAACCACGCCAGTTGACTCAATGGCAGGTCGTATGATACGACGCGCGCACGCTAACCATTCGGGCATCCAACCCCCCTCGCAACTTCAGTGTGTATGTTAGTTTATTAGACGCTCACAACGCTTTTGATAAGGTAAACTATGTTAAACTCCTCCAGCTGCTACGTTCTACATGTCTGTGTCCTTTATCTTCATTAGTCCAGAAATGACCTAGTTTGCGTCGAGTGGACGTTTAACCCCATTTCTCTCCCTTTATCTTCATGAATACGTGTACGATGGGGTCAAACAGTCAGCAACAGCCTTTAATGTAACAGTGGCGGTGCTCGATTCACAGTCCAGAACGTCCCGAATCGACAGAATTACAATCGAGTGACGCGGAATTCAGTCCTGTCACAGTTCTGCCAGTCCCGACAGCTGAGGTGGAGTGAGTAGAATCGTGACGTATTCCTAGGTAAAAAATATGTTTCAGCAGTCATGATTGGTTGGGATACTTTTTATACAGTCGACGCATGCGCTGTAATCCGAAATTCTCCTTTTCACTCGATTGGCACCAGTTTTGGAATTCAATTCCGGAACTGTGAATCGAGTATCGCCTAACGGTGTCAACCAAGGGGAAGTACTCTCTCCAATATTATTTACCATCTGGAAGCAGACCATATTAAAATATCTCTGTTGACTTCAATGTTAATTTTTGACGCTTTGCCCACCTCCAACTTTTCTCAAATTTTTTGAAGAAGTATACTAAAAACATGTAACCAGTTGCTGTACATATCACCGTAGCCAACCTGATAACTCCGTTATCCTTCCGCCTCAAAATCATGAATATTTACCAAAACCTTGCAGACAATATTAGTTCAAACCCTCTTCGTCCATTTTAGACCAAAACATCGACAAAAATGGGAATGCAAAAGGGGAGACAGAAGGAGAATTTCTGTAAATAGACGAACTACAATTTGGGTACCGAGATGGTGAAATTTAATGGTGGTCTGCCTCCATCTATATTGATGAACTTCTGAGAAGATGCAGACAAAATAAACTTGGCTGTCATATTGGGAATGTATTTGTCAGTACACTCACCTATGCTGATGACCTCATGCTAATCGCCCTAAGTAGAAACTCTCTAAATAATTTATTGCGCATAGCAAGTTATTATTCTGAAGAGTATAACCTCACTTTTAAACCCAACAAGAGCAGACTCGTATACTTTCCATGCAATCAGCTGGAAACTGGAAACCAGGACCTTAAACCCATTCTTATAAACGGATTCTCAATCAAATTTGTGGCATCTGGATCCCATTTAGGACATCTACTTCATAGTTCGTCAATAATTTTATTGTTAAAAAGTAATCTTATGTTAAGAAATGTTATATTACCCTCGTCTAGAGTTAAATATAAGTTATTAAAAACTTATTGTATGCCCCTGTATGGGAGCCTACTGTGGGATTTCTCACAAACGTCATTGGAGAGTTTTTATGTAGTCTGGAGAAAACAAGTTAGAAGGGCATTCAACATTTCCCCAAGAACCCACAATACGTTAATTTATATTATATGTCAGCTTCATAAACGTTTTATTAAGTTTTTATTATACATTGTACATGTAGTAATTTATGTATTCATATATGTGGACGTTCTGCATTGTTGGGAAGTCAACTACTATGTGCAACAATATCAATTACTTATCATATCATTAAAATAATAAAATACAATTTAGAACATAAGTCATGTAAGTCATTGTTAAATATTGTAAATAAAATGTCACAATAAAAGTTCCTGGAAGGAAAATGATAAGAGAATAGGAAATGCTATACCAGAATACAAAGATTTAAGAGATTGTTCACCATCTGAATATATAAACTTACATGAAATAATTAAACAATTATGTATTAATCGAGAACTTGTATATATTTATATGTATTTATTTTTCATATTTGTAGTACTTAGTGAACGAATAAAATTTATTTTATATATATATATATATATATATATATATATATATATATCCGAAATTATTAGGACAACCGCAAAGTTGCACTACTTTGTTTCACGGTAAATGATAAAAAGGTAAAAGGTATGCCGACACAAACTGATTTCAACACTGGTTTAATAACATTTTAAAGTACTTTTCGTCCGTCTTGGGACTATTCATAAATAATGTCATTGTATAAAGATGGACATTATAGTATATTTATACATATTTACATAGTAACACTGTGGTTTTAATTAGCTATAGTTACCATTCTCCATGGTTACATATCGTTAACTAATACAAAACATGTACACACGTGTGTTAATCTGCAGTATATGGGTTCAATTCGAGAACAATGAATGGAAGATTATCATGAGATAGATTAAAGAAAATTAATAAATAAATGAGGCTAATTGCCAACTGTTACTTATTGACTATTAAGTCGAGGAGTGTATTTTTTAAAAAAATGATTTTCCATTAATTTCCTTTTCGTGGTGTCATCGACTTTCATTTTTTATATATATATATATATATATATATATATATATATATAGTTATTGTTTGTGGCATTCCCTTTTGTTGTAAGCCACATTTCTGTAAAGCGGAATTATAGGTTTAATCCTTTCGTATTTGATACTCCCCATGTTTGACTGCTCCTACCATGAGAATAATAATGGGGGCGGGGGGATAACGTCGAAATTCATATATCATACGGATGTATATAAACCGACTTTCATAATCAATTATGTTTGGCGAAATAAGGGAACAGTCCCAATTGGATGGCAGTAATTTGTGTCAGCTTATTCCAGTCTAGCCTCGTTCATCAAATTGTGTACAACATAACAAAAAAACATTTAAAATGGTTGTAAAAACTCACGGTATTGGAATATGTCAAACTTAGATCACGACCCGTCAATTGGAGCTTTTATTATATAACCATTTGCATCACATTTGAAGCCAAATTGAAAAGAGACTGACTGTGCTGTCACCAATATGGCCGCTGCAGTGTTATTTATTTGACCATACCGACACATGTTAATCTGGCATTTTTAAAAAATCGTGATATTTTTGTTATTGATTGGAATTCATTCGTTCTAGAATGGTGTTTGAAGTTTTGCTAGAGTTGACAGTTTAAATTTGAGAACTTTATGTGGTTTTATGATTTGTTACTTTAAATGGACGAATATCACGTTGAAAAAAGAGCGCATTATTTATAATACCCATTAAGTGACACAAATCAAAAGAAACGATATTCTATAAAAGCTTAGATTTTCCTACACGCTACTCACATAGCTCCAACGAATCGTGACAGAAGAAGTTCTCTGGATTAGAAATACTTGACATAGAGAAGTCTTCTGGTGGATTCAACTATGGCCGCTTCCAAGTTATTACTTCTCGCGCTCTTTGGGACTCTTTTGGCAGTGACGCTGGCTCGACCATCAAACTTCAAAAAGATTGACTCTCTGATAGAAAGGACGAAACGCAATGCCAGCCCAGACAGCGACAGTCGTAGCGATGAAGACAACGAAAGCAGAAGCGACGAAGACGATGACAGCAGAAGCGACGAAAGCGATAATGATCGCGATAGCGAAGAAGACAGCGATAGTGCAGATGACAGCGATAGCGACGAAGACGACGATAGCGAAAGCGACGATAGGGAAAAACGTAGTGCCAGTCCCGGCAGTGATAGCGCTAGCGACGAAGACGATAGCGAAAGCGACGAAGACGATAGCGAAAGCGACGAAGACGACGATAGCGAAAATGACGAAAGGGAAAAACGTAGTGCCAGTCCCGGCAGTGATAGCGATAGCGACGAAGGCGATAGCGAAAGCGACGAAGACGACGATAGCGAAGGCGACGACAGGGAAAAACGTAGTGCCAGTCCCGGCAGTGATAGCGATAGCGAAGAAGACAGCGAAAGCAACGAAGACAGCCATGGTAGCGACAGTCGTAGCGGTGAAGACGGCGACAGCGGAAGTGCAGAAAATTAAAAACGTTGACTCCGAGCGTTCTGTTGGCAAGCAATGTGACACAGACATAACCATGAATTCAGAAAATAGGAAAACAAAAACAATCAAAACAAAGACTTGAACTCTTAAAATATATGTTCGAAAAAGTATATAAATTATTCAAATTTAAATGAGTTGTCTTCTAATTTCAAACCACATTGGTTAATCATTAGTTGAGTCAGCATGCACCTGTTCAGCTACGCACATCTCTCTCCGTGTTAGCTTTGTCTATGACGCTTCATTTCTAAAGCTGAAAAGTCCCGACAGAATCCTCGGCAAAGAGGATTATGAAGGGCGGGGGGCGGGGGTGGTGGGAGAAAATGAATATCGTAATATATCTACCTCAGAATCGTGTTGTTGTTTCAAATGTTATTTGGTGACATGGTGGAAAGTGGGTGGGTGGCCGATGGTCACCGTGTGCACGTTGGACCACAATGTCTCTGAGTAAAGTGGAGTGGTATCGATTCTCTACTGGTACGATTGGCCGAGAAAGTTCATCCATGTTTTTCAGGTGTCGTGTCCCCTTGCCATTAATTCAGGACGAGGGACCTGACAAGAACAGCTGTCTAGTCGTTCGGATGGCACGAATAACCGTGGTCCCGTTTACACATTCGTGTCAAGGGTCGCCTGTCTTATGGGTTTTCTCAACTGAAGGTCGTCTTGTTTCCTCCAACCGCTAGAGACCCTTACGCCAAAGCGAACTATTGAAAAAATAATGAACCATGTTAGTCCCGAAAGACTTTACACTGTTCTGCACCTACTTGGCTAATGGCGAAGAAGGAGATACACCATACAGTGTGCTATCAGGGACATTTTACCCGCGATACAGCCTACTCTTATATCGAATACAACCGCTCGTTCGTTTCGTACGCGCCAATGGCAAATGTGTTCACTGGACCTCGTTCTTTTTCTATCCGAACGACTATACGTTATCCCTTGCCCGGCCATTCGTCCTGCACAGAGATCTAGTCTACTTACTTTAAATTTAGTTTATTACATTGACAATAGACGGGATTATGCTCTAACTTTGTAATTATACACTTGAGTTTTTTTCACAAGCTTAAAATGTTTTGATCCCTATGTTTGACCAAAACATAAGTCATTGAAATGTACTTGACTTTTTACTACATTTCACGAGAAAGGTTATTTATGAGAGGTACTTTTTTTCTTCAGTGTGCCGACATTTGAGTTTCTTGTAGCATATAACCGATCATGATTGCGCGAACCCTCAACTAGTAGTAATGAGTCAGACAATGATGTTGTCCGGGGATCTTCTGACTCTGTATGGGACCATATTAAATAAAATATACAGATACTGCCTTTAATTGTACACTTTCCATATGAATGAAATGCCTATCAACACTTTAAGTACCCACACTGTTCCTGCTTTGGAAATGAGTGTTTCGGACACTGGCTATGTTCCGGATCTATTCATTCACAGGGGCGGATCTAGGAATTTTGAAAAGGGGGGGGGGGGGCGCCGAAAATGAGGGCACTCACCGCGGAGACGAGGTACGCCGCTGAGGGGGGGGGGGCAAGATTATTATCCGTCATTTGCTTGCATCTGTAGCCATTCCAAGAGCTATTTGGCTGATGTTTTCTTCTAAATAAACGTCCGGAACGAACATATTTGGGGTTGAGAAAAGGCACTCTCAGTAGTAAAAAAGGGCATTGTCGAAATTTAGGGGGGGGGGGAGCTTTGGATCCGCCTCTGATTCACTTGATATGATGATATGTCATCCGCAGATTCCGTCAAGATCTCAAGATCGAATTTGATCCCTCCCCCAAATTCTTAAATCTAACCCACAATCTCGTCAACTATCACTACCCTTATTTTATTTACATCTCGCGACCTTGACGAAATCTGCAGGTGGCCTTGATATTTAGACCTGATCGACCGTGTAGTTAGTTACACGCCCGGGGATAATAATAATAAAAACCTTATGCTGTACATGAATTATGTTCATAAAAAACCACTTAAAATGGTAGTAAAGTCATAATAATATTGGTACATGTCAAGCTTACATAACGACTCGTCAATTGGAAAATAAAACAACTAGCGATTGACACAGATCTATCTGAACATCCCCGATATACATGTACTACGTCCCATGTAGGTTGTAAACTGTCACTGGGGGGGGGGGTGCACCATAAATCAGTTGACAATCAGTTAAACGAAGATGCAAGTGTTTAGATATCTGACTATGGGATATATGAAACGCAATATTTGTATCATTTGTATTATATATAATGTACGCCTCGAAACAAGCATGATTCATGGGAACATTACCTGGAGCTGCTCGTGATGCGGGATTTTAGTGACGTCATGTAAGGAAATAGGTCCACAAATTATTTAATATAAATAAATTAAATTGATGTTTCTATAAAATTTTATTAGATTTAAGCCCAGTCCCTCCCATTTTATTTGAAAGTCTTATACGGTAAGCGTTTTTTACCGTCCACCGGAGCCTGGTCGTATGACGTCATATGTGGATTGTGGGTTAGGATAAGGGTTAGGATAAGGGCTGTGGCCTGCAGATTTCGTCACAGTCTCGAGATGTAGACAGGGCTAGCCCTAACCTTAACCCTGGGCCAAGCCTAACCCTTATCCTAACCCACAACCCACATATGACGTCATAAGACCGGGCTTGGGTGGACGGAAAAAAGCGTTTACCGTCTTATACACTATCACAAAGAAAGTCTAAGGGAGGTAACTAGTCGGAATCCACAAAAAAAAACCTCCATGGATGATAGTTGCAGTTCATAAGGACATCTCGACATACAATAAACGGACAATATTCGAGTTTGGAGAAGCGACGCAATTGAATGGGCCTGAAATAAAAGTCCTAGGCGATTATTTATGGCCGAAAATTCAATCGCGAAATTCCCGGTTCAGAGGGGATCAATTTGACTGAAATTTTCAGTAATTTTCCTTTACATTATCTAGTTTTTAACTATTATAGAACTGACAGCTCTTTATCTGATCTCCCCTAATGTATCGTTAATTAAAAATTATTTATTTTATTTTATTTTTTCGTCTGTACAAAATTTTACTTTATTGTATGACGCGGGATTATAGGGGCGATTGGCTTAACGCGTACGCTTTTAATCATGAGGTATGCCATTGAGTCAAATGACCTGCTTTCGATTTACGGATTTTGCTTTAGAAGGAGTAGGTGGCATATCCATCCTTGGTGTTTTCTCTGCGTTCGTCGACCATTGCCCCCCCCCCCCCCCCGAACATTGCTAGAAACATACCCGTGGACATTTACAAAATGTGGTGCATTCTGAATATTCCAAACTAACAGAACTGCAATTGGAATCGAATGGGGTTCATAATTCCATGTGAGTGGTGCTGCCGGGGCAGAAGTGTTCGTATTTGTGTAGCCCTTTTACAATGTAACAATCTCCGAGTATCGATTTTAGTTTAACAATTAAAATACACCTGTGAATATTTCAATGAGACAAATCCACACAACAACCGATTTAATAATAGTATTAATAATAAAAATCATATTAGAACAACTGTAAATAATAAAATAATATTATGAGTATAAGTACAAATATACCAACTTTGATCAAAACAATGTACAAAATTGATCATAGTATCGGTTGAAGTCTTCTTTGCTCTCGGCTATTAATTTGTTAACAGTCTTTGACAAATGTCTTCTCGGCAGAATGAAACAGAACCTTGATGATCCCGAACTGACAGGATGAATACTCCTTGAATCGGTATAATCCGACGGGGTAATAATCCGCAGGAATAATCATTAACTTGGATTACAACAAAGAGATAATGTCTCTTATAAAATAACACAATCTAAAACAGGGCGATAATGGAGGCGTATAGATACCGCAATATTAAGTTGGTAATATTTCACAGAGTCCACTGTATATAGTAATTGTTCTGATGATTTTATCTCTAAAAAGACAATTTGTGCCGGGTTAATTGGCTCCTTAACAGAGCTGATGGGGGGGGGGGGCAACGTCCACTAGACAGAAACTAGGTCATTGCAGGACTAACATATGGTTCGATTTTATTTCAATAATTCACTTGAGTGTAGGGGTTAGGGGTCTTTAGTAAAGGGGGAAACTAGGGGACCGACAGAAAACCCACGAGGTTGGACAAGTGACCCTACTCCTTGTCACGTACAACCGAGGAATCGAAACCATGCCAGTTGACAGACCTTAATATGGCTACGAAAGAAATTTTGTCAAGTGTTATTTTATGCGCACACGAGCGTGTATACACTGGGTCCACTTTTCGTTCCATCCGAACAACTTGACCTGTTTTCTTGCTAAGCACCCCACCCACACACACACACACACACTTCCTGAAAGTACAAACAACTATATCTGCGCGATTTGTTGACAAATTTATCACAAATTCTGAACAAATTAGATGTTCCAATTAATGATGTATCTGCCAACAATTTGTGTGAGAAAGACGTTTGAAAATACGATTTGCAGTCAGTTTTTCAAAACAATTTTCGCGCCAGGCGGGAAGACACCTCCTAATCCCAACCATATAGAAGGGAGCCCTCCGCGTGACGAGGCCCTGGCGTTTCCGACCCTTGGTCCATCCCGGTAGGTTTCAATGGTTGCAACGAACTATCGTTAATAGCTCAAGGCGTCAGAGTTAGAAATAATAAGATCAATCTAACTTAAACATACACTATGCAAAAGCCCGAAATGTTATAAAAACTATTTATTGGTTATGATATGTTCAAGTTGACTAGTATAGAGCGTGAATAAGATGGGGCCCAAAACGGATCCTTGAGGGACACCACATTTTAGGGTCACTGATGCCGAATAACTGTTTTTCACAATGACTGACTGACTTCTGTCAAGGAGATATGATGAAAACCACTTCAGCACAGTCATGGAGCCGGTTTATCAATACAGTTGGATTAAGCGTGTCAAAAGCAGCAGAAAGATCAGGTAAAACCAATAAGGTAACATTGCCATTATCGACATTAATGTTTATTTCATTCAAAACACAATTTAATGCCGTTTCTGTTCCGTGAAAAGGCTTGTAAGCAGACTGGAACTTGTATAGCAAATCGTTATAGTTTAAATGTTCCATGCGCCGTTATTTGACTGTTTCCTCCAGAATTTTGGACAAAAACGATAAGTTTGAAACAAACTAAAGTATTTCGGTTCATTTACATAATGTATCTTTAAAGTGTTATTTTCTTCTTTTTTTTTTTTAAAAAAAAGGAAATAAAAAAGCAATTTGCACGGGTATTATGTCATATTTGGTTAGTCATATAATATGCGTTTTGACATAAATTGCAGCCCGTTGATCATTCCTGTCTGGCTAATTACAAATAAATCGTCATATTATGCAAGTAAGCGATTGTTTTGATCGAGACTCACGCCTCTTTCTCATTACTCACAGCATGACCTTATATTCAATATGAAAATTTTTTTATAACCATTATCATTAATGGCAAATGTTCGGTTGTTTCAAGGGCACATGCTATTAAAGGTGACTGTCCGTCTAAACACGGAGAGTTGGATGGCCGAATAGTTAGCACGTGGGCGCCGTATCATAAAGCCTGTCATTGAGTCAAATGGCGTGGTTTTGAATCCCAAGTTGTACGTGACAAGGAGTAGGGTCGCCTGTCCATCCGCGTGGGTCCTCCAGTTTCCTCCCACTGCTAAAGACCCCTACGCACAAGTGAATTATTGAAATAAAATTAAACCATATGTAGGTTCCGAAATGACCTAGTTTGTGTCGAGTGGCTGTTAACCCACCTCTCTCTCTCCTCCCCAGCCTCTTTCCCCTCTCTCTCTCTCGCTCTCTCTCTCTCTCTCTCTCTCCCTCTCTCTCTATCTCTCTCTCAAATTATATCAACGTCTAAATAGATTCTTGGATCAATCTGATTAAAATACAGATCTATATTTCGTTTCGTTTTTTGTTCTTTTGATGGCTTTTACTACATGAAGACCTGACCGGTCGTGGTGCGACATCGCGACGACTCTATGACGTCAAACATAATCAGCGTTGATGTTTCTAGTCGCCGCAACAATCCGTTTCATTGGCTAATCCCTCACATTAACCAGAATGCAGGTTATATAACAACTCTTCCAGATCCTAGTGTCGTAGTAAACACGAGTTAAACGACATTTTGATTATCCCCTGTCAACTTATTTTTGCTGTCGTTTAAACTCTACTGGACGTTAGCCATCATATCAACACATAAGAAGGGCGCTTTACGTCACCCAGACAGGCAGGCTGTCACATAGAGACACTCCGTGGGCGCTCCGTGTATGTTTTTATGGGGAATCTGTTATTTTTCTAGTAAAACTGAATGTCTCTTTATCCCATAATACCTAATACTCATTTTACTAATAATTACCCTATAAATACTTTTGTGAGATTATATCTTTAAGTTGTCTTCTTTTTTAATTTTCGCCAATTGTTGCATGTCTATAATAATTGGACAGCAATCAATCAACAGATTGTATTTAACTTCAAGCATTTGGCCAAACTTTATCATTCTCCTGATTCGCTTTGACTGTTCCGTGTAGACATTCTTGGGAATAGAAATATTTCTAACGGTGAGGTTTCTGCCAATTGTCAAAGATGGCTGGAGCAAGACTGTTACTTATCTTTATTGTTGGGCTCTGCGCTGTTTTAGCATTAACGTATGCCCGACCCACTGAAACTAGTGATATCGATACAATGCTAGATAGAGTGAAACGTAACCCGCGTAACGGAGAATATGGCGAAGAT
The DNA here is from genome assembly GCA_948474765.1 of Patella depressa. NCBI lineage: Eukaryota > Metazoa > Mollusca > Gastropoda > Patellidae > Patella > Patella depressa. The sequence continues at coordinate 5,247,621 of OX419720.1, forward strand.
CGTGAAGATGATGATAGAGATGGTGAGGACCGGGAAGATCGAGAAGGACGAGATAAACGCGACGCAAATGGTGAAGATGGCGAGGACGGAGCAGATGGCGAGGACGGAGAAGACGATGATAGAGATGGTGAGGACCGGGAAGATCGAGAAGGACGAGATAAACGCGAAGCAAATGGTGAAGATGGCGAGGACGGAGCAGATGGTGAGGACGGGGAAGATGGTGAAGATGGTGATGGAGATGGTGGGGACGGTGAAGACCGAGAAGGACGAGATAAACGCGAGGCAAATGGTGAAGATGGTGAGGACGGTGAAGATCGAGAAGGACGAGATAAACGCGAGGCAAACGGTGAAGATGGCGAGGACGGAGAAGATGGCGAGGACGGTGAAGATGGTGAAGATGGTGATGGAGATGGTGGGGACGGTGAAGACCGAGAAGGACGAGATAAACGCGAGGCAAATGGTGAAGATGGTGAGGACGGAGAAGATGGTGAAGACGGTGATGGAGATGGTGAGGACGGTGAAGATCGAGAAGGACGAGATAAACGCGAGGCAAACGGTGAAGATGGCGAGGACGGAGAAGATGGCGAGGACGGTGAAGATGGTGAAGATGGTGATGGAGATGGTGAGGACGGTGAAGATCGAGAAGGACGAGATAAACGCGAGGCAAACGGTGAAGATGGCGAGGACGGAGAAGATGGCGAGGACGGTGAAGATGGTGAAGATGGTGATGGAGATGGTGGGGACGGTGAAGACCGAGAAGGACGAGATAAACGCGAGGCAAATGGTGAAGATGGTGAGGACGGAGAAGATGGTGAAGATGGTGATGGAGATGGTGAGGACGGTGAAGATCGAGAAGGACGAGATAAACGCGAGGCAAACGGTGAAGATGGCGAGGACGGAGAAGATGGCGAGGACGGTGAAGATGGTGAAGATAGTGATGGAGATGGTGAGGACGGTGAAGATCGAGAAGGACGAGAATGGTGAGGACCGGGACGGGAATGGTGAGGACCGGGAAGATCGAGAAGGACGAGATAAACGCGAAGCAAATGGTGACGATGGTAAGGACGGAGAAGGTGGTGAGGACGGAGACGATGGTGAAAATCGTGAAGATGGCGAAAATCGTGAGAATAGAGATGACTGAGAAGGTGGAAGAGACTAATGAATTGGACAGAACAGTTGTGAATGCACAGATATGATATTTATCAATATTTAAAGATTGCTCTAAAATGAGTTTTATAATTAATAAATCGTCGCTTCATTATGCAAAAGTGAACAAATTGATGCGCAGGTCATTGGAGACAAGAATGTGTTATCAATTGATTCACATTGTCATAAGTATTTAGTTTGCATAGTCAGTATAACTATTTTATGGATGTTATTACTAGCGTTAGATAAACTGTAGCTAAAACATTTAATGAATTTGTTTTCATTTTAATTAACTTGAGTAGGGTAGGGTAGGTGCTTGGGCTGAATGGTGTAACGCGTGCACCTAAGATTCTAAGGTCTGTTATTGAGTCAATTTACGTGGTTTCTCCTGGTCCTCCAGTGTCATCTCATACGCACAAATTGTTGAAATAAAATTGAAAAACTTATTAGCCCCGAAATGATTCAGTCCCTCTCTCTCTCTCTCTCTCTCTCTCTCTCTCTCTCTCCCACAAGGCAATTGAGAGATCACGGTGAGAGAGAGCGAGAGAGAGCGAGAGAGGGGGGGGGGGTTAACGTCTACTCGACACAAACTAGGTCATTCCGAGACTAACACATGGTGCAATTGTATTTCAATAATTCGCTTGCGCGTAGGGGTCTTTAGCAGTGGGAGGAAATCGGAGGACGCGGAGAAAACCCACGAGGTTGGACAGGGAACCCTACTTCTTGTCACGTACAACCGTCGAATTGAACCACACCAGTTGACTCAATGACATGCCTTATGATACAACGCGCACGTGTTAACCACTCGGCCAAATTAAAATTTCAGTTCTGTACGAAGCGCTAACAAGGTTCTGCCAAAGATCTCCAAATGTTTTACACTCGAACTAGTCTGGTCCGGTTTATACAGTTTTAAGAAAATCTTCGACATTTCTTGAACATTCCCAAATTTTGCACAAAACCATCAAAAGTTTTTTTAGAACCTTTCAATTATTTCTAAACACTGTTTTCAGACGTTTCCATGGTTTCTGGAAATTTCCAATAATTGATGATTCTAGAAATTTTGGTCGCCTAAAATGGTAACACACGTTGTTTTATCATAACCTCATCACACCCACCCCTTTGACCGAATGTTCTATTTTATCAAATTGCATTTCTGAACAGAGGCCAACAAATATCAACTACAAAGTCACAAACCAACTACGATGACTGATTTAGGACACGCAAAGAAAAAATAAAATTTCGATTGTTAATCGAATGACAGACGTCACATGGTCTAAAGTCTCTCGTAGTGAAAACCACGGTGGCTAAGTGAGTAAGAAGCTGGCTAGTTCTGATTTCGGTGATATTCAAGGATAGACTGTGATGGACCTTTAAGTAGGGTAGACTCGGGTGTTCTTAAAGACGTTGATCTTCTTTCGTAGTTCATGGGCAATTGTTAGCCTCAAATGTACGTCGTGTTGATAAAATGAGACGACAGGAACTCCCGGGTTGTATGAAAATCGGGATATGCTCTAGAAATTACAATTTACAATCAGGTTTTCAAAACAATTCTTGCGCCAGGTGGTATAGGGGTATAGGGGCCAACTTCAGGCGCATAATTAGATAATTTTAAATTAAAGTGTCTTTTTTTAAAAAAAAAAAATTAAAAAAATATTAAGTACGAGTATTATTAAAAATTTGATTACGGTTATGAAATATGCGTTTTGACATAAATAGTAACATGTCAATCAGTCATGCCTGGCTATTTGCATATAAAGACTCGTTATACAATGACTTTTTATTCAATTTAAAATAGCTCAATAATCATATAAATGTCAAATATTTGATCGTTTCAAAAGCAGTTGAGTTACATTCATGGACATATATTAAAGGTGACTTCCCAAGTACAAAATACGTGATTTGATTATATACTAAACAGCAAAACAAAATTCCGTACCATTTCAAAATCAGAGAGGCACTTTGATCAAATCATTCTAGAAAACGATCAAAACAAATTTTTGTGAACAGCATGTTGACACATTAGTGATTCATTCATTGCAATTCCAAGACATTACGAGAGGGTTTAGAGTTTTTACACAGTCTATATATCAGGATCTGGTGTGTCCACAGTGAGTGTCAATAAAAACAGCACCGCGTCTGTACACGGGGTGGACCAAACGATTGATGAACGCCATTGGCACCTGGGACCACACTCTCAGAATCTGGCGCAATCCATCTGCTGTGTTTGGTCTCGCGGTGCGACGTTATTAAGTCTCCTCTGTATTTCAACCCATAGATGTTCAATCGGGTTTAGTTCGGACTAAGAGCGTTGTCGTGAACACGGGCGTTGTCATGCTGGAAAACGTTGTTTCAATGAAGTGGGTCTGAGAGCTTGTTCGATGCAGCGCACTGCTGTGATGCCGCCACCTCTCCCTGGACCAAGATTTTGGAACACAACAGGACCCACTCTCTTGTTTCAGACCGATTCCACCCTAACCATTGTGCTTGAACCTTCCAATGAGTCTCGTTCCATATTGGGCAGAATAACGTCAGCCATCTCGAAACCAAATTCTGATCCTGAAATCTGTAGTTTATACGAAATACCTGTTCTTATTCATTGCCTGTGTCGCCTATTCTGGTATTGTTGGGCAAACTGTAGATTTTTACGTCGATGGCGAGGGTTGCGGATCTGTCCACGGTGATGTCTCATCAAAACGAAAACCACAAAGGACTGTTTACTTATACCTTTTTACTTACAGCCAGCCAGTGACCTTGGAGGTTTATAAATTAATTCATATTGCGATAAGTATTTAATAGACGAAATCCTTGTTCTTTCTCCAGTTTCTAAGTTTTCAATTGAAATATTCATATTTTATCGATGTAATTGTTGATTCATATCAATATAAAGTGTAATTGAACCATTTTTCAATTGAAATATTCATATTTTATCGATGTAATTGTTGATTCATATCAATATAAAGTGTGATTAAACCATTTATTGAATTCAATGTAATTTACCAGCTTTTAAATTGACATAAATGAGTCGCAACGCATATAATAATGTAATATGAATGTATAAAGTCATTTACATTCAATCATTTCCGTTTTACTCTAATTTCTAATCAGTTATGTCGGGGCAAATACACTAGAATTCTCAATCAAATGGCAATCTCCAGTCCACACTGACATCATTTATTGCGCATGCTCCCCAGGTAAGGATATGACGTCACCGTTTGACATGACATGTGGATTATGTCTAGCTTCGTTTTTTGAGTCCCGTGTTACAAATGGCGCTAAAACGCATAATTTGTTTTAATTGTTACATATGAGAAGCCCATCTTTTCCCAATAAAATCCCAACATCAATGTATAATATTGAGTTAGTAACTTGGCTACTTTATGGGGACAGGTTGAGGGGGGGGGGCAATACGCTTGAATTCAACAGGTCTGTCACTGAGTCAATGTGCGTGTTCAGCGAAACACGTGAAGAGTCAGAATTAAATGGCAGACTTTGGCATCTTGTTATTCTAGTCTACACCGATAGTATTCTTCTACATGGGATATGTTTAGTCTCGTTCATCAAGTCGCTTCATACAAATGGCGCTCAAAAGCATTCTGGCACGCGAATCGTGTGTCAGTTATATCATTTTCATTTTGTCTTAAATATTGGATATCAGAAGTCCATCTTTTCTCGGTAATATAACAACATCAATGTTGTTTTAAACTGACCAATGAGTTGTGTTTGTAATGTCAAAGACTGTGGATGATACTGAGCTGAAGACTTGATTCCTTTAAACATCATTTAAATATGGTCTACCACATGTAGCACTTTCCTTTCAATATAGAAATAAATTGTTTATTGGAATTTTCAATTAAACGTAAATTTCCATGTATTACAAATATATCGATTGTTAATTTGTAAGACGTACAACAGCGGTGTTTCCCTTGCGTATTCCCCACTCTGATTTTCAATCTAGTCATTCGGATGGAACGTAATATCAATGTTCGGCGCCAAGAGGGCTTGCAAGTATAAACAGACTGTATGACGTAGACTGTGTGACCCGTTCAGTAGGGTAGACCCGGGTACTCATAAAGAAGTTAGTTTTCTCTATAGTTTGTGGGCAATTTTTAGTCTCGAATTTACGACGTGTTGATAAAATGACACACACAGAGGTCTCTGGTGGTATGACATTCAGGATACAAACCATAGAAAGTACAATTTACATTCAGCGCCAGTTGGGCGAAAATTTCTCAGCACTCCCAGCCGACAGGGGGGACCAGTTTCAGGCTTCTTGCCTCCGATGCCTAGTCCGTCCATTGGGTTTGAATGGGTGCAACGAAACCTCGTGCACAGATCAGCGCGTCGAATTTAGATAGCTAGATCAATCTAAATTAAAGTATTTTCTTTTAAAATTTATGCATGTGTTTTGTTTTATTTTTTTTCAAAGTTGATTACGGTTTATATAATACGAGTTTTGACATAAATAGCAGCACGTCAACCATTCATGTCTGGCTAAATGCATATAAATGCCACCTATTGATTGTTCCAAGGGCAATTATATTCGTGCACATGCCATTAAAGGTGCCTTCCCGCGTACAAACTGTGTGATCTGATGACATAGTTATACTAAAATCATATTTAAACCAGGCACGTTTCCAATTTGCATGTGTTTTAGGGGTTTTTTTTAAAGCGAGAATTTCATATTTTCACAGAAAGTCAAAACATAATTATTTCTCTGTTCTTTGCTCAATACATGTAGGTTGTCAACTCACTATTATACGATCATAGGCATTATTCCCTACACTTAAAATCATTGGCACGGGAAATAATAAGACAATTACCCCGCTGGAATAGCTATCTTCAAACGTTTTAATTTGAAGTTGAAAATGATATATTTTCAATTTCTCATCTGGCAATAGTGAATTATAGGATTGATAGGATTATTCTTTAACAAAGTATGACTGTCTATAAATATCATTTATTTTAAGGCTTTATTGTAATACATTTTAACAATATAACTTCAAAATATGAAACTGTAGCTTTAAAATTTGATTACGGTTTATATAAGATGAGTTTTGACATAAATAACAGTACATCTACCATACATGTCTGACTTAGTGCATATACAGACACGTTACACAATGTCTTTTTATTCAATTTGAAATAGCTCAATAATCATATAAATGTCAAATATTTGACTGTTTCAAGAGCAGTTAGATTCATGGACATAATATTAAAGGCGCCTTCCCATGTACAAATTGTGTGATTCCCAAGTTTTCTCCAAACCCTCCAAAAATGTTAATCGCAAGAGAACTACCGCATGCCGCAAAAATCTATTTGAAGCCGAGTTGTCAGTCACGTGCCTTGATAGAGGAAGAATTTATTTTTGTGTGTATTTATCGCAATCTGATTAAAACACAGATCCTATTTCGTGGCGTTTTTAGTGTTCAAAATTTATTTTACTTGTCTTAACTACACTAGGACCTGGAAGAATTTTCGTATAACCCGCGTTCTGGATGATGTGAGGGAGTAGCCAATGAAACGGTTCTGTCACGGCGAGCTTTTCTTCCTGAAGTGTACGGGAACATAATCAACATTAAAGTCCGCTTGTATGACACCCTGACGCGACCTTCCACTATAACCGGTCAGATCTTCATGTAGCGAAGGCCATCGAAAGTTTGAAAAAATGAAACAAAATATAGATCTATATTATAATCAGATTGTATTTGTCGTTAGTCAGGGGCCATAAAAATCAAATACTTCTTAATTCTTAGATTATTCTCTGTCAACGTTTTCCCATCGTTTAACCTCAGAGTCATCTACTGAATGAAAAAGTGCGGGTTGAACGTGGAAAGGAGTAGGGTCGCCTCTCTAAGCTGCTAAAGACACCCCCCCCCCCACACACACACACACAAAAGCAAATTATTGAAATAAAATTGAACAATGTGTTAGTCCCGAAATGACCTAGTTTGTGACGAGTGGACGCTATCCTCGTTGCTCTCTCTCTCTCTCTCACCCTCTCTCTCCTCTCTCTCTCTCTCTCTTAGCAATCATATCAACGCATAAAAAGAGATAATTACGTCATTCGGACAGATAGGCTGTCAGTCAGTTCTGTGAGTGGCCCGTTGGTGTTCAGGGAATCCAGTATTTTCCGATTTCCATAATCTGTTATTTATTTTTAAGATGATTACTTTTGTGGGAGTGTATCTTTAAAAAAAAATCCAATCAATTGTTGCATATGTCTAGAAAAGATTGACAGCACTCAATCAACGAATGGTATTTAACAAGCATTTTGCCAAACGTTATCATTCTCCTGGCCCGCTTTGAGTGTAGACATTCCTTGGAATAGAATTACTTCAATAGGTGAGGTCTCGATCAAGTCTTAAAGATGACTGGAGCAAGACTGTTACTTCTCTTGTTTGTTGGGCTTTGTGCCGTTTTAGCATTAACATATGCTCGATCAGCTGAAAACAAAGAGGTCGATGCCATGCTGGAAAGGGTGAAACGTAACCCAGGTCCAGATGGTAGAGAAGGTGGTGAGGGCGGAGAAGGTGGCGAGGACGGAGAAGGTGGCGAGGATGGAGAAGGTGGCGAGGACGGTGAGGATCAAGAAGATCTGGAGAGACGGGATAAACGTGACGCAGATAGAGATGATAGAAGAGACAGAGATGATGATAGACGACGAGGTGGTAGAAGAGGTGGTAGAGGGGGTGGTAGAAGAGGTGGTAGAGGGGGTGATAGAGATGATAGAGGAGATAGAGGTGATAGAGATGGTAGAGGAGATAGAGATGATGATAGAAGAGGTGATAGAGATGATAGAAGAGGTGATAGAGATGGTGATAGAAGAGGTGATAGAGATGGTAGAAGAGGTGATAGAGGTGATAGAGATGGTAGAAGAGGTGATAGAGATGGTGATAGAAGAGGTGATAGAGATGGTAGAAGAGGTGATAGAGATGGTGGTAGAAGAGGTGATAGAGATGGCGATAGAGATGGTAAAAGAGGTATGCGTGGTGATAGAGATCGTGAGGACCGAGAAGGTCGAAGAGACTAATAAGTTGGAAAAGTTGAGAAAATGCACGGATTTAAAGAGTTGGACAATATTTAAGAATTGCTCTAAAAAGAGTTCTAGTTTAACAATTAATAATTCGTCACATCACAATCCAAAAGTGAACAAGTTGAGATCTCATCAAAACAAAAGCCACAAAGAACTGATTACTTATAACTGTCAATTTACAGCCAGTGTCAGGACCTTGGAGATAAGGATGTTTTATATATTAAGTCATATTGCAATAATAAGTATTGTTCTTTCTCCAGTTTCTAAGTTTTCAATTGAAATATTCATATTTTATCGATGTAATTGCTGATTCATATTAATATAAAGTGTAATGAAACCATTTATTGAATTCAATGTAATTTACAAGCTTTTAAATTGACATAAATGAGTCGCAACGCATATAATAATGTAATATGAATGTATAAAGTCATTTACATTCAATCATTTCCGTTTTACTCTAATTTCTAATCAGTTATGTCGGGTGAAATACACTAGAATTCTCAATCAAATGGCAATCTCAGCGTCTGGTTATTCCAGTCCACATTGATAACATTTATTGCGCATGCTCTCCAGATAAGTATATGACGTCACCGTTTGACATGACTTGTTGAATATGTCTAGCTTCGTTTTTCGAGTCCCTTGTTACAAATGGCGCTGAAACGCATAATGGTACACGATTCGTGTTTCAGCGGTAACATGCTTTTTTTTTATCTTAATTCTTGCATATGAGAAACCCATCTTTTCCTGATAAGATCCCAACATTAATTCATGATATTGAGTTAGAGACTTGGCTACTTTAAGGGGGACAGGGAGAGGGGAGGCATACGCTTGAATTCAACAGGTCTGTAACTGGGTCAATTTGCTTGGTTTTGATTCGCAAGTTGGCGAGGAGTAAGGTCGGCTGTCTCCAGTTTCCAACCCTGCTCGCAAGTAAATTATTGAAATAAATTTGAGTTATGTTCAGCGAAATACGCTAAGAGTCAGAATTAAATGACAGACGTTGGCGTCTTGTTGTTCCAGTCTACACCGATAGCATCCCAGTCTACACCGTGTCGCTTCATACAAATGGCGCTTAAAAGCATTCTGGCGCGTGAATTATATCATTTTCATTTTGTCTTAAATGTTGGATATCACACGTCCATCTTTTCTCGGTAATATAACAACATCAATGTTGTTTTAAACTGACCAATGAGTCGTGTTTGCAGTGTCGAAGACTGTGGTTTATACTGAGTTGAAGACTTTGCTCCTTGAGCAAAATGTAGATATGGCCTACCACCTGTAGCACTTTCCTTTCAATATAAAAATAGATTGTTTATGGGAATTTTCAATTAAACGTAAACTTCCATGTATGACTAATATACCAATTGTTTAGGAGATAAAAACTTCCTCTTCCGCATTTACAGGGGTGTTATTGTCGCGCGTTCTAATGTAAAATCTCATGATATGTCTATTGGACAATAACACCCCTCTAAATGCGAAACAGGAAGTGTTAATCGACATTGTAACATGCTTTTTTTAATTATTAAAGACAGAGGGGTGCTGTTGTCCAATAGACAGTGTCTAATTGACCAATCAAATCGCAGGGTTTACCCTTAAGCATGTTGCAATAATTTGTAAAACATTTAACAGAGGTGTTTCCCTCTCGGATTCCCCACTCTGGTTTTCAACCTAGTCATTCGGATGGAACGAAATATCAATGTGCCAAGAGGGTTTGCAAGTAAACAGACTGTATGACGTAGACTGTGTGACCCGTTCAGTAGGATAGACTCGGGTGCTCGTAAAGAAGTTAATCTTCTTTCGTAGCTTAAGTGGGTAATTTTTAGTCTCGAATCTACATCGTGTTGATGGTATGGCATTCGGGATATACTCTAGAAAGTACAGTTTACATTCAATTGTCCAAAACATTTCTCGCGCCAGGTGGGGGAAAATTTCTCAATACTCCCACCCTACAGAGGGTCACCTTAGCGGGACCAGGTTCAAACGCCTCGTCTCCGACCCCTAGTCAGTCGCCATAGGTTTCAATGGGTGCAACAAACTCTCGTTCATAGGTCAAGGCGTCGATTTTAGATAGATTAATCAATTTATATAATATGCGTTTTGACATAAATAGCAGTGTGTCAATCATTCCTGCGTATAAATGTCACATATTGATTGTTTCAAGGGCAATTAAAGGTGCCTTCCCGTGTGTGATTTGATGACGAATTAGTACTAAAACCATATTCAAACTTATTTTCCCAAGTTGACCCTGACGCAACCTTCCACTACAACCGTTCAGACGAAATATAAATATATATTTTAATCAGGCTGTATTTGGTGTTAGTCAGTGGCCATAATATCAATGTCTAAGTTAAATTCTCAATCAACTGTTTCCCGTCGTTTAAACGCAGAATCATCTACAAAATGAAAAAGTCCCCTTATGTTCTCTGTCATTGAAAAGGGTCGCCTGTCCACCTCGTGGGTTTTCTCTGATTTCCTCCAACTGCTAAAGATCCCCTACGCGCAAGCGAATTATTGAAATCGGATAGAGCCATGTGTTACTCCCGAAATGACCCCTCTCTCTCTCTCTCTCTCTCTCTCTCTCTCTCTCTCTCTCTCTCGTTAACACATAAAAAGCGATCCTATATAAACGTCATTCGGACAAATAGGGTGTCTGTTATTCCCTTTTTTATGATTACTTTCGTGGGAATGTATCTTTAAATTCTTTTGTTTGATTTTTTTTTTATTGTTCTTTTTTAAAATTTCAAATCAATTGTTGCCTATGTCTAGAAAAGATTGACAGCACTCAATCAACGAATATAGTATTGTTCCGTGTAGACAATCATCGGAATAGAATTATTACTAACGGTGAGGCCTCGGCCAAGTCTTAAAGATGACTGGAGCAAGACTGTTACTTTTCTTGTTTGTTGGACTCTGTGCCGTTTTAGCATTAACATATGCTCGACCAGCTGAAACCAAAGAGGTCGATACTATGTTAGATAGAGTAAAACGTAACGCACGTAAAGGAGAACATGGCGAGCATCGTGAAGATGATGATAGAGATGGCGAAGACCGGGAAGATCGAGAAGGTGGTGAAGATGGTGAGGACGGAAAATATGGCGTGGACGGGGAAGATGGCGAGTACGGAAAAGGTGACGAGGGTGGTGAGGATCGGGAAGATCAAGGGGGACGAGATAAACGCAACACAGATAGAGATAGAGATGATGATAGAAACGGTGGTAGACGAGGTAGGTTTTTTAGAGGTAGGCTTGGCAGAAGAGGTAGGGTAGGTAGAAGAAGTTTTGGTAGTAGAAGAGGTAGGAGAGATGTAGATAGAGATGATGATGATGATAGAGATGATGATAGAACCGCTGGTAGAAGAGGTTGGTTTGGCAGAAGAGGCACGGGTAGAAGAGGTATTGGTATAAGAGGTAGTTACAGTAGAAGAGGTAGGAGGGATGTAGAGAGAGATGGTGATGATGATAGATATGATGATAGAGCCGGTGGTAGAAGAGGTTGGGTTGGTAGAAGAGGTATGGGTAGAAGAGGTAGTTACAGTAGAAGGGTGGGAGAGATGTAGATAGAGATGGTGATGGTGATAGAGATGATGATAGAAGACGGGGTAGAAGGGGTAGGGGTAGAAGAGGTGGGGGTAGTAGAAAAGGTAGGAGAGATGTAGATAGAGATGATGATAGAAAAGGTGGTAGAAGAGGTAGGGTTGGTGATAGAGATGACGATAGATATGTTGATAGAGAAAGAGATGGTGATAGAAGGGGTGGTGATAGAGATAGAGATGATATAAGAAGGGGTGGTGATAGAGATCATGAGGGCCGAGAAGGTCGAGATAAGCGCGAGGCAAATGGTGGAGACGGAGAAGACCGTGGAGATCGTGAAGGTCGAGAAGATCGCGAGGACCGCGAAGATGGTGATGGAGATGGTGATGGAGATCGAGAAGATCGAGACAAACGCGAGGCAAATGCTGAAGAAGTTGGTGATGGAGTTGGTGATAGAGATTGTAAAGCCGGAGAAGCTGGCGAGGTCGGAGACGGTGGCGAGTTTGGAGATGGCGAAGTTGGAGATCGCGAGGTCGGAGACGGTGGCGAATATCGTGAGGATCGGGAAACTCGAGGCAGGCGTGATAAGGGTGTGGCAAATGGCAATAGGGGTAGTTATACAGATAGAGATGGCGATAGAGATTGGGATGATGATAGAGATAAACGCCTCACAATCCAAAAGTGAATAAGTTGATATCTCATCAAAAACGAAAACCACAAAGAACTTTTTACTTATACCTGTCAATTTACAGCCAGTGTCAGGATCTTGGAGATAAGAATGTTTTATAAATTAATTCATATTGTGATAAGTATTTATAGCGAGAATTTCATATTTTTTTAAAAATTATATTTTTGAAATGTATTAAAATAGAGCCTTAAAATATATGGTATCTATAAACAGTCCTACCTTGTAAAAGAATAACCCTATTAATCCACTATTGTCAGTTGGGAAACTGGCAAACATATCATTTTCAACAGAATATGTCTCATTTACAACAAAACGGGGGGGGGGGGGCAATACTGAATACAAGAAGCAAACGGATTCCAATTGTCAGGGATTTTTTTTTACTTTCACGCTCATGTGTACACGAGACGTCGCTTTACCGTCTTATCCAATGAACGAAATTTTCCTGGGAAAGACACCGGAGGCCCCTTTGTGCGCTTCGCACCGTGCGTCCCAACCTATCCGTGCACCTAATCAGTCCAAGGAACTACACCATATATGTTTTGAGAGAGACAGAGAGTTTAACATCCATTCAAAACAAATTACCAACACATGGTCTATAGCAGTGCGAAGAAACCGGAAACCCGGAGAAAACCCAAAGGTTGGACAGGTGACGTCTGCACTGAACATCCGCTTTTCATCCCATCCAACGACTTATTGCTGTTTCTTGCTAATATAAGTCCCGCTTCCTGAAAGTACACGCAACTGTATCCCGGCACTTTGTTGGCAGGTCAGTTATAAATTCTGCATACATTATATGTTGAAATTTACAAATGCACAAGCTGTGACAAATCTGCCAACATATAAAGACATTAATGAACCCACAGGTGAAAAACTGGTGATGTCCACATTTATGCTTTTGTTCGATTTCTTTCCCCTGATTTTACCCCTTGGTCCCTTCTATCTTCTCCATAAATATTGTATGGAACAGCTGGACATATCACGTTCTACGGAGGGTATTTTTAAAGGCATAAAAGGCAAAACCTGGTCAGTCAAATCAAATGCCCAAAATACACCATAGGAATGCTATGGGAGTGTGCATTAGCTTAAATGTTCTCACTTAATGCCCCATTCTTCATAGAAACTTGCAATATTTTAAAAAAAATCCTCCAAACAGACGAGTGAGCAGGCGCGGATCCAGTGGGGGGCGCACCCGGCGCACGCCCCCTCTATTTTTGAGGTTTCAAACAATTTTTAGCTCCATATATTCTCGCGAGAAAGGAGAACGAAAATAGTTTAGGTTGGAAATCGTAATTTACAGTACTAGTACGAAATTGGTCCTTGTGGGCATTTTTTACACTCAAAAATCACGGTTCCGGGCTTCGCACTCCCAAGCTGGTGCAGCACGCCCTCTCTTTCTGAAAATCCTGGATCCGCCCCTGAGTGAGTGTTTAAACTGGAAATTTCCATTTACCCAAAAATCAGAAAACGTGACATCACCAGTTTTTCCCCTCGAGTTTTCTTTTAGTTTAGTTCTAATTTCGGTGGGATTCAAGGATAGACTGAGATGGTAAAGATGGTAAAGATGGTGAAAGAGATAGAGATGGCGATATGGATGGTGATAGAGATTTTGATTCGCAAGTTGTATGGGGGTCTTCCGTCCAACCCCGAACTCGAGAATTGTCTCCCAGTCCCCCAGTTTCCACCCTTAGTCGCAAATGACTAAAATAAATTTGAACCACGTGTTATTCTCTCTCTCTCTCTCTCTCTTTTTTTTTTAGGGGGAGGGGAAATTGACTTTAAATTTGGATTGGCTAATAGTAAGTGTGTGTGTGCGAGGGGTGGGGGCTGCACCACATACAATAACACAAAACACATCAACGGACAAGACACAATAGGCAGAAATCCCAAACAAACGTATACATTAGATTAAATGAATGCAACCGGGGGCTAGTCGTAAGCATCCACCTGTACAGTATCGCTGTGATAGTGTCAGATTGTTCCTGGTGTCTGATTACCGTTTAGCGCATGCGCAGTTGTAAGAGTGGCCTCACCCCTTCATGGACACGGTGTGCATTGACTCCCCGTCATAGGATATCCCCTAAGATTTTTTAAAGGTCAAATACTATTATCTACCAATATGTACAGTATTACTATCAGGAGAACTGTCCTGCATCATTAACAAGGGGGAAACCACGTCGGAAATTCTGGATGAACTTTTTCGGCCAATGCAGGGATCGAACACCCGACCTCCAGGCTAGCGTTTGTAACATCAGCCTGTTATTTATATAATGCCAATAATAGCCCAAAATATTGTTTCATTTAACGGTCTGTTGGGTATAACTATTAAAATATAGTACGCTCTACAGATTGTTAATTAGTACATGGGAGTCACCTTTCATCGTAAAATCCTACGAATATATAATAATACACAATAATACGCTCTCTCTCTCTCTCTCTCTTTCTCTCTCTCTCTCTAGGGGTGGGGGGCACAGAGGCGCACGATGGTCGTTGGTTGCGTATTACGTCCAATGGAAGGGGTGCCAAAGGGGCCCATTGGGGAAACTGATTATTTCCCCATTTGCGTGCCTGATTTGCTCCAAGGGAGGCAGCTGCCACTCCCCACTAATGCCCCACCGCCTCCTAGCTATGGGCCTGACATTTAAATATAAAGACCGTTGGTTCTCCTTTTTCTTCTAATGGGGAGATGGGGGGGGGGGGTCCTATTTCACAAATTAATGCGGACACTTACAGATTTCGTCATAGTTCACGCGATGTAAACAACGCTAGCGCTAACCCTATGTAATACTCTAGGAGTTAATTTACATGTAGTTCTATGAAAGGTGGTCTGTTTAATATTTTGAAGTGGTGAAAAAATTGGGTGGCAACGACAAATAGACTCAGTAGTTATTTAGTAAGATTCATGACTACAAAGTGGGTAAGACGGTGGCTCGCTAGCCTGGAGGATGGGTGTGCGATCCCTGCATTGGCCAAGAAAGTTCATCCAGATTTTTTGGCGTGAAGATGCCCTAACCCAAGACCTAATGATAAGCCTTACCCTAACCCACAATCTTCGGAAACAATCAAATCAAGTGCCACTAACCCTGTTCACATCTCGCGGCTTTTGGGAAATCTGCAAGTATGCATGTGGAATAGGTCTAGCAAGGGGGCAGGTGATCGAATGGTTTATCGCGTGCGCGTGGAATCACAAGGCCCATCATTGATACGAGTGCCGTGATTTCGATTTCAGCTTGAACGTGACAAGAACAGGGTCGCCTGTCCAACCTCGCACGGTTTCTCCGGGTCATTCCACAGCTGGTGGAATGTACCGGTAGTGGCGCAATATAATTAGTTGGTTATATCGGGAGAAAATCACAGCTGAATTCCAACATGCAAGCGATCTTTAACGCGCACGCCAGGGGGGGTGGGATGGCCTAGTGGTCTAGAGTGCCGCGCTTCGACCTCTAGCTGGCCGGTCACCTCTGGTTTGCGGCTGTGATTTCGAGCCCTGGTGTGAGCGTATGTGGCATGGAGATAGGGGCGCCTTTTACCTCGTGGGTTTCCCCCGGGCACTCCGGTTTCCTTCCACTGCTAAAGACCCCCTACGCGCAAGCGAATTATTGAGGAGAGGGAGGAGAGGAATTAACATCCACTCGACTCAAACTAGGTCATTTCGGGACTAAAACGATTTTTAAATTTTATTTCAATAATTCGCGTGCGCATTGGGGTCTTTAACCGTGGGGGGAGCACCCTGAGTAAACCAACGATGTTGGACCCTCCACCAACTCCAATAACACTGCACAAATTTAAATTATCTAGATTCCATAAAAATCTCTATCCTATAATAATGTTTCTTATATTTCGGCGCTTTAAGTTTAGATCCTTTTTTTTTTCATCTATTAGAGTGGATAGAAGCTGTGCATTCAAATATATTTTGTAATATATTGGCCATATCACACATAAATTCATCGACCGAAAACTACATTCATAGTACAGCCTACATGAATGGTCCGATTAATTTATTTTTAAAATGTGTATAAATCCGTGTAATAACCAATTATCGTGGTTTAAATAACTACCAAGCTTGACAATTATTTTAATTACATCAGAAATTTATACTGAATTTTAATTAGTATTGAATTTGATATCGTAATTAATCGTCCGTTTCTATTACTCCCGTGCAACATATGTGCGTTAGACAATACCAAAACGTACTGGATAATCTGGAGCAGGAATTCCCTTTAATTAGAGTTATCGATTTATGACGTACTAATGGAACTGACTGTGTTACACTAAAGGAAATTCCCCGATATTGGCGACATATAAAATGAAGGCAAGAAGGAGATCTGTCAGATTTTTTCTACCGTAGGGTTCCTGATATTATTGTGAATAAACGGATTTTGAGTCACCATGAGTGGGCATGTCGGAGACCTTAGTCCCAAACAAGCCGAAGTTTTACAAAAGGTAATGAGAAGCAGCAAAATGATTTATTTAACTATTTATTCCCTTGACGATTGTGAATGTGATGTGTTTTTATTTGTTTTGGTTCGATAGATTTGCGTTTGGGCTCGAGATTGCACCCCTAATGTAATGACAACATAAATCAACTATTTCAAACCAACCAAGATATGGATCAGAGGTCGACAACCTGACCTATTCTTTTCCATGAATAATACAGTGAATCACTAAAGCTATCAATCACATAACATAACATAAAGCATAAAAAATACAGAGAGAGAGAGAGAGAGCTGTCAAAATTTGCAATTTAATTGTTTTGTTAAAAGTAATATATTATATATCTTAATCATGTCTGTTTTGGCCGGAATTGAGTGGCCAATTGGTCTAAGACATGAGCTTTACATCCTAAGGTCTGTGGTTAGCACGTGCACGCTGTATCATAAGATCTCACATTGAGTCAACTGGCGTGGTTTCGTTTCCCCGCTTGTACATGACAAGGGGTACGGTCGACTGTCTAACCAGGTTTCCTCCCACAGCTTTAAAGACCCCAGCTACGGTGGGGGGGTGGGGGTGGGGGTGGGATGGCCTAGTGGTCTAGAGTGCCGTGCTTCGAACTCTAGCTGGCCGGTCACCTCTGGCTTGCGGCTGTGGTTTCGAGCCCTGGTGTGAGCGTATGTGGCATGGAGATAGGAGCGCCTTCTCAACCTTGTGGGTTTCATCGGGGCACTCCGGTTTCCTCCCACTGCTTAAGACCCCTACGCGCAAGCGAATTATTGAAATAAAATTAAACCATATGTTAGTCCCAAAATGACCTAGTTTGTGTCGAGTGGACGTTAAACCCCATTTCTCTCTCTCTCTCTCTCACCTGTCTCTCTTTGATGGGTCAAGTAATGTTTCACTAAACCTGGGAAGAAATGAATGGAAAAGATATATATGGCAACACAAATTCACCTCCAACCCCTGAGAGCTTTACCTATTCCTTATCACCAATCTGTCACACTGTCACTACGCATGAATGTATATATTGTGATCTTTGTCTAATTTTAGTTTTATGGGGGTTGGATAGCCGAATGGTTTGCCAATGGTTTGCCGTGACGTTGAATCAAGGGGTGTGGTTTCAATTCCCTGGTTGTACATGACAATGAGTCGGGTTGTCTCCGGGTACTTCGTTTTTCTCCCACTGCTAAAAACCCCTACGCCGCCTACGCGCAAGCAAATTATTGAAATAAAATTAAACCATATGTTAGTCCCAAAATGACAGTTTGTGTTGAGTGGATGTTAAACTCCAATTTCTTTCTGTCTCTCTCTCATGTAGTTTTTCGTCCCATTAGTGGTTCCCAAAAGTTCTGGTCTGGTCATTAGAGATAATTTTGTTTTATCTTCAGTTTCGAGAGGCAATGAGAAATATTTTTGTTATTAATTTTCAGTTTCGTGAAACGATGAAAGATGTTTTAAAACCACATCATGATGATTATTTTCTCACAAGATGGCTACGAGGTAATATGAGTATTGAATATAATTACGGAGTGGGGGGGTGGTGGACGGCTGATTATTGAGCATGGTGTGCTGTATCATAAAGTCTGTCATTGAGTCAACTGGCATGGTTTTGAATCCCTGGTTGCACGTGACAACGAGTAGGGTTGCCTGTCCAACCTCGTGGGTTTTTCTCTGGGTCTTCTGGTTTCCTCCCACTGCTAAAGACCCCTAGACGCAAGTGAATCATTGAAATAAAATTGAACCATGTGTTTGTTCCGAAATGACGAATGGACATTAAACCCAATTTCTCTTTGGTCTCTATGGCTAAGTGGGTAAGACGCTGGCTCACTAGCCTGGAAGTCGGGTGTTTGATCCCTGCGGAGAAAGTGCATCCAGATTTTCCAGCATGATTCCCTCTTGTCAGTGATGCAGTACAGAGGGTCTGACGAGGACAGCTGTCTCGTCATTTGGATGGGACAAAAAACTAAGTTCTGTGTACACATTGGCATGCATGTAAAAGATCCCTTGGTAGTTGGTATTGGATATATATAAGAGTAGGCCATAGCGCCGCTGCCCTGACAAAATTTCCCTCATAGGACATTAAACCCCATTTCATTTTTTGGGTCTATGGGCGGGTGGCGGCGTATTTAGATTCACATTTTAGACAATAAAAATCTGTCTTAATCAATAGATATTTACAACATTTCTTTTTTTTTGTGTGTGTTTTTCAGCAAGAAATTACGATTTAAAGAAAGCAGAAACCATGTTGAGAAATGTAAGTACTGATACTGCTGCAACAAAATTCTATATTGATAAAATATTTTATCGATTACTTTGGTTGTGGGGAGTTAATCTGTTTCTTTTTGTAAATATACTCAACTGGACCATAGCAAGAAGTGCTATCTTTATGGGGGGGGGGGCCTAGTGGTCTAGAGTGCCGCACTTCGACCACTAGCTGGCCGGTCACCCCTGGGTTGCGGCTGGGGTTTCGAGCCGTGGTGTGAGCGTATGTGACATGGAGATAGGGGCGCCTTCTCAACCTCATGGGTTTCCTCCGGGCACTCCGGTTTCCTCCCACTGCTAAAGACCCCTACGCGCAAGCGAATTATTGAAATAAAATTAAACCATATGTTAGTCCCGAAATGACCTAGTTTGTGTCGAGTGGACGTGATATCTCATTTCTCTCTCTCTCTCTCTCGCTATGTTTATGGACCTGGAACCGACTATATGTAGTCATAAGATTAGTTGATATACATGTACTGAAAATTCTGGTACGAATTAGTTGGTTTTATAGTGACGAATTTAGTATGAATTAAATAAGTTTGTGTACTGAATATTCTGGTATTAATTAGTTCATTTTATAGTGACAATTTTGATATTAATTGAATTAGTTTGTTTAGTGAAGATTTTGGCATAAATAAATCTGTTTAGAGACGATTTTGGTATAAATTGTGTTTAGTGACGATTTTTGTATAGATTAGTTTGAATGTCATATTGATACATGTATTTTATTCGGCCACACTAAATATATTTTCAGTTCTTCAGGGTCCTGGTAAATATATATCTAGACATTTGAATCACATGAAGACGGTTTTGTTTACATGCAATATTTCAAAACTTAAATTTTTAGAACTTAAAAGTGTAGCGAAGGAGTTTTAGTTTTTGAATTAGTCCTTTTCTTGTAGAATTTAGAAGCCAAATCTTAGCAAAAAATCAATTTGGTGTGCCTTAGTAAAAATTGTTTGAGTGTTTTGGGAGATATTGGATTGAATATTCCAGAATTGGATTCTCTCAATCAAGCACCTCCCGCAGCCCTCTTACACTTACTACCATGTTAGTCACAATATATGTATTGTGATGATACATTAACCATATGTTAGTCTCAAAATAACCTAAGTATTGTATTGATGATACATTAATCATATGTTAGTCTCATGATAACCAACATAAAGTATTGATGATGTATGAAATGAAAATGAAATGGGGTTTAATGTCCCATTCTTTTGCACCTAATTTTGAGGTAGATTTTGCCCAGGCTGCCAACAGCTAAGGGATCTTTTGCGTCCACTCCAATGTGTACACGGGACCTCGGTTTTTCGTCCAATCTGAACGACTATGCAGCTGTCCTTGTCAGGCCCTCCTTCTGCATCACTGACAAGGGGATATCACGCCGGAAAATCGAGATGAACTTTCTCGGCCAATGCAGGGATCGAATGCCCGAAGTCCAGGCTAGCGAACCAGCGCCTTATCCACTTATCCCCAGATGATATATGAACCACATATTAATCTCAAAATGACCAAAGTACATTGTAGTGTGTTGATGTTATATGAACCATATGTTGATCTCAAAATAATCAAAGTATTGTGTTGATGATACATAAGCCACATGTTAGTTCTATGGGATGGCCTAGTGGTCTAGAGTGCTGCGCTTTGACGTCTAGATGGCCGGTCACCTCTGGCTTGCGGCTGTGGTTTCGAGCCCTTGTTTGAGCGTATGTGGCATGGAGATAGGGGCGCCTTCTCAACCGCATGGGCACTCCAGTTTCCTCCTACTGCTAAAGACCCCTACACGCAAGCGAATTATTGAATTAAATGAAACCATATGTTAGTCCCGAAATGACCTAGTTTGTGTCGAGTGGACGTTAAACCCCATTTTTCTCTCTCTCTCTTTATCCTCTGTGTTTTAAGTTGTTATCCTTTAAGATTGTTTTCACAGTTCTCAATCAAACTATTTTAAGTGCTATAAAATAGTGATACATCTTCCGGATGACAAGGTCATAGATGAATTTTTATAACTGGACTTTAATACTTCCACTACTAAATATGATTCAGTCTATGACAAATTGTATTGTATGTATAATATCATCTAATAATGATACACCCTAATATTATAACATACATATATAGCTAACTGTAACTAAACAATAGTAAAATTGTTGTAAAAATGGAGTGAAGTGAAATGTGGTCGATCCCTGCATTGGCAAAGAAAGTTTATCAGGATTTTCTGACGTGGTTCCCCCTTCTCAGTGGTGCAAGAAGGAGGGTCTATCCAGGTCATGTGTATACATTGGGATACATACAAAAGATGCCTTTGGAGTTGGAATTTGATATATAATAGTAGGCCATAGTGCCGCTGCCTGGGCAAGATTTACCTCATAGCACACTTTACTTCATATGCCCATCTTTTTTATCCCAGCCATACAATGTACTATAAGGGAAACTTTGTCCAGGTAGCTGGGTTACAGCCTACTCTTTTATTGAATTCCACCTTCCAGGGAATCTTTTACGTGCACACCAATGTATACACAGGACCTCGATTTTCCGTCCCATCCGAATGACTAGACAGCTGTCCAGGTGGGGCCCTCTGTCCTTCCTACTTTTCTGCACCGACTGTGTTTGTGAAGACTTTAGTTATTCCTCTATTATAATATATAAACTTATTGTCAAGCTCTAAATAATTTATCAGGTTTTAGATTATCTACATAAGTTGATAACCATGGTAACAATCTATATGACTGATAACAATCCTTATAGATCAGTAGTTTTCAATGATAACACATACTTATACAGAGCTGAATATAGGATGATTCGGTCACAACCCCAACCCCTTACTTATCTAACCTCAGTGACGACAGTCGACCTAACTTTTCACTTTAACACCTTTGTTTAAACCACTAATTTTGCCTTCACTGCTGCCATACGCGGTTGCCATGCACAATTACCAGGCACTGTTGTCACATGCTGCTGTCATTCACAGCTGTCATGCGCAGCTGCAATGCACTGTTGCCATGCACAGCTGCAATGCACTGTTGCCAACTTGCCATAATCTTAGAAATGATATGAGAGTAGGCTGTGGTGCAAAATTGCCCTTATAGCACACTGCATGGTATAGGCCCAACTTTATTAGCCCATTTGGAGCCGAAAAGTAGGATGTTAAACCAAGTTCCATTCATTTCATTTATTTCACTGTCTGTAGATGGCATTGCCAAATGTTGATCTGTCAGCATTGGACAGGGCACAGCCGAACTTAAGCTCACAGACAAGTTAGAGCCTCGGTTTTTCAAGATGTCCCATAGACAAACAATCAAAGTTACCCCAAAGTTCGACTTCTACTAGGAGATATAGCAGCCAACTTATTTTAAAACATCACCTCTCACGCTCTCTCTGTTATTGAGTCAACTGGCGTTTTTTCGATTCCCTGGTCGTACGTGGGTTTTCTTCGAGTCGTACATTTTCATACCACTATTAAAGGGCCAATCCCGATAACTTTCTGAGGAATAGAACTGCTTAATTTTGTCTTAAAATCTTTTAAAACCCATTAGCTAAGGCCGACCAACTAACCCGATATTTGTGATACGCTTGTAAATAACTTAAACCTGGCAGTCTTCATCTGGAAATGGAGACCGTTGTATTATACAGTATCTGAATAAAACCAGACTATTTTCTATAAAAATAATATGTAGGTGAAATTTACTTTTTGTTATCAAGTACAGTACATGGGTCATTCACTGGATAGACCTCTCAAGGAACGGGAATCGATTATCAGGTCACCCAATGAAAAAATTGACCTGAAATCTTAAAAGGGTTACGTGTCCAGATAAGCAGTGTTGACCTTCACGTCCAAACGACTAAATATTTTGAGCTGAAATTTTGAGACAAGGTAAATACACCATGCCTCTATATTTTGGTCCATATATTTTATAAACTCTCGGACTTTAATTTTTGAGACTCTGTTCTTATCGGGGTTGTCCCTTTAAAGACTCCTATGCGCAAACGAATTATTGAAATAAAATTTGGAACCATATGTTATTCCCCAAATGATCTAGTTTGTGTCGACAGGAATCTCTTTTTCTCCCTCTCCCTCTGTCTCTCTCACTGGGTTATTGTGTAATGGAGCATATCTGAGTATAAATAGAATAGCTGATTATCTATATATTTGTTGAGGAAACATAAACTGTTGGTGAGAACAATTGAAACTAATAAATATTAAATGGCCATAACCTACTTATAATTTATAGATTTGGATACTTTCTAAACAACATGTTTTTGTTTGATTGTTTATAGTCTTAAACTTTATTATTTTCTTTCTGACCGACATGTCTGTTCTGTTTAATATATTTACTAATATAGATGACCTTGTTCATCATGTGAAATTCTGTCATAAATGATGATAAATGTTGAATACATTCCAGTAAAAACATGTGAGAATTAGCTAAACATGTGTTGACATTTATTACATTCAGACAGTTCAATCACTTGTTATATTACTTGACATCCATCTTCCTTAGCCCAGTCAGTGCAGAGAGAGAGAGAAAGAGAGAGGGGGAGGGGAAGGAGAGAGAGGGGAGAGAGAGAGAAGAGAGGGAGAGAGATGTCTACTCAACACAATCTAGGTCATTTTGGGACTAACATGGTTCAATTTTATTTCGGGTATTTAGTAGTGGAAGGAAACTGGAAGACCCAGAGAAAACCCGCGAGGTTGGAATGCAACCCTACTCCTTGTCACATACAACCATGCCAGTTGACTCAATGACAGACCTTCTAATACAGCGTGAACATACTAGCCAATATGTACATATGACTTCATTGTTTTTGTCTCATCCAAATGACTATGTTGTCCCTAGCTCTGAGACCAGAAGAAGTAGGGCAACACTAGTGACCCGTGTCACACCAAAGCATGAGCTGAGCAGCCTTTAATACCACAAATGCTAGAGAGTTATTGTGTCCCAAAAAGTGTGGCGGAGAGACAGATGGACGGACGGACAGACAGATGGACGAACCCATTTTAATAGTCCCCTGTTTTCTTTAAAAGGCGGGGGGCAAAAAATGATATCATTGTAAAGCCTTTGGATTTAGAAACTTTGCGTTTCTCAGATTTTGTGTAAACATATGAAAGGCAGATATGAAGGCTTTTAATATTAACAGTCATTTCCAGTCCAAAAATGATTATTGAAATCGGTCGAAAACTCGCGAAGTTATTAGTTAAATTATAGCAAGAATCATTGCACTTGGGCGAAAAAATAATCTAATATGTAGAGGAAATAACTGAGACTTGTATTGCTGTAATGGGATATGAAAGCTTAATAATTTGAGTAATAAGAATGCTTGTTTTTCAGGACTTTACATGGAGAGCACAGAACGGTGTTGATACGATTTTATCTGATTACAAGATACCAGAAGTTATAGAGAAATATTATCCAGGCGGTTTATGTGGGCGTGATAAAGAGGGTTGTCCTATCTGGATTGATCCTTTCGGTGATATGGATATAAAAGGTAAAATATTTAATGACCCCCCCCTTCTCTCAGGTATCATTTAATCTTAGAGCATAAATTTCTTTCCCATTCTATATCAAATCTTTGTTATATTTTCGGAAACTTCATTTAAAATCACCAAAAATATTGGACGTTAGATTTGCAATAAACAGCAACAACAGCAAACTCCCACTCTATCGAATGTAGACCTGTTGAATGTCAGAAATCACCCACAATCAAATGTATATCTGTTAGCATGTCGGAAATAGCTCAGTATTTCCTATATTAAACCAGTTGATTGTCGGAAATCGCCCACTCTATCCTATACTATATTAAACATGTTGATTGTCAGTAATTGCCCACTCTATTCTATATTAAACATGTTGATTGTCGGAAATAACCCACTATATCCTATATTAAATCGGTTGATTGTCAGTAATAACCCACTCTATCCTATATTAAACCATTTGATTGTCAGTAATCACCCACTTTGCCAGATATTAAACTTGTTGATTGTCAGTAATCGCCCACTCTATTCTATGTTAAACATGTTGATTGTCAATAATCACCCACTCTATCCTATGTTAAACATGTTGATTGTCAGTAATCACCCACTTTTTTTGATCAACAAAAAATGAAATGAATAAAGCATCCGTTTTTTTCTGCCCCATCTAGGCTTATGACGTTTAGAATCAATGGAAAGTAAATTTTAGCCTGTATATTATTAACTTTTGTTATTTTTTTTATATCAGGCATGTTATCATCGGCAAGGAAACAAGATGTTATCAAAAGTAAAGTTCATTTATTAGAGAGAATATATAAATTAATTGAAGCTGAGTCGACAGTAAGTAAAATTATTTATTATTTTTATACGCCTATATTTTCATGTGGACGTATTGTCTTCGCCGCCGGCCGTCCATCTACATTTTGTTTGTGGACACTGTACATGTCACAATTTTTTATCTGAATTTGATGAAACTTAAGATACTGCCAGAGTTATGGCCCTTGATGACGTTGACAAATCTTCTGGCACTCTAGAGGCTAATGTTAATATCTGATTGACTTTAGAAGAAGCCCAGTGATTGTCAATGATTTCAGATAATTACTACCAGAGTTATGGCCCCTGATCACTTTGAAAAATATGTGAATGCTCACAAGAGACCGAAGTTATCATCCAATTGACTTTAGATTGATAAACAGACTTTAGGATCTTAAAACAAACAAGTATATTAATTTTCAATGAATTTTGAACAACTAAATCCATGATATTAAATATTTCGTATATTAAACGTTTCCATGGGACAGAACTAAAGCCAAACAAATTTTAAAGATTTTCTGATAATAACTGATTAAGTTGTTACTCTTAATCAGATTTTAGTGTATTATAAATGTTTCATTACCAACAATAGAAAAAATATGTAACAACTCTAGTTGACTGCTCGAACGACTTAGCTGCTGTGGGCGTATGTTTCATTGCCTGGCAACCTATCTTTCCTTGTGAATTATTGAAATAAAATTGAATCATGTGTTAGTCCCAAAATGACCTAGTTTGTGTCGAGTGGACGTTAAACCTCATTTCTCTCTCTCTCTCTCCTTTCCTGAGTGTTCGATAGGGAATTCCCCACAAACAAATCAGAAGGCAAGATATTAAACTGATTTTCATTGGATGTATTTACAGATAATATGATATCTTTTATTACAGGAAAGTCGAAGAGTTAATGGCGTAATTTTGATTTACGATTTAGAAAAATTCGGTTTAAAACATTTGTGGAAGCCAGGTGATCCTGATCTTATCGGTTATTTTGGTTATGGTGGTGGATCTGTAAATTATATTTTTTATTACAGGAAGATCAAAGGGTAGATGGAATAGTTGTAATATATGATTTAGAAAAAATGGGGTTAAAACATTTATGGAAGCCAGGTGAATTTTTTTGTACATCCCATTTTATGCAGAAGCATATAACCCTCCCACTGCTTAAGACTCCTATTAAAATGATATCATAACATATTTTAGTGTCAAAATGATTTAGTTTAGGTCAAGAGAAGATTAAAAGCTATCTCTCTCTCCCCCTCTCCCCCACTTTTTATTTTTCTAGTAATTTCTAATGATACCAAAAAAGCCCTTAAATGTAATCTTATTGGTAGCAATTTAGCAATTCCATTCTCTGCAAACCATATTGCACCACATTAGCACATTTCACCACTTACCATGTGTAGCACATCACACTACTTACCATGTGCACCACATTGCACCACTTTCATTGTGTAGCACATTTCAACACTTACCATGTGCACTACATTGTACCACTTACCATGTGCACCATGACGTTTCACCACTTATTTTGTACTTAAAGATACATGCATTATGTAAGATTTAGATAAAAAATATGGTTGCTCTGGTTATAACACGTCAGGTATAGATAATAAAAAAAGAATATATTGAACATTACATTATTTTGGGTGAAGTTAGGACTGTTTGAAAATGTTTATTGTTGTAGGAAAAGTACTTGACGCCAGAGACTAAGTCTTGATTATCCATTTTTATACGCCCACATTGAAATGTGGTCGTATATTGTCGTCGCCCCCGTCCGTCCGTCCGTCGGTCCGGCGTCCACAATTGCTTGTGGACGCTCTACAGGCTAAAGTTAATATCCGATTGACTTTAAATTTGTACACAGTGTTTAAGGTCATGAGACGAAGAAGCCTATTGTTTTTCAGCGATTTCCGATAATAACTACCAGAGTTATGGCCCTTGATCACTTCAAAAAATCTTGTGGATGCTCTAGAGGCCAAAGTTAATATCCGATTGACTTTAAATTTATACACAGCGTTTAAGGTCATAAGACAATGACGCCTATTGATTTTCGGCGATTTCCGATAATTAGTGCCAGAGTTATGGCCCTTGATCTCTTTGAAAAATCTTGTGGACGCTCTAAAGGTCAAAGTTAATATCCGATTGACTTTAAATTTATACACAGTGTTTAAGGTCATAAGACGAAGAAGCCTATTGATTTTCAGCGATTTCCTATAATTAGTGCCAGAGTTATGGCCCTTGATCACTTCAAAAAATCTTGTGGACGCTCTAGAGGCCAAAGTTAATATCCTATTGACTTTAAATTTATACACAGTGTTTAAGGTCATAAGACGAAGACGCCTATTGATTTTCAGCGATTTCCGACTATTAGTGCCAGAGTTATGGCCCTTGATCACCTCAAAAAATCTTGTGGACGCTCTAGAGGCCAAAGTTAATATCCGATTGACTTTAGATTTATACACAGTGTTTAAGGTCATGAGACGAAGAAGCCTATTGATTTTCGGCGATTTCCGATAATTAGTGCCAGAGTTATGGCCCTTGATCTCTTTGAAAAATCTTGTGGACGCTCTAAAGGTCAAAGTTAATATCCGATTGACTTTAAATTTATACACAGTGTTTAAGGTCATAAGACGAAGAAGCCTATTGATTTTCAGCGATTTCCGATAATTAGTGCCAGAGTTATGGCCCTTGATCACCTCAAAAAATCTTGTGGACGCTCTGGAGGCCAAAGTTAATATCCGATTGACTTTAGATTTATACACAGTGTTTAAGGTCATGAGACGAAGAAGCCTATTGATTTTCAGCGATTTCAAATAATTACTGCCAGAGTTATCTCCCTTGATAACTTCAAAAATTCTTGTGACGCTATAGAGGCCAAAGTTACCATCCGATTGACTTCATATTGATACATATAGTTTAAGGTGTTGAAACGAACAAGTGTTTTGATTTTCGATGAATTTAGATAACTGAACAGCTAAATCCATGATATTAAATGTTTCATGTATATACTAATTGTTAGCGTGGGGTAAAACTTTATAAAAAGCAATCAAATTCTAATGATTTTCTGATAATTACATAATGAGTTGTTACTCTTAATCAGTTTTTAGTGTATTACAAATGTTTCATTACCGAAAAAAGTAAAAATATGCGACAACCCTTGTTGACTGCTCGGACGATTTAGCTGCTGTGGGCGTATGTTTCGTTGCCTGGCAACCTATCTTTGAAGGTGTTCAAATCCATTTAAATCTCTGCCATCAGATGGTCTGGACTCTTATTCACATATTGCATCTAAAGTGCATGAAATGCAAACCCTTGTACATTGATGTCTGTTGATTGAGACGTGAATCTTGAATTTGTTTGGGTTTTTTTTCAGGCGTTGATCTTTTTAATAGTATTTTAGCCATTTTTGAAGAACATTTTCCAGAATCATTAAAGAAAAGTTTTGTGATAAACGGTAAATATTTATATATAGTATCATTGTTTGGTTTAAAACGAAGCTGCAATTGTTCAAGAAGAAAGATGTGGCTCACTAACCTGGATGTCCTGTGTTCGTTCCCAACCTTTGGAGAGAAAGTTTACTGGATTTTGCAGTATGGTTCTCCTATGTCAGTTCAGTTGTGCAGGACAGAGGGAAAAAGACATGTATAATTTTTTGAGTGGGATTAAAAACTGAGATATATGTATACATTGACAGCATATAAAAGATCTCTTGGCAGTTGAAATTTGGTATGAGAATTGGCCGGAGGGTTCTTTCAAACACTCTATTGATGATGTTCTTGTAAACACTCTAGATGAGGCCATAATAAGGTTCTTGTTAACACTCTAAATGTGACTTCCTCTTAACACTATAGATCAGGGTTTGTGTAAACACTCTAGAAGAGGTTTCATGTAAACACTACTCTAGACACTATAGTTAAGGGTTCATGTAAAGACTACAGAAGAGGCTTCACATAAACAGTCTTGATGAGGCCAGAGGCTTCATGTAAACACTCTAGATCAGAGTTCTTGTAAACATGCCTCAGATCAGGTGTTTAGTAAACACTCTAGATCAGGAGTTTAGTAAACACTCTAGGCAAGGGGTTTAGTAAACACTCTAAATCATGGGTTTAGTAAACACTCTAAATCATGGGTTTAGTAAACACTCCATTGATGAGGTTTTTAATCATTTAAATGATTTTTATTTTATTTATTTCAGCACCAAGAATATTTCCAATAGCTTTTAATTTAGTTCGACCATTTCTTAGTGAAGCAACTGTTAAAAAAGTACATATCCTAGGAAGTAAGTAAACTTTTTTTTTTAGATAGATGTGAGTCAAGCATAAATAATTCATTGAAAACACATTGAATTGAAGTTTTAATGTCGATTCAGCACTTTATACTTAACATCAGTTAATGTCAGTAGTTCTCTTTAGTACAGTGCCTTTTTTTAATTGGGGGAACTAGAAACATCAACTTAGTAATGCAAGCAACTCTACTTCCTGTCATGTATCAGCTTGGGATCCAAACCATGACACTTGCTGACAGATTTGATAATCTAAATTACATGTTTCATGACCTTAAAATGATTCAGTGGCATTTAGTAATTGATTCAATGGCATTTAGTAATTGGACTGGAATAAACAAGTCACAATTCTATGGAATAAAAATTACTGCTTATTTCTGAGTGATGTTTTGACTATGCTTCTCTGGTGGTTATCAAGTGATGAGTTTATTATATTATATGGTATTATTGTGTTGTATTATTATATGGTAGTTGTATTACTATATGGTTGTTATATTGTTGTTGTATTATTAATATATGGTTGTTGTATTATTATATGGTTGTATTATTATTATTATATGGTATATGTGTTTGTATTCATCAGGTAATTATAAAGAAGAATTATTAAAACATATTGACGCAGATCAGTTACCTGTTTATTGGGGTGGAACCAAGACAGATCCAGATGGAAATATCAAATGTCCATCACAGGTAAAAACAATAAATTCATTACCACATTGACTTTAATTACTATCAGGGATTTTGCTTTATTGAATTGTTAAATAAACAGTCTGAGTACATTGAGCCATGAGAAATTTGATTACGTTAATATCCATGTAAGCAAGATAATCAAACTTTCTGAAATCTTGGGGGGAGGTTGTATGGCCGAAAGACTTAAGTGTCAGCGGCAGATCTGTTATTGAATCAAGTGGTGTGGTTTCGATTCCTGCTTGAACGTGATAAGGATTAGGGGTCACCTGTCCGACCTCGTGGGTTTTCTCCGAGCCCTCTGGTTTGCTCCCGAAAGATGCACAAGTGAATTATTATGAGCTAGTTTGTATCAATTTGATGTTAAACCACATTTCCCTCCTTCTATCTCTCTCTCTCGCTATCTCTGAAATCCTGAGCATGCTAGCATAAAGTCTAACTTCCAGGCCACATTATCACTGGAGATCCTAGATTGTAAATTTGTTTTTTAATTTAGATCTGTCTGGGTGGAGAGATACCACAGAAATATTATAGTGAAGTTTTATCGAACCTGGATGGTTTCACAGAAGTCGATTTAGGGCGTGGTTCTTCTCTACAGTTAGATTATGAAATAAAAGTCCCTCAGAGTGTTATACGGTTAGTATTTATTTATTTAAAGGGGGAATAACTCTATTCTTTGGATTCTTAAATAGACAAAAATGGTTCTAAAGGCACACTAAAGATACATTATTGGAGATTAGATAAAGAGCAGGCAGTTCTCACAATAATAGTTAAAACAACTAGATCATGTAAAGGGAATTTTAGGCTTAACCTCAATATATTCATTATTAGATTTATTCCTAATAAGAAATTGTTGTGTGTTCCTTGTACATAGAGAGTGTTGGGTGCCCGAATGGCTAGCACTTGAGTGTTGGATGATACGGTCCATCATTGAGTCAATTGCTGTAGTTTCAATTACCAACTTGTACGTAGGAGTTGAACCAAACTGAGGTACCTTGACAAAAGGCATTTAATGATGAGTCGATGCAGAACAACCACTGTCGTAAAAAATTTCACTCACAGCGCATTTAATGATGAGTCGGTGCAGAACTACAGCTGTCGTAAAAAATTTCACCCACAGCGCATTTAATGATGAGTCAGTGCCGAACTACCGCTGTCGTAAAAAATTTCACTCACAGCGCATTTAATGATGAGTCTGTGCAGAACTACTGCTGTCGTAAAAAATTTCACTCACAGCGCATTTAATGATGAGTCGGTGCCGAAGTACAGCTGTTGTTAAAAATTTCACTTATAGCGCATTGCATGGGATATCCCCTGTTTTTATTACTCCGTTGATATAGAACAGTAGGACTTTAAACCCCATTTTATCTCTATTTGTAAAGTTAAATCATCGTTTATCTTTGTTATGTGGTTTTATATTTTTCAAGATGGCAGTTTAAAACAGACGGTTTTGATATAGGTTTTGGTATTTTTAAACGAACAAAGAACAAGCGTCAGAAGGCCGGTGCAATGGAAGAAGTAGTAGCATCAGATCGCGTTAACAGTCATCTTATACCAGAAGATGGCAGCACCACCTGTACTGATGTAGGAACATGTGAGTTAACTTCCCTTTGTTTACCCATCAGGCTAATTCCACTAGGGGGCCTGTTTGATTTGGCCACTGATAGGCGAGCCAGTTTCTGCATGTTGTACACCGGTCAGGTTACCGCATAATCAAAGCAAATCAAGTGACCCAGCTAATAAACAAGATGGCTTTGGTTACATGACGCATGATTTAATCAAAAACAGTATTCCTGAAAGTATAACTATCAGTAAGTGACCACAAAATAAGCAGAAAATTACTATTTGTAATATTACCGAGAAAAAATAAATTATATACATGTAATTACATTTGGTTTTACGAAGCTCAAATTCAACTACAAGATATTGGTTTAATTTTAACACTTTGAAATTAGTGTTTAATGGCTTTCCTAAATTACGTGAATTTTATCTCATTGACATGTACACCATCTTGCACTGGTGATTGCCGCTCACAGTCAAACATTAGTCAACTTCCTGTTAAACCAAGTCACCTCGCTACCGAAACTGCCGATCTTTGGTCAGTGGGAAGTATTCAAAAGATTCTATAATAAAACCAGGGGCAATAACATGGAAGTAATGTGAGAAAGGATTGTAATTTAGTTAATTATTTTTTTTTTAAATATTGGATTTGCGACCTATAGAGAGTGCACAAGGATTTGTGGATGACTGACCTACCACGTTTGAAATTTTAATTGGTTTTCCTTTGTAGTGAAAATAATTAGGATATCATTCACGATTTCTCCTCGTAGCACATTGCATGTCCCAGTCGGAGCAGAACTGTACGACAGGAAACGTCATTTCATTTCTTAATTTTTAGTTCTTTTATTGTTTTTTTAGATGTGATAAGATTTGATAATACGTACAGCTGGACTCGAGGAAAAACGTTATTTTATCTGATAGAAGTTTTAGAACCCGACGTGACAGATCTCGACATACAGACGGATTAAAAGGAAGGCATTAACTCCTGGATATAGGTAACAAAACAAAAGGTTTTGAGTGAATTAATTTATTATTATTGTTGTACATTTTTATAGCTCATAACTTCCAGGACTAAGTGCTCACATGGGCTTTACAAAATATGGTACAAAGATCAAATATACAAATAAAATAGATAGATTAAGATACAAATAATTTCCGCTGTATGTGTGCATAATGTGGTTTGGCAATAAACCAAATAAAAGTATTAAATGACCCAGATACCTAAGCATTCAGGCCCTGTTTCCACAAAACATTCTCGACTTAAGTTAAGAATTTACTCAACTTTCAATCACTGTTTATGAGAAATGTCTTTGATCCAGAAACACAAAACCTTGC